>CM062805.1:920381432-923117092 GCA_031772625.1 Pinus tabuliformis | reverse complement strand
GGCCTTAAAATTATGACTCTACCATGGATTCGGTTCGGCTGGCCGGTTAATAATGAGCCCAAACTGGCTCAGCTGAGTTTGTGACAGCGGCCACTGAAACTGGAAAATTGCGATTAGAAAAAAAAAAGTTTTTTGGGGACTCCAACCGATTTTTAGAGTTTGCTCTTTGGTCTTTGGGGGTACATTCCCCTCTCCTAAACCCTATTTAACCCACTCAACCCCTCTCATTCCCTCACAGCCATCTCATGCATTTGAGTGAGAATTTCAGTGAGTTTGTGAGGGAGTTGTTGAGTTTGTTTTTGGAGTAGCAGTGAGGAGTCTTGGCAAGCATTGTAGCTGGAGTGAGGAGCTTCTTGGGCAACCATTTGGAGAGTATTGAGGAGTTCGTTTCTTGGAGCAAGCTTGAGGAGGCAGTTTGTGCCTGGAGATATTTTTTTTCACTTGTAAAAATCTGTTTTTGCTTATTAAATTTATGTGCAAATCTAGAAATCCTAAAGAGTGTTTTTTGTGAAAGAAATGAACATTGAATCAATGTTTTTTGTTTTGTTTTTCATTTTCAGATTGTTTGCTTTCATTTCCAAGTCAAAAAATGGCACCTAGAGTGAAAGATGCTGCTTGGGCATATTTTGAAATGGGTTGATAATCAAATGCATTGCAAATTTTGCCATAGGAAAATTAAGGAAGGTCCTGGGGGGCATTAATAGGCTGAAACAACACTTGGTGGGGATTAGAGGCTAAATTACTCCATGTACCTCACAGAAATTGGGGAGATTAGGAAGGATTTGTTAGCCAGCTTTGAGAAGTTTAAAGAAGATAAGGCTAGGCAAAAAAGAATTAGAGACTGAAATTGGGAGGAAGAGGAATATACAAAAAATGCTGGCTACCAACTCCCATTTTGATTTTGAGGGTTCTTCCTCTATCCCTTGTACTGATGCATCCACCCCTTCCGATATGTTCCTCCTTTTTTGAGTCTATTCAAGCAAAGGGAAAGGGTAAAATGAAAAAGGGTGATATGAATATCAAAAGTTATTTCACTCCCTCCTCTTCATCAAATGCACATGGTCCTCAACCTAGTAGAAGTCATTTGTAGCCCACTTTAGATGACCATTGGAAGAAATAATTGAGGGAGACTACTTGTGACTACATAGCTAGATGGTGGTATGATGCTAATATCCCCCTTCAATGCTTCCCGTTCACCATATTATGAGCCTATGTTTGATGCCATACATGCTGCTGGAAGGGCTTCAAAGGCCTACTATGCATGAGCTAAGGGGGTATCGTTTGTGAAAGAAATTGCCTCCATTAATGAGTATTTGAAAGATTTCAAGGACTCACGGGCAAGAACAGGATGTACCATCATGTTAGATGGATGGACTGATCAAAGAAACCGTACCATCGTAAACTTTCTTATCTTCTGCCCATGGGGAACCATGTTTCTAAAATCATTTGATGCATCTGATAAGGTAAAAGATGGACAATTGTTGTTTCAGCTATTGGATGAGGTTGTTGAGAGGTGGGGGTGGCTAATGTTGTTCAAGTCATCACAGATAATGCCTCTAACTATGTTCTTGTTGGTAAATTGTTAGAGGAAAAGCACAGAACCATCTTTGGGACCCTGTGTGCTGCACATTGCATAGACCTCATGCTTGAGGATATTGGCAAATTAGATTGGGTCAAAAAACACAGTAGATCATGTCAA
The DNA here is from genome assembly GCA_031772625.1 of Pinus tabuliformis. Classification (NCBI taxonomy): domain Eukaryota; kingdom Viridiplantae; phylum Streptophyta; class Pinopsida; order Pinales; family Pinaceae; genus Pinus; species Pinus tabuliformis. Next base: position 923,115,393 of record CM062805.1, on the reverse strand, counting down.
AAGCATGATAAAATTTATCTACAATCATTCATGGATTTTGAGCCTGATGAGGAAACACACAGGGGCAGGGATATTATTAGTCCTGCCATCACTAGATTTGCTACTCATTTTTTGACATTGCAATCTATGCTTTCACAACATAGAAACTTGCAAAAGATTTTTTCCAGTGAAGAATGGAATCAAAGCCAGTGGTCTCACAACTGGAAGGCAAGAATTGAAAAAGAAAGTTAATGAAGAAATATTTTGGAGAAAGGCAGCAGAGATTATGAAGCTTGTTGAGCCACTGGTTAGGTGTTGCGGTTGGTGGATGGGGAAAGATTGGCTATGGGTTTCATTTATGAGGCTATGGATCAAGCAAAGGAGCAAATAGAGGGCATACAAGGATAAAGTGGCTAAGTATGGGCCCATTTGGGCAATCATTTATGAAAGATGGAACAATCAACTCCATTGCCCTATACATGCAGCTGGGTATTTTTTGAACCGACGGTATCATTATAAAGCTGAGGCAACAGGAGTTTTGAACGGGAGGTTAGAGATGGATTGACTGACTGCATTGATCGCATGATCCCATTGGAGTGTGATCAACTGGAAATACACCAACAAGCCACAACCTTCAGCAATGCCTCAGGTACCTTTGGGAAGAACCTAGCAAATATTGCAAGGGAAGTAGATGAGCCAGGTAAACAAAGATTTCAATTTTCAAATTCTTAATACTTTTTTCGTTAAATCGTTTATAATTTGAAATTTGGAAATAATTTGTAATTTTGTTGAGCTAACTCATTACACTCCTATGCTTTTTGTAGCACAATGGTGGGAGGCTTTTGGTAGCCATTGTCCTGAATTATAGAGGTTTGCAATTCGTATTTGAGTCAAACTTTGTTAAAATTGGAAACCAGGGCAAAACTTCATGTGGGTCATCTTATTCATGGCTAATAATATTTTATTAGATTCCTCTCGTCGAGAGGTGTAGGGTTGATATAAAGATCATCAATTCCGATAAGTATTCATGGAGATATGAATTTATTTTGATTATGGAATTATTATCAAGCCGACCTACAACTCATGTAGGCTCAGAAGCCCATCAGTCGCATCTATTCACCCACCAACGTTGTGTATAAATATAAGAGGACTTTTCCTCATTTGGACTCACTCATCTCATCACATCTCTCTCTCTCTCTACTGCGCAGATATGAGTCTCTTCTCTACTGCGCTGAAATGGGTCTCTCTCTCTCACACATGTGAAGCCGGAAGCTATTGAATTTGAAGCTGCAACTGCAGAAGTAAAGATTGACTTGCGTGGCCTAGAAGATCTCCTCTTTGGAACTGCGCTGTAGGTTCATCTGAACCTCCTTTGAAAGCTGCAACTTTTGGTGGTGGAATGAAGTCAATCCGATGAACGGTTTGCAAGATATCGACTGCCCTAGTTTGAAGCCGGAAACTGCTGAAACTGAAGCTGCAACTGCAGAAGTAAAGATTGACTTGCGTGGCCTAGAAGATCTCCTCTTTGGAACTGCGTTGTAGGTTCATCTGAACCTCCTTTGAAAGCCGCAACTTTTGGTGGTGGAATGAAGTCAATCCGACGAATGGTTTGCAAGATATTGACTGCCCTAGTTTGAAGCCGGAAACTGCTGAAACTGAAGCTGCAACTGCAGAAGTAAAGATTGACTTGCGTGGCCTAGAAGATCTCCTCATCTGAACTGCGCTGTAGGTTCATCTGAACCTCCTGGAAGCCGAAACTTTTGGTGGTGGAATGAAGTCAATCCGACTGTCGGTTTGTGAGATATGGTCTGTCCTAGTTTGATAATGAAGCCGCTAATGCTGATGCTACTGATCTAGGGTTTGCTACTGCTGATATGAATCAGATTATTGTACTATTTCTCTCTGCTGAATTATTGAAGATAAAAGAAGATTTGATCAAAGGGTTTCCCCACACATTGTGGGGTTTGTCCCTGGCTAGCCGCCACATCTTGTGTCTCTTGTCTTGGCTTGTTTTCTGTCGATCGTTTAATGTTCTATCTGCACTTTACTTTATGTACATGTGATTGCTAATCGGTGGAATATATAAGGAAAAGAAGTAAACTGTTATAAGCATAGAACATACCATAACTTAAGATGGTATCAGAGCTGAGGTGAAGACAAAGCCCGAGCAAGAGCAAGAGCAATCATTGAAGAGAAGATTGGCAAGGCTATCCTAAAAGAACTATGGGGTCCTCAACACTCTTTCCTGCCGAAGACAAGCTCCGTGAGAAAGCTGACTATCACGGATAGAAGATGTCTATCGATCTAACCCTTGAAGATCAAGGAGTGCTGGACATGTAAGAGGCAATATTGTGAGCCTTCATCAAATGCATCTGTTGCTGCCTGGAACAAATCGAAAAATGGAGAAGTCAAAACAAAGAAGATCATCCGGGACTCTATCGACAAGCGCTTGGTGGCCTACATCTCTGAACTGGACACCTCCAAGGAAATCTATGATAGACTGGTGAGTTTATTTAAAGTTAATGATGCAAATCAAGTTTTGTTTCTTAGAAATAAGTTGAGGGAATTTTCGTGGGCTATGGTGAAAATACTAAAGGCTATAGAATCTATGTAGCCGGTCAAAGGGAAGTCATAATTAGTCATGATGTCACCTTTGACGAAGATATGGCTCTCAGCAAGGTGATCAATCTTCCGACTTTGAGGAGCTCTCAAGAAGCCGACACCAGGGAACCGAAAGAAAAGGATGATGAATCAATGCCTGATGTAGAAGAACCCATGGATCCGATTGATCCTCATCCACATGAGCCTTCCTCTTCTAGGAAGAGGCCTTCATGGCTTAAGGGGTTACTTGATGATGCTGAAGGACATGCTGCACCCCGAGGAACCTTTCGTGAAAGTAAGAAACCTAATAGGTATCAAGGATACCTGACCATCATGAGCACGATCATACAAAATGAGACTTCGTCATTCTCAGATGCCGTCAAGCATCAAGTATGGAGGATGCTATGACGAAGAATATGAGTCTATCATAAAGAATGATGTTTGGGAAGTAGTTCCCAGACCCCAGGTCAAGACTGTTGTTACTTCCAAATGGCTTTACAAGATAAAGCATGCAGCAGATGGAAGCATGGAAAAGTATAAGGCTCGTTTTGTTGCTCGAGGTTTCTCCCAAAGAAAGGTATAGACTATGATGAGATATTTGCACCTGTTGCCAGATATACGACCATCCGCTCGATCATAGCCCTTGCCGCTTCACAAGGATGGAACCTACATCAGATGGATGTCAAGACTGCGTTCTTGCATGGCTCGATCAAAGAAGAGGTCTACATGGAGCAACCCGAAGGATTTGAGATTTATGATTGAAAATCTCATGTATGCAGGTTGAAGAAGGCTCTCTATGGGCTGAAGTAAACTCCTTGAGCATGGTATGAGAGGATCGATAGCTACTTGATGAAGCTGGGATTCACTAGGAGTGAAGCTGATCCTAACCTTTACTTTAAGGTTGAAGATGACAAGCCTCTCATACTGGTGTTGTATGTGGATGACCTCTTCCTAACAGGTGTGTTGTCGCGCAGATTGGCACAACGCTCGGACCGGGGGCTGTCACTCTGATCCCCGATCCCTCCGTTTAAGCCCGTCTCCCGCGGCTAAGGGGGGTAGACCCTGCGAGATAGTGAAGACCAACTGCCAAACAGTTGGGTGGGAGACACGATACACGATATGATAAGCACTAGATGGATCTAGAGATTTAATAGACGAGTGCCTTGTGGAGTCAATGTTTAAATGATTACTTTTTAAATGATAAAGAAACATGGACCATGAACAGCGACCATCTATCATCAGCTAAATCATGTGACCAAAACAATATCCGGCAACTGAAAGCTTTGAAGAGATAAATGCCTTAAACCACCATGAGCATCATGAATTATTAACCAGACATTGGATTTCGTGTTTCGACTTAAAAATTCAGATCTCAGCATGAAAGATATATCGCGAAAGCAACTGAAACTGGCAAAATGATTTTCCACAAAAATTTTATTTTTTCAAACTTTTTAAAATCTTTTTCAAATTTTTTTTTTTTATTTTTTAAATATTATAAAACAAAATTTAAATAAAATCTTAAAAAATAATTAAAAAAAAAATTAAAATCTATTCTAAAACAAACAATAAAACTCTAAGTCTAAAACTAAAAAAAAAAAAATTATTTGTTATTTCCTTTTTATAAAATAAAAAATCTAATCTAAAAGAAACTAAATATTAAAATCTAATATCAACAGAACCTAACTCTAACTCTATCTAACATAAATCTAAAGCCAAAGTCTATAAAATAAAAATAAAAAACTAATCTAAAACTTTAACTAAAAATCTATTCTAAATAAAATCAAAAAAAAAAAATTAACTATACAAACAAACAAACCTAAGTCTAAAACATAAACGCATTTGATTTTTTTTTTGGAATTTATATGTAATGAAACTATTAAAAAAAAGAAGATTAAAATCTAAACAAAAAACCCTACGCTAAACCTTTTAAATTTAATTTGAAAACAAAAGCTTAACAAAAAAAAACGAAAGCGAAACTATGAACCGGAGCCCTAAACTACAGTTACGCTGCATATACACACACACAAAAAAATCAAAATTATAAAAAGGAAACGCTGCAACGAACGACGCCAACAGCAAAAATCAAGCACGGCTCACCTGGCGCTTGAAGAATACATTCACGCGGAGACAGAGATTTACCTGAGCGTTGTGCTTGGAACGGTGATACCTGATACGCAAATCACGCGGAACAATTGGATAAACCAGCGGATTTTGAAAACGACTTGCTAGCAGACACGATGAAAGCTGATCGGTGTAACCCTGAGGCAATCCGCGGCTTGATAAATCGTATCCCCTGCTGCCGGCGAGGATTGGAGCATGACCTGACTATTAACGATTGCAGAATCCCGGATGATTGGAGTGATGGAATGGGCACGTTTCAGCAAAATTTTTTTTTATGGCGTTGATCCAGTGCAATGGCAGAACTTCGGTACAGATACTGGTTTGATGTGATGACCAGAACGACATCCAGAACTGGTATCCACGATTTGGCTGCGGTAATGAGTCTTTTGGTCCGGAAACGAAACTGACGGATTGACCCTGATATCCTTGAAGATCGCCCAACCTATAACCTGATACGCAAACGCATTAATTGTTTGAGAAACTTCAACATGAGCCGCAGATTTACTCGGTTTTTTTTTTTAAATCGGTTTAGGCACAGGATTGCGTTTTGAAAGCTGCAACAATGGAGATGGCAGTAGACGGTATTCACGCGGAAAAATGCCACTGTTGAATGCTTTTTTCTCTGTTGCCGGCGTGTTACCCTTGATGGCAGTCCTGTAGTTTCAAGAGAAAACAAAAGCCCTAATTAAATTTGTACAAAACAGAAATTTAAAACCCTAGAACAGTTAATTAATGTACAGATTTCGGCCCCTACACAGCCAGATTTAACAATAAGAGCAGAAATATTTTCAATATATCAGCAATTTTGAACTTCACTGTGAACGGAAAGAAAATCTCTCAATGTAAAACAGAAAAGAAACTCCTAATGATTAACCCAGGGCACAATCAGCTGGGCTCTGCACAGAAGAGCCTGCGGGAGTTGGCTGGTTCAGCCGAGAACTTCCCAAACGCCCACAAAATTTCCTTCAAAAAATGTTTTCCTGCACATCTCAAGCAACCATCAGCAAAGAGAGAGAGAAAACTGCTAGATCTCAGGAAATAATGGAGATACCTGCCATTATTTCAGAAACCCTAGCAGCCCTCAAACCCTAGCAGGTGAACAAGATACCTGTGCTCACACTACTCTAAAAAAAAAACAAGCTATGATTAATGGCTGAAAACTGAAATATGCAGAAAATTAAAGATCTCACAGCAATCCCAGAGAGTAACACCAGCCAGTTTGAACCCAAAGTCTTCTTTATTAATCAGAAATCAGATTACAAGAGAGCTTTCAGTACAGACTCACAGATCAGATCTGTTGAAATGACCCCCTAAGACCCTATATAAAGGAAATGATCCTAACGGCTAGTTCGAGTGATCCATGTGGAAATGATCTCGACCGTTGATGAGGATCAAGACATCTCTTGATCTCATCCGTCGATTTATTCACTTAAAATATTATTATTTTATTAGTTAGGGTTTTTGCTTGATTTTTTTAATTTTTTATTATTTTTCATTATTTTATTATTTTTATTCATTTTTTAATTTTTTAATTCATTTTAAAATGGACCACTGAACTAAACCTTCGGAAACATCACCTAGGACCTAGGACTTAGGACTCATGAGGGGATTTAAAACATTTCTCGACCCTCAGGACACATTACATCATGACTTTTACAAAATTACATCTTAAGGGACAAACCCATTTAATACAGACCCTCACAAAACACCCAGCTCTGCGACACAACGATAATCTAGCAGATCAACACACTAGGATTCTCCTAAAGTTCAAATGACAAAATCAATCCCGGCTTTGGGGTCAGGTTTGAAGGAAAACTCTGCCGATCCGTGGATCGGTGAGACAAAAAAACCTTCCGGGACGTAGATTATCATCAGAAAGTTAGGTCCACCTAGGCAAATTACATACATGACTTCATGTCTGCTAAGATTATTTACAGTTAATACATGCAGACTGGGTTTACAATCAAAAAGATCAAACTGCTGATGATGGCAGGATGGCACGGACATGCTGCTCAGGAGCTACCCCTCTCTGCCAACAGAAAGGAGGTGTACTGCATGGGCAGTTGACCAGTAGTGGTCAACATCTGGCTCTACTTGGGGACACGTTGCTGCACTGGTAGGAATGTGAGAATCCAGAATCTGCATCCATACAACACACAAATGAAAAATAAGTAGCGTCCATTCCAAAGTCATCATATACATTAAGTACAGGAAAGATAAAAGCTCTTCATTTATTGACTATCTAATAACATGAAAAGTAAATCTAATCCCAAAAGCAGAAATGAAATGCTGAAAAGACGAGTAGGGACAGAAATACAATACAAAAGATGCCCCACGGCATCAGATGTGTTCAATATAGTGCATACTGAGCATTTGCCTGCTTTCAGGCAAATCTGTCGGCTGCTTGTCGGATGTGCCATGTCCCATTTTGCATATGGTAGGACTCCTTCCTATCCGAAAATCAAGCTGCTCGCGGCCGTCTGATGCGTCAAATCTTCTTCTCATTTTCTTCCTCTTGCGCTTTTTCTTTCTGGCAGGATGAATTACTGATGAGCTGGAACTTTCTGTCTCGAAACTATTAGATGAAGTACGCGTGATATGTCTCTCTTTAGCCCGCATCTGATCTTTATCATTCTTAAGTCCATCCTCGATCAACCATCTTTCAACTGAACTAATAACCTCCTCATAATAAGATGGATCTTGTTGCAACAAATCAGAAGGCTCCTGATCTATTGATGTTATCTGTTTTCTTTCATTTTCCAATTGCTGAAATTTTTGAACCTGTATTCTAATGGCATCCATCTGTCTAGAGTGTTCAACCTTTATAGCACTAATTTGTCTGGCATGATGTTCTTCCATGTCTTTTATTACTTTAACATTTTCTTCCTTTATGTTCATCAAGCAATGCTGCATGGAATTTATTTCTTCTTCATGATTCGCTTGCATGTTTCCAATTTCCGTTTCATGTTTAGTTTTCATGGCGTCAATTTCCTTAGCATGCTGATTTTGCGTGTCCTCAATCTCCTTATTACGTTTTTTCCAGATGGGTGCGTAAAGTTTTAACATCATTGATAAGATTAGTTTAGTTGCTTTCCAGATTTTTCACCAGCATCTTTAAATCTTGTATTATTTGCTTTTGCTCCTCCTTTTCATTGTCATTTATCCCTGATTTTTCACTATGATGATCTGCAATATTTCCGGTGGATGACACATTCTGACCTTGAAATCTTTCTTCAACAGCTGAATTACTTTCTTTCTGTTCAACAATTTTAGAAGTAGAAGGCAAGCTGTTTGGACTATCATATCTATCTTTAAAAGCATTGAGAATGTCTTGTAAAGAAGTGAAAAAATCATTAGGAAAGTTATTAAACCAATTCAAGGCATCACCCTCTAAAGAACGGACAAATAGACGCATCTTGAAATCTTCATTATTATATTGAGGAAATCTACAGTATAAGATCATTACACAAGTAAACATGTTTAAATGCCTTTTAACAGTGACCGAATCATCACCCGAGAACTTAAGTAATTTACCAATGGCCTCTTTCGGAAGATCATGGAGATTATCAGTAAAATGACATGGTTTAAATGAATAATCCATGATGAACAATAAGGGATCAGATGGATGATAGAACTAGCTCTTTGCTCAAGAAAATCAAAAGATGAAAGAAGTGGAGTCGCCACTTGAACAACAAATCTGATTCTAAGATCCGAGAAGCAATCAACAAACAGATATGTAGTAGGCTACTTGTCTGAGAAAAAATAAGAAAATGGAGTTGCCACCCAAACAAGAAACACACCGAAGAGATGCTGCTGATATGTGATGAAAAGATGCCAAAATATTGAATCTGCCAGCTCAAATGAGAGATGAGAAGATGAGAAGATGAATGTCGATGAAACTCCAGGAACAGAAAAACTCTGTCCCCGGCAGCGGCGCCAAAAATGTTGTCGCGCAGATTGGCACGACAACGCTCGGACCGGGGGCTGTCACTCTGATCCCCGATCCCTCTGTTTAAGCCCGCCTCCCGCGGCTAAGGGGGGTAGACCCTGCGAGATAGTGAAGACCAACTGCCAAACAGTTGGGTGGGAGACACGATACACGATATGATAAGCACTAGATGGATCTAGAGATTTAATAGACCAGTGCCTTGTGGAGTCAATGTTTAAATGATTACTTTTTAAATGATAAAGAAACATGGACCATGAACAGCAACCATCTATCATCAGCTAAATCATGTGACCAAAACAATATCCGGCAACTGAAAGCTTTGAAGAGATAAATGCCTTAAACCACCATGAGCATCATGAATTATTAACCAGACATTGGATTTCGTGTTTCGGCTTAAAAATTCAGATCTCAGCATGAAAGATATATCGCGAAAGCAACTGAAACTGGCAAAATGATTTTCCACAAAATTTTTATTTTTTCAAACTTTTTAAAATCTTTTTCAAATTTTTTTTTTTTTTTTTTAAATATTATAAAAACAAAATTTAAAAAAATCTAAAAAAAAAAAATTAAAATCTATTCTAAAACAAACAATAAAACTCTAAGTCTAAAACTAAAAAAAAAAAAATTATTTGTTATTTCCTTTTTATAAAATAAAAAATCTAATCTAAAGAAACTAAATATTAAAATCTAATATCAACAGAACCTAACTCTAAACTCTATCTAACATAAATCTAAAGCCAAAGTCTATAAAATAAAAATAAAAAACTAATCTAAAACTTTAACTAAAAATCTATTCTAAATAAAATCAAAAAAAAAAAAATTAACTATACAAACAAACAAACCTAAGTCTAAAACATAAACGCATTTGATTTTTTTTTTTGGAATTTATATGTAATGAAACTATTAAAAAAAAGAAGATTAAAATCTAAACAAAAAACCCTACGCTAAACCTTTTAAATTTAATTTGAAAACAAAAGCTTAAAAAAAAAACGAAAGCGAAACTATGAACCGGAGCCCTAAACTACAGTTACGCTGCATATACACACACAAAAAAAATCAAAATTATAAAAAGGAAACGCTGCAAGGAACGACGCCAACAGCAAAAATCGAGCACGGCTCACCTGGCGCTTGAAGAATACATTCACGCGGAGACAGAGATTTACCTGAGCGTTGTGCTTGGAACGGTGATACCTGATACGCAAATCACGCGGAACAATTGGATAAACCAGCGGATTTTGAAAACGACTTGCTAGCAGACACGATGAAAGCTGATCGGTGTAACCCTGAGGCAATCCGCGGTTTGATAAATCGTATCCCCTGCTGCCGGCGAGGATTGGAGCATGACCTGACTATTAACGATTGCAGAATCCCGGATGATTGGAGTGATGGAATGGGCACGTTTCAGCAAATTTTTTTTTTTATGGCGTTGATCCAGTGCAATGGCAGAACTTCGGTACAGATACTGGTTTGATGTGATGACCAGAACGACATCCAGAACTGGTATCCACGATTTGGCTGCGGTAATGAGTCTTCTGGTCCGGAAACGAAACTGACGGATTGACCCTGATATCCTTGAAGATCGCCCAACCTATAACCTGATACGCAAACGCATTAATTGTTTGAGAAACTTCAACATGAGCCGCAGATTTACTCGGTTTTTTTTTTTTAAATCGGTTTAGGCACAGGATTGCGTTTTGAAAGCTGCAACAATGGAGATGGCAGTAGACGGTATTCACGCGGAAAAATGCCACTGTTGAATGCTTTTTTCTCTGTTGCCGGCGTGTTACCCTTGATGGCAGTCCTGTAGTTTCAAGAGAAAACAAAAGCCCTAATTAAATTTGTACAAAACAGAAATTGAAAACCCTAGAACAGTTAATTAATGTACAGATTTCGGCCCCTACACAGCCAGATTTAACAATAAGATCAGAAATATTTTCAATATATCAGCAATTTTGAACTTCACTGTGAATGGAAAGAAAATCTCTCAATGTAAAACAGAAAAGAAACTCCTAATGATTAACCCAGGGCACAATCAGCTGGGCTCTGCACAAAAGAGCCTGCGGGAGTTGGCTGGTTCAGCCGAGAACTTCCCCGAACGCCCACAAAATTTCCTTCAAAAAATGTTTTCCTGCACATCTCAAGCAACCATCAGCAAAGAGAGAGAGAAAACTGTTAGATCTCAGGAAATAATGGAGATACCTGCCATTATTTCAGAAACCCTAGCAGCCCTCAAACCCTAGCAGGTGAACAAGATACCTGTGCTCACACTACTCTAAAAAAAAAACAAACTATGGTTAATGGCTGAAAACTGAAATATGCAGAAAATTAAAGATCTCACAGCAATCCCAGAGAGTAACACCAGCCAGTTTGAACCCCAAAGTCTTCTTTATTAATCAGAAATCAGATTACAAGAGAGCTTTCAGTACAGACTCACAGATCAGATCTGTTGAAATGACCCCCTAAGACCCTATATAAAGGAAATGATCCTAACGGCTAGTTCGAGTGATCCATGTGGAAATGATCTCGACCGTTGATGAGGATCAAGACATCTCTTGATCTCATCCGTCGATTTATTCACTTAAAATATTATTATTTTATTAGTTAGGGTTTTTGCTTGATTTTTTTAATTTTTTATTATTTTTCATTATTTTTATTCATTTTTTAATTTTTTAATTCATTTTAAAATGGATCACTGAACTAAACCTTCGGAAACATCACCTAGGACCTAGGACTTAGGACTCATGAGGGGATTTAAAACATTTCTCGACCCTCAGGACACATTACATCATGACTTTTACAAAATTACATCTTAAGGGACAAACCCATTTAATACAGACCCTCACAAAACACTCAGCTCTGCGACACAACGATAATCTAGCAGATCAACACACTAGGATTCTCCTAAAGTTCAAATGACAAAATCAATCCCGGCTTTGGGGTCAGGTTTGAAGGAAAACTCTGCCGATCCGTGGATCGGTGAGACAAAAAACCTTCCGGGACGTAGATTATCATTAGAAAGTTAGGTCCACCTAGGCAAATTACATACATGACTTCATGTCTGCTAAGATTATTTACAGTTAATACATGCAGACTGGGTTTACAATCAAAAAGATCAAACTGCTGATGATGGCAGGATGGCACGGACATGCTGCTCAGGAGCTACCCTCTCTGCCAACAGAAAGGAGGTGTACTGCATGGGCAGTTAACCAGTAGTGGTCAACAAGGTGCAAACCCTCTCATTCACAAGTGTAAGAGGGAGATGGCTTCTAAATTTGAAATGAAGGACCAAGGACTTGAAGTGTGGCAGAAGCCAAGGGAAATTTTCCTATCTCAAGGAAAATATGTGGTAAATATATTGGAAAGATTCGGTATGATGGATTGCAAGCCTGTGACTACCTCGAGGATCTTAACTTTTAGAAGTTATATGGTAGTGATGTCAGACCAGACTTGGGAAATGCCTCTGAGTTTCAAAAACTCATTCGCATTGATGTTCTTGGTGAACCTCCGTCCGAACATATGTTTTGCAGTTAGCATTGTGAGCTCATATTTGGTTGAGCCTCACTGGATTGATGCCAGGAATCTTCTGAGATGTCTTCAGGACACAATCTCTCATGGATTAAGATACACTGCCGGAGATGTGAGACTACTTGGATATACTGATGTTGATTGGGCAGGCAGTGTGGTGGACCGTAAGAGCACTTCCGGGTACTGTTTCACCTTGGGATCTGCTTCGATATCCTGGATGAGCAGGAAGCAGAAGTCGGTGGCTTTGAGCACCGCCGAAGCAGGATATATTGTTGCTAGCATAACCTCGTGTGAGGCAGTTTGGTTGCGAAAGCTCTTCAGTGAGTTGTTTGGATTTACATTGGATACCACTGTGATTCTCTGTAACAACTAGAGGTGGGATTCGATTATTGAGGAATCCCGTATTCGTCAATTGCTCCAGCAGATAGACATCATCTGGGATATGGTAAGTCGATGAGAAAGGAAGCTCCATCACATTAAGATGATGTACAGGTTGATACACCTTGTCAAAGCCCTGAGGAAAGATCTAATCTGTGATTTTCCCAAACGACTTGGAGTCGGCAAGAAACCCTTGTACAAGGGTCCTGCATGTTGCACACATTGAGCTCTGGGAGCTCTAAGGGCTTACGGTTCCTACTGGAGCAACATATGACCACAGGGTGACTCACCCTCCCCTGGTGGTGCACACTAGATTCGCTCTCTTGTGGGACAAGATGATTCGCTCTCTTGTGGAACAGGATGATTCGCTCTCCTGTGTAGCAGGATGATTAGTTCTCCTGTGAGGCCTGGATTGATGTGTTCTCCATGGCAATTGTAGCAGGATTGATGTGTTCTCCTATGAGGCCTGGATTGATGTGTTCTCCATGGCAATTGTAGCAGGATTGATGTGTTCTCCTGTGAGGCTTGGATTGATGTGTTCTCCATGGCAATTGTAGCAGGATTTATGTGTTCTCCTGTGAGGACAGGATTGATTAGTTCTCCTGTCGAGGCATCCTACCCATGCAGTCTGGGACTCATGGGAAGTACCTCTCATCTGATCAATGAGCAGGGAAATGAAGTTAGGGACCATAGTAGTACCGATGGACGCATCGTTGTAACTACCGTACTCCCTACGCTAGGATGACCTCCATTGATCTGGGATCAATGATACTGGTCTGGGACCAGTGGTAGGAGTTGTACCATACTATGGCGCTGACTTCGGGTCGGTTGAGACTGGTCTGGGATCAGTGGTACATACTCTGAGACTGACTTTGAGTCAGTGGAGGATGATATTGGTCTGGGACCATTGGAGTTGTACTCACTATGACGCTGACTTTGGGTTGGTTGAGACTGGTCTGGGACCAGTGGTACATACTCTGAGACTGACTTTGAGTCAATATGATACATCCTCGATCATTTCTTCTTCTTCATAATTCGGACAAAAGCAGAGTAGAACAGAACAATGCAAGAGCAGAACAGAACAGAACAAAACAGTACAGATCAATGCAATGCAGAACAAGACAAAACAGAACAAGCAAAATAGAGCAGAGCAGGGCAAGGGTCAGGCTGTACAAGGCAGTGCATTTGATGGATGAATAGTAACGACCGATAGACAGATTGCAGATGAAGTTCTCCATGGTTGAGAGGGAGTGTTAAAATTGGCAACCAGGGCAAAACTTCATGTGGGTCATCTTATTCATGGCTAATAATATTTGTATTAGATTCCTCTCGTCGAGAGGTGTAGGATTGATATAAAGATCATCCAATTCCGATAAGTATTCATGGAGATATGAATTTATTTTGATTATGGAATTATTATCAAGCCGACCTACAACTCATGTAGGCTCAGAAGCCCATCAGTCGCATCTATTCACCCACCAACGTTGTGTATAAATATAAGAGGACTTTTCCTCATTTGGACTCACTCATCTCATCACATCTCTCTCTCTACTGCGCAGATATGAGTCTCTTCTCTACTGCGCTAAAATGGGTCTCTCTCTCACACATGTGAAGCCGGAAGCTGTTAAATTTGAAGCTGCAACTGCAGAAGTAAAGATTGACTTGCGTGGCCTAGAAGATCTCCTCTTTGGAATTGCTTTGTAGGTTCATCTGAACCTCCTTTGAAAGCCGCAACTTTTGGTGGTGGAATGAAGTCAATCCGACGAACGGTTTGCAAGATATCGACTGCCCTAGTTTGAAGCCGGAAACTGCTGAAACTGAAGCTGCAACTGCAGAAGTAAAGATTGAATTGCGTGGCCTAGAAGATCTCCTCTTTGGAACTGCGCTGTAGGTTCATCTGAACCTCCTTTGAAAGCCGCAACTTTTGGTGGTGGAATGAAGTCAATCCGACGAACGGTTTGCAAGATATCGACTGCCCTAGTTTGAAGCCAGAAACTGTTGAAACTGAAACTGCAACTGCAAAAGTAAAGATTGACTTGCGTGGCCTAGAAGATCTCCTCGTCTGAATTGCGCTGTAGGTTCATCTGAACCTCCTCTGGAAGCCGAAACTTTTGGTGGTGGAATGAAGTCAATCCGACTGTCGGTTTGTGAGATATGGTCTGTCCTAGTTTGATAATGAAGCCGCTAATGCTAATGCTACTGATCTAGGGTTTGCTACTGCTGATATGAATCAGATTTATTGTACTATTTCTCTCTGCTGAATTATTGAAGATAAAAGAAGATTTGATCAAAGGGTTTCCCCACACATTGTGGGGTTTGTCCCTAGCTAGCCGCCACATCTTGTGTCTCTTGTCTTGGCTTGTTTTCTGTCGATCGTTTAATGTTCTATCTGCACTTTACTTTATGTACATGTGATTGCTAATCAGTGGAATATAATAAGAAAAAGAAGTAAACTGTTATAAGCATAGAACATACCATAACTTAACAAACTTGCAGTGCTACTGGGTGTGAGCACAGTTGATCTGTCTTTGAGAGGATTCACACAAAGAAGAGAAACCGTTTGGATAAAAAACTGTTAAATGATCTAGTCTATGTCCAATACAACCTCCGGCTCAGACGTAACCAATTGCTGAACAAAAGACCTGATTCAGATCCCATTGTGTTTGAAGACATTGATCCAACATCAGATTGGGTAGTGGAGAGTCATCTAGCAGAGTTTGATTCTGATGAGAATCTTGATTTGGATTTACAAGTGGAGGCAACACTCGAACGTAATGTTCAGTTGAATGCAGATCTTGATCCACTTGTACTAGCCTCAGGGCGAGCCCCAAGTCCTCCAGTTGCAGGCGCTTCTTCTATGGAGCCATGACAGAAGCTCATATCTCATCTATCTCAGCTTGCAGCTGTTGCACAGCCTGCTAGTGCTACCACTTCTACAGTTGCATTTGGAGATGATGAGGAGGAGCCATGGGCCCCCTGTCTGACTATGATCCATAGGTTGATCCAGATGATCTTGGCTCCTCTAGCGGTAGCCAGTGACGCCACTAGCCAGTAGTACTGGTCACAATTTACTTTTGTTGTAGAGGCCATTTCTAGCCTCCTTGGTTATGTGTTTTTTTTTTTTATCTCTATATCATCATCATATATGTATTGGACAGTGCACTGGGTGCCATTTCGATATAATGGATATATACATGAGCTTGCTTTGATCATATGTTGTCTTCTATCTACATTCTAATGCTGTGTGTTTGGAAACATGAATGAAAATCTTTAAAATTATGTTTTTTTATAAAAAAAAAAAATATATTTAATGTATTTTCTACAATGACCGAGTCATCGAAATAGAGCTGGCCGAGTCGGAGTCGAAGTCGGAGTCGGAGTCGACCCTCGGCCGAGTCAGTGTCGGAGTCAGAGTTTTAAAACACTGCTGGAAATCCTTTTGCTAACCGTCAAGTTGCATTTTTCCGATCGTCTGTGCAACTGCAACATTAATCCGGATTCCTTGGCTAGAAATTTGCCTTGGCAACAACTCCTTCCCCTTGGTGTTGCCCTGTTAGGTATTGTTCTGACTACAGTAACCCACCAGCTTCACTCTGCAACTTGCCCACAGCCTCCTATACCCCAACAACTGAAGGATTGAGCCACTTGGCTCTGCGCAATCCCGGCACCGGCAAATCAGCTCCCCCAGTGAACTGCGTTAGTCCTCCTGGCCTATGCGTGGCTCTGCGTGAGCCTGATTCTACCTCCCTTAGCCTCTGCGTTGTCTTCCTCTGGCCCAGAATGATGACGCAGTCCCTCTGCGTCACTCCTTCCTCTGTCGCCTTTTGCAAGGATCAGCTATGTCACTCAGGACAGTTGATTTTTGTTGTTGATGTTCTGCTCGGCTGATGTCCTCAGTTCTCCTGTGATCTACAACCACGCTTTGATACCATGTTGGAATTTCTAAGTCTAACCCGTTAGAAACCCTTCATGTACTTTCTGATTTATTCCTACCTACTTGTTTTGTTAATTAACAAGTTATTTACCATGTAAATACTGGAAATAAATACAAGTACATGCTCAACACATTACAGATCATCAACTGAAGGAAACAAAACAAGCACACAAGTGATGCCATTGTTTTTGGACCAATGTCCCCGGAAAAACCCAATGCGGGAAAACCGGTGCAACTATCTGAGGGTTTTATTATTATGCAGTTTCTGAATACAATCTGGGTGCCAAAACCGGCTCACCCAACAGAGAATAATCTCGGCAGTAGTACCTCTCCTTCGAAGACAGATGCTCCGGCTGAAACCCCGGATAAACACTCTGATAGCTCCTCAGCTCCAATCTGCCCCACGAAAAACCCAACATCAGCCTCTAGGGACTGCGTTAGCCTCTTTTGTCCTTTGCGTCAGCGTTCCCGCTGTTCCGACAATTCCTGGCAGTTTCGGCTTCTACTCTCCACGTCAGCTTTCCCGGTTGTTCCGGCAATTCCGACTGTTCCCGACAATTCCACCTTCTACCCTCTACGTCAACTTTCCTGGCTGTTGCGCTGATCCTCCTGGCACTATCTCTGCCTCTCTGCTTCTGTATTCACTGCCCCTTAGCTGCAACTCTGATCACTCTCTCGACTTCCTCAGTAAACCTTGCCCAGAAAGTCGAAATCTTGATCAACTCGGTGTGTTCTCCAAGTGACCCTCAAGCCTTCTCTTATACTTTTCTTGTTGACAAATCAATGGCCGAGATTAAGTCCCTAATCAATGGCTAAGATATATCTGGCTTGATCCATGACTTTTGGACCATTCTAACACAGTTTTATATTAATTCACATTAATATTTTAATTTCCCTAAGTTTAGACTTAGGGACTCCATTAAAAATATTAATTATTTTAATATCTCCTAAATTGTTTAGAATCTGCCCAAACCCTTTCTGGGTATTGGAGATCTCATGTGCCTTAGTCTCTCCACCAATTTTCGTGGCTAGAGCACATCTGATGCTACCCGAAATCAACACTATAGACAATCTTTGTTTCTTCTTTCCTTCGTTGTCCTTACAAGGCTTCTTTTCCTCCTTCGTTGATCTTCTTTTCTTCCTTGTACCCTCGCACATTTCAGAGTGAGTTCCACGTTGAATGAGGAGTGGATAGCCTCTATAAATAGAGGTTTGTCCCTCCTCTTTAGGCTGACTTGACTGTCTTTAAGGCCGACTTACAGTTTGCACTATAATTCAATTTTTACCCATCATTTTGCTGCTTGGAGACCACGTTGATGCTAGGAGAGGATTTGACCATGCTTGGAGGTGTTCCCTTGACCTTGTATGATGTCATACATGATGTAACATGCCCTCAAAGGGTCTTATCATAATTACATTTTGACTTTGACTCTCTAGAAGCACTTCAAAATGTGCTTGACCTATTTTCAATGAGCAAGAAACTCATTGACAAATAATACAAAAATAATTTCTCTTTTCTTGAATAAGTACAAATATCAAAATTACATTTATGAAGACCTAGCCTAGTTACATTTCCTTCAACATAAGGGAAGCTATTGGACAAGGACTTGGAACTAGTCCCAATGACGACTACATCTTACTTCAAATCTGAGGACAAGCTTAAGGACAAATCCGACTATCATGCATGGAAGATGTCTCTAGATTTGCATCTTACTTCAAATCTGAGGACAAGCTTAAGGACAAATCCGACTATCATGCATGGAAGATGTCTCTAGATTTGACATTGGAAGAAAATGATGCTATGGACTATGTCAAAGGAAGAGTAGTGGAGCCTCCTTCAAATGCATCCGCAACTGCACAAACAAAGTACAAGAAAGGTGAGGTTAAAGCTAAGAAAATTATTGTTGATTCTATTCACAAGCCTTTGGTTGCCTATATTTCTTATTTGGAAACATCTAAGGAGATGTATGACAAGCTGGTTGGGATGTTCAAAGTAAATAATGCAAATCAAGTTCTCTTTCTCAAGAACAAGTTGAAAGACATCAAGATGGATAGAGGAGAATCCATCCAATCCTACTTCATGAGGATTACTGAGATCAAGAATGATCTCCTATCTATTGGAGAAGTCATTGGTGACAGGGAGCTCACTCTTATTGCACTTGGAGGCCTTACAAGAGAATGGGATGTGTTCAACACTACCATCCTCAACAATGACAGGATTCCGGGATTTGATGAATTATTGGCTAGATGCACTCAAGAAGAAATAAAGATGATGGAAAGAGACAAGCCCTCAAATGGAAACAATCCTACTGCCTTCTCCACTCATTCTAAGAGGAAGAACAATGTTGGTCCAAGAAATCAAGGTCAAGGGTTCAAGTCGGGATTCAAAGAAGGAAGAAAAGGAAGATGCTTCAATTGTAACAGGTTTGGCCACTTCGCTAGAGAGTGTCCTCACAAGAAGGATACTCCAAGAGATGATGACAACAATAACAACAACTTCAAAGGCAATGGAAATCAAAGGAACAACAGGTTCAATAACAAAGGAAAGAGGAATGCTCCCGCTGCTCGAAATGGAAATGGTCATCCTCCCAAGAAGTTGAGAAACTCCAGGTATGAAGAAGTTAATGCTGTAAAGAAAAAATAATTTTATCTTATTTCTGTCCTCACCATTGCCTCTCCTCTGGATACATTGGATCATTGGTTGATTGATAGTGGTGCCTCAAGGCACTTCACTGGGTACAAATAAGCTCTCTCTAACTTGATTGAAAAGAAGACGAATATGGAGATTATACTTGGGGATAATGCCACTTATCCCGTGAAAGGAATTGGGACTATTACTCTCCACTTAAATCAAGGTCAAACTCTTCATTTACAAGAAGTGTTATATGTACCTAATCTGAAAAATAACTTGGTCTCTATTTCTACGATGGAAGATAAAGGTTTCAAGGTGACATTCGTTGATGGGAAGTCTATTGGGAGCAATGACTTGTGATACTTCTCTTCAATCCGAATTATGGCACCAAAAATTTTTTCACCTTCGTTTCAAAGCCTTACCTGATGTAAGGAAGATGGTCACAGGGATGCCCGAATTCAACTTAGATCATGAAGGTGTTTGTCAAGGTTATGAAGCTGGAAAACATACAAGGGGACCATTCCCCTCAAGTGAAAATCAAACCACCGATATTCTTTAATTGGTCCATTCTAATTTATTAGGTATGTTGCTCGTGGGCTGTGACATCTTTGGGTGGATATTTATACTTTGCTATTTTTTTGGATGACTTCTCTCGCAAAACATGGATCTATTTCTTAAAGAAGGATGAAGTGTTCAAATGGTCCCGCTCTTTCAAAGCCTTGGTCGAGAATCAAACAGGGAAGCAGATCAAAATCTTGAGGACCGATAATGAGACTGAATATGAGTCAAATGAATTCAAATACTATTGTAGAGAAGTTGGCATTAAGAGAGAGACCACTACCGCATATACTCTTGAACAAAATGGTGTTCCCAAAGGAAGAATCGTACTATAGTAGAAGCCACTCGTGCCATGCTTCATGACCAAGGTCTACAGAAGTTCTTATGTGGAGAAGTTGCCAACATTGTTGTGTAGTTCAAAACAGATGCCAACATCAAGCTTTGGACTTCAAGACACCCGAAGAAGTTTTCACTGGTAAGAAACTTGATGTTTCTCATTTTAGAATTTTTGGTTGTCCCGTATATTTTCATGTGTCAAAAGAGAAAGGACACGAACTAGATGCATATGGGAAGAAAGGAACGTTTGTGGGCTACAGTGAAACTTCGAAGGCATATAGAATCTATGTGCCTGGTCAAAGGGAAGTCAAATTAAGTCATGATGTCACTTTCGATGAAGATTCTACTCTTAGAAAAGTCTGAGATCTTCCTATCCCTAAGAAGGAAAATGATGATGTCGATGCAAAAAAGAAGGATGAGCCTTCGTCTGATGAACCGATGCCCGATGTTGAAGGTCTTATGAATCCCATTGATCCACCTCCTAGTGAACCCTCTACTTCAAGAAAAAGACCTTTGTGGCTCAAAGATACTCTTGAAGATGCTGAGAAACATATTGCACCAAGGGGGACATTTCGTGAAAGCAACAAGCCGAATAGGTACCAAGGATACTTCGCTGCCATGAGTACCATTGTAGAATTTGAGCCTTGCACATTCGAAGAAGTCGTGTACCATTGTACAATTTGAGCCTTGCACATTCGAAGAAGTCGTGAAGCAACAAGTTTGGAAGGATGCGATGAACGAGTATGAGTTGATCATGAAGAATGATGTCTGGGGTGTGGTTCCTAGACCCAAAGACAAGTTAGTGGTCTCTTCATAATGGCTCTACAAGATCAAACATGTAGCTAATGGGAGTGCTGAAAAGTTCAAGACCAGATTTGTTGCTCGAGGCTTCTCCCAAAAGGAAGGAGTAGACTATGATGAGATATTTGCACTGGTTTCCCGATATACCACCATTCGTTCAATCATAGCCCTTGTTGCCTCGCAAGGATGGAGCCTACACCAGATGGATGTCAAAATTGCCTTCTTGCATGGTTCGCTTAAGGAGGAAGTCTATGTGCAACAACCTGAGGGGTTCGAGGTTCAAGATCGTGAGTCACGTGTATGTAGGTTGAAGAAAGCCCTCTATGGGTTGAAGCAAGCCCCTAGGGCTTGGTATGAGAGGATTGATAACTATCTTATGAAGTTGGGATTCACAAGGAGTGATGTTGACCTGAGCCTATACTTCAAGGTTGAAAAGGACAGACCTCTCATTCTGGTCATTTATGTGGATGATCTCTTTTTGAGAGGTGATGACCCTCTCATTCATCAATGCAAGAGGGAGTTGGCTTCCGAGTTCGAGATGAAGGACCTAGGGTTGATGCATTATTTCCTAGGGCTAGAGGTCTGGCAAAAGCCAGGTGAGATTTTCCTTTCTCAAGGAAAATACATTGTGAAGCTACTTGAGAGATGTGGGATGGTGGATTGCAAGTTCGTGACTACTCTGATGGAACTCAACTTTAAGAAGCTATGTGGAAGTGTTGCTAGTTCCGAATCAGTGAACCCTTTCGAGTATCGCCAACTTGTGGGGGGGAATGATGTTCTTGGTCAACTCCCAACCTAACATATGCTTCATGTGAGCACGTTGAGTCATTTTATGGTTGACCCTCATCACATTCATTGGATTGCTGCTAAGAATCTCTTGAGATATCTCCGGGGCACAATCCACTATGAACTGAGATACATTGTCGGGAACTTGAGGCTGCATGGATATTCAAATGCTAACTGGGATGGTAGTGTGGTGGATCGTAAGAGCACGTCTGGGTGTTGCTTCTCTTTGGGGTCTGCTTCTATATCTTGGATGAGCAAGAAGAAGAAATCGGTTGCTTTAAGCACCGTCGAGGTCGAATACATTGCTGCGAGTATCACCTATTGTGAAGCAGTTTGGTTGAGGAAGCTCTTCAATGAGCTATTTGAGCACATGCTAAATACCACCGTGATCTTCTGCGACAACTAGAGTGGGATTCGCCTATCAAAGAATCCCATGTTCCATGACCGCTCCAAGCACATTGATATCAGGTACCACTTTATCTAGGATATGGTACAATGGGGAGCAATAAGGCTCCAACACATCAGGACGGATGAGCAGGTCGCAGACATTCTCACAAAGCCTTTGGGGAAGGTCAAATTCTTAACCTTCCGAGAGAGACTTGGAGTCATGGAACGACCCTCCTATGAGGGTCCCATATGAGTTGGACACTGAGCTCTGGGAGCTCCTGGGGGCTTGGGGTACTTCTTGGAGCTATGAGCGACCATAGGGTGAGTGGTTCACCTTCCCCTACCATTGACATACGAGCAGGACGAGTGGTTCACCTTCTCTTGTTGATGCCTCAACACACATCCTACCCATAGAGTTCGGGATTCATGGGAAGTACCTCTCATCTGGCCAATGAGTTGGGAAAAGATGGTTAGGGACCATAGCACTACCAATGGACGTATCGTGTACTGTCATACTCCCTATGACTAGGATGCATGGTGTTCAACAACCTAATCTAGGATCAAGGACTGACTTTAGTCAGTGGAGAGTGGTATGATCTTATTACTCATTCTCGATCACTTCTTCATTATTACTTCATGGTTCAACAAAGTAGAGTAGATGTTAATTTTAGATAACAATGGTATGTTCTATGCTTAAGAGAAATTTACTTCCATTTTTCTTATTAGCCTAATATCAATTTCGAGATTAGCAATCACATTAACATGATAGTAAATGCAGATAGAACATAAATAAAAAGCAGAAGACAAGCCAAGACAAGAGGACACAAGATGTGGTGCATGCCAGGGACAAACCCCAATGTGGGGAAACCCTTTGATCAATTCTTCTTATTATTCTTCAAAAGTTCAGCACAGAGAGAGTACAATATACAAAATTCACTTGCCCAATCACAGTCAAATATGTCCAGTCAAACTGCAGTCAACAGGATGCCCTAACCAAAAAGTCAACGCTAGTCAACTTAGCAGAATTACACCTTCAAATCAGCTTGGTCAAACCCAGTCAATTCGGCCTCCAAGGATAGTTTGAATCAGCCCAAAACAGTCCCGAAAATATCAGTCAAACTTGGTCAACGCAGAGTCAAACCTGCGGTCAACGTTGGTCAAACAGTATAGAATGCCTCGAAATCTGTGCCTAGAAATGCGGCCTGCCCAAACAGAATTTTCTCCAAGAAAATCGCAGTCAAACAAGGTCAATTGTTGCCCAATCAACGCTGGTCAAACCTTCTGCAATTTGGTCAATGCATGAAATAGAAAATCACAAATTGTCCTTCGCACATGTGGAGGAGAGAGGCTGCCCAGAAATCCGTACACCCAATCAGATGAGGAGAGAGAGAGATATGTGTGAGATGAATGATGATCAAATGAGGTAGATGCTCCTTCTATTTATATGCAACGTTGAGGGTGAAGAGACATGTCTTTTGGGCTTCTGAGCCTACATTAGATTTTTGGCCGACCTTGACAATTTGTCCATAGAAGAAATAAATTCATAATTCCATTTATACATGTCAGAATGAGATGATATTTAGATCAATCCTACACCTCTCGGAAATAAGAATCCAATAAAAATATCATCTCCATCATATGAGTTGTCCAAGGTGGAGTTTGGCCTCAGTTGCCAAATTTAATACTCCCTCTCAACTAGGGAGAACTCCACTTGCCAAACCATATGTCAATCTGTACCATCTCTAAGTGATGAACAGACAAATAGAAAGGTCTTACACTCGCTGAAGCAAAGGTACATCCAAGCTCAGAAAATAAGAGAGTTACGAATGAATAAGCCACAGTATTATATCGAATAAGCCATAGTATTATATCAAATCTTCTGTATGCAAATTAAAAAAAATATATATATATATATATATACATTGATGAGGATTTTAAAGATGATTTCATCAGAGAACAAGCAAACTTTGGCACGACGATTTACATCTGCAACGATATTTTTGCACCTGCTTTACAGTCATTATGGAAGTGACCAGAGTGTGTACGTTTGTACAATTGAGCGCTAGCCGAAGTAGTAAACCCTTACACACTTGTCTTAATTCCTTGATTTTGGGTAAATTTGTTTAAACCCTTGCTGAACTGGTTTATGCCCACAGCTGCCATACCTGGTGTCAATGGTAATAAGTTATAAGTCGAAATTGCAGATAGTCAATAAAATATATTAATATATGCTGTGAAATTTTTATAAATTCATATTTTCTATTCAAGGAAATTTGCATTAGTTGTCTTCATTATTTTGTATTTCCCATGCCTCCTTACCCATCCGTAGCTGTTCCGCTATCAAATTCGAACTCGATGTATCAAGCCACAAATGTATAGGTAGCGTGATTCAATACCTTGACCTTTGCCAGCAGAAAAATGGACTAAGCGGAGATAATGGTCTGTAGCCACACAATATATATAAGCCACAAATCTACAAATCTCCATGCGCTAAGAATTCCATGGTCCTCCCTCACCCTTTCTCAATAGTTTGACACATGAGAACCCATTTCGTGAGTGGCACTTGGTGTCATATGATATTGGTTGGCGTATGTCAAACACCAACGGAATTCGAACATATAACCTCTTGGTTATAAGACGATGCTCCATCCACTGCGTAAATTATTATATGCACAATTAAATGTATCGATATATTATTATTTGCTTAATTTTAAATTTAAACTTAAATTTGTATTTCGGAAATATAGTTATGATAATATATTCCGTTAATTCCAAAGTTCTGGAAACAACGCAAGGGAATTCAAATCTTGCACCACCGCATAACCAAATGACTACCGTCACACCATGAATGAGGAAATTATTCATTTCAATTTAGAAAAATTTGTTTACAAGTCTGTAGGCCCTCTCGGAAGTTCAAACTGTGGACCTACCGCAATATAACTTAGAACTCCACCTCAATGCTGCCGCTTAGACGAAACAATTATAATATATTTATTAAAAATGACTTTTCTATAACATATATAAAGGGTTATATAAGTAATCTGTTGATAGCTTTTCGGTAGAGGCAGAGAACGTATCAACTTATAGCGTAGCTACAATAACTTTTCCGCAAATTTTAAATGATTAAGTATATAAATTAACATAGCCATAATTCCATTTATATGAACAATGCATTATAGCATTTGGTAGGGACCACTGTTTATTTACGCATTATATAAATTATTGTATATATATACAAATGATAGATCTATCACTCATCACTACAGTAATTACTAATTTTATAATCGTAGCCGGAATGGAATTATAATCTAGAATGAAGCAAATTCGTGTTTAAAGGCTTTTAAAATTTATTAACCTATGCTAAAGTTAAAACACCTAGTCGATGGCTCTCATAAATTCCTATATTAGCGTAGGTTATAAATCATATACTCCACGAATTTAATTGGAAATACTCTTATTACATCAAACGCAACAATGAAAATATATTATAAATACGTAATGTATAAGAATATTAAAACCATTACATGTCCTCATATTAAAGATTAGCATTTCAGGGAACCCATTACAGCGGAAGTAATTTGCGAGTTTATAATATTATTGTTGAAATAAATCTTTCCCCACACTATTTGGAAAGGTCTCAAGAATATGTTCATAGTGAAATAAAAAAATAGATACCTAGAGGAAAACCAATATTTTAGGTTTTGTACCATAACTTTATAAAATCAATAAATGATAATTAATGTAATATATGATTTTATAATAATTATAGAGACTTTATATTTTAATAGACCTTACTATATATATTATAGAAGTCCTCCAAACAATCAAACCTGCTCAATTTAACATATCAAGTCAAGGGAGGAGCCTACAAGGGACACATTTGTATATATTATGTTGAGACCTTATATAATATAAAGATTTTATTAAAATAAAGTGTATATATATATATGATTTAAGATATTAGTTTTGAGCATTATGTCCCAGCTATGAGGAAAAAGGAAAATTATTCCTGTTCAACTCATTTATTTTTGTAAATATTTTATAGCATAATTAGGTAAATTGCGAAATAAATATTATGGTTTATAAAGACCCATGCATCTTACTAAGAATTATTAGGCATTAGGATAGAATACCCTGCATTAGGACAAGGAGGTCGCGAGACCACCCTCCTTGACCTCGGTACCAGTAAGACCTGCCTAGCAGGTAAAAATAGCAAAAATAACTATACCCGTTTGTAAACTTAAAATTGCAAATTATATGTTAAATATGAAAGTATACTTCAAAATTTTTACAATTTTATTATGTATACAGGAAACATTACAATGGTAAGGACATATCAGCAGCAACAATGTGATCAGGCAACAACCCCGTCATTAATGCCACCACCGTCGTCATCACCATCCTCATCACTGCCACCATCACCGTCTCCATCGAGACCATCATCAACACCAAATGCTCCAGCACCGGAGTTGACCGTGATAATGCATTCATTGGAAGCCTTATTGGAAACATTAAAAGGGTTGAAAATGGCTAAGACCAAAGAGGAGCAACCTCAATCTATAGAAACCAATTCAGCAGAACCAAAAAATTCTAAGTATAAAAGATCAAAGGAAGATATTTCTAGGGAGTTACAGAAAATTAAACTCCCAGAATTTTCTAGAGGACGAGCTAGAGAATGTGCTGAGGCATGGTTAGAAGGAATGAACAGATGTTTCAAACTAAGAGAGTATTCTTCTTCTTCAAAAACAAAAATTGTCGTATTTCAATTGAAGGAAAGTGCCTTGATTTGGTGGGGAACTTTGGAAAAATAACTCCACCTTAAAACGGATAATGTCCCTTGGGAATTGTTAGAGGATAGATTTTGTGCTAAATATGTACCTCCATATTTTCAAGAACAACAAGCCCGAGCCTTTCATACATTAATTTAAGGTAATAAAATGGTGGCAGAATATGAAATAAGGTTTATGGAGCTTGTGAAATACATTCACTACTTAGATTCTGATGAACGTCAAACTAAACGCTTCATATTTGGGTTAAACCCTTGCATCAGGGCCTTGGTTAGGGTGTGGAAACCATTATCAGTAGCCGAGGCAATAGAATGTGGCCGCTATGTAGAAGAACATCTAGGAATCAAAAAGGATGTCGGGCCAGCAAAACCTCTACAATCAGGGTTTTCAGGAAAGACTCCCTGAAATTTCTTTAGGGAAAGTAGCTCAAGACCACCTTATGGTAATAGATTTACCCCAAGAAGTGTAGGAGCAAGAGCTCCCATGGCAGTTAATACTATAGCCGTTGAATCATCAAACACAAGTCCATGGAAATCTCGTGGAACTGCTAATAGAGGAAGAAATTCGAGAGTAAGCTGCATGAGAGGACGAAACTCTTTATCTAGAAATTCACATTATGATTCAAGAGAACCGACCAGGTTAATTGTTGGGGATGTGGAGGACCGCATTTTCAACATGATTGTCCAGAAGCTTCATCAAGTATATTGCATAGGATTGGAAATGAACCAATACCAAATACCCAAGGCAATCATAGAATCCATGCATTAGTCAACAACAATCAAGCAACACATCAATCCACTGTAGTGGAATCTTCAGGTATTATTAATGGCATAAAATTCAAAATCTTATTTGATACGGGTGCCATAGATAGTTTCATTTTGTCATATGTATTAAATAAATGTGGGTTGGCAGCTTGCAAACAAAATGATTACAGACATGTAGAAATGGCCTCAGGAGAACTCCAATCCGTAGACTTAAGTGTGGATCAATGCAAAATTGATCTAGCGGTTTGTTCAACTAAATTGAAAGTTTATGTCACAACCCTAGGAACTTATGATCTTGTCATAAGTATGGATTGGTTAGAAGCTCATCAAGCTTGGGTAGACTGTTATGGGAAAAGAATTCTCGGTATAAATGGTGAAGGAGAGGCGATCCAAATTCAAGGAATCAAGAGAAAAGTATCTTTATGCTACATATCAGCAATGAAAATAAAGCGTTGCCTAAGGAAAGGTTGTCAGGCATATGTAATTCAAGAAGTAAGTAAAGAAAAAGGACCATCCTTGAAACAATATCCGGTGTTAGCCGAATTTCTGGATGTATTTCCAAAGGAACTACCAGGATTACCCCCCGAAAGAGAGCTAGATCTCACAATAGAATTGAACCCTGGTACTCAACCAATCTCTAAAACACCTTATAGAATGACAGCTCCAAAACTTCAAGAACTACAAATTCAATTGAAGGAACTATTGGATATAGGACACATTTGACCCAGTGTATCACCTTGGGGTGCTCCCTTAATTTTTGTCAAGAAGAAAGATGGTTCCTTAAGATTATGCATAGATTACCGAGACTTGAATCGAACTATAGTAAAAAATCAGTATCCAATGCTTCGAATTGATAACTTCTTTGACCAAATGAAAGGAGCTTCTATCTTTTCAAAAATTGATCTACGATCAGGCTATCATCAATTAAGGATTTTGGAAAGTGATATTTCTAAGACAGCATTCCGAACACGCTTTGGACATTATGAATTCATAGTGGTACCATTTGGGTTGACTAATGCACCAACAATATTCATGAACCTTATGAACAATGTTTTTCGCAAATATCTTAATCAATATGTACAAGTTTTTATAGATGATATTTTTATCTATTCCGAGAATGAAAAAGAGCATGAAGACCATTTACGGATAGTATTATCTTGCCTCAGAAAACACCAATTATATGGAAAGTTATCCAAGTGTTCTTTCTTTCAGAAAAAATTCATTACTTAGGTCATATCATATCAGGTGAAGGAATCTCAGTAGATCCTGAGAAGGTAAAGGCAATCATGGAATGGCCAATACCAAAAAATGCACATGAAGTACGAAGCTTTATGGGTTTAGCCGGTTACTACCGAAGATTTGTGGAAGGATTTTCCAAAATCGCAAAGCCAATTACAACTCTTCAACGTAAAGGTGTTAAGTATGAATGGACTGAGGAATGTAATAAAGCATTCTCTGTACTCAAAAGACTGCTGACCAGTGCACCAATCTTAAGAGTCTTGAATATGGACAAAGATTTTACTGTATGTACTAATGCATCCAAGCAAGGATTAGGTGTAGTATTAATGCAGGATAGAGGAGTAATAGCATATGCCTCAAGGAAATTAAAGCCTCATGAAGAACTCTACGCCACTCACGATTTAGAGTTAGCCATTGTAGTACTAGCTTTAAAGATATGGAGACACTATCTAATAGGGCGAAGCTTTACGCTTAAAAGCGACCATCAAAGTCTACAGTATTTGTTCACCCAAAGAGACTTGAATGCTAGACAAAGACGATGGAGTGAATTCCTAAGTGAATATGACTTTGGAATATCATATATTAAAGGAAAAGAGAATGTAGTGGCAGATGCTTTAAGCAGAAGACCCCGAATATTTTCCCTCATACCTATCAAAGTAGACTTAAGGCAACGAGTACTAGAACATCTCATAAGAGATAGCTGGTATTTAAAGGTAAGATCTAGTCTTGATAGTAAAAAGCCAAAAGAACCTAAGTTTGAAGGATATGAACTAGAAGATGATGGAATCTTGCGATTTCATGAAAGGATGTATATTCCTGATAATAAGGATCTCTGAGACACCATCCTTAAGGAAGCCCACAGAGCAGTATATTGTGCACATCCCAGAGTAAAGAAAATGTATACTGATACCAAGAAACTCTTCTTCTGGACGGGCATGAAGCGCGATATCATTCAATTCGTTGCAAAATGTTTGGAATGTCAACAAATAAAAGCTGATCATTGTCATCCAGTGGGTCTCTTACAACCTCATGACATTCCTATGACCAAATGGGAGATCATTTCTATGGATTTTATCATTGGGCTACCTCTTACTTCTCAAAGACACAATGTTATTCTAGTGATAGTGGATAAATTAATGAAAAACACCCATTTCATTCTCGTAGGAGATACTTACAAAGTTGTTGACGTAGCTCGAGTACTCATAAATGAAATTATCAGATTTCATGGAGTACCTAAGAAGATCATATCAGATAGAGACTCATGATTCACTTCAAGATTCTGGACTTGCATGCAGTCAGCCTTAGGAACTCAACTAAATTTGAGTATAGCTTATCATCCTGAGACTGATGGGCAAACAGAAAGGGTAAATCAAGTACTAGAAGATATGTTGAGGATGTACATTATGGATCAGCAATCGCAATGGGAAAAGTACTTATCCTTGGTCGAATTTGCATACAATAACAGTTACCACAGTTCAATCGGAATGCCTCCATTTGAAGCATTATACGGCAGACCTTGCAGAACACCGTTAAGTTGGGACAGGTTAGAAAATCGGGTGATAGTAAGGCCAGAATTAATCCAAGAGATGGAGGAACAGGTAAAACAAATTAGACAACGGTTAAAAGAAGCACAGGATAGACAAAAGAGTTATGTTTATGCCCACAGAACTGATAGAAGATATGAAGTAGGGGATCAGGTTTTTGTCCGCATCAAACCAAATAAAAGCACTATTCGATTCAGAAAAGGGACAAAGTTGTCACCCCGATTTATCAGACCATTTAAAGTCATAGAAAGAGTTGGACCTGTCGCCTATCGTCTTGCACTAACACCTCATTTGCATAATGTTCATAATGTATTTCATGTATCTGTATTAAGGCATTACATAGTTGACAAATCTCATAACCTTTAATGGAAGGAACTGCAGGTATTGGGCGAAGGAATCATATCGATCGAATCATACATATACTGGAATGTAAGGTTTGACAGCGTAGGAATTGTCTGGTAGACCAAGTTAAGGTCCAGTGAGACAAGTATAGTCCTGGATCGGCTACTTGGGAAGATACGAAAATCATATGTCAAAAATACTCCAACTTGTGTCAATTTTGAAAAACTTTAAGCCATATTTTGTATATATATTTTTTTTACTTTAAATCAGATACTCAAAACTATTTTGGAATGATCACATATAAACGTGAATTTTTATGATATGTTATCTGCTTAATTCCACTGGTATGTGGATACCAAGACGGAATATGTTATCCAAATTAATCTTACTAAATTATAGATATCAAAGTAAAGTTTAATATTTGATTAATCTTGCTATAAAATTTAAATCATGAATTCTGATAGGAATTAAGATATTATAAATTTTGCTTCATTTATGCATATCGATGAGATAGAAATAAAAGAATGATTACAATTTCAATATGAAAGTCGATAGCACGAGCAAGACATGACGAAATATATTGTATTAGAGATAACATGTATAAGCTATATAGAAATTGTTTATTTTATGTCTATATTGATGCCCATGTTATAATATATGGACAAATGTTTACGTTGTAACTAGTATTGTTACCAAAACGGCCACGTGATGACTAAAACTTCAGTACAATTAAGACTCAATAAGGTTCCATGAAAGAACATTAACTCTAGTCCCACGAGGAGGGGTGGAGGTATTGCCCATAGTTTATCCTCCAAAAACCTGCAGTTATGGGAGCACTGTGCGAATCACGCTCCCCTAGACGTGTGATGATGACTGTCAGATGCCTACTAGGCAATCAGGTTGATATAATCAACGTTGATACCCTTGAGAGTCTATGAATGGTTAATCAGTATAGCTGACACCATGGCATACTCTAGTAGAGGACGGATAGGATGGAAGCGGAAGAGATTAGGAAGGATAGGATGATTTTAGAGTAGCTTGAAGAATCAACCGGGGCAGGACATGAATATTATAGTTGTAAAATCTTAAAATATTTAAGAAAACAAAATTTTTAAATACCCATATAAAATGAAATATAAGAACTTATATACTCACATTAATCACTAATATATTTTAGTAACCCTAACTTCGGGACGAAGTTTTTGGAAGGAGGGATGTATGTAATGACCCGCCTATAAATAAAATACGAGTATTAGCATACATACAAGACCTCCATACGATAGCTACGTATGCATGGACCCGCATGTATCGCACTATATGTAAACTAGTTACTACAGGAGGAGATATAAATTAAGGTAATAAATTAATACCTCACCAGAGTATCATATATATGATAAGTCCTTAAAACCAGCAGAAAATATTAATTTTAAAAATACAGATTAAAATTTACAATTTAAAATTAAAAAAATAATAATATAAATTAATTAAATTTATAATTTAATTAATTCATTAAAAAATAAATAAACCTTATTAAATCAAACTATGTATTCAAATAAAAATCAACAAAATCAAATGATATTCAATTTCATAAAAGTTACACGTAACCAAAATATTGACACAAAGATGAGAAGAAGGTAGTGAATGAGGAAATAAAAGGAGAAGGGAAAAACCATTTTGGGGGAGAAAGGCAGCAGAGTTGAGAACAATTTTGGTTACTGTAGTACAGCTATCAAGGGAACTTGAGTCTTGATTATACTGAGGTTTTTGGGCACGAGAGAATCAGATTGCTTCAATTGAAAGCTTTCTAAGACTGAGTACCTAGGTTGTACTCAGTTCGGCAGGGAGGTTTTGGTCGTTTTAATAACGCAGCGAGACAAAGATTGCAGTAGAGCAGACAGATTGTCAACAAAGCAGACAAGTTGGTATTCATTAGATCAGTTATTTAAATTCTGTATGTAAAATTTCACGTTCTGCTATTTTGAAATTAGATTGAGATAGGGTTCTTACAGTCAGCATCAGAATAACCATGGAGCCTCACATTCCGGCAGTGTATCTCAGTCCATAGGTGATTCTGCCTTGGAGATATCTCAAAAGATTCTTGGCAGCAACCCAATGTATGTGATGAGGCTCAACTGTAAATTAACTCAATGTATTCACTGCAAAGCATATGTCCGGACGGGAGTTCACCAAGAACATCAGGTTCCCCATGACTTGACGATACTCAAAAGGATTTCCAAAATCGGGCCCAACAGCACTTTCGCATAACTTCTTGAAGTTAAGTTCCTTCGAAGTAGTCACAGACTTGCAGTCAACCATCCCAAATCTTTCAAGTAGCTTCATAATATATTTTCCTTGAGAAAGGAAAATCTCACTTGTCTTTTGCCAAACCTCCAACCCTAGGAAATAATGCATCAGTCCTAGATCCTTCATCTCAAATTTGAAAGCTAACTCGCTCTTACATTGATGAATGAGAGGGTTTGCACCTATCAGAAAGAGATCGTCCACATAAAGTACCAAGATGAGAGGTTTATCATTCTCAACCTTAAAGTAAAGGTTCGGATCAACTTCACTTCTTGTAAATCCTAGCTTCATCAGATAGTTGTCGATCCTCTCATACCAAGCCCGGGGAGCTTGCTTCAACCCATAGAGGGCTTTCTTCAACCTGCATACATGTGTCTGACAATCTTGAACTTTAAACGCCTCAGCTTGTTCTACATAGACTTCCTCTTTAATTGAACCATGCAAGAAGGTGATTTTGACATCCATCTGGTGTAGGTTCCATCCTTGCAAGGCAGCAAGGGCTATAATCGAATGGATGGTGGTATATTGGGCAACTGGTGCAAATATCTCATCATAGTCCACACCTTCCTTTTGAGAGAAGCCTCAAGCAACAAATCTGGCCTTGAACTTTTCAACACTTCCATCAGCTCCATGCTTGATCTTGTAGAGCCATTTCGAGGTGACAACGAATTTGTCCTTGGATCTAGGGACCACATCCCAGACATCATTCGTCATAATCGACTCATACTCTTTGTTCATAGCATCCTTCCAAAATTGGTGCTTCATAGCTTCTTCGAATGTGCAAGGCTCAGATTGAACAATGGTGCTCATGGCAGCTAAGTACCCTTGGTACCTATTTGGCTTCTTACTTTCACGAAATGTCCCCCTTGGTGCAATATGATTCTCGACATCTTCGAGAGATTCCCTAAGCCATGAGGGTTTCCTATTTGAAGAGGAGGGCTCATGAGGAGATGGATCAATGGGATCCATTGGTCCTTCAACATCAGGCATGAGCTCATCCTATGGTTCTCCCTACTTTCCTGTATCTGCTTCTTTGTTCTAACTTAGAATAGGAAGGTTACTAATCTTCCCGAGGGCACCATCTTCATCGAAGGTGACATCATGACTTATCTCCACTTCTCTTTGACCAGTCACATAAATTCTATATGCCTTAGAAGTTTCAATGTAGCCTACAAATGTTCCTTTCTTCCCAGATGTATCCAATTTGCTTCTCTTTTCTTTCAGCACATGAAAATACATGGGGCTACCAAAAATTTTAAAATGAGAAACATCAAGTTTCTTACTGGTGAAAGCTTCTTCGGGAGTTTTGGAGTCCAATGCTTTATGAGGGCATCTATTTTGAACATACACGGTAGGGTTGGCAGCTTCCGCCCATAAGAACTTCGGAAGGCTTTGATCATGAAGCATGGCACAAGTGGCTTCTATAATGGAACAATTCTTTCTTTCAGCAACTCCATTTTTCTCGGGAGTATATGCGGTAGTAGTCTCCCTCTTACTGCCAGCTTCTCTACAATAGTCATTAAACTCATTTGATTCATATTCAGTTCCATTATCGGTCCTCAATATTTTGATCTTCTTCCCTGTTTGATTTTCGACCAAGGCTCTGAAGGAACGAAACCATGAGAATATTTCGTCCTTCTTCTTCAAGAAATATATCCAAGTTTTGCAAGAGAAATCATCCACAAAGATAACATAATATAAATATCCTCCCAAAGATGTCACGGGCATCATGCCAGATAGATCAGAATGAACCAATTGCAAAGCGTCGGTAGTCTTTCTATCACGTGAGGGGAATGGTCCCCTTGTATGTTTTCCTTCGGTGCATCCCTCACAAACACTTTCATGTTCTACTTTAAATTCGGGCATACCTGTCACCATCTTCCTCACATCGGGTAGAGCCTTATAATGTAGATGAGCAGACCTCTGGTGCCATAATTCAGATTGAAGAGATGTGTCACAAGACATAGCTCCCAATGGGCTTCCTCCAACTTGATATAGGCTATCAACCCTGAATCCAAGAGTAAATGCTTCTTGGAAATTTCTTTTCCAAACACGTACCTTTCCATTAATGAATGCCCCCTTGAATCCTTTATCTTCCATCGCCGAGATAGATACCAGGTTTTTCTTTAGATCAGATACATATAGTACTTGTAGATGAATAGTGCTACCTTGATTCAATTGATGAGTAACATTCCCAACTCCCTTCACAAGATAGGTGGCATTGTCCCCAAGAATGATTTCCAAAGGGATTCCTTATACCCAGTGAGTGTCTTGAGACACCACTATCAATCAACCAATTTCCCAAGGTATCCGAAGGAGAGGCAGTAGAGAGGGCAGATATAAGATAAAATTCTTTTTGCTTGTTGTATTCAACATTAGATTCATCATACCTAGAGTTTCTTGATCTTTTGGAAGGTCAACCATTTCCATGTTGAGTAGCGGGATCATTCCTTTTTCCTTTGTTGTTGAACTTGCCATTCCTTTGATGGTTGTTGCCCCTGAAATTGTTGTGGTTGTTGTTGTCATCACCCCGAGGTGTATCCCTTCTCTTAGGACACTCCCTAGCATAGTGGCCAAACCTGTTACAAATGAAACATCTTCCCATCCTTCCATCTTTGAATCACAGTCCCTGACATTGCGTCTTTGAACCTACATTGTTCTTCTTTTTAGCATGAGCGGAGAATGAAGTAGGTTCATTCCTATTTGAAGGCATGTCTCTCTCCATCATCTTGTTTCTTATTGAGTACATCTAGTCAACAATTCATCAAAACCTGGAATCCTGTCATTATTGAGGATAGTAATGTTGAACACATGCCATTCATAAGGGAGACCTCCAAGGGCAATGAGAGTGAGCTCCCTATCATCAAAAACTTCTCCAATTGAAAGAAGATTGTTTTTTATCTCGGTAATCCTCATGAAGTAGGATTGGATATCTTCACTTCTTCCCTTTTTTATGTCTTTCAACTTGTTTTTGAGAAAGAGGACTTGGTTTGAATTGCTAACTTTGAACATGCCAACCAACCTGTCATACATCTCCTTAGATGTGTTCAAATCGGAGATGTATGCAACCAAATGCTTGTTAATAGAATCTTTGATGATCTTCTTAGCTTTGACTTCACCTTCGTTGTACTTGGTTTGCATTGCTAACTTTGAACATGCCAACCAACCTGTCATACATCTCCTTAGATGTGTTCAAATCGGAGATCTATGCAACCAAACGCTGGTTAATAGAATCTCTGATGATCTTCTTAGTGGTAGTCGGTGCATTTGAAGGAGGTTCACTTATCTTTCCCTGTGCATAATCCATTACATCCTGCTCTTCCAAAGTCAAATCAAGAGACATCTTCCATGCATGATAGTCAGACTTATCATTGAGCTTGTCATCAGGTTTGAAGTAAGATGTGGAGGCCATTGAATCTTGTCCTTGTCCAACAAATCTCAATGATTTCTCTTCTCATTGATTGCTCTTTTCACCCTCGCTTGGGCTTTGTCTTCACCTCAGCCCTGATACCATGTTAGTTTTAGATAACAATGATATGTTCTATGCTTAAGAGCAATTTACTTCATTTTTTCTTATTAGCTCAATATCGATTTTCAGATTAGCAATCACATTAACATGATAGTAAATGCAGATAGAACATAAATAAAAAGCAGAAGACAACCCAAGACAAGAGGACACAAGATGTGGTGCATGCCAGGGACAAACCCCAATGTGGGAAAACCCTTTGATGAATTATTCTTATTATTCTTCAAAAGTTTAGCAGAGAGAGAGAGTACAATATACAAAGTTCACTTGCCCAATCACAGTCAAATTTGTCCAGTCAAACTGCAGTCAATAGGATGCCCTGTCCAGAAAGTCAGCACTAGTCAACTTAGCAGAATTACACCTTCAAATCAACTCAGTCAAACCCAGTCAATTCGGCCTCCAAGGACAGTCTGAATCAGCCCAAAACATTCTCGAAAATATCAATCAAACTTGGTCAACACAGAGTCAAACCTATTATCAACATTGGTCAAACATTACATAATGACTCGAAATCTGTGCCCAGAAATGTGGCCTGCCCAAAAAGATTTTTCTCCAAGAAAATCATAGTCAAACAAGGTCCACTGTTGCCCGGTCAACGCTAGTCAAACCTTCTGCAATTTGGTCAACACATGAAACAGAAAATCACAAACCATCCTTTGCAAGTGTGGAGAGAGGCTGCCCAGAAATCCATACACCCAATCACATCAGGAGAGAGAGATAGGTGTGAGATGAATGATGATCAAATGAGGTATATGCTCCTTCTATTTATCTGCAACGTTGAGGGTAAGAGACATGTCTTTTGGGTTGTTGAGCCTACATTAGATTGTTTGCCGACCTTGACAATTTGTCCATAGAAGAAGTAAATTCATAATTCCATTTATACATGTCAAATTGAGATGATCTTTAGATCAATCCTACACCTCTCGAAAAGAGGAATCCAACAAAAATATCATCTCCATCATATGAGTTGTCCAAGGTGGATTTTGGCCCTAGTTGTCAAATTTAACAGCAGAGCAGGGAAGTGATGACATGGATGGTAAAAGATGACAGGATGGCATGATGACATATGGATTGGCAGGTGGAATTCTCCCTAATTGAGAGGGAGTGTTAAAATTAGAAACTAGGGCCAAATTCCACCTTCGGACAACTCATATGATGTAGATGATTATTGCATTCGATTCCTCTTTTCGAGAGGTCCAATTTTGATATAAATATCATCTCATTCTGACAAGCAGAAATGGAATTTTGAATTTATTCTCTCTCATGCACAAATTTTCAAGGTCAGCATCAATCAAATGTAGGTTCATGAAGCCCAATGGATGTGTCTTCTCACCCTCAACGAAGCGTATAAATAGGAGTGACCTCTCTCTCATTCGGACATCACTCATCTCATCACAT
Source organism: Pinus tabuliformis (assembly GCA_031772625.1). NCBI lineage: Eukaryota > Viridiplantae > Streptophyta > Pinopsida > Pinales > Pinaceae > Pinus > Pinus tabuliformis. Next base: position 923,077,505 of record CM062805.1, on the reverse strand, counting down.
CTCTCTCTCTCCTCTCTTGATTGGTTCGTACAACTTGGAGGCAGCCTTCCCTACTTCGCACGTGTGAAAGGAGGATGAATTTCAAGACTGTTTTGGATGCCGAAAATTTTAGAAAACAGGACAGCGTTGACCAACGTTGACTTGGGTGATTTTGACCAGCGTTGACTTTGTTCTATTGGGTAGAATTTTGATTTTTGAAGGCCGCATTGATTGGCACAGTTTTCGAGGTGATTGGGACAGTTTGACGTTAGTGTTGACTTCAGCCTTTCACTGCAGAAATTACAGCAGTGTTTGTCCGGGTTGACCACACTGTTTTGGGTTGACTTTGACCCTCTTCGAAGGTCGAATTGGACTGTTGTTAACCGAGCTGCTTGGAAGACATTTTGGAGTTGCTTTGACCAATGTTGACTTTCTGGTTAGGGATGCAGTTGACTGCTGTGGATTGTTGACTATTGATTTGACATGACTATTTTGGGCAAGTTAATTTGATATTTGTACTCTCTCTCTCTCTCTACTGAACTATTGAAGAATAATAAGAAGATTTGATCAAAGGGTTTCCCCACATTGGGGTTTGTCCTTGGCATCCGCCACATCTTGTGTCCTCTTGTCTTGGCTTGTCTTTTGCACATGTTTTTATGTTCTATCTACATTTACTTTCAATGTGTTTAAGTTAATTTGATTGCTACTGGATGTAATTGGAAATTGTCATTGCGCTGTTAAAGGAACATTGAAGTAAATTGTGCTAAAGCATAGAACATACTATTGTTATCTAAAATTAACAGAGGGCACCCCATAGCCTTCGATAGTCGGAAACCACTGCCCCATGAGAGGTTGTACTCCAACTATGACAAGGAGATGCTAGCCATCATGCATGCGGTAGCCAAGTTCAACAGTACTTGGTGCAGAACAGGTTTAGGGTCAAGACAGGCCACAACAATCTCAAATTTCTCTTGGAGTAGAAGTAGTTACAGGAGAGGCAGCAGAAGTGGGTGAGAAATCTCCAAGCGTACGACTGTGACATTGAGTATGTCAAAGGGAATCACAACGTGGTGGCAGATGTGTTGTCCAGGAGACCGGCTACCCTTTCACTAATGATGATTGCCCCGGGTTGGAGGGTGCAATTACTGGTAGAGTACTCCATGGACCGATTTGCATGTGAGGTCCTTGATGGGGTAGTGGCAGATGACCGATACAGGGTGATGAACAAGGTCATTTACTTCAGAGACTAGATTTACTTGGTGCCCAACTTCCAATTGAGGGAGAAGATTTTACAGGTTGCCCATGACTCACCACTAGCAGGGCACCAGGGGTTCACGAAGATGTATAGGGCCATCAAAGAGCGTTTTACATGGAGGGGCCTTAAGGATGACATCATGAGGCATGTCAGGGAGTGTGACGCATGCCAGAGGAATAAGGGTGACCAGTCACACCTTGCAAGGTTGCTACAGCCTCTTCCTATCCCTGAGGGAAGATGGAAGAGTGTGTTGATGGACTTCATTACCAGATTGCCCACAATACAGGGCAAGGACTGCATTTACGTGGTGGTGGACCGGTTGATGAAGTTTGCACATTTCTTTGCCATCTCAACTCGATACTTGGCCTCACAGGTGGCCGAATTGTTTTTCAGGGAGGTGTTTCGGCTACATGGTCTTCCGAAGACCATTGTCAGTGACAGGGACAACAGGTTCATGGGGGGGTTTTGGCGAGCACTGAGCTCACTCTAAGCACTAGTTATCACTCCCAGACAGACAGGAAGACGAAGATAGTTAACAAATGGCTGGAGGGTTACTTGTGTAACTATGTGACGGGCCATCAGCGAGCATGGATACAGTGGTTACACTTGGGCGAGTACTGCTACAACACCACGTACCACATGTCCATAGGTATGTCTCCATTCCGAGCTCTATATGGTTACGATGCATTATCTTTGGCTGACGTGATGTTTGGAGATAGCAGGGCCCCTAGGGCCAATGATTGGAAACAGGAGACCCAATACATTTTGTGGGCTCTCAAAGACAACATGCAGACAGCACAGAACCAGCGGAAAATTTATGCAGACAGGGCCGAGTTGAGAAACAGTTTGAGGTAGGGGATTTGGTCTTCTTGAGGCTTCAGTTGTACAAGCTATCATCTCTCAAGTAGAAGGGGTCGTGAAGCTCAAACCTAGCTTTTATGGGTCATACTGAGTCACTCGTAGAGTTTGGGAATGAATTGGAGCTACCCCTAGGAAGTCGGGTGCACAACATTTTTCATGTGTCTTACTTGAAAAAGGCATTGGGGTAGCAGATGACAGCAGCGACAGAGCCACCCCCTGTGGATGATGGGGGGCACTTAGTTCTAGAGCGAGAGGCTATTCTAGACATCTGGGAGAGGCATTTGAGGAACAGGGTCATCAAGGAGTTTCTGATCAAATGGAGGAGCCTACCAAATGAGGATGCCACTTGGGAAGGGGAGCAGATACTTCAGCATCCTTCATTACAGTTGCTTGAGGACAAGCAACGTTTTGGTGGGGAGGACTGTGATATTCCCACTTAGCATTATTGCTAAGTGAAATATCAATTTTGGCCAATTTTGTCTTAATTCATGTTTGCACTTAGGAAATGTGGGTTTAGAGGCCCCACATTGATTTTTTATTAAAGCAAGCCCCAAACATTAGAGATGGAAGGGAAATATCGAGCCTCTAGTGGAGCGTGGAGGCCACCCATGGAGAATTGCGGCCCACATGGGAAGTACGCATGAATGGGAGGAAATTCAGTGGGAGGAAATTGAGTTGGGCCCACATGAGCACATTGGAGGCAATTTGACAAAACGGAAGGAAAGGCACTCATTTTGGCATTCATTCATCTTTGACATAGCACGCTTGAGCTAAACCCAAGTCTGCAAGTGTTGTTTAGCACATGAGTGTTTCTGAGCAGAAATCTCAACCCTTGCTTCGGTAGACTTCGAGTGTCAGCCCAAGGACGGAGTTCCATCCATTATAGTTCGTTCCAACAGTGGGAGTGCGAGTTTGTGGGGAGGATTCAGCAGTAGTGGCACAGGGACTGTGTAATGCTTAGAGGAGGTACGCTTGGAGGTTGAGGAGCCAAGGGAGTTTGGACTTGGGATTTGAGGAGGAGCCTAGGAGAGTGTTTTCTTGGACATTGCAGCTATTTTGAGGGCTTTTTGCAACAGAATTGACAGGAGGGTCGAATTACCCAGTGACAGAGCCATAGAGGGAAAAATTGGCTGAAATTCCAAGGTCAACCATAGGCCAATTCCTTCGTGGGTTATTTTGGGTATTTGGTGGAGAGCCTTGGGTTAATTTCCTGAAATTCTCTGAGTACCGAAGGAGGCCCTAACATCATTTCTTCACAACCAACAGCATATTTTTTGGGTAGTTCAGCGCAAAGCCAAGAGAGAGCAGCAGTAGATGTGAGAGGGACTTCTTATTATTCACTTGGGCTTAGCTAGCTTGCCTTGAGCAAACCCAGGTGCACACTTTCCAACACCACATTGTACCCTCTTGATTTTATAATAAAATGGCTTAGCAACACAGTTTTTGGTGCAAATTCATTGACTAATATATGTGTTTGATTTTCGTGGTTTTTATGTCTATGTATCCTTTGTTATTTACTGTAAAAATTCCCTACGAATAGTATAGTTTCCTTATAGGCTTCCAAGAGAACAATTTTTCATGCAATAATGGAACAATATTTCAACATAAGTTCAGTATTAAATTTACAAAATTTTCCAAAGAAGCGCTTCTTTCAATCCTAGAAATACATCTCCATGCAAAAAATCATCTCCACAAGAATTTGCACCATATAAAATCACATATTGCCCGTTGTAGCGAAAAACTAATTCACATTCTTAGAGGAAGAGTGAAGAATGTGTGATGATGAAATGAAATGAGGGCGATCCTCTATTTATTTAAGGCTTATCTCCCTCATTTTTACAATAACACAAGTAAAATCCCTAATTGCAAGTTTATTTTGAGTGTTCCACAAGCGTGAGGTTACAAACCAACCTAAGTTGCAGGAATCGTTGGAGAAGGGTCCATTTTTTGCCAGAAACGAAACAGAAACGAGAAAACTCGTATCGTACGGCCTTGAAACGCGTTTCCAGCTATACTAGCCCGTTTTTCGAGGAGGAAACGTGGCTAGTACGGCCGTAAACGCGTTTCCAAGCCGTACGATGGAGTTTCCTCTTCTAACTTGACTTTTTCTTGTATTTTTTTTTTTTGCTTCTAATTTTTTATTGGGTGACTAAAATATCTTCTAGATGCCTCTCAAGTTATAAAAAAGAGGATTTTTTTGTGTGGGGCAGCCTAATGTTCAAGCCTATGGCCCTAGTGTTGATATGCAATTCATGGTAATGTTAAATTCTTGAAGTAAAAGTGACATTCTCCTTTATTTTTCATTTTCATCCTTTTACTTAAATTTTTAACATTACCATGAAATGACTCAAGATGTTTGAGAGTGGTTTCGCCCTCATTGGATTTCATATGGAGAAAGTAGAATTTTAGAGCTCACTCAAAATCTAGCAGACTTATCTGTTTTTCAGGATTTCAGGATTGGGGGGATTGCAATGTTTCCATTGGACTTTGTCATGTACTAGGATATGGAACTTGTATTTAATCAAGAGAACCAAGCCCTCTATGCAGGGGAGACTCCCAATAATCAAGAGCTTGTAGGATACTAGGGTATGGAACTCGTATTTAATCAAGAACACTAAGGTCGTTCGACTATGTAGGAGAAGACTCCCAATCAAGCACGAGACAAGAAATTAGAAATTTCATGTGGCTGATTTTGGATATTGCTATTTTCATTATGTGATCATTCATGAGTAAATGTGATGTAAATTTAGAGACTTATAGTTTATGCATTGACAATTGACAATTTAATCATAATGTAATAAATTAGAATGTATCTAATATGCTTTATGATTGCACATATTTCTTAAATGTCCTAAGATATATATATATATATATATATATATATATATATATATATATATATATATATATATATATATACATATATTGTGTTTCCCGTTTCCAAAATTTGGGGGGGTCACGTTTCGTACCCATGCCCATTTCGGAAACTCGTACTTGTTTCCCCGTTTCATGCAACTTAGAAACCAACCTCATAGCTCAAAAATGTAACAAATAATCAATGTTGCAATAATCGTTATTGGGATAATATCGGTGAGGGAAAAAATCGTAAAAATCGAGAAAAAATAGGAAAAAAATCGTAAAATACAAAAATATTCATTTTTTTTCATTTTTTTTAATATCTAAAGCATCTACAAAATAAAATAAATACATTGACACATAAATATGACAAAAAAAACTAATATATAAGATGTGTAATATCATTTCTAGTGCTACATCACACATAACAGTGAATCATGTCCTGAATAGTAAGTCCTGACTCCTAAGTCCCAACTCAACCTCAAAATATCAACAAAAAATAAAATAATGTATCTCATATCACGAGTCATAATGTCATATACAATGAAATCAACTTGTAATATCCCTTATCAGGGGTATCCCTCAAACACAAGCAAACCCCAATTAGAGATGGACTGGGAGGGCGTTTACCAGATATGTCGCCTCTGAAAAGAGGACGAGATCTGGAGGCTACTTGGCCCTTTCCAGACTCTGTCTAACAGTATAGGAGAAAAACACACAAGTGGTATAGTAGCCGGGAAGCTCAAAGAGATAAAAATAATAGTAGTGCAACATACAATAATGTATACATGGAATATAAGCAAATACTCGAGAAATGCGGAGAGAAATGCTAAGCCATTTTATTATACTGAGTAATGGAAAGAGTACAAGAGGTGATCAGAAAGATAGCACCTCGACTTGCACAAGGCAAGTGATGAAATACACTCAGAGTGCTAAGGAAATGGCCTCTCTCTAAACTACGTCCAAGTTGCTGGAGAACCGCTGTGCTGCTGCTACTGCTGGAATCAAGTGAGGATTTGGGGCTGTTTCCCTCCTCAGAAAATGCTGAAACTCTGGAATCAACCTCTGCTCAATAAATCCAGAAAAGCACAGAAAGCTTTTCTAAAATAGCTGACCCCCGAAAATCACCCCCTTGAGGATCTACGCTATCCCTCAAGGCTCTGCACTGCCCCTGAAGAGAATCCTCCAAAACTCTACCCGAGACTGCCAAAATCCTCCAATAGGCAAGGGCTGATCCCATGCTCAATCTCCAAGCTCAAATCCTCCACATAAATCCAATCCGGGGCTCCTACCAAAAGAGACTGCATCCTCCTCTCTCAAGACTGCGAAGTCATCAAAATGCTCAGTTCCTCCTCAACTCCAGAAATCGCTCCTCCTGCAAAATACTGATGAAACTACGTTGCCCAAGCAAGCACTCGAAGCCCCCCGAGGCTAAGGGTGAGATCTCCGAACGGAGACACTCGATGCACTAAATAGTGTTCCAGACAGGCTAAACAGATAGCGTGCTCTAAGTCGAAGTGACTAGCTCAAATGCAACATAATCCCATGCCAAAATGAGGAGGCTCCTCTCTCTCTTATAGTGTTAGCCTCTCTCAAAACCCTCAGGCCCACCTCCTCCAACGTGGCCTCTCTCTTGCCACGTGCTCCTTCTCCATCTGCGCAGTCCCTCCAAGTGTCTGCGTGGGCCCCCTTCTCTACGTGGTCCCTTGGCCCCTTTGGCTCCCCTTTTAAGTTACAATGTTGTGCTACTAGGGAGTGACTTTATTCAAAAAGTGAGTTATGTACCCCTTTCCTCACCTTTTTATTTATAAATAACTATAGAAGGCAAAATTGAGCAAAATCGAATATTCCAATTAGCCATGAATAATTAGGAATATTACAGTCTCCCTCGGCAAAATGTTGCTTGTCCTCAAGCAACTGAAGTGATGGATGCTGCAAAATTTTCTCACTCTCCCAAGTGGCATCCTCATTCAGTAAATTCTTCCACCTCACCAAGAATTCCCGGACTGTCCTGCTCCGTAGCTGCCTCTCCCTGGTATCAATAATAGCCTCTGGCTGCAACACCAAATGCCCCTCATCATCCGTGGGTCGTAGCTCATCTGTCACTGTCACCTGTTGCCCCAATGCCTTCTTCAAGCATGATACATGAAAAACGTTATGAATCTTGCTGCTTTGGGGTAGTTCCAATTCATACGCAACTTGTCCAATCCTGCGTATTACCCTGTATGGCCCATAAAAGCGGGGCTTGAGCTTATCAGCTCCCTTCTACTTCAGTGACAACTGTCGGTATGGCTGTAATCGTAGGTAGACCAAGTCCCCTACCTCAAACTTTCTCTCCACCCGACCCTTGTCAGCATACAACATCTGTTGGTTCTGCGTTGTAGCCATATTATCCTTGAGAGCTCGGAGGATATCCTGACTGTCTTGGATCCAAATCTTAGCTCTCGGAGCCTTGCTAGCACCAAACATCACGTCAGCAAAAGATAAAGGATGATATCCATACAAAGCATAGAATGGTGACATACCAATGGACATGTGATGTGTAGTGTTGTAGCAGTACTCCCCCAGATGCAGCCACTTCAGCCATGCTCGCTGCTGCCCACTGACATAGTTACGCAAGTATCCCTCCAGCCACTTGTTAAATATCTCTGTCTGCTCGTCCGTCTGTGGGTGATAATTGGTACTCGAAGTCAAATCTGTCCCTACCAACTGGAAAAGCTCCTGCCAAAACCCGCCCATGAAATGGTTGTCCCTGTCACTGATGATGGTCTTAGGAAGACCATGCAGCCTGAAGACCTCTCTGAAGAACAGCTCGACCACCTGCGCTGCTGTGTAGTGTGCGGATATGGCGAAAAAGTGTGCGTACTTTGTCAGTCGATCAATGACGACAAAGATACAATCTTTGCCCTATACCACGGGCAACCCTGTGATGAAGTCCATCGAAATACTCTCCCATTTCCCCTCGAGAATGGGAAGAGGCTGCAATAATCCTGCGGGATGGCTCATCTCCCCCTTGTTCCTCTGGCAAATATCACACTCCCGAATATGCTGGAGTATGTCCTCCTTGAGGCCCTTCCATGAGAACCTCTCTCTAATGGCCCTGTAGGTTTTGGTAAACCCCTGATGGCCGGCCAATGGTGAATCATGTGATGCCTAAAGTATCTTCTTCTTGAGCGGAGATCCCTTAGTCAAGAAGATCTGATCCCTATAGTAGATGATCTCATCGATTACCCTGTACCTATCATCCGCCACCTAGCCATCCAGAACCTCACATGCAAATCTGTCCTTGGAGTACTCCACTAAGAGTCGAGCCCTCCAGTCTGTGTCCAAGATTATAAGAAACAACGTGGCTGGTGTACGTGAAAGGGCATCTGCTACCACCTTGTTCTTACCCTTGACATATTCAATGTCAAAGTCATACGCTCGGATCTTACTAATCCACTTTTGTTGCCTCTCCTGTAGCTGTTTCTACTCCAAAAAGAACCTGAGGCTGTTGTGATCAGTCGTCACCCTAAACCTGTTACCCACTAAATACTGTCGGAATTTGGCCAATGCATGCATAATGGCTAGCATCTCCTTGTCGTATATAGAATACAACCTCTCATGCAGAAGGAGCTTCCGGCTCCCAAAGGCTATAGGGTGACCTCCCTGCATCAACACTGCGCTGTATCCGACCAACTGAATGCCCCCTTTCTCGTCAGATCTGTCAGGAGTGCAGCAAATTGTGAGAAACTCTTGACGAACTTCCAATAGTAAGTACAAATGCCAATGAATCCCCAAAGTTCTGTCACGTTCCTCGGCTCCGACCAATCTCTAATGGCCCTGATCTTCTCCTCGTGGACTCTCACCTCTTCCACCCCTATGATGTGTCCCAAGTACAACATCTTTGTCAACCCAAACTCACTTGGAGAGCTTGGCATAGAACTGTTGCTCCTCCAAGATGCGCAACACTGTCTCAATGTGCTGGAGATGCTCCTCCCAAGTCTTGCTGTAAATGAGAATATCATCAAAGAACACCAACACAAACTTTCTTAAGTGACTGCGGAAGATGTGATTCATGCAGGACTGGAATGTAGCTGGGGCGCTGGTTAGCCCGAAGGGCATCAACAAAAACTCAAAGTGCCCATAGTGACACCTGAAGGTGGTCTTGGGAATGCCCTACTCCCTCACGCGAATCTGATGGTACCCAGATCTCAAATCAATCTTTGAGAAGAACTGTGCTCCTCTCAACTCATTCATCAACTCATCAATCCTGGGTATAGGGTACCTGTTCTTCAGGGTCTTCTTGTTCAGGGCTCTGTAGTCAATGCACATCCTCAATGTGTCATCCTTCTTTTTCACCAACACCACAGAAGAAGCAAAAGGACTCGTGCTCAATCGAATGTGCCCAAGAGCCAGCAACTCCTGAATGGCCCGTTCAATCTCATCCCGATAGGCCTTGGGATGCCTATAGGGGGCAGTAATCACTGCCTGTATGCCCTGCTCAAGCTCAATGGTGTGCTCAAACCCCCGGTCCGGTGGCTGTCGGGGCGGAATCTCCCCAAACACTGTGGCATACTGGTCAAGGATGGACTGTATCTCTGGGTGGACCGTCTGCCCTTTAGTTGCTCCCTCTGATGCACGCAACTCCACTGGCCACTCTATGTCTCCCTTCCAGAAGACTACCTCCATCCGATGAGCCGAAACAGTCTGAGGCGGATAGGTGTGCTATCCCCGTATCTTCTCATGCCTCGCTGTCTTTTCATCATCCCACTCCATCTCTAGGGCCTTCCAATCTGTCGTGACCTTCCCTAGAGTGATAAGCCACTGAAGACCCAGTACCATGTTGGTGTCTGGAATATTGACCACGAAAAAGTGGTCAATCAATGTGTAGGTGCCCATCATCACTGATAACTCTGGGACATAACAAGCACACATCATGGTCTGATCTCCTGGGACCAAAACTGAAAAGCCATCAAAGCTCTCTGTCTGTATACCTCTCCGCTCAACCATCGATGAAGTTGTGGGTTGCCCCACTGTCAACCAAAACTGATACTCGCTGGCCACGTACTGTCCCTCGTACGCGCAACGTCAAATACTTGGGAACTCCTCGCAATGCTGCAAGGGCCCCTCCGGTAGGTGCAAAAGCTGCACCACCTGCTGCTGGTGGTGGAGGTGGCAAAGGATCCTGCGCGGCATGACTATCTCCTGCCTCCACATCATCCTCCTCATCCTCTTCCCCGCTGCTCTCGGAGAAGACCTCAATAAAATGTGCTTTGCCAGCAGCACATCTATGTCCCAGTGCCCACGGCTCCTGACAGGTAAAGCACAACCGCTTCTTCTTCAACTCCCTCTTGGCATCATCATCAATCTGTGCTCGTCCTGGATTCCCCTTTGGAGGCGGAATCCTCACATCCTTCCCCTTAGGTTGGAAAGCCTGTCTCTGGGGGTGAAATGTCCGGGTCCTGGGTAAGCATCCTATAAGTCCCAGATCCTGCTAATAGCATCCTGGAGTGTGGCTGGTCTAGTGGATCTGACTAGACCCCGAAGTGGCTCTTCTAACCCCTCAACAAACATGTAGATCCTCCGTATCGCGGATAGATCTGGCACCATCACTGAAACCCTCAAGAAGTCTACAATGTAGGTCTCTGGGTTCCCAATCTGTTTGAGCCTTGTCAGCTCAACAAAGTGTTGTTCCGGAACCCCCCGATCAAACCTCTCTATCAATCTCCTGGTGAACTCGGCATATGTCGTCACTGTGGAGTGTCCGAGTGTGACCATCCCATGGAACCACCAGTCCTAGGCCTCACCATCCAAATGTAATGTTGCCACCTTGATGGCCTCTGTCTCCGACATCTAATTAAGCTGGAAATAGATGTCCAGCTTCTCCACCCAAGACTTTGCCGAACTATTTGATGAGCCATCTAATGTAGGCAAGTGGAATCTACTAGCTGTGCGGTGGGTGTCTCCATCATGATAATGCCGGTATCCTCTGTGATGGTCGCGGGGTCTACTATCTCGCTGGAGCTGAACAAAGTCTCTAAATGAGAGAGCATCCCTGAACTCCTGCCCATAGGCCTGGTACTCTGCAAAATAATCGCCCATATGATCGGGCTCTGCCTCCTGCTGGGCTTCGACCCCCGTGTCTGCTCCTAGGAAAGTGGGCATGGTAGAGTGTGTAGGGGCATGTGAGGCCATGCTAAGTAGTATCACGCTGAGTGGCACCCTACTTTGGCAAATGGTGGGATGTACCCGATCCCTCACCAACCTGGAAATCTCGCGGGTTCTCACGCTGTCTAGCCTCCACCGCCGTGATTCTCTGCCTCATCACCTCGATCTGCCTCGACAGATCCTGCACTGATTTGAGGAGCATGTCCGCAAATCTCTTCCCATCCTCATCTGCCATCAGATCCTCCTGCTCTACGTCCACCACAGGCTCCTCCCGTTTTTTGTTCACCACAGGCTCTTCCTGTTCTGTGTCCACCACCCGAACGCAGTCTCCCTCTCCGAAGGTGTTCTCCAGCCTACGCTCAATATCCCTGTATTTCCTACCTCTATAACAGATGTAGGGCTTCTCTTTCAGTGTCATAGACTGCTAGCTCCACAGGCTGAGCCAAATCTATGCTCTGATACCACTGTAATATCCCTTATCAGGGGTATCCCTCAAACACAAGCAAACTCCAATCAGAGATGGACTGGGAGGGCGTTTACCAGATATGTCGCCTCTAAAAAGAGGACAAGATTTGGAGGCTACCTGGCCCTTTCCAGACTCTGTCTAAGAGTATAGGAGAAAAAAACACAAGTGGTATAGTAGCTGGGAAGCTCAAAGAGATAAAAATAACAGTAGTGCAACATACAATAATGTATACATGGAATATACGCAGATACTCGAGAAATGCAAAGAGAAATGCTAAGCCATTTTATTAAACTAAGTAATGGAAAGAATACAAGAGGTGATCAAAAAGATAGCACCTTGATTGCACAAGGCAAGTGACGAAATACACTCAAAGTGCTAAGGAAATGGCCTCTCTCTGCACTGCATCCAAGCTGCCGGAGAACTGTTGTGTTGTTGCTACTGCTGGAATCAAGTGAGGATTTGGGGCTATTCCCCTCCTCAGAAAATGCTGAAACTCTGGAATCAACCTCTGCTCAATAAACCCAGAAAAGCCCAGAAAGCTTTTCTAAAAAAGCTGACCCCCGAAAATCACCCCCTTGAGGATCTACGCTATCCCTCAAGGCTCTGCGCTGCCCCTAAAGAGAATCCTCCAAAACTCTACCCGAGACTCTGCCAAAATCCTCCAATAGGCAAAGGGTTAATCCCATGCTCAATCTCCAAGCTCAAATCCTCCAGATAAACCCAATCTGGAGCTCCTACCAAAAGAGACTGCGTCCTTCCCTCTCAAGACTGCACAGTCATCAAAATGCTTAGTTCCTCTTCAACTCCAGAAATTGATCCTCCTGCAAAATACTGATGAAACTACCTTGCTCGAGCAGGCACTCGAAGTCCCCCAGGGCTAAGGGTGAGATCTCTGAATGGAGACACTCGATGCACTAAACAGTGTTGCAGACAGGCTAAACAGCGAGTGTGCTCTAAGTCGAAGTGACTAGCTCAAATGCAGCATAATCCCATGCCAAAATGAGGGGGCTCCTCTCTCCTTTATGGTGGTGGCCTCTCTCAAAACCCTAAGGCCCACTTCCTCCAACGTAGCCTCTCTCTTGCCACGTGCTCCTTCTCCATCTGCGCAGTCCCTCCAAGTGTCTGCATGGGCCCCCTTCTCTACGTGGTCCCTTGGCCCCCTTGGCTCCCCTTTTAAGTTACAACGTTGTGCTACTAGGGAGTGACTTTATTCAAAAAGTGAGTTATGTCCCCCTTTCCTCACCTTTTTATTTATAAATAACTATAGAAGGCAAAATTGAGCAAAATCGAATATTCCAATTAGCCATGGCTAATTAGGAATATTATAGTCTACCCCGACAAAATGTTTCTTGTCCTCAAGCAACTGAAGTGATGGATGCTGCAAAATTTCCTCACTCTCCCAAGTGGCATCCTCATCTGGTAAATTCTTCCACCTCACCAAGAATTCACATTCTGCAGCTGCCTCTCCCTAGTATCGATAATAGCCTCTGGCTGCAACAACAAATGCCCCTCATCATCCGTGGGTGGTAGCTCATCTGTCACTGTCACCTGCTGCCCTAATGCCTTCTTTAGGTCTTGATACATGAAAAACGTTATGAATCTTGCTGCCTTGGGGCAGCTCCAATTCATACGCAACCTGTCCAATCCTGCGTATCACCCTGTATGGCCCATAAAAGCGGGGCTTGAGCTTCTTAGCTCCCTTCTGCTTCAGTGACGGCTGTCGGTATGGCTGTAATCGTAGGTAGACCAAGTCCCCTACCTCAAACTGTCTCTCCACCCGACCCCTGTCAGCATACAGCTTTCTGCCGGTTCTGCGCTGTAGCCATATTATCCTTGAGAGCTCGGAGAATATCCTGACTCTCTTGGATCCAGATCTTGGCTCTCGGAGCCTTGCTAGCACCAAACATCACGTCAGCGAAAGATAAAGGATGATATCCATACAAAGCATAGAATGGTGACATACCAATGGACATGTGATGTGTAGTGTTGTAGCAGTACTCCCTTAGATGCAGCCACTTCAGCCATGCTCACTGTTGCCCACTGACATAGTTACGCAAGTAGCCCTCCAGCCACTTGTTAACTATCTCTGTCTGCCTGTCCGTCTATGGGTGATAACTGGTATTCGGTGTCAACTCAGTCCCCACCAATCGGAAAAGCTCCTGCCAAAACCTGCCCATGAAACGGCTATCCTGTCACTGATGATGGTCTTAGGAAGACCATGTAGCCTGAAGACCTCTCTGAAGAACAGCTCGGCCACCTGCGCTGCTGTGTAGTGTGCGGATATGGCGAAAAAATGTGCGTACTTTGTCAGTCGATCAACGACGACAAAGATACAATCCTTGCCCTGCACCATGGGCAACCCTGTGATGAAGTCCATCGAAATACACTCCCATTTCCCCTCCGGAATGGGAAGAGGCTGCAATAATCCTGCAGGATGGCTCATCTCCCCCTTGTTCCTCTGGCAAATATCGCACTCTCGGATATGCTGGAGTACGTCCTCCTTGAGGCCCTTCCAGGAGAACCTCTCTCTAATGGCCCTGTAGGTTTTGGTAAACCCCTGATGGTCGGCCAATGGTGAATCATGTGATGCCTGAAGTATCTTCTTCTTGAGCTAAGATCCCTCAGTCAAAAAAATCTGGTCCCTATAGTAGATGATCTCATCGATTACCCTGTACCTGTCATCCGCCACCTGCCCATTCAGAAACTGACATGCAAATCTGTCTTTGGAGTACTCTACTAAGAGTCTAGCCCTCCAATCCGTGTCCAAGCTCATAAGAGACAACGTGGCTAGTCTACGTGAAAGGGCATCTGCTACCACGTTGTTCTTACCCTTGACATACTCAATTTCAAAGTCATACGCTTGGATCTTATTTATCCACTTCTGCTGCCTCTCCTGTAGCTGTTTCTGCTCCATAAAGAACCTAAGGCTGTTGTGATCAGTCCTCACCCTGAACCTGTTACCCACTAAATACTGTCGAAATTTGGCCAATGCATGGATAATGGCCAGCATCTCCTTGTCGTATATAGAATACAACCTCTCATGCGGAAGGAGCTTCCGGCTCTCAAAGGCTATAGGGTGACCTCCCTGCATCAACACTGCATCGATCCCCTCTCCCGACGCATCACACTCCAAAACAAATGGCTGCAAAAAATCCGGCAATGCAAGCACTGGGCAGCTGCTCATAACCTCCTTGAGCCTGTCAAAGGCTCGCTACACTGTATCCGACCAACTAAATGCCCCCTTTCTTGTCAGATCTATCAGGGGTGCAGCAAGCTGTGAGAAACTCTTGGCGAACTTCCGGTAGTAAGTACAAATGCCAATGAATCCACGAAGTTCTTTCACGTTCCTTGGCTCCAGCCAATTTGTAATATCCCTTATCAGGAATATTCCTAAAACACAAGCAAACTACAACCAGAGATGGACTGCGAGGGCATTTACCAGATATGTCGCCTCTGAAAAGAGGACGAGATCCGGAGGCTACCTGGCCCTTTCCAGACTCTGTCTAAGAGGATAGGAGAAAACACACAAGTGGTATAATAGCTGAAAATGTTCATAGAGATAAAAATAATAATGGTGCAACATATAATAATATAACCATAAGCAGATACTCAAGAAATGCAGAGAGAAATGCTAATCCATTTTATTATACTGAGTAATAAGATGAGTATAGGAGGTGATCAGAAAGATGGCACCTCGACTTGCACAAGGCATGTGAAGAAATACACTCAGAATAGCAAAGGAATGGCCCCTCTCTGAACTGTGTCCAAGCTGCTGGAGAACTGTCGTGCTATTGCTGCTGCTAGAAATCAAATTAGGATTTGGGGCTGCTCCCCTCGTCAAAAAACGTTGAAACTCTGGAATCGGACTCTACTCAAGAAACCCAGAAAAACCCAGAAAGCTTTTCTGAAATGGCCGACCCCTGAAAATCACCCCCTTGGGGTTCTGCGTAGTCCGTCAATGCTCTGCGCTGCCACTGAATGAAACCCTCCAGAAATCTGCCTGAAACCTCTACCAAAGCTCTCCAATATGCAAGGGCTGATCCCTTGCTCTATCTCTCAGCACAAATCCTACTGCAAACCCTCAACCCAGAACTCCTACCAGAAAAGAGCTGTCACCCCTCTCAGTGCTGCGCAGTCCTCCAAAACGCTGATGGAACTGCTACTGAAATGCTAATGAAACAACTGCGGAAATGCCAATGGAAATACCTTGCCCAAACAGGCACTCGAAGTCCCCCGGGGTTAAGGGTGAGATCTTTGAATGGAGACACTCAATGCACTAAACAGTGCTGCAGACTAGCTAAACAGCCAGCGTGCTCGAAGTCGAAATGACTATCACAAATGCTCATAACTGAATGATCAAAATGAGGGGGTTTCTCTCTCCTTTATTGCCTTTGCCTCTCTCAATCCCAAGGCTCACCTCCTCCAACGTAATTCCCCTCTTGCCACGTGTTTCTTCCCTTTTGCACAGTCCCTCCAAGTGTCTACGTGGGCTCTATCTCTACGTCCCCCTTTGGCTCCCTTGGCTCCCCTTTAAGTCACAACATTGTGCTACTAGGAAGTGGCTTTTATTTTTAAAGTGAGTTATGTCCCCCTTCCTCACCTTTTTATTTATAAATAACTATAGAAGGCAAAAATTGAGCAAAATCGAATATTCCAATTAGCCATGGCTAATTAGCAATATTACAGTCTCCCCCGGCCAAATGTTGCTTGTTATCAAGCAACTGAAGTGATGGATGCTACAAGATTTTCTCACTCTCCCAAGTGGCATCCTCATCCGGCAAATTCTTCCACCTCACCAAGAATTCCCAGACCGTCCTGCTCCGTAGCTGCCTCTCCCTGGTATCAATGATAGCCTCCGGCTGCAACACCAAATGCCCCTCATCATCCATGGGTGGTAGCTCATCTGTCACTGTCACCTGCTGCCCTATTGCCTTCTTCAGGCATGATACATGAAAAATGTTATGAATCTTGCCGCCTTGGGGCAGCTCCAACTCATATGCAATCTGTCCAATCCTGCGTATCACCCTGTATGGCCCATAAAAGCGGGGCTTGAGCTTCTCAGCCCCCTTCTGCTTCAGTGATGACTGTTGGTATGGCTGTAATCGTAGGTAGACCATGTCCCCTACCTCAAACTGTCTCTCCACCCGACCCCTGTCGGCATACAGCTTCTGCTGGTTCTGCGTTGTAGCCATGTTATCCTTGAGAGCTCGGAGGATATCCTGACTCTCTTGGATCCAAATCTTGGCTCTAGGAGCCTTGCTATCACCAAACATCACGTCAGCAAAAGATAAAGGATGATACCCATATAAGGCATAGAATGGTGACATACCAATGGACATGTGATGTGAAGTGTTGTAGCAGTACTCCCCCAGATGTAGCCACTTCAGCCATGCTCGCTGCTGCCCACTGACATAGTTACGCAAGTAGCCCTCTAGCCACTTGTTAACTATCTCTGTCTACCCATCCATCTGTAGGTGATAACTGGTACTCGGTGTCAACTCCGTCCCCACCAACCGGAAAAGCTCCTACCAAAACCCACCCATGAAACGGTTGTCCCTATCAGTGACGATGGTCTTAGGAAGACCATGGAGCCTGAAGATCTCCCTGAAGAATAGCTCGGTTACTTGTGCTGTTGTATAGTGTGTGGGTAGGGAAAAAAAATGTGTGTGCCTCGTCAATCGATCAACGATGACAAAGATACAATCCTTGCCCTATACCATGGGCAACCCTGTGATGAAGTCCATCGAAATACTCTCCCACTTCCCCTCCGGAATGGGAAGAGGCTGCAATAATCCCGCGGGATGGCTCATCTCTCCCTTGTTCCTCTGGCAAACATCGCACTCCCGAATATGCTGGAGTACGTCCTCCTTGAGGCCCTTCCATGAGAACCTCTCTCTAATGGCCCTGTAGGTTTTGGTAAACCCCTGATGGCCTGCCAATGGTGAATCATGTGATGCCTGTAGTATCTTCTTCTTGAGCTGAGACCCCTCAGTCAAGAAGATCCGGTCCCTGAAGTAGATGATCTCATCGACCACCCTATACCTGTCATCTACCACCTGCCCATCCAGAAGCTCACATGCAAACCTGTCCTTGGAGTACTCTACTAAGAGTCGAGCCCTTCATTTTGTATCCAAGCTCATAAGAGACAACGTGGTTGGTCTACATGAAAGGGCATCTGCTACCACGTTGTTCTTACCCTTGACATACTCAATGTCAAAATCATATGCTTGGATCTTACTGATCCACTTCTGCTGCCTCTCCTGTAGTTGCTTCTGCTCCAAAAAGAATCTGAGGTTGTTGTGATCAGTCCTCACCCTAAACCTGTTACCTACCAAACACTGTCGGAACTTGGCCAATGCATGCATGATGGCTAGCATCTCCTTGTCGTATATAGAATACAACCTCTCGTGCGGAAGGAGCTTCCAGCTCTCATAGGCTATAAGGTGACCTCCCTGCATCAATACTGCCCCTATCCCCTCTCCCGATGCGTCACACTCCAAAACGAATGGCTGCGTGAAATATGGCAATGTAAGCACTGGGCAGTTGCTCATAACATCCTTGAGCCTATCAAAGGCTCGCTACGTTGTTCGACCAACTGAAAGCCCCTTTCCTCGTCAAATCTGTCAGGGGTGCAACAAGCTGGGAGAAAGTCTTGACGAACTTCCAGTAGTAAGTACAAATGCCAATGAATCCCCGGAGTTCTGTCACGTTTCTCGGCTCTGGCCATTGTCTGATGGCCCTGATCTTCTCCTCGTGGACTCTCACTCCGTCCACCCCTATTATGTGTCCCAGATACAACATCTCTGTCAACCCAAACTCACACTTGGAGAGTTTGGCATAGAACTGTTGCTCCTGTAAGATACGCAACACTGTCTCAATGTGCTGGAGATGCTCCTCCCAAGTCCTCTGTAAATGAGAATATCATCAAAGAATACCAACACAAACTTCCTCAAGTGACTGCGGAAAATGTGATTTATGCAGGACTGAAATGTGGCATGGGTGTTGGTTAGCCCAAAGGGCATCACCAAGAACTCAAAGTGCCCTTAGTGACACCTGAAGGCAGTCTTGGGAATGTCTTGCTCCCTCACGCGAATCTGATGGTACCCAGATCTCAAATCAATCTTTGAGAAGAACCGCTCCTCTCAACTCGTCGATCAACTCATCGATCCTGAGTATGGGGTACCTGTTCTTCAGGGTCTTCTTGTTCAGGGCCTTGTAGTCAATGCACATCCTCAATGTATCGTCCTTCTTCTTCACCAACACCACGGAAGAAGAAAAAGGACTCGTGCTCAGTCGAATGTGCCCAAGAGCCAGCAACTCTTGGATAGCCTGCTCAATCTCATCTCGATAGGCCTTAGGGTGCCTATAGAGGGTGGAAATCACTACCTGTATGCCTTGCTCAAGCTCGATGGTGTGCTCAAACCCCTATCCAGTAGCTGTCCTGGTGGAATCTCCCCAAACACTATGGCATACAGTCAAGGATGGACTGTATCTCTGGATGTACCGTCTACCCTGTAGTCCCTTCCTCTGATGCA
Organism: Pinus tabuliformis; assembly: GCA_031772625.1. Lineage (NCBI taxonomy): Eukaryota > Viridiplantae > Streptophyta > Pinopsida > Pinales > Pinaceae > Pinus > Pinus tabuliformis. Next base: position 923,058,403 of record CM062805.1, on the reverse strand, counting down.
CGCAGCTCCACTGCCCACTCTATGTCTCCCTTCCAGAAGACTGCCTCCATCCGATGAGCCGAAACAGTCTGAGGCGGATATGTGTGTTGTCCCCATATCTTCTCATGCCTACCTGTCTTCTCACCGTCCCACTCCATCTCTAGGGTCTTCCAATCCATCGTGACCTTCCCTAGAGTGATAAGCCACTGAACACCTAGTATCATGTTGGTGTCCGGAATATCGACCACGAAAAAGTGGTCAATCAATGTGTAGGTGCCCATCGTCACTGAAAGCTCTAGAACATAACGAGCACACATCATGGTCTGATCTCCTGGGACCAAGACTGAAAACCCATCGAAGCTCTCTGTCTGTATACCTCTCTGCTCAACCATCTGTGCATCGATGAAGTTGTGGGTTGCCCCACTATCAACTAAAACTGATACTCGCTGGCCACATACTGTCCCCCGTACGCATAGCGTTAGATACTTGGGAACTCCTCGCAATGCTGCAAGGACCCCTCTGGTTGGTGCAAAAGATGCACCACCTGTTGCTGGCGGTGGAAGTGGAAAAGGTCCCTGTACGGCATGGCTATCTCTTGCCTCCACATCATCTTCATCATCCTCTTCTCCACTGCTCTCGGAGAAGACCTCAATAAAGTGTGCTTTGCCAGCAGCACATCTATGTCCTAGTGCCCACGGCTCCTGACAGGTGAAGCACAACCACTTCTTCTTCAACTCCCTCCTGGCATCGTTGTCAAGCTATACTCGTCCTGGATTCCCCTTTGGGGGTGTAATCCTCACATCCTTCCCCTTAGACTGAAAAGTCTCTCTGGGGGTAAGGTGTTCGGGTCCTAGGTAAGACATCCTTTAAGTCCCAGGTCCTGCTGATAGTGTCCTGGAGTGTGGCTGGTCTAGTGGATTGGACTAAACCCCGAAGTGGCTCTGCTAACCCCTCAACATACATATAGACCCTCCGCGCCGTGGATAGGTCTGGCACCATCACGGAGACCCTCAAGAAATCTGCAATGTAGGTCTCTGGGCTCCCTGTCTGTTTGAGCCTCGTCAACTCAACAAAATGCTGCTCTGGATCCCTCTGATCAAATCGCTCCATCAATCTCCTGGTAAACTCAGCATATGTCGTCACTGTGGAGTGCCCGAGTGTAACCATCCCATGAAACCACCAATCCTGGGCCTCACCATCCAAATGCAATGTTGCCACCTTGATGGCCTCTGTCTCCAACATCAGGTTAACCTAGAAATAAATATCCAGCTTCTCCACCCAAGACTTTGCCGAGCTGTTTGATGAACCATCAAATGTAGGCAAGTGGATTCTACTCGCTGCACGGTGGGTGTCACCATCATGGTAATGTCGGTGCCCTCTGTGATGGTCGCGGGGTCTACTATCCCGCTGGAGCTAAACAAAATCTCTGAATGAGAGGGCTTCCCTGAACTCTTACCCATAGGCCTGGTACTCTGCAAAATAATTGCCCATAAGTCCGGGCTCTGCCTCCTACTGGGCTACGGCCCCCGTGTTGGCTCCTAAGAAGGTGGGCATGGTAGAGCGTGTAGGGGCATGTGAGGCCACCTGCTGCGCAGTATCACGCTGCTCTGACAAATGGTGGGATGCGCCTGATCCCTCACCAACCTAGAGAACCCGTGGGCTCTCATGTTGTCTGGCCTCTACTGTCATGAATCTCTACCCCATCACCTCAATCTGCGTCGACAGATCCTGCACTGATTTGAGGAGCATATCCGCAAATCTCTTCCCGTCATCATCTGCCATCGGATCCTCCTGCTCTGCGTCCACCATAGGCTCCTTTTGTTCTACATCCGCCACTGGCTGCTCCTATCCTGCGTCCACCATCCTCCCTCTCCGTAAGTGTTCTCCAACCTACGCCCAGTGTCTTTGTACCTCCGACCTCTATAACAAATGTAGGGTTTTTCCCGCGGTGTCATAGATTGCTAGCTCCATAGGCTGAGCCAGATCTATGCTCTGATACCACTGTAATATCCCTTATCAGGAATATTCCTCAAACACAAGCAAACTCCAACCAGAGATGGACTGCGAGGGCATTTACCAGATATGTCGCCTCTGAAAAGAGGACGAGATCCGGAGGCTACCTGGCCATTTCCAAACTCTGTCTAAGAGTATAGGAGGAAACACACAAGTGGTATAACAGCCGAAAATGCTCAAAGAGATAAAAATAACAATGGTGCAACGTATAATAATATAACCATAAGCAGATACTCAAGAAATGCACAGAGAAATGCTAAGCCATTTTATTATACTGAGTAATAGGATGAGTACAGGAGGTGATCAGAAAGATGGCACCTCGACTTGCACAAGGCAAGTGAATAAATACACTCAGAATAACAAAGGAATGGCCCATCTCTGAACTGCGTCCACGCCGCTGGAGAACTGTAGTGCTGCTGTTGCTGCTAGAAATCAAATGAGGATTTGGGGTTGCTCCCCTCTTCAGAAAATGCTGAAACTCTGGAATCAGACTCTACACAAGAAACCCAAAAAAACCCAAAAAGCTTTTCTGAAATGGCAAACCCCCGAAAATCATCCCCTTGGGTTTCTGCGCAGTCCCTCAATGCTCTGCACTGCCACTGAATGAAACCCTCCAGAAATCTGCCTGAAACCTCTACCAAAGCTCTCCAATATGCAAGGGTTGATCCCCTGCTTTATCTCTCAAGACAAATCCTACTGCAAACCCTCAACCTAGAACTCCTGCTAGAAAAGAGCTGCGTCACCCCTCTTAGTATTGTGCAGTCCTCCAAAACGCTGATGGAACCACTGTTGAAATGTTGATGAAACGACTGCGGAAATGCCAATGGAAATACCTTGCCCGAGCATGCACTTGAAGTCCCCCAAGGCTAAGGGTGAGATCTCCGAACGGAGACACTCAATGCACTAAACAGTGTTGCAGACTAGCTAAACAGCCAATGTGCTCTAAGTCGAAATGACTATCACAAATGCTCATAACTGGATGATCAAAATGAGGGGGCTTCTCTCTCCTTTATAGCCTTTGCCTCTCTCAATCCCAAGGCTCACCTCCTCCAACGTAATTCCCCTCTTGCCACGTGTTTCTTCCCTTCTGCGCAATCCCTCCAATTGTCTGCGTGGGCTCCATCTCTGCGTCCCCCTTTGGCCCCGTTGGCTCCCCTTTAAGTCACAACGTTGTGCTACTAGGAAGTGACTTTTATTCTTAAAGTGAGTTATGCCAAAATTGAGCAAAATCGAATATTCCAATTAGCCATGGCTAATTAAGAATATTACACAAGCTCTGATGGCCCTGATCTTCTCCTCATGGACTCTTACTCCGTCCACCCCTATGATGTGTCCCAAGTACAACATCTTCGTCAACCCAAACTCACACTTGGAGAGCTTGGCATAGAACTGTTGTTCCTCCAAGATGTGAAACACTGTCTCAATGTGTTGGAGATGCTCCTCCCAAGTCCTGCTATAAATGAGAATATCATCAAAGAACACCAACACAAACTTCTTTAAGTGACTGCGGAAGATGTGATTCATGCAGGACTGGAATGTAGCTGGGGCGTTGGTTAGCCCGAAGGGCGTCACCAAAAACTCAAAGTGCCCATAGTGATACTTGAAGGCGATCTTGGGAATGTCCTGCTCCCTCACGCGAATCTGATGGTACCCAGATCTCAAATCAATCTTTGAGAAGAACCATGCTCCTCTCAACTCATCCATCAACTCATCGATCCTGGGTATGGGGTACCTATTATTCAGGGTCTTCTTGTTCAGGGCCCTGTAGACAATGCACATCCTCAATGTGCCATCCTTCTTCTTCACCAACACCACGGAAGAAGCAAAAGGACTCGTGCTCGGCCGAATGTGCCCAAGAGCCACCAACTCCTGAATGGCCCGCTCAATTTCATCCCGATAGGCCTTGGGATGCCTATAGGGGGTAGTAATCACTGCCTTTATGCCCTGCTCAAGCTCAATGGTGTGCTCAAACCCCCGGTCCGGTGGTTGTCCTGGCGGAATCTCCCCAAACACTGTGGCATACTGGTCAAGGATGGACTGTATCTCTAGGTGCACCGTCTACCCTGTAGTCCCTGCCTCTGATGCACGCAGCTCCACTACCCACTCTATGTCTCCCTTCCGGAAGACTTTCTCCATCCGATGAGCCGAAATAGTCTGAGGCGGATATGTGTGATGTCCCCGTATCTTCTCATGCCTCCCTATCTTCTCATCATCCCACTCCATCTTTAGGGCCTTCCAATCTGTCGTGACCTTCCCTAGAGTGATAAGCCACTGAACACCCAGTATCATGTTGGTGTTCGGAATATTGACCACGAAAAAGTGGTCAGTCAGTGTGTAGGTGCCCATCGTCACTGATAACTCTGAAACATAACGAGCACACACCATGGTCTGATCTCTTGGGACCAAAACTTAAAAGCCATCGAAGCTCTCTATCTGTATACCTCTCCGCTCAACCATTTCTGCATCGATGAAGTTGTGGGTTGCCCCACTATCAACCAAAACTGATACTCGCTGGCCACGTACTATCCCCCATACGCGCAACATCAAATACTTGGGAACTCCTCACAATGCTGCAAGGCCCCTCCAGTAGGTGCAAAAGTTGCACCACCTGCTACTGGTGGTGGAGGTGGCAAAGGATCCTGCGCGGCATGACTATCTTCTGCCTCCACATCATCATCCTCATCCTCTTCCCCGCTGCTCTTGGAGAAGACCTCAATAAAATGTGCCTTGCCAGCAGCACATTATGTCTCGATGCCCACGGCTCATGACAAGTAAAGCACAACCGCTTCTTCTTCAGCTCCCTCCTAGCATCATCATCAATCTATGCTCTTCCTGGAATCCCCTTTGGAGGCGGAATCCTCACATCCTTCCCCTTAGGCTGGAAAGCCTATCTCTAGGGGTGAAATGTCTGGGTCCTGGGTAAGGCATCCTGTAAGTCCCGGGTCCTGCTAATAGCATCCTGGAGTGTGGCTGGTCTAGTGGATTTAACTAGACCCCGAAGTGGTTCTACTAACCCCTCAACAAACATGTAGATCCTCTGTACCGCGGATAGATCTGGCACCATCACTGAAACCCTCAAGAAGTCTGCAATGTAGGTCTCTAGGTTCCCGGTCTGCTTGAGCCTTATCAGCTCAACAAAGTGCTGTTCCAAATCCCCTCAATCAAACCTCTCTATCAATCTCCTGGTGAACTCGGCATATGTCGTCACTTTGGAGTGTCCGAGTGTAACCATTCCATGGAACCACCAGCCCTGGGCCTCACCATCCAAATGTAATGTTGCCACCTTGATGGTCTCTGTCTCCGACATCTGGTTAAGTTGGAAATAGATGTCCAACTTCTCCACCCAAGACTTTGCCGAACTGTTTGATGAGCCATCAAATGTAGGCAATTGGAATCTACTAGCTGTGCGGTGGGTGTCTCCATCATGATAATGTCTGTATCCTCTGTGATGGTCGCAAGGTCTACTATCCTGCTGGAGCTGAACAAAGTCTCTGAATGAGAGAGCATCCCTGAACTCTTGCCCATAGGCTTGGTACTTTGCAAAATAATCGCCCATATGACCAGGCTCTGCCTCCTGTTGGGCTTCGGCCCCCGTATCTGCTCCTAGGAAAGTGGGCATGGTAGAGTGTGTAGGGGCATGTGAGGCCATCTGCTAAGTAGTATCACGCTGAGTGGCACCCTACTCTGGCAAATGGTGGGATGTACCTGATCCCTCACCAACCTGGAAAACCCGTGGGTTCTTACGCTGTCTAGCCTCCACCGCCGTGAATCTCTGCTCCATCACCTCGATTTGCCTCGAAATATCCTGCACTGATTTCAGGAGCATGTCTGCAAATCTCTTCCCATCCTCATCTGCCATCGAATCCTCCTGCTCTGCGTCCACCACAGGCTCCTCCTATTCTGTGTCCACCACTTGAACACAGTCCCCCTCTCCATAGGTGTTCTCCAACCTACGCTCAATATCTTTGTATTTCCTACCTCTGTAACAGATGTAGGGTTGCTCCCTCAGTATCATAGACTGCTAGCTCCACAGGTTGAGCCAAATCTATGCTCTGATACCACTGTAATGTCCCTTATTCGGGATATTCCTCAAACACAAGCAAACTCCAACCAGAGATGGACTAGGAGGGCGTTTACCAGATATGTCGCCTTTGAAAAGAGGACGAGATCTGGAGGCTACCTGGCCCTTTCTAGGCTCTGTCTAAGATATAGGAGAAAACACACAAGTGGTATAGTAGCCGGGAAGCTCAAAGAGATAAAAATAACAGTAGTGCAACATACAATAATGTATACATGGAATATAAGCAGATACTCGAGAAATGCAAAGAGAAATGCTAAGCCATTTTATTATATTGAGTAATGGAAAGTGTACAAGAGGTGATCAGAAAGATAGCACCTCAACTTGCACAAGGCAAATGAATAAATACACTCAGAATGGTAAGGAAATGGCCTCTCTCTGAACTGCGTCCAAACTGCCAGAGAACTGTTGTGTTGTTGCTACTGCTGGAATCAAGTGAGGATTTGGGGCTGTTTCCCCTCCTCAGAAAATGCTGAAACTTTGGAATCAACCTATGCTCAATAAACCCAGAAAAGCCCTGAAAGCTTTTCTAAAATAGCTGACCCCCGAAAATCACCCCCTTGAGGATCTACGTTGTCCCTCAAGGTTCTGTGCTGCTCCTGAAGAGAATCCTCCAAAACTCTACTCGAGACTCTACCAAAATCCTCCAATATGCAAGCGTTGATCCCCTGCTCAATCTCCAAGCTCAAATCCACCATATAAACCCAATCTGGAGTTCCTACCAAAAGAGACTGCATCCTCCCCTCTCAAGACTTCGCAGTCATCAAAATGCTCAATTCCTCCTCAACTCCAGAGATCGCTCCTCCTGCAAAACACTAATGAAACTACCTTGCCTGAGCAGGCACTCGAAGTCCCCCGGGGCTAAGGGTGAGATCTCCGAACGGAGACACTCGATGCACTAAACAATGTTGCAAACAGGCTAAACAGCCAGCGTGCTCTAAGTCGAAATGACTAGCTCAAATGCAACATAATCCAATGCCCAAATGAGGAGGCTCCTCTCTCCTTTATAACATTGGCCTCTCTCAAAACCCTAAGGCCCACCTCCTCCAACGTAGCCTCTCTCTTGCCACGTGCTCCTTCTCCATCTGCGCAGTCCCTCCAAGTGTCTATGTGGGCCCCTTCTCTACGTGGTCCTTTGGCCCCCTTGGCTCCCCTTTTAAGTTACAACATTGTGCTATTAAGGAGTGAATTTATTCAAAAAGTGAGTTATGTCCCCCTTTCCTTACCTTTTTATTTATAAATAACTATAGAAGGCAAAATTGAGCAAAATCGAATATTCCAATTAGCCATGGCTAATTAGGAATATTACACTATAAACCGCCCCCGACATATGATGCCCACACAACTTGCAACTCAAGTTTATTCTATCAAACCCTCCATCAAGTTCACCAAATTCCCACAGAGGGTCTAATTTCCTTGGCATGTTTGTAACTTGGTTGAACTCTTGACTCTTGAATTTTAATGTAAGATGAAGTTTGAACTTTGAAGTTGAATGGTGAACCTATGGCACAATAAGAATTGCAAGTTACAAAAATATAAAAAAAATTACATACATGAGTAACATGACACAACACATTGAATTTTTGACAATTTAACAAACAAAAAAACCTCAACTCAATCCAAAATGAACTCTCTCCACTCTATGCAACAAAAATGAAAAAAAAACGCCATCAAATCAACTCAAAAATCTTTGATAAACAATGGGTTATAGAAACCCAAGCAAAAACAAACAAAAAAACCAAAACAAAACATATAAATTTGGTGCCCATACCTGGAAACCACGGTTTGCCGGAGAAATTTGATCCTCTCCTCCTCAGCTCTCAATCCACCAGGGTTTTTCTCCTCCTCAACTCCCAATCCACCAAGGTTTTTCTCCTAGGTCACTCCCAATCCACGATGTTGTCGCTGTCTGTCCAAATGAATAAAAAAATCGTTTTTTGGCTTATAAAACCCGTTGTCCGCCGGCCCCACCTAAGTTCAGTTCGAATCGTAATTATTACGAAAAAAATTGTGATTATTTCAAGTTATCGTGATTTTTTGCGAAAAAAAAAAAAACAAAAAAACAAAAAAACAAAAACAAATAACAGAAAACAAAAAACAAAAAACAAAACCGTGAAAATCAGGCGATAATATCGCCAAACTCAAAAAATTGCGATTTTCCGATATTATCGCGATTATATTGCAATTTTCGCAACACTACAAATAATTCCAACAATGCCCACACAGGTAGGGGAAAATGTAATATCCCTAAGGCAAATTAACAATGCTAAACAAAGTATGCATAGAAAAACACACACAAATTTACACACAATATTAAACACTCAGAAAAACTCCAAAAACAACGTAGCACTGAGCCCTTTTATTATGATAAAGAAAGGGTACAATGTGAGATGATAATGTATGCACCTGGGCTTTCCCAAGGCAGGCTAACAAGACCTAGGTGATGAAATCAGCTGCTCAACCACTAGAAATTGTCCCCCCACAAAAGCTCTGTGTTGGCCCCAAAAACTGTGAAAATTCGAGAAGCCCCGAATCACTACTGCAGCAACTGATTATGTTTCTTCTATTTGTTAATCACTGAACACAACTATTTATTGTTTCCTACAGTAAACACCGAAACTAATACATTGGAGCCTTCACCATTTAAATAAAATGCAGAAACAAGAAACTGAGCAAGAAAGAATTACAACACATCTACAGAGTTATTTTAGGCCAAATGTCCCGGAAAACCCCAGTGTGGGAAAACTGGTGCAACAACTGAGGGTTTTGTTATTATGCAGTGGTAATCTCTGAGTACAATTCGTTGGATGCCCAACTGACTATCCAATACAAAGAGAAACTGGACAAAACAAGTAGTGAGATTCTCTCACCCTGTCACTGGAAGAATCTGACATTGATCTCGCTGGAGAAGAGCCTCTGCGTCCCTTCTGCATCAATCTCTTTTGGGATCTTTGTCAGATAGTGATTCTTTGTGATCATGGTGTTCTTCACATGCTTGATCTCTTTCTTCACTTGCTTCTTCTTGGATAGATTGGTCAACCACCTTATGCTCCTTGTGGGAGCACTTCTTCATTGCTTGCTTCTAGGACTAATCAGCATTCCTTCTTCACTTGCTTCTTAGTCAACAATCTTATACTCCTTATGTGATTATTTCTTTTGTTGACCTCATCTTGATTCTCCTTTGATCATATTAGCTTCATTTGGTTATCCTTTGTGTGGCCCTTCTTGCTTCATCTTAGCTTGCCTACATATTATCCTTTTCTTGAATCCCATGAATGGGATTCACAATGATACATCTGCTTTTGTTTATGAATCTTCTTTTGAAGATTTCATCATAGGATCGTGAACACCTTTACCCTGCAAATGTTTCTTTCCTTTTGATGATTGTGGTCTCCTAATATTCTTAATCATGATCAATTTTCTTTCATTGTGGATGAGGTCCTATACTAGGTATGCTCCTACATGAATACCTTGAGCTATATCCACTATGCTCCTATATTCTAGAAGATATTTTTAACCATGCATTTAGTTCTATTTATAAATGCTCTTTATACATAGGTATTTAGAACTCTATCATGCTTCTAGATTCTAGAAGATATCTCTAGGCATGCAGTTTTATTATATTCCTACATGCTCCTATACTACTCAAAACTTTGAAAGACCTTAAGTAAAGAAGTAGACTTAGTCATAGTAGCGGAGGATCTTCCTTCTTTTGCTTTTTCTCTTCTTCTTTAATTTCTTGAGCTTCTTCCCTTTTTCTTTTGTTGTTGTTGTCCTTCTTTAGTTTAGGACAATTCCTCTTGTAGTGTCCATAATCTTGGCATCGATAGCATTGTATTTTGGACATATCTTTGTTGTTTGTTTTTCGTGGACCAAATTTGCCAAATTTCCCCTTTCTCTTGGCCATGGTAGCAAATGATTTCTCCTTTGATCCCACATCTTCCTTGGCTTTGAGTCTGATTTCCTCTGTCTTGCATAGAGACCACATTTCACTTAATGTGGTAGCTTCCTTTTTGGCATATATGCTTGATGTGAAGTTGCCCCAATCCTCAAGTAGAGCATTGAGTACTACAGTTATCATTTCTTTGTCAGACATGACTTCCCCTAGCTCTTCAAGTTGATCCCTCATCTCAGAGATCTTCATGAAGTAGGGAACTATTCCTTCCTTTGATATCTTCATCTTGTACGATTCATTTCTTAGAGATATCACTTCTCCAATTGTGGTTACCAAGAATAGCTCTACTAGTTTATCATATATTTCTTTTGATGTTTCAAATTTGGAGACATAAGGAATGAGAGATTTCTTGATAGATTCTATTAGAATCCTTTGAGCTCTTGTCTCATCCTTATTGTACTTGGCTAAGACTTGGGTTTGTTCCTTAGCAGTGATAGTGATGTTCCCTTTGATATGTTTTAGAAGTTCATTCTCCTTGATAAGTAAATCAATCCTCTTCTTCCATGCAAGAAAGTTATTGGTACCTACCAATTTGTTGTTTTCCTTGCAAAAAGACATTGATGTATATTTAGAAGGGGACATATACTTACTAGATAGATTTTTAGATGTAGTGGATTTGATTTCTCCTTGAAGACTTGATGGCTTGCCTTCCAAGGATCTTGATGTTCTTCAAGTTGCCTTCTCCAAGTGGACTTGCTTGATGACTTGTAGATGATGTAGGTCCCTCTTTGATCTGCTCTTCTTTGTGGGTGCCTTTATGTAAGGCTTTTCTTCTTGCTTTGCAGTCTTCCTTGATGAATGATAGATGGTAGACCTTCTTGTCCTTGAAGTGATTGAGACTTCTTGGCTTGATGCTTCAACTTTGTAGATGTCCTTCCTTGACGAGTGTTCTTGAGATTCCCTTTCCTTGATGTGTCACCTTAGCTCCGATACCATGTGGAAGAATCTCGGGAAATTCTATGTAATGTGATTCTTCTTGACTTGATAACAATTTGTGGAGTCTTTTTACTTTTTCGTGTTAGTTTAATCTTCTTCTTCTTCTTATTAATGCATGTGTGTGTACTTCATCTACTGCTACCAAAATCATAAGAACAAGAAACCTCTCTTCCCTTGAGAGGAAAGCCCTTTAGTAAGTTTCTCTTATTGAAGCTTGTTATTGATTAGTGCCAAACCTTAGACTCTTGACAAGAATATCCTCCAAGCATAAGTCAAGTCCTTCCTTCTTCCTGCACTTTGTTGTTCCGGCACTTCGTCCTCCTTCTTCCAGCACTTTGTTCCTCAGCACTTCGTCCTCCTACTTCTTTCGACCACTGGTGATAGACCTTGTTATGCTTACTTCTAGAAGAGATATTTCTCCTTGATCCTTAGTGAACTCTTTCACATAAGATGATGCCTTCCTTCTCTTAAGCAACCGAGCTCCTTCTTGATGTTAAGTTGCAGACTTGATGTGACAGCGTAGCAGCCCTAGTTTTGCCACGTATGGTAGGAACCCTAGAGAATTAGGGTCCTTTTCCTTTGCTAGAGAGATAGGATTCTTCGCTTGACTTGGGAGGCCTTATAGGCCTAGTTTCAAGCCCAAACAACTCTAGTTCATGGATTGTTTGTCCCTGCTGTCATACCAGCAGATTTGAACTCCTTTTCTTTGCACGTGTGACTATTTCTAGCCCTAGAAATAGTCCTATACCTTCGCTTTTCTTCCTCCATTTTTCGCTGCACTTTGGAGATCCTTTAGGCTTGTTTCCCTTCACTTCTTATCGACTTCTATCTTCGCTAATTTCATAGATGCTTGATTGGCATTGAGAGGGAGTGGACAACCTCTATATATAGAGGTATGTCCCTCCTTTTAGGCCGACTTGAAGGCCAACTTGTAGATTGCAGGTCGACTTGTCTTATTTAATTCAGATTGCTTCCTTTGATGGTGCCACATGCTTGGAGGAAACTTGAATTTGCTTGGAGGTGTACCTTTGACCTTTATACCATTTTATACATAGTGTAACATGCCCTCAAAGAATCTTACATAAATACATTGACTCTTTGACTTCCTAGAAGCACTTAAACATGTGTTTGACCTACTTCAATGAGCAAGAAACTCATTGACAAATATCATAAATTTAATTTCTCTTTTCTTGAATAAACATAGATATAAAAGATACATTTATGAAGACCGAACCTAGTTACACTTTCTTCAACAGGAGACACTAGCACATGCCAAAGCCCACTACGAAAGGGCATGCCATTATGAATAAACCCTCAACATTTCTCTGACATTGATCTGCAGCCAAACCCTCAGGTTGGCAGGAAGACTAACTCTGATACCGCTGTAATATTACAAACTAAAAATTTCGACAAATTTAATTCAACAAAATGCATACATGAAAAGTCCATTCATTTAACAGAAGATTGTCATGTAAAACATAACAGATAGAGCATTGCAATCCAATAACTCCATGAACAATAAAATCATTAGCTTTATTATATTAGATAAATTGGGGTTTACATGCTGATACAACCCAAATATCTGAGATGGAAAATTGGCCACAAGAATCTGCTCCCAAGTTGTGCTAGCCCTCCAAAACTGAACTGAAATGTCATTGTTAAGCTCTCCTATGAATTTTAGATGAATTCATTAAGGGAAGATGGGTACTCACACAATCTCACTTAGTCACATGATGGTTTCCATCATGGGGCTACAAATGAAGTAGAGAACCGAGTTTTCAAACCTTTAATACAAGAAGAAATATCAAATCTAAGATGTCCTCTAATGGCCTCCTCCTCCTCCTCCTTTTATAGATTTGATGAACCCCTCTAGAACCTCTTATTTTATTATTATTTTAATTATTGAACACATTTCTCTTTTTTTATTTTAATTAAAATATATTTTTAATGTGGGAAAATGATAAATTGGCCACCATGCCTCCTCGGGCCATTGAAAATCACTTATAACCATCCCATCCTATAGATTTTCTCGTTTTTCTTCCAAAGAGCTATTACACTAAGGTGTTTTGTTAAGTATTCCTCTTGAAATGCCACTTTAAGTATAATTAATTGAGTTTGCACAATAATAACCCTGTTTTACGGGAATTATCATAATGCAATGGAACAAGAGGTAACCTGTGTGAAATCAATCTCGATGATGGAATATGGGAAGTGAACTCCTCCAGTGCCCATAAAACATCTCCAAAAACATTTGGGCCCACTAATGAAGTAAATCTGCACCTATGACTAGTCGGTCTCCAACCCTGAAGGTCCATCCTAACCATGCCATAAGGAACATCACATTTGGTATGAATTTTACTCAATTAATTAAGGAGAGAATCCCCTCAATGAAATATATAAATACAAAAGGGTTGAATTCATTCGGATCATTTATCTTTGTTTTTTTAGCTTGAGGCTATGAGGGTTTCAAGACCGCTAGCATAGTGAAAGTGGAACATGTGTCAACTCCTCATTGAGCACATCTCCCTCATACTGTGCTATACAATGTGCCTCTAGATGCAATAAATAGTTGAGATTTATCTCAAAATTAGTTGGGCACCTTTTGCATTTCAATTCAATAAAAAATTATCGTGAGAAATTGGACATGATGAAATGTAATCTTACTAAGCTTACAAAAAAAAATTATAATTTAACTAATTTTTATCAATTTTTTGTTCATTATTTTATTTCAATAATAACACATATAGTTCATAACCATTTTGTTAAATAAACAAGTGCTACATGGTAGCTACTCTCTGTGGCGCCCACTTAGTTTAAACATAGTCATTTATTATTTAGAAGTCTCTCATTTATTCATGGTTGTTAATATTTAACTATATATGAATATGGTTGTCCATAATAACCATGGAGGAGTATTGTGTCCATGGTTAACCATTGTTGAGGTGGTTTAAGGTTGAATGAATATGGTTTTGTTGTTGCCCATGATTGACCATGATTGAGTTTATGTGACCATGGTTAATTATGGTCAACTATGGTTGATTATGGACGAACATGGTTGGCCATGAGTGACTATGGGCTAATGTGGTTGAGTATAGTTGTTAATGTTTAATTATAGATGAATATGGTTGAAAATATTGACTATAGTTGATCATAGTTGAACATTGTTGAGTGACTATGGGCTAATGTGGTTGAGTATAGTTGTTAATGTTTAATTATAGATGAATATGGTTGAAAATATTGACCATAGTTGATCATAATTGAACATTGTTGAGTTTGATTGACCATAGTTGACCATTGTATAGTTTGAATATCATTGCCAACATGTAACTATAGATGTATATAGTTGACCATGTTGACTATAGTTGATTATGTTTCCCATTTGAACCATAAATAACCATGGTTGCATATGATTGAACTTGTTAACCATCTTATATTATAGTTATGACCCCATTGATATGGGCTACATAAATCTCATCAATAGAGGTAGAATTAATTATGTTGGGATTTAGAAAAATCTTTATTTTTGTGCAAAATAAAACTTAATAAAACTTTAAATTAAATTATATTAAATTTAAAATTTAATAATATCAAAGTTTATATTAATATAGCTTTAACACAATAAAATAAATAATATTATATTATATTAAAAATATATTAGTAAAATAAGTTATTAAAGTTATATAAAAGTTAAATAATTACATTAATTATTATTATTAAGTTTTTTCTTCATGAAAAGATCATTATTAAATTATTATAGCATTATGATTATTAAAAATATATTTTATAATAGTAAAAAATATAATATTAGAATTATATTAAAAAATATTTTGCAAAAGTTAAATTATTTAATTGTTGAAATTAGACTATCAAACATATTTATGAATTTTGTATATGATTTACCAAAACTTGAAAAAATGTGATACATTAGCTGAGCCTAGGCAAGTCAAACAATAAATGGAGCCATGCTTAGGAAGCTAGCTTGAATGAAATACAACATACATTTATTGATGTTATGGTTCAACACTCCTCGTCCACTCATCTTGCTGTGCTCTTACAGGTTTGCCAAGGCATTTGGAAATAACATGTTAAAATGAACCACCAATCAGATGATAGATAAATGAGAATAAAATAATTCACAAAAATTAGAAAATATTTTTTTAAAGTTGCACTTTGCCCAAAAAAAAAAAAAAAATTTGGCACGTTTTACTTTTAATCAATATATCATGTTTTTAAGGTTAGACATTAATATATGCATCATCCAAATCAAATGCATGCCTAAATAGTAAAGACTATATTCTTTCATGCAAATTAATTATTAATATTATCTAAGAGTAAAATTTATATTATTTTGATCAAAGAGATTTAGAACATTCGGTGAAGGAGCGTGCTATTAAGGCGCTCCGTAAGCAAAGGTCACTAGTTCTAGTCTCGCAGATACCAAAAAATCCAACATGGTTTCCGTTGGTGCGGCTCAGGCCGGGTGCGATCCCCGGGTGACTTTGATGGCTTAGACGCCCTTGAGTGGTGGCCTCTCAGCTACAAGGTATGAGTGATTTTCAAGATTCACCCATTTATCAACCAAAAAAAAAGAAATTGATATTATATTGGATGTCCAAATCCAATAAGTACCTAATTATTGAAGACCTTATTATTTCTTATACACTAATTATTGAGCTTATATTGACTATAACAAAAAGAATTATATTAGATTAATTAAATATATGTGATTATCTTAATCTAATGTATGTGTAATTTTTGGATACCTTACTTATTAGTATTAATACTATATATATGGAAAACAATATTTGAAATTTGAAATTAGTATAATGTAGTTATTAAAGGTTTTTTATTTTCTTGGTATCTATTTTTTTTAAATTTGTTCGAATTTGATAAATAATTGTTGGAATTGTAAGTTTGAATTGCATCATCTGAATTAGTAGAGTGGCTTCAAAAGTGTCTTAGGATATTGAGTATATTTACGTATTTGTATTTTAAACAATAAAAAAATCATAATCTCTACCAAAGTTGTATCACCAATTTTGACTAAAAAAACCGAAACATCAAATAATTAA
Source organism: Pinus tabuliformis (assembly GCA_031772625.1). Classification (NCBI taxonomy): domain Eukaryota; kingdom Viridiplantae; phylum Streptophyta; class Pinopsida; order Pinales; family Pinaceae; genus Pinus; species Pinus tabuliformis. The sequence continues at coordinate 923,042,370 of CM062805.1, read as the reverse complement.
ACAACTTCTTAGAAATTATACTAAATTAATTAAATGAATTATTAAACACTACAATAATTAATTATACTATATTTTTATATATTAGATTTATTTTATAGTGTCGTGGTCTTACTTTTTTACATTGTGGTTTGTTTCCTCAAAAGTAGCTGATATATTTTTTCGTAAAATGGTAGTTTTTTATTATTTAAAATGTATTTTTGACTACTTAGGTAAATTCAGTGATCATTTAAATACATTTTGTTGTAATTAAAAACAAAAAAACAAGAATTCTTAAAATATGTAAATTTTATAATTTGAATTTATGATGCTAACAAATCTCTCCCAAATTTCAAACATAAATTACTAAAGAAATATAAAATAAATTACAATTGTTATAAATAACCAGCATTACCAATACACGTTTGTCCCTCTTTTTATTGGTGTAATGGCACACCATTCAATAGAAAAAAGTGAAAAGTTACCTTTGACACACATTCTTGAGCCACTGATTCTTTGAATATATGTACTTGGCTTGATTTAATTTTATTCAACTTGACTCGAAATGGGCAATAATTATACAAATATCAATGCCCACGCCACATTAATGAAATGAAATGATATTTTAAGGTCAACCAGACTAAAAATAGTCTATGAGACCATTAGTTCTCTATTTTTCGCTTTTTGCAATTCAATCCTTTTCCGATTCAAATTGATGATGAGTTGACCCAACCTTCCAACAATCCCCTCGCTAAAAAGGCAATGCCAAGAAACTGATGCTAACATGTTCTCATAACTTTCTCTGATGTCTTTAAATGCATCACATTCCAAAATGAAATGTTTTTCCGATTCCACAACCCCAGACGTGCAAAATGTACACACCCGTTTTTCCCAAGCCTTTTTAGGCCTTTTCCACCATCCTGTTTCACACCGAAGTTGATGTGAGTTGGTCATTAATTGAGCAATAAGAATCTTTGCCCTCCACGAAATGCTAGCCTCAATGAACTATTTTTGTTGTAGATCACACGTAGGGTTGAATTCCTCAATGCAATATTTCTTCTTTCTACCCAACTCTTTTCCCCATACCTTTTTACGAAACTTCTCTATAACAAAATCCTTTAGCTCCTTGCTATTTGTGGGACAGGCATTGAGGTAGATATTCCATTTTTGCACCCATGTGTAGTTTTGTTTCATCCATGTTTTCTTTCTTTCACTCATGCCTTCATCCATGTTTTCTTTCTTTCACTCATGCCTTCATTGAAGATAACATTAGGCCATCTACCTACTCTTATTTGTTCAATTCTTTTTAGATATCTTATGAGCCACACCAAAGAAATTGCTTCAATGGAAGTTGCTCCTGTTTCACTCAACATTATCTCATAAGGTACTAAACTTTTTATTTTGAACTTGCTCATGATCAAGCGTTTTTGGATTTTCTCAATTTGTTTCTATTTTGAGACGGGAGTGTTGCTAGCCCACAATTCACACCCATATAGCATCACTGGACAAACTAGGAGTCCAAAAAGCACTTTAATCGTTTTCCAATTGCATAACTCTACCTCTCTACATCTGTTTTGAAGAGCATATAATGCTTTCCACCCTCCTAAAATTCTCTTCTTTCTGCAGTCCTCCCAATTGATTTTGTTGTTGAAATCAATCCCAAGGTACTTCTACTCATTTACTTCTTCAATAATGTTGCCTTCAAAGAAGAAAGTATGTTGGCTCTGCTTCCTTTTATTAGAAAAAATCATTATTTTGGTCTTGCTAGTATTGACTTACATCCCCACTGCTCTACAAAAATGCTCAAGGGCATATAAGTGCATTTGCAATCCATGGGCTGATTTAGAAATCAATACAATATCATCAACATATAAAAGAAGTTTTATCACAAACTCCCCCAACCAAACACCATCTCCACCTTACAGATGTAGCCACTCTTCTAATTTATCAATATATAAACCAAAAAGAGTAGGGGATAGAGGGAAACCTTGCTTGACTCCAATGTCACTTCTAAAGCTTCCTGAAATACCCGTTGAGGTTCTAATTTTGACTTTCACTTCTTCATAAAGTCTATGGAAAGCAACTCTATAATGCACAAGAATTTCAAGTTCTTCCATTCTACGCCACAACTTATCCCTAGGGATTGTGTCAAATGCTTTTTTGAAGTCAACAAAGCAACAAAATATTTCTTCTTTGTCCTCCCAAACCTTTTCAACAATGTGTCTCAATGTGATGCCATGATCCGTTGTAGAATGTTTCGACCTAAAACCCGCGTGTCCTCATGCCCTCTTTTATTTTACTTCTGCCCACTTGCTAATTTTGTCTTCTACCATGCTGCCGAAAAGCTTTGCAAACAAAGGATTGATCATAAGTGTTCTATAGTTGGATGGATTATTAATGTCTCCGCTTTTAAAAAGGGGTATTGCTAGGCTAGTTGTCCAGTCTCTTGGGAATCCTTGCTCAATGATGTTGTTGAATATTTCCATGATGTGCGGTGCAAGAGCGTTCATTCCCATTTTAGATACTCTTCTTGAAGTTCAGCCAAGTCCTTTGCCTTACCTCTTTTCAGCTTCTTAATTCCATTCTCCACCTCTTGTAATGTGAAGAGCTTTGAATTTGTGTTGATCTTAGGGAGGGACTCCGCCTCATATTCTTTTTCATGGAGTTGCTTTGCATATTCAAACCATTGATTGGCTGTAATATTATTTTCAATTTGCTTCTTCCTTGGTTGCAGTTCTTGCCAGAAAAACTTTGGATTATTCTTGCTTAAATATATTAACTCTTCTCTCTTTGTTTGCATGAACTCATCTTTTTTCCTTTTTAGTGTCTACTTATATAACTTTACATTCATCTTCTCCTTTCTAGCCTTTTTTCAAGGTTCTCCTTGCCATTTTTCATTCCTCATCAAACCAAGCATTTACATGAAAACAATTTGATTCTAATTTCCTGTTTTTTACTTTTTTGCACTTTTCAAGGTGCACTTTGAATTATATTGGTTAACTCATAGCTGTTGAAGCGTTTGAAACCAGTTTTCTTCTTCCGAATTAATCTCTCTAACATTGTCTTGAAGGTAATACCATTTTCTTGTGTTAGAAGAATTTTGCCCCTTGATAGTGATTGTCGAGAGCATTGGGTTTTCCTCTTATGTTGTCTTTTTTCTAACCATGATAACGTTATATAAATTGGGTTATGGTCTGATTTTAAGTCCCAAATATGCTCTCCAATACTAACTTTGTGTATCTTTTCTATTAAGCTTTGTGAACACATCACATAGTCAATGACACTTGCCCCATTGTATGTGTTGCAAGTGAAGTTCCCAAGCCTTTTCCATCTATCTAGACCATTACAAATAATTAAGTTGAAATCCCCACACAATGTAAGCAACTCCTCTCCAAAATGATTACTAACTTTGTCATCTTCTAAACACTTCACCCATTGGGGATTCTCCTCTTCAGTGAGCCAAATAGGATTGTTATCCTCTTTGCAACAAAGAATGCTAGCTTGATTATTTGTTGTTCTAGCATTGAAATCTCCCACTAAAAGAAATTCTCCTTGCTAAGAGTACACAACAATATCTTGTTTTAAAACTGCATACCGATCCTTGTTGTCAAGCCCCTTATTTTTGTAAGTTTTTGAGACTTGAGGGGCAAAATAGCATGCTTCAATTCTTATGTGATTCTCATCTCTGATATTTTCAACCATAAATATTGTTTATTTGCATCTTCTTTAAGTAACTGAATGTGACATCCTTCTTTTTCTTTCACTAAAACTAGCATTACCCCATACCCTTTGTCATTTTCTGCTACCTTTTTCCAAACTGCCAACTTCAAATAACCGTCAAACACAGGAGTTTTGCAACCATCATTCTCATGAGTTTTCGTGAGACAGATTATGTCTCTACCTTCCGCAATAGGCCCTAACCCAGGTCCCATTCTCCAAGGGTAACCTCTACAATTCCAACAAACTAAACTTAGGTAGACCTGGGTAGGATTTGATTGCTACGCAGTTTGGCACATAAGACTCAAATTTGATTCTTCACCCCTATTTGTCCATGTTGCTCTTGTTGTTTTCATCTCTATTATTGAATTCTTTGTTTTTTCTTTACTACTAGCGTGTTGGCTTGATTTCCCTAGAGGCCCAAACACTGCTATAACGACTTTCTCATTGTACAACCATGCCCTTTTTCCTTCATTTATTGTTGTTCTAATTTTCTCCACTTCATTCATTTTCTCCTCTTAAATCTCCATTGAGGAAGAAGTATGAACCTTTCAAGAGTTTCTTTTTTGCCCAGAAGTTGTCGTTTGTCTTGTACACTTGCCATGGTGACTTTTATGGGTCGAGGGCTCTCTTCACATATCCTCCAAACCCTTCTTGCTTGGCAAATTTGCCCTTGTTCAAGTAAAATCAGTGGAGTTGACTCATTAGTTGTAAAAGAGTGGTTTGATTATTTGCAAACCAACATATGTATTTCCTTTGATTTAATTTTATTAAGCTTGATTTGAAACTAGTAACTTGAATAAGGTACAAAGTCATTAAACACTGCAAGTTGTGAGGTTGGTGGTGAACCACTGAATATTTATTTAAAAATTAATAGTTATTAAAAAATGTAATAGAATAAGATTTTTTGAATTGGTTTTGTTTAAAGATTAATAATTATTAAAAAAAAAAATGTAATAAAATAAGATTTTATGAACTGATTATAAGTATATTACCATTATTGTAAAGGTTCATCAATCAACAATAACATCAATAACATGTTCAATTTAACAACCAATCAAATTAAAGAAATAAATTAAATTATTTTTTAAAAATAATAAATTCCAATTTGTAATGTTCAACTATAGAAATTTTGCGCACGCGATGTGCATGATATGACGGTCGGGGCGGATGGTTTGCACACCCCCCGACCCGTTTCGAATCTTGCAGCACTGCTGCCGCAGCTCATTTGCCCTGATGCTGGCGTTCATGTGTCCATGGCGACTAATCAATGATATGACGATTGTCAGCGTAGTTCTGACACGTATTTGTAATATATGTATAAAAAAAAAGACGGCCCATGATGCTTCTGTAGGGAACTAGCCCCGCCCATTTTCAAAAAACTATAGAAATTTTGCAATAATTTTTTTAGTCAAACATAAACTAATATGGATTTGCCCAAACACTCAATGCAACATCGCTAGAGCATGGATAATAAATAATGCCGTGAACCATGGCTAAATTTTTTTTTTTAAATACATTGTACGCCTAAAATCAGCCCCTTTTATCGTATATAACTCCATCTAGGCTACTTAGTCTTTCATATGATACAACAATCTGATAGAGCCAATCCTTGCGTTTCTCATCAATCCTGTGTGTTCTTCTTTTGAGATCACATATTGATTCGGACATCCAAACCACAAAGTAGTTGACATTTATGAGCAAGTAACGTTTCATTGTGGAATGGCCAATCGATCACTGGATTCGAGTCAGAAATACCCCAGAAACGTATTGGAAAAAAGGTGCAATTCAGAGCATTTTTATCCAACTTCATACAAAACGTATAATATCCGTGGATATTTGGTGTTTTGAAGCCTGATTAATTTCAATGAGAGCAGCACACAAGAACAACAGTAGTCGAACTTTCTTTGAGTCCGATTTAGACTTTTGAATTTGACTCTACTCTGCAGAAATCAAATCGATTCACCTGCTCCGATTTTAACTTGGCCCCGAGTTATACTCGCCATTCGGATAAACATGTCAAGTATGTGCCAGATTAACCTAGTGAGTCTGACTTCACGAATTTGAAAACTCGGCAGTCTTGGCCTTTGTCTATAAAAGACACTGAAAACTTAAAGAAGTGCTCCTTTTTCTTAATTTTTAATCCTTTTTTGCAATACACAATCAGTAGAATTGGCCCATGTTCTGATTCATGGCATTAGAATGCCATTTAGTATCATACATTTACATATTCTTAAAAAATCATGTTTAAAAACTGCATCATATGGAGATGACAAGCAGAGAAGGGCATGTACAGGTTACTGAGAATGGCATGCTGAGCATGTGACAATAAAATGTGATCCACACATAAACATAACAGATGGTTTTTAATAAAATGTGATCCATACATAAATATAAGAGATGGGTTTGAGCATACGTCGAAAAACGCTATTGGAGACGTTGAGGATAGACAAAATATATTTTTCGAAACTGTTCTCACATCTGTGGGGACACAGCCCACAATAATTTTGTGCAGACAGACATGAAAAGAAGCTGAGATGTATCAGTACAGGCGATCCATTAGGGCAGAGCTGATACATGTGTGGCCACTGGTTTTCAAATAATAAGCAGACGTGAGAGACACCCCAAAACTCTACTAAAAAAATGTGTAGAATTTTTTGTAGGCAAGCGAACAACAAAAATCCATTCAAGTTCACCGGGTGAGTAGACAGTAATAGGATGTTTTGTTGAAGGCATTCAGTGGTATAAAGGTTATCGGTTCGAAATTCTGTGGGAAAAATCTAACCATGTGGCTGGTGTGACCTAGGATGTTTTGTTGAAGGCATTCTGTGGTGTAAAGGTCACTGGTTCGAAATTCTGTGGGAAAAATCCAGCCATGCTAAGTGCTGGTGTAACCTAGGCTAGGTGCAATCCTGGGTGATTTTGACCACTTAGATGCCCATGGGTCACAGCTACTCAAACCACTGAGTCTCCGTCATCTCTCAAGACTGACATAACCTAGCAAGAAGGCGTCAAAACTCTAATCACAAAACAACAAATAGAGTGAATGAACAAATAGAGTGAATGACCTGGTGACCATATTCACAGAAGACAGGAAATCGGTGGTTTTAATTGGTCACAATATTTGGTAAATATGGTAGCTGGTAATTGGTTAAATATTAAGAAGCTTGTGACGAGAATTACTAATCATGGATAATTAGGTCCAACTGATATTTTGGATCTTACAAGACGTCACACCTGCCACTAACGCCACACCTGCCACTATTAATTTATGCATGGCCCTTCATTAGTGTCCTTACTCCCTCTAAGTGCTGTCTATGTTATATGAACGCTCGTATCGGCAATTTCGTTTCAGGCTGTATTCCTCCGCTTGTTACTAGTCAAAAGAATGATGGGATGATATTGTAATATGAAAAATCTATATATAAATGAACAATTATTTTAAGTGTTAATGCAATCAATACCGAGTACTGATGAGCTTTATGACTTGTCTCGTTTTTGCTAGCTTAGTGGAGGGGAAAAACAACGAGTCGCCATAGCAAGAGCATTTCTCAAAGTGGGTATATTATCTTTTCTGACTACCCTGTCTTTCTTCTCTCATTTATTACAATATCAAATATAACATATGCAATCTATGAGCCAACAACGCTTAAAAATATATATATTATAAGTTTTGGAAAAGGGTATTTCTGACTTTATCCTGACATGTTATAAAAATGTGTATATGACTTCACTTCCGGATGTTGTGCATTGCTTGTCCTGGAAATGAATTGTGATGACAAGTTTGAAACGTCGACAGAATGACAAGCAACGCGGAAAATCCGAAAGTGATTTCTTATACCGTAGAAGATCAAAACTTATATATGTTTTAAAGCACGTTCGGTGTCAACAGGGACCACGATTGTTAATTTGCGATGAGGCTACTAGCGCATTAGATTCATCCACAGAGGTACTAGTAATCTGTCTTTCAGCTTAAGATGATAAATACACATTGGGGACCACATGTTAAGAAACCTGGTGTCTTAGGCAGGCATCTATCCTTCAATCTCTAAAAGAACTCGCAACTGGTCGAACATGTGTATTTGTGGCTCATCGGCTCTCGACAATTATGCATTGTGACAAAATCATGGTATGCAATTTTCTAAACAATCATAGACTTACAAGTCCTTTCTGTTTTATATCAATTCAAAAAATAATTAATTTATTGATTAAGTTTAATTTCTAGAACAAACATCAACATGTAACGGCACTAAATGTTTGTAGGATGTTGGTTTCACAATGCTTTTATCAAAGTAATAAACTGATTAGGTTGGAATCAAAAATTTGTGATTGCATTATAATTGCGGTTTACTTTATTTTTCAGTTCTTCTTTTTCTTTGAAGAAATATTGTTCATATTAAAAAACGAAAAGATTTATGATATAGAATTTAGGTCTAAATAAACCAATTTCATTCTACCTAAAGAAAAGTAGGAAAACCTTACCGTATGTTGAACTCTGAGATCACAACCTTTCACATCTCTCCTAATGAGAGTGCCTCTAGCTCTAAATTATACATTGAATTTGTTAGAATGATGATTTTTATGTGAAAAAAAAATAGAGAACCAAGTTATGAGAAAAAAACCTCACATATAATCTTCTAAAGAACATACAAGGAAACATTTCTAATAGCGTGACATACTTCTCTAAAGTGCAAAGAAGCAATGGAGTCAACTTTAGTTAGTAGAGTAGATTTCCAATAAATTTTGTAGTATTGCAAAGGATATGGTGCCAAGTATCTTCTATAAGATCCCAACATTCCCGAGCACACTTACATATCCAAAAAATGTGGTGGATGGTTTTGACCCCACCACCATCACTGCAGTGCAGACATGAAGCATTGGTAAACCCCTTCCATGACATTCACTCCTTAGAGAGTAGTTTCTAAGAGATCAAAGTCTTCAAAATACGTTGAGCCTATGGGAGTGTGTGAAGGACCACACTATCCAAAAGCAGTCAACTCATTTAGCTTCCTCGTGTATAAGGTCACATCTCTGATTAAGGGTTTCTTGGAAAGTATGTAAATTGAATGAAGACCCTGATTAAATTGTGAGGATTGTAAACCCAAAAGTGGGAGTATTCGATTATTGTAAGTCATTCAGGATACAATTATGAATTTTTTGAATGGAAATCAAAGCAAAGGAGTTTATACTCACACAAGAGGCAAGGCTAAGTCTTCAATTTTCCCATTTCCTCATCTCATAGGTATGTCCAATAGAAATATCCCACCTAGTTAGCCTCTTGGGAAGAAATCTCTTGATATGAGATGTTGAATCCTGCACTATCCAAGACCATATTTACTAACTGGCAATGTCAATACCTCTTTTATGTTTGTCCCATTACAAGGAAAGGTATGGTACAACTATTTTCAAGCGTCCTTAATCCTTTTAGGAATTGGAGAGCCATCAATTTTAAAATCATTTAGTGCACTAATTACATAATTGAACAACAATGGCCCTCTAACTCCAGCTTTATGTTTCTTGCAAAAACACTGTAATGTCCCCAATTTTGATTTTTCATCTGAGGGAGTTAATGGAGTTTATTGGGGAGGTGCTAAGCATAGCACAATTTTGTAAATTGAGCATTGGAGACATTTTTGGCATATGGGACTTAGGAGAAATAGAAAATTAATTTTCTAGTGGAATGTGGGGGCCACACCTACAAGAAATATGCACCACTTGGAGAGAAAATCGAATTGCTAAGGGAAGGAGGTCGAAATATTGGATGGAGGGACCCACATGAGGAGGCAAGAAAAAATTATAAATAGAAGGAGCATAGAAGCTATTGGGGTCTTTGTTCACTCATCTATTTCCTTTGTTGCTCACGTTGTTTAGTTGGGTCACAAGTGTTGCTTAGCACAAAGTTCTCCAAGGGGAGAATTCACCCTTCTTTCGGTGGACTTCGAGTGCCACCCTAGGGAGGTAAATTTGTTGCTACATTTGAAGGGAGGCTTGTGGAATTTTGGGAGCATCTTTCAGCCATTCCCCTCAGCTAATTCGTGCTCTAGGGAGGATGTAGTAGAGAAACTCGTACCACTTATTTCAGCTATTTTCCAGGGGTTGTTTGCCGAGAGAAATTTAGAGAAGTTGCTCCAGGGGAAGACTAAGCTTTGTGGAGAATTTCGAGGCTGGAGATTGCTGCTTTTGAGAGGAACGAATTTATCTTCCTAGGACCTGCGCAGGGGGTCACTGGACAACGTTTCTGTGGAGCTGATTTCAGCTATCTTGTGCTGGGATTTGATGTGAGACTTCTCCCCAACATCCGGGAAAACTTCCTTTATCGTTCCTATTGCAGATTGAGAAGAAATAAGGAGGATTTCAATAGATTTCATCACTGGGGGATGAAATATTTGTTCAAGAGGGCGTAGTGCCAAAATAGGGCAATTTTGGAATATCGGAATTAGCAAAAACCCTTTCTGGGTTTTTGTAGGTTTGTTGAGAGGACTTCGGGGTTAAATTTGCAGAATTTTCTGGGCGGTATTCGGGCCAGAAATCCCTTTTTGCCCAACAATACATTTTATTATTTAGCTGGTAATTACACCATTTTGTGGGTTTTCTGGGTGGTTGGTTTGGGGCAGATTCCTTCATGGGTTTAGATGAGTATTTTTGGGATAACCTACAACTGCATTTTCAGGCGATTACGGGCATCGTAGAGGGTCATTCTTAGCATTTCTAGTGCAGCAGTAGTTGCCAATGGGTCTGCGCAAAAGGATATTGGGTCAAAGTTTCTTAGATATCGGGGTCATATCCTCTACTTGGGTTTGCTCCAACTTGCTTATGCAAGCCTAGGTGCACTTGTTCCTTGCTATATGTACTCCTTACAGCTCATAATTTAATAAAATGGCTCAACTTATTTGCCCAACTTCTTGGTGTTTTTTATGGTGCATGTGTGTTTATGATTTTATTTGCTATAGCCTGGTTCATGTTTCTGTTATTAGTTGTAAATTTCAATTTTGAATATTACAGTGGTATTAGAGCATGATCTTGGCCCAACTGTGGGTAACTAGTGAGATCGGGGGAGATTTGGGCATGTATGCATAGTGACGGGTTACACCATACACCACCCATGGCTCAAGGGAGATTCTGTATGCAGGAATTCTATGGTGGAATCCACTGGAACGATGAGAGGTTGGCTCAATTGAGGAAGGTGTCAAACGAGATCTATCATTTTCCTTACAATAGAGACACTAGAGGTGCACAAACCGTGGGAATACAACCATCTACACCATGTGGGGTAAGTCGACAGACTCAGGACACCAGATCTCCTCGAAAGGAGAAGGCAGGACAGGGACATCTAGAGGGTGATACCAGGGGGCGCTTTTGCTAGTGGAGACCTGGCTATAGATACCAGGAGCCTAAGGAGGAGGTTGAGCATGAGGTTGAGGGCATATCAGATTGTAGGGAGCACGTAGATACATCCAGTGTAAAAACCCAACGATTAGTAGTTACTTGGAAATGTAAAAAGGAAATGCTAAACCAAGACATCAATATGAAATTAGACTTGAAGCATGAAAAGAAAACACTTGTTTGAAAGGATTACAATACTTGCTTTTGGAATAGACTTTGCATATGAAAACTCAAACCATCAAGAGACAAGTAAATGTAATGGAAAGTGCTCTTGGATAGCTAAATAAATCAATGAAAGCACATTTTTTTAAAAGAGATATAAATTTAGAAGTATTTTCTTTACATCATGTCCCTTCTCAAATACATCTGTAACAAGGTGCTGCTACACAATTTTGCACAATTTTGGCTAGGGAAGAGAACCCATCATTTTTTACTTAGGGACTTAGGAGGCAATTCAACTTTATTTGGCTGCTAGTGGAATGTGAGGGCCACCCACATGAGAATTCAGACTGGGCTATTCGAATTGCTTGGCGGGAAGTCGAATAGGTGGATGGAGGGGCCCACATGAGGCAAAGAAGGCCCAAGGAGTTATAAGAAGGAAGAAGCTCTCATTTTGGATTCATTCTTACATCTTGCAAACAAAATTACTTGACTGTTCACTCTACTATTTAGCTGAGTCAACCGGTTGTTTAGCCACGAATCTTTCAAGCGGGAGATTCAACCTTTCCTTCGAGGGACCTTTCGTGCCCGCCCTAGGGAGGTAGTTCCATAGTCATTTCAGGAGATCCGAGAGTGTGTTGCAGCATTCTCATTCAGCCAGCAGGGAGTGCGTATTTCTCACTAGCTAGAGAATATGCAGGAGGAGTTGGAGCTATCAGTGATCAACCATTTGTCAAGAGAGTTAGAGGACTGAGAGAGCAGTAATAGGCCAGCATTCCTTGTGGGTTTTGGTTCCTTCGAGTCCCTGGTCATGTCATTTGGGCTGACCAATGCTCCGACCACCTTCCAGTCATGCATGAACCATGTCTTCCGGGGACAGTTGAGGAGGTTCATGCTAGTTTTCTTCGATGACATTCTGATTTACAGTTGGACATGGGAGGAGCACCTCCAACACTTGGAGGAGGTGCTACGCATTTTGGAGGAGCAACAGTTTTATGCCAAGCTCTCCAAGTGCGAGTTTGGTTTGACAGAGATGCTCTACCTAGGGCATATCATTGGTGTTGATGGGGTGAAGGTCCATGGGGAGAAGATTCAGGCCATCCAGGATTGGCCAGTACCCCGAGATGTGACTGCACTGAGGGGCTTCTTGGGCATTTTCACCTACTATAGGAAGTTTGTCAAGGAGTTCTCACAACTGGCAGTGCCCTTAACCGATTTGACCAAGAGAGGGGCTTTCACATGCACTGATGGAGCACAGGTTGCCTTCGATCACCTCAAGGAGGTGGTGAGCAGTTGCCCGGTCTTGGCACTTCCAGATTCTTCCCAGCCCTTCACAGTGGAGTGTGATGCCTCCAAGGTGGGAGTTGGAGCAGTATTGTCACAGGAGGGGCATCCCATTGCTTTCGAGAGTCAAAAGCTCCTACCACATGAGCTGTCATATTCCATATATGAAAAAGAGATGCTGGCCATCATGCATGCATTGGACAAATTCCGCAGTACTTGGTGGGCAACAGGTTTCAAGTGAAGACTGATCACAACAGTCTTCGTCACTTCATGGGGCAGTAGGGCCTCAATGACAGGTAGCAAAGATGGGTCAGCAAGGTACACGCCTATGACTTCGACATAGAGTATGTGCGGGGAAGGCACAATCTGGTGGCCGATGCTCTATCTCGTAGACTAATTGGGTTATCCCTCATGAGTATCTGCCATGATTGGAGGGCTCGGCTATTGTTGGAGTACTCCAAGGACAGGAGGGCATGTGAGGTCTTGGAGGGTACCCATGCAGATGAGCATTACCGAGTGATGGATGACATCATCTATTACAAGGGGCTCATTTTCCTAGTACCCAACTCGCAGCTAAGGGAGAGGGTGCTCCAAGCAGCACATGACTCACCATTATCCAGGCACCAGGGGTTTCGAAAAACATATATGGCAGTTAGGGAGAGATTCACATGGAAGGGCCTCAAGGGGGACGTGTTGAAGCACGTACAGGAGTGTGAGGCATGTCAGAGGAACAAGGGGGAGTTGATCCACCCTGCAGGATTCCTACAGCCACTTCCCATCCCCGAGGGGAAATGGGAAAATATCTTTATGGATTTCATCACAAGGCTCCCCAAAGTACAGGGGAAGGACTGCATCTACGTAGTGGTCGACAGATTGACCAAATATGCCCACTTTTTCGCCATCCCCACCAGATACACGGCTGCACAGGTTGTAGAACTATTCTTTCAGGAGATTTTAATTTTCAGGTTGCACAGGCTCCCCAAGAACATTATGAGTGACAGGGACAGTAGGTTCATGGGAGGCTTTTTGCAGGAACTTTTTAGATTGGTAGGGACCGAGCTCACTCATAGCACTAGCTACCATCCTCAAACAGATGACCAGACCGAGAGGTTAATCAATGGTTGGAGGGGTACTTGAGGAACTACGGATCGGTCAGCAGAGGGCTTGGATTCAGTGGTTGCATCTGGGCGACTACTGCTACAACACCACTCACCACATGTCCATTGGTATGACTCCTTTCTGTGCTTTATATGGATATGATGCATTATCTTTTGCTGACATTGTTTTTGGAGACAGTCGGGCCCCAAAGGCCAAAGACTAGGTCCAAGAGAGCCAAGACATCCTCAAGGCTCTCAAGGATAACTTGGTGACAACCTAAAATCAGTAGAAGGTGTACGCAGACCAGCACAGGACGAAGAGGCATTTCAAGGAGGGGGACTTGGTATACCTCCGGCTATAGCCTTACAAGCAGTCCACAGTGAAGCAGAAGGGGGCCAAGAGGCTACAACCACGCTTCTATGGACCCTACCGGGTGATTAAACGAGTTGGAGAGGTGGCTTATGAACTAGAGCTGCCTTAGGGGAGTAGGATTCACAATGTCTTTCATGTCTCATGCCTTAAAAAGGTGTTGGGACAACAGGTGAAAGTAGCAACTGATTTACCCCCACTAGATGATGAGGGCCACTTGGTTTTGGAACCTGAGGCCATCTTTAGGAAAGCAAGGAAAGGAAATTGAGGAGCAGGACCATCAAGGAGTTCTTGGTGCGTTGAAAGAACTTGCCAGATGAGTATGCCAGCTGGGAGGGTGAGCACATTTTGGAGCACCCAGCTTTGAGGTTGCTTGAGGGAAAGCAACATTTGGGAGGGGAGGACTGCCATGCCCCTTCTCAAATACATTTGTAACAAGGTGTTGCTACAATTACATAATTTTGCACAATTTTGGCTAAGGAAGAGAACCCATCATTTTCAACTTAGGGACTTAGGAGGCAATTCGACTTTATTTGCCTGCTAGTGGAATGTGGGGGCCACCCACATGAGAATTCAGACTAGGCCATTCAAATGGCTTGGAGGGAAGTTGAATAGGTGGATGGAGGTGCCGACATGAGGCAAGGAAGGCCCTAGGAGTTATAAGGAGGAAGAAGTTCTCATTTTGGATTCATTCTTACATCTTGCAAACAAAATTACTTGATTGTTCGCTCTGTTGTTTAGCTGAGTCAACCGATTGTTTGGCCTTGAATCTCTCAAGCGGGAGATTCAACCTTTCCTTCGAGGGACCTTTCGTGCCCGCCCTAGGGAGGCAGTTCCATAGTCATTTCAGGAGATCCGCGAATGTGTTGCAGCATTCTCATTAAGCCACAAGCAAGGAGTGCGTATTTTTGGCTAGCTGGAGAACACGCAAGAGGAGTTGGAGCTATCAGTGATCAGCCATTTGCCGGGGGAGTTAGAGGACTAAGAGAGCAGCAATAGGCCAGCATTCCTTGTGAGTTTTGGAGCCAACAAAGCCAGCATCCTAGCAGTTCGAATTACTGGGCTTGGGGATACCACAGAGGGTCAGTCCAGCAATTTTTTTGGAGCTTAGGAGCAGGCACCATAGGCCGAAAGCCCATCTGGGGAGTCAGGGGATTGATAGTAGGGATTAGCCCTGTACTTTGGGACCATTTCCGGGAGGATTTATAGGCAGATTCCAACAGGCTGAGTTTTGGAGTTGAAGCTGAAGTTGGGCTTCAAGGGGGTCAAATTTCATAAGTCTAAACCATCCAAAATCCTTTGTCAGCTTTTTTGGGTTTAAGCCAAGGAGTCTGGGGTTAAAAGCATATAATTTTCTGGGCATAGGAAATGGACTTTTCAGCAATTCGAACTTCAGTAGAAAGGTAGTTTTCTGGGCAGTGCATTGCATATTGGTGCAGCAGTTGGAAGTTGGAACAGTCATGGGATCAACCATTTTCTCACCTGGTTTTTTCATGCTTGTCCACTGAGACAGGTCCAGGTGCATCATTCTATTATCATTTGTTAAACACACATGGACAGCACAAAAGATATGAAGGATAAATCATGCAATGCAATTTTTATTAACAATTGATTTACATTTATAGTACAATATCTGACTCTTGGGTTTCAGATCCCAAGGTCTCTTGGACTCCTTAGTCTTTTCGGCTTCCACACTAACCCTTTAGGATTAGGTGTCCAACATTCCCCCCCTTAATCCGAAGGGTTATGTATGAGTCCAAGAAGAGAGCTGTAATACAAAATGTGCAAAAATGCATGGCAGCACTAGGCTGAATGTGCTCTATGAAATGTTGGTAAAAAGGGCAGTGGTTTAAGGATGACCACCAACACTGGAACGCTTAGTGCAGTTCCCGGAACTCTTCCAAAACTGGCAAGAAACTGAAGTTTTCTACTAGAGGAAGTGTTCTCAATCTGTGATGGTTTAAGGATGACCAACAACTCTGGAATGCTTAATGCAATTCCTGGAACTCTTCCAAAACTGGCAAGAAGCTGGAGTCTTCTGCTAGAGGAAGTGTTCTTAATTTGTGATGGTTTAAGGATGACCAACAACTCTGCGATTCCTGGAACTCTTCCAAAACTGGCAAGAAGCTGGAGTCTTCTGCTAGAGGAAGTGTCCCAGATTGCCAACTGAAGGCATGTTCAGGCATCTTTGTCTCTGGCTACAACTCTGAAACTGGTGTGGCAGGTTGTGGCTCAGGCTCGCTTGATGTGACTTTGAAGCTTGTAGATGACCATCATTTTCCCCCCTGTCAGGTACAAGGTGAGAAGATGGAGAAAATCAACTGCAAGACTGTTCAATACTCTGGAACAAGTTCTGACATGTGTTTGGAATATCTTCTTGGCTGTTGATGCCCATTGCCAAGAAGCGATCCATCCAAGATGAATCTTTGTTCTTGCAGGACGTTTGTTTTTGAAGCATCTGTGTGAAGAATGGCTGGTTTTATGACAGTGCTTACATGGATGAAGATCAAAACAGTGATCTTTCAAATGGCCAACTCGGTCACAGTGTTGGCATTTCACGATCTGTTTTTTTGGTTGTTGTTATTGCTGTGGAAGAGGGACAGAGTCTGGAACAGCTGGAGGTGAACTGTCATGAGGAGCAGGTGAACTGTCATAAATGAATCCAGCACTCTGAAACTGAATGGGCTTGGCATAGTCTGGAATATAAAAGGACAAGTCCTTGTCATATCCAAGACCAGTTCTGTGCTTGTTGTGGACAAGCTGTTCCCAAGGTCTGATGATGGGCTTGGGAAGTGCAGACTGAGTTTCAACATCTGCATGTAAATCTGTTGTTGTATTAGGCACAAAATTTGCAACATTAGTGTCTTGCTGTTTATGGGAGTCTGTTTCAATTTTCTGAACAGAAACAGGTTCAGAATGATGACTCCACTGCTGTAATTCTTCTTGTTGTAGCTTTGTTTCTAGCTGCAAAAACTCAATATTTTCCTGTGCATTTTGTAGACATGTCTGAATGTCAGCAATAATGTCTTTATTGATTATGATTGCGCTGTCAGTAGTGGATATGATTAGAGTTCTCAGTAACTCTAATATTCTTTCAGGCTTAGCCATTTCTTAAAAATCCTCCAAATCCCACAGAAAAATGTAAGCTGC
The DNA here is from genome assembly GCA_031772625.1 of Pinus tabuliformis. NCBI lineage: Eukaryota > Viridiplantae > Streptophyta > Pinopsida > Pinales > Pinaceae > Pinus > Pinus tabuliformis. Next base: position 923,025,234 of record CM062805.1, on the reverse strand, counting down.
TAAATATCTTCAAGTTGCACAAGAAAACCCTATAACTTAAAGAGAAAAATCAACCAGAGATTATTTGAAACTCTATATTCCTTCTGGAAGCTTCGGAATGCAAAAAGAATAAAAAATCCACGAATACCAACAATGGAGACACGGCTCAAACTCCACGAATATACATAAGGGTAGCTTGACCTCTTCCTTCAATAATAAATCCAAGAATAATAAACAGCAAGAATGAGAGGCTCAAAGTCCTTCCGACACAGATACAATAGATATGTTCCTCCTTTCCTTCAATCCAAAACAATATGTACACCTCGATTACGCTGTAAAATCACTGTGCAGATTGAGTCCTTGTGAAACAAACCAGGAATCTTAGCAAATGAAAGCAACAGTCATCTTCGCTGCGGTAGGGACGAACAAACTAGAGGATTTCTTGAGCTCTGCAATAAGATTTATCGAAGTTTTATTGAGGTTTGCCCAGAGGATTTATTGACATCTGCCTAGACTGCGAACAAGAGGATTTTTAGCCATCTGCCGACATATTTCTCGACATCTGCCTACACTGACCTTCGAGTAGACTGAACCTTCGAAATGTTCCTTACCATGGTCGAATTGATTTATGATACGAAATTATCCATATTGGTTTCGCAGATTATTATGGATTACCAATTATACCCAATTCTATGCATTTCTCTGTTTGCAGTCATCACATGGCTTGTGTTGAAGCACCTCCTCATCTGTTTCGTTTCCCACAGACGGCGCCAAATGTTGAAGGACCTCTCGGAAAGAGGCCTCATCTGCAGGCAGGTTTCAAGGAGGCTTCTGCCCTCAGTTTAAGGAATTTCTAGTATGGAATCTGGATGCAGAAAATTAGCTGGAGTATCGGAACCTTTTCCCGCATTTATTTTTGCTCAAGGGCATTCATTTGCTTACTTTTTGATACCGGAACTGAACAGAAGTCGACTCCAGCCACTGGAAGAGTAAATTCATATGAAACTGCTGCATCCTCTAAAATTTAAATCATTTTGAGTGGTTGCTTTGGCCATTAGCAAGAATGTAGCCACTAATATTATAAAGGGAGGAATTCATGTTTCCAATCTCTGTGCGTAATGCCTTTATCCTCCATGTTATCTTCTTGGACCGAAGTTGTTCTATTACTTCTTCTTCTAAGATAAGCCGCCACCGAAGTCGGGCTCCTTCCTCTTTCTTGGACACTTTCCACTCCCCTTCGGCCTTCGAGTACTCAGAAAAACAAATGCCGCATCTTCTTCGCGACGCTGCGTGCAGCAGTACAGCTCGGAAAACACCACTCAAGCTCCGAAAACGCCATTAATGTTGGGGAAACACCATGAATGCTTCGAAAGAAGCTTCAACAATAGTGGAAATATGCATAGTATACAGGGATTTCAAATGGTAAATGGCATAGAAAGGTCATCGGATCGAACCTGTTCGAAGGTGGATAACTGAAGAATGAATCCTTCAAAACGGAATGTCACTGAATGCACCGTATTCTCATCGAAATCTACAGAGAGCGTCTCTACCGTTCGAGTTCAGGTGGTGTGGTATCATTATTTAAAATTCAGTATGCAGATTATTATAAAGATATACGCTGCAAACCCTGCAGACCCTGCAAAGAGCAGATTTGTCAGGATAGAGAGCAGAGAGCGTATGCAGCGCTGGTGCGCCAGGGAGCAGAGGTGTGTCAGGCAAACGCTCAGGCAATGCGCTCAGAGAGCAATCAACTTATTCGGATGAACAATGCAAACGTTCATCTGTCAAGTGAATGTCAGGCGCAGGTAAAGAATGGCACAAATTTCGCTGGGTGAAGGAGCGTTTGTGTGCAGAGAGCAGCGTATTAAATGCAGGTGGAGCAGCGCTTTTAAATAGGGCATTTATGGACAGAGAACGCAGGTCTCATAACGGCTTGGACAGATGCGTTATATGGCAGAGGCAGAGGCAGCATGTCAGGAGCGCTGGAAAAGAATATGGCAGAGGGCCAGGACTGACATGCACATAACAGGCCACAGAAAAACAAGCGGCTCTGATACCATGTTAAACACACATGGACAGCACAAAAGATATGAAGGATAAATCATGCAATGCAATTTTTATTAACAATTGATTTACATTTATAGTACAATATCTGACTCTTGGGTTTCAGATCCCAAGGTCTCTTGGACTCCTTAGTCTTTTCGGCTTCCACACTAACCCTTTAGGATTAGGTGTCCAACATTTGTATTTTTCCCTCAAAACAACAATAAAATGGCTCAGCAGTTCCATATTTGTAGCATTTCTATGGGTGTTTAATGTGTATTTCGTTTTTATAATTTGCTGCACAGATTATTTTCTTTATATCACGTGTATTCCTATTTAGGAACATTACATGTACACAAGCTATGTCCAAGAAAATATCTGCAAGAAACCACTTTCTAAGATAAAACTATGGAAATTCAAAGAACCAATGAAAGTTATTTGGAGAATGTGTTAAGAGTGGGTTGGTCTCTCCAAAGACTTCCCCTCACGCTTGATATTTGGATCCCAACAAGATTTTCCTCTACAAAATTTCAATCAAACATTAGTCCCATATAGATTTAGCAAATAAGCAATGATAAGAAAACTCTAGAAATTTATTGGAAAATAATTAGAAATTTCCACACCTAGAGCATACTCTTAAATCAATTGCCAATGCCAGATAGCTTTACATTAACAAATCTACAAGAGCATATGGAAATAAAATCAATCAAAGCATGAGAAAAAGAAATTATACCAATAGTGAGTCAATCAGCAGTTGGAGCAGTCATCAAATCAGCCATTTTCTCACGTGGGTTTGATCATGCTTGTCCACTAAGACAAGCCAGGTGCACCATTCTATTATCATTTGTATTTTTCCCTCAAAACAACAATAAAATGGCTCAGCAGTTCCATATTTGCAGCATTTCTATGGGTGTTTAATGTGTATTTCGTTTTTATAATTTGCTGCACAGATTATTTGCTTTATATGACTTGTATTCCTATTTAGGAACATTACATGTACACAAGCTATGTCCAAGAAAATATCTACAAGAAACCAATTTATAAGATAAAACTATGGAAATTCAAAGAACCAATGAGAGTTCTTTGTGTTGAAGAAAGTGTAACTAGGTTCGGTCTTCATAATGACACATTCCAATGTAAATGATGTATATTGTATCTAGCAAAAATATTGTGAATTTGAGTCATGGGTTTCATGCTGAAAAAATGTATTTGTTTTGGTAGCTCTCATTATGAGCTCCAAGCTAGGTGATAGGTTTGTGTCATTGATGTAAATGTTTACAACTTTACACTTGAAGATGTACAATGTATGACTCCAAGATCAAGAGCAGAATCATGGTGCAAGACTCCTTCCAAGTCAAGATTAAAAGGCTAGCAATTAACCCATCCAAACGAATATGGAAGATGCAATGTATTTTCGGCATAAATATATATTTATATTGAGTGTTGATGTCGGCTATATATCACATTCACGTCGACTTAGAGGCATGTTATGTTGGCCTAATGAACAACCCTCATACGCTATAAATATAAGGCCTCTCCTCATCTATTCGGATCATCATCACAAGATCAATTGGGTCTCACTCCATGCAAAGAAGTTTGTTCAAGAGTGCAAAGTAAGGGAGCTGCAAAAGAAGTCTGTCCTCAACAGCAGAGAAGCCTGTCCATAGCAGCAGAAGTCTGTCACATGTGCGAGGGTAGAGCATCACTTAATCTGCCCTCATCATCAAGGAAACATCTCGGTCTTGGGTCTATCTTAAAGGCAGATTCATGGGAAGAAGAACGATTGCTGAAGCAGGGGTTTAGGAGGGCTAGAAGAGCCCTAAACACTCCACACGTGCAAAGGTACTGATCACCATTAGGGCTGTGTTACAGTCCCATGACATCTTCATGATTAGAGCTGATTTGAAGCCTAAAGGATTCGGTTGTATGCCTAGAAGAAATCTACTAGCCTAGCGAAGCAAGGAGAAGGTTTCTAGACCAAGTGGATCACCCACACGTGGGAAGAAAAGTGTCATCTTCAGATCTGCTGCTCGGATTTCTAAACAGTCTTCTTGAAGAGAGCAGATCATCTTATTGAAAGCAAGCGTTGAAGAGATCTACTAGGCTAGTGGATTATTTTGGACAATGGAAACTTGGAAGGAGAAGAGGAAGGAAAAAGGCAGTCAGATCATCCATCCATGAGTGCAGATCTGATCCGTGGGACAGCAGGTCAAAGAATTGCACTAGCAAAATGATCTAGCCTTGATCTTGGAGTCACATTGGTAAGAAGGGTCTTGTATTGGTCTTGGAAATTTTATCGAGTGAAGATATCATAAGAAGAATTACCGTGGGTTTTTCCTCTCAGTTTTGGAGAGGTTTTTGCCCTGGCTGCGGCCTATATCTTGTGTTACTGTTCTTTTATTTATCATGCATGATAGTTGGTTGATGAAGTTAATAATCTCTAACATATAAAAGATCTTGTTTGAATAAATCTAAAGGCAAATTTACTTCACAAGCAGTTATCAGAACAGAGAAATCATTAACTTCTCAAGCTCTTGGATTTCTCAACATGGTATCAGAGGGTTGGTACAGATCAAGAAAGGGCTGATATAGAACATTCAGGAAGAGGCAAAGCAGTTGAAGCTGAAGGCAAAGCAAGATTCAGAATTCAGATCCACATTCTGAAACTCCAAGATCTATCAAAGTGAGGGATCTATAAGAGGAAGTTATCAAGAATCCTCTTACTTCAGTTGAATAGCAGATCCTCAAGGATAAGGCAAGCAGATCTCAGGTTCCCTTGTAGTCAAGCTTCTCCAAGCTCCTTCAAGGCAGCCATCTAAAGTCAAGCTTCAAGGATCATTACATCAAGTATCTTATTGATTTGAGCAAATCTAATCTTGAAAAGTATGTCTTTTGCAAGGATAGCAATAAGTTAGTTGGAGTTGCCAACTTCCTTGCTTGGAAGAAGAGGATTGATCTCACTTTGAAAGAACAAGAAGTTATTGATTATGTACAAAAGAAAATTGTTGCTCCTTCTGATAGTCAAGAACTAGCTAAGCATAACAAAAATGAAGTGAGAGCTCAAAAGGTTCTCACAGAATCTATCAAGGACTCTCTGATTTCTTATGTAGCCAAGCTTGAAACAGCCAAAGAGATCTATGACAAACTGATAGATTTATTCTCCATCAGCACCGCAGGAGAAGTGATCTCTCTGAGGAATGAATTATACAAAACGAATATCAGCAAAGAAGAAGGTATAACTTCATATTTCATGAGGGTCTCTGAAATAAGAGATCAGTTGCAGGAACGAGGAGAAATCATGTCTGATCAAGAGATGACTATGATAGTGCTGAATGCATTACCTGAGGAGTGGGGAAACTTTACAACAAGCATATGGGCCAAGAAGGAGGCATCCTCACTCAATGATCTATGGGCAATATGCAAAGTGGAAGAAGCCCAATTAAAGGCCAAGGAAGATATTGCAGTTGGATCCAAAGAGCAAGCATTTGCTGCCAAGTTTAAAAGAAAAGGGAAGTTCAAAAAGTTTGAGAGATCTAGTCACCAGCAACATCCCAAGAAAGACATGTCAAAGATTCAATGCTTTGAATGTCACGAATATGGACATTACCAAAGAGATTGTCCCAAGTGAAAGAAGAATGGCAAGAGGAAATATGAAGCAGCTCATGTCGCTCAGGAAACAAAAGACAATGAAAAGAAGCTGAAGAAGGAGGAGCCTGAGGATCTTTACTATGATTAAAAGATCACCTCCTGTTTTCTTTCATAGGTCTTAGTTAGCATAGCATGTTGTGATTCATGAACATTCTTATGTGTTGTTTAAGTAACTCTTTTAGAGAATGAACTGATTATGGATTTGGTAACATCCATGGATGAACTATTGATGAATGAGGATATGTTGAATCCTCTAGAAATACTGTTAATGGTTATGATTAATGTACATTGTATTTCTTTATGTAAGGATTCTAGGTAGAAATGAAATTGTTATGTGTAGGAAATTCTAAGATGAGAACATCTTGGTTCTCTGAATCTTTGAAGAATTTCTACAAGCAAATATCCTCTGTAAAGAATCCAGGTCAATGGTACTTATCAACTACACTGCAGGTCAAAGATCCCTCAAGAAGTCTACTGCAAGAATCATGATATGATTCAAGACAAATGAGGTATGTATATTTTGTTTGATATTATAATATCATGTCACATGGTTGCAGGTAGCATGGATCAAGCATGATCAAGAGAAGAAAGGATCTCCTCCTCTGAAAGGTTTAAAGATGAAATCAACATAATATGTCCTCATATGGAGTATGAGGTAGTTGACTACAATTAAGAAACTCTGATTGGAAGCCCCTGGGAATGAAAGGTGTAAGGATGATAGAGATCGTGAGATATGCAACCATGATGGAAGCAGTCAACATCTAGAGAAGATTTGATGAGGAAATCTCCCAGAAAGATATGGAGACTTGGATAGAAGTCTGAAAAGTTGAAGACCCTTGACTACAGATATCTATGGAGATGTGTCAACATGTATGCAGGATGTTGATATCTACAAGGAGATGTCAATAAAAAAAGGTCATCACCAAAAAAAAGGTAATATCATATATGTGATTTATTTTTGGTTTCTGACTTTTTGGATAAGTCTGGGTATGTATGCAGGGCCTTGGTAAGAAGAGTTGTGAAATATGTCACAACTATGTACCTCGAGATATAGAGAAATCACCGTTGAAGGAAAGGTGGAGGTAGATGGCCCTATGAAGGAAGCCCCAGATGCAGATCCAAGGAGGATGCTTTCTAGGAAACAAGGAATGACATGATGAAGGAAAGTGATGCATCGCTGAACCCTACATATGAAGAAATTGATGACATCAATATGTTGGATCATCAGTCAACTAGAAGACCCTATAAAGCACTGATGATAGAGTCCCTGTTTAAGAGCGAGCTCTGGAAGATTCTTATGAGTAAAGGAACATGAGTAAGTTTCTTAGCAAAGGGAAACTTGGAACTCATCCCTGGTTAAGAGGGAGAGTTAGACACGACATTCTTGTCTTCAGTTTGGAAGAAAGAACGGAGGATTGTGGAATCATCTGGCATCCGACACTCTTTGAGGATGTGGTAGGGCATCCAAGATAAGAGTGGGCAAGAAGATTGATATTCTCGAGCGCTGGGAACCCAAGATGAGAATAGTCCTAGTAGGGCATACTCGGATAACACCCCGGTGGGTATGACCCTAAGAGAGACAATGATGATGTGTGTCTATCAGTCATTGTCTCGCCAACATTGTGCTATGATCTAAGAGAGAGATGGAGTTGTTAGTCAAGGCCTTGCTATGTGAAAACAATGTTGGTTGAAATGATGCTATAACAGATGGATTGCAAATCCGATCTTCTTATGAGAATTCTTCTGTGAACTTGAAAAATTGTCCAATGACCATGTATGTATGAATACCTCCCTAGTTAAGAGGGAGTGTTGAAGAAAGTGTAACTAGGTTCGGTCTTCATAATGACACATTCCAATGTAAATGATGTATATTGTATCTAGCAAAAATATTGTGAATTTGAGTCATGGGTTTCATGCTCAAAAAATGTATTTGTTTTAGTAGCTCTCATTATGAGCTCCAGGCTAGGTGATAGGTTTGTGTCATTGATGTAAATATTTACACTTAAAGATGTACAATGTATGACTCCAAGATCAAGGGCAGAATCATGGTGCAAGACTCCTTCCAAGTCAAGATCAAAAGGCTAGCAATTAACCCCTCCAAACAAATATGGAAGATGCAATGTATTTTCGGCATAAATATATATTTATATTTGAGTGTTCACATTGGCTTAGAGGCATGTTATGTCAACCTAAGGAACAGTCATCATACGCTATAAATATAAGGCCTCTCCTCATCTTTTCGGATCATCATCACAAGATCAATTGGGTCTCACTCCATGCGAAGAAGTATGTTCAAGAGTGCGAAGTAAGGGAGCCATAGAAGAACTCTGTCCTCAACGACAAAGAAGCCTATCCATGGCAACAGAAATTTGTCACATGTGCGAGGGGAGGGAATCACTTAATCTGCCCTCATCATCAAGGAAACATCTCAGCCTTGGGTCTATCTTAAAGGCAGATTCATGGGAAGAAGAACGATTGTTGAAGCAAGGGTTTAGGAGGGCTAGAAGATCCCTAAACCCTCCACACATGCAAAGGTACTGATCACCATTAGGGTTGTGTTACAGTGCCATGACATCTTCATGATTAGAGATGATTTGAAGCCTAAAGGATTCGGTTGTATGCCTAGAAGAAATCTACTAGCCTAGCGAAGCAAGGATAAGGTTTCTAGACCAAGTGGATCACCCACATGTGGGAAGAAAAGTGTTATCTTCAGATCTTTTGCTAGGGTTTCTAAACAGTCTTCTTGAAGAGAGCAGATCATCTTGATTCTTGTTGAAAGAAAGCGTTGAAGGATCTACTAGGCTAGTGGATTATTTTGGACAAAGGAGACTTGGAAGGAGAAGAGGAAGGAAGAAGGCAGTCAGATCATCCATCCATGAGTGCAGATCTGATCCATGGGATAGCAAGTCAAAGAATTGCAGTAGCAAAATGATCTAGCCTTGATCTTGGAGTCACATTGGTAGAAGGGTCTTGTATTGTTCTTGGAAATTTTGTCAAGTGAAGATATCATAAGAAGAATTGCCATGGGTTTTTCCTCTCAGATTTGGAGAGTTTTTTGCCCTGGCTGTTGCCTATTCTTGTGTTATTGTTCTTTTATTTATCATGCATGATAGCTGGTTGATGAAATTAATAATCTCTAACATATAAAAGATCTTGTTTGAATAAATCTAAAGGCAAATTTACTTCACAAGCTGTTATCAAAATAGAGAAATTATTAACTTCTCAAGCCCTTGGATTTCTCAACACTTTGGAGAATGTGTCAAGAGTGGGTTGATCTCTCCAAAGACTTCCCCTCACGCTTGATATTTGAATCCCAACAAGATTTTCCTCTACAAAACTTCAATCAAATATTAGTCCCGTATAGATTTAACAAAAAAGCAATGATAAGAAAACTCTAGAAATTTATTGGAAAATAACTAGAGATTTCCACACCTAGAGCATACTCTTAAATCAATTGCCAATGCAAGATAGCTTTACATTAACAAATCTACAAGAGCGTATGGAAATAAAATAAATCAAAGCATAAGAAAAAGAAATTATACCAATAGTAAGTCAATCATCATACTCCAAAAGAAGAACAACTCGTGAATGAACCCAAAATCCTTTTATTGCAATTGAGAACAAGTGTACGTAAGAGCAGATTTTTCCCAAGCACAATAGCTCATAAAATCATACAGTATGAGAGCTCGTGGCTCTATTATATAGAGAGTTGGGAGTAAGTCCAAATGAAGAAGGACAATGACAAATGACATTGGATCCAATCCCAAGGTAGAGAGATTAAACAAATGGCATGAGGTGACAATGTTAAAGAGAAATTCGAATTTGTTGAATGGAGCTCCAATGCCAAGTGTAAAAATCGAATTTTGGCAAGTGGACATCATTTTTTTCTTCCCTTATGTGCCAAATTCGAATTTTATGATGGAATGACAAGTGTAGATGGATGATAACCCATGTGAGGACATTTCCCACAAAAATATCCACCAAATATTCTTCCAAGTCCTCCCAAATGTGCATTAACTTCACAAATTCGAATTTCCAAGTAAGCAGCTTTCTCATTTAATGCTAGAAATTTGATTTTATTTGAGCACATGTCCTTTCCTTGATTTTAGGAGTCCACATCACCTTGGGACTTCACTTTAACTCCTCTATGAATTTTTCACCTCATTTCCACAACATTTAGCATGTGTATATATTTATTTTTTTCCATTTATTTAATTTTTGGCTTAATTAATTGTCATATTTCCCACTAAACTTAAGAAAAATGGGTTTTGAGGGTTCAAATACATTTTTAACCCCTCAAAGTGTGTCATAGTAAAAATTTGAGGGTGAGAGATGTAAATTTTATTACTCATACCCCATACAACTTTTCTAGACATCACTTATTACATTACAAATACAATTTTATTAGCAATTTCCGTAGTGCGGAAAATCTAAAAAATTAGAAAATGACTACCTAAACCTAACCAAATTCCACGTAATTTTTTTGTGTGATCTAGTATGGTGATATACTGTAATGTCCCAAATGAGGAAAATTTGGAACAAACCATTTTAAATCAAATTATCCAACACTTTAACAGGTAATTGTCATGAAAACCCAAACCCCGAAAATTTGACTGAAACCATAAACCCACAAATTGCATAAAAATCTCATTAAAGATCAAAGGCATGGGGCACCATGTTTTTTATGGTGTCTTGTGATCACCCATGCTTAATGTTAGCCCATAAACCAACAAGAAATAAAATATGCAAAAAAAAAAAAAAAAAAAAACTTAAATGCAATCTAATCTATCAAGAGAAACATCATATGCGGTTAATTCTAATGCAAAAATCATCATGCAATGCATCCTACCCTAACATGCATATGATGAAGCTGTTATTAAGTTTAATCATAAAGCCAATGCAACCAACATATCATCATGTCAATATAAATATGCCTGCCTATATGATTACTCATGCAGCAAATCCCAAAGCGAATGCAAATCCAAACACATGGAGGATGTTGTGGGCGGGAGGTGGGAAAATATGATGCCCACACATGGATGATTGTGCGAGAAGAGGTAAGGAAATGATGTAATTTGGCCCATGAGATCTTCTCTTGCAACCAAAATATAGAGATGTCAACGACCAAGCTCATAAACTTTTGATGGATGGCAACCTCAGGCATATCACTTCCACCATTGTCGTTATTATTTACGTCATGGCTTATGGCCTTCATTGGGTTATGATTAGTAGGAAAGGGAGGCCGACGAGATGGAGAAACACAAGTAGGTTACACTAGAGAAGGGGGGCTATGGAATGATCAAAACCCTGAGGGTGCATCCAAGGAGAAAAAGTGTAATCAATGAAGGGCTTCTCCTTCATACTATACTCGGGAGGGGAAAAGGGCTCACAGTTACTTGAGATTATATGACTAGGGGCGAGGGAAGCACTTGATGAAGACTCAAGATGATGACTAATAGGAAAAAGGGAGAATGAAATATTGTATTCAACGGGTTGTGCTTTTCCAAAGTCATAACCTAAAGGCTCAAGTGATTTGAACATAGAATCATACTCAAGAGAAGTGGGAGCCCTATCAATGTCCTTAGTAACAAAGATTAAGTCTCTTCTAAAAGGAAAATTGATCACTTCCAACTACTCCTCTTTATGCAAAGGAAAATGAAGATTCTCTCCCCAAGGGTATCAATGGGTATGTCATCATAAGTAGTGCCTGAGGGGAAAGAAAGATTAATCCCATCCTCATCCTCCTTGTCGGTGTCATAAATGGGAGCACAATCAAATTTCGTACCAACAATTTCCCGTTTCTCCTTTTCAATGTGGAAATAATCTCCAATGTCATATTCCAAGGGGCTACTGCGATCATCTCTCTCAAGGTTTGAAAAGGGGTTTCATCAGGAGTAATATCCTTGAGAAAGGTAAGGTTGGTCTCAATTTCTCTTTCCATAAATTCACCCTTCCCAGCACATGTGTCCTCAAAATCATAATTTTCGTTATGTGGACCCAAGGAGGACTCATCTTCTTGCTCATTACCTAGATTCTTAGTGTCTTGATGATGCTCGATGAAGGCTTCCTCTTGGATGCTTAATGCAGGGTGTACTTGAAAATGTTTAAGAAAGCCATCAATGAACTCTTCAATAGATGAGATACTTCTAGGCTCATGATCATGCAGCCATGAGTTATGACCGCCAAGAGATCCCATGAATAATAACATCAGGACATCTTGGTGGACAACCTTCTCTTCTAAAGCATGTGCATTAAATCTTTCCACGTGGTCAATTGTGGAGAGTGGATCACCATCAAATACTGGCATCCCACATAGCACCCTTCCCGCGACATGATTAGGATGTCCAGGGATACTAGCAATTTTCAAAGCGGGAAATTTACGAAAGAATGACAACCTATTTGAGGTATACATGAAACATATGTAGGAGTCGCCAGGGTGAAATTAAAGATGCCTAGAAAAATGCTTGCTTCACCCTACAAGCATCGACCTTAAAGTTCAATGAAGAACTAGGGCTTCATTCTTCCAATGGAGTGTTCAATAATGATATGTCAATTTTCCGTATGGGGAACAAGACACACGTTTCGTCTCCCCGACAACGACACCAGAGATGTTACCACTCAAACCAGCAAGGGACCTAAAGGGGGTCCTAAGAGGGCAACTGCTAGGTTAAGGGCAATGGTGGAGGCTTAGCCCACTATCACCACAGCTAAGTCTCCCTGCTCTTTACGGACTTTCACCGATGGGAGGAGTCTCGGTAGTGTAGGGATCACTTGTAAAGTATATGTCAATGAATAGGTGGAAGGTGACCCTAGAAACCCTTTCCCGAGGATGGAGTGAAGAATGGAACTTGCTTGCTCTTTAAGCAAGGGACTTGGTCTTCCAAGGGTAAGGGGTGAGGATTGGAGGGTTGAGGGAGAAGGAATAGACTTACGAATGAGGTTCTCAATCCCTATAATCCTTGGGAAACTTGGATTCCCAAATGGTCCTTGACAAATAATCTTTATTGAGAAGTGGGACCACACAGGGCCAAGTGGACCCAACCCAGGTTCGGGGATGGAATGCAGCAACCAATGATGTTCATATCCTAGACAAGGTGAAGGGAAAGGACCAAACAAGAATATATACTTCAAAACATTGAATTGATCATGTTGAGGTCTAGCCTTGGGGATACCTAGGAAAAATTCGATTCTAAAGCTAGAGCTTGGGATTCCTGGAGATTCCACCGTTAGAATTGCCTCAAATTTGGAGTGGAGGGAGGGGACCTAAGTTGCACGAAACGGGGAAATGGGTACGAGTTTCTGAAACGGGAACGGATATGAAACGTGACCCCCCCAAATTTTGGAAACAAGGAAACGCAATATATATATATATATATAGATATAGATATAGATATAGATATAGATATAGATATAGATATAGATATATATATATATATATATATATATATATATATTAGGACATTTAAGAAATATGTGCAATCATAAAGCATATAAGATACATTCTAATTTATTACATTATGATTAAATTGTCAATTGTCATTGCATAAACTATAAGTCTCTAAATTTACAGCGCATTTACTCATGAATGATCACATAATGAAAATAGAAATATCCAAAATCAGCCACGAGAAATTTCTAATTTCTTGTCTCGTTCTTGATTGGGAGTCTCCTCCTACATAGTCAAACAACCTTAGTGCTCTTGACTAAATACAAGTTCCATACCCTAGTACCCTACGTGCTCTTGATTATTGGGAGTCTCCCTTGCATAGAGAGCTTGGTTCTCTTGATTAAATACAAGTTCCATACCCTAGTACATGACAAAATCCAATGGAAACATTGCAATCCCCCCAACCCTGAAATCCTGAAAAACAGACAAGTCTGCTGGATTTTGAGTGAGATCTAAAATTCTACTTTCTCCATATGAAATCCAATGAGGGCGAAACCACTCTCAAACATCCTGAGTCATTTCATGGTAATGTTAAAAATTTAAGTAAAAGGATGAATAAAGGAGAATGTTTAACATTACCATGAACTGCATATCAACACTAGGGCCATAGGCTTGAACATTAGGCTGCCCCACTCAAAAACTTCTTCTTTTTTATAATTTGAGAGGCATCTAGAAGCATCTAGAAGATATTTTAGTCGCCCAATAAAAAATTAGAAGCGAAAAAAATAAAAATAAAAAATACAAGAAAAAGTCAAATTAGAAGAGGAAACTTCGTCGTACGACCTGGAAACTTGTTTCCGGCCGTACTGGCCATGTTTCCTCCTCGAGAAATGGGCCAGTATGGCCGGAAACGAGTTTCCAGGCCATACGGTATGAGTTTCCTCGTTTCTGTTTCATTTTCGACCGAAAACAAACCCTTCTCCAACGTTTCCTGCAACATAGGAGGGGACCCACCAACACAGTAGCCTGTAGGAGATCGAAGTTTTTCCCTGGGTCAATTCCCGGGAAATTGATGCCCTAGGTGACATTTGAGGGCTAGACCTTGGAAAAGGTGAAAAAGGTGAAGGGGATGACCACCTTTTTTTAGGGATCAATTCCTAATTCACTTGGGGATATGGAGTCAAGGATGATGATGAGTAAGAACTTGGTTTCTTGATCAAAGAGGCCCGAAAAGTCAGCTTCATCCAATGTTGAGAGAAAGAAAAGAAAAGTGACCTTCAAGCATTTATACTTCAAAGCAAATGATGCAACCTTATCGAGAAAAATAATCTCTAGGACATTTCATTCATATAACATTGGCCCATACATTAAATTAACAAAAACATGCTCAATTCCACATCTCAATCATGCAACAACTAACCCTAATTTTAGTAGTATGCAGCAACAAGAATAATAACATCAAAATTTACTTACAACATTATAGAGTATATCCAACCAGCATTTCATTTACAAGACAAAGCTCTAAGACAAGATAAATAGCCCAAATCCATATGTCAAAATTCGTCCATCTCCAAAAAATAGCCTTCAAGGAAAAAATGTGAAGTTCTCTGTGATTAGAGAGATCCCCAAATCAAGTGATGATCCAAATGAATGTATCTAACATTAACATATAGCCTCCTAAGGAGTTCGAATTAGCCTATGGGCCTACATTAGCTCCTAATGATAAAATAATGTGCAAATAAAACCCCTATTGGTGACAAGCCCCACCAAACCAGCTCACAAGTGTAAAAATAAACCTCACAAGGGGCCAAATAATAATATGTACATGTCGTAAGGCCCTCCAAAGGCTCAATAATATCTTGAAGTGCCTTATTGAGGAATAAATTTCTCGGAATATGATGGACAAGGGAGTGGCCCCTTGTTCTCCAAGTAGTAGATTTGTGGTGCTCCCAGTGGGTCTGAGGGTACATAAATGACCTCATGGGTCTTCATATGAATCAAAGATGCCTGTAGATCCTCTACAAGGGTCCATGTGGTGGAATGAATGTTTCCATGACATTGTACAAGTCCTGGGACACCTGTCAAGAGTATGGGGCTCCCATGGGGGCCTGCTGGGCATAATGTACCAAGCATGTCACCATCATCCCAAAAGTGGATCGCTAGCAGTCTCTAAGCATCCATGAAGATCTTTGGAGTGTTGCATGCTGCTGTGGAGACCCGTGACTCTCTATGCACACCCTACATGTGCCAATGTAGAGCTTTGGGGGTTAGGATCCCATATAGGGAAACCAAACCCAAATGGAAACCACCTACAATCTTGCATAAAATCCAATGCTTACCCTAGGCTTCCAGAACAACCAGTCATTAAAATAATCGAGTAAGAGAGCTTACAAATCATGGATAACAAAGTGGGCACTTCATAATGGCCCATTCATAGTGGGCTTTGGCATGTGCTAGTGTCTCCAAGCTCCAAAGGGGGTTAACCAAGTACCTTA
Organism: Pinus tabuliformis; assembly: GCA_031772625.1. NCBI lineage: Eukaryota > Viridiplantae > Streptophyta > Pinopsida > Pinales > Pinaceae > Pinus > Pinus tabuliformis. The sequence continues at coordinate 923,009,682 of CM062805.1, read as the reverse complement.
TTATGTGGTTTCAGCCCTTAAAGGGGATAGTATATCCAAGGTACATACCTCTAATGGGGTGGCAAGTGACAAATAAGTGGAATGGAATAGGGAATGAGAGGGGCAATCCTGGGCCACATATTGGGGCATAGGGAGAGCTAGATAAGGGGAAGCCTGCACCTGGGTATGTAATGTGTAGAACGGAGCAATCATGGTACATGAGATGCCCTGGCCTTGATTTTCCACCCTTCTTTATATGCCTTTTGCCTTTTATGAATTTTCTTTGATTAACTGCTCAAGGCTCAGAGGACAAGAGCATGATGTATAAGATAGTGTAGTGATTACCCCTTTTAGGTAGTGCGATTCATTTCCCTCCAGGGGTTGGGATAATCATGGGTTCCTGAATGATAAAGGAGGCTCATATAGGGCCTATGGAACTAGGGTGATGGCCATGGATTGGGGTAGATCTCATGCATTGGCTTTTGCCCATGTGCTAATTATTTTGTCCCGACCATCTTTTGCATTTTGTGGTACAATTTCCTGTTAAATGTGGCCAATTATGCTTGTTTATTTTTCTTTTAATTGCTTCAACCTCCGAGGCATCATTCCAAGCCTGACGCAAGGTGGGGGCAAGGGGATAGGGAGGCTAGTCCTATGTGGATCCAGAATGGAAATGTTAACCCATATGGGAGAAATGATGAATGGGTAATAGTGAATGGAAAGGGAGTAATATATGCGAGTAAAGGAGCGGGACCATGCACCCAAAGTTGGGGTTTCCCAAGTAGTACCACCCTAGAACCAAATGGTCAATAAAAGAGATTCCACGACACTAAGATCCAAGGGTAACAACCAAAAGAGATCAAGGGAACAAGAGCACAAACTAAGCCCACCCTTTCCACCAAATCTCCCCATCAATCCATACCCAGAAGTATCCATGATAAGTAAACCCAATACTCAATTACGAAATGACAAGATATACCTTTAGATTCGGGAGGCACCTTCAAATATACGAACAATACAGGTGGGCGAGGGACCACATGGTTAGCTCAGGTGGCAGAGAAATGGCACAACAAGCTAGTAGGAGACTGCAAGGTGTTGTCAGCTGCCGTCTTAGACTCATCATGGAGAAACATTTCTCCTAGGGATATCACCCACGAAATGGTGGGTAACATCTAGCGCCAACTGGGATGTGATCTCTCGAAGAAGTGGACGAGGCTACTCGAACGGGAGGTCATGATAACTCCAACAATCTCTTGGTCACCGTAGACCTGTTATCTGCACATGTCAAAGATCAAAGCCATGGGGCACCATGTTTTGTATGGTGTCTTATGATCACGCATGCTTAATGTTAGCCCATAAACCAACAAGAAATAAAATATGCAAATTTTTTTTAACCTAAATGCAATCTAATCTATCATGAGAAACATCATATGCGGTTAGTTCTAATGCAAAAATCATCATGCAATGCATCCTACCCTAACATGCATATGATGAAGCTATTATTAAGTGTAATCATAAAATCAGTGCAACCAACATATCATCAAGTCAATATAAATATGCCTGCCTATATGATTACTCATGTAGAAAATCCCAAAGCGAATGCAAATACAAACACATGGAAGATGTTGTGGGCAACAGGTGGGAAAATATGATGCCCATACATGGATGATTGTGCGAGAAGAGGTAAGGAAATGATGTAATCTGGTCCATGAGATCTTCTCTTGCAACCAAAATATAGAGATGTCAACAACCACGCTCATAAACTTTTAATGGATGGCAACCTCAGGCATATCACTTCCACCATTGTCGTTATTATTCACGTCACGGCTTATGGACTTCATTGGGTTATGATTAGTAGGAAAGGGAGGCCGACAAGATGGAGAAACACAAGTAGGTTGCGCATGATGATTACACTAGAGAAGGGGGACTATGGAATGATCAAAACCCTGAGGATGCGTCCAAGGAGAAAAAGTGTAATCAATGAAGGGCTTCTCCTTGATACTATACTCGAGAGGCTAAAAGGGCTCATAATTACTTGAGATTATATGACCAAGGGCAAGGGAATCACTTGATGAAGACTCGAGATGATGACTAATAGGAAATAGTGAGAACGAAATATTGTATTCAACGAGTTGTGCTTTTCCAAAGTCATAATCTAAAGGCTCAAGTGATTTGAACATAGAATCATACTCAAGATAAGTAAGAGCCCTATCAATGTCCTTAGTACCAAAGATTAAGTCTCTTCTAAAAGGAAAATTGATCACTTCCAACTGAGCCTCTTTATGCAAAGGAAAATGAAGATTCTCCTTCCCATGGGTATCAATGGGTATGTCATCATAAGTAATGCCTGAGGGGAAAGGAAGATCAATCTCATCCTCATCCTCCTTGTCGGTGTCGTAAATGGGAGCACAATCAAATTGAGGACCAACAATTTCCCATTTCTCCTTTTCAATGTGGAAATAATCTTCAATGTCATATTCGAAGGGGCTAATGGGATCATCTCTCTCAAGGTTTGCAAAAGGGGTTTCATCAGGTGTAATATCCTTGAGAAAGGTAAGGTTGGTCTAAATTTCTCTTTCCATAAATTCACCCTTCCCAGCACATGTGTCCTCAAAATCATCATTTTCATTATGTGGACCCAAGGAGGACTCATCTTCTTGCTCATTACTTAGATTCCTAGTGTCTTGATGATGCTCGATGAAGGCTTCCTCTTGGATGCTTAATGCAGGGTGTACTTGAAAATGTCTAAGAAAGCCATCAACAAACTCTTCAATAGATGAGATGCTTCTAGGCTTATATTCATGCAGCCATGAGTTATGACCATCGAGAAATCCCATGAATGATAATAGAAGGACATCTTGGTCGACAACCTTCTCTTTTGAAGCATGTGCATTAAATCTTTCTACATGGTCAATTGCAGAGAGCGTTGTTAGGAGCTTGTTTGGGTTAGTTTTGGAGAAGGCCGCAGCTACAACAAGTTGTTGTGCTAGGCCGCATGTCTTAGCAAGCAGTTGGGGATGTCTTTAGGGCAGCGTTAAGGAGAACAAAGCCTAGAAGGTACAGCGTGGCGTGGGAGGTGCCTCTCCAAGGCAAGTTGCAGCCCTTGAGGGCTTATCTTGCTAACTGCGTGGAGGATTAAGGGTTGCATGGTATGCCCTAACCAGAATTGCAGTGGACAACAAGTGGAGACAAGGGACAACAGTATTTTGAGGAGGTTTGTCGGTCAAAGGTGTTGACTAGATTTGGATCAGGGTAAGGCAACTATGGGAGTCAAGGAGAGGGGGCAGATCTATTGATCAGATGCCCTAGTGACAGATCCCACAGAGATAGTGCAGCGTGGTGAACAACAACGTGCTTAGAGGTGTATTGGGTCAAGGGTTGACTCTTGCAAGGATCTGTTTGATGTGCCAATTGTAGCAGACCTTAGGAGTTGTTTGGTGGATCCCACGTGGACTGTTGGGAGGCTTACCAAGCAGCCAAGGTGACAGAAGTCACATTAGATCAAGAGGCAAGTGGACAGCAGCAAGGTATGTTGCAGATCAACTCATCTACGATGGATTGATGGTGACCTAGGTGAGGACACATGTCAGATTGGTGGAGTCTGTGGGCAGCCATGTGTAAGGGTCTCCCAGGTGTGAGGATGCCCTAACTAGAAGCAGATGCTATAGCATGAACTTGGTCTCTCGAGGACTATTGGAGGGCAGCGTGAGAGAAGACCAAGTGTGGACAAGATTGGACACTTATGGTCTGTCGGAGGAGAGTGTGTTAGTGTCCCTGTTGAAGCCAAAGTGCAGCACCTTGATGGAAAAAGGTGACTGCTAGCCTGGCAGTTGTTGATAAGCTCAAGGGTCTGATCAACCAGGAGCAAGATTGTGTAGCCCGAGGCGTGCATGTGGAGAAGAACTTTTACAGCAGATGAAGGGCAATCCTCTTAGCCCATGTTCACTGTAGGAGATGGACATCTTGCAGTGATAGGTGGCAGCCCTCCGTGCCCTATGTTGGTCTTCATCATTGGAACACAGGAAGACCATAGTGGGCTGAAGTCCCAAAGTAGCTGAGGAGCAGCAGTGGGCAGATTGAGAGTTGTTCACAATTGGTGCTGTGAACAACTCGACAGGGGTCTCGATGAGTTGTGCCCTTGATGGATGAAGGGACAACTAGAGAAAAGATTGGATAGCCGAGATTCAGTGGCCAGATGGACTTGGAGCATTGATAGAGGCAAGAGTTGTAGACCAGGAGCCAAAGGACTAGGAAGGTACAGGGTACGATCGAGAGGAGTTGTTAGATGCTACAACTAGATGGTCAGAATATCTTGTCTTGTACTAGTGGATGTATGAGGGCCATTATCCCTAGTATGGGAGCCCTAGAATGTTGTATTATATGTTGTTAATATAATAAAGTTGGGTGGAAAAATTAAGAAGTTGTCTATGTTCTGTGCATATGTGATTTACTGCTTTATATTTCCGCTATTCAAAGTAGTTTATGGTTGAGATTCTTGGTTTGGTAGCGTCAATGATTTTAAGACTCTAACCTAGACAAAAGGTCGTGGAAATTCAACATGGTATCAAAGCATATCTGAGCTACTTTGGAGGACATTGAATCAAAGTGTGCACAACAAAGCAACTCAGAGGGAGTTGTGGGTGTCTAGATCATGGAGCAAAGGGTTCAGCTGAAGACATGGAGATGTGGTCTTGACTGGCTTGGTAGTGAGATTGGCTGGGAGTTCTGGTGGATTGGTGGTGAGCCTGGTGAACAACAGTTTGTTGTAGGGAAGATTGTTGATCATGGACTTCTGTTGATGTGCCATGGATGGTTGGGACAGCTCGAGGGTTTCTTTGGCATGGACGAGATCAGGTTGATCGAGATGGCTTCATGTGATGGACTACATATTGGCAGGCTAGAGTCTTCATTGGATTGTGGTGTTGCATATCCGAGATTGGTGGGATTTGCACGAGTGGTATTTGATCCAGGAGGACGAGTGCTTGCAGATCTGGGCGAAATCATATAGACTCAGAGGGAGTCTAGCCTCAGAGGGAGCATCCCTAGGGAGGATCGATATCTTCAGGTTTAGATATGACGAGGCAAAGGCACTACCGAGATTATCTGATTCATCTATAGGGTATGCTGCAGTGATGGATGCCAGGTGGGCTAGTGACGTCACCGGATTACTTCCTAGTCTTGGAAGTACGTCCTTCGCTAAAAGGGAGTGTTTATTTTGTGTAGCTTGGGAGGTACTCCAAGTCCTAGCATTCGAGGGTTGGAGGTCAAAGCACCATAAATGGTCTTGTGGGCTTGAGGACCAAGCTTGGGGGTTTTGGCACCCATCGTGTTTTGGGACAAAACCATGATGATTTCACGGCACGTGACGGATGAGGATGATAGTGCTCGGAAAGACGATTCCAACGCATTGAAAATCATCTAAATCCGATTTGTCGTTTAGGAGAAAATGAATTTTGAAGTTGAGATGGTAATTATGGATTTTTCCCTCTGATTTTAAGACTCTAACCTAGACCCAAGGTTGTGGAAATTCAACATGGTATCAGAGCATATCTGAGCTACTTTGGAGGACATTGAATCAGAGTGTGCACAATGAAGCAATTTAGAGGGAGTTGTGGGTGTCTAGATCATGGAGTAAAGGGTTTAGCTGAAGACATGGAGATGTGGTCTTGACTAGCTTGGCAGTGAGATTGACTGGGAGTTCTAGTGGATTGGTGGTGACCCTGGTGAAAAACAGTTTGTTGTAGGGAATATTGTTGATCATGGACTTGTGTTGATGTGCCATGGATGGTTGGGATAGCTCGAGGGTTTCTTTGGCATGGACGAGATCAAGTTGATCGAGATGGCTTCATGTGATGGACTAGATATTGGCAGGCTAGAGTCTTCATCGGATCGTGGTGTTGCATATCCGAGATTGGTGGGATTTGCATGAGTGGTATTTGATCCAGGAGGACGAGTGCTTGCAGATATGGGCCAGTGGAGATCGTATAGACTCAAAGGGAGCATTCCTATGGAGGATCGAGATCTTCAAGTTCAGATATGATGAGGCAGAGGCACTACCGAGATTGTCGGATTCATCTACAGGGTATGTTGCAGTGATGGATGCCAGGTGGGCTAGTGTCGTTGTCGGATTACTTCCTAGTCTTGGAAGTACCTCCCTTGCTAAGAGGGAGTGTTTATTTTGTGTAGCTTGGGAGGTACTCCAAGCCCTAGCATTCGAGGGTTGGAGGTCAAAGCGCCACAAATGGTCTTGTGGGCTTGAGGACCAAGCTTGGGGGTTTTGGCACCCATCGTGTTTTGGGACCAAACTACGATGATTTCACGGTACATGATGGATGAGGATGATAGTGCTCGGAAAGACGATTCCAACGCATCAAAAAGCGTCTGAATCCGATTTGTCGTTTGGGAGAAAATGAAATTTGAAGTTGTGATGGTAATTATGGATTTTACACGTATCGATTCAAGTTGTTTTCATGGAGGCCTTGAAAGGCTATATATAGGAGACGTGAGGTCTCATTTTTAGCATCCATTGGTGTGACATTCTCCAAGAGCTTTGAAATTCAGAGGCTAGCTGCAACAAGGAGAGGGCCGAGGAGCAGTGTGAGACAGGGCTATTTGGAGGCCGAAGTACAGGGCTAGAATGCGGACTGTTTGAGGGATTGTCTTAAGGCTAAAGACAGGACTGAAGAGGTTGTCTCAAGGGCCGAATTGCTAGGCTACTAGGCTGAAGAGCTGTGAGGCAAGACGAGTGTTGTTAGGAGCTTATTTGGGTTAGTTTTGGAGAAGGCCGCAGCGACAGCAAGCTGCTGGAGGTGTCTTTAGGGCAGCGTTAAGGAGAACAAAGCCTAGAAGGGACAACGTGGCATGGGAGGTGCCTCTTCAAGGCAAGTCGCAGCCCTTGAGGGCTTATCTTGCTAAATGCGTGGAGGATTAAAGGTTGCCCGGTATGCCTTAACCAGAATTGTAGTGGACAGCAAGTGCAGACAAGGGACAATAGTGTTTTGAGGAGGTTTGTCGGTCAAATGTGTGGACTAGATTTGGATCAAGGTAAGGCATATGTGGGAGTCAAGGAGAGGGGGCAAATCTGTTGATCAGATGCCCTAGTGATAGATCCCACAGAGATAGTGCAGCGTGGTGAACAACAACGTGCTTATAGGTGTATTGGGTCAAGGGTTGACTCTTGCAAGGATCTGTTTGATGTGTCGATTGTATCAGCCCTTAGGAGTTGTTTGGTGGATCCCATGTGGACTATTGGGAGGCCTACCAAGCAGCGAAGGTGACAGCAGTCACATTAGATCAAGAGGCAAGAGGACGACAGCAAGGTGTTGCAGATCAACTCATGTACGATGGATTGATGGTGTCCTAGGTGAGGACACATGGCAAATTGGTGGAGTCTGTGCGCAGCCATGTGTAAGGGTCTCCTAGGTGTGAGGATGCCCTAACTAGGAGCAGATTCTACAGCATGAACTTGGTCTCTCGAGGACTATTGGAGGGCAGCGTGAGAGAAGACCAAGTGTGGACGAGATTGGACACTTATGGTTTGCCGGAGGACAACGTGTTAGTGTCCATGTTGAAGCTGAAGTGCAACACCTTGATGGACAAAGGTGACTGCTAGCCTGGCAGTTGTTGATAAGCTCAAGGGTTTGATCAACCAGGAGCAGGATTGTGTAGCCCGAGGCATGTGTGTGGAGAAGGACTTCTGCAATAGATGAAGGGCAGTCCTCCTAGCCTGTGTTCACTGTAGGAGATGGACATCTTGCAGTGATAGGTGGCAGCCCTCCGTGCTCTATGTTGGTCTTCATTATTGGAGCACAGGAAGACCATAGTGGGCTGAACTCCCAAAGTAGCTGAGGAGCAGCAGTGGGTAGATTGAGAGTTGTTCACAAATGGAGCTGTGAACAACTCGACAAGAGTCTCGATGAGTTGTGCCCTTGATGGATGAAGGGACAACTAGAGAGAAGATTGGATAGTCGAGATTCAGTGGCCAAATGGACTTGGAGCATTGATAGAGGCAGGAGCTGCAGACCGGGAGCTAAAGGACTGGGTAGGTACAAGGTACGACCGAGAGGAGTTGTTAGATGGTATAGCCAAATGGTCAGAGTATCTTGTCTTGTACTAGTGGATATATGAGGGCCATTATCCCTGATACAGGAGCCCTAGACTGTTGTATTATATGTTGTTAATATAACAAAGTTGGGTTGAAAAATTAAAAATTTGTCTATGTTTTGTGCATATGTGATTTACTACTTTATATTTCCGCTGTGCAAAGTAGTTTATTGTTGAGATTCTTTGTTTGGTAGCGTCAGTGATTTGAAGACTCTAACCTAGACCCCAAGGTCGTGGAAATTCAACACTGTGCTCAATAGTAAAAGTTGGATTTGACTGGCTTGTCAACTAGCTATTATACATCACCAAAGCTTGGGATTTTTTGTCCTCGTCGCCTTCTTCATCTTCATCATCTCCCATGCCTCTTTTCTCTTGGTCCTCTTGGAGCTAGGCTCCTATCCTTGGTCTATATCCATGGGCTCTGATGTGATTCTTTTATTTCTCAAGAGGCGGGATATGCTTGAATCTACAGGATTTAGAATGGCCTTGACATCCTCCCATGTAAATTTATTTGCACATTCCTCTACTATGGGATTGGGGTCATGCTTATGTCATTTTTCCTTATCCTTTCTTCTCATATATAATATTTTGAGGATCATATTTCCACGACCCTGCTTGCGGGAAATAAAAAAAATTCGAGATATTCTCCACTAGATTCAGGACGCTCCTTGCATTGACCACAAAAGGCCCCACCTCATGAGGGAGGACGAATTTCACAACTTTCTTTCTAGAAGTGGAAGTGTAAGTTGTCATTGTTGAAACTTTACGTTATATACTCCAGTGCGAAGATGCTGGGAGTCAGAAATGTTAGCAACTGGTATGGTCTTTCTTCAAATCCATATACTCTTATGACTGTGTATTCCTCAAAGAGGTACCAATCACCCACTTCGGTATCGAGACTGAACTGCAATTTTTCCCTAAGGAACATAGGGGCTCTAGGTAGAGGTTTGATAGAGGTTCACTGTGCAACAAAGTATAGACAATAGACATAAATGATGACACATACTTGAAAAAGCCTTGATTGTTTTTTGGTTTCCTTACCATGGGCAACCACTCAAAAACAGACAATATGGTATTTTGATCATGAACCATTTTAGGCTTTCGTTTTTCAAAGCAAGAATAGTTTTGGTGAATAAACAGGTAGAGGAGATAGGTTTGATATCGGAAATACCTCCCTTCCTCAAATTCTATCAATTGGGCATGGATTTATCAGATAAGTACTAGGGAAAATCATATTTTGTGCAGGCCTTGGTGACCAGGTGACATAAAGTAACTAGGAAACCTAGGACCAACTCATTTATTTGGATATCGGTATTAAGACCAAGGACTTGAGCAATCATGGAAAAATATATTTTGGGCATAGATTCAAATACCGTGATAGGGTAGGGAAGGAGGCCCGAAAGGGGCAACTATTCCTTCCTTGACATTTCCATTGATCCTCTATTGTTTGAACTTTGATCTCTTGGGAGAGGCCCTTCCACTGATCTTCTAGTATTTCTTTGTCCAGTTTCTGCAAACCTGCCATGTCCAAGAACAATAACATATCTGCAATGGCCTCTAGTGTGACTTTGATAATTACCTTATCTCCTTGAGCGAAATTGATGACTCTCTGGTTTGGTAGATACAAACTAACACACCATGTTACCATTTTCGGGAAATGGTATACTTGCAGAACTACAGCCAGGACCAAGTTTGATTCAAATAGGTTATTTTTGTTCCCTATTATATCGAAGGTACTGCATACCTGTTGTATGGCCTTTCTCATGTCATAAGCGGTTATGACAGGATCCCGAACATCAGCATCCCGGTCATAGAAATCATGATCTTTAGACTTTTCTGCCATTTGAACATGAGACGAACTTGGTATTGGTGGTTTGGCCATTGGAGATGAGGTAATTTTGCTAGAGAGGTTGGTTGGGAAAGGTGACTAGAAGTGAGGTTTGTGAGTGGAATTAACTAACCAGTGTGCAGCTGCGACGTGGCTAAAAAGGGTTGGCTAATAATGTGTAGTTAAAATTAACTCGAATTTGGTGAGTTGTGAATTGCTTGGGTGCATGCAAGTATCAAATTAAATAATTTTATGGAGTTTTGGGCGAGAATTGACAAATTTTGAGGCTTCTTGGGTGCAATTTTGCTTCTGACGATGTGTACGGGATTAATTCATGAAATGAAGGATTTGCTAAGCATAAAGTCGGGCTTTTGTGAGCGGACGAGCACTTCTTCACGTAGGAGAGATATGGTTTCTTTTTTAGCTCAAATTATCCTGAATTTTAGCTTGCATGAGGACTTCGCAAGTCGAGTTCATAAGGATGAGGTGAATTGGCAATTCGAAACTGTGAATTTGGGCTCAGAGGGATCGGAAATGAACTAGTTGAGTTCATGAGTGCGTCGGACTGTGAGTCAGAAGCCAAAGTGGGCAAAATGACAATGAAAATGGGTCTGACACCCTTTTATAATAATTTTTTTTACACATGTTGTGTCGCCATTGACCATTTTTAGGGATAACGTCATGCTTATGTCATGATGGCACTAGCATGACAAGTGGACCCTAGCACGTGGCAGCAGTGACTGGATGCAAAGTGTGACTTGGTCAGGTAACATGGAGGAGAGTTGACATGGATGATGGGCCGACGTGGAGCATTCACGTGTTGGGCCGGTCAGTGTGGAACACTGACGTTGTGGGCAGCGTGGCACCCTCCGCGTGCCCCCCAAACTCGCCATAGAAAGTTTGGTCGGGGTGCGAGAGGCACAGGAGGGCGACATGTGTCCTCCTCCGCAACCTCCCGGCTTGTTATCTTCCGCACAATTCGGCAGTGTGGAGCATTCCGAACCATCAGATTTGTGCCCACGCCCGCTGTTAGATCTACCCGCTCTCGTTGTTGTCCCCTGCTTGTCGACGTGCGCCAATGGCGTGGCCGGGCTGGCTTTTACCCATTTCGTTTCAGTGTTATGGCCCCTCTTGGTGCACTCTCCCTTTGAGTAATTTGCCTCTTCTGATTTTGGAACCTCAAGAAATAATTCCTCAGGGGTGGTGCATTTTGGCACTAACAGAGCACTCTAGGCCCCCATCTAGTGATCAATCAACCATGGCACTCTTTTTTACTACCCTAGACAACACAAGGAAATGCCTTCTTTTTCAATCAAGAGTCCCTCATGGACCTCCTTCCCCTTTGAATGCTCTTTAACATAGGCAAAAAGAGTCCAAAATGCTAATTTCCTTTTGGGAATAACGTAAAAGAAAAACAATTGGCTCCAAAACAAGTTGTAATAAACAGTTTTCAAGGTTGCATGTTTAAAGCTATTTGCTTCAACTATTGTAAGCATTGTAGTCATGATTCTCCCTTAAGAGCTAACCCATTTATTCATATATCTTGATTAGCGAATCTCCTACTTCCACAGGGTCTGACTACCCACAAGTTCATGGGATTCTCTTTACATTGTAGGAACGACAGCCATGGGTTTCATACAAGTTACTCCATAACTAAGGAGAAATTCTCATAATGGAATAATGATAATTGGAGAGAATGTTATTGGCATGATAACCATTTTCTTACGCAATATTTAAGGATGTATATAAATAAAATCGGGTAATTTTACTAATTATTAAATTCTCAACTATAAAATGATAAAAGTATTCAAAACTTTAAGAATTTTATATAGTTGCTTTAAAAAAAAGTTTAGCCATTGTTAAAGTGATATTTGTATATTATAGAATTTGCAACAATAATTTTACTAAAAAAAAGAATAAGAGAGAGAAATAGCAGTTTTTCTCTTCTTTTTTTCATTTTTTTAAAAACCAAATTTAATGCTGCCATTTCTCTAAAATATATTGATGAGAAGGGAAAAATTTTATAACATCCCATCAACCCAAATTTCCATGCTTGCTTCGGAAGGGTGTAAGTGAACTGGCTTCGTTACAGTAGTGCAAAATCCCCACAGCAGAGGTAGTTTCTTGGCTTTACGGATGAAGACATAAATTCATGTAGCATAATAACCATCGCTCCTATTATTTTTTTCAAATTTGACCTTCCATGATGACCCTGTCAAACTTGTTTACAAGTAACTTACTACATCTGTGGCTGTACTGTCCAGGTTCTGGATGATGGGCAGATTGTAGAGGAAGGAACACACCAAAATTTGCTGGCAAGGAAAGGTATATATGCAAAGATGTGGTCTCTACAAGAATCACAGAATGACGAAAAATGTTCGAGAGTGTGAGCATGCTGTTGAATGTTAACAGCTTTTTTTTATAATTATTCTTTCTGGTTGGGTTTCATGAAACGGCCTATTTATTTATTTATGAAAGGAAAATTCTTTTTGAAGTACAGATTCTCATGCTTTCACGATTTTTTTTTCGTTTTGCTCTTCAATATATCAATTTGTAACTTTAAAGCGTACATTAGGATCTTGAATTAAAGAGGAAAAAAAAAACATAAATGAAGGGTAAAGTTGAAAGCGCACCAGAAATACGGCATCGTTTGGTCATATACTTGGTACACAATTGCCACATGGGCGGCACCTAATTTTGGTTTTTTAACTCGAAGAGAAAATTGGGTTGGTACTCCGGTCAGCGGCATTGGAGGAGTGATATTCCATGATTTAGTGTGCTTGATTAAATATATTTTCACTTGTATTAAAGTTGTATCTTCTAATTTGATGGATAGGAGGCCTGCAAAGCCTCTTTTTAACATGTCCCACAAAATTTCCATCCTGCAGTCGCACTCCATGAATGATCAACCAAAAAGAAAGTTCTCTCGGAGAGAGGAAGGACTTCACGGCATACTAATAATTTTATGGAACAAATCTTATCACGAAAAGACAATGGAACGAAATTATTATAATTCTATTAAATTTGTGACCCACGAAAACAAACCGAAATTTGAAAGGGTCAATGACAAAACAAATTAACGTACCTTTCGTGTTTAAAGTTGAATTTGACTGGGTTTCTATTTATGTAATTGGCATTATTAATGTTTCTAAATATTTATAAATTTATATTTAATACATTTAATATAATAAGTGTAATTGAGCATTATACGTTCATTTAAGTGTATTTATTTTAGAATAAAGTTTTTAAAATTTTAATTTAATTATTGATAATTATTAGATAGATAATAAAAATTTAAACTCTACCAAATATTTTAGAATATTCATAATTGTATAAACAAAAATTAAATGTTGAGATCCATCTCCATAATAGTTATATGACTTTTTTCCTTTCAATTAAATTAATTAATTAGAAAAGTTGCCATATGAACAAGTATTATCTGAATTGAGTTATGGTTTTTTGGATATGCAGCATTGATAAGTCACGGTATTTGCTTTAGTAATCAAAACTCGCTAGTTCGAACCGTAAACCGGTCAAACTGGCTGATTCATTAGGCCAAGCTATTCAACTGGTAAAAAAGCTGGTTTTTCCCTACGCTAGGGTTTAGGTCTAACTAGCCATAAATCAGTCAGTTTATGACGGAACCAACCAGTTTTCCATAAACTAGTCGGTTCCATCATAAATCAATCGGTCAGTCACAGGCCCCAGAGAAGGCAATTTTGTGCTTTTTGAAGTGGTTTTGAGGGAAAGTAGGGGTTATTCCCCTCCAAAAAAATCCCTTCCAATCCTTTAAAATGATGTTTCCCCTCTCATTTGCCTCACACATCTAATTTGGAGTTTTTGTGAGCTTGCAATGTTGAGTTTTTGTTGTAGTGGAAGAGCAAAGAGTTTGGGCTGAGTGGTAACCACCATGCCTCCAAAAGCCAAGGATACTGCATGGGCTCATTGTGATATGATTGATGGCAAAATGATCTGCAAATATTGCCAAAAATCTATTGCAGGAGGTGGTATTTATAGGTTGATAGAACACTTGGTTGGGATAAGAGGCCATGTAAAGCCATGTAGAGCACCAAATGAAGTAATAGGGAATATTAAGGAAGAATACCTTCATAAGTTTAAGACTCAACCGGTTGTGAAGGTTGTGACTCACGCAGTAGAAGATTTTGAGACTCAACCAATTAAGTTTGATCATGGTGAGAAGTGATCATGTTGATCATTGATATGTAGACTTGTAGTAGGTTAGTGGCCTATAGCTTGTAGCATTGCTTTTGGACTCTAGGGGTCATTTAGAGCCGTAATTTGATGTGTTTTGTCATTGATATATTTTGCACTAGGTGCCATTTTAATATATTCACCTTGACATGGTATATAAATGAGCAAACTTTGCATATTTTGACACTATTGATTTGGAATCATGGTTTTAAATCCTAAAAATAGTTGTTTTCCACTAAAATTAATTATTTCATGTATTTTTTTAAAGATGGGTTCATTGATATCTAATGTTATGAACATAAATTATGTAAAAATAAATAAAAATAGATAATAAATAATAATCATAATAATATAAATATAACAATAAATAAGAAGTAAATTAACTAATGGTTAGTTAGTTAATAACGAAAATGCATGTCTTAGAGACATGCCTGTTTGTGAAATGGTACTTACCTGTCTATATATATAAGACCCTCATTCTCATTTGTAATTATCCTACATCAATTCTTTTATTCAATATACAATTACAATTATTGTCCTACCATGCATGTCTTTGTTTACGAAGTATTTTAAATATTTCTGCTGCGTATATGACTTTTGGTCATTACATTGGTATCAGAGTTGTTTGATCCTCTAGTCGCTCAATCGTTGCACAGAGGCGTGTTCTCAGATCCAGGTCTTTGACTGTCAAATTCATCAACATTGTTGTTGTTGAAGTGTTTCGCTACAAGAATTTGGAGTTTCTCCATTTCACTATCAAGCATCTGGCCATTCAAAAAAAAAAAATTAATATATATGGAGAGAAAAAAAAATCAAATATAGAAAAAAAAAAAAACAAAAGGAATACAAAATCTCTTTATGTGAATGATAAGTTTTACTTTTTACGTGGAGAAGCCCATGGTTTTAGAAACTCGTGGTAATTGTCCATGGTATTTTAAAAGTAAAAGAAAAACAAAAAGAATACAAAATCTCTTTATGTGAATGGTAAGTTATACTTTTTACGTGAAGAGTAGATAATATTATTTTGATTCTTCATTAAGTGGTTTACAAGCCCGTGGTTTTAGAAACTAATGGTAATTTCTAGTGGTATTTTAAAAGTAAAAGAAAAACAAAAGGAATACAAAATCTCTTTATGTGAATGGTAAGTTTTACTTTTTATGTGGAGACCATTAAGTGAGTCAAAAGTACATAAGTGAACATATATTTTATAATATAAGCCAAAGGTGAATAGCCACGTTTCACTAGGGTTGTAACTTTTCAAAAAAAAAAAAATGTTATAAATAAAAGATATATAAAAAGAAGTATTATATTATAAAGGGGTATTTAAAGAAAAGTTCAAGTCATAAGATTATTGAAAATATATATAAGTACAAAGTGGGTATTATTATAAAAGGTTACATAAGGAGAAAATATCACTTAAGAGTTTATGTTAAAGTGAAGTTGAATTAAATTTTAACAAGCTATATGAAATTTAAAAAATAAATACAAAGAACAATAAGATATTTAAAAGAAGTCAATTGAAACAATATTTAAATATTCTTTTTAAAATACAAAAGGAAAAAAAAAACGTAAGTAGAATTATATAAAAATAAGACAAGGGAGTTTTGAAATATTAAGAATAATAGGAATTTGGATTAAAAGAGTTTTGAAGAATTATATATATATATATATATATGAAAAAGGAACGTTTAAAGGAGGTTTGAAGTACAAAGTCCAAAGAAACTTTAAATATAATACTTTAAGTCATCTTGACAAAACAAATGGGATCAATCATTGAAAAAAATGATGGAGCTCAATTCTAAAACGACGAAGGAAGAAAGATTTTCCTATAATGGTCTTTTAGTTACAGATCACAGAGTAATTACAAAAGGAAGTATCCAAGGAAGAGAAGTTAATGTCGCCATCAACCCAAGCAATGATAAAAATTATATCAACATTAACTTGGCAAATCAACTATTAATTCCAGAGCTAAGCATTGGTGTAAAAATAATATTTTTGACCAAAACGAGTATAAAATTAGTGATCTACAAGTGACAATAGGTCATTATGACTACATATCTCAATTTCATGTTATAAGGACGGATAAAAACACTGACATCATACTCGGTCAACCCTGGTTTAGGGATTTGGGTACATTCATGTTAAACATAAAGAAACAAGTTTTGACATTTCCTTATAAATGGAAGATGGTCATGTTTCGAGACATAACAAGTAAATCAAAATCAATTAAATCTTCATTAGAAGACCTTAAAGATATCTCAAACTTGATGTTTCAAGATGACGAAAAAACTATATCAAAGAAGCAAACAGAGCTTGAAGAAGTCATCTGTAACAAAGACAATGAAATTTCGCGCCTCGGAGATCACCAAGGAAATTTACTCAAATAAGTCAAGAAAGCTAAAGCATCAAAGAAGGAACTCAGGGAGCATTTATTAGAAGAAGAAGAATAAAATTTATGTTTAAAGAGCCTTAACCAAACATTAGTAGAACAAATCAAGTGTTTAAAAGACGAGAAGCGTGAAGGCAAAAATAAAGTTGACTCAGAGAATGAAGAATTCTTATGTCTCAAAAATCATAATCAAAATTTACTCAAACAGATTAAAAAAATTAAGGACGAAAAGAAATTATTGACGAATAAGTTCAAAGAATTTCTCGCGAAGGAAGCATCAAAATCTCCAGATGTAGCAGTCTAAGTTGAAGAAACAAACATCGATTCCACTAATCTCATAGTTCAGGCAAATCCAAATCCGATTGAAGTAAAAACGTACTTAGAGGTTGTTGTTCAAACAGAGGACACCCCAAATAAGGGTTCAGTAGTTAAGTCAACAACAACAATGCTTGATGGAAATTAGGACACTGCCATAAAAACGTTTAAGGAAGTTCAAACAAGAAAAATTCTTTATCTATATCTGAATCACAAGAGTAGACACCTTAATTAATCTACAAATCTTTATCATGCAAAACATAAACAATCTTATGTTCCGAAGAATATTGAAGTGAGCTCAATCCGGTCATACGATAACTATTCACCACATCTCCAAGGATCAGAAGATTCCCCAAAAGATAAATCTAGGATGGTCTGATACATTTTCAGTACATCAATTTTGTATGTCGCTCAGAACATCATATCGTTTTGTATCAACAAAGATAAAAGCTCAGAAATAAGAAGATATTCTAAACGACAAAAGAGATTTGATCCTTTATCAGTAAGTTTTGAGAACAAAGCTTTTTGAAGGAGAAGGCAATGTTATGAACATAAATTATGTAAAAATAAATAAAAATAGATAATAAATAATAATCATAACAATATAAATATAATAATAAATAATAAGTAAATTAACTAATGGTTAGTTAGTTAATAATGAAAAAGCATGTCTTAGAGACATGCCTGTTTGTGAAAGGGTCTGGCTATATATACAAGACCCTCATTCTCATTTGTAATCATCCTACATCAATTCTTTTATTCAATATACAATTACGATTATTGTTCTACCATGCATGTCTTTGTTTACAAAGTATTTTAAATATTTCCACTGTGTATATGACTTTTGGTCGTTACATCTAACTAGACCCAATTTGACCAATTCTAGTTTGAAACCTGGTTTGATAGGTGGATCAATCTCATCGTCACCGGTTCTAGTTTTGAATACTATGCTATTGGACATTGTATTGTAACAAATCTTATTTATAGATTAAAAATCTACATGGTAAAGTGGGGGTAAATCTCCATGGTTAAAATTTATGTTACGTGTTTTTTGAAATGTATATATGTTATTATATATTCATCTTTTTATTAATAATAATAATTTAAAATGTAGTTATAATAATTAGCTTTTATGATTTTTTTTAATTTTAGCAATGTGAAATTTATAATAAAGTAAATGTTTTGATGCTCATTATGGATTGATATCT
The DNA here is from genome assembly GCA_031772625.1 of Pinus tabuliformis. Taxonomy (NCBI): domain Eukaryota; kingdom Viridiplantae; phylum Streptophyta; class Pinopsida; order Pinales; family Pinaceae; genus Pinus; species Pinus tabuliformis. Next base: position 922,991,648 of record CM062805.1, on the reverse strand, counting down.
ATTAGTATTTATCAGCCATTTAATATATATCACTACTCTAGCATTATTAATATGATTTTAATTAATTTCAACATTTATAAATTATATATAAAGTAAGTTATTAAAATAAATTTATATAAATGTCTTTTAAAAAAATAATTAATTATATATTAATTAAATTGGTGTGTGAAACCCTATGTGGCCACCCTAGCATTATTAATATGGTAGTTATTAATTTGAGATTATAAAATTATATATATAAAGTAAAATATTAAAATATATGTATATAAATGTCTCTAAAAAATAATTAATTATATAATAATTACATTGGTGTGTGAAACCCTCTTACTTGTGGGATGATGGATCCACTTTCACGCAGGGATTTCACTAGCATATTAATATATCTTAAAAGACAATAATTTGTTAAAAAAAAATAATATATTAATAAAATATATACACATTAAAAAAGACATGTAACAAGAAAATCGTAATCATAGAAATTCATATATATATATATATATATATATATATATATATATATATATATATATATCTAAACTAAATTATAAATTTTATTATAATTATTAGCCGAAGGTCTCCTATTTCAACTTAAGGTGGATGAGGATCTATTGATTTTTTTTATTTTTTAATTGACTGTCTAGATTGATTCTCAAGAGAATATGTTCAACATATGCTTCGTCTGAATGTTTATCAACGGTTGTAGGGTGTTAGGAAGTTTGTTAGATTGCATTTACTTTTAATAAATTTGAAAAAAATTGATATCTGAACGCCCACCAATTTCTTAGGGATTTTCAAAAAGTATCTAATTTTAGAAAAAATGCCTTATATCTTTGGTTGTAAAGGATAGAAACTCTTCAACACTTCTCTTTTTTATCAAAGCTTGGGATTCTAAAGGGTTAAGTAAAATCAAAGTTTATAATACTATTTTTGTTGCAATAGTTTTTTTTGTTATATATTTATCAATGGTAGATACAAATGAAGCATTTGACTATATCAATCACTTAATATTTTTAATGTGGTTGTACTAGTTATTATTAAAAGAACTAATATAGTAGTTAAACTATACACATAGAAAAACATGTAAGATTCACGGTCACTTTACTATGGAGTTTCTTTATTTGTAAATAGACTATGTTACATTATCATGGGCCGATACCATCGCTTACTAATACCACATGCCCAAAAAACCATAACTCTCGTTCATATGACATTTTTTTACGCGATCAATTTAAAAAAAAAAACAAAACAAACAAACAAAAACAAAAACATAACAATTTTTAAATAAATTCCTATTGTTATAAATATTTTGTAAAATTTAAATCTTTAATATCCATCTAACCATTAAAAATAATTAAATTAACATTTTAAAAATCCTATATCAAAATAAATAATAATTAGTATATATAACAAAACTCAAAAAAAAATAAAAATAAATAAATAAATAAATAAAAATCACTCATAAAATGAAATAAATTTTGAAACCCCGCATACATATATATATATATATTCTTGATCGAGCACAAAAATTGAAATTCCATACTAAATTTAACACATGAACCCTGAGCGTAAACTACTTAACTGAAATTGATTATAACAAGCCTAAACTCTAACACTAAATTGAGATTGATTATAACAAAACTCAAGGAAAAATTGATACTACTATATCTTAGCCTAAACTCTAAAACTAAATTGAGATGGCTTATAAGAAAACTCAAAGGAAAATTGATACATTCATTTCCAAATTTTTTGAATGCAGTTTAATTTGTAAAGGGGTCTACTTCTTTATTATTGTGTCGAAGCATTTGAATTTATTAAATAAATTCAAAAAAATTGGTATGGGATTTGATTTTACGAGTATAGTATGAGTCTATGGTTTCTTACAAAGTTTCTCTTTGAATAAGTTTGTTTATTAAATTGGAGTTCTTTTATGACATTTAATTTAGAATTGTCTAAATGTTTTTCTCGTTTGGAAATTTAATTAGTCATTAATGAATAAATCTCTAAAAAAACGTAATGTAGTTTAATCTGTAAAAGGGTTTACTTGTTCATTATTGTGTCGAAGCATTTGAATTTATTCAACAAATTCAAAAAAAATCTAAGGGATTTGATTTTGGCTGGTATAGCATTGAGTTTATTGTTTTTATAGTGCATAAGCTTGGTTATTAAAATGGAGTCCCTTATGACATTTAATTTAGAAATGCTTAAAAAAATTTCAGTATGACGTCTTGTAATAAGACATAAGTTTTTGCTTGATTATTAATCTTGTTTTCAAGATTACATGCATAACTAAATTTTAAATTCCCTCTAAAACTACTTCTTTAGCACCTATTACTTTGAGATAATTATTATATATTAATGGTGTTAATATAATTACATATATTATTTTTATTAATACAAATTAATTGTTTAATAAATAATACATTAATAATGTATTAAGATGTGAAATATGTAGTATTTGTTGGGAAATCTAGGGCATTAGCATTAAGTGATTTCTCTTCTATTAGTGATTGTTTGTGAATGCTTTTTACTTGTTTCGATTAGGATCTTCTTCATGTTAGATTATTAGTGTTTTTCTTCATTAAACAATAACCAATGCATGAACATAAATACACAAGAGACACAGCATGTAGGTTATGAGCCAAAGCCAAAACCTCTCACTCTTTGAGAGGAAAACCCGCACAAATTCTTCTTATAGAGATTCCAATTGACGAATACCAAGACCAAGACCCTTGACCTAGTAGCCTCTCCAAGACCAAGACACAAGTCCTCTTCCATCTTCTCGTTCACCCTTTCTCGGTTCCTTCTACTTCAGATCTTTCATCATATGAGATCATTGTCGTCATGTAGTTATATCAAACTAAGGTCACTGTAATACTCCTCTTCCTCCAACAGTAGAACTGAATCCTTATGTCTGAGATAGTACCGAGACCTTCTTCAACACAATATCATGAAGGGCTAGTCACATCTTCGTTGTGAGATATACCAAATCACTGTGGCATAATACTGAATTGTAGGTTCTTAATGATCTTCATGATACAGAACTGTGACTCCTTCCAAGGCACTGAATTGTGGTCTTATACAGAGACCAATCTCTTCCTCGCTATCACTGTGATCTGTACCCAAGAGGGATCTGATTCCCTTCATCACAGAATTGTAGCCTTTGAATTGTTGCCTTCACCGAGTAGGATATCCAAAACAGAGGTGATCTGAATTCCTTTGTTGCCACTGTTCACTGAAATCTCAAAGATATATGTCAGAACTTGACTCAACTACTACCCATCTGAAAACCAAAGAGATATACGAGGTTTTGTCCCTAAATCTCCTCGTTGTCCTTACCCATCCAAATTTTGCAATGTGATTAGACATCTGAATTCTTCAATGTAATTGTCGACCGAAACTATAGAAGAATCTGAACTTGTGAACTATGATTTATGCAAAGTGTCTTCATCCTATTTATAGTGGTCGGTCTTCATAAATAAGCTGACATGAGCCATGTGAACTGATATGTCTCTTAAATAGGTAAGTCGACTTGGTCTTCACGTTTGAAGGTCGAATTCAAGAGAGAGACTTGTGCTTGTCGTTGAAGGGCTTTATAGATATAAATATATTTAACATATGCTCAAGGAGAGCTCTTGATACATGACATTGCCTCTTTGACTCTAATGATAAATCCTAAGGCTCTCAATGGAAGCAACTAATAAATAAAATCTCTTTCTCATGAAACTCATGAAGCAAGCCTTACAATAATAATTTTATTTTCTTCTTTACATCATTTACAAAAGTCACAATTACATATCATTATGAAGACCAAACCTAGTTACACTTTTCAATAGTATTGAGATCAATATGAATAATATTAATAATGAATAAATATAAATATATAAAAGCCAGCCTAGATGCATCTTAATCTCGGGTTTATCAAGCATCTAGAGGGGTCAAATCTCGAGATGCAAACCTCTTTTAAAGTGAAAAGAAATTTGATCCCTCTCGTCACTTGATAGATCCAAGGTTAACATGGAACTAGGCTGGTTTTTATATACACATACCATATCTAGGTTGGATCCATCTCTTCCTCTCTCCCTATTCCCTCTCTCTCTACTCTCTCCATCCCTCTCTCATTCTCTCTCTCTTCCTTTCTCTCTCTCCCTTTCTCTCCCTCATCTCTCTCTCTCTCCCCCCATCTCTCTCTCTACCCTCCAACTCTGTCACTATCTCCCTCCCTCTCTCCTTCATTCTCTCCCTCCTCCATCTCTATGTTTCGTTGTCTCTCTTCCCTTTCTCTCCCTCTCTCTCACCTCTCCTCATTAATCTCTCTCCCTCTCTCTTACCCCTGTTGAGAAATCTAGGGGTAGCTAAGTTAGGTGATTTCTATTACTTTGATAACTGCTTGTGATATATTTTTACTTAAATTTACTTCTTATTTTACTTGTTTTTTATGAGTGTTATCTTCATCAAACAACTACCAAACAATAAATAACAATAACACAAGGACACAAGATATAGGCAATTAGCTAGGGCTAAAACCTCTCTAACTGAGAGGAAAACCCACAAGAATTCTTCTCTTCTTATAGACCTTCAATTGATGAATTCTAAGACCTAGAACCTTGACCAAGAACCTCTCCAAAACCAAGTCAAAAATTCTTCCCTTGATTTGTTTTAACTCCTTACAAATCAACTCTAGTCAAACTGACTACAACACTACTTATTTATGTTTTTCTTCAATTTCGGCCTCTTATTACAGGCTTGCAATTTTTTTGCCTTCCTGCAATTACTGAGATTCCACATGTGTGAACTAATTAGGGCAGATTTTTGGAGCTTCTCTTCTTCGTTGGAGTTGCTCTTCCTTCTTTGACAACTCGGCTTGGAAAATTGATCTTGGTTACCTTGTTTCGACCTTCTAAGGATGAATGTAACTATGATTTTGTTGCAACAGAGAGTGACCCTAAAAAGTCGCATGTGTGAGGAGCATAGCCCAAAAAATAATCCTTTTCACCTTCGATTTTTCTTCCTTTATTCTAATCCTCTTTTTCACACTTTTCTTCTCTCTTAGTTGAACTTGTGTGTGACATCTTTGTCCTTGAATGACGTTGAGTCCTCCTTTATATAGGCTTCATGTCCATGTTCGTAGCCCGACTTGTAACTTCCTTTAGGCTGACTTGTTGCTTGTGAAGGTCAACTTGTTCATTGCATCATGACAAGGTATTGGAGGGTTTTTTGACTCAAATAATTTTCTTTACAATATGTAACATGCCCAAGAAGGGTCTCTCATACATGACACTGACTCTTTTGACTTGTAGACTCAATGACAAGCACTAGAAGCTCTCAATGGGAGCTTGAACTATAAAGTAAATTTCTCCTGAGCATGAATCCCATGCATCAAGAACAACAATTACAAATTTATTTTTCTCTTTTCATTAAATACAAAAACATGATTACATATGTAATTATGAAGACCGAACCTAGTTATATATTTCAACACTCCCTCTTAACTAGGGAGGGATTCACAATCCATACAAGGTACTTAAACATTCTCAATCTAAAGAATTCTCATAAGAAGAGTCAGATTGGTAACAAATTTGTTTAGCATCATATCAACCAGCATTGTCACATAGAAAGGCCTTGACTAATAGCTCTATCTCTCCACAAGATCAGAACAAAATGTTGGTGATACCAATGACTTATAAACACCATCATCATTGTCTCTCAAGGCACATACCCCACCTGGGTATTCACAGGGTATGTCCTCCTAGGACTATTCTTGTCTTGGATTCCCAATCCTTAAAGAATATGGGTCCTCTACAACTACTCTTATCTTGGTTTCCCTATCTCATCCTCAAAGAGTATCAAATGCCAAATGCTACCCAATCCTCCATTCTTTCTTCCAAATTGAAGACGAGAATGATGTGTCTATCTCTCCCTCTCAATTAGGGAGGATATACCCATTCCCATGAAGGAATATACCCATTCCTATAAAAGGAATGTGCCCAAGCTCTCTCTTGATCCAGGGACTTATTCAAGCTCTGTCTTAACCAAGGACTTTCTTCCAGCAGCTTTCTTCTCTAGGTGGAGATCATGGGACTACTAGCTGCTTGTGGGGCTCCTTCTTTTCGATGTCATGAATTTCACCTTTATCATTATGAAGCCTTCATCTTTCGGGACTTCTTCATAGGGCATCAATCATCCATCACTTTCCTTCACAAACCACATCGTTCATGTCATCCTTCTCTCTGTCGAAAAATGATCCTCTAGTCCACATCTGGATTTTCTTCATATTGCTACCTCTTCCAAGTCATGCTTCCTTTAGGATCTTTCATCCAACCACATGAGTGCTAGTTGTAGGTGACATCTACAACCCTCTTTTGGTAGCCTTGTATCAACCCATCCAAATGTTGTTCAAATTCAAAAATGAACATCAAATCACAGTTACCTTTTGTGATGGCCTTTCATCATGACATCTAGCTTGTCTGCAACATCCTGCACATTCATAAACACATCTCCAATAATTCATATGTCAAGGGTATCCTTTCTTTACAGACCTTATCACGATCTTCTTCTCTATGGAGATGTCATGATCAATTCTTCTATTTGTCGGATGTTGACTTCTTGTGACTGTAGTTGCATTTTTCATGATCTCTTCTTTCATTCTTCACATATTTCTTCCCAAGAACTTTCCACATATAGTTCCTTCATATTTTTCAACTACCTCATATTCCATATGAGGACATATTATGTTGGTTTCGTCTTATCAATATGCAAACCATGCCTTCATGCATCTTTTCAAAAGAAGATATTCTTGATCATGTTCACAAGGTAGAGCATTTACCCATGTTATCTGCAACTATATGATGACATGACTTAATCTATAAAATATACACATACCTCTTTTCTCCTTTTGTTCATCTAGACTTCCTTTAACAACTTCCTTTCCTTGATTGAGAGTACTTCAATGATCTTGACCTGTTGCAATCCTTTGTCAACATATTATCATACTTCTAAACAATGTATCCCACACAAGGTGGAATGATTAGCTAGACACTTGCTTCTTCCAAGTAGAGGTGAACCTTATAGTGAAGATTCCAACGAAGGATCTTGATTATCCTCATCCGGCAAATGCTCCTTTCGCATGATGATGATGTATGATGAATTCCTTCTATCATGCTAGATGACTTTGTTTTAATCATATGTAGTATATATGATTTCAATGAGGTTTCCAAGAGCTACTTCCTTTATATGATCACAGCTACATCTTTGTACAATTCTACTTCAACTATTATTTCAAGCTTCTCTAATGATGTCATGAGCTCTTGCTTTAACGTTATGTTTCTAGTATGATGCCATCTTCTAGTAAGATGCATATTGTCATAATACTTCTCATCTTGATTGCCATGGTGGATGTCTTTTCACCAGTTACTTCTCCTTGTTATGCATTGGAGAAACCCTAATAGTGAAGATCTATCCCTTTGGATTTCTTTTCATCAAGTTCTTCCACTTCTTTTGTGATATGAGCTTCATTTATTTCTTTCCTTTTGTTGTCCTTCTTGAATTTCAAACAATCTCTCCTGTAGTGCCCATATTCTTGACAACCATAGCATTGGACCTTTGATATATTCTTCTTGTTCTTTTTCTTAGGACCAAACCTTCCAAACTTTCCTTTCTTCCTAGCCATGGAAGCAAATGTTTAGACTTGTTTGTTGGATCCTACATTGCTCTTACCTTCAATCTAGTTTCTTCAATTTTACACAATGACCAAAGTTCACTAAATGGGGTGGATTCCTTCTTTCCAAAGATGTTATATGTGAAGTTGTCCCATTCCTCTGGAAGTGCATTGAGAACTATGGTGGTCATTTCTTTATCGGACATTATTTCTCCCAACTCTTGTATTTGGTCTCTTATTTCTCATACCTTCATAAAATATGGGGATATTCCATATTCCTTTAAGATCTTCATTTTGTATATCTCATTCCTCAAAGACATCACTTCTCCAACAGTACTTACGGATAACAATTCTACTAGTTTATCATATATTTCTTTTGATGTATGCAACTTTGATACATAGGAATGAGGGGATCCTTGATGGATTCAATGAGAATCCTTTGAGCCCTTATTTCCCCTTTCATATACTTTGCTAGAGCTTGAGATTCTTGCTTTGGAGGCTTAGTAATTGATCCCTTAACATGTTCAACGACTTCATTTTCTATGAGGATCAAATCTATCCCCTTCTTCCATGCAATAAAGTTTGATGACCCAACTAATTTGTTACTTTCCTTGAAACATGAAGTCATTTTGGTAGCAGATTCGGTCATAAATATTTAGGTACTTACTTTTCAAGTGAATATGCTTCTTGATGACAATATCTTCAACTTAATGCCTTCTTGAATTTGATGATGATGTTGAAAATAGAAGATGACTTCTTGATTAATATGTCTTCCTTCAAGGAGAGGGAGATCACCTTGATTCCTTGATAATGGCAACACCTCTTCTTGCTTCCCTTGAATGTATCTGACTTCCAGATGCTTCAGAGTGTATTCCTTCTAGGTAGGATCCTTGAGGTCCTCTTTGATGATGATGATGTGCAAGCTTCCCAACAATGCTTCAAGTGAGAAACCCTTCTTTTGATAAGTTAGGGTTTTGAGGTCTTCTTTACTTGTACTCGGTCCTTGTGAATGTATTCTTGATGGTACGATGTCAATTTTTTATCTTTCTTGATACTCCTTGTGATAGTGCTTGTAGTGCTTCGACCTTTGAGTGTCCTTATTTTAGTTGCCTTTCCTTGTCTTATCACCTTAGCTCTGATACCATGTTGAGAAATCTAGGGGCAGCTAGGCTAGGTGATTTCTCTTACTTTTCTAACTGCTTGTGATACATTTTTACTTAACTTTATTAGCTTCTTATTTTAGTTGTTTATTATGAGTGTTCTATTCATCAAACAACTACCAAATCATAAAGAACAATAACACAAAGGACACAAGATATAGGCAATTAACGAGGGTTAAAACATCTCTAACTAAGAGGAAAAACTACAAGAATTCTTCGCTTCTTATAGACCTTCAATTGATGAATTCCAATATCTAGACCCTTGACCAAGAACCTCTCCAAGGCCAAGCCCAAAATTCTTCCCTTGATGCATTTTTCCTCGTTCCTAGTCAACTTTGGTCAAACTAACTGCAACACTACTTATTTCAGCTTTTCTTCAATTTTGGCCTCATATTACAGGCTTGCAATTTTTCGGCATGCATGCAATTACTGAGATTCCACACATGTGAACTGATTAGGGCATATTTGTGGACCTTCTCTTCTTCACTAGAGTTGATCTTCCTTCTTTGACAACTCGGCTTGGAAAACTAATCTTGGTTACCTTGTTTTAGCCTTCTAAGGATGATTGTAACTATGATTTTGCTGCAACAGAGAGTGACCCTAAAAACTCGCACGTGTGAGGAGTATAGCTCATTAAATAATCATTTTTACCTTCAATTTTTCTTCCTTTCTTTTGATCCTCTTCTTCAAAATTTTCTTCTCTCTTAGTTGAACTTGTGTGTTTCATCTTTGTCCTTTAATGAGGCTAAGTCCTCCTTTATATAGGCTTCATGTCCATGTTCATAGGCTGATTTGTAACTGCCTTTATGCCGACTTGTTGCTCGTGAAGGCCAACTTGCTCATTGTATCATGACAACGTCTTGGAGGGTTTTTTTACTCAAATAATATTCTTTACAAGATGTAACATGTCTAAGAAGGGTCTCTCATACATGACATTGACTCTTTTGACTTGTAGACTCAATGAAAAGCCCTAGAAGCTCTTAATGGGAGCTTGAACCATAAAATAAATTCCTCTTGAGCATGAAACCCATGCCTCAAGAACAACAATTACAAATTTATTTTTCTCTTTTCATTAAATACATAAAAACATGATTGCATATGTCATTATGAAGACCAAACCTAGTTACATATTTCAACAACACATCTCTGCCTCTCTCCCCTACCCATGACTCTCTCTCTCTCTATCTCTGCCCCCTCTCTCTCTGTCTCTCTATGTAATCAATGCTATATGTGATGTATAAATATTAATGAGTTATGGTTTTTCCGCATGTGGTATTGATAAAACATCGTATTGACTCATGGTATTGTAGCAAAACCTACTTACAAGTTAACTATATCTATGGTAAAGTGGGGGTGGATATCCATGGTTAAGAAATTTGTTATATTGTAGGTTTCTTGTAAGCATTAGTTTTTATGTGCTTATTAATTAAATTTAAATATGGATATGGAATCATTATTAGTCCCTGCCAAGGCAAGATAACAATTAGTTTAGCATTGACTAATGCAAATTCTAATGTTTAACTTTGAAAAATAAATATTTATTTTTCAATAAATCATTCTCAAACATTTAATTGGACCATAACTTGAAGGCCTTATTGCAGCATTTGCACAATATAATGTCATGTGGATAATTGGCTTACATATTTATGTCATAATCTATGGATATTGTTGCAATATTGATGTATGATTTTTAGATATTTGTGTAGTGATTTTTTATTCTTAAGCTTTGTAGGAAAACCGTTCAAAATTAAAATATTTGAAAATAACTTATACTCAAGTAAATAACATATCTACCATCAATTACTTCCCACCATAATTTAAGAGGGTATTTGCATAAAATTGGATAGGAATAAGATGTAAAAAATATACTTACAAAAGTTACTTCCCACCATTATTTATGTTTTCTTTAACACTTATGTAGAAGTAAAATTGTAAATGTGTAGACTTTTACTACCCACCAAAATTTGTGCAATTTTTTTTTGTTTGACCAAGCAATTTACTTATCCGCTTCCCATATCAATTTATTATTTACTGCCAAAGAAATACTATAGGATGATTTTCCTATCAACCATATTAATTTAGCATTGACCAATGTAACTTATAATTATTTATGCAATTTTTCCTAGAGCATAATTTCTAAGCTGGCCTACAAAACTAAATTATAATATAACAAATTGAATTTTATTATTTTTATTATTTTTATTTTTTATTATTAATTGAGCCAAGATTTAAATGTTTACATTACAACATCTCCACCATACTCGACTCTATATTATCAATTACATTAAATTTGTTAAATGACAAACATTTACACATGACATCTACCCCATATTGAGTTGTACAGTGCATCTCAACACACTAATATTGATATATGTTATTAAACATTATTATTTGTATTATTAAGTATTCATATACACTCATATAAAATGTGGTTTTGAAATAATTAAATATTAATTATAACCTAAAAGTGTGGTGCAGCCAATATGGTTGCCAACACCAAATCAACCATTCATTGCACTACCCACAACTTGCTCCTCCACTTCACATTAATAAACAAATAAATGATGCAGAACTTCAACATTTAACGCTCCCGCTGCGCCACTCTGCAAAAACTACTATTCTCTCTTTACACCTACATTTTCATGCTCAGATGTATTTAAAAATGAAATGGACCCAAATTCACACAGCAACCCTTCACACATTACTCCTTACCTTTTATTTCTAAGCCATTTTCTTCTTAGCCGCAAACTATATTCAAGGAGGACTTTACACGTAGCTGAGTATACTTGTGTCGATCCAATGATCCTCATTCAATGTTGTCACAAACTTGGTTAATAAACTGGCCATAAATTAAATTCGCATTTACACAATGAACAAAAAGGTTTGCGTTCTATTTCAACCAATGATCATAAGTATTTCAATTTCGAATAGAGGTGCTCCTCTTACCTTCAATTCTCTTTGACACAATTTTAATGCAATTCGCATCACATTCCACACAGAAATTAACAAATCTAGGCTCTCCTAATCGTTTGGTCTCTTGAAACGATGGACGGTGAGCTGAAGGATGACTACCTCCATTTTTAAACATTGCAATCTTCAAATGCGGCAACTTTACCCCAATCATAACTCAACAACGAGCTTGATTTAATTACACAGGCTCACACGATGGCTCCTTCAACAAATATATTAATTTCACAATTCAATGCAGTATGTCCTCTACCTTTCCCATGCATTCTGAGAGAAATTCTGAAGCACAGAACCATTTCTAACCCTTGACATCATACTTTACTTCTCCTGCAACTGATCTCGATAAGTAATGTGCGGTTTCTACATTCAAAACCCAATTACGAATTGTCTCTGAAGTCACAGCTTTCAATGTAGCTATAACATAATGCACTGATCACACCACTCATTTTATTATTATGATATTTTGGTCCCCTTCACACAGAATTCATCAAGATCAATTAATAACCCACAATCAGTGTTGAACCTCGGTAAGTTCAATATTAAAATGTTCAAGCGAGAATACCATTGCATATTCATTCACTGCATCCAAAATTCACCTCTATTCTCCTCTTTGCACGCTTGTCCTCTTTTCTGGTTCTGCTTGGACTCCCTACACATATATATTATGTGGAAATAACCTCAATCACACACACATAATTCTTAAAACAATAGGAAATACTCCATATTCTGCACAACTCAGAAATCGAATCTCTATATATGTATAAATGAATATTTACAGAGGGTTTTCTTTCTCTGGCCTAATTTTCTAATCAGTGGCCTCTCTCTTCTTACTGCCCGTAGGCTACAATCCCACCCTCTTTATTCCTATCTAAGGATCATTTCTCTATCTCCCTTATTCCTTTTAGGCTTACAATTATATACAAAAGGTTTTGTTAACCAATTCTAGTTCAGATCCTCTATCTCCTCAACCAATTCCTAAAATCTTTTCTTTATCCGCAAAATCATCAACTAATTCCTAATCTAAGATTTACAATTAATTTCCAAATCTCTCAATCCCTGTGAAATTTCAACTAGCCTAAATCTCTCATGTTCTCCTTTATTCGAGAACATTTACAAATATGCCTCACAATACTTAATTAAATCCTATTCTAAATATCTCTCATAAAATTACTTTAAAAACATTAAAATTACTTTAATTTAATACCCAGGGAACCAACTTCCTTGAAAACACAAGACCCTCTAAGTCAACTAAAATACAATGAAATTTATGAGCCCATCAAAGTGTATTATATGAAAAATATTATAATATATATATATATATATATATATATATATATATATATTAGAATATCATAGTGTAATAGATAATAAATTTTATGTAGTAATAGTTTACTAAAATATTATTTCAAATATTATTAAATGTAATAAGATATTATATAATATTTTTTAATTAAAGTATAATAGTAAAGTTTATATTTATAATATTTAATGTTCATGGAAAGATATAAATTTTGAATACTTTGATTTGATATATAGTCTACAAAAACTTTGGGATCAATGGGTCTCTACATAATACCTTGGATAAGAAAGGGATTTAGATCGTTTCACGTGTGCCAGTGAGTATATTATAGTTCCAATCAATTTTATTTAATGGACCCCTTTTGTAACATGTTCACAAATTGTTCAGGGGTCAGAGGTCTTAGTGGTGGACAATAAGGTTTTGGTATCTAAGGATGTGGTAAGTGATAATTTGAGTGTGATCATGACTTTACTAACTTATAATGAGGTGATAGCTAATTGGTCATCATCTAACAATTGTGATGTTATGAAAGCTAAGGTGGAGAAGGAATTCAAGGTAGCTTGGCTGCCCAAGTTGGAGGGGGAAATCCCCAAGGGGATTAATTTAATGGAAACTCTGATAATGTTGAGCATATAGATGCTCTCCCATTTACTCCAATGCTTAAGTTTGGTAATGGTAATTTTTCCCCTTTAGGATTTCGTTCTCTAGAGGTATTTCCATAAATATCAGGTTTTGGTCCCTAATATGCTTGCTTTTGTCATGGAAATAGGATTTAGGACTTGGTTCAAAAAGAGACTTTGAGGGGAATACTTAGCAGAGATGGCAAGGTTCATTGAGTTCTCTATAGAGAAGATTGGGGCAAAGAACAAGTTGGTGAACTTGAATAGGTGGAAGAAGATGATCAAGTAGTGGGAGGAAAAGGTTAATATTACAATTTCCAAGGATATTAGGGTGGAGCAAGCTCTCAACTATGTCGAGAAAATCTTGGTGGGTCGCTATTTTGGCATATCCTTTATGAAGGGATATATTCGAGAATGGGTAGCATATTATTGGGAAGGATTTATGGGTTATAGTCTTTTATTGCATTTCCTTAGAACAAGTTGGTTCTATTTTATTTTTAAATATGAGGAGGATGTTGTAAAACTGTTGGGAGGCCAATGGTTTTGGGGCACCTATCTGCTCAATTTAAAATTGTGGCACCCTTATTTTGATCCCTATTGAGAGGTGATGTGGACATCTCCCATATGGGTTAAACTTATAGGGTTACCCCTAAAACTTTGGAACAAACAATGCCTCTAGGACCTTGGGTAATATATGGGGAAGACTTTGATGGTGGACCCATTGTATTAAGCATTCATTGCAAAGGTCTGTTGCAAAATTCTTAGTGGATATAAATATTTCTAAAGGGTGGTCCTAAACTATGGAAATGTTCCTTTCATATGTATGTGGTGCCATGAGGTTGGACATGTGGTAGAGGACTATTCTATACCATTTGCTAAAGGATTTCATAGAAAAAGGATAGAGACCAACCTAAAAGCACTTATTGTAGGAGATTGGGGCCTGACAATAACAATAATACTTCTAAGAAGAGGCTAGAAGGATTCCCTTGGTATAGTTAGGGTCGTTAAGCCATGTAGGAACTGAGTTAAGTCCTTAGAAGGCCAATTCTCTTTCCTCAAAACATGGGGAGGATCTTAATAGCTCTAAGGAAGAAAATGTTTATGCAAAGAATCATGGAGATTTCCTATCTTTTATTTCTAAGTTGATTAAGGAGGATTTTAGAGTTTTACAAGAATCCACATCATTATTAGATAGCAAGAAAAATGAGGTGGAAGAGGTGCAAACAATGGGTGATGAGATGGAGGGAATAACATTGAATATTTCTATTGGGAGGATACCATTTGCAGCGCCAAAGATATGGGGAAGGTACCAAGGTCATCTCTCTTATTTCACTATCTTGTATTGGTAAGCCTTGAAGACATGATTTGGCTTCTACTAATTTAATTTTTTTGAGGGCTCTAAACTTTTTCATGACGGAGGTGATGGGGGAAAGTCTAGCATTGCATATGCTTATGTGTTGGAGAATCCCCTAGGTTATATTTTCCTTTGAATTCATCTCAAGACAACACATATTCTAAGGACTCAAAGGGATATTCTTCCTCATTGTTGGGTAAGAGGGATGGGACCCTTTCAAGCTTTCAATCTTCCATCGCCAATGGAGGAAACTTTGGAAACTCATACCAACTTAGTTCAAAAGGGCCACTAGTTGTTGATGTTTCTTCATTTTTCAAGTGCTTAGGGTTGGACCCTAAAAGATCTATGGGAAATATGGAGTGCAAGTAGGAAATCACACATTTTTCATTCACAGAATAAGGCCATTGTGGAAATATTACAAGGTAAACAAAAAACTTTAAACTGGGCTCTTAGAGATGGGAAACCCTCTATCAGGATTACAAAATGAGTTTTATCTCTTTGATTGTTATGGGGTTGGGTATCCATGTCAAAAGACTTGTCCTCTATAGAGAGTTGAGAAAGAGAAACTCGATGCCCTTCTTCTATATCTTATACAAGAAACTATGTGTGAGGGGATCTAATTATTGGTAGTCTAAAGAAGTTGTTTAACACCTAGGACTTTTAATGGGTGGATGTTTATGGAATGTTAGGAGTATTACTAATAGGATGGAGATCGAACATAAAATTGATAAAAGTCTTCTTTGTGCATTCAAGACTATGCACAAAGCTTAGATGCGAGGGTTTGGATTCCCAAAAGTATATTGTTTAACCTATATGGGCTCCACAATAGGAGCAAAAGATTATGGGGTTGTGTGTTTTCATTATCCATATTAGAAGAGGCCAGTTTGTTAATCAATGGATATTTGAACTTAACTTTGAGTAGGTTATCTCTAGGGTATAATGGCTCACGTAGATGTGCAGTCATATTAAATTTTACATTAGATCAGGAGCATCATTTAGTGGATGTGAAGCCAGTAAAACTTAAGTTTACTTGGTAGGGATTTATAAACGATTGGATCTTTTTTTGGTGGTAAACTGGTTCTCAAGCAGCATGGGCAAGTATAGGAATCGAGTCAAAACAAGGGGAGTCTCAAATCACAATACAATATTTTTAGAGGTATCAAAGGTAGAAGATAAGCCATTAACCCCTTTTAAGTTTAATCTGATTTAGCTTGAGGAGGAGAAATTTATAGATTTCATGCAAAGGGTTTAGTCAAAACTTAAGGGGTTTGGTAAGTAGACAGTTTGCAAATTATTTGCTTAAATTAAATGAGAAGATAATGGAGTGGTAGGCTATTATAGTCAAGAATAAGGACAGGTTGTTAAAAACAAAGTAGAGGTTGTAATTGAAAACTTATATAACAATAATTCAGAGAGTGTTTTCTCCGAGTGGAAACATTAGAGTTGGAAATATTTAAGGCTATAAACATGAAGCTTCTTGGTGATAGGGAAGCAGATTTACATATGAAAAGTAATGTTGTTTGGTTGGAGCTAGGTGTTGAAAATACAAAGTTCTTTCACTGATTTACCAACTATCCAAAGAACGTAAACACCACTTAGGAACTATCTAATGATGAAGGGGTCCAACTTCTAGGTTTTAAGGAGCTAGCACAAGCAGGGGTTCATCATTTTGTTAATATCAATAAAGAACTAAAAGTTGGAAATCTTGTGGAGTTAGTGAAGGTATGCTCCTTTCTCTCATGTTTGGTCTTATCAGAAGATAATGAAGCATTGTTTGAAGAAATAAATTTAGAATAATTAGTAGGGGGTTTATTGTTTTTCTGAAAGGGAAAACTCCAAGCTCAAATGGTTGAATGGTTGATCTTTTTATATCCTTTTTTGACTTATTGAGAAAGGACTTGTTAAGAGTGTTTGAATAATTAAGAAGGATGGGTAGGGTTCTTCCAAATTTTAATTCTACCTTCATTGCTTTGATCTCAAAAGTTTACAAGCCAAAATATTTTGAGGATTTTAGGTTAATCTCATTTTGCAATTACATGTATAAAATCATTGCAAAAATCCTAGCAATGGTGCTAAATAAATTGATGTACATTATCACATCCCTAGAGCAATTTGGATTCCTCAAAGGGAGGCAAATCCTTAACATGGTAAGTGAAACTTAGAAGGGACTTCATAGTATAGATACAAAGAAGTCAAGTGTTATGGTGGTAGAGATGGATCTTTCAAAGGCTTATAATCATATATGTTGATTATATCTAAGAATGCTTCTAATTCATATGGGGTTCTCCTTAAATATGGTTAACTAAAATAGGGCCTATGTGATGTCTGTCTCTTTTGTGGTGTTGATGAATGGGGTTTCCTCTCCTTTTTTGACCCTAAGCAGAGGTATGTGTTAAGGATTCCCACTATCACCTTATATTTTTCCCCTAGTGGTGAAGGGCTTAAGTCGTGCAATAAGAAAGGCCAAGAGAATTGGTAGGTAAAAAGTAATCAAGATGGAAGTGGAGTTTATACTGACTCATTTGTTGTTTGTATATGTACTATTGTTCATGAATGGAACTTTGTGAGAGGGTTTCTATGCAAGATATTTTGTGCCTTTATATTAAATACGTGGGCATTGTGGTTAATGTGGAAAACATAATGTTATATGCTAATGGTGTGGATGAAAGGACAAGAGAGGAACCATTAGATACTTTTCACTTTCAGGATTATGAGTTTATTAAAGGGGTTGAGTATCTTCGCTATATGCTCAGACCTAATACTTATAAGTAGAAACATTATAGATCTATTTTAGGAAAGGTTGAGAAACATATTCTTCTCAAGTGCAATTGTTGGTTGCCAAGAGTTGGTCATTTGACTGTGGGGAAGGCAATGTTGGAAGCAATCCCAATTTATTAGAAGTGTTTGGCTCATATACCCAAAAGCATTATGGAAAAGATTAGGAAATTTTGTTTTAGTTGTCTTTGGAGTGTAAAGAAGGATAAGAGGGAATCCATTGGAAAATTTGGAAATTTATTTCAAGACCAAAGGATGAGGGGGGATGGGGGCTCAAAAACATTCATGTCTTTGGAGCAGTGCAAGAAAGAAAGTTAATATTGAATTTGATAATTAAGGAGAATCTATTAAAGAGATTAACTCATCAAAAGTATTTGGAGCCTAACTCTACTTTAACTTGGATAAGAAGAGAGGATAGAAATTGGAAAAATGGCTTAGCACATTAGAAGGTGTTAGTGTCCTCTTTCCCAATGGTAGGTAGGTTCTTAGGTTGGAAGGTTGGAAAGGGAGGAGGGGAGCCATTGACGTTATTATGATTTGTGGGTATTAGGTAATATTATCAGTCAAACTTGTATAGTTTCTATAGGGATGGAATATTCAAACTCTTAAAGATTTTTGTGACCCTATTAGAATTGCCATTGGACATAGACCTCGAGGATGGATAGGTATTTGGGTCTAAAAGAGGATTGGAAGAAGCAACGTGATATGGATTGGATCAATATATTATTTTTCATCCATCTCAATGCATTCGAAGTGGAAAAAATGGAGGAATCAAATCACGAGACCATTTTTACTGATGGGACCCAGTTTGGCAAAACAGGGTCTGAAACCTTGCAGGAGCGTTTTGAGGCATCAAACGATATGTTTTTGGGGGTAAATTTTTTTCTCTTTCGAACGACACATTTTCATGATATTCTACACACATAGATTATTATAACGACGCATGAAGTGCGTTAATCGGATTTGTATGTGAAAGTTTTGCCACTCAAAAGTTGACCTTCTTGTTTTCACACCCATAATTTGGGAGGATGCCACATCAACCCCTATTATTCATGGAAAATGGGATAGCCACATGATTATGATGTAAAATACTCTAGAAGAGTCAATATTGTAACTATGGTTAAGAGTTGAGGTAGTCAAACTTAACCACTAGTAGGCTATCAGGTTGTGTTATAATTGGGCCACAAGGAGGAAGAGGCATTATATTCTTTCAAGTGCATTTGTTCCATAGTTGAGCAAAAATAGCCAAGAGGTATAGGAGATAGAGCACATAGATAGGATTGATGCATTGTAGCAGCCCACGGGCCACAGGCCATACTCCTTTGCAGCCATATTTCCAGACAAAGAAAGAGATCAAAGCGGCCCCACCTTCCAGCTGGGTTTTTCTTGCGAAAGGGTTTCCCAAAGAAAATCTTGTGTCAAATGTGTGTATGAGATTTTATGTTTTCATTCTCTATTTTCTGCATAAGTTTTATTTGCATGCATGAACTATTTACAGTAAAATCTACATATCTAGAAATCTAATAAAATTGTAATAGTGTAGAATTTCATATTTGAAATATAATATTATCATATATGTTGTGACAAACTATCCAATAGAATATCCATGGCAGATTATGGATCAAAATGGGAAACCTTCACCAACGAATTACAAAGAACCCATATTAGAAATCAAGAGGACCTCGATGGTCTTATTTGGATAAGAACAAGGTGAAAATTTTGTATGTGGTAAAAGTAGGTTACCTATCTTTGATGATTATGTCACAAGAACCCATGGTCTCATGGTGGAAGAGGATCTAGAAGGTTAAGTTGCCAAAGAAGAATGATATATTTATGTGGGTAGTATTGTGGAACAAAGTGCTGACTTGGGAGGCTCAATGGTAAAGGAATATAAATGAACCAAGTTTCTATGTGCTCTATAGGAAGGTTGAGGAAATAACTCATCATTTATTTGTGCAGTGTCATTTTATCTAATAGGTTTGGTGTGACATCAAAATTTTTTTGAACCAAATGGACCTATGGCATTAAGAAGATTACACTTTGTATCTAGTGCTAGTTCAATAGGACATAACTAAATCTTTTTAGTGTCTTACCTTTTCTTGTTCTATGGAGTGTTTGTTTATCTTGCAACCATAGGTTATTTGCTAATAAATAAGTTCCAATTTTCATGTGTTCTCACAAGTTGAGGCTCCTTTTTCTTTGTAAAGAAAGATCCTTCTCCAAAGCCTTTCCTCAACAAGTCAGTGACTTGTTAGTCAACACAATTTGTAGTTGGGAAATCTTTGATGGGATGTGCCAGGGGCCTCAATTGCTTTGTGGGTTGGGGGGTGTTTTATATATTCAAACTCTCATTATTTTACTCTGAAGGAAAATTGTGGCAAGGGCACAAACAATCTAATGGAATTGCTAGTGCTGAAAATTATATTAAGAAGAGCCTCGAAGTATGGTTTGAGAGCCTTGAATGTCTTTGGGGACGCCTTATTGGTGGTCAACTAGATGTTAGGTAAACAACATAATCATAATCTAAATTTGCATGATCTAGTGCTCAACTTGAAGGGAGTAATTTCGATGCTTGAATGTTTTTCTATTGGTCACGTATTTAAGGAAATGAATCACTATGTCAATGCCTATCAAAGGAATAGTCAATTATGCACTTTGGAGAAACCTATATGGTGAAAATTTTTGAGGTTGAGACTCATGAGTTTCAGAAAAAATTATGAAGTTGAAGTTCATGGTTTGAAACTTTCATTCACTTTATTAGTTTTAAAATATG
This sequence comes from Pinus tabuliformis, assembly GCA_031772625.1. Taxonomy (NCBI): domain Eukaryota; kingdom Viridiplantae; phylum Streptophyta; class Pinopsida; order Pinales; family Pinaceae; genus Pinus; species Pinus tabuliformis. Next base: position 922,971,045 of record CM062805.1, on the reverse strand, counting down.
ATGTCAACAAATATAAAAATATAGTTGGTTATATTTAAAAGTATTTATATTTTGTTAAATATGAATGGTATGAATAATATAGCTTCTTAGATGAAAATATAGTGTGACAGTGGAAATTTTTTTACATACAAAAGCATTTGAAGAATGTTCTTTTATATTGTTTTTAATGTAAAAATTATATATATATATATATATACAAAGTTGTTTTTACCAAAGTCCTCGTGTATATCCTCTTTTATGTATTAATTCTAACAATTATGGAAAGAATACATATTGTATAATCTTTATAACTTTTTGTTGTGAGAAATTTTGTTAGTTATATTATTTCATTTTTCATGATGGACGTAGTAGTTTATTTTGGTGTATATCCTCTTTTATGTATTAATTCTAACCATTATTGAAAGAATACATATTATATAATCTTTATAATTTTTTATTGTGAGAAATCTTGATAGTTATAGTATTTTGATTTTCATCATCGATGTAAATGAAAAAAATAGATTGTGTTGATGGCAATGTGATAATTTTTTTCTTTTAACATTTTTTTTGTTTTATTATTAGTAATTGATTTATTTTTTCTATGGAAAAAATATTAATGTTATTCAATCTGAAAACAAGGAAAAAATTACATTTTGTAGATGTATGATGGCATTACAATCACATGAATCAAAAGCCTACCCACAAAGAAGAGCTCAAAGCTCCCATATGAAAAATCCTCCGAAAATCCATAAAACATCTATAAAATATTGGGCACAGGTCACCCAGATGACCCCAATAAATCCCCAAAAAAACCCTAGAGAAATCAAACCCTAGGACAAGGTCTGAGGAAAAATAAAAGGCCAAGCATGGCCACCAAAAACGAAGAAAGGGAAGTAAAGAAATCCTGAAACTCCAGTTGAATAAACCTAGGAACAAGTCGTCCAAAATGCCAAACGAAAGGCAACATCCACAGCAGCGTCAGATCCTCTGCAAACGAAGAAAAAGAGGCATGTATCTGGGGCCAAAAACAACAAAGGAACCATGGCAACCCTGCTTCCTCAACTTCCAACTCCACAACATCAGCAATATAAAAAAATTGGCTCGAATTGAGAGTCAAGACGACTAAGCCTCAACCTCGCTCCCTCAACTCCCTTCTCAAAACTGAGGCTCCACCGGAAGAAAGCCACAATAGGTAGACAGAAAGGCTACCATAACCCTGTAACCCTATTCATGAACCATCAAGAGGCAACAACAACATCCAGGACAACAATGGGCAACGAGCCAATCCGACGGAGGGTTGTGGCATCATCGAACCAGAGCAAGAGGAGAACTGAGGGTTGTGGCAGTAAGGGTTTCATGTCGACAAGCCCGTCCTCTTATAATTAGTAATTGGTTAATGGAATAGAAGTTTATATTTTTATGGATCTAAAAATTAAATTTACTAATAATATAGTTTTTTTGTATTTTTAGATATTTTAAAATTTTTATTTTAAAATTAAGATGATTGATTGTTATTCCCTCTGCATAAATTCAAATCTTACAATTACCTTGATGAGTTTATTTTATTTTTTGTATTAAAAAACGCCTCACGAAAAAAATAAATATTATAATAATTGTAAATAAATATAAACATTTAAATATGACTTAAATAAAAAAAACTAAAATATAACAAAAATTCATCCCAAATATTAAAATTAAAAAATTAAAACATATATAAATATTGTTGAGAGTTTTCAAGTATATAACTCTTCACATTTTAACATTAAGTAATTATTATTTACCCATGTTCTATTCTCTATAATTTCCAATACAAAAATATGATAGGTGTTTCGTCCAAATACAAAAAGAATACACTAAAGGAGAATTACTTCTTGCACCAGATTGTGGGGTAGAAGCTCCTATCCACCCAACAAATAAGAAATAGCAGCCAAAGCCCTAATGTAATAAACAGATACAAAGATATTGCCCTATAAAATTATCAAACCTTAACCCAAAGATTATAGTGCGGCGGCAGAGGTGATGTGTTTTTTTTCTGGGACACAGCTATGTTGTGTTTTTCATTTTTAATTAAAATATGTATCTTTGAAATAAGTATTTTTTGGAAATTATACGGATGAGATGGGGAAATTTATCATTGAATGAGATGTTGATTAATTTGAATTATTATAATAAATTTTAATGTTAATGGTTATAATATTTAATAGTTAAAGTAATTTAAAAATCATATTTATTTTTAATATGCACTATTATTAGTCTGTGTAAACAATTGAGATGTAATAATTATAACTATTACAATATGATTGAATAGTTTTATTATTTTGAATTATTAATTTATTATTTATATATATATATATATATATATATATATATATATAATTTAAGTAAATATATAATATTGAACCTAAATTAATCACAATGATTTTTCTAGGTTTTAAGAATGTTTTAATTAAATATTAATGTTTTGTTGTGATACTAAATATGTTTTCAGAAATATTATCATTCTTTCCAATCTTTGTAGGTTTGTACATTTATTTTATACCTTTTTATAAATGTATATATAAACAATTTGCTTGTAACATTTAGAATGTATATACAAATAACTAGCTTGAAACATTTAGAGCAAATGCCTAAGTAGGCAGTGTTATTCTCAGTTGGAAGGTATTCTAACATTGTTTAAAGTTTTTGTGAAAGGAGCACAAATCACTTGATCACAACAAAAGACTATTCGGGTTTTCTTTCTTGGTTAATTGAAAATACATAACATAATGAATGGCAATTGGCCTCGTTGGAAATGTATGTACCATGGATCCTAATTACGTCAACAATGATGCACATACAACTCATTTTTTTATCATAAAAATTTGTTTACTTTGAATACGTAAATGTGGTTATTATCAAGCGACATGTCTAAATGTTTCAGAGTGTTATCAGCTAGCTTCTTTGATAAATCATTACATGTCATAAATTAAGTTCATCAATTATGATGAATAATAATGCATATCCCTTGATGACAAAAGTTTCTCCTTAGTTTCATCCATATAGTGAAAATAAAGATGGAGCAAATTCAATTTCTTCCACAGGCCCTTCCAGTACTTCTCTACATGCATGTTTCTCATTCTCTCCTCAATGATAGTAATTGAACAATGAAAATTTAATTATTGATAATGAAAACTCGATTCATTTAAGAGATTCTCAATGTCTCTCATGCTCAAGACATTGGTGTAGTCAGGTATAACATTAAGGCATAGATTTAGGGTTCGTGTTTTGTTCTCAAGAATGTATAAACACATTTGTTGCCTTAGCTCAACCGAGGAGACAATATTGTTAATGTTGAAGCACTAGTGAGTGTATCGATTAACGTCATGTTTGGTGTCCCAAATCCTCTCGAGCATCATGTGATTGTAAAGCACCTGAAAAGGGTCATATTTCATAGAAAATCAAATTGGATCGTAAATGAATTCTAGAACCAACATATCAACATATTCCAGAACACCATCTAACTCCATTTTCATATTTTGCATGGAAAGGTTTTCATGTTAGAAGCGAAGGAAGAGGATGTATACGATTTTGAGATATATGGGAAGAGATTTTATATGTAAAAATTAGTAGAACACTCTCTTACTTGATGCACACGCTTAGGGTTCACTCCCCATCTCAAATCACTTTGTCATATATATATATAATATCCCCCTAGGGCAGCTCAATTAGTAATCATCGTGATAATGAAGTGTTATGTACCAAGAGATTCAAGGTTCAAATCGATCTAGTTTACCTATGTCTACGAAAGGGGTGTACATAGGCACCTAGAGGTTATAGTGGTAGTGGTTGGAATCGACCATGTGTCACATAATTACGAAACTGGGCTAGTTGTTGATTCCTCTAGTCATAAAATAGTAATAATATAATCATCCCCATTTATGGTGTTCATGGGAAGTGTCTCCCTCATCCGCTCATGATGAGAGTCGATGATATAAATGAAGTGGGAAAGTTTCCCTCCAAACGGAAGCTTGCATGGATACTCGTACACCACACTCTGGAAACCATGAAATCTAGCCTGTGGGAACTTGTAGAGTTCATATTACCAAATGTACAGACCTCAAGGGAAGGACAATTAACCCATAAATCAACTTGCAAGGGAATTTTAAGAGTTATATTGACAATTATGGTGGATGGATGCAGCATTATAGCTCTGGATGGCTTGCTAAGGATAAATATTCCATGTTCGACGAAGATTTCATGGGGTGAATCTGCCTTCATGGACTGTTGGGAGGTTTTACGAAGTTGCTTGTCCTAGAAAGTTAATTCATGGAGGATCTGAGGCATGTTGGTATTACAGTGCTTATCAATTGGAAATTAGTCAGATGAGGAAGCTCCACCTTCGACGTAATTCACAACAAACACTATCAATTTAGGTTTGGCTTACCTATCATATCAATTTAGGATTGTGCTTCAATTGAATATGTTTTGCTAGTAGCATTGAGCTTGAAAATTGGGATTATTTGTTTATGTCTTATCTTCCATAGATGGGATTGTTAATTACGGGGGGAATGTTCATTTCAACTCGTTGACTTCTTGACCTCTCTCTAGTTATTTTCTTGACCACCTTTCTAATCTCCCCTTTCTATCTTTTCCTAAGCCAACACTAATTCATTTGGAAAAAAAAATTGCTCTCCCACATTGGTTTTCTAAGTATAGTTCTCTCAATCTTCCTTCCCAGCTCTTGCGTAGCCATTCTCCCTTTCCCATCACCCACATTACTCTTTGTTTCTTACCCCTATATTAATTCAGGCTCAATTGTAAGGCGTTGACTAACTACTATTCAACGTGGTGGAAGAAGAGGAAAATGTAGCTTCTCCTTGGCAACTAAGCATAGTCCTCCTTTTTTTTCAACACACTAAGACCCAAGCCGCAATGCAAGAAACTATGGAGTGCTATAGGGATATCATTTATGCAATGGTTCAAAGGGCCATCTCTAATGTAGATGAGAGGGTTAGAAATTCCAGGCGCTACATACCAAACATACAAGTTGAACGAGACATTAAGGATTGGATCCCTTGGGTGGGAACTCCACCAGGGCAAGAGAAACCTCCTATATGTATACCATAAACCTCTACTAGAATGCCAAGACACTCATGGGAAGAGTCTTAATTAACAAAGTTGATACCCAACAAGAATTGGTCATATGCATGGCAAAAATTGATGGATAAAGTTGACAAGCTCAATAAAAATTTCTCAACCCTCATCAAGAACCTGAAAAATATTGACTTTTCCTCCTATGACAATGACAGTGAGCCTTAGCCACCAGTACTGGTGCATTCTCCTACAGCGTAAAACTAAGCAAGCAAGTCTCTTGAAGCAGAATATCTTGTTGGAAATACTGAGAGGGGGATGAATCAGTATTTCTTTTCAATTGTTATTTTTACCAGTTAGATCACTCCAATTAGATCACTTATAATTAGAACACAAAATGAACAATAAGAATAAATACTTTTATTAATCAGATATAACATTAATCAGATATAACAGGACTCCAATCCTCTTCTTTACGATAATTCAAGTACAATAATAATTAGGGCTCCAACCCTAGATGAATACAACTATTCTTCAATCCACTGGGCTCCAACCTGTATTTTTCTAAGCACCGACTTGGAATTCGCAAGGCTCCAACCTCTAGGGCTACAACCCTATCTTCCCAAGGCTCCAACCTTGTCACTTTTAGGAACCAACCTCTAGGGATCCAACCCTATCTCCCAAGGCACCAACCTTGTCTCTATGAGGCTCCAACCTCCTGCTTCAATTCGTCAAGATAAGGTTAGTAATTATCCATGGCACCCAATGTCTTCTTCAACGAGCCCTATCTATCTTCAGCAATGCCTCCTCCAAATCACTTCATCAATGACAAACTTGTCTTCTTAGAAGGTGGCACCAATGTTATTCATATTACCCACACAAGTTTCTTCAAGGTTATATCATGAGGACCTTCAGCAATGCATCATGGTGTTTTCAATTAGCTAAATCTTCTCAAAAAGATTTCTTCACCAGGCTACACTAAGCCTACTCCAACAATATCTTCAAAATCAAACCGGTTCAATCCAAGGTCTTGCTCCACTACAATTCCTCAACAAAGTACTTCAAATTACTTCTTCAACAAGTTCTAAGGCACTTGTGAACTAGTCTTCCCGAGCTCTGTATCCCTTCAAACAATACCTACAAGTTGGCCTTCGATTGATGTTGATGACATGCTATATAATATAGGTCTCTAGGATATAATGGATTTGTAATCCGAGCTCCACAAACCACTATCCAAACATCTCTCCATAGTTTTAAGCACTGATCAAAGATAATTGTCCAAACTTCTGCACTAGGTAGCTTCAACACTGTTCAAAATCTTCAATAGGATAAGAGTAATCTCTCCACAAATGTACTTACCACAGGTTCAATCACTGAAGTGAGTTACCACAGTAGTCACCGCAGATTTGAGGTTCCTCTTGCAGATGTCCATAGGTCCTCTGTAATCCGAGCTTCAGTTCTTGGTTTCTGAACATAAGTTTGAGGGTATGGTAGATCATTGTTGATGACCACCTTGTTGCTTCAATGGATGTAGGCCTTTTGATCTCCTCATCTCTTCTAGGTACTGTAGTAATCATTTTCTGTGTGAAATTGTCTCGGTTATTAATTGAATGCTTCAGATACTTCTCGTTTACAAATTATCGACTAGTATTAGAATACTTCGGATACTGCTCATTCTCAATGGATGAAGGCCTTCTGAGTTCTGATCCAAGAGGTATGATATTTCTTCAGATACGTCTTGAAGGTTTACAAAGCCTCGTTAGATATCAAGCATATTGTTCCTTGTTGCTGGTACAAATGTTTCACAAGTCTGAGAGATTTTGTTTCATCAATATTTAACCCAACCAAAATTTTCTTCCTCTTCTCGACCTTAAGCTTCCTTTCCTTGGTGTTGTAAAGTTCATGAGTTGTGAATTGTATCTTACTCTTTGTGTTGCATAACCGAAGATGGTTGGAGGAAGCCGACTTGGGAGACAAGGTATAGGTCGGCTATATTGTAAAAATAAGACATATGACCTTAAAATCAATTGTCATCAGTGGAGGATGAGGATGGGTATCATAGGTTTGGGTATCGGAAGCTTTAACATGACACAACCTTGAAAACTTGCGATATAGGAAAGTTCTGATCAGCAAATGTGATATTATATTAAAATGTTATGATAAATCCAATAGGGTCCGCAACCATATCAGCAATCGAAGATTAGGTCTTATCGGAGGTTCCATTTCAAAGGTTATGAAAAAGTGGTGAATACGACTTGATAATTAAATCGTTAACTTAAATCAAGTTGGGTCCGCATATTGGAAGTCAAAGCAAATCAGAGGTTATATGATATCGCATATCAGAGATCAGAGGTTTTGAGTGGTGACACACAATAAAAACACTGATATGATATTTCTCTGATAGGGTTTTATTATATGTGTTGTGTTATATATGATCCCCACTATCATGTCTTCAACTATGTCATCATATCATCTCCATGTCATCATATGGTCCTCCATATCATCATGTGGTCTCCATCCATGTCATTATGTATAGTCATCTAAGTCATCAACTTATCAAATTTAGGTTAAGGTTTCTTCACATGAGCAAGGACATCATCATGGTTTTAGGGCCTCTTCATCAAGAGCAAGGATATCATATTCCCACAACAAGGATAGTTATAGGGCTTGTATATTGGACACATAATTGACACTCAAAGACTAGATCACTATGAACATCAATCTTCATGTTTTAGAGCATCATGGGCATCTTAGAGTAGACTTCTTCATTATTGTATTGACATCTTCATAATGTAAGAGAAACCTTAGCACCTGGGGATTGCATGAGCTTCATTGACATCACAACAATATTTTCCATCTCCAATAATGCTATATTGACATCAATGACAACCTTGACTAACAGTCTCCCCCTTTTTCATTAATGGAAATATTCTTGCCCTTCCAACATTCTCTCCCCCTTTGACATCAATGGAAAATGGGGTGCCCAAGTACTCCCCCTATCAATATGCTTCTTGATATGTTGCTCCCATTGTATTTTCTTCAATGATAGTTCTCTGTGATAGATATGTTGCTCCCCCTGTCAAGGTGCTCTTCCTTCTGGCAATGTGGTCCATGATAGATGTGTTTTCATTTCTTCATGCAATGAACCAACTCCCCCTGCCTGCATAAAATCCTCTAACTCTTCTTTTTGCTCAAGAAAAGAAAAAATTGCTTGCCTTGTGATCAAGTGGAAGACATCTTCAAATGTCTTCATGGAAATGGAAGAGGTAGATGATCCACCAACTCTCCTTGCCTTCATAAACTCCTCTAGCACTTCTTTTTGTTCAAGAAATATTGTTGCCTTGTGATTAAGTGGAAGATATCTTCAACAATGATCCATCAGATGAGTAAAGGATTATATTCTTCAATGTAGTTGCTCATGAGATATGATCTATCAAAAGATGATTGTCCATGTGTGACTCATCAAGGGTTGGATAACTTCAGCAAGAATGTTCGAGAATCAAAAGCTCCCCCTAATAGTATGCATGGTCTCCTTTTTGGCAGAGTCTCATCATTAAAACTTGGAATATAGACGCCAAAGATGTACTTATCAGATCAACAACATGGGTTGATGCCTTGAGTGTTCAAGACATTTTCTGATCCAATTTTCTTCCTTCTCCATACTTGTGTAACTTTCATTTCATGCTTGGTAGTCTTGGTTTTATCTTGTTTAGGGACCCAATTCAAGTTACAATTACAATCCATATGACAAATATTATGACATTTGTAGCATTCAGTTTTGTACATAAATGAGGAAGCATAATTTCCTCCTGCAAAGTTTCTTTTGGGAGACTGATGGGGACCATTATATTTGTCCTTGTGGTATGAACTACAATCCTTTGCCATGTCAATAACCAACAAATATTTGTTGATACCTGAAGGATGGAGATTGTCTTGATGTACTTCTAAATTTATTCTGCCTTGGGATCCTTTGATGATATCCATTGCCTCTTCTGTCTTCGACACTATATGGATATCTTCTTGGAGGAGGGTTTCTTCCAATGACATTTTGACTCTTCTCCTTGCTTTTGCTGGAATTGGGGGCATCAATATTTCTTCCAAGCTTCTCCATGTCCTTGTTGTTTGATGCATTAGGGTTTGCATCATTTTTTTTTAGGGTTCACCTGCATAACCAAGCCTTGATTTATTAAGAGGATGTCTTTGATGACTTAAGATGTCAAATAATGTTTGAGATCTCTTTAGACTCTTGTTTAGATGATAAAGTTCTTTCTTTAGGAGATAAATTTATTATTTCATCATCTTGCATTCTTCATCCTTCTTTGCTAGATTGTTCTCCATTTCTTCCTTCATCTTGGTTGCTTCACATGATTGGGCCTTAAATGAGGTGACATCTAATTTTAATTTGGAGATATCTTCATCCTTTTCTTCAAGTTGGCATGTCATGGCATTTCTTTCCTTTTCTGCTTCATCGACTTGTCCTTCTAAGAGGGTCAAAACTTCCATCACCTTTTCAGCTCCTTGTGCTTGTTTCTTTGCTTCTTCTAGTTGAGATTTAAGGGAGGAGACCTATTCCTTGTATTGACCAATTTTCTCTTCAAGTTTGTTCAAGTCCTCGTGCCTTTGTTCAAGATGGCTTGACAAAGTGTTTTCCTTTTTCTTTACTTTATCTAATTGATTTTTCATGGATATGACTTCTTCATGATGTCTTTTCTTGTTTTGATGACAATCCTCCTTTACCTTGGTGAGATCCTTATCTTTTTCTTGTACCTGAATCTTAAATAGGTCAACTTCCTTCCTTGTCTTGTCATGACTATGGTCACCATCTTGTAATTTCTTCTTAAGCTCTTAATTTTCCTTTTTCAAATTATTAATCTCTTCTAGGGAAGCTACAAGCTTCAACGTGAGATCTTCTTCGAAGTCATCTTTATTTTCTTCATCTTCTAGGTCTTCCTTGGCCTTGATGTCTTCACTCTTGTTTTCAGCTTCCTTAATGGGTTCTAGATTTCCTTATTTCTTTCTGTCATCTTCTTGACTAGTAATCATGGACAATGCTCCTTCCAAGTGAAGATCTTGAAGTTTGTACCACATACCTTTTGCCGATGAACATTTCTCCACTTTGGTGTTTATAACATCTGGTAGGCCATTCAATATTGCCTCCATCAATTTTGTATTATATTCCTTGGATTCTCCTTCCATCATTCTTTAAGTAATCATTGATTCCCAGACTTCAATGCCTTGAGCCATTAAGAAATTTTTCATTCTCATCTTCCATATATCAAAGTTTCCATTGAACAATGGAACTTTTCCAATTGATTATCTTCAGCTTTCACAGATGAGGAAGAGTAATCTTTAGAAGGATTGGAGGCTTTCTTCCTTGGCTATTCCATTTGTGTTCTAAGGATAAACCTTCAAGATGTTAGGCTTTGAGTGAAGGTACTAGCTCTGATACCAATTGTTGGAGATACTGAGAGGGGGGTGAATCAGTGTTTCTTTTCAATTGTTATTTTTACCAGTTAGATCACTTATAATTAGAACACAAAATGAACAGTAGGAATAAATACTTTTATTAATAATAGATAACAAGGACTCCAATCCTCTTATTTATGCTAAATCAAGTACAATAATAATTATGGCTCCAACCCTAGATGAAGACACCAATCTTCAATCCACCAAGCTCCAACCTATATTTTTCCAAGCACCGACTTGGAATTCACGAGGCTCCAACCCTATCTTCCCAAGGCTCCAACCTTGTCACTTTGAGGCACCAACCTCTAGGGCTCCAACCCTATCTCCCAAGGCACCAACCTTGTCTCTATGAGGCTCCAACCTCCTGCTTCAATTCATCAAGATAAGTTTAGTAATTGTTCATGGCTCCCAATGTATTCTTCAACGAGCCTTGTCTATCTTCAGCAATGCCTCCTCCAAATCACTTCATCAATGAAAACCTTGTCTTCTTAGAAGGTGTCACCACTGCTCTTCATGTTACCCACACAAGTTTCTTCAAGGTTACATCATGAGGGCCTTCAGCAGTGCATCATGGTGTTTTCAATCAGCTAAAGCTTCTCAACAAGATGTCTTCACCAGGCTACACTAAGCCTGCTCCAAAAATATCTTCAAAATCAACCCTCCTTCAAGAGTACTTCAAACTGGTTCAATCCCAAGGTCTTGCTCCACTACAGTTCCTCAATAAAGTACTTCAAATTACTTCTTCAACAAGTTTTGAGGCACTTGTGAACTAGTTTGTCTGAGCTCCTTATCCCTTCAAACAATACCTACAAGTTGGCCTTCAATCGATGTTGATGACGTGCTATATAATACAGGCCTCCAGGCTACAATGGATCTGTAATCCAAGCTCCACAGACCACTATCCAAACACCTCTCCACAAGTTTGAGCATTGATCAAAGATAGTTGTCCAAACTTTTGCACTAGGTAGATTCCACGCTATTCAAAATCTTCAATAACACTGAGAGTAATCTCTCCATAGATTTACTTATCATGGGTTCAATCACTAGAGTGAGTTACCATAATAGTCACCACAGATATGAGGTTCCTCTTATCGCTGTCTATAGGTCCTCTATAATCCGAGCTTCAGTTCTTGGTTACTGACCACAGGTCTGAGGGTATGGTAGATCATTGTTGATGACCACCTTTTTGCTTCAATGGATGCGGGCCTTATGATCTCCTCATCTCTTCTGGGTACTGTAGTAATCGTTTTTTGTGTGAAATTGTCTCATTATTAATGGAATGCTTCGGATATTGCTCGTTTACAAATTATCAACTAGTATTGGAATACTTCAGATACTGCTCATTCTCAATGGATGAAGGCCTTCTGAGTTCTGATCCAAGAGGTCTGAGATTTCTTCAGATACGTCTTGAAGGTTTACAAAGCCTCGTTATATATCAAGCATATTGTTCCTTGTTGTTGGTCTGAATGTTTCACAGGTCCGAGAGATTTTGTTTCATCAATTTTTAACCCAACCAAAATTTGCTTCCTCTTCTCGGCCTTAAGCTTCCTTTCCTCGGTGTTGTAAAGTTCACGAGTTGTGAATTGTATCTTACTCTCTGTGTTAGATAACTAAAGATTATTTTGAAATGAAGATCCGAGTTCATATATATATGGATTTCACCTTGAAGTGAAGAGACGTGACCTATGGAGGAAGCCGACTTGAGAGACAGGGTATAGGTCAGCTAGACTATAAAAATAAGACATATGACCTTAAAAAAAATCAATTGTCATCAGTGGCGAACGAGGATGGGTATCATAGTTTTGGGTATTAGAAGCTTTAACATGACACAACCTTCAAAACTTGCGATGTAGTAAAGTTTCGATGCAACAGACGCGATATTATATTAAAACGTTATGATAAAGCCAATCGGGTCCGCAACCATATCGACAATCGGAGATTAGGTCTTATCGGAGGTGTCATTTCAAAAGTTCTGATAAAGTGGTGGATGTGATTTGATAATTAAATCATTAACTTAAATCAAGTCGGCTCTACATATTGGAAGTCAAAGCAAATTAGGGGTCATATGATATCACATATCAGAGATCGGAGGGTTTGAGTGGTGACACACAATAAAAACGTCGATATGATATTTCTTCGATAGGGTTTTATTATATGTGTTGTGTTATATATGATCTCCACTATCATGTCTTCAACTATGTCATCATATCATCTCCATGTCATCATATGGTCCTCCATATCATCATGTGGTCTCCATCCATGTCATTATGTATAGTCATCTAAGTCATCAACTTATTAAATGTTTAGGTTAAGGCTTCTTCACATGAGCAAGGACATCATCATGGTTTTAGGGCCTCTTCATCAAGAGCAAGGATATCATATTCCCACAACAAGGATAGTTCTAGGGCTTGTATATTGGACACATAATTGACACTCAAAGACTAGATCACTATGAACATCAATCTTCATGTTTTAGAGCATCATGGGCATCTTAGACTAGACTTCTTCATTAGTGTCTTGACATCTTCATAATGTAAGAGCAACCTTAGCACCTAGGGATTGCATGAGGTTCATTGACATCACAAGAATATTTTCCATCTCCAATAATGCTATATTGACATCAATGACAACCTTGACTAATATCTCTTTATTGTTAATATTATTAGCATGTTTATTAGTTTAGAGTTTAATTTCTCTACTAGTCATAGTTTCATTCTGACCGTTTATTAGATAGCACATAGAATTAGTATTTAAAAGCTTTGAAATTATGCTACTAGTATGGTTTCCAACTATCAAAGCAATAATAGAACATAATTGTTTGTATCATTTTTTTAAGGTAATAAAAGTGGTTTGGCTTCACCAAATAATAATAATATATAATAGTATAATATAATAATATAATACAATATAATACAATAATAGTATTATAATATTAGATCAAATAAATTATAATATTATAATATTAATTAACCATAAAGAAATATTTACATTATATAATATTATATTATATTAAAAACAGTGTTATAATATTAAACATAATCTTATTATTAAAATTTTCACCAATTAAAGGGGTAAAGACATATGTAAGGTCCTAACTCTAATTTAGATTACTTTGACATTAATATTTTTTTCTTTATTGGAATAGATGTATTGATTTCAATGTTGACATTAATTTCTAATCTTGTTCCCTTGATTGCACTAAATGCATTAATTTCAATATATATGTTGATTTATATTCCATTTTAATTGTTTACACTAGATGCATTGATTTCAGTATAGATCTACATTTATGATCTAATGCAAATAGATAGATGATTTGTATTGCTTTCAAAGTAATTAGATTAATAGTGTGCATTGATTTCTGTTGGAGCAATCAGCGCGCAGCTAAAAAACAAGACAGAGACAAACAACATATAAAATCAAACACACAAATGACACAGGAGTTTTACGTGGTTCACCCAACCATTCTGGGCTACGTCCACCAAACATAGGCATCGGCAAAATTTTATTATCAAACAGGAGATTACAAGATAATTCAGTTCCTCACAAACTCTCACACTCTCCTCCCAATCTATATGGACACCTGTTTTATAGCTAAGAGGATCTAACTGCCTCATAAATCCTCTTACAGCAAATATAGGATGCATTAACTCTCTCCAAAACAAAATCGAGCTAATATAGCAACCAAATCAGATTGTTGTCACCTACTGAGATTTTTGCCCATTTTATCAAAACCGAAAATCTCAACAATCTCCACCTTGACAACAATTAGCCTGATGCCCTGTTTCTTTATTATTTATTTTTTCTGCAAGCCAAGAGAAGCCAAACACCAACACAGCTTCTCTAACAAAACTGGTTTCGTGAACATGTCTGCACAGTTTTCCTTTGTATGCACCTTTTCAAGAGAGACTCCCCTTTCAGTGATAACCTGTCTTACAAAATGGTACTTAATTGGAATATGCTTTGATTTACTATGATAGGCCAGATTCTTAGCCAAATGTATTGCACTTTGACTATCACAAAGTAACTTGATGTTGTCCTGTAACCTACCAAATTCACCAAGCAAACCTTTCAGCCAAACCGCTTCTTTGCAAGCATGCGAAGCAGCAATGTATTCTGCTTCAGTAGTGGATAAAGCAACAATGTTTTGTAGCTTTGACATCCAGCTAATAGCTCCACCTGCAAGAGTAAAGACATACCCTGAAGTTGACCTTCTCTTATCCAAATCACCTGCAAAATCAGAATCAACATACCCACAAACAGATTCACCACTCTTATTGTAAGTAATACAATAACTACTTGTGCCTCTCAAATACCGAAGCACCCATTTCACTGCTGACCAGTGTTCTTTACCCGGGTTTGCCATATACTTGTTGACAACCCCCACTTCATGTGAAATATCTGGTCGAGTACAAACCATCGCATACATCAAACATCCTACTACATTAGCATATGGAATTCGAGACATATAATCCTTTTCTTCATCTGTATTAGGACATAAACTAGAAGAAAGCCTAAAATGGGAAGCTAAAGGGACTGACACAGGCTTCACATTGTTCATACCAATCCTCATAAGTATTTTCTCAATATACTTTTGTTGTGATAGCTACAACTTACCATTGCTCCTGTCTCTGAAAATCTCCATGCCCAAAATCTGTCTTGCTGCTCCTAGATCTTTCATATCAAATGTCCTTGCCATCTGAGTCTTCAACCTGTTGATTTCTTCAATGCTTTTGCTTGGTAAAAGCATATCGTCAACATACAACACTAAGATAATGAACATGCCATTACTTAACTGCTTAAAGTAAACACAATGATCATATTCACTTCTTATATATTTTTGACTCAACATGAAAGAAACAAATTTCTTGTACCACTATCGAGGCGACTGCTTCAGACCATACAACGACTTCTTGAGCCTGCAGACAAATTTCTTATTGCGATGCTGAACAAACCCTTCCGGTTGTTCCATATAAATTTCCTCATCTAAATCACCATGTAAAAACGCAGTCTTAACATCTAGTCGCTGTAATTCTAAATCAAGCAAAGCAACTAACGCTAACACAATTCTAATTGAAACAATTTTAACAACTGGTGAAAATATCTCATGAAAGTCTATGCCTGCTTTCTGAGAAAACCCTTTTGCAACCAGCCTCGCTTTGTATCTGTCCTCTGTATCATTCACACCCCGTTTTACCTTGAAGACCCATTTACATCCCACAGTTTTCCTGCCTTTGGGAAGTTCAACAAGATCCCATGTGTCATTCTTACCTAAGGCCATCATTTCTTCCTTCATGGCTGCTTTCCATTTGTCACTCTTTGAACCTTCTACAGCTTCCTGATAACACAAAGGTTCATCATCATTAGCAGTCAAAGCAACTGAAGTAACATAATCATCATACCTTCTAGGAGGGCGTTTGATTCTTGTAGACCTCCTTAAATATGTTTCCGGTGCTTCCACAATTGGCTGACTACCATCTGTAGGAACTTCTTCATGATCACCATCTGAGACCTGTTCATGACCTACATCTGAACCCTGTTCATAATCTGATTCTGAAACTTGTTCATGACTAGAATCTGAACTATGGTCATCATGACTATCATTAGAAGTGCTGCCAAACTGAATGTGCTGAAAATCAGATACATCATCCTGTTTCAATTTATTATCTACATCTAATTGTACAAGAGAGGATTCATCAAACTTTACATCTCTGTTGATGATTATTTTGCGGGTAGTAGGATCTCACAATCTAAATCCCTTTGTTCCATCACCATACCCAACAAAGATATACCTTTTTGATTTCGGATCTAATTTAGTTCGCTGATGTTTAGGCACTAGAGCATATGCATCACAACCAAACACTCTGAGTTTAGAATAATCACAAGGGTGTCCTTTCCATACCTCTTGAGGAATCTTGCAACCTATCGCTGTCGATGGCGATCGATTTATCACATAACAAGCTGTAGCCACTGCTTCTGTCCACAACTCCTTCTGCAAACCAACATTACTCAGCATACTC
Source organism: Pinus tabuliformis (assembly GCA_031772625.1). Taxonomy (NCBI): domain Eukaryota; kingdom Viridiplantae; phylum Streptophyta; class Pinopsida; order Pinales; family Pinaceae; genus Pinus; species Pinus tabuliformis. The sequence continues at coordinate 922,954,510 of CM062805.1, read as the reverse complement.
CTTGCTCTCTCCAAAAGAGTCCTGTTCATGCGTTCAACAACTCCATTTTGCTGAGGAGTATACACAGTAGTCTTATGTCTCTCGATCCCTGCATCCTTGCAATATTTTTCAAACTCCTTGGAAGTAAACTCACCACCATTGTCAGTTCGTAAACATTTTATATTTCTACCAGTGATGTTTTACCAATGCTCTAAACTGCTTGAAAACTGTAAAAACAACAGACTTCCTTTTCAACATGTAGACCCACACTTTCCTAGAAAAGTCATCAATAAACGATACAAAATATGACGAGCCACCATATGAGGCTGTAGGTGCTGGACCCCAAACATCTGAATGGATATAATCAAGTATTCCTTTACTAGTATGTTTGCCTGTTTTAAACTTTTGTTTACTTTGTTTGCCAAACAGACAATGTTTACAGAAATCTCACTTTCCAGACCTTAGATTAGGAAGTAAATTGCGATCAGCCAAAATCTTTAACCCTCTTTCGCTCATATGGCCCAACCTCTGATGCCATAGGCGAATGGAACTACTGTCATGTTCAGATACCGTAGACACATGAACTGACCCTGTTCTTCCTTCTAACTGAAACATATTTCCTACTTTCTTAGCTTTCATTACTAGTAAAATACCTTTGTAAATTTTCATTACTCCACCTTGAATGACAGTTTTATATCCATTTGTGTCAAGTGCCCCCAGTGAAATCAATTTTTTCCTTAAATCTGTTACATGTCTTACATCAGTTAACATTTTTGTTGTCCCATCAAACATTTGCAACTGTATACTCCCTATTCCCACAATATTAGATGTGACATCATTACCCATGTACACGACTCCATCATTCACTGATCTATATGTCTTAAACCAGTCTCTATGAATACACATGTGGTTTGATGCACCGGAATCTAACAACCAATGTTGATCATAATTTGAAAAATTAACTGATAAGACTTCGTCGCTCATACCTGAACCAGATGCTGAACCTGTATCAATCGTGTTCGCTTCCTTCTTTTCTGTCGATGAAGCTTCTTTAGAAGTTTGTTGTCGCTTCCAGCAATCCTTCTTCAAGTGCCCCAATTTGCCACAGAACCAGCACTTTACTTTACTCTTCTTTCCTTTTGACTTTGAACGCGAATCGCTGCGCTTACCAGAGCGTCTTTCTCTAGAACGACCTCTAGCCATCATTGCCTCTGATGTAGAGGTGTCAGCATTCGACCGCTTCCTGGTCTCCTCGAACAACAAAGCTCCGACGACATCATCAAATTCAATGGTTTCGGATGAGCTAAGACTTATAGAAGTAACAAAATGATCCCATGACTCAGGCAACGAGCTCAATAAAGTTATGGCTTTATCCTCGGATTCAAATTTTACTTCTATGCTTTCTAATTGCACCATTAGAGTATTAAACACATTCAAATGATCAGTAATAGAAGTACCTTCCTTCATTCACAAACTGTATAGCTGTCGCTTTAGGAGAATCCGATTTTCAAGGATTTTGTCATATACAGCTTCTCCAACTTCGTCCACAAACCAACAGAAGTCTTCTTTGACACGATGTTAAATAAAACATCATCAGCCAAACACAGTCGAATACCACTCAAGGCTCTTCCATCCAATTCATTCCATTCATCATCTGTCACGGGGTACGACAACTTGGATCTGCCCAACAATGCCTTCGCCACGCCTTGTTGTACCAGCAGATCATGCATTTTTACCTTCCAGATCTCGAAATTATTTTTGCCGTTAAACTTCTCGATTTCAAACCGGGCACTCTGAGTTTTCGCCATCTCGTCGCTAAACTCAAACAATCTCCAAATCCAACTTTAAAAAAAAAGAAGTTATTATATATGACAAATGCCTATGCCTTATTGTATATTGCTTTTACTCTATATTAAAAAAAAAAACAAACCCCTTTGCTGTTTGAATTTCAGCTTACAATTTAGAAGACAAAACAACCAATGCTTCACGCTGCCCATGCAGAAGAAAAACCCGCGCCGGAAGCAAAACACACGCACCAGAAAGGGACTTGGCGCTTGCTCAAGAACAGAAGATCCGCGCCAATGAAAAAACGGTGTAAGTGTTTATAACTGGCGCGTGTATACCTCTAAATCCTGCACCGATCTGAAACTTGGCGCACTGGCGCTCTTAATTAAATCGGTTCTGCGCCATCCTGGTTATTGGCGCGCCTGTTTTATCACTTCTCGCGCCAATCCCAAAACAAAAAATAACGCAATACGCTCCAATCACGTGCTGGAGGAATTGATGTCGCGCTGCAGTTCGATCGGAGCTCTCTAAACACCGTAAACAACGCGTCATCCACACCGATACTCAACGCGTCATCCACACCGATACTCACCAGCAGTTCTGCAACGCAGTTTTATAACTCAACGCCATTCTCACGCACAAAATAATCCACCGCAGCAAAGCCACTGAAGTAATGGTTAATCCACCATTCAACGTACGTTTAATCCACGCATAACACGCAGGTCCACAGTTACGCATCTAGCATGGTGTAATCCTTACGCAGTCACGTGGAGTGTTAAAATTTAACGATGTTTCAAACAGCCTTCATACGCCCAATCGCTATGCACAGTCAAACAGCCTGATCACACACGCAGGCTGATCACCAACGCAGGCATACGCAGTGTTTTGTGAGTGCCGTTCAGCCAACACCACCGTTGCCTGATCCAACAGCTCCAACTGCACGCAGGACGTTCACAGCACCTCCAGCAAACTTTGGACCCGTCACTCCTCCGCTGCGTGCTCCTCCAACATGCTCTGATACCACTTGTTGGAGCAATCAGTGCGCAGCTAAAAAGCAAGACAGAGACAAACAACATATAAAATCAAACACATAAATGACACAGGAGTTTTACGTGGTTCACCCAACCATTCTGGGCTACGTCCACCAAACATAGGCATCGGCAAAATTTTATTATCAAACAGGAGATTACAAGATAATTTAGTTCCTCACAAACTCTCACACTCTCCTCCCAATCCGTATGGACACCGTAATAGATCCCAAGTTAAGATGGATCTAGGTTGGCTAAAATAAAAATAAAAAATATATTTTTTACAATATTTATACACATGTTACAACATTTCAATATAATATTTATATTAATATTAAGATAAACTTTATTCATTTATTCATTAATAATGATATAATTATATTTATTTTTCCATATTTGATATAAATATTTAATGATATTTTTTTTGTCTTGTTGATTTGATCCACAAGAATTTGAACCTTGAATCGTTTTATTTACATAATACTTTATATTACAATTATCACCAATTAAACTACACGTCATAAGCTAAATATAATAATTTATTAAAATTAAAATTATAATATAAAGTATTATTATTATATAAAATATTATATATATATAGAATAGTATAGTTTATTAAAATTGTAATTGTAATATTAATAATTAAAATTATTGTATTATGAAATCCCAATGAAAACGCGAGAGATATGTTTAGTTCATATAGAAGCGTCCCATTCACGAGGAAAAGGACTAAAGCCTCCGGACAGCCTATGATGTATTTTTTTTAAACATTTTTATTTTATCGATGATTTGATTTTCCCTGAGTTTCCTTAGAGCAGATTGTGTATAGAGTTTAGCTTTGGAAAACTTAAAATCATGTTATCATGTGAAATATTATATATGATGTTTTATGTTTAAAAAAATAATTAAATGTATAAAGTTGGTAATAGAGTTTACATATATGATTTGATTTTATTTTTATTTTGATTAAGTCCAAAATGTTTATTTAATATTATATTATTTCTATAATATTGAATTCCATTTGTGTCCAAATTATATTTTATAGTATATTTAATAAAGTTTATATTAAATTTATATTATACATATTTATATTAATTCAAAATATATTAATATATTTTTTAATATTTTAAATTAATACATTATTATCAAATAATTATCTAATTTAATATGGTAAAGATGTAATGTCTTATAAATATTTTGACTTAGTTAAAATAAAAATAAAATATAGCAATTAATAATTATAATTATCAATAATGTATTTTAACTAGGTCAAATTACATAATACTAGATCAAATTAATAATTAAGCTAACCCGGATCCATCTTAATTTTGGATTACCAAGCTAAGAGGGATCAAATCTCTTGAAATGCAAACTTTTTCTAGAGTGAAAAGATATTTGAAATCTCTTGAGATGCAAACCTCTTCTAGAATGAAAAGAGATTTGATCCCTATCTACCCTTGGCAGATCAAGAGTTAAGATGGATCTAGGCTGGTATAAATTTTGTCCAGTATTTTTTCTCATGTTTATCCTCATTCATAAGTTAACCAACATATATCTATCTTAATTTTGGAGCATTGCTAACAATCATGTTTCTCAAAATGTAAAACATTTTTTTAGTGCAAAACTTGAGGAAAGATTTACACCTCGAAATATTAGATTCCTATCAAATTCTAGTAGATTCAGAATTAAGATGGATCTATTTTGATTCTTAATAATATTATTTATATTTATAAAAATTTATATCTCTGTATTTAGAAATATTCTTGTTTATTATTTTAGAAATATTCTGGTTTATTATTTTGTTAAAATTATATATATATATAATAGCTTGGCATTTTTATTTGACATGTTTTATAAAAAAAAATTAATTTGAATTTTTAGTATAATAATTAATTTTATAAAGAGAGCATATATTTAAAATATTTATGTTAATTTTTTCTATATTTATTAATTATATTTAACTAGCACAACTATATGGCTAATAAAAAAAAATGTTTTTTTTTTCAAATCATCCAAACACCTCTATTTCTTCAAACAAGAGCTCAAGGTAAAAGTTCTCAAAATCAAGGTAAAGAGAACTAAAGTCACATGAAACCAAACCTTAAAGTCATGTGCATTAACAATAAAGTCATCCATCTCCCATGCAAGTGCATCGTAAGCAACAAGGTGCACTCGATCCAAGGCTACCGTTGGAAAACAAGCTACCCTAACAGTGCATCTAACCATTTAATTTACTTAAGGAAGAATCAAAAGAAAGAACATGTATCTTTTGTAGGAAAGGAGCAGTTGAAACCAAATGGAACTTTATCATGGAATGTTCAGCTTATGAGGATGTTCGTAATCAGTTTGAAAGTAATCTGAAGGTGAAAAGTTTGAGCAAGTTGTCTAAGGAAGCAAGGCTCACAAAATTGTGAATTTCTTGATCAAGATTCATGGCAAAAAGGTTGCTTTAGAGGGGAACCTAAGAATGTGATGCTTTGTTTGGTTTGGATTTATAAGTCCTTTAGACAACTGGGTCTCGTGGAAGTCATTAAAATTCCTTCATTTCAATTCAATTAAAGTTTGATACTTCAAACCTTTATCTTTATGAAATAATCTATTTTATGTGAAATGTGATCCAATGTCAAAATCTTTCATTTCATTTTAATTTCGGTGTATTTCAAAACAAAAATTGATCGGTGTATTGGCGCAGAGACATGTCAAACGGCGTGGACCATCTTAGTCGTCATCGGTAGGAATTCAAAGAGAAAGCCACGTAAGCCTCATAAAAACATCTTATCTTGTGGCTTCTTTATGGAAGTACTCACTACTCTTCTCCTTTAGGCAACTATGAAATGCAATTTCATTTTAATGAATGTCTCTTTCTCTTGGGCAATAGTTTCAGTAAGCAACTTAAATTCTATGTGAGTTTACTATTGGATGGTGAGAATTAAAAGAATTAAAAGGGATGATGATTAAAGATATCTCCATCTTTTGATCTAGAAGTTCCTTTCCAATTTCAAAATATATATGCTTATCCACGTAAATATGAAGTTCTAAAATATAATGATCACAAATATAAATCATTATTTTAAATTATATGGTATAATAGGTCTTAATATATATATAACAAGTACAACACTGTGTATACTATAAATAATGTCAACATTTGTCATGTCACTTGCAAAAATTGAACCAAGGTGGAGAGGATTTCATTCATTCCTCCCAACCACCCACGATAACCCCAATCGACATTTTCACATCTTTATATATTAAAATATTTTTATTCCTAATTATACGTTTATTAATATAATAAATGAAAATAAAATTATAAAGAAACTCAATGGAGAGCTATGTTGATTACAGCATCTGGCGGCTAGGGCTTCCCTAACAGTCAAAGGTTCCTTGCAAATTGCTCGAGCTCGTTTGGATGGTTTAGACGTGTGGATCTCTGTGTTTGCAAACTCGTAGCTTCTCTCGTTTTTGCGATCGCCTGTGTTTGCTATGCATTCTGTTCACAATGACATGGAGAAGGTTGTAGCTTTTAGATCCCTGGTGCAGGCTCAAAAACTTTGAGGGACTTCTTCTCCAATAAAAAAAAATGAAAATAAATTAGATGAGATCCCTACGGTGGATCTCTCCCCTTCAGATCCATGCAAGAGAGCCTTAGTTCTCTCAAAAAAATCATTGGTCGACAAGTTTATGGGCTTGTGGCTGAATCCAAAAGTTGTTGAAACCTAGATTGTGAAACAATGGGCCGCCAAGATTCAAGGACAAGTAACTTTCTTTGTAATTAAAAGGGGTTTCTATGTCTTTTTGTTTCTCAATAAATTGGAAAGAGATTTGATTTTCAGATCAGGTATGTATTTCATGGGGTCCATAGGCCTCTTTATCACTCCATGGACTCTTGATTTGAATCCAAATTCTGAGATCATTTCCATGTTGGTGTGGGTTTGGTTGCCATGCTTCCCTCTCCATCTTTGGGGGCCTGTTGCACTAAAAGACATTAGAAACAAGTTGGGCCACTATCTAGATAAAGCATAACCAAAAGACGGTCAACTTTCTTGTGTTTGCATTTGTGTTGAGGTAAACCTTAATGAAGGTTTATCGAAGGTTCTAATGATAAATATTGGAAAATGGACTCATATCCAGGAATTGGACTATGAACAAATTCCTTTTAAATGCTTCATTTATCATTCTCACAGGCACTTTGCAAAAAATTGCCCACAACCAAAAAGATGAGCAGGTCCAAGCCCATGCTTCTAAAGAGACGAGTTTCCAACTAGCACAAAAGAAAAGAAGGAATCAAAAGAGCATGTTTGTAGACCCAAAGAAATATGTTGTAGCAGATTCAATCCTGGAAATTTCCTCCAGACAAAACTCTTTTAAGGCTCTTAAAGACCCTGAACAAGAAGAAGATTCCCCCATGGAGGAAGCCCCAAATGAAGATCAGGGAAATACAGAAGAGTTCGGGGAAAAGAAAGAGTAACCCCCTTCAGAAGTCAACTCTCCTGGTCCAAACCCATATTTTGAGAAAAAGGCATTGGAGTTGATACCCTCCGCTCTTGCATAGATGAAGTGGTATATGCCAAAGTTCTACAAGGAATCTATTGAAATTAGAGCAACTCATGCAAAAACATGCATAAGAGACAAAGCTAAAAAATATTTCTCCTCGAATGCAATGGAACCCCCTCTCACAACAAGCGGGAAATCCAATAAAGAAAGGCGAGAATGCAATGTCCTGGTTTATCAATTTTCCTAATTTTCTTAGGAAATTACTTAAAAATTTCTACCATAAATTTCTCCAAGCAATTGCAGAACGAGAACCATGAAATTGCGGCAAAAATAAAATAACATTTCCAAATAAACCCAGAAATGCCACAATTGCAAATAACACAAGAAGTGGATAATTGAGTAGCTTTATTTATTATTAGAGCAATTACATACAAAGATTTCGATAGAAATACTTGTAGTGATGACCACAAAAGATATGCTGCAATAATAAATCGGGTGTCCAAAATAGGATTGGAATTCAATAAGCTACAAATGTGAATTACTACCCAGAAATTCTACTACCACTGATGTTGGACGTGAATACCAAAATCCAAACCCAAATATTGACCAAGCATATTGACCTAATTCCAGTTGACCCTAAAAGCCCCAAAAAGTGTGAATTACCCAAAAAATATTGTTGTTGTTGCTAATGTTGTTGGAGAAGAATTGGAATTTCTGCCCTTGAAACTACTCAGAAATTTATGAAAATTGAATGCACAACTCCTCCCGCCAAACCCATAAAAACCCAGAAATAGTTTGGCTTAACCCCAATTCAAAATCAAACCCACAATGTGATGCAAATCGTCTAATTAACTAGCAATATGCCCTGCAATAAGAAGACACAATTTCGGCATGAATATTTCCTGTAAAGTTCTATAAAATTAGCTATAGGCTCCTCACACTCAAACCAGCAAAACCCAGAAATTGTTTGGGCTAATTCCAACTGACCAGGAATGCCCAAAATAGAGTGAATTTCAAGCTACATAGTTTTGTGCCCAACCTGAGAGGAACTACTAAGAAATGATAAAAATCTTTAACAAGTGGCTGAGAGATTTTGCATGAATATCCTTCGACAAATATATATCACTATCACTATGCACAAGTTCAAGTATGTATTTCTTTCTCCAGTTTAAGCTATAGGGAAATTCATCCCTGTGCATTTTTCCAAGTGCACAACCTTCACAATCAATATGTTCATTTCTTAAAATAGGAATTCCATCAACCATACCTTGTTTCTGCAACAACAATAAGTCATGAAGGTTGATGTGACCAAACCTTTGATGCCAAAGATTCTCTGTTGTCATAGTCGTTGAAGTTAAAGCTTGATGTGGCATGCTTGTAACATTAAACTTATACAGGTCTCTAACTCGTACTTTTGATGCAATCAGCTTCTGATGATTCAACAAATATTTTATAACACAGTAAGTTTTGAAAAAATCTACCTTTAAATTTTGATATGCAATCATGGAGATAGAGATCAAATTATTTTTAATACCAGGTACATACATGACATTCTAGATGTGCCTGATATTACCATTAGGCAATATCACAGGAATATCTCCATACCCTTTAATCTAATATGCTCTGTCATCTCCAAGGTAGATGTTAGCACCATTGTTGGTCTCCTTAAAATTTTCATACCAATGTTTATTACCTATCATATGAGTGGATGCTCCAGAATCCACAAACCAAGTTTCAGCCTCATCGGTCTCAGTAGAAAGAGCAGCATCAAACACAAATAATTTAAGATCATGATTCTGATCTTCACCAACAAAATGCCCTGTATGCCTCTTGTGTCTATGTCTGGTTTCATCAATCTTCTTTTTATAACAATCTCTAGCAATATGACCAGTTATGCCATAGTAAAAACACTTAATTCCTAAATCATTTCTAGCAGATGACATACCTTGAAATGGATTTTTTGAGATGGACCACTACTTTTCTGTCCTCCTCCTAGTTTCCCTTTGAAGAAATTTTTCTTTGCCACCAATGCCAGATCTGCATTGTAAGGCTTTAGTTTCATACACCTCTCTTCTTCCTACATCAAAATCCCTATCAACTCTTCAAAGGTGGGAGTTTTCTCCCTCGCCGCAAGCCCTGTAATGAACATCTAATAATCCTCTGTCATGCCATTTAAGGTAATCGTGACGAGATTAGTGTTGGACACTTTCTCCCCTATGTCGCCCAACTTGTCTCTTAGTTCTTTGATCCATGAGATTAATGCAACAACGGATTCATTCTCCTCCATTCTAATGGAGAGAATATTACTCTTCAGAAACAACAAACGATTTGTATTTTTTGTTTCATACAAATCCTTGAGTGTCACCCAAATGTCATTAGCGGTTTTTCATTCTCGGATATGAGGGATTATGTTGTCTTTTACCGACATCTTCAACAACACCTTCGCTTTATTTTCCCTCTTTTCCTAATCTTGAATTGATGTGATTGTGGCACCACCAGTTGTAGTCGGATTTGCTTCATCTTCGTTTGCAATTGTCCACGCACTATAACCCTCGAGCAATGTCTGCAACTTGAACTTCCAATGGGCATAATTTGACCCATCGAGCTTATTGCTCTCATTAAGGTACGTCTCTGCAATGTGATTATTCATTGTGACAAAACAAGTCGATCTACAGATCCACCTCCAAATCCTCTAGCAATTGATCTACAAATCTAACTCCAGATCTTCCAACAGTCGATCTATGGATCCACCTCCAGATCCTCTAGCAATTGATCTGCGGATCTAACTCCAGATCCTGCAACAACCGATCTATGGATCTAACTCCAGATCCTCCAATAAAATGCTGGAGAGGACCACCAACACAGGTACATCTGGTCTCGGGTTGCCTCTAACATGCACAAAATAACAATGCTAGTCCACCTTGTTGCAGGTCACGCTGACCAAAATTCTCATAAGTTTTTGGCCATCAGCGCGAGAGTAACATTGTTCACCAACATTGATCAACACCCTTTCACTGTGTATGGCCAACGTTGATCAGCATGACTTCTCCTTGTCGGGGTCACACTAATCAGGCTTACTCAAAATATCAGCGCTCTGTCACAAAAAAAAGTTGTACCAACCACCAAGGCTTACACGCTCTCCAATCTCAGCCACAAGGGCTCTCAACCACCAAGGCTCAACACAGACCCAACTCAGCCACCAAGGCTCTCAATCTAGCCACCAAGGCTCTGATACCATGTTAAAAAATGGAAAGACAAATTAGAATGAAACTTACAAACTAAAACTAGCAGCTCACAGGTGAGCAAAGCTACACCTGGAGACTGCCCAAGTAGTACCGCTCTATTTCATTAATCATCAAATCAGAAATATATAAGTTTACATTCAATTTATGGAGATCAAAACTATCTCCTAGAAAATAGGAACTAACTCTAATCTAAGACACACACACAACCGTGAAACAAAATTTCTCCATTAATTTCCACTAAAAGTGCAACTAGTAAAGAATTAATCAAACTCTATAAACGGACATGTAAATCACTTTCTTCTAGGAGAGGATGAATTTCTTTCAAGAAAATTTAGATGGAAAACCTTGCGTAGTTGTTGGCAAAAGTGTTCAGTTTAGTCAGTGATCTATTGGAATAAATTGAGAACTTTGATTTGGTGGTTGTTTGCGATTAGCCCACTTCAATTTCCCCTTTACATAGGAAGGGAAAGTTATTCTTAAGAATTAGTTAGTCAGAATCTCTTAAGTGCCCACTTTAGTAAACAAGGATTCCATTGTTAAAAGGGGGCTAATTAAGTGTGGGTACGGAGAATTTCGTGAATTTTTGAGAGTTTGTTTTCCCTTCCGGTAGCAATCTCATTTGTGATCACCCTCAAGTCGCTATTTTGAATTTCAGTGTCCACAATTGCTACCGGGTCACAATTTCATCTGTGATATTCTTCAAGTCACAATATTCACTTGTGACCTTCTTCAATATTAAGATTACAAGTCACGAAGTTGCAAAATTGCACCTGTAAAGGTTAACGATATATGTGATCTCATATATTATGCGACCTGACTACCAGCGACCTCCCACAGGTCGCACTTTCCACCTGCGACCTTCCTCAAAGTCACATTTCAACTTGTGATCTCTTTCAAAACGCATTCACAAATCCAACCGATAGAATGACTGCAAAAGGCTTCTATATGACTGTGCACATCCAACCAGCATACGCTCTAGGAACATCACTAACATGGAAGGAAAGACATACTACACGTTGATGCGCTGGGAATGAGACAAAATGGTGCAATAAAGAATAGAGGGTGTAATGCATGAGCAAAGAGCCGACAGAGGTATATCACCAGTCCATTCAAGTCCAATGGCATCAACTCTTGTTTCTCTCATGAGATCCAGCAATCCACCATTATCATTAAGGCACAAGACAAAAGGAACACCAGGGCACCTGGCCTTAACAGTGCTCACAACCTTTTAATATACATCTTGGACCAATCCCAACTGATCTGTAATTAGTTGTCCACCCACATGAATAAAAAATGTGTACACATTATGCATCGGAATCGACTTGAAAAATGTTGCACTCTGATTTTGCTTCCGTAAGTTGGTAAAAAAGAGCCACTAATACAGTGGGGGATCTGAGGCACATTATATTGATTGTTGTAAATTTTTTAGTGGTTCCACCTTCCACACTATATGTAGCAATGGTCCACGTTGCCCCCACAAAGCCCAACACTGTTGTTGTGCTGCCAATCTATGGGATTTAACTCCGCACGCAAAATGTTCAGAGACTCCCCAACAAATAGAAGTTTTTCAAGCTCAATAGGATGCAATACTTTCAAACCCTCTTTTGAACGAATTGGATTGGGAATAATAGGGCCCTTCACATCGTCAATTTCAAATGAGACTCCAAAAGCTGGCAATGGAGTGAGTATATCTAAATAATAATAACGTCATCAGGATAGAATGATCTTTGAGGCTACAAAGGGATTTCCACAATCATATCAATTTTCTCTGAACTTTCATGGAAATTTTCAATGCTTGTGCCACTAATGCCTTTTTAACTAAATCTTACCATCTTGAGAGTTGGTTTCTGAGACCTCAGGATAGGAATTAGTTTCTATTTCTTAGGTTATGATTCTAACTTTCCTAAATCTATGATTACTATATAATGTGTGATGTACATGGACAGTGTAGAGTGTTCTGCACAGCCAGACTCTCCTGGTTCAGTCTCTTAGTCGTAGAGCTAACCAGTGGTTGTTTTTATTAATTCAAACATCACTTTTTAACATGGTATCAGAGTGATAGGGTTGAGGAACCTGTATGCTGAATGAAGGATTTGCCCAGTGCGACTAAGGCGAAATCTGTTGGCATTTTGACACCAGTGTGGCAATATGGTATAGGTGTTGTCCTTGATGGCAACTCACTTTGGTGACAGATCTCAGTTCAGGCGCTCAGAATGAAGGAAATCTTGTATACGCAGGTTCACCTTGCCGAAGACGCGTATACACGCAGGTTATACGTTCAAAAGTCGCGTATGCGTATACACGCACTTTTATGCACAGAAAAGTGCATACATGGTGGGAAACTTATTTTTGGTCCGTGGTTGTTAGTTCTTGGAATTTGAACCTATGGTTTTGAACCATGATATCTCGTCAGAAGTGTTGACCCCAGGTTTGGGCCCTTGGTATTGGTTTATTATGGTTTTGGACCATGGTATTGTGGAAGGGCTAAAACTATAAAAGAGGAAGGAGATCATGTGGCAAAGAATATCTGATTTATTGAATATCTGATTTATTGAATATCTGATATCGCGCTAGATCTGGAATACTATTGATTGGGTTATGGTGCAGATCTAGATCTGAATGAAGGAGGAACCTGAGCGCAAGAAGGATAAGGACTATTGATGGATCAAAATCTCAAGGCTTGAACATTGGTATCTCTGTATGATTTTGATCTGTTATATGTGGCGCACTCTTGATCTATAAATCCGGGTTAGCTAATGTCTGAATGCTTAAAAGAATAAATTATCCTTTATAGATCTATACGCAGGTTCAGTGAAGTGCAGGTGCGTATACACGCTTTTTCTGTGAATGAAAGAAGCGTATACGCAGGTTGGTTATGGGACAGAAGCGTATACACGCAGATTGATGAATAGTGAAGTAGCGTACATATCTTGATTTATGTTCTAGCTGCTTCTGTTTTATTGCTGCAGTGTTCTGGGTTCAGAATTGGTGTTTGATTACAGTTATTGTGTTCTCGGTACAGCTGACAGAGAAGTGTTTATCTAATTCAGTTTTTGATTGGTGATGATCCAGGTGGATATTGGTGGCCACCTGCCAAGTCCACCTGGACCCCCACCATTGTCTTTCTCAGCATTTTCAGTTTCCTTAATTGTAGCACAACTTACTATTTTTAGCAGTTTTTCGGGTCCTGAACTTCCGGAGCCGTTTTGAGGCCCTAAACGACGTTTTTTGGGAAATCTACCGCCAACGATTTTTCTGATAAAAAATCGTCTTTTCCGTCGTAGTCCTCGGAGAGATCTTTCCAACGGGCTATCATGCACGTCAAACGGAGATAGTATGACTAATTCGCGACCCCGGGAAGTTGATGTACCAACTTACCCAAAAACGGGGCCCACAATTTGGCGTTTCATCTTCTAGGGTTAGGTTTTGGAATGTGAAGGGTTTCCTATTGTTTCTCAACAATAAATAGGCCTCCGAGCCTCATTGTAAGACAGTTCAGAGGCATGTAGCCATCACATCTCTTCTCAGAGATAAGCTACCATCGCCCTAGCTAGTTTATTTCCATTTCTGTTGTAAGCATATTTGAGTATTTTCCATCAATGAAATGAAGTATTATTTCCGCTGCATCTTTGTGTATATGGTTATCTCTGTAATTTGTTGCATTCCTGTTTAAATCCGGATCAGTGGTATCAGAGCGGTCTGCTTTTTCTCTGTTTTTCTTTGCATGTCCCCAACAAGGTCGGGATATAAGGAGTTAGGGCTTGAACTGGTTGAACCTTTGCAAGACCAGCCTCGCAAATCCCGACGACCTCCCATGGCGGACGAGAAGAAAGACGAGGGGGCAGGAGATCCCATCAAAATCTTGCTCGAAGAAGCCCTCGAGCGACAACGGAACGCGATGATGGACAGTTTTGCCCAGATCCTTCAGCGGCTACCGAGAAGCAATGCATCGGCTTCCAACAGCTACTCTGGAAACGCCACACCCTTTAAGGTACAAGTTAATTTTGAAATCCCCATATTCGAAGGTCAGATAGACGCAGATGCCGTAGATAAATGGTTAAATCTGCTAGAGGGTTATTTTTCTGTTCATGAATTTTCGAGTCGGGAAAAGATTGTTTTTGCTCTCCTCAAAGCAGCCCCCCACGTCAAGGACTGGTGGGAAACCTACTGCGAGCAGAAGGATGAAAGTACTGGCTCACTATTTTCAGCCGCACCCACCTGGGATTCGTTCCGGGATGCTATCAAGGAGCAGTACTACCCTGTCGGGAGCTATGAGGATGAATACATAAAGTGGACCACGTTGCGGCAGGGAAGGGACCAAGACGTGCCGGAGTTCACCAATCTTTTCCATACCCTTCGCACAAAGTTGGGTATCAAGGATTCAGAGCAACATTTGATACTCAAATACCGTGGCTGCCTGCACAAGTACATCCAGGAAGAAATACAATTCCTAAACATCCCCTCGCTCGGCGCAGCATACCGGTATGCCGTCAAGGTCGAGCAGAAGTTTAAACAAAAGAAGCGAGACTTTGGATCTGCGAATCCAAAGCAGGGGAAAGGTGCCCCTAAACCACAGAACAAAGGACAAATCCAAGGCGGGACAACCCAAGACAACCAGCCGAAGCTGCAAGCAAAGAACAGCGCCGCGAAGCCGAGAAAGGACACTGGAAAATGGTGCGAGTTCCATAAGAGCTCCACTCACAACACAAGTGAGTGTCAGGCCAAGCAGTCACTGGTGGCTGAGCTAAAGGTTTCAGAATCAGATGCATGTTCCGACTCGGAGTCAGAACCCGATAAGGGGTATGAAAAAGGGAAGCAGATCATTGATGCGGACCCCAGCGCCACTGTTGCTACCGCAAAGATCCAGAAAAATGAACCCGAAGATCCAGAGGAGGAGGAGCGTCTCTTCCACTCCCAGATGTGGGTAAAGGGCTCCCCGATACAGTTCATTGTTGATAGCGGGAGTCAAAAGAACCTCATTTCGGCAGAGGTCGTGAAGCGGTTGGGCTTACCGACCACAGCACATCCACAACCATACACCATTGGGTGGCTTCACCAAGGACGAGATCTTCGCGTGAGCCAGCAGTGTCGCCTTCCATACAACATCAAGCCCTTCACGGATGAGGTATTGTGTGACATTGCTCCCCTTGAAGTTTGTGATGTATTACTAGGACAACCATACTTGTGGAAGCGACATGCTGTGTATGAATCGAGGCCCCGTGCAGTTATTATTACATTGGGAAATAAGTTGTTCAGGATACCAGAGGTAGCACCACCTGCCGCCCTCTCTTTGATTACTGCAAAACAATGCAGTAAGATCATTTCCAAAACCAGGAAATTTGTTTTCCTGATGATACGCCCTCAAGGAAAGAAGAAGACAGTGGCCGCGGCCTCCAAATGGGGGCCCTCTGCACGACAACTACAGATGGACAAGATTGTGGAGTACGAGGACATCTTCACCTCCTCGGCAGGGGTTCCTCTGCACTGTCAAGTCAAGCACTCCATCGATCTGACCCCAGGTGCACCGCTACCCAATGGACCAATTTATCGGCGCTCCGTTCTGGAGAACGATGAAATCAAGAGGCAAATTCAGGAGCTCCTGCAGAAAGGTCACATCCGTCCGAGTTCATCGCCCTGTGGGAGCCCGATCGTGTTGGTACAGAAGAAGGATGGGACGTGGAGACTCTGTATTGACTATCGGGCGCTGAACAAGATCACTGTCCGTAATAGGTACCCGATCCCACGGATTGATGACCTCCTAAACCAACTAAAGGGGGTGAAATATTTCAGCAAGATCGATATGAAGTCAGGATATCACCAGGTACCAATCGAACCCTCAGATGTGTGGAAGACTGCCTTCAAATCCAAGGAGGGCCTCTTCGAATGGTTGGTCATGCCTTTCGGATTGACGAATGCTCCTGCAACCTTTATGAGGCTAATGGATGACATCTTGCGGCCATTCACCAACTCCTTTGTAGTAGTATACTTGGATGACATTCTGATCTTCAGCCAGAGTTGGGAAGAGCACCTCCACCACATCCGACAGGTTCTCCAAACACTGCGGCAACACAAGCTATGTGCCAATTTGAAGAAATGCACTTTTGGCATGACCGAGGTTCAGTATCTGGGATACATCATTGATGAACAGGGGGTGCATGTCGATCCAGCCAAGGTCCAAGTCATTCGGGATTGGCCCTCTCCAACCACTCTAACAGAGCTCCGCAGCTTTCTAGGTCTTGCCAACTTCTACCGCAGGTTTGTGTTGGGGTTTTCTCATATTTCTTGGCCCTTGAGTCAAGTCACCAAGGGCGGGGCGAAAGCAAAATTCTTTTGGTCTGAATCTCAACAGAAGGCATTCAGGGAGTTGAAGGATCGCCTCTGCACGGCACCAGTGCTCGCGTTACCAGATTTACAACAACCATTTGAGGTCGAGACAGATGCCTCTGACTATGCTATTGGGGCAGTCCTTACTCAACATGGACATCCAGTGGCATATCACAGTGAAACACTTTCAGACACAGTCCGGAAGTACCCCACTTATGATAAAGAGATGTATTCCATTGTACAGGCCTGCCGACAATGGAAGCATTACATTTTGGGGAAGGAAACGGTCATCCACACAGACCACCGACCTCTGCAGTTCATACAGACCCAAGGGAAATTGCAAAATGATCGCCATCAGAAGTGGTCTACATACCTGCAACAGTTTCACTTGAATATCAAGTACAAAAAGGGCAGCACCAATAATGTTGCAGATTGCCTCAGTCGACCACCGATCATGGCGCTAACCACCGTGCTCAACTCTGCGGGCACGAGACTTCTGATTGGCCACTTCTCTACAAAAGCGACCCAGAATTCGGCCACACATACCAGACACTCTTGGAGGGTCGGCAGGTTGCAGATTTTCACCTCCAGGATGCCCTATTATGCCACCTCGGTCACCTTTGTGTTCCTTCAAGCGAGCGTGCCAAGATGATTTGGGAAGCACACTACAGTCGGGCTGCTGGGCATTTCGGGGTTGAGAAAACAGTGGCAGTACTACAAAATTATTTCTATTGGCCGAATCTTCGACAGGATGTTGGGAAGTACATCCGATCATGTACTGCCTGTGCCATTGCCAAACCGACCATTAAGAAGCAAGGCCTCTACACCCCGTTGCCTACCCCTAGTCGACCTTGGGAATCCATCTCCATGGATTACATGTCAGGCCTTCCTTCCACTAAGCATGGAAATGACTGTGTTTTTGTGGTCGTCGACAGGTTCTCAAAGATGGCCATTATGATGGCCTGCAAGAAGAATATCACAGCAGAAGCCACTGCTAAACTCTTCTTTGAACGAGTGTGGGTGCACTTTG
This sequence comes from Pinus tabuliformis, assembly GCA_031772625.1. Classification (NCBI taxonomy): domain Eukaryota; kingdom Viridiplantae; phylum Streptophyta; class Pinopsida; order Pinales; family Pinaceae; genus Pinus; species Pinus tabuliformis. The sequence goes on along the minus strand of CM062805.1, from coordinate 922,936,625 downwards.
GGATCCCACAGTCTATCATCTCAGATCGGGACAGTCGGTTTCTCAGCACATTTTGGTCCAGTCTCTGGTCAATGCTGGACACCAAACTCACGAAGTCCACAGCCTTCCATCCTCAAACTGATGGCCAGACAGAGGTTGTCAATAGGATGATTGTGCACATTCTGCGCATGTATAACTCAAAGCATCCACGCACATGGGACGAGAGCCTCCCCTATGTTCAGCATAGCTACAACCGAGCTCTTCACAGCTCCACTGGCCATAGCCCTTTTCAGGTGGGTTTGGGATTCCAGCCACTATGCCCCATTGATGTGGCCATGCCACTTGCAGCTACTCACCTGAATTCAGCTCATGTCCAGTCCGAAACAGATAAGGCCACCAGCTTCATTGAGCGCATCCAACATATTCGCCAGCAGGTCCATGAAATTCTTGAGAAATCAAATGCTAAGTACAAGCAGCGACATGATCAACATCGGGTGCCACACAAGTTTCAGGTGGGCGACAAAGTTTGGTTGCATTTGCAAAAGGAACGCCTTACTGGAGCCTATCGGAAATTGAGACCACTCCGATATGGTCCTTACACCATTACTAAGGCTATGGGAGACAATGCATTTGAGCTCAGCATTCCCCCATTCCTTGGCCTGCACCCAGTGTTCAATGTGGACCGCCTTCGGCCATACTTTCCACCATTGCTAGACACATCCGACATTGCAGAACAGCTCAAACCCACAGAATTAAATCCAGATTGCATGGAACAAGCTGCAACTGATCGGATCATGGACACACAGATCAAGAACACTCGCCAACAGAATATCCAACTGTATCGAGTTGTCAAAGCAGGCCAACTCCTTCAGCAGGGCAAGTGGCTCACCAGGGAACAAGTTCAACAGAAGTTTCCTCATCTCATGGAGGATCTCAACGCAATGGGGACCATTGCTTCCTAAGGGGGGAGGAATGATCCAGGTGGATATTGGTGGCCACCTTCCAAGTCCACCTGGACCCCCACCATTGTCTTTCTCAGCATTTTCAGTTTCCTTAATTGTAGCACAACTTACTATTTTTAGCAGTTTTTCGGGTCCTGAACTTCCGGAGCCGTTTTGAGGCCCTAAACGACGTTTTTTGGGAAATCTACCCAGCGATTTTTCTGATAAAAAATCGTCTTTTCCGTCGTAGTCCTCGGAGAGATCTTTCCAACGGGCTATCATGCACGTCAAACGGAGATAGTATGACCAATTCGCGACCCCGGGAAGTTGATGTACCAACTTACCCAAAAACGGGGCCCACAATTTGGCGTTTCATCTTCTAGGGTTAGGTTTTGGAATGTGAAGGGTTTCCTATTGTTTCTCAACAATAAATAGGCCTCCGAGCCTCATTGTAAGACAGTTCAGAGGCATGTAGCCATCACATCTCTTCTCAGAGATAAGCTACCATCGCCCTAGCTAGTTTATTTCCATTTCTGTTGTAAGCATATTTGAGTATTTTCCATTAATGAAATGAAGTATTATTTCCGCTGCATCTTTGTGTATATGGTTATCTCTGTAATTTGTTGCGTTCCTGTTTAAATCCGGATCAGGTGAAAAGGGTTTGGTTGATGCAGAAATACTTGATGTTTGATTGATATTACTTGTGGATCTAGTCTGAAAATTAATGAAACGAGGTCCCTGAAAGCAGAGAGAAGGTTGCAGCCTTCTGCAGGTAGGAGCCTGCGTACTAGTATCTCAAGCTAGTACAAGAAATAAGGGGGTTGGAGCTCCCTTCCAAGAAAGCTGGAGAACGAGAGAGAGTTGTAGCTCTCTGCAGGTTGCAGCCTGTGTACTGGTAAAGACTGCACCAGTGCAAAACATTGTAAAGAGAAGTTTCTAATTAAAAAGAAGATAGAGACGAATTGCAGCAGGGGGTTTTCACCCACATTGGGTTTCCTCCTTATATCTTGTGTTCATGTGTATGACTGTCTTCTGCTATGTTTCACTGGTTCTAAACCTGTTATTTGCTTCCGATTCACATATTAATAACTGACATCTGAAAGATAAATCAAATTATAAGTTTGCTTTATATACGTTGTTTTCCTTATTTGAAGTTGCGTATATACGCGGTTTTTATGAACTGAAGTAGCGTATATTATCTGAAGTTGAAAAAGGAAATATTTGATAACACTGATTCACCCCCCCCCCCTCAGTGTTATTTCCAACAAAATCGTCACGTGGTTAGGGGGAAAAATCGCATTGATCCCACTGAGACTTCCGCATGTTTTTATTTTTCTGACCGTTGCGAATCTGTGTTGTACAATTGCGCCCACTGTCACAAATCCGTGATGCTAAATCGCGTCGACTGTGCAAACAAAAAAAGGTGGCTGCCGAGAGAAGGCTGTGTGGAGGCCGAGGTCTGCTAAAAGAAGGCTGCGACGACCCTATACGTGGTTCCTCACAGGACTATCGTGGAGAGTGTGCAGTGTGGTGGAGACTTGCATGGAATCCGCATGGAGAGGGCGTGTAGACTGCAAGGGATCAGCGAGTGCTAGAGGCTGTTAAAAATACCAGAAATCGGACTCACGAAGATCAGCGATTTCTGTCTTTGACATAAATCTGGGGTAGATCTAACATACATATTTTTTAACTTATCAAATTTTTTTAATCGCCAAGATGAATAATCAAATGATTGAAGCATACTTGAATGAGCGTAACAAGCTCGATGGCTCCAATTATGCGAATTGGAAATTCAAGATGCATACTCTACTAGAAGTGCAGAGTGCTTGGACGATTGCAAATGGGGATGAGCAGAAGCCAACATTTGGATCAGCGTCGATCCCAGTTTGGGAGAAGCGAGAAGGTAAAGCAAGGATTTTGCTAAAGATGTCAGTGAAAGAGTGCATCATACCACATATCAGAGAATGTAAATCAACAAACAAAATTTGGGGAATATTGAAGGATTTGTATGAGATCAGGAATAAAAATCGTTTTCTGCTCCTGAAGAGAAAGATCTTATCCCTAAAGATTGAAGAAAATGAAACAATTGCTTCCTTCATAGCGAGGATCAAAGATCTGAAGAACAAATTGGCGGACATTGGTGAAACAGTTATAGATATAGATCTAGTAACCATTACCATGAATGGTGTGTTCGATGACTACCAAATGTTTATCACTAGGATAAATGCGAAAGAGAAAATCCCAAATTTTGAAAAACTAACAGGAATATAATGCAAGAAGAATAAAGAAGATCGACTCTGAAGTCCAAGTGTAGATATTGCATTGATGGTGAAAAAGAACTTCAAAGGAAAAGGAAATCTGCAACAACAAAACGAAGGAAAGTCACAAAAAAAGACAAAATCAGACTCAAGGTATGCATCCGAATAGAAACAACTCTGAAATTAAATGTTTTTATTGTGGAAAGATTGGTCGTATAGCTAAGGAGTGCAGGAAGAAGAAATATCATGAATAACAGCAGAAGCAGAAACGACATGTAGGTCATCTCGCAATGATAATCATGAGCAGAACTTCAGATTGTTCATGGTAGACTTTGATGAGAATGTTGATGCAAACATCTAGTATGTAGATTCGGGATCATCAACACATATGACGGGGAACAGACAATGGTTCAAAGATTGTAAAGAAATCAACTATGGAGCACAAATCTACCTAGGTGATGATAGAAGTCATTAGATCAAAGGGTGTGGGAAAATTTCTGCCATTTTACCTAATGGTACTATAAGACAAATTCATAATGTCATGTATGTGCCTGGTGTAACAAAGAACTTGATTTTTATCCATGATTATAGATCAAGATCTTAAAGTTGAATTTTTTAAATCTAATTGTTATATTAAAGATCTGTTAGATGGCATGAAGACTATTGCTACATGAATTCAAACAGGAGGTCTGTACAAATTGGATGTAAGACCAACACCAGTTCAAGCTTTGACAGTAGCGAGTTTGACTACAGAAGAGCTGTGGCATCAGAGATTTGGTCATATCAACTACAATGATTTGTTGTTACTTCAAAAAAAGGAAATGGTAAGAGATCTTCCTATGTTAAAACAAGTGCATAATGATTGTGATGCTTGTACATTAGGAAAGATGCATAGAGAGGAATTCCCTGTTCGAGTAGAGAAGAAACAGAGAGACATACTTGAATTAGTGCACACAGATCTTTGTGGACCCATGCAAACAAAGTCATTAGGAGGTGCACTATATTTTTTACTGTTTATTAATCACTGCACAAAGATTTCTTGGGTATATTTTTTGAGTAAGAAAAGTCACACATTTGAATACTTTAAGCAGTTCAGAAACATGATTGAAAAGAAAACAGGGAAGCATATAAAAATTATCTGCTCCGATCAAGGGGGAGAATATAGGAAGGATGAGCTTATCAAGTATTGTAAAGACCATGGGATATTACAGCAATTCACAGTACCCCATACTCCTCAGTAGAATGGAGTAATGGAAAGAAAGAACAGAACATTGGTGGAATGTGCTAGGAGCATGTTGAAAGGTAAGGATATTTTGAATGGTTTTTGGGCTGAAGCATTGAATACTGCAGTTTATTTGAAAAATAGGAGTCCTACAAAGAGTCTTGAGTTTAAAACTCCTTATGAAGCATTATATGGATTTAAGCCTGCAGTAAAACATTTAAGAGTGTTTGGGTCTAAAGCATTTTCCCATATTCCAAAGGAAGACAGAAGAAAACTAGATTCAAAAGCCATCAGATGTACCTTTATAGGGTATTGTTCACAATATAAAGCTTATAGATTATTTAATCCCTCTACTCACAAGATTTTCGTTAGTAGAGATGTCATATTCCATGAGCAGGATCATGAAGAATCTAATAAGCGCAATGAGGAATGGGATATTCCGTTCTTGGTGGAAGAAGGAAGTGATGAACCAGGTAACGAAAATGAGCAGCAATAGCAGTAGCAACAACAGGAAGGAAAAGAAGATGATGCAGCAGTCAAGCCAAGTCCAACAAAGGAAACTCAAAATAGGTTAGAAGCTACACCAACGCTCAGAAGATCAGGTAGGCAGACTCAATTGCCTGCTAGATACAAGGAAAATGCTTTTATAACTAGTATGATGAATGTTGTTGAACCTTCTATTTATAAGGAAGCAAATGAATGTAGTGAATGGAAAACAGCTATGGAACAGGAATATGAATCTATAATCAGGAACAACACTTGGGAGCTGGTTGAACTTCCTAAAGGGAAACAAACCATAGGTTGTAAATGGTTGTATAAACCAAAGATTAATGCAGATGGAACCATAGATAAACTAAAAGCTAGATTGGTAGCAAAGGGGTATTCACAAAAAGAAGGCATTGACTATGAAGAAACCTTTGCCCCGTATCTAAACTAAATACCATCAGAATGTTAATTGCTTTAGCTACTAAGAAACATTTGATGATTTTCCAACTAGATGTAAAGTCTGCATTTTAAATGGAGAATTGAAAGAGGAGGTTTATTTAGAGCAACCTGAGGGGTTTGTCCAGAAAGGGAAAGAACATTTAGTCTGTAGATTAAAGAAAGCTCTTTATGGACTAAAGCAAGCACCCAGGTCCTGGTATGAAAAGATTGATTCATTTTTTCTGCAACTTGGCTACAACAGAAGTAAAAATGACCCTAATTTGTATACCATGAAAGATGAACAGGGGCGCATAGTGTTGATTTCTTTGTATGTAGATGATTTAATTATTACAAGTGATGTTATTGCTCTAATAAAAAAAATCAAGCAACAAATGTCACATGTGTTCAAAATGAAAGACCTTGGTGAATTAAGATGTTGTTTGAGTCTTGAGATCTGGAGAGATTCAGGACAAACTTTTATGTCCCAGGGTAAATATGTCAAAGGTCTATTGGAAAGATTCAAGATGGATCAGTGTAAGGCTGCAACAGTACCATTACAGCAGAACATTAAACTTCATAGTGAGGATGGCTCTAAAGAGGCAGATGTGACACTTTACAGACAGTTGGTTGGGAGCTTAATCTACCTAACCACTACTAGACCAGATTTGGCTTATGTAGTTAGTGTGCTAAGTCAATACATGTCCAAGTCAGTTGAGAGTCATTGGAATGTAGCGAAATGTGTTTTGAGGTATCTACAAGGTACTGTAGACTATGGTCTTATTTATAATGATTCCTCTGATGTTAGATTGACAGGATATACAAATTCCGACTGGGCTGGAAATGTAGACGACTGCAGATCCATAACAGGCTACGCCATTCAGCATTGGATCTGGGGTGATTACATGGAGCAGCAAGAAATAAAACACGATTTCCTTGTCTTCAGTAGAAGCAGAGTATCAAACCATGTGCGCAACAACATGTGAGGGAGTTTGGCTGCGGAGACTTCTCCAGAATGTTGGGGAAGAACAAAAAGATGCAACAACAATCAAATGTGACAATCAGAGTTCAATCAAACTTGCTAATAATCCGGTGTTTCACAAGAACACTAAACACATTGATACACAATTCCACTTTGCCATGGCAAAATTAAGTTTGAAATGTTTAGGGAGATGTTAGGCATATTTGTAAACCCCTTCTCCATTAAGGGGGAGTGTTAGAGATAATGAAGAATATCCTAGAATACTGAGAGTTGGTTCACGAGACCTCAGGATAGGAATTAGTTTCTATTTCTTAGGTCATGGTTCTAACTTCTCTAAATCTATGATTACTATATAATGTGTAATGTACATGGACAATGTAGAGCGTTCAACAGAGCCAGACTCTCCTTGTTCAGTCTCTCAGTCGTAGAGCTGACCATTGGTTGTTTTTTATTAATTCAAACATCAATTTTTAACAATAAAGAATAGAGGGTGTAATGTCATGTCTCTTATTGATGTTGCCATGCCTCATGCGATTACGTAGACAAAATCCAAATATGTATTGTCTGAGGCTGATAAAGAGACCGAATTTATTGAACACATCCAACACATCTGCCAATAGGTTCACGACATCCTAGAGAAGTCAAATGCCAAGTACAAGCAGCAACATGATCAACATCGGGTGTAACACAAGTTTATGGTGGGTGATAAATTCTAGTTGCATTTGCAAAAAGAATGCCTTAATGGAGCCTATCGGAAGCTCAGACCACTCTAATATGGTCCTTACACCATTACTAAGGTTGTGGGAGACAATGATTTTGAGCTCAGCATGCCCCCATTCCTTGTCCTGCACCTAGTGTTCAATGTGGACTGCCTTCGACCATACTTCCCACCATCGTTGGACACATCAGGCATTGTAAAACAACTCACACCAACAAAGTTAAACCCAGACTGCATGGAATAGGCCACAAATGATCGGATTATGGACACCTAGGTCAAGAAAACTCGCCAGTAGAAGATCCAACTATATCAGGTTGTCAAAGTTGGCCAACTCCTGCACCAAGGCAAGTGGCTCACTAGGGACCAGGTTCAGCAGAAATTTCCTCACCTCATGGAGGCTCTGCACGCAATGGGGACCATTTTTTCCTAAGGGGGGAGGTATGATCCAGGTGTATATTGGTGGCCACCCACCTATTCCACCTAGACCTCTAGTCGGTTTCATATGTTTCCTTGTTTATTTCAGCATTTACTATTTTTAGCAATTTTTCAAGTCTCGAACTTCCGGAGCAGTTTTGACCCCCTAAATGACGTTTTTCTGAGGTCCTCTACAATATTGAAAACATATGATTGGACCTACAGAAAAACTCGTAGTACTCGGAGAGACCTTTCCAACAAGGTATCGTACGCGCCAAACAGAGATAATATGACCAATTTATGACCCTAGAAGTTGGCTGCCCAACTAACCCTAACGGGGCCCATAAACTCTTGGCGTTACATCTCCTGGGGTTAGGGTTTTCTCATGTTTTTCAATAATAAATAGGCCCTTGAGCCTCATTGTAACATAGTTCAAAGGCATGTAGCTGCCACATCTCTTCTCAGAGATAAGCTACCACCGGCTGAGCCAGTCTTATTTCCATTCTGTTTGTAAGCATATTTCAATATTTGATAGTAATGAAATGAAGTGTTATTTCTGCTGCGTCTTTGTATTTATGGTTTTATATGTAATTTGTTACGTTCCTATTTAAATTCGGATCAATGTGCGCCTGCACGAAGGCAGAGCACCGAGAGAGATGTAGCGTGCACGATACGAGGACGCGCTAACCCACGCGACGTGGTATAACAAATGACGCATGAAGAAGAGTGCTCACCCATAGTAGAGAGCGTGCAAGGGAGAACGTACACATCACAATGTAGTGACATCCTAACTTGATGGACCCGAGCCCACGAGAGAGACCGCACCCAATGAGGGGCGCCTGACGTAGCGGAAGTGCGACTGCGACTGGCGAGACGTAGCGAGCTGGAAACACAATGTGGAGTGTGCAACACAGAAGTGACCAACAGTGGTAGCGTGTGTAGCACGGTAGGCGAAACACCTAGGTTGGGAGCGCTCGCACGCCCACAAGCAGGTTGACCCAAGGGTGCACCCAAACAAGATGAAGGGTCGGCTCAAGAAGTATAAAATCAAATGAGTAGTGTCTATAAGAAGAGGAGCTTGACACTTGGAGGAGGAAGTAAGAAAGTTCGCACAAGATAAGTAATATCTCAAACTTAATCACAAAAAGGACGAATTTTGTGATATCACTGAAATGTAAGAGGTGCAATATCACAAAACTACAGGGCGCGCATCATAGAATTTGAAAATGTAGCTAAGGCATGTCGCAGAAGGAGGAGAGCTCGCCCAAGCGAGTTGGTTTCTAGACAAGGTCGAAGGTTGGTTTTCTGGGATGTTTTGGGTCGCCATTTTTGGGGTTTCTGCTGGGCAAGGTGCACACTTTGGGTAGGGCACACCCTGGTTGCGAAACTTGGCACTTTTGGCTAGTGTGTTGGGTTGGGCATGTACTTGGGTAGCACATGCGTTTGGACATGGTTGGCCCCTTTGTCTCTCTATTGTAAATGTTATTTGAAGTATAAGAGTAAAGGGGAGAATTGTTTTGGGAGTTTCCCCCTCCTATTGCAAATACTTTTGTTCATATTGTTATTTATGATAGCGTAGATTATTAATGAAGTTTTATTTCGCTGCTTGTATTGAAGTTACGGTATCATATAATTGTATAACTCTTCAATGAAATAAATGAATATAATAACACTTTAATGAAAATTGGCTAATTATGCAGCGAATGAGAAGTTAGGCATAGTCAGGGTTAGAGTAGTTGTACAACTACAATAAAATATCACTCATGCAGCACGCCGCCCACGGTGATCGTAAGGTATCACAACGTGGGGCCGTGACACAAAGGAATCCATCATCGAATGACTTGCCGCATCCAAATCCCATGGACTCAAGGAAAATGCGCCAAAGGGGAAGATAAAATCAGTGGGCTATGAGAGGTAAAAGACCCCTTCAATGTTTATCACTCACATAGAACTCTCAAAGAACAATGTTCAATATCGAGACTCAGATTCCCACAATATGCTTTTGGGGGTGAAATGTAAGTGCACACTCAGTGACATGGAAAAGTTCAAATTAACCTTAAAAAAACAATGCATTTTAAGGGATACAACACATTGACAACAAAAAATGATGAAGTAAACAATGAACATGGTCATTCAAAGTCCCCCTTAGTAGGATTTATATCCAACACAAACAATAGACATCCCATTAATAACACATGAAAATCATCGTCATCCAACTATTTGCTACAAGAAGACAAAGGGAGAAAAGGCTCCCATATCCCCAAACAATTTAATAAAGAAGAGTTATCAGTCACTGCAAAAGCATTGGATTAAATTTTTTCCTTGTTGTAAGAGCTTCTAAAAGGAACATCTTTTTTTATTATTGTAAAAGCATTTTCAAAATAAATTATCTTGGCTGGACTTAAACCCGTGTCTCTTAGATGAGAGATGAGTATCATATTCAACTAAAATACAAGAAAGAAAACATTGAAATATAACTGGAAGTAATTCTAGGGACGCTTTAGTTTTAGATTCAAAAAATTGGGGAATTTTGTAATTTGTTTGCATCGATAGTTTAATAAATTAGTCGATTGAATTTGTTCAAGGCAATGCAACCCAAATATCGGGCTTATGTTTGTCATTGAGAAACAAGAAGTGTATATTGGCAACATCCAAAGCCATCCTTTTATCTACCTTCAACTTTGTGGTGATGGATGATATCCATTCAACATATTGTACTATTCCTATGATCCGCGTCAGTAATTCCAGAGTATCTTCTATTTTTTCCACCCTCCCCACATTGGGTGCTAGTCATGCTGATAGGGATTTTATTGGTCATTTGGGGGTTGATGACACTTGATTTGGAGCCTCTCGCCATCCACTTGAAAGTTCCACCATCAGATGGGGTGATTGTTAGCCCCCACTCTCGCCTAAATGTTACTATTAGAAAGACGAGGTGAGAAAATCATAAATTGGTTGGTATTGGGGGGTTGCTCTTGCAGGCATATTTTTAAATTTTCGGAGGGTTAGGATCCTACCTTCCCATATTCTCACGTGAATTCACCTACTCAGTCTCTTAGAGATCTCATGCCCGTCAATAAACTTCCAATATGAAAATATTGTCATTGAATATTCGGGGTCTGGGGGGCTCATACCTGGGATATTTTATTAAATTCCATCATCCTTTTGTCATTCTTTTGTAGGAGATCATGATGCCTAGTGATAAAGCCTAACCTTTACTCTTAAAAAATTGTCACGGGTGGAGGGTTTGTGCTACAGAGGCTTTAGGACAATCGGGGGGTTTGGTTGTGTTTTGGGATCCTTGGGTTGTTAACTTCTTGGCCTATAAATATTCTGCGGGTATTTTACTATCGGGATTTTCCAGGGATGCTAAACTCATGTTTCATAAATTAAATATATATGATCCATATGTTATTAGGAAGAGTTTCTGGGAGCGGATGGATTGTTGCGGCTTGATGAGGATGGGTTCACCTATTATGGCGGGAGACCTTAATCTCAATGTGGTTGCTAATGAGATTTGGGGTACAAAATGTAAGTTGGATATTATGGGAGACTATTTTAAGTATTTTTTTGGCTATAATCATATGGTTGATATATAGTCGGCACCTCGTAGACCAGCTTGTTGGAATTGCCAAACTGGCATGGAGGGGATTGCAAAACACTTGGACCGGTTTCTAATTCATGAAAACTTGGTTGAAAGGATTGGCATGCTTCGTTCTTGGGTGGTTCCATCGAGTATGCTTCTTGGGTGGTTCCATCGAGTATGTTTGATCAAGACCCTATCTTTTTCCATTGGTGCAGGGATTGTGACTGGAATGGATTCCCATTTAAATTTAACCATTCATGTCTTGGTAATAAGGATTTCACGGGATTAGTGAGGGCCACATGGGATGATCAGGCTTGCATTATGGGGTCTTCTCAGATGGAGGTTGTATTTCGGAAATTAAAAAATTTAAAGTTGGTGGTGTGCAGATGGGAGAAGAAAAAAAGAGAGAAGAAACATTGAGGAATTGACTGATATTGATGCAAAATTATTAGCGTTGTCTGATCCTACTCTACCTAGATATTTCTCGGTTTCACATAAATCATTGGCTTTGGACCTGGAAGGATGAAAGAGGGAAATTCTTAAGTATCAAGAGGAGGAGTGGAGGCTCAAAATCCATGCCATTTGGATCACTGGGGTTGACAAAAACACCATTTTTTTCACAATTTTGCTACAAACATGAGGCGGGAAAACACTACATGGGAAGTAAAGGATGCATCTGGTAATTGTATATCCTCACTCATGGATCTACATTTGGAGCTTGTCCAGTACTTTTTTAATCATACTAGGCTAGGGATATGGTGGATATTGAAAAACAACTGGAAGTCATTCAGTCATATCCGGTTATGTTTGATGAGGAGGCAAATGAGAATATGGGGAGGTCAATCTCCATGGAAGAATTGGAGTCTACTTTAAAATAAATGGCAAGGGATAAAAGCTCCAGCCTCGATGGGTGGTCAGTGGAAATATTTTTACATTTTGTGGATATTATGGGGCCAAATTTACTTCTTTTAGCTGAGGAGTTGAGAACAACTTGCTTCATATATGGTGCGTTAAACTCTACATTCATCATGTTGATTGCAAAGGTCTCGAACCCGATTTATTTTGAGGACTATTGGCCCATAGCCTTGTGCAACATTGTGTATAAAATGATCTCTAAGATCATTGCTAACCAGTTGAAAGTTACCTTGTCAAAACATATTGCGTCGAAACAATTCAAGTTTCTTAAAAATCGTCAAATATAGGATGCCATGGCCATTGCCCCAAGAATGTTTAAATTATACCAAAACGAAGAAAAATGATGCTTTATTATTGAATCTAGACCTTCACAAGGCATATGGTTTTGTTGATCTAGAGTTTCTACACTCAGAGCTTCATAAGATTGGCCTCTCTAGATTGGTGATTGAGTGGATTATGGCTTGTATAACTGCTGCAAATTTTGTTTTCTTAACCAATGGGGTGCCTTCATGCTTTTCTAAGGCATCTTGGGCCTCACTCTCTCCACTATTATTTTTCCTTGTCATTGAAGGCATGGGCAGAATGATTTGGGTGGCACAGTCCCATGGGTCATTCTCGAGTTTGGGGATTACTAGAAACATTTTTATTACGCATCTCATTTGTGTGGATGATGCCCTCATATTTGGGATGTTTTCTGTTATGGAATGCCATGTATTGCAAAATATTATTTTCACTTTTGGTGTTGCCACAGGTCTATACATGAGAAAATTTAAATCTAAGTTGATTTCTTTGTCTTAGGCAAAGGCCAATGTTTTGGAGACAACGAGATTATTTGATGTTGAGAAAGTTTCATTCAACGAAGGGTTTAAGTATCTTGATTTCTCCCTTACACCTAATAATTATGGCATTAAAGATTGGGGTTGGCTAACTGGAAAATTTGAGAATAAGTTGTCATCATGGCCACACAAGTGGCTTACAATTGGTGGAGGGTTGATTATCGTGGAGGCAGTTTTGCAAAGTATTGCAATATATTGGTTACATCTATGTATGATGCCCAAATACATCACCAGGAGGATTAAATCCATTATATCTAAGTTCATTTTGGCTTGTACTAAATATGGTTACAAAATTCAACTTGTTTGATTGGAGGATATCACCTTAAGTAGGGAGGATGGGGGTTGGGGAATGATGCAGGAGCATCCAGCACTCCTAGTCAAAAGGAGGAATCCAAAGCAAAAAAGGAGGAGGACGTGGACCATGGAGCTGAACAAGGGGACTTTCTATTTAAAACAGAGCTTAATTGATGGAAGCAATAAGTCTCTAGAAGACTTTATCTGCCACATATGTATGCATGTAGCGAGCTTTAGGGCTTTAGTTGAGTGATTCAAGGAAAGGACGTGATCGAATCCTTCATAGTGATCCGATCAAATGTTTCCATATAAATATATGTGTGATGAACCTGCGCATTCAATATAGGAGGCAAAGTTATAGAATAGAAATTGTGTAACAGAGAGTGACCACAGTGTAGTCGAGAAGAGAACCCATGCTAAGGCTGAAATGCCTTAGAATTGTAACCATGCTACGTATAATAAATATGTGTTTTGTGGGTTTCCTGCGTGTCTGTGTAGTATGTTCCCTTTCAATTCTGCTATATATATATATATATATAACTGTTGTGTCGTGTGTTGACAGAGTGTGATAGAGGAAATCCTGAGAAAGGCGTAAAACCCATCAACTGAAAGATATTAAGTCCAAGAGGAGGCTGGAGAAACGATACACAGGATCCGTTAGATCAACGAGCTGTATCAACTTGCAGAGGAGCAGAGAGCCCATATCGCATTAGCTAAATCATTGAAACGATATCGGAACAAAGTGAAATGATGATGCGATAGCGAATTGTGATTGAACGACAACCGTCGGATCAAATCCAGGATCGACGGTTGCGAACAAATCACTGATCGCAATCAGGGAAGTTAATGGGATAGTGCGATAGCGCCGATGTGGTGGAACGTCGATACGCCGATGAGCGATATGGAAATATCGTCGATATGCATCGATCGACAATTGGAGGTGTTTGTAGTCGAAGGTCGGCGTCGGAGCAGCAGAAGGAGTTAATACTGAGGGGCAGACCCGCCGATAGTTATGAATGCGGGTGCATAGAATTGGAGTTCGAGTATGTATTCCAGAGCAGGGTTTCATGGTTTCCCCGTGTATTTTGTAATCTGTGTTGTGAAGGGTTAAGGCTTGAACGCCAATATGTTAAGCTTTCGATAGTGTAAAATAGCTCTGATATTTGAATGGTTCATGATTTTAAGGCTTAAGGCCTATATTAAAGCTTTCGATAAGGCTTGTGGGCCATAACCCACAGGCCTCAAGATCAAATTTTTTTAAGGGAAAGGGATTTTGATTAACCCCAAAAATTCCTCTTTCCATCATTTGGTATCAGAGCAGATGAATATTTTGCGTGCAAAGGAAGATTAAAGAATGTCCTAAGAGAAAGAAAAAGGAGCAGGAGGTACAATGGGTTAAAGTATGGAGAGTTATGGTCTTACTATCATGCAGATAACGACAGCCAAAGGTGAGAAGATTGCAGCAAACCTAGAGCATGGAGTGCTCATATGGTTCTATAGGAGAGAACCTGAAGGATGCCAAAAGACTGAGTGAGGAGAGCTTGGTGAGGTATCATGTAGCAGAAGGAGACTGTTACTACAGAGGTTTGGTTGTAGCTCACAGAAGACCATGAAGGTAGTTCCACTGAAGAAATGCAGTGGGTAGAATTACTAAGGACAAGGAGAAGCATATGACCAGGAGGTCATAAATTTTTGTGCCTCGGGAGTTTGATACAGGATCATCTAGCACTCCTAGTCAAAAGGAGGAATCCAAAGCAAAAAAGGAGGAGGACGTGGACCATAGAGCTGAACAAGAGGACTTTCTGTTTAAAACAGAGCTTAATCGATGGAAGCAATAAGTCTCTAGAAGAATTTATCTGCCACATATGTATGCATGTAGCGAGCTTTAGGGCTTTAGTTGAGTGATTCAAGGAAAGGATGTGATCAAATCCTTCATAGTGATCCGATCCAATGTTTCCATATAAATATATGTGTGATGAACCTGCATGTTCAATATAGGAGGCAGAGTGATATAGAATAGAAATCGTGTAACAGAGAGTGACCACAATGTAGTCGAGAGGAGAACTCGTGCTAAGGCTGAAATTCCTTAGAATTGTAACCGTGCTACGTATAATAAATATGTGTTTTGTGGGTTTCCTGCATGTCTGTGTAGTATGTTCCCTTTAAATTCTGTTATATATATGTAACTGTTGTGTCGTGTGTTGACGGAGTGTGATAGAGGAAAGCCCGAGAAAGGCGTAAAATTCATCAATTGAAAGATATTAAGTCTAAGAGGAGGCTAGAGAAACAATACACAGGATCCATTAGATCTGTTAGATCAATGGCTTGGATCAACTTGCAAGGGTGCAGAGAGCCCATATCGCATCGATGGAATCATTGAAATGATATCAGAACGGAGTGAAACGATGATGCGATAGCGAATTGCAATTGAACGACAACCGTTGGATCAGATCCAGGATCAATGGTTGCGAACAAATCGTTGATCGCAATCAGGGAAGTTAATGGGACAGTGTGATAGCGCTGATGTGGCAGAATGCCGATAAGCTGATGAGTGATATGGAAATATCGCTGATATGCGTCGATCAGCGACTGAAGGTGTCGGTAGTCGGAGGTCAGCGTCGGAGCAGTGGAAGGAGTTAATACAGAGGGGCAGACCCACCGATAGTTATGAAGGCGAGTGAATAGAATTGGAGTCCGGGTATGTATTCCGGAGTGGGGTTTCATGGTTTTCCCCATGTATTTTGTAATCTGTGTTGCGAAAGGTTAAGGCTTGAACGCCAATATGTTAAGCTTCCGATAGTGTAAAAAAGCTCCGATAGTTGAATGGTTCATGATTTTAAGGCTTAAGGCCTATATTAACGCTTCCGATAAGGCTTGTGGGCCATAACCCACAGGCCTCAAGATCTATTTTTTTAAGGGAAAGGGATTTTGATTAACCCCCAAAATTCCTCTTTCCATCAGGGAATCATGGATATTGAAAGGTCCAATTGGGTTTTATCAATGAAGAGTCTGTGGCATTCTTTAAATCGTGTTGGTATTTGGCAATGAATAATCATGGATAAGTATCTGAAAAATCACTCTTTGGTAACTTGGATTAAGGATGGGGCTCGTGTCCCAAGAGCTATCTCATATATTTTTTGGAGCAAGATGAAAATTAAACATTGGCTCTTGGGGAACATAAAATGGCATATTGGGTCCAGTTTTGTGGTGGATATTGGTTTAGATCCCATCTGTGGTTTTTTCGGTTACCATACATTACCTTTCCCACTCATTCAACCTCTTCACAATCTGGGGATTTATTACATTAACCAATTGTAGGCCTCAACTAGCCCTTTTATATTGCATCCTATGTTGCCTAGTTCGTGGGACCTGTGCTTATTTGGTACACTAGCTATGGCTTTGGACAGATGTGTGTACAATATTAATATGACTGAGATATTTTTAAGTGAGCATGAGGATATCTATTCATGGGATGGAAACAAATTACCGGGACAAGCATCGATTGAGGAAGAATATTTTCATATCACATCGATGTCTCCATTTTCAATGTCTAAAAGATGGTTAAAAAAATATATGGAGATAGAACATTCCATTAAAGCTCAAATTCTTTGGTTGGTTAGCTTGGATTAACAAGATTTTCACTTTGGACAATCTCTATCGGAGGGGATTATGTGGTCTTATCAGATACACCTTGCACAAATCGGACCTGGAAGACGTGGCATATATTTTTCTAAAATGTTCATTCGCGTTGCCTATCTGGTTTGGTGTGATGCATATGTTAAACATTTTCGCTGATTGGAACTCATATATATTGAAATTATGCTTGTAGGAATGGATGTCTGAATGTAGAGAATATCATTCCTTGGCTTTATTTATCATCTAGGGTATTTGGAGATGTCTAAATTCATCAGTTTTTTAAGGTCAGGTTCATAATATCAATAATATATGCTAAAAAATTGTTTCTTATTTCAAAGAATCTGTGCCTATTCTTGACAAGGCCTCTTAGAGACATATAAATTAGGAATATCAGTGGTTGTTGTCTAGGTGGGTTTTTGGTGGTGCTGCCAAGAATAACATATGTGGTTGTGGCACGCACATCATTATCATTTTTGTTGGCATGGGGGTGAAGTTTCCAACACCTGTTCATAGATTATTGCATTATGGGGATTGTTATATTGTGCTAAGTGGCTATCTAATGAGACTTTGGAGGTATTTGGGGATTCTAAGGTGAATATTGAGTGGGTAGAAAAGAAGTCTTATTCCAATCCTCCATTAATGACAAGTTGGTTAAAAAGAATTTGAAGGATGGAGGTACTTTTTCAGGGTGTGAACTTCTCTCATATATACATGGAGAAAAATAGAATTGAGGATGCACGGTTTAAGTAGCGACATTCCCAATTTCCCAAGAAGATCTTATACTCGGCCTTCACAGGAAACACATTTCAAGGTTCTGTATATATCTATGTCACATAAGCTAATATTTGTCATGATGGGGATATTTTTGCTTTCTCGTTAGAGTTGTTTTTTATGGATTTCTATTGTTATGATGTATGAGTGACAAAATTTGAGCAAATGTGTTTGTTTTAACATAGCTAGTTTAGATCTGTGATTGGGATATATTTTTGTGGATTAGGATGTATACTGGAAATGGTGAACTTTTCACACATGCTACATGTAAATAACCTCATCTTAATATAACGTTGTTAGTTTTTTCTTTGTTGATAAAAAAAAAACATCCAAAGGCATCCAAATTGGTCGTGCCAGGTGCAATCGGATGGTTTAGAATATGACATGGCTAACATCAAGATCACACCAACAATACCGAAGCAAATTTGAATATCATCGAGAACGAAACAAATTATGGAAGTTCATAAGGTGTCATTATGACATCACTTTATTTATGGATGAACTTCCCCAACAAAATGTTGAGCTTTCATTCTTAAACGATTCCCAAGAATCTCTTGATTTGTTGAAGAAAAAAATTAGTCAAGGTTCTTATTCTAAGAATTCATGATTGAAATAATTTGTTTAGTGCGCAAGTTGATTCCAAAAATAGCGTTGTTTGTGCCATCCTACCTCAAACAGAGGAGGGAAATATTGACATCGACGTTGTTATGTCAATAAAAAAAATGAATAAGGTAGAAAGGAACTATTTGATGATAAAGAGAGGTGGCCTTGGAACGTCACTCTCTCTGCATGGGTTATAACATTACATGTCGCAACACTCTTTTATCGTCCATACCTATCAATTTACATAGATGTACCTAGTGAACAAGTGAGTGCATCATGATCACCTTTCCATGTGGCTCTTGCTCTTCCAAGAATTCAACTTTCAAATTGTGGCAAAGACACGTAAGTTTCACCTCAAGCTAGACCACTTGCTAAGAATGAACCTGAGAGAAGAACCAACGGTATAGATGATGGAATTCCATGTGCACATGTAGTCGAAGTCAAATATTTCGTAGAGGATTGTGGTGAAGTAAAATTATAAGTGCAGACATGAACAACTTCCTCTAGCCCGATAATGGATCTAGCCACAACAGATGCATTCTATGGAAGATTTCCTTAGGTTAGAATCAATCAAGAGGGCCTACCTCTTGATCCGCTTATCTTGCTTGATGATGTCCTTGCTTGCTCGCTCCAGCTATCTCTCTTTTCCTTCTTCGGGCACCTAAAACACGTAAACAACAACAGACAACAAACATGATAATAGAAAAATTGCGATTCAACTTACTTAACAAGTCAAGAAACATTAAGCCATGAATATTAATATTACAAAACATGTAGGAAATCAATTGATAGCTTCATATATTAATATCAAAGAGATATTACAACCATTCGTCTTGACGTTGCAGTCCTCCTCTGACAAGACCAGGTTCCCACACACTTCTGCTAACATTCCATGATGGCCTCAATCAACAATAGTTTTAAGGCTCTTCCCTTTAGGCTTCACTCCAAACCAAATCACACTTCTCCCTCAAACAACTAGATAGCTACAACTAGTAATAACTTGCTATCTACTCCAAAACAAAATAGCATAAGCACACCAACATCAAAACTAGCTTGTGCTTGGGAACAAGGGAGGTTTATATAGGAAAAATGGATGGGAGATGGATCCTCTTCTCATGGGAGAAGGGCTTATCCCTTGAGGTAGTTCCATCATTATAAGGGAAAGGATCCCAAACTGACATCCTCGACCCCATCCAGCCAAACCATTTACCAAACTTCTGTTACGAAGCTTCTAGAGCTGGAAGCTTCGGCTCCTATTTTAAAAAACTTTCCATAACAGGACCGGCGCAACTGGAACACAGCTTAGTCGCTCCAATCAGTGCTAGGGATAGTGCTAATCTCTGCACATCAGCATGGGGGAGACAAAGGCCATTAGCGTCGATCTTGTAAACTGGGCAAAACAGAAGTTTCAGGGGAAATGGTGCAAAAGGGAATTTATTTGCTGATGAAGAGGGACACAATGGGAGTTTCTTCATGAAGGCAAAGCATGTGGGGTTCACTGTAGAGGTCCTCTAAGATCAAGGAACAGGGAGTATAGGGACAGTGACAAAATCATGTGTAACAGATGCCCCTTAAAGCGTGAAGGTTGAGTTGGAGTGAGGGATGAAATGCTTTATAAATCAAAGCAGGGAACCGGTCTGCCATCGGAAAACTTGCAAGCAAGTACAGATACATATACATAGACTGAGATCTCTATCAAATGATACATGAATCATGGCATGGATGGAGCCATCCAGAGAGTGATCATGTAAATGGATCGAGGTATGGGCGCAACCATCCGTCAAAGAGAATCATAACGAAACCAAGGTATGGTCGCGGCCATCCAATAAATGAGAAGGATCACATATGATAACTTATGGTATGGTTGCAGCCAGCCATTTGATAGAGACATGTATATCATCATAACCATGTCACACCACTTCGTAACCTGGACTTTTGTGATCTGAGTCCAATGTCTTGCGCTCCAACACAACCCGATCAAAGTACAGATTCTAACATGTGAATAGAGGTGTTGACGTTGGGTATGCTAGATAGTTGTTTGATTTCTAGTCAATGATGTAAACTGTTAACAAGCGTGAGAGAAACCACCAATAATGAAAATGGTCCTCAAGGTACTATCAGTACAATCCACGAAATGTGAATACAGGAACTGAAGTCGAACACCCATGAAATCATTCGATCGAAAGCCAATGATGTGAACTTGTCGTTGAGTGCGAATAACTTGCCATTAGGGCATGCAAGCTCTAAGGTACTGGAAATGAATCTCTCGGTCAACTTCTTGAATAATGAGTTGAAGTCGACGAAAAGCGACCGTGTCAAAGGAGGGCCATAATGAATCCCACATCATCGACGCAAGATGAGAGGATGTAAAATGATTTTGGATGATACAGAGAATCAGAGGTAAGTGTAACTGTAGAAGGACAACTCTTGAACATATCGGCGACACAACTGGAAGTTTGGCAGCTTTTAGATCCATAGGATCGGTGGTCATGACGATGTGGTAGAGATCAAATGGAAGGTAAAAATGAACTCCCGAACACAGGAAGGTCAACGATACAAAGGAGGATATCCCAACCTGACACGAAGCAAAGAGTGTCATGTTCAAGAGTGAGCTGCTGACACGACTGATAGATTTCCAAATTCCCCCCCACCGTGTCTAGCAGGTACCCCAATTATTTTTTAATCGCAAGCTTGAAGGGGATAGCATATGCTTGCACTGTAAGTTCATCCTTCGAATGAATCCAACCTAGTAAGTTCAACAAGCCCTAGGAAGGAGAAGCTCATGCTCGTCATGGTGACGAATACGGGGTCGTTTAATAGTTTAACGAGTCTGACATAGATGTAATTCGGTATCTTCTTCATGTTTAGAGAGTTTTAAAAGACATGTAAAAGAAAACTCCACATGGCCATTTTCATACATTTGTGTCTCTCGAGCCCGAAAGGGTACAAAATGATACTTGAGAGAATCACTTGACCATTTCAGTCAAGGAGTACCATTTTTCGTAGATAGTGCCTCCCAGCCCGAAAGAGGGGTAAACCTATACTGGGCACATGATGTTTCGCATCCATTAACGAGTTCGAAATGACAAGGGCCCGACCATCTTTTCATTTTTAAAGGGTCGGAAAACAGCTGAAAGCAGACCCCCCGTTTTTATTCTCTTTAACGAGTATAAAAGGGAAAAAATACACGGCAATCTTTTCATATGATTTTAACGAGTCGAGAAAAGAGCTGAAATGTGACTCATCATCTTCGTTGAACATCCATCACCTGTCATTGCATAAGAAAGGTAAAGTGTATTATCGAGTCCTTGAGGTAAAATAGGTCAAAATATTTACTAAAACCCTGATATTTTCATGAAGAATGAATTAAAAGGGGAAAAGTAAATATATTTTTACCATTTACCATTTTACCTTTGCTGTGAATACTTTTTACTCACTTTTTCCCTAATTATTTCAGAGAAGATTGTGGGAGATCTGGGAGGTCAATCGACGAGGCGTCATTTCCAAGTAACCGCCGAAGCCCTGAGCTCCATTTTCATGTTCTTTATTTATGCTTTTAGTCACTTTTTTAGATTTTTGAGGAGGTTTTTGAAAATATTTTTTGCCCTTGGTCGACGCGATTTTTGGGCACGGAATCGCGCCAGCCAAGGGTGATTAACAAATCCATCTGCACTGATCGCTGCAACTATTTTTAAAATAAGTGCGTTGGCGTTGTGGATAGGGAAAAACCCTATTTTCTCAAAAATTGACCATTTAAACTTAAATTTTATGTGCCAAGGATGATTATTGACTCAAATTAATGGCTTTTGTAGGAGAGAATCGCTGAAAATGGTGGACTAGAAAGAACGAGAACATAAAGATGTTGACACCCAAGCAATGAATGACCCAAATTTCCTAGAGGTTTTGAGAGCTTGCGAGCTCCTTAAATTCTTTCTTACGCATGCGGGCCCAACCCAAGTTACTTCGATACCTGATTAGTCTTTTGGAAATTAATTGGAAGATTTTTGCCATTGGCGACCAACAGCTATAGTTGGAAACTTCAGATATATACTCCATCACTGGACTGTCCCGTAGAGGGGAGCCGATGAAATTTTATGGGTCATGTCTGATTGAGGCGAGCATATTTTCCTTGCTTTCCGAACACTCACCTAAGGCCTTGAAATCCAAGAGTGGGAAGATATAGATTTGCAGTGTGCAGGATCTGACACTAAGGGTGCTTCTGTTGACTATCAACAGAGTGGTGGGGTCTCAAGCGGAACATGAGACTAACAAGTCGAAGTTCCTTTATGCTATTGATTGCACAACTCCTACGATCTTCAACTGGGTAGAGGCCATGAAGATGAACATCAAGCGCCAGTTGTCCAAAGAGAAGGCAGGAAATATAAAGCAATTTTTCTTTGGATCTGTACTTGTGACCTTCTTCCTAGAACGAGTACCACTGTTCCAATATCAGCTAACTGAGGTAGATCCTCCTATGCCACGCAATCTGTGGATGGCCTACTGGAGCCGTTTGATGCCCAAGATCACTGTGGCTCATCACATGTCATACCGACCTGCATTCTTTTCATGGCTACGATGATAGGAGATCGTCGTGGAGGACTGGCCATACATTGGCACTGATTTTTGTGGAGATCCAGACATGCCCTTACCAGATGGAAAGGATTTTGACAATGAAGGTAAAAAATCAACTTTTTAATTTTGATATTTTTATTTTTTTTTTTATATATATATGTGCTTATAACATTTCTTTTGTTAATGCAGACGTTGGACCATAGCGGTCAGCTGGGATATCCCTAATAGCCAGGTGCATCCCCTGCCCTATCGATGTTGTGGCCCCTTTTCAAGAAGGGAGTGACAACAAGGAGGAGATCGCAAGGAACCTTGAGGGGTTAACTTGTGGTATCTTAGAGTATGCTCGGGTAGGATACATTCCCTGTCAGTATCAGAGACACATGGTGGGAGTCTCGGATCGGATCCGCCAATTGCTGACTCGTGTTGCACGAGACGTATCATTCTACCATGATCAATATGTTGATTAGTTCCTAGTTCCATCATTTACATATTTTTTGAGGCCTGTGTGCCATGGATATATGAGGTCTGCGATCGGCCGATGTTATTTTAAACACACATATTATTTTTTGGGGTTCTCATGTATCAAACATTTTCACCATATATCTATATATAGATATATATATATATACATATATATATCTATATATATATATATATATATATCTGTGTGTGTGTGTGTGTGTGTGTGTTGTATTTTCCTGTTTATTATGGTACAAATGGTTTGTTTTATCTTTTACATGTTTCGTAAATGTCTATCCAACACATAATTAGCTAATGCATCTATCAATGTATTCATGCGTCTAGGAATATGATGATATGTAATGTAATCAAAATGCCTTTCCAATAGACAGATACAGAGATACATTCTCAATATTTGAGGGTTCCTGATAGAATATTGCCTGTTGAGTTGAAGGATGACAAGCTGTGAATCCAAGTTGACAACCAATTCTCTGATGCCCAGAGCGATGGCTTCTGACAACAGTTCGATGACTGCACTATATTCAACAATGTTGTTGGTTGTGCAACCTAGATAGATACCTTGAAGGTCAATCAACTCACCGTTAGGGTCATAAATAGCCCATGCCGTGGATGATAGGCTCCGGGCACTACAGAAAGCACCATTAGTGAAGCTAACGTGGGGAGTCGCAGACATCTGCAAAGCAAGAAAAGCATAGTAAACAGGAAAGTTGTTTGAAAACTATCGCAAAAACCAATTTGTACAAAAATAATCACACACTAATGTACATAAGTAACCATGCAAGATGATCTAAGAATAGTACTTCTTGAGGTAAAGCCCATTTCGGGGCTTATCAAAAGGATTTCCTTCATAATCAATAAGCTCATAGGCTCCTTTCTACAAAATGCATTTCACGATGTAGGGCCCATGCCACATAGGTTCGAACTTGCCTGCCCCTAGCTTATCGTTAGCTTGGTCGTATAATAAGACCAAATCACCCTCAGAGAACGCACGAGGGGAGACCAACTAATCGAAATGGGATTTGACCCATTTCTTTTTTGCTTCGATGACCAAGGCAGCGAGACGGCGAGTCTCGTCCAGTCGTTCTAAGTATAAGAGGTGTTCCTCTTGAGGTGACGTTTCAGGGAGGAGTTCAACAACTAACTTGAGTGAAGGAATCTCGCATTCGATCAGAAATGTTTCTTCTAGACCATAGACTAGCTGGAATGGTGTGAAACCAGTTGTGTCTTTGGTTGAGGTTCGGTAGGCCCACAGAGCTAAAAAGAGCATCAGATGCCAATTGGACTTGTGCATCCCAATAGTATGCTGAAGCATTGTGACCAAGACCTTATTCATGGCTTCAACTTGGCCGTTGGACTGAGGGTGATATGGGGTCAAACCATTGTGGTGCAAGCCCAATGCAGATGTCAGCTCAACCATCATGTAATCTCTGAAATGGGAGCCATGGTCTGTGACAATGGCTTGGGGTACGCCAACACAAACGAATTCCTCTAGCCCGATGATGGGTCTAGCCACAACAGATACATTCTATGGAATATTTCCTTAGGTTAGAATCAATCAAGAGGGCCTACCTCTTGGTCTGCTTATCCTGCTTGATGATGTCCTTGCTTTCTTTCTCCAGCTATCTCTCGCTTCCTTCTTCAAGCACCTGAAACAAGTAAACAACAATAGAAAACAAACATGATAATAGACAAATTGCAATTCAACCTACTTAACAAGTCAAGAAACATTAAGCCATGAATATGTAATATTACAAAACATGTAGGAAATCAATTGATAGTTGCATATATTAATATCAAAGAAAGATTACAACCATTCGTCTTGATGTTGCAATCCTCCTCTGACAAGACCAGGTTCCCACACACCTCTGCTAGCATTCCATGATGGCCTCAATCAACAATAGTTTTAAGGCTCTTCCCTTTAGGCTTCACTCCAAACCAAATCACACTTCTCCCTCACACAAATAGATAGCTACAACAAGTAATAGTTTGTTGTCTACTCCAAACCAAACTAGCATAAGCACACCAACATCACCACTCAGCCAAAAACTAGCTTGTGCTTGGGAAGAAGGGAGGTTTATATAGGAAAAATGGATGGGAGATGGATCCTCTTCTCATGGGTGAAGGTATTATCCCTTGAGGTAGTTCCATAATTATAAGGGAAACGAGCCCAAACTGTCATCTTCAACCCCATCCGGCTAAACCATTTACCAGACTTCTGTTTCGAAGCTTGTGGAGCTAGAAGCTTCGGCTCCTAATTTCAAAAACTTTCCAAAACAAGACCGGCACGACTGGAACACAGCTCAGCTACTTCGGTCGGCGCAAGTATTAGTGCTAATCTTTGCACATCAGCACGAGGAAGACAAAGGTCATTAGCGCCGATCTTGTAAACTAGGCAAAACAGAAGTTTCAGGGGAAATGGTACAAAAGGGAATTTATCTGCTCATGAAGAGGGACAAAATGGGAGTTTCTTCATGAAGGAAAAGCATGCAGGTTTCACTGTAGAGGTCCTTCAAGATCAAGGAACAAGGATTATAGGGACAGTGACAAAATGCTATGTAGCAGATGCCCCCTAAAGCGTGAAGGCCGAGCTGGAGTGAGGGATGAAATGCTTTATAAATCAGTGCAGGGAACTGGACTACAATCAAAAAACCTACAAGCAAGTATAGATACATATACATAAACTGAGATCTCTGTCAAATGATACATGAATCATGGCATGGACGTAGCCATCCAGAGAATGATCATGTAAATGGATCTAGGTATGGGCGCAACCATCTGTCAAAGAGGATCATAACGAAACCAAGGTATGGTCGCAGCCGTCCTATAATGAGAAGGATCACATATGATAACTCATGGTCTAGTTGAGGCCAGCCATCTGAAAGAGACATGCATATCATCATAACCATGTCACATCACTTCGCAACCTAGAATTTTTGTGATCTGAGTCTAGGGTCTTGCGCTCCAACACGACTCGATCAAAGTACAGATCCTAGCATGTGAATAGATGTGTTGACGTCAAACATGCTAGAAAGTCACTTGACTACCAATCAATGATGTAAGTTGTTAACAAGCGCGAGAGAAACCACCAATAATGACAATGGTTCTCAAGGTACTTTCAGCACAATCCATGAAATGTGAATAGAGGAACTAAAGTCGAACACCCGTGAAATCACTCGATCGAAAGCCAATGATGTGAACTTATCATCGAGTGTGAAGAAATTGCCATTAGGGCATGCAAGCTCTAAGGTACCGGAAAGGAGTCTCTCGGTCAACTTCCCGAATAATGAGTTGAAGTTGACAGAAAGCAACCGTGTCGAAGGAGGGCCATAATGAATCCCACATCATCGACGCGAGACGAGAGGATGCAAAATGATTTTGGATGATACAAAGAATCAAAGGTAAGTGTAACTGTAGAAGGAAAACTCTTGAACATATTGGTGACACAACTGGAAGATTGGTAGCTTTTGGATCCATAGGATTAGTGGTCATGATGACGTGGCAGAGATCAAATGGAAGGAAAAAAATGAACGGTCCAAACCCAGGAGGGTCAATGATACAAAGGAGGATATCCCAACCCGACACGAAGCAAAGAGTGTCATGTTCAAGATGAGCTGCTGATACGACTGATAGATTTCCAAATTTTCCCCCACCATTTCTGGCAGGTACCCCAAATTTTTTTAACCGCAAGCTTGAAGGGGATAGCATATGCATGCACTGTAAGTTTATCCTTCGAACGAATCTAACCTAGTAAGTTTAACGAGCCCTAGGAAGGAGAAGCTCATGTTCGTCATGGTGATGAATCCGATGTCATTTAATAGTTTAACGAGTCTGACAAAGGTGTAACTCGGTATCTTTTTCATGTTTAGAGAGCTTGAAAAAGGCACATAAAAGAAAACTCCACATGGTCCCTTTTCGTACATTTGTGTCTCTCGAGTCCGAAAAGGTAGAAAACAATACTTGAGAGAATTGCTTGACCATTTCAATCTAGCATAAATTAGCTGATAAAAATGGCAATCACGAGATATAAATTGGGCATGGGCTCATTTTTACACAAGTTTGAACCATGGAGAACTCTGCTTGGATTCGGTTTCATGTATACACAAGCTTGAAACGAAAAACTATGCTTGCTATAATTTTGCATGCCCCCCAATAATGACTCAATCAAGGTACATGCTCTCCAAGCTTCATTTCAGTCAACTAGGTGGATGGAATGAAGGTTCATTGTCGAGATCATGGAAAGACTCGACTAGGATTTTACGAGATCTTAATCGAAGACTTGATTTGGAAAAGGGAGTTTCTTCATTTTTTAACAAGGTTGACACAATAAAAGAACTATCCTCGAACACTTGTTTCATTTTTTAACGAGCTTGACACAAGACAAAGAACTATGCTTGGACCCTTTGTTTCATTTTTTAATGACGTTGACACAAGAGCAAGAACTATCCTCATCCGTTGTTTCATTTTTTAACGAGGTTGACACAAGAAAAATAACTATCCTCATTAAACTCAAAGAGAGATTACAACCATTCGTCTTGACGTTGCAGTCCTCCTCTGGCAAGACCAGGTTCCCACACACTTCTGCTAGCATTCCATGATGCTGGAAAAGAAATGTTTAGGCAAGCAAACAAAAACTTTTCAAACTTGTGCAAAAAGAGGTCAAAGTCATAAAAAGGACCAAAAACAAAATGCAAAGAGTACGCACACCTACAACCTGACTTACTGAGTTCACAAACTGCTGAATGGACGACCAATTAGATGCCCTAGTGTCGTTGGCCACTCAATGACTCAATCGATCAAGTAGAAAGATGATAAGCCAACAAGAAAACAAAACCAAATGAAAAGTAGCTTTCTAATTAGGGAGAAAATGGTCCAAAAGGCTTACGGGGTCAAAACCACAAGAGCAGAACACATTGGCCAAGTATTTGAGATAACATTTTGGTACATTTGTGTCTCTCAAGTCCAAAAAGGTAGAAAACAATACTTGAGAGAACCGCTTGACCATTTCAGTCTAGCATAAATTAGATGATAAAAACGGAAATCATGAGATCTAAATTGGGCATGGGTTCATTTTTACACAAGTTTGAACCATGGAGAACTCTGCTTGGATTCGGTTTCATGTTTACACAAGCTTGAAACGAAAAACTATGCTTGCTATAATTTTGCAAGCCCCCCAGCATAATGACTCAATCCAAGTACATGCCAACCAAGCTTCATTTCAGCCAACTAGGTGGATGGAGAGAAGGTTCATTGTTGAGATCTTGGAAAGACCCGACTGGGATTTTACGAGATCTTAATCAAAGGCTCGATTTGGAAAAGGGAGTTTCTTCATTTTTTAACGAGGTTGACACAATAAATGAACTATCCTCGGACCCTTGTTTCATTTTTTAACGAGCTTGACACAAGACAAAGAACTATGCTCAGACCCTTGTTCACGAATTCAAGTGACTTCTTAGATTTGGTTGTAGTGAAGACCAAATCGAATTCTTGCAGGATGATGATCCATTTAGAATACTTTCCCCACAAAAAATGACGAGTCATGATGACGTGGCAGAGATCAAATGGAAGGCAAAAAATGAACGGCCCAAACCCAGGAAGGTCAATGATACAAAGGAGGATATCCTAACCCGACACGAAGCAAAGAGTGTCATGTTCAAGGGTGAGCTGTTGACACGACTGATAGATTTCAAAATTTTCACCCACCATTTCTGGTAGGTACCCCAATTATTTTTTAATCGTAATCTTGAAGGGGATAACATATGCTTGCATTGTAAGTTCATCCTTCGGACAAATCCAACCTAGTAAGTTTAACAAGCCCCAGGAAGGAGAAGTTCATGTTGTCATGGAGACGAATCCGATGTCGTTTAATAGTTTAACGAGTCTGACAAAGGTGTAACTCAGTATCTTTTTCATGTTTAGTGAGTTTGAAAAAGACACGTAAAAGAAAACTCCACATGGTCCCTTTTCGTACATTTGTGTCTCTCAAGTCCGAAAAGGTAGAAAACAATACTTGAGAGAATCGCTTGACCAATTCAATCAAGGAGTAACTTTTTCGTAAATAGTGCCTCCTAGCTCGAAAAAGGGGTAAACTTATACTGGGCACATGACGTTTCACATTTGTTAACAAGTTTGAAACGACAAGGACCCAACCATCTTTTTCCTTTTAAAGGGTCAAAAAAGAGATCAAAGTGGACCCCCCCGTTTTTATTCTCTTTAACGAGTCAAAAAGGGAAAAAATACTTGGCAATCTTTTCATATGATTTTAACGAGTCGAGAAAAGAGCTAAAATGTGACTCATCACCATTGTCAAACATCCATCACCTGTCGCTGCACAAGTAAGGTAAAGTGTACTATCGATTCCTTGAGGTAAAATAGGTCAAAATGTTTTAAAAAAACTTGATATTTTCATGGAAAAATGAATAAAAAGGGTAAAAGTAAATATATTTTTACCATTTACCATTTTACCTTTGTTGTGAAGGCTTTTTACTCACTTTTGCCCTAATTGTTTCGCAGCAGATTATGGGAGATCCAGGAGGTCAATCGACGAGCCACCAGTTCCAGGTAATAGCCAAAGCCCTGAGTTCCATTTTTATGTTCTTTATTTATGCTTTTAGCCACTTTTTTAGATTTTTGAGGAGGTTTTTGAAAATATTTTTCGCCCTTGGTCGGCGCGATTTTCGGGCACGAAATCTTGGCGGTCGAGGGTGATTAACAAAGCCATCTGTGCTGATTAGCACAACTATTTTTTAAAATAGGCGCGTCAGTGCCGTGGATAGGGCAAAACCCTATTTTCTCAAAAATTAGCAGTTTAAACTTAAATTTTATATGCCAAGGATGATTATTGACTCAAATTAATGGCTTTTGCAGGAGAGAATCGCTGAAAATGGTGGACTGGAAAGAACGGAAACATGAGGACATTGATACCTAGGCATTGAATGACCCAAATTGCCTAAAATATTTGAGGACTTGCGGTCTCCCCAAATTCTTTCTTACGTTAGGGATGCAGGCCCAGCCCGAGTTGCTTTGTCACCTGATTAGCCTTTGGGACATTAATCGGGAGATTTTTGTCATTGGCAACTAGGAGATGGAGTTGGAAACTTCAGGTATATACTTCATCACTAGATTGTCTCACAGAGGGGAGTCGGTGAACTTATATGGGTCACGTCCAATTATGGCAAGCATATCTTCCTTAGTTGCCAAACACTGCCCTGAGGCCCTGAAATCCAAGAGTGGGAAGATAGAGATTTCGAGTGTGTGAGATCTGGCGCTAAGGGTGCTTCTGTTCACTATCAACAGAGTGGCAGGGTCCCAGGCAGAACATGAGACTAACAAGTCGAAGTTCCTTTATGTTATTGACTGCACAGCTCCTACGATCTTCAACTGGTCAGAGGCCATGAAGATGAACATCAAGCGGTAGCTATCCAAAGCTAAGGCGGGGAATGTGAAGAAATTTTGCTTCGAATCTATACTTGTGACCTTCTTCCTGGAACGAGTACCAATGTTCTAGTATCAACTGAAAGAGGTGGATCCTCCTATGCCACATGATCCGTGGATGGCCCGCTAGAGTCGTTTGATGCCCAGGATCACTGGGGGTCAGCACATGTCATACCGACCTGCATTCTTTTCATGGCTACAATGGCAGAAGATCACCATGGAGGAATGGCCATACAATAGCATTGATTTCTGTGGAGATCTAGACATGACCTTACCAAATGGAGAGGACTTCGATGACGAAGGTAAAAAACCAAATTTTTAATTTTGAGATTTTTTTAATTGTTTTTGGTATATATGTGCTTAAAACATTTCTTGTTAATGCAAACATTGGACTAGAGCGGCGAGCTGGGATGTCCCCGATAGTCAGGCGCGTCCCCCGCCCTATCGATGATGTCACCTATTACAAATCCATTTGGGCACATCACTCCAATCATCCAGATTAGTGTTTTAGGGCTCATCAAACCCTAATTTCAGTTGCTACATGCCCTAAACAAGTCACCTTTTGAATGCCTCCTTCCTAGACAGTTTCATGACTTAAAGACATCCTGAAATGACCTCTAAAGGGACCAGCACAGATAGGCCCATGTAAGGGTGCGCTGCAAATTAGTTGAGTCCATGCCAGGGTGCTTTACAAATCACTTAGGCCCTCTTCCACCTGCGCTGGGCGAGATTGAGCAAAATTCACATAGTGTTTGGGGAATATTCTTATCTCTTGGAGTCATCTAGAAGTTTCTCTCACTTATCAACTCCTATGAGCTTGAAAATGGATGAGGAATGAGTTAAGATGCATCCTATCATCTCATCCCTTCCTCCATGGAACTAATTCTAAGTATGGAAGGCCATTCAATACCCCCATTTACGACATAACCTCCTTCATCCTCCTATAAATTGAACACTCATCTAAGTGATTAGGGGCTAGACTTTGTTGAATTGTAAGGAGATAATGTTGCTATGAGAATTGAATTTGAGACAAGTATTGTTATGCTACAAGTTTGTCATGCTTTTGATGTGATGTGGATGGGATCCAAGTTGGAGGAGTGACTTCGAATCAGACTTGATGGTTGTAATTCCTTCTTCTATTCAATAAAGTATTTGAACCTTTTTCCCTTATGCTTATCTTGTTATATGATTCTTATATGTGTGAATGTATCTGATTCCATTTACTTGTATTCAACAGATCTTTTGCTTTGATCGATTCTTTGTCTTCTGTTGATGTTTACAGGTACTTCTCAAGCGTGTTAAGTACGGGAAGGAGCAGCAAGATCGATACAAAGGAGACAAGAGGAAAGCGTAACTACAAGTAGGTATTATCATCTTCTTTGTCTTATCTATTTCTTATAGGAAAAGGATAAAGTACTTTAAATTGTTGTTCTAGATATGGCTACTTATCTAGGGAATTAGTATTTATCCGTAGATACCAAATTATCCAAAACAAATTGGCGACTCCACTGGGGATAGATCATATTTTCTAGTAGCTTATCCACCTCCTAGGACACTCTTGCAGACCCTACTTGTGTTCATTGATTGTATTTTAGCTCTTTTGCATTGAATTTTGGTCAAAATTGTGTTAAATTTCCTCTTGAAATGGCTTATTATCACCAGCGCAGGCTTGTGAGGGACACAGTGCACTGTACAACACCCTTGGCTTAGGGACAGTGCTATGAAGTGCACTATCTCCCATTCAGGGCTACACTGATCCTCCTAGGGTCAGTTTCCCACCTTTAGATTAAGTTTTTTCCAAATTTCCTCTGTTTTATTTCTTGTTGATTGCTCAATGAATGTCATGTCTTAGAAAACAAGTTTTTATCTCCTTTGCTAGCCCTACTTTGACTTGGTTGATTAATGTTTCTTAAATTTTTTCTTTGTCATTATTGATCCATATTCAAAGTTAGATTATAGTTGATTAATCTTTGTTCAAAAGAAAGTGTCGTAAAAGTCTTCTTTTCCTTCGAAACAAAATTGTCGTAAAGTCTTCGTTCTTGTTAAAGATTGATTGATTGTATGTGCATTAGTTTCCTTTTGTTCATATTCACATTAAGGAAATAAAAAAGAAATACATGCATCTTGCATTGAAAAAGTTTGTGTGTGCTCATAGGAATAGTTTATGGAAATTGCATTAGATCGTGCTCTTTGCTCTTGATCGAAAGAAATCCGATTGCTATATCCCTACTAGCTAAGATTTTCATTGTTAAATTGAATGAAAAGAATGCTTATCATAATAGTTTCATTCCTAGGAATTTCATAATACATCATGTGGTGAACTTGAAATGAAAATTCCTAAGCAGGATCAACTTAAAATTAACATCAATTTACCTAATGGAGCATTGTCACCTAACGAAAAGAATTTAGTGGTTCTAGGCTAGAGACGTGTTCCGGTGTCATAAAACAAAGTAGTTGTCGCTAACTTATCTGCAATACATCCCGAGTGTGATACCTCATCCCATGTACGTGAGTATATCGTAGCTCATCCATGTACCTTCGGGTATATAGGGCAATGTTACAGTACGTAAATTATATGGGAATGTTGTCATTGTGCGGTTTTGCATTAGACAACGCTTATACGGACGGGGCCTCCACATACTTTCGGGTATATATGGGAGGAAAACACTAGGTTGCTATCCATCCTTAGGTAACCGAGTCGGCTGCCTTATACACTGTGATACACTAAACACAACACTTGGGGAGATTGCGTACCTGTACTTCTTGGTTCACCAGGAGGTATTCTGCAGTTCACAGTTGCTTGGTTAACTTTTGTTGAGCTTACCCCTTTTTGTTTATTTCTTTTTTGTAATAAAATTAATCAGCAATCATGGAGGAACATCAACCCTTACCCCATCGTTCACAGAGAACAGCGAGTAAAACTCTTTTGACACTCGAAGCTACACCTATTTGGTCAAAGCGATCTCACTTAACTAAGTCAAGTACATCAAGAACTCTTGGTTCTTCATCTGAATTACCAAAATCATCCACTTCAGTAAGTAATGAGACTCCAATTACTCCAACTATTTCTAGTACATCCGTTACTGAATAAGAAGTTTCACAATTACCTGAGCACACTATAATTGATACTAGTGAAACATTAACTGAAGTTGTTCAACAACAATTTGATCCTCAACTTGAAGTTTCTCAACAAGAAATTAATTTTGAACTTGAATAAGTTCAACCAAAAGTTAATCTAGAACCTATCATAGTTCAAACAGAAGTTACTTCTGAACTTGAAGTTGTTCAGGAACCTCTCCCTGAAACTGTTGTTATTTTACCAAAACATCTGGGCTTCAAATTTGAACATTCAGAAGTTGTTACTTTACCGGAATACGATCAACTGGTTAAACATCAAACATCAGTAACTACTAAAACTTCTACTTTACCAACACCAGAAGTTTATTACGGACCTGACGATGAAGTTCTTCCACCTAATTTAATTGTTGTTGAGGAAGAATTTGAAGAAGATACTACACCTGGAACCCCATTCCATTTTGGAACCATGCTTTATCTTTATCCTTATACTCCTCATTTTATTGCTCCTTTTGATCTTGCTTCTATTCAAGTACCCTTGATTCTTTAGGACATCTATTGGGTCAGTTAACTATGTCTGAACAACTGTCAACATCCCAGATTGTATCATCTGTGACAGAATCTTCTGTCGCAACCTCTTCGATGTTTTCTACTATTCCTGAGTCACACCTATATGGTGAATCGTCCATCCTAGTTGGTTACCAATCTTTATCTGGAACCCACTCAGGATTACTTCTACACCATGGTCATCACCCATGTCCTCAACCGGAATATTCCTGGTTCTTCATTTATGGGAACTCAATAGTTTGATCATGCATATCAACATCAAATTGGACAATCTAGTCAACAACGACCTATGTATCCATTACATACTGGATTGCCACCATATGGATAACAATATGCTTATTCACCTTATCCTCCATATCCTGGAGGACCATCATATGGCAGTATCCCATCATGTTCAAGTCAGTCTGGAATGCGAGTCTGTCAATGGCAACCAACAATGCCAGTTCAACCAAGGCTTGTGCATCCAACACAACCAATGTAAAATGTGTAAGGTATTCCTAATACACATGTTGTTACCACTGTACCGCAGTCACAAGCTCAAACAATTGTATCTCAACCTATACAAGTTGGTCCTTCTACCTCGCAATCACAAGTTTTCGGTCAAAAGGCCCAAGTTTCTTAGGTTGTTATACAAAACCACTTGTGTCTTGGGTCCAACAACCTCATGTTAGTGTACCTTTATCCAGAGTGACTCAGGCTTACACTGGTATATTTTATTTATAACCTGGTCAACCTTACATTGCTGGGCAACAACAACCATTAAATCAACACTAGTTGTACCAACAACAACAATAGTTTATTCAACAACCGTGGCAGCCCCAATATCAACAACCTCAATTCCAGTAATTCCAACCCCAATTTGGACCTACTCAACAATCTCAACCTGGGTTTGGACAATATCAAGCTTACCAAGGTCTTAGTCAACAAGGCTTTGTTGGTTATGGACAACCACAAATTCAACCTGGTTATCAACAACCACCTTATACCAGATTTGTTCAATGACCACCTTATCAAGGTTACCAGATATAGATGCCCTATGCTAGTATGCAAAGACCTATTTCTCAGAAAATTCCATCATATCCTAGGTATGCTCAACCTGACTTGAATCGATAATTTCCATTTGTGGCAACTCTTGAATTACCATATTTAAACTGGCTCACTAATGATCCATTCTTATATGCACCTTGGTGGTCGGTGATTCCACATAAGTTACCTTCTAACATTCCGAAATTCAATGGAAATCCCAAAGAAGACCCATTAAATCATGTCATGAATTTTCATTTGTGGTGTTCATCAAACTCCTTAAATGATGACTCAGTTAGACTCTGTATTTTCCAAAGAACGCTTACTGGTCTGGCTGCGAAGTGGTACATTGAGTTACCACGAGCTTCTTTCAACAACTTTACGACTCTAGCCACCACATTTTTGACCCACTTCCAGTTACCTATCAGATACGAGACTGGAATGAAACTCCTAACCAACTTTAAATAGACTACTGCTACTCATATATCAGATCATATTCATGAGTGGCAGCGTCATTGTTGAATGGTTAAGACTTATGTTCCTGATCAGCTTTTGGTTGAGTGGTTTATAAAATCCTTTCTACCATCAATCACCGAGGATGTGGCGAAAGGTGGAGTTGTCACAGAAGAGCAAGTAATTTCTTGTGCCCAATATTTGGATTTGATTTATACACAATTCGACACACTCTATGACAAGATTCTAAATGCACCCTGACCAGCTTTCATTGTTCCTCCTCCTCCACAATCGAGTAAGGAATCTCATGTCGGCAACGGTGTGATTGGTTCTTCGAGCACACAAATGGCAAGTAGAGCATCTAGTCAAACACTTGCCATTTCCAATCAAACTTCCAATGCATTAGAAAACACTCTTGCTTCCGAAGTCAATGTCATGTCATCTGACAAAGGCAAGAATCAAATGCAACCAGGAGGCAAGAAGAAGGGTAAAAACAAGAAGAAACACGATAATCTCCCTTAATATAAATCATCTAATTCCTCTACTTTGGCAAGGAAACCTCGTTATCCATGTCTAATCTGTAATGACGAGCATTTTACAAGAGATTGTCCACACCGCTCGGAAGTCTCTAAGCTTTTAATACTTATAACACATCTGCAATGTTGACTGAACCGTTTCCAAACTCGGAGACACATTTGGTTGCAACATACCATGCTTCCACATCACAAGTACTTATGTTATCCGTTGCAAAGCCTAAAAACGAAGTTTTGGTGTCAAAACGAAATAAAGACTATGGAATTCCATTGTCATCGTTGAATCATCATGCCACAAATCAACCTAATCCTTCGACTTCGACTTCATGGGAAAATGTTCCACCACCTATTGCGCCAGAATTGACAATAAAACCACCACAGGGAGTTGTGCATAAATCGACATTTAACCCTTAAGCTCAAGCAGCGCAAAATTATAACATAGTAGAAGACCTTGCTTAATCACCTTCTGCTATGTCGACGCTCGAGGTGTTACAAAACTGTCCCTCCCAGAAGCAGGCTTTACTGTCAGCAATTGGTGGAATAGACCCTACGGATTCCAATCTTGTGGTTTTTAACCATGCGGATATACACCATAGTTATCGTCACAATTAGCTTTCCTAATTCAAGTAAAGGCTCTCAATAAAAATGTTCACCGAACTATTATTGACAAGGGGGAATCTACTTGCATTATGTCAATGAGCTGCTGGAAAACACTTGGTTCACCGCCATTGTCATGATCACCAACAATGTTAAAAGCTTTTGACGAATGAACATATACACCTTGTGGGATTTTGAGTAACTTGCAAATTGAACTAGGGGGAAAAACAATTACTGTTGAAGTTGAGGTAGTTGACAGACCCCTCGACTACAACATTTTACTAGGAAGGCCATGGGTATATGCTATGGTTGTTGTGGTTTCCACATACTTTCGTATGATTTCATTCCCTCATAAAGGTGGAATCATAGTTATCGATCAGCTTGCCTTCTTTGCATCTAGTTCTCAGGCTACTGGAAGCATTCCATTGGTACACGGACCCCCGCTGTCACTTCAAAGTGTTGGTGTAGGTCTCTTTAAAGATCCTTCCCTAATGGGTACTTTTATGCTATCGTCACCATCTGATTTGGCGGAAGTGGCAAGAGTAGAGACTTGCAACATGATTTCCTCCACCTCATCTGATTTAAGGAGGATTACCAACAATTCTAAAGTTGATAGTAATACTGAAGTTATGCCGCTAGGCCCATTGAGGTTGCATAGCAATCAATTTTTCTGGCTTGTGCGGAAAACCCAAATCCACTTTCACCAATTGTATGGGTAGACCATTCATTAGAATATGGTACTTCTTCGGATCCTTTTTCACGTATATTTTCTACGGATGAAGGAATCGTCCAATCAATGATGATAGGAGAAGAACCTTGGGAAGATTATCATCATCGTTCCCATCTTCTAGATGACATTAAAGATTATTCAAATGAACTTAACTACCCTCTGTTGATTTTCTTTTGAATTATGTTTTCATAGGCATAGTAGATTCTAAGTGAAACTTGTCAAATGTTGAAGAAACGATTTCTATTAATATTTCACCAAACCGAATGTTGTAGAAAACATTCATGTTGGCAAATCTTGTTCTCCATTAGAACTTGATAATTACCATACTCTCTTTCGTGAATTTCGAGATATATTTGCATGGTCATATGAGGATATTCCAAGTATAGATTATAGTATTGTTAAACATGAAATCAAAATGAATCCTGATGTCAAACTAGTATGACAGCGGCTTCGACCTGTTCATCCAAAGAAATTCGTTGCCATTAAAGCAGAAGTTGAAAATCTTTTGCGTGCTAGCTTCATTTACCCTGTACCTCTTATTGACTGGGTTTCCAACATTGTTCCTGTCATGAAAAAACAAGGGACAATTTGAGTGTGCGTCGATTATAGGGATGTAAATCAGGCATGTCCAAAAGACAATTATCCTACTCCTTTTATCAACCAGATAATTGATGAATGTGCTGGATGCAAAATCTTCTCATTTATGGATGGTTTTTCCAGTTACAATCAAATCAATATCCACCCACAAGACCAATCTAAAACAACTTTTATTTGTCCATGGGGCACATTCGTGTATAGGAAACTCCCTTTCGGTTTGAAGAATGTAGGGGCCACATTTCAGAGGGCAATGAACTATGCCTTCCATAACATCAAGCACATTGTTCAACCTTACCTTGACGATTTACCTACTCATTCATGAAATCGGACTGATCACCCGCAACATTTGAGAGCAATATTTTTACGGTTTTGACTACAAGATACGACCCAATCTACACAAATGTGTGTTTTGTGTTGGTTCTGGTTGATTGCTTGGATTCGTAGTGTCTAGAGATGGAATTTGACTCGATCCATTAAAGGTTCAACCAATTCTTGATTTGCCTCCACCTTCAAATCTTTTACAGTTAAAGAGACCCCAAGGGAAGGCTAATTTTCTGAGGAGGTTCATTCCTAATTACGCTAAAATGGCTAAAGGTTTTACACTTCTTTTGAAAAAGGGGATACCCTTCCATTGGGATCAAGTTGCACAAGCTTCCTTTGATGCTCTTAAAGATACCTTGATTAGAGCATCATTAATGTATTCTCTGAATTATCAAAATGACTATTACCTATATCTCACCACTGCAGATACAACCATTGGCATGGTTTTAGTCCAAGAGGAAAATGGGATTGAACATCTGATATATTATTTGAGCCGCAATCTCAATGATACAGAAAGTAAGTATTCTTATGTCGAGAAGTTAGCTTTCGCAGTTGTGCAATATGTTCAGAGATTTCGCCACTACATCCTACTTCGAAAGACCATTGTCATTTTGAATTGCAACCCTATGACATATATTTTGTCACGTCAATTGCTGGGGGAAAATACTCAAAATGGATAGTCATTTTGCGGAAGTTTGATCTGGAATTCATCAAGTCCAAATCAAAGAAATCTCTAGTTTTCGCCGAGCTACTTTGTGACCTTGCCTCGACCTCCATTGATTACACATCTGAACCATCGATTTTGGATGAGTCTTTGTTCCTGATATCGTCATCTGACCCTTGGTATGGAGATATATTGATCTATCTCCATACCCAAACTTTCCGGCCTAATACCTCTCGCTCGCAACAATGACGTATCTGATACCAAGACAAAGGTTATTTGATCATTGGCGACACTCTTTACCGTCGTGGTATTGATACAGTTTTATGGAGGTGCCTCACACATGAGGAAGCCGAGAAAGAATTGAATGATTGCCATTTAGGTGCTTGTGGTGGAAACTTATCTAGTTATGCTACCGTACAGAGAATTCTCTGTGCTGGTTACTTCTAGCCTAGTATATTCAAATATTGCATAATTGTCGTCAGAAGCTGTCATGCATGCCAGATCTATGACCATAAAGTTAGATTACCACCTGCACCATTGCATCCAATCGTTGTTGTTGGACCATTCGCCAAATGGGGCATCGAATTCATGACATGTAACCCCACCTCAGCTGGGGGGCATGGGTATATTATAGTCGTCGTTGACTATTTTACCAAATGGGTCGAGGTGATCCCAACATTAAACAATAGTGGAAAAACGGCTGCTCTTTTCTTTTTCAACCACGTGATTGCCCGATTTGGTGTACCATAAGCCATAGTTACAGACCATGGGTCGCATTTTCACAATCACATGATGGTTGAGTTGACTGCTAAGTTAGGACTGTCACATGATAGTTCCACCCCTTATTATCCGCAAACGAATGGACAAGTTGAGGCCATCAACCAAGTACTAAAGTGAATGTTGCAAATAATGATAGGGGTTCATAAACGAAACTAGCATTTAATCCTATACTCTGACTTGTGGACATATCGAACCTCGGTGAGAAATGCAACTGGATTCACACCCTTTCAGTTGGTGTATGGTTTGGAAGCAATATTACCGATACAATGTGAAATTTCATCTCTCAAACTCGCGATTGACCTGTTACTTGACACTTCCAAAGAAGAAGTGTATTTCTTGGAACTTATCCATTTGGATGAAACCCGTTGTGATGCCGCATTGGCTAACGAAGCGCATAAGAAACAAATCAAGGTGCAATATGATAGAAATGTTAAGCCTCGTATCTTCTCAGAATGAGACCGGGTCTTGCTTTACGATCAGGAAGCTGATAAACTTGGAGCAGAGAAATTCAAACCGATGTGGATGGGTCCTTATATTGTCAAGCGTGTTTTGGCAAAAGTTGCCTATGAGTTAGTAGATTATGATGGGATTCCATTGTCGCAGCCCCGAAACGGGTTGTACCTCAAACGTTACTATGCTTAATTGAGTGTAGTAAAACTCACAGTATATATTGTTTCATTGCATGTGTGTGTGTCTTTTAGAGTTTTTATCTGGTTAGTAATCCACTTTGCATTTGTTGCAGATGTCAGAATCTTCAGAACCATTTGTTGGTTATGCCGATGGTGCTAGTCGTAGTACGCAGAACCTATCCTCTGCAGCATGGGCTATTTTCGTTCAAAGTGGTAAGTTAGTGAATTTTCAAGGGATTTGTATCGGTCGATTGACGAACAATATCGCTGAGTATAGCGCGTTGATCGAATTTCTCTCTAATGCCATTTCACTTGGTATTCATCGAATCATTGTTAGGCTAGACACACAACTCGTCGTACTACAACTTACAAGTGTGTATACCATCCGAAACCCAACAATTCTTTGTATGCTCCTTAGAGTTCGTATTTTGGAAAGGCATTTTGAATACATTCAGTATCAACATATTTCCAGAAATTTTAACACATTAATTGATTCTCTAGCGAATTATGTGTTAAATAGACATTTGTGACACATGTAAAAGTGACATTTTCAGTTCACATCATTAGTTGAATAGGTTTGCACATAACGATAGAAAAATCTAGAAGTAAAATAAATAGATGTTTTAAAAGTTTTTACAAAATCTGTGTATAAGACAAGTTTGGTCATCTGACCCAAAAACTCAAAATGCATGCAAAATATCCTAAGTATACCGAGTGATGCTCGTGATAACAGGTCACAGCCTGTGCTATCATACGCAAAAGCCTCATCCAATGGCTAGGAACACCAATAGTGTGGCGTTGCAGCCTCATAGGTAACTCCTCAATCCGGACATCCAAAATAGCAAGGGTTAATCCCTCTATGTGATCCTGCAACTCTACGAAGGTCTCAGCCAAATCCAAATCCTGGAGGACCGCTCTCCCAATGTTTCTCCACGTTGGCCCACTTGCACGTTGTTGGTGTCCCGCAAGTCGAACAGTACCCACATCTACATGCATGAGAATGATTTTAGTTTAGTATTGGAACGTTAAAAACACAAAAACATGTAGAAACTTGAAAAACCAAAAACACTTTGGTCAAACAATTTACCTATAGCACCCCATTGTGCTCCAACTGGTAGAATCAAGTCTTGATCTCCACGGAAATCCATCCCTGAGTATGGATGCTCCTCAATGACAAGGTGTTGTCGATCGAGCCAACTGAAGAATGTAGTGGAAAAAATGATTGTTGACTGACCCGCATGTCGAGCCATCAATTCGACCCACCTCTGCATACGTGGATCTCTAGGACCAAGTAACCTAGTAATACATGTTGTGGTTGCATCAATGGGATTCTCTCTAAGGTAAAAGCGATTAAGATCAAACGATAGCATAAATCCTGTCTTACCACTTTTTACCTTGGTCAATTGTTCTTTCAATGAAGAAAGTATGGCCTCACACCAGTTGAATGCTTTTGGTTCTAGACACTCAAGTGCATACTGCATATATGATTTGTTCGCCAAATGAAGTGTCACACTGCCAACCAACTTTGTGATTGTGAAGAGGATCGTTCTCAAAGGCAAATCACCTACATCCCTGATGTTTATTTTCCCATCCTTGCTAGGCTGTGTACCTGGCCAACAAAATTGTTGAATGTAATCCCTCACTGATTCACCTCCACGGAAAATCCAGAAAGTGAGATGGCGTCACCTCGCCTCGACAGTCCGGTAAGAAAGTAAATATCATCAATGATAATAGGGACCATTTTGTCCCTTATGTGAAAAGTATGATCTGTTGGATCCCATGCATGAACAAGGAACTGCAATAGTTCTATTCATTTCCTCATTCCGGACAACTTGAAGTATTTGAGTAACCCACAATTTTTTAGGGCCTCAACTGTACCCAGATTGTTTAGGGCAACCATGTCTTGTTCTTCATGCTCTCTTTCTCGCCATGTAATCGACATTCTGATTTGATGAAAGCCTGAAATCCAATCATAAGCTTAGTTAGGATCCTTTCCATGCAAAAAAAGGACAAATTTTGGAGCAAACAGCTAAATCAAATTTGGGAAACTCGCCCAGTGCAGCCCAGGCACAGAGACAGTGCACTGAAGAGCAGGAAACCTTCTATCAGGGTGCTCTTCAGCACAATTTTCGATGTGAAAGCCTGCGCTGATCCCAGGGCGAAAAAATCAAACCCTATAGGCGCCAAAAAACCCTAAAACTTGCATGAAATAGTAAAAGAATGATTTGAAAAGGAAGAGGAGGGGTAGATATCCTACCTAGTCCAGAAGGCACGAGAAATGGTCCATATAATCTCTCGCAATTAGCTGATGAAGTTTGAGGTTAAAAACTAGCCCATATCACAAAACTGAATGGTAAGTATCAAATGGTAAAAATTACATGGTAAAAACTTGTTTTATTTTTTTATTTTTTATTTTTTTATGGAAAACCTGTGAACAGTTTTGAAATAAATGTTTCGAACTAGCTTAGTGAGTCCATCATCAGGGCAATGGGATTTGTATTTTGAGAAGAGAGAGCATGAGATTATATTGGAGCTTATTAATAGTTAATTGAAAAAACTTTTTGATGTCTTCTTTTATAGTCGGCTTACAAATGACTAATTATTTTATTTATTTATTTATATATATAAGTATTTATTTTATTTTATTTATTTTTTTATTTATTTATTTTAATGAAATAAACTTGTTTTATGTTTATTTCATGTTCATTAATTGAGTAAACATTAGTATTTACCTATTTTTACCTATGAAACAGGTATTTTTAATCCATTTGGTGGTGTTTTGAGCAGGTTTTACAACTGACTTACAGAATTTGATGTGCTCGATTGTAAATTGTACCTTTGACCACAGAGCATACTTTTATCTCTTTTTCGAGCTCTATTAAATAACAAAAAAGGAACCCCCTTAGAGTCCTCTTTAAGCTCTTTTCAGACTCTCTAAACATGAAAAGATTGTCGAGCGCTTTTCCTTTTTAGCTCGTTAATGGATTGGAAATGACATCTACTCAGTATAAGTTTAACCCTTTTTCAGGCTGAGATAGATTAACTATGAAAAAGGAATACGTTGACCGAACATGGTCAATAGGTTCTCTCTGGTATTTTTTTATGCTTTTTTGGGCCTGAGAGACAAATCAATGAAAAAGAAATTGTGGAGTTTTCTTTTTGTCCCTTTTCAAACTTCTAAACATGAAAAGGACCAAGTTATCTTTGTCGTTAAACTCGTTAAAACATCAAATAGTGACAAACTTGTCCATCTAGACAACACCGAGTTTCATCTTCGCTACACTCGTTAAAACATCATATAGCGATGGATTCACCCGAAGGGTGGAATTATACAACAAGCATATGTTATCCTCCTCAAGCTTGATAAAAAATAAAGAGGTATTGGTCAACAATGACTGGGGAAAAGGGAAAAAGGGGTAAATCACTTTATGGTAGCAGGTCGCTCTTGAACATGACACTTTCACTTCATCACCGTGACTACTTGGGTTGGGTTATCAGCTTGATGGTTATCATACCATTGGTCTATCATACCATCCATCACTTTGTTTTGGGTCAATTCTACCAATTCATTTCAGTGTCGCCGACATGTTCAAGAGAAGTCATCTAGTTTAAATTCATCCTTTGTAGTACCATAAACCTTCATTTTCATGACCGCTATTCCTAAACCTTGTGTCATCAGTCAAATTCCATCTCCAAAATCATTACACTCGTTTCGTGTCATTGATGTGGGATACATCAAGGCCCTCCTGCGACGAGTCACTTCTTGTTGACATCAGCACATTATCCAAGAGGTTGACTTAGAAACACCCTTCCAATACCTTAAGGCTTGCATACATCAATGGTAGGATTCTCGCTTCCCCCGATAGGTTGACATCACTGGCCTTTGACCGAAAGACTTCGTATGGTGTTCGACATTAAATCATCCATTCACACCATGCAGAATGTACTACAGTACCTTGAGGATCATTATCATTATTGGTGATTTCTCTCGCGTTTGTTAACGGCTTAGATCATTAGCTGGTAATCAGACAGTGTCTTCCCATGTTCGACTTCAAATCCCATATTCACATGGTTAGACTCATACTTGAGTGAATGATTGAACGAGATAGAAGACCTCGAATCTAGTTTCATCCATCTGGGCTGCGATTTCAGGAGTACTAAATCATATGTACAATGGCATTACATCGATGGTCATTTCGATCATGGGTCTATATTTGTAGATGATTGTTTATGTACATGCAATGAAAGTTTATATGCTGAGCATGGATATGCCTTCCCTCAGCAATTCATGTAAAAAATCAAAATATCATGATATATGTATTGTAATTGATGCACGTCACCTTCCACTTCGAAACCTCCTCATC
Organism: Pinus tabuliformis; assembly: GCA_031772625.1. Lineage (NCBI taxonomy): Eukaryota > Viridiplantae > Streptophyta > Pinopsida > Pinales > Pinaceae > Pinus > Pinus tabuliformis. The sequence continues at coordinate 922,891,733 of CM062805.1, read as the reverse complement.
ACATCGTAAAGCATTTCATTCGACATTAACATTTTTTGATTTCATGCTTTAGGGGGCAACTATTACAGATCCATTTGGTCACTCCCATCATCCAGATTAGTGTTTTAGGGCTCATCAAACCTTAATTTCAGTTGCTACATGCCCTAAACAAGTCACCCTTTTGAATGCCTCCTTCCTAGACAGTTTCATGACTTAAAGACATCCTGAAATGACCTCTAAAGGGACTAGCGCAGGTATGCCCATGTAAGGGTGCGCTGCAGAGCAGTTGAATCCATACCAGGGTGCTCTGCAGAGCACTTAGTAGTATTTACCTATTTTTACCTATGAAACAGGTATTTTTAATCCATTTGGTGGTGTTTTTTGCAGGTTTTACAACTGACTTACAGAATTTGAAGTGCTTGATTGTAAATTGTACCTTTGACCATAGAGCATACTTTTATCTCTTTTTCGAGCTCTTTTAAATAACGAAAAAGAAACCCCCTTAGAGTCCTCTTTAAGCTCTTTTCAGACTCTCTAAACATGAAAATATTGTCGAGCGCTTTTCCTTTTTAGCTCGTTAACGAATTGGAAACAACATCTACTCAGTATAAGTTTAATCCTTTTTTAGGCTGAGATAGATTAACTACGAAAAAGGAATACGTTGACCGAACATGGTCAATAGGTTCTCTCTCGTATTGTTTTATGTTTTTTTGGGCTTGAGAGACAAATCAATGAAAAAGAAATTGTGGAGCTTTCTTTTTGTCCCTTTTCAAACTTCTAAACATGAAAAGGACCGAGTTATATTTGTCGTTGAACTCGTTAAAACATCAAATAGCGACAAACTTGTCCATCTAGACAACATCGAGTTTCACCTTCGCTACACTCATTAAAACATCACATAGCGATGGATTCACCCGAAGGGTGTAATTATGCAACAAGCATTTGTTATCCTCCTCAAGCTTGATAAAAAATAAAGAGGTACTGGTCAACAATGACTGGGGAAAAGGGAAAAAGGGGTAAATCACTTTATGGTAGCAGGTCACTCTTGAACATGACACTTTCACTTCATCACCGTGACTACTTGGGTTGGGTTATCAGCTTGATGGTTATCATACCGTTGGTCTATCATACCATCCATCACTTTGTTTTGGGTCAATTCTACCAATTCATTTCAGTGTCGCCGACATGTTCAAGAGAAGTCATTTAGTTTAAATTCATCCTTTGCAGTACCATAAACCTTCATTTTCATGACCGCCATTCCTGAACCTTGTGTCATCAGTCAGATTCCATCTCCAAAATCATTACACTCATTTCGTGTCATTGATGTGGGATACATCAAGGCCCTCCTGCGACGAGTCACTTCTTGTCGACATCAGCACATTATCCAAGAAGTTGACTTAGAAACACCCTTCTAGTACCTTGAGGCTTGCATACATCAATGGTAGGTTTCTCTCTTCCCCTGATAAGTTGACATCACTGGCCTTTGACCGAAAGACTTCGTATGGTGTTCGACATTAAATCATCCATTGACACCATGCAGAATGTATTGCAGTACCTTGAGGATCATTATCATTATTGGTGATTTCTTTCACGTCTGTTAACAGCTTAGATCATTAGCTGGTAATCAGACGATGTCTTCCCATGTTTGACTTCAGATCCCATATTCACATGGTTAGACTCATACTTGAGCGAACGATTGAATGAGATAGAAGACCTCGGATCTAGTTTCATCCATTTGGGCTGCGATTTCAGGAGTACTAAATCATATGTACAATGGAATTACATTGATGGTCATTCCGATCATGGGTCTATATTTCTAGAGGATTGTCTGTGTACATGCAATGAAAGTTTATATGTTGAGCATGGGTATGCCTTCCCTCAGCAATTCATGTAAAAAATCAAAATATCATGATATATGTATTGTAATTGATTCAGGTCACCTTCCACTTCGAAACCTCCTCATCACATCGTAAAGCATTTCATTCGACATTAACAGTTTTCGACTTCATGCTTTAGGGGGCAGCTGTTACAGATCCATTTGGTCACTCCCATCATCCAGATCAATGTTTTAGGGCTCATCAAACCTTAATTTCAGTTGCTACATGCCCTAAACAAGTCACCCTTTTGAATGCCTCCTTCCCAGACAGCTTCATGACTTAAAGACATCCTGAAATGACCTCTAAAGGGACCAGTGTAGGTAGGCCCATGTAAAGGTGCGGCGCAGAGCAGTTGAATCCATACCAGGGTGCTCTGCAGAGCACTTAGGCCCTCTTCCACTTGCGCTAGGCAAGATTGAGCGAAATTCACATGGGATTTGGGGAATATTCTTATCTTTTGGAATCATCTAAAAGTTTCCCTCACTTATCAACTCCTATGAGCTCGAAAATGGATGAGGAATGAGTTAAGATGCATCCTATCCTCTCATCCCTTCCTCCATGGAACTAATTCTAAGTATGGAAGGCCATTCAATACCCCCATTTATGACATAACCTCCTTCATCCTCCTATAAATTGAACACTCATCTAAGTGATCAAGGGTTGGACTATGTTGAATTGTAAGGAGATAATGTTGCTATGAGAATTGACTTTGAGACAATTATTGTTATGCTACAAGTTTGTCATGCTTTTGATGTGATGTGGATGGGATCCAAGTTGGAGGAGTGCCTTCGAATTAGACTTGATGGTTGCAATTCCGTCTACTATTTAATAAAGTATTTTAACCTTTTCCCCATATGTTTATCTTATTATATGATGCTTATATGTGAGAATGTATCTGATTCCATTTACTTGTATTCAAATTATCTTTTGCTTTGAATGGTTCTTTGTCTTCTGTTGATGTTTACAGGTACTTCTCAAGCGTGTTAAGTATGGGAAGGAGCGATAGGATCGATACAAAGGAGACAAGAGGAAAGCGGAACTACAAGTAGGTCTTCTCATCTTCTTTGTCTTATTTATTGTTTATACGAAAAGGCTAAAGTGCTTTAAACTATTGTTCTAGATATGGCTACTTATATAGGGAATTAGTATTTATCCGTAGATACCAAATTTTGTCATGCTTTTGATGTGATGTGGATGGGATCCAAGTTGGAGGAGTGCCTTCGAATCAGACTTGATGGTTGCAATTCCTTCTACTATTCAATAAAGTATTTTAACCTTTTTCCCATATGTTTATCTTATTATATGATGCTTATATGTGAGAATGTATCTGATTCCATTTACTTGTATTCAATATATCTTTTTCTTTGAATGGTTCTTTGTCTTCTGTTGATGTTTACAGGTACTTCTCAAGCGTGTTAAGTACGGGAAGGAGCGATAGGATCGATACAAAGGAGACAAGAGGAAAGCGGAACTACAAGTAAGTCTTCTCATCTTCTTTGTCTTATTTATTGTTTATACGAAAAGGCTAAAGTGCTTTAAACTATTGTTCTAGATATGGCTACTTATATAGGGAATTAGTATTTATCCGTAGATACCAAATTCTCCAAAACATTGCCCCTTATCAGGAAGGGAGTGACAACAAGGAGGAGATCACGAGGAACCTTGAGGGGTTAAATCGTGGTATCTCGAAGTATGCTCGAGTAGGAGACATTCCATGTCAGTACCAGAGACACACGATGGGAGTCTCAGATCAAATCCACTGATTTCTGACTCGTGTTGCATGAGATGTATCGTGCTACCATGATCACCATGCTAATTAGTTCCTGCACTTACATATTTTTTGAGGCTTGCATGCCATGGATATATGAGGCCTGCGAGTCGCCGATGTTATTTTAGACACACATATTATTTTTTGGTGTTCTGATGTATCAAACATTATCACCATATATATATGTTGTATTTTACTATCTACTATGGTACAAATGGTTTGTTTTATCTTTTACATGTTTCGTAAATGTCTATCCAACACATGGTTAGCTAATGCATATGTCAATGTATTCATGCATCTAGGAATATGATGATATGTAATGTAATCAAAATGTCTTTCCAATAGACGAATACGAAGATACATTCTCAATATTTGAGGGTTCCTGACGAAATATTGCCCGTTGAGTTGAAGGACGACAAGCTGTGAATCCAAGTTGACGACCAACTCTCTGATGCCCAGAGCAATGGCTTCTGAAAATAGTTCAATGACCACACAGTATTAATGTTATATATCTAACTCAAAAATATATGATAATAGAAATAAACCCAAGAAATAACAGATAGAAATAGATAGAAATGATTCACTTTGTTGAGATCAAACCCTTCAGGTAGGGCAACACCATACATTCACTCCTTAAGGAAGGAGAACACTCCACAAGCCATATGCCTGTTCATACAATATTCCTTGACATCTCTCAATGTGGAGTCTCTAGCCTTTATATAGGCCTCATACATACAATACCATGTGTCATTACCATGGTTCCCTCAATACCATCTATCTAATACCATGGGCCCATAACATTATTACTAACTACTTTTGGTTCCTTTCATGATACGGGTTAACCACCATATTTATTACTATGGCCTATCCCATTATTACATTATTCCCTTGGGTACCTCCCTTTGTACCCGATATTATCCCCCCTAGGTATATAACATTCCACCCCCCTTAGCATGTTTCGTCCCCGAAACATGTGAAGAACACAAATAATAAGATATACTCAAAAGAGTAGTCCACTGGTACCATGCACGTGCATATAGCCATCCAAGAGAAAGGTGAACCCTCGATCTAGCTGGTGCCTCGCTCGCTTGAGATGGAAGTTGACCGTGGCATCTCTTCTGTGTTGATGTGTAGTAGGTGGATCTTCGCTCCTTTCTATCTGTCCTGCGGGGGTTGTTGTCCTTGTGGCTAATTGGTTGTCATCTTGTTGGTTGTTGTCTTGCGGGGTGATGTGGGTGATGATATGTTGAAGTTTTAATCCACGGTGTCTTTTTCTTTAATTCACCCCTTACTGGAGCCTGATTGTTATCTGGTGCATGTTGTGGTGCCTATTGTGGTGTCTTATCTTCCAATATTACTTCAACCACTGAGCTCTCATTTGATGTATCAACACCTGTATCCTTTTCTTCTTCAGCCTTTGTTTGTGTTTGATTGTCAATCATCAATGGCTCATCATCTGATATGTCAGTCCCTGGAACATCTTCTGCTTCAGCCTCCGTGGACTCTACCTGTTTATTGATGGAAATATCCTATAATGTAATTTTCTTCTTTTTATACCAGAGCTTCAAGAATTTCTTCTGCACGTTAATATTTATAGTACCCACCGATTCCATCCACGGGTATCCCAAAACAACATCCTCATTAGCCATATCTGAAGCATAAAAATCAGAATGCAATACATACTTGTCCATAGAAATCTTCAAATCTTTATAAACTTGCACCTGCTCATTATTAACCTGTGTGTGCTCCATGTAGTTCACTGGCACTTGCAATTTTTTTGCCAACTTGACATTTATGAGATTTTTCTTACAACTCGGATTTATAGACACAATGATCTTCTCCTTCTGAATCAATCCATGAACCTGCAATAAGGAGATACTAGCAGAAAATAACCCTTTAGGTTTCTTGGTTTCCTTCTTTCCTGTACCAATAAAATATTTGCTAGGTTGTGTGTCGGTCTATGTGAGCTTAGTAAGAGGACCCACAAAATTAGATTTATGGTCAAAGTGGTCACAAATAGATTTTGCGAACATCTGCCAAGTAGTTGTCCTTGGATGGAATTTTTTATGACACTGCCACCATTGCCATCTTTCGTGGTCCAAGTACATTTTTCCCACACTCAGCTGAGTCGCATCATCTATGATGTAATTCAATTTGAAATATTTCTCCATTTGTGCTAGCCATTTGGCTGGATGAGAGCCATCAAATTTATACAAGTCCCTCAAATTCTGATCTAGGCCCGCCATCACAAAAAAAATTGGCGAAAATTTGAAATGGCCACAGTTCAGTCAATATTGCTCAGAATCCCTATTATGACCTGTTTTTGGAAATGGAACAACCATTCTACATCTTCCCATGTGATAGAAATCCTGATCCAGACACTGGAATTTCAAATCTGCGCTGCAATTCTCTCACCGTCACCAAAAACGCTGAAAAAAGAGCTGATTTTAAATGAGCGATATCTCCCTCATCTGGACTCTAATTCGACTGATTTTTTTTGAAATTGGGTATTTTTTCACAAAGAATCCATATCTACAATTAGATTTTGCAGATCTTGCACCAGGACATCTAGATCTGCACCGCAAACTCGCTGCCCCGAAAAATTGTCTACAACACCACTGATTTTTAGATCAACGATATCTCCTTCATCCGGACTCTGATTCGGCCGATTTTTTTATTTTTTTTTAATTGGGTATTTTTTCACAAGAAATCCAGATCTATAATTAGATTTAGCATATTTTTCCCAAAAACTTACAGATCTGATCTACAAACTCTCCACCCCAGAAATCCTGCAAAAATTTAAAAATTTTCTCCAGTTTTGCCCAAGAAAGTGCTCTGATTCCACTTGTTATAGATCTAACCAAAAGATATATGATAATATAAATAAACCCAAGAAATAACACATAGAAATAGATATAAATGATTCACTTTATTGAGATCAAACCCTTCAGGTAGGGCAACACCATACATTCACTCCTTAAGGAAGGAGAACACTCCACAAGCCATATGCCTGTTCATACAATATTCCTTGACATCTTTCAATGTGGAGTCTCTAGCCTCTATATAGGCCTCATACATACAATACCATAGGTCATTACCATGGTTCCCTCAATACCATCTATCTAATACCATGGGCCCGTAACATTATTACTAACTACTTGTGGTCCCTTTCATGATACGGTTAACCACCTTATTTATTACTATGGCCCATCCCATTATTACATTCTTCCCTTGGGTACCTCCCTTTGTACCCCATATTATCCCCCCTAGGTATATAACAATTAAGCAATGTCGTTGGTTGTGTGACCTAGACAGATACCTTAAAGGTCAATCAACTCACCATTAGGGTCATAAATAGCCCATGGCACGGATGATAGGATTCGGGTACTATGGAAAGCACCATTAGAAAAACCAACGTGGGGAGTCGCAAACATATGCAAAGCAAGAAAAGCATAGTAAACAGGAAAGTTGTTTGAAAACTATCACACAAAACCACGCTGTACAAAAATTAATCACACACTAATGTACATAAGTAACCATGCAAGATGACCTAATCATAGTATTTTTTGAGGTAGGAGTCCATGTTGGGACTCGGGTAATCAATCAACTTAGGAGAACATTTGAGTTTGACGAGTAAGCATCGACTTAGCCAAATAATAGAGTAGAACTCATATAAGGCTTTGGCCCCATTTCCCCTGGGCGAGGGAGGGTTACGAGTCAGAGGACAATCGGTGAAAACTCAGGAAGGGTAGAAAATCATGAATCCATGAAGGGATAAAGGTGCCCTCAATTGAAAGAACTTTACCATATCAGGATAAACTGACATGTCAAGAGACAGTGGAGAGGAGGACTCTTCGAAAACGGTAGACATCACTGTTGGGCGAGGAAGGAACAAGGATCGATGAGGAGTATCGATCCATGGTGGCTCCTTGAGAGACATGATTTCCATGATACCTTCATCAGCAAGGAAGGTCTCGGATAAGGGATCAGATGATTCCAAAGTGCCAAGCCAAGGGGATTGAGAGTATGCATCGAGAGAGGTCTTCGACATATGAGAATCAGAGGATGCAGAAGCTGAAACAATTTCCATGTAATTGACTTTGGCAGGACTAAGCGGCATAACCTCTCCCCAAGTATCAACAAGATCTGGTGCAGGTATGACCTAGGGATTAGATTTGACTAACATCATGTTGACAGAGGTAACATGAGGAGGTGGGAGTGGAAAAATTCTCATCAAGGCAGAATCTTGAAGAGACCTGCCCCCACTGTTGGGTTGTGTTATATTCTTTCCACGACTAGTCCACATAGTTAACCAGGGTTGCGCTGATTGTGTAGCGGGGGGGGTCATAGGGGGTTTGAGGTGTACCCATAACCCCACTTTATGGGGTCCGAGGCAACACCCTGGAAAATTTTGGTTTTGGACCCTATGTTAGGTTAGGCAGACCCACCTATGGTTTTCTGCATGATTTTCGCACATGTTTTTTGGATGCGATGGTTTTCGGTCCATGGTATTGGATGCTTTTGCATGTATAAATATGTATTATAACATTGAAAGGAACATAATGAAAAATCAAGCTGGTAGTCTCGATTTTGGGATCCAGGGGAAATCTCTGTGTATATGTGTTTTATGTGTTATGCTCTCGCATTGTTTATTTTCTGTGTTTTAGAATTCGTATGCAGGTAATTTCTATATGGGGTTAAAACCTACATTTGGTATTAGAGTTGTTTTGGCTTTAAGGGGACGCCTTTGTTGCTGAGGGGTTTCGCTCGGGCTTGTGGTAGACCCTGTTCAGTGGGAGATCTACGAGATCGATTCTGGTGGTGAAAGAAGATGGTGAGCAATGGAAAGATAGAGATCAAGAAATTTAATGGTCAGAGTTTTGAGTTGTGGAAACTCAAGATGGAGGATCTGTTGGTGGATAAAGATCAGTGGATCGTGGTAGATCCGGGTACTAAACCAACGGGAGTGTCCGATGAAGAATGGAAGAAGTTGGATCGAAAGGCAAAGAGCACAATACGATTGTGTGTCTCAGATTCAGTATTGCTGAATGTATCAGGGGAAGCTACAACAAAGGCTTTGTGGGACAAGTTAGGGACTTTGTACCAATCTAAGTCTCTAGTGAATAAAATGTTCCTACAGAAAAAGTTGTATAACCTGAGGATGAAAGATGGAGACTCGGTGACATAGCATCTGAACGCATTTAATACTGTGGTAAGTCAGTGAGCATCTGTTGATATTAAAATTTCATATGAAGATAAGTGCATCAATTTGTGTTCTCTACCAGATTCGTGGGATAGTCTAGTTATTGCAATAGGTAGCAACGCAACTGCCTTACAGTTTGATGAAATAGTCTCAGCCTTGCTGATGGAGGAGATGAGACGGAAAAATATGGAGAGCCAGAATGGTGATGCCTTGTCTGTACAAGGACGGTCCCAGAACAGAAACAAAAATAAGTCATTGAGTGGGAGATCTAAATCTAGATGGAAATCTAAATCTCCAGGGAAACCTGTAAAAGTGGTGTGCTGGAAATGCGGAAAGGAAGGGCAGTACAAAAGGGACTATAAATCTATAGCCCCTGATAAAGGAAAGGGATCTGATGATGCTCCTTCTGCAGAGGTGAAAACCACCTTAGATGAAGGTGGGGATGTGTACTTGGCTTCTTCAAGTACACATGTAGATCATGAGGCATGGTTGATTGAATCAGGTGCATCCTTTCACTTCACTCCCCATAGAGAGTGGTTCTGTGAGTATGAGAAATATGATGGTGGTGATATCTTCTTGGGGGATGACAGGAAGGCTAGAATCATTGGTCGTGGAAAAGTAAAGTTGAAGTTGCAAGATGGAAGGGCTAGAACACTTCCGGGTGTTCTGCATGTTCCTACATTAGCCAGAAATCTGATTTCTATAAGCAAGCTGGATGATGCAAGTGTAAAAACGGTGTTTGAGAAGGATACCTGTAAGATGGTTCGGGGAGCACTGGGATTGATGCGGGGAGTTCATATTGGAACTCTATACAAGCTTCAAGGTAGCACTGTTGTTGATGGGTGCAACAGTTTTGTGGTCCCTGAAAGTGGAGCAAAAAATCTAGTGGTCTCTGGAGAGAAGACCATGTTGTGGCAAGGCTTGGACAAATTGGAGAGAAGGGCCTTTGAATAATTCATGGTAAAAGTATTGTAAAGGTATGAGTAATAGCTCTCTGGATTTTGATTTATGTGAAAACTATGTATATGGGAAGCAGAATCGAGTGAGTTTCCCCTCTGGTGGTAAGAGGGCGAAACAAATATTAGAGCTTGTGCACAGTGATGTGTTTGGACCTGTGAAGGTTCCATCACTGGGTAAGTCTATGTACTATATATCATTTATAGATGACTTTTCAAGGAATACATGGATATATTTCCTTAAGAAGAAATTTGAAGTCTTTGACAGGTTTAAAGAATTTAAGGCTCTAGTGGAAAACCAGAAAAAGAAGAAGATAAAGGTGCTGAGGACAGATAACGGTGGAGAGTTTTGCAGTAAGGAATTTGAAGAATTCCATAAGAAGTGTGGTATAGCACGGCAGAAGAATACTCCATATACACCTCAGCAAAATTGAGTTGCAGAAAGAATGAATAAGACGTTGATGGAAAGGGCAAGAAGCATGCTCAATGGTGCCGAGTTAGGACAAGAATTCTGGGCAGAGGCGGTGGATACTGCATGTTACCTGGTCAACAGGTCACCTTCATCAGCGTTGGAGGATAAGACTCCACAAGAGGTATGAACTGGTAAAAAACTCTCTCTTTCACATCTAAGGGTATTTGGATGTGATGCATATGTACATGTTCCAAAGGAGAAATGAACCAAGTTGGCTAGTAAATCTGAAAAGTGCATCTTTATTGGGTATAAGGATGGTTTAAAGAGTTATTAGCTTTGGAACCCAGTCACACGAAAGGTTGTGTACAGCTGAGATGTGGTGTTCAGAGAGGTAAAAGATGTTATTAAACATGAAGTCCAACCAAAGGAACCTGAGAAGATAGAGTTTGAGCTTAAGGAGGAAGAATCAGACTCTACAACAGAGGAGAAATCAGAATATGAAGAGCCACAAACTCCGGGTGTGAGAAGGTCAGTTCGAGAAAGAAGGCAGCCAGAAAGGTATAGTCCATCTGTTTTCTGTTCAAATTTTTCTTTATCTATTACTGACGATGATCCCAGAACTGTGAAGGAACCAGTAGATTCAGAGGATGGAAAGCTCTGAAAAGAGGCCATGGTTGATGAAATGGCATCTTTGCACAAAAATGAGGCTTGGGATCTAGTGGAGTTGCCGGCTGTAAGGAAACCCATTGGTAGCAAATGGGTGTTCAAGAAGAAGACAAATGCAGAAGTAAATGTGGAGAGATACAAAGCTTGGTTGGTAGAAAAAGGTTATTCCCAGGTGTCGGGAATTGATTTTGGTGATATTTTTTCTCCTGTTGTCAAGGTAACTTCTATTAGGTTACTTTTATCTATTGTTGCTGCTTTTGATTTTGAGGTAGAACAGATGGATGTGAAGACAACATTTCTTCACGGGGACCTGGAAGAGGAAATCTACATGAAGCAACCTAAAGCCTTTGCAGTGAAGGGTAAGAAAGAACTAGTATGCAAGTTAAATAAGTCTCTGTATGGGTTAAAACAGTCACCAAGGATGTGGTATCAGAAATTTGATACATTTATACGGGGACTTGGCTTCACCAAAGGCAAAGCAGATCACTGTGTGTATTTTAAATTAATTGGTGACCGTGTTATTTATTTGGTCTTGTATGTGGATAATATGTTGCTGGTTGGAAATGACAAAGAAATTATCCAGAATTTGAAGACCCAATTGTCCTCCAAATTCGACTTGAAAGATATTGGTGTTGCAAACTATATTTTGGGCATGGAAATTAAAAGAGATCAGGCAAAGAGGAAGCTCTGGTTAAACCAGAGGAAGTATGTCGAGACAATACTGCAGAGGTTTAATATGCAGGATAGTAAACCGGTGAAGGTTCATATTCTTGTAGGTGTGAGGTTATCTGTTGAACAGTGTCCCAAGACACAAGAAGAGGAAGAGGACATGTCCCGTGTTCCATATGAAAGTGCATTCGGTAGCCTGATGTATGCAATGGTGTGTACTAGACCATACATTGCACATGCAGTGGGAGTATTAAGTAGGTTTATGTCGAAACCAGGGAAGGAGCACTGGACAGTAGTGAAGCGGGTCTTCAAGTATTTGCGTGGCACTAGTGATTATGGTTTGTGCTACCAAGGAAGACCAGGATTGGATAGAGTGTTGGATATTCGTGGCTTTGTTGATGCAGACTGGGCTGGAGATCTGGATCAGAGAAGATCTACAAGTGGGTATGTGTTTAACCTATTTGGAGGTGCAGTCAATTGGATGAGTAAGAAACAATCTGTAGTGGCACTATCAACTACAGAGGCAGAATACATGGCAGCCACTCATGCAAGCAAGGAATCATTTTGGTTGCAGAGGTTGTGTTCAAGTATGGATTTAGTATAGGGAGCTATAAGGACAGACTGTGATAGCCAAAGTTCAATTTTCTTGGTAAAGAACCTCGTGTATCATTCAAAGACAAAGCACATTGATGTTCAGTATCCCTTTATGAGGGATATGATAGAATACAAAAAGGTTTTGTTGGTAAAGGTGGACACTTTGAAGAATACTGCAGATGCATTGACAAAATCTGTGAGCTCTGAGAAGTTCTCTTGGTGTAGAGAGACAATGGGTGTTTCAGGGCTAGAAAAATAACCAATCTCTCTTGTGGACCCCTGTGGAAAGAAAACAACAAGTGGGAGAATGTTGGGTTGTGTTATATTCTTTCCATGACTAGCCCACATAGTTAACCGGGGGGTTAGAGGGGGGGCGGGGCACCCCTTCGTTGCACCAATTGTGTAGCGGGGGGGTTCACATGGGGTTTGAGGTGTACCTGTAACCCCACTTTTTGGTTTTGGACCCTATGTTAGGTTGGGTTGACCCACCTATGGTTTTGTGCATGATTTTCACACATGTTTTTTGGATGTGATGGTTTTTGGTCCATGGTATTGGATGCTTCAGCATGTATAAATATGTATTATAACATTGAAATGAACATAATGAAAAATCAAGCTGGTAGTCCCGGTTTTGGGATCCAGGGGAAATCTCTGTGTATATGTGTTTTATGTGTTATGCTCTCGCATTGTTTATTTTCTGTGTTTTAGAATTCGTATGCAGGTAATTTCTGTACGGAGTTAAAACCTATACCCACACTCTCATAGGGAGCACCAATGCGCTTGACGTACGGAACATTGCCATCTGAGAAGGAAGAGGCAAATAAATACAGCTGGTCAATGGTGACAATCTTCCCTTGATGGGGAAAACATATCACGCGAAATAAAAAGGAGGCCATGACATGCATGGCATGAGTCCAACTTCGGTCGAGTAGAAGAATATAATATAGATTGGCGTCAATAATTTCTACTTCGACTTGCACTGTCTTTCCTTCCAAGGTGATGGCAAGGTTAGGTAAAACACCGAAGGGTCGCAAATCGTGCTCATCGAAATCTTCCAAAATGTTCGGAGATTGGTTCAATATAGGGGAACCAATAGCCTTTCAACATGCAGTTGATATGCTGTAGGTGGAAGCACCTTCATCAATGATAGTTCGGTGGATGGTCTTCTCATTGATGATTACCTAAATGTGAAAGGAAATCTGATGAGGGAGTCGTGGAACATGGTTCTCTAGATCAAAACATATCAAATTGGAATCGGTGGGATCGATGCCCCTGATAGCTAACAACAAAGGTTTCTGCTGTGATGGGCAGCTTTGGAGTACCTCGAGAGCCAACGTGGCTAATGGCGCTTGAGCCAAATCCTCAACAATATTGTAGTGTTGAGCAGCTTGGGCATTGGGATTATGCGAGGATTTCTGCAATACACCTCGAGAGGGTGGTTGCCCAGTGGACTCAGGGTTAGGGTGCTCAATATCAGAACTCGGGGTAGAAGAAGAAGGTGCAACTTCTTTCTCTTTCCCAGCTGCTGAAGCGGGAGTTTAATAGTCTTTTGATCGGGTAGCCACATTAATAGGCGTACTCATCATGAACACTTGAGATCTGGAGGAAGTAGATTGGGGTTGGTCTACCATTTGGGTTTCCTGAGACAGAAACGACTCTTTGAGGACAGCAAGGGTCCCTTTGAGTAGGCGACTAACTTCAGATCGTTGGGGACAATACTTGGTGTAGTGATCTTCCTCACAAATGAGGCAAGGATACTTAGGTTTCCGTTGTGAAGATTTGCCAATAGATGATTTGGGGGGGACCCTGTTTCGAGGCATTGGCTTTAGCTCTACCTTTGCCTTTCTTTTTCCCTTTCAAGGATTTGTCCGCTACGGTAGACTGGACAGCATTGACCTTTGAGGTTTTACCAGGGCCAGGTGGATTCTGGGATGAACTATTAGGGACATCATTTGAGATCAACTTGTGTTTGGAAGAACTTTTAGCGGGGGTCTGGGATACCGAACCAATAACTCCATCAACGAGAGGTACAACTAGTGACTTTGATGTTGTGGGATCGGATGATGGCCACGGAGCATTGGGTAATAACTCGTATAAAGTGCCAGACTGAGAGTAAACTAGATCCAAGTACTGGGCATGAGCAATGGCCTGCTCTTCAATGACGCACCCACCCATAGCTATATCGCGAGCAATTGGGGCCACGAATGATTTGGTAAACCATTCAATGAGCAACTGATCAACAATCTCAAATTTTTTCAGGCGACGACTACATCTCCATTCATGGATGTGATCAAAGATGTGTGTCGTAGTATCTTGCTTAAGCGATGTGAGCAAATAGGTGTCAGTTTCATAGCGAACCGACAACTAAAAATGTGTGAGGAAAGCCATGGCTAAAGAGTTAAAGTCATGGTAAGTAATTCAAGGTAGCTCGATGTACCATTTCGCTGCAGCACCCATGAGGATTCGTTGGAAAAGACAGAGACGAATGGAATTGTCCACGTACGAGTTCAACGAGCACCAAAGGTGATATGTCATTGCATGGGCCTGAGGATCTTCTTTATCTTTCCCATCAAACTTTGGGCAATCACTTGGTATCTTGGATGGCACCGGAGGCCAGTATGGCGAATGAAGGATCAGATCATTCGTAAGGTGCGATAAATCTGGTAACTCGAGTGTAGCCAAGAAAGGTAATTTGGTGTTAAAAGGCATAGGAGGTCGATAAGCGGGCCCATAGGGAGGAGCCCATCCCTGTTGGTAATGATTTTGGCCCCACAGTGGGAGATTTTGGCCATGTGGCATCTGAGGTTACCCCCATTGCGGATTACCTTGACCATAGGGAGGATTTTGACCTTGAATACCTTGGAATTGTCCAGCCATAGGTTGCTGATAAGAAACATACGAGTTAAAAGGTTGTTGAGCATGTTGACCTTGGACATATGGATATGGGACCTGTTGTCCTTGAACATACAACTGATGAATATGTTGTCCCTAAACAAGAGGGTTTTGGACCTGCAGTCCTTGGGCATAAGGTTGATACACTTGGTGCCCTTGGGCATAGGGATTTTGTACCTAATTCCCTTGACCGACAAGATTATGAACCTGTTGACCTAGGACATAATGATTTTGAGCCTGCTGTTGTAGGACTTGACCTTGACCCTGCCCCTGCAAGGGTTGGCTTTGTTGATATGTATACAGGGGTTGCTGCTACCCTAGTTGGTTTTGTTGTTGCAAGGGTTGACCTTACGGTTGCAAAACTTGTTCCTGGGGCTGCAGAGGTTGGCCCTGTGAGGACATGGGTTGAGAGGGGTGCTTAGCATGTTGCATCTTCTACTGCGTGACTTGCTGCAACTGTTGTAAGGATTGACCTTGCAGTTGTTGCAATTGACCTTGCTGTGGGATAATTTGCCCTTACTATTGTGCAAAGAGCCCTTGCTGCAAAAAAGGTTGCCCTTGTGGTAATAAAGGCTGCCCTTGTTTTTGTAGAGGTTGTCCTTGCTGTTGCAAGGGTACTTGAATAGTGCCCGGGAAATTACCGAACTGAATCTGGCCATAGCCAGGCTGGATGTACTGCCCAGATTGGAGGGTGTAAGGTTGATTAACCATTCCTTGAGAACCATATGGAACGTAAGGATTTTGGTATTGGACCTGAGCCCCATAGGGCTGCTGATACTGAACATTGCTCGATCCAGATGGACCAATGGGATTCTGAACCTGTTGGTACTAGACATTGCTTGATCCAGTAGGATCAACAGGGTTATAAATAATACCAGAAGAAGGTTGGTTTATACCAAGCATGTGAGCTTGTGAGCCGCTCACATTAGTTACACTTGACACCATAGAGACGTTCAGGTTCTGCCCCCCAGACGGTGGCACATCCTGGCCATTGACTAGAAGGATGGAGGAAGTGACAGAGACAATCTTTGAAACTGTCGGTTGTGCCTAACAGGTAACTGGGATTAACGATAGAAGAGTATTCGAAACGGTGGGTTGCACCGAGACTGAGCTAACAGCTTGTT
Organism: Pinus tabuliformis; assembly: GCA_031772625.1. Classification (NCBI taxonomy): domain Eukaryota; kingdom Viridiplantae; phylum Streptophyta; class Pinopsida; order Pinales; family Pinaceae; genus Pinus; species Pinus tabuliformis. The sequence continues at coordinate 922,875,593 of CM062805.1, read as the reverse complement.
GGGAACTCGTGTCTATAATGAACGCACCTGAAGTAGGCTTGGCGCCTGATGCCCAAATAGGATTAGGGTAAAATGATGAGGCACTAGGTGTACCTGAAACCAACTGCGCCAAAGACATGTAGTTGGGTGGAAAACTAGAGGGAATACCTTCTAAAAAGGGGAAACCCTCGGGAGGAAACTGCAATTCTTCCCCCTCACCAGTGTGTGGAGTAGAAACTTCAGACTCATCTGAAGATGTGACTGAAGCATCACCTTCGGGTTCCATGTTTGAAAACAAACGACGATGAATGGTCGAACAAGTACGAGGGGATAGTTCCAAAGGAACACTCGGCTGGTTGTATGGACTGTAAGGACGTTGCGGTGATATCACAACAGGGTCAAACAGAGGGTTTGGAGGGTAGATAACCAGTCCAAGCTGACTGTGAGTGGTTGACGAGTTCTTTAGAGTTCAAATGGGGTTGTCCAAAGATTCCGAGCCAAGATCAGTAGATGACCTAATATCGAAAGTAGGCGGAGGACGAGATGACAATGGTTGAACACTCAAAATAATTGTGAGTTCAACATCTTGGTCCTCAAGTGACTCTGGTAACTTAGGAAACAACTCCTCAAACAATCTTTTAGACGGAGGAGAGGAAGAGGAATTGGGTGAACCAAGTGGTTCAGCCACGATGACCTTGTCTTAGTTGACAAAACAATTAACTTCAAGACTTTAAAATGTTCTTTTAAGGAAACTCACGGTTTGATCTCAGAAAAATACTAACAGGGTGTTTTGGATCGTGGGAAATCAATTAATAAGACGCATAAAAGAATGATGCTCTTTCATTTTTTAAGATTCACGAAAGAAACAAAGATAACTCTATCACTTTCGATTGGAAATGAGCTCGAAAGGACAAGTGATTGAATGATATTTTAAGTTTAATGAGTCAAAAAGATCAAATGACTACTCTCGATGATCTAGTTAAACAAGATTACCCGGCAACCGTGAACTGCAGAATACCTCCTAATGAACAAAGAAGTACGAGTAGGCAATCTCCCCAAATGTTGTGTTTAGTGTATCATGTTTGCAAGGCAGTCGACTCGGCTTCCTAAGGATAAAAGGATTTTAGCCTACTACGGTCTCCTGTTAAATACGCGATGGTACAGGGAGCTTGAATCCGTACTAGTGTTTTCTAATGCTGAAGCTAACGACAACTACTAGGTTTAAAGACATCGAAACACATCTCTAGCCTAGAACTTCTAGATATGATCGTTAATGTCAAATGCACCTTAGGTTAATTGAATTCATTTTAAAGTTGATCTTGAGTTATGTTTCAGCTTTCAGGTCTTAGCGATGCTACTCGAAAAAAATTAAATGCAACTAAATGATACAAGACCCTTTCAATTCGATGAAATGCCTACACTAGAGAGGGTAGAAACTACTCAATCAAATGCAAACAATCAAGAAACTGAAAACGAAATGATCTTTCACTTCCTTACTTTTTCACAAAATAAACTAATGAAAAATGCATTCCAATTTGTTGGTTTAAGGGGGCCTAACCCAGGTTCAACGTTAGCTAGCCAAACAAATCCCTACACTACTGGCGCTTTCGGCATCAACCCATGGAGCGCGAACTGAAGTCTCACCAGAAGCAGTATGGGGAGATGCTGGAACCAAGTTTCCGCACCCTTGAGATGGTTGTGATGTCAGTTTATCTTGGCTAACCTGCCTTCACGCAAGTTGCTTAACCCTCTGTTCCACCCTTTTGTACCTTCGTGAAAGGGTACAATCGGCTTCCTCACAGCCCTAACCAAGGGTTGAAGTCCTTTCGCGCTGCTAGGGCAGCGAACTACGATATCTTCCTGACTAAGCTAAGTGTCTTTCTTATCTTATTAACATATCTTAGCTAGCTCCACGTAAACAAATGGTCTTACTTGTGGTCACTTATCTAACACAATTACATATATTCGCGCATCATATAAGCATAATAAGTGAAATTCATACCCAATATAACAAGATGCATAAGCAGAAAATAAAGACGCAGAAATTGTAGAATAATTCTCTTTATTGATAATTTCAAACAATTACAGACTCGACTCGCCCTGCGCACTTAGCTGTAGGGGTCCGCGCACTCAGCTGCAAACTTCTAGGCCTCTGCAGACTCAGCTGCAGAGCCTCTACCTATGCTACGACCCAAAACTTAGACTTCTGCTTAGAGTTATCACTTTCTTATATGTTCGATTTGCTGCCTTTAAACTACTTAGAGCTTAGCTCTATTTATACAATCACATGGTCCGCGGACCATGGGTAGATCTTCTACAACTGACATTACATTTCCAAACTAAGGGCAGACAACCCTATGACTCTTAACATCTACGCACTCCGCGACTACAAAATACGGAGTCTTTACACTTGGATTACAAAATTTGACCAAAATATGGGCTTTTAGCCCCAAAACTGCCCTTGGGGGATCCCGCGCCCAACATAATTCCTAATTTCCTGACAAGCACTTACCTATTAGTCCTTTCAAAAGAAAAAAGTTCTCTTCCTTTTTCAAATGTTGATGCAATTCTAGTCTTTTAATGATGCAAATTATCGTAGCACAATGATGCAACAAGCTATAATTTCATACTTTTTCATGAAACAACGAAACAAACTTTTCGCATAAAATCTTTCAATAAAAAAAAAATTGAGACAATAAGCTCTTTAAGCAAATGAAAACATGAAAAGAGAATTTCATTCAGATCAATGAAACACTGACTTTACCAAACACAAGACAAGCAATGTAATCCATGCCGGAAAAGAAACATTTAGGCAAGCAAACGAAAACTTTTCGAACTTGTGCAAAAAGAGGTCAAAGTCATAAAAAGGACCAAAAACAAAATGCAAAGAGTAAGCACACCTACAACCCGACTTACTGAGTTCACAAATTGTTGAATGGATGACCAACTAGATGCCCTAGTGTCACTGGCCACTAAATGAATCAATCAATCAAGCAGAAATATGATAAGCCAACAAGCAAACAAAACCAAATGAAAAGTAGCTTTCTAGTCAGGGAGAAAACAATCCAAAAGGCTTACGGGATCAAAACCACAAGAGCAGAACACACTGGCCAAGATTGGGGTCAAGCTCTAATCTTCACTTACAGGCATTAGTGTGACTGCCTAACTGACAATAAGCGCTAGAGGTTGGTCAGGTGCGACTGTTTCTCAGCAACTCACACTGATCGGTGCGACTGTTTCTCAGCAACTCACATTGATTGGCATGACTGTCAGCAAATTAAGCGCGCTGATTGAGGGAGCTAAGGAAAAAAAATTGAAACAGGGATGAGATCTGCTACTATGAACTTTAGACTCAGACCAAGAAGCAGGAGAAAAGAAACATAACCAAAGGGAAAACGTGGAACTATAAAAGTTCTCATGAAATCCAAGGCAAACAAAAGGATTGGGATTCCCCAGTGGAGTCACCAATTTGTGGTGAAGTAAAATTATAAGTGCGGACACGAATGAATTCCTCTAGCTCGATAATGGGTCTAGCCACAACAGAGACATTCTATGGAATATTTCCTTATGTTAGAATCAAACAAGAGGGCCTACCTCTTGGTCCGCTTATCCTGCTTGATGATGTCCTTGCTTGCTCGCTCCAGCTATCTCTCACTTCCTTCTTCAGACACCTAAAACAAGTAAACAACAACAAACAACAAACATGATAATAGACAAATTGCAATTCAACTTACTTAACAAGTCAAGAAACATTAAGCCATGAATATGTAATATTACAAAACATGTAGGAAATCATTCGATAGTTGCATATATTAATATCAAAGAGAGATATCAACCATTCATCTTGACGTTGCATTCCTCCTTTGACAAGACCAGGTTCCCACACACTTCTGCTAGCATTCCATAATGGCCTCAATCAACAATAGTTTTAAGGCTCTTCCCTTTAGGCTTCACTCCAAACCAAATCACACTTCTCCCTCACACAACTAGATACCTACAACTAGTAATAGCTTGTTGTCTACTCCAAACCAAAATAACATAAGCACACCAACATCAACACTAGCGTGTGCTTGGGAAGAAGGGAGGTTTATATAGGAAAAATGGATGGGATATGGATCCTCTTCTCATGGAAGAAGGGCTTATCCCTTGAGGTAGTTCCATCATTATAGGGGAAAGGAGCCCAAACTAACATCCTTGACCCCATCCAACCAAACCATTTACCAGACTTCCGTTACGAAGTTTCTAGAGCTGGAAGCTTCAGTTCCTAATTTAAAAAACTTTCCATAATAGGACTAGCGGGACTAGAACACAGCTCAGTCACTCCGGTCGGCACTAGGGATAGTGCTAATCTCTGCACATCGGCGTAAGGGAGACAAAGGCTATTAGCGCCAGCCTTGTAAACTAGGCAAAACATACGTTTCAGAGGAAATGGTGCAAAAGGGAATTTATCTGCTCATGAAAAGGGACACAATGGGAGTTTCTTCATGAAGGCAAAGCATGTGGGGTTCATTGTAGAGATCCTCCAAGATCAAGGAACGGGGAGTACAGGGACAGTGACAAAATGTTTTGTAACAAGGATATAGTGTAGATATGGTTCCTTTGTGATAGCCAAGTAAGCTTAGACATGCAATAACATAAGACATGTGCGTCGTTTTGAATGTTGTTTGCTACACATTGACTCATGGAAACTTGTACAATTGGGAGCGAATGATACCTTGAGGAGATGTGTCCCTGGTCATGAAAGTTGGGCATCAACGAATGAGCACATGGTGAGGTTTCGGGTGGACATTACCGGACCTGCATAACTTTCTCGTACAAGCTCCGATTGAGGCGATTCTTGCGCCATTGGAAAGGTATTGGCATGTATATTATGGAATATGGGCACATAGTAAGGTCAGGACCACAAAAGGTGTTCATTTAAGGCATGAAAATGGCTCTAGAAGTTCTTGACTTGAAATTTTTCGAAATGGGACCACCCGTAAAAATGGTCCCGTGAGTTGATTCTTCCACTTCTCCCACTCTGAAAGCATCAAGATGGATGGAAATTAATATAATGATCCAAACCATATCACCCATGTAATAACGTGGTAGCCTAATCTGCACAGAGATTGCATGCCTTTTTTTTTTCCTTGGTGACTTCTTAGGGAAACCTAAAGGATGCTTCCTCACATTTGTGGACGACTTCCTTAGTAACCCCGTTGCATAGACTAGTACACCTCGCCCAAGGGGATTCACACTGAGCACCTGCTGGCACAAAACTACCCGAATGCCCAAAAAAATTTGTGACAACTGGTCGAGCTAATCCCCTCGGTTACAAAGACTATAGAACTTGTGTAGGTACTTGACGTAATTCTCAAGGAGTGGGTAGATCTCTATAGAGATATGAGACCCCATTATAACCCCTTCTTCCATAGCCACCATTTGAGATGTGGGCAATTGAGTTTTTTTGGTCCATTTTTTAAGAGAGGACGATGATTGAAGCGACTGACGTAAAAGTAGAACTATGACATGAACAAAGCGGGTAGAAATGGAACTATATCACAAAGACAACAAGTAGGTTTATTTATGAGAATATCATTATAAGGTTTTGATGCCCCTTGTTAATAATAAGTTATCAAGGGACCCACTTTTAAGTCATACCATTAAGATATTAATGCAAGAATTCATCATTCAACATATAAAGAGCTCTCTTTGTCACCCTTAGGCCAAAGGAGTAGCAGCGTCTTCCAACGAGATTTCAATGAAGAGCCCGACCAAAATTTGAAACATCAGTAGGGATAAATAGGATGACAAAGACTTGAGATTCTTATGAGCACATGGGAAAACCCACAAAAATAAACATGCCATATTCCATTTAAAATTACGCAAGGACAAAAAGCAGTGGCACTCGGTGCCTTCAACAACAAAAAATACATGCGTTCTTAAACTTGACATGATGGTGTCCATGGAAGATATACCAATAGATATAAGGACTTCACAACATGCATTACAATGCCTATAAAAATAAAAGACGCACCGAAATCCCGCCATGATCAAATATAAAAAGAAAGCAATTCAAGAATGGAGACCTTGTACTAATAAATGACACTAAAACTAAGGTAAGATGAGAAAATTGGAAATCACTAGACTTGGAACTTATATTTTCAAATACATCAGAGCTAATTGCCTCGTCCAACTAGAAACACCTATTCGCATTCTTCGAGCGATGCTAGTAAACTCGTCGCTTCATTCCATTTTGAGCCAAAACCAAATTGTCACGTAGTGTGCGATGAATGGCTTCTTTGGTGTGAAGCGTGAAGTCAACTTTGTGTAGCTATGGTGTGCCCGGTAAATAGGAAGCCATTGCGAGGAGATTTTGGCCATAGCATCATGATAAGAGGTATTACACCACAATTCTCTAAGGGGTGGCCATTATGCTCATTGGTGTTGCCCTTTTGAGGCAAAGCATCTCAAACAACTTTCCACACACTTATTGACCACCTCTATCTGGCTTAATTATGGGGATGACGATCAGTACTCACTTTCAATTGAGTACCCTAAAGTTTAAACGAATCTTGCTTGAAATTGTTGGTGAGTGCGGGATCTCGATTCAATGCAGTGGAAAGTGTGATGGCATGTAACTTAAACATTGGGTCCATGGAAACATGGGTAACCACAAAAGGTGTAAATGGGTCTGTTAGGGTACAAAAGTGAGCACATCTGCAAACGTGGTTGACGAACACCATGGTGACATATTGGTTGATTGTTTTTAGAAGGTCCACTGTGAATTCCATGGAAATGTCGTTCCTAATGGTGGTTGATATTGCTAGCGGTGGCGGCACTTCTTCACCATCTCACCCTTGTATCTTTAACAAGCACCACAAAGAAAATCACCTCAACAGATATTACGGAAAATTTATCTTTTGCAGTCAAATCATTTCCCAGAAGATCCACTATTGACCGCCGAGGTATTGATATTTCCTGTAAAAAGTCCAAATATTACAGAGATCCCTCTATTGTAGATACTGCTTGTTCCAGTTCATGCTCCTCTTGTAAACATATTTCCTTATTTGAGTTTGCACAGATTGTAAATTTTGCCTCTTTAGAAGTTAAATGTCTAGAATGTCAAAACAGTGTCAATCTACTTACGCTTGCCGAAACAGCAATCCATGCCAACCATAATCCCAGATCTGGCATAGCTCCTCCATCAACCTCTGTAAATCCATGTCCAAATCCTAAATGCTCAGACATCCCATTTCCCCATGAACAAGAGTCTGACCATGTGCTCATGATGCATGAGATCACTACTTTGGAAGATGAAGATCCAAGATTCATTGAGATGATGAGTCTCATGAGACCAACTAAGCCTAGATATGGTCTAGGATATCTAGAGCAAGCAAAAGGCCTTATACCACCATGTAGGTTTGGTCCAGTACCTGATGATTGTAAAAAGCTTGTTGTTATGGAAATGCATAAGTTCTTTTCTCTGATGGATGGATGTTTTAAGTCTGAAATTAGTGCCAAATGGATGAAAGCAATGCTTAATTGGGATTTATTCACTAATCCCCAAGCAGAAGAATTTGATCAGACTTATTCTCCTCAAGAGAAACAGAAATTAGCTGAAGATTGGAAAAGATATATGGAAGTAAATAATACATGGATATCCTTTTACTCTTGGAAGGATAATATTGCTCCCATAAATGTTTTAACTGGTTCAACATCATCCCCTTCAGCTAATAAACATGCTTGGACTGCTCTGGATGGAAGAAAATTAGAAACTTCAACGACATTTCCTCCATTTAAAGGAATTGTTATTGGAGAAAATCAACACGCAGCCAAAGCTATTCCTATGGTCCAGAAAGATGAAAATTCCTTAGGCATTGATGGCAGAATACAGAAGGCTAGTGAACAGATAAACTGGACAAACACAGCAATCAAAGGCTTAGAAATGAACATAGCCAAAGCAGTAGAAGTCAGAGACTAGATTGATACTATTCAAGTGTCAATAAATGATGTAAATAAATGTTTGAATAATGTACAGTTTGATTCTTCTATTATTAGAACATATACCAGAGAATCCTTGTCCAAGATAGAAGGAGTAGAAGACAAACTAGTTGGTCATTTGGATGCAACTAAAAGTCTTATTTCTGGTCTAGCAAATAAAGTTGAAAAATTGGACCTGTCAAAACCAAAAAGACTAGTTCCTAACTCCTTTTTGTTTAAAAGAAATATAAAGATGTAGGATCCTGTCAAGCCTGTCGACGGGTTTCCAGCGCTCTTTCCAAAGGAAGTAGCCAGTTCTTCAAGAGCTGAAGCTACTGAAAAAATAACAATTGCATCCTTATTTAAGGATGAGGAAGAAGAAGAGAAAGAACAGAAAGATCTTGATACACAAATCTTTCCCATCTATGAACCTCTTGAGCATAGGTTCAGCAAATATCCAGCACCTGACATTGAAGGTAAAGGTAAGCTTCCTGAAGCTCACACATTTTTCCCAGAATCTCACAGAGAATGGAATATAGACAGCATGAGTGTTGGTCAAATCCGACAACTTATTGATATGATGTATACAGAATATAAACTCATGTGTATCAGAGGAAAGAGTGAGATTGATGCTTGCAGGACAATCATACAATGTTTTACAGGAACACTTCTCAGGTGGTGGGAAACAGAGTCATCTCCTAAGCTTGTTGAACAAATGCAACAAGAAGTTCTAAAGGATGAAAAGGGAGATGTCATACACAATCCAGATGGCACCACTATCAAAAATATGATAGGAGCATTGACATCAATGATCCTTTTGAACATTGTTGTGGTAGTGAAACAGAAATTGCAGATAAAAATGAAGTTATTCTTATGAATCTAAAGTGCTTAAAATGTCCCAGTATGAAAACTTCCATAGAGATTGGATGCAGCGAATCTACGAAGTCAAAGATTCCAAGAACTTGTTATGGAAACAAGTTTACCTTGCAGCACTTCCATCCAGATTTGTAGATTACATCAGACTACAAGAAGTCTTCCAATTACCTTTTGAGTCCTATACATGGGGGGAGATATATGCTCATATTACAAAGACCCTGGTAAGCCTCTGTACCAACTCAAAGGTTAATAAATCTCTGGAAAAACTTTCCAGATTACCAGATAAGAAGTCCATTTGCAGTAAGTATGGACTAACAGCAGATGATCCTTTGGTGAAAAGGAGAAAGGCGAAGAAAAGAGCAAAAAGGGAATTCAAAGAAATGTTCTACAAAAATCGCAGAAATTATCCAAAGGATATAAAGAAATATCCCAAGCAAACCCGAGGCCAAGCTTCCAGAAGAAAAAAGGGATATTATAGATATGTTCCAAATACACATTACTATAATCCTTCAGATATTCATCTGCATTCTGCCAAACAAGAAAAATGGAATAAACTTACTTGTTGGCTATGTGGAAAGACTGGACATACTTCTTCCAGATGTCCAGAAGGTGAAGAGTCCAAGAAAAATAGAGGTAAGAAATCAGAATCATTTATTCATAAAGGCAAACAAGTCAAGCAAGAAGGCCGAGGACCAATACAGTGCATGAAATGTGGTTCTCACACACATAAAACAGAACGTTGCCCCAATGTTGTGATTAGAGAACTAGCTCAATAGCACCAATTTGAAGAATCTTCATATGATTCTTTCAGTTCTTCATCTCAAGAAGAACTACAAGCCCAAATGCAGCAATGCTCAGAGTCTGATTCTTTAGAATGCCTTTGCTATGATTCTGAAGAATGTGCCTGCCAAGTTCACTATGATTCTGATTCAGAATTCTTTAGTGAATCTAGTGAAGAAGAAACTCCTAAGCCACAAAAAGAAAAAGTCCTCATGGCTGCTACTGAAGAAGACGAGCTGAAGATTTTAGCTCAAATCCACAGCATGGAAGAAGGAGAGATGAAGAACCGCCTGACTAAAGCATTCATGGACCAGCTCAAGTCCAGAACTGCAAAAGATTCAGGTAAGAAATCCTTATTTATTGATGCCTCTTTTGAAAAGAATACTAAGTCATGTCAAAGGCATCAGCAAAAACCTAGCAGAGTGAGGTATCTCACTTTAGGAGAAGTGAGTCAAGAGATTCACATTTTAAAAACAGAAATTTCTGCAATGAAGTCTCAAATTGCAAAATTGAAGAAAGGAAAACAAGTGGCTAGTAAAGAAAAAGAAGAAGAAAATCAGCCTTGGAATACTGCTCAGTACAACAACGATAATCAAATTGAAGTTGCTGAAGGATTTAAAGATCCAAATTTTGGCTTCAAAGAAATGAGACTCATGAACATCTCATATTAGCAACACCATGTTAAAGTAAATATCTGCATTAAAGGAGAAATGTTTGAATTAATTGCATTAATTGATTCAGGCGCAGAAATTAACATTCTTAATATCAAGACTATTCCTGCAAAATATTGGATTGCAGCAGAAAGAAAAGTGGTTGGATTAGAAAACAAAAAGCTTAGTTATGAAGTACCCAAGGCATCCTTATGCTTTGAACACCACTGTATCAATTTAAAATTTGTAGTTGCACATTCCCATTGACTGTATTCGTGGCAATGCTTTCTTAGTAGCAGTAGAACCTCATGGCTCAGTGAGGTTAAGGAATGGGAAAGCCGGATATTTTATATCAGTTCCTACATCAAAAGGAACTCGAAGAAAGATTGAATTGCCATATGTGTCTAACTAGAGAATATCCACAATGGTTCAGACTGTACAGAATCTGGAGAAAGCTGAAGAAAGATTGTTAGATCTAAAAGATCTGAAAATCACACTCAGAATAGAAGAACAACTCAAACTTCCCCAAGTAAAAAACAAAATTGAAGAGATGAAAAAGCAAATTGAAGAAGAATGTTGCTCTGAAGAGCCCAATGCCTTTTGGCACAGAAAGCAGCGTACAGTTGAGCTCCCTTACAAGGAAGGATATGCTAATAAGCCTTGTAAGAGCCGAGCAATACCCATGAGTAAAGAATATAGAGATCTCTGTGAAAAAGAGATCCAACAGCTCCTTGACAGAAAATTAATCAGAGAATCCGATAGTCCCTGGAACTGTTATGGGTTCTATGTAAACAAAAGAGCAGAACAGATCAGAGGAATCCCAAGGTTAGTTATAAATTTCGAACCTTTGAATTTTGTTTTAGCTGATGATACATATCCTATACCACACAAAGGAGATTTAAACAAAGGGATATCAGGAGCTAAAATCTTTTCCAAGTTTGATTTAAAGGCAGGATTTTGGCAAGTCGCCATCTCAGAGAAGATAAGTTTAAGACTGCTTTCAGTATACCAGCCAGCCATTACGAATGGAATGTAATGCCTTTTGGATTGAAGAATGCTCCATCCAAATTCCAAAAGGTAATGGATAAAATTTTCACGCCCTATTTTGACTGGCTTATTGTATATATTGATGACGTATTGATATTTTCCAAGAACATTCAAGACCATCTCAAGCATGTAAGTATCTTCAAGAATTTGGTCAAGCATAATGGTCTTGTTCTTAGTAAAAAGAAGATAGAAGTTTTCCAAACCACTATCAGATTTCTTGGACACACAATCTCTAATGGCAAATTTCATTGCAAAAACATGCATTAGAGTTTGTAGATAAGTTTCCTGATTTCATAACAGATAAGAATCAACTGCAAAGATTCTTAGGCTATCTTAATTATGTCAGTAACTTCTATCAGGATTGTGCAAGTGACAGGAGGATACTAAATAAAAGACTGAAAAAGAACCCACCAGAATGGACAAATGCCCATACAATAGCAGTGCAGAACATTAAAGCCGAGATAAAAACTTTGCCTATATTATATGTTGCTGATGATCTTGCATTCAAGATTGTGGAATCAGATGCAAGCAATATTGGATGGGGAGGTGTTTTGAAGCAGAAAGTTGGAGACATTGAACAAATTGTTCAGTTTGCATCTGGAGTATGGAACCCAGCATAATAGAACTACTCCACTATAGAAAAAGAGGTCAAAGCAGCCTGGAATTACATCAGCAAGTTTGAGGTATATCTTGTTAATAAACCATTTTTACTAAGAACTGATGCATCAGCTTTGCAGAAAGTTTTGACAAAAGACATCAAGAAAGCCGGAGAAGCAAAATTTGCTAGGTGGCAAGCAGTTTTTTCCAACTTTGATTTTCAAGTTGAGCATATTAAAGGTGAAGAAAACAGTCTCCCTGATTTTCTCAACAGGGAATATATTGAAGAAAGAAATCATGTCATGATGATAGTCACTGAGTGGGACCAAAATCAGAGACAAGAAGTCTTACGAACAATCCCTGACAATCAAGATTGGGAGGAGTACAAAAGAAATTGGAGACCCACTTGGCAGCTCAGAAATACGAAAGTATTGGATGCCAACCTGCAACCCCACACTGACATCCAACACTTGGTGCCAGAAAGAAAAGTGTACCCTAAAGGAAGCAAGTGGATTCATGATATGATATATGAAAAAGCAAGGAGAGATGCCAAAATTGCACAACAAGCCTTGGAACAGAATTTTCATGATATTGCTGCCATATGGTACCATGGAGGACCCAGCACTGGGATACACGAAAGATACATTTGCATCTACAGAACCAGAGATCTCTGGAATGAACAAGGACATTGGCCAACTTGTATCCAGCCTGCAGCTCGTTGGCCAAGAAATGACCCAAAAATTATTTTTCCTGATACCATGTATGATTTTGCAAGATATAAACAACTTTGGTGGGATTTCCTCAATGTTGATGACAAAGTAGGAACACATTATACAAAGTTGAAATTCAGCACAGTTGGCCACTACCAGGGATATCAGTAATGCAAATGGTTCAGAGATTGGTGGAGTGATTATGGTGTCAGTAGAACTGCAATGGACCCAGTATGGCACGAGCAATATCATAAAAATCATTGTGACTTATGTATTGAACAAAGTCTTGAAGAATGCTTTCACCCTATGTAGTATGGCACGAGCAATATCATAAAAATCATTGTGACTTATGTATTGAACAAGGTCTTGAAGAATGCTTTCACCCTATGTACAAAGTTGTCAAAGAAATGACAGAAGGTGAATGGTCACCATCTCATAATCTAAACTATTCACTCGAAGAATACATGAGAGAACATTTAGAGTGGCTAGTTTTAACTAAAGTAAAATATCAAATTGTTTTGGGGAAACCTATGATTGTCCACAGGATATACACAAAACCCTGGGATGAAATGTTGTATAGAAGAGATAGATTCCCTGGACTAATAGTTTTTTGACAGTTCACATGGGCTTTCCGTAAAAAGCATCCATTGTGTAATCATGATGTCTAGTCACCAGGACTTAGTGGTGATCAGCTTTCCCGTGGGCTTTGCTGTACTAAAGCCTCCACTGTGTAGATAATTCATGCACTATGTGTTACGTCTTTTCTCGTGGGCTTTGATAAATGAAAAAGCATCCACTTTGTTTGGTTGGAAACTTTTCCGTAGTATTTGCTTTCCAGACAGGAATCTTTGTGCGGATGTCGCTCTGGCGTTACCCGAAAGCAATGATTCCATCCATCTTTCGGTCAATCTACTGATGGCTTACAGTAATGTTCGTCCCTCTCATTCCTATAAAATGAGGGTAAGGCTCATTGTTGTGGCATCGAGTCTTAGAATATCTAAGAGAGTCATTGTGTCGAGAACCTCTTCTGCTCTGCAACTGCAGACATTCAATCTGATCTGCTTGCATTACGAAAGGAACTCAAGTCCTTAGGTGATTTGGGAGCCTGTGCATCAATGTGCTCGGCACTGGTGAGAACCTAAAGTGGCCGAATCATTTTAGAAAGTCTTTGAGTCTGTATATGAGTCTAGTCATATTCTGAGGCAGAGCCTATCTTTCGCCAGGTAGCCTTCGGTATTGCTTGTTCCTTGTGAACGGCATAAAGTCCGATAAATGCGAAGATAGTCAATCTCTGATAAAGAATCTCTCTGTAATCCTTCTCTGTAATTCTGAAATCCATTCTGCAATAATATGAGTACACCAGTTTCCACATAAGAATACCTTGCACATTTTATTGTCTGCTGTGGTAGTAGTTAATTTTGAGCTTTCATCCGAAGTTCACAGGAAATTCATCAGAGGTTCACCAAAGGGACGAAGGGACGCCAAGGCCGTTGTTAGGCAAGGAAGCTGTTGTTGAGGCCGTGAGTGCGTGAAAGTCCTGAGTAGGTTCGCGCTGAGTTTACCACTGGTTCACTGGATTCTCCTAAAGCACTTGGATGAATTGAACTGCCATGTCAATATCCAACCATTCTTGACAAGTGTCCACACGACAACCAAGTACTATAAGGATAAGGAAAAGAGAGATCCTTTCCCCTCATATTTCTGCAGTAAAGGAGATTCCTCATTGCCTTTGTTGTATATAATCTCATAATCATACTGATGCATCTTAGTGACCCATTTGTGTTTCTCCAAGGATGGTAACCTATAGTCCAAAAAATACTTCGAACTGTAACGATGATCTCGATTTGGAAGTGCCTCCAAATAAGATATGGGTGTCAAGTCTCAACTACGCGAAAGATTGCATTTCTCATAGGTGGACTTCCCCAAGTTTTTGTCAATTACATCAACATAGCTCCCAAACCCCTACCTGATGCATCACATTCCAAGACAAAAGTCTTAGTGCAATTGGGCACTACTAAAGTGGGTGCATTGCACATGGCTTCCTTTAAAGCTAAAAAGGCCCACTCGACAACATTGTTCCATACAAAAGGCACTTGTTTTTAAAGCTGAAAAGGCCTACTCGACAACATCGTTCCATACAAAAGACACTTGTTTTTAAAGCTGAAAAGGCCTACTCGACAACATCGTTCCAAAGTTACCAATATCTTACACGTAGCCCCAACAATTATTGCGTACATGGATGCATATCCACAATGGTAAGAACAAGTAGCGAGCAAGGTTTGAACCTTAATGAAGGCCATGTTACCTACCCACTTTCACTAACGGATATCAACAACGACGATAATAGTAGGGATGAAATTAACGAATTGAGAGTGCACCATGTTACCTACCCACTTTCACTAATGGAGATGAACAACAACAAGAATAATAAGGATGAAATTAACGAATTGTGAGTGAATAACATCAACAACAACAAGAATGATATAAGGATGAAATTAACGAATTGGGGATGAATATGATCAACAAGAAGAATAATATAAGGATGAAATTAACAAATTTAACCTGAATATCAAGAAGAAGAAGAATATAAAGATGAAATTATCAAGAACAACAATAACAATAAAGATGAAATTCTTTAACACCACCAAAAATAATAATAATAAGAATGAAATTATCAACAATAACAATAAAATTAAAATCCTTCAACACCACAAATAAGAATAAGGATGAAATTATTAAAAAAAAATAACAATAAAGATGAAATTCTTTAACACCACCCATAGTAATAAAGATGAAATTAACCAATTGAGTGTGAATATTAACAACAACAGTAATGTATTTTAATTATGGATGGATTAAGACATTGTATGGTGGATATATATATCCCACATTCAAAGTGAGAGTGAGAATGCAGGGAAGGAAAGGAAGGAAGCGGGTCAACCGATGATCAAAAAGATCGATGGCCACCTCCATTGCACTTGGCAGGGGGCTCTACCCAGCATCTCGCACTTGGGAGGGGGGTCTACTCAGCATCTCCAACTGAGGAGAGTGCGCGTCATAATTTGTGTCAGCGGAGGCGGCCTCCACACAAAAACTAAAATCAAATCAAATAATTTGTGTCAGCGGAGGCGGCCTCCACACAAAAACTAAAATCAAATCAAAATTATGCAACTAGGGGACTTATCTAAATCAAACATTCTGTAATTCCAGTTAAATTAATTAGCAGCTGCAGCTTTAAATCAAACATTATGTAATTCCAGTTGAATAAATTACCGGAAATTATTTTTTGACATCTCGTGGTACGTGGTCTTACTTCATGATTACATCTTTGGATAGTTGAGAGACGAGCGGAGCGCTCTGCTGCTGCGAGCCGAGAGGAGAGGGATGCTACGCGATTCCGTGCTAATCTTCTTCTTGTTACTGTTTGTTGTTCAGATGCCATTCCTTTCACTATTCCATTGATAGATTGACTTGTCCACAACTCCAATTTCCTAAATTACAACCTCTTCTTCAATATACACTTCACCACGCTCAACTGAACTTTTTGTTCCGGTTTATAAAGTCTACTTTTTCGGCTCTTACCTGAGAGATCCTGGTTTGGTTATGTCCAAGCAGTAGCAGCGGAATTTATTTGTCAAACGTTATACGGCAAACGTTTCTTTCTTGTTGTAGTAAACTGTTGGATATTCATGATGTGTTTGTTGTATTAAGGGGACACTGTTTGTGCTGCTTCCCCTTTTTCAAGGGAAAGAAGAGAGGATATATTTACTATTTCAAAGGGAAATTTGAATATATACATTGCAATGAGCCTGAGCATTGAGGAAAAGTTCTTTTTCAATATCAAAGCCTGACCAAAAAGGGGAAAAAGGGGGGCTATTAAGCCCAATTACTGCATACATAAAAAAGAATTGTCATACAGGCTCTCCTAACAAAAACTTGGATCCAGATCTTCCCTGTGGAAAAACCAAAAAAATGAAACAGCGCAGATCTATCAGCATCTGTCATGCAGTTTTTAGCCACTTGCTGTAGCTAGTCTCCTCATTGGGTGTTAATCATCCGATAGTCATATAAGCATCTGACAGTGGCCGAGAGTTGGGACTCTGCTTCTTCCTCCTAACTCTACAAACGTGTTGAAAAGAAACTTTATTGAAATTCTCTCTCATCTCCTTGGAAAGAGCTTTCCAAGACTGGGGTAAGGGAAATTACTTTACTATTAATCTGGTCAATGCCTATCTTCGATTCTCTTAGAATTTGAATGTGCAGACTCCTTTTTCCTGTTGCCAGCCCTATCAGCAATCAAAGAGAAATCAGGGTTGCCCAGTTATTTGTAGCCTCTCCGAATGCTTCTTTGAAACTCGCTCCAAATATGAAATTCTTGCTGCCCCAACTTCGGTGGCTCTCCTTCACAGGGTCCATCAAAATATTCCCATGTCTAGGACTTTTTGTCAATGTATTGGTATACATTTATCCTTGCAGTTGTCTATAACGCGACTTTTTGAAAGTCTTTCCGGCGGGTTTTTCTGGTCGAAATCCGGCAGGAATTTATTGGAATGGCAAGTTCGATAGCTAGTTTCTGCACAATGAAAGCGTCCCAGGGGTTTTCGAGGGTGCTGAATCCAAATATGCAGTTAAAAAACCATTTTAACTGCAACAAATCAAGGGAGTCTGCGCGCCGGGTGTGATGCTCGCACTGGCCATGGCGTTCGCTGGCCATCCACGACCTTCCATATGCCATTAACAGGCCACCTTTTTTGCCTATGACAAGTGCTCGACCTACTCAAGCCATGCAATTGGCTCCGCACCTCTCTTTCGGCCAATAATCTTCTGGCCGGTCTTTTGTCCTACTCGCAGTCACTGGTAACACATGCATTGGCTGTAACAGCCGCACTCACAGCTCCGAACACTTGGCTCCCTCTTGGACCGAGTTCTCGACTACGTGCCCTCACCTCAACTTGAACTATCGGCTATATAACTTAACCTTCGGCCTCACTCTTCGGCTTTTCTTCTTCCTCCGGTCCTGCTGGCCGGAGGCTCTCGCCTCCCCTCTCATTCTCTCGGCGCTCATGGTTCATGGCTAGGCCTGCTGCACTCGGCTCACTCTGCGCGACTCCAGGTATGCTCTCTTTCCTTTTGCTGTGATTTTCTAGCTTAGTTTCAGGTTTTTCCTCTCTGTAGTGGCTCTCATGTGTAGGTCTTCCTGTTATAGCTTTAATTTTTTGAATATTCCATGGTTTCTTACCGTCTGGGTCTTCGAATATTACTGGGTTTTTGAGGAACAATCCTTGGGGTTTTTTGAGGAACAATCCTCTCGGCTCTTTCCATCCTTTCCTCTCAACTACCAGGGTGACAGTCATAATGCTATGCGCTCTAGTAAAGAAATTTAGAGCCTCTTTTTACGTTTTCCGACCATGTCAAGATTTCAGAATCAGAATTGGGAAATGGTGGATAGTTTTACAATGCTGCTGCTGTTGCATTGACTGCAACAACTGCTCTGAAGCTTAACGCTCTCTCCGGGAGGCTCTGAACTTTCCGGTTGTATTTTCCGGCCCCATTCAAAACCTTTCTTTCCGGCACCTCCTCATAACTCCTCTCCGCAGCCTCTGCTCCCCTCTGCTTCACCACCTTGCATGGGAATTGCGAATTTGGCGGTCACATTACGTCACCCAGATCATTCCTAGTCAGTTTTTGGCATATTCCTTGTCGGGACTTGCGCTCAGTCACTTCTCCGTACCTCAATCCTACTCTTTCTTTAACCTTCGCCTTCCATCCAGGTATCTCTCTCCGTCGGTGTCTTTTTCGACGGTTCCAATTTAAGTTTCCGTCTGTACGGGGCTCCCTCCTTGGATCTCCCCTTGGTCCTTTCGGGATCTCTCTCAGGTCTCGGGATGGCCGCAGAAAGTGACTCCCCCGGTACAAAGGCTCTTCTGGCGGCGGCCATTGAAACTGAAGAGGCCATCTTTGCAGCTAGTGGGAATCCTAGCTGGCAAGACACTCTGTCAGATTCCCTTCCCTCTCGGCTAAGGGACCCTCCCCTCTACGCTTCTCACCAACAGCTGTCAAGTCGGCACAAACACAAAGCTCCCGCCAAGATTGTCCCTCCCCCAAAGGCGATCACGATTAAGGGGACTTCCTTGACTGAGCGCATTGACAGCCTCCAGAGACTCGCTCTTGTTGGGAAATGGTTCTTCCCGGAACTCGCTGAAGCGGATATGAGAGCATGGATTTCTAAATCGTGGGAGCCCATCATTGGGTACACCCCCATTATCTCCCGCATGATGAAAGAGTGGTACTCATTCCACTTCCAAAAACAAGAGGATTTACAAAGGGTGCTGGACAAACCGTGGGTATCTGGACGGAGTTTCCTATCGCTCTCAAGGTGGTACATGGGTTTCGACCCGCTAAAGAATACTCCCTCCCACTGCTTAATTTGGTTAAAGCTCCCCAATCTCCCACTCGAGCTCTGGACGCAGGAATCACTTGAATCAATTGGCAACGCAATTGGGAAATTCATCTACGTCGACCCTTGGATACGAGGGGAAAAGGATAAGCGCATTGCATGGATCCTCATTGAGAGGCCTTACAAAGGAGGCTACCCCGAACAGATAGAAATTATATGGGAAGGTTTACACATCTATCAGAGAATTGACTTCTGGGGCATCCCTTTCAGATGCGCCACATGCCACCGCACAGGGCATCTCCAATCCGACTGCAAATACAGGCGCCAGAAGCCCCTACGTTCTTTGAAGATCAAAGATCCACATTCCTTTTCTGATAGTGACAGTCTCTCGGGGAAGCACTTCACCTTCAAAGCCTCTGAACATGTCAGCAAGGGGGAAACGCCAAACCTTGCTGACTTTAAAAGCCCCCCGCTGTCCCCCCCTCTTATGGAAATGGCTGCTTTCTCCTGCCCCCCCATCCCCGAACAGCCGGAAGAAAATCCGATCCCCTCCCCGCCTCCACTAAATGTCGCAGATTTCGTTGTCGGCTCCCATCCCATACAAATTTCCTCATCTCCTCCATCTCCCATAATCAAAGACACTCTCCCTTCCTCGACCCCTTTTAACTCCCCCGCCTCCTCCCCTCACAACGAGCCTGACAACGACATCGAACATCTTCTCAACCGCCACCCTCCCATTCTTGAACCGCTCACTATCCATAAGCCTGCCTTCCCTTCTATCAGTCCCGCCTCTGCTAAGAACATTACTGTCCGTAAAAAAACCAGAGGTGGAAGCAGGCACTTTAGAGGACGCTCGATTGCCACAGAATTGGGTGTCATCAATCTTCCCCTCATCGACGTTCCCATTCTTGAATCCTCCCCCTCACAGCCTCTTAGAGCAGGTCAGGCTGGCAGCACTTCCAAATGACCTTCCTCGTCTCTTACAACATCCGGGGTTTAGGAATGGCCCCCAAATACTTGGCTCTGAAAGCCACATTCCTAGCGGAAAGGCCATATATCATCTTTGTACAAGAAACCATGCACTCTAGCTCATCTTCAATTGCTTTCTTCAGGAAAATGTTTCCTTCCTGGCACATGTCGGCGATCAGTGCTGATGGCCTGTCGGGAGGTCTGGTCTCATTATGGAACCCACAGATGGTCCAAGCGAATGCTTACAGATGTCAAGCCGGCATCCTCCTCTCTGCACATATTCGGGGAAGGCCCCGCCCCATCAATCTGCTCAATATATATGCGCCCTACAAGAACAGATCCCCCTTCTGGGACTCTCTTCTCCTCACAGGCATCCTTGACATTCCATCTCTCATTATTGCAGGAGACCTGAATTTTACGCTCAGCTCACGGGAATGTTGGGGTCGATGCTTGCCCATGGACAGTCTAACAGTAAAAATGCGGGGAATGCTCCTTAACAAAGATCTTGTCGACATCCCTCCGGTTAACATGGCCCCTACGTGGGACAATGGAAGATTGGGCAATGCTTACATCGCCAAGCGAATTGATCGCTTCCTACTGTCAACTTCTATCATCAATGACTGGGGGATGCCCATTGCCAAAACCGGAGATGCTACAACATCCGATCACAAGCCCATTTCACTTGAATGGGTCACTGATAATGAAAGGAAGGGATACTCCTTCAAGTTCAATACTGTGCACTTACAGGATCAATCTTTCGAGACTTTTGTCCGGGACGCATGGGGACAAATTACTCAGGCTGAGGACGCTCCCTTCCTCACCTTTCGGGAAAAAATCGACTGCCTCAGGGAAAGGGTCAAATTTTGGCAAATCAGGAAAAAAGAATCTGACTCTAAGGAACTTAGCAGCATTATGAGGGAAATTTCTCACATCTCGTCCTCCATTCCTTCGGATGGCCTATCCTTTGAAAAGAAGGTTCTCCTTTGGTCCCTCGAGAAAAAGAAACAAGATTTGCTCCTAAAAGAAGAGACCACATGGAGATTGAAAAGTCGAGCCCTTTGGCTCAAACAGGGTGACAGAAACACCAAGTTCTTTCACAGTTTTGCCAGCGCGCGCAGAAGTAGGAATTCGATTTGGAGTATCAATGACTCGATGGGTAATACCTTCAATTCTCAGCATGACATCTCTGCTGCGGCCACAACATTCTTCAGAAGTCAATATAAGCGCCAGCACAGTGATATCTACGATATGATGTGGGCGGTTAACCACCTCCCCATTATGTTCGATGAAGCTACAAATGATCACTTCCTCAGGCCTATTACGGAGGTCGAACTCTCTGGCATCATAAAAGGTTTCAAGAAGGACAAAAGTCCCGGCCCTGACGGCATTCCAATAGAGTTCTACTCTCACTTTTTTGATCTTCTCAAAGACGATCTCCTCAATATGGTTAATGCCACCTGCCAAGCTGGGAACATCAACAGCGCGCTATCGGCCACCTTCATTGCCTTAATCCCTAAGATAGAAAATCCATCCACTTTTGGGGATTTCAGGCCCATTGCCCTGTGCAATGCTCTCTATAAGATCATCTCAAAGATTATAGCTGAGCGCTTGAAAAAAACTCTCAATGCTTATATATCTCCTCAGCAACATGCTTTTTTAAAGGACCGGCTTATACTGGATGCTGTTGCCCTTGCTCAAGAAGGTTTATATGCCATTGAATCGAAAAACATTGACGCGGCTGCCCTCAAGATTGATCTATCAAAGGCATTTGACTGTGTCAGTTGGGGCTTCATCCGAGTTCTTCTTGCAAAAATAGGACTCTCGCCACGTGCTTGCAGCTGGATCATGGCATGTGTGGAATCCGTCCACTTCTCGGTCATTATTAATGGCATCCCTTCTACCTTCTTCCATGCTGAAAGAGGCCTCCGACAGGGATGCCCACTGTCCCCTCTCCTATTTATACTGGTCATGAACTCTCTTAGCTCGCATATCAATCTTGCTGTTTCTCAGGGAAGGTGTATGGCCGTAAAGATCTGTAAGAATATCTCCCTCTCTCATAATTTCTTTGTTGATGACATCCTCATTTTTGCTATGCTGTGCAAGACTTCTTGGGCATGCTTATTCATTATCTTTCAGAAGTTTCGTGCCGCCACCGGACTTCTCATCAACAGTGACAAAACCAAGCTCTTCCATAACAATTCCAATCTTGCCACTGCCCGATGGGTAGCGGATAGATTCGGCATCAATCTTGCTCTTCTATCCGACGGTCTCCCTTATCTGGGCTTCCGACTCAAAGTCAAAAATAACAAATATGCTGATTGGATATGGCTCATTGATAGATTCTATAGCAAAATTTCTAGATGGGAATTGAGACTCTTATCACTTGCTGGCCGTCTTGTCCTGGTCCAAGCGGTTCTTTCCCAACTTGCAGTATACTGGGGCCACCTTTACGTCCTCCCTGCCAAAGTTCATAAAATTATTCAATCTACGGCCGCTAATTTCCTATGGGGAGGCCACTCCTATCTATCGAAATTTCATCTTGCAAAGATGGACCTCATCACCTGTCCTAAAAAGAATGGCGGATGGGGGCTTATTCACATGAGGCGTTTTGGCAACGCTCTAATATGCAAATCCATGCACAGAGCCTTTTTTGGGAACAGCCTATGGTCTTCACTAATCAAACAGAAGTACTTAAAGGGGCGGAATTTAGAATACTGGCTTCGGAGATCCACTCTTGGGATATGTCATGGATCGCCTATCTGGTGTTGCTTCCGCAAGAATCAACGGTTTCTGTTCAGCATTCTCAAATGGACATTCTATTCTGGCTCGTCTGTTTATATTGCTCTCGACCCTACTCTGTACAACCTCGAATCCCATATCTCCCCGGCCCTTCTCGCCTTTTTTCACTCCAGGGGCATCTTCACTTGGTCAAGTCTCATAGATTCGTGGTCCTCCCTATCGCCCATTTGGAAGACTGATCTGCAGCTCCTTATTCCCCTCCCCCTTCGACCACTTTGGTCCTCCGCCACCCTTCACTTCTCTAGCCTAAACATTCTTCAATTGGGGACTCACGACACCCTCATCTGCTCCACTGATTCCAATATCCACCCCATCACCGTTAAACGTCTTTACTCCGCCCTCTCTTCTCTCATCCCGCCCCATCCCTCCCCTTTCCCTCATATCCTCTGGAAAGCCAGTTGCCCCCTCAAGTCCACTCTATTTGGATGGCTTCTCTTTCATAACAGGAATCTTGTCTGGGATGTCCTTCAATCAAAAGGATGGCAGGGACCAAGTCAGTGCTGTTTCTGCCGGCTGGAGTTGGAATCGAATATCCACATTTTTTTCCAATGCTCCATCACCACCTCTATTTGGCTCGAGTTATCATCTAGCTATGGATTTACTGTTCCTCCCTTCTCCACGGTTAAGGACGCCTTTCTCTGGTGGTCTTCTCAGCGACCCTTGCGGCATGCTATCTTCCTTCTCACGGTTTGGCACGTCTGGAAGTGGAGATGCAGTTGTGTTTTCCAGGACTCCCAGCCTCATCTACAGTCCATCATTTCCATGATCACTAGTTTCTTGCCTCCAGATTAGCCTACATCTGTCGACGGCTCTTTTTTGGCTGCCGGTCTCTCCATTGGGCAGCTCCAAATGTTTTTTGATCTCTTCATACCATCTGATATAATGATTATTCGCTCCATGTTTTTGATCTGTTTTTCATCTGTTAAGATCTATATCTTTCCATTGTGCTCCATCGTCTGTATATCTTACGATGCGTCCAATATGCTCGATGGTCTCTTATCGACCTCGCATACTTGTAATCAGGTAATTTTCAGATGGCTTATGCATCCAATATGCTCGATGGCCTCTTATTGCCCGCGCATACTTGTAATCATGTAATTATCAGACAGCTTATATGATCTCAATATAACAAATATAGTTTTTTTTCCTCTGAAAAAAAAAAAACTGCAACAAATCAAGATTTAACCTCAATTTCTTCCGCCGGATTCCGTCACCGGAATCTCCAAAAAGTCGCATTATAGACAACTCCTTTATCCTTACAGGGTTTTTCTTTCACGGTAAGCAACTCTAATTTAGTGGATGACTTGAATGAGATCACCTTTCCGGGTTTCCACATCCTCATTGACTTAGCTTTGGGTCATTTGTGAGTCATTAATAAAATTATCCTTTTATCATATCTTTCGTATCAGGGGTTTCAGGGTTTCCCCATTTCTATTTGAATAGGTTGTTTAATTGGGTTTCCCCATTTCTATTTGAATAGGTTGTTCAATTAAACAGGTCTTTTCCTTTTTGTATCGTTATTCACCAGAGGTTTTTAATCTTGCCTAGCTTCACTAATTTGTACGGGGGAGTTTTGAATTTAACACTCCGTAGACCCATGACTTGGAGGCAAGGGGCAATTTTATCACTATAGTTTTATGGTAATCTATGGTCTAGGCTTTGCAAGTTGAAAACACTTGACCTCTTCCCCCAACTGCATTGGAGGTTAAATCCTTGGTCGCCATGTCCCCTCCGGCTGTCATGTTAGAAGTGAGGTTGAGTTTATTTGTAGCATTCGAGAGGGTTTCTGTTGTTATTACCATTCGCCGTAGAAGGCTCCTTGTGATCATAGCCTCTTGGATCCGTTCCTCCATGCTACTATCCTTGGGTAAGCACATTGTCAAGTTCCTATATTTCTTTGTTCTTGTTCTCGGCAGGGAGGGGGAAATTGACTATGAGTGGGGCCTAGGGACAACAAAAAGCATCCAGGCAAAGGTGTGTGCTCTACTTCAGGGATTGTTATCGCTCTATGCAGCTAGAGTGAGGACGTTGATCCTCATTGACGATTCAAACATAATTATCAACTGTTTGGACCCTAAAAAGACTCTCTTAAAAGCAAGTTAGCATTACTCATCGCTAGAATTCGAAAAGGGACCGTTCGTTTCCAAGAGGTTACCTTCTTCCAGGGCCCAAGGGTTCTCGACCGACAAGCCAGTAGTCTTGCAAATGGAGGCACCACACTGAATGAGGGAATCTTAGAAAAAATACTAAACAACAAGTTGGCATCACTCCTCTCAACAGACAAGCCAACAATCTTGCAAATGGAGGCACAATGCCGAATGAAGGGATCTAAAAAAGAATAGCAAATAGCAAGTTGGCATCAATCATTGCAAGAATTCGAAAAGAGACCCTTCGTTTCCAATGGGCTTACCTTCTTCCAGGCCTCGAGGTTTTTCAACCGACATGCCAGGGCGACGGTCTTGCAAATGGAGGTTGCACGCTGAATGAGGGGACATTGAAAAATAAAAATAAAAGAATTTGGAGTTTTATATTCCTATCCCATCCCCTAAATTTATTTTCAATTCACCAAACGTGAAGGCATGTTTCGAGCTCGAGCGCGGTAGCAACCAACACATGTCAAGTCAATTACTTTGAGAAAAATTTTAAGATAAAACTGTGTGGAGGATGTTTAATCTTATCCAATCACTTTCCAATTCGCAAGAAATGAAAGTGTTTGTTTTCAAACTCAGCTGCCAAAACATGTTGAGTCAGTTCACATGAACTCAGCGACTGACACGTTGAGTCAATTCAAGTGAGCTCAACAACGGACACACGTGAGTGAATTCACCAAACAAGAAGGCATGTTTCGAGCTCAACAACGAAGGCGTATCAAGTCAATTCACCGAACATGAAGGCATGTTTCGAGCTCAGCGACCAACAAACTGCAAGTTAATTCACCAAACATAGAAGGCATGTTTCGAGCTCAGGAAGCAACACGTGTCAGGGAAATTCACCGAACATGAAGGCAGTTATACACCATGCCTGCGGGACTTGGGCGCTGTAAACAACACTATATGACGAATGCGGGACAAAATTTCATTTCCTTCCCCGTACAAGTTCAATCGAACCAACCATTCACCAATTTATTTATTTGGTCTTGGTGGAGTGCGCCAAGTTCAATCCAATCAACCATTCACCAATTTATTTATTTGGGCTTGGTGGGGTGCGCCAGGCTGGTGCTGTAGTGTAACGCACAAGCGACGCCCGAGAGGCCCTCCCCTCTAGAAAAATACATTTAATATCATGGGGTTTTACGAACCACGGATCAGATAATAAACTGATAAGAAAAGATACTCCATTCATGCATGTGGGATAAATCATTTCTATTCCTTCTCCTACCACGTACAATGTAAATACACAGCCCCCTTTAATGAGGATCACGACCCCTCATTGCTTTGGATTCCAAACCTTGTCCCTCTGAGTTTAAATAACGAAACATTTTCAAGTTGTATCATGTGCATAATACAATGTACATGCATTTATTTATGCGCACATCACTTAGCAAAGCAAAAAATTGTGTGCCATGCAATATAAAAAAATTATATAGAATCAATAATATTGTTTACAATTTTTGTGCGAAAAAAAGTGTAAAAGCGTTTAATAAAATGTTCCAAATTGCAATAAGATTAATCAAAGGGGTTAATATTCAAATTTTATTTGAATTTGAGAAAGAATGTCTTTTTTTACAATAATATATAATATGCTTCAAACATTTGATTTCATATAGGTTAAATGGTGTACAAGGAAACCAAATTAGGGAATAAAGAATCCTTTTAAGAAAATAAAATATAAAGGATGTGGAGGAGATTTTAGTTCCTTAGTTGAACACCAACTCAGTAACTTCATAGGCACCAACCTATAGGAGACTCCAATCAATTCAACTAAGTACTAACTGAACAATTTGTAGGCACCAACATACTTCTTCAAGATACTTCACAACTTCTTCTACTTGTTCAATTTGTTCCTTGGACCTATCAATAATAATTCTCATTTTCCTTTGTTTGATGGCCCACCGCGGTCAATATGCACAACTATAAACATTACACTTCTTCATAAAATCTTCACAACACTAGTCTTCCATTACATCAGTCACACATAGATCTTTCACTATGATGGTCTTACAATGTCATCTTCCAGGCTTCACATGCCACAGAGCAAGTTTCTCATAGTTTGTACCTTACTACTCTAAGGCATTGTTTCTTGCTAAAGGGGTAGTCTCATTCATTTAATCACACTTGTAACATACCCCCATCCACCATTAGCCCATATTAAGGGTAGAAGAAGGTGTTACTATGATTGACCCAACCACTAATGTCTTGTTATGGAAATGGGGTCTATTTTTTTTTTCATTTTTCAAACTCCTCATAACCAAAAATAAACATTGTCATTACATTTGTCTCATCGAGACATGTTCGACAATATAAATTTTACCTCAATCCAACCCCCATATCAAAAGATATGGCCATTTAAAGTCTAGTCCATTAATCCCTACCACACCATTAGCTCTGCCACATGGCACCCACGTGGTCCCCAGATGGTGCCCATGTGGCACTTCACGTCTCTACCATGTCACACCCCAAGCGGGTCCACATCACTTTTCTGTTTGTAGCTGCCACCATAGCCATGCCACCTCATCATGGATTGGGGCACACAGGACAATCAATGGCTCTCACCAAGTGAAGAAATCAATGGCCATAATCAAATATGACCCACGCCAGGCTGAAAAACTTGAGCCTTCCTCCCTGTATACTTTTGGAAATTTACTTGGGTGACATCATCCAAGGGTGGAATCACTTTAACTTCACCCTACAAAAACTTCCATGGCAGACACCTTCTGTGTGTGTGTGTGTGTCTGTTCTAAGGTATGTTATGCATTTAATCTCAATACAAATATTCAATCATCTTGGAGATTCACCCATATCATTCATACCTAGGCCATTTAGATTGATTTCAAGCTCATAAATAAACAAGAGATTTAGGCATTCCTCAGCAAACACATAGAAAGCATCATTTCTCATTATTTCTATAGGAAATATTTTTAATCCTTAGTAAAACAAGAGGTAAACATTACACCTTGTTCACATAAGGAGATAAACATTTCTTACATTCATAACGACATTCAATTAGCACAACAAGAATACATGTGAATTTCACTTGCACATAGAGCATAATGAGCACTTATCTTGTAATGAAGGGCTCGACAATTGAGATTGAGACCTCAACTCGCAACCCAACCTTTGATTAGTCTGCATTGCAACCTTTCTTTCTCCAATCACGTCTGAGCCAAATTCAGAGCTTGAGGAAGTGATTTAGATAGGATTTCATGACCATTACTCACATATAGTGAACACAATCCATTTTCCCAGGCATTCTCAATAGCTCTCAGTTGTTACACCATAGAGGCCTTTTATTTACTCAACAACAAGGTTCATGAAAACACAAAGAGTCATTGTTCATATCACATAAGGAGAATTTTATGTTGTTATGGGAAGGTTCATCAACTAGATAAGCTACCATGGTAGTACAGAGATCACCTTTAGGTAGTTCATCAGTGTGTGTAAGCAATAGTGTTCCCAGCCTAGGGCCACACCCAGTGTTTCATTAGCCCCACAAGTACATGAGTGTCTCTCTATCCTTTCAAGTAGGTTCATCAATCCACAAGCTTCCCAGTAGGTTCACCAGTGCTAAGGAAATTCACTCTTTTTGGGTTCATCAGTCCTTAGGCAAGCCATTTCTCAGTGATTATCGACCAACAAGCCTTGTTGGAGAGGTAAATCCCCTCTACGGATAGAGGCGATCCCTACTAGCCCAGCAAGGGTCTAGCAACAATCAAACAATGCTGCTATGCATGTTCCTAATTACAATTAAACAAGAGATAAAGAGCACCTACTTGGATTCCAGCGCTGTCGTTTGACGAAGAGATGTTGCCTTCGCTCTTTCGCTTTGGCTGGTCACAATCCTTCGCGATCTCCGCGAATAGATACCTACACACACGAAGAGGAAACAAACGCAAGCGTGAAATCTAGTAAAAGCAACCATACATCAGTCAGAAAAGATGTAATTCACATTTAACCATTGCAAATACAAATGAGAATGGAACAATAATAGCAGTCATCTATTATTAATCAGAATAGAGAAGAGTACAACCAAATGTTCTGACGTCGGTAAACTTCTCAGGAGGGGCCAGTCAGCATGTATCTCAAGCGTTCACCTTTGAGGATGATTCTCCCAAGACAAACAACTCTCTCTCACACACAAGCAACACAAAACAACCTTCCCTAAGCAATCATTCACTTCCACACCTAGCACACCAAATACCTATAGTAGCAGCAATCTGAGCACTATAAGCTCTATACAATCCAAGCTATGTCTAACTAGCTGCTCATGGTAATGGTGGAAGTATATGTAGGAGAAGGAGCCTCCTAAAAGGGTGGAAGGATGAGCTTATCCTTGAGCGAAATGGTTGCAAAGGGTCGAACAGACATGCCATAGAAGGGAGTCGACATTCACAAAGCTAACAACCAAGCCTGGAGTTATCTGGAAGGCTGGTTGTTTGAACAAATTCGCCCAAACTGGATCAGCGCGGATTATGAGGCAACTGACGCGATGTCGCCGCGTCTACATAACTAGGACAGTCATGTCAGCGCGGAAGAACACGGGAAAGGCGCGCTAGCGACCAGCACGGAAAAGTGATGTCCTTCCGAGCTAGCAGCGCGCGGAATACACTATGGAGCGCCAGTCATCGCGGGTATTTTGAAAACAGACGCGCTGATGAATAAAACTTTAGGAAAATGGGTTTTTGGGCCAGTTCAGAAGGCATGAAGCTTAGTGATTGGCACAGCAGGGTGACTGACAGGAAGGCAGTGACAAATTACTGTGTAACAAGCCTTTTCAGGTTCACCAGTTGGCTCCCATAAGAGATCTCTCCTTTCCTATGAACTCCCTCTGCATGTTTTTTCCATTTTATTTGCTTCTTCCTCTCATGAGGAATTCTCCTCTCTCTATTATGCTCCTCTCGAACTTGCTTTCTCTCCAATTCTTGACTCTCCTCTTCGTGCCTCCCTTTTTGTTTTCTCTGTTCAGCCTCAAGATTCATTGGCTCAGTTTGCCATTGCCACATTGTGGCTTGTCTCACATGTCTTCCATCTAAGCCATTGTAACCAACCAAGGCCCCCTCTCATCATGTGCTTTGATGAGGACGAGTCTGTTGGTCAATGCAACCCATTCTTGGTATTGAATTTGTTTCCTCTTCTTTACTTGTGGACTTGTCCAAGAGGGTCATGGCCTCTTTCTTATTTTCCGGATGAATTAAAAACATAGTCAACCTATTAAAATCACACCAGTTAGCCTCCATGATTAGCATTTAAAATAACTAAGCCTCCTCAAGCAACCTCCCTCCCCAAGCACTGGAATCTATGTCCCAATCCTCGGGCCTTTTTAACTACAACAAAATGATTTAAGATATTTATAATAGGGCATTAACCAAGGGTTATCACAACACCACTCTAATTGTGTTGTAACAACACTTAAAGGTGATAGTCTACTCCAAGCTTGGGTTTGGTTTCTCAAACCAACTCTCTAAAAAATATGCAACAATATATATTAAGTGTGATTCTTCTCAAGGCTTTTATATGGATTTTCAAACCACCTTAAAATACAATACAATGTGTGTGTGGTGTTTTACCCAATACTGAGGTATGGCTTCCCAAGGCATACTAAAAAACAAATGTGAATCCCCACTTTGGTCACCCAACTGAGTTGTTGTAACAATAAACTATAGTCGGATAGCAACACTACTCGGGTCTCAACCTAGGATGAGCATTACAACAAATATTTTCTTCATCTTGCAACAAATAAAGACTTTGACCTCCATTAAGAGGGCTAATTTGGGCCTATTCCATGGCCTACTTAAGTAGCCACACAAGGATTCGGCTTGGCATAGGGCTTGGCCTCCCTCAATACCTAACACAAAGAACTAGGCTTCCTTGAAAAAACTTAACCTCTCATCCATAGCAAAACTCAGCCTCCGCCAGCATTTGTCTTCCTCAACAACACTCATCCTAAATAGAAATAGACCTCAAACATGGCTGAAACTTGGCCTCCTAACCATGATTAAAACTTAGCCTCAAAATAGAGTTGAATTCATCATCAACACAATGAAGAACTGAGCCTCAAAAAGCCTTCAAAATAGATTGAAATCATTTCCCAAATATTATGCCAAAAACCCTCCTCAACATGGATTCCTTCCTTTAAGTCAATCTACTTGTTGCTCCTCAAGCTTGGTCCTATCTCAACTCGGTCCTTTCCTTTCTCGACTTGAATCTTATGTCAAACTTGAAATTCCTCCTTCAGTTTGGATCTATGGTATGTCTCAGACCTTATTCCTCACACAATTGAGTTGATTTCTAAATGAACCACATGAGTTTCCTTATTTATACTAAACAAGTGGGGGGTCAAGTTTTCTTGGGGTCGACCTACACACTAGCTAAGCCGACTTATGCAACTAGTAGGATATATGAATATATACATTAATACATCCAAAAATTATTTTCTCCTCAACCACGAGGAGTTAGGAGGTGTGCCATATATCATCGGAAAGGTCTCGAAATATGATATTTCACTATGTAATTTTCTCTTCATTTGGACAACCTATGGCATCAATAACAACTATATCCAACAATCTCCCCCTTTTTATCGATAGAAACACTTTGATATCACTTCTTCTAGTGATTCCTCACCCTGTTTGCATTCTCTCCATACTTCTTGTCATTTGCTCCCCTTATCCTCATTATCCCCCCCTTTCGCATCAATATCAAATGGTGCCCCTATCAATGTCTTTTCAACACTTTTTATTGATGTTCTTCTTTTTCTATGACTGAGAACTGCTCCTACTGACTTTGTTCTTCTTAACGACATTTGAAGTATTTCAAAGAATAAAGTTGGGGCTTGTTGGCCAGTCATGGATGTTGCAGTTTCATCATCAACTTTTGCTTATGTTTAGGCACATTTTTCACCTTTGTCAGCACCATACTATATGCACACTATCCAATTCATGAAGTAGAGTAGAGGAGGATATTGTCACCTTCCTCCTATCAATCACTTCCTTAAAATGTTTGGTATGCAAACAGAGCAATAAAGAAAAACCCAAGAGGATTGAAATGGGGTCAAATGCATATTGGACATGTACCTTCTTGGTTTAACCACTAGAGGCAACAATAAGAACCCCACATATAAAAATAGTAGCAGCCTTGCTTCCATGTAGTAACCAAAAGGGAACTAGAATTTGACCCATCTAGGGAAACTAGTGTGTTTTCTCCTCTATCTTAATCATGAGATTGCAATTCTCTAGCCTAGATCTTTGTTTCCCTTGTCTATCAAACTCTTCATCTTTATCTATTATGGCTTCAAAGTTCAATGCATTCACAAAGAATTTTTCTAGACCTGATCAAATTCTTTCGGCCTATGCATTCCTTGGTAGTGCCTCACATCTACAAAGCTCCCCTTGAAGAGATTACATGTTTCCAATAACTTAGCACTGTCATCCAAATTACTTTCTACATCAAAGGAAGATCTTATTCCAATATTTTTTTGTGAAGGAGGATTGTGGATGAAGAGAAAGAACACATGGGCCTTCTTGTTCTCCCCATCCAGCTTTAGGTTTTTTTAGCAAACATGCCCAATTCACCACTACAGTATTCCATTAATTTCTTTCTTGAATAATTGCATTTCATACACTAACGCCTTCAACATCCACAAAATGTATTCCATGCAAGGTTAAATTAAAATTTCACATTCAAAATTAAATCTACCACCTCAAAAATTCAAATATTAATTATGAGATATGCATAGTTGGCACCCTATGGTGCTACCATAAGTTGTTGTATCCTCTTGTTTTACCCACTTAATATCATATAATTAGTGAATATTTTACCTTTTAAAAACCAACCTTGAGACTAATCTAGGCCCAACTTCTTATTCTTCAAGAAGTTGTAACTTGAGTTTTGCACAATCAGAAATTTGAAGAGATTATTTTGGGTAATGCTCCAAACTCATGACTTCTAGTACTTGAACTATTAGAAATAACAGTGACCCCTGGTTAATTTTTTCTTGGGACTAGTCTTGGTTCCAACACTCCTACCCACATTGAAAATTTTATATAAAACCTCATGTGTCGCCTTCAAGTATCTCAAGTTTTTCCAAACTAATGCCATAAACTACTAATGTGTCAGTTCACCCATCCTTCAGGTACTACAATGTAGTTGAGCGACCACCACTTTGTATGGTGCATAATTCCTTTTCTTGGTATCATATTTCTTAAATATGATGAAATATTATAGGAGAAATCATATGTACCATGAGCATTGATCCATATTGTTCTTTAAATATATATTCACTCCTAAAGTTTTCATCCATCTTATTCTCAATAAATGGTTCCATATTCCATGATTGAGATTTATTATATCTAATAGCCCAATTCATTGTAATGTTGAACTAAGCAAGCACAAATTAGCTATTATTGCATGTTCTCATTACCTAGGAGATCACTTCCAATACCATGACTAGGTTGTCTAAGAGATGGGCTAGCTTCTAAAACGATAGTTGGAATTTGGGCAAGAAAATGAGTAAATTCAAAAGTATTATTTTGGGATTCAAACCATAGAAGGGTCAGTCCATTAGTAGGAAAAGTTTATGTCCTTGGAGTGATACCCAAGCTGAGTGGAGACATGAGAAATAAACCTCAACAACCATTGTACAAAATTGTCCACCTCATCTTTACAAGTAACCATGTCATCAATGTAGCATTTATTGTTCCATTGCACACTTCTCTTATGCAGGCAATCTTTCTCCTTTCTCCCAAATTTAACATGAGTTTTTTTTCATCCACACTCATACTTCCATACTTTGTCTTCATTGTAACTAATTCTATAGGATTTCCTTACTTCAATGGTATCAAATGCGACGAAATTTTCAAGCGGCCAAATCAAAGCATCTGTTTTCTTTTTGTTTTCTCTTTCGTACCTTCGTATAGTTTTCTTTGTGTCTGGTAGAAATATTTTATTCTTTGGTTTGTTTAGGAAACCATCTCATGTTGATTCTACAATCATATTATATATGCCAAAAATTGTGGCATTTCTAGCATTATATATTGTAATTGAACAAGGAAGCAAATGAATTATGATTTCTATTATTGTAGCCACTAGCATCTCTTATTTGATCGCATGCAATTTTGCTTCTAGAGGTTCGATAATGGCCTTTATAATCATCCTTGTCATAGGTTTTATAATCCCTTTCTTTTTATCCAAAGTTTGTACATGAAAAACAATGAACAAGAAATATGGATTGATACATGGCTTAGTAGGATTGCATTGATGAAGTAGTTGTTTTGAAGTTGTTTGATTTGGAGAAGATTCACTTCTTTATTGATCCTTGCCTCATATTACATTGTTTCTTGTTTTGTTTATGGATCCCTTGAACGCATCATCATAGATTCTTGGTGTAGTAGCTCTTCCAAACTCATCCTAATTTCTTCCCTTTCTTCCATTATGATTGGGGATTTGAATAATATTAGCATAACCTTCAGGTTTTTCTTCAAATTTATTTTTTGTGACTTAAAGCTTGCATTTTTTTGTATGATGACTCACCCACATAACTAAGACCTATCTTGTCATATGGTGATATTTAACTATTGAGAATGATGTTCAAATTTTGAGAACTTTTCGAGTTCGTATTGAGCTTGTCTACTCCAATCCTTAATGAGATAATTTATGCTTCAAGATTTTCACAATTTTCTCCTCTTTCTTTCAGTTGGATTTTCATCACTTCTTTTGTTCTCTTTGCTTCTTCTAGTTTGATTTTTAAGGATATTACTTCTTCAATTCATTTCTCTTTCTCTTTATGTTTTATATCAACTTATGCTTCTAGCTTCTTATAATCCTCAACCTTTTCTTCAACTAACTTGAAAACATTTCTTCTCTCTTTTCTATTTCCTTTGCTTGAAATCTCACAAGGATAACTTATGTTTCATCAATTTTATGAATTTTCTCTTCAAGGATTCACAACTACTCTTTAAGCCCTGTATTTTATTTTTTGAGACCTATTATTTGTTTTTGAGCAACCACATATTTTGCTTCAAAATCAATGGTGTAACCTACTTCTAGATCTGATTGTATCTACTAATTGACTTCATCTTATTTAAAAGGTTATGCATTCATAACTATGGAGGATACTTCTTTTAGGGGTTTGGAATCACATCTTCTTGACTTTGTCATTTATGTTTCTAAGGTCTATCTTTCAGTTGTTAGGCTTTGTCTGAAGGAACTCTCTCTAATACCAATTGGTGGAAATACTTTGGGGGGGGAGGGGTGAATCAATATTTCATTACAAGTAACAATTTGTAGATTTTAAAACATTTGATGCACATAAATCATAAAACAAAGATCATTATATAAGAAACACTTATACAAATTTTCTTTGTAAATATTTTGTAAACTTCCTCATACAAAGTAAGCACCAACTTACAACTTTTGTAGGCACCAACCTACAAGAGATTTCAGTCCCCTAGTTGAGCACCAACTCAACAACTTTGTAGGCACCAACCTACATGAGAATCCAATCTCCTCAGTTGAGCACCAACTCAACAATTTGTAGGCACCAACCTACTTCTTCAAGATACTTCACAACTTCTCCTACTTCTTCAATTTGTTCCTTTGACCTATCAATATCAATTCTCATTTTCCTTTATTTGATGGCCTACCATGGTCAAAATGAATAGAAAAAAACTTTTTGCTACTTCATAACTACTTCACAACATTGGTATTCCATTGTGTTGGTCACAAGTTGATCTTTCACTATGCTAGTCTTTGACTATCCTCTTCCAAACTTCACATACCACGTAGCAGGATTTTCAAAATTTGTAACTTATGTCTCCAAGGAATTGTGTCTTTCTAAAGGGGCATTCTCGTTCATTTAAGAACACCATCCTAACTCTATTGTACCAACAATTAAAGGTTGTATCCTACTCCAAGATTAGGTGTGGATTCTCAAACTAACTCTCTCACAAATATGCAACAATATGTATTAAGTGTGATCCTTCTCAAGAATTGTGTATGGATTCCCAAGCCAAACCAAAAACAAATTCAAATCCCCACTATGGTCTCCACATCCAAGTTGTTGTAATAACAAACTATACTTATCTTGTAACACCTATGATGTCTCAACCTAGGATGAGCATTGCAACAAAGTTTTTCTTCATTCTGCAACAAAGAGAGACTTCGACCTGCATTAAGAGGGCTAATTTGGGCCTGTTCCAAGGCTCATTCAACCTGCTACATAAGGATTTGGCCTTGCATAGGGATCAACCTCGCTTTATACCTAGCATGCAAAAGGCTTCCTTGAGAAAAGTCAACCTCTCATCCAGAACAAAACTCCACCTCTATCAGCATTTGGCTTCCTCAATAACACTCATCCTAAATAGAAATAGGCCATAAACAAGGATAAAACCCAACCTCCTAACTAGGACCGAAACTTGGTCTCGACAGGCCTTAAAAACATATCGAAACCCTTTCCCAAGGATTATGCCAAAAACCCTCCTCAACTCGACTTCCTTTATCTAAGTTAGTGTACTCTCTACTCCTCAAACTTGACCTAGTCTCAACTAAGTCCTTTCCTTTCTTAGCTCGGTTCTTGTGTCAAACTCAACTTCCCTCCATTAGTTCGGATTTATGGTTTGTCTCAGACCTTATTCCTCACTTAATACCAAACAAGTGGGGGGTCAAGTTGTCTTCGTACCGACTTGTCCACTTGCTAGACTGACTTGTGCAACTAGCAATATATATGAATATATACATGAATACAATCAAAAATTATTTTCTCCTCAACCATGAGGAGTTAGGAGGTATGCCACATATCGATAGAAAGGTCTCAAATTTTTTTATTTGACCTTGTAATTTTATCTTTCATTTGGACAACCTTTGACATCAATAACAACTATTTTCAACAAATTCATTTGGGGTGGTACCAAAAGTCAATGATAAGGAGAAAATGTTTTCTAATTCTATGAGGGAGTATGTTAAACACACATGGGAAGCAAGAATAATCTGAAGGATAAAACATGAGAATGCATTTTTATTAACAAATGATTTACATTTATAGTACATGTTGTGACCGTTGGGTTTCACATCCCAAGGTCTCTTGGACTCCTTTTGTCTATTCGGCTTCCACACTAACCCATTGAGGATTAGGTGTCCAACATTCCCCCCCTTAATTCGAAGGGTTATGTATGAGTCCAAGAAGAGAGCTGTAATACAAAATGTGCAAAAATGCATGGCAGCACTAGGCTGAATGTGCTCTCTGAAATGTTGGTATAAAGGGCGGTGGTTTAAGGATGACCACCAACACTGGAACGCTTAGTGTAGTTCCCGGAACTCTTCCAAAACTGGAAAGAAGCTAAAGTCTTCTGCTAGAGGAAGTGCTCCTATTGATTTGAAGAGGGAAACCTTCAACCATGAAAGGGAGGTCTCACCCCGAATAAAAGGGAGAACTTCAACCTAAAAAGGGAAGTCTCAACCTGTGATGGTTTAAGGATGGCCAACAACTCTGGAATGCTTAATGGAATTCCTGGAACTCTTCCAAAACTGGCGAGAAGATGAAGTCTTCTGCTAGAGAAAGTGTTCTCTATTTTGTTCCTGGAATTCTTCCGAAACTGGAAAGAAGCTGAAGTCTTCTGCTAGAGGAAGTTTCCTAGATTACCAACTAAAGGCGTACTCAGGGGCATCTTTGTTTCTGGCTACAACTCTGAATCTAGTATGCCAGGTTGTGGCTCAGGCCCGCTTGATGTGACTTTGAAACTTGTAGATGACCATCATTCCCCCCTATCAGATACA
Organism: Pinus tabuliformis; assembly: GCA_031772625.1. NCBI lineage: Eukaryota > Viridiplantae > Streptophyta > Pinopsida > Pinales > Pinaceae > Pinus > Pinus tabuliformis. Next base: position 922,837,906 of record CM062805.1, on the reverse strand, counting down.
AGGTGAGATGATGGAGAAAACTCAACTGCAAGACTGTTCAATACTCTAGAACAAGTTCTGACATGTGACTGAAATATCTTCTTGGCTGTTGATGCCCATTGCCAAGAAGTGATCCATCCAAGATGAATATTTGTTCTTGCAGGATGTTTGTTTTTGAAGCATCTGTTTGAAGAATGGGTGGTTTTATGATAGTGCTTACATGGATGAAGATCAAAACAATGATCTTTCAAATGGCCAACTCGGTCATAGTGTTGGCATTTCACAATCTGTTGTTGTTGTTGTTGTTGTGGAAGAGGAGCAGAATCTGGAACAGCTGGCGGTGAACTGTCATGAATGAATCCAACACTCTGAAACTGAATGGGCTTTGAGTAATCTGGAATATGAAAGGACACGTCCTTGTCATATCCAAGACCAGTTTTGTGCTTGTTGTGGACAAGCTCTTCCCAAGGTCTGATGATCGATTTGGGAAGTGCAGGTTGAACTTCTACATCTGCATGTAACTTTTCTCTTGTTCTGGGAACTGAATCAACCTCAACTTCATATTCTTGTCGCTGATGGGAGTCTATCTCAATCTTGAAGAGAGGATTGTTTTGAGCAGAAAACAATTCAGAATGATGTCTTTTCTATTGTAGCTCATCTTGCTGAAGCTGAGATTCCAGCTGCAAAAATTCAATGTTTTCTTGTACATTTTTCAAACAAGTTTGAATGTCTGTGACAATGGCTTTGTCAATCATAATTGTATTTTCCATAGTAGAATGTATTAGAGTATTCAGTAATTCTAATACAACGTCGATTCTATCCATTTCACAATAATATCACTGCAAAAATTGATTGGCGTACAACTTTGTCTTCAAAAAATATTCAAGTATGTAGGTTCTCAATATACCTCCATATACCATGCAATTTCATACCATATGACATATTTTTTCCATGAACATATTGTGTGCAAAATTACACAGAAAAAAAAGTCTTAGCCAACAGACTGTAATGAAGAAGTAGCTGGGAAGCAAAGAACTTGGTTACACGATGAGATGGATACAACATATCTCTTCAGAAATCCAAATAAGTATATGACAACCCAACCATTAGCAGAAGTCTATGCAGCTAGACTTGAATTTCAAACCCCTTCAAATAGTGTACAGGGATGGAATTGGCAGCCAAATGCTTCAAGCAAGATGGTCTACTAATAATTATCACCAAAAGGTACTTTCTGTCACTAACCCTTCACAGTAAGCACGCAACAATATCTGGGCAGACCCTCTCAATCCAACGTTTGTAAACTTCAGATGGTTTTGTTTTTTTTTTATGCTACTCGACCCTCTTACAATACTGTTGGATATTCCAATGATTTAACTCCATTGTTCTCTGCTCATCACTCCAATACATGGATAGTCATTAATATTGCACAACTGGTAAACTTCAATTCAGGAACAGAGATCCGCTTCAACATTCCCTCATTGCATCTACTCGTTGGTGGGCTCCAGTATTGCAGCAATAATGCTGCAACTCCTGGGACTCCCGTCTTTACTTTTATCAACGCGGTAGTTCATAAAAAACTTGGAAGCGATGGTGCTGTATGCATAAGTACTAGCTCTTGCCGCAGCTGTCACTTGGTCAGCTGGCACAAGTCCGCTAGGAGCTTAAGCCAACTTCTATGAGCTCTTAGAAGAATCTTTTTAATTGATGGATGAAAGCTAACTCGAAGGAAGCTAATCTATTTGCGAAAAGAGATTGAAAAACTGAAGGAAAACGCAAACCCTAACAAACCCTAATTCTACCAGCTAGTCCTACTGATGCAAAGGAGAGAATGAAAACTACTAAAAGAGATGCCATTACTTCTATGAAGGTAAAATACATGTGTCTAGACTACCTCTATCTGAAGAAAACATCTTTTTTTTATTTTTTATTAAGTCGTCAGTTTCATCATGCATATGCTTTCACTGTTCTTTGACTGTGCAGGGGTGGATCAAGGAGGAGAAATGCTTGGAAGAGGTCGTGAAGGTTCAGAGAGGGTCTAAGGAGTCCCTAACACCCTTCCAGAGAGTTTCACAAAGTTTGGCTATTAAGAAACCTCATTTGTGAGCTTCTACAGGAAGTCTGCAGGGGTTCTACAGGATGTTTAGGAATTTCTACAGGATGTTCAGAAATTTCTACAGGATGTTTAAAAATTGGATTTTGGAGGATGGGTGAGTGAGGGAAGATGCATGAATGGATATGGAGGTAGGATATGGGTCTGAAGTGGCCCAGGGACTGGTGGATGGAGTGGTGAGAAGGTGTAGATGGCTAAATTGGCTCAAAGAAGGCTGAAACAATGATTGCACAAAAGGTAGGGTTACGTGGGCAAGAGGACAGATGTGAGGCGAGGAACCTAGCTAGGAGATGGAGCAGATGGCTCTGATGAAGCTTAGGTGGATGAAAGAGTGGTAGAGATGCTCTGCACTGTATACATTCAACTGAATCAACAAAGTCTTGCGAGTAATCAAAGTCCTAGCTAATCTAATCTAACTAACAATAAAGTGAATGAACAGCAGCTTTATTTGAAAGAGAACCATGTATATCAACTATGCAATGAAACATTTCAGAGATCTGAACACATAACCAACTTCTGCAAATGAAAACAGTACACTAAGGATTGCATGGTAAAGCAAACTAGTGTTTTTGTTTGGGACAACACGGTTACTTCAATTCTAGCCCCTGATCCAATAAGGAAGAGGTGAAACCAAAAGTGTTTGTTGACCCTTTTTTGGAGCCTTTTTCCTGTTATTATCCTACCAATCTATTCTAAACATCTGAAGCATTCTATTCATAAACAGTGACCTAGTTAATCAACACAACTTAATCTGCCTAACAGAAATACATTTGCAAATGCACAAAAGGAAAACAACGATGCTTAAAGGAAAGATAACAGTACATAAAGGAGGCCCTAGGCTCTCAGGTTGGGCCCAACCCTGAGAGCTACGGCTCCTATAGAAAACTCAGAGTTGATATGAAATAGGACTGCTTATCATTATCAAAAAAATAGTCATCAGTCAAGAGTTATGCCAAAATGGCTACAAGAAAACGAGCTAAAGCTGACAGCACTGTAGTGCAAAAATATGCAATGGTTTCAAAAAAGTCCCTTACGAAGGTTGAGGCCTTATCATTTATACACCACGAGGGCCCTAGCAGGCCTCCTAAATCTGGGGGACTTGGCTATCCAACTGTTAGTAGACAGTCCCTTTTCCAAAATCTGCTTGGCTGCCTTCAAGATCCAGTTTTGGTGGCCTGTGAGCTCGGAGTTTGGGGGTGAAGATCCCAAGGAAGGGCTATTTAATGTCATAGACAACCCCCCTATGAATCCTCACCTCAAGCTTGGCTGTCTTCTAGCCCATGATTGCTCGGTTTTGCTCCAACATGTGTCAAAAAACCTGAAATAAGCACGTGTTAGCCACCTAGGAAGAGTGACCACCCTTATTCGTACAAATGACATAAACATACTAAAAAATAATGCATAAGCTATGAAAAATGGAGGATTGAACAAGGACTGAACAAGGATAATTAGGCAAAATGAGCCCAATAAGTTACCCAATTTGGGGCTCATCACTCGTCAAGGCTAGATGACCCAAACTGGGCTCCAACAACACACTCAGTAAGAATTAAGGATGCTTATACCCCAGTCCACTTACCAACGATACAACTTCAGCAAAGCAATCATTCTATATAAGAAAAATCATGTGCACAGTGTCAAATTCGCTCTGATCCCTGCAAGTCGTCATCCCAATGTGCATATCAATGTTCAAGCGAATTTAGGCAAAGAAATACTTCATTGTTTACAGATCTGAGGAGATTCGATGTCGAAGGTATGTGTGTTGCAATATGAAGAGACTATGTGTTCTGGAATATGAAGAGACTCACACCAAATCGATCTCCAACATTAATAAGAGCTCACCGCAACACATACTCAACGAAGAGGAGAAATATACCAATGCATACACAGTAATTTGATGTATTCAGAGGCAGTCAACATTCACCAAACACAGGAGTTACCAACACAATATAAAATGCAATGCTTCAACAAAGTCTATTGAAAAGTCTATTCCAAAGCTTAAAATCTGGTTTAAGCGCCTTCTCTCACACACAGAAAACAACTGAAAACACCATTTCCTGCACAAAAGAATCAATTCTTGCCCAAAACACGAATACGCCTTCCACCACCAGAGATGTTATATGCAGGTCCAAGAATGGGAATCAATAGCTGTAACGTAAGAGAACCACAGGATTTATCAACAGTGCCTCCTTCTTCATCCGCGTCAAATATTCTAGCGGTTGTGTCCTGTAAGAACTTTATACAGCATGCCTTACGCTTCTCCAGCCTCGGACTCGCTGGAATCCCGTCGTGACAGTGACCGAAAGATTGATGAGTTGAGGCAGCTTTATAGAGCCTATGTGACTGAAGCATTTTCTAGTGGTCGTCTTGAGGACGATAAGGTTTCTGCATTGAACCAGCGAGAAAAGTCGTCTTTCTTCAAAATCTTTGTGACGAGCTGCGTTTTGATCCACAGAAAGCTAGTGAAGTGCATGAAGATATATACGGCAAAAACTCCAGCAATGTGTTGCTGATGGAAATTTAAGTAAAGAAGATGTAGATGCAGTACTGCGTTTGAGAGTGTTGCTCTTCTCATTTTCTGTAGAAGGAAAAAGAAGAAGGGACGGCCATCAGATGCGGTGGCGCCTTTATTTGGAATCCTAGACGAAAGAGAGTCTAACTAGATTCGAACCTGAGACACATTTCAAGAGTACCAGCGTAGGAATGGCATCATAAGCAAAATTGCGGCAACAAAACCCTAAGGTGTTTGACGTTGTGGCAACTGTCGTTAGACATGATTTTCTAAAACAATGCGCTTATGAAGACCAAATATGAGCAACCAGTGAAAGAAAAGGAGAAAAAGATGGTAAAACCTTGCAAATTTTTGTTTAATCAGGTCTCACGATAAGAATTTGTTTCTGTGATACTATAATTTTATCGTACAGTGAAGTGAAGTGCAGGGTCTTAAAGGAAATTGATTCAACAGAGGTTGTGTTGGCCGAATATAGAGCCTTTGGTGCAGCTTGACATCCTTTTTTTTTTGTTGACAACCACCATTACAACGCTCAACAGAGACTCTGATAGAGCCAAATGTGCGTAGTGATGGAAAAAAGGTAAGTATTATAACGCATAAGAATTGATAGTCATCTAAAGCGTTGAGAGAATGCAGTAAAAAGTTAGGGGAAAAATGCCAAAAATAAAACTCCACAATCTGACAAGCATTCAGGGAAAATAATTGATATGTCAGCTGTCTCAGGAGAAAATGTCAGTGTCAGGAGAAAATGTCAGGGCAGAAAAACTCACAAGTAGTGCTTGAGAAACCCATCTAGAAGGCCACACATCATGGCTCTGATACCATGTTAAAACACACATGGGCAACAAGAATAATCTGAAGGATAAAACATGAGAATGCTTTTTTATTAACAAATGATTTACATTTATAGTACATGTTGTGACCATTGGGTTTCACATCCCAAGGTCTCTTGGACTCCTTTTGTCTATTCGGCTTCCACACTGACCCATTGAGGATTAGGTGTCCAACAGAGTATAAGGAAAAGATTGTATAGACATTATTTTCACTTACATTATAAAAATCAATTCAATGAATCCAAGTACCAAGTTATGTTTAAACTACATAATCCATTTCTAAAATTATGGAAATATAAGACTTGTAATAGCAAAATTTTACAATAACATAAAATAGACATTTAAAAACTATTATTCCTAAACATGTTTTTATTTTATTTATAATATGTATATACACTAATCCAAGAATTACCAAAATAATATTTATGATATATTTATCTCATAAAAATATTAATTGATTTTTATTGTTCCTTTTCATTTTTTATGAAGGTTAAGGAAATAAAAAATGCTTAACGAGATGGTATAGAAAACATAGTAATGGAAGTGAAAAAATATGTAAAAAGGGATTATTAAAGAATTAAGAATAATTAAATTATAGGAAGGGATATCCCAAAAACAATGCGTTAAACAAATTTCATCCATTTAATTTTTTGATATGCAATAAATGAGTTTTATTGCAGGAAATACTAATAAATGAAATACTAATTTTTCAATTGTTTTGGTATTGCAAAAAAACTAAGGAACCTTTTTATCACATATGACAGGATAATAAGTTAGAAAATGGTTGATAACAAAATTTGCAAATACTTGTCTTTTTCTTACTTAAAATTTCATTTTTGTTATAAATTTCCATGGATGTTTTCTACAATTTAATCACACACAAAGAAGAGAAGGGACATTTGAATATTTATTTGACCATTGTATTAAATATGGGTTGTGAGCATATGTTAATAGCTCCGTGTGTGTGTGGACATTTGAAAATTTGTTTGATCATTGTATTAAATATGGGTTGTGAGCATATGTTGGATTATTCATGGTTAATCAAATAAATTGTAAATAGCCCCATGTGTGTGTGCGTGCACGTGTGTGTGTGTGTAAATAGCTCCATGTGTGTGTGTGCGCACGTGTGTGTGTGTGTGTGTGTGTGTGTGAGAGAGAGAGAGAGAGAGAGTTTTATTGCATGAAATACTAATTTTTCAGTTGTTTTGGTTGTGTGCGTGTGTGTATTTTATTTCATGAAATAATGATTTTTCAGTTGTTTTGGTATTGCAAAAACGAAAACAAACTGGAACCCTTTCATCACATATGACACGACAATAAGTGAGAAAATGGTTGATAACAAAATTTGCAAATACTTGTATTTTTATTACTTAACATTTCATATTTGTTATGACTTTATATTTAATTAATTTACAAATGTCCATGGATGTTTTCTACAAAGTAATCACATAAAAAGAAGAGACATTTGAACATTTGATTGATGTTACATTGAATATGGGTTATGAGAATATGTTGGATTATCCATGGTTAAACAAATAAATTGCTCCCTTTGTGTGTGTGTGTGTGTGATGTTGTATTAGATATAGGTTGTGAGCATATGTTGGATTATCCATGGTTAATCAGATAAATTGTAAATAGCTCCGTGTGTGTGTGTGAATAAACCTTGAATTATGACTAGACTTTTTCATGTGTGTGTTTGTGTGTGTGTGAATAAACCTTGAATTATGACTAGATTTTTTCATGTATGTGTGTGTGTGTGTGTAAATAATAATAAACCTTTAACTATGAATAGACTTTTTCATGTGTGGGTGTGTGTAAATAACAATAAACCTTTAATTATGACTAGAATTTTTCATATGTGTGTGTGTGTGTAAATAACAATAAACCTTTAATTGTGACTAGACTTTTTCATGGCATATAAGGCTTATAGGAAATGAAGTATGAAGTGTATCTATTGGAAGATATGTTGCAAGATGACATGGGGCACAACTTTGAAAGAATGTGTGTTTTTTTTAAGAACTCAATACTATTGCATGTTAATCATTTCCTAAAATTTTATATATTATATTGTAAGCATGGATACGCTTATTGCACTCTATTTCTATCTTTGTATATGGAAGATGAAAAGGATGAAAAAATACAATTAATCAACAAAACATTTCCAATAACCCAAGTATAACACCCTTCATAATCGATGAAGAAATGCAAAATGGAAACAACTTGACCAGTGACAAGAACTTGAGTGAAGAATAATGATCAATGTTGTTAAACGTAACAAGTTTTATATTTTGCAATGTTTGTCTATTAAAATCAAACATTATGTTTAACATGTAGCTTTATTATATTTTCAGTTGAGTTTAGATTGGGTGGTTGGGTGGAACAATTGTTATCCTCCCCACCTATTGTAGTCACTACAATAGCAGCCAAAATTTTTGGGCATATCAAAATTTTTGGGTCCCCCTTGGCTTATCTAAAACCTTAAAGGTTTGTTCATTTTTCTAATTAGTCAACTCTCTCAATGACCTTGATGTCATCTGACCCTATCGATGCTTATGTTCCACGTGCTCACTTTTCTTCACCATGTTCACATGCCTTCAAATGCATTAGGGTTTGGGAGGCCATTGTCTTGCTCATACATCCTAAAACCCTGGACTATCCCGACTAAGAGTGAAGGGATAAAACATTTTCACTGGCATTACCTAGCTCATACCCCATCAACTTTTACTGATGTTTTTAGCATCATTGGTCATTTCATCATCCCTTTAAATACTCATGTTTGCAGTGATCCAATTTTCCAAAGAGAAGTTTTGCTTATGCATGTAAGAATAAACCCTCAAAATGCCATTAAGTGTGTGGTATATTGCAGTTTCGAAGGAGGCATTGGGCACATTTGCATGTTGCTTGAAACTTATGTGTTCTTTATAAAGCTTTGTTCTGTGTCATAGGATTTTATTTCTTTTGAATTATAAAACATTATTATTATATATACTCACTTAACTAACCTATTACTATATTGTGCTATGCAGGTCAAGTGAAAAGAAACACACTTAAAATTCTCATTTGGGTGCAATTAAAAGGTCATATCTCCCATATGTACAAAAGCTATGTGAAAACGAAAAATATAAGAGAGGACCTTTTAATAATTGATATTAATGTCAACCCATTGTAAAAACTACATTGGGGACCACAAACCAACATGAGCACTAAAGCAAAGCATTCTTTTAATATATGTGCAAGAGGATACTTATAAGGCCCGCAATACAAAGCCTTCACATACTTTGAATTTTCCTTAAAATGATGCATTTCAAAGGACATATATGAAATAAATATATATAAAGGGGCAGCGAATGAGAGCCATCGACATATACATTCACAAAGGCATTGAAAAATAATGAGAAATGGTGCAATGTGATAGCGAAGGGAAAGGAAATTGGGTGCTTTGATGATAATCACCAAAAGCATGATAACCCAAATGGCCAAGGCATGTTACAATTTTCATGACATTGCAAAGAAATCATGTCACCAGACTTATACAACACATTGTGTCACGACCCCAATTCACTTTTCCCGATTAGAGTATCGTGCGATTCTAACTAAACATATACACTTAGTTTTTTCCATTATGTTTTCTGGACTACACCTACAACATCATCATTAATTTTCTTTAAAATAGTTATGTGTGGAATATCATAACTTAAAACAATCACAACAATATGCAAGAGACCAATTTCAACACTTTAACAATTTACAACTTCATTCACAAATTTGTTTTTTTACAAAATACATCATAGGGAGGCCAAACGATCTCGACCCGTTTTAAGATTTTATGCACGAGGTTGGCCTGCCCGCCATGTCTGGACGCCCAACCGTGCCACCCGACTTGGCCACAGTTCGTCCAACCCACCTTCCGCACGACCTGCACGTCCGTCGTTTTGCTGCCCGGCTGCATCGCCCACTGCTGCACCAAACTCCGCCCGAACCTGCTACATCGTGCCGATGAGTGTTGCGGGTCTATGGTCCGCCTCCCCTGCGACCACCACAGGACCTGACCCAAACTCTGTCATGTCAACCATTCAACCCGCCCTGCGGGCTCATCTGTTTCCTTTTCGCCGAGTTCCTATAGTTATGTTCTCAAGTCGAACTCCCCATCTCTCACACTGCGGCTTGATGGCTTGTTTGATGATGATCCTCTGCTCCACTTTGGTGTCCACTATATATATGTCTCCCATCATGTAGGATAGCGAAGGGTCGTGTCACTTGGGGTGTTGGCCCACCAAGCCCGATGATGGGTCTAGCCACAACTGATACATTCTATGGAAGATTTACTTAGGTTAGAACCAATTAAGAGGTCATACCTCTTAATACACTTATCCTATTTGGTGATGCCCTTGCTTGCTCACTCCAGCTATCTCCTGTTTCCTTCTTCGAACACCTGAAACAAGTAAACAACAGCAAACAACAACTGTGATAATAAACAAATTGTAACTCGACCTACTTAATAAGTCAAGAAACATTAAGCCATAAACATGTGAGATGATACATTATGTAGGAAATCAATCGATAGTTGCATATATATTGAATCAAGAAGAGATTACAACCATTGTCTTGACATTGTCGTTCTCCTCCGACAAAACTAGGTGCCCACACACTTCCATTAGCATTCCATGATGGCCTCAACAATGATAGTTTTAAGGCTCTTCCCTTTAGGCTTCACACTAAGAAATTCACACTTCTCCCTCACACACAACTAGAGAGCTACAACTATGAATAACTTGTTGTTTACTACCAACATTAACACTAGTTTGTGGTTGGGAAAAATGGAGGTTTATATAGCATGAATGGATGGGAGATGGTTCCTCCTCTCATGGGAGAAGGTCTTATCTCTTGAGGTAGTTCCATCCTTATAAGGGAAAGGATCCCAAACTGAGATCCTCGACTCCATCCGGTTCAACCATTTACCAGACTTTTGTTACGAATCTTCTAGAGCTGGAAGCTTCGACTCCTTATTTAAAAAACTTTACAAAAGAGGATCGACACGACTGGAATAAAGCTCAGTCACTCCTGTAAGTGCTAGGGATAGTGTTAACCCCTGCATATCAGTGTGAGGAGGGCAAAGTTCATTAGCGCCATTCTTGTAAACTGGGAAAAACAGAAGATTTTGGGAAAATGGTGCAAAAGGGAATTGTTCTGCTAATGAAGAGGGACACAATAGGAGTTTCTTCATGAAGGGAAAGCATATAGGGTTCACTGTAGAGGTCCTCCAGGATCAAGGAGTGTAACAGATGCCCCCTAAAGCGTGAAGGTCAAACTAGAGTGAGGGATGAAATGCTTTATGAATCAGTGCGGGGAACCGGAATTTGTTGTCAGAAAACCTGCAAGCAAGTACAGATACATATACATAACTGAAAACTCTCTCAAATGATACATGAATCGTGGCATGGATGCAGCCACCCAGAGAATGATCATGTAAACAGATCCAGGCATGGGTGCATCCATCCAATAAAGAGGATCATATTGAAACCAAGGTATGGTCGCAACTATCCAATAATGAGAAGGATCACATATGATAACTCATGGTATGGTCGCAACCATCCATCTGAAAGAGACGTGTATATCAACATAATCATGTCACATCACTTCACGACTTGGACTTTTGTGGTCTGAGCCTAGGGTCTTGCTCTCCAACACGACTCGATCAAAGTACAAATTCTAACATGTGAATAGATGTATTGACGTCGAACATGCTAGAAAATCGCTTGATTACCAGTCAATGATGTAAATTGTTAACAAGTGCGAGAGAAACCACCAATAATGATAATGGTCCTCAAGGTACTAGTAGCACAATTCACGGAATGTGAATAGAGGAACTGAAGTTGAACACCCGTGAAATCACTCGATCGAAATCCAACGATGTGAACTTGTCATCGAGTTTGAAGAACTTGCCATTAGGGCATGCAAGCTCTAAGGTACTGGAAGGGAGTCTCTCGGTCAACTTCCCGGCTAATGAGCTGAAGTCGAAAGGAAGTGACTGTGTCGAAGGAGGGCCATAATGTATCCTACATCATCGACATGAGACAAAGGGATGCAAAAATGATTTTGGATGATACAGAGAGTCAAGGGTAAGTGTAACTGCAGAAGGACAACTTTTGAACATATCGACGACACTACTGGAAGTTTGGCAGCTTTTGGATCCATAGGATCAGTGGTCATGATGACGTGGCATAGATCAAATGGAAGGAAAAAATTATCGGCCCAACCCAAGAAGGTCAACGATTCAAAGGAGGATATCCCAACCCGACACGAAGCAGAAAGTGTCATGTTCAAGAGTGTGCTGCTGACACAACTAATTAGATTTCCAAATTTTTCCCCACCATTTCTAGCAGGTACCCCAATTATTTTTTAATCGCAAGATTGAAGGGGATAGAATATGCTTGCACTGTAAGTTCATCCTTCAGCCGAATTCGACCTAGTAAGTTTAACAAGCCCTAGGAAGGAGTAGCTCATGTTCATCATGGTGACAAATCCGATGTTGTTTTAGTATTTTAACGAGTCCGACAAAGGTGTAACTCAGTATCTTTTTCATGTTTAGAGAGTTTGAAAAAGACATGGAAAAGAAAACTCCGCATGGTCCCTTTTTGTACATTTGTGTCTCTCGAGCCCGGAAAGGTAGAAAACGATACTTGAGAGAACCACTTGACCATTTCAGTCAAGGAGTACCTTTTTCATAAATAGTGCATCCTAGTCCGAAAAAGGGGTAAACTTATATTGGGTGCACGACGTTTCGCATCCATTAACGAGTTTGAAACGACAAGGGATCGACTATCTTTTTGTTTTTAAAGGGTCGGAAAAGAGCTTGAAATCAGACCCCTCATTTTATTCTCTTTTACGAGTCAAAAGGGAAAAATACTCGACAATCTTTTCATATGAGTTTTACGAGTCGATAAAAGAGATGAAACATGACTGGACATCATTGTTGAACATCCATCACCTATCGTTGTGCAAGAAGGTAAAGTGCATTATCCAATTCTTGAGACAAAATAGGTCAAAACATTTACAAAACCTAATATTTCACGAAAAAACTAAATAAAAGGAAGGAAAAGTAAATATTTTTTACCATTTACCATTTTACCTTGCTATGAAAAACTTTTCACCCACTTTTGCCCTAATTGTTCCAGAGTAGATTGGGGGAGATCAAAGAGGTCATTCGCCAAGCTGCCAGTTGCAGGTAAGAGACAAAGCCCTAAGCTCCATTTCCATACCATTTATTCCCGTTTTCATCCATTTTTTGGATTTTTGAGGGGGGTTTTGTCAAAAAAATTCTCCCTTGGTTGGCGCGATTTCCAGGCACAAAATCGCATCGACCGAGGGTGATTAAAATGTCCTATCGCGCCGCCAGCGCAACTGTTTTTAAAATAGGCGCGCCGACACTGTGAACAAGGAAAAATCAGTTTCCCTTCAAAACCACCGTTGGAATCCAAATTTTATTGGCCAAAAATGATTATTGACTTAAATATATGGTTTTTGCAAGAAAGAATCGTCGAAAATGGTAGACTGGAAAGAACGTGAGAATGAAAATGTGGACACCCAGGCACTAAATGATCCAAATTGCCTGAATTCTTTCAAGAACTGTGGGCTCCTCAAGTTCTTTATTACACCAAGGATGCGGGCCAAACCTGAGGTGCTTGGATACCTTGTTAGTATCTAGGACATAAATCGGGAAATATTCATCATTGGTGACCAGGAGTTGGAGTTAGAAACTTCAGACATATATTTCATCACAGGACTGTCCCAGAGAGGGGAACCAGTCAACCTATATGGGTCACGACCGATTGGGGCAAGCATATCCATGCTGCTTGCCGAACATTTCCCTGAAGCCCTCAAATCCAAGAGCGACAAGATTGAGATTGCCACCGTGCAAGATCTGACACTGAGAGTGCTACTATTGACTATCAATAGAGTGGCAGGGTCCCAAGCAGTGCACGAGACTAACAAGTCAAAATTTCTATATGCCATCGACTGTACAACACTGATGATCTTCAATTGGGCGGAAGCCATGAAGATCAACATAAAATGACAGCTGACTGAGGTAGATCCTCCGATGCCACGAGACCCACGAATGGCCCGTTGGAGTCGTTTCATGCCTAGGATCACTCAGGGCTAGCATATGTCTTACAGGCTCACTTTCTTTTCATGGCTACGACGACAACTGATCGTCATGGAGGATTGGCCATACAATGGCACCGACTTTCGTGGAGATCCGAACATGCCGCTGCCAGATGGGGAGGATTTCAACGACTCAATTTTTTAATTTTTGTGATTTTTTAGTTGTTTTTTATATATATGTGTTTATAATATTTCATTTTCTTAATGCAGATGTTGGACCAAAGTATTCTTCTAGGATGTCCCCAATCGCCAGGCGTGTCGCCCACTAGTTTGATGTCGCTCCTTATCAGGAGGGGAGTGAAAACGAAGAGGAGATCACGAGGAACCTTGAAGGGTTGACTCGTGGTATTTCAGAGTATGCTCGAGTGGGAGACATTCCTCACCAGTACCAAAGATACACGGTGGGAGTATTAAATCAGATCCACCGATTGTTGACTTGTGTCGCACGAGCCGTTTCATGCTACCACAATCACCATGTTGGCTAGTTCCTAGGTCCAACATTTTACATTTTTTACGCCTGCATGCCACGAATATATGAGGTTTGTGAGCCGCCGATGTTATTTGAACACACATATTATTTTTTGGGTTTTGATGCATCAAACATTATCACCATATATATATACATATATATATATATATATATATATATATATATATATATATATATGCTGTATTTTCTTGCTTACTATGGTACAAATGATTTGTTTTGTCTTTTCACATGTTTCGTAAATGTCTATCCAACACATAATTAGCTAATGCATCTGTCAATGTATTCATGCATCTAGGAATATGATGATATGTAATGTAATCAAAATGCCTTTCTAGTAGACGAATACAGAGATACATTCTCAATATCTGAGGGTTTCTGACGGAATATTTCCCGTTGAGTTGAAGGACAACAAGTTGTGAATCCAGGTTTACAACCAACTCTCAAATGTCAAGAGCAATGGCTTTTGACAAAAGTTCGATGACTGCGCTGTATTCAGCAATGTTATTAGTTGTGTGACCTAAACAAATACCTTGAAGATCAATAAACTCACGTGAGGGTCATAATAACCCATGTCGCGGAGGATAGATTCTGGATACTATGGCAACCACCATCAGCGAAACTGATGTGAGGAGTCACAGACATCTGCAAAGCAGGGAAAACATAGTAAACATGAAAGCTGTTTGAAAACTAACACACCAAACCACACTGCACAAAAATGAATGACACACTAATGTACACAAGTAACCATGCAAGATGACCTAAGCATAGTACTTCTTGAGGGAGTCCATGCGCGGACTTAGGTAATCAATCAACACAGATGAACACCAGAGTTTTACTATTTACATGACGAGTAATCATCGACTCAGCCAAATAATAGAATAGAACTCATATAAGGCTTTTCCCCCATGCCCCCTGGGCGAGGGAGGGTTACGAGTCAAATGACAACTGTATTGCAATAATGGGCAATCGGTAAAAACTCAGGGAGGGAGAAAAAACCTGAATCTATGAAGAGATAAAGGTGCCCTCAGTTGAAAGATCTTGACCACGTTAGGATAAACTAACACATCAATAGGTAGTTGAGAAGAGAACGACTCAAAAGACATAGACATGACCGTCGGGCTAGGCAGGAACGAGGAACGATGATGAGTATCATTCCAAGGTGGTTCCTCGAGAGACATTACTTCCATGATACTTTCGTCAGCAAGAAAAGTCTCGGCTAAGGGATCAGGAGATTCTGAAGCGCCAAGCCATGGGGATTGAGAATACGTATCGAGAGAAGTCCTCGAAATAGGAGAATCAGAGGATACAGAACTTGAGGCCAAAACAATCTCCACATAATTGATTTCGGCAAGACTAAGTGGCATAACCTCGCCCCAGGTATCAACAAGATCTAGTGAAGGTATGACCCAAGGGTCAGATTTGACCGAGATCATGTTAACAGAGGCAACATGAGGAGGTGGGAGTGGAAAAATTCCCATCAAGGCAGAATCTTTGAAAAGACCTTCCCCCACACTCTCATAAGGAGCACCAGTGTGCTTGACATACGAAACATTTCCATCCAAGGAGGAAGAGGCAAAGAAGGATAGTTGGTCGACATTGACGATATTCCCTTGATGGGGAAAACGAATCATGTGGAATAGGGAGGAGGCTACAGCATGCATGGCATGGGTCCAGCTCCGTCCGAGTAGAAGATTATAATTGAGTTTGGTGTTAACAATCTCTACTTCGACTTGTACTGTCTTGCCCTCCAAAGTAATGGAAAGGTTAGGTAAGACACTGAAGGGTCCCGAATTGTACCCGTCGAAAGTTTCCAAAGTGTTTGGGGATTGGTTGAAAGTAGGAGAACCAATTGCTTTCCAACAGGTGATTGACATGATGCAGGTAGAAGCACCTTCATCGATGACAATCCTGTGAATGGTTTTCTCATTGATGATTACCCGAATAAGAAAGGCAATCTAATGAGGCAGGTATGGAACATGGTTCTCTAGATCACAACATATCAAATTGGAATCAGTAGGATCAATACCCCCAATAGCTGACAACAAATATTTTCGCTGAGACGGACAGCTTTGGAGCACCTCGAGAGCTGACATAGCTGATGGCGCCTAAGCCAAATCTTCAACAATATTATAGTGCTGAGCGGCTCGAGCATTGGGATTGTATGAGGATTTCCTTAGCACACCTCGATAGGGTGGTCGAATAGCGGAATCAGGGTTAGGGCGCTCGATATGAAGAGGGCCAAAACTTGAGGCAGAAGAAGAAGGGGTGGCCTCTTTCTCTTTCCCGATTGTTGGAGCAGGAGTTTGGTAATATTTTGATCTAGTAGCCACATTAATAGGCATACTCAGCATGAACACTTGAGAGCCTCAGGAAGTAGATGATTGAGGTTGGTCTACCATTTGAGTCTGTTGAGATGGAAACAGCTCTTTCAAGACAGTTGTGGTCCCTTTGAGCAAACAAATAACTTCAAATTGTCAGGGACAATCCTTGGTATAGTGATCCTCCTCGCAAATGAGGCATGGATACTTAGGCTTCTGTTGTGAAGAATCACCAGTAGACGACTTAGGAGGCCCCTATTTTAGGGCATTGGCTTTACCCTTGCCTTTGCCTTTTTTCTTACCTTTCGAGGATTTGTCCACTGTGGTAGACTAGACAACGTGGACCTCTGAGGTTTTACCAGGGCCAGGTTGATTGCAGGAGGAACTATTGGAAGCAGTGTTTGAGACCGACTTCTGTTTGGAAGAAGATTTATTAGGAGTCTGGGACACTGAACCAATTACTCCATCAACAGGAGGTGTAGCCTGCAACTTCGATGACATGGGATCAGATGATGGCCGTGAAGCATTAGGTAATAACTCATACAAAGTGCCAGACTAAGAATAAATAAGATCTAAGTACTAGGCACAAGCAATGGCTTGTTCTTCAGTAATGCATCCACCCATAGCTATATCGTGAGCAATTGGAGCTACGAAGGACTTAGTAAACCATTCAGTGAGCAACTGATCAACAATCTCGAATTTGATCAGGCGACGTCTACATCTCCATTCATGGATGTGATCGGAGATGTGTGTTGCAGTATCTTGCTTAAGCGATGTGAGCAAATAGGTGCCAGTTTCATAGTGAACCGACAACTAGAAATGTGTGAGGAAATCCATGGCTAAAGAGTTGAATTCATGGTAAGTACTTCGAGGAAGCTCGATGTACCACTTGGCTGCAGCACCTGTGAGGGTTCGTTGGAAAAGACGAAGATGAATAGAATCGTCAACGTAAGAATTCGAAGAGCACCAGAGGTGATATGTCATCACATGGGCTTGAGGATCTTCTTTTGCTTTCCCATCGAACTTAGGACAATCGCTCGGGATCTTGGACAAAACTGGAGGCCAGTATGGCGAATGAAGAATTGGATCATTCGTAAGGCGAGACACATCTGGAAACTCTAGTGTGGCCAAGAACAACAATTGAGTATTAAAAGGCATTGGAGGTCGATAAGTGGGTCCAATCGAAGGAGCCCATCTCTACCTGTAAGGATTTTGGCCCCATGGTGGGGGATTTTGGCCATATGGCATTTGACTCTGCCCCCATTGTGGGTTAGCTTGGCCATAGGGAGGATTTTGACCTTGAACACCTTGGAAACCATCTGGTCATAGGTTGTTGATAAGAAACATATGGGTTAAGAGGCTGTTGAGCCTGCTGATGCTGAACATATGGATATTGTACTTGTTGTCCCTGAACATACGGGTTTTGAACTTGTTGCCCTTGAACAAGAGCATTTTGGACTTGTTGTCCTTGGACATAAGGATTGTACACTTGTTTCCCTTGGACATAGGGATTATGTACCTTCTTCCCTTGAGAAAAAGGATTATGTACCTGTTGACCTAGGACATTAGGGTTTTGGGCCTGCTGCTACAGGACTTGTCCCTGGCCTTGTCCTTGCAAGGGTTGACCCTATTGATATGTATATAAGGGTTTCTGTTGCCTAGGTTGGTTCTGTTGCTGTAAGGGTTGACCTTGCGACTGCAAAAGTTGTCCCTGGGGTTGCATAGATTGGCCCTATGAAGACATAGGATGGGAGGTTTGTAGAGAATACTACATCTGCTGCTGCATGGTTTGTTGCAAATGTTGCGAGGGTTGCCCCTGCGGTTGTTGCAGCTGACCTTGATGCAGTATCATCTACCCTTGTTATTGCGTGAACGACCCTTGCTGCAACAAAATTTGCCCTTGTTGCTGTAGAGGCTGTCCTTGTTGTTGCAAGGGTACTTGAACAGTGCCCGGAAAATTTCCAAACTAAATCTGGCCATAGCCACCCTGAAAAGTGGATGAGCCAAGATGAATGCACTGCCCAGACTGAAGGACGTAAGGCAGATTCACCATTCCTTAAGAACCATATGGAACGTAAGGAGTTTGGTACTGAACCTGAGCCTCATAAGGCTGCTGATACTAGAAATCGCTCGACCCAGATGGACCAACGAGATTTTGAACCTATTGGTACTGCACATTTCTTGATCCAGTAGGATCAGCTGGGTTTTGAATAACACCAGAAGAAGGCTGGTTCATGCCAACCATGTGAGCCTGTGAGCTACTCACATTGGTGGTGCCTGACACCATAGAAACACTCATATTCTTCCCCCTAGGCGGTGGCACAGCTTGGCCACTTACTGGAGGGATCGAAGAACTGACAGTATAATTCTTCGAATCGCCGGTTGAACCGGACAGGTGACTGTGACAGATGATACAAGAGGGTTCGGAATGGTGGGTTGCACCAGGACTAGGGTAATGGCCTGTTGGGAGGCTAGGTTTGCAATGAATGGACTTGTAGTAGGCATGGCACCAGATGTCCAAAAAGGGTTATGGTAAAGTGATGAGGCACTAGGTGTACCTGAAACCAATTGTGTCAAAGTCACATAATTAGGCGGAAAAACCTGATACACACTGATGGGAATGCTCCCTATATAGGGGAAACCTTCAAGAGGAAATGGATGTTCTTCCTCCTCGACATTGTGTGGAGCAGAAACTTCTGACTCATCTGGAGAGGTAACTGGAGCATCACCTTCGGGTTCCATAGATGGGAACAAATGACGACGAACGACCAAAGAGGTATGAGGGGATAATTTCAAAGGAACAACTGGCTGATCATACGAAATATATGGGCGCTGCGGTGATATCACAACAAGGTCGAACAAAGGATTCAGAGGATATATAACCAGTCCAAGCTAACCGTCAGTAGTCGGTGAACTCTCAAGAGTTTAGACGGGATTGTCCAGAGATTTCGGGCCATAATTAGCAGGTGACCCAGTATCTGAAGTAGGCAAAGGACAAAATGACAAAGGTTGAATACTCAGAATGATTCTGAGTTCAACACCTTGGTCCTCGAGTGACTTTGGTAATTCAAGAAAAGGCTCCTTAGACAATCTTTCAGACGGAGGAGAGGAAGAGGAATTAGGTGAACCAGATGTTTCAACCACGATGACCTTGTCTTAGCTAACAGGAAAAAGAGAGAGATAAACTTCAAGGATTTAAAATGTTCTTTAGGGAAAACTCACAATTTGGTCTAGAAAAGACTAACAGGATGTTATAAGATCGTGGGCAATCAATTTTTTTAAGACGCATAAATAGACTGGTGCTCTTTCATATTTTAGGAGTCGAGAAAGAAACAAAGATGACTATCACTTTTGATTGGAAACGAGCTCGAAAGGACAAGCACTCGAATGGTATTTTAAGTTTAATGATTCACAAAGATAAAATGACTGCTCTGGATGATCTAGGTAAAAAGGATTACCAAGAAACCGTGAATTGTAGAATACCTCCCAACGAATCGAGAAATACAGGCAAGCAATCTCCTCAAATGTTGTGTTCGGCGTATCACGTTTGCAAGGCGGCCGACTCGGCTTCCTATGGATAAAGGATTGCATCCTAGAGTGGTCTCTCGTTATATACTTGATGGTACGGGGAGCACAAATCCATACTAGCGTTGTCTAGTGCCCAAGCAAACGACAACTGCTAGGTTTAAAGACACTGGAACACGTCTCTAGTCTAGACCTTCTAGATGTGATTGTTAGGTTTCAAATGCGCCTTAGGTTAATTAAGTTCATTTTAAAGTTTATCTTGAGTTATGTCTTAGTTTTTAGGCCTTAGCGATGTGACTCGAAAAACCCCAAATGCAGCTAAATGAGACAAGACCCTTTCAATTCGATGAATTGTATACACTAGAGAGGGTAGAAAACACACGATCAAATGAAAACAATCAAGAAACCGAAAGCAAAATGATTTTTCACTACTTCACTTTTTGAGAAAATAAACTAATGAAAAATACATTCCAATTCCTAATTTCCTGACAAGTACACTCTAATAGTCCTTTCAAAAGCAAAGAGAATTCTCTTTTCTTTTTAAATGCTAATGCAATCCTAGTCTTCAATGATGCTAACTACCATAACATATTGATGCATCAAACTAGAATTTTATACTTTTCATGAAATGACAAAATGAATTTTCTCATAAAACACTTCAATAAAAAAGTTTGTGAGACAATCAATTCTCAAGAAAATGAAACCACAAAAAAAGAATCTCTTTCAAACTAATGAAGCAACGAATTTATCAAAAACAAGACAAGCAATGTGATCTATGCCGACAAAAAAAAAATAAAAAAAATTGAGATGCAAACAAAAACTTTTCAAACTTGTGTAATGGAGGTCAAAGCCATAGAAGGACCATAAATGAAATACAAGGAGTAAATGCACCAACAACTTGACTTATTGAGTTCACAATCAGCTGAATGGATGACAACCTAGATGCCCTGGTGCCACTAACCATCCAATGACCCAAGAAATCAAGCGAGAAGATGACAAATCAACAAGAAAACAAACCAAATGAAAAGCAACTTTCTAGTCAAGGAGAAGATGGTATAAAAATCTTACAGGGTCGAAATCATGAGAGCAAAACACATTGGTCAAGATGTGGGGTAAACCCTAATATTCACTTACAGGCATCGACGCAACTGCCTAACTGACAACAAGTGTGAGAAGGGGGGTGGCACGACTGTTTCTCAGCATATCGCGCTGATCGACATGACTGTTAGCGAATTAAGTGCACTAAGCGAGGATGCTAAGAAAAAAAATAAAAATTTAAAAGTGGGGACCAGACTTGGTATTATGAATTTCAAACCCAGACCAGTAAGCACATGAAAACAAACATAACTAAAGGGAAATGATGAAACTAGAAAAGTTCACACAAAACCATGGAATTCCCAGCAAACAAACATAAGGATTGGCTCCCCAGTGAAGTTGCCAATTTGTGGTGAAGTAAAATTATGAGTGCGGACAAAAACAATTCCTCTAGCCTGATGATGGGTCTAGCCACAACCAATACATTCTATTGAATATTTCCTTAGGTTAGAACCAATTAAGAGGGCTTATCTCTTAGTACGCTTATCACGTTTGGTGATGACCTTGCTTGCTCACTCTAGCTATCTCCTGTTTCCTTCTTCGAACACCTGAAACAAGTAAACAACAATAAACGACAACCATGATAATAAACAAGTTGTAATTCAACCTACTTAACAAGTCAAGAAACATTAAGCCATAAACATGTGAGATGACACATTATGTAGGAAATAAATCGATAGTTGCATATATATTGAATCAAGAAGAGATTACAACCATTGTCTTGACATTTTCGTTCTCCTCCAACAAAACCAGGTTCCCACACACTTCCATTAGCATTCCATGATGGCCTCAACAATGATAGTTTTAAGGCTCTTCCATTTAGGATTCACACTAAACCAAATTCACACTTCTCCTTCACACACAACTAGAGAGCTACAACTATGAATAACTTGTTGTTTACTCCAAACTTAATTAGCACTAGCACACCAACATTAACACTAGCTTGTGCTTGGGAAAAATGGAGGTTTACATGAATGGATGGGATATGGTTCCTCTTCTCATGGGAGAAGGTCTTATCTCTTGAGGTAGTTCCATCCTTATAGCGGAAAGGAGACCAAACTAACATCCTCAACTCCATCCGGTTCGACCATTTACCAGACTTCTATTACAAATCTTCTAGAGATGGAAGCTTTGGCTCCTTATTTAAAAAACTTTCCAAAATAGGATCAATGCAACTGGAACAAAGTTCAGTCACTTCGATCGGCATTAGGGACAGTGTTAACCTTTTCATATCGGTGTGATGAGGACAAAGGTCATTAGTGCCGATTTTGTAAACTAGGAAAAATAGAAGATTTTGGGAATGGTGCAAAAGGAATTGTTCTGCTCATGAAGAGGGACACAATAGGAGTTTCTTCATGAAGGGAAAGCATATAGGGTTCACTGTAGAGGTCCTCCATGATCAAGGAACGGGGATTACAGGGACAATGACAAAATTTTGTGTAACACATAGTCGTATAACTTGTTGCTGCCTCTTCCCACATTTGCATCCTTGGAAACCCCAAGTTCTATTCTGACACAACTTGTGTTGCCTACGTTTAGCCTCACCTGAATTCTGCACACTTCGTTTGACGGTTGTGTCGCTCTGTCGTGCTGCCCGTTATGCTTTGCATGCGGCCTACACTTCGGCAATACACCAACTCCACACCGTTCAGCCTTTGGTTAGCTCTATCGTGTTTCCCGCTCAACTCTGTTCATGGCCTACACCGTCACAATCCAACATCTACCCGAACCTGCTTCAAACAGTCCCCCCGAACTTTTGTGTTAAACACAAATTGTTCACCCATTCTGCACGCAACTATTCTACCCACCCGTCGACGCGGGCACATGACCTGCACGCAACGCATTCTGCCCGACCTGACCCACTGTGCCAACAGCCTACCAAAAATGTGACCTAACCCGCCTGCAACCTTTGGCCTTTAGCCCTTCGCTTCCCTACTAATCTCATTCACTATATCTTGCTCGGTTCTCCCTCGCTCTATTTTTTGCGATGTGTAAATGGTTGATTTCGATTGCTTCCAATGCCAACTAAGTCTCTCTAATATATAGCCATGATCCACGCCATGGTACTCAAAGGACGCAACCTTTCGGATCCTCCAAAGGTCAGCCCACCATATGTCTATACTTCAGTCTGCCCGTTTTATAAGCGTCGACCCAACTCCAAATCGCATGTTGACCTGTCATATAAATGTTGCTCGGTCGGCCCATCCAACTGCATGCTCAACTCCTCACTTTGGTCGCACATATGTCGCTTGGTCCATTAGTCGCACTTCGGGTCACCCTTGTCAAGGTGGGTGCACCCGACTTCTAATTGTGTCGACTCGCCCATTGGCGCCTCACTCGAGCGCACACCTGCCTGAACGCCCAACTTGATTCACCCGATGTGCCTGCCTATCCCATGCTCCCATCGCACATCCTCATTACACGACTCGTCACACATCCCGTTGCATAGCCTATCACATGACTCGGTCACCTAAAATTGAAAGTCTCCTCCGAGTCACCTTTAACTGAATGTATTAATCCGAGTCACCTTTAAATGAACGTATTAACCCGAGTGACCTTTAACCGAACGTGGGCGATCATCATACTTCCATCGCGACCGCACACCTTTAACCGTGATCGTCGGTTTTTTGACTCTTTCGGGCGCTCGCCAACTCGAGGCCTTAACATCCTCCATCACTCTAGAAATGTTGTCACCCTCGACAACACCATCATCATCAATTCATCGCAAAATTTTTCTAGCTCCAACATAATTGTCCATGCTACCCAACTCTGCTCATCATCACATAAACCTCCATCAAGTTCCACGTCTCCAAAAACGGGAAAGTTTCCTCAATCCATGAACATCAACCACATCTATCGCAATCTCCATGTTGCTCCACCATGAAGAGGCTGGCCCTCCTCAACTCAAGCTACATGATACCAATACAACATATATCATGTCATCTCATCATGTGTCGTCATCATGTGAAATCTCTGCCATGAAACTCCATCCAACACAACACATCTCGATTATGCCTTGATATATCTCTGAAAAAACTCGGTGCACTGCATGCCCCCATGGCTCAAAGTAGTTGGGTGATTAGTTCAACTGTCACGTCCAAATCCATGAGAATTCTCCTCCTCATGCCACTATTGGTCATTTCTCTCAACATCCTGTCATAGTCTCAACTCAATCAAGAATCCATCCCAAGTGTAAAATAAGCCATGCTCAGGTCTATGAAGTAGTCCTCATCTCATCTGCAACATGCTACCACCAATGCTAATGTCCATGTGTTTCCCTAGGTAATGTCCCAACAACCACATCCATCCAAGCCTCATCATAATTTGTAAAAGAGATGCCCCATCCCCAAAGGCCCTATTTTCAGGGTGGTGCAATCCTCCTCATCTCATGGCACTACACACACCCACCTCGAAAGGTCTATCGTGTGAGAAGGGCTAAGAAGTTGCCTCCCTACCTCTCATCCACCAATGTATCCAACTGATGTTTTGTCCTCAAGTACTCATGCACAACAATAATCTCCTCATGTGTACATCCAATCTTTCCAAGCTTGTCCTTTGTCAATTGAAAATCATATATGCCCATAACATACCTGCAAAAGTCCAGAATGCCAGTTGGATCTCTACCTACATAACCTTCCCCAACCATTGCCTTAGAATAAGTACTCAGACTTCCCCTCTCATCAGCAACTACATGGTGAAGTCTCTTAGTAGAAGATGCACCTGTCATACTCCTCAAGATGTGTGGAACTGCCTTTCCACCTCCATCTTTCTTCCTAGCTCTCGCAACAAAATCAATCATCCTCTTCTCCTTCGTTGCTTGAGTCATACATCCAAGTTCCCTTTGCTCCACATAATCATGCTTCACATTAGGATCCTTTGGATACAAAGTCATCGAAGCAATCCTTGGTTGATATCCCAAGCGACTCTTCCTTGTCATCAAAACAATCATGGTCTATCCTCCAGCTGTAATCAAGAGTATGTCACGGTCCACCATTAGTATGGATTGTGTAGCTATCAAGAAGTCCTGCCCCAACACCATAGCATGATCATCCATATCAATCACCCTCAAATCCAACCTGCCAAACCACGAACCCACTCTCACTTGTGTGTTCTTCAAAACACTTGTCACAACTTTCATGGTAGAGTTTATAGCTTTGAAATCACTCAACTCCCTTTCCACTTCAGCTTTCTTCCCAAAATATGTTGTTGCCTTCCTGCTAAGGAAACTATGTGTAGCCCTCATGTCAACCAATGCAACAAACTTCTTGCCATGTATGATCACCTACACAAAATGCAACCTTAAGGCATCTCCATCATTTGTAGTTTTTATCTTGCGTCTTATCTCAGCAACCTTCTTCAATAATTCGACCTAACAGGGGTCTTTCGACTTATGCCTCGACTTGACTATCCTCTTAAGGTATGTAATATCCCCTTTCGGTTCATTTGAGCAATATGATCCTGGCCTACAACCTTTATCCTTTGGCCCTACACTACCCCACTAGTTCTCCTTTGCTATATCTCGCTCGGTTCTCCCTTGCTCTATTTTCTGTGATGTGTAGATGGTTGAGTTCGATTGCTTCCAATGCCGACGAACTCTCTCTAATATATAGCCATGCTCCATGCCATGGTACTCAAAGGACATGACCTTTCGACTCCTCCAAAGGTCGGCCCACCATATGTCTATATGTCAGTTTGCCCACTTTATAAGTGCTGGCCTAACTCCAAATCGCATGTCGACCCGTCATATAAATGTTACTTGATCGACCCATCCAACGACACGCTCAACTCCTCATTTCGGCTGCACATATGTCACTCGGTCCACCGATCACACTTCGGGTCACTCGTGTCAAGGTGGGCATGCCCAACCGCTCATCATGTCAACTCGCCCATGGGCGCGACGCCTGCCTGAATGCCCAACTCGGGTTGCCCGATGCGCCCACCCATCGCACGCTCCCATCGCATATCCTCATCACACGACTTGTCACACATCCCATTGCACAACCCGGAGCACGACTCAGTCACATAAAATTGAAAGTCACCTCCAAATTGCCTTTAACTGAATGTGGGTGCTCACCACACTTCTGTCGCGACCGCACGCCTTAAACCGCGATCGTCTGTTTTTCGATTCTCTCGGGTGCTCGCCAACTCGAGGCCCTGACAATCCGTCACCCATGTTGACTCGCTCGGGCACACACCCGTCCGAACACCCGTGTTGGGTCACCCAGTCGCACAACCGCCAATTGCACATGGGTCACTTAGTCGCGCCTAACTCCCATTTTCAGTGAATTGTGCCCATGTTGGGCGCCCAACTCACCCGAGGGCGGTGATGCCGACTCGGGGTCCTCACATCCTCCCCCAACATGATTCATTTCCATCCTCGGAAATCCTATCGACCGCATCAACTCATCGTTATACTTAGCAGTCTCCTTCTTCCACCTCCACAATGAATCCTTCATTTCCCAGCCACTCTCCTCTGGTGTGTTCTTCCATCGAATGAAGAACTCCTGTCGTGTAGCACTCCCAACAAATGTAGTCTGAAGATCCAAGATCTTGTCCAAAATCAATTGTGTCATGTCCACAATCATGGTTGGTCCTCTCGGTGGTGTTTTCCTCTCAAGATGATGTGCATCAAGTCTACATGTCTTAAGCTGACTCATATGGAACACAGGATGTTTCAAACACATGTGGTCTAGAAGCTCTAACTCATAAGCAACTTCCCTAACTTTCTTGTTCACTTGGAATGGCCCTTCATACTTCCTCGTCAAATATCTCACAGTCCCTTTCGGTGGCTGAAACTGATCTCCGATGATCCTCAGAAAAACCATATCCCCAACATTGAAGTGTGTGTCCCGTCTATCCTTATCTGCCCATTTCTTCATTCTCCTTACAACATCATGCAAGTGCACCCATGCTAACTCCAAAGACTCCTCCCATGCTGTCAAGAATCTCTTCATGTGGACTCCTCAAAAATCCTCTCGGTAGCACAGTGTGTGGAGCAACTGGCACCTGTCCATTGACCAACTCAAATGGACTATACCTCGTTACAAAACTATTCTGCGTGTTGTAGATAAACTAAGCCACATCTAAGAGCTCAGGATAATTATTCTAATTAGCCGTCACATAATGTCTCAAGTAGTCCTCCAACAGTGCATTAATCTGTTCAGTCTTCCCATCTGTCTGCGGATGGTAACTCGAACTCTACAGCAACTCTGTCCTGACCAACTTGAACAATGTGGTCCAAAATTTGCTTGTAAATCACAGATCTCGGTAAGACAAAATACTCAATGGAATTCCCAAATTCTTCACAACATTCTTGAAGAATAGCTCAGTAGTCTTCTCAGCTCCACATGGTATCTTCATTGGAATTAAGGCAACATACTTGGAGAAATGATAAAAAAACGACCATACTTTGTTATACCCCTACACCCGCAGTAACTGAGTGATGAAGTCCATCGAAACAGTCATCCATGGTCACTCTAGAATTATTAAAGGCTGCAACAATCCTCCCTATCTCTGGTTATCTGATTTTTCCTGCTGATAAAAGATGCACGTATGTACATACTCCTCTACATCCTCCCTCATCTTATCCCAAATGTACCCTCTCTCCAATAATGCCAAAGAACAATGTTTCCCTAGGTGGCAAGCCCATGACGAATTGTGGCACTCCTTCAAGAGGTGTCTCCCCCTTCAGATGACTTCGGAATGTAAAGTTGGTTTCCATAGAAAAAGATTCCATGCCGTAGGAAAAGCTTTCAACCCTTCCCCTCCACCTACTTCAGAATGTTCTTTGTCTGAATATCGATCTCCACACTTGCTTGAAGTCTACTCTGCATCTCATCGGTCATTTGTTCTTGACTCCTTATGCACTCAGCCTGGTCACCTCCCTCCTCAAGTGCAGCTAACTGTCCCTTCCCGCTGAGGGCATCTTCCATTGCATTGAGTCTCCCCATTCTATACTCAATAGTCATGTCGAATTTTGCCAAGAAGTCTTGCCAACATGCCTGTTTTGCCAACAACTTCGGTTGGGATGCAAAATAACTCATTACAATGTTTTCAGTCTTGACAAAAAAAGGCTTTCAAATCAAGTAATGCCTCCAAACCTGTAAATAGTGGATGATCATAGTCATCTACTTCTCATCAACCAGATATTGTCGCTCTCTATCTTGCAACTTCCGACTCTCATATGCCACTGGATGCCCATCCTGCAAGAGTACTCCTATCACAAAATCTGAAGCATCAATATGCACCTCAAATGGTCTCTCGAATTTAGGTAGCCTCAGTATTGGTGTTGTAACCATCCTCTTCTTCATATCTTGAAATGTTGCTTGACACTTCTCCATTCAATTCCATCGCTTATCCTTCTTTAGAAGGTTTGTCAGTGGTGCAGTCACCTTGGAGTACCCCTCTACAAACTTCCATTGGTAGTTGGTCATCCCCAAGAACACCCTCATATCATGGACATTCTTCGGTTTGGCCCAATCCTCAATCACCTTTATCCTGCTCGACTCCATCCGTATGTGACCTTGACCCACAATGTGTCCAAGGAACGAAATCTCGGTCTGGGAAAACATACACTTCGACTTCTTCAAGTATAATTTATTTTTCTTCATTGCCTCAAATACCAAAGCCAAGTGCTTCTTATGATCCTCCATATTGTCACTAAATATCATGATGTCGTCCAAGTACACTACCACAAACGAATCCAAATATGGACGCAAAACATCATTCATCAAAGTGCAAAACGTAGTAGGAGTGTTGCACAACCCGAAAGGCATGACAAGGAACTCAAAAATCCCATACCTCGTCACAATCATAGTCTTCTTCTCATCCCCCTCTATTATCCACACCTGATAATACCCATGCCTCAAGTCTAGCTTGGAAAACACTCGAGATTTCACAAGCTTGTTGAAGAAATCCGCAGCAAGTGGCAAAGGATACCTGTTCTTTATCGTCTGCTTGTTAAGAGCACGATAATCACAACACATCCGTAACTCATTCATATCTTTCTCCCTCTGGAAAAATACTGGAGCATCATATGAGGACCTTGAAGGTCATACGAAATCTGCATCAACAAAATCCTTTAACTGCCACTTCAACTCCACCAACTCTGGTCCTGACAAACAATAAGGAGCTTTTGCGAAGGTTTCTTCCCTGGCTCTAGCTCAATGTTATGGTACACTACACGTCTCGATGGAAGTACTTTTGGAACTCATCGAGCATCAAATATGCATATTTTTCCAATACACATCAGAGATCTCAGCTGAAATAGGCATCCCCACTCCATCATCATCCTCAACCTCCCTGATGACTGTCACATATGTCTCAACATCTGAATCCCACATCACCCTACTCATACTTAGTGCAAACACATGCTGCACCTTCACTTCCCTTCTCTGCTGGTGAGTAGGTAAAGCCCATGTTCGTGTGTCTCCAATCAACATGATCTCATCACAAAAGGGGACAACAATTTCCTTGTTACCCTTCAGAAAATCCTACCCCAATATCATGTCAAAGTTGTTCATCTCCATCACTGTGAAGTCCAAACAACCCTGCCAATATACAATTCAAACTAATACTTCATCTGCCAATATCGACACTTCAGCCTTCTATTTCACTGCCTTGACCTCCACATTGGTTGGAAAAATTTGCAGTCAAAATTTCTTTTCTAACCCTATCGTTATAAAAATATGTCTAACACTCGTGTCCACCAAGCCTTGGACGGTTCTTCCATGAATCTCCAAGTTAAGAAACCCAAAACTATGAAACCATTTTTTTGTTTGCTCCAAGACTTCGGGCTGCATACATCTCTGGTCTTTGCAAGATTTTGTTCTACTGGCTCTAACACCATCTGTCATGACCCCAATTCACTTTTCCCCATTGGAGTATCTTAAGGCACCAACTAAACATCTACACTTGGTTTTTTCCATTATGTTTTCCGAACTACGCCTACAACATCATCATTAATTTTCTTTACAACAGTTATGTGTGGAATATCATAACTTAAAACAATCACAACAATATGCAAGAGACCAATTTCAACACTTTAACAATTTATAACTTCATTTGAAAATTTATTTTTTTACAAAATACATCATAGGGACGCCAAACGGCCTCAACCCATTTTACAGATTTTATGCATGAGGTCGGCCTTCCCGTCGTGTCTACACGTCCAACCATGCCACTTGACTTGACCATAGTCTATCCAACCTACCTTCCTCACAACCTGCACATCTGTCATTTCATTGCCCGGCCGCAGCACCCTGTTGTGCCCACCGCTGCACCAAAGTCCGCCTGAACTCGCCACACTGTGTTGTTGTACACCGCGGGCTTGTGGTCTACCCGCCCTCCAACCACCACATGACCCGACCCGAACTCTATCGTGTCAACCATTTAGCCCCCCCTACAGGTCATCCGTTTCCTTTGCACCAAGTTCCTATAGTTATGTTCTCATGTCGAACTCCCCATCTCTCACATTGCGACTTGATGGCTTCTTCCATGATGATCCACTCCACTTTGGCGTCCACTAGATATATGCTGCCCATATTTTAGGATAACAAAGGATCGTGTCACTTTGGGCATCGGCCCACCAAGCCAACCCACCTGCCAAGCTCGACACACCCCTATCACATGCATCGACCCAACACTTAGCTCGACCTCCACATTGTATAAACTCAATTGTCGCACCCTCCAACACTTAGTCGAATTTTCACATCTCGGTTTTGTGTGTGCCGGGTCTACACCCTTGTCGCACTTCACTAAATGCTCCACTCATCACCCACATTGACTCGCCTAAGCACGCGCCCATTCGAACGCCTGTGTTGGGTCGTGCCCGCCCATTGCATGAATGCCTGTTAGGGACTCGAGTTGGCGAGCGCCCTAGAGAGTTGAAAAATAACGATTGTGGTTAAAGGTGTGTGGTCGCAATGGAAGTGCGACGAGCGCCCATGTTCAGTTAAAGGTGACTCAGAGGTGAATTTCGGTTTTATGTGATTCGGTCGTGCATTGGGATGTGCGATGCGGTTTTGCAATGGGAGTGTGCGACGGGCGACCCAAGTTGGGCGTTCGGGCGAGCATGCGCCCGAGCGATGCACCCATTGGTGAGTCGACAAGAGATGTGACGGGCGCACCCACACTTAGCGTGACCAGGTGAGGTGTGTGACAATGAAGGGAGGCAGACTGACGAGATGGGTGAGAGGTGGCATGCGCTGACCCAAACGACCATACAACAGAGGGCAACGAACTGGTATTTATATGGAGGGTCGACATGTATTTTATATGTGCAGGCCGACTTGATAATGGGTAGGCTGAAAATGAAGGGCCGTGACCCTTAGCATTACCACGTTCAACATGGCATATATATAGGCAATGGGTAATGGCTTGGAGGGGATCATCGAACATGGAACAAAAACACAAGAGCGAAAATGAAACAACGAACAAGGCAAGCCAAAGGCAATAGGTGGAGTGCGAGGGCACAAGACTGAGTTTTTTGGGTGAGATTTGTGGGGTTTCTGGTTTCGATAATAGCACAGTTAACCGAAGTGTGACACGGGTAGGTCGCAATGCATATTGAGTTGCAGGCAGATCGGTGTAATCGTTCACGCAGGTCGCGACATAGGTGCGACGGGTAGTCTACACGAGATACATGACAGAGTATAACGGTGCAGAGGTTGTGTTGAGCGCGGGCAGGTTGGGACCCAAGGTTGCCAAGGCAGACCTGCGGGTAGACAATGCCCACGTTGTCGGGCACAGTGTTTGGGTAGAGTGGATAGGCGCAAGGTGCTGAGAAGTATAGGAGGTGGCCAAGACCTGTCCAAGCGAGAACGGTGGTGTGATAGGCATGGGGAAATTCCAAGAGGAATTAAGGAGTGCAAAAGAGTTGCGATAGGTAGTGTTGAGGGTGTGACTAGGCCGAGGTAGTGAACAATGGACACAGTAATGTTGGGGAACCGTTCAACGGTTCGAGAATTGTGCACGAAGCACAAATTTGCAGGTTCTGCAGACACGACTTGAAAAATAGAAGTGTGCTAGCCGTGATTGTTGGTTGCACGAAATTTGTATAATTTTCATGTACAATTGAATTACAAAAATCTTATATATTGATATTGGGTAGACTCTAGTTCATGGGAGTTTCCCCTCCCATTATGATGACATGTTGAATGTTTATCCGTTGTGCATTTATATTTGATGAAAGATTAATTGTAATTTATTTCCGCTATGATATAACACTTGAAGTAAAATTTAGCTAAGCGTTTGGTTAGGCGTAGTCCACACATTTTAGTATTGGTGAAAATAAAAAGTGTGGAAGTGTCGCACTTGCATATGAGTGGTTGAAACACTACCACCAGGATAGGGACGTGACAATTGGTATTAGAGCCCAATTTCCGCAAGGCTTTGATTGAAGTTGAAGAAGTTTGATACATAATCTTTGCATGGTCAAAGTTGAAAGAAGTGGTGTATGGTCTTGACAAGATCACAGGCAAAACTGATGGCAGATAACATGGAAGAATCTCAGGTAACAAGTGAATCTAGCAGGGATGTCGAAACAATTTTTATGGACAAGGTGGAAGAATTTTCTTCAAAGATGGCTTCATTGAAAGTTTAGAATGCTGAAATGCGAGATGCGTTCACAAATTTGGAAGAGGCATATGAGAACCTTAAGGTTAATTATGATTATAATTTAATAGCAGTATGCACAAACAGAGAAGGAATTCAAGGACATTGGGGCTACAAGGGACCAAGGTTTAGGTGAAATCTTGAAGTTGCAAAAATATATTGACAATGATTGGAATGAAACTACTGTTTTGAAGAAAGTAGTTGGGCAAGGACCAATTGGAGGAGCTGCTCATGTCAAAGTCAAGTAACTTGATTCTTATGATGGGATGAGGAGTTCCAAAGCACTTGGCAATTTTTTATGGAATATAAAGCAATAATTGGAGCGCTTAGGGATACCTGATGATGAAGCCAAGGTCAAAGTAGCTGCTCAATTCCTTACTAAGGATGCTAAGATGTTTTGGAGACAAAATTTGGATCAGATTTCCAGTGGTGATGCTAATGACATATCTCCTTGGGATGATATGAAGAAGGTTTTGTAGACTCATTTTAGCCCACAATATGAGACTTGGGATGCAAGGATGAATATTATGTACATTAAGAAAACAGGGAGTCTACAGGCATATCAACGGGAATTCTCGAGTTTGATCTTGGAACTACCTGACATGGCAGAGAAAGACAAGGTTTTCAATTTCATTATAGGATTGAAACCTTGGGCACGTAATAAGGTGAAGGGGAAAAAGATCAAAAATATAGAAGAAGAATTTACTACAGTTGATTGACTAGTAGAACATTATGATGAAGGGACCAACGAGAGAAAGAAGAAGTCTAACAAACTGAAGGAGAAGTCTATGAAGGAGGAGCCTTCGAGATAGAATGACAAGTTGAAGACAAAGAAACCTCTGAAATGTTGGTTGTGTGGAGAGAACCACATGGTGAAGAATTGTCCTTCTAGACTGATTGTGGTGGCAACAACACAAACTTATGGAAAGAAGAAGAAACAAGAACCAGCAGTTGGGGTGATGCATATTTTGGGAGTTGCAGTAGCCATGGAGGCTATCTCACAATGGGATTCTCAGAGGAATGAATTGGATTATGTTAGCATGAAGGTTGGGCAAGGCACTTTACTCACTATGGTGGATAGTGGTGTGACTTATAACTTCATCAGGGAGGAAGTTGCGAGGAAAGTTAGATTGAAGTTCTCACCAATCCAAGCTTGTCTTAAAGCAATGAACTCTCCACCAGATAAAGTCATTGACATGGCAGAGAATGTGGATGTGAACATTGGTGAGTGGTCTGGGAATATCAACTTCACGATTATGTGGATGGATGACTATGAAGCAGTATTGGGTATGGAATTTTTGAAGCAACATGAGGCTATGATGGTAACACATATGAAGAGTTTGTACATTTACGACGGATGGGAGGATGATCCTTTGGGGTTACCAATCGTGGCAGCTATGTCAACTAGATGTAAATTGACATAAATGAATGGGGAGGACATCAAGCGAGATGAAGAACTCTATGAGAGATTTTCTTCTGTAGAGGAAAAACTCATGGAGCAGTCACAGATTATTATAGGATTGTCTAATAGAATCTTGGATTTGATAGGGAGACTAGAGGCAATGGAGGAAGGAAACAAGGATGCTAAACTAGAGACTAAGGAGGAGAGCAGGGAAGCATACATGCATAGATTGGAGGAGGACGATCTAGATAGATGGATAGATGGATAACTATTGGAGAAGGATGATGGAGAGCCATCGAATTTCCCATCCCCTACCTCTTCTTAGATTGACATGGGGATGAGGCTCATTGTCTTCTGCTCATGGAAATGAGTCCTCTATACTTTATGAGTAGGCTCATGAGGCGAGATGGACAAGAGGGACAACAGGATGCGAAGATGGTCATGATGATGTAAGGAGCATGCATTGTTTTGGAGTTGATGTTACAATTGGATTAGCTACCCAACTAATCACCATCACAGGGGGGATCCAACACATGACTTTCTTGTAGAGTTTGACATATTTGTAGCATGGAGCAGGTCATGGGTGGAGCTGTCTGGGTGCCAACATATATGGATATGTATTAGCAATGGAGGTTGTTGAGATGGTGTTGTCGAGGGTGACAACATTTTCAGAGTGGTGGAGGATGTAAGGGCCTCCATTTGGCAAGCGCTCGAGAGAGTCGAAAAACCGACAATCGCAATTAAAGGTGCTTAGTCCCAACTGAATTGCGGCCAATGACCGCATTCAGTTAAAGGCGACTCAAGTTGATATGTTTAGTTAAAGGAAAATCAGAGGTGACTTTTGGTTTTATGTGACCAGGTCATGTGATGGGATATGTAATGTGGTTGTGCGATGGGAGCGTGCGACGTGCAGATGCACCGAGCGACCCGAGTTGGGCATTCGGGCGGGTGCATGCCCGGGCAAGGCACCCATGGGTGTGTCGACATGCTTACCCACACTTAGTGCGACCGGGTGACGTGTGCAACGATGAAGGGAGGAAGACCGACGAGATGGGTGAGAGGTGGCATGGGTTGACCCAAACGACCATACGATGGAGGGAAGTAAAGTGATTTTTATATGGAGGGCTGACATGTATTTTATACGTGCAAAATGACTTGATAATGGGTGGGCCAACCATGAAGGGTCATAACCCTTGGCATTACCACGTTCGACATGGAATATATGTAAGTGATGGATAATGGCATTGGAGGGTATCATCGAACTTGGAACAAAAACATAAGAGCGAAAATAGAACAACGAACAAGGTAAGCCAAAGGCAACAGGCGGAGTGCGAGGGTGCAGGACTGAGTTTGTTGGGCGAGATTTGTAGGGTTTCTGGTTTCGACAAAAGCATAGTTAACCGGAGTGTGACACAGATAGGTTGTACTGCATACCGAGTTGTAGGAGGGTCAATGTAACTGTGCGACAGGCAGGTCTGCACGCAAGCTGCTACATAGGTGCGATGGGCAGTCTACATGGGAGACATGAAAGAGTATAACGGTGTGGAGGTTGTGTTGGGCGTGGGCAGGCTGCAACTCGAGGTTGCCAATGCAGACTCGTGGGTAGACAAAGCCCACGCTGTCGGGCCTAGTGTTTGGGTAGAGTGAATGGGCGTAGGGTGCCGAGAAGTATAGCAGGTGACCAAGACCCTTCCAAGCCAGAACGGTGGTGTGATAGGCATGGGGAAGTTCCAAGAGGAATTAAGGAGTGCGATAGAGTTTCGATAGGCAGTTCTAAGGTTGCGGCTAGGCCGAGACAACAAACAATGGGCACGGTAGTGCTCGAGAACCATTCAACAGTTCGGGTAGCATTCATGAAGCACAAATTTTCCTATTTTGCAGACACAACTTGTAAAATAGAAGTGTGATGGCTGTGATTCTTGGCAACATGACATTTGTATAAATTTCATGTACAATTGAATTACAAAAAGTTTATATATGGATATTGGGTAGACTATAGTTCATGGGAGTTTCCCCTCCCATTATGATGATGTGTTGAATGTTTATTCGTTGTGCATTTATATTTGATGAAAGATTAATTGAAGTTTATTTATGCTGCGATATAACACTTGAAGTAAAATTTGGCTAAGTGTTTGGTTAGGCATAGTCTGCACATTTGAGTATTGGTGAAAAGAAAAAGTGTGACGATGTTGCACCGCTTATGAGTGATTGAAAGACTACCACTGAGATAGGGGCGTGAAATTTCCCATAGCACCCAGGTCGTGCCCACCCATGGCACAACCGTCCGCCGCACATGGGTCGCCCAGTCGCACCCAACTCCTGTTTTTGGTTAAGTGCGTCTGTGTTGGGCGCTCGACTCTCCTGAGGGTGGTGTTGCCAACTCGGGGTCTTGACACATCGAAAGCCATGATTAGCATTATAGCTGTATTTCTTTAGCAATATGGTATGTGCTCCTGGTAAACACATTTTAAAGAAAACTTTAGTGACTTGTTATTGTTGGTTGTCCTGCATTAGTTATGGCATACACAATTAAGGTAGAAGATGGTTTATAATGAGTAGCCAACCATGTTAGCACATGTAATTCAAACCATGCAATGGAATTATGGTGGAGGCAACATCGAAATAACATCCTAAAACTGCTACAAAAGCAGCGTTGAGAGCATCATGGAAACAATGTGTTGAAAGTGCATTAGACACATGCGTTGAAAGAATTTAGCCTCGAAAACACCATGCATATGCAACATTTCAAGGCTTGCATTGAAATACTAGTCAAAAGTGTGTGACTGGCTGGTATTATCGATAAAAAATAAATGCAAGGCTTTAGTTAATGTACGACATGTTTCTTTGGGACGATATTATAACAAGTAAATTTCCATCAAGTTCCTTTTTTCAATATCTTAGGTTGCACCCACAACAGTCTTTATCTAAAGCAACACATAATTAATTATGGGATTGGGAAGAAAGTGCAATCACTAAACAACTTGATCAAATTCTATAGGAGGACATGTAAATCACTTCCTTCAGCACATATGCCACTTTTGATCACGTATGAGTTGCAAGAAAATAGGTCCATTCTAGGAGAGGATGAATTTTCTTTCGACAAAATTTGGATGGAGAATCATGCATAGTTGTTAGTAGAAGTGTTCAATTTAGTGAGTGATCTATTGGAATAAATTGAGGACCTTGACTTGGTGGTTGGTTGCAATTAGCCCAATTCAATTGCCCCATTACATTGGAAAGTTATTCTTAAGAATTAGTTAGTCAGGATCTCTTAAGCACCCACTTTAGTAAACAAGGATTCTATTGTTACAAAGGGGCTAAACCCATTGAGTGCAGGTATTAAGAATTGTGTGAATTGTTGAGAGTGTGATTTCCCTTAAGGTAGAAATCTCACTTGCGATCACCCTTGAGTTGTTATTTTGAATTTCACTGTTGGAGATTCCAATGAGGTTGCAATTTCATCTGCAATATTATTCAAGTCACAATATACACCTACAAGCTTCTTCAATATTAAGGCTACAATTGGCAGACTCGCAAAATCAAACCTATAAAGGTTAATGATTTATGTGTTCTCATCTATTATGCGACTATGCGACTTGACCTCCTGCAACCTCCCATAGATCGCACTTTCCATTAACAACCTTCCTCAAAGTCGCATTTAAACCTACAATCTCCTTTAAAATGCATTCACAAATGCGACCGATAGAATGAATACAAAATGCTTCTATATGACTGTGCACATCTGACCAACATATGCATTAGGAACATCACTAATGTGGAAGGCAATACAAACGACATGTTGATGTGCTGGGAATGAGATAAAATGATGCAATAAAGAATAGAGGGCATAATACATGAGCAAATCATTGACATAGGTATATCAAGTCTAGTCAAGTCTGTTGGAGAATCTAATTCCAACCACCCGTTAGGTGTCAAAATCATCCCTCCCACTGTCTTAGTTCAGTTTCACTTAGTCCAATTTAAGTTGAGTTTCACTCCAACTATTTATTACTGATGTTTCCAATGCAATCTTATTTAACTGATTCATAATACCGAGAAGAGAAATCCTCTGCTCCACTTATTTTTGGTTTTCATTTTCTATCATTGTATTGGAGCTAGTTTGCATAAGACTCCTTGAGAGAGTAGCAATGTGAGTGAACTGAGAGCAGTAAAGAGAAGATACGAGCCTGAATAAGACTCTTTAAGATTGCAATAGAAGTTTGAAGAAATCTACTGCGAAGAAGCAACAGGAGCATGAAGAAGCCAGCTACGACTAAGCCAGAGAAAGTGATTGAAGATAGTTAAGCTCAAATTCAAATGTTTTTTAAAAAGAAAATTTGTTTTGATAACACTCTATGTTGTTTGGTTACATTGTATTACTAACGTAGGTGATAACTCTAAGAATCTGCATTAAGTGTTACTAACTCTCAAGTGCAAAAGATCACGTTAGTCAACATTCCTTACATTGTTTTCCATGTAACGTGGGATGGAGGTAAGGGCGCCTGTGTTATAGCTCTCAAGCAATACGAATCACCAAAATTCATAATTGTAAGTTTCATATTTTAGAAAAGGGGACTTCTTTCTTATTTAAAATATAAAGAGTTATTTAATATGAAGAGCCATCATGTTCATAAGCTTCTTCGTTGAAGAAAAGGGTTATTTTTTTAAAAAGAGTCATTTAAAAGAAATGGAGGCTTTGTTATTTTTTTAAAGTAAAAATTTGTTACAAAATAAAAAGATATTTTTTAAGGAAGTGGTGTTTGATTCAATTTTGTTATTAAAAAAAAGCTGTTATATTTTTTTTTGGTTGAAAAAGGATATTTAAAAAAAGAAGGGCATTTTTCCAATCGACTCTAGCCATTGTGATATTTTTGTAAAATCTTTTGTGAAAGCGTCACTCTTGTGAAAATTTGTAGACTCGTTTGTTTGTGGAAGCAAAGGCGTTTTTTTTTTGTAGTTAGATGTGATGTCTATAGTTTGTTTTGCTTGTTGAGTCATAATGAGCCAACGCTCAACAAATGGGAAAATACAAGAGGCTAAGAAGGTCAAAGCAACAACAAGAGATGTTTGATATCATTTTAGATTTGGAAGTGAAGAGGCAAAAATATGCCTTTGCATTGGCATTCACAAAAGAATCTGTGGATGACAACATTCTTCCCCTGATTTCAGATGCCAAGACAACCAAGGAGGCATGGGATACGTTAGAGAGGAGTTTTGGTGTAAGGGGGAGCATTGAAGTTGATGATGAAGGTGGATCTATAGTTGTAGATCTACATCGATATGAAAATTTTGTTGAATCCCACTATGCATAACTTCAAGTGAATGAAGGTTTGGTGATTCCAACAACAAAGCTTGTTGATGACAATTTGATGAATCCAACAACAGAGCTTGTAGATGACAATATGGTGAATCCAACAACATAACTTGCTAATGAAAATTTGGTGAATCCAGCAACAAAGCTTACTGAGGACAATGAAGTTTTGCCATTGGAGCAATCAATGTTATGGTGAATCCAGCAATTAATATTGCTGATGTAAAGTTTGATGAAGATTTGTTGACTAAAGATGAGTGGTTGCAGATGATGCAACAAAAAAATCATATTGAGATGATGCTATTTGGTGAGATAATCCCACTTGAATATGAAAACGAAGTGGAAGACAACCTGTTTGCAGCAACACAAGTTAGTACAAAAGTGGAAGAGACAATGACAAAGACAAAGACAAAGACAGAGATAGAAGCAAAACCAAAGAAGGAAGCCCACAAAGAGAAAACAGAGACAAAAGAAGAAGCAGAGTTGGAAGTGCAACAAGAGAAAGCTCTCATTACAAAACAGAAGGAACATAACCAATGTGGTTCTACAAATATTTTTAATTCTAACATTAATTTCCAGTGTGCGGGTGCACAAAACAATTATGAAGAAGAGTTAAAATTCCTTGAAGCATGACTTACAACACCATGCATTGATGAAGTATAGATAGAAGTTGCAGAAATTAATGTTGAAGACAACATCGATGATGAACAAATCAATGAAATTTTCAGGTATTGGAGTCCTGAATAAATATTTTTTTATTATAATCTTATATTGCAGCAGATTGATGATGAAAAGAACACCACATAAGATAATATGTGGCAACAGTCCACATACAAGCCGAATTTTGAATAATTCCAGGACATGCTTAGACAACCTAGAAAAATGGAAGACCTGCACCAGCAAATGAAGAAACTAAGGTTTGAAGAATACAACAAAGAGAAAAAGTTGAAACAATTTAGAGGCTACAGGATTTGGAAGAAGAGAAGAAGAAAAGTAAATGTACTTGAAGTCAATTTTTTTTAAATTGTAAGCCTAGCTGAGACATAGACCA
Organism: Pinus tabuliformis; assembly: GCA_031772625.1. Classification (NCBI taxonomy): domain Eukaryota; kingdom Viridiplantae; phylum Streptophyta; class Pinopsida; order Pinales; family Pinaceae; genus Pinus; species Pinus tabuliformis. Next base: position 922,797,507 of record CM062805.1, on the reverse strand, counting down.
ACATACATCTTAATTGAATTTTTATGTGGTTGTAATTAAGGGGAAGTGTTGGAGAATCTAATTCCAACCACCTGTTAGGTGTCAAAACTGTCCCTCCAAGTGTCCTAGTTCAGTTTCACTTAGTCCAGTTTAAGTTGAGTTTCACTTGATTCATTTATTACTGATGTTTCCAATGTAATCTTATTTAACTAATTCGTAATATTGAGAAGAGAAATCCTCTGCTCCACTTTTTTTTGTTTTCATTTTCTATCAAAGTCCAATGATATCAACTCATGTTTCTCACATACGCTCCAATAACTAACCATTATCAATGATGCACAGGACCAAAGGTACATCAAGGCACCAAACCTTAATAATGCTCACAATGTTTTAATATATGTCTTGGACCAATGATCCCACTAGTATAGTGTTAGTTGTCCACCCCATGAATAAAAAAATTGTACACATTATTCACCAAAATCGACTTGAAAAATGATGTACTCGGATTTTTTTCCATAAGTTGGGAAAGAAGAGCCCCTAATACAGCAGGCGATCTGAGTCACATTGACTTGATTGTTGTGAATGTTCGAGTGGTTCCACCTTCCAAAATATATGTAGCAATGGTCCACAGTGCCCCCACAAAGCCCAACACTGTTGTTGTGCTTCCAACCTACAATATTTATTTCTGCATGAAAAATGTTGAAGGACTCCCCAATAAATTGAAGTTTTTCAAGCTCAATAGGATGCAATACTTTAAAACCCTCTTCTAAATGAATTGGATTGGGAATTATTGGACCTTCACATCGTCAATGTCAAAGGAGACTTGAAAAGCTGGAAATGGACTGAGTATATGCAAAGAATAATAATGCCATTAGGATAATGCAAAGAATAATAATGTTAGTTTTGAGGATGTGGTCTAAGAGTTAGGTGGGGAAGTTTGGTCTCCATAGGTCATGTAGTCCAATCCTGGGTAGGACTATGTTATGCCTAAAAGCTACCATGGGCATAATTTCTTTAGTTGAAAAAAAAGTAATGCTATCTGGAAACAAATTTCTTCGAGGCTGCAAAGAAATTTCCATAATCAGATCAGTTGTTTCTGACCTTTCTCGAAAAGATTGGTTTTTCTCTACAACCTTTTTGTCAATAACCATGTACCTTCCTTCTTTTCGCATCATTCATATCAAATACATCCATAGATTAATGTTCCAATGCATTTGACTATGGAATCATGCCACAGACATAATAAAAAGAATGAGCACATAAAATATCACAAGCATATACCAACGTGGAGAATATACATATATGCAAAGTGATGAAAGGATAAGAACTACAGTACATTCAAAATCTCGAATAACTAGTGGTAAGATAGCATTAAGTCCATGGGAGTGTGTTGAACAGGTCATAAGAATCTCATTGTAAATAGCAGAAGGCGAGAGCTCATGTGGAGCAATCTAGAAACCATCTGGAATTAAAATCTAAAAGCAAGATCTAGAGGCAAGATCTTCGATCAAGTGCTGAAATGCGACATGGAGGAAGTGGCACTACACATTCTCAACCCACATAACTTCGCACTATGTATGCTACCTACGATAAAGTGGTGGGATGTGACTTGATCGCAAATTGCGTTCATAAGCACATCCCATTGATGGTTCTTCTATCGGTAAGTGACTTGCATTGTAATTCTGAAGTGCGACCCAGCCTCTTGTAGAAAAATGTGACTAAGCTATTCAATAGACCCATGAGGTTGCAAGCGACATCACTAGCCTATTTTGCAAGGTGGCATTGTTATTCCCTGTAAGTTGAGGCACCCTTAGCATCATCACAAAGTTTCAACACTTAAGCCACTAAGGTTTTCATCGATAAAATTGGGCCTTTTCACGTGAATAAATTATTTGAGCAACAAAAGACTTCTCTCTAAATCTAAAAGGAAAATGGGGGAGACCATCTCATTGTTCAAATGTATGGATCGTGTTTTGGTTATCAATAACCCTTCACCTTCTTTTAAAGAAAAGTTTGTTTTGTAATGGATGGGAATCCTATAAAGAATGGTGCTTCACAAATAACTTACAATAATGATTTAATGAGGAAAGGGCATGTAATATTGTAGATATTCTAGGGTTGTATGCTTTAGTTATGGCAACTGTTTGTTTCAAAGGCCATAGGGTTGTCACATAAAACATTATTCCAAAGGCCATAGGGATGTCATATAAAACATGATTCTAAGGATCATATAAAGTAATAAGCCCAAATCTCTATTATGTGGTATACTGGAATGGTAAATTTCATGCCAAGGTTATGGAAACTACAAAGTTACTTCATGGATCTAACAATGAAGTAGAAATAATTTCTCATTATATACTTGATCTAATGAGAAGAACTACAAGGGGGGAAACTATACAAGTTCAAGATCACGTCATTGTGTCTTGAGTTATGATGAGTTGGTAAAGAAGACAAGGGCATATCTTGTGGATATTGTTCTTCCCAAGTCTATGCAGGATCTCAGCAGTTTGGAAATCTTGCATTTAACTGAGGCACTGCATGCACATAATAGCGAAACATGCTACATTGGTCAAGTGGTGAGTATCGAAAAGCATTTTCCCCACATTTTGGATCTTTGTATTGGTTGTTGGAATAGAAACATATAAAAGTATAATGGAAGATATGAGTATTGGCAAGAGGCTTCTTCCAAAACACAATTAAGGAAACTTAGCAAAATCCTACGTAAACTAGACATACCCTGACAATATTATGGTGTAGAAAGGGACTGCACAGGGGTCTAAATTGATGTCTTGTTTTTGGTCAATTGTTTTATGTTTCTAATATTATTATTTGACTACAAGTATGTATAACTAGTGTAATTTTCTTGCGGATAAAAGAGAGGTAACAAGAGTTTTGACGTATGTGAAGGAAGCTAGGGTTTCCAATAGATGTTGTGCAACTAGGGTTTTGAAAAACAGGCTAGTTGGATCCATGTAGCAACCTAAGGCACTATATCAACCTTGATGGAAGATGTCGTAGCAAGCAAATGGTCATTTAATGCATCTAGTGAAATATACAACCTTGTCTCATGACCTGGCAACCGCATCGAAAACTAATACACTAGGGTTTCCAAAAACCCTTTGTACTCTCCTCATGTCTTCTTTGCTATCATAATGTAAATATTTCTCATCATGAGCCAACAACTGTGCTGAGATTAATTTGAGAATGTATTAGTCATCATACATGAGAGAGAGTTGTGAGGAATTTCAAGATTCATGAGGGTATATGAAAGGTCATGGTAGGTGAACAGTCACCTCAGCTCTATAAATATACCCTCATGCCTCATTTTCATGGGACTTTTAGCACTTGTGCTTGGGCTAGCAGTAGATAGTTGACCTGTGCTTGAAGGGATAGAGGCACTCAGCTTTTGGCAGCTAGTAGGGTGAGTTGTGGTGAGGCTAGGGTTTTGCACTAGATAATGGTATGAGCATCCCATGTTCCATTGTTGGGCTTTAATGGATTGCGGGACATAAACTTGTATTTGCAACATTCGCTTTCAGTATGGATTCTCATGCATTTTTATGATGGTTGTATTGGCTTTCTTGCATTTCCATCATGTTTGTATGTGTTTTTTCATGTGGGCATATGTTAATGATCTCATTCTTAGATTATAGCTTTCATGTTTGCTTTGAATATGTGTTTACTTATTCCATGCCATGTCGGTAACCTATTGTGAATTGATTTGCAATTAACCTTTGACATGTTCTTGTTCAAGTGTTTCTGAGACAATTTTAGCTCACTAATACTTCTCATGGCATACTTCTTCTTGTTGTTGGTGTCACTTTCTTGTATATTGTTTTGTAGTTTATCAGTCTTAGATTGACCTTGTTCCCATTATCTGGTCACTTCATTCTTGTCCTCACTCTAGCATCTCCTCATTTGACATCCAGGAGCAAAACCAACATGATGGTAGTCAGCCCTACATACCAAATGGGGCTCCCAAACCAAATAGTGTATATTCTAGGTGGGATTCTACACTAGGGAGATCCCCTTTACTATGCTAGAAGGAGGGCCAGATGACAAGTTGAGGTCATGGAGCCTTTATACTAACTTCATATATTCAAATTTCTCCTTCCAAAATCTCCATTTCAGGTTGTTTTACTAAAAGTATTAATCTTTCAGTCCCTGTGAAAATAGTTTATCACTTGCCACGGTTTAAGTTTAATGGTGAGGATTGAACAATTGTATTTGGACACGTGTCAAGTTATCCATTTTTGTAACTCTAATGGAATACATTGGAAAGATGTTATGGACATATTTTTCACCCTCACACTCGAAGGTCGTGTCAAGCAATGGTGCCACACGTTACCTGCTGCTTCTATCCATTCGTTCGAGCAACTCATCAATGAGCTTCAACAATATTTTGACAGGTACAATTATCAAGGTGTGTTTAAAAGGATAAATCAACTTAGGATGAAGATCGAGGAATCATTAAAGGATTTTGTTGATAAGTTTTTCGCTTTTTTTATGAATTTCCCAAAAGAGATGTGGATTGGATATATTTGAGTGATAAATTCCAACGATTGGTTTTTCTTTCTTTGCAACATTTTGAATCTAAAATGAATCCTAATTCTGGTAATCTTCAAGTCATGATTCAATGATATCTTATCCCTCACTTGGTCTTGCCCATTTCTGTGAGTTGGGAAAAGTCTCAAGCCTCTAATAAGGAAATTACCACCTCTAAAATTTTGCATCCTCTTTCAGCCTCTTTTCCTAATGAATTTTATGTCATTAACTGTCTATATGATGAAGAGTGTTTTTAGGGTAAAAAATCATGTTGTCTTCCTTCTGAAGCTCTCATACATCCTGTTGAAAGTGGACAAACTGAAAATCCAGTTGATGAAACACCTGTTCAACTTGAACCCATTAAGCATACACCTAAATCCATGGAAAATTTTAGGGTCTAATATTCGTAGGTGGGATAATTTTCCGTGGTTTTTCCAAAAAAAAGATTCGCCAATTTCAATTTTTTCTCAAAATAATTCGCCCAAGTTTTATAATATAAAATTACCTTACCTTAAATATCGCCAAAATTATATAGAGAGCATATATAAAAGCATAATAAATTTGAATGTTCTTACAAAGATATCACCAAATATTTTATAGCTTTCATATTAGAGAGTAACAAGATTCACCTACGTTTTTAAACTTTAGGATACATTTCCATCCTTAAAATTTTCCCTGCCTAAATCTATTCCTGAACCCCCTCATGTTATGCTCCCTCATTCAACTGCTTGCAATATCTTAGGCACTCTCACAGATAATAATCATTGTACAATCAGTTCCATGGAGCATAATTCTGGGGTTAATATTTTGATGCTAAATGAAAATCTTGAATAAGATTTGGTTCAAAGTGATGCTTCTTCTAGGTATCCTTTACACTCTCCTTCATTCACCAACTTCGCACAAAGCTCTGTATTGAATGACAATGCATTTTCAATTGATTCCCTAGGGTATAACATACTTATTTATTCAGTGGTTGCTCAAGATGACACTAATGTACAAGATATGAGCTATGAACTAGACTTGGTTGGAATTAAGACCTCTTCACCTAAGCCTTTTCATCTGTTGTACCTTGATTTGTTTGATGAGTTTGTTACAACAACAATATATCGATACTCTCTAAATATTTATCCTGCTAGTTCTAATTGCAATCAAGTACATAATGATGTTGTCTCACAATAAAAAAAATGAATATATTCAATCCCTTATTCATAATATTTTCAATTTGCATTCTTTAATAGACGGAGTGGAAGATTCTACATCTCAAAAAATTCAAGATGGAACCCCCTTGGTTGATTCATCGTCATTTTTAATCCGTGAAGAGACTCATCGGTTAGATTCCAAATCTAATCAAATTAGTGGCTTTGTTGATTTTCACCCTATCAATAAGGTCTTCATTTACAACTATGATGATATTTGTTTACATTCCCCTATTGATCTTCCCAAGCCACCAAAATTTCATGATAAACCTCCTAAAGTTTTGACTCATCAAGAAGTTGAGGCACTTCATCTTCCACTAATGGTTATGTTAGGTTCTCACGTTCCTGCCGAGATCCCTAAGCTAGGTCAAATCAGAGTTTCCTCACATGATTCCCCTCTCAGCATCATCTCACCCGATAAAATCTCATTTTTGAAAGACTCTAAGATGCATCACTCCTTGTACTCTTATTTGTTTACTAAAGATTGTACATTGGCCATTGTTTTGAATCCTTCTGATTTTCGCTAGCTAGCTAGTGTAGTTAGTAATCAGGTACTAGTTGATGTTGTCTTACATTATACTGTGTGCATGAGAATGAATCACATGACTCACCTCTCCCATGAGTTTCGTATGGAATAATCCTACTTGTTGAACAACCAGTGTGTCAATACTAGAACATCTGATCTAACCAACAATATATTCACTGATGATTTTCCTGTCACAACTGATGATGACCATGTGCATTCATTTGTTGATCTTACAAAGACAATGATGTCCAATAATCTACCTTTTGAGGGTTCATAGGTTTGTTAGGACGGTGAGTCACTTCAGCTCTTGCCAATGGTTGTGTCAGGTTCTCACATCCTTGACAAAATCCATGAACTAGCCCAAAACTAGGGTTTCTGAAATTATGGTTTTTGTGCTAGAGTCCTCTCATGTATCAGTTGCACCTAATGGATACCCATCTTTGGAAAATTTTCAAGATCTCCATGTTGATCATTTTGAATTTCATGATAGAGTTTCTCACGAGTTGGAAGAGTCTTATCTCGCAAATGTCATTGCAAGCAAGCAACATCTATTTTCTCTTATGTTGGATTTATGGTTAAAGACAAGTTAATGCATATCATGGAGATATACTCATGGTTTCCAAGCTTTTCATTCTATTTACCAGGATGGAATTGCAGCTTGGTTGGAACAAACTTTCTTGGCACAATTTCATGCCAAGAGACGTGACCTTCTTGCTCTTGTCCATGATTTACAGGTTTTCTTTTTTCACAATTATTTATATTGGTTCTAATCATTCACATCTTTTCCATTGCAACGCATTGGAAGTTTGATTTCACATGAGACATTCTCCTCTTTGGTTAAATTAGGGTTTTAGGTTTAGGCTAGTTTAGGGTTTTTTTATTAGTATTGGCTTGCTAGGGTTTTAGGTTTAGGTTAATTAATGGTTTATAATTGTCGTTGCATTGTCTTTGTTGCAGCTGGATTAGTCTCCTACATCTCATTATACTTTTTTATTTCATTCATATTCCTGCACTGCTCTTCGCTACATTGCAGTTACGAAATCTCTGCATATGCATTGCATGGATCTTTTATTACAATTAGCTTATTTTTCCCTGCATTACACTACATTCACACTGCATTTTTTTTCCTGTAGTTTTGTCTGGTACATTACATCATGCATTTGTCTGAAGTTAAACACTATCTACTCCTTTCATTACCTTTGATTCCCTATCATTTCATTTGTCCTCTATGATGCATGAGCTTTCACATGTTCATCCAAGCCTGGTTCTATTCATTCTCTCTACAAACCTTATAAGTTGTGATGAGCTCACCATATGCCTCTTTACACTTGTCGAAACCCTAGAAGATGCTTCTCTAGTCACTTTTCCTTAATGTTGAAACCTAACCCTAATGGTAGTGTGTGGTTGTAATGGCTACTCCAAGAGGTAGCCTCTCATAGGTCTAGCCATCAAAATTATGTCCTTAACATATTTCCTATTAGTCTATCTCAATAAAAAGGAAAATACAAATAGATGCATGTGGGGAACCCTAATCAATTCATATGGACTACATCTACAACCTAAATCCTGTCTCTGGATTGGTTCTGAATATGCTGGTATGTTTTCATTGTCCATATGTGAGTTGGAGATATGATTTCAAAGTAGGGAATGAGGGAAAACCCAAGTCAGAAGATCATTTAATTTCTGAAAACAAGGAACAAACTCTCTTTCCCATAAAATAAGTCTGCATCCCTCATTTTCCCTAGTGAAATAAGAGCCTGATATATGATGCCAATGTGCATGCAAAAGAATATCAAATAATTAGAGTAAAGGATCGAGAAAAGGCTTCCTAGGCAAAGAGGTGATGTAGATGACTTTGTCGAGGTGCTAAACATGCATGTTGGCAACGAAGAAAAGTTTGTGATTTCTTGAAGCAACTCTATAAGGGTACTATATAGGCCTACTTGTAGCGGAGCAACACCAGAAACACACTTTAAATTTCTAAATACAATAACCTCTTTGTCATGTTCTTTGCATCATCATTGAATACTAACACATGTGAGCTCTTGGTTTAGTGTGTAATGAGTGAAAATACCTAGCTAAGGAGGAAGAGTTAGGGTATATATGTAAAAGTTCAACTTAAGGAATACCCATAGTAACCAATTCAATACTTCCTTACATCATTCACAAGATTTGACCTGTTGTAGGGAGATAGACAAAGATGTTGGATTCTACTAGTGGTTCGCCAATTGTTCTAGCCGCTACAACAACACCCAATTTTTTTTGGCATATCCAAAATTTTGGGTCCCCCTCTACTTATCTAAGATCTCAAGGGTTTGTTCATTTTTCTAATTGGTCAACTCTCTGAACGATCTTAATGTCATTTGACCCTATCGATGCTCATGTTTCACATTCTCACTTTGCTTCACCATGTTCACATGACTTCAAATGCATTAGGGTTTGGGAGGTCATTGTCTTGCTCATACATCCTAAAACCCTAAACTTTCCTGACTAAGAGCGAAGGGCTAAACCATTTTCATTGGCATTACCTAGCTCATACACCATCAACTTTTAGTGGTGTTTTCAACAACATTGATCATTTCATCATCCCTTTAAATACTCATGTGTGTAAGCATTAAATTTTCCAAAATGAAGTTTTGTTTATGCATGTAAGACTAAACCCTCAAAATGCCACTAGGTGTGAGGTATATCGCAACTTCGAAGGGGGAATTGGGCACATTTACATGTTGCTTGAAACATATGTGTGCTTTATAAATATTTATTATGTGTCCTAGGATTTTGTTTCTTTTGAATTATAAAACAACATTATTATATATGCTCGCTTAACTAACCTATTACTATATTGTGCTATGCAGGGCAAGTGAAAAGAAACACGCTTAAAATTCTCATTTGGGCGCAATTTAAAGCTCCTACCTCCCATATGTGCGAAATCTATGTAAAAATTCAAAATATTAGCCGAGGCCTTTTAATAATTGATATCAATGTCAACCCATTATAAAAAAATGCGTTGGGGACCACAAATTAGCGTTAGCACTAAAGCAAAGTGTTCTTTTAATATATATTTAAGAGGATACCAAGGTAAGATGCTTTATAAGGCCCACAATACAAGGTTGTCGGATACTTTGAAGCTTCCTTAAAAATGACGTGTTGCAAAGCATATATATGACATAAATATAAATAAAAGGGCAACAAATGAGAGCCATCGACATATACATTCACAAAGGCATCGAAAATTAATGAGAAATGATGTGATCTGATAGCGAAGGGAAAGGACATTGAACTCTTTGATGACAATCACCAAAAAGCCAAATGGCCAACGCGTGTTACAACTGTCATGACGGTGCAAAGAAAGCATGGCACCAGACTTATACAATACATTGGAAGCCATGATGAGCGCTATACAAAAGCGTTGCTATAGTTTTTTAACAAAATGGCATGTGCCCTTGGTAAACGCATATTAAAGAAAAATTTAGAGAATCTTCATTGTTGGTCGTCTTACATTAGTTGAAGGATGTTGAAAATATTACAATGGCTTCTGGGATTTATTCGATGGGAGGTTGGTGATGGTACTAACATAAAGATCGGTTTAGATGCTATCAAGGGTATGATAAGGAATTACTTTTTATCTGTCAAATACTTAACTATATCCATGATAAAGGTATATACTTCCTTCATTGTATCTTTCATCATTATATAAATAACATCAACTATCAATCTTGGAGCAGGGTGGAGGATATAGGGATGCCAAATATATATGTTTATAAATGGGAGAAATATATTTCGCAACTTCGCTTTGCAGCCATCGCACTCAATGAACAAGAGGACCGCATGGCCTAGGGAGACATTTTAAAAAAGGGTCTTCCCATGGTCAAAGATATATATCACAGGCTACCTAGGAATGAGAGGCATTTCAACTTCCACAAAGGTTCCAGGTTGTATGGAGATGGGAGCTTCCAAGAAAAATCAAATGTTTCAGTTGGTTGGTTGTACATGATCATATTATGACTTGGAACAACTTGTAGTGACGAGGATATACTGGTCTTGGCATATGTCTTTTGTGCATGAGGGGACCAAAAGACATTGATCATTTGTTTCTCAAATGTTCTTATGCGGTGGCATTGTGGGGAGGAGTAACAGATACATTGAATATCAGTCCAGTGGGGCATAATCAATGTTTGATTTGTATACATTCTTGGTTCAAATCTCATAAAATATTCAGAACCCTGCCATTATACATCATGTGGTCCATCTGGCAAAGAAGAAATGCACATATTTTTTTTATCAAAAAGGAGCGATGGTCTGGGAAGATGTTATTAAGACTAATGCATATTACAAAGAAATATGACCGACAAATAAGAGTTACAACTACAAAATATGTAAGTACAAAGACATTTGGAAATAATTCCCTCTGTGTGTTTTTTTTTATGGAGCATGCTCTAGGAGAGAATGTGGGTGTGGTGCATTTATTGTCATTGAGCTAGGAAAATTACTCCATTTCCGGTGGGAAGGTGGACAAGGTACAAATAGAAAAGCAGAGATCATCACTTTATGGGGCATTCTTATAGCGAAAAAATGACTTAAAACAAAACAAAAACAAACAAACAAAAAAACACCAAAAAAAAAACATTACTTCTGGCATATGCAATTAAGAGATAAGATTGTTTATAATGAGTGGCCAGCCATGTTAACACACACAATTCAAACCATGCAATGTAATTATGGTGGAGGCAACATCAAAATAGCATCTTGAAACCACTACAATAGCAGTGTTGAGAGTGTCATGGAAACAATGTGATGAAAGTGCATTGGAAACATGTGTTGAAAGAATTTAACCTCAACAACACCATGCATATGCAATGTTTTAAGGGTTGTGTTGAAAGACTAGTCAAAGGTGTGTGGCTAGTTGGTATTATTGATGCAAAAAAGAAATGCAAGGATTTAGTTAATGTGCTACAAGTTTCTTTGGGACGATATTGTAACAAGTGAATTTCCATCAAGTTCCATCTTTCAATAGCTTGGGTTGCACCCACAAGGGTCCTTATGTAAAGGAAACATAGATGATTCTAGGATTGGGAAGAAAGTGTAATCACTAAACGACTTGATCAAACTCTATAGGAGGACATGTAAATCACTTCCTTCAGCACATACGTAGACATGTCCCTTCTAAGAGAGGATGAATTTTCTTTCGACAAAATTTGGATGGGGAATCATGTGTAGTTGCTGGAAAAAGTGTTCAGTTTATTCAGTATTCTGTTGGAATAAATTGAGGACCTTAATTTGATGGTTGTTTACAATTAGCCCACTTCAACTGCCCCTTTACATGGTAAAGGAAATTTATTCTTAAGAATTATTTAGTCAGGATATCTTAAGCACCCACTTCAGTAAACAAGGATTCCATTGTTAAAAGGGGGCTAAACGAATTGAGTATGGATGTGGATAATTCTATGAATTGTTGAGAGTGGGATTTCCCTTCAAGTCGCAATCTCACTTGCAATCACACTCAAGTCATTATTTTGAAATCCACCATTGGCGATTGCAACCAAGCCACAATTTCTTTTATGATATTCTTCAAGTCACAATATCCACCTGTGATCGTCTTCAATATTAAGGCTACAAGTAGCGAAGTTCCAAATTCACACCCGTAAAGGTTAATGATTTATGCAATCTCATATATTATGTGACTATGTGACTTGACTGCCTCTGACCTCCCACAGATCGCACTTTCCACGTGTGACCTTCCTCAAAGTCGCATTTCAACTTGCGATCTCCTTCAAAATGCATTCACAAATCCAACCAAGAGAATGACTACAAAAGGATTCTATATGACTGTACATGTGACTAACATATGCACTAGGAACATCACTAACATGGAAGGCAAGAATAATTCCAAATTTTTGCTCTAGGAATGAGATAAAATGATGCAATAAAGAATAGAGGGTGTAATGCATGAGAAAAACACTGACAGAGGTATATCAACAATCCAATCAAGTCCAATGACATCAATTCCTATTTCTCTCATGCGCTTTAGCAACCCACCATTATCATAGATGCACGAGACCAAAGGAACACCAGGGCACATGACCTTAACAGTTCTCAAAATATTTTAATATACAACTTCAAACAATGATCCCACTAATCTGGCATTAGTTATCTGCCTCATGAATCATAAAATTGTACACATTATGCACTGGAATCACCTAGAAAAATGATGTACTCTGATTTTGCTTTTGTAAGTTGGGAAAGAAGAGCCCCTAATACAAGAGGCGATCTAAGGCACATTGTCTTGGTTGTTTTGAATGTTCGAGTGGTTCCACCTTCCACAACATATGTAACAGCCTCCTACCACATTTCCCAAGCTAACCAGTCCACTATGGGTAAACATCTGACGAAGAGTTACTATGATATGATTCAACTCCCCAAGTCTTGTTAAGGAAGTGACACCGATAAGACAAGACCAATCTGACCTTCCTCGGGAGCTACAGAACCTTTAGGAGACAACCTACCCTTCCAAGTGCCCAACCCCTAAGACAACTTGATTTTTTTCTAATCTAGACCCCCAACCGTTCCCATGACAAGCCATGCATGTGATTGAGGCCCTCCATTCGCTCCCATAGCAAGGCATGGATGCAACTGTGGCCATTTTCAGGCAGTTATGTGCTAACAATCCCATATTTTGTGCCACTTTTTCAAGGCCATGACTCATGCCACTGTTCAAGACTTCATGAAACTTCCATAAATATAATTAAAATTGAGATAAGGTTATTAATGCAAACACTTTCCCAAGGAATTGATCTGACCCCTACTAGACATGACATGCATTTCGTCAAACATATCTTAAACATGAAATCTACAGGTCATAACAATAGATCTAAACATAGGGATCTCATACTTATCTGAGAATCGTCAAGAAGGACTGATGCCTCCTCATAATAACTACAAGATCATTTATTAGGTCATGCATTAATTAAATTCAATCCACTAATCAAAACATGATGACAGACATAACTCAAGTCTGTCATAAAACATGCTTATAACTAGCAAATAACCAGAGAAATATCAATGATGAAACCACCATTAAATCCACATAATGACAAGCACATTTACTCATGAAATACCAAAGGAAAATGAGCTTATATTAACATATGAAAATCCAACCAAGTCAGGGACTTCCATGTACCACCCAACCATAGATTGGGCTGAACCAAATCTCTCTTTCAGCCAATCACCCTCACACCATATTCCAAACATGAATGTGGGATCTCATGAAACAAATCAAACAAAAACAAACCAGGGCTTTCAGAGGCAAAACCACCTCAACCCTCAACCAGTGATTCCACCTCATGGTCAGACATCACTAACCATCACCAGATTGGTCTCTGCCCAAGATATCCAACGCTCTAAAGCGTTTGTTCCAACCAAAGCTTCCAAGAATAATAAATCAACCCATAACTATTGTTGGGCTCCAAAGTGTTTGTCCAACCAGGGATTCCATGACTAGTAACTCAACCTACCAAGGGCTCTAGAGTGTTTATCCAACCAAGGCTTCCAGGACTAGTAACCAGGGCTTCCAGATCGTTTGTCCAACCAAGGCTCCATGAACTAGTAACTCAACCCACAACCAAAAGAACATGAGAACCAACCACAAAAAAAAAAGATAAAACCCACAATACCATGGTTATCTAGGAAATGGAAAGGCTAGGAAAAACCATTTCCAATCCAGGCAATCTTCCATGCTAATGACATATCATGACCAAGAAACCACATGCATGTGCCATGCATGCCATGTTAGAAAATAAAAAAGGCAGAAATATTTTCTTGTTCTTGATAATTACTTGTGACGTTTCTTATTATTACGATTTGTTATATATTCTTTCCTTAGTTCATCAAACAATTACCAAAAGCAACAACACATAAAACAATAGACACCATATGTAGGCACATGCCAGGGGAAAACCTCCCTCGAGGGGAAAACCCATTCAAGATAATTCTTCCTTTCAATAATATTCTTTGAGACTCTTCACCCTAGACCAAGACCAGTCCTTCCCTCCACACCAAGTCAGCCTCCTAGAATTTCGACCTCTTTCCAATAACTTCTACTAGGCAACAAATTATGGCAACTGGAAGCTTCCGGCAATAGTGAAACTTGGAAGACTTCAATCTCCCAATTCATGACATGAAATAGAGAGAAAGAAGCACCAAAATTTCGATTTTCCTTCTCTCCTTAGACTTCCCCAAACTCGCATTCACTTCGGCTCTTCGACATCAGACTTCGTACCTTTTCCTAGCTACAAGACAACTTCACACTTCTTCCCAACTACAAGAGAATTCGAACTTGTGTGAGAGAATGATGCTCCAAAATAATTCGATGAGCTCCCTTTTATAGGCTTCATGTGGGGTCGAATAGTTTCCTTAGGCCGACTTGATCGTCTTCTAGGCTGACATGGTGTGGAGGTTACATAATTCATATTTGACTCAATACTTAACCTTTTTACATGATTCAAAAGCCCAAGAAAGGTCTCTTTAAATGTAAAATGACTCTATAGACTCATAATAAATCCTAGAAGTCCTCAATGGGGACTTTGACCTAAAACATGGTGACCTAAGCATGAAACCCATGATTTAATAAGTCACAATAATAATAATAATAATTATTATTATTATTATTTTAAGCAAAGTCTTTCGGTAGAAATCACATAAGAGAAATCTTTGGCCGATGTGTTTCGAACCAACAAGTGTGGTTCAAAATGCGTCAGCCAAAACTTTCTCTTATGTGATTTCTACCGAAAGAATTTTCTTAATTCATTATGGATCACAGAAGACTGAATACATAAAATAATCATTTTCTTCGTTCTTTTGACGAGTACATTACATGATGACTCAAGTACATTAATGAATACCAAACATACTTACATTTTCCAACACTCCCTCTTAACTAGGGAGGTATTCATAATGTACAAATACAATGGAAGATCTCAAACTATATGAACCATGAAGAACTTTAGGCACTGTAATGCTATGGACTATATTGCTGACCAGAGAAATCTATCCAAACAATCACTCAACGGTTTAGGCACTGCAATGCCATGGACTAGATTCCTGACTAAGGCAATCTATCTAGGTTGGACTAAGATGGACACAAGATTTCAGCCCCTTTAAGTACCCTCAGGCTTACTTGCTATCATCAACCCAAAAATCCAGGTGTGCATCCAAAAAAAAGCTCAATAACTAACACCACTTTTCCATATTCTAGACATCAACACAATGTGTCGGCCAAATGTCCTCCGAGGAAATGCTTCACTCACAAAGCCTCAACGCGCCTTGATCTAGTAGATCAAGGACCACAAATCTCTCATGATCAAACTAATCGGTAACCAACATGCTATCAAAACCCTTCGAGAGATTTACTTGTACAAACACAACCCCAATCAATAATATACTTTCACATGTACATAAGAAATACAAACCTCTGGGGTCTTTCAGACAACTTGATGTTTCTTCTCATCTTCTCATAGTAGGACTATCAGCTGAAGCTCTGACAGAAGATTCCTTAATCATACACTTTCCTTTCCTACTTTCCATGTAGCAACATATCCTCTGAAATTCATTCTTCAATAAAGCTATGCCCTCCATCTCAACCAAGAAGCATCTCTTAATCTAGACTCCCTCTTAATCTTTAGGGAGATCTCTTCTATTCAGGCTTCCTCTTAATTCAGGGAGATAAATTATTCTTTTCATTGTCGAAGAATATTTTGTGGCTTCCAACCATTTCATCAGAGTTATCATCATCTCGATCATGCTTATCACATCGACAAACATCTTCACCATATTAAAGATTGTGCACCTGTACAACTTAGATAGCAAGTACAACCAAAACTATAGAAGCATGATGTTAGCCACATCAGAATCACAGAAGCATTTCAAAATTATACATATCAGATGCCTAGAGTTAATTATAAACAAGAGACATATACTCTTCAACATTTTTCTAGGGACTTTGTCATATACCCTAGACTATTTCATAGCAACTTTTATTCCACCTAGGGTTTCAATGTTTTTTCCAAAGGCATGACATAACTTACTTCAACATATAGAAAAGCCTAGAATAAGTTCACATAAATATATATCTACAAGGCATCTAACAACCTTTCAAAACTATGTGTTAGACTTCTCACTAGGGATTCATACAAATCCTAGATTTCATACAAAAGAATCAATTAAAATCAATCACAACTTAGTCATTAACCTAACCAACTTCCAATACGGTTAGTTGCAAACCCTAGATTTTTGATCAATCATCAAATCCATCCAAAAATCAAATTTCAACAATATTTCACAAATCTCAAATTATCATGTTGCCAACATTCATCAGAGATTTATACTTCGACTAAAGTTCAACTCCAAAACCCTAGAATTCCATTTTCAAAATTTCAACAATCTTACACAAATCTCAAATCATCATATTTCAAAGATTTTACTTTGACTAAGGTTCAACTCAAAAACCCTAGAATTCCATTTTTTTCACAATCTCAACAATCATTAAATACGTAGATCTCATATTGTTACATTACATGCATTAGACAATGTTACTACTAGGATTTAACTGCAAAACCCTAGATTTTCATTTTCAACAATCATTTAATAGATTTCATATTGTTATACATACGACAATTTAACTTCACTAGGGTTTAGCTACAAAACCATAGATTTCCAAATATCATAATCCTAGAATCTCAAACAAGGATTTCCATTGAATCCTAAGACTTATGACCATCAATAACTAGGTCAACACATATAGCCAGAAATCATAATCATTCATAAGCATATCATATGTCCAACAACATTAATACATCTGACCTAGACCAAGCAAGGGTTTCGAATAAAAAGACATATCCATACATGCCTAGATTTCATCATTGTGTAAAGACTTTTCATATAGTGTGTTAGTCAAACCCAACTTCACAATGATCAATAAGAGTTAGAAACACAACCATCTTGATTACACTAGGGTTTGATCAGACAAACACACACATACCAAGGAAATAATTTCTAAGACAATATAAGGATCTTGCTTACACATTCCACCAAACCCTAATGGACTAGGGTTTCAATGTAGAAACATCAACAATCACCAAGACTTCAAAGGTTTGGGATTTTAGACCTTATCATTCAACCCTAACAAGTTAGGATTTCTTGATCATACCAAAATCCTAAACATGACATCATCAATAAAAACTTCAAACATCATTTCACAATATCCCTAATCAGCTTAGGGTTTCAGACATTCACATAAGCATACCCTTCGATTAGGGTTTTCCAGAACCTGACTAGGGTTCTACACAATCAGTTTAGAATGTGAGTGGGGTGGGTAGATTTATCAATTAATGAATCACCCAAATAAAGAATCACTATGATTCAATATAGCTTAGACATAACAATGTTTGTAATAGATAATAAAATGAATAGTCCTTTCAATCATTGTATTTAAAGCATACCTTTGTTCCTTGACCAACTTTGTCTTGAGGGATCCTTCTTTATGCTTCTTGCAGATATTTTTCCTAATCAAGACAATAGATGGAGAAAGGTGATTAGTATTTAATATAATCAAAACTAAATGAATATATGAACCCAAAGAATGAAAGGAAATGAGATACTTATCTTTGGGATTTGTTTGGGTCTCCCTCCAAAGCTTGAGGGATACCTACAAACTTATAAAGAAAACAATACAAAAATGTATTTTCCAAAATATGTTAAAAACCTATCAATTCTAAAACATATAAAACAAGATATATAAAGCTACAAGCAAAGGACTTAGTAGTGTAAGTCTCTAATGTCAGGTTCTTCGAGCTTGACTTTCTTTAAGTCACCTTCCTCAACAAAGTTGGCTTGATCCCTTCCTCTCTTATTATTTTTTGGATTGTCAGGAGAGTCACTTTTGTAGTGACCCTTCTGATGACATTGATAGCACTCTATCTTGGACATGTCAACTTTCTTCCTTGGTCCCTTCAATATCTTTCATTTATATTGAGCAACGTAAGCATTTCATACTCCTTCAGGATTCATAACAATAGAGATCCTTAGTTCTTCTTGACTGCAGATGGTCCATAATTATTCAAAGGTGGGATCTACCTTCCAACTATTAAGACCTGTAGCAAATGCAAGAGGGTGGCAATCCTAATAGAGCAGTGATCACAAGTTCTTTGTCCAGAAAAATCTCATCGATAGCTAAGAGATCATCCCTGAGTCTATCTATCTTCACAAATAAGGTTGCCACAATATCTTCTTTAGTCATCTTTGTATTTCTTAGCTCATTCTTAAAACTTGCCACTTGTCTAATGTTTTTGATAGTAAATAGATTCGACATGGCTTCATACATTTCCCGAGCATGATCGATGTTAGCTATGAATGGGACAAGATTGTCCTTTATACCTTTTACCATCATAGTCATGGCCACCAATTCTAATTCCTTGTATTTCACTTTGTCGACATCACTGGATTCCTCTTTAGGCTTCTTTACATTTCCTCTTACCAAGTCTGATACCTTATTCTTTTGAAGGATTAGTTCAATCCTCTTCTTCTAGGACCTGAAGTTATAGGCTCCTTCAAGTTTGTTCTCTCCCTTGATTGAGTCAGACATCTTCCTTGAATATAGTAGACTCCTTCCCTGAGATAGACCTTTTGAATGGTACCTTGATCGAGTGCTAAAGACTGTCTTTTTCTTCCTTCTTCACCAAAGCTTCGATACCATGTTAGAAAATAAAAAAGTCAGAAATATTTTATTGTTCTTGATAATTACTTGTGATGTTTCTTATTATTACGATTCTTTATATCTTCTTTCTTTAGTTCATCAAGCAATTACCAAAAGAAATGAAACATAAAACAATAGACACTAGACGTAGGCACAAGCCAGGGCCAAACCCCCCTCGAGGGGAAAAATCAGTCAAGATAATTCTTCCTTTCAATAGTATTCTTTGAGACTATTTGCCCTAGAACAAGACCAGACCTTCCCTCCACACCAAGTCAGCCTCCCATAATTTCAACCTCTTTCCAGCAACTTCGACTATGCAACAACTTACAACAACTGGCAGCTTCCAGCAACAGTGAAACTTGGAATACTTCGATCTCCCAATCCAAGACACGAAACAAAGAGAGAGAAAGACCAAAATTTTGATTTTCCTTCTCTCCTTAGACTTCCCCAAACTCGCATTCACTTTAGCTCTCCGGCAACAGACTTCTTACCTTTTCCCAGCTACCAGACAACTTCGCACTTTTTCCCAGCTACAAGAGATTTTCACACTTCTTCCCAACTACAAGAGAATTTGAAATTGTGTGTGCGGATGATGCTCCAAATGAATTTGACAAGCTTCCTTTTATAGGCTTCATGTGGGATTGAATAGGGTCCTTATGTCGACTTGATCTTCTTCTTAGCCGACATGGTCTGGAGGTTACATAATCCATATTTGACCCAATACCTAACCCTTTTACATGATTTAAAAGCCCAAGAAGGGTCTCTTTAAATGTACAATGACTCTATAGACTGAGAATAAATCCTAGAAGTCCTAAATGGGTACTTTGACCTAAAACATGGTGACCCAAGCATAAAACTTGTGCTTTAATAAGTCACAATAATAATAATAATAATAACTCGTTTCTTCATTCTTTTGACAAGTACATTACATGATGAATCAAGTAAATTAATGAAGACCAAACATAGCTACATTTTCCACCATGCCAGAACTAGCAAGGAAATGATACATGAAATTCGGTACCTACAAGAAAAACCCACTGTAGTTGTTGATCCCACTGTCATCTTGTGTTTCCTACTTTCCTTTGCCTCCTTACTCCAAATCCCAAGTATGCCACACTCCTTCAAGAGTGCTCCAAGAAAACTCTAAGTGTCCAAGATTATGAGAAAGAGAGAATAGAAGAGAGAGAGCTCTAAGCTAAAATTGACAAAAATCCATGAACTGATTCTCAGAAGCCTTTTTATTAATGAGACCTCTATTTTCTTAATTTTTCCATTATTTTCCTTCATTTTCCTACTTACATGCAACCTGTGACCTTTCACCTTCCTTTTCTCCTATTTTCCATTATTTTCATAAATAAAATGTCAATTAATTCCTCTTTCCTTTCCAAAACCTTTGCCATTGTGGTTGCTAATTTCCATAGCCATTAGTTAATCCCAAGTGATCCCCATCACTACGTTTTTCCCAACATTCATCTTGGAATACATGTCCTTGGTTATTATTTTTCCTTTAATAACTTTATTACATGTATTTTTGACCAAGGATATTACAGAACCCTCCCCCTTGGGGGAACATTGTCCTCAGTGTTCAATGACACCTACAACTAGCAAGACCACTAAAAATAAAAACATACTTCGCATGGAGCTTTATAACTTATCTCATTGCAATATTTACAATGAAAAACCTATTGAAAATAAAACCAACATGAAAACATGACAACCATACTGCTTATTGGAGCTTTATAACACAACTCATGGCAGTATTTACATCCATATACATATATACATATACCAAAACACCACACCAAAGAATATACCAAAAGACATATGCTCAACCAGCAAATAGAGAAGTATCAATAGCCCACATTTGATCTTCCATATCCCATGTAACTTCATATGGCACAAAGTGCTTCCATTGTTCTTTAATCTGCTCGATTTCTCAGTTCCAGAGAATAAATGGATTGAGGTTATGGATGGAAATATCCTTCTAGCTCCACCTGCAATATAGACCAGTCAATCACATGATCATCATCTTTAACATAATTCTTAATCAATGACACATGGAAAACATCATGGACTTTCACTGTCAGAAGTAGTGCAATTCAATAGGCTACTAGTCCAATCCTCTCAAGAATCTTGAAAAGTCCACAATACTGAGGTACCAACTTGGCACATGATCCAATCCTTAAGGAGATCTTCTTGGGATTGATGCAAAAGTAAACTTGTTCCCCAACCTGAAACTCCTTAAACATCTTGTTCTGATCTGAATAACTCTTCTTTCTATCCTATGTTACCTTTATATTCTTCTTGATTACCTACATTTCATGTTCTACTCTGCCAACATGTCCAGTCCTATCAACACTCTGTTCACTGGATCACTCCAACTGATGGAAGTATTACAACTCCACCCATAGAGTGCCTCAAACAGAATCACCCTTAGTGACTCCTGATATCCATTGGTGTAAACGAACTCAACCAGTGGAAGACACTCTTCCCACTTTCTTTGTTGATGCTTGACGTACATTCTCAACATGTCCTCCAAAATCTTGTTGACCCTCTCTGTCTATGCATTTGTCTGTGGATGATAAGATATGTTGAAAGCAAACGTTGTACCCAAACCTGCAAATAACCCTTTCCGTAACCTAGAAGTGAACTTGGCATCCCTGTCTGACACAATCTTCTTCGGAATACCATGCAACCTAACTATCTATCTGATTAAGACTTGTGCTGCATCATTAGCTGAATAAGTGGACTTAATTGGAATGAAGAGCGTTGCCTTTGTCAAATTTTCCACCACAACCATGATAGAATAATGTTGTCTAGATGTCCTCTGCAAACCTATAATGAAATCCATGGAAATGACCTCCCATTTCCACTCTGGAATTGAAATTGGTTGTAGTAATCCACCTGGTTTCTTACATTTTGCCTTTCCTTGTTGACAATCCAAGCATCTAGCCACAAAATTTGCCACTTCCTTCTTCAAATTCGGCCAATAATAGAACTTCTTCAGTACTGTCAATGTCTTCTGATATCCAGGGTGACCTGAATATGGCTTTGTTATGAAACTAGCTCACAAAAAGACAGAAAATATAGATCAACGAAATAAAAATCAGCCTCTTCGAGGGGGCAACCTCCTTTACATTACACAAATGAAAAATTCTTGGATGATACAAATGACAAGACCTCCTTTCTATATAGAGGAGTCAAAGGGGTCCCAATACAATCAGAGCTTACATAACAATAATATTGTAGGGGCACAACAATAACAATAGTGGGATTCTATGGGGCATAATAATAACAACATAGGGACTATATGGGCACAATAATACAATAAGGGGGTTGAACTAATAACAATAAGGGGTTACACTAGTAGTATAGGGACCTAACATGCCCCTCTCATTCAAAAGGTGTTTTCCTCAACGCTTGAGTAGTTTTGGATGCTTTTGTATAAAATTCTCATCCTCCCATGTGGAATCTTCAGCGGGTAAGTTCTTCCACTTGATGAGATACTCTAAAATTGATCGATTTTGTAGCTGTCGATTTCTTGTTTTTTTGATTGCTTCCAATTCCAATATGATTTTTCCTTCCTTGTCAATTTATGGAAATATTGTTTGAACTAGGATCTTCTCACCTATAACCTTCTTTAAGCATGAAACATGGAAAACTGGGTGCAATCGAGAAGATGCATGAAGCCCCAATTTGTATGCTATAGTACCAATGTTTTGTAACACCTTGTACGGACCATAATACTTTGGTGATAATTTATTATCCTTCTTAGCTTGCTTGAGGGACATTTGTTTGTATGGTTGTAGTCGTATAAATACCCAGTTACCTACATCAAAACTTATTTCACTACGATGTTGATCTGCCTGTTGTTTCATTCTATTCTGTGCCAAAGTGAGGTTATCCTTTAAGAGTTTAAGAACTTGTTGTTGATGCTCGATGTGATCTTCCATTGCTTGACCCTTAGAATTTCTTTTAAAGATGATGTGATGGACGGTGGATGATATCCATAAAGTGTCACAAATGGGGTCATTTTTGCTGCAATATGGAAGGAAGTGTTAAACCACCATTCAGCCATTGGCAACCACTTGACCCATTATGTCTGTTTATTAAATACAAAGCAACGAAGATATCCTTCCAAACATTTGTTCACTATCTCAGTTTTCCCATCAGATTGAGGATGATAAGATGAGCTATGAGCCAATTGAGTACCCAAATATTCCACCTCTTGTACTCCAAAGAAACATTTGAACCTTTTTGCATATAATTGTTTTTCCTCCAATAGTTTGAGCACCCTATCAACATGTTGAACATGATCCTTCCAAGACTTGTTGTAGATTAGTATATCATAAAAAAATACTAACACAAATTTTCTAAGGAAGGGTTTGAAAATGGAATTCATTAAACCTTGAAATGTAGAAGGTGCATTGGTAAGGCCAAAAGGCATGACCAAAAATTCATAATGACCCTCATGAGTTCTAAATGTTGTTTTTGGAATGTCTTCAATTTTCATTCCGATTTGATGATATCCTGAACGAAGATCCAACTTGGTGAAGTAAATTGTTGCATGTAATTCATCTAATAATTCATCAATGACATGAATGGGAAATTTATCTTTAATATTAAGCTTTCTGAGCTCCCTATAATCTGACACATGAGCCATGATCCATCCTTCTTGTGTACCAATACCACTGGAGCAAA
Source organism: Pinus tabuliformis (assembly GCA_031772625.1). Lineage (NCBI taxonomy): Eukaryota > Viridiplantae > Streptophyta > Pinopsida > Pinales > Pinaceae > Pinus > Pinus tabuliformis. The sequence goes on along the minus strand of CM062805.1, from coordinate 922,773,815 downwards.
GAAAGAACATTGACTAGGTTGAATTATACCAACCTCTAGCATTTATGCAACCATATGTTCAATTTCACTCTGTTGGGCATATGGATATCTGTAAGGCCTGATGTTTGGGGAAACACTTCTGAGAATCAAATGAATAGCATGATCATGATCATGAACAGGTTGGAGGCATTTGGGAGTCTCAAATACCTTGGAATGATTGTCCAAAATGTTTTGGAGATCTGGAGAAATATATGATTTCGATGTGGGAACCTCTAGTGAACATAATTATGTAATTATGCCCTATTGTTCTTTCTTTTGAAGATTTGTCATGCTATTAGAGCTGATTATATTTCCCGGTTTCCCTGTGATACCCCTTAATTCAACTTCCTTTCCTTCCCAAAAAAAATTAAGAAACGTTCTTGAAAATTGAAAGCTATTGTACCCAAATATTGTAGCCATTAGACTTCTAATACAGCATCTACACCACCCATTGGAATGGAAAGCATTGGACTATTCAAGACATATTCTCCCATGGATATCTTAATATTATGGCACTTTCCAAAGAAATTTATGGTTCCTCCATTTGCAACCATTACTTGACACTCTGGTGCTGGATATAGGAAGCAATTCAATTCCTTGGCTATCTTACAATGAATGAAATTATGGGTACTACCCGAATCAAACAACACTATTACCTTTTACTTCTTGATATGCCCTTCTATCTTCAGAGGTTGAGGAGTGGTAACTCATGTCAATGCATTACAAGATATGGTCAGATTCATTTCTTCTTTCTCTGGGATTGGTTCCTGGTGTATATCCTCTTCTTTTGACATTTTTTGTTCATTTTCTTGATCCTCTTCCCCATCCATGTAAATCAATTTCTTCTCAGTACACTTATGACCTTTAGTGTATTTTCTATCACAATCATAACAAAGCCCTTTTTCTCTTTTTTTCTTCCAATTGTTGTGGTGCCAACCTTGTAGGTGGTGAAAGGCTAGGAGAAACAACACTTCCATCTTTATAGTTGTGAGTGGTAGGATTCCTTGTTGCCATAATTTTGCTTTCCATTTTTCTTGCCAACCTGAATGCCTTCTCCAATGAATCAGGTTCCCAAAGGCGAACCTCATGTTGGATGTTATCCTTTGAAGTCCATATGAACACATCAATCCTATGCTCCTCTGGAATATCTTTTACCCTTATATTTAATTTTCGGAAGTCCTCAATGTGCTCCATCATTGAACCCTTTTGTTTGAGATTTATCAATTGGTTAAAAAAGGTGTTACTTTTTGTATCCTCATAATGTGTTATCATTTCTTCAGTAAAAATTGCCCAAGTGACAAATTGTTCATGAGAGCAAAGCGATCAATACCTTACAAACTGAATTGGTTCCAAATATAAAGTTGCAATGTGTACCTTTTGTGTGTTTTGCACATTATGGAGATCAAAATATTGCTCCCTCTATAGTATCCATGTTACGAGATCCTTGCCATCAAACTTCCTCATATCGATCTTTGGAACATGGTGGGTCTTCAATCCAACATTAGAGTCTATGAAATCATGATTAACATTTCTTTTGTTCTCATCATGAGTTTTCTTTACTACCCTTTCGCCATTAGTAAGCATTTCTTGTAGAAACTTTGTCAAATCTGTCTTCAAATATTCTATTTTTCCTTTAATTTTTTCTTCTATACCATCCATCTTAGCTTCCACGCCCTTTGAATTCCTTCAAACTAATTTTTCAACCAAACTTATGCAAAACTTTAAAAAAACTACACAATTTTTTTTCACTTTTTAGGAGCTCAGTATTGAATCTATTGTATCTCTATAATTTCGGATCTCTGATACTGAATCTATTGTAGCCCTCTGAGTCCTCTTTCCAACCCTGCAATTTTATCAAGATTGGATTCTCCAAGAAGGAGTTATGCTCAATCTCCCACGATGGCCTGGTTATAGACTGGTTCAGTAGAGCGAACTTGTATGAAGTGCCACATGTCATTGTTGCAACGTTAGGACCTGAAGTCAATGCACGGAAACCTACAGGGCTTCCTCTTTTTGTAAATTTTTACGAAATTGCAATATTATGCTTAGAGAGAAAGTCATGACGATTTTCCCTGGGTCACCTGTTTGGGATGTAATTTGGGAGCCTGCAAAAACCCTAAATGTCTTGGCCTATATCTCCGAAAATATAGCGAAACAAGATCTGAAATTTAGGTCCAAGCTTCATCATGATTTCGACTCAAATGAGTTTTAATTTCAGAGTTTGAACCTTTGTAGAAAAAACATTATAGTGAAAATTCCATAATGACCTGTTTGCAATGGAATTCTGGAGCTTTCAAAATCCCTATTTTCCTCAGATCATATCTCTGAAAATATAGCGAGACAAGATCTGAAATTCATACCCGAGGTTCAAAACAATTTTGGCTCAATCGTTTTTTTTTTAGCTTCTGACACTTCGTAGAGAAAACGTTATAGCGACAATTCCATGATGACCTGTTTGGAGCGGTGAAACCCTATAATCCAAGGCTCTGATACCAAATTTTATGAAACCATCTCACAAAAGGATAGAAAAAATAGATCAACAACTTAAAAAACAGCGTTTTCGACGGGGCAACCTCCTTTACATTACACAAATGAACAATTCTTGGATGATACAAATTACAAGACCTCCTTTCTATATATAGGAGTCTAAGGGGTCCCAATACAATTAGAGCCTACATAACAATAATATTGTAGGGGCACAACAATAACAATAGTGGGATTCTATGGGGCATAATAATAATAACTATATGGGCATAATAATACAATAAGGGGTTACACTAGTAGTATAGGGACCTAACAGACTTAGCATGAAATTCCCTCAAGATAAGTTTTTTGAGCTCACTGTTATCCGACACGCATCCTATTCCTAAATTTGACCTATTAGGGTCCTATGAATTATAGTGGTCAGTTGATGATCATCTGGTTATTTATTTTGGGAATCTGCTGATAAAATTTAGCCTACAATTACACCAGGTCTTATAGTCTAAACTGTCATTGTACAAAGGTCCCATAGGGGTCATCATTGAGATGTCATGACTCAACTGTCAGAATCCACGCTTTCCATTGCTAAACCATGAAGTTTATGAGGTTTTTGTAAATATCTTCGAGTTATTTTTAAAATGTTTTTATTTTAAATAAAATTCAATTTTGTAAAATATATATATTTATAAAATTATTTATTTAAAATATTAAAACTTATGTTAAAAATAACAAAACCCAATATCTAAACTATATAAACCAAATAAAGTCAAAAACGATAAGTCAAATTCACTTTATGTCCCCACCCCACATTTAATGCATTAATTTTCCCTAATGTTAAAAGCCTCGAGATATGTGCATACTTTCATCGACAGTAATTGATGAATTTCGAGTGGTCTCCTTTTCTACCTTTAAGGCCCCCCTCCGAAAATTTGTTTTCACTTTTACCATTTTTTACAGCTGTCATCCCCTTGTTTATTTCAAAGCCCCCTCCTAAAACCATTTACTACCTACCCCCCGAAAACCATTAATTGTATTAATTTGAATATTATGATGTTTGGCGGGAAGGTCAATGGTTCCATTTGATTAATCTAATGGATTAATCAAATTTCTCTAGAGTTGGACATACCATTTACTACCTACCCCCCGAAAACCATTAATTGTATTAATTGAATATTATGATGTATGGCGGGAAGGTCAATGGTTCTGTTTGATTAATCTAATGGATTAATCGAATTTCTCTAGAGTTGGAGCTTGGATTCTTCTGAAGGTTGGGTGATATATTATAAAATGAATTTACGGATGAATAATGCTGAGGTGAATCAGGTACAAGTGAAAGGCATTTATCAGTTACAATGTAAAATGAACTTACAGAAACATGTAAAATGACTTTATAACTACAGGTGAAATGAATTCACAGGTGCAAGAAAATGAATTTACAAGAGAAAATAAAAGGAGACTTTTTCGATCATATGTTTATGAAACTAATGAAACTAATGTACAGGTCAGCAAAAATGAGATTCATGAAAGGAAGTTTTATGGATATGAGGCCAAGTTAAAACAAAATTTACAGGTGAATTTAATTGAGGTTACTAGTGAAAGTAAATGGAGTAAAAAATAAGATTTTACAGAGAATAAAGACATTTTTGTTTTTACTATGACATAAAGAGGAGAAATGCATGAGAAATGGAATTTGGATAAATCTTATCCAAATTAATTTTACACGGGTAAAAGGCAAAATAAAAATACTTTACTAGCCATGGAAAAATAACACATGTTTTTTTTAAAGCCACAGGAAGAAAAAACAAGCCATGGATTTACAAAACAACACATGGCTTTCAAAATCCATGGGAAGGGAAAACAACACATGGATTTGAAAACAAGATGTTCTATTAAATCATTCAAAAGAATATGTTGAAATTTTAATTACGAAATTCATTTACAGGTTTAATCCAAATATTTGGAAATATTATTCAATCTATATATATATATATATATATATATATATATATATATATATATATATATATATATATATATATATATATATATATATATATATATTCCAAATATTTTGTGACAATAATGAAGCATTCAAAAGATGATGAAAGGCAAAAAACGACAGAAATAGAACTCAAAGGGGCAACTAGTTAATGCAGATGGCAAAACAATCATATTTAAGAGGACAATTAGCAGATTTTGTGAAGATAGTTTCAACCTTTTTCCAGATTTCAAGGGCATAAAGATATCATCAGTCTAAGACACCTAGCAGCAGAAGATCAGAAGATTGAGGATCATTTTGCAGATTTCCAACATTCAAAAAACCAATTCCAGAGTTTAATGAATAGTTCAATGTTTCCAGTAGATAAATTGGAGATATTATTTTATTTTTAGTTATTATTCAAGATTTTATTCCAAAATTATTGTAATAGTTTAGCAGTTTTTTATTCTATATTGTTTCATTTATAATAAAAAAAGGTTGAGACTTGTATGGAAAATAATACTTTTTGATGTAAAGTTGTTCACTGTGCTCGAGTGACCAATTCTCAATAATACAGAAAGTTGTGTCAAGATTCCTACGCAAGACTCATTGGTGAAGTTTTCTCTCATGTTAATGTGTTTTTTCTCTTTCATCACATATGTTTTCCTTATCTGATTTGTTAAAAGAAAAATAAGAAATTGAATTTGTTTAATTGCACTCAATTCTGGCTTATGAAAAATAATTGATGTTCTCCAAATGATGTTAAATATAAAATTCTTAAATTCCCTATGTTTAATTGGTCCTTAATCTTTCCTCTATCTCACTTCACAAAGCTCAGAAGATTTGATAGCCTGCCTACCTTGCTCTGTCACACTTGTTTGTTAAATCTACAATTGATCCACTTAAAGTTGATTGACTCCATTGCCTAATGGCTTCCTATTATAGTTTCAACCAAACAATCCAAAAAATCAAATTCTGAACTTTACATCTAGCGTAAAATCCCATTACAAACAAATCTAACTTTGACAGAGAGATCCCTCTCTGAATTTAGAAGGGCTAGCTTCTAAACTTAAAAGTGGTTATGTGGTTACCTTTGGATTTCTTTCATAGCCTCAAGAAATTACAGAGTGTTAACATTCTGGCGACCATACTGGGGAACAAACAGTTTAATCTTCCTCATGAAAAAGTATCAAGTTTCAGATCTGATTACTGATGGTGGATAGTGATTAGACACAAGAAGGCTGAAACATTCACCTGACGACTCCAAACAATTTCAAGTTGATATAAAGACTCCACTCGAAACAAAATCCAGAAATCAAGATGAGTTCTCAATCTAAAAGGTATGTACCCACGAATCGAGATCATATTGTAGGATTTCCAAATCAAATGCCTTGCATAGATTGGCAAACTTATTTACCAAAATTCAAGGATCAGGATAAAGAGGATGTTGCTCTTCACTTGGTCAATTTTCATATGCATGTGCGTACGTTAAAAATTCATTTCCCTAAGATTGCCTGATGAAGATGTTTATGGCAACTTTGGAGGAAAAAGCAAGATCTTGGTATAAAAATTTTCCAGCTGCTAGTATATGTTCTTTAAAAAAATTTCATATTGCATTTTATGAGAAATACAAAGAAGATTATCCATATTTGTTTCTGGTTCAAAACTGCTGTGATCATTTTGAAATTTTTATTCAATATTTGGAAGGTTACTATGAAGATGATCAGTTCATGGATGAAGAGATACTAGAGGCTTTGGATGAAAATCCTTTTCAGCATCATGAACAAAAAGTAGAAGCTAGCTACCATAATAATCATGAAAATTCTCAGACATTAGTTTCTTCCTTGGTTGTTGATGAAATAAGACAGCATACTATTGGAAGTCATGTTCCTTCACCTGAATTTGATGAAAGTTTGCAGCTATCTTGCCAACTTTTGTGTGACTAAGTTAGTGATGAGGGTATTCAATCAGCTCTTTCTACTTTTCATTCATTTTTTCTGACTCAGTGATTAAAAGAAGAGGTTGCCTCAAATCCTTTCGAAGGTCAAGATGAAATTTTTGTTGAATTGAATAAAGGGTCCTTTTTAGACAACCTTGTTGCACATGATATTGTTGTTGTATTTGATAATATTCAAGAACATTCAAAGTGCTTACCTATTGTGAATGGTAAGGATGACAAATTGACTGTTGTTTTTTCATTTGAAAATGATCACCCTGATAAAATAGAAAAAGAATCAATTTTTGTTGGTTCTTTTGAATATCAAAACAATATTTCCATTGAAATACATGAGGGGTCATTTTCAAATTTTCCTCAAACATCTCAGGCAGTTGTTTCATCTAAATATGTTCAAGAGTGTACCACACATCTTCACGTTGTGGATGATGAGAATGAAAAATAGTTTACTACCATTCTATTCGAAGGGGATCAGTTTCAGCACATAGACAAACCAACAATTTGGAATGAGGTTTGTTTTCCTACTTTAAATCATCTAGAAGATCTTATGTTGCATGTTTTCCATGATCCTTTGGTCAGTTTATTGCAGTCATCGGTGAAGGTAGAATTTTCTTGGTTCATCAATATAGGTATTGGATCCAATGGGAAGTTTGAGTTACCATTTTCTGAGTTTATTTTTCTGCCTGGAGGAGTGGAATGCAAGCTTCAGTTAAGTATCCATTTGCTTGACTAGTTGCATTGGAAGTTTGTTATTACTTGATATTGCAATCATTCCAGCAGATTAGAGTGAGTAGGTGTGATGAATAAGCTCCACTCTTTGAGCATTATTTTCAGTTTCAGTTTGCAACAGAGTTTTTAGTTTTTAGTATACAATTTAGATTGCAGTTTGAAGAATGGATTTGATTCAGTTTGAGGACTAGAACATATTATCGATTCATTTCTAGTTGCAGAGGTTTCATGGTAGAGCATGTTGCGGACTTGGGATCAACCCAATGGATCGGGCTACTAGTCTATGCTGTTCTTGGCACCTCACAGGGAGGATGCCATCCCCATTGGAGCCGATGGTAGGGTTGTATAAATTATAGTGGTCAATTGATGATCATCTGGTTATTTAATTTGGGAATTTGTTGATAAAATTTAGCCTACAAATACACAAGGTCTTAGTGATATGAAATAGAGCATATTAGTAATGTTGTGTTAATTCCCTATTTAGAATAAAACCCAATTTGCTTATCATTTGCTTATCATGTGCTTAAGGATTCAATACTTTTGCTTAATTAACTGATTCCCATGAGAGTTTCTTATGTAAATGTTATAAAACAATTTAACATAAAAATATATGTTGAACAACAACAAAATAATAGTAAAGAACATCAAAATACAACACACAGCAAACACATGATAAAAGAGTTCACCCCTCCTGGGCTACGTCTCCTTGGTCCAGCTTCCAATGGATTGGGCCTCTCTATTATGCTCAAATTACAACAAAAGCGTGTTTACAATTCTCCAATGCCTCTAAAACCTGTCTCAATGAGTTCAAAATACTAAAAAATGGCTATCTAGCCTCTTTTTTCATCCAATTTGGATAAGAACTGAAGAAGTTATGGCTTCTCCCAGTTATTCCATTATTTGTTCCACAAAATGCTCCAAAACCGACCAAAAACCCCATTTCTGCTCCAAAATTTGCTAATGGAGTGAGAAATTCACCGTTCGACGGGTTATATCCTGTCAGCCATATCCAAATTGCAATCGGAAAGTTCTGCGGGCTCCCAACACAGCAAAATGTTGTGATTGCGGTATTGCAGACCCGCTCAGGATAATTAATTGCAACATATATAACCCCTCATCCGGAACCTCCCACTCATCACAATTGACGAAGTTCAATGGCCAAAGGTCTTGTTAACATGGAAACATTGTGATTGTGGTATTGTGGATCCGTTGGGGTATTAAACTGTGATATATAAAATTCCCGCATTCGGGTCTTATCGCAATCGGAAATTGGTTGCAGGTAGAAAACCAGTGTGATATGATGGACCCGCCGGGACGTTAAACTGTAACACATAAAAGTATTGCATCTAGCAGTCTTATCGCAATCGAAATTTTATCAGAGGTAACAACATAACAATAGGTGTTTGGTGCGATTTGCGGGGGCCGATTCTTAACTTGCGCCTATTTTTTCTGATATGATACCTAGTGGCAACCTGCCACTCGGCGCCTTCCCATTCGCTGGGACCCTTTCCATTTCATCCAATCCTACCACATAGACAAGTCAAACTTGAACTTTGACTTGATCTATCTTCTGCATACGGACTTGGATTTGAGTGTCATTCACACCGTTGGATTCAGAATGACGAGCCCTTGAATATGAAGTTGAGTTTGACAAGATTCTGACACTTTTATTTTTTAGCATAATTCTGAGCACCTGATCACTCCTCCCCACAGGAGGCCATTTGGACCCCAGAATATTTATGTTCAGTTATTGAACAGATGAGGGTACTGTTCCCTCACCTTCCCCACTTATATCCATTTGAACTTTGATGGATGTGTGCCTTTGAGACCCACCCGAAGATAATCAATACTTCCCCTTTTAGTTGTCCTTGTCATTCTGTCAAGTATAGTGTCTTACTAAAGCATATCATGGAATTATGGAGAAAAGTATTCAATAGATAGAATTTGAACATTCTCTCCTTGATATTCAATCAAAGGAGATTCATACAATCTCAAATTTTCAACATTAACAACGGAATAGATTTGCATATATGAAGGAAAATCAAGCTTGAAAGCATTATTACCAATCTTTTCCAGAATTTTAAATGGACTATAACGAATTGGTTTCAGTTTTTTACCTTCACCTTGAAGCCTTTCCTTGCTAATGTATATCCAAACTTCATCACCTAATTGAAACTGATTATCCACACAATGCTTATCATTCCTTGCCTTATACTTGCCTTGACTCTTTTCTAGTTGTTCTTGAATTGTTTGGTGAATCAACTGAATTTTCTCAATGAATTTCTTTGCTCTGTCTATGTCATTATGTCCATCTACAACTACATCTTTCTTAAAGATTAAATCCAAAGGCAATTTAGGCAAATAATCAAGACATGCTTCAAAAGGTGAAGTTAGAGTAGAAGAGTGTTTTGCTCAGTTGTAAGCATGTTGAATATAATGCAACTGTTCATCCCTCAAATTAGGATGTTTGCTGCAATATCCTCTTAGCAAATGAATAATTGTCCTGTTAACCACCTCAGTTTGACCATCTGTTTACAAATGAAAGGTTGTAATTTTCTTCAACTTGGTGTCCATCAAGTTCCATACACTTGACCAAAAATTCCCAACAAATCAAGAATCACGATCACTTACAATAGAAGTAGGAAATCCAAAATGAACCCATACATTTTGAAAGAAAAGTTGAGTTGTTTGTTCAGCTGTAAGTTTCTTTTTACAGGGAATTAATATGCACATCTTGTTGAACCTATCCACAACTACATACAAATAATCATGACTTTTCCTTGATAAAGGAAGACCTCATAAAAAAAATGTCCCAAAGTGATCACGCGTGCAACAACCTAGTCCAAGCCTGTGCTGACCTAGCCTCCGCTACCCCTGTAGATCCCTCTCTCTGCAGCCTCCTGCTGCTGAGGCCAACCAGACCATGCAGCCCTCTGAGAAGGGAGATCCTCACCCTTCCACACAGCCAGGGAATGAAGAAAATGCAAAAGCCTTCGCATCTCTGATCGCAAAGAATGGATCTCCAAGGAACAGGCCATCAGTCAATAAATTTGTAAAGAAACTTGAAAGTATCTCAGAGATTTCTCTCCCTCCAGCACTTCCAAGAAGAGCAGCCATCTCTCTGGCAGAACGCGGACTTGTTGGATAGTTCACTGGGCTATGGCCTTCACCCAAATCAGTGAAAAAATGGGTGGAAAGAAACTGGAATGCAACCACACAGGGGAAGATAGCAATATGATTCTGTGGAAGGGGATACTACACCTTTCTCTTTGAAACAAAGGAGGACAGAGATCTGATATTTAGAAACGGACCTTACTTCATGGACTCCAGAGATTTATACCTGAACAGGTGGATGCCAGACTTTGATCCAGAGATGGATGTCCCAAACGTAGTGCATGTGTTGGTCAGGCTCCCGCACCTTCCTCTTCACCGCTGGGGGGATGAATTTGTAAAGGCTATAGGAACGTAGTGGGCAAATATATTGACAGATGTGAGCCAAAAGACAACATGCATGTGTGCGCAAGAATATGTTTGGAAGTAGATCTCATAAAAGGCCTCCCAGAGGCAATAAAGATCAAGGTCAACCAGTGGACACACATTCAGCAGCTGGACTACGAGAAAATACCATTTAAATGCAAGGTATGTCACAAGTATGGTCATTTTGCAAATAGGTGTCTTAAAAAAATAGAGCATGAAAATGTAGAAGAGAAAGAACCTACATGGAAACAAGTGAAAAGGAAAAAACCTACCAATAAGAAAACCACATCAAATATCTATCAGTCCCAAGAAGCAAATGAAACAACCTCTTAGCCTCTAACAAAGGTTATTCCTCCTGATCACACAACTCTGAATCCTTTTGAGCCATTAGAAGACTCCTTTGATCTACCCTCTCCCAGATCCCCACCTTCAAACCCCACCTCTTTAGCTCTCATGTCCTCCCCCAACCCTATATCCTCTCCACCTCCTCCCTTAGTGGACCGCATTCTAACTAGAAACGAAGCCAAAGAAATCCCCCAAGCCTAGGATTAGCAAAAAAAAGTGGGAAGGAAATCCAATAAATAAATCAGAGATGAGGCAGCAGCTAAAGAAATGGCCCTAGAAACGCAACAGCCAATGGACTCATTCCTTGGGAAACAAACAAGAAATCGTGAAAAAACTCAGCAAAGAGGAAAGGGACGACCACACCAACACAACAGTAAATAATGATAGTGGTCTCTTGGAATTGTCGCGGCCTTGGTACCTCCTTTAAATTCAATGCAGCCCAAGACATTTTAGCCAAGGAACAACCAAACATATATATGATCCAAGAGACCAAACTAAACAAGCAACAAAATCAAAAAATGATTCAAAAACTAAAAAATTATGAAGGAGTAGCGTTAGAAGCCACAGGAGCATCAGGAGGAATCAACACCATTTGAGATAAAAGAAAATGGGAACTAATGACACAAAAAATCAGCAAACACTAGATTCAAAAAAAGTTGAGAAATCTCAATACAAAAGAACAGTATAGCATTATAAATGTGTACTCCCCAAATCACTATAGAGAGAAAGAACAATGTTGGAAATCAGTTAAAGAAGAAATAACAGAGAGACAAAGTGGGAACTTAATCCTAGGAGGAGACTTAAATATGATAAGGAATACAGAAGAAAAATTTGGTGGAATCTTCCGCAATGATCCATCAAGAGAAGCCCTTGAAGGAATAATAGAAGAACACAAATTAGTAGACATTCCACCAAGCAATAGAAAATACACATGGAACAACAAAAGAATAGGAAAAAACAACATAAAAGAAAGGTTGGACAAAATTCTTATTCATGAAAGCATAGCAGTTGCTTATACTCTTGTGAAAATTAAAATTGTTCACAACTCAGCTTCAGATCACAAGCCAATGGTGCTAACCTTGGGAAAGCTAGAAAATAAAGGACCCCTTTCCCTTCAGATATAATTCAATTTGGGACAGCAAGGAAGATTTTGGCAAACAAATAAAGGACAGCTGGAAAAAAAGTGTCATAGGATCTCCTCATTATGTTTGGGAAACTAAGCTAAAGAACCTAAGGATGCACTTAAAAAATTGGGCAAGAGAAAATGATCTCCAGGACAAAGCTAGGAAAATCGAATTGCAAAAAAAAATGGATAATCTTTGCAAGGAAAAAGAGAATAAGGAATAAAGTAAGCAAGATCATATACAAGAAAAGGAAATATATCTGGAAATATATAAGCAAAATAGGCGAGAAGAAGAGGAAAGCAAACTGAAATCAAGATGCCTCTCGCTAAAATCTGGTGATAAAAATACAGTCTTCTTTCATAATACAATGAAAATAAGGAGGTCAAAAATTTAGATTGAACATATTCAAGTAAATGGTCAAGAAATAAAAGGAGTTGAAGAAATAAAAAATGCAGCCCATAAACACTTTAAAGAACTCTCAATAAGTGACCAACAGGTAGCTAATGAAGAAATTTTGCAGCATATAAAAAAAAAAATAAGCGACCAACAAAACAGGGAATTAGACAAAGAAATTACTAAGGAAGAAGTCAGAGAAGCTGTGTGGAATCTCCACACTAATAAGGCACCAGGTCCAGATGGGTTTACAATGGACTTTTACAAACATCATTGGGAAATTATCAAAAAAGATCTAATGAGAATGCTCAAAAATGCTTTCCAAAAAAAAAAGATTGGAGGAAATACAAAATCCTCCTTCCTAGCCCTCATTCCCAAAGAACCCAATCCTACAACTTTTAACAGATATAGGAAAATCTCCCTTTGCAACTCGTCTTATAAGATACTCGCCAAAATTCTAGCAAACAGAATGAAAAAATTACTTCCGGAAATAATTTCAGAAAACCAAGGAGGATTTGTCCCCAAGAGGCAAATCACATACAATGTGATAATTGCTCAAGAGACTATTCACAACAGTATCGAAAGAAAGGAGAGAGGAATGATTTTTAAGTTAGATATGGCTAATGCTTTTGATAGAGTTAACCATAACTTTCTCACAGCAGCTCTCAAAAAGTTTGGCTTTTCAATAAATTTCATAGAGATTATCCAGGCATGTATATCAAATCCATGGATAGCTCCATTAATCAATGGATGGCCCAATAAATTTTTGCAAAGCACACAAGGGTTGAGGCAAGGTTGTCCGCTTTCTCCATTCTTGTACATCATCATGGCTGAATTGCTGAGTGCTATGCTAGAAAACCAGAGAAAATAGAAAAAAATAATAGGGATCCAAATATCGAGAGGAGTCAAATATATAAATCACTCTCTCTTTGCAGATGATACCCTTCTCATAGGTGGGGCATCCTGCATTATAGCAAGACGATTCAAAAAAGTCTTGGGTGAATTTCTCCTAGCTTCAGGAGGAATTTTAAACAACTCCAAATGCAGAATTTATTGCTGGAATACCTCAACAAAAAAAAATGCAGCGTATCTCACAAATAATGGAAATACCATTACAAATAAATTGGAGCCACTTCACTTATCTTGTGTTGCCCTTAGCAAAGGAAGTGGTAAAATCATAAGTCTGGAACAAGCAAGTGGAGAGAATGAGGGAAAAAATTCAGAATTGGGGAGTGTTGTGGCTCAATCTGGCAAGAAGAGTGACATTGTTTAAAGCACTTCTCTCAGCCTTGCCTATATATCAGTATGCAATCATTATGGCTCCGACAAGTGCCCACAAGCAAATGGAACTGATAATAAGAAGCTTCCTCTGGCAAGGAGGAAAACAAGATAGTAAAAAATTCAGCCTTGTTAGATGGGAGCAAGTTACTCTTCCCTATGAAAAAAGAGGTATAGCAATTCATCTGCCAGGACTAATGAACATTGCTCTAAGGACAAAAATTATCTGGAGAATGATAAATGGGAACGGTCACTGGTGGGAAAAATTTCTAACAATGAAATACTTAAATTGTCATAGAACAAAGCTGCTCACTAATACTATTCCAGACAAGCCATGCACCCAAATCTAGAAGTTGGTTAAAAAGATAATTCCTCTTATTAGAGATCAAATATCCAAAAATCCAGGGAATGGCAAAAAAATTTCTATCTGGGAGGATAGAATAATGGGGAAAACCCCTTAAATCAGCAACAAAATTTAAGAGGACTTCAGAGATGGATGGAAGAGAAAAGTTTTAACACTCTTTATTCTATTTCGGATTGGGATTAGAATAACTAGGTAAGATGGAAAAATCTTGCTACACCACCAAGACTAAAACGTAAGTGGGAAATTTTAAAAGTTCATCTGGCGGGGGCCGCACCCATCAACAAAGAAGAGCAGGATGACTTTGTTTGTGACCCAAATGGAGGGGATTACACAGTGAAATTGGGGTACAACCTCCACCAAAAACTTCACAATCAAAATGATTGGAGTATTTGGAAGGCAGCTTGGAAATCAAAGAGTCTGCCCAAAATTAAAGTCTTCACCTGGACCCTTCTCAAAGGAAAAATTCTTGCCTCTGAAAATTAAAAGAAAAGGAATACAAGGGCCCTCAAAATGTGTCATGTGTCAAAAGGAGGAAGAAACAATCCAACACCTCTTCATAAAATGTATGGTGTTGAGAGAGTGTTGGAAACAGGCAATAAGTCCTTCGGAAATAAACATAAATCCAACAATTTAGTTGACAACTCTTCATAAAAACTGGGATATGGAAATGTCTCCCTTCAATCCTGTGTTGGCAAATTTGGTTAGCCCGAAACAAATGCATTTTCAAAGAATAAAAGCCAAATCTAGGCAAGATCCTAGCAAAAACTTGGAGCCAAGTTGTAGAGATAATAAGTACAAATGGAATCTCAAAAATGAACCAAAACAATTTACAACAAGAAGAGAAACACTGGTACAACAAAGCAATGTTAGAAAACAAAGTAAAAGCAGAAGCTATAGCAAAAAATAAAGAATTTCACACAAACAAGAAATGGAAATTAAGATTGGAGGATAAAGAATTTTCAAAATGGATAAAAGAACAAAAGAGACACATTCCTTTTTTTTACGGAGCTGCAAAAAATAACCTAGGTAAAGAAGGGGTAGGCGGAGTTATACTAGATCCAAATGGAAACAAAATAATAACCTATGAATGGAGCCTTGGAGAAATGACAAACAGCATGGCTGAAGCATACAACCTTCTCCTAGGTGCAAGGCTTTTAAACAAAAATGCAATCAAGGAACCTATGATAATAGGGGACTCATATATCATAATAGCTTCTCTGGATGCCAAAAGGGACTTCAAAAGCATAGCCATCAACAAAATCTATCAAAGGATCAGAACAAGTTTTGAAAGTCTGGGAAATATAACCTTAAAGCATGTCCTAAGAAACCAAAATAAGGACGTTGATAGCCATGCCAAAAAAGCAATTGACGGACCAGTTTGGATTGTCAAAGAAAATAATGAAGTTTATGAAGAAATTATACCATGACCCCCTCACCCAGTATGAGGATCGAGACCATGACCCATGTGCACTTGCACAGGCCCCCAGGTGACCCCAAACAGTATGGCAATCAATAGCAGCAGGTCTCTCCTCAACAGAGACCAATAAATCAGGAACAGAAACCACAAAACAACGAAGAAATGCCGCAAAGCAAGAGTGAGGAGACAGATGAAGAATCATCGCACAGGAATCGTTGGATCTCGACAATCAATAGACAAGGAACGACTCCAATAATAGCGGAAGAGGAACTCGGAGTAGTCGTCGCAGTCGTCGATGGTGGCAGATCTACGACCATCGGGCGCTATCATGCTCGAGAGTTAGTCAAAGAGAAAAGGCGTGAATTCAAGCAGGAATGGTATTTCGGGATGAAACTAAGTGGTAAGTGGTTTTAGGAGGGAACCACCCGATTCCACTCACCAATGGACACGTAGCAAGAGGGTGGAGTGAGAATACCGCTTTATCAGATGGGTATTCTCCGTGCGCTTTGTCCACCCAAAATCCTTGCCTGCCGTTGGATCCACCGCGAGTGGATCGACAGTGGTGGTGTGACGTGCAAGTTGTTTGATCGGCGAACGAAGGTGTCTGTCAGATCTGATGGAGGAATTTCTACGGTGGAGATTGAGCCTAATAAAGGCACGCTTTGAAAATTGTGCCAAGGCTTTGGATAAGCGAAAATTGTTATTTCCCGTGTGTTTGTGTTTATTCCCACTTTACGAGGATAAAGGTTTATGGTTAAGTCTGCTTTACCCAAAGTTAAGTGCGGGTTTGGTTTCTGCGCGAGGCTTAAGGAGTTCAATTCAAATTTTGGAAAGTTATCCCATAGCTCAAAACCATGACACCAGCACTTTAGTTTTTGAAGTTTATGGATTCAGGGTGGCAAAAGTAGTTGTGGGGACTGCGCTCCCAATCTACGCACTACTTTTGAACCTGCCCTCCTCTGATTGTACAAGGAACTAGCTTCCTTTTCCTTGGTTTTTTTTCTTTTTTTGCAATATATAGAAAGTAACCGACCGTGTTAAAAAACAGAAAAGAAAAAAAAGGAAGACCTCCTACAAAATCCATAGAAAGACTTTCCCATGGTCGTGAAGGCACTGGAAGTGGTGTGTACAATCCTAGTTTCTTATTACTAGGATTACTGACTGCACACAATGAACAACCTCTGATAAAACATGACACACTTTCAAGCTAACAAGGCCAATAAAAATACCTCTGAATATTTGCCATTGTTTTACTTACACCGAAATGTCCAGCAATAAGAGAAGTGTGAGCTTCCCTTGTGACATTTACTCTCTCTCCCTATGGAACAAATTTTTTTCCCAAATGATACAACAAATTATCATGTACATGGTAGTCTAATTCCTCAACTTGGTGGCCTTGACTCAAGTTTAAATATACCTCTTGAAAGTTAATATCCTGTGTGTACTGTTCAACATAACTTTCAGGCATAACAGAATGGTTTTTGAGTTGAATGGCTACATTAATAACTTGTCTAGAAATCATATCAGCAACTCTATTATAAATACTTTCTTGTACCTAATTACCAAGTGGAATTGATGTAAAAATCCCATCCAATGAAAGTACCTTGACTGCTGCAATTTAGTTTGAGATTGTAGATATTGTAGAGGCTAATGATCGGTGTGAATAATGGTTTCTTTTCCCATCAAGTAATGCTTCCATTTCTTCACACTTTGTAACAATGCATAAATCTCTTTATCATACATAGGATAATTAATAACAACACCATTAAAAATCTCATAATGAAATGAAATGGGCTTACCATGTTGTAAAATAAATGCACCCATGGCGTAGTCACTTGCATCTGTTTGTATTTCAAAGGGTTGTTTCAAGTTCGGTAATGATAAAACTGGGGCTGAACTAATCTTTTGTTTCAAAGGATCGAATTCTTTTTGTTGTTTTCCTCCCCACGGGAAGACAACCTTCACATAGTTCAAAACACGTAGTGGAGCTGCTATGGAAGAGAAGTTAGCAATAAACATCCTCTAGTACTGTGCTTCTCCCATAAAACTCCTTACTTTTGTGACTGATTTGGGTATTGGCCTCTCAGCCACCCCATTTTCCTATGGGTTGTGGGTGCTATCAACTCTCATCAAATACCTTCTTTTGCACATAAATTCTTAAATTCATTCGACATGTACTCACCTCCATTATCACTCCTGAGAGCCTTCACCTTCTTTCTCGTTTCTTTCTCAACCAATGTCTTGAATTATACGAACTTGGAGAATGTCTCATCCTTCTTTTGCATGAAGAAGATCCAACAGTTTTGTGAGAAGTCATCAATATAAACGACAAAAAATTGTGCCTAGAAGTGGAGGCTATCAAGAAAGGTCCACAGACATCAGAGTGGATCCTTTCAAGGACTACATGGGATTTATTGTCCCGATCATGGAATGTGTCTTTTGTCTACTTCCCCAAGGTACATCCTTTGCATACATCATGCTGCTCAAGTGATTCTTTGGGGAGGCCTAAGGTTATCTGTTGCATGATCTTCAAAGCAACATGATGCAAATGGCCAAGTCTTTTATGTCAAAGTTCACCGACATCACAACTCTGCACCTTCTCCGCCTCTGTGCTCAATGCATCAC
Organism: Pinus tabuliformis; assembly: GCA_031772625.1. Classification (NCBI taxonomy): domain Eukaryota; kingdom Viridiplantae; phylum Streptophyta; class Pinopsida; order Pinales; family Pinaceae; genus Pinus; species Pinus tabuliformis. The sequence continues at coordinate 922,755,632 of CM062805.1, read as the reverse complement.
AATCCCCCACATCTAGCTTGTACAGGTTCTTCACACGAACCCCGATCTTCTTCATCTATCTTGTGGCTATGTGTCTCAGGAATGCCTTTCCTTTGCTGAAGATCACATCATAACCACTGTCTTCCATGACTGCAATAGAGATGAGATTTTTCTTTAGGCCCGAAACGAACATGACATCCTTGAGCTCGAGGGGGGAGCCCGACTCCATGTGAAAGGTGATTGTGCCAATATCAGTCGTTGTATACCTTCTATCATCCCCCATTCCGTTGTGCATCTACAAGTATTTTTCCTCCAGGTCACTAAAAAAATCTCTAGTGCTCGTCATATGGAATGATGCACCTGGGTCCAAGTACCACACGCTCCCCATCAATATGTTGACCATGCATGCAATAAGGGTAAAGTCAAGCTCAAACTATGAAGCTAAAGCTTCACCTGTTTCTCCTCCTAAGGTCTTCTTGTGTGGACACTTCGTGGCATAGTGCTCGAATTCATGACAATGTGAGCATTTAATTTTTGACAAATCTTTCTTATTTCCCCCTTGACTGGATTTTGGTTTGGATTGGGATTTGTTCCATTTTCCCTTCTTTGCCTTTCTATCCAATGCAAATTTTCTCCATCCTCACCCTTGGATGAAGTCCCATCTTTGGTATTCTGCCTTATTTCCTCCTGCACCAAATCAGACAATAAGTGCTCTCAACTAGGTAGTTTCTCCTTCCCATTCACTTAATCTTGATAGCTATGACATCCCTTGGGAAGACCTGAAAGGGCTAAGGTTACCAAGTATCCTTCAAGGATATTAATGCCAACCCAGTGAAGTTCATCACGACACTATGTAAACTTTCTCATATATTGCAGAATTGTGTCATTCTTCTACATCTTGATACTTCAAAGTTTATCCTTGAGCATCAGCTTCCTGTGGTCACTACTATTCTCGAACAATTCTATCAGTGCTTTCCACATCGTGAATGAAGGTTTTTTTTTCATGTGGATATTTGAGACAATATGATATCGTTCTCCCTCCAAGATGATTATGCTCACCTTGGCTACATATTTCTTCCATTGAGCAAGGTTCTGGGCATCAAATTCTTAAGGTTTTGCAACATTTGTCTTGATTTATTCTAGCAATCCATTGTCATCCAATATTGTCTCCATGCAGTCCTTCCATGCAACAAAATTAGAGGTGCCTTCCCAGACATAATCTAGCCTTATTCCATTGAAGTCCATCTTCTCATTTCTAAATAAATCCTACTACATTGATCTTCACATTTGAAACTCTCAGATACAACTTCGAATTTCCTATTCTAATTTGAATCCGACTTTGATACCATGTATAGATTAGGTGTAGATTTGCAACTGCTTGTGAAGTTTTATTCTAAATCACAAGACATATATCTACCTTACTGCTCTGTAGACATTAATTCACAATTTAGAACAAAAAATTCAGACATGAAAGAAGAAATAACACACATGCACTACATATTTTTATCTGAGGAAAGCAATCTGCTAAAAAGCCCAATGCCTCTTACATTAATCAAATGAAATAGAGATGTATTACAATTGATTTTCTCAATTGAGCTCATCCTGCAAGTGCACAACCTATCTCTCTGCTCACTTAAGGCCTCTGAACCAAACTTAGTCAAATTTTTCCTCAACTTGAGCTCTTATTTCCTTGCATTGTTCTGATGAGACTCGGTATTGCAACAAGAATGTTGCAACTCTCAAGGCTACCAACTTTAATTATCAACCCGTAGTTCGTACAAACTTAAGAGGTATCAGCACTATATGTGTAGCATACAATGTGTCTTTCCTTTGATGTCATGATGTAATGGAGTGAATTTAATAAAATCAGATCCTAAACTAATTGCAAAAAATGAAATGCTCGAAATGGAAACCTTAACCTATTGCAAGAAAAAAAATACAAGGAAAGAAACCTATTCTAATTGCATAAATTAAATTTCATGAAGTAAATGTCAAAACTTACATTTCAAATAGTTTATGTCCATTAACAGAGTTCATTGGATGTGGCAATCATCATTGTATTATCCATTTCATAAATTTGTCCATTAGCCCAAATCGCTCAAATGTTTTGCATGGGTAAAGAGGCAAGTCCTAAGTGGTTTATAGTACTCCCTAATAATTGATTTAGAGCCTAGGGGTATTGATTCAACCATAAGGGACTATAACAAAACTTCTTGAGTGAATCTGGGAAAGTATATAAATGTTGGAAGGCTGCTACAGGAGATCCTGTAGTTACTACATGAAACTGCAGATTTACTTCAGGAACTATAATTCACTGAATGACCAAGAAAATCAAATCCAAATTCGATGGGACAATTTTTTTTATTGACTAGGATGTCTTAGGTCTCCATTCCAAGTGGAATAAATCAAAAATACCTTTGTTAACCCATGCTAAAAAATAGCAGAAAATTACTGTTCTAAAATCTAAAAATTCGAGAACTCGTGAACTAGTAAATCTATCAAATGCCTAACCTAATCAAGTGCAAATGCAATGGGGTAATTTTTTTTATTAACTAGAATTTTTTTGTGATCTAATGAAAGTGTAATAAACTCAATTGAAGCTCGTTAGAGCTCTCCAAAAAATAGCATAAATTTACTGTTATTTGCCACAAAGGACTTCCATAAATCTAGATTTAGGAATAAGCAAACTAATCCAAGTAACTAAATTATTAATATGAAATTCCAAAGTTGTTCCAAAGATGAAATGATGCTTGTTATCCTTAAAAATGACTTACTTCAACCATTTAACCAAATCCTACAATAAGAAATCATCAATATTAAATGCAGAAATAGATAAAAAAAAAAAAAAAAAAAAAAAAAAAAAACAAGAGATGCGTGTGAATAAGTGAAAGGAAGAAAAGTAAATAATACAAAATGGCTTTGAGGCTACTAAGATAGCCAAGCCCAAGGAAACTCAGAGTCCTATGAAGGAGATGAAGATTTAGAATTTGAACATGGCACCAATCTTCATTATTTTCATCAATACAATTACATCCCTGCAAGAAATGAAAGTGGAGCTGCAAAAATACAAGTTCTCTTCACACCAAGACTAAGAAAAATCAATCCCTGGAGGCAAATTCGACTTGGTACTTATAAAAAATGATTAGTAAGCATTCCCCATGAAAGGGGGAAGCTTTCCCCACTAAAATCCCTTAATTAGTGGATCTGGTTCCCAATACTATGAATTTGCATTAAATGACAAGGGAACAAATTCCAAGATTTTCTCAATCATTGGAGCTCTAGAATCTGTGCAATTATTTCAAAATATCTTCTTGATTTATTATTGAATATTGATCCTCCTGTAGTAGGGAGAAAGTCCCTAAATTATATCCTCCTCCAAATCTTCATAATATGCCTAATATTCTCATAATATTCCACAAAAATAAATAATATTAGGCGCAAATACGCAATTATCCATAAACCTTTTTAATGAACATATTAAAGATAAAATAACATTATATATTTCATAAAGAGATGTTTAATGTGTTGAAGGATGGTTAGATGAGACATAATTTATGTCTAATTTAGAGGCCCATCATAACCCCTGTTGAAAGTGTTGCTCATCCTCTGAGCAATTTAATGACCTCATTGTGCCTCATTCATGGCCTTGGTGGCCTCTCTCTTGTGCGTTCCTCAGTCCTTTCTCTTAAGAATCTTGACTATAAGTTCTGCAAGGATAAGCACAAAAATGTAGTTGTTCTTTTCATGATTGTTTAACAGTCTTTCAAGGAAAAAAACATAACTTTCCTCTCTCTTGAAACATTCATTCCATTTTCACTCATTTCTCCAAAACTGTTTGTGCATAGAAAAATCACAGTGTTTCTTGAGACCATTAACTTGCCTTCTTCCCCTTATTCAAGATGGGTTCTTGAATATTTTTCAGTTTGACAAGGTCTTCCACATCCTTTTCCAACCTCCTGCTACCTTTTTCCACCATTTGGACACCTCTGAATCCTTCAAAACGCCTTTAGATGAGAACTAGGACATCCTGTAGTCATAGAAAATTCTAGGGGCGAATGTTTGCCCTTTGGCGAAATTAAGGGGTTTTAAATTTTTAGTGGGCGAATATTTTGTATCATAGTACATTTTTACAAATCACCTCAAATAGCCCACCTTATTTTAAGGGAGAGGGTAAAAAAGGTAAATTTAGCCCTTGAAATTAGGAGTTACAATCTTCCATTCGCCCATTTCCAAGAATAGGTTTTATTTAAGTGAATCCTATGGGCCAAAGGCCCAAATACCATATTTATAAAAGAGGCATGGCAAATTAATAAAAATATAAATAAATGAGAGGTATGGTAAATAAATAAAACATTTTTTATATTTACTCCATAAGTCACCTTATATACATGCAAGGGTGTAAACAAATAAAAATATAAGTAAAATGGAGGTATGGTAAATAAATAAAACGTCTTTTTATACTTACTCAAAAGGTATGGTAAATAAATAAAAATATAAATAAACTAGACGCATGGTAAATAAATAAAACCTCTTTTTATATTTAGTCCATAACCCTCGTTCTATTTATGAAGGCTCAAGAAAGAGGTTTTATTTAAGTGAATCCTATGGGCCAAATACCATATTTGTAAAAGAGGTATGGTAAATTAATAAAAATATAAATAAACGAGAGGTATGGTAAACAAATAAAACATTTTTTTATATTTACTCCATAAGTCACCTTATATTTACGAACACTCAAAAAATGCATTATATTTAGGTGAAACCTATGGGCAAAATACTATGGGACAAATACCATGGACTAGATTGTTATTAATACCATGCAAAAAAACATTATTAACCCTAATATTAGTATTAATAAAAACAAAAATGGCACATGGTATTGACCCATGGTATTCACCTGGAATGTAGCCTATTTAAATGGGGAATTAAACCAGCATAGATCCATCTTTACTCTGGATCTACTAACCCCCGAGAGGTATCAAATATCGTGATATGCAAACTAGCATAGAGTGAAAAAATATTTGATCCGATCAAGAGTAAAAATGGATGTTGTAATTTAATGTATGTTAAACATTTTATCTTGGTTAAAATAAGAAATAAAATAAAAATCAACTATTAATTTTTATAAATTACTAATAGTAATTTTTAAGCTCCAGGTTTATGATAACCCATGGTAATACCATGGTATTCATGTGAGCATAGACTATTTAAGGGGGAAATTCTATCATCTTAGATCCATCTTAATTCTGGGTCTACCAAGTGCTCGGAGGGATAAATAGATTTCATCCCCCTAAGAGTGGTAGATGTGGAGTTAAGATGGATATAGGTTGGTTTTTATGATAATGAAGATATTAAATAGACTTAGGAAATTATATTGTAAAAACATCTTAAGGTGAATGGTTAAAGCATAGACATTGGACAAGTATATTTGTATACTTTTGTTTTAAACTGAAACAAATCCAGGGCTAAAAGGAATGGATTGATTGCACTAGTCATCCTTTTATAACTTTCCAACATATGATGGAGTAAACAGATTGTAATTTGGGTAATTTTTCTAATTGCAAATAGGAACATACTTGTGTATTGGCAGGGTGGTTACGAGGTCCCTAGAAGTGATGAATTTGAATTTTTCTTGGTTTTATATATAGTATTAGGTTTTTCCTCATGCTTTCTGTGAATGGCACGAGTGAATTTTATCCTACACCCACCAGGTTATCGATATGTAATTTCGGTAATTTTGATTTCAAAATTTATTTTAAAGAAATGCAGTGATTTCATTTGTGTATTCAATAAACACAAGATTTTATAATTGAGTAAAATATTCGCCATGCCTGGTGAGAGATTCGCCAAAAAATTATATATACATATCATATTATTGATAAAATCGCCTTCCATTTTTCTTATATACCATGGAGATTCGCCCATTTATTATACATGTAAATTTAGGGGGGGTTCTTAAAATTTTCCTTGCCTGTAGTAACTTCAGGAAATCCTGTAGCGATTCCTGTAGTAACTATAGGAAACCCTGTAGCAGCCTGTTTAAACTTGTTTTGAGAAGAAATGATAGTTTGAGCCTAGGGTAGGCCCTCAACTTGACTTCCATGCATTTCTCCCCTTTCTATAACATCTTTTAGGCCTTGGAAAAATGCTAGAAAGAGATTAGAGACCTCTTGGAAAGCCTCTTTTCATCACTACAGTTTCAGTTCTATTTTGATGGTGAATGGCTTCTTGCTTTTTGTTTCCTTCTTCTTCTCTTTTGTGGCCTAGATGATTGCCTAATGGCCTTGGAGTTATCTGTTTTGATTAGGTCTCTCTTAGGCACTACCATTTTGGGTTTTAGCAGTCCTTCCTTCTCTTTCAAGGTCTTCTAATTGTATGGGAGTGATGCAAAATGATGTAGAGGGTTTGGAGGATGATGTAAGGGCTCAGAGGGAGTAGTGTAGGTTTGTGAAAATGGAGAGGGTGTGCTCTGTGTGTTTTTTTCAAGAAATTTTCACGGTGAGACAAAGTGTAGGGCTTGTTATTGAAAAATATTAAATTTTTCTTATGAAATGGGATGGATGAATGATGGATAGATAGTGGATATGAAGTGGATGGAGGGCTTCGAGTGTTGTGGTGACTTGACCTTTACACAATTCTCCTCTTTTAACTGTTGTCCCCACGCCTTGAAGTCATCACCCTTCCTAATTTGGTTTTTCCACATTGCATGAGTGAAGGAGTTAGTTGTATTAACTAGTTGAAGGTGGTCGAGACAGCTAACCCATCCTTAGCTTATAAAACTGCATATCTCATGCATTGACAAAAAATTTCTAACTATAATATGCTCAAGAGAAGAGGTCGAGAATATTGCATACACGTACCTACTTAATGGTTGTTGGAGAGGCATGCATGTTGCTGCTAAGTTGATGATTGATCCATGGTCCTATGGAGGTGATAATTTCCTTTGTTTTCTTCTCCACGTGTCTTCATAGCTTTGTGATTCTAAACCTCTGTCTTATAGTTACTGTGAGCAAGCTATCTTAATCAAATCCGGCCTTCTTGGAGTGTTGGGCTAGGCCATGGTTGATGTTCACCTTCCCCACACTTTTCACAATCGTCATGCCCCTTACCAACACTTCATTTCACCTTCCCTACCTTCCTACAACCTTCAGCTAGTTTCATGTAGAAAACCAAGACATCCTATAGTAACTATAAGAAACCCTGTAGCAGCTTGTTTAAACCGATATCTCCTAAATGGTATACTAGATTGACCTGGAATTTTCTAAGCATGTTTCCATCATCCTTATGCATCTCCCCATAAAAAACAAATGGCCAATGGATGCACAAATCTTGAGAAAAATTAAAAATGGTTGTAGTTGATGGAGGTTGATTTCTCGAAAATTGTGCACTAGAATTTGTTGAAATTGTTTGGGCTTGTTACCATAATCCATATGCATCTCCCCATAAAACAACTTTGAAAATGGATGCACAAATATCAAGAAAATTCAAAAATGTTTGTAGGTGATGGAGGTCGATTTCTCAAAAAATGTGCACTAGAATTTTCTGAAATTGCTTGGGCATGTTACTATAATCCATATGCATCTCCCCCTTAAATATCTTGGTAAACGAATGCATGGTTTTCAATATATGACAAAAATAAATTTTTGCTCTATTTATTTTTATTTCCTGTAGTAACTATATGATCTTCCTATAGTATTTCAGGATAACAAGGAAAATGAGTGTTAAAAGCTTGGGAATGATAAGTGGATGCTGGAAATAGATGAAGGTGATGGATTGGCATGGCCTTGGTCCTGAATTATTTTGACTAGGCTTGTGATCAACTTTTCTTTTGGTGGATAGCTTGTTTTTGTTGCTTGTAGAGGTTGGAGAGCACCTACATTCATGAGAGAGAGATACATGGAGCAAAGATTTTTATTTTTTTCTTCTAGACCCACTAGTCGCCTCAATGAGGTTTTCAACTAGTAGGTCTGTCTAGGCGCCTCAAAAGAGGTTTTCATCTAGGATATTTTCTTTTTCTCATTTTTTCTCAACCCATTGACTGCCTCATGGAGGTTTTCAATCAATGGTCCAATCTCAGGTGCCTCAAAAGAGGTTTTCACTTGAGATTTTATTTTTTTCTCTTATTTTTCATTTTTTATTTCTTTTCCTATCCTACTCTACTTGAAAAAACAAAATCATTTTCAAGTGTAGGAATACTTCCAATAAAGCCAAGCGCACATCGAGATGACAGATAAAATGATGTGTAGGCTTGAAATATATGCTTTGGCAGGTACCTGAATATGAGAGACCAACTTCTTTGATTGAGATGAGATCAAGATTGTTGAAGAAGAGATCAGGATGCTCCTAGTCCACTTGTTGATTTGGATCATCTTGGATGTCTTCTTCTTCCATGAAATTCACATCTTCTTCCTTTTGCTGATTCTTCTCATGAACACATAGAGGATCTGTTAGTAAACATGAGGGCACTTTCCCAATCTCTGACTTTGATGTTTTCTCTTCGTCAAGTGCAACCCGTGATTCTTTGGTCTTTTCACTTGAATCTTCTTTTTATGCATGTTATCCTTCAATGATATCAAGAGAATCTATTTTTTATGATACTCTTCCTGAGCTAAGATGAATACCATTTAGATCAAGAGGAGATGTTTGGAAGTGCTTTACCTCGGCATTGTAAGTGGGTTGAGCTATTTCATTGTGTGGGTTAAGAAATGGTGGTACAGGTAGTTGAGTGGGAGTGGATATTTGAGATGGATGTGGTTGTGGTGTAGGTGGATGGTAGGGATAACATGGAGTTGATTATGTAAGATATTGAGAAAAACATTGAGGATATTGTGGATGGCTCCCATAAGTTCCTTGCCAACCTTGTTGCCAAGATTGGTTTTGGGGTTGAGATGGCCAAGGTTTCCAAGGAAAGGGTGCATTCCAATTACTATGAGATGGATGTGCATAAGCTTTAAATTGTGAATTAGGCTCTTGCATCATATTAGGTTGAATAGGTTGCCATGGTCCTCTTGGAGCTACATAACATAGTTGCATTGACAATTGACTTGCTCCATTGTCCTCTTGGTAAACTTCCTTCAACCTTGGTAATGAGGGGCAATATTTAATAGCATGTGATTATGCATGGACAACAAAATATCGGCATCTTCTTTTTCATCATCTTGCATTCTTAACATTTCTACTTGTTTGGTTAGATTGCTAAGAATTTATGTTTTAATGTCATCAAACCAATTTCCAAGTTTAGCTTGACTTACCAATCTTGATGTTGATTTACTTACTCTTGCCCTTCCTCTTGATATGTGTTTGCACGTTTCACAAATTTCTTCAAATGATAATTGGTATACATCTCCTCTACTCATGAGATCAAGGAGATCAATCCACTCATCCCTAATTGTTCTAAATAAGAGGGTTTTTAGTGTGCCGAATCCTAAATGATGTAGTTTTCCCCTCTTAACGTTATACATGAACTTCTCTATTAGATCCTCAAGGCTCTCATCTCCTTTTTTATTCATTATAGAGATTTCTTCTTTAAGATCACGATCTTTATATTTTTCTAGAAATATATTTTGCATCTCACTCCATGATCTTATTGAAGTAGTCCCTAAACTCATGAACCATTTAAGAGCTCTATCCTTCAATGTTGTTGGAAATAATCTCAGTTTTTGAGTGTTTAATAAGTAACCATAAGAACTACAAAGTATTTAAAATTCAAATAGAAAGGTTTCTAGATCCTCTGACCTTAGACCATGAAAGTTTGGAAGAAAATATGGAGGGATGTTCTTCATGTGCACACTACCATCAGTATCTTGAATGGGAAATATGAGAGGATCTTCGTCATTGTCATCATCTCCATCCATTTATTCTACATTATTTGACATCTATTCTTCTTCTACCTACAAAAGTGGATGGTGATGTGGGTCTTACTGCACCATGTGATCAAATGGGGGGGTGTGGGTCGGCGTAGGAATTTTTGTTTTGTTTTTATGATTGGATGAAAACACTAATGCAATGCACTTTTCTGTTCTTGAAATGAAATATGCCTAATGAAAATATTTTTTGTTTTTGAAAAAAGTAAAAATAAATGAATCAACTAGGGAAAAAAACAATGCATACTTTGACACCTCCCCGACAACGGCGCCAAAAAGTGATGAGCCTCGGTATCGCAACAAGAATGTTGCAACTCCCAAGGCTACCAAATTTAATTATCAACCCAGGGTTCGTACAAGCTTAAGAGGTATCAACACTATATTTGTAGTATACAATTTGTCTTTCCTTTGGTGTCATGATGTAATGGAGTGAATATAATAAAATCAGATCCTAAACTAATTGCAGAAAATGAAATGCTCGAAATGGAAACCTTAACCTATTGCAAGAAAGAAAATACAAGGAAAGAAACCTATTCTAATTGTATAAACTAAATCTCATAAAGTAAATGTCAATCATTACATTTCAAAAAGTTTAGGTCTATTAACAGAGTTCATTGGATGTGGCAATCATCATTGAATTTTCCATTTCATAAATCTGTCCATTAGCCCAAATCATTGAAATGTTTTGCATGGATAAAGAGGCAAGTCCTCAGTGGTCTTTAGTCTTCCCTAATCATTGATTTAGAGCCTAGGGGTCTTTATTCAGCCCCAAGGGATAATAACCAAGCTTCTTGAGCGAATCTAGGCAAGTATATACATGTTGGAAGGTTGCTACATGAGATCTTGTAGTTACTACAGGAAACTGCAAATTTACTACAAGAAACTATAATTCACCGAATGACCAAGCAAATCAAATCAAAATTGGATAGGACAATTTTTTTATTGACTAGGATATCTTAGGTCTCCATTCCAATTGGAATCACTCAAAAATACCTCTATTAACCCATGCTAAAAAATAGCATAAAATTACTAGTCTAAAATCTAGAAATTCGAGAACTAGTGAGCTAGTGAATCTATCAAATGCCTAACCTAATCAAGTGCAAATGAAATGGCGTAATTTTTGTTATTAACTAGAATGTTTTTTTGATCTAATGCAAGTGGAATTAACTATATTGAAGCTTGTTAGCATGCTCTAAAAAATAGCATAAATTTAATGTTATTTGCCACAAAGGACTTCTAGAAATCTAGATTTGGGAATAAACAAACTAATCCAAGTAACTCAATGTTAACTATGAAATTCCAAAGTTGTTTCAAATATGAAATGATGCTTGTGATCCTGAAAAAGAAATTCAACCATTTAACACAATCCTACAACCATAAATCATCAATACTAAATGCAAAAATAGAAAAAAAACAAAAACAAGAGATGTGTGTGAATAAGAAGTGAAAGGAAGAAAAGTAAATGATACAAAAGGGCTTTGAGGCTCCTGAGATAGCCAAGCCCAAGGAAACTGAGAGTCCTATGAAGGAGACCAAGATTTAGAAGTTGAAAATGGCAACAATCTTCATTATTTTCATTAATGCTCTTACATCCCTGCAAGAAATGAAAGTGGAGTTGCAAAAATACGATTTCTCTCCACATGAAGACTAAGGAAAATCAACCCCTGGAGGAAAATTCGACTTGGTACTTATACAAAATGATTAAGAAGCATTCCCCATGAAATGAGAAAGCTTTCCCCACCAAAATATCTTAATTAGTGGATCTAGTTCCCAATACTAAGAATCTGCATTAAATGACAAGGAACAAATTCCAAGATTTTCTCAATCATTGGAGCTCCAGACTCTGTGCAATTGTTTCAGAATATCTTCTTGATTTATTATTTGATATTGATCCTCCTGTAGTAGGGAGCAAGTTCCTAAATTATCTCCTCCTCCAAATCTTCATAATCTGCCCAATATTCTATAAAAATAAATAATATTAGGCACAAATATGCAATTATCCATAAACCTTCCTAATGAACATATTAAAGTTAAAAATACATTATCTAATGCAAAAAGAGAGGTTTAATGTGCTGAAGGATGGTTAGGTGGGCCTTAATTTATGTCTAATTTAGAGGCCTATCATGTTCCTTGAGCAATTAGCCCTTATTATTTAGAAAATAATCTCAATTGAATTGCACAATTCCTTTATGTTGATCATCTAAATGCATGCAACACTAGTACACTTAAAACTAGTCTACAATTGATGTTACACTACCTTAGAATCTCCACCTCAACTAGCTAACTTGAATTTTCTGCATGCACTAGTTAATTGGATTGATTGATTAGATAACTGGGTGATCATTGAGTTTGACTGAAGTCCCACTGCTTAACTCACGTTCCACTAGTTCCTCCAAAAGTTGGAACTAGTTTAACTGAAGACAACTTGAGATAATTGATTTTGATTGCTACAAATTAGCAATCATCCATGCAGAATTGAACTCTAACTCTTCCAACTCGAATTTACTAAGTAAACTGGGTGACACAAGCCATGTCGCACAAGTTAACATCATCCAAGTTGTTTGCTGATGTGGAAATTCAAATTTTCTCAATTTAATCAAGGCAAAATCAAATTGAGAAATTCTTGCTGCATTTTTCAACAGAGAGAGAAAGAGAGTATTATGGGTCTTGTAATTTAAAGTGATATTAAATGGTTCTATTAAATTCGTTCAATTTCAAACTTGGGTTATAACCCTCGTCAAGATTGAAGTTGTCCGGAAAAATTACATTTGCTAAGGGTTGTGCGCATGATTTCACAGTCTTACTTCCATGTTATAGTTCTTTTCTTGGCCTAATTTTCTCTACTTCAACATAGCATGTCAAATTTCAAGAGAACCATATTTGTAATAGTGAACAAAATTTAAAGAGTTTGTGACTTGTCTTCAAACTAATATCATAAATATTATAATTTAGATTATACATGATGTTTCAAGAGTTCGAAGATAAAGGGTAGTTTTAAAAGCTTTACTAAGTTAAAATTGAGTATAATTAAGGAAACAAACTATGATTATATTTGTCGAAATAAGATTATACGTGAAATCCTAATATTGTATAATAAAGGAAAATATCAGTTTATGGATAATAAAACTCTAACTTGGAATTAGGGAAAAGTATGCCATGATATATGATGTTCAAGATTATCAAACATGTTGGGCTTGAACCTAATTTATACTCAAGCATTTATTATTATTTTAAGAAATTATTGTGCCTCCGTTCTCCCATGATGTGAAAATAAAGTATTTTCTTTGCCCATAATACAAAATAAAGGATATCGGTTATAAAGAAAGGAACTATAAACAACCAAGGTGATCATATTTAGGATTAAGAGATTATATTATATGTGGCATGAAAGTTTCAATGATCAAGATGTATAAGATCGATGTTACACTCAATCCAATAACAATAATTGAATTGTTGATCTAAAGCCTATTTACCATTTCATATTAGCGCTTTTCATTTACCATTCCATAAAATAAAATGTAATATCCTATGAGATCTTTGGTCATAAACAAATGATTTTCTGTTGCATTCATTTTTCCACTTTCCATTCCTTAACATCATTGATCATCATTGGCATCACTTAAATAAAGGACAAACCTCAAACCTCAGACTGAAATAAATATTAGATGAACATAGGAATTGGAGACTATTGTTGGATGTGTGTTGATGTGGGGAGAGACAAGGATAACATGTGAATCAACAAAGTTATTTGAGTTATTGTATTCTCTTCATGTTTTTTTCCCTTACCATATCCTTTTAATGCTTGATGTTTTTATTGTCATTTAGGCCATGTTTAATATATTTAACAAAACTTAGTAATGTGTTCATTACATATAGTATTATACTTATGTCTATTGATTCTCTGTATGAATGCATATATGAGATTTTTCAACAGAGGTAGCAAGGGAAACAAAAGAAGTAGAGGATGAAGGCCAAACATAATTTGGCATGAGGGAAAAAATAAAAGAATAAGGTTCTTGACTCAATTTGATACTAGTTCTAAAGAGTTTAACCAAATTATACAAATTAACCACGTTGATATTAGAGACCAACCCGTTTTACCTCCTCCCCTTACTTAACTTGATAACCAATTGCAACTACATCTTAGTATCGTGGACATTCCTAATCCTCCTTTGTAGCCCATGAAGGAATATGGGTGAGATAACAACCATGTACAACCCCCTTCTTGTATCAGTTATTGGCCCAACAGTGCTAGAAATACTCCTATTGCACTAGTTCTTAATCATATTATCCTTTCTATTTCCTCCTTTGCCTACCCTCCTCCTAGACATGACAAATAATCCCCCCCTATCTACCAAGAAGAAAGGGAAGAAGCCCCTATAGGACCAAAATTCTAACTCCTATGATTCAACATTTTCACAATCAAGAGGAACTCCAGTTGAAGCAAATGATGAATGTAAGAAGGATATCTCTTTTAACGACATGCATCCTGATTTATTTTAATTTTTAAGCTATTTACTCAAAGAACAATCTTGACATGTTTTTGGGGTTACATTGATACATGTGATATTTATTTTGAATATCTCTCTCTCTCTCTCTCACACATACACACACACACACATATATGCACAAGTGTGCTAAAGGTTATGTGTGTGTGTGTGTTTGTGTGTGTGTGTGCGCTAAAGGTTTATGATATTGATGCATATGATGATTTTATTTTATTCCATATATATTATTGATCATATTTATGGGAGTTACAAGGTTGAAATTCATGAGTTAGTAAAGTTCTAAGAGAGACTAGTGAGACCCACCTCCTTTTAGTTAACGATAATTTAGTACATCCATGATATTTTTCCTCAAACATATTTACTCTCTCTTAAAACATTAAATAAACTAATGAATAAAGGGTAGTTGAACTACTCTATTGTTTTCTCCAAAGATAAAAAAGAGAGAGTCATGAACGAGAGGAGAAAGAAATTCTATGTGAAGGGATTTCATGAAAGGTGGAAAAAAGATGGAGAGCATTTTTTTGCGATGTACATCAAGAGTTTGATGATGTTTTTCATTTCTTGAATTGATCCAATGTAGATTTTGCAATTCTATCTCTTTCTAAAAGAGTAAGTCTATCTCTTTCTTTTGACACTTAGTTTCCATTATATGGTTTTGTTTACATCTTTGGCTTCAAAGAATCTTCTCTTATTCTAATATTTGCAGGGATATGTAGAGACAAATTTATGTTGTAACTCAGATTGGTTTTTAATTCAATTATTGTTTATTGCTTTCTTATATTTTGCCTATTAAAGCATTGAATTATCTTATTGTAATGTTGTTATTTTAAAACATCCTTTTAGGCAATTTTTTATTTAAGATTTTCCTAATTATGAGTTTATAAAGTGTTCATTGATTCTATGTTTTTATTAGTTGATATAATTAGAAAGTTATAAAAAAATTAGAAAGTAAAAAGAGATTTTAGCTTTCAAATATTTACTTATTGAAATTTGGTTGTATAATTGAAGGGCTATAAACCCAAGGTAACGATCATGATTATCTCGCTTAGTGTGACAAGATTCAAAAGTGTTTTTGTGAGAAGCATCATAACTTCTCGCCTCTACAGTATGATTTTCCTTCTTCATTAACCTTTGGTATAATAGTCCAAATTGGGATCTTGTCACCAATAATTTTGTTTAAGCAAGAAGCATGGAAGACTATATGTACACATGATGATGGAGACAACTCTAATTTTTTATCTATACTTCCAATCCTCTACAACACCATATAGGTACCAATATACTATGGTTCTAATTTATTGTCTTTTAATGTTGCTTGAGAGACATCTATTTGTATGGTTTAGCCTAAAAAATACAACCCATTTCAAATTCTCTTTTGATATGATTAGTATCTTCTTGTTATTTCATGTTATTTTGTACTATAGGCAAGTTATCCTTCAATAGTTGGAGAACTCTTGTTGGTGCTCTATGTTGTCCTCCGTTGCGTGAATCTCCAGTTTCCCTCTAAAGGGTGACGTGATGGATGATGGATGATAGCCATAAATTTTATTAAATGGGGGCATTTTTTACGAAGCATGGAAGGACATGTTGTACCACCATTTTTCCAAGGGCAACAACTTGACCCATTCTGTTTGTTTAGCATATGCAAAGCAATGATGAGACATTTCTAGATATTTATTTGTAATCTCAATTTACCCATTGAATTTAGCATGGTAAGAGGAGTTGTGACCTAGTTGAGTACCCAAACAAGAAAATAAATCAATCCAAAAATTACTAGTGAAAATTGGATAACTATCACTTACAATATATTGGGTATTACATATCGATAAATTATTTCCATGAATGTTGCAGCTATATAAATCTACCTAAATAGATGAAAGGAAGAAAAAATACGTACGCTTTGTGTATTGATCCACCATTACCATGATGACATTCTTTTCTTTGGACTTTGGTAGACTTGTAATAAAATCCATCAAGACCTCTTCCCAATTTTAATTTCGCATGGACCTATAATAAAATCCATTAAGACCTCTTCCCAATGTCAATTCAACATGGCTAATGGTTATAGAAGACCCGAGGTCTTGATTGTTTCTCCCTTATTCTATTGGAAAACCAAACATTCAACTACCAAATTTTGAACAACAATTTTAATGTCATCCCCAAAAATATCCTTCTTGATAAGTTTTTAGGAGCATTGAATGTCCTTTTATAGGAGAAGAGTGCAATTTAAAAATGACCTTCTATTTGAATTAGAAATTATTACATAATTATCAGTGGTCCTCATACCACAATGAATCATTTTTCCAAACAAATTTATCTAATGCACTCAAGCTTCCTTATAGTTGATAAATCATATTGCATAAATTATTATGTTTCTTCCATTGTATCCTTTCTTCTTCCACCCTATCATATTGTAAAATGGAAATATCATAAAATAAGCCTTATGTATGTTTTTCTTCCTTTAAACTGCATCTACCACCACATTTTGTTTATTTTTTCATTTTGTAGATAATTTCAAATTTATAGCCTAGCATATTTGTAACCCATTTTTATTTCTCTTTCAAAGATAATTATTGTTACAAGAAGCACTTTAAACTATCATGATTTGTCTTTGCCATGAAGCATTCTCTTATTATGTAAGGGTGTCATTTCTTAATTGCATGTAGTATGGCCAAAATTTCCTTTTAATAAATGGGTTTGAATAATTTATGTCCTTTAAGTTGGAGGATTTAAAAGGCAAATGGCCTTCCTTCTTGCATTAAAATTTCACCAATCCCATGCCCTAGTGCATCACATTCCACAATAAACATTTTTGTGAAGCCAAGCATGACCAAGACATATCCCCCTTAAGTTTTTCAAAATATTTGGTTGCTTCCTGAGTCAAATAAAATGCATAATTATTCAATAACATTATTAGGGGTGTTGTTATTTAGCCATAATTATTGAAAAACTTGCAATAGTATCTTACCAGTCCTAATAATCCTCTAAGATTTTTCATAGTTTTGGGAATTGGCCTTTCCATCATAGCTTTAATTTTATAAGGGTCCATTGTTATATATTCCACTTCCTAAACCCTAAACACACACTAGGAAGGCTTTGTATATAGTTATCAATCCTCAATAGTTCTAAGAACATGTTATTCCCAATACTTTTTGTAGATTAATATATCATCAAAAATACTAACACATTTTATGGGGAAGGATTTAAAAATAGAAATTCATCAAGCTTTTAAATGTGGAAAGTGCACTGGAAAGGATAAGTGTCATCATTGAAAACTCATACTATCCTTCTTGTGTTCTAAATGTTATCTTTGGGATGTCTTCTTTCCTCATTCGGATTTAACGATATCCAAAATGGGGATTCAACTTGGTGAAGAAACGTGTTCCCTACAATTCGTCTAATTATTCATCATGATGAGATTAGGAAACTTATCTTTAATGCTAATATTGTTGATATCACTATAATCTAGACACATATGCCATGAACCTTTCTTTTTGTAAACCATCAACATGAGTGAAGAGAAAGAACTTTGGCTAGGTTGAATGATGTCATTCTCTAACATTTATTGAACCAAGTATTTAATATTACGTTTTGGTGCATATGGGTACTTGTAAAGTCTAATTTTAGGTGGCACACTTTTTGGTTACAAATGAATAACATGGTCATGATGTCAAGCAAGTATAATACCTTTGGGCATCTCTCTAAATACCTTGGAATGATTGTCAGTGACTCTTTAGAGATCCATGGGAATAGAGGGTATAGATGTTTGAACATCTAATGAACACAATTGTGCATATACACCATAGTGTCCCATTTTAGAAAAAATTTCATGTTATTAAAGACATTTTCACTTTAGATGGTTTCCCTTTCAAACCTCTATGTTCAATTTTTTTTTTTAAGAAAATCTTATGAAATGTTTCTAAAAGTTAAAAGTTGTTCCTAATTATTATAAACATTGGAGCCCTAATATAAAATCAACATCACCCATTTGGATTGTAATCATTAGACTATCCCATAAATACTCCCCCATAATGAGCTTAATAGTATGCCACTTCTAAATTATTTATGGTACTTCCATTTGTAATCATTATTTGAAACTCTAGTGCTAGACATATAAATAAATTAAGAAGTTTGGATAGTTTTCAATTAATGAATTTATGGGTACTACTAGAATCAATCGACATTACTATCATTTTATTTTATATGTATACTTCTTTATTAAGAGTTTGAGGAGCGTTGATGCCAACCAACGGATTACACAATATGATTGGACTAGCCTCTTCTAGTTATGGATCTTGCAATAGTTCTAGTGCTAGATCTTTTTCCTCTTCATAATCTATGTAGAATAATTTCATTTGGTGCACTTACGCCCCTTACTATACTTGTTGTCACAATTAAGACATAGTCCCTTTTCTCTTCTTTCATCCATTTACTAAGGCGCCAACCTTGTAGGTTGAGTGAGGTTAGGAGAGGGAACATGATGCTCCATACAATGGTTAGTGCCCACTCTTTTAATAGTCATATTTTTACTTTCAACTTTTCTTGCCACATTAAAAGCATGCTTTAAGGATTAAGGTTCCAAGACCTCATGTTGAATTCCCACTTTGAAGTGCCATATAGAGATATAAGAAATCATCCTGTAATGTTCCAAACTTAAGAAAACGTTGATATGTAAAAACAAATGTGATTCATACACATAAAATTAAAAACGATCAACAAATACTCAATACACATCAGAAATGAGGACCAGCTGAGCCATTTTATTAATGGAATGGAGAAAGTACAATATTATGGAAAATCCACCTAGGCTTGCCTCAAGGGCAAGCTTGACAGAACCCAAGTTTCAAACAATAATCTCAATACTAGAAAGATAACTACTCTAATGCTTTGCATTGTATCCTAGCAACTGCACTATTGGCTGGAAAGGAACTGCAAGAAACCCCATCTCCGGTGCTCAAAAAATTATGAAACTTCATCCCCACACTCCTTGGACAAAACCCACAAAAACCCAGAAAGGGCTTGGCCCTGAATCCAACCTCCAAAATTCAGCCTCTTCTATGGCCTACACCCTCCAAACTACTCTAAGAATACAACATGCAAGGAATGGCCACGAAATCCTCCTCCAAGCTCTGAAAGGGAAGAAAAAACCACTCCAAGTATCTCCTCTAACCTCCATGGCAAATCTCAGCCTCAAGGACTGATACTCTACCCACCCAAGGAGCTCCTAGTACTACCTCTGTGCTGACCCAAGTAGTGTAAAGACATACTCTCAAGCAACAAGCTCAACCAACTCCCAAACTCCCCCATATGTCAATAATCCTCCCTAACCTCCTCTCTGGAGAATCTCAATCCCAAACTCAACTACAAGACACCAACAACAAACTCGGCATCCTCTCCACTGCATCCTCCAGTACTACGTGTTTTCACCTAGATTGAACCTCGGGCTGAAGGAAGGCAATGCCAGGGTAACCACAAACCACGCTTAGCCAAGTAGCTAGCCCTACTAGGCCAGGAGAGGGATCTCTCTGTAAGGATCTCAGCTAAGATGACTAGATCAAGAAAATGATATTAGGCTAGGTATAGTAGCACAAGGTTTGATTTGATTTTGAAGGGTTTTGTTGGATCAGGAGGAGCCAAACAGTTAGGGAAAGGAAATTAGGTCAAAATTGCAGGGTGTTCGATGGGGCAAGGTAGGCACAAGGCTCAGCACTCTAAGGTTTGATGGGTGAGGTGATTCAAGACAGGTGAGGAGCTAGAAAGAGCATGTAAGCAACATGGATTCTTCCTAAACTGAAGAAAACATAGACTGTGAATATTTTCCCAAAACAGAGCATAAATATTATGGGTTCTGCCTATCAACTTGAAAACATCCACTTAAAAGCAATGAAATGATTGATGAAGTACAAAAAATATTCTAACATATGATCACAATATATAAAACTAAACTAAACATCATACCACATGGATCCCAAAGAAATAGCTGCAATTTTTCATTAATCTCCTGCTGAAACTAATACAAAATGATGTCTACTCAAAGCATAAGCATCCAACTAAGTCCAACCCTTTACAATGAGAAAGAAGAAGAAGATATAGACATTTATTCAACCTCCTCCCATCCTCAGGGGTCGAATCCCTAATATGAGGAGCTAATCTAACCAAAACTAAACAAGAAACTGGAATCTAGGCATCCTAACAACTTACCTCTACAAGTGAGGACACTGATTCATTTATCCTCAAGATGACTTTTAATCTAATGAATCTACCTTCTAGTACTTATTATCCATCATATTTACATGCCTAGTCATCATTTACATCAATAAAACACCATATATGAGAGGAAACCCAAAATTACAGTAAAGGCACAGTGAAATAGACACTCAGCACAATTTTTTTCCTATGCGCAACGCCCAAGCCCTATGCGTAGCACTTTTTGCAGGTCCATTTTGGAGGCCTTCCCGATGTCCAAATTGAGCTCATGATAGCTCACTGGAAAGCTCTTTAAGTCTTATTTCCAGAACATCTATAATTTCTTCATTTGAAGCTAACTTTACCCCTCAAAAACGGATTCTCCCAAGACTGATTCTGTGTGTCCAAAAAAGGGCACAAAGGTCATTTTTTGGGTGTTTTTTGACATTTTCGTTAACCAGTTCTGCTCTAAAAGCTTAGAAAATGCTTATGGTGCATGTGCTCATCATTTTGAATCCAAAAATGCTGACCATTACCTCATTGGATTCCCTTAGGAAAAGCGTAGCGCCACTGGAGACAAAATTTCCGTGTGAAAAATTGCCAAATTATTCAAAAGGCAAAAATTCTTCGAAACTTGCTAAAAATTTGTGGAAAATACCACCATTAAGTATCTTGATCAGCCAAGGAAGCTTGAGAAAGCAACCTAAGCCTATCATCTTCCTTTTTGCCTTTGAGTGCTTGTTTTAGATTTGTTTTCATTCGCTTAACCCTTATGTTGCAAATCTTGTTCCGGGTCCTATAATGGCGAGCCATGTGCCTCATGATTCGATTGTCCCTGTTGGATTTTTGGAGCAGCTTCTCCAAATACAAATTGACCCTGTCAAGCCAAATTTCTCTATCCTCCTTAATTTCCTTCTCAATTCTTTGTTTTGCAGTCAAGGTAGAGGGTGTTTCTTCCTCTTGCATTGTTGATTTGCCCTTGTCACTTTGCCTCTTTGCTTTGAGAAGTTCCAGCTCCATGAGGACTTGTTTGTCACTTAGTTTCTTGTTCTCCTACTCAAGGTATGAAATGACATACTTAGCTCTCGCCAAGTTGTCCATCAGTGCTTGGATCTATGCATCTTTTTCCTTTATGGTGATGTTTTCGTTTGTTGCCTCATCTTGAGCCTCCAAGTCAACTATCTCAATGCCATGATGGATGTGTGGTTGTTCTGGTTCATCATCTTCCATCAAATCAAATTCCCTTTCCTCCTCATCATCAAGGCTTTCCTCCAGCACCTTTTCTTTCCCTTTATGCAGCTGTTGCACCTGTTGTACCTGTTGTGTCGATGAAGAAGGCAAAGCCCCTTCCACATTTTGTGGAGCAAGCATTTGCCTATGAGCTGATGAAGAAGGCAAGGCCCCTTCCACATCAAGTGGAGTAAACACTTGCCTATCTACTGCAAACAACTTTCTAGCCCCTCTCTGATATGTCTTGTAGGTTTCTAGCTCCTCAACAGCTTTAGTCTCTTTAACCTTCTCATCTTTCTTTACTTTGGCACTGCTAGAAGGCCTTTCTGCTTCTTGAGGCACCGGTGGAGGAATCTGAGGACCCCTGAAGATGTCATTGGCAATGAATGTCTCCCAGGAGATGTTAAGGAGGTTGAGATGATGTAGCACAATCATCTTGATCAAGGAATAGTGATAGAGACTACTCATCTGCTAGGGGTATGGCCTTTTTTGTACAATGTAGGCCATCTTCTCAATGTTCCTAAATAAGAAATAAGGGATGTTCAACATTTTCACTCTTGTAAAATGCATAAGAAGCCTAATGTGATAGGTGTACAATCTAGAAAATCTGCCCTCACATGTGAAATATTTCATAATGATCCTCATCATAGGGGCATATTTGTCCTCAAGAACTTGAAAGGAAAGGTCCTTTTCTTTTCATTTCTGTACCTAGATTTGATGTATGGCTCATAATAGTGCTCATCCAAATCTTGTGCCTTATACCATTTCTCCCCCACATTTGGAATCCTTGTAGCATCAGCAATGATGGAGGATGAAACTGTAAATGTCACCCCGGCAAGAGTTACCTTGTTATCATGGAGATTGGCTACAAAAAGCCTGGTCAGCTTAGGATGATGTTGAACTCTTTCCACTTTCTCACAAAAGTCATCACACCCTAGATGCCTAAAACAAGTGACAGTCATACAATAAGCCTGTAATTATCTGATGTTTGATGGTTCCTCCCTGATAATTTTGCCTCCCTTGTGTGGTTTTCTTTGATGCTGAGGTTCATCTCCCAAACTCTCACTGCCACTGTTTTCCTCTCCTCTTAATCTCTATCCTCTTTGTCCATGTTATCAAATTTTGAAGCTGTGTAACCCTAGAGAAGGTAATGAAGGAGTAAGTATTGGTGATTATGGGTAAGGGAAGGGGAGATGAACTTATGTGGTGTAGGATGGAATATAATTTTTCTTTGATAGGGACTGTTTAGTAAATGGGGTTTAGGATTTTTCTTTGGGGATTAGGGAATAAGGGTTATGGAGGGATTTGTTTGAGGGAATAGGATTCAAGGAATAGGTGGAGGGATGTAAAGGCAGGATTAGGGTTTCAAGGAATGAGTGGAGGGATGTATAGGAGGGATTAGGGTTTCAAGGAATGAGTGGAGGGATGTATAGGAGGGATTTGTAGGCAATCTAGGGTTTGATTTTTGAAATAGAAAACCAACTTCAAACTAACGAATTGAATGCCAAGAGGATAGCTTAGAGATTACACTTACTTGTTTATAGGCTATAGAAGGCAAACAACAAGTTTTGAGTGGCTGACAGAGTGTTTTGGCACTTGCTGGCCCTATGCGTAACGCCACCTATAGGTGTGCAATGCTCCGGCGCTACGCATAGCGTTGTTCAAATTTGCACTGGAGAAACTGCCCTATGTGTAGCGCTCCACTCCTATGCTCAACGCTCTGGCCTCTGTGCACAGCGCCTCCTCCAACTGCTTTGTGCGCAGCGCCTCTTTTCCTTAGCCACCAATTGGCCTCAATTCCCCTCTCTCCTTCAATGCTTTTCTTTCTCTTTGTCAAATGAGAGTGATGAGTTTGGAAAAGGAGTGTGACATCTTATATAGAGATTGATTTTGATTTTTCATTAGAAAAACCCACTTTCTAATGTTTTGGAACCTTTTCTTCTTTCCTCCAAATCTTTGTTTAATACCTTTCTCTCATTGTCTCTTTTCAGGTGGATGATGCTCGAATTGAACTGATTTTTTCAATGGTTTCATTTTCTTGCAGCAAGGAGAAATGTTTGGGGCAGCTAGGAACACTTATTACACAAAATGGATTGAATTACATCAAAAGAATATAAATCAACTAAAAATAATCTGTTTTCATCTCTAAAAAATGTTTTTTAGATGAAAATTACATTAGTGACAAAGATCTTTATACAATCATCATGACTTATTGGAAATTACTCTATGTTTATTGGTCATCCTCATACCTTTGTTGCCCTTTATTCACACTTGAAATCATGCTTTTTGACCTTGGAAATGAACCCTAAGACCTAATGGAAATACCTTGGAAATGAACCCTAAAACCTAATGGAAAGACAACTGCCTTGACACCTAAAGTAACATATTTGAAACCTCAACTGAATACAACATGGAAATGGGTCAGCAAATGTACCTCATGAGGGAAGATTTGATTTTCTAAGAAAAAGACAACCATCAGTGGACCATTTTAACATGACCTAATGGAATGATCCAAAATTCAGTATGAGACACCTAAAATGAAAATGCAAAGAGCAGATTTGATCCCTGATGGAAGTATGCATATACTGACACTAACATTGGCCTTATTGGGGATGGCAGCTCCTTGGAGGTGTCAAGAAAACTGTAGACAAAGTGCCTATATTATTGGGCCAATACAGTCAAATAAATGAATGACTGAAAACT
Source organism: Pinus tabuliformis (assembly GCA_031772625.1). Classification (NCBI taxonomy): domain Eukaryota; kingdom Viridiplantae; phylum Streptophyta; class Pinopsida; order Pinales; family Pinaceae; genus Pinus; species Pinus tabuliformis. The sequence goes on along the minus strand of CM062805.1, from coordinate 922,731,163 downwards.
TTTTGAAAATTTTGAAGAATGATGACTCAATACAAACTGAAAACTGACTCACAATCGACTCCAAACTGACTCAAAAACCAACTAAACTTAGCACAAATCATTTAAGCTTTATAGCCTTCACTTCGGGCCCCAAGATAAAATGACATTGTACTTCAAATCTTGAAAGGAAAGCAAACTGGTATATTCAATGATAGTGAAGCAACTTCAGCAAACTACATCAGAAATAGTAGTGTTTCAGGAGCCTACCATTCACTAGTCCTCCTGAGCATTCTTGACCATCCATTTCCTTTAATAAAAATGAATTCTGTCCTCAATAGGCTGAGATTTTATATGGTCCTTTCCATAGATTGTCAAAATTACCATGCTTTCCTTTTTCTTCATTTTGTGCATCCCATCGCAGCACTACATCTTCTAGGTGAAACTTTTCTGCCTTGGTTTTGCGGTCATAAATCTTCTTTATCTTCTCTTGCAACCGGAAAGTGTTTTGAGAAACCTCTTCTCTTGTTTGTTGAAGGTGAATCATTTGATTAATCTGACGCTGAATATCATCTTCTTCACTACCAACTTCCTGCAATAATCTCATGACCGGGACTACAAGGGATGTGGGAAACACTGTATTAGTACCATAAACCAACTCAAAAGGCGACATACCTATTGATTTCTTACTGCTCACTCTGTTGGCCCACAAAGCATTGACAAGCTTCCGATGCCAATTCTTTTTGTTTGCTTCCAACATCTTCTTAATAATGTTTACCAAGGATTTATTTGAAGACTCAGCTAGTCCATTGCCCTGCGGGTAGTATGTCGTGGAATGACCCAATGTGATATTGTATTTGTTGCAAAACTCAATAATTCTCTTTGACTTAAATGTTGCTGCATTATCTGTAATAATCTTGTGAGGGCAACCAAAATGAGACAAGATATTGGACTCTAAAAACTGAATGATTACCGTGTCCATAGCTTGCCTTGTCGGAATGGCTTCAATCCACTTGGTGAAGTAATCGGTAGCTATCAAAATCCATCTGTGTTGTGTTGATGATGTAGGATGAATTTCTCCTATGAAATCAAGCCCCCACTGCTGGAAAGGTGTGTTTACTATGACTGGTTTCAAAGGAAGAGGAAGCAGCTTCCTTTTTCCCTGAAAAACTTGACATTCGTGGCAGCTCATGACTGTCTTATATAAATCTGAAAACAAAGATGGCCAATAATATCTTGCTCTCAAAACTTTATTAGTTGTTGTTTTCCAAAACAAGTGACCGCCACAATCTCCTCTATGGAAATCATTCATTACCTGCTGAGCTTCATCTTCAACCAAACAATTAAGGAGAACCCCTCCCGGATCTTTCCAATAGAGAGCACTAACTAAAATGCAAAATATGTAGACTTTAATTTTAGTGATCTACTTTTACTTCTTGACATTCCGGGAGGAGGAGAAAGATGCTGAAGAACATATACTATATCAGAATACCAAGGTGAGTTGAGAAACATCTCTGATACCTGAATGAGTGTGCCACCATCTTCGTCATCTGACATTTCTACAATGAGATTTATGTCTAGAGCATGAAGATTCGACTCAACCATGAGTTTTGCCAAGCCTTTTCCTTTGATCACTTTGGTAGGCTTAAACTCAAGATCATACTCTAATATCGTTGCTATCCACTTACCTCTTCTTCCCTCTGGATCAGTTTGCATGAGGACATCTTTGATAGTTGCGTTAGGAACATATGCTATGGTATGTGAATGCAAAATGTAAACTCAGAAATCCTTCAATGCCTTTATAAGAGTTAAGGCTTGCTTTTCAATGATGTTATAGCGCAAAGCAACATCTCTGATAGTCTGACTAAAAAATGCAATGGGTTGTTCCACCTAATCCTTCTTTTGCATTAACACTGCAGCCAAAGTGTGCTCAGATGCAAATGAAAATATAATAAAATCATGAGTATAATCAGGACTGATCAAAACCGGGGCTGTGGTCAAAGCAAGCTTTACCAAGTTGAAAGATTTCATGGCATCCTCGGTCCATTTCACAGTGTTGTCCTTCTTCAACATATTAGTTAACTCACGTAAATGCTCAGCTAAATTTGGTATAAATCTGCATAAGAAGTTCATCTTACCATTGAAGGTTTGAATTTCCTTTTTGTTGCGCAGAAAATCTATTTGTTGGATTTCCTCCACCCTTGAAGGATCAATGTGAATACCATCTTTGGAAATTATATGACTGAGGAGTTTACCTTCCTCCATGGAAAAAATACTCTTCTTTGGATTTAAAGAAATCTAAACTTCCTGCATTTCTGAAAAACATTCCTTAGGTGGTGTAAATGCTCATCATCAAAACCAGAAAATACTGTCAAGTCATCTAAATAAACTACCAAGAAGACGTCTTTCTCATTAGTGAAAGTTGTATCCATTGCCCGCTGAAAAGTGGCTCCAGCATTCTTCAGCCCAAATGGCATCTTGGCATACTGAAAAGTTCCCCATGGTGTTGTGAAGGCAGTTTTGTCTTAGTCTTTTTCATGCACCAAGATCTAATTATAACCTGAGTAGCCATCTAGTAGTGACATCTGTTATGCTCCAACTACTCTTTGCAGAATATGGTCCATCTTAGGAAGAGGGTAATTATCTCTCAAGGATACTTTATTCAGGTTCCGAAAATCAATGCACAACCTTATCTCTCCAGTATTTTTCCGTACCGGGACCAAATTTTAAATCCAATCAGAGAATCCAATTGGAACAATGATACTAGCTTTAAACAATCTACTTACCTCTTTCTTGATGGATGGCAACAACATTGGATTGATTCTCCTCAACTTTTGTCTAAAACGTTTTTGAGCCGGCTTGATAGGAATAGTATACTGAATGATGTTCTTGTCATATACTTTCAAATCTGAGTAATCCCACGCAAAAACATTAGAAAATTTAGAAAGCAACTTAACATACTTAGCCTTTGATTTGGGAGACAATGCTTTTGATAACTTTACAAGCTTGGGCTTGTCTACTGTCCCAAGGTTTACATCTTCAACCCCCTTGTCAGTAGGAACCAAGGCTAGTTTTCTTGCCACAACATCTTGATCAAACAACTCCTCTAAAGGTATAAGACCTCTAGGAATAAAATTATCCTTCAGTTGTAAAACATCCATCTGATTTACCTCAATGTCTTATTCATCAGAATCACAAACATCATCAATGAAAGCATTCTTAAAATTCCCTTCATTCTGCAAAAAGGAATTAATTTCATTGTCATCCCAGAAAAATTGTCAATATCTCAAATTATCAGGAACAGTAGGCCTATGTTTGACATGAATTTCAAATTTATTGCTAGACTTCACTGGAATTTTCAAATTGCTTGCTGCTGTACCAAGTGAATCAGCAATGACATTTTGACTTCTCGGCACCGTTGTCAAGGTGTATTCTGGAAACATTTTCAAGATTTCTAGGACTGCATTCCTATAAGCTCTCATCCACAGATGCTTCTCTTGATATTCTCCTTTTACTTGTTTAATCACTAGCTCTGAATCACCACATACAGAAATCCTTTTCGCACCCAACTTCTTCAAAAAATTTAGACCTGTAATCAATGCCTCGTATTCCGCTTCATTATAAGAGCAATCAAAAGCTAATTTATAGGAACACACTCCAACATTAATTGGGACTTTGTTTGGCTGAAAAATAGGAATTTGAATCCAAATTCCAATACCTGCACCATCTTTACCCAAAGCACCATCGAAGTCCATGCTCCAAAGGTCGGCTTCATCTTCCAGATGTTGGAATTCTGCTTTAGTTTCGATCTTACCTTTGTTGGTTACTTCACTTTTCTGCTCTTCACTGAATTTATGCTCCTGTGGAGGCTACTCAAAAGGAATTTCCATTTTTTCCTTTTCTTGATTAAGAACTGCTCTAAAACTCTCGGAAATTTCTGGTACATCATCTACTTCTACAAGCTAAATATCTACATCATTCAATCCACTATCAATGTACAAAACAAAAGACTCTAAATCTGTATGTACAACATTTATCGGATGATTTATGGGCTTCTCTTTACTAGTGATCATATACTTCATCTTCTTTTCCCGGTACAACTTCCTCAATTGATCGAAAACAGGGATTGTAGCATAAGAGAAGTCAAGTTGTAAAGTGCCTTTGAGTTTGGCTCCCCATGATCTAGACAACAACATACCAAATCAAGGTGGTATATCAGCTACTACCACATCCATCAAGACATTTTTGGCTGGGATTTGATCTAAAGAAACCACCAAATCTTTGATGAGACCAATGCAACGAACTCTACCAGAATCAAATGAGTACAAATCATGATATTTTCGGGTGATATCCAGGCCTAGCTTTTCCATGATGGCCTTGGGCATCAAATTGTGGGAAGCTCTGGAATCAAGCATAGCATTATGAAGAATATACTCATGCAGTCTAAGACTTAAATAAAAGGGCAGGACTTCGCTATCTTCTAGCTGACCTTCTATAGCTGGACCAAAAATAAGTTCAGGGTGATCATCCTCAACATTCACCATGTCAGACAAAGGATCAATTTGTAGTATTCTAGATACATGATGTTTGTAATGGCTATTCTTAACAAGCTCAGTCAAAGGAATGGACACTTTCAATTTAGCAATTTCACTTTCTAAATTAAAAGACGTGACTTTTTCTACCTCTTTGACACTGATGTCTCTCTTATCTATTTGGTCCTTCGTTGCACTATCCTTGTGCTGATTATCTTTCTCTTTTGTAGTTGTACTTGTTGATGGCTGATTTACCTTGCTAGAATTCTGATCGGCAAGCTCCTTTCCCTTTTTCTGATTGTTTGGGGGATCATTCTTCGATTGAACATCCTTCCTCTTCTGAATAGGATTGACCAGTACATCTTTGCTCCTCAAAGGATATTGCCTCTATTGTGTGCTCAAAGCATTCATGTAACCATGCTGATAATCATCAGACTCGGCCTCCAAAACAACATCATTTTCCAAGATGTAGTCTTCATCCTTTTGAATGTCGGAACTTTCTGCATACTCTTCATCTTCGGTCAGAAATATAGGCATACCATCAGCAGTGAAAAAATGATTCGTTTCAATTACCGGATCTTCCTCGTCTTCTTCTTCCACTCCTTGAACATAATTCTGTTGTAAGGGAGTTTTGATCTGTTGTTGTTGTTGTGCTGGTTGTTCTCGTGCTTTGTGTTCTCTTTGCTTGATTTGGAATTGGGGCTGTTGCTGCCCTCTCAAGTTTGAATTCTGTATTTGAGGTTCAGGTCTATCTGTGATGGACAATCGGTCAACCATCTTTTCCATTGTTCGAATCAATGTATCCATTTTTACATCTGAAGTAGATGCTTCTTCTTTTACGATCACTCTTTTCTCTGATCTCATCCCCAATCATTTGTCCAGCAAGTTTGCTTTTACGCTCACAACATTCTTTTGCATGTCTTCTAGAGTTGTAGGGTCATGTTCACGCAACTGATATGCCATATCAGCATCAAATCCATCTGGAAACTTAATCAAATCCAATCCCTCTGGTGGTTTGATGTTTACATGTATTAAATCTGCATTAAATCTTACACAATAGTCTTGCACACTCTCGCCAACATTTCTTTTGATGTTCTCATATTCAGACAGAATCTGAAGGGGATTTTTCTTCACCTCCCACCAATATAGGAACTACTATGGAGGATGGGTAAAGTCATGAAAGAAGCTGTTGGTAGCGCTCTGAACCATTTCCGAACTTCTCCTCCAAAACTTTGTACAAACAGTCTCATCGTCACATCTTCAATTTCAACTTCATGGAGGTCAAAGAAATTATTCATCTTTTCTACATGTTGTTGAGTTGTAATAGTTTTGGTGTCATCAAAGAAAGGTATTTTGGTTTGATAATCAGCGAGCATGGCACCAAGATTTTGAGGTAAAACAAGGGGTGCATATCGGGCAGCCATAACTGGAGGTGGGGGAGGTTGTGGATTTAAAGCAAGGATTGGGGTACTCGGTATACTCAGAGGGGGATTAACAATAGCTTGAGTAGTGTAAACAATCTGTAAAGAAGAAGGCAGTGGGTAAGGGATTGTTTGGGTGGCAGTATATGCAAAGGAGATATTTCGAAAAGCAAAAGATGGCCTATGAGTCTTATTTTGCACCCAAGTGTTTTAGTTTGAAGAAATGTTCTGCAACTGATCAAGAGTATGAATAAGCTGTGACCTTGATTTACCTTGTGGAAACAAGTCTTCAACGGGGTTATCAAAAGATATAGAGAAGTCAACAACTATCTAATCAATCCAACTTAAATATTTACTGCGAAATAAACTTTGCTCAAAATTAACATCAAACTCATTGTCTTGCAAAGTGTCTAACCTTCCCAGGAGTGAATTAACAGAAGGAATGAAATGAGGATAACTGACAATGGTTGGAGGATTCGGATCTGGATTGGATCTGGTGTACTTTCGAGAAGCTAGTATGTCTAATTTTGAAATTTTATATATTTCTTTACAACTTTCCAATTCAGCCTAGTAAATTCTAAAACTCATCATCCACAAGCTTAAGAATTCAAATGAAACATCTTACTGGGGTGATTAATCTTTCGTTTCCCCAATATGGTCACCACTATGTTATCACCTGGATTGAACCTTAGGCTGAAGGAAGGCAATGCTAGGGTAACCACAAACCACGCTTAGCCAAGTAGCTAGCCCTACTAGGCCAGGAGAGGGCTCTCTCTGTAAGGATCTCAGCCAAGATGACTGGATCAAGAAAATGATATTAGGCTAGGTATAGTAGCACAAGGTTTGATTTGATTTTGAAGGGTTTTGCTGGATCAGGAGGAGCCAAATAGTTAGGGCAAGGAAATTAGGTCAAAATTGTAGGGTGTTCGATGGGGCAAGGTAGGAACAAGGCTCAAAACTCTAAGGTTTGATGGGTGAGGTGATTCAAGACAGGTGAGGAGATAGAAAGAGCATGTAAGCAACATGGATTCTTCCTAAACTAAAGAAAACATAGACTGTGAATATTTTCCCAAAACAAAGCATAAATATTATGGGTTCTGCCTATCAACTTGAAAACATCCACTTAAAAGCAATGAAATGATTGATGAAGTACAAAAAACATTCTAACATATGATCACAATAGACAAAACTGAAATGAACATAAGACCACATGGATCCCAAAGAAATAGCTGCAATTTTTCAGTAATCTCCTGTTGAAACTGATACAAAATGATGTCGACTCAAAGCATAAGCATCCAACTGAGTCCAACCCTTTACAATGAGAAAGAAGAAGAAGATATAGAAATTGATTCAACCTCCTCCCATCCTCAGGGGTTGAATCCCTAATATGAGGAGCTAATATAACCAAAACTGAACAAGAAACTGGAATCTAGGTGTTACACAGTAATTTGTAACTGACTCTGCATTCCCTGATCCCGGATACTGCCAGTCCATGTTACTGACATCTGTGTTGTGTCATGTTGCCAATTATGTGTCATTACCTTCCTTGCAATCTCAGGAAGAGTTTTTCATTTCATTATCCCTGAAGAAGACCATTTTTAGCTAAGTTTCTGAGTCGTCGCGAGTCAGAATTTATCCTCCTTGCGAAGATTGACAAATTAACATTAGCCCTAGCAAAGTATTCGCTTTGTCCCTATGTTGCACACGTGACGAGCTAGATTTGGAAATTTTTTCAACAACTCGTTGAAACTTCTAGATGAAATGGCTTCATGGGCGGTCCTAGGGCTGGTTGTTGGGTCAGTTGAGCTTGCCTTTCTCCTCTGTGATAGTTGTTCCACCTTTTGTGCAATCTCCCTAAGAGATAAGCTCTTCCTTCCTTCTCTTATGGGACCTCTCCCTCCTATAAATATCTCCTCCATGAATAACATCAGCTAGCTTGGATGTAATGGAATGATAGCTAAATATAATTTGATAGTTTCAAATTTCTAAGAGAGGAGTAGAGGTAGAGAGTGTTATTGGAGTGTGGAAGTAGCCTCATTTGTATTTTGATTTGAGAGATGCTTGAGTAGAGTTGGCTTGAGAGCTTTCTAGTATCAATCCTTTTGGACAAAAGACAGAGTCATATGTTTCCTTGGGAGACGATTCACAAGTAAATGCTTATAGAGACATATCGACAGGACCCTTCAAGGAGGCTTACGACATCAAGGCCCGGTTGTAAGTTTAGTTTGATTTATATTGATACAAATCAATAGCTTGTTTCCTATATCATGCATTGAATTAAATGTCGATAGCTTGAGGTCCCTTTACTCTTCAAGTAGATTATTTGGTTGTTTTCTATTTGCATTTGTGATGTTTCTCTACATGTTGTTTTCAGGTATGAATGACTAGAAGAACAAAGAGCTGGAGCAACACGACGAGGACTTCATCGAACGTCAGATTGAAGGTAGGTCTTCATAACACCAACTTTCTAAGGAAATTTGCTTTGGTATTGTCTGTGTAGTGACTAGACCCACTCTAGGGCTAGAGGGGTTGCCTCTATCCACAGAGGGAACTTACTTGTGTCACAAGTTGGCGACTCCGCTGGGGATTTGTCTTTTGTCTTTTGTGTTGATTGGCTTTGTTGGTTTATTGTCTTCCTTACTATTTGGGTAGCATACTTCATCCTGGAAGCTGTTAAGCTACTTATATAGCCTTCCCAACCTTCTGAGTGATAGATCTGGCCCTGCTCCAGTCAAAACTTTCATTTTTTGCTTTTGATTCTAGGTCGTCATTATTTATTTCCTAACAGTCGCGAAGTAGTGGCACCTGCGTTGACTTTTGGGTTGCACTTTTTACTGTACAACGCGGATAAATTGTCTAACAGTCGTGCTGAGGCCTGAAATAGGCTAGGTGCAGCTAACTGATGTAGTTTCGTGACGACATTACAAAGTGCTTAGTTAGGGAAGTGCGACGATTTGCTATCGGCGCAAGTTGCTAGTGTTTTACTTGTGACGATTCCTGTGAGTTTCAAATTTTGAGTTTTGCTTGGTTGATCGACCAATGTGTTTTGTCCTCAGAGCTTGTTTTGCTTCTCTTTGTTGTGTCAAAAGTGTTGGTTGTTAAGATTTTTTATTTCGATTTTCAAGTCTTTTCAAATCCTCTCTCTTGAACATTGTGACCTAAATACCCTAGGGTTTCTCCACTGCTTGGTTTGCTTGGCTCACTCCTTCATTGAGATCTTTAGACTCTGCTTGGTAAAATCTCTCTCATAGTTTGAGGCTTCTTCCTTTTTGTTGTTTGTCATTCTCTTGATTGGTGTATGTGTTCGGTCACTAAACTTCTTTGTCTTGTTCGTTCGGTCTCCTTCTTTTGCTTGGCATAAATTGCTTTGCTTCCTAGTCAATGAGATAGTTTTCCAGTTTTGTGAAAAAGTATTATTTCTTTAGTTTTGAGTCTTTGATTCATTTGTGCATGTAGTTGCTTATCATTTATTCAAGATAGAAAAAGTGCATTCATCTTGTATTAAGGTTTCAAAAATGATTTTTTGCATTAGTAGATTCTTGCGATTAAGACATTGAAAAGCAAAAAGTGTGTTTCTCGTTCTTTCGTGGATTGCTTGCAAGTTTGAGTAGATGGTAGAAGTGTTCCTTTTCCTTTGATTGGTTTGCTTGTTTTCCATTCAGCTATTATGCATTGAACCTCTCACTCTTCCTTAGCTAGTTGTTCATCCAATGAGAATGGTCTTTTTGCTCATTTAGTTGCATTCTAGGAGTGTTAAAGATACATTCGATAGGGCCTTAAAATCGAGACTAAATTCAAGATTAACTGTTAAAATTTATTGAATGAACTTAAAAACGCATTGGAACCTAACACTCACATATCTAGAGGTCTAGGCTAGAGACGTGTTCCGGCATCGTTAAACCTAGTCCCTATTGTTTTCACTAAGGTTGGGTGATTCCTCCTTTTGTGATACAATAGATGCTAGTACGGATTTGTGCTCCCCGTACCGTTGTGTATATATTGGGAGACCCCACTAGGTTATCATCCTATTATCCATAGGAAGCTGAGTCTACTACCTTACGAATCGTAATGCACTAAACACAGCATTCGGGAAGATTGACTACCGTACAGGAAGTCCTTGGTCATTTCTCTTTCATTTTATTACCAAGGTGTATATGCAGTTTTACGATTTGTCTAGTACACCTTTTGCCTAGAATTCTAGAGTAGTCACTTTTGTTCCTTTTCGACTCCTTAAAAGTAAAATGATCATCTAAGCACTTTTCCTTTCGAGCTCATTTCCAATCGAAAGCGATAGAGTCACCTTTTGTCCTTTTCTCGACTCTTAAAACATGAAAAGGCAAAGTTTTGTTTCAATGTTCTAAAATTAACTTCCCATGAAACATTCCTGGTAAAAGTTGATTTCCTTAGTGATTCTTTAGAGTCGATTCCAATGGAAACATTTCCGGAGTCTACCAATCCAAGGTTCCCCTCAGAAGGGAATCCTAGTCCTTTTCCTTCCTTTGGAAACGTTGGTGCTCCTTATATGGAAACGTTGTCCCTCCCTGGGTTAACCATTGGTTTACTTGTCTGGTTATTTTCGACCTCAGTAATCCCGAGTGTCTCAACTCCGGCCCTACCATCTCCTTCATTCAAATCACGCCATGATGATTCTAAGGTTGACCCCTTTCCTTCCTCCCCTATTTCTTCGCCTTCCTCTTCTACTTCGCCTGGTGAAAATTTCAAACCTAGTAACCAGGAATCTAAGAAGAAGAAGAAGAAGACGAAGGAGAAGAAGTTAGCTAAGCGAGGGGCCAATCGTAAGAATGTTACTCCAAATGAACCTCCTATTGGTAGACCTTCTACTCTTCCACGGAAGGTCAAATTCCCTTGTAGATTGTGTAAGGGTGACCATCTCCACCGAGACTGTCCTAGTATTCCCGGAGTCTTAAAGGTATGGTCTCAACATCTGGATCGACCTTCCTCATCGACCATTGGAGATCATGTCGATGCTACACTCTTGGCTAGCGATGGTAAGAAGAAAGGGAAGATTAGATTTCCCTGTAGGTTATGTGAAGGAGAACATCTTCTTCACCTTTTTCCTCTTATGGATACAACCTCCAAATTTTTGGAAAACCTTACGGCTTCTCACCCCAAACTCCCTGTTGGTTATCAAAGGCTTTCTTCTGACCCTCCCCCGGTTGGTAAAGAGATTGACTTAGATTCATCTCTTACCCACCCTACTCTTCCTGAGCCTGACTCTCTGGTGTCTGTTCCTGACCAACCATTGGTCGAAGAGAGTGTCGACTTGGTTTCACCACTAGTTGCTCACTCTGTTCCGGAAGTGCATAATGATCATATTGCTCATGTTCTTCTCATCTCTTCAGATTCTCATGAATCAAAGGATGGCCCTCCTGTCCCGGCTGCTCAGGAGAGTCCTTCTTCTATTCCAGCAACACATGGGGGCAATCATACGATGCCCCCACCTAATAGTTCGGTCATTTCCTTCGATTGGAGTCACTTGACTACTTTCTGCCTCCCATCTTATGTGCCTTTCCAGATCACAATACACGCCTATAATATGGTAGTACCTGGCACTCTATTGGATGAAGGTGTGTCTGTTAGCCTCATGTCTTCCACTACTTGGCAAGCTTTGGGCTCCCCACAGCTTGTGCCTGTCACCCAGAATCTGTTGTCTTTCGACGAAGGAACCAATCAACCCTTAGGGATCCTTCCAAAGTTTCCTATTAATTTGGGAGGAAAAACCGTCTATATAGACGTGATGGTTGTCCAAGGTGCATTAGATTTCAATCTCCTCCTTGGACGCGACTATATTTATGTCATGGGAGCCCTTGTTTCTTCACTTTTCCGTGTGGTTTGTTTTCCACATGACGGAAGAATTGTGACTCTTGATCAATTGTCGTTCATTAGTCACCAGATACCTCCTTTCCAACCATCATCCCCTATCGACTCTTATTTGCAAGCAATGCCTTCCCCACCACAGGTCAATTATGTGGCTACACGTTCCACCTCTGCATCTGTTGATGATCACGCTGATGGTCTTGAACATCATGTACTGGGGGCATTGGAACCCGATCTGTCGTTGGTACCTAATGACATGTTTTCCTCCCGTAGCATGGTTCTTCTGTCTAGTGAAGACCTCTTGGGAGCCATGTTCTCATATGGGCCATGAACAGTTGTCTGAGGATAGTTTTTTCCTATGTCAACCTCATTAAAAAAATGAAACAAGGAGTCTGGAGCATAGTTAAAAAAATGAAACAAGGGTTATGAGGATAGTTCTTTTACCGTGTCAACCTCATCAAAAAGTGAAACAACTCCCTTTTCCAAATCGATTCTTTGATTAAGATCTCGTAAAATCCCAGTCGAGTCTTTCCAAGATCTCGAAAGTGAACCTTCATCCCATCCACCTAGTTGAATGCAATGAAGCTTCGGGGGCATGTACCTTGATTTGAGTCATTATGTTGGGGACATGCGAACTTATAAAAAGCATAATTTTTCATTTCAAGCTTGTGTAAACATGAAACCAAATCCAAGCAAAGTTCTCCATGGTTCGAGCTTGCATAAAAATGAACCCACACCCAATTTACATCTTGTGATTGTCGTTTTTGTCAGCTAATTTCTGCTAGATGAGCCTTGGTTGTTTCATTCCATTGCCACCATCTCTTTGGCCGATCATGTGCTTTCACTTGGTTGTTTGTCCTTTCTTGAGGGACCGCAAGGATAAGTGGTTTTATTAGCAAGCCTCTTGACCCTTACATGTTTTGAGAAGTTCCACCATTGTTGGAACCAGTTGCTACCCTTTAGACCACTCATTCCTATAGGATGAGTCACCTTTAAGCTCTTTTCTGACTCGTAAAAAATGAAAAGATTGCTGAGTATTTTTCCCTCTTGACTCATACAAGAAATAAAATGGGGGGTCCGCTTTCAAGCTCTTTTCCGACCCTTTCGAAATATGAAAATATTGCCGAGTATTTTTCCCTTTTGAATCTTAAAAGAAATAAAATGGGGGTTCTGCTTTCAAGCTCTTTTCTGACCCTTTTGAAATATGAAAAGATCGTCGAGCTCTTGTCAATTTGAACTCATTAAAGGTTGTGAAGTGTCATCTACGTAGTATAAGTTTACCCCTTTTACAGGCTGGGATGGATTACTTATGAAAAAGGTATACATTGATCTCCATGGTCAATAGGTTCCCTTGGATATTATTTTCTACCTTTTCGGGTTCGAGGGACAAATTTACGAAAAGGGACCTTTGGAGTTTTCTTTTCCGTGTCTTTTTCAAACTCTCTAAACATGAAAAAGACTTCGAGTTTTACCTATGTCGGACTCGTTAAACCCTAACGACATTAGACTTGTCACCATGACGAGATCGAGATTTTCCTTCCTAGGGCTCGTTAAAACTCACTAGGTCGGGTTCGTCTAAAGGATGAACTTATATTACAAGCATATGTTATCCCCTTCAAGCTTGTGTTTCAAAAATAATTGGGGTACTCGCCAGAAATGGTGGGGGGAAAGATGGAAGCATTCTGTTGATTGCATTAGTTATTACGACAGCTTGTTGCTCTTGGACATTGACACTCTTTCTGCTTCGTGTCAGGTTGGGATATCCTCATTTTATCATTTGCCTTCCGGGTTTTGGGTTATTCATTTTTCCTCATTCCATTTGATCCGCTGCATCGTCATGACCTTTGATCCCATGGTACCAAAATGCTACCAAATTCAGGAGTCGTGTCGCCGATATGTCCAAGAGCTTAATCCCTCTATAGTTTGTAGCCTTACACACCTTCCTCAGATTCTCTGTCCCATTCACAATCATCTTGTTCCTTCGTCTCGCATCGATGATGTGGGAAACATTATGGCATTCCTTCCACTAGTCACTTCCTTTCGACTTCAGCTCATTATCCGGGAAGTTGACCTAGAGGCTCCTTTTTGGTACCTTGGAGCTTGCATGCCTCAATGGAAGGTTCTTCGCACTCGATGATAGGCTTGCATCATTGCACACTTTGTGGATTGTACTAGCAGTACCTTGAGAACCATTGAGATTATTGGTGGCCTCTCTCGCACTTGTTAACAGTTCTCATCATTGGCTGGTAATCAAGTGATTTTCTAGTGTGCTCGACTTTAACACATATATTTGCATATTAGAAATTGTACAGTGGTCAGGTTGGGATTCAAGACCCTGGGCTCAGATTACACAAGTCTAGGTTGCGAGGATTGATTTATACATGACTCTTTTGATTGGATGGCTGCGACCATATCTGACTCTTTTATATGGTCATTCTAATTGGATGGCTACGCCCATACCACAGATCATTTGTGTTTATCTTTTGGATGGCTGCGCCCATGCCTTATGCACATGTATTTCCTTTCACTATGTACTCATGTATCAGAGATATCAATTGTACTTGCGTCTATAGGTTCTCTGCGAGGACGTTCTGTTCCTGTTATGGATTCATAAAGCATTTCACCCCTCCCACTCTCTCGGCCTTCATGCTTTAGGGGCCATCTGTTACACAATAATTTGTCACCAACTCTGCATTCCCTAATCTCGGATACTACCAGTCCATGTTACTGACATCTATGTTGTGTCATGTTGCCAATTATTTGTCGTTACCTTCCTTGCAATCTCAAGAAGAGTGTCTCATTTCATTATCCATGAAGAATACCCTTTTTACCTAAGTTTCTGGGTCGTTGCGAGTCAGAATTCATCCTCCTCACAAAGATTGACAAGTTAACACTAGCCCTAGTGAAGTCTTCACTCTGTCCCTATGTTGCACCCCCGACGAACCAAATTTGGAAATTTTTTCAACAACTCGTTGAAACTTCTAGATGAAATGGCTTCATGGGTGGTCCTAGGGCTGGTTGTTGGGTCAGTTGAGCTCGCCTTTCTCCTCTGGGATAGTTGTTCCACCTTTTGTGCAACCTCCCTAAGAGATAAGCTCTTCCTTCCTTCTCTTATGGGACCTCTCCCTCCTATAAATATCTACTCCACGAATAACATCAGCTAGCTTGGATGTAATGGAATGATAGCTAGATATAATTTGATAGTTTCAAATTTCTAAGAGAGGAGTAGAGGTAGAGAGTGTTATTGGAGTGTGGAAGTAGCCTTATTTGTATTTTGATTTGAGAGATGCTTGAGTAGAGTTGGCTTAAGAGCTTTCTAGTATCAATCCTTTAGACAAAAGAGAGAGTCATATGTTTCCTTGGGAGACGATTCACAATTAAATGCTTACGGAGACATATCGACATGACCCTTCAAGGAGGCTTACGATGTCAAGGCCCAGTTGTAAGTTTACTTTGATTTATATTAATACAAATCAATAGCTTGTTTCCTATATCGTGCGTTGAATCATATGTCGATAGCTTGGGGTTCCTTGACTCTTAAAGTAGATTGTTTGGTTTTTTTCTATTTGCGTTTGTGGTGTTTCTCTACATGTTGTTTTCAGGTATGAAGGACTAGAAGAACAAAGAGCTGGAGCAACACGACGAGGACTTCACTGAACGTCGGATTGAAGGTAGGTCTTCATAACACCAACTTTCTAAGGAAATTTGCTTTGGTATTTTCTGTGTAGTGACTAGACCCACTCTAGGGCTAGAGGGGTTGCCTCTGTCCGCATAGGGAACTTACCTGTGTCACACTAGGCATCCTAACAACTTGCCTCTAAAAGTGAGGAAAATTGTTCATTTGTCCTCAAGATGACTTTTAATCTAATGAATCTACCTTCTAGTACTTATTATTTATCATATTTACATGCCTAGTCATCATTTACATCCGTAAAACACCATCTATGAGAGGAAACCTAAAATAACAGTCAAGGCACAGTGAAATAGACACTCAGCACAATTTTTGTCCTATGCGCAGCGCCCAAGCCCTATGCGTAGCGCTTTTTGCAAGTCCATTTTGGAGGCCTT
Organism: Pinus tabuliformis; assembly: GCA_031772625.1. Taxonomy (NCBI): domain Eukaryota; kingdom Viridiplantae; phylum Streptophyta; class Pinopsida; order Pinales; family Pinaceae; genus Pinus; species Pinus tabuliformis. The sequence goes on along the minus strand of CM062805.1, from coordinate 922,715,328 downwards.
CCCAGTGTCCAAATTGAACTCATGATATCTCATTGGAAATCTCTTCAAGTATTCTTTCAAGAACATCTAGAATTGCTTCATTTGAAGCTAATTTGACCCCTCAAAAACAGATTCTCCCAAGATTGTTTTTGTGTGTCCAAAAAAGGGCAGAAAGGTCATTTTTTGGGTGTTTTTTGACCTTTTGGTTGACCAGTTCTGCTCTAAAAGATTAGAAAGTGCTCAGGGTGCATGTACTCATCATTCTTAATTCAAAAATTCTGACCATTCCCTCATTGGATGCCCCTAGGAAAAGCGCAACGCCACTGACCTAAAATTTCTGTGTCAAAAATTGCCAAATTCTTCAAAAGGCAAAAATTCTTCAAAACTTGCTCAAAATTTGTGGAAAATACCACCATTAAGTATCTTGATCAGCCAAGGAAGCTTCAGCAAGAAACCTAAGCCTAACATCTACCTTTTTACCTTTGAGTGCTTGTGCCTCATGATTCAATTGTCCCTGTTGGCCTTTTGGAGTAGCTTCTCCAAATGCAAATTGACCCTGTCAAGCCAACTTTCTCTATCCTCCTCAATTTCCTTCTCAATTCTTTGTTTTGCAGTCAAGGTAGCTATTGTTTCTTCTTCTTGCATTGTTGATTTTCCCTTGTTACTTTGCCTCTTTGCTTTGAGAAGTTCCAGCTCCATGAGGACTTGTTTGTCACTTAGTTGCTTGTTCTCCTGCTCAAGGTATGAAATGGCATACTTAGCTCTCGTCAAGTTGTCCATTAGTGCTTGGATCTATGCATCTTTTTCCTTTATGGTGATGTTTTCGTTTGTTGCCTCATCTCGAGCCTCAAAGTCAACTATCTCAATGCCATGATGGATGTGTGGTTGTTCTGGTTCATCATCTTCCATCATATAAAATTCTCTTTCCTCCTCATCATCAAGGATTTCCTCTAGCACCTTTTCTTTCCATTTATGAACCTGTTGCACCTGTTGTACCTATTGTGTTGATGAAGAAGGAAAAGCCCCTTCCAAATTTTGTGGATCAAGCATTTGCCTATGAGCTGATGAAGAAGGCAAGGCCCCTTCCACATCAAGTGGAGTAAGCACTTGCCTATCTACTGCAAACAACTTTCTAGCCCCTCTCTAATATGTTTTGTAGGCTTCTGGTTCCTCAACAACTTTATTCTCTTTAACCTTCTCATCTTTCTTTGCTTTGGCACTGCTAGAAGGCCTTTCTGCTTCTTGAGGCACCGTTGGAGGAATCTGAGGACCCCTGAAGATGTCATTCGAAATGAATGTCTCCCAGGAGATGTTAAGGAGGTTGAGATGATGTAGCACAATCATCTTGACCAAGGAATAATGATAGAGACTACTCATCTGCTAGGGGTATGGCCTTTTTTGTACAATGTAGGCCATCTTCTCAATGTTCCTAAATAAGAAATAAGGGATGTTCAAAATTTTCACTCCTATAAAATGCATAAGAATCCTAATGTGATAGGTGTACAATCTGGAAAATCTACCCTCACATGTGAAATATTTCGTAATGATCCTCATCATAGGGGCATATTTGTCTTCAAGGAACTTGAAAGGAAAGGTCCTCTTCTTTTCATTTCTGTACCTAGATTTGATGTATGGCTCATAATAGTGCGCATCCAAATCTTGTGCCTTATACCATTTCTTCCCCACATTTGGAACCCTTGTAGCATCAGCAATGATGGAGGATGAAACTGTAAATGTCACCCCGACAAGAGTTACCTTGTTATCACAAAGATTGGCTACAAAAAGCTTGGTCAACTTAGGATGATGTTGAACTCTTTCCACCTACTCACAAAACTCATAACACCCTAGATGCCGGAAACAAGTGATAGTCATATGAGAAGCCTATAATTCTCTGATGTTTGATGGTTCCTCCCTGATAATTCTGCCTCCATTGTGTGGTTTTCTTTGATGTTGAGGTTCATCTCCCAAACTCTCACCGCCACTATTTTCCTCCTCCTCATAATCTCTATCCTCTTTGTCCATGTTTCTCAAATTTTGAAGTTGTGTAACTCTAGAGAAGTTAATGAAAGAAGTAAGTATTGGTGATTAGGGATAAGGGAAGGGGAGATGAACTTATGTGGTGTAGTATGGAATATTTTTTTTCTTTGATAGGGACTATTTAGTAAATGGGGTTTAGGATTTTGCTTTGGGGATTAGGAAATAAGGGATATGGAGGGATTTGTTTGAGGGAATAGGATTCAAGGAATAGGTGGAGGGATGTATAGGTGGGTTAGGGTTTCAAGGAATGAGTGGAGGGATGTATAGGAGGGATGGTTTCAAGGAATGAGTGTAGGGATGTATAGGAGGGATTTGTAGGCAATCTAGGGTTTGATTTTCGAAATAGCAAACCAACTTAAAACTGACGAATTGAATGCCAAGAGGATAGCTTAGAGATTAGACTTACTTGTTTATAGGCTATAGAAGGCAAACAACAAGTTTTGAGTGGCTGACAGAGTGTTTTGGCACTTGTTGGCCCTATGCGCAACGTCACCTACAAGTGCGCAACACTCCGACTCTACGTGCAGCGCTGTTCAAATTTGCACTGGAGAAATTTCCCTATGCGTAGTGCTCCACTCCTATGCGCAATGCTCCGACCTCTGTGCACAGTACCTCCTCCAATTGCTCTGTGCGCAGTTCCCTGTCTCCTATGCGCAGCGCCTCTTCTCCTTAGCCACCAATTGGCCTCAATTCCCCTCTCTCCTTCAATGCTTTTCTTTCTCTTTGTCAAATGAGAGTGATGAGTTTGGAAAAGGAGTGTGACATCTTATATAGAGATTGATTTTTATTTTTCATTAGAAAAACCCACTTTCTAATGTTTTGGAACCTTTTCTTCTTTCCTCCAAATCTTTGTTTAATACCTTTCTCTCATTGTCTCTTTTCAGGTTGATGATGCTCAGATTGAACTGATTTTTCAGTGGTTTCATTTTCTTGCAGCAAGGAGAAATGTTTGGGGTATATAGGAACACTTATTACACAAAATGGATTGAATTACATCAAAATAATATAAATCAACTAAAAATACTCTGTTTTCATCTCAAAAACATGTTTTTGAGATGAAAATTACATTAGTGACAAAGATCTTTATACAATCATCATGACTTATTGGGAATTACTCTATGTTTATTGGTCATCCTCATAACTTTTCTGCCCTTTATTCACACTTGAAATCATGCTTTTTGACCTTGGAAATTAACCCTAAGACCTAATGGAAATACCTTGGAAACGAACCCTAAAACCTAATGGAAAGACAACTTCCTTGACACCTAAAGTAACATATGTGAAACCTCAACTGAACACAACATGGAAATGGGTCAGCAAATGTACCTCACGAGGGAAGATTTGATTTTCTAGGAAAAAGACAACCATTAGTGGACCATTTTAACTTGACCTAATGGAATGATCCAAAATTCAGTATGAGACACCTAAAATGAAAATGCAAAGAGAAAATTTGATTCCTAATGGAAGTATGCTTATACTGACACTAACAATATGCACCACCTGGAAGTGAATGCCACTGCTAGAAATCACAATGAGATCCTCCTCCTGAAGAAATGCAGAAAACCTTCCTAGGGTGGCACTCAAAGTCCCTCAATGAAAGGGTGAACTCTTCACTTGAAGAACTCGTGCTAAACAACGAGTGACTCGGATAAGTAGCTCGAGCAACCAAGAGAAATCGATGTACCAAAAAGATGAATGAGATTAGGAGAGTTGCCTTCCTTATATAGATTTTGTGGAGCACTTTTCCCTCCAATTTGTCCTCCATCGTGGGCCCTCACTTAACCAACATCATGCAAAACTTAACCACCTCCATGCAAATCGAACTAGGGAGTGCGTATTTCCCTAGTGAGGGTGGCCCCCATGTGTAACTTAACTACAACACAAATAACTTTTCCTAAGTCTAATCTCCTAATAAAATCGAATGGGGTCCACTAGCTCCAAAATTGGCCCCATAATACAAAAAATAATCTTGTTCCAAAATAATTTAGGAAGGGGCATGACACTTCCACTAGAATGTCCCTTAATTTGAGACTCAACTTTTAAAATTGTTGATGGTGTTCGGTAATTAAACCTTTTTGCTGGAGATTTATCAATTGACTAAAGAATGATTTTATCTTAATATCCCCATAATGTGTTAACAATGAATCAAGATACAATAGAATCACTTTTACATTCACAAAGACATTAGTGTTGGACATATTGATCAGGTTCTAAATACAAGGACATAACAATTACCTATTGTAAAGTTGGAATATGGTGTAGATCAAATAATTGTTTCATCTAGAATATCCATGTTTTAGGATCTTTACCATCAAACTTCCTCATATGGATCTTGGGAATTAATTAGTTTTTGATCCCTAATTTAATCCTTGATGATGCAAATCTTTTAGTGATGAACTATATTGATTTTGGGAATTGTTATTTATGTTCACCAAATTTGTTAAACTCTTCCACATATGTGCCTAGGGTCCAACAATTTTGTTCTGCTTGTATTCCACATTTTTTTGGGTCACAATACTGCTTTTAGGAGGCCTCTCTTCTAAGGTATGTAAGAGCATGCATTCCATGGAAATTTATAGTCATTCCATCATTTGATCCATAAACTTGTCCATTTTATCTTCAGTTTCCCTTTTGAGAAGTTTTTGTGGACATTTCAAATCACCCTTTTTCAACACATTATCGTTTGTGTGATTAAATTGATTCCTCGATTACCTAGTTCCCTAAGTCTTCACATTATTTCAAAGTCACAAATGAGTTCTTTGGATGTTTAGCATGTCTAGAATTTTTTGTAGAACCATTTTCCACGTGAGAAATTAAGAATACTCCATTTTTTGCTCTTTATCATAATTTTGAATAAAAAACAGATATTCCATTTAAAATTTATGTTAATTTCAATTTAATGTAACTTTAAAAACCTTATTTGTAGATTGCATTGTTCGCCAAACTTTCCCTTAAACTATTTCTAAAATTTCAATCTCCTCAAGTCTAAAAATTTAGTCTATATTAGATTGATATTCCTGCTTTGAAATGCCAAAGAAATAACCAAATTTCGATGTGCCAAGGGAAAGGTATTGTAACTTTCCAATAACTATTTTTTTTTGTCCATTTTAGGAGAGCAAACTTATATGGTATGCCACAAGCCCAATTTTCTGAGTCTACTTTTGAACATTTTGTTTCTAAAATATACAAACTATATTCCTTTTCATGGAAATAGTGGCACTTAATTTTGCCTTTCCTATATTTATATATGATTGTTTTACTTACAACGCTTGATTGAAACTAGTTTCAAAACTAATCGAAAACCCTACTTTCCACATTTTGTATTATATTTGGGTTAATAGTGGCACTCGATCTTTCAAAATTATAAATTCTCTTGAAATTATTATTTGATTTAAAATATATTATTTGATATTACTTTTAATTTATATGATTTTTTCTATATAATATGAAATAATTTAGATTGGTTTTATACAATTCTAATTCGTGTAGATATTTTTAATGTTACAATTTTTGGACATCAACAAAATTATACTTAGTTTATTTATGTATATTTCTAAATATTGTTGGTGCATTATTTTTATTTTAAATGTAGATTATTAAAACTAAAACTTAAATATAAAATTAATGTAAATTGGGATTCATTTTTCTCCTTTTCGATAATCTATAATATGATTTTTCATAATGTTATAACTAAATTGATTGATTTTTAATTAATATAATTACTAATTTCAAAAAAAACCTCAAATGAGTATGGTAGGTAACGCGACATCTTTGATGGCCCCCAAAGTAGGTTCTTAACCATGAAAACATGAGATATTTAAGGTACATGATCGCTAGGTGAACTAGGGGATAAAGGATCCACCCACCAATGTTACAGGGAAAAGTGTCTACACAGAACTGCTTATCCCACTAAGGTGTGATAGCTACCTTAGAAACAAACAAAGTAAAGCCACTTTCATTTTTCCTTTATGAAATATAGATGAGAGAAGAACAAAGAAGACCAACCTCTGTCTTGCACTAATCTCCTAGTTCGATTCCTCCCTCTCTTGATAGTCTTTCGCTACTTGCTCCCTTGTACGCTCAGCTTCACAGAGTACCTGTAAGATCACAGTAGCATAGCACTATACAAGAACATGGATCTATAAACATAAACAATCTATGATCAGATGTAAATTGACCATACAAATGCATAAAACATAAATGACACAAGAGTATGGAGGAAAACTTGAATAGCTTTTGTTGATAAACAAGAAAAATCCAAGGGAGTTACAAACAGTTGTTCTGACCCAGCATCATCCTCTCAGCAAGTAAGCCCCTCTTCACCTCATACAAATCTTAGATCACCCAACACTCTGATGTTGTCTCAAGAAACCAATAGCAATTCCTTACAATACGCAAAATTCCAGCCTCCGGATCTCTGGGATGAGGGATCCATATATAGATATCTGTAAGGGAGATGAGTCAGCTTGTGATTTGATTAGTGTCTTCCCTCTGATAGTTCTTGCTTCCACTTGGAGATTGATGATCTCTTACTCGTCCTTGGTCGAATTCAGAGAGGCAAGTGTCACAGGAGAAGTTTCTGGAAGATTCCATGCCTCTCCACCTTGCAGAATGACACTGCCATTTGTCACTTCTCGCCCATCGCACCCCATAGAAGGGATTTTTGAAATGCAACGCACCCACACAGTGTATTTAGGTGAGATGCAATGCACTTTGCCTATGGAGCACCTGAAATGATCCTTTTTTGACCAGTTCTGAGCAGTTTTTCATGGAGAACTTCTGGGAGAAGCTGTAATCAGTTGACCTTGTTCCTTTTGGGGGTTAGAACAACACTTTTAGGGACTTAGGAGACCTTGGTTTATGGACATTTCATGCTTGGGGTTGTAGTGCCCAAAAATGTCTATAACAGTTGCCCCCTAAAGCATGAGGTCGTTAATCTTTTGATGTCGGGTGAAATGCTTTATTATGAGGATCCAAAGTTCTTTCAAGCTGAGAGGAGACCTGTAATAAGATACAATACAATACATTATCTTCATAATATTTTCATGATCTAGCTGAGGTGGCCATTCCCATGCTCAGCTTTATAAATTCATTTTCATGTACATAGGACAGACAATCGTCTGAGTGAAGACTGATGATTCTGGTGGAGCCATCATCCCTTCGATTGGATGATTATCTGTACATCAATGATGTACATTTGATGTCTTTATTTCCTAGAATATATATCGCAGCCCGGATGGATGAAACTAGATCCAGGGTCTTCAATCTCGTTCGATCTTCACTCGAAGTACAAGTCTATCCATGTGAGAGATGTTCTGGAGTCGAACATGGAAAGACATCGCTTGATTACCAGCCAATGATGTAAGCTATTAACAGGCGTGAGAGGAATCACCGATAATGATAATGACCCTCAAGGTACTGCAGTACAATTCACGTGGTGTGAATAAAGGACTTGGCGTCGAACACCACGCAAAATCTTTCGGTCGAAGGCCATTGATGTAAACATGTTGTCGGAAGTGAGAAACTTGCCATTGAGGCATGCAAGCTTCAAAGTACTAAACGGGGTGTTCCTAGATCGACTTCTTGGATAATGAGCTAATGTCGACAAGAAGCGATCCGTCACGGGAGGGCCTTAATGAATCCCACATCAATGACACGGAACGAAGCAAATTATTTTAATGGAGGTGAAAACGATCTGATGACATAAGGTTCAGGGTGGCGGTCATGAAAGAATGGAGTGTAAATGTATTGTAGCGGGTGAGACACGGGTGAATTCTCTGAATGACTTCTCTTGAACATATCGGTGACACTGACGTGATGGATTGGTAGCATTAACCCCAAATGTGGATGGTGTGATGGGACCATGGTGATGTGACCGGTGAATGAAACAACCCAAACTGACTTGGATGCGGAGTGAAAGTGTCATGTTCAAGAGCGACTTGCTACCAACAAAGTTTCTTCAAGTTTTCTTCCCAATTTTTCCCCAGTCATTGCTGACCAGTACCCCTTTATTTTTGTCAAGCTTGAGGAGGATAACATATCCTTGTTCTATAATTTGCCCTTCGGGCAAACCCATCGCTATGTTTTAACGAGCCTAGCGATAGTGAAACTCGTTCTTGTCTGTTATGGACAAGTTTGTCGCTATTAAGTTTTAACGAGTTTAACGAAAAAGATAACTCGATCCTTTTCAATTTTAGAGAGTCTGAAAAGGGACGTAAAGGAAACTCCAAAATTCCTTTTTTATCATCTAATCCCTTAAGTCCGAAAAAGTATAAAACAATTCAGAAGGGATGAATTTTCGATACTTTTAACGAGCCGAACAAAACAAGCGCTCGATATTTTTGTGTAATAATCCCTCAGGTCCAAAAAGATTAAAATTTAGAGGAGGGATAGCACTTCCAGTCTCTTTAACGAGCTGGAGAGGCCAATGGCTCGGAAATCTTTTCATATTTTACGAGTCAGTTGAAAAGAGCTTAAAGGAGACTCGTCTTTTGAGGAACGAGTGATAAAATTGGGTAGCAGCTGATTCCAGGTAAGGTTTGGAATTTTCCAATCATGGCAGTGTTACAAGGATGGCTAGTGAGATCACTCTTCGCAGTTGTTCCTCAAAAGGGGTAAACAATCAAATGGAGGTGAATGATCGGCCAATACAGAGTGGAGGTGATGATGAGAACACGACCAAGGCTTTTAAAGGCTGAAGTACTACATTCACGATGGTTATTTACCGGGAAATAGTTCATTTTTTAATGAGCTTAAACGCAGGGAGAAACATTTGCTCATGACTTATGTTTATTTTTTAACGAGCTTGAACTATGTGCTAAAACTGCTCGATGCAACGGTCATTTCTTGACTTTACCATAAATAGCTTTGTTCTTTCAAAGATTGTACTGCATTTTCAATTGCTTCATCAAACTAGTTAGAAATGAACAATACATGTTTGAAAAATGAGTTAGAACACTAATATTTTACTCGAATTACGTAAAAAGTAATGTAAAAGTGCTTTTACCTCTCATTTTACCATTTCATTTGAACTTTGGTTTGTTGGAGCTTTGGAGGTGCTTTTCCCCCTTGATTTTCATCAGCTGATTCTGGGAGATTCTATGGACGATTCTCGGCGTCGTCTGGACCAGGTAGGAGCTAAACTTGAGCTCTTTAATTTCATGCTTTCCATTTTGCATTCTGAGCTTGATTCCTGGTTTTTCTTAGCCTCAGGGGTTTGAAAAACTCGCCCTGGCTTCAACGCACCCCTTGTGTATCGAAAGGTGCGTTGGATGTTGGCCTTTCTACTGGCCATCTGACATGCAACACACCTAGAGCACTACTGTAGGTGTGATGGGCACAAGGAAGGAATTTTATGCACAGTTTTTGATGGAAATTTTTCCTGTTTCTCACCAAAATCAGGATCTAACTCTTCTCTTGTTTGTTTTCAGAGATTTTTGGAGCAAGATGACTATTACATGGCGAGAACGTGAGCATGAAGAAGAGGACATGCTTGCTTTACATGATCCGGTTACAGTAAACACACTGCGGAACTGTGGCTTGCTGAAGTTTTTCCGCATTTCTAGCATGAGACAACAAATCAACTTGCTGCAGTATTTGCTCGATGCTTGGGATCCTACCAACCAGGTGTTCCAGATTAGGGGCAAATCTATCCCCTTGACTGTAGTGGACATCTATTTCTTGACTGGCTTGTCAATGCGGGGTGCCCCCATCTCTTTATCAGGTTCGGCCCGAGGAGGTGAATCTGTGAGAGATTATGTTCGCCGGTATTGCAGAGAGCGATCTCAGCCGAGTAAGGACGGCAAGATCATCATCCGTGATGTCACTGACAGGTCCCTCAGGACTATTCTGTTCACTTTTGGTAGGATGGCTGGTGGTGTGGCTCTTCACGTAGCCAACCGATCTTATATGCAGTATGCCTTGGAATGTCTCCAACCGAAGGTGTTCAACTGGTGCGACGCAGTACTTCTTGTGATGAAAGAACAGTTGACCAAGGTGAAGAGTGGGAGGTTGAATAAATTTGGTTATGGTTCTATCTTGACCGCCTTTGCCTTGGAAAAGATACCACTGATGCAGCCGCAATATATTGCACTCGATTTACCTTCACCGACTGAACCACGTATGCAGAGGTGGGTCGACCATATGTCTAGGCATGTTGGTCAGTCTCAGATTTATTTTTCTGATACCTTCTTCGGGTGGTTTGATCGTCAGGAGATGGTTTATTCCGAGTATCCATATGCTGGTATGGACTTCCGGGGTGATCCAGATTTAGTACAGCCAGCTAGCGAACAGTGGGGCGCCATTGGTAAATTCTTTGACCATATTCCTGTTTATCGTTTTTCTTTTATAATGTCCTTGTGCTTTATTCTATCAAGACTTAATCAAACTCATGTGTTCATGCAGATGTCGGTCCTGTTCGGCCAGTAGTATGCTTGAGAGTGCCAGCTGTCGCCCCAGCAGGAGAGGCTGTTGGAAGGGCTATCCTTCGCGACCTTGATGTGGCCGAGACTCTCACAGCATTACAGGAACAGGTTGAGGGCCTCACTCTTGGTATTCCAGATGTGAGGACTGACGAACTGCCCTTGAGGTTGCAACGGCATACTACTGGTGTGCCAAAACGATGGACTCGGCTCTTACGCATGATCGCACAGGCTGTGACTTGCTATCACGAGCATCATTAGACTAGGGTGCCCCCTAGTGTTTTGAGTTTTGGGTCATTTGACCAATTTTGTCTTGGTTACAAAACATTATGTGTAAACCATAAACAGTTATATATATATTTTTGATTTTCGAAGTTTTATTTTGGTTAAGTTACATGATCCAAATGCAAATATTGATGGTATGCTTCTTTTTATAAATGTTTCAAATGTCTATCTAACACATAATTTTCCAATGAGTCAGTTAATGTGTTTAAGTTTCTGGAAATATGCTGATATTGAATAAAATCAAATTGCCTTTCCAAAATCTTAACCCTTAGGAACATGCGATAAATAGCTGGATTTCGAACAGAGTAGATACCAGTGAGTTGTAGTATGACGAGTTGAGAGTCTAGCCTAACAATCAGTCGGCATATACCATGTGTGATGGCATCAGAGAGAAGTTCTATCAACGCGCTATATTCAACGATGTTATTCATTGATCGACCAATACATACCCCTCTGAAACTTACTAAATCGTCGCTTAGATCAAAAATGGCCCAGGCCGCAGAAGATAGGTTCCGCGAACTACGACTCGCTCCGTCGGCATATCCAACACATGACTCCAATAGGTTTGACATCTGCAATAAATGTAAAAAGTGGATTACTTTACCAAAACAAACACTTTAGTGAAAACAAAAACATAACAAAAGCATATAGTATAGGTTACTATACTGAATCACGCATAGTAACGCTTGAGGTACAACCCGTTACGAGGTTGTGCCAGTGGAATCCCGTCATAATCCATTAACTCATAGGCTCCTTTTGCTAACACTCGCTTAACAATATAGGGGCCCATCCATAAAGACTTGAATTTACCTGCCCCCAATTTATCGGATTCTTGGTCATAAAGCAAGACCAAGTCACCTTCTGAGAAGACACGGGGTTTGACATTCTTGTCGAACTGCGCTTTGACTCGTTTCTTATGGGTTTCGTTAGCCAAAGCGGCATCACGACGGGTTTCATCCAATTGGATTAGTTCCAAGAAACGAGCCTCCTCTTCTGAAGTTCCGGGGAGAAGGTCAATTGCGAGTTTGAGGGACGAGATTTCACACTGGATTGGTAAGACTGCTTCCAGGCCATATACCAGTTGGAAAGGTGTAAACCCGGTTGCATTCCTTACCGATGTTCGGTAAGCCCACAAGGTTGAGTATAGGATTAGGTGCCAACTTCTTTTGTGAACTCCAATCATCCTTTGCAACATGCGCTTTAGGACCTTGTTGATTGCTTCAACTTCTCCATTGGCTTGCAGGTAATATGGAGTAGAGCTGTCGTGAGACAACCCTAGTTTGGCAGCTAATTCGACCATCATGTGATTGCGAAAATGTGATCCATGATCTATGACTATAGCTTGTGGGACGTCGAATCTGGCGACTACATGATTGAAAAAGAAGAGGGCAGTTGTTTCACCAGTATTATCTAATGTAGGCATCGCCTCGGCCCATTTGGTAAAATAGTCAACTGCGACTATGATATACCCATGCCCCCCGGTCGAGGTGGGGTTACATGTCATGAAATCGATGCCCCATTTGGCGAATGGCCCGACAGCAACTATTGGCTGCAGAGGTGCGGGTGGTCTTCTGGTTTTGCTATCAAAAATTTGACAAGCATGGCAACTTATGACTGCGGTTATGAAATCTTTGAACATTGTTGACCAGAAGTATCCTGCTCGTAAAAAAATTTGTGTTGTAGCATAACCGGATTGATGCCCCCCACACGTGCCTAAATGGCAATCATTCAGGACTTTTTCGGCCTCCTCATGGGTGAGGCACCTTCTCAGAACTGTATCGATACCACGACGGTAAAGTGTATCACCGATGATCACGTAGTCTTTTGCTTGGTATTGAATACGTTTTTGTTCGGAGCGAGAGGTATTTGGCCTATATTTTTGGGTTTGGAGATAAATGATTATATCCCCATACCATAGATTGCTTGAAGATATCAGAAACAAATTTTCGTCCACAATCGTTTCTTCGGATGTTTCATCGTTGGACGACGATGGGAGATCGCATAATAATTCTGCGAATACCAGAGCTTTCTTTGACTTGGATTTTACAAATTCCAGATCAAAATCTTGTAGAATTGCTATCCATTTTGAATATTTTCCCCCCAGCAACTGTCGCGACAATATATAAGTCATGGGGTTGCAATCTGACAGAATGGTAGTTTTTCAAAAGAGGACGTAGTGTCGAAATCTTTGTATCGCTTGAACAGCTATGAGCGCTAGCTTTTCAACATAAGAATATTTGCTTTCTGTATCATTTAAGTTCTTACTCAAATAATATATAGGATGTTCAATTCCGTTGTCTTCTTGAACTAAAACCATTGCGATGGTTGTATCCGCTGCAGCCAGATACAGGTTAAAGTCTTTTTGATAATCGGGAGTGTACATTAATGATGCTTTCATTAGGGATTCTTTTAAAGCATCATAGGAAGCTTGCGCAACCTAATCCCAGACAAAGGGTACTTCCTTTTTCAAAAGACGCGTATAACCTTTAGCAAGTTCGGCGTAATTTGGAATGAACCTCCTTAGAAAGTTTGCTTTCCCTTGGAGTTTCTGAATCTGAAGCAAATTTGAAGGTGGAGGCAAATTTATGATTGCCTGAACCTTACATGGGTCGAGACGAATCCCGACTTTCGAGACTACAAAGCCAAGTAAACGACCAAAACTGGCACAAAATACCCATTTGTGTGGATTGAGTCATATCTTGTAGTGTCGGCAATGTAGAAATATCGCTCGTAAATGTTGCGGATGATCAGTCCGCTTTTTCGAATGAGCCGGAAGGTCGTCGAGGTATGGTTGAATGATGTTTTTGATGTCATGGAAGGCATAATTCATTGCCCTCTGAAATGTTGCCCCTGCGTTCTTTAAACCAAAGGGTAATTTTCGATATGCGAATGTGCCCCACGGACAAATAAATGCAGTCTTTGACTGTTCTTGTGGGTGGATATTTACTTGATTATACTCGGAGAATCCATCCATAAATGAAAAGATTTCACATCCAGCGCATTCATCAATTATCTGGTCGATAAAGGGTGTAGGGTAGTTGTCTTTTGGACAAGCTTGATTTACATCCCTATCATCGACGCACACTCTAATTGTTCCTTTTTTTTTCATAACAGGGGCAATATTCGATACCCAATCGATTAGAGGAAGCGGGTAAATGAAACCAACATGGAGAAGTTTTTCAACTTCTGCCTTAATGGCAGCGGCTTTCTTGGGGTGCACCTGCCGTAGCCGTTGTCGTACTGGTTTGACATCTGGATACATCTTGATTTCGTGTTCAACGATACTCGAGTCAATGCCTGGAATTTCACTATATGACCAAGCAAAGACATCTTTGAATTCGCGAAAAAGAGCGTTATGTATTTCCAGTTATGAAGGAGAACAACATTTGCCAACATAAATATTCTCTACAATATCTGTTTTGGTCGAGATATTTATGGCGATAGTCTCTTCAATGTTGGACAAGTTTCGCTCGGAATCCACCGTGTTTACAGTATTTGATAGAAAATCAAAAACTGAAGGATGATAAAGGTCATCAGGAGTATTTTCTTCACAATCCAGAAGAAGGGAACGATGGTGGTAATCATCCCATGGTGCCCCTTCAATTACCATTGATTGAACAATTCCTTCGTCGGTGACATGCACTCACGACCAAGGATCTGAAGCGGTACCATATTCCTTAGACCTATCTATCCAAACGCTTGATGAGCATTGATTTGGGTTTGCCTCCCATGCTAGGAACATTGATTGCTACAATATTTCTGTTGGGCTTGGAGGCAAAACCTACGCATGATCCATGTCGATATCATTTTCTGAGATCTTTTTTGAAGAGATCATATTGCAGGTTCCTACCGACGCTACTTCCGCCAAATTGATTGGAGGTGGAAGGGCGAAAGTTCCCATTAATATAGGATCTTTTAGTAGGCCTACTTCGATATTTTGAAGTGAATGGGGGCTTCCATGGATCATTGGAATTCTTCCCATAACTTGAGAACCATTGGGGAGGAAGTTTTGTTGATCGACGATTGTAATCCCTCCTTGAAAGGGAAATGCAATCTTCCTAAAATAGGTCGACACAACAGCAGCCATAGCATATATCCATGGTCTTCCCAGTAGGATGTTGTAATCGAGATTTCTGTCTATTACCTCAACATTTATTTCTATTGTTTTCCCTCCTAGTTCAACCTTCAAGTTACTTAGAATACCATATGGGGTATATGTTCGTCCGTCAAATGCTTTTAATGTCGTTGAAGATCACGACAAGGTTGGAGATCCTAAAGTTTTCCAGCAACTCATCGACATAATACATGTAGATGCCCCCTCATCAATAATTGTTCGATGAACAGTTTTGTTGAGGGCTTTCACTTGAACGAGGAAAGCTAGTTGAGCTGGTAACTGAGGATCGTATCCTTTATGATCGAAGGATACAAGATTGGAATCCTTTGGGTCTATCCCACCAATGGCTGATAATAAAGCTTGCTTTTGGGATGGACAATTTTGTAGTACCTCAAGAGTCGACATAGCATATGGCGATTGGGCCAAATCTTCCACTATATTGTAATGTTGTGCCACTCTAGTGCGGGGATTAAACGTCGACTTGTGTACTACTCCCTTTGGCGGTTTTATTGTCAACTCGGGAATGATGGGTGGCGCAACTTCTGTTGAAGTTGTTGTCGAACTACTAGGTTGATCTTTATCCTTGTTGTTCGACAGCTGTGGATTCCAATAATCTTTGTTCCTTGTCGATATCAAAGAATCATTTTGCTGTTTGGAAACTGACAACATTAGCACTTGAGACGGGGAAGCATTTCCACTGTCAACCAGATTTGTTCGTGGATTGGGAAACGGATCAGTTAATACTGCTGAGGTCTTTGTATTCTTGAAGAATTTCTTAAGCTCAGCTCTGTGTGGACAATCTGCGGTCCAATGATCCTCATCGCATATGAAGAATGGATTTCTTGGTTTCCTATTTCCAGGTGGGTTTGCAGAATATTTTTCAGGTGATGATTCTTCCTGTTTCTTCTTCTTCCCTTTGCCTTTCTTCTTGCCCCCTGGTTGCTTGGTTTCTTTGCCTTTATCTGTCGATACGGCATTTACTTCCGAGGCAAGAAGTTCCTATTTTTCATTTTGACCGGAAATCTTACGGGCCTTTTTAGATGTAGCCTTTGTCGATTTCGTGTCTTTTGCGCCAATCACGCCATCGCCGGCATGAGAGTCATTGTTTGATTTAGGAGGAGGAGGAACTGAGAATTCCGGTCTAGGAGCGTCAGGTATTTTATCGTAGAGCGTGCCGGACTAAGTGTAAATCAAGTCCAAATATTGTGCACGAGCGATAACCTACTCTTCAGTGACGACTCCCCCTTTTGCCACATCTTCCGTGATGGAAGGCAGTAATGGCTTAATAAACCATTCAGCTAAAAGCTGATCGGGAACATACGTTTTCACCATTCAACGACGACGTCGCCACTCATGTATATGATCAGATATATGAGTGGTCGTTGTTTGTTTGAAATTGGTAAGAAGTTATGTTCCCGTTTCGTACCTTATCGGTAACTGAAAATGGGTTAAAAAGGTTGTGGCTAGGGTACTGAAGTTGTCAAATGAAGCTCTAGGCAATTCGATATACCATTTTGTTGCCGGACCAGTTAACGTCCTCTAAAAAGGTGAAGCCTAATCAAATCATCGTTTAGGGTGTTTGATGAACACCATAGATGAAAGTTCATCACATGATTCGACGGATCTTCACCTGGATTTCCATTAAATTTAGGAATATCTGATGGAAGTTTATGTGGAATCGCTGGCCACCAAGGGGCGTAAGCGATTGGATCGTTTGTTAACCGATTTAAATCAAGTAACTCTAAAGTCGCCACGAAGGGTAACTGTTGATTCAGGTTAGGTGAAGCATACCCAGGATAAGATGGGATTGCCTGAGCAGTTGGTCTTTGCATACCAGCGTAATGCATTTGATGCTGGTAACTCTCGTAAGGTTGGTTGGCATGACCATTGTAGAATGGTTGATTTTGACCGTTTTGAATATACGGTTGCCCACTATTTGCAAAGATTTGTTGCTCAGAACCTTGGTATACTTGTTGGAATTGTGGTTGTTGGTATTGTACTAGCCATGGTTGTGAAGCCATGTGTTGTTGCCCGATACTAACTATTTGACCAAGATGAGGGGTGATTGTACCCGTTTGAACTTGTGTCATTCCACCAGTCGGCGATTGTAGTTGAGTTGCAGGGTCAAGAGGCTGTTGCATTACAAACTGAGAAACTTGAGGTTGGCATACAACAAGTAGCGCTTGAACTTGCGACACTATCACAATAGCTGGCGTAGTTGGTATATTTGGCATAGGTAAGCATTGTTGCATCGAATATACAACTCTTGGTTCTTGAGGTAGTATCGGTACCCAACCACTTGACGTAATTCCAGCATAACCCGAATTTTGTTGTGAACTCCCACATGGCTATCCTCCTGGAGGGGATAATGAAAGGGTATACTGCCCCCCATACGGTGGTAATCTGGTACTTAAGGGAATGGTTTGCCCTTGAGGGCCGGACTGCCCAAATTGACCTCCAAATGGATCAATTTGTTGAGACTCAACGTAAGAGTTTCTGGATATTATTCCGAATGAACAAACAGGAACAGACCATACTGTCGAAATAGCCCCTGAGTGGGCTCCTTCTAGCGATTGAGAACTAGTTGGGACATATGGTATACCGGCAAACATTGTTGGAGTGATAGCAGGAAGTTCTGCCGTCGTTGTGTCAGACGACACAGTCCTAGATTTTGACGGTTGTTCAGACATTTCTAGTCTATCCAAAAGATTACCTAGCGATTCTACAGGAGATTCCGCTGGTGGTAGACTAATTTCTGATGAAGAAGGATAGAGAGTGATCCCAACTCCAAGTTGCGATGGAGTACTAGCTGGAGGATCTTCCACAATCTCTTATATAGCAATCAGAGCAGGTGGAAGGGGTAGACCGTCAGGTCCGTAGAATATTTCTGGTGCCGAAGAAGGTATGGAATCTGCAGTGACAGATGTTTGGGGAGCAACACTCTCTGAACCGGCTGTAGGTGGAACTGGTTCAGTGATACAAGTGTTTACCCTCAGACTAGGATCGGTACTACTGTCCTTCTGTGTCTACTAAACTTCTTCTGTAAAGGCAGGGATACTAGAAATGTTTGGAGTAACCGGAGTCCCTGATGTTGTTGGAACACTTGTTCTAACTTTACCACGAGATTTGGAACCGGTTAAATGAGTTCGCTTTGTTCGTACTTGTTTCGATTTCGGAGACAAAGACGGTTGACTCGTAAGCCTCCGCGAACGACGGGGTTTCAATTGACTTTCTTCCACGATTGCGGATTACTCGATCAACTAAAAATCATGGGGAAGTATGTTTCCGAATTAGATGAATTTTAGACGCTTTGACACAACTTGTTTTTTCAATTTTTAAGAGTCGCGAAAAAACAAAAGATGACTCTAGTCACCTTCAATTTTTAATGAGCCTAAAGTGACAAGTGCTCAGATGGATCTTTTCCGTTAAGGAGTCTGAAAAGGAACGAAAGGGACTGCTCTGGAAATCTAGGTAGAGGGATTACCAAACCAACCACAAAACTGCAGAATACTTTTTACGGTACGGCAGTCAATCTTCCCGAATGTTGTGTTCAGTGCATTGCGATCGATAGGGCGGCAGACATGGCTTCCTATGGATAAAGGATTAAGCTTATTGTGGTCTCCCAAAATATACTCGACGGTACGTGGGAGCACAAGTCCATATTGGCACTTATCGTCTCAAAGTGGAGGAATCACCCAACCATCAGTGAGAACAACAGTTACCAGGCTTTACGACGCCGGAATACGTCTCTAGCCTAGACTTCTAGATGTTGTGCGTTAGGTTCCAAAGCGTTGTTAGATTCATTAAATTTATTTTATAGTTGATCTTGCTTAAGAAATTTGCCTTTCAGGTTCACCGCGAGATGTAGATGTATAATTCCTAAAATGCAATCTAAGATGATAAACAGTCTTTTATCTTCTTTGTGCAATGAAAATCCTAGCTACTAAGGAAAGAGAGACAATATTCTTTCACAAAGAATACTGAGCACACACTAAATGCACAGTCCTAAATCAAACCAATCAAACAGTCTAAATGCAAATGCACATGCATGTATTTGTTTTCGGCTTTCTTAGTATGTGAATGGTAAAAAGAAAGCTAATGCACAAATCTGAATTACTTTTCAAGCGACAATTACTAACAAGTTTCTTTTCGAAATCAGAAATGGAGACAATCACAACACTTTATGATTCGGAAATGAATACTTGCTTTCGACACTAGAAAAACTACAAATTCAGACCAAATACAATAGTAACAAGATAATCGACTATCTACAGCAACCAAACTCTTTCCTATGACTGAAAACGACACTTGCGACACTTTCAAATCAAAGGATGACAGTACGATTACGTTACTTTTTGCAAAGGAGAACTGAAAATGACTCAACAAATACACAAAAAAATTTACAGTTCTTTTGCACAAAGGAGGCGGAATAATAGCAAGGAAAAGGGGTTTCAAACAGAGATATACTGATTACAGGCAGCAAAATTCATGAATAGAACTGGAAAGAATGAATCACAGAAACCAAAACTGAACAATGCCTAGTCTGATCAGCGCACTTGTAACACAGGGAATTTGAAATGCAGCGCACCTACTACACTCGGGAAGTGCGTTGAATTTCAGATTCACAGAACAGTACCTGCGTTGGACCAGAGACGAGACTTTGCTTGGGTTCCGGGTCATAGTTTGCAGTTCAGTTCATGGGTTTTGGCCGAGCAAATGGTAATCAGTAATGCAACAATCAGGGGTAGATCTAAGGAGGTTACTAGAGCTACCACGAGGGGCAATCAGAGAGTTTGTGAATCAGTTGTTTAAGTCATAAACAAATCCCGGAGATTGACTGAAGCAGCATTTATCTACTTTGCATTTGCATAGCAAATGCAGTTTGAAAGCTACCTGGCTCAACTTCAGGCTCCGTCTGTAAGTTTATAAAATAAACAATCAAGGAAGATAAACAAACAAACTAATTTGTCCCCAGCAGAGTCGCCATTTTGTTACAAGGAAAAGTGTCTACACATAACTGCTTATCCCACTAAGGTGTGATAGCTACCTTAGAAACAAACAAAGTAAAGCTACTTTCATTTTTCCTTTATGAAATATAGATGAGAGAAGAACAAAGAAGACCAACCTCTGTCTTGCGCTAATCTCCTAGTTCGATTCCTCCCTCTCTTGATAGTCTTTCGCTACTTGCTCCCTTGTACGCTCAGCTTCACAGAGTACCTGTAAGATCACAGTAGCATAGCACTATACAATAACATGAATCTATAAACATAAACAATCTAGGATCAGATGTAAATTGACCATACAAATGCATAAAACATAAATGACACAAGAGTATGGAGGAAAACTTGAATAGCTTTTATTGATAAACAAGAAAAAGCCAAGGGAGTTACAACCAGTTGTTCTGACCCAGCATCATCCTCTCAGCAAGTAAGCCCCTCTTCACCTCATACAAAGCTTAGATCACCCAACACTCTGATGTTGTCTCAAGAAACCAACAGCAATTCCTTACAATATGCAAAATTCCAGCCTCCGGATCTCTAGGATGAGGGATCCATATATAGATATCTGTAAGGGAGATGAGTCAACTTGTGATTTGATTAGTGTCTTCCCTCTGATAGTTCTTGCTTCCACTTGGAGATTGATGATCTCTTACTCATCCTTGGTCAAATTCAGAGAGGCAAGTGTCATAGGAGAAGTTTCTGGAAGATTCCATGCCTCTCCACCTCGCGAAATGACACTGCCATTTGTCACTTCTCGCCCATCGCACCCCATAGAAGGGCTTTTTGAAATGCAAGGCACCCACACAGTGTATTTAGGTGAGATGCAACACACTTTTCCTATGGAGCAGCTGAAATGATCCTGTTTTGACCAGTTCTGAGTAGTTTTTCATGGAGAACTTCTGGGAGAAGCTATAATCAGTTGACCTTGTTCCTTCAGGGGTTAGAACAACACTTTTAGGGACTTAGGAGCCCTTGGTTTATGGAAATTTCATGCTTGGGGTTGTAGTGCCCAAAAATGTCTATAACAACCAAGTAGCCAAATCAAAAGCAGTCTCATGTACATGTGAAATGATGTTAATTGCATAAGTTTTCATCCAGAATAAGAGTTTGACAACATATACCACCAGTAATCATCATTGCGCATCTAAAACAGATGGAAACAAAGCTCTTATGATGAGGAAAGGGGAAAGAGTATGGATAGTCAAAATAATTCAGAGGCTTTTGGTAAGAAAACATGTAGTTTAATAATATTATTGCTTTAAGCAAAGTCTTTTGGTAGAAATCAGATAATATTATTGCTCTTTAAGTACTTTGTTCTCTTGACTTTTCTATTCATGGTTGTTTAAATGCTTAGAAGAAAAGTCTCTTCCTATTTGGTAGAGAGATTATAGTCATTGTTAGTCTAAGTTATGATGCCTTGGTTCATAGAAGTGTTGTCTTTCCTAGGCATTCTCATGTGGATGGGGTCTCTTTGTGGGTTTTAGTTTATGTTTTGAATTTTCATTGGATGATGCAAGTTCTTGATAAATATTTATTTACCTTTCCCCTTGGATTTCGCTCTCCAGGGTGTTCTTGGGTTTCTTCAAGGTCATGAGTCTCTTTTGTGGTTCTATTTTCCACTTTGATTCATTGTTTTGGTTCTTCTTGCCTGTGGGAGTTGGTTTGAAACCTTCTCTGGTGTTGTTTTCACTTCTTATTTCTCTATTTGTGGTTTCCCTTTAAAGAGTGTCTTGGAGTTTTGTATCTCCCTCTATTTTGTAGCTTGGGTTTGATTCCCCTAATGAATTCAATGCATTTTTCTCCTAGACTCTTGAATTCCCTCATGCATTTTAGTGTTGATTTATTGTTTCATTTGCCTGTCTCTTCACCCTCACCTTTCAATTTTCCCTAGTTTCCCACCCTTTGTAATGTAATGTCGTGAATTATGGATGTCATTGAGGTCATAAGGGAAACTAACATCCTTCAGGTTCAAGAGCTTAATAGAAGGAAAAAATATTAGCATCCATCTATGTACATGTAACATACGCCCGAGGAAGTTATTATGTTAACCTGAATCCCATAGCCACGTCATGGAAATGGGGTCTAAAATTTTTGACCTATTACAACATCTTCAAATGTAAAACAAGTAGCATCATTATGTTTGTCCTACTGAGATAATTCCAATGATATAAAATTTGTCTCAATATGACTCCCATATTGAAATATATGGCCATCCAAATATTAGCCATTTAATTTGCACCACCTCACCAACCTACATCATGGCACCCATGTAGTCCCCTCGTGGTGTCCACATGGCAATCCCAGTCAGCCCTCTTTTTGCCAAAGGGCAATAGTTGTCAACCCACTTATACATGTTTGAATCCCTCACGAGGGCAACAAACAATGTGCATATATAATATTTACTATATAATGAATTGTCGTTGGCCCTTTCTTTTCTGTGTCACCAACCATATGGAAACACTTCCCAGTTGTCGAACCGTTCATATCGTCAAACCCTTCGAAATCGGTGTATGCACATATGCGGGCCCACTATGACCATTTCACCCCATGATAGTGAACCATGGAGAGTCTTCACATTACCCCCTGTCAAACTTCTAGGGTGTTCCTTCTAAGTTACATTGGTAATGCCAACTCAACGCTTAGGATTGGCCCCCCACATGATCGGTCAATGACCATGCGCATGCCACTCAACACTTGTCCCTATAAAGTAGCTCCCACTAGCCAAGTCACCCTAGGTAATCAATCTTAGTGAGTCTATCAAGCCCTCTATTTAATTCTTCTGAGGTCTGGGGTGATGTTAGCCTTCATCACTCCACCTTCGTGGATAGGATCCCACATAAATTTTGACCCCATCCCTTCATGGCTACTTCTTGGTGTGTGATTGGGAGGGTTTCCTCACTTCATACGTTGGGGACAAGCCCCACTGCCACCTCATCCTGGGAACTCGACCTCGGCAGTTCCCTTTGGATATTCCAGGGAATATCTCCTAGGTTAAGTGTGCAGCTAAGATCTCTCCACCCTAGATGGTCCATATTTCTCTAGTGTCGCCTATGGTCACAGGGTTGAAGAGGTCGTGCCACTTCCATCCGACCTCCTGTGCTTTAGGTTTAAACGAATTCTAGCCCTGTGCTTGGTGACTGCTCCTGAAATACGCAAGGCCTCTAATTGGGCATCAGATGCCTAGTTAATGACATATGAGGGCATACGTAGGCTCTTCCAACCTATCCCTTTTGAGCTTTAACAAAACTCGACCATGGCCATGGAAGTCCATACAATGTGGTCATAGAGAGATGTCATATATATATATATACACTACAATTTCTTTGTTATCACTCCGAAATTTCCAGGGGTTGTTTAATGCGTTAAAAGGAAATATTAGAGGTAACTACAAACCTACTTTGGAGCTTAGGATCTAGCCTTCCTAAACTCAAAGAGGGTTCTCTCTATATGATTTAACTTTGTTTATTTTATGGATTTTAGGCTAGTTATGTATGTTTAATTGGATTGGTTTTGGTTGGTTGGTGGAATTAATGATTTAGATGAATAGGTGCTTTTCCATTTCCATTGGGCTATGGAGTCAATATGTTTTGAAAATAGAACAACAACAAACTATAAAGAGAGTGTTACAGGGCAAGATAGGTGAGCAATATCAGATCTCAAGGCTGAATGGTGAAATGATTTTTTAATCAGGATCAAGGAGCAATTAAGAATTCCTTAAACCAGATACTGAAGAAGGATGAAGAAAATCAATCGAGATCATAGGGCAATTAAGAATTCTCTAAACCAAATATTAGAAGAAAACATAGAAATGTATAACAATTAAAAGCAGAGTGTAATGTTTAAGCAAATTTTGTAGTAAAACTCTTGTTATAACATTCAAATTTAGAACACATGAAAGTTTATGGAATACTTAGAAAGAAAACATGAACAATTGAAATTTATACTTCACTGAGATAGCTCAACACATGAATCCTGTAAAGAAGTTTCTTTATAACTTGTTCTGTCTGTCAACTGGAAGTTGGTACAATAACCCTCAGGTAATAGATCAATCAGCTACAGAAATATTTAGAAATCCACCCTTGATACTTCGAATGATGAAGTATTTATACAAAACTTTTACAAAAATATCCTGTCAACTGACTAGGATTTATTTAAGGAAAATAAATATCTTTATGCAAAAAGATAGTGACACCTATTTAACTGACTAAGATCTGTCCCTTTTTATTTGATTGTTGTTACTTGACTGCTTCTTTCATCTGCTTTTCTTTCACGTTGTCTCCTCCTTTCACCCTGTTTGTGCCTTTCACCCTTCATAGTAAATCACACCATTTTCCCCATGTTTCTTCATCTAGAAGTTTTATTTTCATCATCCTCCGGTAAATCTCATCTGCTTCTATATATTTGGCAAATGTAGGCTTATTCACAAAAGGGCAATTTACCTCATGCTGGAGGTAAAAGACGTTTTCTAAAGTATGGAGGAGAACTTTTCCTGTGGGTACACCTTTCATGGATGAACTGTTGGAAGTATCTTTGGCTACTTCCCTCATCTTTTTATCATAGTCTTCATGTCTCATTAGTTTATCATTGATTACTAAAGGATTAGGCAAACCCTTCTGTCTCAATACATCAAACTTGTCAAAAAACCTGTTTACTGCGAGTTTCATGCTTTGACATTTCTCCTCAAGTTATATCATCAGATTTCTTTTGGAAATCACTTTCTTCACTTCTAGTATAGTCTCTGTTCTGTCAGTTATCCCGATATCTTCTAATTCATACTTGTTTTTAGAATTTAGGAATTTGATTATTTTAGAGGCCTCCTCTGGTTTCTTTCCAAGATCTGCTTTTACCTTTTGAATTGCATCACCAGCTTCCTTCACCAAATCATTCTACTCAAATATTACCTGTATAGAAGGCCAAATATCATTAACTCAGTTAATGATATTGGCCCAAAAATGTTTCTTTGCTTGGGCTAAAGGATCTTTTAGTGACAACTCTTTTCTAGCTTGTGGATTCTGTCACTCAGTCTATTGGCTTTTTGTTTCTCAGCTTGATGCATTACTTTTGCTAATTTATTTTCCTCATCTAAGCTCTTTACTTGTTCCTTGAGCTTATTAATATGTGTTGTCTGAATGGACATATCTTCCATTGGTTTAATCAATTTGATGTCCTCATCAGTGGGATGGGTTATTGGTCTTGTTGATGCTATTGTTGCTGCAGTTGTTGGAACTGATGCTGATGCAGGTGCTGATGTAGATACTATGGGAAAAGCAGTAATGGGAACTACTTCCATGCTAGCTTGTTTTTCTTGTACAAGTTTATCCATTTTTGTCTCCATTTCCTTCAATTGAGTTGTCAACTGGATGATTAAATTCATCATCTCATCCTTTTGATTAACTATTTCTAAAACCTCCTTGGTTTGTGGATGCTCAGTGGTTGGTAGCTTTAGTTGTTTCTTTAGTGCAGCTATGTCTACATTTTTCTTTTTTATAAGTTCTTCTACTGCCTTGATGTCAGTTGCATTATAGCCAATTTCAATTTCCAAATCTTCCAATGACTTAATCATGTTGTCTTCTGCTTATGATGAGGCCCTTTCCAACTTTAACTGTGACTGTATATTTTCAAGAGAATTCTTCAATTTCTTTACAATTAGAGCTTTATGTGTCATGGTTGAATATAACATCTCTCCTGCCTGTTTGTGAAATTCAATTTGGTCGATTGGATGCACATCCTTGGCATGAATTTCAAAGGTTGTTTTCTTATAATCTTCTGAAGTTCTTGGGGCCTTTACCTCTGGTTGTAGGAAGGTCATCTGCATTTTCCTTGTTTTGAGGTCAAATATGAAAGCAACCTACTCTGATCACTGGGAGTTTGCTTCCAGTATTGTGTACATATAGCAACCTTTAATGCTTCATTTCTGATTTTAATCTCTTTGTACTTCTCCATGATATCTTTCTCTTTCTCAACTGGTTTGCTAGATGATGAAACTTCTGCATTATTCTGATTTTGAATGATTTGTGCACTAGAAGATGATGGCAGAGGTGTTTCTTCTATATGTGTTGAGGGTGCATCACCCCTGATAATAATCTCTTTTTCTATTTCAATTGTCTTTTCCTGCTCTATTACTGGATTTAGCTTGGTTTTCTTTCTGCTCACAAGCTTGAATTTAGTATCAGAAGTAGTTTCTGCTGAGTAGGATCCTTCTTCTCTAGCCCTTTTTGAATTTCTGTCCTGTGGGTCTGGAGTATGCAGGATGGAACTAGTATCAACCTGCTTATCCACCTCCTGTAGAGTGTTTTCCAACCACTCTCACTGGTTGGAATACTTTCAATTTTAGGTTTTGACACATGAATGAAAAGGGTCAATTTGAATTTGACTCTTAATTTACTTCTTTTTTTTCCGAAGAAAAAGCAAACTTTTTATTAAGAAAATAAAAAGTTACATTGCATATGCTGAGCATTTCCAATACTGCTGATTGATTGACCATGCAATCAATCAAAAAACCTCCTTGCTGACTTTTTGTTCCACTGTTTTCAGAGCAAAATTTTGCTGTAGTAATCAGCTGTGTTTGATTACAGCCATGATCAAAAGATGACCTCGCCTAGAGAGGCGGTTCTAAAACATATAAAGAAACATACATTCATGTCTTTTGGGTCTCCTCAACAGAGAGGAAAACAACCCACAAAAAATATAATGAACCATAAGTATCAGTTGTTTTAATATAAAGAGAAGTCTGTATGTATAAGTCTGTGCATGTAAAAAAGAGAGATAAAAAGATAAACAAAAACAGCAGCTGAAGATTTATGCATATGGCGGCACATCTGATGATAAAACCTGTCCTTGACAGTCTTCCACTATTTTCCACCCTCCCAAAGCTTGCTGCAAACCTTCCTTAGAAAGCTTGTCCGCGGCGTCATTGTTGTCCCTGTAGATATGGCATATAGAGAAAATGTTAAAAGATGATTTTAATACCTGTAGTTCTTCCAGCATGGGTTTCAAAATTTGATTTTTACAAGAGCTTTTCCCGTTGACCCAGTTTATAACATTGAGAGAGTCTCCAAAGATCTGAATAGTGAAGGTGTTTCTTTGAATAAGCCAACATAGGAGGAGTCTCAGTGCTGACAATTCGGCAAAATTATTTGATCCTGACCCCAAACCGACTGAGGCTTTGAGGGAGTGATTTGCATTTAGATGGATGATGATTCCTGCACCTGCTAGGTTGTTTTGAGAGGCTCCGTCAAAGAACGCCCAGGGAATGCCTTCTTTGATTTGCACTGTCTTATTTATATTTTGAGGTCTTTTTTCCTCTGGTTCTGGAATAGAAGTGTATATGGAGACCGCTTGAATGGCAGTGGCATTTGGCTGGGTTCCCTTATCTTGGAAGATAGTTCTATTTCTAGCGAGCCAGACTCCCCAGCAGATGATGGGCGGAAGGTTTCTCAAGTTCCCATCCGGATATTGCTGCCACCATTTTGACCATGCCTCGTCCAGATTCCCATTTCCCCACTGAAACTTTTTATTCAACAGTTTTTCTACCTCCCCCCAGATTTTTGAAGTTTCAGAGCAATGTAGAAACAGATGGTTGATTGTTTCCTCTTCATTCTTGCAAAGGGGGCACCTCCCAGGACCATACATGTATCTAGCCTGGAGGATGTCCCAGGTTGGAATTTTCCTTCTGAGGAGGCACCAGAAGAAGAGTCTGGCCTTTGCTGGACATTTAAGCTTCCAAATATGTTTTGACCACCACTCTGGTTCTCCCCACCCTTTCCTGGATAGAATGAACTTGTATCCTTCTTTTGGGGAGTAATCTCCAGTTTCTCCATGGGCCCAAATCAGACTGTCCGGACTGTCTTTTATCCTTACATTGGAGCGAACAAGTTCTTGAGTGAAAGAATGCCATTCATTCCACCACCTCTGATCCAGCTGAAGGTCCCCTCCATCTTTCCATGCCTGACTCCATATGCTCGAATGACCTACCTTTTCCACCTGGTCTAGAGTAAAGATGTTTTTTCCTTCTAAATGCCTGATTAGTCCAGGTGATAAGGCATAGTTTTCGTTGCATCCTATCCAAGGATCTTTCCCGATCTTCAAGTTCCTTCCATTCCCAATCTTCCATGCCAAACCTTGTTCAATTACCTTGAAAGATTCCACCGTTGCCTTCCATATCACCGAGGCATTCTGCTTGTTCTTATCCGGGTTTCTTATCCAATCCTCCAATGGAACTGGGTCTATATATTTTCTTTTTATCACTCTGGTCCATAAGTTTTCCGTCTTTATAAGTCTCCAACCCGACTTTGCTGCCAGAGATAGACTAAAGTCAGGGAGATTTTTAATCCCCCAACCGCCCCATTCCTTAGACCTTGCCACTTTGTCCCAGCCCACCCATGGTAGCACCGAGTTTTCCTTGGAACCATCCCATAAAAATCTGCTACATAGTCTTCTGATCTTTTCCATGATACCCTTGGGAACCCACGTTAGTGCAGCCCAGTATACTGGTATGGCCAAAAGCACTGATTTTATAAGAGTCAATCGCCCCGCTCTCGAGAGCCATTTGAAACTCCAATGCGAAATCCTGGATTCTATCTTTGCAATCAGCCAGTTCCAATCCTCCTTCTTGTAAGCATTTGGTTTTAGCCAGAAACCTAAGTACTTGAAAGGAAGATCCAAAGTACTAGGCTGGAAAGGTAAGACAGATTGAAGCCTTTCCCTCTCCTGAGCTGCTAAACCTGTCATTATCAGCTGGGATTTCCTGTAGTTTATCTGCATGCCTGTTGCTTTCAGAAACAGATCTAAAATAGATTTTAATTCCTTTATTTCAGTTTGCTCAGTATTTGTGAAGATCAAAATATCATCAACAAAAAGGAGATGTGAGATAAATAAATTAGTAGCTACTTCAATACCTTTTACCTTCCCCTCCCTTCTGGCCTTATGGAGCAGCTGGCTGAGACCCTCTGCAACTAACAGGAAAAGAAGAGGGGACAAGGGGCATCCCTGCCTCAGGCCCCTTTGGCCTTTGAAGAAAGGAGTAGCTGCTCCATTGATGAGTATTGCATAACTTACATTCGTGATACAGCCCATGATCCAGCTGATGAAAGCAGGTTTAAAGCCAAGATGTGTTAGAAGCAGCCTGATATATAACCAATTTATCCTGTCATATGCTTTGGATAAATCAATTTTAATAACAGCACCCTTCTTGTTCTTCTGTCTCACACTATGCATGACCTCCTGAGCAACTCCTATGGCTTCATGAATTTGTCTTCCCGATAAGAAACCAAATTGCTCCATTGAAATATGTCGTGACAAGATTGGTTTGATTCTGTTCGCTATCACTTTTGCTATGATTTTGTAGATACTATTACATAGCGAGATTGGCCTGAAGTCTTCAAAACAATCCGGGACTTCCTTCTTTGGAATGAGGGCTATAAAAGTGGCATTAAAAGGGCTATAGACCTCACCTTTTTTCCTGGCCTCCTCCACCACTTCTGTGATTTCCGCTCCTATAAGTTCAAAGAAGTGAAGGAAAAGTTCTATGGACCATCCATCTGGTCCAGGGCTTTTCTCTTTTGCCATAGATTTTATTGTAGATTCCACTTCCTCCTTTGATACCTCGCAATTTAGGTCCTCCGCTTCATCCTCCTCCAGGAATCTTGGGAAACATTGAGCAGTCTTTATTACCTCAGCAATAGTGGTCTCTCCTGGATCTGCAAATAGCTTTTGGAAGTGTCTTTGTCCTAATTCTGACAAGGATTTGAAAGTCTGCACTTCCCTTCCTTCTTCGTTTTTTAGGGCCCATATGGTGTTTGTCGATTTCCTCCCTTTGGCATAGTTGTGGAAAAACCTGGTATTTTCATCTCCAGCTTTAAGCCATATTGCTCTACTCTTAAGTCTCCATTCCTCTTCTTTATCCAGAAGAATTTTGATCTTAAGTTTCTCAAGATGAAGAATTTTATCCTTTGAAACCTGCGACAAATAACCATCCTCCTCTATGCTTTCCAGCTTTTTAAGTTCCTCACATATCTTGGTGTAATCCTCTTTCTGGGCTTCCTTTCTTGCCTTTGCCCAGCTTATGGTGGCTTTCTTCAGTCTTTTGAGATTTTCCATAAACAAGAAGCCTTTGTCCTCTGGTGCATTGGCTTCCGGATGCTTCCATGTTTGCTTGAAAAGATTGATAAAAGACTCCTCTTGTAACCAAGAAGAATTAAATTTGAAAGGAGCAGGGGGCTTAGGAGGGGGGGGTGGAGAATTCTAAGTATACAGGGAAGTGATCTGATAGCCCTCCTTCTTCAATCCATTGTCGAAACATAGGAATCCTGACCGCCAACTCATCATTTATGAGAAAACGATCTAGCCTTTTTGCCACTCTAGCATCCCCTGTTCTCCTGTTCCTCCAAGTCGGCTTTAATTTGAGCAAATTTATGTCGATTAGATTGTTGACAGTGAACATATTTAAGAAAAAGTCTGTCAAGGGGTCTTCCCTGGCCGAAGGACCCCATGCCTCCGCTCTACCAATAGAGAAATTTAAATCCCCTCCCAGCACCAAATTTTTGCCCTTCAAGAAGGATTTTGACATCAGATCATTCCAGAAAGACACCCTATCCTGACAGGGGCCATATACATTGCAGATGGATAGGGGAAAGGCAAGCTCCGAGGACTGAACTTCCATTCCCATAGCCTGTTTCGTCCCCCACTGATTGCAAACCTTAATTCTTCCTTCCCTATAGCCTATTGCCAACCCTCCAGAGTGACCTTCTGAATCAATTGCTATGAATCTCCAGCCAGGCAACAGAGCATTTAAAGTTGTCTCCACTTCAACTCCACTTCCAAGGGTCTCTTGAAGAAAAAGGATGTCTGTTTTTGAGTTAAGAAACATCTCCCGTAAGGCCAGTTTTTTGGGTTTACTGGCTAAACCCCTACAGTTCCATGAGGTCAAGATCATTTTATAACCTCTTCCGGGGCCTGCACTGCTCTAAGAGCCCCAGTGATAGACTGTTGTTTTCCATCGGCTACATCAAACTTTGCTTTTATCTGTGCCATGGAGAGGTTGGATTTTCTACCTCTTTTTTTCCTTGATTGACTTTGGGATGTGAGTGGACCAATACCTCCTACAGAGTCGGAAATAATAGGCTTTTGGTCGAGGGATCGAAGATTGTAGGGGCAAGAAGGGGGAATGGCCGAGGGGCCAGGGTCAAGAGAAACACCTTCACTGTTCAGGTCTAGGGAGGGTAAAGCGGCCGAGATGTCTTCTATACCGGTTCCCTCAATGTTTTCATCATGATTTATTAGACTATCATTTATATTTGAAAAAACAAGCTTTTGCGAAGGAGATTGCTCCATACAAACATCCATAGATTCAGAGATATGAACAGGAGGAATGGATGATTCAAAACACATACCCATTGCTCCTTCGGTTGGCTGTGACGACCCTTCAGGTAGCTGCTCCTTTGCTGGGGCATTCTCCAGGTCCAATTCCTTATCCGCCGAGATGGCCTGAGGAGCCTGTTGAGCTATTTCCGTCGGCTGCACTTCCATCTGGGCCACAGTCTCCTTATCAGCATCTTTCTGATCAGTTGGGAGATCATGTCCTTGAGAATGATGGATTGGACTGTAAACAGTCTCCCACTGAGCCGACTCCCTTTGAAATCGCCGCCTTCGCCTTCCAAGAGGGCATTCCTTTGCCAGATGCCCGTACTCGTGACATCTGTGGCACCTAAAGGGCAGATATTCGTAGTCCAAAATCTGTTCGAACACCATGTCCTTGTATTGCAGGTTTATCTTCTTTGCAAGTCCTTTGCCAGGGTTCAAGCTGACTAAAATCCGAGCCATGGCTTTGTTCCGGGTTTTCAGAAAGGACATGTCGGCTTCCAGAAAATTTCCCAATCTATCCCCTATGGCTTTGAAGACTGATTCAGTCCATAAAAACGAAGGCAAACCCGGAGCCCTAACCCAGACCGGGTAGACATCCGTTTTCTCACGGCCAGCATCAAACAGCGGTGTCCATTTCTTCATGAGAACAGGGATATTCCCAATAACCCAATTCCTTGCAGTCACCCAATCAGCCGCCTCTTTGTTCTCAAACCGAAACATAAACCATCCTTTCGCCAAAGTTGAGGCTTCAAAAGCCCTTTCTTGACCTGACATCCAGTTCTTTTCTCCCCATTCTTGAAGGAAACTAGAGGAAAATTTCTTCCCTCTCGCCCTGCCCACCACAGTGCAGTCTGCCACCTCCAAAGATTCCTCAATGCTCACCTCCATCCCCAAGACCAGGTTCCCTTCCAGTTCCTGATCGCCAATGGGTCTTTGTTTTTCCCGTTTCTCACCTCTTTTCTTCCCGCCGGTGTCTTCCTCCCTTACCTCCCTGTTTTGTTCGGGCCCTTCCAAACTAGGGTTTGTTTGATTTAACCCAGACTCGGGCCTAAAAGAAAAAGGAAAATCCGCAGTCTCCCGGAAGAAATTATCAGGAGAGAGATGAGTTACCTGAAAGCCCGGGTCCTCTGCATGAGTTGCCTTTTGAGGAACTGAGGATGAGACAGTCGCTTCTTCCGGCCGACCTCCATTTCCCTTTGGAGGGCCCTGATCTTTCCCAATGGAAGCCCTAGTTAAAGCTGAGACTCTTCCAGCCTTCTTCTCACCCGTCTGCTCGGCGCTTGTAATAAAATTGACTATGTCCTCTAAACCCCCGGATAGTACTGGCTCCACAGCGGACGATTTCCCTTTGATGCCATGGCTCGGCTGGCGGAAGCTTGCATGCAGGGTACCCTCACCTGGTTTGGCTGGCTGCTGAGAGACGTGAAAATCTTGATGAAGAAGCGCATTCTCATCATATCCCTGGGTCAGTT
Organism: Pinus tabuliformis; assembly: GCA_031772625.1. Taxonomy (NCBI): domain Eukaryota; kingdom Viridiplantae; phylum Streptophyta; class Pinopsida; order Pinales; family Pinaceae; genus Pinus; species Pinus tabuliformis. The sequence goes on along the minus strand of CM062805.1, from coordinate 922,682,660 downwards.
GAAGGAAGGATTGATTAATTCTGAGCGTTTCTGGCGAAAGGGCTCCAGTTCTGAAAGACCCAGACTCTCCAAAATATCGTTCGATGTTCTTTGCTGTCGGGTCTTTACCCCATACCGACAGTATGTCTTCCATAACCGGGTCCAGATCCACGAGCTCGTTGGAATTTACCATGGTTACTATGCGGTTCATAGGGTTGAAACGAAAACAAGATTTTCTGCCAGCGCAAGGGTCAAAGAGTTTTTACCCTTGTTCCCAGCTGTCCACCTTAAACAGTAAAATAATACCTCCAGCTGCCCGTTTCTCCTTTCGCTGACTTCTGAAAACCCTGTGCGTCGTACACTCGCCCTCCGGTCGACGCTCCCAAGGTAAACCCTAGCCCTGATCAGTCAGGACCTGGTTCCGGCCAGACCCTCCGCGATCGAAACCTCCGCCGCATCGTTCACATTCACAATTGATATGGTCGTTACTAGGTTCCTATATATATATATATATATATATATATATATATATATATATATATGACTCTTAATTTACTTATGACACCCAAAGGGTCATAAGGCCATTTGAAATTGCTGCTGAACTTGAAATCTTGTAAACATTTGTCTGCTTCCTTTCCAGCATTTCTATTGTTGCATATAAAAGGCCCTATTTGGTTTTTAATCTTGAATTGGGTCTTCTTTTTAGCTGAAAGGAAATGGATCTCATCAGAATTCAAGATTTGTCTGATGTATTCCAAAGCAAATATCCTCATTGGGAGGTATTTGGGAAGCTTGTATGGAACTAGTTGGCTTCCATACACTCTAATCTCTGTATGATTTTGGTATAAATACGAGTCTATTGTTTTACTTTGATCTGACAATTGTAGCACCTTCTTTATCTCTTCATTGATTCTAGGCTGAATGCTATTGATTAGTATATTAACAACTGGATAAACAAATGAATCAATGAAGTCTTTATAGTTGTATTCTATGGAATCCTTTTTGATCAAGGATGTCCAAAAGACAACAGATTGGGGATTACCCTCTGTGTCCAATTTTTGGAGGCTAACTGCAAACCTTTCTGATTGGAAATATAAAAACATATGGAACAAAACTAAGGAGTATTTGAACACTCCTTCTGGCAGCTTGACTAGCTGATCATGGATCGCATCTGCTAGGTATTGGGCAAAATTGAAGGTGGAAGTTGGAGGTTGACCTGGGAAAAATATGGATAGGAAACCAAGGATAGATGCGTCCACATATTCATCAGTGAAATACCCTAAAACACATGACAGCATGGTGACAATTTTTCTGGTTCTCTCTGAAAAATGGATGCTAAGTATGGAGGATTATCTTTTGGGGTTTCTACTGATGGTGGAAGGAAAGTCTGGAATATTTGGAATCTTTTGGGAAAGTCCAGCTTCAAGTAGAGTTCAGTAAGGGTTTCAATGGATATTGGCACTTCATTAGGTTGTGGTTGGATTTGTAGCATCTGATTGATGGATTGAGCAGTGATTGTGAAAAGGACCTCTTGGTTTGGGGTAACTAAAGCTCTTTCATTAGGCAAATAGTGGATCTAACAAAGTCTAATAAGTTATAGAATTGAAAGGCCTGTGGCAATATGTATTTAAGCAAGTTTGAATCCCATAGATGGATATCATCTGCATGGTCAATGAATTTTTCATGCCTCCAACAGTGGAGCTCCAAAAGGTTGGAATCTGTCACAGTATCAATGATTTTAAAGTCTTTATCGGCCAAGGGAATGTGTTCGACATCTGACATTGGAGGTTGAAGAGGGTTTACATTCTAAACACTCTGGGAAGCCATTAAATTTGATTCTTTTATCAATTTATGTATGTAATTGATGGAGAAGAGCACTGAGAATTACCTGTGGCAGGGTCCAGGTGGCAGCAGGGGCTAAAATTCCAATTAGCAAGGTCTTTGGGTCTTTTTCTACAATTCAACAACAATAGAGAAATAATGAAGTATTGGGGTTTTTTGTATCTTCTTTGGGAAGTGGTGGTTGAGCGCACATGGGTGGTTTATGGAATTATCTTTGGAAGCGGTTTGGTGTATTATCGCACTGCGAAAGGTGGTATAGCGGTTTAGGACTCGGCGGATGCGATGAGATGTAGTGATGACACGTGGCAGGGGAGGGGATGGGTGAAACCACCCATTTTGCAACCCCCCATTGGTTTTAAATGACGTATGTCTGGGGATGCGATAATGCGTGTGGACCGTTGGATTTATCAAATATCGGATGATGGACGAGGTTTTTTTTTTTTTTTTAAGATGTGGGGCCGGGTATTAAATTTAATTAAAAACTAGGTTTTTAATTCAATTTATTAAGCGGATATTAATATGAAATGGGTCGAGGATTAATACAGTGGGGGGTTAATAATATAAGGTGGGGAAATGTGTTAGGATAAGGGGAAAGGGAATTTTTTCAAAGGGAATGGATTTTACAAGGGGAAATGGTTTCCAAGAGTGGAAATAGGGTTTTTAGGAAGGGAAAAAGGGATTTTAAACAAGGGAAGGGGATTTCACATGGGAAGGGTTAAAATGATATTTTTTGATAAGCATAATGATGCTTATGATTTTTTGGAAAGTATTCTACCTACCCTTCAATTTATTCTAACATTTTTTCTTTCCTTTATTGGGTGCATTTGAGCTTGTTGACCCTTTTATTTTCTTTTGATAAGAAAACTAACTTATTTCTAACCTTATATCTTCCAATGGCTCAGATTAAACTTATGAGCTCATTTTTATTCTCTACCTAACTAATGATCTACCAAGATTAAATGGTTTGGTCAGATCTTTATTCACTAACTATCATGACATGAAATTTAAAAGCATGAATAATCAAGATTAAACTGTATGATCATTATGAATTGTGGCATTTTGGACAAGCTGCACACAATTTTATTTGCAAAAGAAAATCAAACTAAGAGTAGTGGCATTTGAATGTGCAATACTTTTAGAATATAATTTTGTTTCTTTTTGCGGGGTTCATATTTTATATCTTTTTTGATATTTCTTTGTTTTGGTCCTTTGATTATTCTTTTAGGACATACCCTCTTTTCATTTTTTAATATGGAAAACATTTGCAAAAAAGCAAAGGTATGTACAATATTACAAGACTTAACATAGTCAATTCAAAATTATGATCCCTATTATTATAGGAACCTAACAGTGGCTCCACTTGGGGATGGCATCTCCATGTGAGATGTCAAGAACTTTCTGATCAGTGGCCTTGGAACCTTGATTGTGCTTTACCTGGAACTGATTTTTGTGATCTCCTTTATTCAAACATATGATGTTATATCTTTTAAAGCTTAAGATTTCCTCTTCAGGCTTCAACTTTACAAGATAATCATCCACTCCAATCTAAACTTTGCTATGGTATTTACAGTGGGTAAAATAGAACAAATGAACTACTGATTATTCTGGTGAAAAATAGTGCTTCAGCATTCGACCATTGACTGGTCCACTTTGTAAGTTTTTCCCATCTAATTCTTTTAAGAAAAATGCATTGTTGCCTCTGTAACCATAAATAATATATGGTCCTTTCCATAGAAAGTCAAATTTCCCATGTTTTCCTTTGTCTTCCCTTCTGGAATCCCATTTTAGTACTTGATCACCTATGAAGAAATCCTCTGCTTTAGTTTTCTTATCAAAGATCTTCTTGATTTTGTCTTGAATTACTTGGGATTTGATATAGACTTCTTCCCTAGTTTGCTGCAAATGAATTGTTTGGTTTATCCTCCTTTGGATGTCATTTGGTTCTACTTGCAACTCTTGAATCATTTTCATTACTGGCACTCCTAATGAGGATGGAAAAACAACATCCATCCCATATACTAATTGATAAGGAGATGTACCAATAGATTTCTTAGTAGTAAGTCTGTCTGCCCATAGGGCATTCACCAACTTTTTATTCCAGGTTTTCTTGTTATCTTCTAATAGCTTCTTGATGATGTTGACTAGGATTTTGTTTGAAGATTCTGCTAGTCCATTACCTTGAGGGTAATAGGCAGTGGAATGGCCTAGGGTGATATGGTATCGGTTACAAAAATCTACCATTTTCTTGGATTTGAAGGCAGCAACATTATCAGTGATGAGTTTTTGTGGGCATCCAAATCTAGAAAGGATGTTGTTCTCAAGAAATGAAATAATGACAGAGTTTGTGGCTTGTCTAGAAGGGATGGCTTCTATCCACTTGGTAAAGTAGTCAGTGGCTATCAAAATCCATTTATGTTGGGCAGAGGAGGGTGGGTGAATTTCCCCAATAAAGTCTAAACCCCATTGTTGAAAAGGCATTTCTACTGAGATAGGTTTGAGGGGTAATGGTAAGAGTTTCTTCTTCCCTTCAAATATTTGACATTTGTGACAGGAGGTCACATATTTTTAGACATCTATAAAAAGGGTGGGCCAGTAAAAACCTGCCCTCAAAATCTTATCAACAGTTGTTTTCCAGTATAGGTGTCCCCCACAATCTCCTGCATGAAATTCCTGCATGACTTTGTCAGCTTCATCTTTTAATAAACAATTTAACAGGATGCCACCATGATCTTTCCAAAATAAAACATTGTCTAAGATACAATATTTCGTTGCTTTCATTTTTAGGAATCTACTTTTAGTTCTAGATAAAAGAGGAGGAGTTTTTTTCCCCTTGGAAAAATCGTAATTTTCATTAAGATAGGAAAATTACATGTTGTAGATGTTATGAGCATATGCATGATTTAATAGGTTGTGTGCCTGTCAATGATTAATAACAAAATATATTCTCCATGCAAGGAGATTGTCCTTGAAAAAGTGTTGATTAAATAAACTCAAAAATTTGTTACTCTACGCAGAGAGTATTCCTGTAAGCATGTATTGTTTATGTATAAGCAAAATAAATATAAACAAAAATAACAGGTCGAATATCAAATGATTTCAGACTCCTGTTGAGCCTGAGCTAAATGGTCCATGTATGGGCAGTGGTAGTACTGGTAGTGTTCTCCTTCTCACTGCTCCTGGATCATCCAGAGGTTGCATGGCCTGATCGCTGCCTCTTTGGAAAGTTTGTCAGCGAGTGTGTTTTGTTCCCTGTAGATATGGTGACATGCAAAATTGTCAAAATATGTAATGTATATATGCACCTCATCCAATATGTGTCGCAATGTGTAAGCATGACATGTTGATGTTTTTTTAATCTAGTTGCAAACAATTTTCGAGTCACCAAAAACTTGAAGATTTTGACAGTTTTTTTCAATAGCAAATTGAATGAGATTTTTTGTTGTTATGAGCTTTGCATAATTGTTAGTGCCATTTCCAAGTCCCATTTGTATATGGTAGAAGTGGGAATATGTTATATATAGTGCTGCCCCTCCACCACATCCTGTCTCTTGTGCCAATCCATCAAAATATGCTCGGGGCTATGATTGATCAATGGACTCAGGGGTGGAGGAGAGTTTGCATCGTCCTCAGGTATAGCGTTATAATCGGCAAGGATTCTGGCTATGATGGATGGCCAATGGGGGACGGAGTCCTGGAAGATGGTGCGGTTCCTGGCTATCCAAATTTCCCAGCTAACGAGGAGGGGGAGGTTCCTAGCTTTTGGAGTAGGTGCAGACGACCACCAGTTTGCCCATAACTCCCTTGTGGTCTGACCCCTCCAGATGATGGTTGAGGGTGTGTGAGACAGAATGGAGTTCCAAAGATCGATAGTCATGGGACATGAAATAAACAGGTGATCCAAGGTTTCAGTGCTCTCCTTACATAGGCAGCACCAATAAGGTCCATATTGCCCCCTTTTCTTCAGGTTGTCTCATGTCGGTACCTTATTCTTCAATATGGACCACATGAGTAATCTTGTTCGAGGAGGTGCTTTGAGCTTCCACATTCCTTTCCACCATAAATCTATGTGGTGAGGCGTGTGTCTATTGGCCAAATGTAGATACCCTTCTTTTGGAGAGTACCATCCATTTTTTGTGATGGCCCATGTAATTTCATCCTCCCCTTCTCTTATACAAATGTGAGAATCAGTGAGGGCTGATGTGTAAGTGCTCCAAGATTGGTGTCATTGAATAGGTAGGAGAAGATTGTGGGCTGACTTCCACCCTTGGTGCAGGAAAGTTGATCTCTCCTGGTCCACAATGTGATTTAAGTGTGTGATACCTTTCTCATTGAGGTTCTGGAGTAAGCCTTCAGGTAGTAGGTGTGCATTCCCACATCCTATCCAAGGGTCACGGCCTATGCGAACAAATGTCCCATCAGATATTCTCCACATAAGGTCGTCATGTATAAGAGACAATGAATTCAATATCGCTTTCCATATGTTTGATACCCCAGATTTGTTCCAGCTTGATTGTCTCAGCCAATCCATCGGCCTTAATGGTTCAATATACTTTACGGCTGCGATTTTGGTCCAGATGCTGTTAGTGGTGACTAATTTCCACCCTAGCTTAGCCACAAGTGTAGAGGAGGAATCTTCCAATTTCTTTATACCCCAGCAACCCCATTTCTTAGGGATAGACAGAAGATCCCAATTTTCCCATGCATATATCCTCCCTTTTTGTTTGCCTTTCCACATGAATCTGCAACAGAGGTTTTGTATTCTATTGATGATGCCTCTTGGAATCCATGTAAGAGACATCCAATAAACGGGGGTGGCCTCAAGAATTGCTTTGATGAGCACCAATCTTCCGGCTTGGGAAAGATGCTTGTGATACCATATATTAAGTCTTCTCTCCAGCTTAGAAATCAACCATATCCAATCCAAAATTTTATATCCGAGTGGATTTAGTCTGTATCCTAGGTACCGGAGGCCTTCATCTAGCTGCAGCAGGGTAAATGGGAACCTTTGTAATGCAAAATGTATCTCATGAGGAGAGCATTCCGAAACTGTAATGGTGGATTTTGAGTTATTAATGATCATGCCTGTAGTGGTTTTGAATAGATTGATGGTGTGTTGGATGGTGGTTAGATCTCCTATCCCCCCATTAAGGAACATTAGCACATCATCCACAAAAAGGAGGTGTGTTATCGTACACCTGTCCGATATCCTAATTCCTGAGAGCCTGCCTCTATGGTGCATGTCCTTGATCAGTCTGCTAAGCCCTTCCATGACTAGGAGGAAAAGTAGGGGAGATAATGGGCAACCTTGTCTGAGTCCTCTTTCAGAGCCAAAGAAGGGAGATGCAGCCCCATTTATCAGGACACTAAAGGATATATTAGTAATGCAGCACATGATCCATTTAATAACTCCCACAGGAAATCCTAGATGAGTAAGGAGCATTATGATGTATAGCCAGCTAACTCGGTCGAAAGCTTTTGATAGATCAGCCTTGAGGATCATACCTTTGATCTTCTTAGTCTATATGGAGTGTAATACTTCCTGGGCCATTCATATGGCCTCATGTATCTAACGATCCTGTAGGAAGGCAAATTGTTTAGAAGATATGTGGGTGGAAAGGATGGGGTGGAGGCGGTTTGCAATGATTTTGGATATGATTTTGTATAAGCAATTACATAGGGAGATGGGTCGAAAATCATTGAAGGATGATGGATATTTTTATTTGGGTATGAGGGAGATGAAGGTGGAATTGATGGCCCCATGCATACGGCCAGTCATCCTGCATTCCTAAATGACCTTGAGAAAATCTTGTCCTAGTATGTCAAAAAAGGCCAGATAGAACTCTATAGTCCAACCATCTGGACCAGGGCTCTTATCCTTCTTAAACCATTTCAGGGTGGCCTCTAGCTCCCCCAGTGTGACTTCTCTATAAAGATCCATAGCATCCTCTTGTTTGATAAACCGAGGAAAAATTTGTGCTACTCTAATGACCTCTACTAGGGTGGCATTAGGGGGGCCTGATAAACCTGTTTGAAGTGTGAGGTAACCAAGGAGGCTAGGTGAGGGAAGGTGTCCACCTCAACTCCTTGCTCATTTTTCAATTTCCATATAGTATTAATAGTTTTTCTTCCATTTGCAAATTTATGGAAAAATTTGGAATTATAATCACCTTCCTTCAACCATATAGCTCTCCTCCGCAACCTCCAAGTTTCCTCCTTTTCCTTGAGAATGTTTCCTCGCTTGTATGTTAAATCTATGAGCTTATCCCTGACTTCATTTGTAGGGAAGGTACCCCTACTGTTTTCCTCCAAGTTGGAAATCTCTAGTTCGATATTGTTTAACAGATGCTCTTCTGCACTCCTCTTATTATATGCCCATATCTTAGATAGCTTCTTCAATTCCTTCAAATTGGCAACGAACCCTTCCGTTATGTTCCCTCTGATCGCAGGTGGGTGGGCCTTCCAAAAGTCTGTGATGAGGCGTATATAGGAATTATCTTTCAACCATGTAGAATTGAATTTGAAAGGTGCTCGTGGTTTTCTTACATCGCCCTAGATGTAAAGGTAAATTGGCAAATGGTTTGATAGCCCACCCGATCCCACCCACTGGTGATAAGAGAAACCCTGCTCCAGTAATCGTTCCTTGATGAGGAAACGATCAAGTCTCTTGGAAAGGCTATCCTCCTTGCTTCTTTTATTCCTCCAGGTCGGGACAAGTTTTGCAGATGGGATATCAATGAGATTGTGTGAATCTAGGAGCTGCTCAAAGAAGACCGCTAAGGGGTCAGCTTGTGCATGGTGCCCCCAAGACTCTGAGAAGCCTAGAGAGAAGTTTAGGTCTCCTCCCAGAATGATGTTATCAGGTTGTAAAATGTCAGCTGACAAAAGCTGCTCCCAGAAATTCTCCCAACTGTGGCAGGGCCCATATATATTTAACATTCTGATCTCTGATCCCATTTCAATAGAGTATATATCTGCCCCAATGAATCCAATGCCCCCCCAAGTGCCCTTTAGATTAATAGAGCAAGAGTTGTAACCCAAAGATATGCCCCCCCTTCACATCAATAGCTTGGAAGTGCCATCCTGGGAGCATGGATTCCATTAGAGGGGAAATGGTATCGGCAAGGCCCAGGGTTTCTTGGAGGAAGACCAGATCAATTGGCTCCTTCTGGAGAAGCCTCTGCAGTGCTATTTTTTCTCAGGACTAGCAATCCCTCTGCAATTGAAGGAGAGTACCTTCATGGTGGAGACGACTCCAGGGGCTCTGTGCTCTAAGGACCCTATCAAGAGTAAGTTGTTTTCCTGTGGCCACCTCCATTCCTGCCTTCTGTTTAGCTTTTGACAGGTAGGAAGGTCTGCCTCGAGGGAGTTTCAGAGTGGTGGAGGGAGGGACAAGTCCAATGCCAATAGCATCTAGCTTCGATGTCTGAGAATGAGATCAGAGGTAGTATCGGTGAGGGGCGAGGTCAGTCCCAGGTTCCAATTTGCATGGCGTCTCCACAGAGGTGGAAGGGGGAGTATATGATGAAACATGTACATGAGAATTGAGGGGGAAAACTGGGTGACTTAAGCTGGGAAGTGGCTTATCCGGGACTTGTCGAGCTCCCTTAGAATTATCCTTATAAGCAATTGTAAAATTAATAGATGCAAAGCAAGGGATAGGATTGGACATACCCGAAGATAGCGCGACTCCAGCGGTCGCCTTAGACCTAGTTAGCGAAGGTGAAGGTGGCCGAAGAGGTGCTTTCCCGTGCTTCTTCAGAGCCATCGAGGCCAGCCTGGATCCATCTGCATCAGTGTCCATTTGTTTTGCCTCATTCGAGTGAGCTTCCTGTGGCTAAGCTCCCCCAGATGGAGAGGACTTCCCTTTGTTGCCCGCCTTTGATTTCATTAGAAGAGGGCAGTCCTTGTAGAGGTGTCCCACCCTGTGGAAGCGTCTACAATGGAAGGTGACTCCCTCATAGTCTAGTATTTGGGTGCGGTTATAGTTCCTCCATCATAGAGTGACTTTTTCCTATAACCCTCCTCTAATGTCCAGGTAAACCAGTATTTGCGCATAAGCCATAACCCCAGTAGAGAGATAGGATCTATCATAGTCTAGGTATGTACCCAGAGAATTCTCTATTCTCCTGAAGATGTCTTTGGTCCAGAAATGGAGTGGCAGTCCAGGGAGGCCGACCCAAATTGGCCCTGTCCAAGTTGTTCTATATCCGATTCAAAAAGCAGACTCCATCTCCTTAACATAACCAAGGCCTGTTCTATGTGACAGAAAGAAGATAAAACCCAATTGGTGTGTTCTGCCCACTTGAATCGCAGAGCAAACCAGCCACGAACAAAATTTTGAACAAAAGGCAGATCTGCCAGGTGATGGCCCCAGATTTTTGTGACCCGTTGCTTAAGCCTTGTCGTAGTGTAGTTCCTTCCCTTGACTCTACCTACCAGGATTGTCGCCGCCATGTCCATGGTATCTTGCCACTGAAAATATTCTTCCCAATAAATAAATAATTCTTGTGCCCTAGGTTTGACACACCTTTGCTTCTTCCCAAGACGTTGCTCTGCATCCTCGGCATTCTCTGGGGTTTCTTCAATATTAGGGATAGGAGGGTTAGGGTAAGGGTTTGGGGGTGACGTATCCAGACCAGTAGGGTATGTATCTGGGAGGGGAGAAACGTTTAAGTAGCAGCCAGAGGGGTGAGTAGGCTCCAAGGGCGAGGAGGAGGGAGCAAGATAGGGCGGGGCCTCTCCGAGCAGAGACTGGGATGGGAAGTGAGAGGCTGCAGAGGGTTGGAGGGAGGATATGCCAGATGACCCAGCTACCTGTTATGGACTAGGTAACCTGGAAGCGAAATGATGGGGGATTGGCATCAGAGGGGGAGCGAATGAAGCCGACCAGGTAACAGGTACTTCTGGGAGGTTGATGATTGCACTGGTTTGTCCCGTGAGCATCAAAAGCGGAGCGATGACCTCGGTGAGTTCTCTGCTGAATGGGAAGTAAGCCTCAAAGTTGGACTGCCTGCCAAAAATGGATATGCCCTTTAGGGGTCCTCAAAGTAGTCAATAAGGTCAGTCTCCATTGATGCCCCGGGGGTTACGCCAGTTTCCACTACTTTCCGAAGTAACCGACATAGGCGGGGACCAAAAACAATAGCGCGAAACTGAAAGACGATAAGGTTCAATCACCATTGCGGGAGGTAAGATGGATTGTGTTGGAATGAAGATCGCTAAACGGTTACGGTCGGGGAGCTACAAGGAAACAAGTGTAGGTTGCAAGTTAGTACTAGGTATACCGCAGAGGGCCTACCCCGTGTCAGGGTGCGGTCGCGCCGAATCCATCCTCCCCCTTACATGCTTCTTATGTATCTATTGTTGTTCTTGCAGGAGGATATAATATAAATTTCTTTCTAGAATTTCCATCTGAGATAAACATGTCACTTAATCTACAACTGATGAAAGCATCAGCTGTAGCTAACCAAGGTCTCAAATGAGGAGGAGCTTGTAGGTTGAGTAAAATGAATATAATGTCTGCATACCTGTTATAGACATTTTTGTGCCTTACAGCTATAAGCATGAAATGTCCATAATCCAAGGGATCCAATGTCCCTAAACATGTTGTTCCTACCCCTAGAGGAACAAGGCTAACAAACCACAGCAATTCACAGAAGTTCTCCACCAGAAACTGCTCAAAAACAAGTCAATTCAGGATCAATTCAGAGGCTCCACTAGCTGCTTGCGCTGAAATGCAGAGGCTACACTGGCTAGTTGCATTGCAATGCAGGTGGAAGCACTACCAGGGTGCGCTGAGCGGGAAATGACAAATGGCAGGGTCCTTTGTGCGAGGTGTAAAGACTGTGGAAGCTTCCAGAATCTTCCTCCATGACACTTGCCTTGATGAGTTCGACTAAGTGATGAGTAAGAGGCTCTTAGTCTCCAAGTGGAAGCAAGAACTAACAGAGGGAGAGGACACTAGTCAGATCTCAAGCTGACTCATCCTCTCTCCAAACATCTATATATGGATCTCTCCTCCATGAGATCCAGGAGGCTGGAATTTTGTTATTGCAAAGAATTGTTGTTGGTTTGAGATTGGAATCATTGGGTGCTTAATGCTTTGAAGGGAGGTGAAGAAAGGATTTCATTCGTTGGGAGGTAGATGCTGGATTGGAACTCTGTTGGTTGTATCTCCTCCTGAACCTTGTTATTTATCAATAAAGCTATCTTGGTTTCTCCTATATACTGATGTATCTTTGATGTATGATTGCATTAGTATGTTTAGTTTATTTCTAATCCTGAACTAGTTATGAATATGAATCTATGTCTTTGTGTAGTGTTCTCTTCTTGTGATCTTGCAGGAACCTGTTGAAGCTGGGCGAGCGAGAAGGCAAGTAGCTGGGAACTCTCAAAGAGAAGAGAAACCGGATCGAGGGACAAACAGAAGACACCGGTTAGTCCATCCATCTCTCTTCATTCTTAATTCATAAAGGAAGAATACTAGAATAGTTGTGTCTGTTTGTTGCTAAGGCACTGTCACACCTTAGGTGGATAGGATCGTCCTGCATAGGCATTTTTCCCCACAACAATACCATGGTGAATCTATAAAATCTTCACTGATTTGTGGAGTCGCCATCTCTTCCTGATCATCTATGGCAGTAATGAAATTTATGTCTAAGGCTCGACAGTTCAATTCAGCCATGAGTTTGGCTAACATTGGCCTTTAATCAATTTTGGAGGCCTGATCTCAATGTCATATTCTACTATGGTGGCAATCCATTTGCCTCTTTTCCCATCAAGCCCATTATAAGTTAGAATGTCCTTTACCACTGAGTTTGGAACATATGCTATTATGTGAGAGTATAGAATATATACTCTGAAATCTTTTATGGCTTTCACTAAAGCAAGAGCTTGTTTTTCCATTATATTATACTTTAGTGTAGCATCTCTCAAAATTTTACTGAAGAAAGCAATGGGTTGTTCATAACCCTCATCATTATTTTGCAACAAGACTGTTGCAATGGTGTGCTCTAAAGCAAATGAAAAAATTATGAAATCTCCGTTAAAATTAGGGCTTATGAGGACAGGTGTTTTAGTAAGGGCTTCTTTGATTACTTCGAAAGACTACTTAGCCTCTATTTTCTACTCAAGTGTTGACTCCTTCTTGAACATGTTATTCAAATCTCTAATTAATTCTTCTAAGTTAGAAATGCATCTTCTAAGAAAAATTATTTTAACTAAAAATGTTTGTAATTCTTTAATGTTCCTATGATGATTGTTTTTTAGGATTGCTTCTATTCTAGCTGGATCAATTCTACTACCCTCTTTTGAAATTATGTGTCCCAGGAGTTTTCCTTCTTCTAATCCAAAAAGTGATTTTTTAGGATTTAAGGATATGCCAAACTTTCTGCATTTTATGAATACTCTTCTTAGATGATCTAGATGTTCATTATCTGACTTGGAAAACACTGTGATATCATCTAGGTAGATGACTAAAAAGTCATGGATTTCTTTTGCAAAGGCTATGTCCATAGCTCTTTGGAATGTTGCTCCAACATTCATCAATCCAAAGGGAATTTTTAAGTACATGAAAGTTCCCCAGGGAGTGGTGAATGTAGTCTTTGCTTGATCTTCAGGTTGGACTAGGATTTGATTGTATCCAGAAAATCCATCAAGTAATGAAATTTTGGATGACCCTACTACCCTCTGGAGAATGTGATCCATTTTAGGGATGGGATAGTTATCCTTCAGTGATACTTTGTTCAAGTTTCTGAAATCAACACAGAGTCTGATTTCTCCTATTTTCTTTCTAGTGGGGACTAAATTAGAGACCCAATCAGAATATCTGATGGGTGCTATGATCTGAGCATCATACATCCTTTTAACTTCTTTCTCTATTAATGGCATAAGAACAGGGTTAATTCTCCTTAGTTTTTGTTTAAAGGGCTTCTGATTTTCTTTAATTGGTATCTTATGCTGGATAATGTTGGTATCATAAGACTTGAGGTCTTCATAACTCCAGGCAAAGATGTCTTGGAATTCTTTAAACAAGCTAATGTACTTCAGCTTTTCAGCTGGGGGTAGTGTCTTAGATATCTTGATAAGCTTAGGATTTTCTTTTGTTCCTATGTTGCATTCCTCTATATCTGACCTTAGAGGCTCCATTTTAGGTTTTCTAGCGACATCATTGGAGCCAAAGAGGTCTTCTAGTGGGGCTAATCCCTTAGGCAAAAAGTTGTCTTTGAGGTTTAAAACTTCTGATTCATCATTGATTAATTCCTCAATTTCTACTGTTTCTAGTTGTTCTATTTCTAGTTTAGTGAATTTAGTTGGTTCTATCTTATTTACATTATTTACATCTATTTCATTATTTATGGTATAATATGATGTACAGTCAGTGTCTATATTACCATTTTGAAATTCTCCTTCAGAAATCATAAAATCACGAATTTGATTGTCATGTGAAAAAATTTGCCAATACTTTAAATTATCAGGTATGGTTGGTCTATGTCTTACCTCAGTTGTGTATTGATGATTTGGTTGGAAGGGTAACCTGCATGTGCTGGAAAAAGTGGCTAAGCTATGAGCTTGCATGTTTTTCTTTCTTGGAATGACAACAAAGTCAATTTCAAGGAAACAATTTATCAAGTCTAGGATGGTTTCTCTGTAACAGCTAAGTCTAGGGTTATTAGTAATGTACTCTCCCTTGACTTGTTTTATAATGAGTTCTGAGTCTCCCATGATGGAAACTCTTTTAGCTCCAATTTTTCTTATGATTTGAAGGACTAACACTAATGCTTCGTATTCTGCCATGTTGTTAGTGCATTTGAAATTTAATCTGAAAGCATGTCCTTCTGAATGATCATTTTCTAAATTGTAGATCCATACTCCAGCTCCTGCTCCTAATCTATTTATAGAGCCATCAAAATCTAAATGCCACAGAGATTCATGTGTTATGTTTTCACTATCAATTTCTTTGTGTTTTTCTTCTACAACTGTGATTTTATCTTTGTCATTGTCTAAATTATATAAGATAAATGAGTCTAGATCAGAATGCATGGAATAAATAGGGTAATTTTGTGGTCTTTCTGAACTACTTACCATGAATTTCATCAAGGTTTCCCTGTAAAGATTTCTTTGCTGACCAAATACAGAAATGGTAGCATATGACATGTCTAATTGCAGTGACCCTTGTAATTTTGCTCCCCATGAGCGAGATAACAACATACCATATTTGGGAGGGATATCAGCAACTACTATGTCCATAACAATACTCTTTGTTGGGCACTGGACTAGAGTTACACACAGATATTTTATCAGGCCAAGGCATTTGACTTGACTAGAATCAAAGGAAAACAGGTCCTTGTAGGGTCTGGTGATGTCTAAGTTTAATCTTTCCATGACTGCTTTAGGCATTAGGTTATGAGATGCTCCTGAATCCAACATAGCATTATGTAAGATTTTATCATGAACGTTTAAGCTAATATAGAATGGAGGGACACCCCCTTGTTGATGTTTTCCATTTACTTCTGGACCGAATAATAACTTAGGTTGATCATCATCAAGGTCTACAACATCTTCGCCTTCACCTATGTTTAGTGTTTCAGTAATTTGTGCTTTGTATGATTCATTTTTCACTAGCTCTGTTAAAGGAACTGGTATTTTCAATTTGGCTATCTCAATTTTGATATTGAATGGCATTTGAGTTTTTCCTAATTGAATGATTTCATTTTTAGCAATTGTGGTTTGTGTATTTTTGTCTTCTTTATCAGCACTTGGTAATTCAGTTTGTATGTCAACTGTTTTGTTTTCAATTTTCTTGTTTGGAACAGTTTGAGTGGTAGTTGAAGTTTGAGTTGCAGTTGATGTTATATCTACAATCTTTGGGTTGGAAGCCTCCTGAGTTCCTCTAGGGAGAATTTGCAGAATTTTGGTCACAGGAGCTTCTACTATTTTCTTAGTTTGGGTTTGGACTGATTTCTTAGTAGGAACTTCTGTGTTCTTTTTTCTTCTAAGGCTATATTGTTTATGAACTTCGTAGATAGCATATTCATAGCCTTGTTTGTAGTCAAAGGACTCCCTAGACTCTAATTGTAATTGTTGTAACATGTATAATTCATGTTCTTCCTGGGTAAGAAAAATGGCATCTTCATTGTTTACTCCCATCAAGTTTATCTGGGTGTCCTGGTCTTCTTCATGTTGTTGTGAACTTTCAACATAATTTTCCTGGAAAGGTGGTCTAATCTGTTGATCGGTGTTGAGAGCGGGATCCCCCAAGGACAGTTTTGGGGCTAAAAACCCATGTTTTGGTCAAATTTTGTAATAAAATTGTAAATACTCTGCATTTTGTGGTTGCGGAGCGCGAAGGTGTCATAAGTCATAAAGGGTTGTCTGCCCTTAGTTTTGTAAAATAAAGTCAGTTGTAAGAGATCTACCCATGGTCCGCAGACCATGGGATTGTATAAAAAGAGCTAACCTTAAGTAGTTTTGGAGTCATGGAGTTGAGATAAGTCTTAGAGAGCCATAGCTCTGAGGTAATAAGTCTAATTTTTGGGTCGTAGCATAGGTAGTGGCTCTGAAGCTGAGTGCGCAAAGGCCTAGGGTAGAAGTTCGCAGCTGAGTGCACGGACCCCTACAGCTGTGTGCGCAAGTGGATAGAGTCTGTAATCACTTGGAAGATATCAATAAAGAGAAATATTCTGCAAATTCTGTGTCTTGGTTTTGTTGATACATCTTGATATGTTATGTATGAATTTCCTTTATTATGCTTATATGATTCACGAATGAATGTAATTACATTGCAAAACTGAACACAATTAAGGATATCTATTGACACAGTGTTGCCTATAATTGTTTGATAAGATAAGAAAGTTACTTATACTAATTTGGGAATCTGCATGGTACGCTGCCATGGCAGCGCGAAAGTACCTGAGCCACTGGTTAGGGCTATGTGAAGGTCGATTGTACCCTTTCGCGGAGGTATTGAAGGGCGGAATAAGGGGCTAGTCTGGCAAGCCCTAGAGCTAAGTGACCTATGCGAAGGCAGGGATATAGGGAATTAACCAACATCACAACCATCTTAGGGTGTGGAAACTTGGTTCCAACATCCCCCCATACTACTTCGGGTGAGACTTCGGTCCGCGCTCCATGGGCTGATGCCAAAAGGGCCAGTAGTGTAGGGATTTGTTTGGCTACCTAACATTGAACCTGGGTCAGGCCCCCTCAAGCCAACAAATCGTTCTGTTACCGGGATCAGAATCTGCATAAGAGATGTGTGATATCGTATCACTGGAATCCAACTAAGAAAGAGATCGGACACTGGTAGGATGGGAAGATCCACGAATTCGCGGCACAGGAGAACAGGAACCCGCGACTGACAAAGGAACAGTGGTTGGAAAAATACCTATATATAGATATCCACAAAATCTTTTTCTGCTCCTTTCCAATTGAGCTATACGAGTGGATCACGAAGCAAGCAGATAGCTAAGGAAGGTGGAAACTCTATGGTCCTATTGTTTGGACCCGAAGCTAATACAGAAATTGGAAGCATCTAAGGACAAGATCGCCCGCGCTGTCCATCATTGGCTTGATTGCATCATAGGAGGATTTGTGACTAAATTCGCAGTCGACACCTCAGTCATCTACAGCGAGGCGAGCGATGTTTTTTCAAAGGACCACGAGGTAAGTACGTGAAATCTTTGAATACCCGGATTAAAATGTTATTGTGCAAAAAACAGGTTATGCAACTACTTTGATGTTCGGAGCTACGCGAAGCGGAAAAACTTACAGGAATGAAGGAAAAAAGAGTCCTAAATATAGTCCATTGATTTCACCCCCACGAGGTGACGAAGAAGGGATAGCGCAGGTTTCTCTGCGAAGTGCTATTCAGTTAATAAGACAAGGATTCCTGCGAATACCACCTCCACCCACACCACCTCCAACTTCACCTACGACTTCTCCTGTACCACCTCCACCTCCATCGCAATTCAGTATGGCAAATTTAGTAAAGTTTCCTTTGTTCAAATGCTTGGGGAATGAGGACTCGGACCAATTCCGGTTCGTTGTGAAAGTTGTATGGGAAGCTCAGGGTGTTACATATGATCACATAAAGAAGGTGACATTGGTTAGTGCTCTGCAAGATCGCACGCTAACCTGGTATATAAAGTATTCTAATGATAACCCGAATGCTGGAGTGGCAGACATCCAAATAGCACTAAATAGAGAATTCAGTAGGCCTAAATCTGAGGCACAGTCAATTGTGGGATTCAAGCAAATCATGATGCAACCAGGCGAGACACCTTGGGAATTATATCAGAGGTTGAAGTGTAAGATCCGCGAAGCTAACATGAAATTAACAGAGGGACAACATGTGAATGTTTTGTGGCTTCGCTCTTTGCCACACTTAAGGGTTGCATTGTCACAACAGAAGATAACAACTCAAGCAGAGGCCTAGGACATTGCCATGAGATTGCATGAAACACTGATGCAAGATCCAAATCTGGGGGTTCAACAGATCCATGTGCAGTTCAAGAATCTATGCCTTGAGATGCAAAGTCTGAAGCAGGACAGAATAGTTCGTCCAGAGGCGCGCGTAGAGGTATGGTGCCTGAAATGCAAGAGTCAAGGACATGACAAAGACCATTGCCCGGTCTTTACGAACTACATTGCAGGAGGAGGACCAATGCCTTTGAGGCCGGAAGCTCAAGCAGGACCAAGCGCGGGGCCTGCATTATGGTGCGCTATATGTCAGGTAGCAGGAAAACATGCCACAGATAACTATCATTTGCTGCAAAAGTTTGTACAAACACTACAACAACTGTTCTACAACTTTTGTAGGTCGGTAGGGCATGATGAGCATAATTGCAGAAGTTATGAATTGATGATGGATAGAACTCCCACCTATAGGGTTCAGGCAGAAACGTGACCCCCTGACCAGAGCACAAGGATGGCGCGGACAGGATTTCAGGGGCGCGGACGAGGTCAAGGTGGAGGAGGACCTAGCAGAGGTCGAGAATAGTTGATCTACAACAATTGCGGAGGACTAGGACATTATGCCCGCGATTGCACTAACCCAACACATCTGTTGTGCAAGTACTGCACTTTGTTTGATCATGAAATGGAAGACTACCCTACGCTGATAGCACAGATATGTGACAAAGGGGCGCTACCACCTCTGTCGACTCAGAACCTACAGATGATGAGGTTTGAGCCACGCGAAGAGGATCAAAACGTGAATATAGTGCTCTGAAGTGGAATCGCAATAGTAGATGACAAGGGGAAACAGCCAGAAGACTGTACATGGGTTCACAAAGCTCTAGCGAAAAAGGTTGAGTTCGATCTGGAGCGCACACGTGAAACCTTCATGGAAGCTAAGAAGAGCTTCGCTGAGGCCTCCACCTCGGCAAGCAAGGATAAGCCTTACCAAGAGATGGACCCTTCTATGCTCACAACCTTCCTGGAGACCTACATGAAGTTACTGCGCGATAGTAAGGCTGTGAAGGGGTTACAAGAGCTTATAAATAGATGTGCGGAAATGCTCTAGGTGAGTTGCGTGTAGTACAAAATATTGGCAAGCATAAGACAAGGACGGGACGGGAGATGAGA
The DNA here is from genome assembly GCA_031772625.1 of Pinus tabuliformis. Lineage (NCBI taxonomy): Eukaryota > Viridiplantae > Streptophyta > Pinopsida > Pinales > Pinaceae > Pinus > Pinus tabuliformis. The sequence continues at coordinate 922,663,253 of CM062805.1, read as the reverse complement.
CTGACTGCGCAGATAGGAGAGTATGAAATGGATCAGGTTATTTTGGACTTGGGGTTAGATGCAAACGTCCTACCAAAGCAAACTTGGGAATGGATGGGAAGACCCACACTGCAATGGTCTCTGATTCAACTAAGGATGGTGAATCAATAGAAGATCATCCCCATGGGGCGGCTGCAGGGGGTGACCGTAGATATTGAAGGTGCGAGCGCGCTAGCTAACTTTGAAGTAATAGAAATTGTGGATGATAGCAACCCCTATCCTGTGCTCTTGGGAATTGATTGGGCTACTGATATGAACGGGGTAATCAATCTAAAGAAGTGAAAGATGATATTTGAGAAGAAATTGCTACGTGTAATAGTACCCCTAGATCCTGCTGAAGGATCACGCTATACTGAACCAGTCCATGATTATGAGAGTGATGATGATCTGGACTGTATCTATAAGATAACAGTACGAGACCAAGATTGGGTGAATCCCACCGCGGATGGACAAATTAAATGGGATCACGAGAGTTCCTACACCTCGGACTCCGATGAAGAGTTAGAGTGTTGGCAGAATCAGTTATATGAAGTGACTACACTGGGTTGCAACATGATGACCCAGTCGCTGCTCTATGTGTCCTTAGAGGTAAGAAATCTACGTACTTATGATGGCCTGAATGAGGTATATATATCTTTTTGGATGCATTTGAAAGGGAGGTACCAGAAAAGCAGCGCTTCCAGGCATTGGACTAGGCACTGCGCACTACACCCACAAGATGGTGGGGTACGCATAAGGGAAGCTTTGATGATTGGCGCGAATGTAGGAGAATGATGAGAACATGCTTTGGGAAGCCGAAGATGCGAATGACAGACAAGTATGATGGGGAAAACAATCTGCGTGCGCATTTGGCCAAATGGGCCCAAGCCTATGGAGAGAAGCCCCAACCTGAATGGGTGCACTTGTTCTGTCACACCTTGGACGTCGTCCCGATGAATTGGTACATAGAAACAGAGCTTCACCATGGTATAGGTGAATGGGATATCCTACGCGAAGGATTCATAATGACATTCAGTTTTGAAGACAGGTTTGACTGTATTGATGAGGCACTATAAGAGGTAAAAGAAGCAATCTTTAGGATACCGCAGGATCCTTTGGACCTGATTCAGCCTGAGTGCGCTACTCATCTAAGTCACGTACTGGAATGCTATAATGTAACTGCTGAAGAAGAGGATGAGGATCTACGAAAGAGTAACATCCGTGAAACTGAAGGTCACCGCGAGGTTGAAGGACCGCAGATTGAGAATCTTGATATAACCGCGCCGTTGAAAATGAAACAAGTAAACATCGGTACGGAGGCAGAACCCAAATTCACGAAGATTGGAGACTACTGGGATGACGTGACGGTTGAGGATTTATTCCCTACCAAGTTTACAGATCTAAAGGGGATAATCGAGAACTTGGGTGTTATGAAGATCACATTGAAGCCCGACACAAAGCCGGCTAAGCAAAGACCTTACCATCTCAATCCGAAGTACAAGGAGAAGGTCCTCTTAGAGTTAGACAAGATGCTCATGGTAGACATCATTGAACCTATGGAATAATCTGAATGAGTAAGCCCAATGGTTTTACAGGAGAAGAAGCAAAAGGATGAAATAAGGATATGCGTGGATCTCAGGAAGCTAAATGATGCTTGCGTGCATGATCCTTTCCCGACTCCATTCACTGATGAAGTGTTGGACAATGTAGGTGGCTAGGAAGCATATTCCTTCACTGATGGGTTCTCTGGGTACCACCAGATCAAAATCGTGCCGGAGGATAGGAGCAAGACAACCTTCACGACTGAGTGGGGTTGTTTTCAGTACACTGTAATGCCGTTTGGATTGAAGAATGCGCCTACAATCTTCTCGCGCATAGTCGTTGTTGCGTTCAAGGAATTTATTCATAAGTTCCTGGAGGTATACTTTGATGACTGGACTATGTTTGGGTTGGTAAAACGCCATGTAGAAAGCTTGCACCTAATGCTGGATACCTATCGAAGATACTAGATCGCGCTCAATCTAAAGAAGTGTCTGTTTTGTGTTCCTTTTGGGACCCTGTTGGGTCATGTGGTTTGCAGACAAGGATTGATGGTAGATCCCATGAAGATCATGGTGATACTGAACTTGGAAGCACCGAGGAGTGTGAAGCAGCTGCATGCTACCTTAGGACACATGAGATATTATAGAAAGTTTATCAAACGCTATGCCCAGATCACTACGCTTATGGAAAAATTATTGAAAAAGGATGTCACATTCTACTAGAACGAGGACTGTAAGAAGAGCTTGGATATATTGAAAGAAAAGATGGTCACCGCGTTGATTTTAGTCTTCCCGGATTGGAAGAAGGAGTTTCATGTACATGTCGATGTGTCGTGTATAGCGCTGGGAGAAGTACTAACATAGGTTGGCGGGGGAGAAGAACTATTCCACCACTAAGCGCGAAGGGTTGGCCATGGTGCATCGCTCCAGAAGTTTAGGCACTACTTGCTGGGGGGCCATTTTAAGATGTATACAAACCACTCCGCGCTAAAGTACCTGGTCAATAAGCCTGTGTTGGGGGGGAGAATCTGCAAGTGGCTCTGATTGTTCCAGGAGTATGATTTTGAGGATATTTTGAAGCATGGACGACTGAATGTGGGACCAGACCATCTGTCATGCATCGAAACAGGGAAAGAACCCACTAATTTGGAAGAAGGATTGCTAGACGAGCAGCTATTTTCAGTGCGCATCGCAGATGGCCATTTTGAGGATATAATACACTTCCTAACGACAGGAACTGCACCAGAAGGATACACCGTCCAACAGAAGAAGGAATTAGTTGTGCGCGTGACAGATTTCTCTGTCATTGCTATGCATCTGTACAAAATGGGCTCTAATGAGATATTGCGACGATATGTACTTGAGTTTGAAAGAAGCAGCATCCTCGAATACACTCATGGGGGCACCGCGGGAGGACACTATGTAGGAAGACCAACTACATAGAAGATTCTATGCACAGGGTTGTGGTGGCCAACCCTCCATCAGGATTCAAAAGCATATTGCAAGGCATGTGATGTATTTCAAAGGACTAGCATTTCATCACGGAGGGCTGAGATGCCTCTAAATCCACAGATGACATTACAACCCTTTGATAAATGGGCGATAGATTTTGTGGGACCCATTCAGCCCCAAGGAAAGATAGGAGCAAGGTACATTATCACCGCGACGAAGTATTTGACTATATGGGTGAAGGAATAGCTTGTAAAGGATTGCACATGCGTGACTGCTGCAAAGTTCCTCTTTGAGTATGTACTGAGGCGATTTGGATGTCCAAAGGTCTTGATGAGTGATCGAAGTACGCACTTATAAATGAGACGAACAGCTCCCTGACGGAGGAATTTCAGGTATATCACCAGAAGAGCACACCTTATCACCTGTAGGCTAACGGGACGGTGGAAGCGTTCAATAAAGTGCTCAAAAATGCGCTAACCAAGGTTTGCAATGCTCAGCGAAGTGATTGGGACCTACGCATACCTGCAGTACTATGGGCTTATCGAACGACATGCAAGAAGTTGACTGGACAAACCCCCTTTAGGCTTATCTATGGTGTTGAAGCGGTAATGCCTATGGAATATATTGTGCCTAGTCTACGCATAGAAACGCTCACGGGTATGACAGATCATGGAGCCCTGGAGAAAAGGCTCGCACAGTTGGATGAACTTGAGGAAGAGATATTTTTAGCTGGATTTCACCAACAGGTCCAAAAGCAACGTGAAAAAGACTGGCATGGTCGACACATTAAGTTGCACACCTTTAACGTAAATGACCTGGTTTTGTTATATGACAGTAAGTTTGATAAATTTCCAGGAAAATTCAGGATGCATTGGTTAGGGCCCTATGTCATTAAGGAAATTACCGACAGAGGAGCGGTACAGCTAGTCAAATTAAATGGAGAACCCTTCCTAGGAAAGGTGAATGGCAGTTGCTTGAAGCCGTACACTGGCGGTCCGGCCATGTGACTAAATGAAGGTAGCATAGTCTTAGCGCTCCATGCAGCGAAAAGGAGGTGTGGGACTATAAACTACACTGCCCAGGTTAGGGAGCTGCGCGATTGGAGGTTTGTGTGAAGCAAGGAAGTGTCACAGGGTTCACGACAACGCGAAGGGAGTTGCGCTACCCAGGGAGAAATCGCGCAGGTCGGCTGGAAAGTGACCATTAAAGTCACTGTTCATGATTTGAAAGCAGAAGTGAGGCTAGTTGGAGCGGGCGGACGACATTTAAGACGAAATTTATGGCTCAGATCCTTGAAAATTTGTTGCCAATCTGGCATTAATGAATCGAATTTGGGGGGAACGGTCGGATTTGAATTCAAAATGCCATATTGAGCAAGAGCAGTGACCGAGCAGACAGTGGAAGACGTGAAGCAGGTGGCCGCATAGTGCACAGCTAAGTTTGCAGTCATACAAGTTGAGCCAGAAGGGCTTCATGCAAAGATCTTCGCGCCTACCGAGTGACTCGAGGGCGAGTCACGATGTTTGTGTTGGGGGCATGTTGGGAGCGACATCCCCCAAGGATAGTTTTGGGGCTAAAAGCCCATGTTTTGGTCAAATTTTGTAATAAAAGTGTAAAGACTCTGCATTTTGTGGTCGCGGAGCGCGAAGACGTCATAAGTCATAAAGGGTTTTTCGCCCTTAGTTTTGTAAAATAAATTCAGTTGTAAGAGATCTACCCATGGTTTGTGGACCATGGGATTGTATAAAAAGAGATAACCTATAAGTAGTTTTGGAGTCATGGAGTTGAGATAAGTCTTAGAGAGTCATAGCTCTGAGGAAAGAAGTCTAAGTTTCGGGTCATAGCGTAGGTAGAGGCTCTGCAGCTAAGTGTGCAGAGGCCTAGGGTAGAAGTTCGCAGTTGAGTGCGCGGACACCTGCAACTGTGTGCGCAGGGTGGATAGAGTCTGTAATCACTTGGAAGATATCAATAAAGAGTAATATTCTACACTTTCTGTGTCTTTGTTTTGTTGATGCATCTTGATATGTTATGTATGAATTTCCTTTATTATGCTTATATGATGCACGAATGAATGTAATTACATTGGAAAACTGAACGCAATTAAGGATATCTGTTTACGTGGTGTTAACTATAATTGTTTGATAAGATAAGCAAGTCACTTAGACTAATTTGGGAATCTGCATGGTATGCTACCATAGCAGCGAAAGTACCTGAGCTGCCGGTTAGGGTTGCGCGAAGGTCGATCGTACCCTTTCGCGGAGGTATTGAAGGGCGGAATAAGGGGCTAGTCTGGCAAGCCCTAGAGCTAAGTGACCTACGCGAAGGTAGGGATAGAGGGAATTAACCGACATCACAACCATCTTAGGGTGCGGAAACTTGGTTCCAGCATCCCCCCATACTGCTTCGGGTGAGACTTCGGTCTGCGCTCCACGGGCTAATGCTGAAAGGGCCAGTAGTGTAGGGATTTGTTTGGCTACCTAACGTTGAACCTGGGTCAGGCCCCCTCAAGCCAACAATCAAGTACAAATTGTCTTGATTTACCAGTATTAGGATTTTTCCTAAAGTTGGGGTTTCTAATTTGGGGTCCTTGTTGATTTTCCCACTGAGGTTTTCTTTCCATATTCTCTAATCTATCCATTAGCCTTTCTACACTTTTAGCTAAACTATCTATCTTAACATCTGAAGTGGATGGTTCTTCCTTAATGGTAACTCTCCTCTCATTCCTCATCCTAGCTCTTTTAGCCAATAAGTTAGCTTCTACACTAACTGCATCACTCTGCATCTGTTCTAAAGTTGCAGGGTTTCTTTCTCTTAATTGATAGGACATGTCAGCATCAAAACCATCTAGAAATTTAATCAGGGCCAGGTCTGGTGGAGGTCTGATATTCACTGGAATTGCATTGTAAATGTTGTTGAACCTAGTACAATAATCCTGAATAGATTCACTAGGAGATCTCCTAATGTTCTCATATTCAGATAATATCTGGAGAGGGTTTTTCTTTCTTTCCCACCTATTTATGAAAAATTGGTGGAAAGCAACTAAATCAACAATATGGTTAGGAGGTAAAGATTTAAACCACTTTTTAACATCTCTTGCTAGTGTTTGTGCAAATAACCTCATTTGTACATCAACCTCATCAACTTCATGTAACTCAAAATAATCTGTCATTTTATTTACATGTTGTTGAGCAGTATACTGACCAGTACCATCAAACTGAAAAATTTTACTCTAGTAATCTTGTGGCATAGCATGTAAAGGGGCTTGTAAGGCCAAAGGTGCATATCTGTCTACCATGGCTAAGGCTTTAGCTTGACTAGGAGGTAAAGTAGTGGTGCTTGAAGATGAACTTGAAACATTAGGTTGGAGAGGAAGTTTAGGTATAAATGGCTTTGTGGAATGAACTATGGTGGATATTATAGGTGAGGTGGTACTGAATGAGGTTGTATTTACAGTTTCTGAAGATATTATAGAGTGTTTAGGGGTAGCAGCAGTTAGGGAAGCTAATTCAACTGACTATTGAAAATAGGCTTCGTCTATATGCTTTATCAAAGTTGAGGTTAACGCATCAAGTTTGTCAAAAGTATCTAGAACCTGTTGATCTAAATCAAGTTGTATAGTATCCTTCTTTGATTCAATAAATTGAATAAAATTGGGGTCTATTACAGTATCATAGACTGAATTTTCAGATTTGGTACGAAATAAAGAATGCTCAAATGATAAATCAAATTGAATATCCTGTATGCTTGATAACTCTTTAGGAAGTGAATTTGCTTTGATTAACTGACTAATACTTCCTAGACTTTCTACTTTTTTAGGTTTTCTTAAAATTTTGTTAGGATCATCAACAATTGTAGCAGGGTGTGGATCAGGATGAGCCCTGGTATAATATGTTCTTTTAGAAGCCAGAATTTTAACTTATAATGATGATTTCGAACAACCCTTTAAAACCTTAATGTGAAAAATGAGGAAAATTGTTTCCTTTAAGATTGATTTTAACTAGGGACTGAATCCCCAGTGGAGTCGCCAATATGTTATCACTCTGAAATTTCCAGGGGTTGTTCAATGCGTTAAAAGGAAATATCAGAGGTAACTACAAACCTACTTTGGAGCTTAGGATCTAGCCTTCCTAAACTCAGAGAGGGCTCTCTCTATATGATTTAACTTTGTTTATTTTATGGATTTTAGGCTAGTTATGTATGTTTAATTGGATTGGTTTTGGTTGGTTGGTGGAATTAATGATTTAGATGAATAGGTTCTTTTCCATTTCCATTGGGCTATGGAGTCAATATGATTTGAAAACAGAACAACAACAAACTATAAAGAAAGTGTTACAGGGCAAGATAGGTGAGCAATATCAGATCTCAAGGCTGAATGGTGAAATGATTTTTTAATCGAGATCAAGGAGCAATTAAGAATTCCTTAAACTAGATACTGAATAAGGATGAAGAAAATCAATCGGGATCAGAGGGCAATTAAGAATTCTCTAAACCAGATATCAGAAGAAAACATAGAAATGTATAACAGTTAAAAGAAAAGTGTAATGTTTAAGCAAATTCTGTAGTAAAACTCTTGTTATAACATTCAAATTTAGAACACATGAAAGTTTATGGAATACTTAGAAAGAAAACATGAACAATTGAAATTTATACTTCACTGAGATAGCTCAACACATGAATCTTGTAAAGAAGTTTCTTTATAACTTGTTCTGTCTGTCAACTGGAAGTTGGTACAATAACCCTCAGGTAATAGATCAGTCAGCTATAGAAATATTCAAAAATCCACCCTTGATACTTCGAATGATGAAGTATTTATACAAAACTTTTACAAAAATATCCTATCAACTGACTAGGATTTATTTAAGGAAAATAAATATCTTTATGCAAAAATATAGTGACACCTGTTTAACTGACTGAGATCTATCCCTTTTTATTTGATTGTTGTTACTTGACTACTTCTTTCATCTACTTTTCTTTCACGTTGTCTGCTCCTTTCACCCTGTTTGTGCCTTTCACCCTTCATAGTAAATCACACCATTTTCCCCATGTTTCTTCATCTGGAAGTTTGATTTTCATCATCCTCCAGTAAATCTCATCTTCTTCTGTATATTTGGCAAATGTAGGCTTATTCACAAAAAGGTGATTTACCTCATGCTGGAGGTAAAAGAAGTTTTCTAAAGTCTGGAGGAGCACTTTGCCTGTGGGTACACCTTTCATGGATGAACTGTTGGAAGTCTCTTTGGCTACTTCCCTCATCTTTTTATCATAGTCTTCATGTCTCATTAGTTTATCATTGATTACTAAAGGATTAGGTAGACCCTTCTATCTCAATACATCAAACTTGTCAAAAAACCTGTTTACTGCAAGTTTCATGTTTTGACATTTCTCCTCAAGTTGTATCATCAGATTTCTTTTGGAAATCACTTTCTTCACTTCTAGTATAGTCTCTGTTCTGTCAGTTATCCCGAGATCTTCTAATTCATACTTGTTTTTAGAATTTAGGAATTTGATTATTTTAGAGGCCTCCTCTGGTTTCTTTCCAAGATCTGCTTTTACCTTTTGAATTGCATCACCAGCTTCCTTCACCAAATCATTCTGCTCAAATATTACCTATATATAAGGCCAAATATCATTAACTGAGTTAATGATATTGACCCATAAATGTTGCTTTGCTTGGGCTAAAGGCTCTTTTAGTGACAACTATTTTTCTAGCTTGTCGATTCTGTCACTTATTCTATTGGCTTTTTGTTTCTCAGTTTGATGCATTACTTCTGCTAATTTATTTTCCTCTTCTAAGCTCTTTACTTGTTCCTTGAGCTTATTAATCTGTGTTGTTTGAATGGACATATCTTCCATTTCTTTAATCAATTTGTTGTCCTCATCAGCGAGATGGGCTATTGGTCTTGTTGATGATGTTGCTACTGCAGTTGCTGGAACTGATGTTGATGCAGGTGCTGATGTAGATACTATGGGAAAAGCAGTAATGGGAACTGCTTCCATGCTAGCTTGTTTTTCTTGTACAAGTTTATCCATTTGTCTCCATTTCCTTCAGTTGAGTTGTCAACTGGATGATTAAATTCATCATCTCATCCTTTTGATTAATTGTTTCTAAAACCTCCTTGGTTTGTGGATGCTCAGTGATTGATAGCTTTAACTGTTTCTTCAGTGCAACTATGTCTGCATTTTTCTTTTTTATAAGCTCTTCTGCTGCCTTGATGTCAGTTGGATTATAACCAATTTCAATTACCAAGTATTCCAATGACTTAATCCTATTGTCTTTTGCTTGTGATGAGGCCCTTTCCAACTTTAACTGTGACTGTATATTTTCAAGAGAATTCTTCAATTTCTGGACACTTAGAGCTTTATGTGTCATGGTTGAATATAACATCTCTCCTTCCTGTTTGTGAAATTCAATTTGGTCGATTGGATGCACATCCTTGGCATGAATTTCAAAGTTTTTTTTCTTATAATCTTTTGAAGTTCTTGGGGCCTTTACCTCTGGCTGTAGGAAGGTCATCTGCATTTTCCTTGTTTTGAGGTCAAAAGCTAAAAGAAACCTACTTTGATCACTAGGAGTTTGCTTCCAGTATTGTGTACATATAGCAGCCTTTAATGCTTCATTTCTGATTTTAATCTCTTTGTACTTCTCCATGATATCTTTCTCTTTTTCAATTGGTTTGCTAGATGATGAAACTTATTCATTATTCTGATTTTGAATGATTTGTGCACTGGAAGATGATGGCAGAGGTGTTTCCTCTATATGTGTTGAGGGTGCATCACTGCTAATAATAATCTCTTTTTCTGTTTCAATTGTCTTTTCCTACTCTATTACTGGATTTAGCTTGGTTTTATTTCTACTCACAAGCTTGAATTTAGTATTAGAAGTAGTTTTTGCTGAGTAGGATCCTTCTTCTCTAACCCTTTTTGAATTTATGTCCTGTGGGTCTGGAGTATGCAGGATGGAACTAGTATCAACCTACTTATCCACCTCCTATAGAGTGTTTTCCAACCACTCAGACTGGTTGGAATACTTTTCAATTTCAAGTTTTGACTCATGAATGAAAGGGCTCAATTTGAATTTGACTCTTAATTTACTTATGACACCCAAAGGGTCATAAGGCCATTTGAAACTACTGTTGAACTTGAAATCTTGTAAACATTTGTCTGCTTCCCTACCAACATTTCTATTGTTGCATATAAAAGGTCCTATTTGGTTTTTAATCTTGAATTGGGTCTTCTTTTTAGTTGAAAGGAAATGGATCTCATCAGAATTTAATATTTTTCCTATGTATTCCAAAGCAAATATCCTCATTGGGAGGTATTTGGGAAGCTTGTATGGAACTAGTTGGCTTCCATACACTCTAATCTCTGTATGATTTTGGTATAAATACCAGTCTCCTATTTTACTTTGATTTGACAATTGTAACACCTTCTTTATCTCTTCACTGATTCAAGGTTGAATGCTACTACTTAGTATATTAACAACTGGATAAAAAAATGAATCAATGAAGTCTTTATAGTTATATTCTACGGAATCCTTTATGATAAAGGATTTCGAAAAGAAAATAGATTGGGGATTACCCTCTGTGTCCAGTTTTTGGAGGCTAACTGCAAACCTTTCTGACTGGAAATATAAAAAACTATGGAACAAAACTGAGGAGTATTTGAACACTCCTTTTTCTGGCAGCTTGACTAGTTGATCATGGATCGTGTCTGCTAGGTATTGGGTAAAATTGAAGGTGGAAGTTGGAGGCTGACCTAGACAAAATATGGATAGGAAACCAAGGAAAGATGTGTCCACATATTCATCAGTGAAATACCCTAAAAAACATGACAACATGGTGACAATTTGTCTGGTTCTCTCTGAAAAAATGGATGTTGAGTATGGAGGATTATCTTTTGGGGTTTCTACTGATGGTGGAAGGAAAGTCTAGAATATTTGGAATATTTTGAGAAATTCCAGCTTCAAGTAGAGTTCAGTAAGGGTTTCAATGGATATTGGCACTTCATTAGGCTATGGTTGGATTTGTAGCATCTGATTGATGGATTGAGCAGTGATTGTGAAAAGGACCTCTTGGTTTGGGGTAACTAAAGCTCTTTCATTAGGAAAATAGTTGATCTGACAGAGTCTAATAAGTTCAGAGAATTGAAAGGTCTGTGGGAATATGTATTTAGGAAAGTTTGAATCCCACAGATGGATATCATCTGCCTGGTCAATGAATTTGTCATGGCTCCAGTAGTGGAGCTCCAAAAGGTTGGAATCTGTCACAATATCAATGATTTTAAAGTCTTTATCGGCCAAGGGAATGTGTTCGACATCTGACACTGGAGGTTGAAGAGGGTTTACATTTTGAACGCTCTGGGAAGCCATTAAATTTGATTCTTTTATCAATTTCTGTATGTAATTGATGGAGAAGAGCACTGAGGATTACCTGCGGTAGGGTCCAGGCGGCAGCAGGGGCTGAAATTCTAGTTAGCGAGGTCTTTGGGTCTTTTTCTGCAATTCAACAACAATAGCGAAATAATGAAATATTGGGGTTTTTTGTATTTTCTTTGGGAATTGGTAGTTTAATGCACATGGGTGGTTTATGGAATTACCTTTGGAAGCGGTTTGGTGGATTATTGCACCGCCAAAGGTGGTATAGCGGTTTGGTGGATTATCACACCGCGAAAGGTGGTATAGCGGTTTAGGACTGGGGGGATGCGATGAGATGTGGTGATGATGCATGGTAGGGGAGGGGGTGGTTGAAACCCCCCATTTCACAACCCCCCATTTATGCAGGATGGAACTAGTATCAACCTGCTTATCCACCTCCTATAGAGTGTTTTCCAACCACTCTGACTGGTTGGAATACTTTTCAATTTCAAGTTTTGACTCATGAATGAAAGGGGTCAATTTGAATTTGACTCTTAATTTACTTATGACACCCAAAGGGTCATAAGGCCATTTGAAACTACTGTTGAACTTGAAATCTTGTAAACATTTGTCTGCTTCCTTTCCAGCATTTCTATTGTTGCATATAAAAGGTCCTATTTGGTTTTCAATCTTGAATTGGGTCTTCTTTTTAGTTGAAAGGAAATGGATCTCATCAGAATTCAAGATTTTTCTGATGTATTCCAAAGCAAATATCCTCGTTGGGAGGTATTTGGGAAGCTTGTATGGAACTAGTTGGCTTCCATACACTTTGATCTTTGTATGATTTTGGTATAAATACCAGTCTCTTGTTTTACTTTGATCTGACAATTGTAACACCTTCTTTATCTCTTCACTGATTCAAGGTTGAATGCTACTGCTTAGCATATTAACAACTGGATAAAAAAAATGAATCAATGAAGTCTTTATAGTTGTATTCTATGGAATCCTTTCTGATAAAGGATGTCCAAAAGACAACAGATTTGGGATTACCCTCTATGTCCATTTTTTGGAGGCTAATTGCAAACCTTTCTAACTGGAAATATAAAAACCTATGGAACAAAACTGAGGAGTATTTGAACACTCATTCTGGCAGCTTGAATAGCTAATCATGGATTGCGACTGCTAGGTATTGGGTAAAATTGAAGGTGGAAGCTGGAGGCTGACCTAGACAAAATATGGATAGGAAACCAAGGATAGATGTGTCCACATATTCATCAGTGAAATACCCTAAAACACATGACAACATGGTGACAATTTGTTTGGTTCTCTCTGAAAAAATGGATGCTGAGTATGGAGGATTATCTTTTGGGGTTTCTACTGATAGTGGAAGGAAAGTCTAGAATATTTGGAATCTTTTGGGAAAGTCCAGCTTCAAGTAGAGTTCAGTAAGGGTTTCAATGGATATTGGCACTTCATTAGGCTGTGGTTGGATTTGTAGCATTTGATTGATGGATTGAGCAGTGATTGTGAAAAGGACCTCTTGGTTTGGGGTAACTAAAGCTTTTTCAATAGGCAAATAGTTGATTTGACAGAGTCTAATAAGTTCAACGAATCGAAAGGTTTGTGGGAATATGTATTTAGGCAAGTTTGAATCACATAGATGGATATTATCTGCTTAGTCAATGAATTTGTCATGGCTCTAGAAGTGGAGCTCCAAAAGGTTGGAATCTGTCACAATATCAATGATTGTAAAGTCTTTATCGACTAAGGGAATGTGTTCGACATCTGATACTGGAGGTTGAAGAGGGTTTACATTCTGAACACTCTGGGAAGCCATTAAATTTGATTCTTTTATCAATTTATGTATGTAATTGATGGAGAAGAGCACTGAGGATTACCTGTGGCAGGGTCCAGGTGGCAGTAGGGTTTGAAATTCTAGTTAGCAGGGCTTTGGGTCTTTTTCTGCAATTCAACAGCAATAGCGAAATAATGAAATATTGGGCTTTTTTGTATTTTCTTTGGGAATTGGTGGTTTAATGCACATGGGTGGTTTATGGCATTACCTTTGGAAGTGGTTTGGTGGATTATCACACCGCGAAAGGTGGTATAGCGGTTTGGTGTATTATCGCACCGTGAAAGGTGGTATGGCGGTTTGGGACTGGGGGGATGTGATGAGATGTAGTGATGATGCATGGCAGGGGAGGGGGTGGGTGAAACCACCCATTTCGCAACCCCCCATTAGTTTTAAATGTCAGACGTCAGGGGATGCGATAATGTGTGTGGACCGTTGGATTGATCAAAGATCGGACGATGGACAGGGGGTTTTTTTTTAAGATGTGGGGCCGAGTATTAAATTTAATTAAAAACTAGGTTTTTAATTCAATTTATTAAGCGAAGATTAATATGAAATGGGTCGGGGATTAATACAGTGGGGGGTTAATAATATAAGGTGGGGAAATGTGTTAGGATAAGGGGAAAAGGATTTTTTCAAAGGGGAATGGATTTTACAAGGGGAAATGGTTTCCAAGAGTGGAAACAGGGTTTTTAGGAAGGGAAAAAGGGATTTTAAACAAGGGAAGCAGATTTCACATGGGAAGGGTTAAAATGATTTTTTTGATAAGCATAATGATGCTTATGATTTTTTGGAAAGTATTCTACCTACCCTTCAATTTATTCTAACATTTTTTCTTTCCTTTATTGGGTGCATTTGAGCTTGCTGACCCTTTTATTTTCTTTTGATAAGCAAACTAACTTATTTCTAACCTTATATCTTCCAATGGCTCAGATTAAACTTATGAGTTAATTTTTATTCTCTACCCATTTAATGATTTTCCGAGATTAAATGGTTTGGTCAGATCTTTATTCACTAACTATCATGACATGAAATTTAAAAGCATGAATAATCAAGATTAAACTCTATGATCGTCATGACTTGTGGCATTTTGGACAAGCTGCACACAATTTTATTTGCAAAAGAAAAGCAAACTAAGAGTAGTGGCATTTGAATGTGCAACAATTTCAGAATTTATTTTTGTTTCTTTTTGTGGGGTTCATATTTTATATCTTTTTTTATCTTTCTTTGTTTTGGTCCTTTGATTATTCTTTTAGGACATACCCTCTTTTCATTTTTTAATATGGAAAACATTTGCAAAAAAGCAAAGGTATGTACAATATTACAATACTTAACATAGTCAATTCAAAATTATGATCCTTATTATTATAGGAACCTAACAATCTCTTTTGAGATTAAACAGACAAAAGGATAGCCCAGTGCATGTAGTCACTGATTTATTCAAATAGAAGGGTTGTATACAAGCCACTAGCTAAATTTCTAGTCTTGGAATAAACATGGAAGTCATTTAAATAAGAAATTACACCCATACATTTAACTAGTCATTACGATTACCATACAATCCCAAAATATTCCCAGGAAAACAAGTCCTTCCTTAAAAATATTTGTACAAAGTATTGGAATTCCTCTTTTATGAATGGAGTCCTAATTTCATATCATAGAAGCAATGTTCAACCAATGCTAAACATTTAAACAAAAGATCATAGATAAACACTTACCTTATGTAGCACACGATGTTTTGACTAACAATGGGACTCAAACTCTCCACCCAACCATAGACGAGCTACAACCACAATTACTTGTAGTTGTCACCCCCAAGCCTTATTCTAGTGCTTGAGGTGGAGTTCCTCTTAAGAGGAAATTCAACCAACAGAACAATTAAAACAAAATTCCACAAGGTCACATTGCCTTCATACCCCAACTACACAGGTTTTCACATTGTCCTTTCAGACATAATTAACATCCTATTGTGGCCGCAACTATCCCTTTAAAATTTTCAAATTTTGGGGGCCGTCTATATGAATTTGGTAATGTTGCTTTTGGTTTGCTTTATTCTACTTCCAGTTTTTTTTAATTTTTTTTGTTTTCCATTTCATCAACTCTTTTGCTGGATAAGCTTTCTCATGCTAAATATTTCTCTCAATTTCGATCTAACCCTCCTATGTACAATTTGATTGATTTCTATCACATGTGCTTATGTAAATAGCTAAATTTAATTATTTTTATTAAATTAATTTATTTTTGTTTTATTTTTATGTAAATAATTTTTTATCTTATATACAAAATATTTAGTTTTGTTATAACTTTATGTAAATAATTCGATATTATATGTTTTTGTGTTGACTAGTTTTATTGTTTAAATATATATATATATATATATATATATATATATATATATATATATATATATATATATATATATTGTAGCTAATAAATGGTTTGGAAAGCCCTTCATAAACCCCCCCCATCTATAATCATAGTGGATAAGCGTCCTTACTATATTACATGACATTGCTCAAACCTTTTAACCCAAATTCTTATACTTAATGCACCATTTGCTTCGACTTGCGAGTTATCGGCCCCCATACAGCCATGTATTTTGATTTTCCCATTCAACGGTTCTCCTTGCGTACGCCTAATCAATGGCCCGTGGAGGCTCAATAGCAGTCATACAGAGAATGGGGGGGAGACCCTTGCATACAAGGTTCCACATGGGGGTTTCTCAACGCTAATCTAACAACTCACGTTCATTCTCCCACATCAACGATATGCAGGGGTCCTTACCTGATCTAACATAGGAGGGAAGGCCCCGCTTAGATCCTCACCAATTATTTGCCACATTGATATCCACAGTTGATCTCCATGGTGGACCCACGCCGCTTGGTTTTACCTTTCCACCACGTGTCTTCACTTATAATATTGATTCACCCTTTCCTGGCCTACACTCAACCATTTCATTTTCCCTTTAGTCTCCTGTCTTCCACGTAATCTCGGAGCCACATCATCTCGTCCCTCCTTCCCTAGAGGTTACCTATGTTTGTCCATTTGAAACAGTTGAGACAACTCAGATCCTCTCATCTATTTGTATGCCTTACGTATACTCTTACTATTGCAATCTTACTAGGAAGGAGCTAACCAGTCATATATTGGGTATTTAATGT
The DNA here is from genome assembly GCA_031772625.1 of Pinus tabuliformis. Classification (NCBI taxonomy): domain Eukaryota; kingdom Viridiplantae; phylum Streptophyta; class Pinopsida; order Pinales; family Pinaceae; genus Pinus; species Pinus tabuliformis. The sequence goes on along the minus strand of CM062805.1, from coordinate 922,646,876 downwards.
CCAAAGAGGAGCACGCAACTTAGCCCGATAACACGGGAGCGGGCAAATATTATTTAATGTCGAAATTGTCCGCTCCCGTGTTATCACGTTAAGTTGCGTGCTCCTCTTTCGACATTAAATACCCAATATATGACTGATTAGCTCTTTCCATCTTACTAGGCCTCGAGTCCTTCCCTATCCACATATTCCCGCTTCAGTCATCCCAACGATCCCCTAATCATGATTCCTTTGCTCCTTCCGGGCTCTAGCTTGCAAGATGATGTAGAAAATCACATTGATTTCCAACTCACAATCCTGAAAACTTGTCTATCTTATTCCACGTCCTCCCATGGTTTTTACCTCGATGATTTTAACAAGGTCTTCCATTTATTTCTTCTAGGATCAAGTTTTCAGGATAACTTTGCTTCTACGTCACCCTCCACGTCGCCTCGACATCACTCTTGTTTTCCAATCATTTTTTCCCATTCCATCTCGTGTTGTAAGGCTTTCCACATCATCACATGGCATTGAACTAGTTTTTTAATTAAGCGTTCAGTTCGTGGCCAATAATTTTCAGGTGTTAAAATATTATCTACAGAAACTCCCCTACAAACACTTCTCATCTTATTCACAATATATTGTAATAGCGCAAAACTATATAATCCTTGCAATGTCGTTTACCATATCAATGTAGTATATTAGTGTTATAACTGTTTTTTTAAATTATATTATCAATTTTCTATTGTTTGTTAACATTAATACATAATATTGCACAGGTGTCTAAGTTCATTAGTGATCCATCCATTGTCATTTTGAATTGGCATTTAACAGATCAAAGGATATCCCAAGGATCCAGACAATTTGAACAAAGTAATTGCAAAGATAATTAAATCTCGTCCATTTTGAGATCTTATCTCACCATCAAGCCTGCGTGCAGAAGCACCATTTGAGAGTAATTTTTGATAACTCCAGAGGGACAGATTGAGGCACAAGGTGGAAATTATTGATTCATCTACATAGTAGAATGAGTTAATCAATGCCAATGGAGACCTATCAATAAATCACAAACTAAAATAGGGGGAACGAATAGATCTAGTTGAATGATTATAGCAAGATCGAAGGGGAAGAATTTGGATTCTATTGTAAAAACCCAAATTTGATTGGAGAACGGGGGAGTTCTGGATCCAGAACTAGAAGGACCATAGGGGAATGAGATCCGCAGATACTATAGAGAAAATTTTGAATTTGACAGAGAGAAAGAACACTATGCACTTTTGTTTTGTGTTCTTTCTCTTGTTGAATTTCGGAGATCAATAGTTTGTAGAGGGAATTGAACTAATTGCACTATTGTAATTGGGGATGTTTTCTTCAATCTGTGGATCTGAAATTTTTTTAGTTTTGTAAGCTATAGGTTTTCCACTATTGTTAAGCTAATTTCTGAAAGAGCTCGAGACTCAAAAGACTCTACAAAAGCTTAAGCATTTTGGAGCTAATAATAAGTTTACTTTCATTGCACTATTGTATGATTTGCGAACTCATTGTTAACTACCTTGTCTTAATTTGATTATGATTTGTTTATGTCCAATTAGTATAGATAATGAATAACAATGTTATTGTTGTTTTCTTGTTCTATGTTAGTTGATGTTTTTTAAAGCTATCTTTGCAGGTGTATGCAGGTTTGAATCAATATTAAACATTGAATTTCAAGGGACTTGAATAAAAGTTATTGATAAGTATTTATCAGTTTGTTGATGGTCCCAAATGACTTCATCAACATTGGGGAAACCATCCAGTCAGGATCTTAAATCAAATCCTTTTCCATTTGGAATGATGGCTCTAACTAGGATTTTGGGACCAGCTTCCCTTAATGATAAAACTATATGGGATATAATGGATGTGATTAACTTATTCTAATGTGAACTAAGAATCTGAAATAAGAACTAATATAAACTATTACTAAACACGAGTAAGTTGATAGTATATGTGTTACAATGATATCACAATTGACATAATAATGTATATCATCATGAAACTATAAAGTTAACTCAATGAAAGGAAATTAAATTAATTAAATAGTTAATTAAATTATTTTTTTAAAACATCACATACGCTGAGATCTCGTTTTTCACAAAATAAAATTTATATTTCAATCAAACATACCAGTAGTGATAATGAAAGATCGATTAACACATAGATAATGTGAAAAAAAAACATAATACCATTCTATTCTAAGAAAATATACAGATAAAGGATAGTAGTACCCGATACACCATAGATCTTCTCATCATAGAAAAGAAAGTGGTTCAACTTTGATATTAAGAAAAACTTAATTACAATAGTGCAACTTAAGTCTCCTTCTTACAAAAATTCAGAACCCTGTCTCTATCTTAGAGAGGGAATTTATAGTTTTTCAATAAAAGATAAAGATAGAAAGAACTAACAACTCTTCAACAACTCTTGAACAAAAGTAACAATAAGGGGAAATTTTGGAAATAGTTACAACAACTTTCTATGCTTAGGAGTGTTACACATCGTTTTGTCCCTATCCCTGTACTCCTCGTTCGTTGATCCTAGAGGACCTCTACAGTGAACCCTACATGCTCTCCCTTCATGAAGAAACTCCCATTGTGTCCCTCTTTATGAGCAGAACAATTCCCTTTTGAGCCATTTCCCCAAAATCTTTTGTTTTTCCCAGTTTACAAGACCGACAGTAATGACCCTTGTCCTCCTCGCGCCGATGTGCAGGAATTAACACTGTCCCTAGCACCGACCGGAGCGACTGAGCTATGTTCCAGTCGTGCCTGTCAGCTTATGGAAATTTTTTTAAAAAAAGAGCCAAAGCTTCCAGCTTTAGAAGCTTCGTAACGAAAGTCTGGTAAATGGTTTGGCCAAATGGGGTCGAGGATTTCAGTTTGGGCTCTTTTCCCCTATAATGATGGAACTACCTCAAGAGATAAGACCTTCTCCCATGAGAATAGGATCCATCTCCCATCCATTCATGCTATATAAACCTCCCTTTTTCCCAAGCACATGCTAGTGTTAGTGTTGGTGTGCTAGTGATAATTAGGTTTTGGAGTAAACAACAAGTTATTCATAGTTGTAGCTCTCTAGTTGTGTGAGGGAGAAGTGTGAATTTGGTTTAGTGTGAAGCCTAAAGGGAAGAGCCTTAAAACTATCATTGTTGAGGCCATCATGGAATGCTAGCAGAAGTGTGTGGGAACCTGGTTTTGTCGGAGGAGAACGGCAATGTCAAGACAATGGTTGTAATCTCTTCTTGATTCAATATATATGCAACTATCGATTGATTTCCTACATGATGTGTCATCTTACATGTTCATGGCTTAATGTTTCTTGACTTGTTAAGTAGGTTGAATTACAATTTGTCTATTATCACGGTTGTTGTTTGCTATTGTTTACTTGTTTCAGGTGTTTGAAGAAGGAAACGAGAGATAGCTAGAGCAAGCAAGCAAGGTCATCACCAAACGGGATAAGCATACTAAGAGGTAGGCCCTCTTAATTGGTTCTAACCTAAGGAAATCTTCCATAGAATGTAGAAGTTGTGGCTAGACCCATTATTGGGCTAGAGGAATTGTTTGTGTCCGCGCTCATAATTTTACTTCACCACAAATTGGCAACTCCGCTGGGGAAAACGAATCCTTTTGTTTGTTTGTTTGGGATTTCATGATTTTGTGTGAACTTTTCTACTTCCACTTTTTCCCTTTCATTCTATTTCTTTTCCTTTTCTTACTAGTCTAGGTTTGAAATTCATAGTAGCAAATTTGGTCTCAACTTTTAAAAAAATTACTTTTTTTCTTGGCTTCCTCACTCAGCGTGCTTAATTTGCTGACAGTCGCGCCGATCAGCGCGATATTCTAAGAAACAGTCATGCCGACCTCCCTCTGGTGCTTGTTGTCAGTAAGGTAGTCGCGACAATGCCTATAAGTGAAGATTAGGGTTTTTCCCCAATCTTGGCCAGTGTGTTTTGCTCTCATGATTTCCCCCTGACTAGAAAGCTGCTTTTCATTTGGTTTGTTTTCTTGTTGATTTGTCACCTTTCCACTTGATTTCTTGGGTCATTGGGTGGTTAGCTGCACTAGGTCATCTAGATTGTCATCCATTTAGTTGATTGTGAACTCAGTGAGTCGAGTTGTTGGTGTATTTACTCCTTGCATTTCGTTTGCGGTCCTGTTATGGCTTTGACCTCCGTTACACAAGTTTGAAAATTTCTCGTTTGCTTGTCTAAACGTTTCTTTTCTGGCATGGATCAACTTGGTCGTCTTGTTTTTGGTAAAGTAGGTGTTTCATTAGTCTGAACAACTTTCTCTTTTCGCATTTTCATTTGCTTGAAGAGCTAATTGTTTCGAAAACTTTTTCATTGAAGTGTTGTATGCGAAAAATTCATTTTGTCGTTTCATGAAAAAGTATGAAATTCTAGTTTGTTGCATCATTATGCTATGCATAGTCAGCATCATTATAGACTAGGATTGCATTGGCATTTGAAAAGAAAAATAACTATTTTTACTTTTAGAAGGACTGTTAGAAATGTACTTGTCAGGAAATTAGGAATTGGAATGTATTTTTCATTAGTTTATTTTCTCAAAAAGTGAAGTAGTGAAAAATCATTTTGTTTTCATTTGCTTGGTTGTTTGCATTTGATTGTGTGTTTCCTATCCTCTCTAGTGTAGACAATTCATCGAATTGATAGGGTATTGTCTCATTTAGTTGCATTTAGGGTTTTTCGAGTCACATCGCTAAGGCCTGAAAACTGAGACCTAACTCAAGATAAACTATAAAATGAATTCAATTAACCTAAGGCACATTTGAAATCTAACGATCATATCTAGAAGGTCTAGGCTAGAGATGTGTTCCGACGTCTTTAAACCTAGCATCTGTCGTTAGCTTCGGCATTAGACAGTGCTAGTACATATTTGTGCTCCCCATACTGTCGAGTATATAACGAGAGACCCCTCTAGGTTGAAATCCTTTATCCATAGGAAGTAAGGTCAGTCGCCTTGCAAAAGTGATACACCGAATACAGCATTAGGGGATATTTCCTGCTCGTACTTCTCGGTTTGTCGGGACGTATTCTGCGGTTCACGATTGCCTGGTAATCCTTTTTACCTAGATCATCTAGTCTAGCAGTCATTTGATCTTTTTGACTCATTAAACTTAAAATATCATTCGAGCACTTGTCCTTTCGAGCTCATTTCCAATTGAAAGCGATAGAGTCATCTTTGTTTCTTTCTCGACTCTTAAAAAATGAAAGAGCACCAATCTATTTATGTGTCTTAATAAATTGATTTCCCACGATCTTATAACATCCTGTTAGTCTTTTCTAGACCAAATCGTGAGTTTCCCTTAAAAGAAATTTTAAAGCCTTGAATTTTATTTCTCTCTTTTCCTATTAACTAAGACAAGGTCATCGTGGTTGAACCATCTGGTTCACCTAGTTCCTCTTCCTCTCCTCCATCTGAAAGATTGCCTAAGGAGTCGTTTCCTGAATTACCAGAGTCACTCAAGGACCAAGGTGTTGAACTTGGAATCATTCTGAGCATTCAACCTTTGTCATGACATCCTCCACCTACTCTAGACAATCCCTTTCAAACTCTTGAGAGTTTGCTGACCACTGACGTTCAGCTTGGATTGGTTATCTATCCTCTGAATCCTTTGTTTGACCCTGTTGTGATATCACCGCAGCATCTGTACAGTTCGTACAATCAGCCAGGTGTTCCTTTGGAATTATCCCCTCGTACTTCTTCAGTCGTTCGTCGTCGTTTTTTCCCAGATATGGAACATGAAGGCGATGCTCTAGTCACCTCTCCAGATGAGTCAGAATTTTCTACTCCACACACTGTCGAGGAGGAAGAACATCCATTTCCTCCTGAAGATTTCCCCTATACAGGGAGCATTCCCATCAGTGTGTATCAGGAATTGCCGCCTAATTATGTGTCCTTGGTGTTAGTGTTAGTATTTCCAGCCTTCCTCCAGTGATCAAATATGCTCTTACAAAGTGATCTCAGAGTGTCAAGGTCAAATTTTGTCATTTCAGTGAGTCTTCAAGCAAAATTTGGTCACTAGGCATTAGGTCTAGGGTTTGTTTTCACTCCTTTCAAAGTTGCCCAAATGTCGGTCTATGTCACCATTTATCTGAGTTTATCATCATTCATAGGGTTTTCATTATCATGTCAGTGTCTAATGAGTCATTTTACATCTTGTCCATGCTTCAGTTGCACCTAGGCAAGGTCATTTCCCTCTCCTAGGGTTTTGAAGGCAATTTCTCTTGGATGGTCAAATCATCGGCAAAAATTGTATCCTGATGTTCATACACCTTCCCCTATCCTTAAAGTACCTTATTAAATGCTTCCCATCCCTTAGATCTGCCAAATTCCTCATTTTTCCACAAACCCTAGTTTCTAGCTACAACCTGGAAATTTTCTAGGTTTGGCCTGTGTTTTGCCCTTTTGGACCCCTTCCCCTCACTAAATTTCTGATATTCCACTTTCTCCTGCTTCCTAACATCCCTCCCCACTCCCAAAAATTTCCCCAAGAATTTAGAAGCCCCCTATCCCCTTCATTTCGCCCCATTTCGACAAAATTCCTTGTTTCACACATCGGGACAAGTCGCACTCAAAATATGTTTCAGAGAAATAAAAGATGAATTTTGCAAAACTGAGAGAGGTTTTTGTCCAAAACATGCCAAAGAAGAAAAACCTCCTTCACTTTTTGCACAGGTGTCATGGTTTTAGAGAAATGTCAAAATTACAATCGCCGGATCCAAGGAGGTTGGCCAAGGCACTAAAACGACGGAAGAGGCCCGATCCCCTCCATATCTTGGCTGAGGCCTCACTGAAGGACCAAGGCACTAAATAGCCCAGCCACAGCACAAATCCCAAGAAATTTTGAAAATTTTGGGTCAATTTTGATTTTTCGGGCAATTTACAGGTTTTTGCTCATTAACGGGTCTCACCCCCCGCGCGACCCTTCATCCCGGCAACTCCATTTTGCAAAAACTCAGCATTTCCAGATTTTTCATGAGAAGTTACATATGCTCATCAATGGACTTGAGATTTTATGAAGTTTTGGGCCTCCAGAAAGTCAAAAAACAAGCAAAAATTGACTTTCTGCCACATTTTTGATTTGCAGAAAGCAGTCTTGGGATATTGCCATTTTGGAGGGGCAAATGACCACCAAATTCAGAAATTCTAGTTGGGTTGGAAAGTAGACTCACAGACCTTTCAAACAAGCCTACTCTTGCTCAATTTGGCCACCTAGAAGTGCCCCAAAAGTGGTCCCAAAGGCGCGCGACCCGTCAGGCAAACTTCTCCAAATTTCAGTGTACAGCTCAGAAAAACGCAGTTTGACCCTGTTTGACTTTTTGGGGTGGATTATTATCCTCTTTGATGTAATTAATTTACTTTTATGACACTTTTACTCTTATGTACCTCTTCTAGAAGATTCATTCATGAAAAAGGTGAAAATTAAATGAATGAATTGGTTTCCTAGCTTATAGAGGCAAGTTGTTTTGACTGCCTAGATTTTAGTGCTTAGTTTAGAATTGGTTGAAACAGCTCCTAGAAGGATGATCTCGACCCCTAGAGGAAAGGAAAGGTGTTAGCTTGCCTATATTATGTATTTTCTTAGTCATTTTCAGAGGTTGGAAGGTTGGACTCTTGAGGGAGAAGCTATCATTGTATTATTCACTGTATCTCTGCAATTTTTGGCTAAGGAAGACCAGGGTTCTGCAGTCATTTTTGAGATTCTTGTGGTTACATGTATTGATGGTGTGTTTCTCTATGTGCTTGCAAGTGTGTTATGTGAATCATTTCCTTTCTTTTCCTTCTGCATATTAAGCAAACGAAGTGTTAAAGTAAGAATTCATGACTGTCATGCTCTACTTTTAAGTTTGTTTAATTTCAATGTTTTCTACTGTTTAAGGAGAATTCAAAGTTATTGTTTGCTCTCCTTAGCTCCTCACCTGTCATTCCTAATCATCCACCTCAATCAAAGGCATCAATACTGTCTCCTACCTCGCCCCAAAGAACCCCCTGTAGAAACTGTGTCCAATCCCCGCACCCAAAATTGCCATCCCCTCAATTTGCCACCAAAAACCCTAAAAACCCCAAAACAACCTTTCTGATCAGTTTACTAGCCTAAAATCAGTGTTTCCCTATTGTTCATCTTGCCCATTGAAGATCTTTACCGAGATAGACCGGAGAGAGCCCTCTCCTGCCCCGTAGGGCTAGCTACGAGGCTAAGTGGTTTGATGTTGCCTTGAGGTTTACCTTTCTCAGCCTGAGGTGAAATTTCAAGCGCTAACACTTGGCACAATTGGTTTCAGGTACACCTAGTGCCTCATCACTTTACCATAACCCTGTTTGGGTGTCTGGCACCATGCCTACTATAGGTCCGTTCATTGCAAACTCGACCTCCCTGTTATCACTCAGGTTTTTTCCTTAGAAGTTATTAAAGAAGGAATGGCTCGAGGTAACCACAAACCAATCTTTTAGACTCGGGTTCTAGCCAACCTAAGTCCAGAGAGGGCTCTCTCTTTAAGATTTAACTTTGTTTAAATAAGATTTTAGGCTAGTTCTTAATGTTCAGGGTTGTTTGTTTTGATTGGGTGGTGTAATTAAGAAGACAGATGGGCAGAGAAAATATTTAGGCCATTGGACTATGGAGTCAATAAAGAAAAGCTTAACTGGATTTGATTTATCACTGAGGTAAGAGTTCACAGGGCTGGCTAACACAACAAGAATAAATCTGAAGATTCCAATGAATGGAAAGTCCTAATCAGGGCCAAGGGAAATGAAGAATCCTTAACCGAGATTGGGATGAAGAAAGGAAGGATGGCCAGTAGCAAAGGGCAATGAAGAATCCTTTACTATGAGCCAAAGGGGGATAAACTACAGAAGTAAGGGGACAATTAAGGATCCCCAGAACAAGGCGGTTTAGTAGAAAACGTAAATAAAGCAAACAGTTAAAACAGAGAGCACTTAAGCTAATTCTGATGATATTATTCCTTGTTTGCTTTTAAGATTTTATAAGAAACACATATGAATATTCCATAATATAAAGAGAAAATGAGATTTAAACATGAGAAAATGATACTTATTTGTTCCAGTTGTGCACAAGAATCAAGTGAAATTTCCTCAGCTTTATTTCATAATCCAGTAAACTAGTCCATTCTTGAGTACAATAGCTCCTTAGCTTAAAACAAAATGTCTCTAGAAATGCTTTTTAATCCACCACAATTACTTCAACTTGTGAAGTATTTATACAAAATTTAATACAAAATATCTCATAACCATATGAGATTTATTCTAGGAAACAAAAATATCTTCAACATGAAGATAGAGACAGATGGAAAATTGTTTGCTTGTTGTCCCTTTATTTGTGAATGTGCTGGCTGCTGGAATTCGGATTTGGCTTTTGCAGTTGCCTTAGTATTTATGTGCTGGATTTCACTCTTATCTTTGACCTACTGATATTCTTTACCTATGCTGATTAATCATGTATTACCTACTTTTACCTGATAGACATATTTTACCCCACAGATTCACTATAGTAACTTTATAATAAATCTCTCAAACTGGTCCACCATTCAGTATCTGGCAATTTTATTCTGATCATTTTTTCTGTAGAATGCATCAGCTTCTGTATATTTGGAAAAATTGGGTTTGTTGGTGAACAAATGCTTCACTTCATGTTCTATATAGAATATATTCTCCAGGCCATCATAAAGTACTTTTCCTTTAGGCAATGCTTTTACTCCTAAAGAACTAGCTTGGCTCCTGGATTGTTTACTCAATTTTTCAATGTAGTCTTCCTGTGTCATTAATTTGTCATGTATGACCAGAGGACTAGGAAGTCATTTTTCTTTCAAAATGTCATATGTTAACATGAAGTTGTCAATGTCTACTTGAATGCTTTGACATCTTTTCTCCAAATTAAGCATCAGGTTCCTTTTAGTAAGAACCTTCTTTATCTCAATAATAGTTGTTGTTCTATCCTGAATCTCTAATTCATCCAGCTAGTACCCGTTTCTATTGTTCAAAAAATCTATCAAGTGATTTGCTTCCTCAAGCTTGTCTCCCAGTTCTTCCTTTGTCTTTTGTAAGGCTTCCATGGCTATTTTGACTAATTCAATTTGCTCAAAAACAACCTGAATGGAATGCCAAATATCATTGATGGAATCAATGATATTGGTCCATAGTATATCCTTGATGTCTCCCAATAGCTTTTCTAGTGTCAAATCCTTTTCAAGAATTCTTATTCTTTCCATCATCCTTTGGTTTTTCTGTGCTTCTTCTTTATTCTGAATCTATGCAAGTTCACAACTTGTCTCCAAACTTGTTACTTGCTCTCTGAGCTTCTTCAGTTCTATAGCCTGGATGCTAATTTGTTCCATTGCCTTAACCATTTCATCTATCTTTTATGTTGTTATCCCTGTACTGGTCAATGTACCTGTGGCTGAAGTAGTACCTACTACAGGCAATGCTGTTACTGTTGGAATCGTTGGTGCTAAGGAAGCTGCAAGGGTGGAGGGTACTGCTGTGGAAACTGTAGGTATTACAGTCTGAGGAGTGGTGGCCAGCTCACTCTGTTTGGACTGTATCAAATTCTCCAATTCTTTCTCAGTTTCCTTCAATTGATCATTCAACTTAAGGACTAGGTCCATAAGTTCTTCCTCCTATTTTTCTAAAACTTCAGCAGTTTGAGGATGGTGAAGAGGAGGGATCTTGAGCTACTTCTTTAGTGCAGCTATGTCATCATTTTTCTTCTTTATTAATTGCTCCGCTGCATTGACATCCTTGGGGTCATGTCCCAGCTCTATGACCAAGTCTTCCAAAGTCTTTATTCTGGTGTCTTTAGCCTGAGAAGAGGCCTTTTCCAATTGAAGTTGTGCAGATGTGTTATTCAGTGAGTTTTGCAGTTGATGAGTTGTGATTGCTTTTTTGGTCAATGTGGAGTAGACCATCTCACCTATTTTCTTATGTAGCTCTATTTGGTCAATTGGGTGAATATCTTTTGCCAAAACTTCAAAATCAGTTTTCAAATAGTCAACCATTGATCTTGGTTGTTGCACAGTTGGCTTAAGAAAGCTCATTTGCATCCTACCTTCCTTTAAGTCAAAGGCTGACATCAGCCTTGTCTGGTTTGTTGGGGCCATCTTTAAATAATGTGCATAGCTTTGCAGTTTTAATCTTTCATTCCTTACTTTGATTTCTTTGTATTTTTCTTTAATATCTAGGCTCTAACCAAAAGGAGCCTTGAAGGAAGATACCTTTGTGCTATGTTGCCTTTCTAATACCTGGAACTGTGAGGTATATGGTGAACCTCCTGAAGGGATAGTGTGCCCACTTTTTGTCCTTTCTACTCTTGAAGTCGTTGTTGTTTCCTCAGTGTACTCTTGTTCTGCATATGGGTTTAACCTTTTCCTTTTAGCAAAAGTTTGATCAATAGGCCTACTGGAAGGAGTGGCCTCCTCTCTGTCTCTTTTAAGGTTTCTTTCCTCATTGAGAGGAGTTTGCAAAACAAGAGGATTGCTCATGATTTGTTTAGGTTGAGCAAGCTCCTCTGAAATCCCAGGTAGTTATGACTCTTCTGCCTGTTCTGATAATCCTGGTTGGCTTGATGCCCCTGCTTGCTCTGAAGTTTGTCCATTGTGTTCCTGTGACTGCCTTTGAGATGGAGTTTCTCCAGGCACCTGTACAAATAAATCTTCATCAAGCCTCCTATCTAAATCCATCAATACATTGTCAACGGCAACCTCTGTACTATCTTGATCTACCAACGTGTTTTCCACCCATTCAGATTGATTGGCATACTGTTCAATTTATGGGATCCTATGGTGGATGTAAGGAGATAGCTTATTTTTTCTGTCTTCTATTACAAATAAAGCTGTGGGGATCATAGGTCCACATGAAACACTGTTTTAATTTCAACCTTTGGAGGATTTCATCTGCCTCCTTTCCTGCTTCTCTACCATTGCAAATGAAAGGGCCAAGATGATCCTTTATTCTTAGTTGGGCCTTTTTCTTGGTTCTAACAAAATGCACCTCAGCTGAATTTATTATTTGTTTTTATTACTCCAAAGAAAATAATCTCATGGGGAGATACTTTTTCATTTTGTAAGGTGGTAACTCACATCCATAGATTCTTATTTTTGTATGGTATTAGTACAAGTACCAATCCCCTACTTTGTATTGCTTTGACAACTGTAGGACCTTCTTGATGTCTACACTGATTCTAAGTGGAGGGCTTCCTAGCAGCATGGTTGCCACCGCATAAACAAAGAGGTATATGAAATCTGTGTAGGAGTATTGAGAATCAAACTAATGAATCAGAGAAGTCCAGAAGATCATTGATCTGGGGTTTCCTTTAGTATCGAGTTTTTGGAGGGTAATTGGAAACCTATCAACTTGATAGTACAAGAATAAATGATACAAAACTCAGGAATATTTGAACACCCTTTCATTTTCCAACCTCATAAATTGATCATGCATTCTGTCAGCAATAAACTTTGCATAGTCGAAAATGGTGGCTGGTGGTTGGCCAAGAGAATAGATTGACATGATTGATATTATGATCTCATCGACAAATTCACTAGTGGTGCAGCTTAGTATACTGGATATCATATCTATAATATCTCGACCAAGGTTGGAGAATATAGTCCATATATAAGGAGGAGGGTCCTTCGGGATATATTGTTCTTCTCTAATAATAATCTGGAACAATTGGGCTAGTCTGACTGAAGTGAGTGTTGGGTATCTGTTCAGCATGTCCCCAATGGAAAGAGGGGTTAGGTTTTAGCTTCGCTGAAATTGAAGCATCTGGTTGATGGATTCAGCAGCGATAGCAAACAGAACAGACTGGTCAGGAGTTCTTACTGCTCTTTGGATAGGATCATAGTTCATGTGGCGGTGATGTACAATTTCTAGGAATACATGCACTCTGGGGAATTGGTACTTAGGCAAACCTGATTCCCAAAGTCCAATGGAGTCAACTTGGTTCAAGTACTGGTCTCTATACTTGCAGAAGAGTTTCAGGGGGGATTTTGAGACTAAGGTGTCCTTTTTTTGGAAATCTTTGTCTGCGAGGGGAAGGTGGTCTAATCTCGGTGAGGAGTAGTAATGGGCATAACATTTAGTGCAATTAGGGATTCCATTCTTGGTTCTTGTGGATTCAAGGACGGGGAAAAGGGTTTCAGAAGAATTGGGAATAATTGGTCCGTTTCAAAGTGTTTCAGGACTAATAGGAGCGTTAATTAACTAAATTACTTAGTATTTAAAGAAATTTAGCTCAGGTTCGACCAAAAATCAGGGTTCTTCAGTCAGAATGGGGTAAATACCTGGTATCGGCTGCTTAAAAGGAGCAATGGTGCTGGTGCACTATTTTCATGAGCGCACGAGTCTGCAAAGGTAATTTGGAGTTCAACGGCTTTGGGAGGTTCACGGTTGGTAGCGGGTTGACAGTTTGAACGTACTCTGCGTTTGCATGGAGAACAGAAGGTTTCTTTTCTTGGTAAAAAACAAAAATAAAGAGTATTTTTGGTTTATCTGCAAAGTCAATGATTTTTGGCGAGTATAATGGAAAAGCAACAGTTGGCGTCAACTGACGGAGGTGATGTTTTGTCGTGTAGTGAAGGCGGTAAGTGGAATATATCGCACTATTTTTGGGGACTTGGCGGTATTGGGAGAGGTCTGCCCGATGCCATTCATCGGGCGACACGTAGCAGAGGGGTGAAAAGTAAAATCGCTCACGTCGGGCAGGTAAAGTTCAGCATCAGAGGCCGCCCGATATGAGCGACAGTCGTTAGATCTGATGGGGTCAGATCGTACGGTGATCGGGAGTGTGATTTGATCAGGGAGTTAATGGAGGGGCCCGACGGGATTTTAATTGTGGGTTAGGGCGGATTAATGACGTCGAGGGTGAACTGATTGGAGAAAGGTTATTAATTAATCACGGTTTGATCAATTAATCCCTTTTTGTAATGGTGGAGGTTTATGGCTCTTAATTAGTCGCAAATCGACTAATTAATCCATTTGATTATTTACTATTTATGGTTTATATTTCAAACCTTGGGGCGGGATATTTAACATTTGGGATTTTAATTAACTAATACGGGAAAGGGGTTTATTTTTCGGGAGTTAAATATAATAAGAGTTAAAGTTAATATGAAATGGAAATGGAAACAAATTGCGCTAAGTATGACATATTGACATTTATACATCCATATTTACACATCATAACTTAGGCTTAATGCTTTTTGTGGGTTTTTAAATACACAAAGGGGTGTTTAGGTAAGGTTTATTACCTTCCCTAGGTAAATGATGATCTCACGTTAAGAAAAGGTATTTTTAGGTGAAATGAATGTTTATGGAGGGAGTGAATGTTTGTAAGGGGGTTGTAGTACTTAAACCTTATAAGTTATTGGGCCGAGGGTCCGGTCCCTCCAGAAGTCAGAGAAATTCTCTGAGCCCCTTTAACTTAAGGTTTTAGGTACTTTGATTTTTTGCTTGTGGGAAATTAGTGAGAAGGTAAAATGAATGGGGGGAATTAATCAATTGACTTTGTAACGGTCCCATTGTCATCCATGCTTTAAGAAATTTGATGATGAAAGTAAATGACATGATTTTATCCAATAAATCACCATAATTCTGCAACCATTCACCTACTTACCCATCTACACATCCTACCATTTTTCTACTCTTTATTAGGGTGCACTTAAACTGGCAAACCCTTATCAAAACTTTTCTTTTCTTTTACAATAGAAATCTATCTAAATCTATCCTTATTACATCCAAGGGCTCAGATTAAACAGTTGAGCTCCTTTTATTCACTCTATCTATCTACTTATCTGCCAAGATTACATTGTTTGGTTAGATATTTATTCTCTATCTCTAAGCATTACAATTGAAAACATGAAATAACCAATATTAAACTGTTTGGTTACCATGGATTGTGGCATAAATAACAAGTTGCACACAATCATTATTGTACAAAAATAAAATAGTAGTGGCATTTGGACTTGCACACTTTCATGGTCTTTTTGTTTTTCCTTGGGGTTCATTTTTTCATCTTTTTTGACCTTTTTCATTCTTTTTGTCCTTTGATTTTTCTTTTAGGACATACCCTCTTTACATTTTTTTTATTTTTTTATTTTTTTTACAAATATGGAAAACATTTGCAGAAAGCAAAGGTATGTACATATTACAGTTTTGACCTCATCCATTCAAAAATTATGACACCTATTGGTATAGGAACATAACAGTGGCTCCACTTGGGGATGGCATTTCCTGGTGAAATGTCAAGAACTAGTAGATCAATGGCCTTTTGAATTTCTGTGGTTTTACTCTGCAACTTTCCTTTTTACTTTGTTGCTTTATTGATATTTATTGACAGTAAAACTTTAAAGCTTAGGGCCTTCTCTTCGGGCTTCAACTCCAAAGTTTACCATCCAATCCACACTAAACTTTATGAAGGATATAGTATGTACAAGTGATTAGTGGAATCAGTAACTGGGATCTATGTAGTGCTTTAGCATTCGACCATTAACTGGTCCTCCTTCTACTTCTGCTCCATCCAGTTCTTTAAGGAAATAGGCATTATTACCTCTAAAAGCATAAATAATGTAAGGACCTTTCCACAGGAAGTAAAACTTTCCATGTTTCCCTCTATCTTCCCTTCTTGAGTCCCATTTCAGTACTTTGTCTCCTAGATAGAAATCTTCTGCCTTGGTTCTCTTATCAAATGCTTTCTTGATTTTCTCCTGCACCACTTGGGATCTGATGTAGACTTGTTCTCTGGTTTGCTGCAAATGAATAGTCTAGTTGATCCTTCTTTGAATGTCATTGGGCTCAACCTGTGCTTCTTGGAGTAATTTCATCACTGGAGTTCCCAAAGAAGATGGGAAGATAGCCTCCATTCCATAGACCAATTGATAGGGACTAGTGCCAATAGATTTCTTTGTGGTCAGTCTATCTGCCCATAAAGCATTCACTAGTTTCTTATTCTAGGTCTTCTTATTTTCTTCGAATAATTTTTTGATGATATTCATTAGCCTTTTATTGGATGATTCTGCAAGTCCATTTCCCTGGGGATAGTAGGCTGTGGAATGGCCAAGGGTTATGTGATACTTGTTGCAAAAATCAATCATCCTTTTTTATTTGAAGGCTGCAGCATTGTCTGTGATGATTTTGGTGGGACAACCGAATCTGGACAATATGTTGGCCTCAAGAAAACCTATTATGACAGTATTGGTGGCTTGTCTTGAGGGTATGGATTCTATCCATTTTGTAAAATAATATGTGGCAGTTAAGATCCATCTATGCTGAGCAGAGGAAGGGGGATGAATTTCACCAATGAAGTCAAGATCCCACTACTGAAATGGTGTTTCAGTTGATATAGGTTTCAAAGGTAATGGCAGTAGTTTTCTTTTCCCGTAAAAAATTTGACATTTGTGGCATGAGGTTACAAGTTTTTTCACATCAGTAAACAGAGTGGGCCAGTAAAACCCAGCCCTTAAGATCTTATCAGCTATTGTCTTCCAATAGAGATGTCCCCCACAGTCACCTCCATCAAACTCTTGCAAAATTTTATCAGATTCCTCCTTTAACAAACAATTTAGAAAGATGCCTTCATGATTTTTCCAAAATAAGGCATTATCAATTATGCAAAACTTTAAAGATTTCATCTTTAAGAACCTACTTTTAGTCCTAGATAGCTCTGGAGGATCTTAAAGGTTTTGTAGAACATATATTATGTCAACATACCATGGTGAGTCTGTAAAGGCTTGGTTGATCTATGTAGTCGCCATCTCCTCTTCGTTATCCAGTTCTGCAATGAAGTTTATGTCTAGGGCCTCACAGTTTGTTTCAGCCATGAGCTTAGCCAAACCTTGGCCTTTGATCAGTTTTGTAGGTTTTATTTCTAAATCATACTCTAATATGGTAGCTATCCACTTTCCCCTTTTTCCATCAGGTCCATTCTGTGTTAAAATGTCTTTGACTACAGCATTGGGAACATATGCTACTATATGAGAGTACAAGATATAAACTTTGAAATCTTTAATTGCTTTAACTAAAGCAAAAGCTTGTTTCTCCATTATGTTATACTTTAAAGGTGCATCTCTCAAGGCTTTACTGAAGAAGGCTATTGGCTGTTCAAAACCCTGATTATTTTTCTGCAAAAGGACTGCAGCAAAGCAAAAGAAAATATGATAAATTCCCTATCAAACATTGGACTGATGAGGACTGGAGTTTGAGTTAAGGCCAACTTTATATCTTCAAATGACTTTTTTGCCTCTATATTCCATTTAATAGTTGAATCTTTTTTTAACATGTTATTCAGTAGTCTAATTAATTCAGCTAAATTAGAGATAAATCTCCTCAAAAAGTTTATTTGACCTAAAAATGCTTGAAGTTCTTTGATGTTCCTGGGATGTGGTATCTGAAAAATAGCTTCAATTCTTGTTGGGTCAATCCTGATACCATCTTTGGAGATAATGTGGCCTAACAATTTCCCTTCTTCCAACCAGAATAAATATTTTTTAGGATTCATAGAAATCCTATATTTCCTGCATTTAATAAATACCTGCCTAAGATGGTCCAGGTGTTGTTGATCTGATTTGGAGAATACTATGAGGACATCAAGGTAAATTACTAGGAACTCATGGATTTCTTTGGCAAAGGCTATATCCATTGCTCTTTGAAAGGTGGACCTTGCATTTCTTAACCCAAATGGCATTTTCACATACATGAAAGTGCCCCATGGAGTTGTGAATGCAGTCTTTGCCTGATCATCTGGGTGGACTAGGATTTGGTTATAACCAGAGAAACCATCTAGTAGTGAGATTCTGGAGGAACCCACTACCCTTTGTAATATGTGATCCATTTTCAGAAGAGGATAGTTATCCTTAAGTGAAACTTTATTCAAATTCCTAAGGTCAACACACAGCCTAATTTCACCAGTTTTCTTTCTAGTGGGTACTAAATTGGAAACCCAGTCTAAGAACCTGATAGGTGCAATAATCCCAGCTTCATACATTCTTTTGAACTCCTTTTCAATAGAAGGCAGTAGAATAGGGTTAATTCTTCTAAGCTTCTATTTAAAAGGCTTTTGATCTTCTTTTAAGGGAATAGTGTGTTGTATTATGTTAGTATCATAGGATTTCGGGTCCTCATAACTCCAGGGAAAAACATCCTGGAATTCCTTCAGTAGTTCCATATATTTCAGTTTTTCATTGGGAGGTAATGATTTCAACAGTTTTATCAATTTGGGATTTTCTTCAGATCCTATATTGCATTCCACAATGTCTGATTCCAAGGGTTCCATTTTAGGTTTTTTAGGAATGTTGTTTGCCCTCCAAAGGAGTTAATCCTTTAGGTAGAAAATTATCTTTAAGGTTTATGACTTCAGTTTCTTCATCAAAGGCTTCATCAACTTCCATTTGTTTTAGGTTTCGAATATCAGATTTTGTAAACTCTGTGGGATGCAATCTATCTATCTGATCATCTTCTAGTTTATTAATTTCTACTTCATCGGAGCAATCAAAATCTACTACTATGTCTGTGTCTATGTTGGTATTTACAAATTCATTATCTAAAGTTAAAAAATAAAAAAAAAAAAAAATAAAAAAAAAATAAAAAAATAAAAATTGCTTATCATTCTCAAATACTTGCCAGTTCTTTACATTATCAGGAATGGAAGGTCTGTGCCTAACCTCAGCAGTGTACTGATGGTTAGGCTGGAAAGGCAACTTACAAGTACTGGCAAACATGGCTAAGCTGTGAGCCTGCATGTTGTGTTTTCTGGGGATAACAGCAAGTTTGGTTTCTAAGAAAGTATTTAGTATCTCTATGACTGTTCCTCTATAAAACCCTAGTCTAGGATCTCTAGTCATATAAACAGCATTAATTTGTTTAATCACTAACTCAGAATCTCCCATGATAGAGACTCTGATGGCTCCTAACCTTTTAACAAGTTTCATACCTAACAGAAGTGCTTCATATTCGGCCATATTGTTTGTACATTTAAAGTTCAACTTGTAGGCATGACCTTCTGAATGATCATTTTCTAAGTTATAAATCCATACACCTGCTCCTGCACCTAGTTTGTTGACTAACCCATCAAACTCAAGATGCCATAGGATTTCATGCTCATAATTTTCATCTAGGGTAGTGGAATCCTTCTTGACTAAGGTATCTAGGTCATCTTTTTTATCTGAAATTTCATGAATTTGGACATTTTGATTTTCTTTTAATATTGCAATTTATTTTGGTTCTGTTGTTATACTGTTTATAGTATCTTCTTGATTAGTTTCAGCATTGTAAAGTATGAAAGAATCAATATCATAATGTACTGAATATATAGGAGAGTTTTGGGGTCTCTCCTGGGAACTCACTACATACTTCATCAGAGTCTCTCTATACAGCTTCTTGGGATGTCCAAAGACTGATATGGTAGCATAGGACATGTCTAGTTGAAGAGATCCCTGGAGTTTGGTGCCCCAAGATCTAGACAACAGCATGCCATACTTGGATGGTATGTCAGCAACAATGATGTCCATAATTATGGTCTTGGCAGGGTATTGAACTAGGGAGACACACAAATATTTTATGAGACCTAAGCATTTAACTTGGCTTGAATCAAAGGAGAAGAGATCCTTATAAGGCCTAGTGATATCCAAGTTAAGCTTTTCCATTACAGATTTGGGCATGAGATTATGTGAGGCCCCAGAGTCAAGCATGGAATTATGAAGGATTTTATCGTGGATGTTAAGACTGATGTAGAAGGGTGGTACCCCTCCTTCAACTCGCTTTCCATTAACATCTAGCCCGAAAATTAACTCAAGTTGGTCATCAAATAGATTCACAGAGTCTTCATTCTCAACGAAGTTCAGAGATTTACTAATTTGAGATCTGTAAGTTTCATGTTTAACCAATTATGTCAGAGGTACGGAAATTTTGAGTTTGGCTACCTCTGCCCCAAATTGAAAGGCGGAGGGGATTTATCTGTTTGACTATTTGGAATTTTAGAGCCAAAGTTCTGAGTAGTATGTTTTTCTTTTTCATTGTTAGGATTGTTTTCAATTGGATTTTCTAATATGATTTCTGGGGGCTGTTCCACTGTTCCTTTGAGGGGAACTGAAGTGAAAGGATGCTCATTAGAAGGCTAGTTATCTGTTACATCTTCAATGGTGGGACTAGGAGGATTTTGATGTGGTCTAGAAAGGATTTGTAAGGTTTTTGTAACTTTAGGATTCTGATTTGTAGCTTTTACTTTCTTAGGTTGGTTAGGTACTGCTTTTTTATTCTGATCAGGAACATCAATGTTCTTTTAGCTTCTTAAGTTGTACTGTTTATGCACTTCGAAAATAGCAGAGTCATACCCTTGCTTATAGTCGAAAGATTCTCCTATTTGAGTTTGTAACTGTTGAAGCATGTATAATTCTTGATCATCCTGAGTTAGAAAAACAATTTCTTCATTATCTAAACCCATAAGGTTGATCTGAGTGTCCATCTCTGGGTCTTCTTGGTGAGAAGTCTCAGCATAATTTTCTTGGAAAGGTGGCCTAATGTTCTGATCAAGTCCATTTTTACCAGTGTTTTGGTTCTGGTTTTTCCTAAAGTTTGGATTCCTTACCGGATTAGCATGTTGGTTATCCCAGTGAGGTTTCCTTTCAATGACTTCTATTCTATCCATCAACCTTTCCATTCCTTTAGCTAAAGCATCCATTTTCTGATCAAAGGGTGAAGATTCATCTTTCAAAGGTGTTCTTCTCTCATTTCTAACTCTAGCCCTTTTGGATAGCAGATTAGCTTCTACGCTAACAGCTACACTTTGCATATCTTCAAGTGTGGGGGGATTCCTTTCTCTAAGTTGAAAAGCCATATCTGTGTCAAATCCGTCTGGAAATTTAATCAGGGCTAAACCAGGTGGAGGTCTAAGGTCAAGTGGGATTGCATTATACACGTTGTTAAACCTAGTGCAATAGTCTTGAACAGTTTCATTTGGTCCCCTTTTAAGGTTTTCATATTCAGATAGAATTTGAAGGGGATTCTTCTTTTTCTCCCACCTATTAAGGAATTGTTGGTAAAGGACTTCTACACCATCTATGCTCTGAGGGGGCAAAGATCTAAACCATGTTCTCACTTCTCCAACTAGACTTTGGACAAAGATTCTCATTTGGACATCTCATATGTCAATCTCGTGCAGTTCAAAATAATTTGTCATTTTCTTAGTGTGTTGTTGTGTTGTGTATGTTCTAGTGCCATCGAATGAGGTGATTTTACTTTGATAATCTGCTAGTAAGGCACCTTTAGGAGCAAGCATTACAAGGGGGCCATATCTGAGTGCCATGGCTCTGAGATGCATAGGATTGAGAGCAGGAGTTGGGGTAACTGGAGGATTTGGGACAACAAGGGGAGTTGGTATAATAGGGGTAATGGGTGTTTGAGGGGTAGTGATGGGCTGATGAGGGAGTGAAGGTATGAATGGAGATGAGGTTGAGGGATGATCTTCAGAGGTGTGGGGAAATGATGGTGAGCTAAAAGATGTTGAAGCTATTTCAGAAAGTTCAGGGTGTCTATCAGTGGTAAGGGGTGTTTGAGGGGAGTTCAATAGATTTTGATCAATTGACAAGTTGGCTCACTGGATTTCAAGTTCTTGTGGAATTCCAGATCTGGGACTAGGTCCAGCAGTTCACTATCAGACGTGGTTCTAAACAAAGAGAGACCAAAATACTCGTCAAAAGGGATGTCTTCAATGAATAACCACTCAACAAGGCATGAATGGGATCTAAAAACATGTCTGGGGCTTACTGAACTTTCTTGTCTTCTGATTATCCTCGGAATAAGGTTGGGATTTTCAAATACAGGGGGAGGATTTGGATCAAGGTTGGCCCTGGTATAGTGAGTTCTCCTTGAAGCCAGATTTCGAGTTTTTTATGATTGTTTTAAATTTTTATGAACTTTTGGAAATAAATTCTAATAACCCTTTAAGATGCTTATGAATAAAAATTTGAATTCTTCAAAGGTTTATTGAAACTGAGGGTTTTGAATCCCCAGTATGGTCGCCACTATGTTATCACTCAGGTTTTTTCCTTAGAAGTTATTAAAGAAGGAATGGCCCGAGGTAACCACAAACCAATATTTTAGACTTAGGTTCTAGCCAACCTAAGTCCAGAGAGGGCTCTCTCTTTAAGATTTAACTTTGTTTAAATAAGATTTTAGGCTAGTTCTTAATGTTCAGGGTTGTTTGTTTTGATTGGGTGGTGGAATTAAGAAGACAGATGGGCAGAGCAATTCTTTAGGCCATTGGGATATGGAGTCAATCAAGAAAAGCTTAACTAGATTTGATTTATCACTGAGGTAAGAGTTCACAGGGCAGGCTAACACAACAAGAATAAATATGAAGGCTTCAATGAATGGAAAGTCGTAATCAGGGCCAAGGGTAATGAAGAATCCTTAAACGGGATTGGGATGAAGAAAGGAAGGATGGCCAGTAGCAAAGGGCAATGAAGAATCTTGTATTATGGGCCAAAGGGGGATAAACTACGGAAGTAAGGGGGCAATTAAGAATCCCTAGACCAAGGCAGTTTAGTAGAAAACACAAATAAAGCAAACAGTGAAAACAAAGAGCACTTAAGATAATTCTGATGATATTATTCCTTGTTTGCTTTTAAGATTTTATAAGAAACACATACGAATATTTCATAAGATAAAGAGAAAATGAGATTTAAACATGAGAAAATGATACTTATTTGTTCCAGTTGTGCATAAGAATCGAGTGAAATGTTTTCAGCTTTATTTCATAATCCAGTAAACCAGTCCAGTCTTGAGTGCAATAGCTCCTTAGATTAAAACAAAATGTCTCCAGAAATGCATTTTAATCCACCCCAATTACTTCAACTTGTGAAGTATTTATACAAAATTTAATACAAAATATCTCATAACCATATGAGATTTATTCTAGGAAACAAAAATATCTTCAACACGAAGATAGAGACAGATGGAAAACTGTTTGCTTCCTATCCCTTTATTTGTGAATGTGTTGGCTGCTGGAATTTGGATTTGGCTCTTGCAGTTGCCTTGGTAGTTATGTGCTAGATTTCACTCTTATCTTTGACCTACTGATACTCTTTACCTATGCTGATTAATCCTCCATTACCTGTTTTTACCTGACAGACATATTTTACCCCACAAATTTACTATAGTAACTTTATAATAAATCTCTGAAACTGGTCCACCATTCACTATCTCGCAATTTTATTCTGATCACTTTTTTGTAGACTGCATTAGCTTCTGTATATTTGGAAAAATTGGGTTTGCTGGTGAAAAAATGCTTCACTTCATGTTCTATATAGAATAGATTCTCCAGGCCATCATAAAGTACTTTTCCTGTAGTCAATGCTTTTACTCCTGAAGAACTAGTTTGCCTCCTAGATTGTTTACTCAATTTTTCAATGTAGTCTTCTTGTGTCATTAATTTTTCATGTATGACCAGAGGACTAGGAAGTCCTTTTTCTTTCAAAATGTCATATTTTAACATGAATTTGTCAATGTCTGCTTGAATGCTTTGACATCTTTTCTCCAAATTAAGCATCAAGTTCCTTTTAGTAAGAACCTTCTTTATCTCAATAATAGTTGTTTTTCTGTCCTGAATCTCTAATTCATCCAGCTGGTACCTGTTTCTATGTTCAAAAAATCTATCAACTGATTTGCTTCCTCAGGCTTGTCTCCCAGTTCTTCCTTTGTCTTTTGTATGGCTTCCATGGCTATTTTGACTAATTCAATTTGCTCAAAAATGACTTGAATGGAAGG
The DNA here is from genome assembly GCA_031772625.1 of Pinus tabuliformis. Taxonomy (NCBI): domain Eukaryota; kingdom Viridiplantae; phylum Streptophyta; class Pinopsida; order Pinales; family Pinaceae; genus Pinus; species Pinus tabuliformis. The sequence goes on along the minus strand of CM062805.1, from coordinate 922,623,072 downwards.
CCAAATATCATTGATGGAATCAATGATATTGGTCCATAGTATATCCTTGATGTCTCCCAATGGCTTTTCTAGTGTCAAATCCTTTTCAAGGATTCTTATTCTTTCCATCATCCTTTGGTTTTTCTATGCTTCTTCTTTATTCTGAATCTATGCAAGTTCACAACTTTTCTCCAAACTTGTTACTTGCTCTCTTAGCTTCTTCAGTTCTATGGCCTGGATGCTCATTTGTTCCATTGCCTTAACTAATTCATCTATCTTTTCTATTGTTATCCCTGTACTGGTCGATGTACCTGTGGCTGAAGTAGTACCTGCTACTGGCAATGTTGTTACTATTGGAATCGTTGGTGCCAAGGAAGCTGCCAGGGTGGAGGGTACTGTTGTGGAAACTGTAGGTATTACAGTCTGAGGAGTGGTGGCCAGCTCACTCTGTTTGGACTGTATCAAATTCTCCAATTCTTTCTCAGTTTCCTTCAATTGATCATTCAACTTAAGGACTAGGTCCATAAGTTCTTCCTCCTTCTGTTTTTCTAAAACTTCAGCAGTTTGAGGATGGTGAAGAGGAGGGATCTTGAGCTACTTCTTTAGTGCAACTATGTCATCATTTTTCTTCTTTATTAATTGCTCTGCTACTTTGACATCCTTGGGATCATGTCCCAGCTCTATGACCAAGTCTTCCAAAGTCTTTATTCTGGTGTCTTTGGCCTGAGAAGAGGCCTTTTCCAATTGAAGTTGTGCAGATGTGTTATTCAGTGAGTTCTGCAGTTGATGAGTTGTGATTGCTTTGTTGGTCAACGTGGAGTAGACCATCTCACATGTTTGCTTATGTAGCTCTATTTGGTCAATTGGGTGAATATCTTTTGCCAAAACTTCAAAATCAGTTTTCAAATAGTCAGCCATTGATCTTGGTTGTTGCACAATTGGCTTAAGAAAGCTCATCTGCATCCTGCCTTCCTTTATGTCAAAGGCTGACATCAGCCTTGTCTGGTTTGTTGGGGCCATCTTTAAATAATGTGCATAGCTTTGCAGTTTTAATCTCTCAATCCTTACTTTGATTTCTTTGTATTTTTCTTTAATATCTAGGCTTTGACCAGAAGGAACCTTGAAAGAAGATACCTTTGTGCTCTGTTGCCTTTCTAATACCTGCAACTATGAGGTAGATGGTGAACATCTTGAAGGAATAGTGTGCCCACTTTCTCTCATTTCTGCTCTTGAATTCGTTGTTGTTTCCTCACTGTACTCTTGTTCTGCATATGGGTTTAACCTTTGCCTTTTAGTAAAAGTTTGATCGATAGGCCTGCTAGAAGGAGTGGCCACCTCTCTGTCTCTTTTAAGGTTTCTTTCCTCATTGAGAGGAGTTTGCAAAACAAGAGGATTGCTCATGATTTATTTAGGTTGAGCAAGCTCCTCTGAAATCTCAGGTAGTTATGACTCTTCTGCCTGTTCTTATAATCCTGGTTGGCCTTATGGCCCTGCTTGCTCTGAAGCTTGTCCATTGTGTTCCTGTGACTGCCTTTGAGATGGAGTTTCTCCAGGCACTTGTACAAATAAATCTTCATCAAGCCTCCTATCTAAATCCATCAATACATTTTCAATAGCAACCTCTGTACTATCTTGATCTACCAACGTGTTTTCCACCCATTCAGATTGATTGGCATACTATTCAATTTATGGGATCCTATGGTGGATGTAAGGAGATAGCTTATTTTTTCTGTCTTCTATTACAAATAAAGTTGTGGGGATCATAGGTCCACATGAAACTCTGTTTTAATTTCAACCTTTGGAGGATTTCATCTGCCTCCTTTCCTGCTTCTCTACTGTTGCAAATGAAAGGGCCAAGATGATCTTTTATTCTTAGTTGGGCCTTTTTCTTGGTTCTAACAAAATGCACCTCATCTGAATTTATTATTTGTTTGTAGTACTCCAAAGAAAATAACCTCATGGGGAGGTACTTTTTCATTTTTTAAGGTGGTAACTCACATCCATAGATTCTAATTTCTGTATGGTATTAGTACAAGTACCAATCCCCTACTTTGTATTGCTTTGACAACTGTAGGACCTTCTTGATGTCTACACTGATTCTAGGTGGAGGGCTTCCTAGCAGCATGGTTGCCACCGGATAAACAAAGAGGTCTATGAAATCTGTGTAGGAGTATTGAGAATCAAACTAATGAATTAGAGAAGTCCAGAAGATCATTGATCTGGGGTTTCCTTTAGTGTCGAGTTTTTCGAGGGCAATTGAAAACCTATCAACTTGATAGTACAAGAATAAATGATACAGAACTGAGGAATATTTGAACACCCTTTCATTTTCCAACCTCATAAATTGATCATGCATTCTGTCAGCAATAAACTTTGCATAGTCGAATATGATGGTTGGTGGTTGGCCAAGAGAATAGATTGACATGATTGATATTATGATCTCATCGACGAATTCACTAGTGGTGCAGCCTAGTATACTGGATATCATATCTATAATATCTCGACCAAGGTTGGAGAATATAGTCCATATATAAGGAGGAGGGTCCTTTGGGATATATTGTTCTTCTCTGATAAAAATCTGGAACAACTGGGCTAGTCTGACTGAAGTGAGTGTAGGGTATCTGTTCAGCATGTCCCCAATGGAAAGAGGGGTTAGGTTTTGGCTTGGCTGTAATTGAAGCATCTAGTTGATGGATTCAGCAGTGATAGTAAACAGAACAGACTGGTCAGGAGTTCTTACTGCTCTTTGGATAGGATCATCGTTCATGTGGCAACGATGTACAATTTCTGGGAATACATGCACTCTGGGGAATTGGTACTTAGGCAAACCTGATTCCCAAAGTCCAATGGAGTCAGCTTGGTTCAGGTATTGGTCTCTATACTTGTAGAAGAGTTTCAGGGGGGATTTTGAGACTGAGGTGTCCTTTATTTGGAAATCTTTGTCTGCGAGGGGAAGGTGGTCTAAATCCCGGTGAGGAGTAGTAATGGGCATAACATTTAGTGCAATTAGGGCTTCCATCCTTGGTTCTTGTGGATTCAAGGACGGGGCAAAGGGTTTCAGAAGAATTGGGAATAATTGGTCCATTTCAAAGTGTTTCAGGACTACTAGGAGCCTTAATTAACTAAATTACTTAGTATTTAAAGAAATTTAGCTCAGGTTCGACCAAAAATCAGGGTTCTTCAGTCAGAATGGGGTAAATACCTGGTATCGGCTACTTGAAAGGAGCAATGGTGCTGGTGCACTGTTTGCATGAGCGCACGAGTCTGTAAAGGTAATCTGTAATATTCCTAATTAGCCATGGCTAATTGGAATATTCGATTTTGCCCAATTTTTGCCTTCTATAGTTATTTATAAATAAGAAAAGTGAGGATGGGGGACATAACTCACTTTAAGATTAAAAAGTCACTTCCTAGTAGCACAAAATTGTGACTTAAGGAGGAGCCAAGGGGCCCAAAGGGGGACGCAGAAATGAGCCCACGCAGACACATGGAGGGACTGTGCAGGAGGGAAGAACACATGTCAAGAGGGGAATCACGCAGGAGGAGGTGAGCCTGGGGATTATGACAGGCAGAGACTATAAAATAGGAAGGAACCCCCTCATTTTGGATCATCCAGTTATGTGCATTTTGAGCTAGTCGTTTCATCTTCTGAGCACGCTGGTTGTTTAGCTGGTCTGCAGCACTGTTTAGTGCATTGAGTGTCTCCGTTCGGAGATCTCACCCTTAGCCCCGGGGGACTTCGAGTGCTTGCTTGGGCAAGGTATTTCTATCAGAATTTTAGTAGTAGTTTTATCAGCATTTCAGTAGCAGTTTCATCAGCATTTTGGAGGACTACGTAGCACTTGGAGAGGGACGTAGTTCTTTTTGGTTGTAGTGCTGGATTGGGGTTTTCAGGTGGAGTTATGCTAGGAGATTGAGCAGGGGTCCATCTCTTGTCTCATTGGAGGATTTCTGGCAGGATTCAGGCAGTGTTTCAGGCAGAGTTTAGAGGGGTTTTCTTCTGTGGCAGCATAGGGCATTGAGGAACTGCGCAAAACCCCAAGAGGGTGTTTTTCGGAGGTCAGCCATTCCAGGAAAGCTTTATGGTTTTTTCTGGGTCTTTTGAGTAGAGCCCGAATCCAGAGTTTCAGCTTTTTCTGAGGAGGGGAGCAGCCCCAAATAGTCATTTGTTTTCTAGCAGCAACAGCATCCACGTAGAGAGGCCATTCTTGTCATTCTGAGAGTATTTCTTCACTTGCCTTGTGCAAGTCGAGGTGCCATCTGTCAAATCACCTCTTGTAATCATTTTATTTCTCATTATAATAAAATGGCTTAGCATTTCTCGCTGCATTTCTTGTGTATCTACTTATATTTCCGGTTTACATTATTATATGTTGTTCCACTATTATTTTATCACTTCTGGGTTATTATATCATTTGAACATATTTGGTTGGAGTTTTTGCCGGGGTTTGAGGAATATTCTGGGTTAGGAATATTACAGTGGTATCAGAGCATAGATCTAGCTTAGCCTGTGGAGCTAGCAATCTATGACACCAAGGGAAAAACCCTACATTTGTTACAGAGGTAGGAGGTACAGAGACACTGGACGTAGGTTGGAGAATACCTACGGGGAGGGAGACTGTGTTCCTATGGTGGATGCAAAACAGGTGGAGCCTGTGGTAGACACAAAACAGAGAGAGCCAGTAGTGGACGCAGAACAGATGGCCGACGAGGACGGGAAGAGATTTTCGGATATGCTCCTCAAATCAGTGCAGGATCTGTCGAGGCAGATTGAGGTGATGGGGCAGGGATTCATGGCAGTAGCGGCTAGACAGCGTGAGAGCCCACGAGTTTTTCAGATTGGTGAGGGATTAGGTGCATCCCATCACTTGCCAAAGCAGCATGATACTGCGCAGCAAGTGGCTTCACATGCCCCTACACGCTCTACCATGCCCACTTTCTTAGGAGCAGACACGGGGACCGTAGCCCAGCGAGAGGCAGAGCCCGGACATATGGGTGATTATTTTGCAAGATACCAGGCCTATGGGCAGGAGTTCAGGGAAGCCCTCTCATTCGGAGATTTTGTTCAGCTCCAGCGGGATAGCAGACCCCGCGACCATCACAGGGGGTACCGACATTACCATGATGGCAACACCCACCATGCAACGAGTAGATTCCACTTGCCTACGTTTGATGGCTCATCAAACAATTCGGAAAAGTCTTGGGTAGAGAAGCTAGACATTTATTTCTAGCTTAACCAGATGTCGAAGGTAGAGGCCATCAAAGTGGCAACATTGCATTTGGATGGCAAGGCCCAGGATTGGTGGTTTCATGGGATGGTTACACTCGGGCACTCTACAGTGACGACATATGCTGAGTTTACCAGGAGATTGATGGAGCGATTTGACCGGAGGGATCCAAAGCAGCATTTTGTTGAGCTGACAAGGCTCAAACAAACAGGGAGCCCAGAGACCTACATTGCCGATTTCTTGAGGGTTTCCGTGATGGTGTCAGACCTATCCACGGCGCAGAGGGTCTATATGTATGTTGAGGGGTTAGCAGAGCCACTTCGAGGTTTAGTCCGATCCACTAAACCAGCCACACTCCAGGATGCTATTAGCAGGACCCGGGACTTCCAGGATGTCTTACCTAGGACCCGGACACCTTAACCCCAGAGACAGACTTTTCAGTCTAAGGGGAAGGATGTGAGGATTCCTCCTCCAAAGGGGAATCCAGGATGAGTACAGCTTGACGACGATGCCAGGAGGGAGCTGAAGAAGAAGCGGTTGTGCTTCACCTGTCAGGAGCCATGGGCACCAGGACATAGATGTGCTGCTGGCAAAGCACATTTTATTGAGGTATTCTCCGATAGCAGTGGAGAAGAGGATGACAAGGAGGATGTGGAGGTAGGAGATATCCATGCCATACAGAGGCCTTTGCCACCTCCACCACCACCAGCAGGTGGTGCATATTTTGCACCCACCGAAGGGGCCCTTGCAGCATTGCGAGGAGTCCCCAGGTATCTGACGCGACGCGTACGAGGGAAAGTACGTGGCCAATGCGTATCAGTTTTGGTTGACAGTGGGGCAACCCACAACTTCATCGATGCACAGATGGTTGAGCGGAGAGGTATTCAGACAGAGAGCTTCGATGGGTTTTCAGTATTGGTCCCAGGAGATTAGACCATGACGTGTGCTCGTTATGTCCCAGAGCTTTCAGTGACGATGGGCACCTACACATTGACTGACCACTTTTTTGTGGTCGATATTCCGGACACCAACATGATACTGGGTGTTCAGTGGCTTATTACTCTAAGGAAGGTCACGATGGATTGGAAGACCCTAAAGATGGAGTGGGATGATGAGAAGACAGGGAGGCATGAGAAGATACGAGGACAGCACACATATCCGCCTCAGACTGTGTCAGCTCATCAGATGGAGGCAGTCTTCTGGAAGGGAGACATAGAGTGGGCAGTGGAGCTATGTGCATCAGAGACAAGGACTACAAGGCAGACGGTACATCCAGAGATCCAGTCCATCCTTGATCGGTATGCCATAGTGTTTAGAGAGATTCCACCAGGACAGCCACCGGATCGGGGGTTTGAGCACACTATCGAGCTTGAGCAGGGCATCCAGGCAGTGATCACCACCCCCTATAGGCATCCCAAGGCCTATCGGGATGAGATTGAGCGGGTTATCCAGGAGTTGCTAGCTCTCGGGCACATTCGACCGAGCACGAGTCCTTTTTCTTCTTCTGTGGTGTTGGTGAAGAAGAAGGACGCTGAGGATGTGCATTGACTACAGGGCCCTGAACAAGAAGACCCTGAAGAACAGGTACCCCATACCCAGGATCAATGAGTTGATGGACGAGTTGAGAGGGGCACGTTTCTTCTCAAAGATTGATTTGAGATCAGGGTATCATCAAATTCGCGTGAGGGAGCAGGACATTCCCAAGACCGCCTTCAGGTGTCACTATGGGCACTTTGAGTTCTTGGTTATGCCTTTTGGGCTAACCAACGCCCCAGCTACATTTTAGTCCTGCATGAATCACATCTTCCATACTCACTTGAGGAAGTTTTTGTTGGTATTCTTCGATGATATTCTCATTTACAACAGGACTTGGGAAGAGCATCTCCAACACATTAAGACAGTATTGCGTGTCTTACAGGAGCAGCAGTTCTATGCCAAACTCTCCAAGTGTGAGTTTGGGTTGACAGAGATGTTGTATCTGGGACACATCATAGGAGTGGACAGAGTGAGAGTCCACGGGGAGAAGATCAGAGCCATCAGAGAATGGCCGGAGCCGAGAAATGTGACGGAACTTTGAGGATTCATTGGCATTTGTACTTACTACCGAAAGTTCGTCAAAGGTTTCTCACAGCTTGCTACACCCCTGACAGATTTGATGAGGAAGGGGGATTTTAGTTGGTCAGATACAGCACAGCGAGCCTTTGACAGGCTCAAGGAGGTTATGAGCAGCTGCCTAGTGCTTGCGTTGCCAGATTTTACGTAGCCTTTTATTTTGGAGTGTGATGCGTCGGGAGAGGGGATCGATGCAGTGTTGATGCAGGGAGGTCACCCTATAGCCTTTGAGAGCCGGAAGCTCCTTCCTCATGAGAGGTTGTACTCTATATACGACAAGGAGATGCTGGCCATCATGCATGCATTGGCTAAGTACCGGCAGTATCTAGTGGGTAACAGGTTCAGGGTGAGGACTGATCACAATAGCCTCAAGTTCTTTTTGGAGCAGAAGCAACTACAGGAGAGGCAGCAGAAGTGGATCAGCAAGATCCAAGCATATGACTTTGACATTGAGTATGTCAAGGGTAAGAAAAACGTGGTAGCAGATGCCCTTTCACGTAGACCAGCTACGTTGTCTCTTATGAGCTTGGATACAGACTGGAGGGCTCGACTCTTAGTAGAGTACTCCAAGAACAGGTTTGCGTGTGAGGTTCTGGATGGGCAAGTGGCAGATGATAGGTACAAGGTGGTCGATGAGATCATCTATTACAGGGACTGAATCTTCTTGACTGAGGGATCTCAGCTCAAGAAGAAGATACTCCAGGAATCACATGATTCACCGTTGGCAGGACATCAAGGGTTTACCAAAACCTACGGTGCCATTAGGGAGAGGTTCTCATGGAAGGACCTCAAGGAGTATGTACTCCGGCACATCCGAGAGTGCGATGTTTTCCAGAGGAACAAGGGAGAGATGAGCCATCCCGCGGGATTATTGCAGCCTCTTCCCATTCCGGAGGGGAAATGGTAGAGTATTTCGATGGACTTCATCACAGGGTTGCCCATGGTACAGGGCAAGGATTGCATCTTTGTCGTCGTTGACTGACTGACAAAGTATGCACACTTTTTTGCCATATCCGCACACTATATAGCAGCACAGGTGGCCGAGCTGTTCTTTAGAGAGATCTTCAGGCTACATGGTCTTCCTAAGACCATCGTCAGTGACAGGGACAGCCGTTTCATGGGCGAGTTTTGGCAGGAGCTTTTCCGGTTGGTGGGGACAGAGTTGACACCGAGTACCAGTTATCACCCACAGATGGATGGGCAGACAGAGATACTTAACAAGTGGTTGGAGGGCTACTTGCGTAACTATGTTAGTGGGCAGCAATGAGCATGGTTGAGGTGGTTGCATCTAGGGGAGTACTACTACAATACTTCACATCACATGTCCATTAGTATGTCACCATTCTATGCTTTATATGGGTATCATCCTTTATCTTTTGTTGACATGATGTTTGGTGATAGAAAGGCTCCCAGAGCCAAGATATGGATCCAAGAGAGTCAGGATATTCTCCGAGCTCTCAAGGATAACATGGCTACAGCACAAAACCAGCAGAAGTTGTATGCAGATAGGGGTTGGGTGGAGAGACAGTTCGAGGTAGGGGACATGGTCTACCTATGGTTACAGCCATGCTGACAGTCGTCACTAAAACAGAAGGGGGTTGAGAAGCTTAAGCCCCGCTTTTATGGGTCGTACAGGGTGATATGCAGGGTCGGACAGGTTGCATATGAGTTGGAGCTGCCCCAAGGCAACAAGATCCATAACGTTTTCAATGTATCATGCCTGAAAAAGGCATTGGGGCAGCAAGTGACAGTGACAGATGAGCTACCACCCATGGATGACGAGGGACATTTGGTATTACAACCGGAGGCCATCATTGATACCAGGGAAAGGCAGCAGCGGAGCAGGATGGTCCGGGAATTCTTGGTGAGGTGGAAGAATTTGCCGGATGAGGATGCCACTTGGGAGAGTGAGAAGATTTTGTAGCATCCATCACTTCAGTTGCTTGAGTACAAGCAACATTTTGCCGAGGGAGACAGTAATATTCCTAATTAGCCATGGCTAATTGGAATATTCGATTTTGCCCAATTTTTGCCTTCTATAGTTATTTATAAATAAATAAAAAAAGTGAGGACGGGGGACATAACTCACTTTAAGATTAAAAAGTCACTTCCTAGTAGCACAACGTTGTGACTTAAGGAGGAGCCAAGGGGACCAAAGGGGGACGCAGAAATGGGGCCCACGCAGACACATGGAGGGACTGTACAGGAGGGAAGAACACGGAAAGAGGGGAATCACGCAGAAGGAGGTGAGCCTAGGGATTGTGAGAGGCAAAGGCTATAAAATAGGAAGGAGCCCCCTCATTTTGGATCATCCAGTTATGTGAATTTTGAGCTAGTCATTTCGACTTCTGAGCACGCTGGCTATTTAGCTGGTCTGCAGCACTGTTTAGTGCATTGAGTGTCTTCGTTCAGAGATCTCACCCTTAGCCCCAGGGGACTTCAAGTGCCTGCTCGGGCAAGGTATTTCTATTGACATTTCAGCAGTAGTTTTATCAGCATTTCAGTAGCATTTTCATCAGCATTTTGGAGGATTACGCAGCACTTGGAGAGGGACACAATTCTTTTTGGTTGTAGTGTTGGATTGGGGTTTTTCAGGTGGAGTTATGCTGGGAGATTGAGCAGGGGTCTAGCTCTTGTCTCATTGGAGGATTTTTGGCAGGGTTCAGGCAGTGTTTCAGGCAGAGTTTAGAGGGGTTTTCTTTTGTGGCAACGCAGGGCATTGAGGAACTGCGCAGAACCCCAAGAGAGTGTTTTTCAGAGGTCAGCCATTTTAGGAAAGCTTTCTGGGTTTTTCTGGGTTTATTGAGTAGAGCCCGAATCCATAGTTTCAACTTTTTCTGAGGAGGGGAACAGCCCCAAATCATCATTTGTTTTCTAGCAGTAGCAACATCCTACCATTTTTCTTCTCTTTATTAGGGTGCACTTAAACTGGAAAACCCTTATCAAAACTTTTCTTTTCTTTTACAATAGAAATCTATCTAAATCTATCCTTATTACATCCAAGGGCTCAAATTAAACAGTTGAGCTCCTTTTATTAACTCTATCTATCTACTTATCTGCCAAGATTACATTGTTTGGTCAGATATGTATTCTCTATCTCTAAGCATTGCAATTGAAAACATGGAAGAACCAAGATTAAACTATTTGGTTACCATGGATTGTTGCATTAATAACAATTTTCACACAATAATTATTGTACAAAAATAAAATAGTAGTGGAATTTGGACTTGCACACTTTCATGGTCTTTTTGTTTTTCCTCGGGGTTCATTTTTTCATCTTTTTTTACCTTTTTTCATTCTTTTTGTCCTTTGATTTTTCTTTTAGGACATGCCCTCTTTACATTTTTTTGATTTTCTTACAAATATCGAAAACATTTGCAGAAAGCAAAGGTATGTACATATTACAGTTTTGACCTCATCCATTCAGAAACTATGACACCTATTGGTATAGGAACATAACACTCCCAACAGGTCATTACCTCAATCCCGGTGCAACCCACCATTCTGAACCCTCTTGTATCGTCTGTCCCAGTCACCCGTATTTGTTCATCCTAGGAAACCTTTGTTACAGCAAGGGCAACCTTTGTTCCAACAAGAGCTATCCGCGCAACAGCCACGGAAAATGATCCCGTAGCAAGGTCAACTGCAACAACCGCAGGGGAAACCCTTGCAACCGTGCAGCAGCAGATGAGGTATGCTCTGCTAACCTCCCAGCCCATGTCTCCACAGGGCCAACCTCTGTAGCCCCAGGGACAAATTCTATTGCCCCAGGGCCAACCCTTACAACAGCAAAACCATCCCGTGCAGCAGCAACCCTTATATACATATCAGCAGGGTCAACCCTTACAAGGGCAAGGCCAGGGTCAAGTCCTGCAGTAGCAGGCCCAAAATCCTAATGTCCTAAGTCAACAGGTCTAGAATCCTTTTGGCCAAGGGTAGCAGGTACAGAACCCTAATGTCCTAGGTCAACAAGTACATAATCCTTTTGTTCAAGGGCAGCAGGTACAAAATCCCTATGTCCAAGGGCAAAAAGTCTATAATCCTTATGCTCAAGGGCACTAGGTCCAAACTTCTCTTATTCAGGGACAACATATTCACCACCCATATGTTCAAGGACAATAGGTACAATACCCATATGTCGAAAGTTAATAGGCTCAACAGCCTCTTAACCCGTACGTTACTTATCAGCAACCTATGACTGGACAGTTCCAAGGTATTCAAGGTCAAAATCCTCCCTCTGGTCAAAGTAACCCACAATGGGGGCAGAATCAAATGCCATATGGCCAAAATCCTTACCAGCAGGGATGGGCTCCTCTGCTTGGACCTGCTTACCGACCTCCCCTGCCTTTCAATACTCAATTGGCATTCTTGGCCACAATAGATTTGCTATATGTGTCTCGCGTTACCTTTGATTCTCTATATCATCTAAAATCATTTTACATTCCTTTGTCTCATGTCGATGATGTGGGATACATTATGGCCCTCTTTCGACACGGTCGCTTCCTGTCAACTTCAACTCATTATCAGGAAGTTGACCGAGAGACTCCCTTCCAGTACCTTAGAGTTTGCATGCCCTAATGGAAAGTTCTTCGCACTCGATGACAAGTTCACATCATTGGCTTTCGAGTGATTTAGCGGGAATTCAACTTTAGTTCCTCTATTCACATTTCGTGGATTGTGCTAATAGTACCTTGAGGACCATTGTCATTATTGGTGATTTCTCTCGCACTTGTTAACAATTCACATCATTGACTGGTAATTAAGTGACTTTCTAGCATGTTCGACATCGACACATCTATTCACTTGTTAGGATTTGTACTTTGATCGGATCGTGTTGGAGGGCAAGACCCTGGGCTCAGATTACCAAAGTCCAAGTTGTGAAGCAGTGTGACATGATTATGTTGATATACATGTCTCTTTCAGATGGATGTCTACGACCATACCATGAGTTATCATATGTGATCCTTCTCATTATTGGATGGTTGTGACTATACCTTGGTTTCATTATGATCCTCTTTAACGGATGGTTGTGCCCATGCCTAGATCCATTTTCATGATCATTCTCTGGATGGCTGCATCCATACCATGATTCATGTATCATTTGACAGAGTTTTTAGTAATGTATATGTATATGTACTTGCTTGCAGATTTTTCGACGACAGGCTACGGTTCCCCGCACTAATTCATAAAGCATTTCATCCCTCACTCTAGTTCGGCCTTCACGCTTTAGGGGGCATCTGTTACACAACATTTTGTCACTGTCCCTGTACTCCCTGCTTGATCCTGAAGGACCTCTACAATGAACCCTACATGCTCTCCCTTCGTGAAGAAACTCCCATTGTGTCCCTCTTCATGAGCAGAACAATTCCCTTTTGCACCATTTCCCCAAAATCTTTTGTTTTTCCCAGTTTACAAGACCAGTGCTAATGACCCTTGTCCTCCTCACGCCGATGTGTAGGAATTAACATTGTCCCTAACACTGACCAGAGCGACTGAGATTTTTTCCAGTTGCGTCGGTCCTCTTATGGAAAGTTTTTAAAATAAAGAGCCGAAGCTTCCAGCTCTAGAAGCTTCATAACGGAAGTTTGGTAAACGGTTTGGTCAATGGGGTCGAGGATGTCAGTTTGGGCTCCTTTCCCCTATAAGGATGGAACTACATCAAAAGATAAGACCTTCTCCCATGAGAAGAGGATCCATCTCCCATCCATTCATGCTATATAAACCTCCCTTTTTCCCAAGCACAAGCTAGTGTTAGTGTTGGTGTGCTAGTGCTAATTCAGTTTTGGAGTAAACAATAAGCTATTCATAGTTGTAGCTCTCTAATTGTGTGAGGGAGAAGTGTGAATTTGGTTTAGTGTGTAGCCTAAAGGGAAGAGCCTTAAAACTATCATTGTTGAGGCCATAATGGAATGCTAGCAGAAGTGTGTGGGAACCTGGTTTTGTCGAAGGAGAACGGAAACGTCAAGACAATGGTTGTAATCTCTTCTTGATTCAATATATATGCAACTATCGATTGATTTCCTACATGATGTGTCATCTTACATGTTCATGGCTTAATGTTTCTTGACTTGTTAAGTAGGTTGAATTACAATTTGTCTATTATCACGGTTGTTGTTTGCTGTTGTTTACTTGTTTTAGGTGTTTGAAGAAGGAAACGAGAGATAGTTGGAGCAAGCAAGCAAGGTCATCACCAAACGGGATAAGCGTAATAAGAGGTATGCCCTCTTAATTGGTTCTAACCTAAGGAAATCTTCCATAGAATGTATCGGATGTGGTTAGACTGATTATCAGGGTAGAGGAATTGTTTGTGTCCGCACTCATAATTTTACTTCACCACAAGGAGGAAGATTGTCCAACAATTTGTTGTTGTAGATTGAACACATCGATCAAATTGCTGAGTTTGGGTGGATACTTCGGCTTGATCCCTCTTTGACCTGTAAATATGACATTCCTCGAAGTTGGCAGCGTTTGTATGGTGACATTTGAAATGTATCAGAGCAACAACCATTAAATGTGAGGCTTCACTAAGAACTGCCAGTGATGCTCAAGAGTAACTTTGGTCAATTAATCAATTATTTCAGTGATTTTCCTGCAACGTTCCCACCACGTCTTTGTCAATAACCTGACTTTGGGTAAGGTACCTTTGGGACAACTTGGAATAATATTGGATTGCAGTAAATTGTCATTGATTGATTCAATGATGTTGCCGGCAAGATCTCAAGCCTCATATATAGTTGGTTTGGTCTTCTTCATACATATTTCCCATTCTCTAAGCACAATAGTTTTATGAGTCTCTTCAATTTTATGTAGATTAGAAGATCTACCTTCCTCACTTTCATGCCAAGTTAGGAAACCTGAGAGATTTTCATCCATATCTTCGAAATAGTTCTTCATGTCTGATAACTAATCAACCAGAGAATCGAAGTCTTGCATTGGTCTTGAATGATTACCAATTTATGGCAAAATATTGTGTGTTATTGTGTAATAAGAGCATTTAACTCTTTAGCCTCCCTCTTGAATTTTGTTAATTCAGGATTGATGTTTAGTTGTTCAATCCTTTTTTTCATTTCTTGAACCTATTCATCTTTGGCATGTACATATATATCATCCTGGACCTTGAGGGAGTTAAAATTTTGCTAAATTTTTGTTACTTATGACATTTGAAAGGCATTAGAGCATCAACCATTGTTTGTGAGGCTTCACTAAGAACTACCAGTGATGCTCAAGAGTAAATTTGGTCAACTGATCAATTATTTCAGCGATTTTCCTATAACGTTCCTGCCACACCTTTGTCAACAACCTGATGTCGGGTAAGGTACCTTCAGGACAACTCGGAATAAGATTGGATTGCAGTAAATTGTAATTGATTGATTCAATGATGTTGCTTGCAAGATCTCGAGCCTCATATATATCTACTTCAGCTTGCTTCATATGAATTTCCCATTCTCTAAACACAATAATTTTCTGAGCCTCTTCAATTTTAGGTAGATTAACAGATCTACCTTCTTCACTTTCTTGCCAAGTTAGGAAACCTAAGATATTTTCATCCATCTCTTCAAAATAGTTCTTCATTTTTGATAATTGATCAACTAGAGAATCAACAGTCTTGCATTGGTCTTGAATTATTGCCAATTTATGGAAAAATATTGTTTGTTGTTGTGCAAGAAGAGCATTTAACTCTTTGGCCTCCCTCTTGAACTCTATTAATTCAGGATTGATATGCAATTGTTCAATCCTTTTTTGCATTTCTTGAATATGTTCATCTCTTTCCTATACATCTTTATCATACTGGACCTTGAGGGAGTTAAACTTTTGTTGAAGTTTTGTTACCTGTGATTGCCAGTGTTCAATGATATTGTGCTTTTTAGCATCAAGGTTCTGCTCCAATAGGGAAATTTTCTCCTCTTTCTCCTTTAGCAATTACTGCACTTCTGCAGCTTTATCAATTGTGGTTGAGGCATAGGCACCAATGAACTGAGTGAGTCTGGCCAATACCTCTGAGGGCTTTGTTATAGATCCTTTCCATAAAACCTCAGAGGATACATTACCAGATACTAATGCTTGTGACTGATTAAGTTTTCTCTTCTTTCTTCCTCTTTTCACTACAACCTTGTGCTGAGGACTGTAGAAAATATATAATGGAGGAATCTCCTCAATATTTAAAATGATTTTGGAGGAAGGAAATGCAGGGATAACCTCAACATCCTTTTCACCAATAAATTTTCCAGTAATCTTCTTTGCTTTGGAACTTTGTTCAAGATTCTTTGGAGTATCTTGAACATTCATTTGCTGTGAAATTTTAGTAGTTTGAGGCTCATCATTCTTGGAATTTAGAGTTTGGCTAAACTCTTTCCAAATCTCATCCAATCTAGGATCAGTCACAAACCCTTCTTCTTGAGAAGAAGAATAAGAATCCACTACTCCTTTAGGTTGGGGAGGATCAATTGATTGTGAAGAACTAGTAAACTGAACATCATCACTTACAACTTTCACCTGAGGTACTTGCAATAAATCCATAGGGAGACTAGCTACCATGGAGGCTTTGTATTGTGCAAATTGGGTCTTTTCCTCAAGGGTCAATTGCTCCTCTGCTCTTTTTAACACCAGGGAATAAGAAGAAGATTGCTCAAATAAATCATCCAATATGTCAGGCTCATGAATAAATTGTCTGATATTTTGTGAAGCTGTGAAATTATTAACCACAAAACTGGGGTCATATTGTCTATTGAGTATAGTAGGAAGACTAAGGGCTTGAATAACCTAAATTTCTTTCTCTGCATGCTTATAATCGGCCAAAGAGAATATACCAAACTTAGCTAGAAAGGTAGGCCACGTCCTCTTATTTGAGTCTTTCAAAACTTTAGAAATACCATGTCCAACAGTTTAACATGTTACTTCTCTACTCATAAGTTTATCAGGAATGTACAATGGCAAAACATGAGAGTTTTCTAAACTTCCATAAACTCTGATATATGTAAAATACTCCTCACCGAACCAATTTCCAACTTGTTCAAGATCATTTTCAGCCCCTGGGGACATTCGAGGCATTTTAGTACCAAAAATAACTTGATAAATTGGCAACATAACTCTGTGGCAGATTTGATAGAAATGTTTTTGATACTTTGATTCCCATAAGATATCATGATAAACATGGATGGGCATTGGATCTTGGAGAGTCCATTTCCAACCCATAGAAGAAAAATCCATTGAAAAACACAAAGCATCCATAATGTAGGTAGACATATAGAAAGGAGGGATTTTATTTTCAGGGATGTTGTGCCCATTCCTAAAGGCTAAAATGTGAGCAACTAGATTATCAAAAATCATAGTAGCCCAATCAAATATAAATCCCTCTGAGGCTCCATCTATAAGAGGTACCCAATCATCGGGAAATTTTGACACATTAGGTTGCGCATGCAACCTACACATCATAACAGCAACTTGGGAATAGGGACCGACAAGAGAGTCAATGACGTACTTACCACTTTCTTTCGCTTTATGTTTATTTGAATCTTTTCTCCATTGTTTAATTTTCTTTGACGAGTGTCCATGTTCCTTTATGAAAGCCTCAATATATTTCTTATTGTATTTGCATTGTGGATTCGACAGGTGGTACATGCTCTGTAAATCCTTGCTTGTAAAGGACCCAATGAGTGTGCCCTTACTGGTATAAATTTTCGTGTTAGAAATACTCAAATTCTCCACAACCCATCGAACCATATCAGTATAAGGATGAAGTCATGACCTGGCTACTATTCTATGCAGAAAAGAATTAGTGGCATCACTGAAAGTAGTTTCTAAAACCGGGATGCTATCATCAGCAGTTACCATCCTCTGAGTAATTTTGGGCTTTTCATCTTCGAAATAGTTATAAATTGCTTCCCAGGAGGAGTGCCCAACATCTCTAGTGCAGAATGTATTAGAAAATAGTCTCAATCTAGGAATATTTTCATCAATATCTTATATGAAAGGACCATAATATTGTTGTTTTGATGAAGCGTTTTTATTGGTTTTTCCTCCCTTCGTCATTTCTTCGTGATTCAGGGAATCAGACCTTGCCTGTAATGAAGATACAGCAAATTAGCGGAAACACTTACTTGGCTAGAACTCAACGCTAATAGATAATACACTTTGCAATAATAAATCCCTTTTTGTGAAAAAATCTTATGATATCAAAGTGAATTGAATGAAAATTTTTATGTTTTCGAGACCATTAAAAACCATTAAAAATCCACTAAGTACACAAGCAGGAAGCCATGCGACGAGCCACGTCAAATTATTGGAGGTGTGGTTTCGGAGAGTGCTTTAAAATAAAGTTACGATGTGTCGACCTTTCGAAATTAAAAGCTTTTGATCATATAACGATCATGAAAAGATTCTAGAAATACTAGCTCTGACGAATGGTATGAAAGGCTTATCGCGAGAATTATTATTGGAAGGTTACTTAATATAATTCTTCAATACAGTATTGTCCAAAATCGATTTTTTACAATAATAGTCCATCAAAGAGATCATATATCGTAACTTTAATTCTAAAGAGGTTCCGATGAAAGAGGCCTGATAAAGGTATCTCAAGGACTTTAGTATCGGAGGATTGTGTTATCAGGGATGTAATTAAACTGAACCTCTGGTATGATAAGTTCCAATGTGAATATTTTAATATTAAATTTTTGGGGTCGGAAGAGTTACAATATTAATTTTTATGATATGCATTTTAACTAAAGTCTTATATAAATATTAATAAGGGCATGAAGGGATCAGACATCAGGGAGAAGCCTTTTCGTAACATCCATTAATAAAACTCCGATATAAAGAGAACCTCACGAGTGAGCCCATCAGAGCTTTGGTATTTCGTAATGTTTTTTAAAATAAAAATTTGATATGATTAGCTCCGATAAAGGAAAAGACTTAAAGTTTTAACAAAGGTATTATTTTGAAAGCACTTATGATTAATTCCTTTTATGCCCTTTATTACTAAAACAAAGCATTTTATTTAAAGAAACTAAGTATAAAAGATAAAAGGGTCCTCATTATTTATTAGGAACTAATTAAAAATGGGGGTTGTTGTATTGCTACAACAGGGTTCAACTTTTATTCTGGTTTTGTTTTAATTATGAATGCATTACGTGAACTATTTCCTAGTGTAATGATACATATGATTTTCAAGTCCATTTTTTCATTCTTGGGTTCAAGTATATGCATGAGGTGTTCTAGTAACTATTTATTGTGATCATTGTTATTGCATATTTGCATAAACTCATACAAGTTATATGAACTATTTCTATAATTTGTTAGGCATACTTTAATCTTGAATCCAATTGCAGTCCTTTCCCCTCCTCCTTTTTCATCTTACTCTTGATTGGGACAAGGAACTGTATTATGTCCTGGTCGAGATAGATTAGTTTTATTTTACTGTTTGAATCCTAGATTAAGTCTATATTTGCATTTAGGTAATTTTTATCAAAGTCTCCTTATGTAGAAGCAAACCCCAGCGTGGCTTTACTGAGACCTTGTTTTAGCAAAAGATTACTTTCTTCAAGCAATTGCAAGAATTAATTCCTTCTCCTCTATCAGCTTATAACAACAAGTAGAATCTCACATTTGTGGAAAGAGGTCATTGTTAGAATTAGGTTTGTACGTATAGATTAGGTTAGGTTATATTATCATTTAGCTTAAGTTAGTTCTAGGAAACGGATAACTGGATCCATTTGAACCAGTCAAAACCACCAGCCCAAATAAAAAAGAGTCTAATTGGGGGCTCTGACCAAGTGATCTCCCTAATGTTGATTTCGATCATTTTTTGCCATCAACATTTTTGGCGCTAAAAAGAGGGTCATTGATTAGCAGTCCTTTTAGAGTCTTGTATTTGAAATTTTTATCTATTTACAATGGCTCCTTCCAAAGTTGCTATTTGGAGTTGTTTCTATGGACATGCACTGACCACTACTCAAATGAAGGTAGTAAATATCTTGTCAAAAAAAGGTTTAATGGTAAGGGATTTTATTTTTCCTATGAAAATAAACCCTTACTTTCTTTTTTTAAGGGTGGTTCACGGACACTAGGTGGCCGCTACATCCATGGTAAAAATCTAGGTAGATCAACTCGAAGGGATTTACCCACTGGCCAAACAAGAAAGGCATAACTCCAAGGGCGTTGATGATATTTGACCCCGTGACCTCCCAACTGGCAAGGTACTTAGCAATAGGAACTCGACCAGATTAGCTAACCCTTGGGGCTAAAACCCTTACTTTCATTCATATAGAAAAGAAAATATGTGTGCATTCCTCAAGGATTTGCCCATATACTTGCGTGGAAAAAACTTTGCTTAAAAAATACTATCATAAGTATGCTCACAATCTTCAAACAAAATAAATAAAAGTAAATAAAAATATAGTACAATTAGGAAGAACCAGTGATGTGGACATCAATATTCTTCCCCTTCTTTCCCTTCTTCTTCTGAACCTACTTCCAAACCTCGGGATTCGGATCCACTGGTACTAGGGCCAAAACGCTCATTGATGAATCAGTAGGGTTTTATTTACTTGACTTTGAACTTTCTAATACATGGGACCTCTTTGTGCCCCCTATTTCTTCCTCCATCTGTTTCTTTTCTAGCTATAATCATGTTACCCAGATTAGTACTGTAACTGCCCCACACTAATTATGGATAGTATCATTCTCATCCGGAATGCCCCCATCCTCTTTATTTGAACTCTCCATGATTTCTTATTCTTCCACCTCAAAAGTATGTGAAAATTTCCACCCTCATGGCTTGTGAGTCACTTTCCTATTTGGCGAGTTTTGTATTTGTGAGCATGTGTTCTTCAAATGTCCTATTTGGAAATAGTTCCTACATCTGAAAGTTGTGTTCCCATAGTCTAGAGGTTGAGACCACTAAAACTCTTTGTGTTTAAGCATAATGTGATATGGTAAGTCTTTACTTAGGTCAATCTCCACACATATCCTAGCAAAGGTGAAGATGCTTTCTCAGTTCTATCACAGTCCCTCTTTTTGAATTTTCCCAGTATGTTACCAATGTCCTCTAGAACCTTATGGTGCCAAAAGGGAAGAGGAAGATTTGGGAGCCTCACCCAAACTAGCATTTTTTATACCACCATGTTTGTAGCATCGAATTCTGGGAACCATGGGGTTATAAAAAGCCCAACATTTCCCCAAAACCATGGCCCTTCATTTAAAACAAAATCATAATCCTTTTGTGAATCAAAATGAACAATGAAAAATCCTTTGGAGCATAAATAAAGGTCACAATTGTTTGTCCAAGAGGAAAAAATCCATTGATGTAATGCTTCTGGTTTTGGCCAAAAACCATTAAATCGACAAATAATTGCCTTAGTTTGCATGGTAGAGAAGAGGGTATTTACCTCTAAAATATCAACTTCCATTGTTGGGGAGAGCTCCATTTGTTCAACAATGTATGGGCTCGACATGTTTTGTATTTGTTCAACAAAAGAAGAGTATTTATTTTTTAAAACATCTTTAAAAGAGGAGGTTGTTCCTATTTATGATCTAGAACCTGAAGCTCCACCCCACAATCCTAAATTCAGTATTACAGTGGAATCCCTTTGTATATTATAGTCCTTTATCTGGTCAAAATTTTCCATAACCCTCCCCTCAAATTGAAGGCTTTGTTGAAGGGTTGAAAATCCCCATTTGTCCCCAATACTCTATTTCAATTTATTTACAGTTTCAAATCTCCTTACACGGAATGATGTGGTCTTCCCTGATAATTTTAATAAAAAAATGAAAAGTGTTCTAATCCTGTTCACTTTGTTTATTACTCAAAGCATATTTGGAGTATGAGTGGGTCACAGGTTAAGAGAAAGGTACTTGAAACAACATTGAGGGCAACCTGCCTTGTAAACCTAATACCTCTAAAACACAGCATACATATTAAATTAAAAACTGGGTTAGTGGGTACTTACGCAGAGTCCCAAAGATTATTGGGTTATGTCGACCATACACCCCAAATACACCAGACACATAAGCGGTGAAACTCCAACACTTGTTTACGAACATACCCCCTTGATATATGTAGATTGTAACTTCAATGAGGCCACTCTTGAGAAATAGTGTGTTGCCTTCGCTACACCTCCCATCTTCAATTCCATTCTGAAAACAAGAATGGAGATTGAAGAAAAACCATAAAGGGCATCCAACCCCCATATCTAAACCTCCATTGCATGCTCGGTCCCATAGCCCCAATCATTGATAAACCACCCATATCTCCACTAATGAGGGTACAAGGGAACCCCATTCATAGCCATGGTCAAAATAATAATAAATCATGCTTTCACCAAAGACCCCAGGGCCTTTGTGGGATGAAAAGAACCTACCATCGTTGCCTTGCCTAGAAGTTCCAAAACATGCAACCCTAGGTTGTTCACTTTCCATTGTTCCCAAGTTGTCCGTTGATTTCAACTCTAATGGTAAGGGAAATGTTTTTGCTTTTGAGCATATTCTTCAATTTATTTTAAATTGTAATGATTATGTTATTGATGAAAGTTTGATTTACAGAATCTTTACTCTTAAGTTGACAAGCCTATCCAAAGTTTGGTGTCGATCATTACTAGTTGCCTCTGTGCATAGTTAGGATTAATTTACAATAATGTTCTTACACGCATTTCAAGATTATGACTACAATCAGGTATGTCAAGAACTTGAAAGTTTCTGTGGACTTGAAGAAGAATACTTTGAAAATTTCCTTATCATATTTAAATTAATTTGTTTACAGTTTCATGCACAAGATTTACCTCTAAATGAATTAATCAGATGGTTTAAACATGTTTCTTCTCTCCCTTGTATTTCTTGTAATCACAATGAAATTGAAAATATAATTGATATAAATACATTTGCTAGTATTGAGGGTTCTTTTGAAGCAACTAGTAACATTGCTATACTTATTTCATCAGATAATTCACATAATGTAAATGAACAATTTGAGGAAGATACCAATTTATCTAATACCATTAATGATTCTCTTGAAACCGTTCTAGATCATAATGAAATTGTTTATTGTCATAAAGATGATAAGCATGAATCAGTTTCTCAAATAGAAAATATTAGTAAAGACGATAAAGTTCTCATATAAAAGAAGATTCTAATGAGTTTTCTTATTTTGATTATCATTCAAAGGCCATATATTTCAGATTACTTAAATTCTCATTTTTAGGAGTGCGGACCTTCATTTGAACCAATAGATAACAATCCTGAAAAAAATTCTAATCATAGTGAATATGATATATGTGTTGATACAAACAACAAATTAAAGATAATAGAAACTCATGTGTCATCTACTATTTTTAATGATCAAGGCTTCAAACAGAGAAGCATTCAAATTTATCTGTTTAGATAATTATTCTTCTATATATCCTTATTTATTTGCTAATAATAATTTGTTTAGTGACCCTTCAGAGGTTCTTCCTTATATCGATAGCCTATTGTTAAATAGAGGAGCTATTATCGATCAAACAAGTTATGAACATTTTCCTAATTATGATTAGCATAATGAATTACCAAATGATCATTTTTCCAAAACTTATGAGGATTTCACATACCTTCTTCTGATTATGTTTCTTATTTTAACTCATCATTTGTAAGGGAAGAGATCAATGATAAGAATTATGAATTCATTCATGATGATGACTCGAGGATCAAGAATGTTGAAGCACTTAACCCAATGGTGATGGTTAGAGTCAGGTTCACATATTCTCAATCTTTCAAGTCAATCTATATTTTAAAATGAGAAAAATCCTAATTCAATGATTGTTCCAATAAATTCTCATTTTCAAACTTCT
The DNA here is from genome assembly GCA_031772625.1 of Pinus tabuliformis. Lineage (NCBI taxonomy): Eukaryota > Viridiplantae > Streptophyta > Pinopsida > Pinales > Pinaceae > Pinus > Pinus tabuliformis. The sequence goes on along the minus strand of CM062805.1, from coordinate 922,599,938 downwards.
AATCATTCTAATGATTTCAATTTTCAAAAATCCATATTGATTTATGATTTTTATGATGATCAAGTTCCAAATCTCGGTGATGATCTTGAACTATATAAACAAGTAGGTGTTGGTTATGATCCTGATGGTATTATTTCATCCGCTACTTGTGAAATGGAAACTCTTATGAATAAATCCTTTCTATCTTGTACCAGTGATATAGGTAGAAATGTAAATTTTTGTTTTCTGTAGGTTCCAACATTGAAAAGTACATCATTTCAATCTAATATGTCATCTTCTTCTTATTGGAATCTTCTTCAATCATTAGCAAATGTTCATGCGTATTTCCATGATCCATTTGAAATATGCTTGGAGAATTTACTTCAAAAGAGAATTCTGGTAAATAAATCTCTTTTTTTTTCTGAATTTATTAAAATTAAATATACATATTAAGATTAAATTTTCTTCTAACAATTTAATAATCATTTTATTTTTGTTACTAATATTTGTTATTTACACATGCGCTGAAATAAAACTAATGGAATGGCTTCCATGGAAATATGACTATACTTAGTTGTATTTGTTCTCGCCTTAGGATTAGTAGTAGGAGTAGTTTGTTCCAAGTTTCTTTTTCACTTTTTTTGTTTTTATAATGTAGATATAAAATAAGTGAGCAACAAGCCTTTTATTTTTTTTGAAAGAAATGTTCAAAGATATTCCAATAAAACTTGGTTGTCGAGCTGAATTTTGAGCATCACTTGTAGAAAATTAAACACAGAAACAAAGTGCTTGGCTCCTTCCTGTTCCACATTTCTCAAGACTTTGGTTTCTAAAGAGTTAAAGTGGCTAATGATTTTTTTTTTTTTTTTTGGAAAAGCAAACAATTTAAGCAAAATTTGCAACAGTTGAAAGGGCTGAAAAGTAGTGGCAGAAATCCATCAGTTAGAAAAAATAAGTCCAAATCATTTTCAGGTCCTCACCCAAGTGCATTCTAAAACTCTTTTATTTACAAATACATTGGGTTAGGGCAGGTTTCTTTCATGACAGTTGTTATGAATTTTTGTCATCTTTTGCCGTCCCAGGACGTCATCCTGGAGGTTTCAGTGGGAAGCTCCTTTGGTTTTCCCCGATATTTTACTCCCGAAATGACTCACATGGCAACATTGTTAGAAATTCTTCAATTTCAACAACGATTCTTCATGCAGAATAAACTCAAAGAATCATTAAATCTTAATGCCCAGGGATACGAGTTACCTCCAGCCATTGGTGATGTTTTGATGAAGGCCACAGTCCACTTGCTTGCTTCTTCTTCAGCACTCCAGCTACAATCCAAGCAAAAGAAAAAGAACACAATAATTCTGAAGGCACTTCCAAGCTCTGTTATCTCAACTAGATGGTGTAAAACTGAAGGGGGTTGAGAGAGGAGCTTGGGGACCAAACAGATGAACATATAGCAAAGCTTCCATCAAGCTTCTCATAGCTATGTGTTAGATGTCCACAAATCAAGGCAGAGAACTCGAATCAAAGTGATGGACCACTTTAGTAGCTCCTAATTACAAAATTAGTAATTGCAGTTGCCTTTTCTTAACTTAAGGAAACTACTGCAGTTGGTTTCCATAAGTTAAGGAAAGACTGCAACTCCATAATTGTAGGCAGCAATTTGTGCAAAACTTAATGGAGCTAACATTCTCCCACTTGGTCCATACTTCCAAACTTAATGTCTCAAAAACCATTGATAATCTTTATTAAGTAATAGATACATGAATCATGGCGATAAGTCCTCTAATGACGAGTATTATCTTCCATGTATTACTATGTATTTATTCTTATTATAATTTATGTGGCAACAATTTCTTAATGAATAAACCTTATGTTTATTCTTGGTCCTTCTTAAATGAATTTTCTCAAATCAACTTAAGGTGCACATAAATATGAGAAAAAACATCACAATAATTAAGAATTTCATCAAAATAACATTGTCCATACAATGAAAAACTTCATAATGGAACCAAGTCCCATATTCAATACATGATCCTTGAATTTAAACGGTGGCATACCCTTAGTCAAGTGATCAGCGATCATTAACTCAGTGCTAACGTGCTCAATGACCACTTTCTTTTCTTTAACACGTTCCCTTATAGCTAAATACTTAATGTCGATGTGTTTATTTCGACTCCCACTTTTTTAGCCATAAAAACAGCAGCTGAATTATCACAATATATTCTCAATGGCTTAGATATAGAATCCATAATTCTAAGCCCAGAAATGAAATTCCTAAGCCATACACCATGTAAAGTAGCCTCAAAACAGGAGACGAACTCGGCTTCCATAGTGGAAGTGGCAATCAAGGTCTGCTTGGCACTCCTCCATGATACAGCTCCACCGGCCATCATAAAAATGTATCCTGATGTTGATTTGCGTGAATCAACACATCCAGCGAAGTCAGAATCTGAGTAGCCAATCACTTCCAAGTTGTCCGTCCGTCTATACATAAGCATGTAGTCTTTGGTTCCTTGAAGGTACCTCATAACTTTCTTTGCAGCTCTCCAGTGGTCTAAACCTGGATCACTCTGATATCGTCCCAACATTCCTACACAAATGCAATCTCAGGTCTTGTGCAGACTTGAGCATACATTAGGCTTCCGACAGCAGAAGCATATGGAATGTTCTTCATTTGTTCCCTTTCAAGGTTGTTCTTCGAGCATTGGTTCAAATTGAACCTATCACCCTTCACAATGGGAGCTACACTTGGTGAACAATCCTTTATCCGAAATCTCTCTAAAATTTTATTAATATAGGTTTCCTGGGACAGACCCAAGATGCCTCGAAATCTGTCTCTATGGATCTTAATGCCAATGACATAAGATGCCTCACCCATATCCTTCATATCAAAAATTTTAGAGAGGAATTGTTTCACCTCATGTAGCAAACCCTTATCATTGGTTGCTAGCAAAAGATCATCCATATATAAAACAAGAAAACAAATTTTACTCCCACTAACCTTCAGGTATATACATTGATCCATAATGTTTTCTACAAAACCAAAAGAAGAAATTACATTATGGAATTTCAAATACCATTGGCGGGATGCTTGTTTTAAACCATATAATGACTTCTTGAGCTTGCAAACCAATTGCTCACCATCACTAGAGGGGAATCAATGAAGATGTGTTATTAATGAAGAAGTGTTATCAATCATTAATGAAGAAGTGTTATTAATGAAGAAGTGTTAATAACCATCATCTTTTAGTGCCAGTGTGAACATGCATTGAATCATATGTGACATTGTTTTGTAAATTAATGCAGTAAAGACCATTAGACAAAATACCATTCCCAACATAATCAGATTTATAGAATAGACTGAAAGATTTTTCTGAAAAGTTTAAGGAATATCCAAAAGGTACAAGCCTTGAAACTGAGATCAAGTTTCTAGAAAAACTTGGAACATAAAAGGTCTTTTCTAACTCCAAAACAAAACCACTACTTAAAGTTAAATAACATGTTCCTATAGCTTCCACATGCGAGCCCATCTTGTTTCCTAATAAGATGCTTCGCTCACTTCCCACTGGCTTCCTTAGGTTTTGCAAACCCTTTGTCTGCAAGCCATTTCTGAAATTTGGCGCATTCCTTCTTCATGTGTCCCTTCTTCCTACAGAAAAAACACTTGGAAACCTTCTTGATATCGGCTTGGGGAGGTACTTTACCTTTCCCTTTCCGATTGGCTTGAGATTTGCCTTTTCCATGCGTTGCCAGCATTGCACTCTCTCCCAGTTCCATTACCAGTCTCTCTTCCTCTTGAACACACATGGTCATGAGTTCATTAATTGACCATTTATCCTTATGTGTGTTGTATGAGATTTTGAAAGGTCCATATTGGTGCGGAAGGGTGTTCAGGATGTAGTGCACTAGGAAAGACTCCGATATTTCAACCTCGAGTTTCTTCAATTGAGCCACAGTGTCCCTCATCTGCATGATGTGTTCGCGCACACCTTTCACACTGGTGAGCCTCAGGGATGAGAACTTCATGATTAGGGTGCTTGCTAGTGCCTTGTCTGAAGAGACGAATTGTTCATCAATGGCCTTCAACAAGTCTCGGACCTTTTCATGCTGATCAACGGAACCTCGAATACCAGCTGAAATTTTGGTCTTAATGAACATCATGCTTAGACGATTGGATCGCTCCCATCGTTCATAAAGCGTGATGTCCGCTGCAGTGCTGGTATTAGTGAGTGTCGATGGTTCATATTTCCTGATAGCATAATCTATGTCCATCCACCTTAGATGAAGGAGAATCCTCTCCTTCCAAATCTTGTAGTTATCTCCCTTAAGTTCGGGAATGTCACAACGAATTTCAGAGAAATTTGCAGGTTGTACTACTGCATCAAAATAAAGAATCACATGCTTATGTTAAAATTGAGGCTTAATAAACTTTCATGTTTTACCAATGTAAATCACGCTAAAAAGAATTGAATTAAATGACATAAAAATTGCCTGTGGGCTAAATTTTTAATTCAAACAGATTCAATAAAACTTTATGATAAAACTTATTAATTCATAACTCCTGTGGGTAGGTTATGAAATTTTATCCTAATTAATTACATAAATATAATAAAGATTCCTGTGGGATAAAATTTATTATATTCAGTGTAAATCATGCTAAAAAGAATTGAATCAAATGACATAAAAATTGCTTGTGGGCTAAATTTTTAATTCAAACAGATTCAATAAAACTTTATGATAAAACTTATTAATTCATAACTCCTGTGGGTAGGTTATGAAATTTTATCCTAATTAATTACATAAATATAATAAAGATTCCTGTGGGATAAAATTTATTATATTCAGTGTAATTAATTACAATTTAATGTCTAAATAAACTTTATGTGATCTTATCAAACAAAATATATAATTTTATTTAATTAAAGATGTTGTGGCTATTCTCTAATTAATTAAAATTATATGGATCACTAGACATTATTTTGCTGCATAAACAAAACTTAACCAGAGAGAAAAATAATGTTTACTGAAAGGAGTAAGTCAAAATGACATTTTAATAAACTCCATATAACTGTAATAATTTTCCAGCAAAATCAAAATCAAGGTTAAAGCAGTCAGCATTACCGAAAATGACTACAAATTTGATTGTTCAATTTATAAACTTAACCCGGAGATTGACTGAAGCAGCGTTGATCTACTTTGCACTTGCATAGCAAATGCAGTTCGAAGGCTAGCTGGCTTGACTTCAGGCTCCGTCCTTAAGTTTATAAAACAACAAAAATTGACCAGCAAACAAGCTATTTTGCTCACAAAATAAAATTAAAATCAAATTTACATTCCTTAGTCTAACTGTCCCATAATTTATTTAAGACTAATTCTTAAATTAATTACAAAATGGGCTCTTAACAATTTGCAAACAAAACTGCAAATTTGAAATATTCAAAACAAAAGACTAAATCATTTCAAATACCGAAATATTGAAATATGGATCACAATAGCAAAAGATCGATGTGATGTGATGTGATCACATATATTAACTTACAAAAGAACTATGGATCACAATAGTTTTAACAAGCTACACATCAAAATTCAAGTGCAGGCTTCAAGTCTAAAACTCAAGAATCATACCCTTCTTGTAATAAACCATACAAAGGAAACTCACAAGTTTCAATAAGAAATCAACATATGCTTTATTCCGGCACACACTAAAATAAATCGATCTCGAAATAATGTTACAAAAGCACCCTATAATAATAATAAATTTCACAAGCTACACATCATAACGTAAAGGAGCACTTCAAATCTTATACTCCAAGATCATATTCTTCTTATGGTAAATCATACGCAATCGACTCATAGGAAATGAGCATTCAACAAATCATTCAAGAGATCTGTATCATTTTAGGCTTGCTACACTTCATTTGTGAATAGCACCCGTATCAGAGGTCGAGTCCCCGAAGTTAAATATTGCAGGAAAGTTGCAGCGGCAGTGACTAGGTATCGGCAGCAGGGTTGCCGTCAGAATTAATGCATGTAAAAGAAATAATGGATTACTGTAGCAGCGATCCATTAATGCTCAAGATAGAACAGTAGATCCGGCGCAATAATGGTGATCAAATGCCAAGGTTTCCAATGGATCAGAAGGAAAAGGCAGAGACCAAATTCTTGCGCATGGAAGCCGACGGGCCGCAGGCCTTATATATAACAATGGCCGAAGATATAGTGATCGACATTCATAAGCATGGATCATTCCCCATGCCCCGCTATTGTAATGCAATAAAACTTCGTTGGCAATCGTCAACAGGGTAGATCGACGCACAAAAAAATGTGAAAGAAGGCAGATGTCATCACTGCTGGATCGATGTGGAAAATGTTGGAAATAGTAGGATATATGTGCAAGGAATTGGCCATTTTTCTATAAAATCAATGGTAGTACTGTATATATCACAGATATGGATGGTATAATCAGAGTTTGCAATAAAAAAAAAAAAATGGTTATTCCATTGCATTTGGTACCTCAATTAAATAGGTAAACATGGGTTTGTCCTTGGGAATAACATCAGTACGTTCCAAATAAAATCCATATTTTGTAAAGCGTACAACTTTGGCTCATCAAGGTTTTTACCTTACAGAATACAGAAAAACGCGCTACATAAGCTACTCAGTTGAGAGGAACAAGACTTCTCCATGAAACAACTAAAAAAGCAAGATTGCTCAAGGGCACGATGCCAGAAAGATAGATTTCCTCAAATATCAAAAGCCAGATCTGCGTCTGTGTGTGAGAGAGACAGAGAATTAAAGCAGGAGTGATCCCCTCAATCTTGGACGCGCATTTCAGGTTTAGCTTAACATCCCGCAGCCATGAATTACAATCCACAGAACTAAGAGGGGAAGTATAGGCACGGTTCATGGACAAGACGACGACGGAGAAAAATCCGAACTGACGCAGGTGTGAAGAATTCAACCTACGCTGGTAGACGGCGTCGACAATTATTATTGAACCTAGACTCTATTTCAAAGCATTCGAATCGCACCAAGGCAGAGATAAACAAGATGCTCTGATACCAAATGTTAGAAATTCTTCAATTTCAACAACGATTCTTCATGCGGAATAAACTCAAAGAATCATTAAATCTTAATGCCCAGGGATACGAGTTACCTCCAGCCATTGGTGATGTTTTGATGAAGGCCACAATCCACTTGCTTGCTTCTTCTTCAGCACTCCAGCTACAATCCAAGCAAAAGAAAAAGAACACAATAATTCTGAAGGCACTTCCAAGCTCTGTTATCTCAGCTAGATGGTGTAAAACTGAAGGGGGTTGAGAGAGGAGCTTGGGGACCAAACAGATGAACATATAGCAAAGCTTCCATCAAGCTTCTCATAGCTATGTGTTAGATGTCCACAAATCAAGGCAGAGAACTCGAATCAAAGTGATGGACCACTTTAGTAGCTCCTAATTACAAAATTAGTAATTGCAGTTGCCTTTTCTTAACTTAAGGAAACTACTGCAGTTGGTTTCCATAAGTTAAGGAAAGACTGCAACTCCATAATTGTAGGCAGCAATTTGTGCAAAACTTAATGGAGCTAACAAACATGTCATCCCTGTTGCCGAATCCTTTCCCCATTCATCTATTATTGTGCCAACCAGGTCCCATCCTACACGCCATCTAGGAACTTACTCTCTCACTGATTTCTCAAGGCCATGCCCGCTCAAAATTCTCGAGAGTAATTTCTTCTGAGACAGATTGACTTTCATGGTACTTAATGCACAATATTTAATGAACATATTTGGCTCATAACTTCTATCTCGGTAATTTTGATAAGTCCTTTTATTTGATTTTCTTCCAAGAATTTTTTCCCAAGACAGACTCTTTTTGTTGCACTTAATGTGTAATTTTTACTTCGTATCTTAACTATCATCTCAGAGGTTTTCATTAGGTCTCCCTTTAGGTTTTTTAGAGAGTTTCTTCCGGGATGGTCCAGCTTATGCGTCATGATTATCAGAGTCCCTCACACACCTTTGCATTGGTTCACGTCTCCACCTCCTTACACGTCGTCTTGGAGATTTCATCTCAGAAGTTTTAATAAGAACCCGATTCCATTTCTTATGATATGGCCCACTTACCACGTGTTTTCTCATCTCTACTTTTTATTCACCCACGTAGCATCGATGTGTCTCCATCTTCCACATCATCCTGGAAGATTGAATCTTGGGAATAACTCAAGGCACTCCCTTTGAGTTTCTTCCGGGATGATGTCAGAAACCACATCAACTCACAGGTCATGTCAAGCTTCCAGACTGTCAGTAACACCTATCATATTGCTACGTTATCATGTTGTTTCATACTCTCTTTCCTTCCAACATCGATGGTAAAATTTAACTTTGGCCTCATTCAATGGAATTTCAAGAAAATTTTGGAGCTGATATATAATTAGCAAGTTCTCATTCTCGCCTGCATCATGCGAAGTGTAGAATTTAAATCAAAATTCACAAGAAAGGTTATCAAAAGTTGCAACACCAAGCAATGCACATTTGGATTGATTTTCATGTTAGCAATATTATTGAAAGCGCAAATATGAAAATTCTGATGAATATTACATCTTGAACTTGAAACCATGGTAAGTATTTTTCATAGGCTTGTTGTTCACCTTAGTTAGTTAATATTCACTGATGATCTTGGGCATATGTATACTTTGTTAAATATCCAACTTCTTCACACTTTCAATTTTTTATCATAAGAATAGGTTACCTCTTGAAAACATGGAATTTGGAGAAAATCGAGATTGCTAAGGTAAATATTAATGAGAGTCTTTATGGTAAGTTTTGTATGCTTATTTTTATCTTTGAGTATTGTTGGAGATCAGATGCACAGCAAACAATAAAACATATACATAGCCATTAATTCATGCACAGGCAACACAGGGATTTAACGTGGTTCACCCAACCAATCTGCGCTACGTCCACCAAACATAGGCATCGGCAATTCTTTATTAATCAAACAGGAGATTACATAAATCAAATCCTCACAAACTCTCACACCAAAAAACAATCCGTATGGATACCTGTTTTATAGCAAGGAGAATCTAACTGCCTCATAAATCCTCTCACATCAAATTTAGGATGCATTAACTCTCTCCCAACAACCTGGAGTTAATCTAGCAACAAAAAATCCTATTGTTGTCATCTACAGAGATTTTTGCCTATTTTACATAAAACAGAAAATCTCAACAATCTCCACCTTGACAACAATTAGCCTGATGCCCTGTTTGTTTATTATTTTATCTTTTCTGCAAGCCAAGAGAAGCCAAACACCAGCGTAGCTTCTCCAACAAAACTGGTTTCGTGAACATGTCTGCACAGTTTTCCTTTGTATGCACCTTTTCAAGAGAGACTCCCCTTTCAGTGATAACCTGTCTTACAAAATGGTACTTAATTGGAATATGCTTTGATTTACTATGATAGGCCGGATTCTTAGCCAAATGTATTGCACTTTGACTATCACAAAGTAACCTGATGTTGTCCTGTAACCTACCAAACTCACCAAGCAAACCTTTCAACCAAACCGCCTCTTTGCAAGCATGCGAAGCAGCAATGTATTCTGCTTCACTAGTGGATAAAGCAACAATGTTTTGTAGCTTTGACATCCAGCTAATAGCTCCACCTGCAAGAGTAAAGACATACCCTGAAGTTGACCTTCTCTTATCCAAATCACCTGCAAAATCGGAATCAACATATCCGCAAACAAATTCACTACTCTTATTGTAAGTGATACAATAACTACTTGTGCCTCTCAAATACCGAAGCACCCATTTCACTGCTGACCAGTGCTCTTTACCCGGATTTGCCATATACCTACTGACAACCCCAACTGCATGTGAAATATCTGGTCGCGTACACACCATCGCATACATTAAACACCCTACTACATTAGCATATGGAATTCGAGACATAAATTCCTTTTCTTCATCTGAATTAGGACATAAACTCGAAGAAAGCTTGAAATGGGAAGCGAGCAGGACTGACACAGGCTTCACGTTATTCATACCAAACCTCAAAAGTATTTTCTCAATATACTTTTGTTGTGATAGCCATAGCTTACCATTGCTTCTGTCTCTGAAAATCTCCATGCCCAAAATCTGTCTTGCTGCTCCTAGATCTTTCATATCAAACGTCCTTGCCATCTGAGCCTTCAACCTGTTGATTTCTTTTATGCTTTTGCTTGCTAAAAGCATATCGTCAACATACAATACTAAGATAATGAATATGCCATTATTCAATTGCTTAAAATAAACACAATGATCATATTCACTTCTAACATATTTCTGACTCGACATGAAAGAATCAAACTTCTTATACCACTGCCGAGGCGACTGCTTCAGGCCATATAATGACTTCTTGAGCCTGCAGACAAATTTCTCATTGTGATGCTGAACAAACCCTTCCGATTGTTCCATATATATTTCCTCATCTAAGTCTCCATGTAGAAATGCAGTCTTAACATCTAATTGCTGCAACTCTAAATCAAGCAAACCCACTAATGCTAACACAATTCTAATTGAAACAATTTTAACTACTGGTGAAAAAATCTCATGAAAGTCAATGCCAGCTTTCTGAGAAAACCCTTTTGCAACCAGCCTTGCTTTGTACCTGTCTTCCGTATCATTCACACCTCGTTTCAGCTTGAAAACCCATTTACACCCTACAGTTTTCCTGTCTTTCGGAAGCTCAACCAGATCCCATGTGCCGTTCTTACCCAAGGCCATCATTTCGTCCTTCATGGCTGCTTTCCACTTGTCACTATTCGAACCTTCTATTGCTTCCTGATAGCACAGAGGTTCATCATCATTAGCAGTAAATGCAACAGAAGTGACATAATCATCATAACTTCTCGGTGGTCGTTTGATTCTTGTCGACCTCCTTAAGGATGTTTCTAGTGCCTCCTCGATTGGCTGACTACCATCTGTAGGAACTTCTTGACGATCAGTATCTGAGACCTATTCATGATCTATACTTGAACCCTGTTCATGTTCTGATTCTGAAACCTGTTCATGACTAGTATCTAAACTATGGTCATCATGACTATCATTAGAAATGTTATCAAACTGAATGTGCTGAAAGTCAGATACATCATCCTGTTTCAATCTACTATCTACATCTAATTGTACAAGAGAGGATTCATTAAACTTTACATCTCTGTTGATGGTGATTTTGCGGGTAGTAGGATCCCACAATCTATATCCCTTCGTTCCAACACCATACCCAACAAAGATATACCTTTTCGACTTTGGATCTAATTTAGTTCGCTGATGTTTAGGCACTAGAGCATATGCATCACAACCAAACACTCTGAGTTTAGAATAGTCACAAGGGTGTCCTTTCCATACCTCTTGCGAAATCTTGCAGCCTATCGTCGTTGATGGAGATCGGTTTATCACATAACAATCTGTTGCCACTGCTTCCGTCCACAACTCCTTTTGCAACCCAGCGTTACTCAGCATACTCCTAGCTCTCTCTAGAAGAGTCCTGTTCATGCGTTCAGCAACTCCATTCTGCTGAGGAGTATAAATTGTGGTCTTATGTCTCTCGATCCCTGCATCCTTGCAATAGTTGTCAAACTCTTTGGAAGTAAACTCACCACCATTGTCAGTTCTCAAACATTTTATTGTTCTACCAGTGTTGTTTTCTACCAATGCTCTAAACTGCTTGAAAACTGAAAAAAGATCAGACTTCCTTTTCAACATGTAGACCCACACTTTCCTAGAAAAGTCATCAATGAATGATACAAAATAAGACGAACCACCATATGAGGTTGTAGGGGCTAGACCCCAGACATCTGAATGGATATAATCAAGTATGCCTTTACTAGTATGTTTGTTTGTTTTAAACTTTTGTTTACTTTGTTTTCCAAACAGACAATGCTTACAGAAATCTAACTTTCCAGACTTTAGATTTGGAAGTAACTTGCGATCAGCCAAAATTTTCAACCCTCTTTCACTCATATGCCCCAATCTTTGATGCCATAAGTGAATGGAACTACTGTCATGTTCAGACACCGTAGACACAAAATCTGACCCTGTACTTCCTTCTAACTGAAATAGATTTCCTATCTTCTTAGCTTTCATAACTAGTAAAATGCCTTTGTAAATTTTCATTACTCCACCTTGAATTATAGTTTTATATCCATTGGAATCAAGTGCTCCTAATGAAATCAAATTTTTTCTTAAATCTGGTACATGCCTCACATCAGTTAACAGTTTAGTTGTCCCATCATACATTTGCAGTTGTATGCTCCCAATCCCCACAATATTACATGTTACATCATTACCCATGTACACAACACCATCATCAATTGATTTATATGTCTTAAACCATTCTTTATGAATACACATGTGGTTTGATGCACTGGAATCTAACTACCAATGTTTACCATGATTTGACACATTAACTAATAATACTTCATCACTCATACCTGAACCAGATGCCGAACCTGTATCTGTCGTATTTGCCTCCTTCTTCTCTGTCGAAGAATCTGCTTTTGAAGTTTGCTGCTGTCGCTTCCAGCATTCCTTCTTTAAATGCCCTGATTTGCCACAAAACCAACACTTTAGCTTACTCTTCTTCCCTTTCGACTTGGAACGTGAGTCACTCGGCCTCCTAGAGTGTCTTTCTTTCGAACGACCTCTAACCATCATAGCTTCTGATGTAGAGGTTTCGGAATGCGACCTTCTCCTTGTTTCTTCCAATAATAAGGATGCAACTACATCATCAAACTCAATAGTTTCTGATGAACTAAGACTTATAGAAGTAACAAAATGATTCCATGATTCGGGCAATGAGCACAATAAAGTAATAGCTTTATCCTCGGATTGAATATTTACTTCTATACTTTGTAATTGCACAAGAAGAGTATTAAAAGCATTTAAATGATCAGCAATCAATGTACATTCCTTCATTCGCAAACTGTACAACTGTCGCTTCAAGAGAATCCTATTGGTTAAGGATCTGGTCATGTATAGTTTCTCCAGTTTCGTCCACAAACCAGCAGTTGTTGTCTCCGACGCGATATTAAACAGGACATCATCAACCAGACACAGTCGAATAGCACTTATCGCTCTTTCATCCATCTCGGCCCACTCATTATCTGTGATGTTGTAAGGTTGTTTGGATTTGCCCAACAACGCCTTTGCCACACCATGTTGGACAAGCAAATCATACATTTTCACCTTCCAGATCTCGAAATTATTCTTGCCATTAAACTTCTCAATTTCAAACCGGGCACTCTGAGTTTTCGCCATCTTGTATCAACCAAAAAACACAATAATCTCCAAAAAACCAACTTTAAATAAATGAAGTTTGTGTTTAAAAAATGCCTTTGCCTTTAAAAAACAAACAAATATCTGCCCTTTGTACTTCACATACAAATTGCTGCCATATGCACATCACAAAAGAAAAAAGAAAAATAAAACATCTGCCCCATAAAATATCTCTATACTTTAAGCCCAGCCAGTTCCAGTGAGCTCGCCTCCACAACGTCATGAATTCAAAAAAACCTGAATCCAAAAACAGTCCTCTCATTTCAACTGTGGATTGATGAAATTCACTAGATAACTGAATCTCTGTCCAATAGAAATAATGTTTATGTCTCAACAACCAAATGGCGGACGGGAGTAATCAAACTTCACTAGTGCAAGGCTGTAGGGTCGTTGAATCCATGTAGAGTATAGAGAAGTTTATTCTACTGCCTTAATCCAAAACAACAAAAAAAATACCTTGAAGCTAAGAAGCTTGGATTGAACACCAATTCGGCAGCGGGACTCACCCTTCGCTCCAAATGATTTCACGCCGAAGACTGTACGCACACCAACGCACAGCACTTTCAAACAATACGCACGTTTCAACGCACCAGGCAGCGCCAATAACCAAACCACGCAGCACCACGCAGGTTGGACCGTTCTAGCAATTAACAACGCAGCAATTTCAAATTTAACTTGGCAATCAACCACGCACGCAGGTTCAAAACTTGGGACCGAGTTCCCTTTGCGCAGCACCTCCAGGCAATTGTATACTGATTTGGTTCTCCACGCACCAGCGCTCCAGCGATGCACCAACAGTGATTACATGCACCAGCAGTTGATCTACGACACTCCACCTCCAGCACGCGCTCCACCTCCACGCAGGTTACAGCAACAGCAGTCCAACACGCCTTTGCGCTCCACCTCCAACTGCTCTGATACCACTTGTTGGAGATCAGATGCACAACAAACAATAAAACATATACATAGCCATTAAATCATGCACAGGCAACACAGGAATTTAACGTGGTTCACCCAACCAATCTGGGCTACGTCCACCAAACATAGGCATCGGCAATTCTTTATTAATCAAACAGGAGATTACATAAATCAAATCCTCACAAACTCTCACACCAAAAAACAATCCGTATGGATACCTGTTTTATAGCAAGGAGAATCTAACTGCCTCATAAATCCTCTCACATCAAATTTAGGATGCATTAACTCTCTCCCAACAACCTGGAGTTAATCTAGCAACAAAAAATCCTATTGTTGTCATCTACAGAGATTTTTGCCTATTTTACATAAAACAGAAAATATCAACAAGTATTTTCTTTATCATTTTAGTTTCACCCTTGTTTTAGTATTCACTAATCTACACTCTGTTTTTTGCAAGTCTTCAATGGTTTCTTTGGAATTTGGCTGTCCTACTTACTAAGATTTGGAATTCACTCCCCTTATTCTGCTAGCTTTCAAGTTCGAGAAAGCAGTTTTGTTGATGATCAATGGCAAATAAGTTACATCAAGGAGTCTCTCCACCTTGCACTATTTTCATTTAGTATATTGTATTTTGTTTTTAAATACTCAATTTTGAAAGCAAGATATTTGGAAAGGGACATTTGATGCAACTTTAACTCATAGTCATAACTACTCCCTAGACTTAGATTTTTTGTTCAAATAAAAGGCCACATTATTCAAAACTTGGAAAGACATAATTAATCGATATCTCAACTTAAGTAAATCATACATGCTTTCCTCATATTCACTCTTTTGTTGAGACTTATTTCCATGAGTTGTTATGTTCAAGATTACTTTTAATTATGGCCTTTTCATTTAGCTTTTCTTTTGATTTTTTATTTTCTTTCTTTGTTTGCAATTTTTGAAGTGTGTTGATTTCATTTCTTGCTTTTGGATTGATTTTTGTGATATTTCCAAAATCTATATGGAAAAATCTTCCCTACATAACATCAATTGGTTTACATAGGGAAATATTTACTCTATCTTTTCAATAGGATTTCATTTATCTAAAGGTTGTCCTTATTGAGTGTCATTTTTCTTGTGCATTGACCATTATCTATGGGGAACATTGAGATTCAATTCATTAGTATAACTTCATATTTATAAATGAATGAAGTGTCTATAGTATTTGTTTTGAATCCCACCACATCTAAAACCCCTCTACTTTGGTAGATGAAGAGAAGGCTAGTCGGGTCAAATTTAACTAGCACTGTATTTATTTCTTTAGATAGAAAACCTCTTGTAACACCCTGCTCTCTTTACCCAATTTCTAAATGCAATTTTATAAATATACTAATCAAGAGGGTGGTGTACGAGAGTTGAAAGAACATACATGTGGGAAATGTATGCAAACATGTCGGGGTACTAAACAGGCTCGCTAATAACAGGTCAATGTATACGTGGTACCAAGACATCTTCGTTGAGGTACTGAAGCAACGAAGCAATGTTGGGAAAAAAGGTAATTCTATATTTAATAGATGCATAAGAATCTTTAAAATATTATAGCTATCTTTGCTATCCAATTGTAGAGAGGTAATTAAAAGTTAATAAACATTCCTTATATTAGGATTCATTATTTAGAACTAAGCATTCTAGTACTTTAAGTTTTAAGAACTTATTTTAGTTTGATTCTATCATATGTGGGACCTTTAGAAATGGTCTAATATGCGGGAACCGTTTAAAAGCCCCTATTTTGACCTTAGTATATTTAGTCCTATTATATTAGCCAAAGTTAATTGCTTCGTCCCATGTGCCGCCAATTGTTGTGGTCACAACTATCCCCTTAAATTTTTCAAATTTTGGGGGCCCTCCATATGAATTTGGTAATGTTTCTTTTGGTTTGCTTTATTTTGCTTCCAATATTTTTTCACTTTTTTAGTTTTGCATTGTATCAACTCCTTTGGTGGATAAGATTTCTAACGCCACAAATTTCTATCCATTTCGATTTAACCTTCCTATATATAGTTTGGTTGATTTCTACAACCTGTGCTTATGTAAATAGCTAATTTTAATTATTTTTATTGAATTAGTTTTATTTTTATGTAAATAAATTTTTTAGCTTATTTAAAAATTATTTAGTTTTTTTAAAACTTTATGTAAAAAATTTGATTTTATATGTTTTTGTGTTGATTAGTTTTATTGCTTAAAATATATATGTTATAGTTAATAAATGGATAGATTGGAGAACCCTTCATAAACCTCGTTATCCTATAATCATAGTGGCCAATTGTATTTACTATATTACATCACTGCTCAAACCTTTTAACTCAAACCTTATACTTTATGCACCATTTGTTTTGGAGTCGTCTAACGAGGCGGAGGAATTGCCCGGACGACCAAAAGTGGCCAGAATCTGGGCAAAAAATTTTCAAAAAATCATGTAGAGACAGTGTTTGAATCGTGTTCTTGATGGTGGAAATAGATTCAGCACCATCAAAAACGTCTAGAACACTTAAAATTTTGAAGTTTAACAACTATAACTTGAATTTACAAAAATCCTTGCCAGATTTTCTCTAAATATAACCAAAATTTTTATAACTTTCCGGACAACTCCTCCGCCTCATTAGACTATTTGTTTCAACTTGTGAGTTATCGACCCCATACAATCGTGTATTTTAATTTTCCCATTTGTTTCAACTTGTGAGTTATCGACCCCATACAATCGTGTATTTTAATTTTCCCATCTGATGGTTCTCCTTGCACATGCCTAATCAACAGCCCGCGGGGGTCGAAAGAGTCGATACAACTCAACACCAAGAGAACGCAACTCCTCTCCTTCATTTCTACGCCTCACGTATACTCATACTCAAATTAGCTTATTGGACCTCGAATCCTTCCTCGTCCACGTATTATCACTCCAATCGTCTCGATAATACCTTAAGCATGATTACTCCTTTCGGACTCTAGCTTGCGATCTTATGTAGACAACCACGTTGATTTCCATATCATAATCCCATCAAATAACATCATGCTCACCTCTCTCTCCTATTCCACGTACTCTTAGATTTTTTACCTCGGTGATTTTTCCAGGGTCTTCCATTTATTTTTTTTGGGATCGAGTTTATGGGACATCTATACTTCTAGGTCACCCTCCACATCACTCTCACTCACCAATCATTGTGTTCCACATCATCTTTGGTTGTAAGGCTTTCCACGTCATTACAAGGTGTCGAGCTAGTTTTTCACATATTTTAACGATTAATCGTTTAAGTGTTCGGTTCGTGGCCTATAGTTTTTAGGCATTAAAATACTATCTACAAGCTACTCCGTTATGGGCCCTTCTCATTTTACTCATGATATATTGTAATGGTGCAAAACTATATAAACATTACAATGTTTTTTTACCATATCAATGTAGTATAATAACGTTATAACTTTTTTTTTTAATTATATTATTGTTTTAATGTTGTTTGTTAATACCAATCATGGAAAATTTCAAGGATGGAATTTTATATTAAAGTTTAGAAATCTTGCGAATATTCCTAGTCCATAATATGCAAATTATAAAATGTTTGGTAATATTTTTGTAAAACTATTTAGATCTCTAATGATTTTATATTAGTCTATATACCATTTGGCAATTTTTGAGGTAAACTATTTTCGTACTATAAAATTTGGGCGAATGATTTTTAGAAAAAATGGAAAATTGGTGAATCTTTTTTTTGGAAAAAGCATGCAAAATTAGCCCACTTGCGAATATTAGCCCCTAATTTTTTCCTTGACACCAATACATTTGATCGCATAGGTGTCTAAGTTCATTAGTGATCAATCTGTGGTCATTTTTACTTGGTGTTTAACAGATTAGATGTTAATCCAAAGGATTCATGCAATTCAATCAAAGCTATTGCAAAGAGAATCGAATCTCATCCATTTTGAGATCTTATCTCAACAGCAAGCCTGCACAGAGAAGCACCATTTGAGAGTAATTTTTTATAACTCCAGAGAGACGGATTGAGGTAAATGGTGGAAATTATTGATTCATCTGCAAAGAAGAATGAGTTAATCAATGTCAACGGAGATCGATCAATCAATGGAAAATTGACAAGGGGGGGGGAATAAATCCAGCTGAATGATTATAACGAGATCAAAGGGGCATAATTTGGATTCTACTATAAAAACCCAAATCTGATCAAAGAACAGGGAGGTTCTCAATCTAGGACTAGAAGGACCAGAGGGGAATGAGATCTATAGAGGTTGCAGAGAAGAAGTCTAATTTTTCTAAGTGAGAGAACACTTATGCACTTTTGTTTTGTACTCTCTATTGTTCAATTTAAGAGATCAATATGTTGTAGAGGGAATTGAATTGATTGAACTATTGTAATTGGGAATGTTTTCTCAAGTTTTTGGATCTAAAAAGTTTTGAGTTCTGTAAGTTGGAGGTTTTCCACTATTGTTAAGCTACTTGTTGAAAGAGCTTGAGACTCAAAAGATTGTACAAAATCTTAAGAATTTTGGAGCTAATAATAATTTACTTTTCATTGCTCTATTGTATGATTTGCATACTCATTGTTAACTCCCTTGTCTTAATTTGATCCTGATTTGCTTCTATGCAATTAGTATAGATAATGAATGTCAACACTATTGTTGTTTTCTTGTTCTATGCTAGTTAATGTTCTGTAAATCTATCTTTGCAGGTGTATATAAGTTTGAATCATAATTAATTATTGGATTTGAAGGGACTTGAATAAAACTTGTTGATAACTATTTATTAGATCAACTTTTATTCTAGTTTTGTTTTAATTATCAATGCATTAAGTGAACTATTTCCTAATGTATTGATACATCTAATTTTCAAGTGCATTTTTCATTATTAGGTTCAAGTATGCGCATGAGGTGTTCGAGTAACTATTTATGGAGATCATTTTTATTGCATATTTGCATAAACTGATACAAGTTATATGAACTATTTTTATAGTTTTTTAGGCATAGTTGAAACTTGAATCCAATTGCAGTCCTTTCGCCTCTTCTCTTTTAATCTTGCTCTCGATTGGGACAAGGATCTTGATCGAGATAGATTAGTTTTATTTTATTGTTTGAATCCTAGATTAAGTCCGCATATGCATTTAGTTCATTTTTAGTAGAGTCTCCTTATGCGGGAGCAAACCCCAGCGTGTAGTAAACGATTACTTTATTCAAGTAGTTGCAAGAAAGTAATTCCTTCTCCTTTGTCTGCTTATAACAACAAGAAAAATCTCACATTTGTGGGCAGAGGGCATTGTTAGAATTAGGTTTGTATATATATATTAGTTTAAGTTAGATTTACATTTAACTTAGGTTAGTTTTAGGAAAAGGGTAATTGCACCCATTTGAGCCAGTCGAAACCACCACCCCAAAGGAAAAGAGTCTAATTTGGAGCTCTGATCAGGTGGTCTCCCTAATGTTCATTTAGGTTATTTTGGCCATTAACACATCCCTGCAAGGATACCCAAGTGTAGAGGGCCTCAACTCACTTCTAAGTGAAGAGAGTTTGTGTAGAGTAAGCCTCATCAGTGGAAAAGTTATTGATGGTTAAGAAGTCACCTCTCCAAATGGTTCATTAGTGATTCAAGCACCAGAGCTTTCGCCCCAATGTGACACCCGTATTCCTTGTTCCTATGAATTTTATAATAATGAAATGGCCTGAAGTGTGGGACCACAAATCCATGATCTAATAGGAAAGATGAAAGATGAACCCAAGTGGGATTATTTGGCACCTTAAATTAATTTATGGTGTGAATAATGAGAAAAAGAAAAGAAGAGGAAATGTCCAAGAGGAACATGAAGAGACACGCAAGAATATTCCATGAGGAACATGGAGAGACATAAGAAAATAATAAAAATGGATTTGAATAACACTAGAATGGTTGGTTAGAGGAATTCAAGCTAACTTTTGGTTGAATGAAAGAAGCTTGCGGACATAATTTGAATTTTGGCAAGAAGCCAAAACTTGTGAATATGATTGCCAACTAAGTTTTCTTGTAGAAATATAGGTTGCAACTAGTCTATCGTTAATGGGTGGAAAATTGAAGTCCCACCTTCAATTCCAATTGTTGTTAAAATATCATTAAGTGTTATTAATTTGAGTTGTGAATATGATGCTTAGCTCCTTATTGAAATTTATGTATGTACCTGTGATAATTTTGCATGGTTGTAGGAAATTGTTGCAAAGAATTCAATAGGTAAAATATCTTAATTGATCTGTGAATTATATTGAAATTATTCCTTGAGGTTGTAAGTAATGTCTTGATTTTTATGTGCGAGTTAACATGCACATGTGGATATGCAAGGTTCAATGAGTACAATTGTTCTCATTTATGTTATAACTTTTCTTCTGTTGGGTTTTAGAATCTAAAAAAATTGTCCACGTCGAGGGGAAATCCCACTGATAATGTGGTAAAAAAAATCAGGTATTGGGTTGTTATATTTTAGGAGAAATAACCAGTGGAAGTGAGCCTTCCTTAATGCTCAAATAATTGTGAACCAAATAGAATTGTGTTGGTATTTTTGTTATAACCTTTCATCTATGAGGTTTCAGAAGTTGAAACTTGAATCATAGTGAGGTAAACTCCCACTGATCAGTTGGTTCAGTTTCCATAACTTGTATTGCTACAATTTAGGAGATATGCATTAAATCATTCACTATAATAGTTTGCATGCAAAGTGTTTGATTACATGCTTAAGTGTTTCAATGATTCATTGCATACAAATTATTTGATGAAATGCCCCAATGAAAATGTTATGTTGTGATTGGGGATAGTTTTTGTAGATAATACATGTTTAATTGTATGAAAATAATTTACATTATTAGTTTGCATGCAAAGCATTTGAAGAAATGATCAAATGATTTAATGAATTATTGCATACACATTGTTTGAGGAAATGCCCCAATGAGTAGTTGTATCATGGTTCGAGATAGTATTGTTGTGTAATAGTATTGTGTAGTTGATATTTGTTTAATTGTATATAAGGAATTCACTATATTAGACTGCATGCAAGGTGGTTGAAGAAATGCTTAAATGCAAATGTAATAGTATAGTAATTGTTTGAAGAAAAAGTAGTAGTATGGTAATTGTTCGAATAAAATGTTGTTTCGTTGATGGGATAGTATTGTTGTGTGATATTATTGTTGTAGTTGATCTATGCCTATTTGCATGCAAAAAATTTGCAAATTTACATGCAAAGAATTTGAAAAGTTTCATGCAAGGAATTTGAAAAGTTGCATGCAAAGAAATGGAAAAGTGGCATGATTAAGTGGCATGTTTTTTAGTTAGTATGTTACAAATGGAATAAGTGAAATGCTTGTAATTTAATCTCATACAAAATGTTTGACAAAAGGTATACAAGAGAAATGCTACTCAATTGTTTGGATACAAAATATTTTGAAGAAAGGTTTACTTGCAAAGTGCTTAACAAAATGCAAGAGAGATGAAAATCATGTTTTTGCAAGTGTGGTTAAGATAAACTTAGTATGGATACATGACCAAGTGATCTCATGTGATCCAGGAGATATTTGTAATGCCATGAATCTTTGTTCATCTAATATGTGTATAGTTGTAACTTTGGGTTTTCATTTTCAACTTTTGAGACTCCATTTCCATAATTGGACAATCGATATTAGGTCATTATAGTGCCTCCTTCTACCTAAGTGTGGACCATATGTGGTAACGAGGTATGTTACACCCAAGCCAGCTCCTGGTGGTTCAAAAACCTTCGCAAGAACTTGAGTGACTCTTCCAAAACCCATAGGTTTATCAATTCACAAGCTTCCAGTAAGTTCTTCTACCCTACAGGCAAGCCACTTCTCTCTCTATAGTGCTCCCACCTAGCAAGCCTCTGTGAGGGTTCATCATGTAGGTTTTAACCCCGTATAGAAATTACTTGCATACGAATTCTAAGACAGAAAATAACCAATGCGAGAGCATAACACATAAAACACATATACATAGAGATTTTCCCCTAGATCCCAAAACCGAGACTACCAAATTGATTTTTCATCATGATCCTTTCAATGCTACAATACATATTTATACATGCCAAAGCATCCAATACCATGGATCGAAAACCATCGCATCCAAAACCATGTGCAAAAAATCATGCACAAAACCATAGGTAAGTTCGCCCAACCTAATATAGGGTCCAAAAACAAAATTTTCCGGGGTGCTACCCGAACCCCATAGAGTGGGGTTACCTGCACCCCTCAAACCCCCTGTGACCCCCCCCCCGTTACACAATCGGTGCAACGAAGGGGGGGCTCTGCCCCCCTTCTAACCCCCCAGTTAACTATGTGGGCTAGTCGTGGAAAGAATATAACACAACCCAACATTCTCCCACTTGTTGTTTTCTTTCCACAGGGGGCTTTATCCAGCCCTACAACGCCCATTGTTTCTCTACACCAAGAGAATTTCTCAGAGCTCATAGATTTTTTCAATGTATCTGCAGTATTCTTCAAAGTGTCCACCTTTACTAGCAACACCTTTTTGTCTTCTATCATATCTCTCACAAAGTGATACTGAACATCAATGTGCTTTGTCTTTGAACGATATGCAGGGTTCTTTGCCAAGAAAATTGCACTTTGGCTGTCACAGTCTATCCTTATAGCTCCCTGTACTAACCCCATACTTGAACACAATCTCTCCAACCAAACTGCTTCCTTGCTTGCATGAGTGGCTGCCATGTATTCTGCCTTTGTAGTTGATAGTGCCACTACAGATTGTTTCTTACTCATCCAACTGATTGCACCTCCAAATAGGTTAAACACATACCCACTTGTAGATCTTCTTTGATCTATATCTCCAGCCTAGTCTGCATCAACAAAGCCACGAATATCCAACACTCTGTCCAAACCTGGTCTTCCTTGGTAGCACAAACCATAATCACTAGTGCCACGCAAATACCTAAAAACCCGCTTCACTGTTGTCCAATGCTCCTTCCCTGGTTTTGACATAAACCTTCTCAATACTCCCAATGCATGTGCAATGTCTCGTCTAGTATAGACCATTGCATAAATCAGGCTACTGACTGCACTTGCATATGGAACACGGGACATCTCCTCTTCCTCTTCTTGTGTCTTGGGACACTGTTCCACAGATAACCTCACACCTACAGGAATAGGAACCTTCACCGGTATACTATCATGCATATTAAACCTCTGCAGTATTGTCTCGACATACTTCCTCTGGTTTAACCAGAGCTTCCTCTTTTCCCGGTCTCTTTTAATTTCCATGCCCAAAATATAGTTTGTAGAACCAAGACCTTTCATGTCGAATTTGGAGGACAATTGGGTCTTCAAATCCTGGATAATTTCTTTGTCATTTCCAGCCAGCAACATATCATCCACATACAAGACCATATAAATAACACGGTCCCCAATTAATTTAAAATACACACAGTGATCCACTTTTCTTTTGGTGAAGCCAAGTCCCCGTATATATGTATCAAATTTCTGATACCACATCCTTGGTGACTGTTTTAACCCATACAAAGACTTCTTTAACTTGCATACCAGTTCTTTCTTACCCTTCACTGCAAAACCTTAAGGTTGCTTCATGTAGGTCTCCTCTTCTAGATCCCCGTGAAGAAATGTTGTCTTCACAATCCATCTGTTCTACCTCAAAATCAAAAGCAACAGCAACATATAAAAGTAATCTAATATAAGTTACCTTGGCAACAGGAGAAAAAATATCACCAAAATCAATTCCTGGCACCTGGGAATAACCTTTTGCTACCAACCGAGCTTTGTATTTCTCCACTTTTCCTTCTGCATTTGTCTTCTTCTTGAACATCCATTTGCTGCCAATGGGTTTCCTTCCAGCCGGCAACTCCACCAGATCCCAAGCATCATTTTTGTGCAAAGATGCCATTTCATCAACCATGGCCTCTTTCCAGAGTTTTCCATCCTCTGAATCTACTACTTCCTTCACAGGTCTGGTATCATCATCAGTAATAGATAAAGCAAAATTTGAACAGAAAGCAGATGGACTATACCTTTCTCGCTGCCTTCTTTCTCGAACTGATCTTCTCACACTTGGAGTTTGTGGCTCATCATCTTCTAATTCCTCCTCTAATGTAGAGTCTAATTCTTCCTCCTTTAGCTCAAACTCTATCTTCTCAGGTTCCTTTGGTTGGACTTCGTGTTTAATAACATCTTTCACCTCTCTGAACACCACATCTTAGTTGTACACAACCTTCCTTGTTACTGGGTTCCAAAGCTTATAACCCTTTAAACCATCCTTATACCCAATAAAGATGCACTTTTCAGATTTACTATCCAACTTGGTTCTTTTCTCCTTTGGAACATGTACATATGCGTCACATCCAAATACCCTCAGATGTGAAAGAGAGGGTTTCTTACCAGTCCATACCTCTTGTGGAGTCTTATCCTCCAACACTGATGAAGGTGATTTGTTGACCAGGTAACATGCTATCTCCACCACCTCTGCCCAGAATTCTTGTCCTAACCCGGCACCACTGAGCATGCTTATTGCCTTTTCCATCAACGTCTTGTTCATTATTTCTGCAAATCCATTTTGCTCAGGTGTGTATGGAGTAGTCCTCTGTCATGCTATACCACACTTCTTACAGAATTCCTCAAATTCCTTACTACAAAACTCTCCACCGTTAACTGTCCTCAGCACCTTTATCTTCTTCTCTGTCTGGTTTTCCACCAGAGCCTTAAATTCTTTAAACCTATCAAAGACTTCAAATTTCTTCTTAAGGAAATATATCCATGTATTCTTTGAGAAGTCATCTATAAATGATACATAGTACACAGACTTACCCAGTGAAGGAACATTCACAGGTCCAAACACATCACTATGCACAAGCTCTGATATATGTTTCGCCCTCTTACCACCAGAGGCGAAACTCACCCGATTTTGCTTCCCATATACACAATTTTCACAAAAATCAAAATCTAGAGAGTTATTAATCATACCTTCTACCATACCTTTACCATGAAGTATTCGAAGGCCCTTCTCTCCAATATGTCCAAGCTTTTGATGCCACAGCATGGTCTTCTCTCCAGAGACCACTATATTTTCTGCTCCACTTTCAGGAACCATAGAGTTGTTGCACCCATCAACAACAGTGCTACCTTGCAGCTTGCACAGAGTTCCAATTCGAACTCCCCGCATCAATACCAATGCCCCCTGAACCATCTTGCAGGTATCCTTCTCGAACGCTGTTTTTTCACCTGCATCATCCAGCTCGCTTACAGAAATTAGATTTTTGGCTAATGCAGAACACCCGAAAGTGTTCTAACCCTTCCACCTTGCAACACAACTTTACTTTTCCGCGACCAACGATTCTAGCCTTCCTGTCATCCCCCAAGAAGACATCACCACCATCATATTTCTCATACTCGCAGGACCACTCTCTATGGGGAGTGAAGTGAAAGGATGCACCTGAGTCAATCAACCATGCCTCATGATCTACATGTGTACTTGAAGAAGCCAAGTACACATCCCCACCTTCATCTGAGATGGTTTTTGCCTTTGCAGAAGGAGCATCATCAAATCCCTTTCCTTTATCAGGAACATTAGATTTACAGTGCCTTTTGTAGTGCCCTTCCTTTCCGAATTTCCATCACACCACCTTTACAAGTTTTCCTGGAGATTTAGATCTCCCACTCGATGACTTATTTTAGTTTTTGTTCTGGGACCGTCCTCATATAGACAAGGCATCACCATTCTGGCTCTCCATATTTTTCCGTCTCATCTCCTCCATCAACAAGGATGAGACTATTTCATTAAACTGCAAGGCAATTATATTGCTACCTATTGCAATAACCAGACTATCCCACGAATCTGGTAGAGAACACAACAAGCTAATGCACTTGTATTCATCTGAAATTTTAATATCAACAAATAATAACTGACTTACCACAGTATTAAATGTGTTCAAATGCTCTGTCATCGAGTCTCCATCTTTCATCCTCAGGTTATACAAATTTTTCCACAGGAACAGTTTATTCACCAAAGACTTAGATTGGTACAAAGTCCCTAACTTGTCCCACAAAGCCTTCGTCGTAGCTTCCCCTAATACATTCAGCAATATTGAATCCGAGACACACAATCGTATTATGCTCTTTGCCTTCTGATCCAACCTTTTCCATTCTTCATCGGAAACTCCCGTTGGTTTAGTATCCAGATCTACCGCAATCCATTGACCTTTATCCATCAATAGATCCTCCATCTTGAGTTTCCACAACTCAAAACTCTGACCATTAAATTTCTCGATCTCTATCTTTCCACTGATCGCCATCTTCTTTTACCACCAGAATCAATCTCACAGATCTCCCACTGAACGGGGTCTACCACTGGCCTGAGCAAAACCCCTCAGCAACAAAGGCATCCCCTTGAAGCCAAAACAACTTTGATACCAAATGTAGGTTTTAACCCCGTACAGAAATTACCTACATACGAATTCTAAGACATAAAAAATAAACAATGCAAGAGCATAACACATAAAACACATATACATAGAGATTTTCCCCTGGATTCCAAAACCGAGACTACCATCTTGATTTTTCGTTATGTTCCTTTCAATGTTACAATACATATTTATACATGTTGAAGCATCCAATACCATGGACCGAAAACCATCGCGTCCAAAACCATGGATCGAAAACCATCGCGTCCAAAACCATGTGCGAAAAATCATGCACAAAACCATAGGTAGGTCTGCCCAACCTAATATAGGTTATTTGCACCCCTCAAACCCCTTATGACCCCCCCCCCCCCCCCAATCAGCGCAACGAAGGGGGGGCTCCGCCCCCCTTCTAACCCCCTAATTAACTATGTGGGCTAGTCGTGGAAAGAATATAACACAACCCAACACATCAACTAGTTACTTTTTAAGAGTTTGATATGTGTTTTCACCTCTGCCCTTCCTGGAATTTTTCTTACAACGTTCTCATTGTGTCCTCCCTATTTTTTTTCCTATGTGTATGCACCCCCGAGTAATAAGAAATCGTTCTTCCTCCTTCCATTTTCTCCATGCGTGAGCTCGAGTGAGAAAGAATCTCTTATCCCCTCCTTTTTTTAATACTCTAACCATCTATCTCATTTTCCAGCTCCACGCCAGTTAACCACTAGACAATGCAATCCATACCTCTCCTTAAATTTGTGTCATTTTGTTGCTTATGGTTGGATTTTAAAGGACACCTCGGCCTATCCTCTTCTTTCAGTTTAATTTATTCCCTAGCTACCCATTTAAAATCACTTAGCCAACCAAGACTAATTTTTAAAACAACATTTCCCTCAAGCAATCTCCTTCCCTAAGAACTATGGAATATGTGTCCCTCCTCTCAGCCTTTAATTAATTACAATTTATTTGCAAGGGAAAATATTAACTGGGGAATGTCACAGTTTCCACTCCCTTTGGTGGGGGACACCATTCTTGGTGTTCAATAACCATATACAACAAAACATGTTATAGAACAACCATTGTTGATTATGGAGCTTTATATACATAGCTTTGTACAAAATTTACATTGTATTTACACTTACTTCTACTCATCAATTAAGAAAGGATATGTTGCCTGCATCTAGTCAGCGATTTTCCACATGGCTTCCTCGGGCCCAAAGTGCCTCCACTACACTTTAAATTGCTCAATTGCTTAATTATGGAGAATGATTTGCCTCTGATCCATGATTCATAAAGTTTTCAGTAGCAACTCTCCCTTTGGTTCTATCTATAACAAAAACTAATCAATCATATGATTAGCATCCTGCATATATCTTTTAAGCAATGAAACTTGGAAAACATAATGCACTCTAATTGATAGAGCCAAAGCCAACCTATGTGCCACTGGCCCTATTCTTTTGAGCACTTCAAAAGGCCCACAAAACCATGGCACCATCTTGATGCAAGTCCCAAATTTCAAGGAGCTTTTCTTGGGTCTAACTCGCAAGGAAACATGCTCCCCAACTTGAAACTCTTTGTGAGCACTATGTTGGTTCACTTAGCTCTTCTACTTGTCTTGTGCCACCTTTAAATTTTTTCTGATGGTTTGCATTTCTTGCTCCATGTCTTTCAACATATTAGGCCCAATGAGGACCATATTCGCTAGATCTCTCTAGTTGATACGAGTGTTACAACCCCTCCCATAAAGTGCTTCAAATGTGCTCATTCTTAACGACTCTTGATACCCATTGTTATATGAAAAATTTGTAAGTGGAAGGTATTCTTCCCACTCCTTGAGTTGGTGCATTACATATATTCTTAGCATATTTTCAAGAATGTTATTTGTTCTCTCTATTTTCCCATCAGTCTGAGGATGGTATGATGTGTTAAATGCTAGCTTTGACCCTAAGCTTGCAAACAAATCTTTCCAAAACCTTGAAGTAAATTTGGCATCTCTATATGATATGATTTTCTTGGGAAATCTGTGTAACCTCACAATCTCCTTAATGAAAACTTGATCTGCGTCACTACATGAATTTGTCAATTTAATGACCACAAAGTGAGCCACCTTGCTCAACTTTTAAACCACTACCATGATTGTGTCATGTTGTTTTGAAGTTATTAGCAGTCATGTAATGAAGTCCATCGAAATCACTTCCCACTTCCATTCTGGGATGGGAATAGACTGCAACAAGCCAATTGGGTGCTTGCACTTAGCCTTCGCTTATTGGCACTCTATGCATTTGGAGATGAAATCAGCCACCTCTCTTTTTAAAGTTAGGCAGAAATAAATTTTCTCGATGGTTGTCAATGTATTTTGGTAACCTGGGTGGCCAGAATACAACTTGGCATGAAACTCATTTAATACGAGTTTCTTCAAATCATTGTTATATGGAACATAAAATTCGCTTTAGAATTTAACCAACCCCTTTTTGGTAAGGAAATAGTTGTTATCTTCATTGCCTTGAGAGCCTTGTTGTAGCTTCCCTTTTAATTGTTGACACTTTTAGTCCTACTACCCAACATTTTTTATCTTTTCTTCAAGATCAATTCTATAGGAAATTATAGTTGATATATGATGTGTTCTCACCCTCCTGCTAAGTGCACCAACCACTCTACTTTCCTTTCCTTTTATATATTTGATTTCGAAGTCAAATTTGTTAAGCGTGGCCAACCATCTAGCTTACCTTGCATTTAACTTGCACTATTCAATTAAATACTTCAGCCCTCCATGATCAGTCCTTATAGTAAACTTCCTACTAAGAAGGTAGTGTATCCACATGTTAATGCATGGATGTTGTTTGCCAACTCCAAATCATGAGTTACATAATTCTACTCATGCTCATTCAACTTTCGGGATTCATAGGAGACCACTTGGCCTTCCTAAATCAAGACTCCACCATGTCCCTCCTTGTAGGCATAAATACATACAATGAAATCCTTTTTAGGATTTTCTATTCTTAACACTAGTGCATTGGTAAACAACTGCTAAAGCTAATTGAAGCTTGCAACACAATCAACTGTCCATTTGAACCTCTTTCCTTTCTTTTGAAAAGTGGTAATTGGACAACCAATCTTGGAGAAATTCTTAATAAATCTCCTATAATATCCTGCCAGACCCATAAAGGACCTAGCTTCAGCCACATTTCTAGGTGTTGACCATTCCATGATAACCTTGACCTTCTCGGGATCAACTACTACTCCCTCTCTTGAGAAAATGTGTCCCAAGTAATGAATATGTGACTGAAATAAGTTTCACTTTCTAAGCTTTGCATAAAGCTTATGCTCTCTTAGAAATTGTAGTATTGTTGCTAGGTGTTCTTGATACTCCTCCTTAGTCTTTGAATAGACCAAAATGTCATCAACGAAGACTATGACAAACTTATCCAGATAGGGGCACAACATGTTGTTCATAAGGCACATAAAGGTTGCAGGTGCATTGGTATGCCCAAAAGGCCCTACCACAAATTCATAATTACCATACCTTATTCTAAAGGTTCTTTTATGGATATCCTCATCCTTTATACACATCTGATGATAGCCTGATCTCTGATCAGTTTTGGAAAAGACTTATACTCCTCTCAACTGGTCGAATAAATCATCGATTCACAATAATGGATACATATTCTTGATGGTCACTTTGTTTAGTTTTCGATAATCAATGCACGACCTAAGTGTGCCATACTTCTTAACAAACATAACTGGTTCTCCCCATGGAGACATACTCAACCTTATGCATCCCTTGTCCAGCATCTCCTTGAGCTGTAACTTCAACTCAACTAATTTTGGAGTGATCATTATATACAAAGCTTTGGATGCTAGAGATGCTCTTGGCATTACTTCTATAGAAAATTTTACTTTTCAGTGAGGAGGTAAACTAGGAATTTATTCAGGCAATTCATATGAAAATTGTTTTCAAATAGGGTATTTCCTCACGACATCATTGTCATTATTATCAACACTGTAACTAGCTTTAGCGTTGCTGTATATTTGAACGACAAATAGAAGTCATCATTTTCTATGGATTCTCTTGGCTTGCATAGTTGAAATTTATCTCACAAAGGCAGGTTTTAGTTTTCCACGTAATACTCTAGGCTCTCCAGCTTCTTCCAAACATTCAATGGTATTCTCAAAACAATCTACCTTTGTTCTATACGCATATAGCCAGTCCATGGCTAGTAATACGCTATATACTCCCAATGGTAGTACATTGAGGTTTGAAACTATCAACGACCCATTTAATTCGATTGGACAAGCCTTCATCCAATACTCAACTCTTATTTTCATCCCTATGACCAGTTGAACTAGCCAAGACTCGTCGCATGCTTCCTTATTTAATGCACAATTTTCAACAACAACATGATTGATGTAACACAAATTTGAAGTAGGGTCCATCGAAATGGAAATGTTTTAGTCATGGAGCATGCATTTCATCTCTATAGTCTTTACCTAAAAATCAGCTTGGTGATTATCCACTGTTGCATAAATTATGGGTATACTTTGAGCTACTTCCTTGACTCTCTCTGCCTCATGTGCATTATATAGTTTTGGGTCATCATGCTTGTGCTATGGGAAATCTTTCGTTAGGTGATTTCCTCCAAAAGTCTAGCACTTATATGGACCCTTCTCATGACTTTTGCTTCATCCTGAATAAAATGGCCTTTGCTGGCAGCGTTGAACTTCTGTTGGTTTTTGTGATTAAGAGGGGTCTCACTTGATCCCTTGGTTACCTTTTTCCTTTTTCCCTTAGACTTGACATTTCCCTTGAATCTCCATTCTGATTTATATTCATGCCTACACCTAGAATACTCATAACAATGCTTTAGTTTCCAAATTGTGCCTTCCAATGTCTATAGCTCATCAAATTCGATCATATCCTTGAAAGGTTGTGGCAGACCACTAACATACCTATGAATATTTGCTTTCTCTTCCTTAAGGTAGGTAACATACCTCATAAATTCTAGGAATTTGTGGAGTAATCATCATATTCCATTTTTCCCAGTCTAAGCTCATAAAAATCCTTCGCTTTGCTATCAAGTAGCCTCAGATAAATATTTTATCTTGAAATACACCTCAAACTATTTCCGAGACAATTATTCTTCCCTTATGCCCCTTATGTTTTCCAGATCTTCCCGCCATATATCAGCCTTGCCTCTTATGCTAAAAGTAGTTACCTTTGCCTTCATGTTTTCTAAATAATCGTGGATCCGGAAGAACTTCTTCATTCCAACAGTCACGCTTTGACATCCTCTGATTTCCTCATTTCGTCATCAAAGGTAGGAGTTTTAACCATTTTAAACTCCTTTGGTATATATACTCTTTCTTCTTCCCCCATGGTGATGATGATTATGGTGACAATTGTTGGCATTATGATACAAGTGTTGTCCTTGATGGCAACTCACTCAGAGACAGGTACAAGTGATGGCAACTCGATCAGAGGACAGATCTCAGTACAGCAGGACAAGAAAGAGATATACGCAGGTTCATTAAGGAGAATCAGCGTGTACACGCAGGTTGGCTTCAGCAAAAGCGCGTACATGTGGAAAACTTATCTTTGGTCCGTGGCGGTTAGTCCTTGGAAGTTGTGCCTATGGTTTTGGACCATGGTGTCTCGACGGATGTGTTGATCCCTAGTTTTGAAGATGATGGTATTGTGTTACTATGGTTTTGGACCGTGGTATTGTGAAGGGCCTAAGGCTATATAAGGAGAAGATCATTAGGCAAAGAGATGTAAGTAAGGTGTGAGTGTGTGTGTGTGATGAAGATCTGAGGAAGTGTGAGATCCAAGTGCTGGTTATGGGTTGGTGATCTGAACCAAGGTTTCACTCATGTGGAGGATGATGAATGATGGAACGAGATCTCAAGGCTTGGAAGGATTATCTTCCTATGGTATGACTGTGGATAGACTAGATCTATTGACGCATGTTTATTGTTATGATCTGGGTATGTTTTGATGTCTGATATAGTTGCGGAGTTATAAGTTAGAATTTGCAGATCTGTACGCGGGTTGGTTTTGGTAAAAGAGTGTATACACGCAGGTTGGGCTCGTCGAAGTAGCGTATACAATGTGAAGTATGATATTTGTAGATGGAGTTGGATCTGGTTGTTGTTATGATGTTGACAGGGTTTCAGTGATTCAATATTGGGTGTTTCAGTGATTGATGATGCAGGTTGTACTACAATGTTGATTGTCTTATGGATCCAGTCTGAAAATTGATGAAACGTGGTCCCGGGAAGATCGTAGGCCGGCACCTACGTACTGGTAAACATATCAGCCAGTACAAGAGCCAGGGGGTTGTAGCTCCCTTCCAGTAGCAGCTGGAAAACGAGTAAAGGTTGGAGCATTCTGTAGGTAGGCACCTACGTACTAGTAAATGGATCGGCTAGTACAAGAGCTATGAGGGTTGTAGCCCTCTGCAGGTTGTAGCCTGTGTGCTGGTAAAGGACTGTACCAGTACATTGTAAAAGAAGTTTCTTATTAAAGAAGAAAGAGACGAATTGCAGCAGGTGGTTTTCACCCACATTGGGTTTCCACCTTATATCATGGTGTTCATGTGTGTGGCTTTTATGTGATGATCTGTTCTGTTATACTGCACCTGTTTACTGTTAATGTGGTTAATAATGTTCTGATGCATTTACTGAAGATAAGCTAACTAAATCATAAGATCTCTGGATATACGCTAGTTGCTTTAGACACAGTAGCGTGTACACGCGGGTTCACTTAACTGAAGTAGCGTATATGTTCCTGAGTATTGAAAAAGTTTTATTGATCTGATAATACTGATTCACCCCCCCCCCCTCTCAGTATTATTTCCAACAATTGGTATCAGAGCAGGTCCTTCAGAGAAGCTTGATCGCTTGAAGGAGATTCGTAGAACAATGGGGAAGAAAGCGCGTCAGAAGAAGAAGACAGCTCAAAGGAACAATGACAACCTGTCGTTGAGTGGAAGCAAGAATTCAAATCCTGAATCACCCCAGAATGAAGATGGACAAGCAAATGAAGCATCAGATCAAACCATAGATCAGCAAGATCTACCTAGCAAAAAGGAGAATGCCCTCAAAGAAGAAATCATCATATTAGAAGATCAGTTGGAATGTGCATCCAGAATTCGACAAATGCTGCTAGCACTGAATAAAGAGCAAGAAAACGAGATCCTCAAACTAAGGCATCAGCTTGATGAAGGAAGGAAAGCTGAAGAGACCTTGAAGAAGCAATGTCTGGAAAAAGAAGAACAACATTAAGTTGAGGTAAATATCTTGAAAAGTAAATTAGAAGAAAAAGATAAACTATTACGATTTCAAGATAGTACTAAGATCTTGGATGATATTCTTAGTAGTCAAAGGTCCCCTGCTACCAAAACTAGTCTTGGTTTTCATGAGTCTATTGAAGATGAATCTGGTTCACAAAGTAAGACAAGAATCTCTAATGCAAAATCTGAAAGGCTCAACAAGGAGATGAAAGGACAACCCCATCAACAATCAAGGAAAGAGACTCCTCAAAGAAAATCTTTTACTCCTCCCATGAATAATGTTGAATGTTATGTATGTAATAATCTTGGACATGTTGCAGCCATATGTAGAAGAAGAAGGTTTCAAGACCATCATGCAGAAAGATCATCACATTCAAGGTACTTTAATGGATATTGCTTTTCTTGCAATATGTTTGGCCACAAAGCTGCTGATTGCTATAGGAGGAATATGAAACATGTAAGATGCTATGCATGTAACAAGTTTGGACATAGAGCAAAAGATTGCAGGAACAAAGCTCATGATAAGAAGAAATCATCAACATGCTTGAAGATATGAAAGAAGAAGGAAGTTCAGTCAGAAAGATGTGGCACAGCACAGGGTACTCAGCACAGCACAGACATAACAGACTCAGGGGGAGCTGAAGGTGTAAAACTTCAGTGGTCGAATTCTCATACGCAAGTTTAATGAAGGGAAGACGCGTATATACGCGAGTTTCACACTGCAAAGTCGCGTATATGTCAGTTTGTGAAAAAGTAGTGGGGACAGACTCAGAAAAGGGGTCTTATATGATCCAGTCCTATATATGCTCTATTGGTTAACAATTACAGTCTACTGAGGATGTCTGGAAATGTCTTGATACTTATGGCACAGGCTCAGGGGGAGCATATACTTCAAATAATGCATTGTTGGCATTATGGTTAGAAGTTGTTGATAAAGTCTATGAAGCTAAATGATACATCTTGTTGTTTGATCAAAGGAATGGTATTGCAGGCTGATGCTTATGGTACAGATCATAATGCTGCTGGTGGCTTTCATAAGTCTTGGTCTAGATATTTCATCACTATGTCATGTATCTCTTTTGTGATATCTCTTTTATGATGTCAAGGTCATGTAACGGCCTATGCCTGGGATGAATAATGTAATGTTCATGTATTATCATGAGTAAACTCTTAATGTATCTCCACATGGTTAGGTGGATGAGTCAATATTGGTATATCCCCACTAGGTTGGGTGATGAATGTATGTATTGAGTCTTTTGGTGATAGGAAGGTCTTCTATGATGTATAAGTCTTTGTTCTTCTTGAAGAACATCTTTTGCAGATCTTGCCTACAGTCAAGGGGAGCATGAACAGCACAATTCAGCAAGAGCAGGATGGATCGATTGGTACACTTTGGCATACACAAAGGGGGAGCACATTTGGAGATTTCAGCAGGTACTCAGGGGGAGTATGGACAGCAGAAGGTATACCAAAGAAGAGAATATCTTGGTCCACCCTTTTCCCTTGATGTCAAAGGGGGAGAGTGACTTGGTGTGGTGGTTGCCATCAAGTCCAAAGGGGGAGATTGTTGGCATTATGATACAAGTGTTGTCCTTGATGGCAACTCACTCAGAGACAGGTACAAGTGATGGCAACTCGATCAGAGGACAGATCTCAGTACAACAGGACAAGAAAGAGATATACGCAGGTTCATTAAGGAGAATCAGCATGTACACGCAGGTTGGCTTCAGCAAAAGCGCGTACATGTGGAAAACTTATCTTTGGTCCGTGGCGGTTAGTCCTTGGAAGTTGTGCCTATGGTTTTGGACCATGGTGTCTCGACGGACGTGTTGATCCCTAGTTTTGAAGATGATGGTATTGTGTTACTATGGTTTTGGACCGTGGTATTGTGAAGGGCCTAAGGCTATATAAGGAGAAGATCATTAGGCAAAGAGATGTAAGTAAGGTGTGAGTGTGTGTGTGTGATGAAGATCTGAGGAAGTGTGAGATCCAAGTGCTGGTTATGGGTTGGTGATCTGAACCAAGGTTTCACTCATGTGGAGGATGATGAATGATGAAACGAGATCTCAAGGCTTGGAAGGATTATCTTCCTATGGTATGACTGTGGATAGACTAGATCTATTGACGCATGTTTATTGTTATGATCTGGGTATGTTTTGATGTCTGATATAGTTGCGGAGTTATAAGTTAGAATTTGCAGATCTGTACGCGGGTTGGTTTTGGTAAAAGAGTGTATACACGCAGGTTGGGCTCGTCGAAGTAGCGTATACAATGTGAAGTATGATATTTGTAGATGGAGTTGGATCTGGTTGTTGTTATGATGTTGACAGGGTTTCAGTGATTCAGTATTGGGTGTTTCAGTGATTGATGATGCAGGTTGTACTACAATGCTGATTTTCTTATGGATCCAGTCTGAAAATTGATGAAACGTGGTCCCGGGAAGATCGTAGGCCGGCACCTACGTACTGGTAAACATATCAGCCAGTACAAGAGCCAGGGGGTTGTAGCTCCCTTCCAGTAGCAGCTGGAAAACGAGTAAAGGTTGGAGCATTCTGTAGGTAGGCACCTACGTACTAGTAAATGGATCGGCTAGTACAAGAGCTATGAGGGTTGTAGCCCTCTGCAGGTTGTAGCCTACGTGCTGGTAAAGGACTGTACCAGTACATTGTAAAAGAAGTTTCTTATTAAAGAAGAAAGAGACGAATTGCAGCAGGTGGTTTTCACCCACATTGGGTTTCCACCTTATATCATGGTGTTCATGTGTGTGGCTTTTATGTGATGATCTGTTCTGTTATACTGCACTTGTTTACTGTTAATGTGGTTAATAATGTTCTGATGCATTTACTGAAGATAAGCTAACTAAATCATAAGATCTCTGGATATACGCTAGTTGCTTTAGACACAGTAGCGTGTACACGCGGGTTCAACTGAAGTAGTGTATATGTTCCTGAGTATTGAAAAAGTTTTATTGATCTGATAATACTGATTCACCCCCCCCCCCCCCTCTCAGTATTATTTCCAACAACAATAATGCAAGCTTCTATGAGTGTCGCCATTCTACTACTCATGGGTGCCAGAATTATTTGTAGGAGTTCTCAACAGACTTACTAATTTCATGGTGTCTTCACTGGACGACCAATGCCTCTTTTTGTATTTTCTTTAATTTTCCCCATTGGTTTTTTCTTCCTACCCCAATGGGCTTCGTATGTCTCTATGGTTGACCCCCAATTCATGCTTTCTCTACCTTTGCATATATGATAAGATTTGTAGTATGACTGCATTGACTTCAACTTACTTTTCTTGCACTCTGATAAGCCTCCCATTGTCAACTTTACAAATCCTTATTTGTGCTCTCAGGCTTCTCAACGTGTCCATATAATCAAGAGAGTATACCCCTCCTTTTTGCTCAACTAATATTTCCTCTTTATGTCCATGTTGTGATTGGTCGGAGCTATACTGCACCATTTTACTATGATTTCCTTAGTCTGTTGGTTCTATGTTGTACCACCCCTTTTTTCATGTGGTCCTTATGCTTCATCTCTTCGAGCCTTAGTATCTTTTATGTGTTATCATACACCCATATAAATGTTAGATATTAACAAAATTTAGTTGCATAATAAACACCATCACCTTGGCTTGTTGATGGAAATTTGTTGGTGCATAGCTAGCTACAACATTACACCTTGATTAGCACATTAGTATCAATAAAATCAAATACATTGTTAGTTCCATGTCACAAGCATACAAAGATGCACAAAACCTTACACACAATCCATTCACAACAACAATCGGGCTTCTAATACCTTTTTGAAGGCTCGAGATTCTCTGCCTACAACATTTTTAGGGAGACCACCTGGTCCGAACCTTAAAGCAACTCATTTTCCGTTTGGAATGGTGGTTCCAACTTGTTTAACTAGGTCCAGTTACCTCTTCCCTATTGCTATCGGTTTAAGATGTTTCTTTAGTTACCAATAGGTAGGGATGTCGAATTAATTCTTCTTGCTGAGCAGGCAAGAGAATGACCCTTAATTTGTTTTAATGGCATAGCCAAACCACTCTAAAGTTTTTCCTCTTAAAAATAGGACTTATAGAATGCCAAAGGTATGATAACACATGCAAGATCTAGTATAATATGTAATTAATCTAACCTATCTCGATTGAAGGAAAGGAAAATCCTTCTTTCAATCGAGAGACAATTAACTTAGCAGGGAAAAGAAGCTTTAAAGAATTGGAATTAAGATGAAGGAATTAGATCAAGTAGTTAGATCACAAGATCTGATTCCTTATTAACAAAAATACTAACAATCAAACACTTAGTAAATAGTTACATAAGTGCATATTGAAAATATATCTAATTCCTTATTTATCATATGCATAAGAACTGAAAAGGTTCATGATGAATTACTGAATTAATTCAAATAAGACATCATGTATGCAAGCAAACAATTATTATCCTAAATCGTAAGATAGCTTGCCGATCTAAGATTATAGCTATGTGTTCCTATGTATATTTGAGTTTTCAAATTATATTTAAGATCAAGTTTGTAGAATAGTCTAATCAAACTTTTAAATGAATTAAGAATTAAAACTCAACAATAGTGCATTAAGCCAACAATTAATTCATACATCTGTATATGTAAATTGAAAATTTTAGAAAGAATTTGCATCCATGAATTCAACAAACAGTGGTGTTATATGAAAATCACTGAAACAAATATTTATTAATAAAAGAAAATTGAAAATACAAAACCTCACAGTATGGCAGTAGTGCACATTTCTATAGGTCTGCAATCGATCTCTACTTGCAGAAATGGCCTCCTCCTTACAACATTAGTACATAATAAAAAAGAGTTTCTCCACAAACAGATGAAAGCACTGCAATATAGAGTCTTCTTCCCCTGGGATTCCTCTCACCTACAACTCTAAATCCTCATTACAATAGTGTTTTTAGGAATTCAAGAATTGCAGAGCAGGGAAGCTCTTAATACATTCTACAATCTATTATTTATAATATTTACAAAAATAATTCTCAATCAGAAAGTTATTGAAAAATAGTTTTGCTCAAGCAATTTTCATTGGCCCAAGATACCATTCTTCTCTTGCTGAAACATTCTCATTTATTGAAACTTTCTTCTTTTCATCTCTTCAACTATTTCCTTGCAAAAAAACAAATCCAAATTAAATTAAAATACAAAATCAAATCGAAATACCAAATTTGGAATAAAATATCTTCAATCAAACATAATTAAATAATTAAATGAAAAGGAAATCTGAGTTTTCTATTGATGTCTGTGAGGATCTAATTGGTTAAGGAAAACATAGATGAATGAATATGCACTCAGTTGAGGTTGTGGGCAAATGAAAATGCAAAAAATAAAAGTCAGAAAATTAATTTTGTTTAAAAATTCGGAGCTTGACCTTCTGCTGAATTTTAGACCCATTAAATGATCAAATCTGGTAATGAAACCACTTCAAAAATAATCTCCGTGAGCTTCATTTGGCCAAGTAAAACTCAATTTATGAGCCTCTAAAGTTAATAAGTCAAAACTGTCAAAATTCTGGAAATTTTGTTTCCTAGACAAAAATGGAATTTTTAAATTAAATTATAATACAATTAAATTACAATTATTTATTAATTAATACTAATGTGATTATAATTATGTTATTAATCTTAATTAATTATAAACATGATTTAATTAATATAAAAAATGATTTAAAAATTAATTACAATATGATATAAATATATTTACATTATAATTAAGTTATATTATAACTAACCACTTCATATCAAAATCCAAAACAAACTAATAAATTCAACCAAATAAATAATTAATGTGATTTGGTGTAAGTATGAATGGAGTGGTGGAGAGGTGTTAGTGAGGAGAGGGATAAGGTAGGTGAGTGGAGAGTGTAAGGTAAGGAGGAGGAATAAGGAGGTGAGTGGAGAGTGAGGTGGTGGTGAGGTAGGTCCGAGGATGGAGTGGATGGAGTGGGAGTCATAAGGAGGTCAAATCAAAACTTTAGGATAAAGAAAAATAGTCGTTGTATAATTTTGAAAATCGTAATTTTTTGCGATATGCGATATCGCATCGCATTTTTTGATCGCATCGTATTTTTTATTGCATTTTTAAATTGAGATTTTTGGAAGGAAAGAGGTGATGTAAAGTGGGGCTTACGTGGAATTAAAAATTCTACAAATTGAACTACAACCACTTTGCAATTTTGAGATTTCGGTTTTGGCAATTTGTTTTAAAATAATAAATTGGATTAAATTACTGAGATCCCGAAGCGCATTTTTCAACTGTTCTATAATTTGGCTGGGTCATTTTGTAGGACCGTTGTGAAAATGAAAATATTAGTAAAAATAAAATAAAATTCTAAGTAAAATTAATCTATTGATATAGGCAAAATGTACAAGGAGGCTCCGGCCTCAGCGGTGCTGGGTCAATGGAATGACCATTCTATTCTTCCAAACTTGAAAATGAGACTGCCCCAGAAGGGGAAACCAATCCCGGCCCAAAATTGAAAAGTTTCAGCTGCCCACGCAGGGGCTATAGTTCTCATATACAAAAAATTGGAGTTAAGACTGAGTAAATCAAAACTGGATTCAGACTTGACCATGTTTAGTCGACCAGTGGGGACAAAATTCCAAGCTATTACAACCAAGAAGGAAAAAAAGACTGTAAAAAGACTAGACAGGATGCAAAACAACAAAAGACAGGTGACAAAGCTGAACAGAACCCAGTTACTGCTCGCCACGTGATCTGGTGGCCAGCTGCTTGGTTTCCTCGGTAGGTTCCTCCTCCACAATCGGACACCACCCGTAGACTTCAGAGCCTGTGTATTCTGCATGTCCGCCACCTGCGCTATCCTCAAGTTGAATGCCCTTATCCTTTCGGTGGGTTTCGTTTTCCATAGTTCGCGGATTGCTGCTTGAGGGGAGGTCCTTATCTGTTGTCGGAAGTTTGGAGCTTGGCTCCCCTGGTTCGAAATTAAAAGAAGGAACTTGGCTGAAATCCCTGTTGGACGAAGGTTCTGAATTGGACGCAGAGAATTCCTTAAAGCCCACGGTGATGGTGACCATAATTCTCGGCTTGTTCAGGGTGCTTTGAAATTGGAAGTGAGCTTGCTGGGAGGAGGCGTTGGTCGCTGCATGCAGGGGGATGCTTCCAGAGAGACGTGCCCCGCTGGAGCTAGTTCTTCCTTGCCCGCTTCTCGTGTTCGGATATCTGCCATGGGGGCTGGGATTGGAGAGGGTAGGGGACAGGGAAACTGAAGGGGAAGAAGAGGCAGGGGGGGACGATAGCTGGCCCGCGGAGCACCACCGCGATTGCCTCCGCGCCTGCTGCTCAATCTGTGGCGATATCTCATGGGGCTAATGGAGAGAGGCTCCGCGGGAGGAAGAAGACAGGGTTCCGTTGAATTCACAGGCGTAGCAGAGGAAGGAGATGGGAACTCAGACCGCTGATGGCAGAGAGGGGAATGGGAGTGGTGAATACCATTGTCCAAGTCTATACAACATAATCATTAGCATCTCCTTCCAATAGTAGTGCGTAGGTTCAGTTCAGTGACGGAGGGAGGACAGGAACAGTTGAGGGGCTGAATGGAGCTGGGTGGAGTCGCCTGATCCATATTTTGGGAGTTGCCGGGAATGTCTTGAAATTCCCAGGTGGTTAATGCTGCCAGCCTGAGAGCCATTATTTGCTTTGTAATCACACAAGCGGTGGCACATATGGCTATATGGATGGGCCGCCTGTTTGCCCACCTGCTTGTGCGCCATAAATGTCTATCTACCACCCGCATCCAGGGGTATTAGTAAAAATTAACTGAGAGTTAATATTTACAATGAATGACTATTGAACTTAATTAATTTCAAAATTTGAAATATTATACATTTTGTATGTAAATGCAACTGAGGCGAAAAAATTATCAAATTTCAAAGGAGTTTCATTTGCAAACCAAATAACCAAATGAGGTGAAACAAGTATCAATGGTAAGCTAGTGAAAAGTAGAATTCAATGAAACAATCAAAATATAAATTTGACGAAAATAAAAAGGGAAAATTGTTTGACAATTAATTTAAATGAAAACATAAAAAGGGTTTTGTCCAAAATTAATGCAAAGGTTCTCCATTATTTGAGTAAAAAATGGGGGGTGTTCATTTCCCCTACAACAATGGCGGCACACTGAGAATAACCAATTATCTCTAGTTAAAGATAATGAACTTTAATTTACCCAAAGATTAAAAATAATGGAAATCACGAAATCATCTAATAGTAAAACATTTCCATAGCTCCCAAATAAATAGATTAAGTAATATGAGTTTGTATAGATAAGTACTCAAAGAAGACTCGAGTAAAAGTCATGAATCCAAATTTGGGAAAATTTATTTTAAAATGACCTCATATGAAAAATAGAAGAACGTACAAACATGAGTTTTTTGATAAAGCATATATCCATTATATGAATGGTCTCTGACATCGCTTCACTGCCATCGAGCCTGAACAGTACCCTAGCGAAGTTGTCTTTTATGCAATACAAGCCTAGTCCCGCTCCAAGCGAGCATCTATAGCCCCCGATGGGTTTACTTATATTTCTTATGCTTCCTCTTTTAATCACCCTTTTGATAAGGGCATTTGCAAGCTTTTAGTTTACGATGTATTTGAGTGAAAGAGGTAGGATGGTAATAGAGATTTATGTTTAATGGACATAGCACTTTCATAATGTTGACTCCAAATTCTTTCCCTGTGACTATCAATCAAAGGCTTTATAAAGTGGAGGGGTGGGAGGGATTCATTGTATTAAATCCAAATCAGTTCTTTCCTTGAAAATGTAAACTCAATCACTTAGAAATGATGTGTGTTCCTCCATGAAAAATATTTAAATCAAGATGGTCTTATGGTTCCATAAGGATATGCCTTTAATGATAAATGAAATTCACTGAAATAGATAGAATTAAAAGATTTCCCATGTATGCCAATCACTATTGGGTGAGGAAAATACCTTTCACATAAATCATGGCAGAATCACCAAAATCAAAACATCACTGGAAGTAAAAAGAAAATAACCCTAAACTAAAGTAAGAAAAGAAATCAGCAAACATAAATAAAAATGAAGAAGGTGAAAGGTGAAATAAAAATCCAAATTTAAAAGATAAACCCCAACAAGACTACTTATACAAATGTCTCAACAAAAGAGATAAAAGAAAATAAGCATATGTATATTCCTTCCTATGTTGAGATTTTTTTTTTTTAACCTTGCAGAGTTATAAGAAATGAGGCTCTCAAAATGCAGAGGGTAAATAGCAGTGATGCTAGATAATATGCTAAATGAGAAGTCTCTATCTCTGCAAAGTTTCTTGTTTCAAAGTAAAATCTGCATAAAAGCATCTTATCCATTTTCTGACAAAAGTAACGCCCAAGAAATAGACTAAAGGTTCAGACACTCCCCAGTTTAACTGATTTGATGAGGATCATTACTACTTCTTTCAAGAATCTCAAAGCAAACCAAACAAAGGAAAATTAATTCCAAATCTGATCTAGCAGAGGCACGAAAATTAATCACGAACACCTATAAAACAGAGTATTATATCAGCCAAAACTAAAAACAAAACTGAAAAAAAAAAAAAAAAAAAAAAAAAAAAAAAAAAAAAAAATGAAAATGAGCATTTGAAACTTACCATTGGAGAAATTCATTTAATATTACCTGAAAGATATCATCTTCTCCAAGTGAATATAAATTCTTCTTTTAATTAGAAATAAAAGTATGAATAAGTTGACTAAAATCTTATTGACCCAAAATCATCACTTATTAAATCTAAACTAAAATAAGCAGTAAACTAACAGAAAACAATGTTTCATGTTCAAGGAATCAAAAATCAACCAAATCCACAGAATGAAGATATGCTTCTTAATGAATTGCAACGATGATTGTTATATTTGCTTTTCCATTCCGAATTTATATCAGCCCCAAAATATTGAAGTTGATTCAAAATCCAAAATAATGTAGCAATTATGTATATAAAGAGGATTAGAATCTTTATACGATAAGTATGGAACAAAATATCAAAAATTCAGAGAAA
This sequence comes from Pinus tabuliformis, assembly GCA_031772625.1. NCBI lineage: Eukaryota > Viridiplantae > Streptophyta > Pinopsida > Pinales > Pinaceae > Pinus > Pinus tabuliformis. Next base: position 922,555,936 of record CM062805.1, on the reverse strand, counting down.
AGAGAATTCAAAAACAAATTAACCATTATCTATTACCTTTACTTGTTCCAAATTTCTTTGGAATTGTTTCATTACGATATTGGCTCCCCAAGCGTGCCTTAAAGTCTTTTATACATGTCAGCGCCTCATCGGATGTTTCGTATCGCAAGTTTCTTTTCCATGCATAATTTTCAAGCTGTGATATTTACCTTTGCCGATATGTGATTGAGTGTTATATAATAGTTAAAAGATAATGGAAGAGAGGCACATATCAGAGTTTATCGCATCGGAGGATCTTAAGGTGAGGCTTCATTTGAGTTTCATGATGTGATATAAGTGTTTTGATAGCAAGGTTGCTATATGAGCATATGTGATGAGAAACTACTATGGAGCGATTACGATATCGAAGATCGAAGCTATTAATAAAAGGAAATGTTGCTATTATTCTTGTGATAGCGGGAATGTGATAAATAATGTGGCTCATCGGTGGGACCGAATTTGGATTTTATAAGAGATCGACGATCAAAAGTTTTGAGTACGGGATGTAACATTGTTGATACGTCGATGTGTGATGAAGAACGGACCTGATAGTTTTATTATGTGGATTTAATTTCATATCGGATCCAGGACATCGAAACCTTTAAACATATGCCCCAACCAAAATTATGATTTATGAATGAACATGATATCTTTTAAAACTAGATTTAAATGTCATATCAGGTCCGAGGGTTTTATGGATATCGTAATATTGGCGAAGTCATTTTCAGAGAATGAGCGGGAAGGGAATATCACAGATGTATAGATATCGCAGTATCGACGAAATGAAGTTCATATTGAAATGTTCCGATATTCGAAATGGAAATTGTGTGGGGTCGGGTTATTTCATTATCATATTCATAAAGAAGTGCTTAGCTCAATTTCGCCTTTTAACAAAAAGACCCTTTTATCAATTATCAGAAATATTAGATCGGGGAATAATTTTATCGAAGCTTTCAAATGATGAGAATTATGATATTAGAATGCTTTGATATGAATCTTCTTATATTGTTTTAAAGGCCTATCGAGGTTTTAATGAATGAAAGCAAAATTAAGGAATACTCAAATTCTGATGAACAACAAATAATACTTCCCTGAACATGTTGCATATTTGAAAAAAGGTTGGTTGCTTGCTTATCTCAGGTCTCCACAATTAAGTCAATGAAGACTTGTAAAAGAAACAAAACAGAAATAAGAAATAACCTTTAAAAAAAATAAAACTAACAACAGATGACGATGAACCTGTAAACACATACCTGGAAGAATTTTGACTGTAGGTTTACCTCATGAATCTTCAAGTTCTCCCATGTATTTCTCAAAATTTGCATATGTTCAAGATCATCTACTTATTTAATCTAAAACGCTAAGTGATGAATTTTCAAATTGCATCCACCTCAAATTTACATCGGAGGACAAGAGTGGTGAATATGAGCTTCTTTTTAGAAATACTTGTGAATAAAAAATTGTCAAGCTGTAGCAAATTCTTGGAATTTCTTGATGTATGATCAATGTGATGAATTTTTGCAAAACAAGACAATTAAGGGCTTCACAAATATGTATGATCTGATTATTCAAGAGCTTCTAAAATGTTCTAAGCCGCTTTTCCAAAAATGAAAGGGGATGCCCAAAAGAAGTCGAATTCATTACTTGCTTATTAAAAATCTGCAATAATGAAATAAATGCAAACATAAAAGAAATTTAATCTAAATTAATCTATTCCTATTTCTAACTTAATGAAGGAAACATGACTAGGTATAGTCATACTTCCAATGTAACCATGCAAGCATTTTGTTTCTTGCATGTATGTACATGTCAAACATTAGTAACAAAAATACAAATATAATTAAACTAAAAAAACTAAATCTGAATGCAAAATGTACATTTATTGCTAACATATTTACAGAAAGCAGCTTATTTACAATTACCTTCTCTTGAAATGTCCTTTCCAGTTGAATTTCAATTGGATCATAGAAATCTAGATGAATTTCCATTAATGATTGAGAGAGGTTTAAAAGGGAAGATGACAGGCCAAATTGTGGAAATGAGCTTTTAGATACAATGGCCTGCATAAATTTATTAGTGTTATGTGCAAGTGTTAAATTATTAACAATCTTCCGTGTAGGAAAATTCTCCAAATATTTTTCAAATGGGTCAATGAAAAATGGATGAAAATCTGTTAGATACAATGGAATATTATTAATTGAATTGATTGTTGGTCATATTCTGAAGATACACTCTTTTGTTGATATTGCTTTTGAGAAGATAGAAGTAATTGATAAAATATGAACATCAATTGAAATTGGAAGATTAATAGCTTTTGATGGTCACGATTATGATGTGAAACTTCATTTTCCCATTCAGACAATGTATTAGCAGAGTGTTCAATACTGAGTTGCTTAATATGTCAGCACAAAGTATCTAAAAATTGAAATTTGAAAACAGAGAACAAATCTGAAATTAAACAAAATAAAATGAAGGAACAATAGTAAAATTAAATCATAATTGGTACAACTAGTGTTACAACACAATTGGGATTGATTTGAAATGATTTCATTTTCACAAGGATTGGGCAGAATAATGATATTAGAATGATTTCCAATACCAATTTGTGAATTAGAGAGAGGGTTATGACTATGGATAGGAATGAGAGCTTGATCTTGATATAAATCATAAATTGGAATGGTTTCTTGAATGTTGAAATCATGAGTATGATTAATTGTTTGAAAATGAGAACTATTTGAAACAATTTCTGAGTTAAAGTGTTCTTCATTTTCACATGTGATTCGAATTTGATCATGAGGATTCAATTGAGAAGAAGACAAATTAGTATCCTTAATGTCAAAGTAACTATCATAAATGACCTCGCAACATTCATTAGAATTCCCTTCGATCTCATCTAATGTATCAAAACAAGAAGGAATATTAATGCCAGAAGAATGATCAATGTTTGATTTTCTATCTTGATAAAAACTAATTGGCAATTCATTTATATTAGCCTCTATGTTTTCAGGAATAACATTATTGCAAAGAGGGCTATCACACATCGATGGTTCGGTCAAAAGATCTTGGATGCTTGGAACCACTAGTGGGCTAGGTCCTCAAATCTGAAAAATCGTAATCTCCCATTGATTATATGGTGGTCTATTTGGTTGAATAGGAATAGTATCATCTTTAGCAACAAAGAATTTTGGTGGCCTTTAGTAATTGCTCAAATTATCAATGCATTTCATGAGGTTCCTGATGATGACCATACTCCTCTTGTCCATACAATGATACCTGAAGCTATTAACCGTAATCAACCTTGGGCCTATTTTGACGGATCTTCTCAAGAACAAGGATGTGGGGGGGGCATTTTATTTCACTTATCAGACAATCATTCTTACTTTATCCAGATGGGATTGGGTGTTGGTACTAATAACTTTGTTGAACTCATCACACTCAAACACCTACTACATTTTGCATTGGCTCATGAATGCAGACAACTACAGATTTTCGGGGACTCCAAAATCATTATAAATTGGTTCAATAACACATCTACATGTCATGTGCATTCACTCAGGAACATATTGGATGATGCCATGCAATTAAAAACACATTTTGATCATATTTCTTGTCTACACATTTACAGGGAACGCAATCAGGTTGCAGATCAATTATCCAAGGAGGCCACGAACCATCCCAAAGGTCTATGGTTAATTCAAGAACAGCAGGAGGTAGAGCATTTTCAGCACTACCACATGCCATACATCGATCAGATACATCATAGGGCAGATAAGCCCTAATTACAACTATTATACTGCAGCACACATCAGCTATATATGCCTTCTATATTTTTGTATAAAACTTTTTACTGAACAGTCACTCTATACCCTCTGTGGGTACTTTTTTGTACAGACTTATATTTTGAAGGCTATGGCCACAACATACAGCATATGCCTTTAAACATATACAACATGTAATTTTCCAATTAATAGAAAATTACGATTTTTCCCCAGGGAAAAAACATTATTGCAAAGAAGGATAAATTGCTATCAGCAAAAGTATCAGGATAGAGGCGAAAATGAGAATCAAAAGCAATGAATTTAAAAATGTCTCTGTTTGAGAACTCTTGTGCATTTTCTTCATTACAAATTTCAGATTTAAGATCATTTACTTGGCTAATTGTGCTTTCTTGAAGAATGTTGTTTTGTTGTCCTAAATTTGGCATTTGCTCATCATGAAAGAATTCAGAAATTTGTACAACAGATTGCGCGTTATTGGAAACTTTAATTGATGCTTTTACTTGCTAATTTATAATCTAATTTTCTGAATTATAATGATTTTCTGATTTCAAGGCGGCGGTTTCTCCAAGATTATTGCTAGTATTTTCTTTCATCTAATTAGAAAATTCTTGCAAGATTTGTGATAATGATTCATCAACATGATTATCATTAATATCGTAAGAGGTGTGTACTAAATTTAAGAATTTATCATACATGGTTGAGGCCACTTCACCATGATTGGTATGCACCTCTATGTTGGAATTCTCAATTATATTAATAGAATTTGAAGAGGATTGATCAAGGCTTGTAATCATTCCACATGGATAATGAATGGGAGGAAAAGAGTAAATATATTCAAACCAATCTAATAATTTACCTTTCAAAGGTTTTTCTTCAATTTAAATCTCAAACAATTTAAACGAAATCGAATGGAAAAATCAATAAAAGATTCATTTTTGAATCTTCGTAAATTTTCAAAATCGTCACATACCTATTCATAGTCTTTCCCTTCAAATTTACAAAGAAACATGGTAATAAACTGATCCTAGTTGTGAATTGAGGCAATTGGAAGAGATTGACACCAACTTCTAGCTTTTGCCGCGAATGTAAGAGTAAAAATCCTGCATAAAATACCTTCATCAATTCCTTGAAAATCAAATTTTGAAATTTTTTGAATGAATTGAAAGGCATGATTAAATGCTAAAATATTCCTCTTACTGTTAAACTTTACCTGAGACAAGAGTCTTACCACTTCTAGTGGAGTAGTGGCAGATGCGCGTCCGTGGATACAACTCCAAATTGGAAGTTTAAAAGGAGCTAGTGTGATTAAATAAAGCTTTAAAATACAAAAACTCTAAAGGACAACAAGTTTTCAGGCCCTCCTTCTAGTGCAAAAAATGTTGAAGGGTCGAGACTCTCTACCTACAACATTTTTAGGGAGACCAACCGGTCCGGACCTTAAAGCAACTCCTTTTCTGTTTGGAATGGTGGTTCCAACTAGTTTAACTAGGTCTAGTTACCTTTTCCCTATTGCTATCGGTTTAATATGTTTCTTTAGTTACCAATAGGCAGGGACATCGAATCAATTCTTCTTGCTAATCAGGCAAGAGAATGACCCTTAAGTTGTTTTAACGGAAATGCCAAACCACTCCAAAGTTTCGCCTCTTAAAAAGTGGACTTCTATAATGCCAAAGGTATGATAACACATGCAGTATCTAGTCTAATATGTAATTAATCTAACCTATCTCGATTGAAGGAAAGGGAAATCATTCTCTCAATCGAGAGCCAATTAACTTAACAAGGAAAAGAAGCTTTAAACAAATGGAATCAAGATGGAGGAATTAGATCAAGGAGTTAGCTCACAAGATCTTATTCCTTATTAACAGAAATGCTAACAATCAAACAATTAGTAAATAGTTACATAAGTGTCTATTGAAAATATATCCAATTCCTTATTTATCATATGCATAAGAACTAAAAAAATTCATGAGGAATTACTGGAAGAGTTCAAATAAGACATCATGTATGCAAGCAAACAATTATTATCCTAAATCATAAGATAGCTTGCCAATCTAAGATTATAACTATTTGTTCCTATGTATATTTCAGTTTTCAAATTACATTTAAGATCAAGTATGTAGAATAGTCTAATCAGACTTTTAAATGAATTAAGAATTAAAACTCAGCAATAGTGCATGAAGCCAACAATTAATTCATACATCTGTAAATGTAAATTGAAAATTTGAGAAAGAATTTGCATCCATGAATTCAACAAACAGTAGTGCTATATGAAAATCAGTGAAACAAATCTTTATTAATAAAAGAAAATCAAATTACAAAACCTCACAGTATGGCAGTAGTGCACAATCCTATAGGCTTACAATCGATCTCTTCTTGCAGAAATGACCTCCTCCTTACAACAATAGTACATAATAAAAAAGAGTTTCTCCACAAATAGATGAAAACACTGCAATATAGAGTCTTCTTCCCCCAGGATTCCTCTCACCTATAGCTCTAAATCCTCATTACAATAGTGCTTTTAGGAATTCAAGAATTGCAGAACTGGGAAGCCCTTGATACATTCTATAATCTATTATTTATAATATTTGCAAAAATAATTCTCAATCAGAAATTTGTTGAAGAGTAGTTATGCTCAATCAATTTTCATTGTCCCAAGATACCATTCTTCTCTTGTTTGGAGCATTCCCATTCATTGATACTTTCTTCTTCTCATCTCTTCAACTATTTCCCTGCAGAAAAACAAATCCAAATTAAATTAAAATACAAAATCAAATCAAAATACCAAATCTAGGATTGAGTTCCCATCCAAAAAGTATAAACCCCTTGATCGATAGTGTGGATTTTCCAAGGATGAATCCATGACAAGGGAAACCTAAGCAGGCCCCTCGGCTCCCGTGGTCGCCGCCCTCGGCGTGACGACCACTCTGACTGACAGTGCCCCCACTCCTCCCTCTCCCATGACAGAGATGGATTCTGGCCCTGGCGCTCTTTCCTTCAAGGATGTGGTAACAGGTCACTCGCTGGATCATGACTCTTTCTTCACCAAGCTAGCCTCCAACACAGCCTTCTGCTCCTCAAGTGAGAAACCAGAGAATAGAGAAATGAGGCTGGAGAAAGGAAAAAAGGTTAAGACTCACTCAGCAAAAGGCACCACTTCGACCTCCCCCTCAATAACAGAAGCGACCACAAAAAAGGGTCAGGTGCAGCAAAAAGAAACAAAAACAAGGAGTAATTGTAACCAAAAAGACAAGAAAATTCCGGAGTTGGAAATATAAGACTCAACAATAGCTGTTTACATAGAATACGCGCAAGAACATACAGTATCTGCAAATTCACATCTGGCCCACATAGAAAGCCCTGTATTGCTGGATCCAAACCAAATGGAAACCAAAGGGGGAAATCAGACTCCAACTGGGCTCAAAGGGGTTCTTCACAGTAATTTTCGACCTCCTATAAGATAGAGACAGGATATTTGAAGAAGGTCCCTACTTCTTAGACTCGGCATGACTGTACATGAGATTTTGGAAAGAAAACTTCAGTACAGAGAAGAAGGATTTCACAAGAGTCCCAGTCTGGGTGTGCCTATATTCATTTCCAATGGATTACTTGGCTCCTTTAGTCCTAAAAGGCATAGGAGACCAACTGGGAGAATACATAAAAATTCCTGAAGGCACCAGAAGCGGAAACTCTGTCTCCTATGCCAGAATATGCGTGTACATAGATTTCTCCAGATCCCTCCCAGAAGCCATCAAACTAATTTTAAAGGATGAATTCTCGCTCCAAAGTATAGATTATGAACACATCCCCTTCAGGTGCAGGAAGTGTCATGAACACAAACATCTCTTCAGGGACTGTCTGCAAAACAAAACCCCTCAAAATGATGAACATGCAAGCAAGAAAAAGGACAGTGAGGGCTTCACCAGAGTCAATACAAGAAATAAAAATAGCAGGAAAAACAATACAAAGAAGGAACGACAACAAGCTGTCACTTAGAACCAATTCGATGCCCTAGTCAATCTACAAGAACGTTCATCTTTGAATTACCTGACAGGAGATGAAGCAAGAGGACAGAGATGTAGATCAAAGCAATAAGGAAAAAAAGAACTCACAGGAGGACACAGAAATGGAATAGATATTGATGGATGAAACCCCAGAGTAAAGTGTTATAGAAGAAGCACTAAAAGGAGTATACCTAGAATCAATAGAAGAGGAATGGAAGACAAATGGAATAGAGGCAATCCCAGAACACCAACTCCAAAAAATAGAAGGAGCATATCTCCTCCAAGAGGAACTCAAGCATAGCGCAGTTCATCCTCCACTGGACAACAACGCATCGAAAGGCATCATAGAAAATATATCAGCAAGAAGGTATAACCCAAAAGGACCAAGCCGCAAAAGGGGAAGAAAAACCACCAACCAACTTCTTCAAGAACTGGGAGCCAAGCTCATCAATGAAGGAAAGGTAAAAGCCCTAGCCCTAACCCCCTCTCATTATCTATGAATTGCTTTCTTGGAATATACGAGGACTCAATGGTCTTGGAAAGAAAAGAATCTTCAAAACTAGAATCCTGTCGACAAACTGATATCCTCCTCATCCAAGAAACCAAACTTGAGTCTGCTCACCTTCCTCTTCTGCAAAAAATCTACTTCAAACATTACAGTTACATAGCCAACTCTTGCATAGGATCAGCAGGAGGAATCATGACCATATGGAAAAGCTCGCAGTTTGATCTCATCTCCTCTGTGGCTACTCAACATTCCATTACTTCAATCTTGAGAATTATAGGTTCCAATGACAACATCTGCATCACCAATATCTATGCCCCCCATAAGGTGATTGATCGAATCAAGATGCTTCAACATATCTCTAATTTAATGGATTCCATCCACACGGCTTATAAAATCCTCATCGGGGACTTCAACATGATAACGAATCTTTGGAAAAAATGGAGGAATTCAAAAACTGAACAAGGATTCATAAGCCTTTCTAGCCACTATAGAAAGCCTCAATCTCATAGATACCCCTATAAGTAACGACACATTTACTTGGAATAATAGGAGAGGGGGAGAATGGCAAATACCTTCCAGGCTAGACCGTTTCCTCCTCTCTGAAGAAGTCTACCTTACCTCCTGGGAAATGAAGGCTAGAATTCTCCTGCAAGTTGGTTCTAATCATTGGCCGATCTCACTGAAGATACATATCTCTCATGGCCCCAAAAATAGGCCTTTCAAATTCGAGGCCTTTTGGCTTGATCACCCGGATTTCCTAGGAAAGATGAGGCAATGGTGGGACAACTTGAAGACAAGAATTGGAAACAAGATGTACACCTTTCAACAGAAATTAAAATCCATCAAAGAGGAAATAAAAAAATGGAACAGGGATACTTTCGGCAATATTTTCACCGACAAAAAAAACTTGGAGCATAAAATGGAACTCCTCCAGCAACAAATCATCAATGAAGGCATCACTGATCACATAAAACAATAAGAGCTCAAATTACAACAAATCTGGGAGGAAAGAGCCACTCAAGAAGAGAAACTATGGCATCAAAAATCCAGAATAAACTGGCTAAAATGTGGGGAAAGGAACAACGCCTTTTTCCATAGATCAATGATCCAGCACAGAAGGAATAACATAATTCTAGCTCTAAAGAACTGAGAGGGAAACCTCATTCATTCTCAGGAGGAAATGGAAGAAGAACTAACTCAGTACTTCAGCACTCTCCTCATGGAGCCAAGGAATAATCAGGCAGAGGAAATACAAAAATTACCAACCACATTCCTAGGGTCCTCACAGAGGAACATAACAAAATTCTTCTAAGAAAGGTTTCACTTTAGGAGGTGGAGGAAGTAGTCATGAGTATGCCCAATGAGAAAGCTCCTGGACCGAATGTGTTCACCATTGAATTCTAAAAAGTGTGTTGGCATATCTTAAAAAATGAGATCCATGCCCTGGTTGATGAATTCAGAATCCAAAAGTCTATCTTAAAATCTCTCAATGCCAGCTTTCTCACTCTAATTCCTAAAGGCGACATAGTAGACTCCCAGGACAAGTTTTGTCCCATAGCCCTCTGCAATGTTATCTACAAGATTATCTCCAAAGTTCTGGCTAACCACTTGAAAATCATCTTGCCTCTTCTAATCTCCCAACATCAAACTAGCTATATGGAAGGTAGGCAAATAATGGATAATATCATCCTCTCCCATGAACTAATCCACTCTCTCAAAATGCTAAAGAAACCTGGTATGATGATCCAATTAGATATGTCCAAGGCTTTCGACAAAATCAGTTGGGCTTACATGAGAGAAGTTCTGGCAGCTTTTGGGTTCCACAAAGACTATATTAAATGGATAATGGTGATTGTTTCAATAGCGTTCTGATTGGCTCCCCTCTCTACCCTTCCACCCTACAAGAGGCGTCAAGCAGGGGGGCCCATTTCACCCTTTCTCTTTGTCATAATGGCAGAAGGGCTCAGCCGCTCTATCACTGTTGCCTTATCTTCTAATGCCCTATCTAGCCTCAAGCTCTACACTTCAGCTCCTCCTTCCACACACCAAAAATTTGTGGATGACACTCTACTCATGGGTCTCCCTACTACTAAAGAAGCCTCCTCCTTCAAGGCCATTCTCTCTGATTTCTCCGTTGCCTCTGGCACCTCCATCAATCAAGAAAAATCTAAGTTGTTCTTCTTCAATACCCCTTTGTCCATTCAAAGAAACATTACTAGAATCCTTGATTTTCCTATAAGCATCCTCCCCTCCAAATACCTCGAGGTCCCCCTCACAGACAAGCCAATGGCTCGCTCCACTTGAGAAGCATTGATAATCAAATTAGAGAAGAGGCTGGCAAATTGGACCTTCTGATTGCTAAATATGGATGGTTGCCTAGTTCTAATAAATTATGTTTTACATGTTATTCCTCATTATTTATATTCAGCTTTGGCTGCCCCTAAAGTGATCTCCAACACTATCAGAAATCTTGTTGGGTCCCTATAATACTAGTGATTACCCCATTACTATAGAATCCCTCTATTGTTATTTTTGTGGCTTTCTATTATTATTGTTAGGTCGGCTGGATTATATTGTGACTCCTTAGACTCCTATATATAGAAAGGAGGTTTTGTCATTTGAATAATCCAAGAATTTTTCATTTATGTAATGTAAAGGAGGTTGCCCCCTCGAAGAGGCTGAATTCTAAGGCGTTGATCTATCTTTTCTTGAGTTGGTTTCATAACATTTGGTATCAGAGCTTTGGATTCTAGGGTTTCGCTGCTCCAAACAGGTCATCGTGGAATTTTCGCTATAACTTTTTTTCTGCGATGTTTCAGAAGTTGCAAAAAAAAACCATTTGAGAAGCAATCGCGCTGAACCTCAAGTCCGAATTTCAGAGCTTTTCGCGATATATTTGCGGAGATATGATCTGAGGAAGTTGGTCTTTTTGCAGACTCCTGAATCACATTCCAAACAGGTGACCTGGGGAAAATCGTCATAACTTTCTTTCTGAGCATCGGATTGAAATTTCGTAAGAAGGTAGAGAAAGAGGACGAACCATAGTTTTTTTTATATATTTTTCAGAGTCAAAGGTCGAAACAGTGACACGTGGCGCTTCATACAAGTTCGCTCTAATGAACTAGTCTATAATCAGGTCACTGCGGGAGATTGTGCATAACTCTTTCTTGGAGAATCCAATTTGGATCAGACTAGTGGCATTGGAAAGAGGACAAAAAAGGCTACTACAGGTCACAATTTCAGAACTGGATGATTTGAAATTACAGAGATACATCAGATTCAATATCAGGCTTCTACAAAGTGAAAAAAGGTGTGTAGTTTTTTTTTAAATTTTTGCGTAAGCTTGGTTTGAAGGAATTCAAAGGGCATAGTAAAACATTATTATTGGTAATTGATGCCCCGAGGAAAGAAAATGCAAACACCTAGTAAGCAACCTGAAAGCTCTAGCATGACTCATGAAGAAGAGGAAGAAATGCAACATGATATATCAAAATTACGAGACCAAGTGCAACAAGTGTCACTTGTACAAAAAGGAACAGAATCTAAGATGGATGGTTTAAATAAAGATGTAGAAGCTAAGATGGATGGTTTAAAGAAAGGCGTAGAAGCTAAGATGGACGATTTGAAGATAGATTTGAAGACAGACATGGAAGAATTGAAGAAGTTGCTACAAGAAAGGGTCACTAATGGTGAAAGGGTAGTAAAGGAAACTCATGATGAGAACAAAAGAAATGTTAATCATGATTCCATAGACTCTAATGTTGGATCGAAGACCCACCATATTCCAAAAATCGATATGAGGAAGTTTGATGGCAAGGATCCCGCAACATGGATATTACAGATGGAGCAATTCTTCGATCTCAATAATGTGCAAAACACACAAAAGGTACGTATGGAAACTTTATATTTGGAACCAAATCAGTTTGTATGGTATCAATGGCTTTGCTCTCGTAAACAATTTATCACTTGGGCAATTTTTACGGAAGAATTGATAGCACATTATGAGGATACAAAAAGCAACACTTTTTTTAGCCAATTGATAAGTCTCAAACAAAAGGGTTCAATAATGGAGCACATTGAGGAGTTCCAAAAATTGAACATAAGGGTAAAAGATATTCCAGAGGAGCATAGGATTGATGTGTTCATAGGGTCTTTAAAGGATAATATCCAACATGATGTTCGCCTTTGGGAACCTGATTCATTAGAGAAGGCATTCAGGTTAGCAAGAAAAATGGAAAGCAAAATTATGGCAACCAGGAAGCATACCACTCACAACTATAAAGACGGAAGTGTTGTTGCCCCTAGTCTTCCACAACCTATAAGGTTGACACCACAACAATTGGAAGAAAAAAGAGCAAAAGGGCTTTGTTACAGTTGTGATAGCAAATACACTAAAGGTCATAAGTGTGCTGAGAAGAAATTATTCTACATAGATTGTGAAGAGGAAGAAGAAAAGGAGCAAGAAAGGTCAAAAGAAGAGGATATACTTCAGGAACAAAGCCTAGATGAAGAACAAATAAATCCGACCATATCTTGTAATGCATTGGTGGGAATTACCACTCCTCAAACCATCAAGATAGAAGGACAAATCAAGAAGAAAAAGGTAATAGTGTTGATTGATTCAGGAAGCACCCACAATTTTATTCATTGTAAGGTAGCAAAAGAATTGAATTGCTTCCTATATCCAGCACCAGAGTGTCAAGTGATGATTGCAAATGGAGGAACAATAAATTGCTCTGGAAAGTGCCATAATATCAAGCTATCCATGGGAGAATATGTATTGACTAGCCCAATGCTTTCCATTCCAATGGGAGGTGCTGATGTTGTACTAGGAGTCCAATGGCTACAATCCTTGGGTACAATAGCTTTTAATTTTCAAGAACTTTTCATGAAATTTTCTACGGAAGGAAAGGAAGTTGAATTAAGGGGTATTGCAGGGAAACCAGGAAAGATAATCAGCTCTAATGGTATGACAAAGCTTCTAAAAAAGGAGCAAAGAGGTGTAATTGCACAATTATGTTCGCTAGATGTTTCCACATCGGAATCATCTATTTCTCCAGATCTCCAAAAAGTCTTGGACAATCATTCCAAGGTATTTGAGACTCCCAAAGGTCTCCCACCTATGCGTGATCATGATCATGCTATTCATCTGATTCCAGGAAGTGTTCCTCCAAACATCAGGCCGTACAGATATCCCTATGTCCAAAAGAGTGAAATTGAACGTATGGTTGCAGAAATGCTAGAGGCTGGTATAATTCAACCGAGTCAAAGTTCTTTCTCTGCTCCAGTAGTATTGGTGCACAAGAAGGATGGATCATGGCGCATGTGTCCGGATTATAGGGAGCTCAACAAGCTCACTATTAAAGATAAGTTCCCCATTCCTGTCATTGATGAATTACTGGATGAATTGCATGGATCAATTTACTTCACCAAGTTGGATCTTCGTTCAGGATATCATCAAATCAGAATGAAGATTGAAGACATTCCGAAAACAACATTTAGAACTCATGAGGGTCATTATGAATTTTTGGTCATGCCTTTTGGCCTTACCAATGCACCTTCAACATTTCAAGGTTTGATGAATTCAATTTTCAAACCATTCCTTAGAAAATTTGTGTTAGTATTTTTTGATGATATACTAATCTACAGCAAGTCTTGGAAGGATCATGTTGAACATGTTGACAGGGTGCTACAACTATTGGAGGAGAAACAATTATATGCAAAAAGATCCAAATGTTTCTTTGGAGTCCAAGAGGTGGAATATCTGGGTCATATTGTATCTCATGAAGGAGTTAAGGTAGACCCTAGCAAAATTAAAGCCATTAAGGAATGGAAAATCCCCACATCCATAAAGCATCTGCGAGGATTTCTCGGGTTGACAGGGTATTATCGCAAGTTTGTTAAGAATTATGGGAGAATAGCAGCACCTCTAACAACATTATTGAAGAAAGATGCATTTTCATGGACTCCGGAAGCAACAAAGGCCTTTGAACATCTTAAAGAGGCAATGTGCCAAGCACCGGTCTTAGCTACACCGGACTTCACAAAAACCTTTATTGTGGAATGTGATGCTTCAGGAAATGGAATTGGTGTTGTTCTAATGCAAGATGAAAGACCCATTGCTTTTGAAAGTCGTCCAATCAAGGGAAAGTTTTTAAGCAAAGCTATTTATGAGAAGGAAATGTTGGCAATACTCCATGCACTTAAGAAATGGCGACCCTACCTAATGGGAAGACACTTCAAGGTAAAAACGGATCATGATAGCCTTAAATACTTTTTAGAACAAAGATTATCCTCTGAAGAGCAACAAAAGTGGGTCACAAAGATGTTGGGTTATGACTTTGAAATCATCTACAAAAAAGGGAAGCAAAATGTGGTGGCAGATGCACTCTCAAGAAAGGATGAGGATGTGGAAGCATTGTTGTGCGCCATTTCTATTATCCAACCAGATTGGATAAATGAAGCAAGGGAGGAATGGAAGAATGACGAAGAAGTGTGGGCACTTATTCGAAAGTTACAACAAGATTCCAGTACGTCTGATACATTTAGCTGACAAAATGATTCGTTATGGTACAAAGATCGCTTATACCTCTGTAAGAATTCCCAGCTAAAACAAAAGATTCTTATGGAATTGCACACTTCTCCCTTAGGAGGGCACTCAGGATTTTTAAAAACTTACCACAGGGTTAAGAAGGAATTTTTTTGGGATGGCCTTAAATCAGATATTCAAAAGTTTGTGGCGGAATGTTTGGTTTGCCAACAAAATAAAGTTGAAACAATTAAGACACCAGGTCTATTACAACCTTTATCCATTCCAAGCCAACGTTGGGAGGAGGTTTCAATGGATTTTATCACAGGTTTACCCAAGTCTGAGGGAAAGAGTGTCATCATGGTGGTAGTTGACAGACTTACCAAGTATGCACACTTTTGTGCATTATCACATCCATTTAAAGCCAGTACAGTTTCTACTGCATTTATGGAAACAATTCAAAAGCTACATGGAAACCCAAAGATTATTGTAAGTGACAGAGATCCCATTTTCACTGGAAATTTTTGGACAGAATTATTTTCTTGTCTTGGTACTCAGTTAGCTCATAGCTCATCTTATCATCCTCAATCTGATGGGAAAACTGAGATAGTAAACAAATGTTTGGAAGGATATCTTCGTTGCTTTGTATCTGATAAACAGACACAATGGGTCAAATGGTTGCCTCTGGCTGAATGGTGGTATAACACTTCCTTCCATACAACAACAAAAATGACCCCATTTATGGCACTTTATGGGTATCAACCACCATCCATCACATCATATTTAAGAGAAAATTCTAAGGTTCAGGCAGTGGAACATCACATCGAACATCAACAACAAGTCCTCCAACTCTTAAAGGATAACCTCGTGTTGGCACAGAATAGAATGAAACAACAGGCAGATCAACATCGCAGTGAAAGAAGTTTTGATGTAGGTGATTGGGTATTCCTACGGCTACAACCATATAAGAAAATGTCCCTCAAGCAAGCTAAGAAGGATAATAAATTATCACCAAAGTATTATGGTCCGTACAAGGTGTTGCAAAAGATTGGTACTATGGCATACAAATTGGAGCTTCCTGCAGCTTCTCGATTGCACCCAGTTTTCCATGTTTCATGTTTAAAGAAGGTTATAGGTGACAAGCTCCCAGTTCAAACAATATTGCCAGAACTTGACGAGGAAGGAAAAATTATATTGGAACCGGAAGCAGTCACAGAAACAAGAACTCGACAGCTACAAAATCGATCAATTTCAGAGTATCTTATCAAGTGGAAGAACTTATTCGCTGAAAATTCCACATGGGAGGATGAGAATTTTATGCAGAAGTATCCAGAACTACTCAAGCGTTGAGGACAACACTTTTTGAAGGAAAGGGGCATGTTGGGTCCCTATAATACTAGTGATTACCCCATTACTATTGTAGTTATACCCCTTATTAATATTGTTGTGCCCCTATTGCCCCCATTTTGTTATTACTATGCCCCATAGAATCCCTCTATTGTTATTTTTGTGGCTTTATATTATTATTGTTAGGTCGGCTAGATTATATTGTGACTCCTTAGACTCCTATATATAGAAAGGAGGTTTTGTCATTTGAATCATCCAAGAATTGTTCATTTATGTAATGTAAAGGAGGTTGCCCCCTCGAAGAGGCTGAATTCTAAGGCGTTGATCTATCTTTTCTATCTTTTCTTGAGCTGGTTTCATAACAAATCTACAAAGGAACTTCTTATGGAGAGGTGCGGAAAAAGAAGCAGAAATGGGCTCTAATAGCATGGGAAAAAATGTGTAAGCCCAAAAAAGATGGTGGCCTTGGACTCAAGGACACTTAGCTCCTTGGAAAAGCCTTGGGAGCCAAAACTCTGTGGAGATGGATAGTAAACCCCAACTCCCCCTGGGGAATCCTATGGAAGGAAAAATATGCTCCCAGTCGCAGGAGCAAATAATAAGGCTCAATAGAAGTATAAAAGGTTCGGTAATTTGGACTTAGGCATGGGAAAATTGGGCTATTATCCATAAACATAGTTTCTAGGAGGTAGGAAAAGGGAACAAGGCACTCTTCTGGGAAGATGGATGGCAGTAAAGGCCAAACCTTGATAAGGATCAATATCAACAAATTAAGTCTGAAATGTAAAATAGGGGCAGGAGCAGGGTCTATCACTATTGGAAACCCATCACTGAAGGTGATCGGTGGAGAGAATGGATTGATGAGAAAGAGTGGCATCCCCCAATCAACCCTCAGGTGTGGCAAGGGCTATCAAGTGAGCTCAAAAAGAGACAAATCCTCCATGAGACCTCTGAGGACAAGATCTGATGGGGTCAAAACCCAGTTGGGCACTTCAATATAAAGGAAGCGTATAGATACATAACCCTTCATGATCAATTTCAAGCAGATCTCAAATGGAAAATTCTAACTTGGGATACAAGACACAATGCACAGGAAAATTCTAACTTGGGATAATCTCATAAAAAATGGATTTATCGGACCCTCCAGATTCTATCTATGTCAGCAAAAAGAATAAACTACAAATAATTTGCTGAATGAATGCCCCTATGTAATTAAGTTATGGAACTGGGTAAATTTGGTCTTTAAAGCATCAAATCAGGATCCCTCCTCCATTCTTAACACCATCGAAAACTAGCGATCCTCCTTCTCCCCCAATCCTCTTGTCAACAGGGCATGGAATCTTGTCCCGAGCATAATATGTTGGGCACTTTGGAAGGAAAGAAATGTCAGAATATTCAGGGGAACCTCACTTTAGGAGGAAATCACCCTCTCTAATGTCAAGAAATCAATTCGGGAATCTGTGGCCTCCTCTACTCTATAGGATCCCATCGACCCTCCCAACAGCTTAGACATGAGAATTCTTACCATGTTGGATCTCCATATCGCTCGAGCCCCGGCTTCTCCTCCATTTCCAGAAACAGGGGACCTGCTGGCAAATGGTCGCCCCCGAAGCAAGGGACGATTAAGCTTAACTACGATGGAGCAGCCAAAGGCAACCCAGGCTTGGTGGGATTCAGGGGGGCCTTCAGGAATGCTCAAGGGGGGATTTTGTGGATTTACGAGGGCAACATTGGTTCTTCAACCAATAACGCTGCTGAACTACACGCTCTGGAACACAAAATAACCATCACAAAGAGCCTTAAGTTCTGCCCTCTGATCATAGAAGGTGATTCAACTCTGGCAACGCAAGTCAGTAGGAAACTCTAGCAGGGGATGGACGTGACCAAGGTATCGACTAATTAGTGTTTAAATAAAATCCTACAAAGAATAAAAAACAACATTGAAAGCATGGAAGGGCTACACTTCTAGGCAATCAGAAGAGAAGGAAATAAGTTGGTGGATAGGTTGGCCAATGAAGGTACAACAGGTAACCTCCGGTTGTGATCAAGGTCATGGCATGACCTAGAATACGACGATCTCTGTTAGCACTGTGAAGTCATAAATGACAAGGACAACCGAAAAAACAAACAATAATTGTTCGAGGATCCCCAGTCACATCAATGATGGTTCAAGGAATTTGGAGGACTGTAGTTATGATGATTATATGCCCAAGGTCGTCCTCTATTCGACAGTCGTGCTTTGCAACCCTCCCATGGCTCCACTCTCCAGTGAGGCCGCCACCCTTCTTTCCAATCAACCATGTGAGGTACCATCCCCTCCACCTAACTCCAGTACCTCCCACGTTCCATCTTCACTCCCCTTCCCTCATCTCCTCGCCCCCCGAGGTTCTCTAGCCCTTATGAATACCACCCTTCTCTCTCCCCTTCCTGTCATTCTGCAAGCATTGTTCCCTTGTTCTATCCATCTCCCCCCTACGCTCGGCGCATTATCCGCCCCCTCCTCTCCCATGGCCCCCAAGCGCAGCTCTAGCCTGTATCCCAGTCGGGGGCGCAGTCGAAGTAGAGAGTCTTCACACTAGAACTCCTTAAGTTCTCCTCCCACCACTCTCTTTGAGTCCTTTGCAAGGCGCGCAGTTCTAAACTTTTCTATGGCAGTGAACCCTGAAACCCAAGAGAGAATTGCGAGCTTAGAGGCTCATGCCAGAGATTTAAGAAGAGGTGTTCCCTCAGAGGAAGTGGATGTCGACTTTGCCTGGATCCCCGACCCCACTCTCACTAGAGCTAGAGAAAATATCTATGCGTGCTCCATCAACATCTGGTGGAAAATGAAGACCATCCTGGGACTGGCTTTGCAGGAGCAGGAAGAGCACTCCAAGGTGGTGGAGAACAAAATTGACAGCCTCACCGAAAAATTTGTGGTTTTTGTCGAGGTTGTTCACCACTGTCATTTCATCACTCGAGAATCTCCTCAATATACTGTCCTAAAGAAGAATTCCACTGCCAAGATGCATTCGCCAGCAGACTTCTCTCCAAGCATAAAGAAAGAAACTACAAGAGCCTCCTCCAGTCGTCCGTCCGCCATGGCACCGCATGAGGGAAGCACCTAGGCGCAGCCCATAAGCTTGGACGATGATGTGGTCACCGTCAACCCTTAATGAGTGTAACAAACTCCTTTTTTATACATCTCCCATGCAGTTGCAAGGTCACAAAAAGAACACGATATTGAAAATAAGGGCCCTCAGTGCTGACAACCCAGGCTTGACTGAGTCTTTTGGTCTCTTTTTGGAGTCAACAACAATTTTGGTTTTATGTTTGTTTGCCTTGTACCGATCATTGTAATTCTCAAAGCAAACATAACTTATATTTTGTAAAGTCTCAATGTAACTATGTCAAATTGACTGTCACAATAACCAGGGTCGTTGGCTCTTGTGCTGGAGACACAGTCTCGCACAAACCAACTTATGTAAATACCTCTTCTTCTCAGTAATACAACTTATCTTATTAAAAAAAAACAAATGTGGAATAAAATGTCTTCAATCAAATATAATTAAATAATTAAATGACAAGGAAATCAAGGCTTTTTGTTGATGGCTATGATGATCTAATTGGTCAAGGAGAACATAGATGAATGGATCTGCACTAAATAGAGGTTGTGGGGAAATGAAAATGCAGACAATAAAACTCAGAAAATTAATTTTGTTTAAAAATTCAGAGCTTGATCTTATGCTGAATTTTAGACCCATTAAATTATCAATTCTGGTAATTAAACCACTTCATAAATAATCTCCATGATTTCATTTATCTAATGAGTTGTCCTAGGCCTCATTTGGCTAAGTAAAACTCAATTTATGAGCCTCTAAAGTTAATGAGTCAAAACTACTAGAATGCTAGAAATTTTGTTACCTAGATTAAAAATGGAATTTTTAAATTAAATTCTAATGCTGAATTAAATTACATTTATTTATTAATTAATTCTAATATAATTATAATTATGTTATTAATCTTAATTAATTATAAACAAGAATTTAATTAATATAAAAAAAATGATTTAAAAATTAATTACAGTATAATATAATTATATTTACATTATAATTAAGTTATATTATAACTAACCACTTCATATTAAAATCCAAAATAAATTAATAAATTCAACTAAATAAATAATTAGCGTGGTTTGGTGTAAGTATTAATGGAGTGGTGGAGAGGAGTTATTTGAGGAGAGGGATAAGGTAGGTGAGTGGAGAGTGTAAGCCAACGAGGAGGAATAAGGAGGTGAGTGGAGAGTGAGGTGGAGGTGACGTAGGCTCGGGATGGAGTGGGAGTCATAAGGAGGTCAAAGCAAAACTCTAAGAAAAATAACCGCCGTATAATCTTCGAAATCGTGAATCGTAAATTGGGAATTTTTAAATAAATGCACAATTTTTTTGTGATATATGTATGCGATATTGAAATATTGCATCACACTTTTTGATCGCATTTTTAAATTTCGTTTTTTTGGAAGGAAAGAGGTGATGTAAAGTGGACCTCATGTGGAATTAAAAATTGTACAAATTGAATTACAACTATTTTGTAATTTTGAGATTTTTGACAATTTGTTTTAAAATAATAAATTGGAGTAAATTACTGAGATCTCGAAACACGTTTTTGAACTATTCTATAATTTGGCTGGGTCATTTTATAGGACTGATACTGAAAATAAAAAAAATAGTAAAAATTAACTAGGAGTTAATATTTACAATGAATGACTATTGAACTTAATTAATTGCAAAATTTGAAATATTATACATTTTGTACGTAAATTCAACCCATGCAACAAAATGATCAAATTTCAAAGGAGTGTCATTTGCAAATCGGATAATCAAATAAGCATAAACAAGTATCAATGGTAAGCTAATGAAAATTCGAATTCAATGAAACAATTAAAATATAAATTCGACGAAAGTAAAAAGGGGAAATTGTTAGACAATTAATTTAAATGAAAAAACATAAAAATGGTTTTGTCCAAAATCAATGGAAAGGGTTCCCCATTATTTGAGTAAAAAATGGGGGGTGTTGGGTTTTCCCTACAACACACCTATAATAAATCATTAATACCTCACTGAATCTTCAAGGTCCAACGTTGAACCTTCACCTGGTTACTCCTATGGCAGAGCCCATCCAATCTAAGTGTCGAACCTGGGAGGCTTCGATACCACTCTATAACATACCCCGACTAACCTCGGTCTAAACCAAAGGTACAAAGAGGTACTTACTATGCTAACCTGAATCCCATAGTCACGTCATGGAAATGGAGTCTAAATTTTTTTACCTCTTACAACTTCTTTGAATGTAAAATAGATAGCATAATTGTGTTCATCCCGGCGAGATGATTCCAATGATATAAAATTTGTTTCAATCTGACTCCCGGATTGAAAGATATGGCCATCCAAAGATTAGCCATTTAATTTGCACCGCCTCACTAACCTGTCATGTGGCACCCGCGTGGTCCCCATGTGTAAATAACAGTCAACCCTCTTTTTGTCGCAATATAACAGTTGTCGACCCACTTATACACGTTGAAGCCTCATGAGGCCAACAAACAACACACATATAAAAAGTTTACTATATAACACATAATCATTGGCCCTTTATATTCCGTGTCTCCAACCATGTGGCAGTGCTTCCCGACTGCCGACTTGTTCATACCGCCAAACCCTTCCAAACATATGTATGCACATACATGGGCCTACTATGACCACGTCACCCCGCAAAAGTGAACCCTAGAGATTCTTCACATTGCTCCCTGCTAAACTTTTGGGGTGTTCCTTCCGAGTTGCATTGGCAATGTCAACTCAACACTTAAGATTGGCCTCCCACATGATCGGTCAATGACTACGCTCGTGCCATTCAATACACATCCCTACAAAGCGGGCCCCACTCACCAAATCACCCCACCTAATCGATCCCAATGAGTCTATCAATCCCTCCATTCAATTCTTCCAAGGTCTAGGGTGATGTCAACCTTCGTCACTTTTCCCGCGTGGACATGGTCCCACGTAACTTTCAAACCCAAACATTTGCAGTTACTTCTTGGTGTGCGGTTGGGAGGGTTTCCTTGCTTCATGCGCTAGGTGACAAGCCCCACTGCCACCTCATCCCGAAAAAACAACCCCATGAATTCCCTATTAGTGTTACCTCTAGATCTTCTAAGGAAGATCTCCTACGCTATGTGTGCAACTAAGAGCTCTCCACCCTCTACGTTCCAAGTTTCCCCTGTTTTGCCTATGGTGTCTACATCTGGTCACAGGGTTGAATGAGGTTGTGCCACTTTCGTCTGACCTCTTGTGCTTTGTGCTTAAATGAATTCTAGCCCCGTGTTTGGTGACTGCTCCTAAAATATGAAAGGCCTCCGTCCAGGCCTCAGATACCGAGTTAATGACATACGAGGGCATATACATGCTATTCCAGCCTATCCCGCTTGAGCTTTAACAAAACTCGACCATGGCCATAGAGCTCCATACAATGTGGTCATAAAGAGATGTATATATGTGTATGTATGTATGTATACTACACTATCTCCTTTGAGCTTAAATGGGCAAAATGATAGCCCAATGCATGTGGTTAACAATTTATTCAAATAAAAGGGTTGTATACATGCCATTGGCTAAATTTCCAATCTCGGAATAAACATGAAATTCATTTAAATAAGAAATTCGACCCATATATTTAACCAATTATTATAGTTACCATAGAGTCCCAAAATATTCACAGGAAAACAATTTGTTCCTTAAAAATATTTGTACAGAGAATTGGCATTATTCTTTTATGAATGGAGTTCCAATTTCATATCATGAATGTAACATTTAACCAATGCTAAACATATACACAAAACATTTAAATAAAAGAGCACAAATAAACACTTATCTTATGCAACACATGATTTGTCGACTATGAGTGGGACTCTAACCCTCCACCCAACCATATACGAGCTATGACCACAAATACTTGTAGTCATCACCCCTAATCCAAATTCCAGTGCTTGAGGTGGAGTGCTTCTTAAGAGGAAATTCAACTAACAAAATAATTGAAACAAGATGCCACAAGGTAACACTACCTCCATCCACCTTCTACACAAGTTTTCACTCTATCCTTTTATACATAATTAACATCCTTGCCAGGATAAGGTTCATCAATGTACAATCTATTGTTGGGTAAGAAGTTACCTCTCCATATGGTTCATTAGTGAGTCAAGCAGTAGAGCTTTAGCCCCAAGGAAACTCCTGGCGGTTCAACAACCTTCACATGCACTTGAGTGACTCTTCTGAAACCTATAGGTTTATAAATTCACAAGCTTCCAATGGGTTCTTCAGCTCTACATGCAAGCCAATTCTCTCTATATAACGCTCCCATCCAACAAGCCTATGTGAGGGTTCATCAAATGCTTACTTTTTCAGAGCTTGATTTATTTTTTCACCTCCGCCCTTCCAGGATTTTTTCTTGCAATGTTCTCACTGTGTCCTCCCTTTTTTGTTGCATGTGTGTATGCACCCTTGGGTAATAAGAAAGTGTTCTTCCTCTTTCCACTATCTTTGCGCGTGAGCCTAAGTGAGTGAGAATCTCTTCTCACACCATCCAGGATACTCACTATCTACATAAATGTTTTTTTTTTTTGCAAAGTAGTAGCAACAAGGTTGCAGTCATAGGAGATGGAGGGATCACGACTTTCAATAGATTGCTAATGTTTTTCAAAATCTTATATATTTATGGTCCTGTAACATTGGTTAGAAAATTTATATGGATTAAAGATTTATTATTGTGCTACTGGTATGGTTTCCCTAGTGGCAGGCCATTAGTCGCAAAGAGGTCAATGTGTACTTTTCTATGAATTAATGTAATTTCTAGCCATACTTACAAAAAAAACACATCATATTTGATCGGATTTGTTAATATATAACTTATGGTTTTCTATGATTGTTTTCGAGAATTATGTAATGATTAATTGTGTGTTATGGTTTTTTATGATCTCAAACATGGAATTCTATAACAAGTAATATTGATTTATGCAGTGATTAACATGAAATTCTTTAATAAGAATTGTAGGGTTGTGTAAGTAGCCACATTGATCTAATATCTCTAGCATGGAATCTTATAATGCATAACTTCACGTATTTTGATGGATTATGTACAAATTTTTGAATTTGGTTGTTGGTTTCTAGCATTTTGGTTTGTAGTGATCATGGAGGCATTGAAAATAACCTAATAGTGGAATGATAGTGCATGATTGTTATACAATATTTTGTCACGCTCCCAGTCTTGTATCCTAAAGTGTCACACTTTATGTTGTTAATGGCACAAGTGTCGCAAAGTGATGAAAGTTGTCACAAACAATGTATTCACCTTGAAACATGTTCAGAACACCCCTAAAGAAAAGGAAGAAAACTTGCCTTGAAATAATTCTGAAGAGATTGTCAAAAACCTTGTTTTGCAAGCCCAGTGCTACTTTTATCAGGAAAATCCGTGCTCGTAACCTCCGGCATTACACATGTCTATCGCTGCCAACGTTACTTTTAGTAGGAAAGTCTGTGCTGGTCCTTTTCAAACAATTTTTCCCAAAAAGGAGGAGAAGCTTCTCTTACTAGAAAGCTCGAGAACAACGATGTGGTTTCAGGTAGATGAAGATTGGAATGAGACCTCCCATTCCTAGCCCTAGATCCTCTTTCCATGGATCTCTCCCTTGAGATGTGGAACTCCTCCCTCTTTTCATGGATCCTCAACTCCCTCTCCTTCCCTATAAATGAATTGCCCACCATCCACTAATGGTTGGATGTTGGTTGATTGGTTTCCATCCTAGTGCTGAATTGTGCCCAAATGCTTCCCATTTGCAAAGGAGAAAAGGTGTTTGAAGGCTAAGGCTTGGACTTGGAATCTCACTTTAAGGAGGTTTCCAACATCAAGGCTTCATTGGTTGTAATGCTCCCTTTTCATCTATTAATAATATAATATATGTTTTCTTTGCATAAATGTGTCAATTATTGTCCATTTATTGTAATGCTCCTTGATCTGTTACATAAGTTGTATTACAAAAGGTTATTATTTGCATAGTTTTGTTGTCTCCACTTGATCTTTATTGCAAGCACTCATCTACACCAACAAAGAGGATATCGTGAGCTTGGAAGCCAAAGAGTCAAGGTCGACATCAAGGGTACCAGCATCAGAGAGGGGTAGGACATCTATCCTCCTTTGTATTTTCTAGTATGAACTAGGAAATATTGCATGTAATTGTCTTTTGTAGTTGCTAGATCCTCCCATAGGGCTAGAGGGATCATTTATGTCCGCAGAAAGGATTTCTTGCACAACAAAATGGTGACTCCTTTACTTGTGTCAATCTCCTTAAAAAATGAATCAAGGTTTTCAGAGTAGAGTTATTTGTCTTGTGTCAAGATCCTTAAAATATGAATCAAGGTTCCTAGAGAAAAGTTCTTTGTCTTGTGTCAAGCTCCCTAAAAAATGAATCAAGGTTCCCAGAGCAGAGTTCTTTGTCTTGTGTCAAGCTCCTTAAAAAATTAATCAAGGTTCCTAGAGCAGATTTCTTTATCTTGTGTCAAGATCCTTAAAAAATGAATCAAGGTTCCTGAAGTAGAGTTACTTTTCTTGTGTCAAACTCATTAAAAAATGAAACAAGGTGTCATGAGCATGGTTCTTTTCATGTGTCAAGCTGATTAAAAAAATAAACAAATCCCCTTCCAATTCAAGTCTTTGATTAGATCTCGTAAATTCCCAATTGAGTCTTTCACTTGATCTCGTAAATGAACCTTAATTCCATCCACCTGTTAGTAACCAGTAGTCTACTTAGGTGAATGAAATGAAGCTTTGGGGGCTTGTACCTTGAATTGAGTCATTATCCTAGAGGCATGCAAGCTAATCTCAAGCATAGCTTGTCTCTATTTCAATCTTGTGTAAAAATGAAACCAATATCAAGCATATTTTATTTATTTCAAGCTTCTGTAAAAATGAAACTAATCTCAAGCATAGTTTGTCTCCGTTTCAAGCTTATGTAAAAATGAAACCATCTTCAAGTATCCTCAAACATAGTTTCCCATGTTTCAAGCTTGTGTAAAAATTAAACCATTCCCACTTTACCTCTCATGATTGCCATTTTTATTAGCATGTTTTTACGAGATCAACCTTGGTATTTTCATTCCATCGTCATTAACTCTTTAGCAGATCATACGCTTTCACTTGGTTGTTTTAACCTTGCCTGAGGAACATTTGCAATGAGTGGTTTTATTGGCCAACCTCTTGACCTTTGCATGTTTTGAGCAATTCCATCATGACTAGAACTAGTTTCTATCATTTTCTACCACTCGTTCCTGCAGGTGGATTCCTCTTTCAGCTATTTTTAGACTCCAAAAATATGAAAATATTTTCAAGCACTTGTCTTTTTGAAATCGTAAAAGTAAATGAAAAGATGTCTACTTAGTATAAGTTTAACCCTTTTATCGACTCAGATAGACTAGCTATGAGAAAGGAATACCTTAGTCAAACATGGCTAAGAGGTTCTCTTGAGTATTGTTTTCTACCTTTTCGGACTTAAGAAACTATCTACGAAAATGGACATTTGGAGTTTTCTTTTCACCTCTTTTTCAAACTCTCTAAACATGAAAACGATGTTGAGTTACACCTCTGTCGGAATCATAAAACTAAAATGACGAAGGACTTGTCACCATGACGAGGCTGAGCTATTCCTTCCTAGGGATCACTATAAATACTAGGATGGATTCATTCGAAGGATGAACTTATATGACAAGAATATGGTATCCTCTTCAATATTGAGATTAAAAATAAAGAGGTACTCACTAGAAATAGTGGGGGGAAATGGAAAGAAACATTTATCTTATATTTTGTGTGAAAGGAAGTATGTCATTCTTGAACATGACACTAATCTGTATCTCGTGTCGAGTTTGGGACATCCTCACTTTTTCACTTGCTTATCAGGTTTGGGAAATCCATTTGCCTCTCATTTGATTATATAATACTGTCACCATAACCTCTGATCCTATTTTGAGTCAAATGTTGCCAAGTTCTGGAGTCATTTCGCTGATATGTTCAAGAGAAGTACCACCTGCAAGTTCAAACCACTTATACCTGGTTTGAATTTCTCTGCATCAATCCTGAATCACTCTTGCCAACTTTGCAAGATCCTGTGTTTCATGTCAATGATATGAGAATCATTATGACCCTCCTTCGACGAATCACTTCCTGTCGACTCCAACTCATTATCCAGGAATATGATCTAGAAATTCCCTTTCAGTACCTTGGAGCTTGCATGCCTCAATGGAAGGTTCTTCGCATTTGACGATATGTTCACATCACTGGCCTTTGATAGAATGATTCTACGAGTGTTTGACTTCAACTTCATTTTTCACACTCGTGGATTGTGTTGTTGTACCTTGAGAGCCATCGTCATCATTGGTGGTTTCTCTCATGCCTGCTAACGATTTACATCATTAACTAGTAAACAGGTGGTTTCTAGCATGTTCGACTTCAACCGATTTATTTGCATGGTGAGATTTGTACTTTGGTTGGATCGAGACAAAGATGAAGGCCTTGGGTTTCATTTGATAAATCTAGGTTGTGTGGAGTTATTAAGTATTCATGATTGTAAACACAATCCTTTCTATATTGATGGTTGCGTCCATGTCATGGATCCATGTATTGTTAGATGCTTACACTTTAAGCATACTTACATCAGAGATGTCAGATATACTATCTTATGTGTGATTTGCAAGTCCCCTGACGGTGGTTTTCTAAGTCCTTGCCTTTGCTTGTAAAGCACCCCAACCATCACTTATCATTATGACTTCATGCTTTAGGGGGAATATGTTATACAATATTTTGTCACACTCTGATTCTCGTGTCCTAAATTGTCACACTTTGTGTCGTCAATACCACAAGTGTCACAAAGTGATGCAAGTTGTCAAAAACAATGTATTCGCCATGAAACATGTATATAACACCCCTGAAGAAAAGGAAGAAAACTTTCCTTGAAAGAATTCTGAAGAGTTTTTCAAAAAACCTTGTTTTGCAAGCCCATCGCTACTTTTATCAGGCAAATCCATGTTTTTAACCTCTGGCATTATACATGTCTAGCGCTGCCAGCACTACTTTTAGTAGGAAAATCCATGCTGGTCCTTTTCAGACAATTTTTCCCAAAATGGAGGAGAAGCTTCTCTTATTAGAAAGCTCGAGAACGATGATGTGGTTTCAGGTAAATGAATATTGGAATGAGACCTCCCATTCCTAGCCCTAGATTCTCTTTCCATGGAGCTCTCCCTTGAGATGTGCAGCTCCTCCCTCTTTTCATGGATCCTCAACTCCCTCTCCTTACTTATAAATGAATTTCCCACCATCCACTAATGGTTGGTTGTTGGTTGGTTGGTTGCCATCCTAATGATGAATTGTGCCCAAATGCTACCCATTTGCAAAGGAGAAAATGTGTTTGAGGGCTAAGGCTTGGACTTGGAATCTCACTTGAGGGAGGCGTCCAACATCAAGGCTTCATAAGTTGTAATTCTCCCTTTTTCATCTATTAATAATACAATATATGTTTTCTTTCCATAAATGTGTCAATTATTGTCCATTTATTGTAATGCTCCTTGATCTTTTACATAATTTGTATTAGAAAATGTTATCCTTTGCATAGTTTCGTTGTCTCCACTTGATTTTTCTTATAGGCACTCATCTACACCAACAAAGAGGAGATGTGAGCTTGGAAGCCAAAGAGTCAAGTTCGACATCAAGGGTATCAACATCATGGAGAGGTAGGAGATCTATCTTCCTCTATATTTTCTAATATGAATTAAGAAATATTGCATGTAATTGTCTTTTGTAGTTGCTAGATCCTCCCATAGGACTAGAGGGATCGTTTCTGTCCGCAGAAAGGATTTCCTGGACAACTAAATGGTGACTCCTTTACTTGCGTCAATCTCCTTAAAAAATGAATCAAGGTTTTCAGAGTAGAGTTCTTTGTCTTGTGTCAATCTCCTTAAAAAATGAATCAAGGTTCCCGAAGTAGAGTTCTTTGTCTTATGTCAAGCTCCTTAAAAAATGAATCAAGGTTCCCGAAGCAGAGTTATTTGTGTTGTGTCAAGCTCCTTAAAAAATGAATCAAGGTTCCTGGAGCAGAGTTCCTTTTCTTCTGTCAAGCTCATTAAAAAATGAAACAATGTGTCATGAGCTTGGTTCTTTTCCTGTGTCAAGCTCATTAAAAAATGAAACAAATCCTCCTCTAATTCGAGTCTTTGATTAGATCTCGTAAATTCCCAGTCGAGTCTTTCACTTGATCTTGTAAATGAAACTTAATTCCATCCACCTGTTAGTAACTAGTAGTCTACTTAGGTGAATGAAATGAAGCTTGGGGGGCATGTACCTTGAATTGAGTCATTATGCTAGGGGCATGCAAACTAATCTCAAACATAGTTTGTCTTTGCTTTGATCTTGTGTAAAAATGAAACCAATCTCAAGCATATTTCTATTTATTTCAAGCTTTTGTAAAAACGAAACTAATATCAAGCATAGTTTGTCTCCAATTCAAGCTTGTGTAAAAATGAAACCAAATCCAAGCACAACTTTTTCTCATGTTTCAAGCTTGTGAAAAAATGAAACTATCTTCAAGTATCCTCAAGCATAGTGTCCCATGTTTCAAGATTGTGTAAAAAGGAAACCATTCCTACTTTACCTCTCATGATTTCCATTTTTATCAGCCTGTTTTTACAAGATCAACCTTGGTATTTTCATTCCATCATCACTATCTCTTTGGCAGATCATACACTTTCACTTGGTTGTTTACCCTTGCCTGAGGAACATCTACAATGAGTGGTTTTATTAGCTAACCTCTTGACCTTTTCATGTTTTGAGCAGTTACATCATGACCGAAACCAATTTCTATCCTTTTATACCACTCGTTCCTCTAGGTGGAGTCCTCTTTCAGCTCTTTTCAGACTCAAAAAATATGAAAAGATTTTCGAGAACTTGTCTTTTCGAACTCATAAAAGTAAATGAAAATATGTCTACTCAGTATAAGTTTAACCCTTTTCCAAACTCAGATAGACTAGCTACGAAAAAGGAATACCTTAGTCGAACATGGTTGATCCAGGAGGATCCATTGATTCAATTGCACAGGTGTTCAAAGTGTCGTCATCGGTGTTCATGGGTGTCGTTCAGTGTCGTCGTCGCTTCAGTTCAGCTTCAATAGATCAACAATGTTGGATAGGATCAGGTTGTTCAGGTAATGTTCATAGTTTTTCATGGCATTCAGTTGATGTGGTGTTGTACCTGGCTGTCGACTTATGTTCATCGACAGTTCCGCCAGGATTGGTCGACGACATGTGTTTTGTCGTTCGACTTTGCAGGATTGGTGTCGACATGGTTGTGTCGTCCATCACAGAGGTTTGATGTGTCGACATGGGTTGTCGTCATGGTAGATGATCGATATCATCGTTTGTCAACGATAGGCATGGGTCTATTGTCACCATGTGACGAATGTCGTGAACGTCGCATTGTGACAATATTTTACATATGGTTTTTTTTTAAAGTACATAAAACCCTAATCTATGTATTAAATCCTAGACCTATGCCTAAATCCTAACCAAAGCTATGTGCTAAACACCAAACCCTAAACCATACATTCATGTATTAAATATATGCTAAGACCCTCACCCTAATACATTAACCTATGTATTAAAAAAATACATTACAAACCTAACTCTAATCCTCGACCTTCAAATATCTGTTAAATAATACACAAAACCATTGCAAATACATAAAACAGTCCCTAACCGCCAACATGAGACTGCAGCGGGACCGCATGGTCATGTGACCAGAGATGTGATAAACCATCAGTTAAACATTAACATTAGAGTTAACCGCAATTTGAAACCGTGGCGGAGGTTTGGCATGTGAATGGAGACAGGGCTAACCATAAATGTAGACCTTAACTACGTCGAAACCGTCAGCATGTGAGCAGTCAGGTTTGGAGTTGATCGTCGGGGTTTACAGAGTTGCGGAGTTCTCATCGCAATGGAGATTGTGGAGCAAACTGCGGCATGTGACCGCCACTGCCACTGTCACCATAATCGTCAGTTGGCAGTAGAACCGCCAGAGCAATAACCGTAGGTTATGAAACAGTGTTCACATGCGCTGTCACCATTTTTCCACCCGGTTAGAAAAACCGTTGGCAGTTTGCGCCTACCAAAGTCTAAAGTGGGTTTTTGTTATGATTTTGGTGCTATTTTAATTCCTCCACCATGTAACCTCTTCATTAGGTGTCAGAAGGTGACCAGACCAAGGCCAATGAAACCTTAAAGTTAGCTCATTCACCTCAAATTCAGTTGGGGAGGTTTCCATGCATTTGCAAGCCTATAAAAGACAATTTTGCTCAATTAAGAGGATATTGGTGGTTTTGGGTTTTTGTATGCAGGTTCTGGAGGTTAGAGGCGATTTTGTTTTCAGTGTTTTGAGAGCATCGTGAGTCGGATTTGGAAACCGTAAGCGTCATTAGAAAGTTTGTTCAGAGAGCTATCTCATGACAAAGGTCATAATTGCCTGTGTGCAAGTTCAATCTATATAATTCATTGTTTAATCAACACCTTCTTCTCATTCCTAATAAAACGATCGCCCATCTTGAAATTGGAACCGGAGACGTAGTCCATCAGGGACAAACTCCGTAATCAATCTTGTTGTCTGGTATATCTGTGTTTTCACTGTTTTCACTTCTATTTTGCATCTTAATTAATGGTTTATCAACTGCCGTAAAGTGCTCTGCTCAAGCAATTTGCCTTGATTTCCATGCTTTCGGTTAACATTCACCTCATTAATGGCTAATCAATTCTACATTAGTTTTTAGTATATGGTCATTTCAGATCAATGGCTAAGAGGTTCTCTTGAGTATTTTTTTCAACGTTTTTGGACTTAAGAAACTATCTACGAAAAGGGACGTCTGGAGTTTTCTTTTCGCCTCTTTTTGAAACTCTCTAAACATGAAAAAGATGTCGAGTTACCCCTCTGTAAAACTCGTAAAACTAAAACGACGAAGCACTTGTCACCATGACGAGACCGAACTACTGCTTCCTAGGGATCGTTGTAAATACTAGGATGGATTCATCCGAAGGATGAACTTATACGACAAGCATATGGTATCCTCTTCAAGCTTGAGATTAAAAATAAAGAGGTACTCGCTAGAAATAGCAGGGGAAAATGGAAAGAAACATATACCTCGTATTTTGTATGAAAGGAAGTATGTCACTCTTGAACATGACACTTATTTGTATCTCGTATCGGGTTTGGGACATCCTCACTTTGTCACTAGGTTTGTCGGGTTTTGGAAATCCATTTTCCTCTCATTTGATTATATAAGATTGTCACCATGACCTCTAATACTATTTTGAGTCAAATGCCAGAAAGTTCCGAAGTCGTGCCACCGATATGTTCAAGAGAAGTCCCACCTAAAAGTTCAAACCACTTATACCCCGTTTGACTTTCTATGCATCAATCCTGAATCACTCTTGCCAACTTTGAAAAATCCTATGTTTCACATCGATGATGTGGGAAAAATTATGGCCATCCTTTGACGAATCACTTCCTGTTGACTCGAACTCGTTACCTTGGAGCTTGCATGCCTCAATGGTAGGTTCTTCGCATTCAACGATAGGTTCACATCACTGGCCTTCGATCGAATGATTCTGTGAGTGTTCGACTTCACCTTCATTTTTCACACTCGTGGATTGTGTTGTTGTACCTTGAGAGCCATTTTCGTCATTGGTGGTCTCTCTCATGCCTGTTAACGGTTTACATCATTGACCGGTAATCAAGTGATTTCTACCATGTTTGACTTCAGCCCATTTATTTGCATGGTGAGATTTGTACTTTGGTTGGATCGAGATAGAGATGAAGACTTTGGGTTTCATTTGATAAATCGAGGTTGCGTGGAGTTATTAAGTATTCATGATTGTAAACACAATCCTTTTTATACAGATGATTGTGTCCATGTCGTGGATCCATGTATTGTTAGATGCTTACACTTTAAGCATACTTACATCAGAGATGTCAGATGTATTGTATTATGTGTGATTTATAAGTCTCTTGATGGTGGTTCTCTAAGTCATTGCCTTTTCTTGTAAAGCATCTCAGCCATCACTTCCCGTTCTGACTTCATGCTTTAGGGGGCATCTGTTATACAATATTTTGTCACACTCCCAGTGTCGTATCTTGAAGTGTCACACTTTGTGTCGTCAGTGGCATAAGTGTTGCAAAGCGATGAAAGTTGTCACAAACAATGTATTCACCATGAAACATGTTTATAACACCCCTAAAGAAAAGGAATAAAACTTGCCTTGAAAGAATTATGAAGAGCTTGTCAAAAACCTTTTTTTGCAAGCCCAATGCTACGTTTATCAGGAAAATTCGTGTTGGTAAGCTCTGGCATTACACATGTCTAGCGCTGCCAGCGCTACTTTGAGCATGAAAATTTGCGTTGGTCGTTTTCAGGCATTTTTTCCCAAAATGGAGGAGAAGCTTCACTTACTAGAAAGCTCGAGAATGACGATGTGGTTTAAGTTAGATGAAGCTTGGAACGAGACCTCCCATTCCTGGCCCTAGATCCTCTTTCCATGGATCTCTCCCTTGAGATGTGGAACTCCTCCCTCTTTTCATGGATCCTCAACTCTCTTTCCTTCCCTTTAAATGAATTTCCCACCATCCACTTATGGTTGGCTATTTGTTGGTTTTTTTCCATCCTAGTGCTTAATTGTGCCAAAATGCTACCCATTTGCAAAGGAGAAAAGGTGTTTGAAGGCTAAGGATTGGACTTGAAATCTCACTTGAAGGAGGCTTCCAACATCAAGGCTTCATTGGTTGTAATGCTCCCTTTTTCATATATTAATAGTACACTATATGTTTTCTTTGCATAAATGTGTCAATTCTTGTCCATTTATTGTAATGCTCCTTGATCTGTTACGTAATTTGTATTAGAAAATGTTATGATTTGCATAGTTTCGCTGTCTTCCCTTGATATTTCTTGCAGGCACTCATCTACACCAACAAAGAAGAGATCATGAGCTTGGAATCCAAAGAGTCAAGGTGAACATCAAGGGTATCAACATAAGAGAGAGGTAGGAGATCTATCCTCCATTGTATTGTCTAGTATGAATTAGGAAATATTGCAATTAATTATTATATGTAGTTGCTAGATCTTCCCATAGGACCAGAGGGATTGTTTATGTCCACAGAAAGGATTGCCTGCACAACAATGATTGGTTTAATAAAGGAGACAATGCATGGAAAATGATAGTCACAATCATTGTAGGAATGCAACATGTGCCAAACATTGCTACTTTATATGGAACCTTTGTGAAGAATAAATGTGCCATAAATTATGCATTCACGACTTGACATTTCTAATCATTTTAATCTGTTGGGTCATGTGTGCCTAGAAAATGTCATTTGGTGATAAAATTTTGCACTTTCCAGGAGAATATAAAGCATGTACTCAACCAAAAGTCTCTAAAACAGTTCCGTACATTAAGAATGGAGGAGTGGAGAGAACAATGATTGAGCCCCTTCTTCATATGGATACCCTTGTGTTTTCCCAATTCATTTTTGCGACCATAACTCTAATCCTAATGACTAGTTCTTTACTTTGAAGAATATGTATTAAGGCATGGATGGATTTGGTGCCACTTTGACTCACATTTTCATCTATAGTGGGTTCTTTCAACATATGAGGAGGAGGGTTTCTCTTCTGGTGTGTAGTTATTCATTTACTTGGTAGTTGTGTAATCCATCTCTATTTTGGAATTGCAGAATTCATTGCAACTTATTTCATATGCCACAAGTCTTTAAATCCTTTATATGTTGAAATTATATTGACAAAAGATCATGAAATATTCCCTCCAAACAATGTGTTGAATGTGTTGACTAGAGAAGGTATTTTGTAAATGGATGGAAACATTTTAATGCTGGTAGCCCTTATGTTGTGAATGTTGTTTCATTTATGCAATATTCAATACTAGCGTATGTGGAACCACCAACCTTTTTGTATGAACTTGCCTATATATTGTGTGTTTCAAGAAATCATTTCTTATTAGAGTTTCTTAAAAAATGATAACTAAATTTATATACACCACTTTGAGTGTTAGGAAGGACAATTTTATTTTTATCTTTCTTTTACATATAACATTGTGACTAATAAAAAGCTAGATTTAAGGAACTAAATTTGTAAATCCTCTTGTGGATTTGGGTCTTATCATAACATGCCACCTTAGGAATTGAACCAATTTCTCCATCATTGTAGAAAATGAGTATATTTCCTCTAAATCAAATATGCCTTTTACGTGTGTGATTATTTTTAATATTTAAATTTCCCTCTTGTTCATGGCAAGCATGATTGTCCATTGCTCTTATGACATGTAAGTAATGCACATAAAACAAAATGTTATCCTCTTTTTGTTTGTTTGTTTACAGACAAGGAATATAGCATATGTAATATATCTAAGAAGCATAACATGGGGGACTTAGGGAGGTAGCCTAGGATATAATGAATGGAATGTGGCCATAATAGTGGAATATGCTCACTTGGCAGTTGATGAGTAATAAAAAAGTCCACTATAAGAGTAATTGACATAGAATCTTATGAATACTCATGAGAAAGTATAAATACACATGAGTATCATTGTATTGGATGTGTGTTGTATTGTATTGTTTTGCAACAAACATGGTTTGTAAAGTGATTCATACTATAGGGAATAATTGATGAAATTACCCTACCTTAAGAGTTCTTCTCTCCATACTCTTGTGTCGCTGATGGTGAATAATTTGGTATCTTTAGTGTTTGAGTGTTTATTTTTGAAGTTTTATGGTTTATTCTCTATTATATCTATTGAGGTTTACTACAAGTGAACATACCTTTTCTAATTTTTTATATTTTAATACAAGAGATGTTTCTTAAGGCTTATCTATCTTCTCTTGTATTCTTCTATTTTGCACCAATGTTCTACTACATTTTATGTTACTACTTTGAAGTTATGGGGTTAAGTACATTACAAGTGTTATCTAGGGAAGATAATATGGGGTAAGTAGGGAGATATCCAAAGGGTCAATGAATATAATGTGGTCATAATAATGGAAAAAACCAACTTGACAATTGATGGGTAATAACTAGGCTCACTATGTAATGAAAATAATAATAATAATAATAATGGGTGATCGATATAAACCCCTGAGATTACTCACAAGAAAATATAAATGCACATAGGTATCATTTTATTAGAGGTGTGTTAGATTGTATTGTTTTATGACACACATGGCTTGTACAATGATTCTTTCCACAAGGAGTAATTGATAACATTACTTTACTTTAAGTTTTATACTCTGTATATGCTTGGGTTGTTTGTGGTGAATGTTTTGGTATCTTTGAAGTTTAAGGATTTATTTGTGAAGTTTTATGGTTTATTCTCTCTTATATCGATCAAGGTTTACTAGAACATCCATGGTTGTTAACCAAATGAGTCTGATTTCAAATACACCATTTGCATTATATTTATCTCATATCCTAAGGTGATATTGTCTAATGAAAACCTTGGATGTTATACATTCATAAAATAACAAACACAATCTTTTTATACAGTACGAAAAACATGGAGAAGAGGTTAGCCTTTAAGTGCACGCTATATTTATAATGACAAGGCATATATTGAATGTAAAAATTGCAAACAAAAAAAGAATGAATTTTTCCCTTTGTACTCGAATATTCCTCCTTTAGGTGTCGTCCAAGGATGGGTTACAATTGCAATAGGAATACTATCTTGTATTATTTTATGGTTCACAATGATAGTAACACACAAAAGGTCAACATTGTTACATAAAGCGAGCTATAAATTGTATTGAGTTCTACACACAGGAAATGGTCACACTATTGGGTGGAGCACTCACTAGAATTTTTACAGATCCCACTATTTATTCGCTCCTCCTCTTTGTACAAAGCTCTAACTGAGCATTTTGTGACAACATTACATAGTTTAATAAACACTTAGTGAGAGCTTATTA
Source organism: Pinus tabuliformis (assembly GCA_031772625.1). NCBI lineage: Eukaryota > Viridiplantae > Streptophyta > Pinopsida > Pinales > Pinaceae > Pinus > Pinus tabuliformis. The sequence continues at coordinate 922,518,676 of CM062805.1, read as the reverse complement.
CGTGTAGTTCGCCCTTACACTCCCATAAAGTCATTCATTAAATTTGTATTGTAAAATGTTGCTAATGAAATATGTCCAGTCTATGGATACAACATTTTATCATTGCCCTTGGAGACGCCCTACAACCCAGTATGGGGTAGATGTGTAGGTGCTAGATGTTAGATGTGTAGGAGTTAAATATGGGAATATTTTTTAAATGCTAGACTCATAAATATACATATGTTAGGTTATGTAAACATTTTTACTTGGTCAAATTACATTAAATTTTTTTAAATAAAACAAATAAATAATTAAAATATTAATAATTAAAATAAATTTAAGATAAAGTAGTAAATTTACTAGGTTTTTGGGCTCTAGGTTTTTACAACCCATGATATTTTTCTCCAATGGTCAAATAAAAATAAAATTAAAAGTAAAATTAAAATTAAAATTAAAAAAATAATAATATTTTTAATAAGATTGAGATAAAATAGGTCTCGGGGGGCAGCTCAATTGGTTAATCCGAGAAATGTGAAATCGTTGAAACTCGAAAGACCCAGGTTCAAATCCCCCCTATTGTGACTCGAGCTACAGGGAGGAGGACATATTGTAGCCCCCCAGAGGTTTACTAGTAGTTACGTGTCATGCAAGTTGTTGGGTTCCTCTGGGTCACCCAAAAAAAGAGAGAAAGAAAGAAGAAGATAACATAGTAAATTTATGGATGGAGGTTTTTGGGCTCCAGGTTTTCACAACCCATGATTTTACTCATGGCATTTTTCTCTAATGGTCAAATTAGATTAAAAAAATAAAATTTAAAATAATAATAATAATAGTTAATAATTAAAATAAAATTGAGATAAAATATTAAATTTATGGATGAAGGTTTTTGGGCTCCAGGTTTTATCAACCCATGTTATTCTTATCTAATGTAGCCTATTTAAAGGTATTCTTTGCTAATGTGAGACATTCATTGCAATAAAAGATTTTAGCTAGATCAAAATAAATCATAATTTCCACAACAAATATTATAACCCTCAACAATTTTCATATCCAATTTGGCAAAGAAAACCACTAAATAAATGCACACTACACAAAGACTTTATAACTCAACGGATGCATGTCTTCCAAGTAAAACTTGGGAAAAATGGTGTTGCTCACTTTGTTACATAGCCTTTAAAGATTACATTTTTCCAGGTTGTTCTGTATGTTATTCATTTTATTTTACATGTTTGAAATTTTACTCTTGAAGGTCAAGAGAAATAAGAGCAAAAAAAAAAAAAACTAGTACATGTAGTCCTACATTTTGTTTATATTTTTTTGTTAAAATTAAAGTTTATTGGAGTTACACACTTTATACTATGTCACTCATTAGTTTTAACCTCCACATGAAATTCACTGGAATATGTCTCTCAAATATTCATAACAACTTAGTTTAGATGCAACTGTTATTGAGTTTTATTTAGGATATTGAATGCTAGCATTAAAAATAAAATTAAACAAAAGATAGTTAATATCCTCAACTCCTGCAAAGACAAAAGTATATATTCTTATTGGGTTTTAATATATAGCAAAGAAGCTTATTAGGTTTTACAATCTAACAACAAAGCTTCAAGTAGACTGTCATATATATATAACCATCCTAGATCTATCTTAACTCCAGATCTAGCTACAATTGTTATTGAGTTTTATTTAGGAGATTGAACAATAACATTAAAAATAAAATAAAACAAGAGATAATTATTATCCTCGACTATTGTAAGACAAAGATATATATTCTTATTGGGTTTTACCATATATCAGAGGAGCTTATTAGGTTTTACGGTCCAACAAGAGAGCTTCAAGTAGACTACCTGATCAGGAGATCAATTTTAGGCTCAAAAATCAAAGTGCCTATAACTTGTTGAAACCAATGCGAAATCGAAGAGCTCGACGATCTGAATCGAACGCAACTTGTTTCACTCAAATCCGACATCGGATGCTCCCAGAATCGTGTTCTGATCGTTTTAGGAAACATGCAAAATTTTGGGATTTTGAGTTGCAGGGATGCCTAGTCAACAGTTTGTACCATTGACTGGGCAAGGTGACTGGGTTTTAGGGGTCAATGGCAGCTCAACACATGAGAGACCCAGATTGCATTGACGTGGTCGATTTTCATTGGTTGTTGGGTTGTTTAAGTGGCCAACCACAGGTTGCCACGTGGCCTAACCAGAGGCCGCAACGTGGCAACATGGGGCCACCAAAATTTGTTAAGGGTTCGAGCAACAACCATCGGGTTTGAACACGGAACCTGATCTCCACAAGCACACGGTCTTAACACTAGGTCACGGGGCTTCCTTGTTAAGCCCCTGAAGCAAAACATTATTTAAAGGTTATATGGTAGAAGATTGGAGGTAAGGGGCTAGGGCTTAGCCCCAACCCCTCCATAAAATGTTGCCATACGTGCCAAGGCTGAGAACCGAGGGTAGAAGAGGAGAGCGCTAGCCCTAGGGCATGTGGCAGACAACATGACCAGGGTCAAAGTGGAGGTAAGGGGGCCAACGTTAAGTGCCGGCCCCGGGCCATATGTAACCTCAAATGACCGAGCGCTGGAGACCATGGGGCGCAGGAAAGGGGGCTAGCCCCAGGCGCTAGCCCCCAATCACATGGGGGCACATGTGATCACTGACGTGCACACATGGGTCATTAGCCAAACTAACCGTTCTACAAATTCCACTGTTTTTCACCAATTTGTCACCTAGTTATCAAAATTCAGGGTGAAATTGTAGAACCGATAGACAAACAGGCAAATTTGTAGGACCGTTAACAGTTAAATTCATGGAGGAGCAACTTTTGGAGTGTTTATCCAAATTGAGCTCAAAAAGAGGTTGCTTAGGGGTTTTTGGATGTTCTGAATCCATTGGTAACCTCTGTTTTATGATTAGAGCACATATATAGAGACTTTTTGTAGGTTTGGTACTAAAGGTGTATGGATCAATCAAAGTTTGGACGCAGTTCTGGAGGCTATTTGGTCATGGATAAGACCTTGTAGGTGTATTCTCAATTTCATAAGGCCACTACAACAATTGTAACCAGCGGGGTTCAGCTCAGGTTCAAATTCTTTTATTATGAAGTTTTGTGTATGTACTTCAATGTGGAATTGAGGTGTTCACATGCTTGTTTTAGCTCATTTCAATTTGAGTTTTCTCATCTTTATAGGAGATGCTTAAGTTGATGTTATTGTGAGAGCTCTTTGTAGGAGAACATTACCTAGGAGGGGTAATAACCACATATTTCTTGCAACAATTGTTTATGTACTCCATTGATACTAAATATATGAGCGGTCTAGTCATGTTGACAGACCCGAAGATGTAGCCCAGGAGGGGTGAACTTTGTTAACAAATCCTTTGTTTTGATCTTTTTTGTGCATCAGTTGTTTCAAGGGCCATTTTTCATTCTTGCAAAGTGTTGACACGATAATTAGTTTTATTTTATTTGATTTTGGAAAGAGAGGAAGAATTCACCTTTTCCACTTTCAGAGCAATTTGGTATCAGAGCACAAAGTTGACCGAGTTGTAAGATGGGAAACAAACAGAGTATTCAAGAGCTTGAGGAGTGAAATTTGGCTCTTCAAATGGAGAATATGGAATTGAGAAGGATTTTGGAGATCGCTAAAGAGGAGAATAGACACATGCAATTTTTGTTTCAATAAGTGCTTGATGAGCAAGTTGTAGAAAGTGTGACTCCTATACCAACAAAAGAGACCTCTAATATGAAGCCAGTATGTGCACATGGTTCAAAAAGTGGTTTTGGACCATATGTAGAAGATGATCCATGTGAGTTTTGCAAGCATATCGAAGAAGCACATCCTATGCTAGTGAATAAGAGTGGATGGTTGGATTCGTCTACAAGTTGGCCACCATCGTCATCATCAAGAGCAGAAGGATGCATGACAAATTTAAAGAGGTAATCAATATCTCAAGTACTACTCCTTCCATTCATTTATACAATAACTCTTTTGCGGAATTTGAGCAACATACCAAGGGTATAGGTATGAGGTTTCTCTCCAAGATGGGATATGAAGGTGTAGGTCTTGGCAAGAATGGTTAAGGCATTACCAATCCGGTTATGGTTGAGGAAAGGCCAAAGTACTAGGGATTGGGATACAACCAAAGGGAGTTTGGAGAATGCTCCAAAAGGCTTGAAGGAAATCAAACATCTGAGCATGAGATGTCACCACCTTGCGACAACCGTCAGAGTTGCAACTCCAGAGAAAGGTATAAAATTCCAATGCATGGAAATTTTCAATACCTATGGAACCAATATCCTTGTACTTTTTGTAATGTTGCTAACCATTGTGTAGTTGTGTGCGAGAAACACCTAGTAATGGTTAAAAGAATGAATGAAATTCTAGGCATCAAACATGGCGATTTTCTTTTGCAATAAGAGAACCTAAATGCTTAGGAGAGGCGAAATGTGGATAGAATTTTTGTACAATTGTCTTGTAAATTATTTGTAAATACTTGTTGACATTACCTTTGGGTACTTTGTAAAGTGAACATCAGGGTCACTATGATCAACAAGAAGTTGTTTTCATTTTATGTATGTATTTGTTTTTTATGAGTCCACATGTTCAGGACTTTTTAGTGAATATACAAAGTTTGTCATTCAATATTGTCTATAAGTTGTCATATGATTCACTGATACAAGTATTCAAGATGAATCTTGTGTGAAATAAAATCTTTGTTTTCAAGATTATATAAGATGTTTGTGTTTGTAGGCAAGACCAATGTTGTCAGTGAAAATTTTTGTAGCAGTATACAAGCTCAGTTTAAGGATGCTAAAGCATATTTATTTTGCTGACAAATTCCAAGATGGAATCAAGTTTGTCTTCAACAAATTTTTACTTCAAGATGAAGTGTTCTAGAGCCGTGAAAGGATGAGATTAAAGAGAATTTTCAGATTCCACTCATCGATATTTTCTTCCTGTAACAATGATAGGAAAGTTGGCTCGATTCTTGACAGGACAACAGGTCTTCATGAGGATGATAAGTGAAGTGCATTGACTGGGGCTTGAAGGGAACCAATTGAAAATTTTGTAAGTGGAATTGAGTTTTTCAGTATTTATGAGTTCCAGACTCTTCATATGGAATAGGAAAGTAAACTTGAGGAGTCCAAAAGTTCCTAGTGGGGAGGAGTGATTAGGAGATCAATTTTAGGCTCAAAAATTAAAGTGCCCAAAACTTATTGAAACTAGTACGAAATCGAAGAGCTTGACGATCTGAATCCAACGCAACTCATTTCACTCAAATCCGACATTGTATGGTCCTAGAATTGCATTTTGATCGTTTTGGGAAATATGCAAATTTTTGGGATTTTGAGTTGCAGGGACGCCCAATTAGCAGTCCATACATCTGACTCGGTAGGGTGACTGGGCTTCAGGAGGCAATGGCAGATCGACACGTGGCAAGCCCAGATTGCACTGACATGGTCGATTTTCATTGGTTGTTGGGTTGTTTAAGTGGCCAACCAGAGGTTGCCGCGTGGCCCATCCAGAGGCCGCCACGTGGTAGCATGGGGCCACCAAAATTTGTTAAGGGTCTGAGCAATAGCCAACGGGTTTGAACACGGAACCTGATCCCCATAAGCGCACGATCTTACCACTAGGCCACGAGGCTTTGTTGTTAAGCCCTCGAAGCAAAATGTTATTTAAAGTTTATATGGCAAAAGATTAGTGGTAAGGGGTCACGGCTTAGCCCCACTCCCTCCATAAAACGTTGCCATACATCCCAAGGTCGGGAACTGAGGGTGGAAGAGGAGAGTGCCAACCTTGAGGTTCCAACCCTAGGGCATGTGGCAGACAACCTGACCAGGGACGAAGCAGAGGTAAGGGGGTCAACGTTAAGCGTTGGCCACATGCCATATGTAAACTCAAATGACTGAGCGCTGGAGAGCATGGGGTGCGGGAAAGGGGGCCAACCCCCAGTCACATGGGGGCCCATATGACCACTAGTGCGCGCACAAGGGTCGTTAGCCAAAGTAATCGTTCCACAAATTCTATCGTTTTTTCGCCAATTTGTCACCCAGCTAGCGAAATTCAGGGCGAATTGTAGAATCGATAGACATACATGCGAATTTGTAGGACAATTAACAGTTAAATTCATGGAGGAGCAAGAAGCTCATAGATTTGGGAGTTTTTATCCAAATTAAGCTTAGAAAGAGGATTTTTAGGGGTTTTTGGATGTTTTGAAACCATTGGTAACCTCTGTTTTCTGATTAGAGCACATCTATATAGTTTTTTTTTTCATGTTTGAGACTAAAGGTGTATGGATCAATTAGAGTTTGGAAGCAGTTCTGGAGGTTTTTTGGACATGGAGAAGAACTTGTAGGGGTATTCTCAATTTCAGAAGGCTACTACGATAGTTGTAGCCAACAAGGTTCAACTCCAATTCAACTTATTTTATTATGAAGTTTTGTGTATGTACTTCAATGTGGAATTGAGGTGTTCACATGCTTGTTTTAACTCATTTCAGTTGGAGTTTTGTCATCTTTATAGGAGATGCTTTGAGTTGATGTTATTGTGAGAGTTCTTTGTAGGAGAACATTACCCATGAGGGGTAATAACCACATATTTATTGTAGCACTTGTTTATGTACTCCATTGATACTGAATATATGAGTGGTCTAGTCATGTTGACAGGCCCAGAGATGTAGCCCAGGAGGGGTGAACTCCGTTAAAAAATCCTTTGTTTTACTCTATTTTGTGCATCAATTGTTTCAAGGCCCATTTTTTCACTTCGAAAGATTTGATCCATCTTGGCGCTTGATAGACCCGGAGTTAAGATAGATCTATGCTAATGTATTTAGTAAATACAAAGTAAGCGTGAGAGTGATAGTAATAATTGAATGATTGTAACACCAAATAATTGATTGAGGAATGCAAAATAGCAAGGAGAACCTTGAAAGATGCAGGCAAGGAGAAGATGAATGCAAAGTTATATAAGCAGATACTAAAGAGGAAAAAAGATGAATTCATGCAAACAAGGCGAGAAGAGTTAATATATCTAGGCAAGGATAACCCTAGGCAAGGATAACCCAAAGCTTTTCTAGCAGGAACTTCAACCAAGGAGGAAGTAAATAAAAAATAATATTGCAACCTATCAATGGTTTGAATATGCAAGACAACTCTATGAGAAAGAATTAGAGGCGGAGCCTCCCCCTAGGATCAACACAACTATAAATCTCTTCACGTTACAAGAGGTGGAGATTGGAATTAAGAAGCTGAAAATAGGAAAGGCAAAGGACTTGGTTGAACTTCAAGTAGAGTATCTAAATGGGAAATGAACACTCTTGCACCACACATCATGGAAATATTCAACACCATCATTCAACAAGGATTCCCAAGGGACTGGACAACTAGCCTAACAATACCCCTTTTTAAAAGTGGAGACATTAATAATCATTCCAACTATAGAACCATTATGATCAATCCTTTGTTTGCAAAGCTTTTTGGCAACATGGTAGAAAATAGAATTAGTAAGTGGGAAAAAGTAAAATAAAAGAGGGAAAAAGGACAAGCGAGTTTTAGGCATAAACATTCTACAATGGATCATGGTATTATGTTGAGGCACATTATTGAAAAGGTTTGGGAGGACAAAGAATAAGTATTCTGCTGCTTTGTTGACTTCAAAAAGGCATTTGGCACAGTTCCTAGAGATAAGTTGTGGCATAGAATTGAAGAACTTGAAATTCCTTTGCATTATAGAGCTGTTGTCCATAGAATTTATGAAGAGGTGAAAGTCAAAATTAGAACCTCAGTGGGTATTCTAGAAAGATTTAGAAGTGACATTGGAGTCAAGCAAGGTTGCCCTCTATCCCCTACTCTTTTTGGTTTATATAATGATAAATTGGAAGAGTGGCTAAATCTGCAAGGTGGAGATGGTATTCTGTCGGGGGAGTTTGTGATAAAGCTTCTTTTATATTCTGATGATCTTATTTTGATTTCTAAATCAGCCCATGGATTGCAGACACACCTATATGCCCTTGAGCATTTTTGTAGAGCAGTGGGGATGCAAGTCAATACTAGCAAAACCAAAATAATGATTTTCTCTAATAAAAGGAAGCAAAGCCAACATACATTCTTCTTTGAAGGCAACATTCTTGAAGAAGTAAATGAGTACAAGTACCTCAGGATTGATTTCAACAACAAACTTAATTGGGAGGACTACAGAAAGAAGAGAATTTTAGGAGGGTGAAAGCATTATATGCTCTTCAAAACAAATGTAGAGAGACAGAGTTATGGGATTAGAAAAACCATCAAAGTACTTTTTGGACTCCTAGTTTGTCCGGTGACGCTATATGGGTGTGAATTGTGGGCTAGCAACACCCTCGTCTCAAAATGGAAACAAATTGAGAAAATCCAAAAATGCTTGACCATGGCAAGTTCAAAATAAAAAGTTCGGTACCTTATGAGATAATGCTAAGTGAAATAGGAGCAATTCCCATCAAAGCAATTGCTATGGTGCGGCTCATAAGATATCTAAAAAGAATTGAGCAAATGGGAGTAGGTAGATGACCTAATGTTGTCTTCAATGAAGGCATGAGCGAAAGAAAGAAAACATGGATGAGACAAAACCACACATGGATGAAAAAATGGAATATCTACCTCAATGCCTGTCCCACAAATAGCAAGGAGCTAAAGAATTTTGTTATAGAGAAGTTTCCTAAACGGGTATGGGGAAAAGAGTTGGGTAGAAACAAGAAGTACTACATTGAGGAATTCAACCTTACGTGTGATCTACAACAAAAAGAGTTCATTGGAGCTAGCATTCCGTGGAGGGCAAAGGTTCTTATTGCTCAATTAAGAACCGATTTGCATCAACTTCGATGTGAAACAGGACGGTGGAAAAGGCCTAAAGAAGCTTGGGAAGAACGAGTGTGTACATTTTGCACGTCTCGGGCAGTGGAATCGGAAAAACATTCCATTTTGAAATGTGATGCATTCAAAGACATCAGAGAAAGTTATGAGAATATGTTAGCATCGATTTCTTGGCATTGTCTTTTTAGAGAAGGTTGAGCCAACTCATCATCAATTTGAATTAAAAAAATATTGAATTGCAAAAGACAAAAAGAAGAGAACCAATAGTACTATAGACTATTTTTAGTTAGAGGAACATGAAAATATCCTATCATTTCATTTCATTTCCTATCTTCTCAATGAAAACTACAAATTACAAAAAACAACAATAACAATAATAATTTGAGTATCCATTTAAGAGTGTTTTACTAGCCCTCCAACGCTTTACACATATCAATGGCCACATTTAAGAGTGTTTTGTATAAAAGAGCCTGCCAATGTCACGCCTTTTAAACTCAATTTAATCGCTAAAAGCTCCATGGCAATCAAAACTTTATACAATTCGCTGTCTTTTTTGCATGTTGTTCGTGTCACTGGTTGCCCGTGCATCTCTTAGGTTGATGTGCAGTTCTACTGGCGCTGGATTGGTCATCTTCTCATTTGTACTTTCTTTTTCCAGCCGCTTCCCCTACCCTCCCTACGCTGAAAACCATTGTGGGATCCGTGGGCGCTGAGTCATAAGCTGCTTGCATTCCATTTATTGATATACGAGTATGGAGTTTGGGAATGATAGAAACATATCCAATCAATGTGTGGTTTTGGAGAGAGATGGGTCTGTCAGGATCGAGGAGAATGTGGTCAATGTGAGTGATATGGAGATGGGTTCTGTTCTTCTCACCACAATTCTGGGGGAAGTCTGTGGAACAGATGTTCATCTCAGGCATGGGCGTCTCAATACTGTTGTGTATCCAATAATACCTGGCCATGTTGCTGTTGGAACTGTGCATACGCTCTGTGGGAATGTTGCAGATGTGGAAGGAGTCCAGGTTTGGGCATAACAGATACGGATGTTTTATATTTTTCTTTATTTTTTTATTGGCTGTTATTCTTCTGTAGCTCAAATTGATTATGCTAGGAAGATATGCAGACAGCAAATCCCACAGGTTTAATGGTGTATATATACATGTTTTTTGCCGAGAAAAAATTACATTTGTAAATGCTACCGGCATTCTGCTGGCCATAAGCCCAAAACTGGCTGTCCACCAGCACCATCAAAAGAGAAAAAGATACCGCGAACAGTTACCAAAGTGACCAGCTTTCAGAGCTGCTGATAATGTTCGAGATACAACATAAAATAACTTTTAAAGTTCTGTTCAACTCTACAGTTTGGCAATCAACTTCAGCTATGTAACATAAGGTATATAGACATGAAGAAAAAAACGGCTGTTCATTATTATAGCCGTTGTGAAAATATTTTGAGAGTACAGCCTGGGTTTTTACTGTAACTTTGCATATGCCTTGGTCCAGTTCCAGACCAGCTTTTGAGAGTCTATCCAATTCTCGGTTCCTATTTGTGTGCACATGATCGAAAGTAATGCAAGAGAAATCTTCTGCCCTGTTATAGATCTTTTGAAATAGTGGAAGAAGTGAATAGTTCTGCAACACGAAGGACTCATTCATTGTTGATTTTTCATAGGGTCTTCTATACTCATAATTACTTCTAATGATTTAGTTCTTTTTCACATACTTATCCATTATTCCATTATTAAGCAATTACAATGAAAACATCAACAATATAACATTTATGATTTTAGAATTATGAAAAGACAGCCAAACAAAGAACACAAGAGTTTACCTGGGAAAACCCACATGGGGAAGAACCCAACAAACTTTTTCCTTAGAGAAATTCTCCAGTTCAACTTTCACCTAGATCATTTAGTCATTAAGAATGCTTGGTTAAACTTGGTCCACTGCCTCTTAGTCAAGTCAGTCAAGTCATAAGCCTGCCACTGAACTTGATTTGATTAGATCTGCTAGGGCCAAAACTTCGGCCTGCTCCTGCACCCAATAAATTCAGTCTTGCAACTCATCCTTTTGGTACTTCAAGGTCTCAGTTCCGCAACTTGTTCTTTTGCACTTCAAGGTTTCGATCCTGCAACTTTTGATTACCTCAGAAACTCTTGCCTTATTTATCTCCGCTTGCTTCAAATCTTGTACGCATGCCTTAGATCTTCTTTGCTTGCTTTAGACTTGTTTTCTTTCCTCAGATAGACCAAGTTGCTTGCTTGCTTGGGAAGATGGATCATCACCTTGGCTACAGGGGCCCACAATTTTCAGTAGTAGGAGGATCAATGTCAGTAGGCGCAGTCAGATCTTGAGGGACAGTTGCAGAGACTAGTTGCAGTCAATTATTTGAGGGGTGCAGAGACAGTTGGGCGCAAATAGTTACTTAGTAGATAGTTGCAAAGACTAGTTGCAGTCAAAGAGTCAGGAGACAATTACAGAGCCAATAGAGGAACACAGTGGATCAATAGATCAATTCTTAGTTGCAGTAGTTGCAACAACAATAACAACAACATGAGATCAGATGCAGTGCAGGCAGAGTTGGCAACAATGTAGGGTGGCACAGTGCAATGTTAGCAGTAGCGCAGATGCAGAGTGGTTCAACAACAGGGCTAGCAGATGAATCAGAGTATACACTGTAACTTGGTGGACAGTGACAGGTTGTTACAGGTGTCAGATATCAACAGTGTGAGGGAAGATGTTATGGGAGAGAATACCTTCCTCGCTAAGGGAGTGTTAATTTTTGTAACATCGGATAGGTGTTCTAGTCTCGGTTTGTGTTCAAGAGACTAAGGAACACGAGATCTTCAAATCCCAGAAAAAGTTTCGCGAGATAAGCTTGCAAAATGCCTTAATTAAATTAATTAATTATCATTTAAATTTTTTCTAAGTCTAACTTAGGAAAACTGGTTAATTAATAGGAATTAATTAAGGAAAGTTGAGAAAGCTCTAGAAACTCACATAGATCGAGTTTGAGATGATCTTAGTCATTGATAACTATTTAATTATGGCCGTTGATGATCCAACGAGAGATTATAAGAGTAGATCAATGGGGTTGGAGACAGATACAGTTGTGAGACACAGGGAGAGTGAGTTCCTTGGCAGATCGAGCTATCCAGTTGCAGAGTTCGAGTCAGAAGGAAAGCAGAAGCAAGAGGGAGCAACAAAAAGAAATTTCGGAGGAATTTCCTAGTGATTTTCTGTGTCGGAAAGCTAGCAGTGAGGAGGCCGAAATAATTCTGCAGAGAAGTCGTCCAGGTGGTGCGAGTTAGCCAAATTAGTAGAGTGAAATTTTCCAATGGTAGGAGAAGGCCAAACGACCAATTTTGGAGTAGTTCCAGAGGTCATACGAACTGTGCAAGCCAAGAGTGCGAGTAGGCTAGAGGGAGGCTCAGTGATTTTGCAGAAGGGAGAAATTTTCTCCAAATTATTTTGCCTAGATTTTGTTGGAGGATTGCCAGTTTGAGCATCCAGATTATTGTACTCAGATTTTGTTGTTGCATATTAATAAAATAAAACCTCATCTACTGCACTGATTTTCCCTTCGAGGTTTTTCTTGGGACGTTTGTCCAAAAATATTGGCGTCATTATGATTGTGTGTGTGCATCTATTTTCTCAGTTCCAGTTTATTTAATGTAGCGTAATTTTATTGTGAAGAATTGCGGTGTCTTTTATTCGTTATTTTCCATAACAAATAAATTGCATAATTAATCAGTTAGAAGAATAAAATTCTAGTTACTGCAATTAAAGGAAATTTCACTTGGTATCTGAACATTGAAGATCAGATCAGAGACTCAATAGCGAGGAGAAATTGTGCAGGTTCAGCTGGAGTTTTGAGCACAAATTTCTTAGATCTGTGCAAGCCACCAGGAAGTGTGAATTTGCAGAGGCAAAGGGTAATTTCCAGTTCCAGGCAGGAGGAAAATTTGATCAGCCTCAGGAGTAGAGATTTGCAGGTTGTGGATTTGCTGGATAGATGGTTCTGGTGAGAAAATCAATCAATTCAGTGAGTAGATATGGGCGCAATTGATTTGCAACAAAATTTTGTAGCAATAGATCAATGCTAGGTGGAAGAGAAAAGCACACAAAGGAAGAGAAATTTCTAGAATTTCACAGAGTATTTCCAAATCTAGTTTTTAGGAGGAGATCCGAGATTTCCAGTTGCAGTAGGCCGTAGCAATTTTGCAATTAGCCAGTGCGAGCTTTAGGAGTAGCAGATCATGTGCCAGATTTCGGAAGGTTGAGCGAGTTGGCTAATTGAGGTGTTGCAGGCAGTGTGAGAGCCGAAGAAGGACTTCCAGAGGCAAACAAAAGCATATCTGCGCATTCCTAAGGGAGTGCGAGTAGCAGAAAGAGGTTGAGCAGGAAATAGAGGAGATTCCTATTTATTTTTCCAGTTTTTTGAGTTTCATAGAGATGATTACAAGTCTCAGAGATCAGGATAGACTTGACGAAGCCTCAAACTTTGCTATTTGGAAGGCTAAGATGTTATTCTTGTTGGATGAGCATGGGCCTGAAGGAGTTTGTGACAATAGTTGTCGCTGTACCGACAGACCCTATCTAGTTCCTCGAGTATAGGAAGGATATGGCCAAAGCAAATAGGATGGTCTTGGATGGGGTTTGAGATCATATTATTCCACATATTGCAGAAAAAGCAACAACAAATGACATGTGGCACGCTGTTGTGAAGTTATACCAGGATCCATATGAGAATCGGAAAATGGTTCTCAAGGGGAAGCTGAGGACCATAATGATGATGAAGGGTGAAGGCGTAACTCCGTATCTCACCAAATTAGGGATGTCCAAGATGAACTAGTAGATGTAGGTGAGAAACCATAGGACAGTGAACTTGTGCGAATAACACTAAATGGGTTTACCAAAGAATGGGCCACATTTGTTCAAGGAATTATTGGACGAGACAAAATGCCTGATTGGGAATGCCTATGGAGCGATTTCACGCAAGAGGAGCTTAGGCTCAATTTAGTTTAGGGCGACACCAACAACAATAGCAAAGGATTAAAGGTTCAGAAGGAGGAAGAGAACATTTCCCTTGCTAGTAAAGGGAAGGGGAAGAAAGGTCTGAGTCAACGACAAAGCTCAAGGGGAGAAGAGAAAAAGAAGAAGGATTTGTCGAAGATCAAATTCTTCAGGTGTGGTGAGCTTGGTCTCTACAACATTCACTGTCCCAAGAAAAATAAGGACAAGAAGGGGGAGTAGCAGACCACAACTTCGACAGATATAGATAAGTTAAACTTGAGGTTGGAGGAATTTACATTGATAGCGACTATACCTCCAGAAGAAGGTGGAGCTAAGTACTTCAAAGTCGCTGGATTGGTAGGGTCCAAGGAGGAAAGCATCTAGACAACATTAGATAGATGTTTCCTCATGGATCATCAGTAGTAGGAGGATCGGTCTCAGTAGGCGCAGTCAGATCTTGAGGGACAGTTGGAGAGACTAGTTGCAGTCAATTATTTGAGGGGTGCAGAGACAGTTGGGCGTAGATAGTTTCTTAGTAGACAGTTGCAAAAACTAATTGCAGTGAAAGTCTCAGGAGACAATTGTAGAGCCAATAGAGGAACACAGTGGATCAGTAGATCAATTCTTAGTTGCAGTAGTTGCAACAATAACAACAACAATACGAGATTAGATGCAGTGTAGGCAGAGTTGGCAACAGTGTAGGGTTGCACAATGCAGTGTCAACACTAACGTAGATGCCGAGTGGTTCAACAACAGGGCTAGCAGATGAATCAGAGTATGCACAATAGCTTGGTGGACAGTGGCAGGCTGTTACAAATGTTAGATATCAGTAGCATGAGGGAAGATGTTATGGGAGAGAATACCTTCCTCGCTAAGGGAGTGTTAATTTTTGTAACATCGGATAGGTGTTCTAGTCTCGGCTTGTGTCCAAGAGACTAAGGAACACAAGATCTTCAAATCCTAGAAAATGTTTCGCAAGATAAGCTTGCAAAATGCCTTAATTAAATTAATTAACCATCATTTAATTTTTTCCTAAGTCTAACTTAGGAAAACTGGTTAATTAATAAGAATTAATTAAGGAAAGTTGAGAAAGCTCTAGAAACTCACACATATCGAGTTTGAGATGATCTTAGTCATTGATAACGGTTTAATTATGGTCGTTGATGATCCAACGAGAGATTATAAGAGTAGATCGATGCGGTTGATGATAGATACAGTTGTGAGACACGGGGAGAGTGAGTTCCTTGGTAGATCGAGCTATCTAGTTGTAGAGTTTGAGCCATAAGGAAAGCAGAAGCAAGAAGGAACAACAAAGAGGAATTTCCCAGTGATTTCAAGTGCTGGAAAGCCAGCAAAGAGGAGGCCGAAACAATTCCGTAGAGAAGTCGTCTAGGTGGTGCGAGTTAGCCATATCAGTAGAGCAAATTGTCGGGAAGAGGTTGGATTAGCGGGTGGAGTCTGGAAAGTCATTTCGGAAGACAAAGTGAAATTTTTCAGTGGCAGGAGAAGGCTAGACAACCTGTTTTGGAGCAGTTCCAGAGGCTGTACGAACTGCGTAGGGCAGAAGTGCGAGCAACCAGATTGGTAGTGCGATCAGGCCAGAGTGAGGCTCAATGATTTTGCAGAAGGGAGAAATTTTCTCCAAATTATTTTGCTGAGATTTTGTTGGATGATTGCCAGTTTGGGAATCCAGATTATTGTACTCAGATTTTGCTGTTGCATAATAATAAAATAAACCCTCATCTGCTGCACCGATTTTCCCTTTGGAGTTTTTTCGGGGACGTTTGTCCAAATATACTGGTGTCATTTTTATTTTGTATGTGTATCTATTTTCTCAGCTCTAGTTTATTTTCTGTAGCGTAATTTTGTTATGAATATTTGCAGTGTGATTTATTTGTTATTTGCCGTAACAAATAAACTGCATAATTAATCAGTTAAAAGAATAAAATTCTAGTTACTGCAATTTAAGGAAATTTCACAAGTAAATCAATGTAGGGCACATGAAGAGAAATACTAAGGGTTTATAACCCAATCTTTTTCTCCATATTTATATTTGGGTTTCACGATATTTCTAGATTACTAGAGATGGACGCAACAAGTTTGAGAGATCAGGATATATTGGATGGAGCCTCCTGTGGAAAGCCAAAATGACATTCTATTGGATGAGTATGTACTATGGATTGAAGGAGTATGCGGAGAATACTATTGCTATACCAACAGATCTACAACAACTGACAGCCTATAAAAAGGAAAATGTCGAAGCTAAGAGGATTATCCTTGATGGAGTCAAGGACCATATTGTTCCGCATATCACAGAGAAGGACTAAGTGAAGTAGACGTGGGACGCGATTGTCAATCTGTACCAAAATGCTACACAAAATATGAAATTGATTCTTCGAGAAAAGTGGAGGACCATCAAGATGCAGAAGGATGAAGATGCAGTATCCTATCTCACTAGGGTTCGACTTGCAAAAGATGAATTGGCTGCAGTTGGAGATAAGTCAAGCGATGATGAGCTGCTGTGAATAGCACTGAATGGGTTTTCCAAGGAATGGAATATGTTTGTCAAGTGATCAATGGGCGAGATACACTACCAGGTTGGGATTGCTTATGGAGTGACTTCACTCAGGAGGAGCTTAGGCTCAACTTAGTCAATGGCATTAGCAGCAACAACGACAAAACTTCGAAGGTTGAGAAGGAGCAGGAGAATGTAGCCCTAGCAGGAAAAGGGAAGGCGAAGAAGGGTTCCAGTAAGGGATCAGGCCAGAAAGGAGATAAGAAGAAGGAATTGAGTAAAATCAAGTGCTTTGGTTGCGGTTAGCTAGGACACTATGTCAGCCAATGTCCTAATTGGAAGAAGGAAAAGAAGGGGAAGCAGATAATAACTTCGACGAACATTGAGGAATTGTCTTCCAGGCTGGAGGATGAATTCGCTCTCATAGCTTGCCTCTCTAGCTCTACATCCACAGGTGTTTGGTATATTGAAAGTGGAGCGTCAAGTTTCAACACATATGACAGGAGTTATAGAATATTTCAACAGTTATAAGGAAGAGGAGACAGACTTCCAAATATAGATGGGAAACAAGACTAAATGTACTCCAGTCGGGAGAGGTACCATCAACATTTAGAGGGAGTCAGGCAAGAGCAACAATGTTACAGATGTGTTGCATGTGCCAAGTTTAGGCATGAACCTGATTTCAGTTTCTGCACTACAGGATAAGGGATATGATGTTTACTTCGTGGGGCAGAAGGTGTACATCAAACACCAGAGTTGGAAGAAGGTCAAACAGATTGGGGTTTGAAGCAACAAGCTATTCAAGTTGTAGTTCGATTCTCCAAAGGCACTGATTAGCAACAACTATAGCGGTAGCAGAGATTTGGGAGAACTATGGCATAGGAGGATGGGGCACATTCATCATGGAGCACTTAGACTGCTCATGGAGATTGTGATAGGAGTTTCGGAATTGAGCATGGAACATGACGATGTGTGTAGAGGGTGTGTGCTTCGGAAATTTGCGAAAGTTGCATTCCCAAGGAGCGACAATCGAGCCAGTAATGTGCTTCAGTTAATACACTCAGATATTTGTGGCCCGTTGTCTACTAGATCTCTTAGGGGTTATGAGTACTTCATAACCTTCATCAATGACTACTCCAGGAAATATTGGATCTATTTCCTGAAGACGAAAGACAAGGTCTTCAGTCGTTTCCAAGAGTTTAAGGCTCTTGTGGAGAATATGACAGGCACAAAGATCAAGGTACTTTGGACAAACAATGGAGACAAGTATATACATAAGGCCTTCATGGGGTTCCATGCGAAGGAGGGTATCAAGAGAGAGTGGACAACTCCATACAACCCACCGCAGAATGGGGTCACTGAACAAAAGAACAGGATGATAGTTGGGACAGCGAGGGCATTGTTATATGACTAGGATATGCTCAAGTTTCTATGGGCAGAGACATGTAGAACAATAATGTACATTCAGAACAGGGTTCCTCACAGAACGTTGGGGAAGATGACACAGAAGAGGCTTTTATAGGAAAGAAGCCAAAGGTTGTACACTTCAAAATCTTTGGTAATATCGCTTATTGTCACATGCTAGATGACAAACACCCCAAATTGGATCAGGTTGTAGAGAAGGGCTATTTTGTTGGGTACAACGAAGCGTCCAAGGCATACAAGATCTACATTCCTAGACGGGACATGGAGTTCCAGGAGGAGAAATCCTTCAGGAGATCTCGTGAGCTGCCAACAGATGATCAAAGTGGGCTAGTAGAAGCTCCAAGGGTTGAGCAGCAATAGAGCACTAGTTACCAGTATGAGCACTAGCTCAAGTGCAGGTGGTCTAGCGAGTTCACAACAGACAGAGCAACAGGGGCAGGATTAGGAGCAAGAAGCTCCAACAAGCACTAATGGAAGAAGAAGTAGAGAGGTGCTTCAGACATTGAAGGATGCACAAGAGTTCATGGGAAATCCTAGGGCGAGCACCATAGAGCGTAGACAGCTAGATAGGTACTAGGTGTTTTGAGACGCATGGGAGAGATACACATGTTTTCAGGTTGAAGAGGGCACTATACAGACTCAAGCAAGCTCCCAGGGCAGGGTATGGTCAAATTGGCAGCTACTTACAACATATGGGCTTTGTGAAGAGCGAGGTATTTCCAGCCTCTACTATATGATGGTAGGAGGTGAGCCACTCAGCCTAGTATTGTATGTGGATGATCTATTTTTGACAGGGTCATCAGGGTTCATAGAGAACTGCAAGAGGGACTTGGCAGTCGAGTTCGAGATGAAGGATTTGGGACTGATGCATTATTTCCTAGGGCTGGAGGTATGGCAAATAGATGGGGATATTTTCCTTGGGCAAGGGAGATATACTATGGAGATCCTGAAGAGGTTTAGTATCTAGGACTATAGACCCATATCTATGCCTATGATTACCAATTGGAGGAAGATAGACGCATTAGAGGATGCGACAGTGGAGCCAACCTTGTATAGGTAGCTCATTGGATCTCTCATGTATCTGGTCAACACAAGGCTAGACATTTGTTTTGCAGTCAACACTCTGAATTAGTTCATGGTGGAGCCAAAGAGAGTACATTGGACAACAACGAGACATATATTGAGGTATCTACGAGGTATAGTCGAGTATAGTCTGAGATATACTCGAGGTGATGGTGTCAATTTGATGGGATATACAGATGCAGACTGGGCAGGTAGTTTAGTGGATCGGAAAAGCACCTCAGGGTGCTGCTTCAATATTGGATCAGGGGTTGTCTCTTAGTGCAGTAGGAAGCAAAAGTCCATGGCACCAAGTTCTGCAGAGGCAGAATACATGGCTGAAAGCATGGCCACATGGGAAGCTATTTGGCTTTGGACACTGCTAATGGGATTGTTTGGTCAACGGTTAGATTCAACCAATATTTTTTGTGATAATCAAAGTTGCATCAAGCTCTTTGAGAATCCAGTGTTCCACGATAGGTTGTAGCATATCAACATCATATACCACTTTATCAGAGATTGTGTACAACATGGATTAGTTCGGCTACAATATCTTTCCACAGATCAACATGTTGCAGAGATTCTTACGATGGCCTTGGGTAAGGCAAAGTTTGTCTACTTCAGGGATAAGATGGGAGTAGTCGAAAACACCTTCCTTGCTAAGAAGGAGTGTTAGTTTTTGGTAGTAATAGATAAATGTTCTAGTCTCTATGGTGTCAATGAGGCTAAGAAACACAGGAGGATAATTATCTCCAAGACCCAGAAAAAGTTTCCAAGGAAAATGCCTTAATTAGATTAATTAGCCAATTATTAATATTTTCCTAAGTCTAGCTTAGGAAATTTGGTTAATTAAATCAGATTAATTGAGGTAAATCGATTTTTCTCTAGAGACTTTTGGAAGTCACTTGATGGGGTTAAGATAATCTTAGCCATTGATTGTGATTAGATTGTTGAATTTCCTTAAACTTCTGCTTGCTGCTTGAATGAAGAATTTGAAACTACTTTTCTTTTCACCAGGACACAAAATTTCTCAAGAATGGAAGCCGCAGAATTACACACAGAGATAACTACACAATTACAAGAGACATTTTTTTTTTCCAGGCAACCCAACTCGGAAAACCCTCTACTTCCTGTAGATTTTATTGAGAAAAATTGCTGAGCAATTAGATTTCTTTACAAACTATTTCAATAGAAAAACACAAATGTTCTCTCTGCTAGTACTTAGCTGAAACTCCCTGCAAGAGCCTATGATCAAACTCCTCTTTCCTTGCGCAATTGGGCTCCTATTCCTTAGCGTTGGAATCCCTATATCCTAGCGCAAACCTGAGACCCTATTATTTAGGACTTTCTCCCTAAATCCTAGTGCACAACACAAGGAAATTCTCTACTCTCAAAACTGCGTATAGGACGCTCCTTACATGCTTCGCTAGCAAGATGCTCTCACACACACAACCTATGCATACAAGAATGAATTATAAAGGTGCCTTCATCCTCCTTTTATGCTTTTTGACTCAGCTATAAATGGTAAGTTTAAATTTAGAACTTGGACTTTTGACTGATATGTTAACTGAGTCAAATTGACTCTTGTAACTTGTTCTAACCTCAATTAGATAGTGAGACTCTCACTCATCCTTTTCCAAAATTAAACTCGCACTTGGAGACAAACAAAACTGAGCCTCCAACTCCTATGCATGAGTTAACTGCTCCATGACTCATCCTAGTTCCTAGGAACTTGTGCATGCTAAGGAAGATTATTTGTGGTCTTTCGTGACTAAGGCACAAGTCAAGAAGAAGACCTTCTTCGCTACACTTTTCAACATAGATCATGGCCATTGATTCGTCAATGATAAATTATAAGAGCAAATCGATGGGTTAGTTGGAGACACATCAAGGAGTTTGAATTACCCAGTTGTAGTAGTTAGCAAGGGTGCAATTTGATCGAGAGAGACACTGATAGAAGTGTTTCAATAGAGAAGATTGGGGAGAAGATTTTAGGAGGATTTTTCTTGGTGATTTCCAGTTTCCAGTGAGAGCAAGGAGATCAATTTCATCAGTAGAAGAGGAGGCCAAACTCAGCGGTGTGAGTAGCCGGTTTGCCAGTGCGAGTGACAAAGGAGCTCGTATCAATTTCCAGTGCTGAATCTATCACCCGGAGGCAGTGCGAGTTAATCAGACGAGGTGCTAGAGGCAGGTTTTCTTGCAGAACAATTTTCCGAGAGGCAATGCGAATTTTTGGAGTAGCTAGTGTGAGTTGTAGAGCCAGTGCGAGTTGCACAAGGAGGCCAAATACACTTGCGGAGGGAGGCTTTTGTGTTTCCAAATAATTTTTGTGAAGTGAAAAATATTTGCCAGAGCTTTTGTTAAATTGGCAACTAGGGCCAAACTCCATGTGGGTCGGCTTATTTATGGCAGCTGATATTTTTATTGGATCCCTCTCGTCGAGAGGTGTAGGATTGATCCAAAGATCATCCGATTCCGATAAGTATTTATGGAGATATGAATTTATTTTTGTCTATGTAATTATTATCAAGCTGACCAGCTCTTATGTAGGATCTAGAAGCCCAACCGAAGTGTCTATTCATCATCCTCATTTTAGTATAAATAGATGAGTATTTGATGTCATTTTGAATATGTATCCTTGAGGTGATCTCCTCTCCACGTCTGGGTTTTTGGAAGGAGAGAACCAAAAGATACGCTGGCCTTATGGTGATGCCCTAGCCGCAGGTCGATCTATGCAACAAACAGAGACACCTACACGTTGTCAAATGAAGATATCTCACACGCTAGAATGTAAGACCTTATACGCAGTCATGGGAGATATTCGACGCAGTGAATAAAGACTCATCCAACGCAGTCATGATCTGTTCATGATTACGCTGTTCATAATGGATACGTTGAGGATATTATAGGCTGGTATTCAACGCAGTCAATGAAGTTATTAACGCATCCAAGGAAACGTTACAACCTGCACGCTGATTCATGCTGGAGACTATTACGCTGTGGATAGAAACCTTATATGTTGAGCTGAACATAGTCAAGGGAACACTGTCCAGAAACAACCTGCACGCTGTTCATGCTGAAGACAATTACACTGTCAATAGAAACCCTATACACTGAGCTAGCAATCAATTTATTAACGCAGTCAAGGGAATGCTGTCCAGAAGCAACCATATGGTTCTGAGATTGGAAGAGGAGCCGCTGTGATATGAAGAAACCCGCAGTTTATACGCACTCAATCACTATCTTGTAGACTTTAATATGCAAGGCATAAATATGCAGTCATAAAGACCTTTCTGCGCAGATAGATATTGTTACATAGTCAAAGGAACTCCACACGCAGTCATGGAGCAAACGCACAGCTACGTGTGATAGCAAACGCACAACTACATGAACCCTAATCCATTGTATATATATGCGTTATGAAGAATGCCATGACCATATACGCACAACACTCTGTAATGATATAACACGCAGTCAGGTATGGAAACATCTACTTCATTGGCAATCCATTGCATATATGCGTTATGAAGAATGTCATGACCATATACGCACAACACTCTGTAATGATATAACACGCAGTCAGGTATGGAAACATCTACTTCATTGGCAATCCATTGTATATATATGCGTTATGAAGAATGTCATGACCATATACGCACAACACTCTATAATGATATAACACAGTCTATATGGGAAACGCAGTCAGGTATGGAAACATCTACTTCATTGGCAATGCTCTATACACACAACAATGAACTATATACGCACAACTATGACTATACGTTGTCATCTATCACAGTGCATACTTGATGGGCAGTAATGCTAATATAGTAGTCAATGGTATGACTGTAACAATCTTCAGTGGAATTGTGTCAGCATATTCATTGACATGTTATGGCATGACATGGCATGAAAGACACACTATGTATAATATGGCAGAAAACATATATGGCATGAGCAGCATCATGATGTAGATCAAGCATAATGTAGCATAGAGATGAGATCATGAGCAACATGATATATATGGACAACTTGATATATATGGGTAGCATGATGTATGAGATCATGTGCATGGGCAGCACAATGATACACGGAGCATGGGCAACATCATGGTGAATGTAATCATAAGCATGGGCAACTTGATGATGAATGAGACCATGGAAGATGCAGCAAGATGAGTAGCATGAAGATAAGAGCAGCTCAGTCACCTAGGTCCAGCATGGTGATGAGGCAGCATGATACTACACGGTAAGGTGCGGCAAATGGATGAGATGCAGTACTATGATAGGTGAAGGAGTCACCTTAGAGAATCAGTTGAAGCAATATGTCTTCAACTGATCTCGGCAGATATCAAAAGTCAAAGTGTTGACTGCTATTGTAAATGTACTATCTCTCTTGCTTTCTCTGCTGAACTTTGAAGAACATAAAAGAAGAATTGATCAAAGGGTTTCCCCACACATTGTGGGGTTTGTCCCTGGCTCGCGCCATATCTTGTGTCCTCTTGCCTTGGCTTGTCTTCTGCGTTTTATATTTATGTTCTATCTGCAGTTTATCGTAATGCTGATTTGATTGCTAACTGTGAAAATTTAAAGAAATTGCTCTAGCATAGAACATACCAAAACTTAACATGGTATTGGAGCTGAGGCGAAGACAATGCCCAAGCAAGAGTGAAAGAGCAATCACCGAAGACAGTTGGGACAAGACAGAAGGATCAATGGGTTCCTCATAATTCACCTAGGGTGAAGTCAAAGCAAAGAATGTTATCAGAATAGCGCAGCGGAAGATTATGATCACTTCATTGGGAAGTTCGGATCTATGGGTGGAAGGAAAGGCGGATGCCTTGTTGAAATAAGTTCGGCCGTTATGCGAAGGAGTGTTCGAATGGCAGAGACACATCTCTTGATGAAGATAACAATCATTCCTGGGACATCTTCAATGATCAAAAGAATGACTGGTAATGCAGGTCATCAAGGAAATGGTCGACTCTTCCAGGAAAGCAAGGAACCCCAAAATCTATTTTATGTACCTGATCGAACCTGATGTCCATCTCGAAATGGGAGTCAAAGGTTACAGGGTGGCACTTATCGATGGAAAGGTACGTGTTTGAAAATAGATATTTTAAAGATGTTTTGAGTTCAGGGTTGTATCAAGTTGCAGGAAGTCCACTGGGGACCATGTCCATTGACTCAGCACTGGAGGTCTGTGAGTCAGATGGTGACTAGGATGCCTGAATTCAAAAAGAAGCATGAAGTACATGTCTGAAATGTACCGAAGGAAAATATTATAAGGGGACCTTTCCCCTCATGTAGCAAGTTCACAGGTTTGGAACAACCCGAGGAGTTTGATGGAAGAAAGCCCTCTATGGCTTGAAGAAAAACACCTCGGGCATAGTATGAGAGGATTGATAGCTGTCTAATGCAGCTGAGATTCACTAGGAGTGAAACCGATCCAAACCATTACTCGAAGGTTGTGGATGATAAACCTCTCATACCGGCACCTATGTCTGACAGGTGCAGACCCTCTCATTTATAGGAGACAGAGGGAGTTGGATTCTGAATGTGAGAAGATAAGCTGCAAGCTTGTGACTGCCTCGAAGATCTTAACTTTCAGAAGTTATATGGTAATGATGTCGGACCAGATTTGGGAAATGCCTTTGAGTTTCAGAACCTCCGTCTGGACATATGGGATGCAGTTAGCATGGTGAGCTCATATTTGAGCCTTGCTGGATTGGTGCCAAGAATCTTCTGAGATATCTTCAGGGTACAATCTCTCATGGATTGAGATACACTGGCGGAAATATGAAACCTCATGATTATTCGAATGATGAGTGGGCAGGAAGTATGGAGGATCACTAGAGCACTTCCCAGTGCTGTTTCTCTTTGGAATCTGCCTCGATATCCTGGATGAGCAGGAAGCAGAAGTCAGTGACTCTGAGCAGAATACATTGCTGATAGCATGGCCTTCTGTGAGGCAGTCTGGTTGTTGAAACTCTTCAATGCGCTGTTTGTACACATGATGAATACCACTGTGATTCTCTGTGACAACTAGAGGTGGGATTCGATTATTGAGGAATCTCGTATTTGACAATTGCTTCAGCAGATAGACATCAAATATTGCCTTATCTGGGATATGGTAAGTCGATGATCAAGGAGGCTCCATCGCACTGAGATGATGTACAGGACAAAGCCCCGAGGAAAGATCAAATTTGTGATTTTCCCGAACGACTTGGAGTCATCGAGAGACCTTTGTAAAAGGGTCCTGCATGTTGCATACATTGAGCTCTGGGAGCTCTGGGGGGCTTGCAGTTCTACTGGAGCAACATACGACCATAGGGTGACTCACCCTCCCCTGGTGGTGCGTACTGGAACAAGATGATTCGCTCTCTTGTGGGACAAGATGATACGCTCTCTTGTGTAGCAGGATGATTAGTTCTCCTGTGAGGCCTGGATTGATGTGTTCTCCATGGCGATTGTAGCAGGATTGATGTGTTCTCCTGTGAGGCCTGGATTGATGTGTTCTCCATGGCGATTGTAGCAGGATTGATGTGTTCTCCTGTGAGGCCTGGATTGATGTGTTCTCCACGGCGATTGTAGCAGGATTGATGTGTTCTCCTGTGAGGCCTGGATTGATGTGTTCTCCATGGCGATTGTAGCAGGATTGATGTGTTCTCCTGTGAGGCCTGGATTGATGTGTTCTCCATGGCGATTGTAGCAGGATTGATGTGTTCTCCTGTGAGGACAGGATTGATTAAGTTCTCCTGTCGAGGCATCCTACCCATGCAGTCTGGGACTCATGGGAAGTACCTCTCATCTGATCAATGAGTAGGGAAATGAAGTTAGGGACCATAGTAGTACTGATGGACGCATCGTTGTATCTACCGTACTCCCTATGCTAGGATGACCTCCATTGATCTGGGATCAATGATACTGGTCTGGGACCAGTGGTAGGAGTTGTACATACTATGACGCTGACTTCGGGTCGGCTGAGACTGGTTTGGGACCAGTGGTACATACTCCGAGACTGACTTCGTGTCAGTGCAGTACTGGTCTGGGACCAGTGAGAGTCGTACATACTATGACGCTGACTTCGGGTCGGTTGAGACTGGTCTGGGACCAGTGGTACGCACTCTGAGACTAACTTCGGGTTAGTGGAGAATGATATGACTCATTCTCGATCAATTCTTCTTCTTCATAGTTCAGCAGAGCTACCAAAGGCAGCAGAGTAGAGTAGAGCAGAGCTAGCAAAGCCAGCAGAGCTGAGCAGAGCAGAGCTAGCAGAGCCAACAACGCTGAGCAGAGCTGAGCTGAGCTGAGCAGAGCTAGAAGAGCCAGCAGAGCTGAGCAGAGCAGAGCTACCAAAGCCAGCAGAGTAGAGTAGAGCAGAGCTAGCAAAGCCAGCAGAGCTGAGCAGAGCAGAGCTAGCAGAGCCAACAACGCTGAGCTGAGCTGAGCAGAGCAGAGCTAGCAGAGCCAGCGGAGCTGAGCAGAGCCAACAGAGTTGAGCAGAGTTGGGCAGAATAGTGCAGGGCACTGATGGCAGAGATAGTACAGTCGGACTTATGGATCAATGGGTGGAGTTCTCCCTAGTTGAGAGGGAGTGTTAAATTGGCAACTAGGGCCAAACTCCATGTGGGTCGGCTTATTTATAGCAGCTGATATTTTTATTGGATCCCTCTCGTCGAGAGGTGTAGGATTGATCCAAAGATCATCCGATTCCGATAAGTATTTATGGAGATATGAATTTATTTTTGTCTATGTAATTATTATCAAGCCGACCAGCTCTTATGTAGGATCTAGAAGCCCAACCGACGTGTCTATTCATCATCCTCATTTTAGTATAAACAGATGAGTATTTGATGTCATTTTGAATATGTATCCTTGAGGTGATCTCCTCTCCACGTCTGGGTTTTTGGAAGGAGAGAACCAAAAGATACGCTGGCCTTATGGTGATGCCCTAGCCGCAGGTCGATCTATGCAGCAAACAGAGACACCTACACGTTGTCAAATGAAGATATCTCATACGCTAGAATGTAAGACCTTATACGCAGTCATGGGAGATATTCGACGCAGTGAATAAAGACTCATCCAACGCAGTCATGATCTGTTCATGATTACGCTGTTCATAATGGATACGTTGAGGATATTATAGGCTGGTATTCAACGCAGTCAATGAAGTTATTAACGCAGTCAAGGAAACGTTACAACCTGCACGCTGATTCATGCTGGAGACTATTACGCTGTGGATAGAAACCCTATATGTTGAGCCGAACGTAGTCAAGGGAACGCTGCCCAGAAACAACCTGCACGCTGTTCATGCTGAAGACAATTACACTGTCAATAGAAACCCTATACATTGAGCTAGCAATCAATTTATTAATGCAGTCAAGGGAATGCTGTCCAGAAGCAACCATATGGTTCTGAGATTGGAAGAGGAGCCGCTGTGATATGAAGAAACCCGCAGTTTATATGCACTCAATCACTATCTTGTAGACTTTAATATGCAAGGCATAAATATGCAGTCATAAAGACCTTTCTGCGCAGATAGATATTGTTACATAGTCAAAGGAACTCCACACGCAGTCATGGAGCAAACGCACAGCTACGTGTGATAGCAAACGCACAACTACATGAACCCTAATCCATTGTATATATATGCGTTATGAAGAATGCCATGACCATATACGCACAACACAGAAGACTGTCCGCTTTTCCCCAGATAGAACATAAATATAAAGGCTGTCCGCTAATATAGGGTTTATGTCCCTGGAAAAACCCTAGTGTGGGGAAAAGCGGTTTTGCAAATGAGACTGGTGTATTGATTTGTGATCTGTTTGTGAGTAGTGTCCTTTGGTGTTCTGTCTGAGGAACTTACCCTGTAAATTCCTACATGGTATCAGAGCCAAGTTGAGGGCCGCATTCGTTGGTGATCCAAATCTGAAGCCTGTAGAACTGCATCTGACTGTCGTTTCCTAGATCTACTGTTACTGACTGCTTTTGGGCCGAGAGGACTGGTCTATTGTGTTAGGAGCATCTGTTCCAGTGAGGAACCCCTTTCGTTTGATGCGAAAAGGTTTCCGATAGGCCTAGCTATGTCATTTTTAAGATCTAGAGGTATACAATGTTTATTTGCAGTTTTTAGTTATTTTCTCTCTGTTTATTTCGGTTTATTTAGTTCTTTGATTTTTTTATTACCGGATCTATACCTTTCATTTCTGCGTATGCTCTTTGCCCCGCGACTCTGTGCGATCTGGGCAAATCAGAAACAGAAAGGAAGGATTTTTCTCATGCGTATGCTTTTTTCCTCCGCGTCTTAGTATGATCTCGGAAAATCAGAAACATTGAGGAAAATATCTAGTTTCCGGCTAAAGTTAACTTCAAGTCGTAAGGTTTGTTTTGTTTTTTGTATGTCCGTGTTGGGTTGTTTGTACTTTGTTTTTTGTTTTGTAGGCAAAAAATAACTTTCTCAAGTAAGCACGCACCCCAAAGCTTCAGTGATTAACAAAAAAAATAAAAATAAACGCCCCCCACCCCCCCTCCTCTTTTCCAAAAATTACTAACCTTTTATTCTAGCTCACTTGGTCCAAAGCTACTTTATGAGAATAGAGGTCTTAAGTTCAAGTCTTTCTTTTTGTTGAGCTAATTAGATTAAGTTTGGAAAGGGGGCGGATTTTTTTTAAATATAACATTATCATTCATTTCCTCACATTCCCGCACTTCGTCGGCATCTTCAACAATTTTTCTTCAAAAAGCCATAACTTCTTCATCTGGAAGCCGTTTTTAAAGCCGTTTTTTTGAATCAACCTAATTTTTCGAGATCTTTCGATTGGAACACTTAGTTTCAACATCTATAGCTTCAGTTTCTGTTAAAATGAAAATTCCATGCTAAGTTATTCTTGGCAGCACCAACTACTTCCAATGGTGTTCCTCATTGTGGATTTACTTAGAAGTAAAGGTCTTTACAGAATAGCCTTAGGCCATGAAACCAAACCGAAAGATGAAGATAAGGCAGTGAAATGGGAAATAGGCAAGATCAAGCACATGGGTTGATAGGGATGTCTATTTCTCCAGACCTTAGATTCCATATCGCAGAACTTGATACTCCTAATGAAGCAATGAAACAGATCACTAAAGTTTTTGGAACTAAAAATGAACTTAGAGCCCATCAACTCAAAAATGAGTTGCTTACATTGGACCCCAATAATTTTTCTTCCATTGAAGATTTTTGTCCAAGTTCAAGACCCTTAGACTTCTCTTGGAAGGTGTTAAGGTTAAGAAAGAAGATGATAACCTTATCTATAACATTCTTACTAAGTTGAGACCAACCTACTCTGTGTTTATTTCCACCTTCCATTCTATAAGAGAAGCTTTCATTTCTCAAGGACAAGACTACAAGTCCCCTTCCTTTGATGCCTTTTGTGATTCTTTAATAAGAGAACAAGAAAAACTCTTACATCTTGGTCTTTTTAATCTTGAAAACTCTTCTAAGAAAGCATTAGCTGCCCAACAACAACCAAATTCAAAGAATGGTCCTAAACCAAACAAGGGTCCTAAGCCATTTCAGTCTCAAAATGAAAAATCATTTCAACAAAATGATAAGGCAAATAGAAACAAAGGGAATAAGACTGATAGACATTGCCAGCGGATGTGCCGCCTCTCTCTATCCCTTCTACTTTTGAAAATATTTCTTTTTTTTCAGATGATGATAGCGAGGATGACAATCCTCCCCCACCTTCTCAGGATCCTCCTTCAACTCCTCAACTTCCAAAATGGGTCCGTGCTACTCGGGATGCAGCAGGTGCTCTTGCCGGTGATCCTACAGATCAACAACGTACACGTCTTAGTTCGATAGAGCCTCTTCTTTACTAGCTCAAGCTTTAGCTAATTATGATCTTGACACCTTTGCAGAAGCTTCAGGCCATCCAGATTGGGACGCAGCTATGAATGAAGAATATCGTTCATTATTGGCAAATGATACATGGGGTCTTGTTCCCCTTCCAAAGGGAAGAAAACTTATTAGATGGAAATGGGTTTACAGAACCAAGTATGGACCAGATGGAAAAGTTGATAAACATAAAGCTCGTCTTGTTGCTAAGGGTTTTTCACAAGTTGAAGGCATTGACTATATTGAAACCTTCTCCCCTGTTGCCAAAATGAACTCTATCCGCCTTGTTCTTTCCTTTGCTGCCTCTTTCAAATGGGAAGTCCATTAGATGGATGTTAAATTTTCCTTCTTGCATGGGGACTCGCATGAAGAAATCTATATGGAACAACCTACTGGCTTTATACAAATAGAATCCAGCCTTGTATATCGGCTTAAGAAATCCCTTTATGGTCTCAAGCAAGCCCCTCGGGCTTGGTATGCCAAAATGGATAGCTTTCTTTTAGAAATTGGATTTTCTAGGTGTCATTCTGACAATACTGTCTACACCAAAAAAGTGGGCAAGTCTCTTATCATTCTTGTTCTTTATGTTGATGATCTTATCCTTACTGGTAGTGATCCCAACCTTATAAACCATGTGAAGTCCAGCCTTAAAAAGAAGTTTGAAATGACAGACTTAGGACACTTGCATTATTTTCTTGGTCTTCAAGTCTTGCAATCCAAGGAAGGTATTTCCCTTTCCCAGTCCAAGTATGCATGTGATCTTCTACGCCATTTTCACATGGAAGACTGTAAGCCAACCCCTTCTCCCTTTCAGTTTGGAGCCAAACTTTCAGTCACTTGTACTTCCCATGAAGTTGATGCTACCTTATACCGTCAACTTGTAGGAAAACTTTTGTATCTGACCCATACTCGTCTTGACCTTTCCTTTGCTGTTGGCCTTATTGCTCGGTTTATGCAAAACCCACATGAAAGTCATTGGAAAGCAGCTAAAAGAATACTTCGTTACGTTCGAGGTACAGTTCAGTTTGGGATTCATTACAGTGCAGAAGCATCTCCTCTATTGGTTGGTTTCGCTGATTCTGATTGGGCTGGTGACCTTGATGATCAGAAGTCTACTGCAGGGTATGTGTTCACTCTTGGTTCAGGACCTATTACATGGACTTGCTAGAAACAAAGTGCCATTTCTCTTTCTTCAACAGAAGCAAAGTATCGTGGTGCCATAGAAGCTAGTAAGGAAGCCTTGTGGCTTCGTCAGATCCTGTCAGAGTTTGGCTTTCAGCAGCAGCATCCGACTACACTTTGGTGTGATAATCAAAGTGCCATTCAACTATGCAAAGATTCAGTCCAACATCAGTGTAGCAAACACATGTAGGCTATAATGCTTCCTTCCTTCTCCTATTGTGTCATATTTGTACATCCTTCAATCCTATCCCAAGTTGTTCTTAAGGGGGGATGTTAGGATATTCTGACACATAGGAAATAGTTAAGTATAACTTGGTCTAGTGTAGAGTTAGGTAAAGTGTGTTTCTTTACTATGTACTTTTGTAACTTACAATCCGACGGTCACGATATGTGGTGATCCGGCGGTTCATTCTCTCCTCGGTATTACTGACACTTGATCCGTGACTTAACACCTGATTGGTCCATGATCTCTATTTAAAGAGCATGGAAGGTCATTTGTAGGGTAACCGTTCATGAGAGAAGCTTATGTAAATTTTCATTCTTTTATTAATAAATTGCCTGAAGTGGCCACGTTGGCTCAAGCCGTGGACTGTTTCCCTCTTTGAGGGTTTTAACCACGTCAACAATACTAGTGTATTGATCTGTGATCTGTTTGTGAGCGGTGTCCTTTGGTGTTCTGTCTGAGGAACTCACCCTGTAAATTCCTACAATTTATTTTTATTTTTATTTTATTTTCTTCAGATTTTTAAACATATAAAGCAACAACAACATGGCACATAAATATGAAGAAAGCAATGATATATTTGATGTAGTGGATGTCAAATAAAAATGATACATCAAAGGCGATACTAAATCCTGCTAGTCCTTTAGAATTGTCTAATCAAGGATTCAAATGCAAAGAAACAATACAAAATAACATCACATATATAAATATATCTCATCATCATGGGTTATATGTACAATGACAAAGCAAACAATACTTACAATGGCAAAGCAAACAAAACTATAGCGAGTTATCTAAGATTAGTGCCTTCTCTCCCTTTTATGAGAAAAGATGATGGGCTGTTTGAAAGGCCTACCCTTAGCAGTAGAAGGCCCTAGCCCTGCACCTAATGTCAAACGATGACTGCTGTGTGAAAATTCCTCAACAGGAACCTCTACTGCAACAACTGATGATATTACTCCTATTTGATAAATTCCTTTAAACAAATTACTTGCATTTTCCTACGACAAATATCGTAATACATACACTGCGGCCTTCACTTAATTAAATATTATGCGGAAACAAGAGATTGATCAAGAAAGAAAATACAACACAATAGACACCGTTATTTTTGGACAAATGTCCCCGGAAAAGCCCAATGTGGGAAAACCGGTGCAGCAACTCTGAGGGTTTTATATTATTAAGTATTAGTTTCTGAATACAACTATGGATGCACTCTCGACAATCTAGTTACAGAGAAATACAACTGGCAGAGAAGAATTGTGAGATTACCTCACTCTGCTCAGCAAATCCCGACTGTTCTGGCAGCTGAATCAATTGTCCTCGGCTACAACTTTGTTGCCCCTGCGCAGTAACTACGTGGGCCTCCGTGGAGCTCTTTAAGGCTCTGCGTCGACTCAACTGGGAAATGTCTTGCCTTTTGAAGCAGTTTCTAGCCCTCTCGACTCAAAAATGTCAGCTCCTCTGCAAAATTCAGAGTTTTGTGTGGGTAACTGAGCTGCGTCTGCGTGAGCCCTTCTGGCTCAACGTCAAGCTCTGCGTGGGCCCTTCTGGCTCAACGTCAACCCCTTTGGTGTTTCTCTGCCTCTCTTTGCTGCGTATCTTGGGCTCTGGAGAAGATACTCCAACCCAACTATCCCTGCCTCTCAACTGCAAGAAATCTCCTCGATCAAAATTTCTTCCTGAGAAATTCTCACTCCATAAATTCGATCTCTTGATCTCTCAGTTTGTTTTCCAAATGACCCTCAAGCCTCTTCTTATATCTTTCTGTTGGACAACCAACGACCTAGAATAACTCCTAATTAAAGGCTCAATTCATTTTGGTTTGACCTCCGTCTTCTTCTAGAAGTTACACCCACAATTAAATTAATACCCATTAATATTTTTAATATCCTAAGTTTAGACTTAGGGTCCCATTTAAAAATATTAATTATTTTAATAAAATCGTTTTTGGGTGGAATTTTCCAAAACAATTTCTGGGTTCTTTGGAACACATGTGCCCAAACCTCCCTGCAAAATTTGAGGCCTAAAGCACATCCGATGCTACTCCAAGTCAACATGCTGGGCATGGAACTGTGCTCTTCTATATCTGTAGAAGATGGCACTGATGTTGCCACATTCTCCTCCTCCTCTTGCTGCCTTTGTATTACTAATGGTTCTTCTCTAACCATGTAGGTGTATAATGTTCCCTCCAAATTAATGGGTTAATGGAGTATGAAATAGCCTATCCGACCTTGTAGGCTATAGCCTTGATAAAGGGGTAAAAACCCAATTTTTCCGATGTTGGGGCAACATTGTGCAAAAGTTGGGTCCGCTGGGGCAAAAAAACCCAAAATTCGGGGTTGCACCCGCAACCACTTAAATTTTGGATCCAATGGAAAAATCCATAAATAGAGAATAGTTGAGATCAAATGAATCATCATCAATTGTGGATCAAATCTTCTATTTTCTTGAGTTGTGGCTTTGAGGATTTTAAGACCCCTTTCCTCTATTGATTTTTGCGGCGAAAGATTCCATCCTAGTTAGTAAATATTCTTTTCATCTTTTGTTAAGTTATGGCAAGCAAGAATTTGTCTACCTAGAGTTATCAAGTTTGGTGGCAAGTCAAGGCAAGAAGTCAAGATCGTGGGACTGTTCAAAAGTTGAAATTCAATACATTTACTCTCTGTGATAGTCCAAATCTTTGTGGCAGATTTGCTACGTATTTTGGGAATTTTCGGTGTAGTATCTCTAAGGCAGCTTCGCATCCATGAAGCTCGACCTATACCCGTATAGAGGTACCTTGGCCTTCCTGGGCAACACTCGGACGCCTCTTTTTGAGGCTGGACTACATTGGGACTTAAGGCAACAATAGATCGAGATTTTCTGATGCAAGGCAGCTGAATTTCTCCCTGAGGTGGTGTGTATTTTCTGAGGCATACTACTACATCTCACTAGAGTAGAGCGAACGCCCTGGTAGACAGAATTGTGTGAAATTAACCTTGAAGCAGTTTGACTCTTTCTTGGAGCTAACAAGACGCAATGTAGTATTTGAGGTCCTGTTATAGTGAGCAAATTGAGGATGGTTCCTCAGACAATGGGATTAGTAAGAAATTCATATACTGTTAGTAGAGTTTTACTGGTGGTTCTCGCTCCCGCTCCCATTACCAAAACAACCAAAACCTTCTTGCCAAACTGAGCACAACTTCATTAACCAGCTCCAAAGTATTTCAAATTCGAGGTACTTTGGCCCCTGTGCCCAAAATTTCAAGAAGAACTGAGCTCAGACTTCCTTCTATCAGTGACATGGAATTTTTTCCTTTATGTAATTTCCCTTCTCTGTAATTCCTTCCCCCCTTCCTTGTTGTTGATTTGGGGTAGCATCAGATGTGCTCTAGCCACAAAAATTGGTGGAGAGGCTAAGGCACATGAGATCTCCATTACCCAGAAAGGGTTTGAGCAGATTCTAAACAGTTTGGGAGATATTAAAATAATTAATATTTTTAATGAAGTCCCTAAGTCTAAACTTAGGGAAAATAAAATATTAATGTGAATTAATATAAAATTGTGTTAGAATGGTCCAAAAGTCATGGATCAAGCCAGATCTTATCTTAGCCGTTGATTAGGGACTTAATCTCGGCTGTTGATTTGTCAACGAGAAAAGTATAAGAGGAGGTTTGAGGGTCACTTGGAGAATACACTGAGGGAGACTAGTTAGTTCAATTTCTGGAGCGGGGTTAACTGAGAAATTGAATCAGTGGTCTGGTAAGCAGTCAGGAGGCAGCAAGTACGGAGCAGAGAGGCGGGATCAGCCACTAGAGATCAGCGCTGAGGCAGGAGAGGCAGACGCAGGGCTTTTCAGGCAGACGCAGAGGCATTAGAAGACTGTGCGGTCACTAGCCGGGCCTGCGTGAGTGACGCAGAGAGACCTAGGGTTGACGTAGTCAAGCAGGGGCTGACGCAGAAGGTTTGAGAGCCACGCAGAGGTCAGCCGGGCTGACACTTGGATTGAGAGAAGTGCTGGAGAATTATTTCTCTTTGTGGGTAAGCCAGTTTGGCACCCTGTTGTATTGAAGAATTGCTGAATAATAAAATCCTCCTTTGCTGCACTGGTTTTCCCACATTGGGTTTTTCTGGGGACTGTTGTCCAAAATATGTGTGTCAATGTGTTAATGCTTGTGCATATGTTTATTTCTGTATTACGGTGTGATATCTGCAGCCGTATTTATTTTAATGTTCATTGAAGAAATTTCTAAAATAACTTATTGTGGAGTAAGTAGGAAAGATAAATCAGTTGTTGTAGTGATAAAATTTTCACACTTGTCTTAGCCTTCTTCACTCCCTTATATCTTTTATTCCATTGTCTTCCAACCTTCTTGCTGCCCGCCTCCTTCCTTCACTTCTTCCTATTTCTCTTCGCTGTCATCCTCCTACTACCTTCTCAACCCTTCTTTCTTTTGGATGGAGGTGGTTCTTAATTTAAAAGAATCATTTGAAATAGTTTATTTACTTTATAGATCTTATTAGTATTTTATTAAATTTTAGTTTCTAAAGTTGTTTTATTCATATATTAAATAAATTACTTTATTTAACATTTAATTAGATTCTTTTATTTACTTTAATTAATTATAAATTAATTAAATTTTAATTTATATCTTCATTATCTTTATTATGTATATAGATATATATATATATATATATATATATATTGTAGATTTAAAAGATTAGTCATATATATAGTTCTATTTGGGTGGTACACGTATCAATGCCCCACTTGGTATATTAATTATATTCTTGTGAGTTTAGGAATTTATTTCGATAATCGATTCATCCACCTAAACTTAAACTTTTTCACTATTAGCCAATAAGTATAGTAGTGCAATACATGCAGTTCATGCATATGCAGCTATCATATGGATGTCCCATATGTATGCTAATATTCACATTCTATTTATAATTGTAGGCGGGTCATTACACCACGCGCTTCATCCTCCATACAAATGTATCTGCATCTGCTTCGGGATTTGCTACATGAGTAGTCACACTGGCAGACATATGTATATTGATATGATGATATGTTGGTTGCACTGACTTTATGATTACACTTAGCATTAGCATTACTATATGCATGCTAGAGTAGGATGCATTGCATTTTCATTTTCTCATTAGAACTAACATCATATGATATTTCTCATGGTAGATTAGATGCACTTAGATTAAATTTGCATTGTATTTATTTTCGGTTGATTTTATGGCCTAACATTAAGCATGTGTGATCATGAGATGTCGCGAAAGCATACTGCCCCGTGTTCTTCATCTATTATGTGCAGATAACAAGTCTACAGTAACTAAGAGATTGCTTGAGTTCTCGTGTCCTCCCATTCAAGTAGCTTCGTCCACTTCTTCGAGAGATCACGCTTTAGTTGGAGCTAGATGTTACCCACCATTTTGTGGGTGATATCACTAGGAGAAATTTTTTCTCCAAGATGGTCCTTAGTCGGTAGTAAACAACCCCTTGTAGTCACCAACTAGCTCGCTGTGCCATTTCTCCACCACTTGAGCCAGCCATGTGGTCCCTCACCCATCTGCTATGATCGTATGTTTTAAGGTGGGCCTCTCGAACCTAAAGGTATGCCTTGTCATTTGGTAATTGAGTATTGTAGTTTGCTTATCATGGACATTTCTGGGCATGGATTAATGGGGGATTTGGCGGAAAGAATGGGCTATGTTTGTGCTCTTGTCCCCTAGATCCCTTTGGGATATTAACCTTGGATTCTAGTCCCGTATGATTTCTTTTACTGACCATTTGGCTTTAGGGATGGTATTTCACGGGAAACCCTGATTTTGGTTGCGTGGTCTCACTCCCTTATATGCATATATTACCCCCTTTCCACTTATTACTTCCCCATTCATCATTTCTCCCACCTGGGTCCACATTCCTCCACTGGGTCCACATAGGGCTAGCTCTCCCCTTTCCATTGCCCACATCTTGGGTCGGGCCTGGAATGATGCCTCAAAGGTTGATACAACTAAAAAGAAAAGTAAAAGCATATTTGGCCACATTTAACAGGAAAGTGTACCACGAAATGCAAAAAATGGTCGGGACAAACACATTTAGTACGTGGGCAAAATCCAATGCATGAACTCTACCCCATCATCATGACCATCACCCTAGTTCCTATAGGTTCTATGAGCCTCCTTCATGAAATAGGAACCCATGATTGTCCCAACCACTGGTGGGAAATGAACCACCTTACATTAAAAGGGGGTATCCACTACTACATCTCATACATCATGATCTTACCCCTTGAGCCTCAAGCAATTAATCAAAGAAAAATCATAAAAAAAGGCGAAAAGACATATAAAGAAGGGTGGAAAATTAGGGTTGGGGCACCTCATGTACCATGATTGCTCCCTCCTATACATTATAAACCCGAGTGTGGGCTTCCCTTTTATTAGCTACCCTTGCACCCCAGCATGTGGCCCAGGGTTGCCCCTTCTCATCCCCTACTTCATTCACCTCTCTGTCACATATGACCACCTTTTAAAGGATGTACTTTGAACATATTATCCCCTTTAGAAGTAGAAACCACCTAATAGGATACTTGATTAACCCCATTTGGAGTTTGGGAGACATTGACGCATCTCGAAGCCCATTATGGAAGGGCAAACTATTATGAAGTCCCCACTTGTGGTCCATGGTTGGTAAGCTCATTTACTTGATTTCTCTAATGACTTGTTGTACTGGAAGGCTAGGGAACACATTGGATCTTATGCAGAATTGCAGATGGTCTCCATCTTGGGTTTGGTCTCCCTATACGAGGTCCTAACCCTCTAGAGGGCCACATTGGCACATTTAGGGTGTGTGTTGAGAGCCATGGGCCTCCACAGTAGTAGACAACACTCCATGGATCCCCGAGGATGTTCAGAGATTGCTCGAGATTCACCTATTGGACGAGGAAGATGCACCTGGTTCACCTTTGCCCAACCAACCCCACAAATGTACCATGCACTTGGCAGCTGACCCAGGACTTGTAGGATGATGTGGCATCACTTACACCATCATCAAATCCCTTACAAATGATCTATAGGCATCTTTGACTCATTTGGAGACCCATGAGGTTATTATTGTGCCCCCACACCCACTGGGAGCACCACAGGTTTATTGTTTGGAGAACAAGGGGCCACCCCCTTGTCCATCACTTTTGAGGGTCCTATTCATCATTATGGCACTTATGGACCTCATCAGGCCTCTTGGAGGGCCCTACGACATGCATAGATTATTATTTGACCTCTTGAGAGGCTTATTATTTTATTTGTGAGCTAGTTTGGTGGGCTTGTCACCAAAAGTTAGTTAATTTGCACATTATTTCATTTTAGGGACTAATGTAGGCCCAATTAGGTAATTCAAACTCCTAACGAGTGTTTAAATAGGAGTTACATGAATTCACTTTGTATCATCACTTGAATTGGATCATTTTCTCTCTTGAGAATTTCACATTTTTCCTTGGAGGTTATTTTTGGATCATGGATGAATTTTGATGTGTGGATTGGGTCTTCTTATCTTGGAGCTTCTTATATTGCAAATGTGTTGATGGTTGGATATATTCTCTTACATGTAAGTACAATTTTGACACTTTTGTCTTTACTTTGCTACATACATTGATCATGGGATTTTTGCTATTTTAGGGCTAGTTGATGCATGCATTTACGACATCAATGTGGAATTATGTCTCTATATAGCTTATGTCTATGCATGGGCCACGTTTGATGAACAAATTGCCCTAGAGGTCAAAGCTACCTTGACAAGCCTTCTCCATTTGCAATGAAGTATAAATGATTTTAAGGTCACTTTTCTTCTCTTGCCCTTAACATTGGACGAAGTTGACTTTGAGAGCCTCCTTGAACAAGAAACGAGATCCATCTTCATAGTTCTCTTTGACTCCATATCCCCAAGAGGAATTAGGCATTGATCCATCAAAAGGTGGTCACTTTAAACCTATTTCTTCACCTTTTTTTAGGTCTAGCCAAGTTGGGTCACCTAGGGCATCACTTTCCCGACAAAGTAGCCCTCCAAAAAGTTTGATCTCCTAGCCTCTCCTGCACTGGTGTGTCCTTAAGGCCTCCTCCTATTTTGAAGCCATTCTGACTATGGAGTTGTGAGATATCCCAAGCCCTAGCTCCGAGATCAAACTTTGCCCTAGCATCCCCAAGGCTAGTGCTTTATAGGATCAATTTGACACCTTTAAGTGAAAATTCTTGCCTTGATTCTTTCCCCCTCCTTGTCTGGGTTAAGAGCATCATTGATTGCTAAATTCTTGCCCCTTAACCTATGCTGGGTCCAGTTGGTCTCGTGTGGTCCCGCATCTTTGAAAAGTCAAATCTTCATGAACCATTCGGGAAGTCAAGTTCAATAAGGATTTTACAATTGGGAAAATCTTTCATAGGTCATATTCCATAAACCTAACCCCCAAATCCCCACATCCTTCTCTTAGAAGACATTGTACCTTGCTTAGAAAGCAAGCAAGCTCCATTCTTGACCCTCTTTTGGAAAGATTTGGGTCACTTCATATCCATTTGTTGATTTATCCTTCATTTGTGACTCCATATATACCGGGCCTCCTCCCATCGGTAAAAGTTTGTAAATAGTAGGGAGCCTTAGCTGAGGTGACAGTGGGCTAAGTCTCCATTTGTTACCCTTGGTCTAGCATTTGACCCTTTAGGAATCCCCTTTAGGTCTGCTACTAGTTTGAGCGGTAACAGGGCCCCAAATTTCAAAGGCACCCAATGTGAAATTCAAGTCTCCCCCCTACCAAAGCAAGCCTAGAGTGGAAGCATGACTTTTGTAAGTTGTGTTCCCAAGGGCTTTTCCTATCAGTATAGGGCCTATAAATTTTTATTCAAATGAACATCTTAAGCAGTTTTCGAGAGAAGAGAAGAGGTACTGAGTCGTGCCGAAAAGGCCCATGAGTTTGTTAAAGACCAAAAATTCCCTTTCCAGCTAGTGAGAAGGCCCCTTGATCTTCTCGACCATTAGTAGCCATGAAGACCCAACCTAATGGAGTGGAGGAGATAATTTTAATAGCTTTGTCTTCTTCCAACATAGTTTCTTGCAAGAAAAACATTGATGGATTATGTGCATCAACGGACCTTTTGATGACAATTTTTTGGAGGGATTGGTCAACCCTCTACAATTCAAGGAGATAATAATCATGAAGAGGCCTCTCTTGGGGCATTTTCTCTAAGAGCCTTGAGAGGAGATGTTATTTACTAGTTGGAACCTTAGAATTGGCTTTCTTCTGAGTGGTAGAAAGGAGAGATTTCCTTCCTCTTTGGGAAGGATTCAAGTCCCCAACTTAAAATGATCCCAAGGCCCCTTCAATATTGCTCAGAAGGGAAAGAGATGCCTTAGTCTTGGAATAGGGATTAGATTTGAGCCTTGTTACTGCAAAATCTAGCACCTTAGTGCAAAGCCTCACTAAGCACTCTAGGTTAAGGGCAACAATGGGATCAACCACTATTGTTACCTTATTGATTATTTCTTCCTTGTTCTTTGAATGGATACTACCCCCATAAGGGAGGCTTCCCTGATGAATCTCAGAGATTAGATAACCCAAGAACTCCTTGGCTAAATACCCTCCAAGGGTTTCACTAAATAAAACACCAAAATATGATATTCAATAAAGAAAGGCTTTAGGTGAGATAAAGTAGCAAGTTCAAAGGGCCTATGGCTAAATCCAGAGGGCTTGAGTAGTGTTGGAGAGGCTCAAAAAGATCTCAAACACGTGCTATCTTTAAATTAATAGTTGTAGTAATAAATTAGGGTTTTCAAGAAGCATAATATATAGTGTTCAAAATTTATGACAACAATAACAAAATACCCTATAAATGATAAAATTATAAATAACCATAAATATACAAAGGTTGTTAAATCAGTAACGAGAATAGATTGCAACAATTTTGTAATATCCCTAAGGAAAATTTATAATGATAAACAAAACATACATAGCAAAAATACCCACAAAAATTCCACACAAATTAGACACCATGAAATAAGCCAAAAATTGCGCTAATCTGAGCCATTTTATTATAGCGTATAGGGTACAATAAAAGTTGTAATATGTGCACTTGGGCTTGCCCCAAGGCAAGCTAGCAAAGCCCAAGTGATGAGATTAACTGCCCCAGTTGCTGAATCGCTGACCCTTCAATAGCTCTTCGTTGATGCCCTAGAAAACCTCTGTTACACCGAAACCACTCTGGAGAGGCAGAAAACCCATTCCAATGGTTCCCGCGCTCCTGGGAGCTTTGGAATTGTATGGGAACATTATCTTTTCAGCGTGAGCTGCCATGGGAGTTGGGGACAGTTCTGAGAGCTTTGAAGACTATTTTTTTGGAGTTCCGGTGTTCCCACAGTTGAATTGACACAAATTGGTGCCAACAAAATCTCTAGTTCCCGCCAAACCGACTCACAATCCTCCATAAATGTTGTTCCTCGAGCCTCCTTTTCACTCCAGCACTATAGTTTGTTGTTGAGAGCGGGAGAGCGCACAGTTGTTTGCTATTTATAATTTTATTCATTTGCGAACAATGGTTGAGGGAGAGGTTCTGTTGTCCGGTGTAACCTCTATGTCTACAGCCTCATCGTCTCAGTATGTTCTTTATTGAAGGCTATGCCAAACTATGTTCGCATAGAAAATAATTTATAGGTTTTTTAAACATATAAATTGGGTTAGGGTTGTGAATCATGACAATTGCTCAAAAAAGGGAATTACGAAGTTGTCACAATTTCTTCATAGTTCAGTATAATTAGTACAAATTCATAATTACGTCTCTCTAGTATGCAAGCTTCATAAATTCATAATAGTCAGAATTCATAAAAATGCTTCATGAGTCTTGGACTAAACAAGCAGCTGTGGATAATTCTTATGGAACCCCTATTTCTAAAGATCCAACCCTAGGGTTGGGGAATACAAAGCCTGTTGAGAAATACGCTGCACTGCCGACAAAACATGAGCCTATGTTGAAACCTTCACAGGACGAAAGGCCAAAGACATCCTTAATACTAATATCCTTAATTGAGAAACTTGAGCAATCCCTTGATGGGTTAAGGAAGTGTGTGGCGATATCTGGGATGTCATGTTGATGAGTATTTCTTTTGTTGTTTATGTATATATCACAGAAGATTGTGTGTGCATATTGTATGTTGCAGTCAATG
This sequence comes from Pinus tabuliformis, assembly GCA_031772625.1. Taxonomy (NCBI): domain Eukaryota; kingdom Viridiplantae; phylum Streptophyta; class Pinopsida; order Pinales; family Pinaceae; genus Pinus; species Pinus tabuliformis. The sequence goes on along the minus strand of CM062805.1, from coordinate 922,476,346 downwards.
CTTAAACATTAGAGTTGCTTTTTCTCTATGAATAACTAGAGAAACATATGTAAAACTGTTCCTTTGTATTTTTAAGCCAGATTGTTTCAAAGATTGTTTAAGCCATTATATAATTAAAAAAATATTTTGTATTTTTAATTTATTTATTATATAATATCACCATTCTTGATTAGCCATTTCCTGTAAATTTTGGGGAAACCTCGAGCCGTTCTGGACACCTATACCCAAGTTCTCGACATTCCAGAAACTCATGCAACACAGCAGAAAACTAAACTGCTAGCTGGAAAGAATGGTTGATTTGACCCTCTTCCGATGCTCAGAAAATTCCAGGAAAGTAACCCTGGTCTCTCCTCCAATAACCCACCAAAACCCAGAAAGGGTTTGGCCAAATGTTGACCCCAAAATTTCGGCCCAATTTTTCCTAGCTCCTCTAGTTGCTGGGTATTTCGACCCACCTGTAGATGTCACTGCTGAAGGTCCCCAAAATGGCTGAAATATTCAGCAAATCCCCTTCCGGAATTCCCCCTCAAGTCTTAGCCCCAAAATCCTCTTCCTCCCAATGCTCCACGTGTGGCACGAAATACTGCTGCGCATGCCCATGCAGTGTTTGCTAATGAATGCTTGGCCCAAATAGTTCTCTCCAAAATAGAGCTCTGGAAACTCTCTAAATCTTCAACAGATGATGGCCCTTGGATTGCTCCGGAAACCCAACAAATCACAATCCCACAACTAGCTCCTCCAATGACTGCATATTTCCCTTTTGCGTCCCACCTGCTCTCTAGCTCCACGAATTCACTTGGCAAGCTCCCTGGTCAGATCTGAAATGATGCAAGACACCTCCTTGGGTTGGCACTCGAAGTCCACCGAAGGTAGGGTGAGATTCTCGCTTGAAAATCTCGTGTGCTCAACAACACATGCAGACTTGGCTCTCAGCTCAAGCGTGCTAGTCAAGGGTGAATGTTCAAATGATCAAAGATGCCCCAAAATGAGTGCTCCCTCCTATTTTGTCATTGTGCCTCCAATTTCCCCATGTGGGGCCCATCCTTCGATTTTCCCACTCTCTTTCCCTCCAAGAGTGCATACTACCAAGAGGGGAGCGTATTCCTTCCTTGGGGTGGCCCCCACCATCCACTAACCATTCGATTCCTCTTTTCTCCTATGTTGGGCCCTTACTTTAGCTCAAAACTTTTAAGAGGGGTCCCACAACCCACTTTTCCTAAGTAGTAATCTAAATTTGACAAAATTGATATTTCCCTTAGCAATATTGCTAAGTGGGAATATCACAAAAAATTCAATTGCTAGAAATGCATAAAACAACTACAAAACCCTAGACCTAAGCCCTAAAATGATGGCTGAAAAATACATATAAATGATATTTTGCTTTTTCAATTTAGAAGATGCAAAGGCTAACCCTAGGACTATGAAATCCAAAGTATTTTATGTTATTAAATGCAGATTTTTTCATATCCTAATCCTAATTTGCCCCATAAAACATGAAAAAATTTAGGGTTTAAATTATTTTATAAGGATTGACACACTAAATAGACTAGTGCCTTTCCCATTTCGTGGGCTAATGGAGTTAAAAGACAAAGTCTATGGAAAAAGACTTGATTGGAGTGAGTTAAGAGAGAAAATATCTCCATCAAAACCCTAGTGACTTTCAATCAATTAAATATTTATGAGCAAGGAAGCTATACTAAGGTTCCTTGATGGAAACTAGGTGATAATCTTGCAAAATGAGATGTTAGAGCCCCATAAGAAATTCAATACATTAAGATGAAAATTTCAGTAAAACCCTAATCTACAACAATTGCAAAATGGAAGAATATATTCACAAAAGAGTTGTACAAAATCACCATCGAATCACTTCATCAAAATCCATGAGGAACTATCCCTCCAATCACAATATCCTCCTCAGGACAATTTGTTACATCAATGCTCCATTGCGTCTAAGAGGAAAAAAAGAAAAGAAAAGAAGAAGAAAAACGAGTGCATACTCTCTCTTTGAAGTGAGTAAAAATGACTGTGTGACAATAATCCTTTCCAAATCAATTTCCTTCTATTTATATCAGGGATAACAAGTCGATTTTGGAGTAAATTGACTAAAAGCCCTAAAAATAATAATATATGTGATTACAAGTTAAGTAGGTCAGAATTTGACCTAAAAATCGCTATCTCAATGATAAATCATAACAAAAATCTTGCATTTTGCCCACGTGTGAGCAAAAGGTTTGCCAAGGGTAGCATCATCCTCTAAAGGTGAATTCTCCATCAAAATATGCCATGTGTTATAGCCTAAATCTACCTCAGGTTGAAGGAAGGCAGGTATAGGGTAACATCAAACCACGCTTAACCTGGTAGCTAGCCCTACCAGGTCGGGAGAGGGCTCTCTCCTTGTCAATCTCAATTAGAATATGACAACAGGACTTGAGATGACTGAAAGTTAATGCTGATTTTAGGCTAGGTATATGCTCAGAGGAATTTGATTGATTTCAATGGTTGCTTGCTGGATCAGATGAGGAAGGCAGCTTTGGGTCCGGGAAATCAACTCAGATTTGCAGAGGTTTCTATGGGGCGAGGTAGGCAAGTGTTTTAGCACTTTAAAATGAATGTGATGGTGAGTCTAAAGACTGGTGAGGAGTTGGAGAGGGCATGCAAGTTTCATGAGTCCTCTTCAAACAACAGAAAACATTTAGAACTAAATAAACCCCAAGGCAAAGCACTGAACATCAATGGATTCCACCCTTTTAATCTTGATTCATTTAGTTATGCAGAAATTGAGAGATGATGGCACACATAAACATAAGATAAACTGAATAACAAAGGAGAAAACAATGCTAATTCACATTACCACAAGAATCCCACAAAATGCTGCAAAACCCTGGTTCATTTCCTTGCCAAACTGTAGAAGTGATTTACAATAGTGCTCAATGCATCCACAAGAGTCCAACCTTGACAAATGACTAAGAAAGTACAAGATATAGGTATCGAACCACCTATGCTAGCCATCAGGGGTCGAATCCATGAGTCAAGGAGCTGTTTCAACAAGATTTAAACTAGGAACTGAAAAATAGGCAATGGAACAGCTTGCCTCTAAAACTATGGAAACTGATTCATTTAGCTCAAAACCACCTATAACTGATGTATCTACCTCCTTAAGTCATTTTTACATCAAGTTACATCATATTACATTATGAATTTTACCATGAGAGAAGAAAAAGTCAAACTGGTAGAAAACTAGGCAAAATTCTGAGTTTTTGAGCAAAATTGGCAAAATTTTGCCTGATGCGCAGTGCCCTGAGCCTGATGCACAGCGCCACTTCAAGGCTGAGTTTGAAGGCCTTCCACTTCACCAAATTAGGTCCAAGATGGCTTTGCTAGAAAGCTCTGCCTGTCTACTTTCTAGGACAATTGGAATTTTTGGATTTGGAGTCCATTTGCCCCTTCAAAAATCACTTCTCCCAAGACTGCTTTCTGTGGGTCCAAAAAGTGGCAGAGAGGGCATTTTTTAGGTGTTTTTTGCCCTTTAGGTGACCCAAATCTCCTCCAAATTTCATGAAACTTTTTGGGTTTTAGTATTTTTCCATGAGGAATCCAAAAATGCAAGCCATTTTGCAAAATTCCAAGCCAGCTCAATGCGCAACACCGGTGGCGCTGTGCATCAGATGAAAATTCCTGTGTTTTGCATTTAAAAATTGTGAAATGACAAAAATTTCTCAAAATTGCTTCAAATTTGGCAAGAGGCAAGCTTACTAATTGATTTGCTGAGCCAAGGAAGCTTCAACCAAAATTTTAAGTTTATCTTGCTCCCTTTTGGCTTCTAAGGCTCTCTTTAACTTAGCTTTTAGGTTTTTTATCCTTGTCTTGCAAATTTTATTCCGGGCCAAGCAGTGATAAGCCATGTGGCGCAACATGTTTTTTTCCTTGTTAGCCTTATCAAGCAGCTTCTCAAGGTGGATATTCACTCTTTCCAACCATGATTCTCAGTCAGCCTCTATTTCTTGTTCTAGTGATGTTATCTTGATTTTCCTTCTTTTTGCCACTTGCTAGTTTTCCCTAATGGTTTGCAGCGCCATGATAGTTTTTTTGTCTTCCAATTGCTTGTTCTCTTGCTCAAGGAAGTTAATGATCCACTTAGCCCTCTCAAGGTCAAGTGATAAGGCTTGGATCTCGGCTTCTTTCTCTTTGATGACCACATCCTTGAGTCTTGAGCTTTGGGAGCTCAAATCAGTGTCATCTTCCTCATCCAAAACAAAATCCCTGTCTTGCCTTTCAAAAGGCCCTTCATCATGCAATTTTTGCTTTCCTTTGTCCTGTACCTGTTCTACTGAAGAAGAAGGCAAAGCCCCTTTCACCCCAGGTGAAGATAGCATTTGCTTGTGATCCAGTGAAGGAAACGAGACCCCTTCCACCTTTGGTGGAGATAATACTCGTTTAGCAGCTGTAAAAAGTCTTCTTGTGCCTTTTTCATAAGTTATGAACACAGGAATGTGAGCCTCTTTAGTTTTGCTTTCAGGCTTTTTTGTTGCCCGGAAGGTTCACCCTCTTGAGGATCTGCAAAAAATTGAGGCCCCTTGAAGATTTCATGGGCTATGAAGTTTTCCCATGGCACTCCCAACTGAGTGAGCTGATGCACAACAATAATCTTGATGACAACAAAGTGATAAACACTGTTGAGCTGCTGTGGGTATGGTTTTCTCTTTGCAATCACATTCATCCTCTCTATGTTTTTGCAAATGAAATATGGAATCCTCATCATTCTAACCTTGGTGAAATGCATAAGTAATCTGATATGATAGGCATAGAGTCTGGAGAACCTCCCCTCACATGTGAAATATTTGATGATGAGTTTCATTAGTGGAACATACTGGTCCTCTAAGAACTTGAAAGGAAACACCCTGTTCAATTTACCATGATATTTGGCCTTAATATATGGTTCATAATGTTGTTTGCTGATATTCTGTCTTTTGTTCCACCTTTCCCCATATGGCTGGTGAAAGAGTGAAATTGATGCCAGCAAGATGTACCATGTTATTCTCCATGTTTACGACAAATTGCCTTGCCAATTCATGATGATACTTAACCCTGTTGACCTCTACTGGTCAACCACCCATGCAGTGCACCCCGTTTTTCTTGACAGAAAGAAGCAGCACCTGATCAGCATGTCCGTGCCATCCTGCCATCATCAGCAGCTTGATCTTTTTGATTGTAAACCCAGTCTGCATGTATTAATTGTAAATAATCTTAGCAGACATGAGTCATGTATGTAATTTGCCTAGGTGGACCTAACTTTCTGATGTTAATCTACGTCCCGGAAGGTTTTTTGTCTCACCGATCCACGGATCGGCAGAGTTTTCCTTCAAACCTGACCCCAAAGCCGGGATTGATTTTGTCATTAGAACTTTAGGAGAATCCTAGTGTGTCGATCTGCTAGATTATCGTTGTGTCGCAGAGCTGGGTGTTTTGTGAGGGTCTGTATTAAATGGGTTTGTCCTTTAAGATGTAATTTTGTAAAAGTCATGATGTAATGTGTCCTGAGGGTCGAGAAATGTTTTAAATCCCCTCATGAGTCCTAAGTCCTAGGTCCTAGGTAATGTTTCCGAAGGTTTAGTTCAGTGATCCATTTTAAAATGAATTAAAAAATTAAAAAAATGAATAAAAATAATAAAATAATGAAAAATAATAAAAAAATTAAAAAATCAAGCAAAAACCCTAACTAATAAAATAATAATATTTTGAGTTAATAAATCGACGGATGAGATCAAGAGATGTCTTGATCCTCATCAACGGTCGAGATCATTTCTACATGGATCACTGAACTAGCCGTTAGGATCATTTCCTTTATATAGGGTCTTAGGGGGTCATTTGAGATCATCTGATCTGTGAGTCTGTACTGAAAGCTCTCTTGTAATCTGATTTCTGATTAATAAAGAAGACTTTGGGGTTCAAACTGGCTGGTGTTACTCTCTGGGATTGCTGTGAGATCTTTAATTTTCTGCATATTTCAGTTTTCAGCCATTAATCATAGTTTTTTTTTTTTTTTTAGAGTAGTGTGAGCACAGGTATCTTGTTCACCTGCTAGGGTTTGAGGGCTGCTAGGGTTTCTGAAATAATGGCAGGTATCTCCATTATTTCCTGAGATCTAGCAGCTTTCTCTCTCTCTTTGCTGATGGTTGCTTGAGATGTGCAGGAAAACATTTTTTTTGAAGGAAATTTTGTGGGCGTTCAGGGAAGTTCTCGGCTGAACCAGCCAACTCCCGCAGGCTCTTCTGTGCAGAGCCCAGCTGATTGTGCCCTGGGTTAATCATTAAGAGTTTCTTTTCTGTTTTACATTGAGAGATTTTCTTTCTGTTCACAGTGAAGTTCAAAATTTCTGATATATTGAAAACAATTACTGCAATTATTGTCAAATCTGGCTGTCAAAGGGGCCAAATCTGTACATTTACTAGCTGTTCTAGGGTTTCAATTTTTCTGATCTAGGGTTTTTAGTTTCTTTCTGGCATACTTCATTAGGGTTTTGTTTTTCTTTTGCAGGTATAGGGTTTTGTCTTTGCATGACCATCGTCAATCTTCTCAGCCCCAAGCACCTGCAAACGCATAAGGACCGGGAAATCTGTGGGACGTGTCTCGCGATGCCTTCAGCCCAAACAAACACCGTCAAGATCGGATGAGACACCTGCTAACCACGGAGTTTTGTCATTTCTGTATACACATCCACGAGTTTGGTCTCAGAGCTTCTTTTTTTTGGAAAACCTTTCTGCATATGATGGATTAGAGCTGCGGTTGAAAGGAGATGAACGTCGGTATAAACTTATAATTCGCAGCCAGCTCCAAACTCAGATCACAACGTCCAGACTTCTGCGTAACATAAAAACTGATGCAAAAGATCCGTCTGCAACATTCTTCTCCGCTGTCGACAGTATATATATGCATAAATCGTGGTATTGACATGACTGAGTAAGAAGAGCTATTCAATGTGAACTATTTAGCGCCAGTCCGAGCAAATCGAGGTCGTTTATGCAATGTTCAGCTTCTGCTGTCTCCGTCCAGCTTCAATCGCATTCTTCAATCACGCTTTCAGGCAACCTGCAGACAAAAACGTGCCCACTTCATCCCCTACAGATATACGAGAGTGCTTTCTCAGCCCTGCAAGCTTAAATCGATTCAGCTCCTTCACCGATTGAAAGCCTGTTCCGTCATTTCCTGTGCGTGAATGATCCCGGTGTGAGTTTCGCATTTGTCTTACCCTCGCTGCCGTCTTCAGGTAATGTATTTCACGGGTTATCACCTCCAAACATTTGCGTGGGCATCGAACTTACTCACGCCGGCAGCAGGCCTATTCCGCTCATCACGCAGACAGTAATATCGACCCATTTTTCTGAAGAGGTAAAAGGTATTGCGATTTTCATTTCGTTTTGGAGTTTAGGTTATTTAAATGTTAGATTTAAGTTTGAGTTTTTTTAGTATTCACGTTTCAGTCATAGATTTTAATTAGATTTGATTTTGTTTCATTTAGTTTTGTTTTAATTAAGTTTTTAAATGTTAGCGTTAGTGCTTCAAGTTAGATTTTTAGGTTAGATCTTAATTTGTATTTAGTTTAGATTTATTTAGTTTTGTTAGATTTTCATGTTAAAATTTTGATTTAATTATTTTAGAAATTTTCAATTTTAGTTTTATTTTAGCTTTTTAGATTCTAATTTTTCTTTTTATTCTTAGATTGTGTAGATTTTAAATAATTTCAAATATATAAAAAAAATAAAAAAGATTTTTAGATTTTAGTTTCATTTTTAAAATAGTTTAGTTTTAGAATAGAATTTTAAAATTTAAATATTTTAGATTTTTAGATTTTCTTTTTAAAAAAAAAAAAAAATGAAAAAGATTTAAAAAAAAAAAAAAAAAAAAAAATTCGAAAAAATATAAAAATTTCGTGGAAAATTTATTTTTGCCAGATTCAGTTGTTTTCATGTTATATCTTTCATGCTGACCTTTAAAGTCGAGATGCGAAGTTGATATCTGGTTAATGGTTTATGATTCGTGGTGGTTTAAAGCATTTATCTTTTTGAAACTTTCAGTTGCTGGATATCATTTTGAGCATTGTGATTTAGTTAATGATAGATGATTACTGTTCATGTTTCATGTTTCTACACCATTTAACAAGTAATCGTTTTAACCAAATCTCTTAAGGCACTGGTCTGCTAAATTAATCAAATCCATCTAGTGCTTTTCATATCGTGTCTCGTGTCTCCCAACCAACTGTTTGGCAGTTGGTCTTCATTACCTCGCAGGGTCTACCCCCCTTAGCCGCGGGAGACAGGCTTAAACGGAGGGATCGGGGATCAGAGTGACAGCCCCCGGTCCGAGCGTTGTCGTGCCAATCTGCGCGACAACATTTTTGGCGCCGTTGCCGGGGACAGAGTTTTTCTGTTCCTGGGGTTTCATCGACATTCATCTTCTCATCTTCTCATCTCTCATTTGAGCTGGCAGATTCAAATAATTTGGGCATCTTTTCATCACATATCAGCAGCATCTCTTCGGTTTTTGTTTGGGTGGCGACTCCATTTTTTCATTTTTCCCAGACAAGAAGCTTTCCTCATATCTGCTTGTGGTTACTTCTTGGATCTTAGAATCAGTTTTATTGTTCAAGTGGCGACTCCACTTCTTTCATCTTTTGATTTTCTTGAGCAAAGAGCTAGTTCTATCATCCATCTGATCCCTTATTATTTATCATGGATTATTCATTTAAACAATGTCGTTTTATTCACCATCTCCATGATTTTCCAGAAGAGGCCATTTCTAAATTACCTATTTTTTCAGGTGGTGGTCCAATCGCTATTAGAAGGCATCTAGGCTTGTTTGATCGCATCATGATCATATATTGCAGATCCCCTCAATTTAATCATGAAGATATCAAAATGCGTCTATTTGTCCTTTCTTTAGAAGATGATGCTTTGAATTGGTTTAACAGTTTTCCTAAGGAATCTTTCACTTCTTTAGAAGACATTATTGATGCTTTTAAAGATAAATATGGTTATCCAAACAGCTTTCCTTCTGCCTCTAAAATTGTGCAGCAGAATGAAAGTAATTTAATAAGAGGTCCAGCTGAAAGATCCCAAGACGATTCATCATGTCAGAATGTGTCATCCACCGGAAATATTGCAGTTCATGATAGTGAAAAATCAGGGACAAGTGACAATGAAAAAGAAGAGCAAAAGCAAATAATACAAGATTTAATGATGCTGGTGAAAAATATGGAAAGCAACCAAACTAATCTTATCAATGATGTTAAAACTTTACGCACCCATATGGAAAAACGTAATAAGGAGATTGAGGACACGCAAAATCAGCATGCTAAGGAAATTGAGGCCATGAAAATTAAATATGAAACAGAAATTAGAAGCATGCAAAGCAAGATGTCAGTCTTAGAGGAAAATATGGTGACCATGAAAGCTGATCATGATAGGGAAATTGACTCTATGACATTCAATCATAACAATCAGTTGGCTGACATGCAAGCGAATCATAAAGAAGAGATAAATTTCATGCAACATTTCTTGATGGACATAGAGGAAAAGAATGATAAGGTAATAAAACACATGCAAGAAAACCATGCCATGCAAATCAGCGCTATAAGGGATGAATGCTCTAGTCAGATGGATGCCATTAGAATACAAGTTCAAAAGATTCAACAATGGTCAGATGATAAGAGAAACCAAGAGCCTTCTCATCTGTCGCAACAAGTTCCATCTTACTATGAGGAGGTCATTAGGTGGATAATTGAAGATGATCCAGATAAGCTTAAAAACGATAAAAATCAGATGCAAGACACAAACGGACTTAGCATGCATATCTTACACACTTCATCTGATAGTTTCGAAACAGAAAGTTCCAGCTCATCAGTAATTTATCCTACCAGAAAGAAGAAGCGCAAGAGGAAGAAGATTAGACGAAGATTTGATGCATCAGACGGCCGTGAGCAGCTTGATTTTCGGATAGGAAGGAGTCCTACCATATGCAAAATTGGACATGGCACATCCGACAAGCAACCGACAGATTTGCCTGAAAGCAGGCAAATGCTCAGTATGCACTATATTGAACACATCTGATGCCGTGAGGCATTTTTTGTATTGTATTTCTAACTCTACTCCTTGTCTTTTCAGCATTTCATTTCTGTTTTAGGATTAGATTTACTTTTCATGTTATTAGATCGTTAATAAATGAAGAGCTTTTATCTTTCCTGTGCTTAATGTATATGCTGATTTTTTGGGATGGAAGCTACTTATTTTTGTGTTGTATGGATGCAGATTCTGGATTCTCACATTCCTGCAAGCAGCAACGTGTCCCCAAGTAGAGCCAGATGTTGACCTCTACTGGTCAACCACCCATGCAGTGCACCCCGTTTTTCTTGACAGAAAGAAGCAGCACCTGATCAGCATGTCCGTGCCATCCTGCCATCATCAGCAGCTTGATCTTTTTGATTGTAAACCCAGTCTGCATGTATTAATTGTAAATAATCTTAGCAGACATGAGTCATGTATGTAATTTGCCTAGGTGGACCTAACTTTCTGATGTTAATCTACGTCCCGGAAGGTTTTTTGTCTCACCGATCCACGGATCGGCAGAGTTTTCCTTCAAACCTGACCCCAAAGCCGGGATTGATTTTGTCATTAGAACTTTAGGAGAATCCTAGTGTGTCGATCTGCTAGATTATCGTTGTGTCGCAGAGCTGGGTGTTTTGTGAGGGTCTGTATTAAATGGGTTTGTCCTTTAAGATGTAATTTTGTAAAAGTCATGATGTAATGTGTCCTGAGGGTCGAGAAATGTTTTAAATCCCCTCATGAGTCCTAAGTCCTAGGTCCTAGGTAATGTTTCCGAAGGTTTAGTTCAGTGATCCATTTTAAAATGAATTAAAAAATTAAAAAAATGAATAAAAATAATAAAATAATGAAAAATAATAAAAAAATTAAAAAATCAAGCAAAAACCCTAACTAATAAAATAATAATATTTTGAGTTAATAAATCGACGGATGAGATCAAGAGATGTCTTGATCCTCATCAACGGTCGAGATCATTTCTACATGGATCACTGAACTAGCCGTTAGGATCATTTCCTTTATATAGGGTCTTAGGGGGTCATTTGAGATCATCTGATCTGTGAGTCTGTACTGAAAGCTCTCTTGTAATCTGATTTCTGATTAATAAAGAAGACTTTGGGGTTCAAACTGGCTGGTGTTACTCTCTGGGATTGCTGTGAGATCTTTAATTTTCTGCATATTTCAGTTTTCAGCCATTAATCATAGCTTTTTTTTTTTTTTTAGAGTAGTGTGAGCACAGGTATCTTGTTCACCTGCTAGGGTTTGAGGGCTGCTAGGGTTTCTGAAATAATGGCAGGTATCTCCATTATTTCCTGAGATCTAGCAGCTTTCTCTCTCTCTTTGCTGATGGTTGCTTGAGATGTGCAGGAAAACATTTTTTTTGAAGGAAATTTTGTGGGCGTTCGGGGAAGTTCTCGGCTGAACCAGCCAACTCCCGCAGGCTCTTCTGTGCAGAGCCCAGCTGATTGTGCCCTGGGTTAATCATTAAGAGTTTCTTTTCTGTTTTACATTGAGAGATTTTCTTTCTGTTCACAGTGAAGTTCAAAATTTCTGATATATTGAAAACAATTACTGCAATTATTGTCAAATCTGGCTGTCAAAGGGGCCAAATCTGTACATTTACTAGCTGTTCTAGGGTTTCAATTTTTCTGATCTAGGGTTTTTAGTTTCTTTCTGGCATACTTCATTAGGGTTTTGTTTTTCTTTTGCAGGTATAGGGTTTTGTCTTTGCATGACCATCGTCAATCTTCTCAGCCCCAAGCACCTGCAAACGCATAAGGACCGGGAAATCTGTGGGACGTGTCTCGCGATGCCTTCAGCCCAAACAAACACCGTCAAGATCGGATGAGACACCTGCTAACCACGGAGTTTTGTCATTTCTGTATACACATCCACGAGTTTGGTCTCAGAGCTTCTTTTTTTTGGAAAACCTTTCTGCATATGATGGATTAGAGCTGCGGTTGAAAGGAGATGAACGTCGGTATAAACTTATAATTCGCAGCCAGCTCCAAACTCAGATCACAACGTCCAGACTTCTGCGTAACATAAAAACTGATGCAAAAGATCCGTCTGCAACATTCTTCTCCGCTGTCGACAGTATATATATGCATAAATCGTGGTATTGACATGACTGAGTAAGAAGAGCTATTCAATGTGAACTATTTAGCGCCAGTCCGAGCAAATCGAGGTCGTTTATGCAATGTTCAGCTTCTGCTGTCTCCGTCCAGCTTCAATCGCATTCTTCAATCACGCTTTCAGGCAACCTGCAGACAAAAACGTGCCCACTTCATCCCCTACAGATATACGAGAGTGCTTTCTCAGCCCTGCAAGCTTAAATCGATTCAGCTCCTTCACCGATTGAAAGCCTGTTCCGTCATTTCCTGTGCGTGAATGATCCCGGTGTGAGTTTCGCATTTGTCTTACCCTCGCTGCCGTCTTCAGGTAATGTATTTCACGGGTTATCACCTCCAAACATTTGCGTGGGCATCGAACTTACTCACGCCGGCAGCAGGCCTATTCCGCTCATCACGCAGACAGTAATATCGACCCATTTTTCTGAAGAGGTAAAAGGTATTGCGATTTTCATTTCGTTTTGGAGTTTAGGTTATTTAAATGTTAGATTTAAGTTTGAGTTTTTTTAGTATTCACGTTTCAGTCATAGATTTTAATTAGATTTGATTTTGTTTCATTTAGTTTTGTTTTAATTAAGTTTTTAAATGTTAGCGTTAGTGCTTCAAGTTAGATTTTTAGGTTAGATCTTAATTTGTATTTAGTTTAGATTTATTTAGTTTTGTTAGATTTTCATGTTAAAATTTTGATTTAATTATTTTAGAAATTTTCAATTTTAGTTTTATTTTAGCTTTTTAGATTCTAATTTTTCTTTTTATTCTTAGATTGTGTAGATTTTAAATAATTTCAAATATATAAAAAAAATAAAAAAGATTTTTAGATTTTAGTTTCATTTTTAAAATAGTTTAGTTTTAGAATAGAATTTTAAAATTTAAATATTTTAGATTTTTAGATTTTCTTTTTAAAAAAAAAAAAAAATGAAAAAGATTTAAAAAAAAAAAAAAAAAAAAAAATTCGAAAAAATATAAAAATTTCGTGGAAAATTTATTTTTGCCAGATTCAGTTGTTTTCATGTTATATCTTTCATGCTGACCTTTAAAGTCGAGATGCGAAGTTGATATCTGGTTAATGGTTTATGATTCGTGGTGGTTTAAAGCATTTATCTTTTTGAAACTTTCAGTTGCTGGATATCATTTTGAGCATTGTGATTTAGTTAATGATAGATGATTACTGTTCATGTTTCATGTTTCTACACCATTTAACAAGTAATCGTTTTAACCAAATCTCTTAAGGCACTGGTCTGCTAAATTAATCAAATCCATCTAGTGCTTTTCATATCGTGTCTCGTGTCTCCCAACCAACTGTTTGGCAGTTGGTCTTCATTACCTCGCAGGGTCTACCCCCCTTAGCCGCGGGAGACAGGCTTAAACGGAGGGATCGGGGATCAGAGTGACAGCCCCCGGTCCGAGCGTTGTCGTGCCAATCTGCGCGACAACATTTTTGGCGCCGTTGCCGGGGACAGAGTTTTTCTGTTCCTGGGGTTTCATCGACATTCATCTTCTCATCTTCTCATCTCTCATTTGAGCTGGCAGATTCAAATAATTTGGGCATCTTTTCATCACATATCAGCAGCATCTCTTCGGTTTTTGTTTGGGTGGCGACTCCATTTTTTCATTTTTCCCAGACAAGAAGCTTTCCTCATATCTGCTTGTGGTTACTTCTTGGATCTTAGAATCAGTTTTATTGTTCAAGTGGCGACTCCACTTCTTTCATCTTTTGATTTTCTTGAGCAAAGAGCTAGTTCTATCATCCATCTGATCCCTTATTATTTATCATGGATTATTCATTTAAACAATGTCGTTTTATTCACCATCTCCATGATTTTCCAGAAGAGGCCATTTCTAAATTACCTATTTTTTCAGGTGGTGGTCCAATCGCTATTAGAAGGCATCTAGGCTTGTTTGATCGCATCATGATCATATATTGCAGATCCCCTCAATTTAATCATGAAGATATCAAAATGCGTCTATTTGTCCTTTCTTTAGAAGATGATGCTTTGAATTGGTTTAACAGTTTTCCTAAGGAATCTTTCACTTCTTTAGAAGACATTATTGATGCTTTTAAAGATAAATATGGTTATCCAAACAGCTTTCCTTCTGCCTCTAAAATTGTGCAGCAGAATGAAAGTAATTTAATAAGAGGTCCAGCTGAAAGATCCCAAGACGATTCATCATGTCAGAATGTGTCATCCACCGGAAATATTGCAGTTCATGATAGTGAAAAATCAGGGACAAGTGACAATGAAAAAGAAGAGCAAAAGCAAATAATACAAGATTTAATGATGCTGGTGAAAAATATGGAAAGCAACCAAACTAATCTTATCAATGATGTTAAAACTTTACGCACCCATATGGAAAAACGTAATAAGGAGATTGAGGACACGCAAAATCAGCATGCTAAGGAAATTGAGGCCATGAAAATTAAATATGAAACAGAAATTAGAAGCATGCAAAGCAAGATGTCAGTCTTAGAGGAAAATATGGTGACCATGAAAGCTGATCATGATAGGGAAATTGACTCTATGACATTCAATCATAACAATCAGTTGGCTGACATGCAAGCGAATCATAAAGAAGAGATAAATTTCATGCAACATTGCTTGATGGACATAGAGGAAAAGAATGATAAGGTAATAAAACACATGCAAGAAAACCATGCCATGCAAATCAGCGCTATAAGGGATGAATGCTCTAGTCAGATGGATGCCATTAGAATACAAGTTCAAAAGATTCAACAATGGTCAGATGATAAGAGAAACCAAGAGCCTTCTCATCTGTCGCAACAAGTTCCATCTTACTATGAGGAGGTCATTAGGTGGATAATTGAAGATGATCCAGATAAGCTTAAAAACGATAAAAATCAGATGCAAGACACAAACGGACTTAGCATGCATATCTTACACACTTCATCTGATAGTTTCGAAACAGAAAGTTCCAGCTCATCAGTAATTTATCCTACCAGAAAGAAGAAGCGCAAGAGGAAGAAGATTAGACGAAGATTTGATGCATCAGACGGCCGTGAGCAGCTTGATTTTCGGATAGGAAGGAGTCCTACCATATGCAAAATTGGACATGGCACATCCGACAAGCAACCGACAGATTTGCCTGAAAGCAGGCAAATGCTCAGTATGCACTATATTGAACACATCTGATGCCGTGAGGCATTTTTTGTATTGTATTTTTAACTCTACTCCTTGTCTTTTCAGCATTTCATTTCTGTTTTAGGATTAGATTTACTTTTCATGTTATTAGATCGTTAATAAATGAAGAGCTTTTATCTTTCCTGTGCTTAATGTATATGCTGATTTTTTGGGATGGAAGCTACTTATTTTTGTGTTGTATGGATGCAGATTCTGGATTCTCACATTCCTGCAAGCAGCAACGTGTCCCCAAGTAGAGCCAGATGTTGACTTCTACTGGTCAACCACCCATGCAGTGCACCCCGTTTTTCTTGACAGAAAGAAGCAGCACCTGATCAGCATGTCCGTGCCATCCTGCCATCATCAGCAGCTTGATCTTTTTGATTGTAAACCCAGTCTGCATGTATTAATTGTAAATAATCTTAGCAGACATGAGTCATGTATGTAATTTGCCTAGGTGGACCTAACTTTCTGATGTTAATCTACGTCCCGGAAGGTTTTTTGTCTCACCGATCCACGGATCGGCAGAGTTTTCCTTCAAACCTGACCCCAAAGCCGGGATTGATTTTGTCATTAGAACTTTAGGAGAATCCTAGTGTGTCGATCTGCTAGATTATCGTTGTGTCGCAGAGCTGGGTGTTTTGTGAGGGTCTGTATTAAATGGGTTTGTCCTTTAAGATGTAATTTTGTAAAAGTCATGATGTAATGTGTCCTGAGGGTCGAGAAATGTTTTAAATCCCCTCATGAGTCCTAAGTCCTAGGTCCTAGGTAATGTTTCCGAAGGTTTAGTTCAGTGATCCATTTTAAAATGAATTAAAAAATTAAAAAAATGAATAAAAATAATAAAATAATGAAAAATAATAAAAAAATTAAAAAATCAAGCAAAAACCCTAACTAATAAAATAATAATATTTTGAGTTAATAAATCGACGGATGAGATCAAGAGATGTCTTGATCCTCATCAACGGTCGAGATCATTTCTACATGGATCACTGAACTAGCCGTTAGGATCATTTCCTTTATATAGGGTCTTAGGGGGTCATTTGAGATCATCTGATCTGTGAGTCTGTACTGAAAGCTCTCTTGTAATCTGATTTCTGATTAATAAAGAAGACTTTGGGGTTCAAACTGGCTGGTGTTACTCTCTGGGATTGCTGTGAGATCTTTAATTTTCTGCATATTTCAGTTTTCAGCCATTAATCATAGTTTTTTTTTTTTTTTTAGAGTAGTGTGAGCACAGGTATCTTGTTCACCTGCTAGGGTTTGAGGGCTGCTAGGGTTTCTGAAATAATGGCAGGTATCTCCATTATTTCCTGAGATCTAGCAGCTTTCTCTCTCTCTTTGCTGATGGTTGCTTGAGATGTGCAGGAAAACATTTTTTTTGAAGGAAATTTTGTGGGCGTTCAGGGAAGTTCTCGGCTGAACCAGCCAACTCCCGCAGGCTCTTCTGTGCAGAGCCCAGCTGATTGTGCCCTGGGTTAATCATTAAGAGTTTCTTTTCTGTTTTACATTGAGAGATTTTCTTTCTGTTCACAGTGAAGTTCAAAATTTCTGATATATTGAAAACAATTACTGCAATTATTGTCAAATCTGGCTGTCAAAGGGGCCAAATCTGTACATTTACTAGCTGTTCTAGGGTTTCAATTTTTCTGATCTAGGGTTTTTAGTTTCTTTCTGGCATACTTCATTAGGGTTTTGTTTTTCTTTTGCAGGTATAGGGTTTTGTCTTTGCATGACCATCGTCAATCTTCTCAGCCCCAAGCACCTGCAAACGCATAAGGACCGGGAAATCTGTGGGACGTGTCTCGCGATGCCTTCAGCCCAAACAAACACCGTCAAGATCGGATGAGACACCTGCTAACCACGGAGTTTTGTCATTTCTGTATACACATCCACGAGTTTGGTCTCAGAGCTTCTTTTTTTTGGAAAACCTTTCTGCATATGATGGATTAGAGCTGCGGTTGAAAGGAGATGAACGTCGGTATAAACTTATAATTCGCAGCCAGCTCCAAACTCAGATCACAACGTCCAGACTTCTGCGTAACATAAAAACTGATGCAAAAGATCCGTCTGCAACATTCTTCTCCGCTGTCGACAGTATATATATGCATAAATCGTGGTATTGACATGACTGAGTAAGAAGAGCTATTCAATGTGAACTATTTAGCGCCAGTCCGAGCAAATCGAGGTCGTTTATGCAATGTTCAGCTTCTGCTGTCTCCGTCCAGCTTCAATCGCATTCTTCAATCACGCTTTCAGGCAACCTGCAGACAAAAACGTGCCCACTTCATCCCCTACAGATATACGAGAGTGCTTTCTCAGCCCTGCAAGCTTAAATCGATTCAGCTCCTTCACCGATTGAAAGCCTGTTCCGTCATTTCCTGTGCGTGAATGATCCCGGTGTGAGTTTCGCATTTGTCTTACCCTCGCTGCCGTCTTCAGGTAATGTATTTCACGGGTTATCACCTCCAAACATTTGCGTGGGCATCGAACTTACTCACGCCGGCAGCAGGCCTATTCCGCTCATCACGCAGACAGTAATATCGACCCATTTTTCTGAAGAGGTAAAAGGTATTGCGATTTTCATTTCGTTTTGGAGTTTAGGTTATTTAAATGTTAGATTTAAGTTTGAGTTTTTTTAGTATTCACGTTTCAGTCATAGATTTTAATTAGATTTGATTTTGTTTCATTTAGTTTTGTTTTAATTAAGTTTTTAAATGTTAGCGTTAGTGCTTCAAGTTAGATTTTTAGGTTAGATCTTAATTTGTATTTAGTTTAGATTTATTTAGTTTTGTTAGATTTTCATGTTAAAATTTTGATTTAATTATTTTAGAAATTTTCAATTTTAGTTTTATTTTAGCTTTTTAGATTCTAATTTTTCTTTTTATTCTTAGATTGTGTAGATTTTAAATAATTTCAAATATATAAAAAAAATAAAAAAGATTTTTAGATTTTAGTTTCATTTTTAAAATAGTTTAGTTTTAGAATAGAATTTTAAAATTTAAATATTTTAGATTTTTAGATTTTCTTTTTAAAAAAAAAAAAAAATGAAAAAGATTTAAAAAAAAAAAAAAAAAAAAAAATTCGAAAAAATATAAAAATTTCGTGGAAAATTTATTTTTGCCAGATTCAGTTGTTTTCATGTTATATCTTTCATGCTGACCTTTAAAGTCGAGATGCGAAGTTGATATCTGGTTAATGGTTTATGATTCGTGGTGGTTTAAAGCATTTATCTTTTTGAAACTTTCAGTTGCTGGATATCATTTTGAGCATTGTGATTTAGTTAATGATAGATGATTACTGTTCATGTTTCATGTTTCTACACCATTTAACAAGTAATCGTTTTAACCAAATCTCTTAAGGCACTGGTCTGCTAAATTAATCAAATCCATCTAGTGCTTTTCATATCGTGTCTCGTGTCTCCCAACCAACTGTTTGGCAGTTGGTCTTCATTACCTCGCAGGGTCTACCCCCCTTAGCCGCGGGAGACAGGCTTAAACGGAGGGATCGGGGATCAGAGTGACAGCCCCCGGTCCGAGCGTTGTCGTGCCAATCTGCGCGACAACATTTTTGGCGCCGTTGCCGGGGACAGAGTTTTTCTGTTCCTGGGGTTTCATCGACATTCATCTTCTCATCTTCTCATCTCTCATTTGAGCTGGCAGATTCAAATAATTTGGGCATCTTTTCATCACATATCAGCAGCATCTCTTCGGTTTTTGTTTGGGTGGCGACTCCATTTTTTCATTTTTCCCAGACAAGAAGCTTTCCTCATATCTGCTTGTGGTTACTTCTTGGATCTTAGAATCAGTTTTATTGTTCAAGTGGCGACTCCACTTCTTTCATCTTTTGATTTTCTTGAGCAAAGAGCTAGTTCTATCATCCATCTGATCCCTTATTATTTATCATGGATTATTCATTTAAACAATGTCGTTTTATTCACCATCTCCATGATTTTCCAGAAGAGGCCATTTCTAAATTACCTATTTTTTCAGGTGGTGGTCCAATCGCTATTAGAAGGCATCTAGGCTTGTTTGATCGCATCATGATCATATATTGCAGATCCCCTCAATTTAATCATGAAGATATCAAAATGCGTCTATTTGTCCTTTCTTTAGAAGATGATGCTTTGAATTGGTTTAACAGTTTTCCTAAGGAATCTTTCACTTCTTTAGAAGACATTATTGATGCTTTTAAAGATAAATATGGTTATCCAAACAGCTTTCCTTCTGCCTCTAAAATTGTGCAGCAGAATGAAAGTAATTTAATAAGAGGTCCAGCTGAAAGATCCCAAGACGATTCATCATGTCAGAATGTGTCATCCACCGGAAATATTGCAGTTCATGATAGTGAAAAATCAGGGACAAGTGACAATGAAAAAGAAGAGCAAAAGCAAATAATACAAGATTTAATGATGCTGGTGAAAAATATGGAAAGCAACCAAACTAATCTTATCAATGATGTTAAAACTTTACGCACCCATATGGAAAAACGTAATAAGGAGATTGAGGACACGCAAAATCAGCATGCTAAGGAAATTGAGGCCATGAAAATTAAATATGAAACAGAAATTAGAAGCATGCAAAGCAAGATGTCAGTCTTAGAGGAAAATATGGTGACCATGAAAGCTGATCATGATAGGGAAATTGACTCTATGACATTCAATCATAACAATCAGTTGGCTGACATGCAAGCGAATCATAAAGAAGAGATAAATTTCATGCAACATTGCTTGATGGACATAGAGGAAAAGAATGATAAGGTAATAAAACACATGCAAGAAAACCATGCCATGCAAATCAGCGCTATAAGGGATGAATGCTCTAGTCAGATGGATGCCATTAGAATACAAGTTCAAAAGATTCAACAATGGTCAGATGATAAGAGAAACCAAGAGCCTTCTCATCTGTCGCAACAAGTTCCATCTTACTATGAGGAGGTCATTAGGTGGATAATTGAAGATGATCCAGATAAGCTTAAAAACGATAAAAATCAGATGCAAGACACAAACGGACTTAGCATGCATATCTTACACACTTCATCTGATAGTTTCGAAACAGAAAGTTCCAGCTCATCAGTAATTTATCCTACCAGAAAGAAGAAGCGCAAGAGGAAGAAGATTAGACGAAGATTTGATGCATCAGACGGCCGTGAGCAGCTTGATTTTCGGATAGGAAGGAGTCCTACCATATGCAAAATTGGACATGGCACATCCGACAAGCAACCGACAGATTTGCCTGAAAGCAGGCAAATGCTCAGTATGCACTATATTGAACACATCTGATGCCGTGAGGCATTTTTTGTATTGTATTTTTAACTCTACTCCTTGTCTTTTCAGCATTTCATTTCTGTTTTAGGATTAGATTTACTTTTCATGTTATTAGATCGTTAATAAATGAAGAGCTTTTATCTTTCCTGTGCTTAATGTATATGCTGATTTTTTGGGATGGAAGCTACTTATTTTTGTGTTGTATGGATGCAGATTCTGGATTCTCACATTCCTGCAAGCAGCAACGTGTCCCCAAGTAGAGCCAGATGTTGACCTCTACTGGTCAACCACCCATGCAGTGCACCCCGTTTTTCTTGACAGAAAGAAGCAGCACCTGATCAGCATGTCCGTGCCATCCTGCCATCATCAGCAGCTTGATCTTTTTGATTGTAAACCCAGTCTGCATGTATTAATTGTAAATAATCTTAGCAGACATGAGTCATGTATGTAATTTGCCTAGGTGGACCTAACTTTCTGATGTTAATCTACGTCCCGGAAGGTTTTTTGTCTCACCGATCCACGGATCGGCAGAGTTTTCCTTCAAACCTGACCCCAAAGCCGGGATTGATTTTGTCATTAGAACTTTAGGAGAATCCTAGTGTGTCGATCTGCTAGATTATCGTTGTGTCGCAGAGCTGGGTGTTTTGTGAGGGTCTGTATTAAATGGGTTTGTCCTTTAAGATGTAATTTTGTAAAAGTCATGATGTAATGTGTCCTGAGGGTCGAGAAATGTTTTAAATCCCCTCATGAGTCCTAAGTCCTAGGTCCTAGGTAATGTTTCCGAAGGTTTAGTTCAGTGATCCATTTTAAAATGAATTAAAAAATTAAAAAAATGAATAAAAATAATAAAATAATGAAAAATAATAAAAAAATTAAAAAATCAAGCAAAAACCCTAACTAATAAAATAATAATATTTTGAGTTAATAAATCGACGGATGAGATCAAGAGATGTCTTGATCCTCATCAACGGTCGAGATCATTTCTACATGGATCACTGAACTAGCCGTTAGGATCATTTCCTTTATATAGGGTCTTAGGGGGTCATTTGAGATCATCTGATCTGTGAGTCTGTACTGAAAGCTCTCTTGTAATCTGATTTCTGATTAATAAAGAAGACTTTGGGGTTCAAACTGGCTGGTGTTACTCTCTGGGATTGCTGTGAGATCTTTAATTTTCTGCATATTTCAGTTTTCAGCCATTAATCATAGTTTTTTTTTTTTTTTTAGAGTAGTGTGAGCACAGGTATCTTGTTCACCTGCTAGGGTTTGAGGGCTGCTAGGGTTTCTGAAATAATGGCAGGTATCTCCATTATTTCCTGAGATCTAGCAGCTTTCTCTCTCTCTTTGCTGATGGTTGCTTGAGATGTGCAGGAAAACATTTTTTTTGAAGGAAATTTTGTGGGCGTTCAGGGAAGTTCTCGGCTGAACCAGCCAACTCCCGCAGGCTCTTCTGTGCAGAGCCCAGCTGATTGTGCCCTGGGTTAATCATTAAGAGTTTCTTTTCTGTTTTACATTGAGAGATTTTCTTTCTGTTCACAGTGAAGTTCAAAATTTCTGATATATTGAAAACAATTACTGCAATTATTGTCAAATCTGGCTGTCAAAGGGGCCAAATCTGTACATTTACTAGCTGTTCTAGGGTTTCAATTTTTCTGATCTAGGGTTTTTAGTTTCTTTTTGGCATACTTCATTAGGGTTTTGTTTTTCTTTTGCAGGTATAGGGTTTTGTCTTTGCATGACCATCGTCAATCTTCTCAGCCCCAAGCACCTGCAAACGCATAAGGACCGGGAAATCTGTGGGACGTGTCTCGCGATGCCTTCAGCCCAAACAAACACCGTCAAGATCGGATGAGACACCTGCTAACCACGGAGTTTTGTCATTTCTGTATACACATCCACGAGTTTGGTCTCAGAGCTTTTTTTTTTGGAAAACCTTTCTGCATATGATGGATTAGAGCTGCGGTTGAAAGGAGATGAACGTCGGTATAAACTTATAATTCGCAGCCAGCTCCAAACTCAGATCACAACGTCCAGACTTCTGCGTAACATAAAAACTGATGCAAAAGATCCGTCTGCAACATTCTTCTCCGCTGTCGACAGTATATATATGCATAAATCGTGGTATTGACATGACTGAGTAAGAAGAGCTATTCAATGTGAACTATTTAGCGCCAGTCCGAGCAAATCGAGGTCGTTTATGCAATGTTCAGCTTCTGCTGTCTCCGTCCAGCTTCAATCGCATTCTTCAATCACGCTTTCAGGCAACCTGCAGACAAAAACGTGCCCACTTCATCCCCTACAGATATACGAGAGTGCTTTCTCAGCCCTGCAAGCTTAAATCGATTCAGCTCCTTCACCGATTGAAAGCCTGTTCCGTCATTTCCTGTGCGTGAATGATCCCGGTGTGAGTTTCGCATTTGTCTTACCCTCGCTGCCGTCTTCAGGTAATGTATTTCACGGGTTATCACCTCCAAACATTTGCGTGGGCATCGAACTTACTCACGCCGGCAGCAGGCCTATTCCGCTCATCACGCAGACAGTAATATCGACCCATTTTTCTGAAGAGGTAAAAGGTATTGCGATTTTCATTTCGTTTTGGAGTTTAGGTTATTTAAATGTTAGATTTAAGTTTGAGTTTTTTTAGTATTCACGTTTCAGTCATAGATTTTAATTAGATTTGATTTTGTTTCATTTAGTTTTGTTTTAATTAAGTTTTTAAATGTTAGCGTTAGTGCTTCAAGTTAGATTTTTAGGTTAGATCTTAATTTGTATTTAGTTTAGATTTATTTAGTTTTGTTAGATTTTCATGTTAAAATTTTGATTTAATTATTTTAGAAATTTTCAATTTTAGTTTTATTTTAGCTTTTTAGATTCTAATTTTTCTTTTTATTCTTAGATTGTGTAGATTTTAAATAATTTCAAATATATAAAAAAAATAAAAAAGATTTTTAGATTTTAGTTTCATTTTTAAAATAGTTTAGTTTTAGAATAGAATTTTAAAATTTAAATATTTTAGATTTTTAGATTTTCTTTTTAAAAAAAAAAAAAATTCGAAAAAATATAAAAATTTCGTGGAAAATTTATTTTTGCCAGATTCAGTTGTTTTCATGTTATATCTTTCATGCTGAACTTTAAAGTCGAGATGCGAAGTTGATATCTGGTTAATGGTTTATGATTCGTGGTGGTTTAAAGCATTTATCTTTTCGAAACTTTCAGTTGCTGGATATCGTTTTGAGCATTGTGATTTAGTTGATGATAGATGATTACTGTTCATGTTTCATGTTTCTACACCATTTAACAAGTAATCGTTTTAACCACAATCTCTTAAGGCACTGGTCTGCTAAATTAATCAAATCCATCTAGTGCTTTTCATATCGTGTCTCGTGTCTCCCAACCAACTGTTTGGCAGTTGGTCTTCATTACCTCGCAGGGTCTACCCCCCTTAGCCGCGGGAGACAGGCTTAAACGGAGGGATCGGGGATCAGAGTGACAGCCCCCGGTCCGAGCGTTGTCGTGCCAATCTGCGCGACAACAAACCCTCTCAACCATCTCACAAAACTCAAAGCAAGATTGGTATCTGAAACAAGTGGTAGCAAGGGGGCAAGCAAGGAGTTCAACAATGCTAATAGGTTCCTCTCTGATAATTTTCCCACCCTTGTGAGGTCTCCTAGGTTGTACATTTCTGTCTCTTGAACTGTCACTTAGTGTTTCTTCTTCATAGCTTGACTCACTATTTCTTGCCATGGTGCTTGGTGCTTGTCTTAGGGAAGGGATGTGATGATGATATGGTAGAAAATGGTAATGAGGGAGGACAAGGGAGATGAGTATGAAGAGATTTTACTAATAGGAAATGGAGTTTGGGAATGAAGGAATAAGTTTTGGGAAACTAGGGTTTAGTGAGGGATTTAGGGTTTGGTGAAGGGAATTAGTTGTTTTAGGGGAGTGGGATATGGAAAATGGGATAAATGGAGTGATTTAGGCAAATGGAAGAGGGAAAAGGGTTTAATGATGCTTTTTGGGATTATGGAGTGAAAATTGCACAATGGAATGGAAAATAATGAAGACAAGCTAGGGTTTAACTTTCAACATGCAAAACTCATGAAGAACACAAGTATGAGATCAAATTCAGCTCTAGGGCAATGATAACTTACTTGTAGAATAGCAATGCAGCGTTTTTGAGGGTTATTGAACGATTTGGAACGATTTAGCAAGTTCTGGACTGATGCGCAGCGCACTGGGCCCAATGCGCAGTGCCCTCCTGATGCGCAGCGCCCGTGCAAATTAACACTGGCAGAAAGTCACTGATGCGCAGCGCCAGGCAAGTTTGCTTGGAAAACAGGGTTTTTAACCTCCTTAGCTCAATTTGCCTCCAAATCGCAATTTTGTGCTCTCCAAGGGTATTTTGCACAATAAAATGATAAATGGCACTCCTTTCACTTTATATATGGATGGCTTTTAATTTTTACTTATTCCAAACCCACTTTTCTAATGTCAAAGTCACTTTTGGACATAAGCTCTGTTTTTTCATTTGAATTGACTTTTCTTGATCATTTGGTAAACTGATGCATTGATGCTTTTACTTTTGTCTGTAGTGGCTGGAGTTGGCAAGGTGAACAAGGGTAGCAGCTGGAACTTATTACATATAGAAAATATTTCAAATTACATAAATTTTGTACATAGAAAATAAAAACTTTGTTTTCACCTCAAAACAGAGTTTTGAGGTAAAAATCACTTATTGAGCATATCATTAGTGAAATTTTGATCTTATGAACTTATTAGACCTCCTCATGTGCCTGCTGACCCTTTATTGGATTTTTGATGACCATGGTGACAAACCCTAGACCTAGTGAGACCTAAAACCCTAGAAATGGCTTTTGCAAATGAAATGACATAAAATGACAGTAAATGAGCTAAACATGTGAAAACAGGTCAGCAAGTAAATGCCATGAGGGAATTAACAATGAACCACTGCCATCAGTTGATCCATGACCTAATGGAACGCAGCTGATCGGATGGGACACCTAATATGCATGCAAAAAGAGAAATTTGATCCCTGATGGGGGGATGAAGATACTGACACTAACACTATGGATGGTTAAAAGATTGCTTCTCACTCAAAATATCATCTCCTCATCAAGTGTCCAATCATCAAGCAAAACTCTTCCTCATCAATATGTCATCATCAACCAATCCCATGTCATCGCTCCAAGCCACATGAAGGGTATGCCACAAGGCTATGGCATGACTCTATCATCTTGAAGAGTGTACCAATAGGGATCTCAAGTCATCATCATCATCAATTTGGCTAAAAAATAAGACAGTGTCCTTCAAGAAGATACAATGTCAGCTTGGGGGCATTCTGTAGTCTCTGGGGTACATTTGTCTTCTGGCATTGTCCTAGCTCCATTGTGCAGCATTCTAGGCTCTAAAGGGAGAAGAGAAGGTCACCATCAATGTCTAATATGTTTGAAGGTCAACGCTCTTCATAAATTGGTCAATGCCCTCACTCTAGTGCCCATAATGGTCATCAAATGGGATTGGATGTTCTCTCTGAATTGCTGGAAAGTTTCAAACAATCCTTGAAGGGATGGCAACTATATTTGGGAGCAAGCATCTAAAACATTTTCTCAAAATCAATTGAGATCATCATCATAGATAAATGACCATAAGAGCGTCATAATGGGCCATATCTAATGCAAAAGACATCAAAGTACTTCACACAAGCATCATCTTCAAATGTCTTCTTAGTTGATGATTTGTAAACAAGTTACCATGCTTAGATATGGGAGGGTTATCCAAAGGCCCTATTACCTATACAATTAGCAAAGTTGCTAAGGTCTTGGCAACTTGCTAGGATTGGCACACACAGGGTAGGGATCCACTGTCACCTTGGCTCAAACCACCAATATTTAGACCCAACTTTCTCCTAAAAGGTCAAGGGAAGAGTCTCCCTTGATACTCCAACCAACTCCAAATAAGACTAGTGCCTAAAATGGTGTCAAGGAGAGGTGGAGGAGTTAATTCTCGGGGCTGCACTGCTGTTTTCGTGTATGATTATGCAGCAAAAAACTAAAACAACAAATTAAATTACACCAAATTATTTAAAATATAACGTGGAACTACTCAAATTTGATGTACAGGAAAAACTCTAACCAAATATGGTCTTAGTTCTCTGTTTGTATTGTTGGTGAAGGATTTATGGATCAAAATAGCTCGCTGACCTGTTAAATCAGATTGCAAAGTCTACATAAAATGACAGGGGGCAGCCACATATTTTGCCCAATTTGGCCACCTAATGAGTTCCAAAGCACTCCTAGATCACAGATCTAGGGGTGGGAAGATTGGTAGATGTTAAATGGGTCCTTAAAACCAACTTGTCAACTTGTAACAGTAAAAAGAGGCAATTTCCAACAAGATGGAAATTGTTTTTTTTTTTTTTAATGAAAAATGCGAGTGAATCCCTCTAGGCAAATTACCCAGAAATTTCCTAGATATAAAATATACTTTATTTGTGGCTGAAAATTAAATATGAATTTAAAACAGTAAAATCAGTGAGCAAAATGATGAGTCACTAAACAATATTTCATAAAGTTATTTACTTGTTGGGAGTTTGAAATTTTGGATTTTTGGTGCAGATTTTGGATGGCACTGTTGACCACTCTGTGTCAACTACCCTATAGCAGTACACATTTTTGCAAAGGAATTCCATCATGTTTGAGCAATCAAATATTCAAGATTCATCATCATCAGGCATCAGCCTATTAGAGTTGTAAGCCCATTCTGCAATGTTTGTAATGTAAATGATCCTAGTAAAACCATATATATATGTAACAACCTAGGTAAGCCTATTATTTTGGCCACCTAATGAGTGCCAAAGCACTCCTAGATCACAAATCTAGGGGTGGGAAGTTTGGTAGATGTTAAATGAGTCCTTAAAACCAACTTGTCAACCTGTAACAGTAAAAAGAGACAATTTCCAAAAACATGGAAATTGTTTTTTTTTAATGAAAAATACAAGTAAATCCCTCTAGGCAAAGTGCCCAGAAATTTCCTAGATATAAGATATACTCTATTTATGGCTGAAAATTAAATATTTGACTCTAAAACAGTAAAATCAAGCAAAATGATGAGTCAGTAAACAATATTTCATAAAGTTATTTACTTGTTGAGAGTTTGAAATTTTGGATTTTTGGTGCAGATTTTGGATGGCATTGTTGACCACTTCGTGTCAACTCCCCTCTAATAGTACACATTTTTGCAAAGGAATTCCATCATGTTTGAACAATCAAATATCAAGGATTGATCATCATCAGTCATCAGTCTATCAGAGTTGTAAACCCATTCTGCAATGTTTGTAATGTAAATGATCCTAGTAAGACCATATATGTATGTAACAACCTAGGTAAACCTATTATTTTGGCCACCTAATGAGTGCTGTTGAGTGTTTAACACTACGTGTCAACGACCCATAGCAATACACCCCCTTTTTCACAAAAGGGATAGTTCCAGATCGATGTGTTCGTGCCGTACAACTATCATCATCAGTTTGAATTCCAAGACATGTAAACCCTTTCTGCATGTTTATAATGTAAACAATTTCAACAGATCTGTGTCATGTATGTAACGACCTAGGTAACCCCACTTTTCCTGTGACGATCTCCATTCTGGGATTTTTTTGTCTCACCGATCCATTCTCGGATGGTCAGCAGAGTTTTCCTCCAGTGTTACCCCAAAGCTGGAATGGATTTTGTTGCTAGGATCTTTGGCGAGTTCTGGTGTTTTAAATAGAGTCTATGTAAAAGTAATTTGGGAATAATCCTAACTATTTGGTTATGTTATTTTATTACAAATTGCTTGGTCTGCTGAATTATATTTGTGTTGCAAAATTGGGTTGTCTATGAAGGTTTATTACAAATGGGTTTCCCCCCTTATGATGTAAAAAATATGAAAATCATGATGTAAAGTGTCTTGAGGGTTGGAAAAATAATTTATTCCCTCATAAGTTAACTAATTAAATTTTCTGGCAAAAAATTAATTAAATTCTTAAGCCAGAAATTTAATTAATTCTAGGTCCTAGGTAAATTTAAATTCTCCAAAGGCAAAATTCGTCGGTCCTTAAAAACTAAATTTTAAAAGATCCTGGGACTAAGGTAAATTAATTATTTTGCCAAATTTCAAATCTTTGATTCCTGGGGGTTAAGTCAAAGTCAAATTTTTGGGGAAATTAACCCAAAATTTTTATTTTTGAGTTAATTAAAATGCATTTAATGAAAAATTTCGAATTTTCCCAAATATCTAAATATTTCGACGGATGAGATTAAAAGAAATTTTAATATTCAGCAACGGTCGAAATTGCTTTGACGAGGATCACTCGAACTAGCCGTTGGAAGATTTATGTTTAAATAGGAAGTCATTTGTTAGTCAATTCATCCGACCTTTGAGTCACGTGCTTAGCAAGAAGCTCTTGTGTAATCTTTTTCTAGATAATAAAGAAAGACTTGGGGGTTAAGTTTTGCTGGTGTTACTTTTCATGGGAATACTGTAAGATGTGTTGTTTTCATGCATAGTTTTTTCTAAAGCCATTGATGATAGCTTCTAAAGAGTGATTTGAATACATGTATCTTGTTCAGTTCTCGGGGTTTGAATAATAATCTAAATTTTGAACGTAATAGCAGGTATTCTATTTGTTTGAGTTTTATTATTATTTTCTCGTTCTATTTTTAATGGCTGGATCGAGTTTTGCAGGGAAATCTTGATTTTAGATTCTCGGGCGTTAGGAGAAATTTTCAGTTGGATCAGCCAATTCCTGATCCGTGTTTTCTGAAGAGCCCAGTAAAATTAATCTCGGGCTTATCATAAGATTTTTTGTTGGTGATGCACGAAGGGTTTCGAGTTAGCACCTCCTTAAAATTTAAAAAAAATTAACTTTTTGTGCGACTTTGATAGATCTCGCTGATTAGAGCCTGTAGTTGATAAATTTTGTAATTATTTTTCTAACGTGGATTTTTCTGGGTTTTAGTTTTTATCATTGTGTATATCGTTTGGGTGTTTTCTTGTTGTTTTGCAGCTACAGATCTGAGGAAGAAATTTATGTAGAGTCCAGATCTAGGTCCTTGAGGGTAAGATCTGGATCTCTGGGGTTTATCAACATAATTTTGTAGGGATATTATTTGAATTTTTGTAGTCCAAGGGTTGTGAAATTCTTAGATCTGGAAATTTTCATGAGGGTTTCAGGGATAAATCTGAAGCAAAGGAACACATAATTTTAAATCAAAAAAATTTCTGAAATATTTTTAAGTTTATGGGCTACTATTTCTTTGCTGATTGGTTTTTTCGATTTGTGCTTGGGTTTTTGGGTTCGCTGCAAAATTTCAATTTTTTGTAGGAAACCCTTATCCCTCCAATATCGTCTCTTCGTCGTTGCCCTCTCTCTATCCTTCATTTGCTTTGAGATATCCTTCCCTCTAACTCGTAGCTCCATCTCTCCTCTCTGCCTACAAAAAAGGGCTTCCTTATCCCTCCGCATAGCTCATTTCCTCCCTCCTCCGTGTCCCTCCTTGCTGTGTGGGTCTTTTATCCTTCTCCTAGAAGCTGCTTGACCTGCGTTTTCCCTTGCTGCTCGCTGCCTCCCTTAGCGTCCTCCATTCCTTCGCTGTCAAGCACTGCTTGCATTAAACCCTTCACGTTGTCCTCCTTCTCGTAGCCATATCCATCCCTTCGTCGAACCTACGTCCCTCTCTGCGTGTTCTCCTCCTCGCAGCTCTGCCATCTTGCTCATAGCTCCTCCCTCGACTTTTCTATCCCTTCTGCCGCCGTCCAAGCTTACACCTGCACAACAAATCATTTTGATTTCTTTTCTCTTCATTATTCCATTTGTATGCGTTAGGTTAGGTTTAGGTGGCATTAGAATTTTCCTTTTGATTTGTTTTGTTTTTTTTTTTTTTTTTAATTTGATTTGTATTATTTGCATAAGTTAAAATTTATTTTATGACTATTTCAATTAGTTTTTTTTTTGTATGCCTTTGTGTTTTATTTTTTGGATTTTTTATTATTTTGATTCCATAAAAAAGAAAAACATTTAAAAATCTAAATTTTTTAAAAGTTTAAAAAACATTTAAAAAAATCTAAAAATTAAAAAATTTCATTTATGTGACTTTAAAATTGCTAGGGAATTGAATCAAAAAGGGGAATTTGTGCCCTCACTTTAATTTTTTATGTGGCCTACGGCCCATAATTTAAAAAAAAATTTAATTAAGGTCTTTTGATTTGATTTTTAGTCACATTAAAAGTTCGATTTTTTCATTTATCTCATTAGATTAATTGCCTAAGGAATAATTAAGTTGTTAATCTAAGGTTCCTTGTTGTCTTTTCGTGGTAGTGATTTCTCTATTGTCAAGTGCGATTAATTTTTTAAAATTCATTGAATATTGGAGAATGATAAGTTATTCTAGATTTGGGTTATTGAAGAAAATCATTTTTAATTGCTAGAATATATTGCAGTTTTGGGCATTTACATTTAATCGTTCATTATCGTCACCTTCGCCACATTTATAAATTTCTTTGGGTAACCTGTTTGTATTTAATCTATGGTTAATTGAATATAAAGACACTGGTCTAAAATCATTTTTATCTTGTGGTTGTGTCTTATTTTATTAGATCTATCCATCTCAGTTAACCAGGACTTGTTTACACTTATTAAGTTGTCTATTTTTAAATCTTTTAGAGTCTGTGTTCCACAGACTATCTTCACCCATTCACCTTAGGGACTACCCCCTTGACTTTTCTAGGAGAAAGTCTAAACGGAGTGAGTAAGGATTAGAGTGACAACCCTTACACTGAGTGTTGTCGCGGTGTCTAGACACTTTGTGCGACAACATTTTTTGGTGCCATTACCAGGGATAGAGTTTTTTTGTCCTTGGTCCTCACGATATTTTTCTAATCATCTAATCTTTTCCTCCATTCATTATCCTGTCAAGCGGCACAACATTTTTTGGCGCCGTTGCGGGGGATATTTTATTCTCAGCGTTTCATCGACATTTCCTCATCATTCTTCTCATTTCTCATCTCTCATTCAAGCCGGCAAAGCCAACACTTCTTGGCATTGCCACCAAGGACCTATTTATTGGACCTTGGCTTTACAACATTTCATCTCATTTTTCTGGCGTCATTTCGTCTCTTCATTTCTCACCATCCTAACTCTCCTTATCTCTCCCATCTAATCCTTTCATCTTCACTTTCTGCACCTGGACATTTCGGTTGGTTTCCTGTTTGAGTGGCGACTCCACTTATTCAGTCATTTAATCTTAGACAAGGAGCCCTCCCTGAATATCCATCTGCCCCCATCCACTAACTTTTTGATTTCGCCTTTGGAAAATCTGTGAGAGATTCATGCTCAAGTGGCGACTCCACTTCTTCCATTTCTTACAAGAATTTCTGCTAGAAGCTCGCTTTTTGTAGATGTTTTGATTTTCTTGAGCAGGGATCTTTTTCTCTGATATCCATTTGGCCCATCTTTTTCCCGTTAAACAACTCATCATGGGTTATGACTTGTTTGCTCCTTGTGATTTTACTGATATTCAAGGAGCTCCGCATGGTTATCCTTCTTTTTTTGGTGACGCCATCGATGAATTTCCTCCTTTTCAAGGTAACAATGCTTTTACTGCCGAAACTCACCTTCAGAATGTCAGCCTCTGTATAAGCAAGTGTCTCCCATATTCTAAATATGAAGATGTGAAGATGAATATTTTCATTCTTACCTTATCTGGAGATGCTTTAGATTGGTTTGTTAATTTCTCTGATAACACTTTTGATTCTCTACAATCAATCGTTGATGCCTTTGAAGATAGATATGGAGATAAAGACAAAGTCAAAGCGAAATATGAAGTAAAGGAAACTATAGAAGATGAAAATGAATTCAAGGAGTTAGTTCAAATGGTTAAAGACATATAGTTAAATCGGGCTCAAGTAAGCAAGAATGTAGAAGTTAATTAGGCTCAACTTATTAAAGATATGGAACTTAATCAAGCAACATTAACAGCTGATCATGCTAGGGAAATTAATTTTATGCAAAGCAAGTTATTAGCCCTAGAGGAAAAGATGACGATCATGGAATTCAATCATTCAAATCAAGTGACTGCCATGGAAGCAAGTTATCAAGAAGAAATAAGTTCGATTCAGAACAGATTGTCAACTATGGATGAAGAAATGACCATCATGAGATTCGATTATAATAATCAGTTAGCTACCATGCAAGCAAATCATAAGAAAGAGATAAACTATATGCAAAACTGCTTCATGGGCATGAAAGCAAAGAATGATAAAATTATAAAGGACATGGAAGCTGGTCAGATATGTCTTCAGAATAAATTATTGGCCATAGAGGAAAAGCAGGTACCATGTGTCATAAATACAGAGGGAATAGATATCATCGAAAAAAGATTAAAAATAATGGAAGTTAATCATTCTAATCAAATGTCCATTATTCAAAATCTAATAAAGACTATGCAAGCTAATCATGTCACTCTGTAAGAAAGATTTGTGAAAAATGAACTCAATCAAGCGAAGTTAATAGTAAGACATGCCAAAGAAATGAGTTCATTACATAAGAGGCTGGAAGAGAGGAAATCACATGTCCCTTCTTGTTGTGAATATCCCGAGAAAGAGGCTAACTCCATTAACGAAGATTTAACTAAGAATGACATGATCAAAGAAGAAATTAAAAAAGGTCAAGTTATAAATCATGACATATGTGAGACTGATCCATCATTCTTGACAGAGCAGATGCAGAATGAAGAAAGACATGTCATGCATATCTTACATACTTCATTTGAGAGTTTTCAAACAGAATGTTCCACATCATCAGTAATACAGCCTGCCACAAAGAAAAACGCAAGAGAAAGAGGATGAGAAAGTGATTTGATGCATCAAATGGCTGCGAGCAGCTTGATTTTCAAATAGGAAAAAGTCCTACCGTATGTAGGATTGGACATGGCACATCTGAGAAACAACCAACATATTTGCCTGAAAGTAGGCAAATGCTCAGCATGCACTACATTGAACACATCTGATGCCATGGGACATCCTTTGTATTGTATTCCTAATCCTACAACCTTTTATTTCATTATTTTATTTTCGTGGGTAGATGTTTTTCATGTTATAAGGATAGTTAACAAATGAAGAGCTTATATCTTTCCTGTGCTTAACGTTATATGATGATTTTTGGATGGACACTATTTATGTTGTATTGTGTGTTGCGTGGATGTAGATTCTGGATTCATACATTCCTCTAGTGCAGCAACGTGTCCCTAAGTAGAGCCAGATGTTGACCACTACGTGTCAACAATCCATAACAGTACACCCCCTTTTTCGCAAAAGGGATAGCGCTAGATCGATGTGTTCGTGTCATACAACTATCATCATCAGTTTGACTTCCAAGATGTTATGTAAACCCTTTCTGCATGTGTATAATGTAAATAATCTTAGCAGATCTGTGTCATGTATGTAACGACCTAGGTAATTCTACTTTTCCACTGGCGATCTCCATTATGGGAGGTTTTTTGTCTCACTGATCCATTCTCGGATGGTCGGAAGAGTTTTCCTCCAGTGTTACCCCAAAGTTGGAATGGATTTTGTTGCTAGGATCTTAGACGAGTCCTAGTGTTTTAGATCGAGTCTATGTAAAAGTAATTTGGGAATAATCCTAACTATTTGGTTAGGTTATTTTATTACAAATTGCTTGGTCTGCTGGATTATATTTGTGTCGCAAAAATGGGTAGTCTGTGAGGGTCTATTACAAATGGGTTTCCCCCTTACGATGTAAAAAATATGAAAATTATGATGTAAAGTGCTTTGAGGGTTGGAAAAATAATTTATCCCTTCATAGGTTAATTAATTAATTTTTCTGGCAAAAAATTAATTAAAATCCTAAGCCAGAAATTTAATTAATTCTAGGTCCTAGGTAAATTTAAATTCTCCAAAGACAAAATTCGTCGGTCCTTAAAAATTAAATTTTAAAAGGTCTCGGGACTAAGGTAAATTAATTATTTTGCCAAATTTTAAACCTTTGATCCCTGGGGGTTAAGTCAAAGTCAAATTTTTGGGGAAATTAACTCAAAATTTTTATTTTGGAGTTAATTAAAATGCATTTAATGAAAAATTTCGAATTTCCCCAAATATTTAAATATTTCGACAAATGAGATTAAAAGAAATTTTAATCTTCATCAACGGTCGAAATTGCTTTGACGAGGATCACTTGAACTAGTTGTTGGAGGATTTATGTTTAAATAGAAAGTCATTTGTTAGTTGATTCATCCGACCTTCGAGTCGTGTGCTTAGCAAGAAGCTCTAGTGTAATCTTTTTCTGGATAATAAAGAAAGACTTTGGGGTTAAGTTTTGCTGGTGTTACTCTTCATGGGAATACTGTAAGATGTGTTGTTTTCATGAATAATTTTTTCTAAAGCCATTGATGATAGCTTCTAATGAGTGATATGAGTACGGGTATCTTGCTTAGTTGCTGCAGTTTGTATAATAATCTAAATTTTGAACGTAATAGCAGGTATTCTATTTGTCTGAATTTTATTATTATTTTCTCACTCTATTTTTAATGGCCGGATCGAGTTTTGCAGGGAAATCTTGATTTTAGATCCTTGGGCGTTAAGGGAAGTTTTCAGTTGGACCAGCCAACTCCGGATCCGTGTTTTTTGAGGAGCCCCGTAAAATTAATCTCGGGCTTATCGTAAATTTTTTTGTTGGTGATACACGAAGGGTTTCGAGTTAGCATTTCTTTAAAATTTAAAAAATTTATTATTTTTGTGCGACTTAATGATAGATCTGGCTGATTAGAGCCTATAGTTTGTAAATTTTGTAATTATTTTTCTAATTTGGGTTTTAGTTTTTATCATTGTATATATCGTTTGGGTGTTTTCTTGTTTGTTGTGTAGCTATAGATTTGAGGAAGAAATTTATGTAGAGTCCAGATCTAGGCCCTTGGGGGTAAGAACTAGATCTCTGGGGTTTATCAATATAGTTTTGCAGGGATATTATTCAATCTTTGCAGTCCAAGGGTTGTGAAATTCTTAGATCTGGAAATTTTCATGAGGGTTCCAGGGATAAATTTGAAGCAAAGGAACGCATCATTTTAAATCAAAAAAGTTTCTGATTTTTTTTTCAAGTTTACGGGCTACCATTTCTTTGCTGATTGGTTTTTTCGATTTATTGCTTGGGTTTTTGGGTTTGCTGCAAAATTTCAATTTTTTTTTTAGGAAACCCTTATCCCTCCAATATCGTCCCTTTATCGTTGCGCTCACACTGTCCCTTCCTCTGCGTTGAGATATCCTTCCCTCTAACCCGCAACTCCATCTCTCCTCTCTGCTTACAAAAAACGGGCTTCCTTATCCCTCCGCAGAGCTCATTTCCTCCCTCCTCGGCATCCCTCCTTGTTGCGTGGGTTTTTTATCCTTCTGCTAGAAGCTGTCTGACGTGCGTTTTCCCTTACTGCTTGCTGCCTCCCTTAGCGTCCTCCATTCCTTCGCTGTCAAGCGCTGCCTGCATTAAACCCTTCACGTTGTCCTTCTTCTCACAGCCATATCCATCCCTCCGTCGAACCGACGTCCCTCTCTGCGTGTTCTCCTCCTCGTAGCTCAGCCATCTTGCTCGCAGCTCCTCCCTCGATTTTTTCTATCCCTTCTGCCACCGTCCAAGCTTACACCTGCACAACAAAGCATTTCGATTTCTTTTCTCTTCATTATTCCATTTGTATGCGTTAGGTTAGTTTTAGGTTGCATTAGATTTATTTTATTTTTCCTTTTGATTTTGTTTTGATTTGATTCTTTTTATTTATGTTTTATTTAAAATTTGATTTGTATTATTTGCGTAAGTTAAAATTTATTTATTACTATTTCGATTGGTTTATTTTTTATTTTTTAATTTTATTTTGTATGCCTTTGTGTTTTGATTTTTTGGAGAGAGTCTCAACAAAGTGAGTAAGGATTAGAGCGACAGCCCTTACTCTGAGCATTGTCGCGGTGCCTAGACACTTTGTGCGACAACAAGTACCAAAGCACTCCTAAATCATAGACCTAGGGGTGGGAAGATTGGTAGATGTTAAATGGGTCCTTAAAACCAACTTGTCAACCTGTAACAATAAAAAGAGGCAATTTCCAACAAGATGGAAATTGTTTTTTTTTGAAAAATGCGAGTAAATCCCTCTAGGCAAAGTGCCCAAATTTTTTCCAGATATAAAATATACTTTTTTTATCGCTGAAAATTAAATATTTGACTCTAAAACAGTAAAATAAACGAGCAAAATGACGAGTCACTAAACAATATTTCATAAAGTTATTTACTTGTTGGGAGTTTGAAATTTTGGATTTTTGGTGTAGATTTTGGATGGCACTGTTGACCACTCAGTGTCAACTATAGCCTATAACAATACACATTTTTTCAAAGAAATTCCGTCATGTTTGAGCAATCAAATATCCAGGATTCATCATTATCAGTCATCAATCTATCAGAGTTGTAAATCCATTCTGCGATGTTTGTAATGTAAATGATCCTAGTAAGACCATATATGTATGTAACAACCTAGGTAAGTCTATTATTTTGGCGATGATTTTCATGCTAGAAGGTTTTTTGTCTCACTGGTTCATCTGTGTTTCTAAACACGGATGATCGACAAAGTTTTTCCCTCTAGCCTCACCCCAAAGCTAGGGTGGAATTTGTCGTCAAGATTTTAGGTAAGTCTTAGTGTTCTAGTCGAGTCTTTTGTAAAAGTGTTTTGAGAATAATTTAAGCTAAATAGCTAAATAATTTTATTACAAATCACTTAGTCTACTAGATCATATTGAGTCGCAGAATTGGGTAATAAATTGAGGGTCCATAATGAACGGGTGTTCCACCTTTGAGGGTTAAAATTGTAATATCTTGATGTAAAAATATTTTGGTGCATGGTCCCTCATATTTAGACCCATGGCTTAAATATTTAAGGGTGGAAAAATTATTAATCCCCTTGAGTGTCGATTAATTAAATTTTCTGGCAAAAATAAATTAAAATCCTAAGGCAAAAAAATAATTAATTTTGAGTAAAAAATGACTATTTTTTATTTTTGGTTTCCGGCAAAAAAATGGTTAAATAATTAGCCGGATATTGGTTAGAAAATAAAAATGAGAGAAAAATAAATTCTCTCAAAGTGAAAAATATTAAAAAGGGGAATGTGCACTTTCCAAGAAGGAAATCTCAATAAATCAAGAAAGAAAAAATTCAAGAAAATATTTTTGGCTGAAAAATCGATTTTTTGATGAAAATCGAATTTATGGTCCAAGTTGGTTAAGAGAATGGGGTTTTTTCGAGGAGAAAAAGTCAGAATTTTTTTTTTTGAACCAAGAAAAAAGACATCATCAAGGAATTGGTTTTTTTTCTCAAGCAATCAACAATGGAGATTATTTTGACATGGATCAAGCATTTAATCAACCACGACTGAGTCAAATTTGTGCACCTTCATGGAACTAGCCGTTATTCATTTGGAAGAGTCTCTAGAGCTCTCATTTTTTCTATATAAGAAAATGCTCCTCATTGTAACATCTCTTGATGTCGTGCTTTGGCTTTTTGCTCTCGAAGCTCTCTTTCTATTTTGAAATAATAATATACAAGTCTTTGGGGTGAAATATTGTGGCTCTTCTCTTATGGATATGGTAATGAATTCTTGAGCTTAATTTTCTACTGATGATTTTATTTAATACTTCATTTGCTTACATAGAATTATTAGTGTATAGGTATCTTACACTAGTAATTAGATCTGGAAAATATTTTAGGATTGGACGTGGCTAGTGTGTTTTCGTTTAAGTTGCTAGAATTTCTTTCCATTATATTTCTCCTATCTCACCTGAAGCTAACAAAATATTTCTCAGTTGTGTAGAAAACATTTAATTGAATCAGATCTCAAGCATGAGGCGATGCTTTTGCTTAAGTTAGCCAACTCTTGAGTGACTAAGTGGGAGAATCCA
Organism: Pinus tabuliformis; assembly: GCA_031772625.1. Classification (NCBI taxonomy): domain Eukaryota; kingdom Viridiplantae; phylum Streptophyta; class Pinopsida; order Pinales; family Pinaceae; genus Pinus; species Pinus tabuliformis. The sequence goes on along the minus strand of CM062805.1, from coordinate 922,437,719 downwards.
TTTTATTTCACTTGAAGAATTTACTTAACAAATATATTGTAGGGTTTCTGGGCTTGGGCTTGAAAAATTCTTTCATTTTATTTACTTATTTAAATCAAAGAGCCATTAATGGAAATATATGCTTTTTTAGAGCTTGTTATATATATATATATATATATATATATATAAACTTTTCTTTTGTAAATAAAAATGATTTTTTTATTAAATATTATTAATTTTTATTTTTATTTTTTAGCCTTTCTTATCTCATCAAAAATAAAAAGGGGAAAATTATATTAAGTTTCATTTTTTGACCATTAATTGAAAACTTGCTATTTAAGAAGCTAATACTATGACAGCTTTGTAATTTTTGTGAATATATTTTTCTATAATCATTTCTACCCATAACCCTTTGGCATTTTTATTATTGTATATACATGCCATCTATTTTCTTTTCTTGGCAGGTTTAGAGAGAGCGTGGAAACTTTATTTTGTTTGTAGGGTTTGAAGAGGAACAAATTAAATTTGTGAGGGCCACAATCAAATTCAAGCCTTTCTCTTAAGCCGGAAACCAAACTTTTCAGGGATTTTGATTTCGATTATGGAATTGAGAAGGCTGCAGCCTTAGATGCCTTACATTTCACTCCAAAATTGAAAATCTGATAGGGCTGCAAGGGTTTTATTACAAATTTGTGGCTTGAGATTATTTTGACATAATTTTACAGGTAGCTGCAGGGTTTTGAGGCACTTGCTTGGTCTCAAATCGATTTTTATTCAAGTTTTCAATTTTGTTAATTTCCTAATATTTTTTTGGGTAAGGCCGAGAGCCTTGAGAGGCCTCTCCTAGCCTTAGCGACAAAAATTTTGCATTTTTGTGGCTCAAATAAATTTTGTGACCTTTAACCATCGTTTGGTTTCGCAGTGGTCTAACATCTTTCGGACAGAGGTTTATCATCTAAATTTGGGCAAGAAATTTTCGTTTTGCAGGCTTGTTTCATTGAAATTCTTTTAGAGAAAGCTGCATTTCTACCTGTGAATCGTGAGATTATATGCTAACCCTTGATTTCTTTTAAGAAATTTAAGCCTTTAAGCATTAAGAGACTCATCGTCAAAATTTCTGAGATCAATTTCTGAGTTTAAATCTGTGCTGACCGTAAGCATCAAAGAGTTTCTTTCCAGATTTTAAAATCTAAATTTCTAAGGGTTTATCACTTGTTTAAGCATTAAAGGCATCATATATTTACTGCAATTAATTTTTCAAAGTTAATATTCTTACTGCAGGCCTGAATTCGTTGATTGCAAAGGGTTTTGTCATTGAAATTTACTGCATATTATTTTTGCAGGTCTATTGCTCACTGTCGGGAGGAGTTTTATATCAATGTTTATGACTAGGGTCTAGCCCTTTCATACTGCACCATCACACATTTTTCCTCAAAGGTTGCCACAGGCCTGTGCGACTGTTTTCTCCTTACCGTGAGCCTTAGAAGAGGCTTGGCATCATTTGCATCTGAGTCTAGTCATATAAAGGGGTTTTAAGATCTAATTTTTGGCAAGGCTTTAAAATTTTCTGAAATTGGTCACAATTCAACCTTTAAATTTCCTCAAAATTTTCCAACCTATTTATCCTTGCAAGGCCAAGGGTCTGTGGTTATTGCAGCCCTTCTATGTTCTAGAAGCGCTTATATTAGGGTCTTTTTCTCTATGGCTAACAATTTTTTATTGCAGGAATTATATTGCAATTTCTGGAAAGGACCTACAGGGCCTAGAGACCTTGATCCTTCTTCATAGTATCATATTGCAGACTATCTTAATACTTCAGACCTGAAGCTTTGTAACAATGTAATGTTCCAAACTTAAATAAACAGTGATATGCAAAACAAAAATGATTTATACACAAAAATTTGCAACAATCAGTAAATGCTCATAAAAACTCCAGAGGTAGAACTAGTTGATCCATTTTATTAATCTATGGAGCAAGTACAATAGTATGGAGGAATGCACTTGGGCTTGCCTCAATGGCAAGCGTGACAGAACCTAGGTGATGAGATAATGATATCAAGTACTGGAAAATGACTGCTCCTCTAATGCTCTACGCTGCCCAAAAAACTGCACTGCTGGCTGGAAATGAATTGCAAGAAACTCCACTTCCACTACTCGGAAAATGCTACAAAATCAGCCCCAAGCTCCTTGACCAAAACCCACAAAAACCCAGAAAGGGTTTGGTCTGAATCCAACCTCCCAAATTCGGCCTCCAATATGCCCTACGCCCTCCAAACTACTCAAGAATACGGCCTGCAAGGAACACAAGCAAAAACCTCCTCCCAAGCTCCGGAAATGTAGCAATCTCCTCCACAAATGCTTCCCTTAGCTCCCCCGACAAAGTTCAGCCTTAAAGACTGATGCTCTACCTCCCACGTGTGCACCAAATGCTGCCTCTGTGTTGGCCCAGGAAGTGCGAAAGTCACACTGCCAAGAAGCACTCTCCTCTAGCTCCCAAACTCTCCAAAATGACAGCAAACCTCCTATGCCTCCTCTCCAGAAAATCTCCCAACCAAACTCCACTGCAAGACACCACAAGCAAACTTGACCTCCTCTTCACTGCGTCCTCCAAAAATACGCACCACATGGAGATGAATGCAACTTGCTAGAAACCACACTGAAATCCTCCTTCGGAAGAATGAAGAAAAACCTTCCTAGGGTGGCACTCGAAGTCCCTCAAAGAAAGGGTGAGCTCTTTGCTTGAAGAACTCTTGCTGAACAACAAGTGACTCGGCTAAGCAGCTTGAGCAACCAAAGAGAAATCGATATGCCAAAAGATGATGAAATGAGGAGAGCTTCCTTCCTTATATAGATTTCGTGGAGCACTTTTCCCTCCAATTTTCCCTCCATCGTGGGCCCTCACTTAACCATCGACTTTTCCCCTCCATGCAATTCGAACTAGGGAGTGTGTATTTCCCTAGTGTGGATGGCCCCCATGTGGAACTTAACCACAACAAAATAACTTCTCCTAAGTCTAATCTCCTAATAAAATCGAATGGGCCCCACTATCTCCAAAATTGGCCCCAAAATGCAATAATTAATCTTGTTCCAAATTAATTTAGAAAGGGACATGACAAACAACCTATCTGGAATCACGTGTAGCATAGCAATATTAGCATGCATGTGAGGCATGCATATGATAGCTACATATGCATGCATCACCTACATTGCACTAGTATATATATCGACTACTCATGAAGAATGTCTAAATATAAGATAAATGAATTAATTATCAAAAGTGCTAATTAAATACCTAACTCTCGTAAATATAATGAATATACATTTAGTAAGAAATATAGTGAAAATGTTGAGTTTATTCATAGGTTTACCACCTTGTATGTAACCCAAATATATATTAAATAAACTGAATACATAAACTTTATTATTAAAACTGATATGTGATAAAAATAAAATAATATTTAAATCATTATGACTATATACTATTTTAGTAAATCAAAACACCAACCGTCATAGTTAAAAGTGATTCCACCCTATATTGTAAAGTCATCCGATTCAATTAAATGCAAGAAGCATGATGAGGCAACCACCGTTTAACAGAAAATTATATTCTTTTATAAAGACGGTGAACGAATGCGTAGAGGTGAAGGAACCTTTGCTATTTAAGAGAGGAAGAGGGGTTTGGAAGGGGGGATTGTTTTTGGGAGAAACAAAGGACAAATCTACAATCGAGAGCCACAAACAAAGAAAGAGAAAGAAGCCTTGATTGTTCTTGAAGCTTTTGGGCACGGGGGCCAAAGTAGTTCATTTCTGAAGTATTTTGGAGTTGGGTATCGAGATTATACCCGGTTTGGCAGGGAGGTTTTGGTCTTTTGGTAACCGGAGAAAATTGAGTGCTACAACAACGGAGGATCAACTTCAAACTCGAAAACCAAGTAGATGTCTGTATATTAATTGATGAGTTTTTGTTTAAATTTTTAGTTGTTAAAAATTGGGTTTTGTTTGGATAAGGTTATTACAAGCTTTATATTGCACAACCTAGTCACACGAGAAAATCAATCAGAACAACAATAATAATAAGCCTTAAATCTCCAAAATCACACACAATAATTCCAAGAGTAATCATAAGCATTTAACTCACATCTTTTGCAAATTTGGATGACTGATTTGGGTATTGGAGGACTTATATTTTTACTACAGTAATCTGATCTTTCATTAACAGTGGTACTTTGTGGAATGGTGTATCCTTTGCGAATCGACCATTGGTTTTAGGTCTAACATTTTGTCTTGCAGGGACAATCATCAATTCTTCCTTAAAGCGACATTTCCCTTTGAAATATTGAGCTTTATTTACCAGAGAAAATCATTTGCTTTGGAATTGTTGGCTTATGATTTTTCCTCTTGTTTTCATCTAAGGTCGTGAGCCCTTCTCACTGGCATCAATTTGTTGGAGGATTAGTTTTGTTGCTGTAACAAGTTCAATCATCAAAGTGCTAAGCCTCATATTGAAGTAGAAGATCCATCATATTTGTGCAGTGCTTTCTTGGAAGGACAAAGGAACTCCAAGTCTGATATTTTTTCAATTAATTGGATCTGTCTTTCATCTGAAGGAGCTGTCTTATCTTTGTAACTCTCATATCTTTGGTGTAAAGCTCCTTGAAAAAAAAGGCCTTTCTCTCTGTCAAAGGGGCCTTCTTTGTAACTTAATTAATAAAATTTCAGGTTTTCTTGAGGGAGCTTGGGACCTCAATCCCATGGTATCCTGCCTCCTTGTTTAGAAGGAAGCCTTCTTGCTTTCTTGTTTTCTTAAATTTAGATCAAATTTGCTCCTGCATGTCATCTCTTTTGCATACTAGATCTTACTTCACTATTTGCATCTAGGTGCTTGGAATATTTCTTGTCTCTATTTCAGTTGCAATTGTAGATATAAGTAGTAATTTCTTTAATTTCCTGTTAGCAAACTCATCTGCCATCATTTACTTGTGTTAGCATCATATAAGTTTTCACATGTTCTAAGCTAAGTGAAGAACATATTTAACTAACACTTCTTAAAAACATTATGAGATTTTCTTTAAGTTAGCATTGTCTCTGTTGTTTCATTGATCATTGTCATTAACAAGTAATCTTGTGCTTTGAAGCATTTATCTACTTTGTGATTACAAGTTTATTGGCATTTTACTTTCCTTGAAGCAACGTTGTTATCATTATATTCCATTGAAATCTTGCATAAATATTTGCATTCTAGAGTTAGATTTTGCATCTTAAAATTTTCCTCCAAGCATAAGCTTGGTTGATAGAGAGATAGGAAAACTCTTTCATCTTTGCTTGAGAAGTCTAGCCTTACTAGTGTTTAAAACGACGACCTTGCAGTTGTCAGAGTCATAATCTCTGCAGTGTCGGAGGCACTGGGTACGTTAGATTTCAGGGAGAGGGATTGTTAATCACACCTTCGTGTACTTCACTTTGACTTCTCTCTACCACTTACTATAGAGTTTAGACTTAATATAGATAAAGATCAAGGGATTCATTTAGATTAGGCATCTTAATTAAAATCAACCAAGATCTTTCATTCCACCTAGCTTAGTTTGCATTCATCATTCTTGCTTTCTCTAACTTGGCATAGTGTTATTTTGTGAGCACTCTATCTTTACTTGCAATACTATATTAGTGCTCTTATATTTTCATTTAATTTCCTTGCTCATTGTCCATTGACATTGTCATATTTACTTGAGCATCTCTTTAAAAGCAGAGTACAAGTTTCTTTCATTCTTGCAAGTTATATTTTCTGCTCCTTTTTTTAATATTGTGCCATTTCTTGTACTAATACATTGTCTTACAACATCATTTATCTTGTGACTTGAAATATTATTATATTTTGCAAGTAATGAATCTCTATTAAGCATTGTTATAAGGCATTTGTTTATCATTGTTAATCTAGTCATTGTCTCATCTATATTATTGAGTTTGTCCTCCTAAATATTTACATTGCTCTTTTAGTAATCAAGCTTGCTAAATAATTTTAATCAAGCTGCTTAGATAAATAATTGCCTTGCCTTTAGTCTCCTAGACTTGTTGTTGCAACACATTTTCCCTTTCTAACTATCCTTAGGGATTACCCCACTTAGCTTATCTAGGAGATAGCTTAATCAGAGTGAGTAGGGAATAGGTGACAACCCCTACTCTGAGAGTTGTGCCTTAAAGATTATACTTTGTGGGGTTAGAAACTTTTCTAGCACCTAGGTGTACATCTTAGGCAATAACAGACACAATGAACAAAAGGTTCATATCTGCATTCAATTGACAAGATACAATGTAAGATATGCCCAATAAAACAATGTATCGATCCTTGGTTTAGATCTAATGTTCTCAATTTTTCCTAGGTAAAACTTGCTATTAAGATGAAATAAATAAAAACCATCAAGTATTTATTCCTAATCTAATGCTAAAGAATAATTTTTTTGAAGTTTTTAAAATAAAACAGTGGTTTGAATTATACTTTGTACCAAGCAATGTTTACCTCGCCTTGTGGGGATGTGAAACATGTGCCTTCTTAGATCAATCTTGCAGTTGGTCAAGGAAAAGGGTTTAGTTTACTCGGAGAAGTCACTCTTCCCTTGTGACTTAACAAGCTCTCTAACTTTTAGATCCAACAACTAGGAGCAACCCCTTTATGTGGCATTTTTCAGCCTTTAGATTGAGTGAGAGATGGAATATGAACTTCGTCCTGGGTGAAGTTCTCCTTCGAAATAGTCTCACTATTTGAAGCGACCTACTTGCAATACAAAAAAAAACAAAGTGGGTTTTCTCCTAAGTTTGTCTTCTCAATGTGATTAAATAGCCTCGCGGTGTCTCAACTTGTCAACTTTTGTGTAATCTTAATTATTAGAGAAATTATTAGATTATAGATCGAATACAACAATTAATTAAGAATAAAGGAACTAGTAACAACCATCTCACACAACGAACAAAAAATATTTGAACAAGGGTTTGAAAAATTGAGCTCTTTTTATTGATCGTACTTATCTCATAAGACAACAACGGTTACAAGAGGGGAGGCTAGCCTTTTGTAAAACACTTGTAATGGCTAGATAATGACTAGTTCGACTTGAATAATATTTTTTACTAGTCATTGTTAAATTTGGAAACTCATATGATGGAGATGATATTTTTGTTGGATTCCTCTTTTTGAGAGGTGTAGGATTGATCTAAAGATCATCTCATTCTGACGTGTATAAATGGAATTATGAATTTATTTCTTCTTTGGACAAATTGTCAAGGTCGGTCAACAATCTAATGTAGGCTTAGAAGCCCAAGAGTCATGTCCCTTCACCCTCAACGTTGCATATAAATAAAAGGAGCATCTACCTCATTTGGACATTCATCATCTCACACATATCTATCTCTTCTCATCTGATTGGGTCGTATGAATTTCAGGGCAGCCTTCTTCTCCTCAACACGTGCGAAGGGTTGACTGCGTTTTCTCTTTTCTTGCATTGACCAAGTTGCAACAAGTTTGACCAATGTTGATCGAGCAACATTTGACCTTGTTTGACTACATTTTTCTTGGGAGAATTTCTGTTTGGGCAGGCCACATTATTTGGCACAAATTTCAAGGATTTTTGGGCAGGTTGCCCAGCATTGACCGCGGGCCCTTTGACCACAGGTTTGATTGTGTGTTGACCAAGTTTGACCTATTTCTTCAAGACTGTTTTGGGCTGATTTGCACTGTTTTTGGAGGCCGAATTGACTGGGTTTGACCAAGCTGATTTGGAGGAGTAATTCTGCTGATTTGACCAGTGTTGACTTTCTGGTTAGGGCATTCTGTTGATTGCAGTGTGGTTGGACTGATTTGACTGTGTTTGGGCAAGTGAATTTTGTATATTGTACTCTTTCTCTCTGCTGAACTTTTGAAGAATAATAAGAAGATTTGATCAAAGGGTTTTCCCCACATTGGTGTTTTTCCCTGGCATCCACCAAATATTGTGTCCACTTGTCTTTTGGTTATTGTTTATGTTCTATCTGCATTTACTATTGATGTTAATGTGATTGCTAAATCGGAAATTGATATTGGGCTAATAAGAAAAAATGAAGTAAATTGCTCTTAAGCATAGAACATACCATTGTTATCTAAAATTAACATGGAATCAGGGTTGAGGTGAAGACAAAGCCCAAGCAAGAGTGAGAAGAGCAATCACTGAGATTTGTTGGACAAGAACAAGATTCAATGGCCTCCGCATCTTACTTCAAATCTGATGACAAGCTCAATGATAAATTTGATTATCATGCATGGAAGATGTCTCTTGACTTGACTTTGGAAGAGAAAGATGCTATGGACTGTGTGCAGGAAAAGATTACTAAACCTCATTCAAATGCATCGGCTGCCGCTAAGACAAAGTACAAGAAAGGTGAAGTCAAAGCTATGAAGATCATCGGGGATTCTATTAATAAGCATTTGATTGCATACATCTCTGATTTGAACGCATCTAAGGAGATGTATGACAGGTTGGTTGGCATGTTCAAAGTTAGTAATGCAAACCAAGTCCTCTTTCTCAAAAACAAGTTGAAGGACATAAAGAAGGGAAGAGGTGAAGACATCCAATCCTACTTCACGAGGATTATCGAGATAAAAAATGATCTTCTTTCAATTGGAGAAGTTATTGTTGATAGGGAGTGTTGTCGCACAGAATGTCTAGGCACCGCGACAACGGCTCAGATTGGGGGTTGTCACCGTGATCCCTAATCTCTCCGTTTAAGCTCTCCCTACAACAGGGTTAAGGCGGGTAGACCCTATGGAAAAATGGGATGATGAGAACTAGTTGGGAACCAACCAGTTCGGGAGACACAGTGAGGCGATCAAGTACTTGATTAAAATTTAGCAAGACTTAGGATTTGATTATATTTTAAACGATTGATATCAGTGCCATATGGAGTCAACGATCTTGCTAGGGAAATGAAGACCAAGTAATCGATTAACTACTACTGCTTAGATGAATGACTATCTTATATGAAATGCAGATCTTAAAACTAATGTGAGATGCAAGAATCTTGGTTAATTTTAGTTAAATGCCTACTTAAATGTGAATCCTTCAATTCATTTTGTGTTGAGCCTGATTTCGTAGTAATTTGCAGAGAGAAGATCAGGAGAAGCACACTAAGGTGTGATTAACGATACCTCTCCTGAAATTCTAACATACCCGGTGTCTCCGGCGCTGCAGAGAACTGTGGCTCTGACGACTACAAGGTCAATGTTTTAAGTTCTATTAAAACAGGTGTCTCCAGAAAAGACGGATGGAGATCTATCTGTCTATCGACCAAGCTTATGCTTGGAAGTAAATTTTATCTATGCAAAGTTAACTTATATGCAAATGCACCAAAAGATGAGATGAAGTTAGACTTGAGAATGGGAAAACACTTATGCCGCCGCAAAAGCCTTCAATTACCCAAATGAAATGCTCGCCTTTTTTTTAGATGAAGACTTAGAAAACAAATTCTTGAAGGTACTATAGTTAAAGCACCAGCTTATTTCAAATCTTCTTGATACAATTTAGCTCAAAGAGAACAAAAACAACTTTGCAATTCGATATCAATGTCAACAGATGATCAAAAAAATATTCAGTTTATGAAACAAAGGATATGCATTCTATCACAATTCCATGACAGTGTACTTAATTTTCAGAAATTAATTTTTAGGATAGCAGTAAGAAAAACTTTATGACAACAACAATATGACAATGAAAACAGTGAGCTATCAATGATATCTTTATGTCAAAAATTTACCGAAATTTTTCCAAACTTGCCCACATGAATTATAAAAATTTTTCAGCCTGTTGTGATGTGATTTCCGGAATTATGTCAGATCTGATATACTTATTACAACTAGCAATTAAAACATGAAATACGCCTAATGATGAATGCCCAACTCAAGAAATTAACTCCTTAATGTATTAGACAACTTAGGAACTGATTTTAGACTAACCCACATGAAATTTTTCCACTGTTATATTTCAGACTTCATAAACAGAATTATTCAGAGATAACAATGACCCAAAATGTAGATCTAGGCCAAATTCTTGATACACATCAAACGTAAATGACTTTTGAATGTATTTAACAATTTTTTAGTTAATTTCAAACCACTTAGATGTGTTTTTCACCACTATTAGAAAGGTATATGGCTGCTGTAGCAAACAGTGAGGAAAAAGATGGTTTAGAGATCAAACCCTTAGGCCCTAGGCCTTGAAGATCACTTGCCCAAGTTGCCAAAAAAATTCAATATCTGAAACACAAATTTTTACCAAATTTTCTGCAAAAACCCACCAATGATTAGCTTCAGGAAATCAAATATTCAAATCAGAAATGGAGCAAGGGAATCTAGGGCCAATGGGAGTTAGCACTAGGCCTAGTAGAATTAGCGTTGGGTTAGGAGAAGGCAGATCTGGTCTTAGGAGCCCCAAAACTTGAAACCCTTGTTCTAAAAAAAATTATTTTGCTTTAGATCTTCAGATTTATTGCAAAATCTTTAATGGCTGGCCTTGTAAAAAGATTTGGGACAAGATATTTCCCTCCAGGGCCTAGATCTGTCTCAAAACCCCTAGTTCTACTTGAAAAATCTCAAATCTGAAGATTTACTTAGTTGATTTCTCAGATCTATTCGTGCAAACAATCTTTGAGCCCAGAGCTTGCCTTCCAAGGTCTAGATCTAGCTCAGATCTGAAGATTTATTTCGCTGATTTCTAAGATCTATTCCTGCAAACAATCTTTGCACCCAGATCTTGCCCTCTAGGGTCTAGATCTAGCTTAGATTTGAAGATTTTCTTGGTTTATTTCTCAGATCTATTTCTGCACAAGTGAAAAGAGAAAGGCTCAATACCCAATATGTACAAAAGTAGAGAAAATCCCAAAAACCCAAGTGTTAAAATTCAAAATTATGTTACAAAATTTCAAATCTACACAAGTAAATAACAGATCTATACAAATAATTTACAAATCTATCAGATCTGAGGAGTATGAGTCCAACTCCGTTCTCAGATCTGTAGATCTAAGGCTCTTTCTAGCCAGATCTAGCTATTTTTCCACAAAATATTTAAAAGCTTTTGAAATTTTAGAGAGGTACTAGCCCAAAAACACCCTGCAGATTTTTTTTTTTTTTTTTTTAATCGTTAGATAAATCCTGAGGCTTATATGAAGTAGGCTCTTCTGAAAATATGTGTTGAGAGTTGGCTGGTCCAACCGAGAACTATCCCCAAACGCTCAATGAGAACCTGAGAGATCTTCTGCAAACACTAGATCAACCATCAAATCAATTAGAGAAATAGAACAACAATAAAATTCTGAAGAAATAGAGATACCTGCTACTTCAATCAAAATTAAAAATGTTACCCTAGATCCAACTCACTGAATAAGATACCTGTATTCAGATTATTCTAAGAGAGCTATTGATTGATAGTTTTCAGATAATATTAAGTAGAAATTAAAACAATGTTACCATAAATTTATGAAGAGGAACACTATAGCACGTTGAAACCCCAAAGGCTTTTGCATTAATTCAAAAAAGTCTACAAGAGAGCTTGAGAGCTTAGTACACGATCTAGAGATCGGATGAACTGACTGACAAATGACCTCCTATTTAAAGATAAATCCTTTAACAGCTAGTGTGAGTGATCTTCGTCAAAACAATCTCGACTGTTGATGAGGATCAAATTTTCTTTTAATCTCATCCGTCGAAATTTTAAATTATTGAGGAAATTCGAATTTTTCATTTTAATGCATTTTAATTAATTCAAAAATTAAATTTTTGAATTAATTTCCTCAAAATTTTGACTTTGACTTAACCCTAGGGACCATAGACTTAAAATTTAGCAAAACAATCAATTCACCTTAGTCTCGAGACCTCTTAAAATTTAATTTTTTAAGGATCAACGAATTTTGCCTTTGGAGAATTTAAATTTACCTAGGACCTAGAATTAATCAAATTTTTGGCTTAGGATTTTAATTAATTTTGGCCAGAAAATTTAATTAATTAACCTATGAGGGGATAATTTATTTTTCTAACCCTCATGATTTTTTACATTTTTTACATCTCAAGGGGGAAAACCATTTGCAAAAGACCCTCACAGACTACCCAGTTCTGCGACACAATATAATCTAGCAGATCAAGCAATTTGTAATAAAATAATCTAACCAAATAGTTAGGATTATTCCCAAATCACTTTTACATAGATTCGATCTAGAACACTAGGACTCCTCTAATATTCCAGTGACAAAATCCATTCCGGCTTTGGGGTAAGGCTGAAGGAAAACTCTACCAACCATCCAAGAATGGATCGGTGAGACAAGAAAACCTTTCGAAATGTAGATCGTCACCAGAAAAGTAGGTTTACCTAGGTAATTACATACACGACACGTATCTGCTGAGATTATTTACATTATACACATGCAGACTGGGTTTACATTATAAGATGATGATCAAGTTGATGATGATAGTTGGATGGCAGGAACACATTGATCAGGCGCTTTCTCTTTTGCGAAAAAAGGCGTGTACTGCTATGGGTCATTGACACGTAGTGGTCAACTTCTGGCTCTACTTGGGGACACGTTGCTGCACTGGAGGAATGTGAGAATCCAGAATCTGCATCCATGCAACACACAACAAAACATAAGTAGCGTCGATCCAAAAATCATTATATAATGTTAAGCACAGGAAAGATATAAGCTCTTCATTTATTAACTAGTCTAACAACATGAAAAACACAAGTCTAACTACAAAATGAAATACTGAAACATCAGGGCATAAGGTTAGAAATACAATACAAAGATGCCCCATGGCATCAGATGCGTTCAATATAGTGCATACTGAGCATTTGCCTGCTTTCAGGCAAACAGGCAAATCTGTCGGCTGTTTCTCGGATGTGCCATGTCCAATCCTGCATACAGTAGGACTTTTTCCTATCCAAAAATCAAGCTGCTCGCGACCATCAGATGCATCAAACAGCTTCCTCATTCTTTTTCTCTTACGCTTTTTCTTTGTGGCAGGTTGTATCGCTGGTGATGTGGAACATGCTGCTTCAAAATTCTCAGATCAAGTATGTAAGATATGCGTGACATGTCTTTCTTCATTTTGGATTTTCTCTATCAAGAATGATGGATCAGTCGCACAGGTATCATGAGTTATAACTTGACCCTTTTTTATTTCTTCTTCGATCATGTCATTCTTAGTTAAATCTTTATTAATGGAGTTAGCCTCTTTCTCGGGATATTCACAACAAGACAGGACCTGTGATTTCCTCTCTTCCAACCTTTTATGTAATGAACCCATTTCTCGGGCATGTCTTACTATTAACTTCGCTTGATTGAGTTCAGTTTTCACGAATCTTTTTTGCAGAGTGACATGATTAGCTTGCATAGCCTTTATTTGATTCTGAATAGTGGACATCTGATTAGAATGATTAACTTCCATTATTTTTAATCTGTTCTCGATGATATGTATTCCATCTGTATTTATGACACATGGTACCTGCTTTTCTTCTATGGCCAATAATCTATTCTGAAGAGATATGTGACCAACTTCCATGTCTTTTATAATTTTATCATTCTTTTCTTTCATGTCCGTGAAACAATTTTGCATATAGTTTATCTCTTTCTTATGATTTTATTGCATGATAGCTAACTGATTATTATAATTGAATCTCATGATAGTCATTTCTTCATCCATAGTTGACAATTTGCTCTGAATCGAACTTATTTCTTCTTGATAACTTGCTTCCATGTCTGTCACTTGATTTGAATGATTGAATTCCATGATTGTCATCTTTTCCTCTAGGGCTAATAACTTGCTTTGCATAGAATTAATTTCTTTGTCATGATTAGCTTTCATGGTTTCCATTTCCTTAGCATGCTGACTCTGCATGTCGGTTATGTGATCAGAGTGTTTAATTTTCATGATTTCCATCTCCTTATCACGTTTTTCCAGATGTCTGTCACTTGATTTGAATGATTGAATTCCATGATCGTCATCTTTTCCTCTAGGGCTAATAACTTGCTTTGCATAGAATTAATTTCTCTGTCATGATTAGCTTTCATGGTTTCCATTTCCTTAGCATGCTGACTCTGCATGTCGGTTACGTGATCAAAGTGTTTAATTTTCATGATTTCCATCTCCTTATCGTGTTTTTCTAGGTGGGTATATAAAGTTCTCATATCCTTGACGTAATCAGTTACAAATTTTTCTTGATTAAGCTCCATATTTTTTACTAGCTACGTTTGACTGAACTGCATGTCTTTAACCAACTGCTTTAGTTCTTCTATAAGATGCATATCATTCTCCCTTTCATTGTAGCCACTGATTTGATAACTTGTTCCTGCTTTTCCACTGTCATGGATTTGACTTGCAATGGTACAAGTGGATGGCACATTTTGATATGGAGAATTGTCTTGAAATCCTTCATTGACAGCTAGATCCTTTACAAGATCACTTTCATTCCGCTGCATAATTTTACGGGCATAAGGTGAGCTACCTTGATAACCATATCTATCTGTAAAAGCATTGACATTGTCTTGTAAAGAAGCGAATGAATCTTCAGGACAACTATTAAACCAATTCAAAGCGTCACCCTCTCAAGAAAAGGCAAATAGACACATTTTGACATCTTCATGATCATATTGGGGAGAATGACAATATCTGATTATTGTATGAGTAAACCTGCATAGATGCTTTCTAACAGCGACTGAATCACCACCCAAGAACAAAGACAATTTATGAATGGCCACTTTCGGAATATCACGGAGAAGATCAATAAAATGACACGGGGTAAACGAATCATCCATGATGACTTGCTTGAAGGGATAATGAGGGACCAAATGGATGCTAGAGAGAGAACCCTGCTCAAGAAAATCAAGAGATCCACAAGAAGCAAGCCTCTAGTAGAAACTCTTGTAAGAAATGAAAGAAGTGGAGTCGCCACTTGAACATGAACCTAGCTCTAAGATCCAAAAGGCAAACAACTAGATACAAGGGAGGGTTTCTTGTTTGAGAAATAAGGGGATCAATAAGTGGAGTCGCCACCCAAACAAGAAACAAACCGAAATGTCTAGGTGCTAAAAGTGTAGATGAAATGATTAATGAGATGACGGAAGATAAAGTGATGAAAAGATAAAATGACACCAGGAAATATTGTGCTATCTGATAGGCTAATGAATGGCGGAAAATATGAGAAGATTAAAGCAATGTCGAAGAAACCAAGGACATAAAAAACTCTTTCCCCGGTGGCAATGCCAAGAAGTCTTGGCTTTGCCGGCTCGAATGAGGGATGAGAAAGATGAAAGATGAATGTCGTAAAGCCAAGGCCCAATAAATCGGTCCCCGACAACAGTGCCAAAAAATGTTGTCGCACCGAATTTTTTCCAAACTTGCCTACAAGAATTATAATTTTGTTTTAGCCTGTTGTGATGTGATGTCCGGAATCATATCAGATCTGATATACTTATTACAGCTAGCAATTAAAACATGAAATATGCCTAATGATGAATGCCCAACTCAAGAAATTAATTCCTTGATGTATTAGACAACTTAGGAACTTATTTTAGGCTAACCCAAATGAAATTTTTCCACTGTTATATTTCAGACTTCAGAAACAGAATTATTCAGAGATAACAATGACCCAAAATGTAGATCTAGGCGAAATTCTTGATAGACATCAAACATAAATGACTTATTAATGTATTTAGCAATTTTTTAGTTAATTTCAAACCACTTAGATGTGTTTTTCACTACTATTAGAAAAGTATATGGCTGTTGTAGCAAACAATGAGGAAAAAGATGGTTTAGAGATCAAACCCTTAGGCCCTGGGCCTTGAAGATCACCTGCCCAAGTTGTAAAAAAAAAAATTCAATATCTGAAACACAAATTTTTACCAATTTTTTTGCAAAACCCACCAATGATTAGCTTCAGAAAATCAAATAGTCAAATTAGAAATGGAGCAAGGGAATCTAGGGCCAATGAGAGCTACAACTAGGCCCAATAGAACTAGCGTTGGGTTAGGAGAAGGTAGATCTGGTCTTAGGAGCCCCAAAACTTGAACCCTTGTTCTGAAAAAAATTATTTTGCTTCAGATCTTCAGATTTATTGCAAAATTTTTAATGGCTGGCCTTGTGAAAAGATTTGGGATAAGATATTTCCCTCCAGGGCCTAGATCTGTCTCAAAACCCCCAGATCTGTTTGAAAAATATCAAATCTGAAGATTTACTTGGTTGATTTCTCAGATCTATTCCTGCAAACAATCTTTGAGCCCAGATCTTGCCCTCCAAGGTCTAGATCTAGCTCAGATCTGAAGATTTACTTGGCTGATTTCTCAGATCTATTCCTGCAAACAATTTTTGAACCCAGATCTTGTCCTCCAGGGTCTAGATCTAGCTTAGATATGAAGATTTTCTTGGCTGATTTCTCAGATCTATTTTTGCACAAGTGAAAAGAGAAAAATCCAATACCCAATATGTACAAAAATAGAGAAAATCCCAAAAACCCAAGTGTTAAAATTCAAAATTATGTTACAAAATTTCAGATCTACACAAGTAAATAACAGATCTATACAAATAATTTACAGATCTATCAGATCTGAGGAGTATGAGTCCAACTTCGCTCTCAGATCTGTAGATCTAAGGCTCTTTCTAGCCAGATCTAGCTATTTTTCCACAAAATATTTAAAAGCTTTTGAAATTTTAGAGAGGTTCTAGTCCAAAAACACCCTGCATAATTTTTTCTTTTTATCGTTAGATAAATCCTAAGGCTTATATGAAGTAGGCTCTTCAGAAAATATGTGTTGAGAGTTGGCTGGTCCAATCGAGAACTATCCCCAAACGCTCAATGAGAGATCTTCTGCAAACACTAGATCAACCATCAAATCAAGTAGAGAAATAGAACAACAATAAAATTCTGAAGAAATAGAGATACCTGCTACTTCAATCAAAATTAAAAATGTTACCCTAGATCCAACTCACTGAATAAGATACCTGTATTCAGATTATTCTAAGAGAGCTATTGATTGATAGTTTTCACGTAATATTAAGTAGAAATTAAAACAATGTTACCATAAATTCATAAATAAGAACACTACAACAAGTTGAAACCCCAAAGACTTTTGTATTAATTCAAAAAAGTATACAAGAGAGCTTGAGAGCTTAGTACACGATCTAGAGATTGGATGAGCTGACTGACAAATGACCTCCTATTTAAAGATAAATCCTCCAATGGCTAGTTCGAGTGATCCTCGTCAAAGCAATCTCGACCAGTGTTGCAGGTAACGTCGCCCCCCCCTCCCCCACACGCATCAAAAACCTGATCCACAATCCGTATGGATTCATGGGGGATCTGCCCTCCGAAACGTGGATCGGGCTGAAAAATGCGGTTCCTGCCATTTCGGAACCTTATGGCCCATTCAAAACGCGTTTCGGTTTTTTCCGATCCACGTTTCAGTTTTTTGGATACGTGTTTTGGTTTTCTGGAAACACGTTTTGGTTTTTTCCGAAACGTGTTTCATACGGAGATAATTGAGCAACTATATGCTTAGCACTGGTCCATTTGGGAGCATGCATGCAATTAGCGATTCCAAGATGATGATGATCGAGTTGAGATGCCATGCCCATCTGGTCCCTTGGTTCCTAGTTTCCATGGTTCAACACCAATAGCAAGGGGTTCGTCTTCATCAGTTTCAGTGCCACAACTTCCACAGACACCATCTTCTTCATTGCCACCACATGGAGGCCCGCCGCCACGTTCTCTTCGCGGTGGAACTAGGAAAGATTAGTAGATATATTCACAATTTACTGCTTTTGTCATAGATTAATCATTAGACTTGTAGGCTTGTGAATTTGAACCTTTTTGTCTTGGCAGTGACCAGGTGACCTTTTTTGTAAACATTATTATTTGAATTTGGACGTGACAAATGTTGATAGTTGCTCACTTGCTAGATAAATCATAATATGCTCTATGTTTTATGTTTTATAGTATGCTTAAATGTTTTATGTTTTATAATATGCTTAAAAATTTGCTATATGTTTGTAATTGCTAGAATATAGATGGTTGATTGTCGAATAATTAATCATTGATGTACATACTAGTAACTACAATGGAATCATGGATGCCATGTCTATCTTGATTTATGCAAAAATGTGCATGTTTTCATGTCTTCTACAACTAATTTGGTATTTGTGATGTTTATTTTGAATATAAATGCAAAAAAATATAATATATATATAGCAGACGCTTCCGCAGCTAGATTTTTGGAAAATGACGCTTCCACGTCCCCGCTTCCAAAAAACGTCCCTATTTCATCCCCACTTCATGCAACATTGATCTCGACTGTTGATGAGGATTAAAATTTATTTTAATCTCATCTGTCGAAATTTTAAATTATTGAGGAAATTCGAATTTTTCAATTTAATGCATTTTAATTAATTCAAAAATTAAATTTTTGAATTAATTTCCTCAAAATTTTGTCTTTGACTTAACCCCAGGGACCATAGGCAACAAAATAATCAATTCACCTTAGTCCCAGGACCTCTTAAAATTTAATTTTTTAAGGATCAACAGATTTTGCCTTTGGAGAATTTAAATTTACCTAGGACCTCGAATTAATCAAATTTTTGGCGTAGGATTTTAATTAATTTTGGCCAGAAAATTTAGTTAATTAACTTATGAGGGGATAAATTATTTTTCTAACCCTCAAGACACTTTACATCGTGATTTTTTACATTTTTTACATCTCAAGGGGGAAAACCCATTTGCAAAGGACCCTCACAGACCACCCAGTTCTGCGACACAAAATATAATTTAGCAGATCAAGCAATTTGTAATAAAATAACCTAACCAAATAGTTAGGATTATTCCCAAATCACTTTTACATAGACTCGATCTAGAACACTAGGACTTCCCCTAAGATTCCAGTGACAAAATTCATTTCGGCTTTTGGGGTAAGGCTGAAGGAAAATTCTACTGACCATCCGAGAATGGATCAATGAGACAAAAAACCTTCCGGAATGTAGATCGTCACCAGAAAAGTAGGTTTACCTAGGTAATTACATAAACGACATGTATCTGCTGAGATTATTTACATTATACACATGCAAACCGAGTTTACATTATAAAATGATGATCAAGCTGATGATGATAGTTGGATGGTTGGAACACATCGATCATGCGCTATCCCTTTTGCGGAAAAAGGGGGTGTACTGCTATGGGTCGTTGACACGTAGTGGTCAACAGGGAGCTCACTCTCATTGCCCTTGGAGGTCTCCCTCGTGAATGGCATGTGTTCAGCACTACTATCCTCAACAATGATAGGATTCCAGGTTTTGATGAATTGCTGACTAGATGTACTCGAGAAGAGACAAGGATGATGGAGAGAGACATGCCTTCAAACATGAATGATCCTACTGCATTCTTCGCTCATGCTAAAAGAAAGAACAATGTAGGCTCAAAGAAGCAATGTCAAGGAAAACTGAGATTCAAAGATGGAAGGAAGGGAAGATGCTTCATTTGTAACAGGTTTGGCCACTATGCTAGGGAGTGTCCTAATAGAAGGGATATACCTTGGGATGATGACAACAACTACCACAACAATTTCCAGGGCAACAACAATCAAAGGAATGGCAGGTTCAGCAACAAAGGAAAAATGAATGATCCCTCTACTCAACATGGAAATAGTCAACCTCCCAAAAGATCAAGAAACTCTAGGTATGATGAATCTAATGTTGTAGATAACAAGCAAAAATACTTTTATCTTATATCTTCCCTCTCTACTGCCTCCCCTTCGGATACCTTGGGAAATTGGTTGATTGATAGTGGTGCCTCAAGGCACTTCACTGGGTATAAGGAAGCTCTTTTAAATCTGATAGAAAATGATACAAATTTGGAAATCATTCTTGGAGACAATGCCACCTATCCTGTGAAGGGAGTTGGGAATGTTGTTCTTCAATTGAATCAAGGTAACACCATTCATGTACAAGAAGTACTATATGTACCCGATCTAAAGAAGAACCTGGTATCTATCTCGGCAATGGAAGACAAAGAATTCAAGGTGGCATTCATTGATGGAAAAGTACGTGTTTGGATTTTTTTTTCAAAGAAGCATTTACTCTTGGATTCAGGGTTGATAGCCTATATCAAGTTGGAGGAAGTCCATTAGGAGCTATGTCTTGCGACACATCTTTTCAATCCGAATTATGGCACCGTAGGTTTGCTCATTTGCATTATAAAGCTCTACCCGATGCAAGAAAGATGGTGACAGGTATGCCCGAATTTAAAGTAAAACATGAAGGTGTTTGTTAGGGATGTGCCGAAGGAAAACATACAAGGGGACCATTCCCCTCAAGTGATAGCAAGACTACAGACATTTTACAACTGGTTCATTCTGATTTATCTGGTATGTTGTTCGTGACATCTTTGGGAGGATATTTATATTTTGCTATCTTTGTGGATGACTTTTTTCACAAAACTTGGATTTATTTCTTAAAGAAGAAGGACAAAGTGTTCACATGGTTTTGTTATTTCAAAGCCTTGGTTGAAAATCAAACAGGGAAGAAGATCAAAATATTGAGGACTGATAATGGAACCGAGTATGAATCAAATGAATTCAATTACTATTGTAGAGAAGATGGCATTAAGAGAGAGACTACTACCACATATACTCCTGAACAAAATGGTGTTGCTGAAAGAAAGAATTGTCCATTATAGAAGCCACCCATGCCATACTTCATGATCAAACCCTTCCGAAGTTCCTATGGGCAAAAGTTGCCAACACTGCCATGTATGTTCAAAATTGATTCCCTCATCAAGCGTTGGACTCCAAAAACCCCGAAGAAGTTTTCACCAGTAAGAAACCTGATGTTCTCATTTTAGAATTTTTGGTAGCCTCGTGTATTTTCATATGCCGAAAGAAAAGAGAAGCAAATTGGATGCGTCTGGGAAGAAAGGAACATTTGTGGGATAAAGTGAAACTTCTAAGGCATATAGAATCTATATGCCTGCTCAAAGAGAAGTGGAGATAAGTCATGATGTCACCTTCAATGAAGATGCTCCCATTGGGAAGATTAGGAACCTTCCTATTCGAAGGAAGGACAAAGAAGCAGATACCAAAAACCAGGGAGAGCAGCAGGATTACACGATGCTCGATGTTGAAGGACCAATGGATCCCATTGATCCACCTCCTCATGAGCCCTCCTCCTCAAAAAGGAGACCCTCATGGCTTAAGGAAACTCTCGAAGATGTCGAGAGACATATTGCACCAAGGGGCACATTTCGTGAAAGTAAGAAGCCAAATAGGTACCAAGGGTACTTAGTTGCCATGAGCACCATTGTTCAAACTGAGCCTTGCACATTCGAAGAAGCTATGAAGCACCAAGTTTGGAAAGATGTTATGAACAAAGAGTATGAGTTGATTATGAAGAATGATGTCTGGGATGTGGTCCCTAGACCCAAGGACAAATCTGTTGTCACCTCGAAATGGCTCTACAAGATCAAGCATGGAGCTGATGGAAGTGCTGAAAAGTTCAAGGCCAGGTTTGTTGCTCGAGGCTTCTCTCAAAAGGAAGGTGTGAACTATGATGAGATATTTTCACTAGTTGCCCGATATACCACCATGCGTTCGATTATAGCCCTTACTGCCTCGCAAAGATGGAATTTACGTCAAATGGATGTTAAGACCGCCTTCTTGCATGGTTCACTTAAGGAGGAATTCTATGTTAAACAACCCCAGGGGTTCGAAGTTCAAGATCATGAGACACATGTATGTGGGTTGAAGAAATTCCTCTATGGATTGAAGTCAGCTCCCCGAGCTTGGTATGAGAGGACCGATAACTATCTGATGAAGCTGGGATTTACAAGAAGTGAAGCTGATCCGAACCTTTACTTTAAGGTTGAGAATGATAGATCTCTCATCTTGGTACTTTATGTGGACGAACTCTTTATGACATGTGCAGATCCTCTCATTCATCAATCCAAGAGGGAGTTGGCTTCCGAGTTTGAGATGAAGGACCTAGGACTAATGCATTATTTCCTAGGGTTGGAGGTTTGGCAAAAGCCAGGTGAGATTTTCCTTTCTCAAGGAAAATACATTGTGAAGCTACTTGAAAGATTTGGGATGGTGGATTATATGTCCGTAACTACTCTGATGGAACTCAACTTCAAGAATCTATGTGGAAGTGCTGCTGGGCCCAATTTGGGAAATCCTTCTGAGTATCGTCAACTCATGGGGGCCCTGATGTTCTTGGTGAACTCCTGTCCGAACATATGCTTTGCAGTGAATACGCTGAGTCAATTTATGGTCGAGCCTCATCACATACATTGGGTTGCTGCCAAGAATCTTTTGAGATATCTTCGGGGCACAATCACCTATGGACTGAGATACATTGTCGGGAATGTGAGGCTCTATGGCTATTCTGATGTTGACTAGGATGGCAATGTGGTTGATCACAAGAGCACATCAGGATGCTACTTCTCACTAGGTTTTGCTTCGATATCTTGGATGAGTAGGAAGAAGAAATCGTTTGCTTTGAGCACTGCTGAGGCTGAATATATTGCCACTAGTATGGCCTCCTCTGAAGTTGTTTGGTTGAGAAAGCTCTTTAGTGAGTTGTTTGGACATCTGCTGGATACCACCGTGATCTTCTGCGACAACCAAAGTGGGATTCGTCTTTCTGAGAATCCCGTGTTTCATGACGGCTCCAAGCATATTGATATCAGGTACCACTTTATTCGAGATATGGTACAACAGGGAGCAATAAGGCTCCATCACATTGGGACTGATGATCAGGTCGCAGATATTCTTACGAAGCCCCTAGGGAAGGTCAAATTCTTAACCTTCTGTGAACGACTTGTAGTCGTGGATAGACCCTCTTATGACGGTCCCGTTTGAATTGGATATTGAGCTCTGGGAGCTCCAGGGGGCTTGGGGTACTTCTTGGAGTGATCAACGACCATAGGGTGAGTGGTTCATCTTCCCCTGGTGGTGCGCTGTGTACATGTTGAGTTGTTCACCTTCCCCAGTGATACCCCATGATGGTTGATATATGCATAGGATGAGTGGTTCACCTTCTCCTATGGCATATGAGCAGAATGGGTGGTTCACCTTTTCCTGCCGATACATCCTACCCATGTAGTCCAGGACTCATGGGATGTACCTCTCATTTGGCCAATGAGTAGGGAAATAAGGATAGGGACCATAGGATTACCGATGGATGCATCATGTACTACCGTACTCCCTATGCAAGGATGTTTGATATTGATCTAGGATTGACTTCGAGTCAGTGGAGAGTGGTATGATACACTCTCGATCATTTCTTCTTCATTATTTCTTCATGGTTCAACATGTTGATTTGGGGTAGCATCGGATGTGCTCTAGGTCTCAATTTTGCAGGGAGGCTTGAGCACATGTATTCCAAAGAACCTAGAAAGCGTCTGGGGCAATTCCACCCAAAAACAATTTTATTAAAATAATTAATATTTTTTAATGGGCCCCTAAGTCTAAACTTAGGAATTAAGAAATATTAATGGGTATTAATCTAATCGTGGGTGTAACTTCTAGAAGAAGACGAGGATCAAGCTAAAATGATCTTAGCCATTGATTAGCTTTTAATATGGGCCGTTGACTGTCCATGAGAAGATTTTTTAAGGAAGATTGAGGGTCATTTGGAAGACACACCGAGAGATCAAGAGATCGAATTTTTGAAGTGAGAAGTTCTCAGGAGGAAATTCTGATCGAGTATATTTCTTGCAGTTGAGGGGCAGAGATAGCATCCACAAAGAGAGATTTTCTCAGTTGGAGAATCATCAGCAGAGAGAGGCAGAGAGTGATCCAACGACTCTCATGCAAAGGCTGACGCAGGGTCACGCAGAGGCAGTGCAGAGGGTGAGAGAGAGTCCAAAATTTTGCAGTAGATTCAGTTTCAGAAGCCGGGAGTCGGGGTGTGAGATCAGGAGGCTAAGTGTAGTGACTCCGGGTATAAAATTGATCAGTTGGCTAGGTGACGCAGTGTCTAGAGAGGCTGACGCAGGGACTGTGTGAGGACTGCGTAGAGGCAGCGCATCCAGTTACCAGATCAACCAGGATTTTTCTCAGTGATTGTGTGAGGTAATCAAACAAATCTTTCTGTCAATATTTCTCTCTCTGTAAATAAATAACCCTTGAGGTATTTAGAGATGTATTCATAATTTGCTACTGCTTAATAATAATAAACCTTCAGATCTGTTGCACTGGTTTTCCTGCGTTGGGTTTTTCCGGGGACATTTGTCCAAAAATAATGGTGTTATTGTGTTATATTTTCTTTCTTGCTCATTCTCTTGTTTCCGCATATAAATTAATTAAGTGAAGGTTGCAGTGTATGTATTTCAATATTTGTCGTAGGAAACTGCAAATAACTTGTTCATGTAAATCTAACAAGTAGGAGAAATATCATCAGTTGCTACAGTAGGGATTCTGGTTTAGGAATTTTCACACAGCAGAGCAGGGATGACAAAAATGGTACAGAGTGACAGATGGTTTGGCAGGTGGAGTTCTCCCTAGTTGACAGGGAGTGTTAAATTTGGCAACTAGGGCCAAACTCCACCTTAGACAACTCATATGATGGAGATGATATTTTTGTTGGATTCCTCTTTCTGAGAGGTGTAGGATTGATCTGAAGATTATCTCATTCTGACATGTATAAATGGAATTATGAATTTATTTCTTCTATTGACAAATTGTCAAGGTCGGCCAACAATCTAATGTAGGCTCAGAAGCCCAAAAGTCATGTCTCTTCATCTCAACGTTGCATATAAATAGAAGGAGCATCTACGTCATTTGGACATTCATCATCTCACACATATCTCTCTCTCCTCATCTGATTGGGTTGTACAAATTTCAGGGCAGCCTTCTTCTCCTCCACATGTGTGAAGGGTTGACTGTGTTTTCTGTTTTCTTGCGTTGACCAAGTTGCAGCAAGTTTGACCAGCGTTGACTGAGCAACATTTGACCTTTTTTGACTACGTTTTTCTTGGGAGAATTTCTATTTGGGCAGCCCGCATTCTTTGGCACAAATTTCGAGGATTTCTGGACAAGTTGACCAACATTGATCGCAGGCCCTTTGACCACAGGTTTGATTGTGTGTTGACCACGTTTGACCGATTTCTTCAGGACTGTTTTGGGCTGATTTGGACTGTTTTTGGAGGCCAAATTGACTGGGTTTGACTGAGCTGATTTGGAGGAGTAATTCTGCTGATTTGACCAGTGTTGACTTTCTAGTTAGGGCATCCCGTTGACTGCAGTTTGGTTGGACAGACTTGATTGTGTTTGGGCAAGTGAATTTTGTATATTGTACTCTCCCTCTGTTGAACTTTTGAAGAATAATAAGAAGATTTGATCAAAGGGTTTTCCCCACATTGGGGTTTTTCCCTGGAATCCCCCAAATATTGTGTCGTCTTGGCTTGTCTTCTGGTTATTGCTTATGTTCTATCAACATTTACTATTGATGTTAATGTGATTGCTGAATTGGAAATTGATATTGGGCTAATAATAAAAATTGAAGTAGATTGCTCCTAAGCATAGAACATACCATTGTTATCTAAAATTAAGAGTCATCCACAAGTTCAAATGATGAGGACACGAATCCTCAAATTCTGCGTCTAACCATTACAAATACATCAATTTTTACAAGGTTCCAACCTTGAATGAGGACACCAATCCTCTCAAGCTAATGCAAGCACCAACCTAATCTATCAGTCCTCTTAGGCTTCAACCTTTCCAAATACTTCAAATAAACTTAAAAATCAAGATAGTTCCAAGGTATGACTTCAAAATATCTCTATGTGGCTTCAAGTCTGCTTTAGAAAGCTCTCCAAGTTTTGGTCCAAAGATGCTTCAAAAGATGCTCCAAAAGGTCTTTAAGGTTTGCTCCAAGTTTGCTTCAAAAACACTTCAAAAGCTGCTCCAAAAGGACTACAAGGTCTGCTACAAAGTGTCTTCAAGTTTGCTAAAAAAGGGCTGCTCTAAAATTCCTCAATAATGCTTCAAATATACTGTCCCAAGAATGCTTTCAAACCAACTTCAAGTCTGCTTCAAGTCTACTCGAAGGTGTTAATTTTCAGATTGTTCTATGCTGTATCAAATACTTTAGCCCAATTCAATACTTCAATTAACAATCTTTTTAAAACAAATTAATATTTCCAATCATCAACAATAATTGAAGATAGAACAATAAATGCAATGACAAAGGAGACAATCAATACATCAACAAGAGACATCAGATTTGGTCAAAGACCAGGGAAAAACCCCACAAGGGGGAAAACCCTTTGAAATTCTTCTTCTATTAGATTGTCATAAAAGGTTTAGCAGAGAGTACAATGAGCCTAATACAATATCATCCAACAAAATTATCCCAACAATGTTTAGAAATATGTTTCTAGTATCAATATAGATGAGAGGCAACTTTTCCTATCTGCGGCCAGCTGTCAAATTTTAGCCCTACTTTCCAGTCAGAGGGAGGAGGAGGTATGCGAGTGACTGAGAGCTTCCAGTCGTTCCCTTGAGCCTGCAAGCCAATGACTGCAACCGAAGATTTCCTTGTCAAGCCAAGCACTGTAACCCAAAGACCTAGAAACACATGCGAGCTTCAGACCTTGTAATCTTGGACTTTTGCGAACCTCTTTCGTCGATCCAGCCTCAGACTTGTGTGAACCAATCAATGAAGAAGAGAAGAAGAATATGCTTGGTGATGTCCAAATGAGCTTGAGGTCATTTGTATTTATAGGTTTCCAAGGGTGACCAATTTCCTGTTAGGGCCGACCTGTCCAAATGTGCATACGTGGGTTTTTCTGCATTAGTACACTTTCCCTTGTCCAAATCGAGCGCTTCAATAGTCAAAATTGGTCCTCTTGAAAAAAGGAATCTAGTCCCATGGTTGGAATTTGTCACTAAGATGCCAAATTAACACTCGCTCTCAGCTAGGGAGAAATTCCAACTACATCATGTGATGTCATGTGTATCCTGTTGTCATATCACGTCCCATCTCTGCTCAACTCTTTCTGCTGAAACATTCTCAAATCTAAAGAAGAAGAATCATCGGGGAGCTAAAGCTACCACCCTCTACATCGTCGGAGAGCACATCTCACTTCGAAACTACATCAGGAAGCACATCTCAACCCAAAATCTCATGGGGGAGCTTAACATCTTTGACTCCATATCGTGCAATAGGTGATATAGGGGAGCACATCTCAACTCATCCTATTGCCTACTAATCTTCTCAACAATGACCCTCAAGAGTCATGTGGTAGAACACCTGCATCATAATCCGAGTTTGGGCGAGATACCTGATTTACCAAAAGGTAAGGATCACACGCCCCCAAGCCTTCTCAATCCATTGGCCAGATGGGGAGGGATAATCCCAACAAGCTCGAGTTGTGGGTATGATGCCAACTGGGGTATACTCTGCAAAGACCAAGATAGGGGAGCAACATCTCCAACCCTATGGGTAACAGATAGGGGTGATACCCTATTGTCCAGAGATCCCTCAACCCCAGGAGCCCTCCATCTCAATTCCACACCTTGGGAGCTCAAATAGGGGGGAAGAGTTGGCTCAGTGTCCTCGATCAGCGATGCCCCTTATCAGGAGGGGTCACATCTGTCAATCCAAGCTGCTTTTTGAAGACCAAGAACTTCCCTTTTGGTAAAGCCTTGGTGAGAATATCTGCAATTTGCTCATCTATCGATATATGATGGAGTCTAACAGCTCCTCTCTGCACCATATTTCGAACGAAATGATATCGGATCTCTATGTGCTTGGACTTGTCATGAAATACAAGATTCTCTGCCAGACGGATCCCACTCTTGTTGTCGCAATATATCACTATAGTGTCTAGGACCTGCTCAAATAGGTCTCCAAAGAGATTTCTCAACCAAACTACTTCGCAACTAGCCATGCTAGCGACATGTACTCTACCTCGGCGGTACTCAATGCTACAGACTTCTGTTTCCTGCTCATCCAAGATATCATTGCAAATATCCTACCCAGTCAACATCAATGTATCCATGAAGTCGAAAATTTCTAGCAGAATATCTTAGACCAAGTGTGATTGTCCCATGCAAATATCTCAAAATGTGTTTGGTAGCGATCCAATGTGCATGGAGAGGCTCGGTCATGAATTGACTCAATGTATTCACTGCATAGCATATGTCTGGATGGGTGTTCACTAGGAACATCAGAGCCCCAATCAACTGTCTATACTCGGATGGATTCACCAAATCGGGTCCTGCAGCTTCTCCACATAACTTCTTGAAATTCATCTCCATCGGTGTGCGTAAGGATTTGCATTTTGTCATTCCAAATCTCTCCAACAACTTCACGACATATTTTCCTTGTGAAAGGAAAATCTCACCGGGGCTTTGCCACACCTCAAGGCCTAGAAAGTAGTGCATGAGTCCAAGGTCCTTCATCTCGAATTCAGAGGCTAGCTCCCTCTTACACTCGATCATTAGGGGCTTGCTACTTGTCAAGAATAGATCGTCAACATATAAAACAAAAATCAACGGCATACCATGGACTACTTTGAAGTAGAGGTTGGGATCGACATTGCTTCTTGTGAATCCCATGTTCATCAAATAACTGTCTATGCGAGCGTACCATGCTTTGGGGGCTTGCTTCAAATCATACAATGCCTTCTTCAACATGCAAAACGATCCTTTACTTCAAATCCCTGTGGTTGCTCAATGTACACTTCTTCTTGTAACATGCCATGGAGGAATGATGTCTTTACGTCCATCTAATGAAGGGTCCATCCTTGACTTGCGGCAAGGGAAACAATCTAATGAATGGTCGTCATAATTTTATCCCTCTTTCTAGGAGAATCCTTGGGCCACGAACCTTGCCTTGTATTTGTCAATGCTACCATCAATTCCATGTTTGATCTTGAATAGCCACTTTGAAGTCACCACGGATTTCCCCTTCGGTCTCGGTACAACATGCCATACATCATTCTTCATAATTGATTCATATTCTTCGACCATAGCATCCTTCCAAACTTGTTCTTTCATAGCTTCTTCAAAGGTGGGTGGTTCGGCTTGAATCATAGTGCTCATTGCTGCAATATATCCCTTGCTTTCCCAAAAGCAACATCTTCATCAAATGTTACATCCCTGCTAATTTCAACCTTCCTTTGACCAGGAATATATATTCTAAAAGCTTTAGGATTTTCGCAATATCCAAGAAGCGTACATTTTCTTCCTATGGCTTCTAGCTTGTTTCTTTTGTCCTTTGGCACATAAAAGTATACGGGGGCAGCCAAAGATACAAAGATGGCCAACATTGGGCTTGACACCTGTAAATACTCCTTCGTGGGTCTTGTTGTCCAATGCTTGATGAGGCACCCTGTTTTGAAAATATGTGGTAGCATTTGTTGCTTCTCCCAAAAGGAACTTCGACAATTTTTGATCATGGAGCATGGCACGGGCAACTTCTATAATGGACTTGTTCTTACTTTCAGCCACTCCATTTTGTTCAGGAGTATAGGGCACACTTGTTTCTTTCTTGATACCTTCCTACTGGCAAAAATTAATGAACTCCTTTGATGTGTACTCTCCACCATTGCCAGACCTGAATATTTTGATTTTCTTCCCTGTTTGATTTTTGATCAAAGCTTTGAACTCCTTGAACATTTCAAAGGCTTCATCCTTGTGCTTCAAATAATATATCCACATCTTCCTTGAGAAGTCATCAATGAAGGTGATATAGTAGAGATGGCCACCAATAGAATGCACGGGCATCAAACCACATATGTCAGAATGAATGAGATGGAGGATGTCATTTGTCTTGTTCTCACTAGAGGGGAATGGTCCCCTTGTCTTCTTTCCACTGGCACAACCTGGACATACTCCATCATGTTGGGCTTGAACCTTGGGAATCCCTGAGACCAATTTCTCCAATTTCAGAAGAGCATCATAATGTAGATGGGCCAATCTTCAGTGCCATAGCTCACTTAGATGATTAGTATCATGGACCAATGCTAGAAGAGGTCTACCAGTGACTCTATAGAGTCCTTCAAATCTTGATCCCAATGTAAATGCATCTCTCATAGGTGATCCAATAGGCCAAGTAAGAACCTTTCCCTTGATGAAGGCAACCATCATCCCTTTGTCTTTTAAAGCGGATATTGATACCGAATTCTTCTTCAATCCCGATAAATACATCACATCATGGAGCAAAACGAATTCCTCGGAATCTAGATGAAATTTGACAGACCCAAAACCTTTAACGGGATGAGTGGAGTTGTCTCGAAGAATAATTTTCAAATTTAATTCCCTATCTATCAAATTGGAGAAAACTTCCTTATACTTAGAGAAATGATGAGTGGCCCCACTATCAACCAACCAACTATCCCACAAAGCCATAGGAGAAGAACTAGTGAGAGCAGAAATAAGAATATATTCAGATTGATTTGCAACATTACTTTCATACCTAGAGAATCTTGACTTCTTTTGGGGACGACGATCTTCTTCATGATCACTTGGAGCATCTCTTCTTCTTTTTTCATCTCTTCCATTGCGATCATTCGTTTGGTCATCTCTTCTTCTTCGATCATCAAACTTGTTGTTGTTGTTTCTCTTATTGTAGCATGGTCCATTGTTCTTCTTGGGGCAATCTCGAGCACAGTGGCCTCTCTTATGACAATTGAAGCATTCAAAGTGCAAAGATTCCTTCCTTCTATTTGAATTTCGAGGAGGAGGCTTTCTTGAATTTGATGGACCTCCCTTTCCTTTCTTCTTCTTCTTGTCATGAGTAATGAATGCCGTGAGCTCTACCTCTTCATGCTTTTGAATCCTTCCTCTTGATGTCATCCTTGATTCTTCTTGAGTGAGCTTTCCAACAATCTCATGAAAAGATGGAAAAATATTGTTGTTGCTTATAGTAGTAACGAAGGTTTCCCAAATAGGATGGAGACCTCTAAGAGTCACAGTCACCAATTCCTTGTTAGGCACAGATTCCCCAACTCTTTGAAATTGATCTTTAAGACAAGATATCCTCATAATGTAGGATTGCCCAAACTCTCCTTTGTTCATCTTTGTGTCTTTGAGTTGATCTTTCAAGGAGATGATTTCATTCAAATTGTTGACTTCATACATGCCAACTATCTTATCATACACGTGCTTAGATTTCCTCAAATTTCCAACATATGCAAGTAAATTATCTTGTAAACGATAATCTATAATTTGTTTTGCTTTTAACTCACCTTTCTTGTGCTTGTTCTTGGCAGCGACAAAAGCATTCTCCAAAGGCTTAGGTACTTTTACCTAAATGTAACCAAAACATCATTATTGTCAGCTATGATCTCCAACCTGACTTTCCATGCAACAAAGTTAGATGAGTCACCCAACTTTTCATTTTCCTTGAAGAAAGAGGAAGACATCTTGACTTGACTAGATAGGCTCGGCTCCTTCAACTTTCCAAAGATGATTGCTTCAATGCTTGTCCTTTCACCTTAGCTCTGATACCATGTTAATTTTCATATTGTTCTATGCTGTACCAATTACTCTAGCCCAATTCAATACTTCAATTAACAATCTTTTCAATACAAAATAATCTTTCGAATCATCAACAATAATTGAAGATACAACAATAAATTCAATGACAAAGGGGACAATCAATATATCAACAAGTGACACCAGATTTGGTCAAAGACCATGGAAAAATCCCACATGGGGGAAAACCCCCACAAGGGGGAAAACCCCCACAAGGGGGAAAACCCTTTCAAATTCTTCTTCTATTAGATTGTCATAAAATGTTCAACAAAGAGTACAATGAGCTCAATACAATATCATCTAGCAAAATTATTCCAACAATGTTCAAAAATATGTTTCTAGTATCAATATAGATTAGAGACAAGTTTTCCTATCTGCGGTCAACTGTGGTCAACTGTCAAATTTTAGCCCTTCTTTTCAGTCGCAGGGAGGAGGAGGTATGCGAGCCACTGAGAGCTTCCAGTCACTCCCTTGGGCCTGCAAGCTAACGACTGCAGTCGAAGATTTCTTTTTTCAAGCCAGCGACTGTAACCCAAATCCCTGGAAACATGTGCGAGCTTCAGACCCTGTAATCTCGGACCTTTGTGAACCTCTTTCGTCGACCCAGCCTTAGACCTGTGCGAACCAATCAATGAAGAAGAGAAGAAGAAGAAGATGCTTGGTGATGTCCAATTGGGCTTGAGGTCACTTTTATTTATAGGCTTCCAAGGGTGACCAATTCCCTGTTAGGGCCGACCTGTCCAAATGTGCATATGTGGGATTTTCTTCATAAGTACACTTTCCCTTGTCCAAATTGAGCACTTCAATAGTCAAAATTGGTCCTCTCAAAAAGAGGAATCTAGTCCCATGGTTGGAATTTGTCACTGAGCTACCAAATTAACAGAAGGGCGGATCCAAAAGTCCTCAACAATGTTGCAAAAGGCTGCCCCAAGGAAACCTCAAAAACATATCCAAGTTTGCTTCAAACAAGGTTGAAATCACATGGTTGAATATACTCCCTCAAGTCTATCACAGTGTTGAAGTTTCTAAGCCTAACTGTTAGAAACACTTCATGCACTTTACTGATTTATTCCTACCTACTTGTTCTGTTAATTAACAAGTTATTTACCATGTAAATACTGTAAATAAATACAAGTGCATGCTCAACACATTACAGATCATCAAATGAAGGAAACAGAAACAAACACACAAGTGACACCGTTGTTTTTGGACTAATGTCCCCGAAAAAACCCAATGCGGGAAAACCGGTGCAGCTATCTGAGGATTTGATTTATTAAGCAGTTTCAGAATACAATCTGGGTGCCAAATCCGGCTCAGAGAAAACTCTTGGCAGTAGTACCTCTCTACTTTGAAGTAGATATTCCAACTGAAACCCCGGATAAACACTCCGGCAGCTCCACAGCTCCAATCTGCTCCACGAAACCCCAGTGTCAGCCTCTAGGGACTGCATTAGCCTCTCTCTGGCCTAGTGTTAGCCCAGTGTCACTCTGGCTTGGTCTGCATCAGCCTTTGGAGGCACTGCGTCAGTCCTCTGGCCCTCTGCGTCACCCACACTGGCCTTCTGAGGCACTACGCAACTCCTGGCTAGCTCTGTGTGAGCCTTGACTGTCTCCGTGTGAGCCCTGGCTGGCTCTGCGTGAAACCTTGGCTGCTTTTGCATCCCTCTCTTCGACTACTGCTGATCCTCCCGGTGCTATCTCTGCCTCTCTACTTCTGTATTCACTGCCCCTCAGCTACAACTCTGATCACTCTCTCAACTTTCTCAGCAAACCCAGCCCCAGAAAGTTGAATTCTTGATCTCTTGGTGTGTTCTCCAAGTGACCCTCAAGCCTCCTCTTGTACCTTTCTCGTTGCCAAATCAACGACTGAGATTAAGTCCCTAATCAACGACTAAGATTAGATCTGGCTTGATCCATGACTTTTGGACTATGCTAACATAGTTTTATATTAATTCACATTAATATTTTATTTTACCTAAGTTTAGACTTAGGGACTCCATTAAAAACATTAATTATTAATATATCACAAACCGTTTAGAATTTGCCCAAACCCTTTCTGGGTATTGGAGTTCTCATGTGCCTTAGCCTCTCCACCAATTTTCGTGGCTAGAGCACATCTGATGCTACCCCAAATCAACACTCCCTCTTAGCAAGGACTGTGCTCTAGTAATACTCCTCACTGAGCATCACCCTGATCATCCGACATCGGTCCCTGTGCTGATGCTAGGCCTGTTGCCCAACATTCTCTGCACTGCTGCATCCTATACTGCTACCCATGGCCCTTCCACTACCACTGCTGCATCTGTACTGCAACTTCCTCTGCATCCGTGCTGTTGCCCATGGCCCTGCCACTGCCCCTGCTGCATCTGCATTGCAACCCCTCTCATCATGCTGCCCATAGCACTACCACTGCTAACTGCTGCACTGCAACTCAGTTACTGAGAAGTAAGTAACTGATCTCCCAACTTTGACATCTCCGTCAGGCTAGAAACACTCCTGATGCTGAAGCTCCCTCTGTCACTGACAAGTGCTCCCTCTCTGACCTCTGCGCTGCTGCAACAACTCCATGCATCTCACACCGTTACACACCTCTCTGTGCCATCCTGCACTAGTGCAACACTCCCGTGCCTCTCGCACTGTTGCAGCCTGTTAGCCTTGCGCTATCCTGGGAATCCTGCACTGTACCTCCCTCTGTCACTTCATCCGCATCCATCTCTACTGACATCGCCAGTACTGCTATTCCTCTTCGGGGCTCCCATAGCAAGGGCTAGTACAAGAGGTTGGGTACCTCGAGAATCTTGCCCCTCATCACCTGTAGTCCGCATGACTACAACTCAATGTCTCCCCACTTCTGCTCAAGTGGTGTGTGTGCACTCATGGCACAGTCATCATCTGTCTCCACTTCCTTCTCTGCCCTTGCTGGCGCTGCCTTGGTCTCGGAGGCCTCTCCCTTACTCTTCTTCCTTGGACACTGGGTTGCATAATGACCCAGCTCCCCACAGTGGAAGCATTTGACCTTGGAGAGGTCCTTCTTCTTCTGTTTCTCCTACTTTCCCTCAGATGCTAGGGCAACATCCTTCTCCTCCTCCTTCTTGATTCTGATCCCCTTGCCACTGCTTCCCGCCTTGCTTAGCCTTTTGATCTCTTCTTGGCAAAGAGCAGCCCACATTTCCTCCCAATCTGGAAGGGTCGCCCTGCCTAGTATGCTCTGGACAAACACCTCCTAGTCTTTTGAGATTGCGTTCAGGGCTGTTCTCACCATCAGTTCTCCTTTCTGCATCTGGTATGATCGCAGCTGATTTTTTAGTAGGATCTTCCTCTGCACGGAAGTATGTTGATAGAACTCTGTGAGGGCCTCCCACATCTCCTGTGCTGTGTTCTTCTCGGCAATATGTGGTACTATATGATCCTTGACCCCGTCAAGGATGATACTCTTAACCCTCACCATTGCATCCTCGTACTTGTCGTTATTAGCTGGGTCAACTGGGATAGCTATCGTCCTCAAGGCAAAGTACTTGACACAATTCCTGTCTAGTATGGATAAGATTTTGGCCTTCCAGACTATGAAGTTTGAGGATCTGTCCAGTCTGTTTTGGCCTCTTACTCCGTGTAGTGCCATTTCGCTGCTCCTCTACTTCCCTCCTAGATGTTCTCGTTGTGACTCCCTCTGAGCCTCAATTTCCTTCCTGGAAACCCTTCTGCCAATGTCGAGATGCCCCCACTCTGATCATTTGTGCATCTACACCACTGATCCAGATTTCTCAGCTAGAAACCCTCGGTAGCAACTCCCTCTCCCTTGGCCTTGCCCTGTTAAGTAATGTTTTGACTACAGTACCCCACCAGCTCCACTCTGCAACTTACCCACAACCTCCTAAACCCCAGCAAACTAAAGGTTAGAGCTCCTAGGCTTTGTGCAATCTCGACACAAGCAAATCAGCTTCCTCAGCCAACTATGTCAGCCCTCCTGGCCTTTGCGTGGCTCTGCGTGAGCCTGTCTTTGCCTCCCTTAGCCTCTTCTTGGCTCAATCTTGATGACGCAGGCACTGCGTCACCCCTTTCTTGCTGCTACTCTGCTAGGAACAACTTCTGTCACTCGGGACAACTGTTTTCTGCTGTTGCTGCTCTGCTCAGCTGATGTCCTTGGTTCTCCTGTGATCTGCAACCATGCTCTGATACCATGTTGAAGTTTCTAAGCTTAACTGTTAGAAACCCTTCGTGCACTTTACTGATTTATTCCTACCTACTTGTTCTGTTAATTAACAAGTTATTTACCATGTAAATATTGGAAATAAATACAAGTGCATGTTCAACACATTACAGATCATCAACTGAAGGAAACATAAACAAACACACAAGTGACACTGTTGTTTTTGGACTAATGTCCTAGAAAAACCTAATGTGGGAAAACTGGTGGAACTATCTGAGGGTTTGATTTATTAAGCAGTTTTAGAATACAATTTGGGTGCCAAATCTAGGTCACCTAATAGAGAAAAATCTCAGCAGTAGTACCTCTCTACTTGGAAGCAGATATTCCGGCTGAAACCACGGATAAACACTCCGGCAGCTCCACAGCTCCAAGCTGCCCCACGAAACCACAACGTTAGTCTCTAGGGACTGCGTCGGCCTCTCTCTGGCCCAATGTTAGCCCAACGTCACTCTGCCTTGGCTTGCGTCAGCCTCTGGAGGCATTGTGTCAGTCCATTGGCCCTCTGCGTCACACTTGCTGGCCCTCTGAGGTACTGCGCAGCTCCTCGCTGCCTCTGTGTGAGCCCTGGATGGCTCTGTGTGAACCCTTGGCTGCTTCTGTGTCCCTTTCTCCGGCTACTGCACTGATCCTCCCGTGCTATCTCTGCCTCTCTGCTTCTGTATTCACTGCCCCTTAGCTGCAACTCTGATCACTCTCTCAACTTTCTCAGCAAACCCAACCCCAGAAAGTCGAAATCTTGATCTCTTGGTGTGTTCTCCAAGTGACCCTCAAGCCTCCTCTTATACTTTTCTCGTTGACAAATCAACTACCGAGATTAAGTCCCTAATTAATGGCTAAGATTAGATTTGGCTTGATCCACGACTTTTAGACCATTCTAACACAGTTTTATATTAATTCACATTAATATTTTATTTTCCCTAAGTTTAGACATAGGGACTCCATTAAAAATATTAATTATTTTAATATTTCCCAAACTGTTTAGAATTTGCCCAAACCCTTCCTGGGTATTGGAGATCTCATTCGCCTTAGCTGCTCCACCAATTTTCGTGGCTAGAGCACATCCGATGCTACCCCAAATCAACACACAGGAGGCTGAATTGTAGACTCGAAATTAGTCCACAGAAGGCTGAGTTCCTTACCTTAGGGCCGAATTTCCGCAAGCCACAGAGAGGCCAAATCTCCACAGGTCAGAAGTGCCCTTTCTCAGGCCAAATCACAAACCCAAATTCTATCCTTCCTCAAGCTGAATCACAGGCCGAATTTTGTCCTACCTTAGGCCGAATTAGGCCTAGATCTGTTGTTATCTCAAGTTGAGTCTACGCCGAGGTTTGTCCTTCAAAAGAGCGTTGAGATACAAGCTACGAAAGAGGTCGATGTCTGCTCCAAAGACAATCAATTTTTGCTTCAAAAAACTAATCAAAAGATCACCAATAACCATAACCCAAGAACATAAACCAAGAAACCAAGTATTTTCTCCTTCAATTCACCTCAAGGTTCATCATATATGAACTTATTACTTCTTCCTTAGGCCCGAACTGTATCTTCTCCTCGCTTGGTCGAGTTGGAGGTCAAATGGGGGAGGTTTCTTTTATTTATACTAGTCAAACCACTTCAAATAGGGATGACTTGTCCTAGACAGGGCTGACTTGAACAAAGGGAAAAACAAGTGATTTTTGTCTTAAAAAAATAGTTTCTCCTGAAAGGAAGAGAGTTAGGGGGCATGCAATAGCTCGTTGGAAGGGATTAAAGTGCTCTTTAGGCCCATGCTACTCTTGTCTTACAGTTGATCATCCTTTGACATCAATAATAATTATTTTCTCAATAATCATCACTATCCCTGCCATGTCATTTGCCCACTTTGTTGATTCTCTAATGCTCAGAGAAATCTAGAAATTCTGACACTTGGGTTTTGTTCCTCTCATTCTGTAGATGTACCAAACTACCGAACATTGACTTTGTTCTGCCACCTGGAAACTTGTTTCACTTGTTTGACCAACCTGTAACTAGCCACTGCCTTCTTTGATTGGAAAAAATCAATGTGGGATAGACTCCTTTCATCAAGCTGAACAATATGAGACTAAGTTGACTTTTTGAACACTGTGACCACTTTGCATTAGGAACTATGAATTGCCTCGGAAATTGTGAAAGTTGTCAATACGAGATTGCCATGCATGAGAACTGTCTAAGGCATACTGCACCACAGCTAGGGTCACCTACAAACTCTATAGACTCTAACCATGAGGCAAAACATAGGTGCACCTTGATGCAGGATGGACTGGCCCATACATCAATGGTTACCCCTACAAATGCAGGCTCCCATAAAACCATTAGTCCTCAACTAATCCCACCTAAGGTCCTCCAATCCAATACAACATGAAAGGAACCCAAGATGAACTACAAGGGATCGACCATGGTCTGACCAACAGAACAAGATGCAAGCAATAAGACACAGGCCTAGGATGCCTAATACAAAGCCTCACATGATTGTAACAATGCTTTTGACTTGTGACGTTTTGCTTACAATGGTGATGAATATGTTACAAAATTTTTATAGGTACCCCTATTGACATGATAGCTAACAAGTCCTATTAGGTGCTTCCAACCATAAGAGGAGGAATAGTTCTTATGCTGACCAATCAATCAATAGGTGCTAGTGGTTATTAATATGGTAGGGGTTTACTTCATGGAATATGCCACAACCTTTGTGCCAACTATGAAATTTCATCATTCTTGAGCATTATAATGTGGAGAGGGAGCAATCATGGGACTTAAGCTACCCGTTTCTTTGACCTATTTTTACCACCCCTCTTGTGCGCCTTTTTCTTTGTTGATTTTTTTTTCTTGCATAGCTTGGATTACAAGCTTTTATTTATGCACCATTAACCCCTTAAAGATGAAGTGATTTATTGTTCATCGGGGTTGGGATATTCATATTTCCTTTCATGTTGATTACTTATGCATTAGCCAGGAATTGGTTGAGGGTTAATGAAGGTGGTAGAGCTCATGCTAGGCTTTTGTCCACGCACTTTATCGTATCCCAACCAATTTTTGCATTTTATCGATATGGCTCATGCTCTTTCTTTTCTTTTTGCTGCATCAACCTCTCAGGGAAAAGTTTCCGGGACCCTACTCAAGAATGAGGGAAACAAGGAACCGATATTGGTGATAGATTGCAATCGACTTGAATATGGGATGTGGATATGAGGGATAGATGGAAAGTGTTAAGTATGGATTATTATGGACACACAACATCAATCAATGCCTCCTATTTGTGCCCCTTCTACATAGTGGAAAGAAAGGCCTCAAGGAAGGTCACATTAGACTAGGGGCAATGGATAACCACCATGATGAAGCATGGGAATAAGAATACAATAAAAAACAATCTATTTTCCAATTCAATCCGTGATCCATACTAGAATGTGTTGGCAGTATGATGCATGTGTTGTACTTGATGGCAACCCACTCGTAGAAGAACATCTCACTTATTTATAACTAGATGAATCTACAGAAGAGATATCAGATGTGACTGAATGCATGGGATGCAGGACAGCTCAAAAGGAATCAGATGACAGTTCTCAGTATGACAAGTTAGCTTTGCCATCAAGTCCAAAGGGGGAGATTGTTGGCATTATGAGACAAGTGTTGTCCTTGATACAGATGACAGATCATAGTGCAACAGGTTAGTAGCAAGGAATTGATGATCAGACTACAAGAATGAAGAGAGAAAAGTATATACGCAGGTTCACTAATACAAAGGCGCGTATACACACGATATCGCTGACCAAAAGTCGCGTATGCGTATGCACACACATTCATGCACGGAAAGGCGCGTACATGTGAAAAACTTATCTTTTGGTCCATGGTATTTAGTCCGACATATTTGAACCTATGGTTTTGGTCCTTGGTATTGCGTCTAAAATATTGAACCCAAGTATTTGGTCCAAGGTATTGATTATTTATGGTTTTGGACCATGGTATTGAATAAGGCCTAAGACTATAAAAGGAGAAGAAGATCATTAGGCAAGTGTATTGAGAGAGTCTTGAATATCTGATGAAGTATGAGATCCAGTATGCAGGTTATGGGTTCATGATGCTTTGCTAAGGAGGAATCTAAGCGGTTGATGGAGAACAAGATCTAAGGAGAGATTGGGATCTAATAGCTTGGAATGAATCATCTCTATACGGTTTGATCATGCTTATTCTAGTTCTGTATACTAACGCATGTAATGTTTTGTAAATGTTATGATATGGGTATGACTGGTGTTTGGATCAGCTGCAAAGTTATGAGAAAATATTTGTAGATCTGTACGCGGGTTGGGTTTGGTTAAAGCGCGTATGTACGCGGGTTTGGTTCGTCATAGTAGCATATACATTATAACATTTGATATTTGAAGTTGCAGTTGGATCTGGTTATTGTTGCAAAGTTTCGGTGACTGTGTTGTTGACAGGGTTTCAGTGTTTCAGTGATTCAGAGATTGATGATGCTAGTATTGATTGATTTTGTGCTTTAATGATATTGATGGGTCCAGTATGAAAATTGGATGAAACGTGGCCTTTCAGATTATGGAGTTGTGCTTCAGGAGTATCTAGTCTGAAAATTTATGAAACGTGGTACCTGGAGGAAGAAAGAGAAGGTTGTAGCCTTCTGTAGGTCGACACCTATGTACTAGTACATCAGCTAGTACAAGAGCTAAAGGGGTGGTAGCTCCCTTCCAGTAGCAGCTGGAAAACGAGTAAAGATTGGAGCATTTCAGTAGGCTGGCACCTACGTACTAGTAAATGGATCGGCTAGTTCAAGAGCTAAGGGGGTTGTAGCTCCCTTCCAGGAGTGTCTGGAGAACGAGAGAAGGTTGTAGCCTTCTGCAGGTAGAAGCCTGTGTACTGGTATAAGACTGCACAAGTACAGAATCATTGTGAAAAGAAGTTTCTAATTAAAAGAAGATAGAGACGACTTGTAGCAAGTGGTTTTCACCCACATTGGGTTTCCACCTTATATCATGGTGTTCATGTGTGCTTCTTGTGTGTGATGATCTGTTCTGTTTTACTGCTTCTGTTTACTGTTCATATGGTTAATAATGTTCTGATGCACTCATTAAGGATCAACTAACTGAATCATAAGTTTACTGGATATACGCTGGTTGCATTAATCATAGTTGCGTATACACGCGGTTTGCCTTAACTGAAGTAGCGTATATGAATCTGAATATGTAAATGAAAAAGTTATATTGATTTGATAATACTGATTCACCCCTCTCCAACAATTGGAATCAGAGCAGGTCCTTTGGTAGAAGCTTGATCGCTTGAAGGAGATCTGTAGATCAATGGGAAAGAAGCTTAAGAAGAAGGCGCCTAAGAAGAAGAAGATATCTCAGAAGAACCATGACAGTGGGAGAATCGATTAGGGAATATGTGGAAGAAGCTCTTCAGATTCAGAATCACTTCAGAATGAAGATGAACAAGCAAAAGAACTATCAGGTATGAATTTGTTATCCTCTGGTGATACATCTATTTATCCATTTGAAGATGATGAAAGCAATAGCGAAACAACTGAATTTGCTCTTATGGGTGAGCAAGAAAGATATCGAATAGAGGCAGTATTTAAAAGGCTTACAGACAAAATTAGAGACCAACAAGATCTATTGAATAAAAGGGAATGTGCCTTCAAAGAAGAAGCTACTAAACTAAAAGCTCAACTAGAGGAAGGTAACAAGGTAAGGAAGCTATTCAAGGAAAAGGAAGATCAATGTCAAAAGTTGTAGGATGAAGTGAATGAAAGGAGCACAATAATCAAGAAACTCAGAGATAGATCCAGTTACTATGAAAGGCTTGAAGCTATGACCCTCTCGCTAAAGGAAGATCTTGAAGAATCAAATAAGCAGAATAAAGAACTACTCCAAGCTCTTGAAAAACAAGAAAACGAAGTTCTTGAATTAAGACATCAGTTGGAAGAAGGAAGGAAAGCTGAAGAGAACATGAAGAAGCAGTATCATGAAAAGGAAGAGCATCTTCAGGTTGAGGTAAACTTTCTAAAAGATAAATTAGAAGAAAAGGATAAGCTCTTACGATTTCAAGATAGTACTAAGATTTTGGATGATATTCTTAGTAGTCAAAGGTCTCCTGCTATCAAAACTGGTCTTGGTTTTCATGAATCTATTGAAGGTGAATCTAGTTCACAAAGAAAGACAAAGAACTGTAATGCAAAATTTGAAATGCTCCACAAGGAGATGAGAGGTCAACCCCATCAACAACCAAGGAAAGAAATTATTCAAAGAAATTCTTTTACTCCTCCAATGAATAATGTTGAATGTTATGTATGTCATAATCTTGGACATGTTGTAGCCAGATGCAGAAGTAGAATGGTTCAAGACCATCACACAGAAAGAACATCACGTTCCAGGTACTTTAAGGGATATTGATTTTCTTGCAATATGTTTGGTCACAGAGCTGTTGATTGCTACAGAAAAAATATGAAACATGTGAGATGTTATGCATGTAACAAGCTTGGACATATAGCTAAGAATTGCAGGAACAAAGTACGGGCACCATACCAAAAGGAGAAAACATCATCACACTTGAAGATATGGAAGAAGAAGGAAGTACTGTCAGAAAGAGGTGGCACAGCACAATATACAGACATAACAGACTCAGAGGGAGCTGAAAGTGTAAAACTTCAGTGTCCTAAATCTCATACGCAAGTTTCATAAAGGGAAGTCGCGTATATACGCGAGTTAGTTAATGCACAGTCGCGTATATGTTAGTTTGAGGAAAAGCAGTAGGGACAGGCTCAGAAAAAGGGTCTGATATGATTCAGTCCATTATTTTCTCTGTTTGATAATGATTACAATCTGCTGATGATGTGTGGAAATGTCTTGACACTTGTAAGATGTTTTAAAGTATTATTGATCTTAAATTAATGATGATGATGCCTTGATACTTCTTGCTGATATATGCATGATCAGATCTGACAGTGAACAGATGGCACAGGTTCAAGGGGAGCATATCCTTTTAATAATGCATTGTTGGCATTATGGTTAGTAGTCCTTGGTAATGATGCTTATATGACTAAATGATATATCTTGCTATGATATGGTTATAAGTTGTCTATGACAAAATCTCATATGATTCTTGGGGTTACATAGTTGGTGTTCAGATCAGATTTGTGGATTGATTATTTGATGGTGCATATATGATGCTTACATGGTGATTTTCATAAGGATAAGGAGAAGTACAAAGCTCAAATACATATCTTCATTACTTGATGATTAGTCATAAGGATCATATAATACAGTTATGATGCAGGATTCCTATAGTTCTTGGCGCTCACATGGATGAGGATTGTGGCTGTTGATGATATCAAGAGGTCTTGTCAAAAGATCTTGAGCTTTAGATACATAGTGCTGGATACATGGAGTTGCATTGTTGGAGATATGATGATGATGAGTTCTTACCTATATGATGATAGGTTGATACTCACATATGATGATTGATGATTATCAGATAAGGGATATTTCCGCGTAATGGATGGTATATAAGATCATGCAGTTCTTGATGATGATGAGATGACTATGGTGTTTTTCACAAATGTTATAATGTGATGATTTTATGATGATGAGTTGATATCTATATGCAAACATACCTTGTTACAGGACATTTACAGGTTGCTGATCTGGAAGTGGTTGTACGCGAGTTTTATGAGGGACATCCGCGTATATACGCATGTTTCTGTGGATACAGTCGCGTATATTTTGGAAATCAGTGGGCCAGACTCAGAATGAGAAAAGTCTGTTATGGGTCTGACAGAGACCATCTGGAACAGGTGCAGAGGGAGAACATGATTGCTGGTCTAGATGTTGTTGACAGATGCTTATGGAGCAGATCATACATTGTGTATGATAGTTGCTGATGACTATCATGGTCTTATTTAGATGTTTGGTCTCA
Organism: Pinus tabuliformis; assembly: GCA_031772625.1. NCBI lineage: Eukaryota > Viridiplantae > Streptophyta > Pinopsida > Pinales > Pinaceae > Pinus > Pinus tabuliformis. Next base: position 922,394,066 of record CM062805.1, on the reverse strand, counting down.
TGTAAAGGTCATATCAAGACTCATGATGTAATAGTGTGTCTCTATCTATTGTAGTCATTTGATGAAATCTCTTCTGGTCATATGATGTAATTTGTACCCCCACTATGCATAGGAAGGATGATGAAATATTTCAGTCATGTATTTCTTTTATTATCAAGGTCATGTAACGACCTATGTTGGTTTCCCCACTTGGTTAGGTGGATGAGTCAATATTGGTATATCCCCACTGGGTTGGGAGATGGATGTATGTATGAGTCCTTACTGATAGGAAGGTCATTTATGATAGAGTCATGTTCTTCTTGTAGAACATATTTTTGCAGACCTTGCTTACAGTCAGGGGGAGCATGAACAACACATTTCAGCAGAGCAGAGACTTCAGCATGTACTTAGAGGGAGCATGGTCAGATTGGTACACCTTGGCATATACAAAGGGGGAGCTCATTCAGAGATTTCTGCAGGTACTCAGGGGGAGGATGCACAACGGAATGTTTATCAAGGAAACAGAATATCTTGGTCCGCCCTTTGCCCTTGATGTCAAAGGGGGAGAGTGATTTGGTGTTGTTGCCACCAAGTCCAAAGCGGGAGATTGTTGGCAGTATGATGCATGTGTTGTACTTGATGGCAATCCACTCGTAGAAGAACATCTCACTTATTTATAACTAGATGAATCTACAAAAGAGATATTAGATGTGACTGAATGCATGGGATGCAGGACAACTCAAAGGAATCAGATGACAGTTCTCAGTATGACAAGTTAGCTTTGCCATCAAGTCCAAAGGGGGAGATTGTTGGCATTATGAGACAAGTGTTGTTCTTGATACAGATGACAAATCATAGTGCAGCAGGTCAGTAGCAAGGAATTGATGATCAGACTACAAGAATGAAGAGAGAAAAGTATATACGCAGGTTCACTAATACAAAGGCGCGTATACACGCGATATTGCTGACCAAAAGTCGCGTATGCGTATGCACGCACATTCATGCACGGAAAGGCGCGTACATGTGAAAAACTTATCTTTTGGTCCATGGTATTTAGTCCGACATATTTGAACCTATGGTTTTGGTCCTTGGTATTGCGTCTAAAATATTGAACCCAAGTATTTGGTCCAAGGTATTGATTATTTATGGTTTTGGACCATGGTATTGAATAAGGCCTAAGACTATAAAAGGAGAAGATCATTAGGCAAGTGTATTGAGAGAGTCTTGAATATCTGATGAAGTATGAGATCCAGTATGCAGGTTATGGGTTCATGATGCTTTGCTAAGGAGGAATCTAAGCGGTTGATGGAGAACAAGATCTAAGGAGAGATCGGGATCTAATGGCTTGGAATGAATCATGTCTATACGGTTTGATCATGCTTATTCTAGATCTATATACTGACGCATGTAATGTTCTGTAAATGTTATGATATGGGTATGACTGGTGTCTGGATCAACTGCAAAGTTATGAGAAAATATTTGTAGATCTGTACGCGGGTTGGCTTTGGTTAAAGCGCGTATGTACGCGGGTTTGGTTCGTCATAGTAGCGTATACATTATGACATTTGATATTTGAAGTTGCAGTTGGATCTGGTTATTGTTGCAGAGTTCCGGTGACTGTGTTGTTGACATGGTTTCAGTGTTTCAGTGATTCAGAGATTGATGATGCTAGTATTGATTGATTTTGTGCTTTAATGATATTGATGGGTCCAGTATGAAAATTGGATGAAACGTGGCCTTTCAGATTATGGAGTTGTGCTTCAGGAGTATCTAGTCTGAAAATTTATGAAACGTGGTACCTGGAGGAAGAAAGAGAAGGTTGTAGCCTTCTGTAGGTCGGCACCTACGTACTAGTACATCAGCTAGTACAAGAGCTAAGGGGGTGGTAGCTCCCTTCCAGTAGCAGCTGGAAAACGAGTAAATATTGGAGCATTTCAGTAGGCCGGCACCTACGTACTAGTAAATGGATCGGCTAGTTCAAGAGCTAAGGGGGTTGTAGCTCCCTTCCAGGAGCGTCTGGAGAACGAGAGAAGGTTGTAGCCTTTTGCAGGTAGAACCCTGTGTACTGGTATAAGACTGCACCAATACAGAATCATTGTAAAAAGAAGTTTCTAATTAAAAGAAGATAGAGACGACTTGCATCAGGTGGTTTTCACTCACATTGGGTTTCCACCTTATATCATGGTGTTCATGTGTGCTTCTTGTGTGTGATGATCTGTTCTGTTTTACTGCTTCTGTTTACTGTTCATATGGTTAATAATGTTCTGATGCACTCATTAAGGATCAACTAACTGAATCATAAGTTTACTGGATATACGCTGGTTGCATTAATCATAGTTGCGTATACACGCGGTTTGCCTTAACTGAAGTAGCGTATATGAATCTGAATATGGAAATGAAAAGGTTATATTGATTTGATAACACTGATTCACCCCCCCTCTCAGTATTATTTCCAACAGAATGCCCTTAAATATTAAATGGAAGCACTTGATATTAAAAATGGTTAATGTACCTTATAATAGATGACTCACCTTTGTCTGATAAGTAAGCTAGATGAAGTAAAGCACTTACCGGAGCATGGATGGGGGGCCTTTGAGGCTAGCTATCTATGGATCATCATAAGGCTGTTGGATGGCAAGCTAAACAAATAGGGGAAAAAATTCTCCTATGGGTTACCCACTTGGGTGGGTAACAAGCACCTCGGGATGCTGGAGGTCGGTTTGGGAGTTCTTCAATGCAGAGGTGACTTCAGGGGGGTCACAGATTTTATGAGGAATAGAGTCCTCATTGGTATGGTTTACCTCATGAAGTAGAATGAAGGTTGATGGTTAGGGTCCCCATAGGCTTGAAAGGCTAGCAAGGAAGTCTTTTCCCATGGTCTCCCAATAGGTAGAGGGAAAAATTCCAAGGGAGCCGAATTGAATTTCATTTTCAGTTGAAAGAGGAACATGAGAGGGAAGAGAACATGGCTTACCAAAGATCAAATCTTCAGCACAATGCTTGGCTGATTTTGAGGGGTCATTTATCTGCTTTGGAGGATTTGCATCCTTCCAATCATCTGGCTAAATGGTTTCTGTTGGTTCCTTCTCCATTTGAATTGCTTCCAGAGTAGACTGAGTAGATGCTACCGCAGCACCCAATCCTTTCCAAGCACTCATTTTGTGCTTAGAGAATATGAAGTAATCTATTGGCAGGTGACCATAGGAGTGACATCATCCACATTTAAATGGAATCCCCTCATATTCTAGCTCTTAGCAAAACAAAATGTTCTTTCTCTTGATGGTAATGGAGTGTAGCAGGCCATTTGATAAATTAAGACACACCAAGATGTGGGTCATGGCCATATAGCAACTGAACCGGAAGGAATTGTCCCCTTGATAAAGAAAACCCCAGTGCATTTCCAATCTCTTTGAACACCTCTTGTGACTAGAGAATCAAGGGCAGGTTGGGGTGTCTAACACAAATTGGCACTAGCTCTAATTTCTTGGATGTGTCAAAATTGATCTCTTATTTCTAGAAAAAGAGCTTGAGATCCTCAGCTTCATCTTGAATGAAGGTTTTTTTTGGCATCGTTCCTGATTTTGTAATCCATACCATCCACCCTTTTGTTAATATCAAGCTTTGAGGTTCATAGCTAATAATTTTGGGAAAATCGTCAATTGTCTAGCTTTTTAACATTCTTGGCAACATTCTTTTGCTTGCAAAACATCCCACCATGACCAAATCCTCCATTTCCATAATTTCATGTAGCATAATCTCTTCCCTTATTTTTATATTGGTTTCAGTTATTTTTCTTTTGACACATTTTCAGTTCTTCCTAGGCTTCCCCACACATCACACTCTGGTCCTCTTAGAGATGTTATCCACATTCTTCTCTGGTGCAATGTCGCACATAAGATCTCCTGAGAGAAATCTTGTAATAAACCTGCCATTTATGTGTGTAGCTAATTCAGTTTCCGAGGGCAATCCAAATTGACTTCTCATTCCCAATTGAGTGTTGACCTCCTTCTTGATTTGGGTGGAGTTTGATGTCGTGTAGGGATAATGATTTGTCTCCTCTGCATCCTCAGAAAGGGAGTGAATGAGCAGATCCTCCTCCAATCCAAATCTGTGCAATCCTTTAGGTGCCCTTGTGCCAAAATCATTCAACAAACTTGTGCACATAGGTGGCAAATCCACAGTCCCATCAGATGTCCACTGCCTTTGGATTCCAATATCCTTAATGATGGATTCCAAAACTTCCAATGCTTCTTCCTCCAATGGCTTTGTTTCAGCTCACTTGGAGAGAAATTGGGAGAGGGCAGGGTTCCTACCTGAGGTCTTTGGTGATGTCCTGGTATCACTCAGAGGGGTTTTCTGTGTAATCCAGATGTTCCTCCTCTGTAATCCTGGATCTAGACATCGAATTTATTGGGGTTTTTGTCTGCTTCAGGGCCTGCAGCTTTAACCTCTGATGCCTACTCCTAGCCGCAGAGCTCATTTCTCACTTTAGAAATACAATGGTGTACAAATACATAACTTTGGTAAATAATTGATATAATGAAATCCTTTATGCATGCAGGCATGCCAGAGGCTGTTTATATAGGTGGTGTGGTGGGTGCGGAAGCTATTGTGTAGATACATATTACAGATGTAGATAGTGTAGATATTACTCCTTTTTCTGGAAGTATAAATGAGTAGCATATAAATATTTAAAATTTTATCTTTTCTTGAATTTGTAATTCAGTAGCTGTCTGAGAGCTGTCCATTAGAGTGAGTAATGATTTTTTTTATGCAGGTTGAGAAAGGTGATATGGTGACCTTTTTGGATGTGATTGACACCTGTAACTCTTGCATTCAGTGCCTGGTATGTAAGCCTGTTCTCCAGAAAAATCCTCATGCAGTTCTACAATAGGCACTCAAATACAATGAATTTTGATACTCTAAGTCTGACCACAATCAGTCCAACTAGTTAATGTCTGTTTATTTTTTCATTTTTTGTTCAGCTGCAACCTTATGGCATTTTGCTTTTATCTGTGACTTACCAACAGGTGGATAAACAATCCACTCGGTGTCCTAAAAGAAGAGTTATGGGGATTACTTGCAAAGCAGACCATACAAGCATTAGAGGGCTTCTTGGTGGCTGGACAAAATATATTTATCTTCCACCAAATACCAAAATAATCCGACTCCCAAGTACTCTCCCTCCACAAGTTTTCATGGCAGGAGGTTGTGGGTAATTTTTCCTGCACATTTTTCATTTGAGGTTCGACTTATCTTTTACATCCTTTATAATATCTAGGTCATTGTAAATCCAAAACTGAACTGGATGGTTATAAGCATTTTCTAGTCATTTCTAGTTGACACTTATTCCACTTTGGTTTATATCCCTTTCTCCTATTGGATAATTTTCTCGGCCTTCTCCAGCACGATGCATTTGTTAATATAATTTGTCACTGAACTATACTGCCACTTTTTAAATGGAGCTTATATTCATGTGTACTTGTGTTTTAATTCCGCTCAAACCTTGGTTCTTGTAGGCTCCCTACAGCGATGCATGCAGTTGACAGGGCAAATATACGTCTAATGGACCGTGTAATCATACAAGGTTCTGGACCTGTTGGGTTATTAGCTGCAGTGCTGGCACAAGCTAGTGGGGCTCTTCAGGTGAAAGACTAGTTTGGACTTTACTCATCTATTTGCGATAAATATCCATGCTTTAAAAATTAATATATGCATTATGATAGAACAATATATGAAATTATGGGGGACATAATTGCAGTTGGAGATGCTTATCCATAGTTATGATGCAAAAACTGCAATATTAGTAAAGATCCACTATGCAATCTCATAAATATTAAGATGGTTGCAGTAAAGCACTGCCCTTGTGAGGGTAGATTATTTGATTTTTTCAATTTGAAGGGACAAAGCTATAGCAGATGGATACATATACCCGAGAACGATATTGCATGATCTTGGTCATAAACTCGTAGCCCACTCAAGTTTATTCCCCATTTGAAAACTTCATTTATCATGAAATGTACAAAGATCTGCGTAACCTTACTAAAAGATAATAATGTTATTGTAGCCTAAGCTTTGCTTTCCTCTGGAAATGGGTATATGATGCAGGCTTCTCACTAACATTGACTCAGAAACCAGCATATTGTTTCAAGCCAGAACCTTCTACAGAAAGCAGTCAAGCTATAAACAATTTTGTCAATTTCTCATAGAAACTAGATTGATCGATACATTATAAGATTAACTTACAACCCTGAAATAACAGATAAACAATGACATGAATTTCAACTCTAAATATGCACATTATATGTTGAATTATAAATAAAAGATTTACTTGATTAAGGTGTCAATATGTAGTGTGTCAGCTCAACATGCATATTATGCCGCAAAGTTTCTGGAGGAATTTGAGGAATCATTTAGGTTGCTTCGTTTCCCAAAGAGGATGATGATTATGGTTAATCCTGTTGTAAATATATTGTTCAGAAAAATATGAAGATGAGCCAAGTCAATTCTTTCCTATGCCTTGAATTTCTCTCTTTGAAGACTTACTTTATAATAAAGGAACAGATGAGTAAAGATATTGTTTTCAGGATGTAAATTTCAGCCTTCTTGTTTCTATGACTTCTTTTCCTTCCTTTGTTATCTACCTGTTAGCACTAATTTTTATGCCCTTAGAGCTGATATAAACTTTAAAATCAGCGAACATATAGGAAAACCTGACCTATGGGTCACTGGCAAATCTTCTACGTTTGGACTTGTGCTTGCCAACCTCAGGGGGGTGTCCCCCTAATGTTTGTTCCTGCTGTTTTAACCTGTAATTCTGCAATAAAACATTTGAAAAACAGCAAGGTAAATGCTGTTTGATCAGCAAGTTAGTGGCCAAACAAGTATGTAAAACTTCATATATTAAAGTCCTTCACAAATCAGCCTGTTATGTAGAAAAGTAATACAAGAAGAAAGTGTATCTAAGTGGCTAATTGCCCAAATAAATCACTGAAAACTCTCAATAATTTGCACAATATAACATTGAATCAAGCAAACCAGATTGAGTGGATCAAAATTGACTTATTCCATGAGAGGCAGAAGGTTGGCTGCACCAAGATGACTATCACAGAACTTGAATACAATGATACCCAGCCACAGAGTAATAAGAGCCAGAAAAGAGAGAGAGAGAAGAAAGCATGGCTGCTTTCTCTTACTCAGGACAACTCAAGTTGAAAGGCTGGCTTTCCACTTAAATAGTTTTTTCCTTTGCAATTATGGCAATGAGGAGGAAAAGTCAAATTCTTCCATAATTGGGCATTACTTTGCATGGTTGCATCAATTGAGCTTTGAGTGGAGAAGAAACTGAGTTAAGTGGTTCTTTCTTGAGTTAAATTGAAGCATTAGACAAAAAATAGCTCCGGGACTTATTTATCAAATTTGACTTAGCTAATTTTTGGGCAAACTTTTTCATGAAAAAAACATTCCTAATTAATTTTAGCAATTCAAGTTGGCTATTTTTCATCAAGTGAGTTGACTTGCCACAATTTTCTCATTAACTATAATTTGACTTGGCTTTTTTTCCCTAGGAAAAACTGTAATTTTATTAATGAAAACAAAATTACATGTCGTAGATGCTTACAATGCATTCAATCATTCCAGTCGAAACTGGTGTTCACATAGACAAAAAGTTAACTTCGAAATGGAGATGAGCATTATCCTCTTCTCCATTTCTTCTTTTCTACCTTTCTCCATTCTCCTTGGGATGGAGTGGTCGTTACAAGAGCTAGCTGGGATCCTTCATTCTTTCTTGGATTTTCCTTATCTGAATCCGAGCTATCAGATACATGATGATGTTTAGAGCCCCCTGTCTCCTTTGCTTTAGTGATGGTCTCCTGCCTCGATGTGTGTGCTGGGATTCCTAAATCTTCATGATTTACTCCCTCCTTTTCTACGTTGTCTTGTGGCTTTTGGGTTTCTTCAGTGGTAGGGTGCACTGTTTCTTCTTCATCCTCTTCTTCTTCAGGCTGTTGCTGTGGGAATTGCCATCCTTTGGGCTGCTTTCCTGGTTTCTTCTTCCTTCGAGGTACTTTCTAGTTATTAGGGCATAAGCTTTGTAAATGTCCTGTTTGCCGGCGTGATCGACATCTAAATGCCGTGTTCTCAAAATCTAGAAACTGTGTTCAGCATTGCTTGTTATGTGTGAGGAGAATACGGTCCGACAATCCTTCGCTGAGATCCACCTCCACACAAATTCTGGCAAAAGTGAAAATTCGTTCTTCGATTCTTTGTGTGTTTATCTTAATTTATCTCCCTAAGAGGTCCCCAATGCCTCCAAGCACTTTATGGTGCCAAAAATGAAGGGGGAGATTATGCAATCTAACACATACTGGCGTTCTTGATACCACCATTGTATTGGCATCGAAATCTGGGAACCATGGGGTGACAAAAAGTCCTGTAGAACCCCGAAAGCACGGGCCTTCTCGCAATACATATTCACGTTTCTCTGATGATGCAAATTTTACTATGAAAAAGCCCCTGGAGCAGAGGTGTATCTCACAATTTATTGACCAAGTTGTGAGAATCTAGTGAAAAAGATCCACTGGTTTTGGCTAGAAACCATTGAACTTGCATATAAAAACTTGTGATTCATAAGTGGTGCATAAATCAATTGTTTCTGTAATATCTACAGTCATAGCTGGTATTTGATTTAGCGACTCCACTATATAGGGACTAGGTAGATTGTGTGTTTGTTATGGTTTTGTTGATACTCCAGATTTCCCTTTTAGGATGTCTTTGAATGAAAGACCTCCATATACTGGTCCTTGATTCGATTATGATCCTTTGGGGAGACTAGATCTGAATACTCCTTCTGTTCCCTTTTGATTGCTTGGACCAGGAGAGCCTCCCCAAAGCCTCAAATTTAATATGATGTTGGATGACAGAAGAATGTTGTACTCTTGTATTCTTAGTTCATCTTTGCAAAGATTTTCCTTCGAAGATCAGGGTTTGAAAGAGAATTAGAATACCTAGAAAGTGCAAAATACTTTGCTTCAGTTGGTAGACCCTCTCTGAGGCCCGAACCCAGAATATAATTGATTTTTCCTTCTGGGGTTTTAATAAAAATTTGGAATTCTGTGTTGTTTCAGTTTAACTAGCCTTTTATTTGGGGGTCAAATTTATTCTGCTTTTTTGTGGAGGGAAATGGGGAGGGAATTTAGGAGGGAAAGTAAGGGAAATGTGAGAAAAAATGGGAGAAGATTTAGGGGGACAAGTGAGAGGAAAACTAGGAGGGAAAGTTAGATAGAAGAGAAGGAATAAAGATGAGGGGAAATAGGGGAGAATTTAGAAAAGGGAAATGCACAGGGAGAGAAAAATAAATTTGCTCAATTGCCATGTCAATTTATCTTTAGCCATGTCATTGATAACTCATACAAATCCTTGCCATTTGTGCATGCTCAATTGTTAGCATGTGTCGACCAATCAGACTGCCACCTCATTCTACTAAAATTAGACATGCCAAAAATAGGAATCCCCTTAAAAAAATAGGAAAATGTATCAACTGCCTTGAATAGATAGGGGGACCTTGCCATATATGGCACATCAAAAAATAGGTACTAGTAAAATATAAATATGTTTGCATGTCCACAATATTATACTCATTAGTCTTAGAATCTTGACGGGGAACCCAGATATGCTATCAAGATTGCTAAAATAAAAATTTCTTAGAATGAGACAAAACCACCATTGTCAGATTTAGACCTATTGCTATGCGCTGACTGCTAAAAATAGAAAGTTCTTAGATTTGGATGAAAACAACACCATTGGACTTGTTACCAACGTTGCTTGGAAGCAGGGAGTTGAAGTGGAAGCGAGAGTGGGGAGTGACAATTTTCAGAAGCTTCCATGTCGGGAGCAAATTTTATATAATATATATTTTTATACACTTTGATGTGTATATGTCAACAAAAGCATGTAGAATGATGAATTAATTATAAAAAGCATAACAACATGGATTAAACAATATACCATCAATCGTCTAGTAGTTATAATCTTCATCAACCACAGGTCCACAAGTTACAAGTTACAACATCTCAATTCTCGTGATTCATCAATCTTAAAATTTAAAAGTTTCAAAGTTCAATATATAACATTTGTCATCACTAAAGTTGTTCTTGTAACCATTACCAAACTACAACAAAGAATATCAAACATGAAATGAAACGTTTCAACTTTAATGAAGCGTCATATTCATAATTTATGAATCATTACCAATGAATTATAATTTCCAACTTCAAACTTCAAACTTAAATTGTCATATATTGTCTACAAAAAATACCATAATAAATATGAAAAAGTCAATAGTCATAAAAAGTATTGGAAACTAGGAAAGACAATTAAATTGCCGTGAGAAATTTCTAATTTCTTTTCTCGTGGTCTAGGCTATTCCCGTATAGTTGGACGGCCATTTCCAGAACCAGAAGACACATGACATCCATGTGAGGTTGCAAATGGAGATGGCGGCGAAGCCATTGCAATGTGAGCCCTGTTAGTGGATGATGGGGGTGGCATGGCTGTTGACGTTGTTGCTGTTGCTTCATCCTCATCTTTGAAAATTTCTACTTCCAATTGTTCTAAATGTAAGGCTTCATCCTCTAAATTTTCCTCCTCTGGGTTGTTGTCCCAAGTGACATATGCTCTATCATATCGAGCCCGATCACTATAATGTATCAACAACCTCAAGTTCTAGTGTACATAAACCAAGCTTTCTGCCCAATTTTCATTGATGCAATTTCTTTTGACATTGTGGATGAAGCTATAGGTGCTCCGACACCTCTTTGAAGAAGAAGTATTAACCACCTATGAAAGCACTTTCACTACCAATTTTTCCAAAGGCCCCCCGAAGCCATACATGTTCCACCACTCAATAGGATCCATTCTATCTCTATCATCAATAGCATGCAAAGAACCAAACACTCCAGTTTGACTGAAGTATTTGCTTAATTCTCCATGCAATCTGACACACTCCTCCCTATCAAGCACTGACTTGTTTAATGCAGTCATATAGCCATTTTGTACCTTTGGATATGTATGGGCTTTTCTCCTAGCCCCACCCCCAGGTGTAGGTTGGGCCAACCAAGATGGAGAGTAGTATTTTGGCGCAAGGACATACACCAAGGCATGGAGTGGAACATTAATATTATCCCACCTTTTGACCACATGTTTATGAATATGATCATACAAGATGGGATCTTTTGGTTCAACAATATCTTTTATTTGCCCTAGCATGCTATCCATCTACTCATACATGTCCCCAATCACTGGCGCATCTGTATCTGCAAAACAAATCATATTATAAATGGGATTGGTGAATTGCAAAACATTACTCACACCTGTCCAAAGATGACCATCAAGAACGATGTCCTCCACCTCTTGAAAATCTTCCCTGTCAGATGTCGTTGCAACCCTATCCTTTAATATCTGCCATGATTCACTTGATACCATGCTAGCCAATGCCTCTCTTACCTTCAAAAGGCACTTGAAGGTGAGGTAATAACTAGCAAATCTAGTCTTTGCTATCTTCAATAGCTCCAACCTTGAGTGAATATGGAAAAGGCCATGGGTATTACTATGATTGGTAATGAATCTTATCATTTTCTTGCCTTTCTTGTACAATGAACCAATCCATTTGTATTGAGGTTCCTTTATCTTAATAATATCATGCATCAAAAGGTTCATTGTGTGAACCAAACACCCAAACCAAAATATGTTGGGGTATCTATCCTCAATAATTGCTCTCGTTGCCTTACAATTAGAAGCATTATCAATGATGACTTGGATGACATTGTATGGCCCAATACTTTCAATTGTTTGAATTAATGGTTTTGTAATGTTGATGTCGGTCTTAAACTTATCTGAGTAGTCATGAGATGAAAGGAAGGCTGCACCAATAGCAAACACACCAAGAACACTTTTCAATGGCTTTCCTTTTACATTTGTCCAACCATCAGATACATTGGATACCCCATATTCATTCCAAGAATTTGTGAATTTTCCCAAAGCATTTTTTACTTTATCTTTTTCTCTGTCAAGTTCCACGGTTCTAGCTTTGTCATACCTAGGGCTCTTATATCCTTTAGGGGCATCATTGATGGTGGCAACCATTTCATGCCAAGAAGGTGAGCAAAGAACCTTGAATGGTATGCCACATGCATAGAGAAATCGGAATTTTTTTGCATCCATGTCCCTTTGTCAAGGAGTTTTGATATTGTTTTACGCCTTAGAGGGATGTTTGTACATGTGGTTGCAAATCCACTACCAGGGGTGGATGTTGATGGAGTTCTTGTAGTTGCTCTATGTGTGCTAGTGGTGTCATATTCAGCCTTTGATCTTTTTGATTGGTATTATGCTTCCTCCTCTTCCCTTATATATTTGGTTCTTTTTTGTGTTGACACATTTGCATAGGTTTTGATTCCTATTTGTTTATTCCCATCCCATGCCATTTCCCACTTAAATGCTTTCTGGCACGAGTATATGAACCTATGTAAGTAGCATTGCAATGGGGGTATACAAATTTAGTGGTTCGACCCCCTTTCCCTCCTCCAAGCCTTGTGACATATTTCCACAAGGGTGTTTGGTATACCTTGGTTTTCTCTTCGTCATCTTCACTCCCTTTATCCTCCTCCTCCTCTTCCTCTTGGTACTCCTCTTCTCCAAGTGTAATATTCTTAAGGGGAATATTCAATAAATAATAGAAACATGTACTAAGCTACAACAACAAAAATTTTCACATGCATGCACAATTAGTAAACCATATAACATGAGTAGGAATTGTGAGCCATTTTATTAATATCAATGCTAAAACTAGGTACAAATAGAGTAGAACAATGGAACCTTGGCTTGCTACTGCAAGCATGCAAAACCTAGGCGAAATGATGTGGACCTTGAACTACAAATGGCTCAAACTAGAAATTCACTTTGCCCAGAAATTTTGTTGCTTCTACTGGAGGTGAACTATAGTTTTGGCCCTCAAATTTGCTCTAAAAATTCTGCAAAATTAATTGGAGGCTCCTCGCACCCAATCCACCAAAACCTAGAAATATCTTAGGCCAATTCCAGTTGACTTGGGAAGCCTTAAAAAGTGAGAATTATCCAGCCAGTCAGTTTTGTGCCCAACTAGAGGAAATGAAAAATGGCTCAAACCTATGCACAAATAGCTAATAATTTCTTGCAAATTCTCCTCTGGAATTAGCACTTTTCCCTAGGGTCCACATAGGGTTAGCCTTCCTATCCCCTTGCCCCCACCTTGGGTCAGGCCTGGAATGATGCCCCAAAGGTTGAAGCAATTAAAAGAAAAAGAAAAAAGCATAAGTGGCCATATTTAACAGGAAATTGTACCACAAAATGCAAAGGATGGCCGGGACAAAATAATTAGCACGTGGGCAAAAGGCAATACATGAGCGCTACCCCAATCCATGGTCATCACCCTGGTTCCATAGGCCCTAGATGAACCTCCTTTATCATTCAGGAACCCATGATTGTCCCAACCCCCGGAGGGCAATGAACAACCCTACCTAAAAGGGGGTAATCATTGCTATATCTTACACATCATGCTCTTGTCCTTTGAGCCCCGAGCAGTTAATTAAAGAAAATTCATAAAAGGCAAAAGACATATAAAGAAGGGTGGAAAAATCAAGGCCAGGGCACCTCATGTACCACGATTTCTCCCTCCTACACATTACATACCCAAGTGTGGGCTTCCCCTTATCTAGCTACCCTATGCCAAATATGTGGCCCAGGATTGCCCCTCTCATTCCCTCTCCATTCCACTTATTTATCACTTGCCACCCCTATTAGAGGGATGTGCTTTGGACATACTATCCTCTTCAAGGGCTAAAACCAACTAATAAGGTACTTGGTTAACTGCCTTCGGAGCTTGGAGACACTAGCACATGCCAAAGCCAACTTCGGAAGGGCATGCCATTATGAAGTGTCCACTTTGTTATCCATGATTTGTAAACTCTTTTACCCAATTATTTCAATGACTGGTTGTACTGGAAGCCTAGGGGACGCATTGGATCTTATGCAGCATTACAGGTGGTTTCCATTTGGGTTTGGTCTCCCTATATGGGATCTTGACCCTAGAGGTCTACATTGGCACATATAGGGTGTGCATAGAGAACCATTGGACTCTACAGCAACAGAAAACACTCCACAGATCTTCATCGATGCTTAGAGACTACTAGCGATTCACTTTTGGGATGATCGTGATGTGCTTGGTACATTATGCCCAACAGACCCCCATAGGAGCCCCACACTCTTGACAGGTGTCCCAGGACTTGTACAATGTCATGGTAGCATTCATTCCACCACTCGTACCCTTGCAGAGGATCTATAGGCATCTCCAATCCATATAGAGACTTATGGGGTCATTTATGTGCCCTCAAACCGACTGCGAGCACCATAGGTCTACTACTTGGAGAACAAGGGGCCACCCCCTTGTCCATCATATTCCGAGGAATTTATTCCTTAGTATGGCACTTTAGGACATTATTAGGCCTTTGGAGGGCCCCACGACATGTACATATTATTATTTGGCCCCTTGTGAGGCTTATTTTTACACTTGTGAGCTAGTTTGGTGGGCTTGTCACCAATAGGGGTTTTATTTGCACATTATTTTATGATTAGGGGCTAATGTAGGCCCACAGGGTAATTCAAACTCCTCAGGAGGCTATATATTGATGTTAGATACATTCATTTGGATCATCACTTGACTTGGGATCTCTCTAATAATAGAGAACTTCACATTTTTTCCTTGGAGGATATTTTCTAGAGATGGATGAATTTTGACGGATGAATTTGGGTTATTTATCTTGTCTTGGAGTTTTGTCTTGTGAACGAAATGCTGGTTGGATATACTCTATAACGTTGTAAGTGAATTTTGATGTTATTATTCTGTTGCTGCATACTGCTAAAATTAGGGCTAGTAGCTACATAATCGAAATGTGGAATTGAGCATGTTTTAGCTAATTTAATGTATGGGCCAATGTTATATGAATGAAATGTCCTAGAGATTATTTGTGTTGATAAGCTTGCATCGTTTGCTTTGAAGTATAAATGCTTGAAGGTCACTTTTCTTTTCTTTCTCTCAACATTGGATGAAGGTGACTTTCTGGGCCTCCTTGACCAAGAAACCAAGTCCTTACTCATCTACCATCCTTGACTCCATATCCCCAAGTGAATTAGGCACTGGTCCCTTAAAGGGATGATCATTTAAACCCTCTTTTTACCATTTTCCCCCTTTTCCCGAAGTCTAGCCCCATTAGGTCACCTAGGGCATCAATTTCTCGGGAATTGACTTCGATCTCCTATAGGCTACTGCGTTAGTGGGTCTCCTCCCTCTCCTCCAAATTTGAGGCAATTCTAACAATGGAATCTTCGACAATCCCAAGCCCTAGCTCTAGGATCGAATTTTGCATAGGCATCCCCAAGGCTGGACCTCAATAGGATCAATTCAACCTTTTGAAGTGAATATTCTTGTTTAGTCCTTTCCCATCACCTTGTCCAGGATAGGAACATCACTGGTTGTTGCATTCCATCCCCGAACTTGGGCTGGGTCCACTTGGCCTCGTGTGGTCCCACTTCTCAGTAAAGATTATTTGTCAAGGACCATTTGGGAATCCATGTTTCCCAAGGATTATAGGGATTGAAAACCTTGTTTATAAGCCTATCCTTTCTCCCTCAACCCTCCAATCCTCACCCTTTATCCCTGGTGGACCAAGTCCCTTGCTTAAAGAGCAAGCAAGTTCCATTCTTCCCTCCATCCTTGGGAAAGGGTTTTCAGGGTCACTTCTCACCTATCTATTGACATATACTTTGCAAGTGATCCCTACACTATCGAGACTCCTCCCATCGATGAAAGTCCGTAAAGAGCAGGGAGACTTAGCTGTGGTGACAGTGAGCTAAGCCTCCACCGTTGGACTTAACCTAGCAGTTTCCCTCTTAGGAACCCTTTTAGGTCCCTTGCTGGTTTGAGTGGTAACAAGCCTTGAAGTAGATTCCCCTAAGCCTGACTAGGGAGACACTCGAAGTTCTTTGAAATGAGAGAGAGTTTTGCTTGAAACTCGAGCTAAACAACTCTGCTCCTCTTGTGCTCAACAACCTCGAAGAGAGAGTTTGATCTCCTGAATTAGATAGGCAAAAAAAATGATGTGAAATGGTGGTTTCCTTGTGCTATTTATAAGTGTTTCTCATCCTCCCTTAGTGGGTCCCTCATTCCACTAATTTGAACTCCCTTCTCTCTCTTCCCTTCTAGTAGTGCGGATTTCTCAAGGGGGGGTCAAATACCCCTTGTTGGTGGCCCCCACGTTCCACTAGCAAACCAATTATTTCTTTTTCTCTAATGTTATGGCTTCCTTTTTCCTCCACAATTTAAGTGGGGTTTCTTCAACCCACTTTTCCTAAGTTTTCATGCCAAAATATTTTCCTAATGCCAAAACTGCAAAAATGGGAATTTACTTAGCAAAATTATTTAGTTGGGACATCACAATCCTCCCCGCCTAAAGCTTGCTTGTCCTCAAGCAATTGTAATGTTGGATGTTGTAGTACCTATTCTCCCTCCCATGTGGCATCCTCCTTTGGTATGTCCTTCCACCTGACAAGAAACTCCTTGATGGTTTTGTTCCTAATCTTCCTCTCTCTCACCTCCAAAATAGCCTCTGGCACCAAAACCAAGTGTCCCTCATCATCCAAGGGTGACAACTTTGTGGCAGCTGCACCTACTGTCCCAAGGCCTTTTTCAGGCAAGATACATGGAACACGTTGTGCACTTTGCTCCCTGGTGGGAGCTCCAACTCATAAGCTACCTCTCCAACCTGCATAGTCACTTTATATGACCCATATAAACGTAGTTTGAGCTTCTTAGCTCCCTTTTGCTTCAATGTAGATTCCCTGTACAACTAGAGATGTCTCTCAACCTAGTGCTTGTTTGCATACATCTTCTATTGGTTTTTTGTTGTTTCTAAGCTGTCCTTTAGAGCCCTCAGGATCTCTTGGCTCTCCTGTATCCAATCCTTTACCCTGGGGGTTTGACTGTCTCAAAAAACCAAATCAACAAAAGATAATGTGTCATAACCATAAAGGGCACGGAAAGGTGACATACCAATGGACAAATGGTGAGTGGTGCTGTAGCAGTACTCCCCAAGCTGTAGCCACTTCACGCATGCGCGCTACTGCTCAGTCACATAGTTCCGCAAATACTCCTCCAACCATTTATTCACGATCTCTGTTTTCCCATCTGTCTAGGGGTGGTAGCTAGTACTGGGAGTGAGTTCAATACCCACCATTCTAAACAACTCTTGCCAAAATGCCCCCTAAACCTGCTACCTCGGTCATTGATGATGGTCTTGGGAAAACCATGCAGCTTGAATACCTATAGGAAGAAAATCTAACTACTTGTGAAGTTGAGGATCAGGATGGAATTACAAAAAATTGAGCAAACTTGGTCAACCTATCCACCACTACATAGATGAAATCACGCACGTGTGCAATTGGAAGACCTGTGATGAAATCCATGGAGACACTCTCCCACTTCCTCTTCGGAATTAGAAGAGGCTATAGTAGCTTAGCTAGATGTGTCTGTTCCCCCTTGTTCCTCTGGAAAATATCACACTCCTGTACATGCCTCAGAATGTCCTCCTTGAGGCCTCTCCAAGTGAAGCGCTCCCTGATAGTGCGGTATGTTTTGAAAAACCCCTGATGCTCAGCCAAGGGTGAACCATGAGCCGCCTGCAGGCTCTTCTTTCGCAACTGTGAGCCTGACACCAAATAGATCCTATCTTTGTAGGAAATCACCTCGTTCATTATTCTATACCTATCATCCCCAACAGTACCATCCAAGATATCACACGCCTGTCGATCTTTGGAGTACTCTACTAGTAATTGTGCCCTCCAATCCTGAGTGATGTCCATCAATGAGAGTGTTGTGAGACTCTTGGATAATGCATCATCCACTACATTTTGCTTGCCCTTGACATACTCTATATGAAAATCATACACTTGGATCTTACTGACCCACTTCTGCTGCCTCTCATTCAGCTCTCTCTGCTCCAAGAAGAATTGAAGACTGTTGTGATCAGTCTTCACCTTGAATCTGTTACCCACCAAACACTGTCGGAATTTTGCCAAAGCATGCATAATGGCCAACATATCCTTGTCATATATGGAATACAACCTCTAAGGACTATAGCTCTCGGCTCTCGAATGTAATTGGGTGGCCCCCTTGCATCAAAATCGTCCAAAGGCCCTCTCCAGATGCATCACACTCCAAGGTAAAGCGTTGCGAAAAATCATGTAAGGTCAAGACTGGGCAATTGCTCATCACCCTCTTGAGGGGCTCAAAAGCCTCCAGTGCCACGTCTGTCCACTCGAACACCCCTTTCTTCGTCAAGTCCATGAGGGGTGTTGCCAGCTGAGAAAACCCCTTTACTAACTACTTGTAGTAGGTACAAATACCCAGGAATCCCTGCAACTCCATCACATTCTTGGGCGTAGGCCAATCCAAAATGGCCTTGATCTTCTCCTAATGTACACACACCCCATCCTCACCGATCACATGGCCATGATACAATGTAATATCCCCAGTAATTAATTTTGCTATGTAAGTTCCAGATTTTTGCAATTTTGATGATGGAAAATTTTTGGGCATAAAACTTAGGAAAAGTGGATGAGGAGACACCACTTTAATTTTTAAGAGAAGGGAGGCTCCAAAACATTAGAAAGAATGGAAAATTTATTGGATGGTGGAATGTGGGGCCCACCTCAAGGAGGGAATTCGAACCCCTCAAGGAAATTTGATTTTGGGGAAGAGAGAGAAGAAAAGGAGGTCAAATGGGAGGGCCCACAAGGAGAGAGGATGGCAACAAGTATAAATAGAAGAGATGAGCTCCATTTTGGAGTCTTTTGCCAATTTGAAAATTGAGCCATAGTTTGCTTGAGCTGCTTAGCTAAGTCAACTCATGCTGCTTAGCACAAAGGAATTTCCAGGTAGGAATTTCCAACTCCTTTGATGAACCTTAAGTGTCACCCTAAGGGAGATCTTGCTACATTTTGGAGTTGTTCTAGAGTTGATTTCAGGGGGATTCAAATTGCTCTTTGTGTAGACTGGGCACAGTTGAGGGAAGTCAAATTACTTAGAGGAGCAACTACACTGCATGTTGGTTTCCGGGAAACTGGAGGGGCTTTGTCTGGTATTGCATGTTGGTTTCCAGGAAATTGGAGGGGCGTTGTCTAGTACTGCATATTGGTTTCCGGGAAATTGGAGGGGCTTTGTCTAGTAATTTTGCAGGGAATTTGAGGTGGTTTGCAGGGCTGGATATGAGGCCAACTTATAAGCCAAATTTTTGTCTTTAGGGACTGCACAAAGGTTTACTGGTTGGGATTGTGCAGGCACTTGGGGAGTAAATTTATTGTGGCATGGAGGCAGAAGAAATTGGGGCTAAAATTGGTGGAATTTCGGAGGTGAATTTGGGAGGAAATTTTAGGGAGTTTGGTGCCTATTTTGCAGTGACATTTCTAGGGGAGCGAATTTCTAGCTATAGGAGGAACTCACATTTCTTGAGGGGTCCCGGGGTTTGGTGGAAGGAGCCCAAACCCTTTCTAGGTTTTTGTGGGTCTATTGAGAGGAGGCTGCAGTTAAATTCGCAGAATTTTCTGAGCATTATAGAGGATCGAAATACCTATTTCTTTCCATCCAGAAGCAACAAAAAACTTCATAGTAGGGCATAGTTTTTGTGGGGAGAGATACTGACACTTTGAGCCAACTTTGGCTCTTGGATTTTGCCTTAATCTTGTAGTAGCAAGCCCAAGTTCTTTTACTCTCATTATTGTACCATATTTCCTATTATTAATACAATGACTCAGAGTTTGGTTCATATTTCTGGTGTTTAATATTTGTATTTGTGGTGTGTTTCAGAATTTTATAGTTGTAATTAGTTCATTGTTTCTGTTATTTACTATATTTTTCCTATCAGGAATATTACAGTGGTATCAGAGCAGTGATCTGGCCAGCTATGGGAAAAACCCTTTTCTATGATCCTAGAAGACAAGCATAATATACCATATCGGAAGCATAAATACAAGAGTAGAGAAAGGAAATTGCAGATTAGCCTTGATCCGAAGATTTCTGAATAGAAAGTGGAAGAAATAAACATGGGGGACACTAGCAAGGAGGACACAACCTTCCAAAGTCTCTTGAAGGCTTGGAATGATCTAGCAAAGGAGTAGAAGGAAATGTTGGAGGAGATGAAATGCTGGAAGAAATGCTAGCACACACACGTAAAAACAACACAATTATTTTTGGACAAAAGTCCCCAGAAAAACCCAAGTTGGGAAAACCAGTGCAGCAGATGAGGGTTTTAATATTAAGCAACAATGAAATAATCCGAGTACAATTTGGATGCCCAAAACTGGCAATCCACAATAAGAAAATCTGGGCAAAATACTGAAGGGAATTTCCCTTCTCCCACGGGCAATCTCTGGCACGACTTGCCTTCAGAAAACTCGGACTCCAAACCCTAGCGTGAGTCTCTCCTGCGCTGTTTGCCGCACACGTGGCTCGAAACTGCCACTGATGAAGTCGTTTTGCCTCTAGCTGCTGAGGGAATCGTCTCTTCTGCTTTCTAGAACCTTTGCAACCTCTGCCCGACCTTTGGAACTGAGAACGATTTTTACACACCAGCAAATCAATCTGCCTGTTGAAGCTACTGCATAGAGCCTATGCGCTGCCTCTCTGGGATAACTCAACCCTCTTGCTGCTGCCTCTCATCTGAAAATCTTTCCTTTGGATCACTGTCTCTGCCCCTCTCACATTGCTTTAATCTCGAGCTCTGTCTTCGACAACTGACTACTACTACTCTGGAAATCAATCTACTCAGAAATCAAACCTCACAAGTGTCTTCTCCATCACCACATCGACTTCCTCTTATAACCCACTGTTGGAGCACCAATGATCAATGGCTAGGATCATCTCTGGATCGATCCATGTGAGTTTCTAGATGATTCTCGCCTTGACTTAATTAATACTGATTAATTAACCAATATTAATTAAGTCAAGGCGAGAATCATCTAGAAACTCACACAGATCGATCCAGAGATGATCGTAGACATTGATTAAGTTTTAATCTTGGTCGTTGGTGCTCCAATAGTGGATTATAAGAGGAAGTTGATGTGGTGATGGAGAAGACACTTGTGAGGTTCGATTTATGAGCAGATTGATTTCTAGAGTAGTAGCAGTCAGTTGTCGAAGAGAGCTAGATATTGAAGCAGTGTGAGAGGGGCAGAGATAGTGATCCAGAGGAAAGATTTCCAGATGAGAGGCAACAACAAGAGGGTTGAGTTATCCCAAAAAACTGATTAATAATCTAATTAAGTCATTTCTAGGTGGAATTTCCAGAAACGATTTATGGGTTTTGGAGATCTCATGCATTCTAGCCTCTCCACCAGATTTCAAGGCTAGAACACATTCGATGCTGCAAAAATTAACACTCCCTCTTAGCGAGGAATGTGTTCTAGTGCTATTGCACACCCTGTAGCAACACCCTGTCTCTGTATCATCTCCTGTCACGCTGCTGATGTTTGGCCATACTGCTCATCGACCGCTGCGCAACTCTGATATACGTTGCATCTGTGCTGTTGCTGACACTGCCATACTGCTGCCAACACTACATTTGCATTGCAACTCCCTCTCATCTGTTTCTGCTGCAACTGCAACATATGCAACTGAAAAACATCCAAAATACTGAATCTACTGTGATCAATATAATGCATCTATCACCCGAGTCTCTGGTTGCTGCTAGTATCTGCAATGTCACTGAAGAATTTCGTTGCTGTTGACTCTGCACTATGCCAACTGTATTGCTGCCAACTCTGCATTGCGCTCCCCAGCATCTGACTACTACTAGTCTCTGCAACTGTCACAGTGGCATTTGACTGCATCAACTGTCACTAATCCATCTTGCTATTGAAAACTGTGGGCCACCGTAGCAAGGTATTGATCCATGAGGTGGAATCCTCATGGATCCTGCCTAATCTCTGTAGCTCTCTGGGGCTACAACACCAAATCTCCTCACCTCATTCTTGGAGGTATATCAGCAAACATGGCGAATTCTTCCTCCAACCTGGAGGAAAGCCTATGAATCTTTGTTGAGGCTGCTTGTTGGCCTTGCTTCTCCTCCTTATCCTTCTTCTTGAGAGGACACTGGGTACTATAGTGACCAAGCTCACCACATTTGAAGCACTTGACCTTCGACAGGTCCTTCATCTTCTTCCTCTGTTCCCCCTGTCTCTGACTGGGACCTTCGATGCGAGGGCCACATTCCCCTCCTCCTTCACCTGCTTGAATCCGCTGCTGCTGCCACTGATGGAGCTCTTCAATAGAGCTTGTCTCAACTCCTCTTGTTACAAATCGGCCCACATTCTGTCCCACCTCGACAAGGTATCTCTACCCAAGATACTTTTGACGAATATCTGCCACTCCTCTAGACACTGTTGAGTGCCAATCGCCTATCTCTGTGGGTTGAGGCGTTGCCCCAACAACTGCAAGCTGGTCCCGTATCTCCAGAATCTTAGTAAGGAAGGGGTCTATGCCTTCTCCCTTCTGCATCCTGACACACCTCAGCTTCTCTTCTAGGTACATATTCTGTTGCTCGGAAGTACCCTGGTACAACGTAGAGAGAGCATCCCACATCTCTTTGGCAGTATCTTTGCCAGCTATGTGTGAAACCACATGGTCTCGGACTCCATCTAGGATCAAATGTTTTGCCTGTGCCATCTCCTTTCTGTACTCCTTTAGCTGATTTGCATCCTGGGGAATTGCTACCATTGCATCGATATACATTTTTAGGCCAAACTCATCTAGAAGGAAGAACATCTTTGCCTTCCATATGACATAGTTGGAAGCCCCATCCAACCTGTCCTGATCAGGAAGCCCAACAGTGGCCATCTCAACAAAATGTCGAAAACCTCCTCTTTCCTTCTGCTCAGTTACTGCTCAGCTATTCGCACACGCTTTTGGAGTGAGAAGAACTGCTCACAATGACTGTTGATTTGCAAGGAAAAATCAAACTTCTTGAGACTAGAAGTTCCCTGAGGAAAATTTTCCCTTAGTGTGTGCTCTTCTTCCTTCCACCTGATGTTGGCTCTGCTCTAGCAAACTGCTGCAAAAACCACTACATCTAGCTAGAGATCTGCTCAACGAAAAATTTGAGCTGCTCCCTCTGCCTCTAGAATCACTTGATCTGGAAAGATATAATTTTTCTGCCCCTAACTTAGAAAAATCGAACCTCCACAAGTAATTTGGCCTCCTGGCAGAATAACTGCGCTGCCCTTGGGAATTTTGGCCTGCTGCCCACAATGAGTAGCGAAATTCCTTCTCTCTTCGCCTCTGAGCTCTCCGGTTGATCAACTGCGCTCCGATATACCATGTGAAAATTACAAACTAGAATCCTATTGCAACAACTGGAAATTATTCTCCTAATTGTTAATTTAATTTAACAATTTACTTACTGTTTTCTACAACAAATACTTAATAAATCACACTGCAATCTACACAAATAAAACTGCGAAAGAATAAATGCTAGAAGAAATGCTAGCACACATAAATAAAAATTACACAGTTATTTTTGGACAAAAGTCCTCGGAAAACCCAACTTTGGAAAATCAGTGCAGGAGATGAGGGTTTTAATATTAAGCAACAGTGAAATAATATGAGTAAAATCATGATGCCTGAAATTGGCAATCCAAAACAAGAAAATATGGGCAAAATATTGAAGGGAATTTCCCTTCTCCCAGAAGCAATTTTTGGCACGACTTGCCTTCAGAAAATTCGGCCTCCAAACCCCAACGTGAGCCTCTCCTGCACTGTCTCTGTGTTGTCCGCCACATGTGTGGCTTGCCATTTATGAAGTCGTTCTGCCTCTGGCTGCTGAGAGAATCGTCTCTCCGACCTTTTGGAACCTTTGCTGGGCCTCTGGAACTGAGAACGTTTTTTCCTCACCAACAAATCGATCTGCCTGCTGAAGCTACTGTGCAGAGCGTCTGCGCTACCTCTCTGGGATAACTCGACCCTCTTGTTGCTACCACGCTGGGATAACTCGGCCCTCTTGCTGCTGCCTCTTCGAATCTGGAAATCTTTCCTCCGAATCACTGTCTCCGCCCCTCTCACACTACTTCAATCTCTAGCTCTCTCTCCGACAACTGAATGCTGCTACTCTGGAAATCAATCTGCTCAAAAATCGAACCTCACAAGTGTCTTCTCCATCACCACATCGATTTTCTCTTATAATCCACTGTTGGAGCGCCAACGACCAAGATTAAAACTTAATCAATGGCCAGGATCATCTTCGGATAGATCCGTGTGAGTTTCGAGATGATTCTTGCCTTGACTTAATTAATACTAATTAATTAACCATATTCCCTAAATTTGGACTTAGGAAATATTTAAAAACTGGTTAATAATCTAATTAAGTCATTTCTAGGAGGAATTTCTAGAAACGATTTATGGGTTTTGGAGATCTCATTTATTCTAGCCTCTCCACCAAATTTCAAGGCCAGAACACATTTGATGCTACAAAAACTAACAAAAGCCACCCTCACTTTATAGTGGACCACCCAGATCTACCATGCCCACATTCTTGACTACAGGGACTGGAGGACAACAAATATGGATGGTATGCCCTTAGGGGACTATTTTCGTGAGTATCAGTCCATCATGGAAGAGTTTTGAGTTGCTCTAACTTTTAAGGATTTTTGCCAGCTCAAGCATGGCATTAAAGGCAAGGGATCTAATGTGACAGCTACGGAGGGCACTGATTTGTAGCACCTAGTTGGGAGGTTGTTCCTTCCTACTTTTGATGGCTCTTCCAAGAGCACTGCTAGGGTATGGGTTGAGAAATTCGACACATATTTTCAACTTAACCAGATGACAGAGGTGGAAGCAATAAAAATTGCTACCTTGCACTTGGGAGGGGAAGCTCATGATTGGTGGTTCCATGGGCTATCTACGTTGGGGCATGCTAGTGTGATCTCTTATGAGGATATTACGTGGAGGGTGATGGAGTGTTTTGACCCGAGGGACCTTGAAGTACACTTCTGAGAGTTGACCCAGCTCAAGCAGACAAGCAACCCAGAGCATTACGTAGCAGAGTTCTCAAGACTGTCAGTGATGGTGCCAGATTTGTCAGAGGCCAGGAGAGTCTCTTTATTTGTAGAGGGTCTAGCTGAGCCTTTACGTGGGTTAGTGAGGTCGAATATCCCTAGGCTTTAGGATGTAGTGGGCAGAACCCAGGATCTGCAAGATGCAATCCCCAAGACTAGAGTACCAGTACCCACTAGACCTGCTTTCACACAGAGAGGTAGAGATACCAGATCTCCACCACAGAGGGAGATGTTAGGGCGTGGGCAGTTGGATGATGAGACTAGGGGAGACCTCCTTGGGCACCGGGGCATAGGTGCACCAAGGGCAAGGCCCACTACATAGAGGTATTTTCAGACAATGAACCAAAGGATGAGGCTGAGCCGGAGGCAGGTGGGGGCGATTGTGAGCCACTGGGTATAGGAGGAGGAGGTCCAACCCTTCCTATTGGAGGGGTTATTGCTTCACTGAGAGGAGTTCTGAATTATTTGACACTTAGGATCAGAGGCACCGTGCAGGGGTAGCGTGTGTCTATGTTAGTGGATAGTGGGCCTACCCACAATTTCATTGATGCACAGATGGTGCAGAGGAGGGGTTTGCACATAGAGGGCTTTGAGGGGTTTCAGTGCTGGTGCCAGGGGACAAGACTATGCATTGTACTTGCTACATTCCAGTTTGATAGTGACCATGGGAAACTACTCGGTGACAAATCATTTCTTTACGGTTGATGTACTAGACACCAATGTGGTGATGGGTGTCTAATGGCTCTATTCCATAGGGACAATCATTACTGATTTGAGGAAGTTGGAAATGAAGTTTATTGGGCTAGATGGGAAGCTCATGGCGTTGACAGGCATGCATTCATACCCGCCACAAGAGGTATCATCCCATCGGATGGGAGGCTGATATACAGAGAGGAGATATAGAGTGGGCTGTGGAGCTTAGGATTTCAGAGGCAAGCACTCAGGCACAACAACTGCACCCAGATATTCTTGCACTTTTGGAGAGGCACCAGGCAGTATTCGGGGACATTCCTCTAGGTCGTCCACTAGATAAGGGGTTTGAGCACACGATAGAGTTGGTGGAGGGGGTGCACACAGTTATCACTACCCCATACAGGTGATAAGTTGGAGCTAAAATTGGTGGAATTTCAGAGGTGAATTTGGGAGGAAATTTTAGGGAGTTTGGTGCCTATTTTGAAGTGACATTTCCAGGGGAGCGAATTTCTAGCTGTAGGAGGAACTTGCATTTCTTGAGGGGTCCCGAGGTTGGGTGGAAGGGGCCCAAACCCTTTCTAGGTTTTTGTGGGTCTATTGAGAGGAGGTTGCAATTAAATTTCCAGAATTTTCTGAGCATTTTAGAGGGTTGAAACACCTATTCCTTTCCATCTAGAAGCAACAAAAAACTTCATAGCAGGGCACAATTTTTGTGGGGAGAGCTACCAACACTTTGAGCCAACTTTGACACATGGGTTTTGCCTTAAGCTTGCACTATCAAGCCCAGGTTCTTTTACTCTCATTGTTGTGCCATATTTCCTATTATTAATACAATGGCTCAGAGTTTGGTTCATATTTATGGTGTTTAATATCTATGCTTGTGTGTTTCAAAATTTTATAGTTGTAATTAGTTCATTGTTTCTATTATTTACTGCATTTTTCCTATTAGGAATATTACATACAACATCTCCGTAAGTCCAAACTCAGACTTGGACATCTTGGCGTATAACTGCTGCTCTAGGATATGTAGCACCTCTTCCAAGTGCCGCAGGTGCTCCTCCCAAGTCTTGCTGTACATCAAAATGTCATCAAAGAACACCAACACAAATTTGCGTAGCCGCTTGCGGAACACATGGTTCATGCAAGACTAGAAATTTGCTGGTGCATTGGTTAGCCCAAAGGGCATCACCAAGAACTCAAAGTGCCCATAGTGGCACCAGAATGCAGTCTTCAGGATATCCTACTCTCTCACCCAAATTTGATGGTATCTAAAACACAAGTCTATGTTAGAGAAGTATTTATCCCCTCTAGGTTCGTCCATCAACTCATCAATGCGTGGAATCGGGTACTGGTTCTTTAGCGTCTTCTTGTTGAGGGCCCCGTAGTCAATGCACATGCAAATTGTCCCATTCTTCTTCTTTACTAGCACAACTGAAGAAGCAAAGGGATTGGAGCTGAGCCTAATGTGCCCCAATACCAACAACTCTTGAATAACCCTCTCAATCTCATCCTAGTATGCCTTGGGATGCCTATATGGAGTGGTAATGACTGCATGCACCCCCTCATCCAACTCTATGGTGTGCTCAAAGACTATCCAGTGGACAACCTGGAGGAATGTCTCCGAACACTGCGTGATGCTTTTCTAATAGTGCCAAAATATCTGGGTGTGGCTGTTGCTCACGCTTCCCCAACTCTGAAATACACAACTCTAGTGCCCACGTTGTGTCTCCATGTCTCAAATCAACCTCCATCCTGTGAGCTGACACAGTCTGTGGTGGGTTCAAATGCATGCCTCTAAGTACTACTAGCATCCTGTATGGCCCTGCGAACTCCATCTCCAGTTTCTTCCAATCGGTAGTGACACGCCCTAGAGAATATAGCCATTGGACACCAATCACCACATTGGTGTCTGACACATCAACAACAAACAAATGATTTGTCATGGAGTAGTTCCCCATGGTCAGGGTCAAACTGGGAACATATCTCATGTATTACATGGTCCTGTCTCCTGGCACCAACACTGAGAACCCCTCAAAAGCCTCTGTGTGTATACCTCTACGCTCCACCATTTGTGCATCAATGAAATTGTGGGTAGCCCCACTGTCCACCAACACCGACACTCGCTGCCCCTGCACTGTGCCCTTGATCCTCAATGTCAAATACTTTGGAACTCCCGGAAGTGAAGCGATAACTCCTCTAGTGGGTAGTGGTGGGCCTCCTCTAGGAGGGGGCGATGGTCCTCCTCCTCCCATAGCCTGTGGCCCGCAATCCCCTCCAAATGTCTCCTTCTCACCCTCATCTTCCGACTCACTGTTTGAGAACACCTCTATGTAATGGGCCTTGCTTTTTGTGCACCTGTGCCCTGGTGCCCATGGCTCCTAGCACGTAAAGCATAACTTCCTCCTTTGGAGGTCTCTCCTAGTCTCGTCATCCAACTGTCGTTGCCCCATTCACTCGTTCTGTGGAGGTCTAATGTCCTTACCTTTCTGAGGAAATGTAAGCCTGAGAGGTACTAGTGTCGTGGCCTTTGGAACTGCATCAAGCATGTCCCTGGTCCAGTTAATGGCATCTTGCAACGACACAAGCCTGTAAGCTCTCACCCAACCATGTAGTGGCTCTACCAGCGCCTCAATGAACAACATGATCAACCTCGTCTCTGAGATGTCAAAGACCATAATGACTAGTCTCTAGAACTCTACCATATATGCCTCGCCACTGCTTGTCTGCTTCAGGTTGGCCAACTCCCTGAAGTGTAACTAGAGGTCCTTCCTGTCAAATCTCTCCACCAGCCTCCTTGTAAACTCGGTGCAAGATGTAATAGAAGCATGCCCCAATGTGACCAACCGGTGGTACCACCACTCCTCCACACCTTTGTCTAGGTGTAGGGTGGCAAATATGATCGCATCTATCACCCACATGGGATTCAGATGAAGGTATGTATCTAGCTTTTGAATCCATGCCCTAGCTAAACTCCTAGCTAATCCATCAAAGCTGGGAAATATCACCTCCCCTGCCAACTTTTGAGTGTCTGTGTTTTGATGTTGTTGTCCTCCTTTGAAAGGTGTTCTTGGCCCAGGTCTGTACTTCTCCTTTATGTGGCAGTAGTCACCAAAGGACAGGATCCTCCTGACCCTTGGGTCCAATGCCTCATACTCATCAACTCCATCAGTGAAAGATCTCATCAGCTCAACAAATGCGTCTAGCTCCCTCTCCCTATCTGGCTCCTCCAAGAAGTGAGGCATTGTGGGTCTCATATTCTGGCCATAAGTGTGGGTGCTCAACTATTGGTTTGTGTGTGCATGCACATGACTCCCCTCTCCTGTCCGAGACCCACCTTCTCCATCATTGGCCCCTCCTTGTATGTTCTACAATTGTAGAACCAACATCTGTCACATCATGTCTATAACCTGTTGATTTTGCCTCATCATCTACTGGTTCGACCTCACCAACTCTTCCAGCAATGGATCTCACCCATTCTGCCTAGGTTGCTCGTTGCCCCCCTAGTCCTACATGCATTCTCTAGTGTTATCAAGCTCTGTGTCTGAAAAATGGTTAAGCTCTTCTTCTCTACCACAATCTCTTACTTTATCTCTGTGTGTTGTTTTTCCATGATACTGTAGTCTAGGGTAGAATCTTAAATTATTGATGTTACCAATCCAAGTATCACAACAAGACTACTTTGCACAGTGGAATATTATATATCAGTAAATCTACAAGTGCACAAAATATACACAACTTTTTACAAATTTATACAACAACCCAACTTCATTATATTAATCAAACTGATAATACAACAGTTTAGGGCTCCCGTACCAAGGATAAGGCATTGATGAGTGAACTCATTGACAGTGAGGCTTCCAGCTATCGGGAAACTGCACAACACTAGGTCTGGCAGGTTGTAATGGTGAAGGAGTACAACTATATCATGCAGAACGATGTTTGGGAGGTGGTTCCTAGACCATTGGACAGAGAAATGATTGATTCTGCTGGATCTATAAGATCAAGCATGCTGCAGATGGCAGTATAGAAAAGTTCAAGGCAAGGTTCTTAGCCAAGGGGTCCTCTCAAAAGGAGGGAAGAGATTATGCGGAGACTTTTGCTCCTGTGACCAAGTATACTTCCATTAGGGACGTGATCTCACTTGCATCACAAATGGGATGGCAGATCCATGAGATGGATGTCAAGATGGCATTCTTGAACAAAGTTATAAAAGAGGAGGTGTACATCGAATAGCCAAAGGGTTTTGAGACCCATGGGAGGGAGGCCCATGCCTGTAGGTTGAAGAGAGTGCTATATGAACTCAAGCAAGCTGCCAAAGCATGGTATGGTCGGATTGACAACTACTTGCAGGAAATGAGCTTCGTGAAGACTGAGGTAGATTCAAACCTCTACCATCATATGGTTAGAGGTGAGCCACTCATTCTCATGTTATATGTGGATGATCTATTTTTTATGGGGTCACCAAGCCTCATAGAGGACTGCGATAGGGACTTAGCAGCAGAGTTCGAGATGAAGGATTTAGGGTTCATGCATTATTTTCTAGGTCTAGAGGCGTGGTAGACAAATGGGGGGGTTTTCCTCGGTCAAGGGAGATATGCTATGGAGATCTTGAAGAAATTCAGGATGTTGGACTGTAGACCCATGTCTATGCTTATGATAACCAATTGAAAGAAGTTTGATGCATCAAAGCAGGTGGCAATGGATCCCACCTTGTATAGACAACTTATTGGCTCTCTCATGGATCTGGTTAACACAAGGCGAAACATTTGCTTTGCGGTCAACACTCTTAGTCAGTTCATGATGGAGCCAAAAAGAGTGCATTGGACAACAACAAAGCAAGTGTTGTGATATCCATGAGGTACAATTGAGTATGGGTTGAGATATTCTCAGGGTGATGGTGTCAATTTGATGGGATATATTGATGCAGACTGGGCAGGTAATGCAGTGGACAAGGAAAGCACTTCAGGGTGTGCTTTAGTATGGGATAAGGGATTGTCTCTTGGTATAGCAGGAAGAAGAACTCAATTGCATTAAGTTTTGCAGAGGTAGAATACGTGGCAACAAGCATGGCTACATGTGAAGCCATATGGCTTCGAAAGCTGCTAATGGCATTGTTTGGTCAAAGGATGGAGTCGACTAGTATCTATTGTGATAATCAGAGTTGCGTCAAGTTATCTAAGAATCTAGTGCTTCATGATAAATCGAAGCACATTGGCATCAGATACCATTTCATCAGGGATTGTGTATAGCGTGGATCTGTTCAACTACAGTATGTTCCCACAAATCAACAGATTGCAGACATTCCGATGAAGGCCTTGAGTAAAGGAAAGTTTGTTTTCTGCAAGGATAAGTTGGGCGTTGTGGAGAACACCTTCATTGCTAAGAGGAAGTGTTAGATTTTGTAGCTCAGACATGTGTTCTAGACTTGATAGGTGTCATTAAGGCTAAGAACATGGAGGAATTAATTATCTCCAAACCCATGTAATTTTTCCTAATTGAAATATATTAATTATGACAATTAGTGATTTTAAAAATATTTCCCTAGTCTAAACTTAGGAAAAATGGATAATTAATTGACATTTATTGGGATAAGAATAAGATCGTTTTTCCTCTAGAAGCTTGTATAAAGTTTCCAAGTTGATCTTAGCGATCAATTGGATCAAGTTAACTTCTAATCATGGCCATTCATTTGTGAATGAGAGATTATAAAGGGAAGTTGATGGGAAGCTTTGGAGATATATCGAGTGGGGGATTTTTCAGAGATTCCAAGACAGTTTCAGTAGTAGTGATTGGGAAGAAATTGTCGAAGTTTATTCTTCATAGAGTTTCCAGTTTCTTAGTGATAGAAGGAAGTCGAATTATTTCTGCAGATGGAGGTCGAATTTGCTAGTTCGAGTTTTGCCAGTTTACTAGTGCAATTTGCCAGAGCAAATTCCTAGAGGTAGTGTGAGCTGTCGGGAAAGCCAGATTAAGATTTCCAGTGGCGGTGCAAATTGCAGGAAGAGCAATGCGATTATAGGAAAAGGTCGTGCGAATTGTAGGAAAGGTAGATCGAATTTCTGGAGGCTGCTACATTGCTAGTATGAATTGTTGGAGGGTTCCAGTGCGAGTTTCAGAGGAGGTGCGAATCGCAAGAAAGGGCCAAGCAAGGAAAATTTCAAGGATGGAAGTTTATCTTAAAATTTAGAAACCTTGGTGAATCTTATTAGTCCCTAATATGCAAATTATGAAATGTTTGATGATATTTTTGTAAAAATATTTAAATTTATAATGATTTTATATTAGTCTATATAAAATTTTGGCGAATTTTAAGGTACAAAAATTTTGTACTGTAAAATTTGGGCGAATCATTTTTAGAAAAAAAGGAAATTTGCGAATATTGTTTTTGGAAAAAACATGAAAATTAGTCCACCTACGAATATTAGCCCCTAAAATTTTTCATGGGGCCAAGTTAATTTGCAGAGGGAGATAACGAAGTTTCCCAGATCAATTTGTTCAAAAGTGATGATAAAAATATTGTCGGAGCTTAGCCATTGTCAGGAAAGCAGTTGTAATTTCTCAATAGTAGTTTTTTCTGAAGATAATAATAAAAGCCCTCAGATCTGAACATTGGTTTGCCCCATATTGCGGTTTTTCCAGGGATCTTTTGTCAAAAAATACTGGTGTAAATTGTGTGATTGGTTTCTCGAATATTTCCTGTAATTTTACTTATGTGATTGGTGTTGTTCATGTTATTATTCATTACTTCTCACAGAAGAATTAATTTGTCGTGAATAAGTAACAAGAAATAATTCACTGGGTTAATAGCACATTCTGGGTAGCCAGAAAGTTCACACAGAAGTTGATTGAGAAAAGCAGAAGCCCATGGGCCTCCCCATCCTTCTATAACAATAAGTATTCACAACAGAAATGAGGTAAGCCAAGTTTGGTCATAAAAGTTCAAAAAATTAAATAAAGCGTCATTGCCATTTAGGTATCCAATATCTAATAAAGAGCTATTGCTTCAAAATATCAAAGGATGTAATTTGTTTAGGAAATTCAATACGAGGAATGGGTTCAAGCAAGTAGGAATAAAACTGGAATATAGGTTCAAAACTACCTTTGAAGTTCCTCGTGGTCAATACCAAAGGCAAATTATGCTTTTCAGTCTTAAGAATGCTCCATCCGAGTTTAAGAAATAGATGGAAGATATTTTCAATGATTTGGAATTCATTATTGTATAAAGTGATGATCTTTCTATTTGCTCGAAGGATTAGAAATAGCATTAAAAAATTGTTGGAAAAGTTTTACCTAAAGGTGTACCAACATGGATTAGTCCTCTTTGATTAAAATATAGAAAGTGGGAAAACCAAAATGGAATTCTTAGGTCTTATCATAGTAGAAGGAAGACTATAGCTCCAAGATAATGTACTACAAAAACTCGTTGCATTCCCTAATGAGAATAAAGACAAGAAACAACTGCCGCAATGTTTCTTGGTGCCGTGAACTATGTTAGACACTTTTATAAGGGGCAAGCAAAAGATGCAGTCTGCTTGTACCGAAGGTTGAAAAAAGAAGATCATCCATGGACACAGGAAATTATAGAAGCAGTCCAAAGAATCAAAGATGAGGTAAAAGACTTGCCTTCCCTCAGGTTACTAGAAGATCATCTTCCTTATATTTTGGAAACATATGCTTTTGATATTTCATGGTCAAGGGTATTGCTCCAAGTAAGGAATAATAACGAGGAAATATGTATGTATACATCTGGAACTTTCAAAGATGTAGAAACCAGGTATCTTTCAAGCCACAAAGAAATTCTAGCCATGAAAAAGAGCATAGCTAGATTCATATTCTTCCTCGAACTTATGAAATTCATTATACACAGATTTAAAGCACATGGCAAATATGCTAAAAAATGAAAGGATTTTAGAATAGGGAAATAGCAGAATATTCAGATTGAGTCTTCGCATTGATGGTTATGACTTTGACATACATTATAAACCTGGAAAAGAAATGGTATTGCTGATATGCTCACTAGAGAAGCTGTTGCAAACACAATATTCATCAAATTCATTATAGCAGAAGAAAAGGCGAAGCAAGTTGCATATGAAACATCTTGTTCAACAAGTGAGCCAGATCCAAGCAAGCATGACAAAATAACGTGAGCGCAATTTCTGTTGGAATTGCTTTGCACAAGCAATAAAAAATTAGTCAAGAGCTTAGCAAGAATTTAGAAAAATAGTCATATAATTATGATTTAGAAAATAAATATAGCTATTTTGCTCACAATAGAGACTTTGTAATCCATCTATTAAAACATGAGCCATATATAGGTCAAACAATAATATAGTTTCTAGATACTCACTGGGATTATGGTAATTGTTGTGAGATCATCAAATTAATAAAATATAGGAGATCAATATGGATAGTTTGAGATTGCTCTACAGTAGCTCGAATCCATGTCACTTCATGGTTTGTAGTATTCATGTCAATATTTTCACCATGTGATGATCGAGAATTAAAAGGTTTATAGATATATGTAGAATTAACTTTTAAGTGTTGATTTATTTTAAGGCACCCGTAATTATCATTGGTATTATTTCCAAGTTAGACTTCCTTAGAATCAACATGGGGTTGGTTGCTGAAGACTTGCAAACTAGAGAAAAATGGTGACATGCATCATCATGGTTTGGTTCCAAGTTCATGCAGGGCTATGGCCAAGGAGAACACATGGCTTCCCCTTTTCATAGAGGATTTTTTCAGCTTCCTCCAATGACTCCGGATTTTTGCCTAATGAACCTATTTTTGAAGATATGAAGAGGACTAGAGATCTCCATCTTTCTTACTTAGATGTTGAAAGATATTGAGAATGTACTCCTGATTGAAGTGTGTTGGACCAATATTTTGATTTGTACATAAAGATAATTGTACTATAAAGTAGTTGTCATGATGTCAACCCCATATGACTGAGCATCTAAGGGATGGGATAATTAGTGGTTGTCCCCACTAGCCCAGATCTATAGGAATAATTGTACTATGAAGTAGTTGTCAGTATCTAGTCCCCATATGGCAGAGCCTCTAAGGGATGAGATAACTACTACTTGTCTCTACCGTTGCCTCAAAATCTAGCAGGTCTTGTAGTGGGGTACCCTACAAGACAAGCACTAGACCAAGTGACAACAATGAGGTATGGCCCACTACCACCACAACCACTACCCCTTGCTCTTTATGGACTTTCACCAATGGGAGGCTTCCCGTTATATAGGTTGCCAATGAGAGATATTCTAGGTTTTAAGGGTCAAGGTGACACTAAAGGCTACTAGAGGATGGCTCTTCTTAAGTACAAGGTTCAATTAAGGAAAATAATGTGATTTACATAATCTAGAAAGGCCAAATTTGGGCACACTAGACCTAGGGTTTGAGAGATAGCAAACAAAATTGAATATTCTAAGGTCAATATCCCAAGAAAAGGTTTTCAAACAACAAATATTAGTAAGCCAATGGCACAAGAAACCTTTGAAAAGTCCTCAAGTTGAAGCTTAGCAAACATAGGGTTTACCTAGGGCAAATTAGCTAGGGCAAGAGAATTAAGGCTTAAAATGGAAAGACTAGCCCCAAAGAATCTTGTTTTTGAGGAAACCAAGTCTTATCTTAATGTTGAATCCTTCCACCACCCAAAATTCTTCCTCTAGGCTGATTCACACTAAGCCCTAGTTTGGTCGCCTATCCTTAAGAGGGCCGAAATTAGGAGAAAGAGAGCGAAATTCAAATTTATGGATAAAATGAGGTTTGATCACCAGATTGACAAGGGTAGTGCCTAGAGCTTGGATGATGGAGTCTATGGGTGTGATAAATTAGCTAAATCTTGCAAAGGAGTAAGGATGTTTTGATGCCCTAGCACAAAATCCTAACCATTATCTTTGTGAGGGATCATTATCACTTGGGAGAGCTATTACAAAGATTCACCAAGGGGATTACCATTCACATTCCATACATGAGTAATTCATATAATGATGATATCTAGCTTTTATACAATTGATCTTCAATAATAAATTGTCCAATAGAAAAACCCTAGATAATCAATGCATTCCATACATTAGACATAAGATAAAAATTTTATCAATAACAACGCTAAGTTACAAGATAAAATACATGTATAATCTGTTGAAATAGGTAACTAGGTTCGGTCTTCATAAATATGAAATGTACTCTTGATTCTTGCATATTGTAAAAAGAAAGAAATATTATTATTATTATTTTGTAGCATGGGTTTTGTTGTATCTTTGTAGACAATTCTAGGCCGGGGAATTGTGCCAAAGCATCTAAAGTAAGGTTTTGATTTAAATGGATGACTAGTGCATTAAACCTTTAAACAAATGTAATTTCTAAGTATTTATGAGAAAATTGAAGGCATGATTTTCATTCCTTATAGAATTAATATTTGAATTGATTTGAAAAACGGAAATAAAGAAGGTATATAACTGCCAAACACTCATATTGAATATTTAATTTATCATATACAATAGATGCGTGTAGAAGTTTTCTACATCCAAACAAAACACATTCAAGAGATGTCAAAAGACAACAATTAAAAGATTTAGAGGAATTAACTAAGACAAATTGTTCAGTTAATTAATCTCTTTTAATGATTATAACTTTGCGGGGGATTTTAAGGAGATTGATATTCAATCTAGCCTTGCCGAAACTTCTATGTTACCTTGAACATGTGCAAAAATAGATATGAAAATCATTATTGATAACATGACAAACTCACATAAGTACACAAGCTGTTCAGAATGAATCCGGAATCCTTCAATTATCTTTAGAAATAGCTTTGAACATTACAAGCATGTCATTGGTTAATTACAAGGGTTCAACCTCGACTTCTTCGAACTACCAAATAGAATCTAATTCAAAAATATCTCTGGATCTAAGCCAAAATTTATTACAAAATGAGATAATATCTGAAACTGTTTTTGATTTACAAAAATAGAACTAGAAAATAGCTATTCTAAAATGATTCGAATAACCAACACACAATTTAAGGGTGTTGTTTGATGACTGTTGTTTTTAATTGAATTTTCTGCTTTCTGCTCCTCTTTCTCAACTTACTACTTTTCCTGTGACTGAATTCCTTGCATTCTTTTTACTTGATGAGTTCAAGTAACTTATCCCATCTCTTTTCATCTAGGATAGAAAATTTTGTTACTTTCCTATATGCCTCATCGACTTCTGTGTATTTTTCAAAAGTTGGCCTAGTGATGAACAAATGACTAACTTCATACTGAATGAAAAGATCATACACTAGGCCTTCTATAAATGCTTTCCCATTGATTATTCCTTTCACTTTAGCGAATTTGGTTTTTTTTGTTGCTATTTGGTGCAATTTGTACTGATAATCTTCTAGTGGAATCAATTGGCCACTAGCATGTCGTAGAGTCGGAAGTCCCTTTTGTTGCATAACATTGAATTTTCTGTGAAACATTAATCTGTGCTTCCACATTTTGACACTTGTTCTCTAACTGTAACATCAAAATTTTCTTTATCAAAACTCTTCTTACCTCTAGGACAGTATCAGTTTTGTCCTCAATTCCAAATTATTCTAATTCATCTTTAGTTTTAGAATTGAGTACTTTAATTATTTTATTTGCTTCTCTAGGCATATGCTCCAAATCTTCTTTGATTCCTGTGATGACTGCCTTTGATCTTTCCACTAATTCCTCATGTTCAAGAATAATCTGAATAGAAGTCTAGAGTTCAGTCATGGTAAAATTTATATCAATCCAAATTCTCTTTTGCCTCTGCCAATGTTTGTGCAATGAATGACTCATTTTCATATTTCTCTATCTGTCTGGTTAATCTGAAATTTTTCTGAACTTTGGCCAGATATGTATTATGAGCCCTTATCTTGTAATTTTGAATTTTCTTTGGCAGAGTTATGAGTTTTTCAATTTCAATATCTTTCAATGACAAGTCTCCCATAGCTTTTGACAATTGTTTTGCTGAATTTTTCCCTGTGGGCTCTGTTTCTGCGATAGACACTGCTGCTGTAGAAATTGCTAGTGTTGAAGTCACTACTGTAGAAGTTGCTACTCTAGTACTGAGTTGTAGCTCTTTTTCCTTGATTAACTTTTCCATTTTTGCTTCCATCTTTTGTATCTGTATGTTCTGTTCAACGATCATCCAAAACATGTTCTCCTTCTCCTTCTCTAACTGACTGACTTCTTGAGCCTGTGGATGTTCAGTTGTTGGTAGCTTCAACTGTCTCCTCAATGCTTGAATATCAACATTTCTGCTTTTGATTATTTCATCAGTTGACTTTATATCTTTAGGATCTAATCCTAATTTTATAACCAAATCTTCAAGCCCTTTAATTTTAGTGTCCTTTGCTAAAGAGGACATATTTTCCAATTTTAATTGGGAACGAATGTTATTGAGAGAAGCCTGTCACTTGGAAGCTGCCATGGCAGAACTTGTTAAGGATGAATATATCATTTCCCCTGCTTGCGTATGAAGGTGAATCTGGTCAATTGGATGAATTTGCTTGGTGCCAAATGAAAACACAAAAGTTCTATAATCTTCAACACTTCTAGGCGGACCTTTGGTTCCAAGAATGCTAATTGGAGCTGACCTTTTTCACTGTCAAGGGCCGAAAGTAATCTGCTCTGAGTTGAGGAAGACTGCTTTCAGAACTCTGTATATGTAGAAGTCTTTAAAGCCTCATTTTTTTTCTTCGTTTCTAAGAACTTTACAAAAATACTTTGCTGTTTTGGAGAAGGAGAAGGGGAATCTAATGTGTCTTCAGGAATCTACTGTAATGAAAAAGGAGACTGTGCTGATATTACAACTATAATACGCTCTTTAAAAGTTTGAGCTTCTGAAAAATTCTTCAATATTTGCAGTTTTTCTCCTTTTGAATACTTTAAATGTTGATTTCTGTAGTTCTAACCTTGCTGGAGATACACTTTCTCTTGGTCTGTTTCGCTCTTTCTCCGTCATCCTTGGAGTTTCCAATATTGTTCGATTGGAAACTAGCTCTTCAATCTTCTCCAACGTATTCTCTTTCCATTCTTCCTTGTTGGCATATTGCTCAATTTTAGGTTTTTCCACATTCATATATGGTGCAGATTTCTGAGCAATTCCCATTGATGAGATTACTCGTAATGGATCATATGACCAACTGAAACTCAACTTAAACTTCATCTGGCTCGATAAGTCATTGATCTCTTTCTCTGCAGCCCTGGTGTTGACTATGAATGGACCAACCTGCGCTTTCAATTTAAACTGAGCTTTTTGTTTTCTGGAAATAAAATGAACCTCATCCATGTTCAACATTTGTCTGATGTACAAAAGTGCAAAAATTCTCATGGGGAGAAACACTGGAAATTTGTATGGTTGAAGATCACAGCCATAAATGTTGAAATTCGGTACCGGAGGACAGGTGGTTCCCTTAGGCTTTGATCTTTGGCCTAGGGAAAAGTGTCCAAAAGAATTTAATTTTTCTCCTAAAGTGACTTTATAATTTTATAAAGTTAAATCTAATTTAAAAGTGACTTTAAGTGATAAAGTTACTAAGTCTAATTTTAAAGTAACTTTTATAAAGTAAATGAAAAATTAGAAAGGAAAAGTGACTTTGGAAATAAATGACTAAGTGGGTCTTTATTAAAGTGGGGTGAATTAAAAAATAGAAAGTGAGATTTAAATGAGCATTTAATCTCAGCCATTGATCTAAATCTATTTCAGCCATTGGATTTAGAGATCACCCAAAAGTCACTTGGATCACCCAAAAGTCACTTGGAGTTATATTAAAGGAGGAAAAGGAGGAAAAGGTCATTCATTCTTTCATGAGCAGATTGAGAGAAGGAGAGCAAGAGAGCAAGAGAGATTTCTGAGCAGGGAGGAGAAGGAGACAACAGCTTGGCACACATTCCAAGGCAGCAGTTGAGCAGATTTGTACAGCTGATTCAGCACATAGTGAAAGACAGATTTTTGCACAAAAATCGAGGAGCAGTTTGCTGATTTTTCTGCACACAAAACGGAGGCCGTACAGCATTTATTGCTGTCCTGTTTGCTGTAATTTCCAGATTGCTGTGAGGCACGGGAAAGGAGATAAGTTGTAAATTTGCTTGCTGATTTTTTGCTGAATAATTCTCACTGTAAAAAGACAATTTTCAGAAATAAAGAAGAGCTCTCAAACTGGTTTTCCCCAAGAGTTGTAGGGGGTTTTTCCAGGGTCAAGTTGACCAAAAATATCAGTGTTTTAATGTGTTTTAACGGCTGTTTTTGATTGCTGATTTTTAATTCTGCAATTTCCAGCATTCTGAAAAATTTTCAGAATTTGTGTTTTCAGCAATATTTATTTTTTTCAGTCTGTTAAATGTATGGTTATGGGAATGGGCATTTAACTACATGGGAGAAATAAGGAGAAACTGAAAATCGGGGTGGGAAAACAGAGATTTTTACATGATATTAGAGCTTGAGTGCTGAAGGGCAGTTTGGGACAGCAAAAGGAAAAATTACAGTTGCTGATTTTTCACTCAGAAAATTCCAGCAAGCTGATTTTTTCATAAACAACAGTTTTATCTTTACTACAGCAGTGCTATTTTTCAGTTTTAGGACAGCAGGATGTCATTGGGATTGAGGGTGGAGGATAGGCTGGATGGGCATATAAATTACAGCGTTTGGAAGGAGAGA
Organism: Pinus tabuliformis; assembly: GCA_031772625.1. NCBI lineage: Eukaryota > Viridiplantae > Streptophyta > Pinopsida > Pinales > Pinaceae > Pinus > Pinus tabuliformis. The sequence goes on along the minus strand of CM062805.1, from coordinate 922,353,527 downwards.
ATGCAGAGTATCTTTGAGGAGGCAGAAGTCTGAGATATCATGGTGCATACCGCACAGAACCCTGTTGTTGTGCCCACTGATGTTACTTAGTTGGCTGAGTATAAAAAGAAGAACAATAAGGGTAAGAGGCTGACTCTAGACGGAATCAAAGACCATTGCATTCCTCATGTGAGAGGAAAGAGCAATGCCCATGAGATGTGGACAGCATTGTCCAATCTCTACCAGAGTACCAATGAGAACCAGAAGATGGTCCTGAAGGAGAAGCTGAAGAACATTAAGATGGGGAATGATAGTGCAGCTGGATATCTCACAAAGATTACCAATGTGAGAGATGAGTTGGCAGCGATTGGAGAGGCCATTCCATCCACTGAGTTGGTGCGTATTGTAGTGAATGGCCTCCCCCGTTCATGGTTGAACTTTGCTGATGGGGTTTGTGCACGTGAGACCCTTCCCACATGGGAGAGGTTTTGGGATGATTGTATTCAGACAGAGATCAAAAAAGGACAGCTTGGGGCAGCCAAGCCAGTTGAGCAGGATGAGGACGTAGCACTGGTGGCAGGAGGCAAGAAAGGCAAAGGGAAGAAGCAGGCTTCCACAAGCAGTGGTGGGGGCAAAGGCAAAGGTAAAAGTAAACAGGGGAACACACAGAAGGACTATTCCAAGGTGAAGTGTTGGAATTGTCAAAAGATGGGACACTATGCAGTTGTGTGTCCGGAGAAGAAGAAGAAGAAGGGGAAGAACCAGGACGTGGCAGCTTCAGCAGAGATTGAGGACTTTGCAGGTCGTTTTGACCGGGAGTTTGCGTTCACTACGTGTGAGTCCTCTAGTGCAGGATCACCTGCCACACAGGTTCAGAGGGAGCATGCTTTTCCCTCGATTAACGGAGCATCTTCAGGTATCTGGTATGTGGACAGTGGGGCTTCACGTCACATGACAGGAGTCCGTGAGTACTTCTCAGAGCTTTCAGAGAGTGGCACTGATATTGAGGTAGTACTCGGTGATGACAGAGTTGTTAGAGCAGTCGGGGTGGGGACAATGACATTTCAGAGGGAGTCCAAACCTCCCTTGAAGGTGTCAGAGGTTCTTTATGTGCCAGAGATGAAGAAGAACCTCATATCCGTCTCAGCTTTGGAGGACAGAGGATATGAGGTACTGTTCAGGGGAGGACAGGTGTTGATGTATCCCAGGGACACTCCAACTAATTCAGCTAGAGTGATAGGTGTACGCCATGCAAAGGTGTACAAGTTTGCATTCCAGCCCCTTTTGACATTGAGCAGTAGTACCGACAGCAGAGCTAGCAGTTCTGAGCTGTGTGAGATTTGGCACCGCAGGATGGGACATATGTATCATGGAGCCTTGAGGATATTGCGGGAGATCACTACAGGTGTGCCAGATTTCAGTACTGATCACTTTGATACTTGCAGAGGTTGTGCGATGGGCAAGTTTGCCAAATCCCCTTTTCCCAGCAGTGACAGCAGAGCGACGGGGATACTTGATTTGATTCATTCCGATGTGAGCGGTCGGATGTCTCATGTTTCCTTGAGTGGATATGAGTACTATGTGTTATTCATTGATGATCACTCCAGGAGGACCTGGATTTATTTTTTGAAGACCAAGAGTGAGGTCTTCAAGCGGTTTCAGGAGTTCAGAGCTCTTGTGGAGACTCAGACAGGTCGAAAGATCAAGTCCTTGAGGTCGGACAATGGAGGAGAGTACACCCTTGGAGAGTTTGTTGACTATTGTGCGGAGGCAGGCATTAGGAGGGAGTTCACTGTTCCTTACAACCCCCAGCAGAACGGAGTTGCATAGAGGAAGAACAGATCCATCATAGGGGCTGCCAAAGCCATGTTACATGATCAGGGGTTGCCATTGTTCTTGTGGGCAGAAGCCTGCAACACAACTGTTTACTTGCAGAACAGGAGTCCGCATCGTGCCTTGGGGCACATGACTCCGGAGGAGGCTTTCTCTGGGAAGAAGCCTGATATTGGTCATCTTCATATCTTTGGATGCATAACATACTCCTATATACCCAAGGAGAAGAGGACCAAACTAGAGCCCACCGCAGAGAAGGGTATCTTTGTGGGCTACAGTGAGACCTCAAAGGCCTTTCGGATTTACATTCCTGCACAGAGGAGAGTTGTTGTCAGACTGGATGTGAAGTTCGAGGAGGACAGGGCCTTTAGGAGGTCACGGGAGTTAGAGTATCTGGATCAGCCAGACCCTCAGCAGCAGTTGAGTCAGTCGCAGGGATCCAGTGGGCAGGGATCAGGAGGATCCGGAGGTACATCTATGAGGATGTCAGGTCCGTCAGTGAGCAGTGGCTCATCGAGCCAGAGGGGTGGTGCTCCGGGCAGCATGCAGAGCAGTTCACAGAGCAGTTCACTAGGGAGTCCACTGATGGACAGTTCACACGGTACCTCAGCTTCTACAGGTTCAGGTGCAGGCAGGAGGACAGCAGACAGACAGTCAGGAGTTCAGGCTACTGATGATGATGAGGAGGAGGAGTTTCATTCTCCAGTGGGAGAAGTGCGCTCAGGGAAGAGGAAGCCCAAGTGGCTTCAGGACACCTTGAGAGATGCCACATCTGTTGCTGAGCCGAAGAGGCCGGTCAGAGAGAGTAGACCACCTGAGAGGTTTTGTAGCTATATGGCGATGGTTACTAGCATCCTTGACTCTGAGCCTTCTAGCTATGAGGAGGCAGCTAGCCAGCAGGTCTGGAGAGAGGCCATGCAGGAGGAGTATTCTTCTATCATGAAGAATGATGTTTGGGAGGTGGTGCCGAGGCTTGAGGGCAAATCCGTGGTTACTTCCAGATGGCTTTACAAGGTAAAGCATGCTGCAGATGGCAGCATTGAGAAATTCAAAGCGAGGTTTGTGGCTAGAGGGTTCTCCCAGGTAGAGGGAGTTGATTATGAGGAGACCTTCGCTCCCGTGGCTCGATATACTTCGATCCGCTCCATTATATCGATAGCAGCAGAGATGGGTTGGAAGATCCACCAGATGGATGTGAAGACCGCATTTCTCAATGGCTTCATACAGGAGGAGGTGTACATTGAGCAGCCACAGGGCTTTGAGGTGCATGGGAAGGAGTCCCATGTGTGCAGACTGAAGAAGGCCCTTTATGGCCTGAAGCAAGCTCCCAGAGCTTGGTACTCCAGGATAGATACATACTTGCAGGGGATGGGTTTCACAAAGAGTGAGGCAGATCCGAACCTTTACTTTATTGTGATTGGTGAGGAGCCTCTCATTATGGTGCTGTATGTGGATGACTTGATCATTACAGGTGTAGAGAGACTCATAGAGCACTGCAAGAGAGATCTTGCGGCGGAGTTTGAGATGAAGGACATCGGCCTGATGCATTACTTTTTGGGTTTGCAGGTGTGGCAGGAGGAGGGGCATTTCTTCCTGGGGCAGGGGAAGTATATTGTGGACATCCTTAGCAGATTCCACATGGAGGATTGTAGACCCATGTCGACACCGATGATCACCAACTGGAAGAAGCTTCATGCTTCGGATTCCGAGTTGGTGGATCCCACATTGTACAGGCAACTGATTGGTTCCTTGATGTATTTGGTCAACAGTAGACCAGATATCTGTTTTGCAGTCAACACGATGAGTCAGTTTATGTGTGAGCCTAGGAAGGTTCACTGGGTGGCTGCAAAACACATTTTGCGGTACTTGCAGGGGACAGTGGATTATGGTCTGGACTACAGGCAGGGAGATGGAGTGAGATTGGCAGGATACACTGATTCTGATTGGGCAGGTTGTGCTTCTGATAGGAAGAGCACTTCAGGGTGCTGTTTTGGGTTGGGTTCAGCAGTAGTGTCATGGTTCAGCCGGAAGCAGCAGTCAGTAGCACTGAGTTCAGCGGAAGCAGAGTATATGGTAGCCAGTCTAGCTAGTTGTGAGGCCATCTGGCTTCGCAAGATGTTGTTTGGCTTATTTGGTCAGCCGTTGAGACCTTCAGTGATTTACTGTGATAATCATAGTTGCATTAAACTCACGGAGAATCCAGTATTTCATGACAGGTCAAAGCATATCGGGATTAGATATCATTTCATCAGAGACTATGTTCAGAAGGGAGTTGTGAAACTTGAGTATATTTCCACTGATGAGCAGGTTGCAGATATCCTTACCAAAGCCTTACCACGGGGCAAGCATGTCTACTTCAGAGACAAGATGGGTGTGGTGAGGAACACCTTCCTCGGTAAGAGGGGGTGTTGAAATTCGGTACCGGAGGACAGGTGGTTCCCTTAGGCTTTGATCTTTGGCCTAGGGAAAAGTGTCCAAAAGAATTTAATTTTTCTCCTAAAGTGACTTTATAATTTTATAAAGTTAAATCTAATTTAAAAGTGACTTTAAGTGATAAAGTTACTAAGTCTAATTTTAAAGTAACTTTTATAAAGTAAATGAAAAATTAGAAAGGAAAAGTGACTTTGGAAATAAATGACTAAGTGGGTCTTTATTAAAGTGGGGTGAATTAAAAAATAGAAAGTGAGATTTAAATGAGCATTTAATCTCAGCCATTGATCTAAATCTATTTCAGCCATTGGATTTAGAGATCACCCAAAAGTCACTTGGATCACCCAAAAGTCACTTGGAGTTATATTAAAGGAGGAAAAGGAGGAAAAGATCATTCATTCTTTCATGAGCAGATTGGGAGAAGGAGAGCAAGAGAGATTTCTGAGCAGGGAGGAGAAGGAGACAACAGCTTGGCACACATTCCAAGGCAGCAGTTGAGCAAATTTGTACAGCTGATTCAGCACATAGTGAAAGGCAGATTTTTGCACAAAAATCGAGGAGCAGTTTGCTGATTTTTCTGCACACAAAATGGAGGTCGTATAGCATTTATTGCTGTCCTGTTTGCTGTAATTTCCAGATTGCTGTGAGGCACGGGAAAGGAGATAAGTTGTAAATTTGCTTGCTGATTTTTTGCTGAATAATTCTCACTGTAAAAAGGCAATTTTCAGAAATAAAGAAGAGCTCTCAAACTAGTTTTCCCCAAGAGTTGTAGGGGGTTTTTCCAGGGTCAAGTTGACCAAAAATATCAGTGTTTTAATGTGTTTTAACGGCTGTTTTTGATTGCTGATTTTTAATTCTGCAATTTCCAGCATTCTGAAAAATTTCCAGAATTTGTGTTTTCAGCAATATTTATTTTTTTCAGTCTGTTAAATGTATGGTTATGGGAATGGGCATTTAACTACATGGGAGAAATAAGGAGAAACTGAAAACCGGGGTGGGAAAACAGAGATTTTTACAATAAATCCCGAGTTCAGTGAAATTCTTGTATAAATACTAGTCTCCAACATTTGTCTGCTCAGTCAGATGCAAAATTCTCCTGATCTCTGTTGAAATCCTGGGGACTACATCACTGTTTAACAAACAAGTAGCTATATACAAGAATTGATTATCAAAATCACTGAAAGAAAACTCTTCTGAGGTTTTCCTCACCAAAGATGTCCAATGGATCACTGACAAAGGTTTACCTTCAACATCCAACTTTTGTAAAGGAACGTTGAATCTTTCATACTGATGATATAAGAACAAGTAAACCAATACTGACTGGTATTTAAATGACCCTTCAACTCTAAACTTTAAAAAATGGTCATGAATAATATCGGAAAGAAACTGACTGTAGTTGAACATAATTGAAGGTTTTTTACTTTAAGAAAATACTGATAGGAAGCGCAAGATGACTTCATCAACCCACTGATCACTGGGATATCCCACCAGGTAAGACATTATGGAAATTACTTGCCAAGACAACTCAGGAAACATTGCAGAGTAATAAGGTGGGTTAGTTCTGGCTAATTCTGACTCAAATATGTGACCTCTCTGTGGGAATATAAGTTTTTGATAGATTTCCATTGGAGAATCAGAAGAAAAAGGGTGTAAAGTGTCCTGAGGATTTAGCTGAAGGGCTTGGAAAATTGACTCAACTTTAATATGGAAAAGAGTTTCATTGTTCTGAGTAATTACATCTCTTTGACTAGGAAGATATCAGCTCCACACTAGGCTACAAATTCTGGGAAATGATGGGTTTGAGGGGAGCAGAACTGGGGCAGTAGGGGTTCCGAAAAACAAAATTTATCAATGGCGTCTTCAAACTTTTAATATGCTCAATTGTGAAATTCGTATAGATTGAACTCACAATTGGTCTCTAGAATCTTAAACTGGGTGTCAACTAGTGGGAGTTCATCTAGATTATTGACAGGGGGCAACAAAGGATTATCTACAAAGGTTTTTGTTTTTCTTTTATGGGAAGCCATTAGGAAATCAAAATATTGAGAAAATCAAGATAGAGTTACCCGAAAATATGGGGGTGATAGGAGGTCGTTGTTTGTTGGAATTCTACTTGAAGTAACGTTCTGTGGATTATAGTATAGGGGGAATTTGGCAAATGACCGATTTGAATAGGATAACTGTGTTTATCAGGAGCGAATAATGGTTTCTTTGTTAGTTTAACCGTTATTCGTGCGAGGAATTAAATGCAAATGAATGCCGGCGGGAGTTATAATTGAACAACAGTCATTTTCTAACTTTAGCGGGAGGAATAACCGTAACTAAATATAGCGGGATGTTGGCAAGTGGTGAGAATAGTGGGATGTTGGATGGCAGGAGAAATGGATGGCAGAAGAGTGGTTTGCCGGGGGGTTGGAGTAGTAAGTGGTATTTAGTGGAGGGGGGCTGCCATGTAGAAAAAGAGGGATTTCAGAAATCCGCTTTGCGGAAGCCCCCCCCCCCTTCATTAACGTTAGGGGATGCGGGGGGTGCCGCTATTAGCTGGGGACCGTTGATTTGATCGGGGCCAATCTCTGCCATTGGTTGTTGTGCCATTGTTAAACGCTGACGGGTGACAATCACATCAAACAATTTTATTATATAAAACATACAAAATACATTTAAACTATAATATGCGACATTTAATCGTGCACGCCTTTTATTGAGATTTTTTATTTTATTATTTTCTTATCGCTTTTATTTCTTTCTTTTGACTTCTATTTCTTTTCTATTTTTCTTTTTTTTGTATTTTTTCAATTCTTCTTTCTGTATTTTTTATTTTTTATTTTGAACATAAAGGGAAAAACTAGAAAATATTAATAGGGTAAAAATAAGTTACAACATCGGCTCCATCTGGGGACTACTCCCCCTTGTGGGATGCAGAGAACTTGTAAATCCATGTGCCTTCTCGTCAGGTTATGGAGTCTTTGTTGTGAAAATCACACTTGCTGCTGAAATTTAAAGAAAACCGGAAATGTATAATGATGATGATTGCAAACATTTAATACTGAATATAATGCTTGAGGTATTGCCCATTGACTGGCAATGAGGAATACTGTCCTTCCAGTGCCATAAAATGAATGTATTGTTACCTTTCACTTCTGCAACGCTATAAGGTGCCAACCATAAATTATCAAACTTCCCATGCTTACCTTTTTCCTCTCTTCTAACATCCCATCTCAACGCTAGATCTCCTTGTCTGAAATATCTTTCTTTAGCCTTCCTATCAAACAAACTCTTCATTTTATTTTGATACTGTCGAAGTTTATGCTGAATTTCATCTCTATCCTAATTCAACCCAATAATCTGATTGATTCTCCTTGAAAAATCATCTGCTTCTTCATATGATTCTTGCAAAAACTTCATGACTAGAAATGCTAATTGTGTAGGGAAAATTGCTTCAATTCCATATACAAATTGAAAATGAGATTTGCCGGTAGATTTTTAAGGTGACACTCTATTCTCCCATACCGCATATTTGAGATGATTGTTCCAACTTCTTTTGTGATCAGATAATACTTTCTTGATAAGTTTAATTATAATTTTATTTGATGATTCTGCCAATCCATTACCCTGTGGATAATAAGGTGTAGAATGATGTAATGTAGTCTGATATTTCTGACACAAATCTATCATTTTGATACTACTGAAAGCTTGAGCATTATCTGTAACAATTTGTCTTGGGCAACCAAATCTGGACAAAATGTTTTTTTCAATGAATTTTATCACCACTGTATCAGTTGCATTCTTAACAAGAATTGCTTCTACCCACTTTGTGCTGGCTGGAGTAGGCATAGCAGTAGGTAGGTCAGAATGAATAGAGTCATATTAGTACCAAGGCGCAATACATAATACTTAGAGGCTATTTTCACCATTCTGCCAGCGAGAGCAAGGAAGAAGGTTAAGCTTGTGGTAGTATTCTTAAGATTACCTAAGTGACTTAGCGAATCACCCGGATCAACTGCTTAGTCTGGACCTGTCACTGCCATTGGTGCTGCTAGCTCCGTTGCTCCTTTAACTAAGCTCCTCCGCCCATAACGTTTTCTCCAACCTGCCTGACCTACCTGTTATCTGCCTAGACCCTCTAGCTGTGCTCTATGCCTAATGGTATTTTTTCCTTGTATTCCAAATACTTCGTATAGTACCTAACAAATTATTAGGTGTCCTTTTAATGGGCTCAGTACCCGCGGGATCATTAATGGTGCCTTTTCTAGAGAATGTGAATCAATTTCAGAATCCATTTCGTCGTCCAGTAGCTACAACAGTATCCTTGATCGGTATTGCAGTAGCCCTTTGGTTAGGTATTGGGGCAGCATTGCCTATTGATGAATCTTTAACTTTAGGTCTTTTCCAATTTGATCCAACTGTCGAATATAAAAATATTTCAATTTTTTTATTCATATATCTAGGGAGTAGTTGCTTTAAGACAAATTATATCTCCCTAGATATACCCATCTTGTCAGATATTTCTTTCGAATATTCCACCGCCTGTCCAGGGTTGAGCCTTGGGATTTGACGACAGACTTGAAAAGCCACCTACAGATGCTTTATGCCCAATCATTCCGGATAATGCTTGCATCCTCTGTCTTACCATGGTTGCTGGCATAGAGTTAGCCGATGCTTATTCCTCAGATACCGTCATTTTTTCTTCTCCGAGAAAAGAAGTTCATGACCCGTGGGCCTTTTGCCTTCACGCGACATTGCTCCGTTAGGCTTTTGCCCATTGCGGAAAATTCCCCACTGCTGCCTCCCGTAGGAGTCTGGGCTGTGTCTCAGTTCCAGTGTGGCTGATCATCCTCTCGGACCAGCTACTGATCGTCGCCTTGGTAAGCCATTGCCTCACCAACTAACTAATCAGACGCGAGCCCCTCCTTGGGTGGATTCCTCCTTTTGCTCCTCAGCCTATGGGGTATTAGCAGCTGTTTCCAACTGTTGTTCTCCTCCCAAGGGCAGGTTCTTACGCATTACTCACCCGTCCGCCACTGGAAACACCACTTCCCGTCCGACTTGCATGTGTTAAGCATGTCGCCAACAATTAGTGGCTGCTAATATCCATTTATGTTGATTGCTGAAAGTTGGGACTATTTCACTTATGAAATCTAATCTCCATTGTAAGAAAAGAGCTTCAATTGAAACTGGAACAAGGGGAAGTGCTGCTAGTCTCTCTTTTCCAACAAATATCTGACATGGAATACAACTCCTCACCTTTGCTCCAACCTATACAAACAATTTGGGCCAATAGAAACCCGCCCTCAAAATTTTATATGCAGTTGCCTTCCAAGCATAATGTCCTCTACAAATGCCTTCATGAAACTGTTCAATTACTCCTTCAGTTTCACTCTCAGTTAAACATAATAAGAGAATATTCAAAGGATCCTTCCAATACAAATTTGTATTTATTATACAATACTTCATGGCCTTGAATCTAAGAGATCTGCATTGATTCTTTGTGAATTCAAGAGGATACTCAAAATCATGAAGAAAATGCACTGTCTTTATACCAATTTGAAAGTAAAAATTTCTCATCAATATGTAAAGGAAGAGGAACAAGATCTGCACTGGAAGAAGGTTCTTGTGGATTCTTCTCATCTGAAATCTGAGAAGGTTCCTGTGGATTCTTCTCACCTAAAATTTGCATGATAGTGTTGATACCAAGTATTTTACAATTTGATTTAGCTAGAAGTTTAGCTAAACCTTGTCCTTTCACTAACTTGGTAGGTCTGATGTCTAGATCAAACCCAAGTATCTTAGCAATACATCTTCCTCTCTTTCCATCTATATCAGATTGAGTTAGCACTGTTTTTAACAGTATTGCGAAAATCGTGATAATATCGGAAAATCGCGATTTTTGAGTTTGGCGTTATTATCGCCCGATTTTTACGTTAAATTTTTTTATTGCAAAAAATCGCGATAACTTGAAATAATCGCGATTTTTTGGGAAAAAATCTTGATTATTATTTTTATTTTTTTATGAGCCGTTTTTTGACGAGGAGGAGGAGCAACAGGAGGAGGAGGTGACACAACCTACCTAGGCAACCCCTGTCACTAGTAGAGGACATGGTCTACCTCCTGTAGCTCTTAGTTCTTTAGCTTCTAGAGCACAGCAGAGTCCACTGCCAACTCCACTGACATCTACATCTAGAGGGAAAACTATCGCATTTTCTCACAAGAGGGGCAGAGGAAATCAGTGGTATTAGTTATTTGGTTCATTTCATTGTATATGACATTATCACTCATGATATGAGATACATTATTATATTTTTTGTTGATATTTTGAGGTTGAGTTGGGACTCAGGAGTCAGGACTGACTATTCAGGACATGATTCACTGTTATGTGTGATGTAGCACTAGAAATGATATTACACATCTTATATATTAGTTATTTTATCATATTTATGTGTTAATGTATTTATTTTATGTTGTAGATGTTTTAGATATTAAAAAAATTGAAAAAAATGAATATTCTTGTATTTTATGATTTTTTTCTCGATTTTTACGATTTTTTCCATTACCGATATTATCCCGATAATGATTACTGCAACATTGGTTTTCACTGAATTGTTGGGAACATAAGCAATTATAGGAGAATGTAAGACATAGATCCTAAATGATTTCAAAGCTTGCACCAAGGCATAAGCTTGTTTCTCAATGATGTCATATCTTAGTTCAGCATCTCTCATCATCTTACTGAAAATGACAATTGGTTGCTCATATTGATCATCATTTCTTTGTAGTAAAACAACTACTATGGTAGTATCTGAGACAAAGGAGAAGATACTAAAAGGTTTTGTGTTCTCTGGACTAGATAGTACTGGGGCTTGTAATGACCCACTTATAACTATAAATAAAATACGAGTATTAGCATACATATGAGACCTCCATATGATAGCTACATATGCACGGACCTACATGTATCACACTATATATACGCTAGTTACTACAGGAGGAGATACAAATGAAGGTAGTGAATTAATACCTCACCGGAATATTATATATATATGATAAATCCTTAAACTAACAAAAAATGTTAATTTTATTTACAAATTAAAATTTATAATTTAAAATTAATAAAATAATAATATAAATTAATTAAATTATAAATTAAATAAATCAAATTAATTCATTAAAATAATAAATAAACTTTATCAAATCAAATCTCCATATTCCAATAAAATCAACAAAATCAAATGAGATTTGGTTTTATAAAAATTACACGTATCAAAATAATGACAGAGAGATGGGAGGAAGGCGGTGGATGGGGAATTAAAAGGAGGAAAGAAATCTTGATAAGGGGGAGGAAAGAAAAACAGAGAGCAATTCCAATTTTAAAACAGAACACTGACACTCTTGAGTTCTGGTTGTATTGGAGTTTTTGGGCACGGGGGATCAGATTGCTTCGATTGGAAAGCATTCTGACACTGTGTACCCAGGTTGTACCCAGTTCGGCGGGGTGGTTTTCGGCCATTTTGGTAACGCAGCCGGACAAGAATTGTAGTAGAGCACACAGATTTTCAGCAAAACAGACATGTTGGTATTCATTAGATTAATTATTTAAATTTTGTATTTAAAATTTTATGTTCTGCGATTTGAAATTAGCTCAAGATTAAGGTTCTTACATTTTGGTATCAGAGCAAGTTTTTAAACCCTTGGGACCTTGCAGGCCCTAGAAGTAACTAATTCAGGTATTTAAATGTATAAATCTATCAACATGTTTGTTGATTATATATATATATATGTCGTTCCTGTCAAAATTGTGAATAAGTATTATGTGTTGATGTCTCTCTTCCTTGTAATTGTGAATAAGTATTATGTGTTGATGTCTCTCTTCCTTGTAAGAGGTTTCAGTAGCTAAGAATAATTGTTCAATTATTCCGAAGCCAAAAATAATTGTTAACTCATAAACATAAATATGTAATATGACAGTCCAGTTCTCAGCTATTGGGCTTAACCCACTTCCTTTTACATGAAAAATAAATTTAACAACGAAATTGTGTGAATGAAAATAAAAATAAATTTAACAACAATAAAATTGTGTAAAAGAAAAAATTAAAAGAAAAAGAATTCCCCAGTGCATTACAGGAATTGACGACTGCATTCATTTCTGCTGTTGACTTGGAGTCGACCTAATTTCCAGTCTTCTGACAACCGTTTTCATCTTCACAAACATGAATCATTACAATATGCACTCATTAAAATTGAATTATATCCGTCAGACTCTAGACTCTGTATGTGAGCACTGAGTCCCTCTGGTAATGTTGAGTGCTAGGGCAAGTGTGCGTGCATGTGCAGATGTGTGCACGCATGTAATTGGAACTGATAATCGAAATACTAGAAATATCAGGTTTGAGAGGACCGTGGACTCTTCGATCTAATTCCTGAGCACAGAAAGAAACCGAACACAGTGAAGCTGATGCCCGCCCTCATAGTGGCCTGACCCACTCAAACTTGGCATCAATTAAAATGTGAGTTCTCTTCTAGCGCAGAGCTGGTAAACTCCCTGAAAGAATGCCGTGAGTCGACTAGCCGCATGGTGAAAATACTCGGCTTTAAAGCTGGGTACTGTCACACGGTGTCAAGTGAAACCAGACCAAGTCCAAAGATTAATGCGCGTCAATTAAGCTTTTTCGTGGTAGAACCATTTCTTTACATTTGGCAAAACAGTGATACGTAGGATAGTTCATCTGGCCAATATCAAATTAGAAAAATTATATTTTATAAATGTAACTTTATTTATTGGAGAAAGAATGAGCCACGACAGGGATTATATTTAATTCTAGCATGGAATTATATATTTAATTTCGAAACCACAGAGACGATGTTAAATTAACAATAACAATTGTTAATTACTGCATCTAAAAAAAAGCACAGACTTTTAATAATACAGATGATTATAAAAGAAATAAATCGTTTTAATTTGCTTAGTATCCGGCCAAAACTATTAACATTATCTTCATTTTTTTGCACGGAGGCGTTTCTGTGTGGGTCCTATACTTTTTGTAAATATACGATACTGTGTAAATAGTCTCAGCGTTAATATCGACCGAGTTAACCGAGTTTTAGAGGAAACTTGAAACCTCTTTTTCAAATTGAAATCACGGCTGCAATATGCGAATCGTTACTGTGTTTTATTATAACTCATAAATCATTATTTGAACATTGTTTATTGATTTTAATTTATGTATATATATATTAATTGCACATGACGTGCATGTTAGGACGGCTGGGGCGGTTGGCTTTCGCACCCCAGCCGTGATCGAGTCCTGCGGCGGCCCCTTGCTGGGTGATTTTGAACGGCTACGCCGTATTCTGCTGGCTTCGGTTATTAAATCTGGCTTCGGCCGTATGGTAAAAATATCTGTAGGCTTCGGCCATATGTGGATTTTCTCTCTGAAAATCTGGCTTCTGCCGTATTGTAAAAATATCTGTAGGCTTCGGCGATATGTAGATTTTCTCTCTGAAAAAAAAAATAAATGTTAAAAAGTTTTTCATATACTATCGGCGTTTCTTGTTATAAATCGTGCAAGGAGTATATATAATATAGGTATTACAACGTCGAGTTATATTAATTGGAAACTTAGTGTGTAAAAGTATAATACGATTTTGAAATTTATAATTAAATAAATCTGTATCAAAAAGTTTAGCTTAAGATTTTAATAGGTAAATTAAAAATTTTAAGATTTTATGCATATTTCATGTACACGCGAAAGTTCAATTTTATAAAGTATATGACAAAGTATTACAATCTTTAGAAACTTTTAAATCTTTAAATTTTAATAAATAATTTAGTATCATGTTATAAACACATAATTATAGGACATTGCTATAATGGTTTTATATTATTTATATCTTCTATATATACATATGAATTATATGTTTTATGTGATTTATTATCTCTATGAATTTTAAATATAAGAAATTATATTGAAAATATATAATATAGGAGGGTAAAAAAAATATTATAATATAGAAAATTATGAAGTAATATTATGGTTTATGACGACCCATGCATTTTATTAAGAATTATGAGGCATTAGAATAGAATACCATGCATTAGGACAAGGAGGTCGCGAGACCACCCTCCTTGACCTCTGTACCAGTGAAACCTGCCTAGCAGGTAAAAATAGCAAAAAAAACTATACTGGTTTGTAACCTTAAAATTACAAAATTATATGTTAAATCTGAAAGTATACCTCAAAATTTTTACAATTTTATTATGTATACAGGAAACACTACGATGATAAGGACATATCAGCGATGGCGACGTGATCGGGCAACAACCCCATCATTAACGCCACCACCGTTGTCATCACCATCTTCATCACCACCACCATCACCGTTTCCATCGAGACCATCATCAACACCAATTGCTCCAGCACTGAAGTTGACCGTGATAACGCACTCATTGGAAGCCTTATTGGAAACATTAAAAGGGTCGAAAATGGAAAATGGCTAAGACCAAAGAAGAGCAACCTCAACCCATAGAAACCAATTCAGTGGAACCAAAAAATTCTAAGTACAAAAGATCAAAGGAAGATATTTGTAGGGAGTTACAGAAAATTAAACTCCTAGAATTTTCTGGAGGACGAGCTGGAGAACGTGCTGAGGCATGGTTAGAAGGAATGAACAAATGTTTTAAATTAAGAGAGTATCCTTCTTCTTCAAAAACAAAAATTGCCGTATTTCAATTAAAGGAAAGTGCCTTGATTTGGTGGGGAAATCTAGAAAAACAATTACACCTCACAAAGGATAATGTCCCTTGGGAATTGTTCGAGAAAAGATTCTGCGCTAAGTATTTACCTCCATATTTTCAAGAACAACAAGCTCGGGCCTTTCATACATCAATTCAAGGTAATAAAACAGTGGAAGAATATGCAATAAGGTTTATGGAGCTTGTGAAATACATTCACTACTAAGATTCCGATGAACGTCAAGCTGAACGCTTCATATTTGGGTTAAACCCTCACATCAGGGCCTGGGTTAGGATGTGGAAGCCATCATTAGTAGCCGAGGTGGTAGAATGTGGCCGCTATGCAGAAGAGCATCTAGGAATAAAAAAGGATGTTGGACCAGCAAAACCTCTACAATCAGGGTTTCTAGGAAAGAGTCCCCGAAATTTCTTCAGGGGAAGTAGCTCAAGGCCACCTTATGGTAATAAATTTACCCCAAGAAGTGTAGGAGCAAGAGCTCCTATGACAATTAAAACTTAATACTATAGCCGCTGAATCATCAAACACAAGTCCATGGAAATCTCGTGGAACTGCTAATAGAGGAAGAAATTCGAGAGGAAGCAACATGAGAGGGCGAAGCTCTTTATCTAGAAACTCACATTATGATTCAAGAGGACCGACCCAGGTTAATTGTTTGGGATGTGGAGGACCACATTTTCAACGTGATTGTCCAGAAGCTTCATCAAGTATATTGCATAGGACATGAAAAGAACCAATACCAAATACCCAAGGCAATCATAGAATCCATGCAGTAGTTAACAACAATCAAGTAGCATGTCAATCCACTGTAGTGGAATCTTCAGGTATTATTAATGGTATAAAATTCAAAATCTCATTTGATACTGGTGCCACAGATAGTTTCATTTCGTCATATGCATTAAATAAATGTGGGTTGGCAGCTCGCAAACAAAATGATTTCAAACAGGTAGAAATGGCCTCAAGAGAACTCCAATCCGTAGACTTAAGTGTGGATCAATGCAAAATTGATCTAGGGGTCTGTTCGACTAAATTGAAAGTTTATGTCACAACCCTAGGAACTTATGATCTTGTCATAGGTATGGATTGGTTAGAAGCTCATCAAGCTTGGGTAGACTATTATGGGAAAAGAATTCTCGGTATAAATGATGAAGGAGAGGCAATCCAAATTCAAGGTATCAAGAGAAAAGTATCTTTATGCTACATATCAGCAATGAAAATGAAGCGTTGTTTAAGGAAAGGTTGTCAAGCATATGTAATTCAAGAAGTAAGTAAAGAAAAAGGACCATCCTTGGAACAATATCCGGTGTTAGCTAAATTTCCGGATGTATTTCCAAAGGAACTACCAGGATTACCTTCCGAAAGAGAGCTAGATCTCACAGTAGAATTGAAACCTGGTACTCAACTAATCTCTAAAACACCTTATAGAATGACAGCTCCAGAACTTCAAGAATTACAAATTCAATTGAAAGAACTATTGGATATAGGACACATTCGACCCGGTATATCACCTTGGGGTGCTCCCGTAATTTTTGTTAAGAAGAAAAATGGCTCCTTAAGATTATGCATAGATTACCGAGACTTGAATCGAGCTACAGTAAAGAATCAATATCCAATGCCTCGAATTGATGACCTCTTCGATCAAATGAAAGGAGCTGTTGTCTTTTCAAAAATTGATCTTCGATTAGGCTATCATCAGTTAAGGATTTCGGAAAGCGATATTTCTAAGACAACATTCCGAACACGCTTTGGGCATTATGAATTCACAGTGGTACCATTTGGGTTGACTAATGCACCAACAGTATTCATGAACCTTATGACAATGTTTTTCGCAAATATCTTGATCAATTTGTACAAGTTTTCTTAGATGATATTCTTATCTATTCTAAAAACGAGAAAGAGCATGAAGACCATTTACGGATAGTATTATCTTGCCTTAAAAAACACCAGTTATATGGAAAGTTATCCAAGTGTTCTTTCTTTCAGAAAAAAGATACTTTACTTAGGTCATATCATATCTAATGAAGGAACCTCAGTAGATCTCGAGAAGGTAAAGGCAATCATGGAATGGCCAATACCGAAAAATGCACATGAAGTGCGAAGCTTTATGGGTTTAGCTGGTTACTACCGAAGATTTGTGGAAGGGTTCTCCAAAATCGCAAAGCCAATTACAGCTCTTCAACGTAAAGGTGTTAAATATGAATGGACTGAGGAATGTAATAAAGCATTCTCTGAACTCAAAAGACTACTGACCAATGCACCAATCTTACGAGTCCAGGATATGGACAAAGATTTTACTGTATGTACTGATGCATCCAAGCAAGGATTAGGTGCAGTATTAACGCAGGATAGAGGAGTAATAGCGTATGCCTCATGGAAGTTAAAGTCTCATGAAGAATTCTACGCCACTCACGATTTAGAGTTAGCTGCTGTAGTACTAGCTTTAAAGATATGGAGACACTATTTAGTAGGGCGAAGTTTTATGCTCAAAAGCGACCATCAAAGTCTACAGTGTTTGTTCACCCAAAGAGACTTGAATGCTAGACAAAGACGATGGAGTGAATTCCTAAGTGAATATGACTTTGGAATATCATACATTAAAGGAAAAGAGAATGTAGTGGCAAATGCTTTAAGCAGAAGACCCCGAATATTTTTCCTCATACCTATAAAAGTAGACTTAAGGCAACGAGTACTAGAACATCTCATAAGAGATAGCTGGTATTTAAAGGTAAGATCTAATCTTGATAGTAAAAAGTCAAAAGAACCTAAGTTTGAGGGATATGAACTAGAAGATGATGGAATCTTGCGATTTTATGGAAGGATGTATATTCCTGATAATGGGGATCTTCGAGACACCATTCTTAAGGAAGCCCATAGAGCAGTATATTGTGCACATCCCGGAGTAAAGAAAATGTATACTCATACCAAGAAACTCTTCTTCTAGTCGGGCATGAAGCGCGATATCGTTCAATTCGTTGCAAAATGTCTGGAATGTCAACAAGTAAAAGTTGATCATTTTCATTCATCAGGTCTCTTACAACCTCATGACATTCCTATGACAAAGTGGGAGATCATTTCTATGGATTTTATCACTATGCTACCTCTTACTTCTCAAAGACACAATGCTATTCTGGTGGTAGTGGATAAATTAACGAAAAACGCCCATTTCATTCCTGTAAGAGATACTTACGAAGTTGCTGACGTAGCTCGAGTATTTATAAATGAAATTATCAGATTTCATGGAATACCTAAGAAGATAATATCAGATAGAGACTTGCGATTCACTTCAAGATTTTGGACTTGCATGTAGTCAGTCTTAGGGACTCAACTAAATTTGAGTACAGCTTATCATCCCGAGAATGATGGGCAAACAGAAAGGGTAAATCAAGTACTAGGAGATATGTTGAGGATGTATGTTATGGATCAACAATCACATTGGGAAAAGTACTTATCCTTAGTTGAATTTGCATACAATAACAGTTACCACAATTCAATTGGAATGCTTCCATTTGAAGCATTATACAGCAGACCTTGCAGAACACCGTTAAGTTGGGACAGGTTAGAAGATCGGGTGATAGTAGGGCCAGAATTAATCCAGGAGATGGAGGAACACGTAAAACAAATTAGACAACAGTTAAAAGAAGCACATGATAGACAAAAGAGTTATGCTGATGCCCATAGAACTGACAGAAAGTATGAAGTAGGGATTAGGTTTTCGTCCACATTAAACCAAATAAAAGCACTACTCGATTCGGAAAAGGGACAAAGTTGTCACCCCGATTTATTGGACCATTTAAAGTCATAGAAAAAGTTGGACCTGTCGCCTATCGTCTTGCATTGCCACCTCACGTGCATAAAGTTCATAATGTATTTCATGTATCTGTATTAAGGCATTACATAGCTGACAAATCTCATAACCTTCAATGGAAGGACCTGCAGGTATCGGACGAGGGAATCATATCAGTCGAACCATTACATATACTGGAACATAGGGTTCAACATCTCAGGAATTGTCTGGTAGACCAAGTTAAGGTCCAGTGGGACAAGTATAGTCCTGGATCGGCTACTTGGGAAGATACGAAAATCATGTCAAAAATACCCCAACTTGTGTCAATTTTGAAGAACTTTAAGCCATATTTTGTATATATTTACTTTACTTTAAATCAGATACTCAAAACCATTTTTGGAAGAATTTTTTATGTTACTAAAATAAGATATATGTTACCTGCTTAATTCTACTGGTATGTAGATACGAAGATGAAATATGTTATTTAAATTTACCTTACTGAGTTATGGATACTAAGATGAAGTTCAATATTTGATTAACTTTGTTATAAAATCTAAATCTTGAATTATGCTATGAATTAAGATATTATAAATTTTGCTTCATTTATGCATATTGATATGATTAATGAGATAGAAATGAAAGAATGATTACAATTTCAATATGAAAGCCAATAACATGAGCAGGACATGACAAGTATGTTATACTGTAGATAACAATATGTATGAGTTATACATAAACTGTTTATTTTATAAATATTGATGCATATGTTATAATATATGGACAAGTGTTTACGTGGCAGGTTACCAAAATGGCCACGTGATGACAAAAACTTCAGTACAATTAAAGCTCAATGAG
Source organism: Pinus tabuliformis (assembly GCA_031772625.1). NCBI lineage: Eukaryota > Viridiplantae > Streptophyta > Pinopsida > Pinales > Pinaceae > Pinus > Pinus tabuliformis. The sequence goes on along the minus strand of CM062805.1, from coordinate 922,333,901 downwards.
GTTCCATGAAAGAGTATTGACTCAGGTCCCACTAGGAGGGGTGGAGGTATTGCCCACCGTTTATCCTCCAAAACTTGGAGCCATGGGAGGACTGTGCAAATCACGCTCCCATAGACGTGTGATGATAACTGCTAGATACATACTGGGCAATCAGGTTGATATAATCGACGCTGATACCCTTGAGAGCCTATGAATGGTTAGTCAGTATAGCTGATGCCATGGCACATTCTAGTAGATGACAGATAGGATGGAAGCGGAAGAGATTAGGAAGGATAGGATGATTTTAGAGTAGTTAGGGAACCAACCGGGGAAGAACATGAATATTATAGTTGTAAAATCTTAAAATATTGAAAAAAACAAATTTTAAGTACCCAGATAAAATGAATTCAATTTTGAAATATAAAGACTTATATACTCACATTAATCACTAATATATTTTAGAAGCCCTAACTTCGGGACGAAGTTTTTGGAAGGAAGGATGTATGTAATGACCCACCTATAACTATAAATAAAATACGAGTATTAGCATACATACGAGACCTCCATACGATAGCTACGTATGCATGGACCCGCATGTATCGCACTATATATAAGCTAGTTACTACAGGAGGAGATACAAATGAAAGTAGTGAATTAATACCTCACCAGAATATATATATATATATATATATATATATATATATATATATATATATGATAATCCTTAAACTAACAGAAAATGTTAATTTCAATTTGCAAATTAAAATTTAAAATTAATAAAATAATAATATAAATTCATTAAAATAATAAATAAACTTTATCAAATCAAATCTCCATATTCGAATAAAATCAACAAAATCAAATGAGATTTGGTTTTATAAAAATTATACGTATCAAAATAATGACATGGAGATGGGAGGAAGGCAGTGGACGGGGAATTAAAAGGAGGAAAGAAATCTTGAGAAGGGGGAGGCAGAAAAACAGAGAGCAATTCCAATTTTAAAACAGAGATACTGACACTCTTGAGTTCTGATTGTACTGGAGTTTTTGGGCACGGGGGATCAGATTGCTTCAATTGGAAAACATTCTGAGACTGTGTACCTAGGTTGTGCCCAGTTCGGCAGGGTGGGTTTTGGCCATTTTGGTAATGCAGCCGGACAAGAATTGCAGCAGAGCAGACAGATTTTCAGCAAAGCAAGCAGGTTGGTATTCATTAGATTAATTATTTAAATTCTGTATTTAAAATTTCATGTTTTGCTATTTTGAAATTAGCTCAAGATTAAGGTTCTTACCGGGCTTCTGAAATTGCTTCGTTGATATGTGAAAAAGAATATCTAGTCTGTACTGTCCATTTGACTTCATGGTCCTTTTTAAAGATATCAGTAATATCTTTTACAATATCAACATAATTAGGTATAAATCTTCTCAAGAAATTCATTTTTCCTAAAAATGATTGAATTTCCTTTTTGTTTCTAGGCAAACTGATTACCTGAATTGCTGAATCTCTTTTTGGATCGATAACTACTACTTCCTTTGAAATTATATCTCCCAATAGCTTTCCTTATTTCATTGCGAAAAGTGATTTCTTGGGATTAAGAGAAATCCCATATTTCCTGCATCTTTCAAACAATTTCCTCAAGTGTTTCATGTGTTTATCATTAGAATTAGAAAACACAGTTAAATCATCAAGATAAATGACAATAAATTTATTTATCTTACCAACAAATGCCAAATCCATTGCTCTTTGAAATGTTGCTCCAACGTTGATTAAAACAAATGGCATTTTGGCATACATAAATGTACCCCATGGAGTTGTAAATATTGTATTTTCTCTGTCTTCTTGACTAAATAGAATCTGGTTATATATAGAAAAACCATCTAACATTGAAATCCTGTTAGAACCTGATACTCTCTGAAGTAATTGGTCCATTTTTGGTAATGGATAATTATCCTTTAAAGATAGTTTGTTCAGATTCCTCAGGTCAACACAGAATATTATTTATCCATTTTTCCACCTTATAGGCACTAGGTTAGCTATACATTCAGAATATCTTAAGGGAACAATTATTTTTGCATCTAATAACTTCTTTACTTCTTTCTCAATGATTGGAAGCAAGATTAGATTTTTTCTTCTTAATTTTCGCTGAAATGGTTTAACTTCTGGTTTGAGAGGAATTTTATGCTCAATAATGGCTGTGTCATAGATTTTCAATTCTTCGTATGACTAAGCAAATACATCTCCATAATGTTTGAAAATATTGATATATTTGTCTTGATTTCTTGAGGCAATGATGCTGAAATTTTAACATTTCTGATTTCTTCAGAAGTACCAATATCACAGTCCTGAACATCTTTTTGTTGTGAATTTAACAATGAAATTTTGAGGCATCATTATGATCAAAAAGTTTTTGAAGGGGAACCAACCCCATGGGAATATAATTATTTGATAATTGAATAATATCATGATCAACAATTTTCTGTTTTAAATGTGAATATGGATCATTTTCATTTGATTTGATTTCATCAATATTTTCTTCTTCAACATGTAAAACAAAAAATTCATTTATTGCTTGTAATTTTTTTTTAACTCCTCATCATCTTCAAAAACTTGCCAGTGTTTCAAATTGTCAGGAATGGAAGGTCTATACTTTACTTCAATTTGATAATGTAATTGTAGAGGACCGGGAATTTTGAAAAACTAGCAGAAACTGCCAAAGCTTCAACATGAATATTTTCTTCTCTTGGTATTGATGTGATATTGAAGGCTTGAAAATAATTTTCTTCACAATCTCAAACTTCATTTCTATAATGAGCCTAGGATGCTTAGTTTGACAAAGATTTTTGATTTGTTTTACAATTAACTCTAAATCATTGTATACTGCCAAGTTTTGAACTTTTAGACTCTTAGCTAACTCCAATCCTAAAATTAGGGCTTCATATTTTGCCACATTGTTTGTGACTTCAAAATCTAATTTAAAAGATTGGGTTATAATTTTCTTATCAGGAGAGATGAGTACAATTCCAACCCCAACCCCATCTTTAGAAAATGCCCCATCAAAATACATTTTCCAAATGTCAGTGTTTGAAGAGTGAGGGTATTCATAGTTTCTTCAATGCTGATTTGAGGATTTGGAAGATCATTAGCGGCTAGAGTAAAACATCCAGAGTCTTGATCAATTGCATAAATGGGATGATTAATTACCTGATTTGCTTTACAAACTATATTGATAAATCTTGCTTCTCTATATAGTCTTAAATGTTCACCTCCATAGACTGGGATTGTAGCATAGGACATGTCCATTTGTAGACTTCCCCCTAACTTAGCACAACAAGATCTTGACAATAACATTCCAAATTTTGGGGGAATATCTGTAACAACAATGTCGAAGATTATACTTTTCATTGGGATTTGAACAAGTTTTACAACTAAATCCTTAATTAATCCCCAGCAAGGTACTTTCTTGGAATCAAAAGTGTACAGATCATGATATGGTCTAGTGATTTGCAATTGAAGTTGATCTATGATTACTTTAGGCATTAGATTACGGGAAGCACCAAAGTCTAGCATACAATTATATAAAAGGTAATCATGAACTTTCAAAGTGACATAAAAAGGAGGTACACTTTAATCAATCATATCTGAACTAAGACCAAAAACAACTGAAGGTTTTTCATCCTGTAAACTAATGACATCCCCCTCTACATCAACACTTGAAGATTAAATCCATTTAGAGACTTGATGTTTATAACCTGATTTTTGGAGGGTTAAGATAATGGAATTGGAATTTTAACTCTTTCTAACTCTTTTTCAACATAAACACAGTTGGAACATATTTTTTAGAAGTATTCTGTTCTTGTAACTGATTTTGTGGTTGAATTGATGATATTTGTATTTCAGCTGCTTTTACTTGAGGTTCATCAAAGGTAACTTTCTTGACAGGTCCCGGTCTTGGTCTTGAGTCGTACCTTATATTTAATTCAACAATGAGGAATTCAGAAAAAGCTTGATACTTGGAAATTTGAGAATTATCTTGATTTTGAATTAGAGACTAATCATGATTGATTGGAACAATAGCATTTCAAGATGATGGATCTTCAAAATAATTGATATTGTTTGTATTGATAGGATCAATTTCTTTAGGATCTTGATCATCAATCATTACGGGAGGTTGAATTCGCTGATCATTATTTGGTATTTGCAAAATTTGAGGTTGAAAAGGTCTTCTATATTGAACTTGTGGTCTATTTGCAACTTGTTGGGTTACTCTAGGTTGAGTTTCCATTCTTGAGATTTTGTTAGATAGATTTCTAAGTAGAGAGGTTATTTCATCAATTTTATGTTCTTCATCTTTAGTTTTTGATGATGAGGTGCTTTCTTCTCTAACTTTCATTTTCTCTTCATCCTTTTCTGCCTTTGCTTTCAGTTTACTAGATGTTGACCTATTAGCTTCGACTTCGATTGCATTAGTTTGCATGTTTACTAAAGTTTCAGATTTTCTCTCCCTAAGCATTACAACAAAGTCATCTTCAAATGCTTTGGAAAACCTAACTTTAGCAACAATAACTAGAGGTTTACAATCTGGGGGCATCTTGTTATAAATTTTATTGAATATCTTAATGAAATCAGCAACAGGTTCCCCGAGATTCCTGCTCAAATCTTCAAATTCTGTTAAATAGTAAACCTTATCCTTTTTGATTCCCCATTGATTCCTGAAAATGTTGATTGGTTCAACCCATGTATTAATAGAATTAGCATGTAGTTGTCTGAACCATATTCTAACATTTCCTCCTAATGATTGAACAAAAAGTGTTGAGTAAACATCTTCATGCTCAATATTCATGTTATCAGCAAAATCTAGAAATGCATCCAAGTGATATTCAGCAGATGGCCCAATTTCTGCATTAAATCTAGTTAAATGTTTTAAATACCCATCAGAAAAAGCATGAAGTTGGGTTGTTGGTGGAAGAACTAATGCTGCATAGCGTGCTACCACAATTGGTTGAAAACCAACCATTTGATACTTTAATGAAGTTGTCTTTTTTGGGGAAACAACTTTACTGGAAGAAGGTTGTGATGAGGGTCTAGGTTTTTGGAAGAATTGATGATTAATAAACAATTTCTGAACTTCAGGTATGTGATGTTCCTAAACAGGAATGTAAGTGATATACAAAGCATGCAAACAATCCAACAATTAAAAAAACGAAATATACATTAAGCACCCATGGAAACACTGGAAAGAAAGAACTGTTGAGCCATTTTATTACTTATTCAGGAGCAAATACAATAGTCAAATAGAATGGTGCCCCTGGGCTTGTCTCAATGGACAAGCATGACAAAACCCAAGTGAGAAAATGTTGAACTGAAGGCTGCTACAACTGCTGCACCAAACTGAACTGCGTTGCCCCAAAAAACTACTTTGTTTGCTGACTTCGAAGGGATGGAATGACTGTTTCCCATGCTTAGAAAATTTTGAGATTTTATCTCCTTGCTCCTTAGCCTAAACCCAGAAAAACCCACGAAGAATTGGAAAAATGTTGACCTTGGAATTTTGGCCCAAATTCCCCTTAGCTCCTCTAGTTGCTGGCTGAGTTGGGACCCCTGTTTGACTCCTTAGATCTGCCCAGAAAATTCTATAAAATTAAGAGTGCGATCCTTGCCCAAAACCTAGAAAAACCCAGAAAGGGTTTCTCTTAGTTCCAACCTTCAAAAATTGACCTTTCATAGCTTGTCCCTCCTCTAATTTCGAATTCTGTTGTTGTGACTGATCCCGTCAATCTCTGCTCCCCCAACTCCAACAATCCTCCTCAAAAGGACCTCCAAGTGATCTCCTACTTCTACCGACCAGCTCCAGCTCTACAATTCCTTCCTCCAACTCCCATGTGAGCCTAGTGATTGCTCTCTATGCAGATCCAGGTAACTGTAAATCAGACTGTTGAGATGCTGCCTTCGCTGGCTCCAAACTCGCAAGGAAGGCTGGCCCTTTGCTGCTCTCCCAATCCTCTAACTCTTCCGACAAATGTTTGATCATTGATAGCTCCAAACTCCCCCTGCTTATCATCCAGCTAGCCAGAAAGATGCACTCCCTGTTGTGGCTGAATGGTAGTGCTGTAACACACTCCCGGAACTCCTGAAATACTTATGGAATTGCCTCTCTAGGGCGGGCACAGATGGTCCCTCGAAGTAGAGGTTGAATCTCCCGCTTGAGAGATTCGTGGCTAAACAGCTGGTTGACTCAGCTAAATAGCAGAGCGAACAATCAAGTAATTTTGATTGCAAGGTGTAAGAATGAATCCAAAATGAGAGCTGCTCCCTCCTTATAAATCCTTGGGCCTCCCTAGCCTCATGTGGGCCCCTCCATCCACCTATTCGACTTTCCCTCCAAGCTATTCGAATGGGCCAATTCGAAGTCCCATGTGGGTGGCCCCCACATTCCACTAGCAACCAAATAAAGTCGAATTGCCTCCTAAGTCCCTAAGTCGAAAATGATGGATTCTCTTTCTTAGCCAAAATTGTGCAAAATTGTGTAGCAACACCCTGTTACAAATGTGTTTGAGAAGGGACATGACAAAGTAAAACCTTTTCAGGATCCTCAAAAGCTAGAGGATTAGTATAAATACTAAGTTCCTCTTCAGGTTAGTAGAAGTGGATGGATAAGTATGTACAAAGAAGATTTAAAATCAACTGGTTTAAATTCAGAGGGAGAAAGTTTAGGATCTTCTTCATTGTCAGAAAGTTCCAAATGGGAATAAGGAAGTTCAAAGGCCTCAAGCTGATGAACTAATAGTGTAGTTTGAAGATCAACTCCTCTAGAAAGGAGTTCTAAAACTTTTGGAGGAAGATTTGATAATTCAACAGGTATTAGAGTTGACTGTAAAGGGTCAGATTGTGAGGGTACTTCAGATAAAACAAAGGCAGAAGCAACAAGAGAGGCTTCAAACCTATTTCTAATAGATGCAATTCTAACTAGTCCCTCTGGATCTAATAAAGGAGAGAAAAGCTATGGATCTGATTGAGATCTGGTATGCCTGCGTGAAGCCATATTTAATATGTAGAGTCGCCAGGTGAAGGATTTTATCTTACTAACCTGTTATTCACCGTTAAGAGGCAAGTCTAATTGTTGTCCCAGGGAAACAAAATAAAATCTCCATTCCTCGGCAACAACGCCAATCTGATGTTGTATCTTTGTAGATAGTTCTAGGTTGGGGAAATGTGCCAAAGCATTTAAAGTAAGGTTTTGATTTAAATGGATGACCAGTGCTTTAAACCTTTAAACATATGTAATTCCTAAGTATTTATGAGAAAATTGAAGGGCTGATTTTCATTCCTTACAGAATTAATTTTTGAATTGATTTGAAAAGCGGAAATAAAGAAGGTATATCACTGTCAAACATTCATATTGAGCATTTAATTTATCATATACACTAGATGCGTGTGGAAGTTTTCGACAACCAAACAAAACACATTCAAGAGATGACAGAAGACGACAATTAAAAGATTTAGAGGAATTAACTAAGACAAACTGTTCAGTTAATTAATCTCTTTTAATGATTATAAATTTGCAGGGGCTTTCAGGGGGATTGATATTCAATACAGCCTTGCTGAAACTTCTATGTTACCTTGAACATTGCAGATATAAATTTGAAAAATGTAATTGATAACATGACAAACTCACATAGGTACACAAGCTGTTTAGAATGAATCCAAAATCCTTCAATTATCTTCATAGATAGCTTTGAACATTACAAGCATGTCACTGGTTCATTACAAGGGTTCAACCTCGACTTCTTTGAATTACCAAATACTTATAGAATCTAATTCAAAAATATCTTGGATCTAAGCCAAAATTTATTACAAAATGAGATAATATCTGAAACTATTTTTTATTTACAAAAATAGAAGTGGAAAATAGCTATTCTAAACTGATTCGAATAATCAACACACAATTTAAGGGTGTTGTTTGATGACTGCTATTTTTAATTGAATTTTCTGCTTTTTGCTCCTCTTTCTCAGCTTACTGCTCCTCCTTTTCCTATGGATGGTCACTAAATTCCTTGCATTCTTTTTACTCGATGAGTTCAAGTAACTTACCCCATCTCTTTTCATCTGGGATAACAAATTTTGTTACTTTCCTATATGCCTCATCAGCTTCCGTATATTTTTCAAAAGTTGGCTTAGTGATGAACAAATGACTAACTTCATGCTGAATGAAATGATCATACTCTAGGCGTTCGAAAAATGATTTCCCACTGATTATTCCTTTGACTTAAGTAAAATGGTTATGTCTGTTGCTATCTGGTGCAATTTGTACTGATAATCTTCTTGTGGACTCAATTGGCCGCTAGCATGTCGTAGCGCTGGAAGTCCCTTTTCCTGCAAAATATTGAATTTTCTGTGAAACTTTTAATCTGTGCTTCTAAGTTTTGACACTTGTTCTCTAACTATAACATCAAATTTTTCTTTGTCAAAACTCTTCTTACCTCTAGGACAGTATCAGTCCTGTTGTCAATTCCAAATTCTTCTAATTCTTCGTTAGTTTTAGAATTGAGTACTTTAATTATTTTATTTGTTTCTCCATGCATATTCTCCAAATCTTTTTTGACTCCTGTAATGACTGCCTTTGATCTTTCCACTAATTCCTCATGTTGAAAAATAATTTGAATAGAAGTCCAAAGTTCAATCATGGTAGAATTTATATCAATCCCAATTTTCTCTTTTGCCTTTGCCAATGTTTGTGCAATCAATGACTCATTTTCATATTTATCTATCTGTCTGGTTAATCTGAAATTTTTTTGAACTTCAGCCCGAAGTGTATTATCAACCCTTATCTTGTCATTTTGAATTTTCTCCAGTAGTGTTCTGAGTTTTTCAATTTCAATATCTTTGAATGACAAGTCTCCCATAGCTTTTGACAACTGTTATGCTGAATTTTGGCGTGTGGGCTCTGTTTTTGTTGTAGACATTGTTGCTAGAGAAATCACTGGTGTTGAAGTCACTACTGTAAAAGTTGCTACTCTAGTACTGACTTGTAGCTCTTTTTCCTTGATTAATTTTTCCATTTCTACTTCCATCTTTTGTATCTATATGTTTTGTTCAACGATTATTCGCAACATGTTCTCCTTCTCCTTCTCTAATTGATTGACTTCTTGAGCCTGTGGATGTTCAGTTGTTGGTAGCTTCAACTGTTTCCTCAATGCTTGAATATCAACATTTTTGCTTTTGATTATTTCATCCGCTGCCTTTATATCTTTAGGATCTAATCTTAATTTTATAACCAAATCTTCAAGCCCTTTGATTTTAGTGTCCTTTTCTAAAGAAGACATATTTTCCAATTTTAATTGGGAATGAATGTTATTGAGAGAAGCCTGTAACTTGGAAGCTGCCATGGCAGAACTTGTTAAGGATGAATATATCATTTCCCCTGCTTGCTTATGAAGGTCAATCTGGTCAATAGGATGAATTTGCTTGGTGTCAAATGAAAACACAAAAGTTTTATAATCTTCAGCACTTCTAGGCGGACCTTTGGTTCCAAGAATGCTAATTGGAGCTAACCTTTTTCACTGCCAAGGGCCGAAAGTAATCTGCTCTGAGTTGAGGAAGGCTGCTTTCAGAACTCTGCATATGTAGAAGTCTTTAAGGCCTCATTTTTTTCTTCATTTCTAAGAACTTCGCAAAAATACTTTGGTGTTTTGGAGAAGAAGAAGGGGAATCTAATGTGTCTTCGGGAATCTGCTGTATTGAAAAAGGAGACTGTGCTGATATTACAACTGTAGTAAGCTCTTTAAAAGTTTGAGCTTCTGAAAATTCTTCAATATTTACGGTTTTTCTCCTTTTGAATACTTTAAATGTTGATTTCTGTAGTTCTGACCCTGTTGGAGATGCACTTTCTCTTGGTCCCTTTAGCTCTTTCTCTGTCATCCTTGGATTTTCCAATGCTTTTTGACTGGAAAGTGGCTCTTCAATTTCCCGCAATGCATTCTCTGTCCATTCTTCCTTGTTGGCATATTGCTCAATTTCAGGTTTTGCCACATGCATATATGGTGCAGATTTCTAAGCAATTCTCATTGATGAGATTACTCCTAATGGATCATATGACCAACTAAAACTCAACTTAAACTTCATCTGGCTCAATAAGTCATTGACCTCTTTCTCTGCAGCTCTGGTGTTGACTATGAATGGACCAACTTGCGCTTTCAATTTAAACTGAGCTTTTTGTTTTCTGGAAACAAAATGAACCTCATCCATGTTCAACATTTGTCTGATGTACTCAAGTGCAAAAATTCTCATGGGGAGAAACATTGGAAATTTGTATGGTTGAAGCTCGTAGCCATAAATCCTGAGTTCAGTGAAATTCTGGTATAAATACCAGTCTCCAACCTTTGTCTGCTCACTCAGATGCAAAATTCTCTTGATCTCTGTTGAAATCCTGGGGATTGCATCACTGTTTAACAAACAAGTAGCTATATACAATAATTGATTAACAAAATCACTAAAAGAAAACTCTTCAGAGGTTTTCCTCACCAAAGATGTCCAATGGATCACTGACAAAGGTTTACCTTCAACATCCAAATTTTGTAAAGGAAAGTTGAATCTTTCATACTGATGATATAAGAACAAGTAAACCAAAATTGACTGGTGTTTAAATGATCCTTCAACGCTGAACTTTAAAAATTGGTCATGAATAATATCAGAAAGAAACTGACTATAGTTGAACATAATTGAAGGTTTTTTACCTTAAGAATATACTGATAGAAAGCCTAAGATGACTTCATCAACCCACTGATCACTAGGATATCCCACCAGACAAGACACTATGGAAATTACTTGCCTAGATAGCTCAGGAAACATGGCAGAGTGATAAGGTGGGTTAGTTCTGGCTAATTCTGAGTTTTCTGGTAAAAAATGACTCAAATATGTGAGGTCTCTGTGGGAAAGTAAGTTTTTGATAGATTTCCATTAGAGCAACAGAAGAAAAATGGTGTAAAGAGTCCTGAGGATTTAGCTAAAGGGCTTGGAAAATTGACTCAGCTGTAAATGTAATATGGAAAAGAGTTTCATTATTCTGAGCAATTACAACTCTTTGACTAGGAATATATCGGGCTCCACACCAGGCTATGAATTCTGGGAAATGATGGGTTTGAGGGAAGTAGAACTGGGGCAGTAGGGGTTCCCAAAAACAAAATTTATCAAAGGCGTCTTCGAACTTTTGATATGCTCAATTGTGAAGTTCGTACATATTGAACTCACAATTGGTCTCTAGAATCTTAAACTGAGTGTCAACTAGTGGGAGTTCATCTAGATTATTGACAGGGGGCAACAAAGGATTATCTACAAAGATTTTTGATTTTCCTTTATGGGAAGCCATTAGGAAATCAAAATACTGAGAAAATCAAGATAGAGTTACCCGAAAATATGGCGCTGATAGGAGGTTGTTGTATGCTGGAATTCTACTTGCAGTAACGTTTCGTGGATTACAGTACAGGCAGAATTTGGCAAATGACCGATTTGAATAGGATAACCATGTTTATCAGGAGCGAATAATGGTTTCTTTGTTAGTTTAACCGTTATTCGTGTGAGGAATTAAATGCAAATGAATGCTGGCGGGAGTTATAAATGAACAACAGCCATTTTCTAACTTTAGCGGGAGGAATAACAGTAACTAAATATAGCGGGATGCTGGCAAGTGGTGAGAATAGCGGGATGTTGGATGGCGGGAGAAATGGATGGTAGAAGAGTGGTTTGCGGGGGTTGGGAGTAGTAAGTGGTATTTACTGGAGGGGGGCTGCCACGTAGAAAAAGAGGGATTTCGGAAATCCGCTTTGCGGAACCCCTCCCTTCATTAACGTTAGGGGATGCGGGGGGTGCCGCTATTAGCTGGGGACTGTTGATTCGAGCGGGCCCAATCTCTGTTGTTGAATGCTGATGGGTGACAATCACATCAAACAATTTTGTTATATAAAACATACAAAATACATTTAAACTATAATAGGCGACATTTAATCGTGCACGCCTTTTATTGAGATTTTTTATTTTATTTTATTCTTCTCTTATCCCTTTTATTTCTTTCTTTTGACTTTTATTTCTTTTCTACTTTTCTTTTTCTCTATTTTTTATTTTTTATTTTGAACATAAAGGGAAAAACTAGAAAATATTAATAGGGTAAAAATAAGTTACAACATCGGCTCCATCTAGGGACTACTCCCCCCTGTGGGATGCAGAGAATTTGTAGATCTATGTGCCTTCTCCTCGGGTTATGGAGTCTTTGTTGTGAAAATCACACTTGCTACTGAAATTTAAAGAAAACCAGAAATGTACAATGATGATGATTACAAACATTTAATACTAAATATAATGCTTGAGTTATTGCCCATTGGCTGGCAATGAGGAATACTGCCCTTCTAGTTCCATAAAATGAATTTATTGTTACCTTCACTTCTGGAACGCTGAAAGGTCCCAACCATAAATTATCAAACTTTCCATGCTTGCCTTTTTCCTGTCTTCTAACATCCCATCTCAACACTAGATCTCCTTGTCTGAAATGTCTTTCTTTAGCCTTCCTATCAAACAAACTCTTCATTTTATTTTGATATTGTCGAAGTTTATGCTGAATTTCATCTCTATCCTAATTCAACCCAATAATCTGATTGATTCTCCTTGAAAAATCCTCTGCTTCTTCATATGATTCTTGCAAAAACTTCATGACTGGAAATGCTAACTGTGTAGGGATTGCTTTAATTCCATATACAAGTTGAAAATGAGATTTGCCGTTAGATCTTTTATGTGAAACTCTGTTTTCCCACACTGCATAATTGAGATGACTGTTCCAACTTCTTTTGTGATTTGCTAAGACTTTCTTGATAACTTTAATCATAATTTTATTTGATGATTCTGCCAACCCATTACCCTGTGGATAATAAGGTGTAGAATGATGTAATGTAATCTGACATAATTCTATCATTTTGATACTACTGAAATCTTGAGCATTATCTATAACAATTTGTCTTGGGCGGCCAAATCTGGACAGAATGTTTTCTTCAATGAATTTTATCACTACTGTATCAGTTGCATTCTTAACAAGAATTGCTTCTACCCACTTTGTGAAATAACTAGTGGCTGTTAATATCCATGTTGATTGCTGGAAGCTGGAACTATTTCACCTATGAAATCTAATCTCCATTGTAAGAAAAGAGCTTCAATTGAAACTGGAACAAGGTGAAGTGCTGCTAGGGACTACCCCCCTTAGTCTACAGTTAGGAGACAACTTAAATGGAGAGGGCAGGGATCAAAGTGACAACCCCTACCCTGAGCGTTGTCGCAATCTGGTGTACAATTTGAGCGACAATAGGTATCACTTTGTGCTTTTCCTTGTGACTTATCTTCAACGAAACTTTACTTCATCAATTCATTGTTAATGAATGATTCCATCTCATGGCCAGTTAATGAATCATTAACCATATGTTTTGTTGCTTCTATATTAATCATTTTCACCAGGTCATATTTGTTACAAGTAATATCAACCATTTGCATTGGGTCATTTATCAACCATGTTCTCAATTTGCATTGTTAGCATTTCCTACACTTTTTCAATTAATTTGAGTTGAAGTGTTTGATCAGTTTATCCTTAAGATCAATTTACTTGTGAAGATCAACAACCCAATTGTCCAAATCATGTAAGATCTTCTATAGTTATTTAATTTCTTGATTGGTATTTTGCAAATGCTTTCCTCCTTTACCCATTTCAGATTTGTAATTGTCACACTTGCTTGTATATGTTTGTATCACACTTGCTTGTTCTTGTTGCCAACCATGGGGAGTCGGGTACTACTAATCATGCACCTCAAAGTGTTCTTTTACAATGATTAGACTTCAATGAAAATGACCTTATTCAATTTCGGTGGGTCCTTTTCGAAGAAGGGCTTCTTGTAACTCCACCCTTTATACAATTCAATGACCTAGTTCAATGACTCAATCTTATGTTTCAATTTCAATCACTAAACAAACTATTAACCCAAAAGACATTTGAATTCAAGAGCCATGCAACTAATCTTGACATGGATCAATTGGAGCAAATTTTACATGGACCATAAATGGTTATGACCTTTTAATTTTTTACAATGCTCCATCAAGTGGAGAGGCAGAATCAACTCTTAGCCCTCTTGTTACATGAGATTAGATACTTGCTTTTTGTATGAGTGTTTTAATCTGAAGTTGCAGTTATAATCACCATAAGTAGTTGTAAATTTTCTTTTGCAAGTGTGAAGATTGAGTGTCAAAACTGGACACAAAATCAAGCATCATACACAAGCATAAATGTACCCTAGAAACCCTTATTCAAATTTCAGGACATGTCCAGGTCAATATTACTGCTTCAAAAGATCTTGTTATGGATTTTTTCATGATGACTGATATTTCTCTTTTTACTTCGAATGCAAAAATATTCTATTAACCTTTTGTTTACATTTTTTGCAAAAAAAATAGCATGCTTCAAAAAATTGAGATAAAAACAATTTACTCAAATTTGTTTGAGAAATTTTGGGAATGTCACCCATGCAACCAAGGCATCGTTTAGCTCTTAATTCTTCCACTATGGTTGTGCTCTAACTTCTAAACACTCAGCTTCACAATGTATCTGAAGCGAACAAAGTTCCTTCTACAAATTAATTACTCCAACAAACTTGGAATATGAAATTATCCATTGAGGATATAAATATTATTTATTAAATATGAACAAGAATGAGAATGAATGATTTACAAATGAGAACGAGAGGCTTGCTTATTTACCAAGCAAGTGTCTTTTCATGAAGAGTCATGTCCTATTAGACATGCCTCTTCAACCTAATTACTAGCTTAACTAACTATTATTTATGATTTTATCTTTTACATTATATTTATATTATTTATATATTTTATTCATTACATTGCCTCCTTCCTCAAAAAGCTTTGTCCTCAAAGCTTGTCGATGACAAAAGGCTTGATCTCTTTTTCGGCTTTGAACGTCTTTCTGTCTTGGAATAGTCATCTTCGTTGATACAAGCTGATATGATCTTCTTAGTGACAAACAGGATTGTCGCACTGAGAAGGGATTAGACCATCCTAGATTAATCTTCTGTGTAGTATTGTGATCACTGGAATTTTGTAACGACTTGTTAGCATAGGACTGGGTTGAGATTCCATCACTATTATTCGGAACCTCAGTTTGTTGTTTCGGTTCTGACTGGTTCAAATATGTAGCATGGTTGATTTGTCTGTTCTCATGATTCGGATGCCGATATGGAACTTGTTTGGTTTGATTTCTCCTTACTGGGCATGTGCCAATTTTTATATTTTCTTCTGGCAAAGATGTTGTTGAGATGGTTATGGAACATTCACTTGGGATGTTCATTGACTGAACTGCAACATCTATGTGTGTTGTTTCTTCAACTGACTTGTCTTCTTGAGTTGTCATATTCACTGGATCGGTATTTGTTGTTTTGTCATCAACTTGAATTCCTACATTTGATACTTCTTTCTCGATAAATTGTTGTACCTTGTTTTCTAATGACTTCTTATCCTTCTTAAGTTTCTTAATTTGCGTCAATATTTTTTCACTGTGGTTTTTAAGTCTAGAAACTTTTTATTTTTGTCAATAGTGATTTTGTCAATTTCATTTTGCATATTTTGTAATACTTTTTTACCTTCTTGAGAAATTACTTTTGAAATATCCGATATATCTTCTAGCGTTACTGAATTAGGTTTTAGTGTAACATCTTGGAGCGTTATTTTATTCTTCTTGTAAGAAAATGTTAAAAACTTTTTCTTAGTATTTGACTAAAGGAACCTAGAGTTTTCATCCATGGTGATCCCAAAACAATGTCACTATCATTAAAACTTAAGGTTTTCACGGTGAATTGTGAGGTAAAAGTATAATCTCCAATATTTATGTGTAGATTGCTTATATCGTGTTGTTTGCCAAAAATATTTGTTTCAACTATATTTGATTCAGGAATCACCAATTGATTAGCATATTTAGGACTAACATAATTACTTCTTTTAGTAAGACTGATAGAGATTATGATGTCTCTTCCTGCAAGTGATCCTTTGTTGTTAAATAGTGTGCAAACACATGTAATATGGGTTTCAGGAAACCTTTCATTATTAGTCTCCATTTTTGTCTTGATGTTTTTACGTAAACAATATGTCAACTGGAGCTATTTTTATTATAAAATATCACTTATTTCTTATATATATATTTTTTCAACTATTCTCTTTTAATGTGGATTGTTTAAAACTTGAATACCCTTTTATTAAAAAAATACTCCTTTATATGGTTGCCCTCTATATATGTATGTATTTCTTTATATTAAGAGCCCTTTTCAAAATAACTTTAGTATGTTATAATAATAGTAGTTTCACTTCTTTTTTTTTTTAAATAATAAATTGGTCCCTTTTTTTATATACTTGATTACTTCCTTGATAACTTTTAATGTCACCCCACTTAATATAAAAGTCACACTTAATATCAACTTTTATGATGTCACCACACTTAATAAATATAAAGGTCACGTATTTTCATATGACACGGTCACGATGTTCACAATACTTTTTAAGTAAAAAGTAATATTTATCTTTCACGTAAGAGCTTTTGTATCCCTGTTTTTTCGTTAACTTTTAAAATACCATGGGCTATTACCATGGGTTGTTTTTAAAATCTCTTGTAAAAAGTAATATTTACTTTTCATGTAAGAGCTTTGTATCCCTCTGTTTCTTTAACTTTTAAAATACCATGGGCTATTACCATGGGTTGTTTTTAAAACCACGGGCTTCTCCACGTAAAAAGTTTTAAATATACTTGGTATGAGATTTTGTATCCGTTTTGTTTTTTCTTTTACTTTTTTTTTTCTTCTTTTTATTTTATTTTATTTTATTTACTTATTATTTTTTTGGGTTAATTTTTTTGTTTTTATGGCCAAAGGCCTAGAAAAAGGGAGAAAAAGAGAAACTCCCAAATTCTGAGCAAAATGCTTCAATTGTACAGCAGCAAGGTTGACGAATTTCAATAGCCAAGGACCTGGATCGGAGAACGAGCTCTGTGCACCGGTTAAGCAACCTAGAGGATCGAACTGCTCTGATACCAAATGAAGCGAACAAAGTTCCTTCTATAAATTAATTACTCCAAAAGGTCTGGAATATAAATATATCCATGAGAATATAAATATTATATATTAAAAATAAATAATAAGAATGATAATGATGATTTACAAATGAAAACGAGAGGCTTGCTTATATACCAAGCAAATGTTTCTTCATGAAGAGTCATGTCCTATTAGACATGCCTCTTCAACCTAATTACTAGCTTAACTAACTATTATCTATGATTATTATCTTTTACATTATATTTATATTATTTATATATTTTATTCGTTACAGTGTCTTACAAGAAGCTCCACAAGGTTACAACTTACAATTCACCACTTCCTACATGATATCGTTGTAGTTCATTTCCTTGCTACATTTGACATCAATTTTTCTGTATGACATGAGGGTTTTATTACTATGTGAGGTAAAGCATTTCAATTATATCAAACTTTTTGATGTTGTGTCATTTCTTTCCGGCTAGCATTTTTCCTCCAGAAGTGCTGCATACATGCATTCTAGTGTGCATGGTCTGCTGAGTGGGATAACTTGATGGAGGAAGAGCTGGGTGTAGGATAACTTGTCAAAACCAAAAATGTAATAAAAATATAACCTCCTTTAAGCAGATGCCTGAACTCCACTGGCCTTCTTTGATTCTCTTTCTGGTGATTGAATCCTTCACATGGGTTGCTCAAGTGATGAATGTGCATGGGGTCCTTCCATGACGACAATGCCATGACGCATTCTTCTTACATCTTCAGAATGGAGTCGAATTCGAGGGTTTCTGCGATAGCGTTCCAGTTATTTTCACGCGTACAGGCCACCTATGCAGTTAACTTTACAAGCCTGCTCTTAATACGAAGCTAAACATGCAACCAAATGGACCAGATATCCACTATCTGCTGGTTGTTTTCAGTGATTCAGCCTTCTATTGTGGTGCTGATTGGTGCATTCTGGCCATGTACATATGTGATCAATGGTGAGGAAAGGAATATGGCAGTTACCATTTGAACCAGTAGGTGCACAAAGTTGTTTTCCTTGTTGTGATGAATATTCATACGTGGGGCATTGGTGACTGGGGCATTCTTAAGATCACAGCTACGGAGCTGTTGGAAAGAAACCACAACTAGCAAGATGTTTAAAAACTTTTTGAGATTGCCCAAGTTTGCAGTCCCACAATGTTATGATATGGAGCTCCAGACTGATTTGAATGCCTATAAATTCGATGACAAATTACTATTACAATGGATGTCCTCCAAGATACAAAGTATCTTGTTCTCAATGTCAGTGAGGATAAAATTAGGCTCTTGGGTACACCAATTTTGGAGAGAATTAAGCTGCAGAAGTCCAAATTATAAATGTTTGCTGTATGGATTGCTGGCTTATCAATTGTGTGTTCCAGATGTTGTAGGCAGTGGCTTCTTCAAATGATAGATCTCTTATGAATCATGACATGGATCACAACATGCAGGTCACAATTGCAAATTGCCAGCATAAATGGTGGCAAAACCTAGATTTCTAGATCACAGATCAGGCATATTGTTGGTTGAGGATATAGATCATGTGGTCAGATCATTCTTGAGGATGGGTGAACTGTCGCTAGAAATGATTGCTGGATCTCCTTCTACCTGGGTAGATCTCTTAGAGGTTTGATAGACCCATGACATTAGTGACAAGATAGCACCATGGCAGTGATCCATGGGAGGCCATTGAAGAGCCAAATATAGAGTAATGGTGATACTATGGAACTGCTCCATGGAAATGATCCATGAGAGAGTAACAACACTTCCTACACTAACAAAATTGCGGATCTACATCCATTAGGGGGTATAAGGGTACAATAAGGTTATCTTGATTTGATCTAAATTTGTATTGCAAGCAGTTTATAATATATATTGCCAATTATATTTTAACACTGTGAATGTAAGAGAATAAAATCGATGGGGAATTCATCTTATCAATATATTCATCCATTGGTATCTACTATCAATATATAGTACATGAATGTAACCCCATATAGATCTAGATATGCTCTCACATTGACAACTTACCGATGGATAAGAATGCGACTTCCTAAAGAGATAAGAATAACAACTCATAAATGGGTGATCTAGGACTTTGTGATTATATAAGGACTCACAGTCTAACACAGGATTGGATCTTGTAGATTTTATTACCGGAGCTTAGTACTTATGCCTCTTTTTGCAGTGGGTTTCCTCTTGACTCTTGTAAAAACATCCAATCATATCAATATATACTACATGAATGTAACCACCACTAGATATAGATATGTTTTCACATTGGAAACTCATCAATGTATAAGGATGACACCTGATCAACAGATGAGAATAAAAACTCATAAAGAGGTGATGTAGGACTTTGTGATTATATATGATCGCATGCTACAACGCTGGATCTTGTACATTTGATTACGTGAGCTTAATACTTATGCCTCTTTTGCATTGGGTTTCCTCTTGACACCCGGATTTCCCTACTTAATTACTTCTTGTGTGGTTTTATCATATGGATCTATCGTTTGTGATTGGTAAGGTAAATGTACAAGAATATGTATTATGCTTTTATTTTAATCATTTAACTTAGTTTTTCTGTTATTTTCTGGTAATTTAATCGTTTAATTTAGTTTTTTCTGTTATTTTCTGGTGTTTTAATCATTTAACTTCGTTTTTATGGTATTAGATCTGAATAAATTGCCTGTTGATTATGTTTTGTTGTCTACGTTATCTCGTATTGTTGGGACTGTTATTGCTCATTGT
Source organism: Pinus tabuliformis (assembly GCA_031772625.1). Classification (NCBI taxonomy): domain Eukaryota; kingdom Viridiplantae; phylum Streptophyta; class Pinopsida; order Pinales; family Pinaceae; genus Pinus; species Pinus tabuliformis. The sequence continues at coordinate 922,314,038 of CM062805.1, read as the reverse complement.
ATTAACTTTTAAGTATGCTATCATTCTGTTTGGTTCCGTTTATTGCAATTTTCAGCTTGATAGGTTCTGAATGTTAACTGCCATTTAGTTCAATGTTTTGGTCTGATAGTGGCTGAAGTATTAGTGAGAGAAATAGACCTAGCTTAAGTTGAGCCCACGTGGTATAGATATTGCCATTGTTGTGTTTGTTTATTTACATTTTGGTGACCATTTAGGACCCAACATATGGGGGTCACTTAGCTCACAAGGACCTGTCTGGGAAGAGATCACACAGTACACTACCAATGGACTCTGGAGTTCAAAGGGGCAAGCCTAAATGCGGTTCAACAAGTAAGCTGAAATAACATTTTGGAGGGATGGCAGTGAAGAACGTTTAGAGCACAGGAAACCCTATCCCCAATCAGAAGTAGGAGGTGGAGCTAAACGCAGAGAATTACAAAATGGTTGGAAAGAGTAAAGAAAGTGGCCTAAGACTGGTCAGATGCCACATGTAGAAGCTCCAACAGTAGAAATCGAGTCCAAAAATGGACGAGAGTCAGAACAAGAGCAATTGGAGGAGAATTGATCAGAATTCTAAAAAAAGTCATCAGAGAACTCTACAAAGTATACAGGTTGGTGATTACTTAGGACCCAGCACAACAAATTACCTGCACACGTACTCTGCATTTGGGTTGACAAAGTTCGCAGAATGTATGTTTGGGTCATTGCCCCATTAGCTTTCCTGTTTGGACCTTGTTCATTTGGGTGCTCATTACCCAATTCTGATACCTATTACATGTGATTTGGTCACCTAGACATGCTCTTTACAGCAAACGCTATAGAGGTGGAGGCGGCTCCCCATCCAGATCAAGCAGACAGGCACCCATTACCAGGTTCCACTCATCTACTAGGGACTTATTGGCCTGTAATTTGGATGTCAGGAGAACTTCAGCGAGGAGGAGCACGCTTCTCCCCATGCTAACCCAGACTGATCATCTTATCCCATGCCCTTCTACTGAAGATATCCTCAGGCTTCTCATTGTAACTTTCACAGTGGTTTATGAAGATGTTAGCTCCTCTTCTGATTCTGCTGCAGATTAGTACTTCTCTTACCTACAGAATTAGTGTCTACTCCCTTGTCTATGGTTCACTTAATTTTCCGCTTTACATTTTATTTTTATTCTTTACTCCCTTTTTGCATCTAGGGGATGCCTTTAGCAAGCCTGCGTTGCCACTATAGCTGATTGTACAAGTTCCAGACTTATTTTGGTTACTTGTAATATAATTTCTTTCTTCCTTTCTTTTCTTCAGACTGCAAATCCAGGTGGAATATTGTCTTTACTTCTCTAATTAAAGTGAGGAATAACACAAAATCTTATGTTTAGTTTCCAGCTTCTTTCTTTTTGGCAAGGTTCTGAATGAACCCATAGTTTTTGTTGTGTTCTTTATCTCTGTTACAACATGGCTGAGATTATGTGGATGTGCAAATGTTGACAAGGTGCCTCTGGCCTTGTTCAGAATGAACAGAATTTGAAATTTCTAATTTTGCTTTCGATGTTATTCAGGTCATAGTTATTGGAGCCCCTGCTCATCGACTGGAAATTTTTAGGAAATTTGGTTTTGAAGACACTATCAACATTATGGATGTAAGCAGTCTCTGATAGAAAGTTGGTTTTGGTAATGCTATCAACAATTATGAATACTTTTTAGGGTATTATGATAGATTTTTACCTTTAGAAAAGATATTTCTGGGATTAAACTGTAAAAACTTTATTTTTCCTTGTCTAAATTTGTTATAAATATTTGATTGACAGTTTCCTGATCCTGCGGAGAGGAGGATGTTATCCATGAAGATGATGGGAGCCAAACTTGCTGATGTTGTAATTGAAGCAACTGGACGTCCAGAAGCTGTTTCAGAAGGATTGGATCTTTGTAGGGATGGTGGAACATATGTTGTTGTGGGTCAGTACACTGACAATGGGAGTGTAAGCATAAACCCTCACCTCCTGATCAATCGTAAACACATCACCATTAAGGGTTCATGGGGTTCAGATTTCAGCCATTTCTACAGAGGGGTACAATTTATGGACAAGAAATCACATCTACCATGGGATTTAGTGGTCAGCAAATGTTTTAGTCTTGAAAATGCAGAAGAAGCAATTGCATGTGTAGAAAAATTAGAAATATTCAAGGCCCTCTTGAAGCCTGCTGGAAAATAGTGAAAAGCAATGTATGCAGGAGGATTCATCTGCCTGTTACCAAGGGGAGATGATAATTTGAAGTTTTAGCATCACTTGTACAAGCATTTGCTTGAGTGACACCTTAAAGAGAGAATGCTTTGTGGCTAGCTGGTAGGTTACAAGATAGTCATCTTTGTCCATTTATTTAGATTAATCACATGCACAGATATCGTTTATTTAATAACTTGGAGCTCTAAATCTACATATTTAAAGTTGTTTCATTTGTAAAATGTACATTACGAGAACAAAAATTGCTGATTACTATAGTTTGAAATTTCTCATACAAGTTGAATCAGAAGAAATGAGAATGGAAAGTAACAAGATTATCGGAATGCTTGTTAGCAAACTCTTTGCAGAGACTATAGGATGCTCACTGGATGTGCACAAGATTTAATTTGAAGAAATTGTGAACATTGCCAAGTGGCAACCAAACAAAATTATCATTAGTCTATGCAATGCACTACAAGTTATTACTACAGTGCATATCCTTATGATTGGGAGCTTGTCTCTCACCAATAATTACTCTACTTTTGTTATGTGTGTTGTTGGGAATAATGCCACATGCATAACAATTGTGTGAAAAAAAGGTTTTTTAAGACATTGCCTGCATCACAAATTTTTACAGTTTTGAAGCTAGCTTGGAGGCACAAGTTCTTGGGTTGATGTGATAGCATCCTACCTCATGGCATTGGGTTTCATGCATTTTTTCTGCCAGTCTCAAGGTAAAATTCTCCTCTCCGCATCATTATTGGAAAGCCCCTAACTCTACCTTGGCTTCTGCGCACTTGAGAATGCCAGCGTAAATACGATGATGTATATAAATCTTATCTAATTGTAAATCTAGGTGACTTGAGAATGCCAGCTTAAATGCCGTGCACTTCAGCTAGACGTATAGAAATTCTATGTAATTGTGAAACTAGATAAACGTTGTCTTAGCATTAGGCCTAGTTGAACAATATGCACTTCAACTAGATGTATATAAATTTGTTGCAACTGTAAAACTATAAAAACATTATCCTAGCATGGAGCTTCATGAATTACACGGGTGCCAGTGTAGTTAAACATTATGCACTTAAACTAGATTTCCAGAAATTATATGTAATTGTAGAACTAGGTAACCATCATTTTAGCATGAGGCGATACGGAATACAGGGGAGAGGGGAACCAATCCCAGCAGGGTTTGTGCAGTGTTGTAGCTGAAGCGCTTAATGCAGTCCTGCAATTATTTGCAGGAAGAAGGGTTCATTAAATTATCGGTTGATGAACTTTAATGCTTTGGACGGTTATGGAAAGGGAAGTTCACTTCGTTATCTGATCCAAAAGTTCCCCAGCCAGCAAGAACTAATACTTTATTGGCCTCTTCACTAATGACAATACAAATAGAAATAAAAAGGCAGTGTCGAGTATTTCTGAAATTCAGTGAGAGCATTCTGACTTTTAAGATGGTAGTCAACGATGTTATATATGGGTTGTTGCTATACATTCTATGTTTTGGTCCTTTTGTTTCTCGGCATATTTTGGTTATCTTGCTTAAAATTTAGTAGAGATTGGTTGCAGTTGTAGATTTGAGTGGTGAAGTCTGTAAAAAAATTTAGTGCTTTAAGCATTTAAAATATAATTTAAACAATAAAAAATAACAACTTTATCAAAATTTATATCACCAGATTAAAATTCCAAAATATTAAAAAATCTAAAATAGAGAAAAAATAAATCTTACATAAAGAAATCTAAATCCAAATCCAAAATGTAGAAGAATTAGATCTCGCAGATATATGGGAATGACTCTTGTATCATGCTGAGCATTAATTCAGGCCTGAATTATTAGGCTTTAGATTTTCGTGGGAAATGATGTTTGTTTAAAGATCATAATGAAGATGATTGGAGAATTGCATTTCTGCTGTCTAGGTTAACGCCTGCAATTGGGTAGATTGACAAAGGAATTTGAAGATGGAGGCCAATAAGGTTATTAGCAGGCCAGTGGAAGGGCCATGGACGACGAGATTTCTATAGTTGGCTTTTACATTTCCATTGCGGTGAGAATTTATGGTTTGGTGTAACAGTCAAGATGGTAAATAAATGCCGGGTACTACGGACGAGTAAGCCAACAGGAATTTTGCTATTTGAGTTAGGGAAATTTAATGCATCACATTATTTTTTATCATTATCATTGGTTTAGTATTGTTTGAAATATTTGTAAACATTTACAAGTGGGTTAAAAAAAAAATGTTAAAAGTAATATAGAGTTTAGTAGGGTTCGTAAATATTTAAATATGTTAATTTAATTAATAATAAAAAATTATTTAAATATGTTAATTTAATATATATATATATATATATATATGTATGGGGTAAAAATCACATTATGAGAATTTTGTCATGTTTCGAATCATTTAGTGTTATTTATGGTGAGGACAAAATAAAATTCCAAATTATTTTTTAGATAAAAAAAATTTGTAATATACATATCACATTAAAATATATAATTTATAAATAGTAGCTATAAATTAAGATCCATTTTATCATATAAATTAAAATAATAATTCTATAATGAAGTTTCACCAAACCAGAAGTTTTGGGTTCAAATCTTGTACTACTCCAAAAATCATAATATACATATCACATTAAATTATATAATTTATAAATAGTAACTATAAATTAAGATCTATTTTACCATATAAATTAAAATAATTATTCTATAATGAAGTCTCACCAAACTGGAAGTATTGAGTTCAAATCTTACGCTACCCCAAAAATCATAATATACATATCACATTAAAGTATATAATTTATTAATTGTAGCTATAAATTAAGATCCATTTTACCATATAAATTAAAATAATAATTCTATAATGAAGTCTCACCAAACTGGAAGTATTGAGTTCAAATCTTGTGCTATGCCAAAAATCATAATATACATATCACATTAAAATATATAATTTATAAATAGTAGCTATAAATTAAGATCCATTTTACCATATAAATTAAAATAAAAATCATAATATACATATCACATTAAAATATATAATTTATAAATTTCAAGCTCGAAGAAAAGAGACTACGAGCGACTCTGCAAGCGATTAGGGTTCCTCTGAAACCCGTGACGGCGCCTCAGACTGAAGCGCTTACTGCAATCCCTGACCCATTCCAGGCACGGTAACCGCATCGCCTCAGCACTGCGCAGGCCAGGCGCTATGGAAACACCACAGGGGGGGGCGCCAGGGCCCTCCCCAATGCAGACGGAGAAGGATTCGTATCTCCTGTTCGGTTCGATTAGCAAAGAAGTAATAAACAATGAACACGCCACAGAGCAAGGGAATAGCAATACAGAAGATCAGCCAGGTCAGGAAAAAGGACCACAGGACAAAAGGAAAAATGACAAAGAAGAAACGCCAAAGGCCACCTCAGCCACCTGCAAACCTGTTGCTGCAGAGAGGCCCAGAATCGAACTACAAGGGCACCTGGTAAATGCTAGGATAGAATTTATGAAAGAGCATGCAATCATAGGAAAATTTATAGGCTTATGGCCAACAGAAAAAGCCCTCAACGGTTGGATAGCAGCCAAATGGAAACCAAAGGGAGATGTGCTGCTACAACTAGGACCAAAGGGCTTCTTCACAGTCATCTTCTATTGTGTGGAAGACAAACTCAGGGTGCTAGGTACAGGCCCACACTTCTTCAATGCTGCAGGGCTGTACATGCGAGACTGGAAACCCAGATTCAACCCAGATAAAGAAGACCTAACCTGGGCACCAGTTTGGATCCGGCTATATGGACTCCCTGATGAATATTGGGACGAAGATTCACTCAGAAGAATTGGAAATGGTGTGGGAGAATACATCAGGACAGCTGAAGAAACCAAATCCCGCAGATTCATTTCATATGCTCGCATATGTGTCTTTATAAGGTTAAATGAAGCGCTGCCAGAGTCGATAACACTCTCCCACTGGGATGAGGAATGGATTCAGCCCTTGGACTACGAACAGGTGCCCTTCCGATGTAGAAGATGCCATGCTCTGGGGCACTTATTCAGGGACTGTCCGCTAAATGCCCCAGATTTGTCTCAGAACCCCACCACCAAGCCAAATCAAGATGGGTTCACCAAAGTAACCAGCAGAAGGCGATCGCACCGGAAAAATGCCAGCGGGCAAAAGTCTCAATCGAATAACCACAAAGACCAAGCATCCAAGAATAGTTTTGAAATCCTCAACAACATTCCGGAAGAACGACCCATGGAAAATCCCAGCAAATCTGACCATCCATCCTCCTCAAGCCGCCCCCCTCCCTCCTCCCCCCCCCCCCAACTCGAAAACCCCTATCATTATTCCCACCATTTTATCTAGAAATCAGGAGGATCTGGTGATTACACCCAAGAATATGGAGATAGACGGGAAACAAAAATCTACCCAGACTTCAGAGCCTGCACAGGAAGACAACAGTGTCATAGAAATAATGGAGGAAGAAGCTGAAAACGTGGATCTTCACGGACTGGACATTAATGAACTAGAGTTAGCATGCAGGAAAAGGGCCTTTGAATCCATCGCTGAAACTGACCTAGAAAAGTTGGAGATGGTCATCTCCAAAGTCTACCAACAACAGCAGTTAGGGATTCAAGCAGGAAGCACCTGGGATGGTAGATTGCGTCCAAAGGATTTTAAAAAAAGAGGAAGGAAAACAGTTCTGCAAAGAACAATAGAGCTTGGAGAAGTCCTAGTGGATTCAGGCCACTATGCGAAGCTTACGAAATACTTCAGCCCCTCTCAACCTAGTTATCAATGAAGCTCATCTCCTGGAATCTTAGAGGCCTTAACGGCCCTGCAAAATATAGAATGCTCAAAAACATGATAAAAATGGAGAAGCCGCACATATGCTTTTTTCAAGAAACCAAATGTAATAGCGATACTCTGGGACGAATACTCTCCAAAGCCTGGCCGGGCTGCCATTCTGTGGCCGTGGATGCGACTGGAGCCTCGGGAGGACTTGCCATAGCCTGGAACACTCAAGCTATAACTCTAACGGATTTCCATGCAGGCCACCATCTCATTCAGGCAGCCTTTCACATTATAGGCACTCAGGTACATGGGAACTTATCCAATGTTTACTTCCCACAGGATGGAGGCAGTAAAAAAATACTCCTTGACACCATCGAGGCACTCAGTAACAGCAGACAACATCCTCTCTGGATTGTGGCGGGGGATTTTAACATGATCACCCGACTAGAGGATAAAATCGGGGGAAGAACCAGATTGGAACCTGAAGTGGAACACTTCAAGGATTTCATCCTAAATGCCTCCCTTATTGATCTGCCCTTTTGTAATGGTATCTACACTTGGAGCAATCACAGGAAAGGGAAGCATCAGATTGCCTCCAAGTTGGACCGATTCCTGCTATCGGACAACGCAGTGCACATCGGGGGAGATTTCAATGCGGAGATTCTGGCTCACTCTGGGTCGGATCACTGGCCAATTGCCCTGCAATGGCAAAGACCAGGGAGCAGCACCAGGAAGCCATTTCGATTTGAAAAATTCTGGCTAACCCACCCGGCATTCAAGGACTTCGTCAAAACTATTTGGGCCTCCTTTGTTCCTCCAGAGGGCACCAAAATGTTCATACTCCAGCAGAAACTAAGGTACCTAAAAAGTCACCTCAAACAATGGAATAAGGAGACCTTTGGGAACATCTTCGAAGCCCAACAACAACTCAATCAGGAGCTCAAGCTTCTCCACCAGACGGTCATCAATTCAGGGCATACAGAGGCTACACTAGAAGAAGAAAAGCGCATCTACAATCAACTTGAGGAAAGAAGAAAACAAGAAGAAATTTATTGGAAACAGAAATCAAGGGTGAGATGGCTCAAAGAAGGAGAGCGTAATACCAAATTCTTCCACAACACTACAGTGCAACGAAGAATGCACAATAAGATCTCATTCATCCAGAACCAGGAAGGAGGTAAAGAGGAGGAGCATGAGAAAATTGAGGAAACCCTCCTCAATCATTTCAAACAAGTCCACCAAGAACAAACAGGGGATCGGACGGCAGCTATAGAGAAAATCACAAGCAACATTCCCAGGTTAATAACGGAGGAGCAAAACGATCTGCTCATGAGCCCGATTCTCAGCCACGAGGTGGATGAAGCAATGGCGCAGCTTAAAGAAGGTAAGGCTCCCGGTCCTGATGGCTTTACCACTGATTTTTTTCATGCTTTCTGGGATATGATTAAGGTAGAGGTTTGGCAAATTGTAGAGGAATCTCGAGCCCTTCGATGGATGCTGCCCTCTCTAAACTCTACCTTCATCACTCTTATTCCCAAAGAAGAGAACTCCATCACCCCTGACAAATTCAGGCCCATAGCCCTATGCAATGTTCTCTATAAAGTCATTACCAAAGTCATAGCCAACAGGCTCAAGCCCCTTCTCCCTCAAATCATCTCACCTGAGCAATCAGGCTATGTGGAAGGTCGACAAATAATGGATGGTATAATGCTCTCCCATGAGATCCTTCACTCTCTCAAGCTCTCCAAAAAAGCGGGCATGTTACTCAAGCTTGACCTATCCAAAGCATTTGACAAACTCAGCTGGGCCTATATTCAGAACATGCTGAGAGCCTTTGGCTTCTGTGCCACTTGGGTAAGATGGATAATGAGCCTCATCTCCTCCTCTCACTTTTCCATTCTTGTCAATGGGCTGCCTTCCCACCCCTTCAAGCCCTCCAGAGGCATCAGGCAAGGGGATCCTTTATCCCCCTTCTTATTTGTAATAATGGCGGAGGGCCTAGGTCGGCACATCAAGCAAGCTAGGCAAGATAATCATATTCGGGGTATCTCAATCCACAACTCCCCTGCTTCCACCCACCAGCAATTTGTGGATGATACCATGCTGTATGGCCATCCCTCTGCTCAGGAAGCCTCTTGTCTGAAATCTTTGCTTAATGACTTCTCCAATGCTTCAGGCACCCAAATCAACAGCACAAAATCCGAAATTTTCTTCTTCCATACCCCTCCCTCTGTCAAGCGCGCTGTCTCTCGCATTCTGGGTTTTCAAACGGCCTCTCTCCCTTCCACTTACCTGGGAGCGCCTCTCACCGCCTCCGCCATAAAGCAACCAGCTTGGAGACGACTTATTGAGAAAATGGAAGGTAAATTGAACCTGTGGACTCACCGCTCCCTCAACTTAGCAAGTAGAGCAGTGCTCCTCAAAGCCATCCTTCAAGCCATGCCCCTATACTTGTTCTCCATCCTAGCTGCTCCTAAATGGGTCCTGAAAAGGCTGAGAAACTTACAGCGCAATTTTCTTTGGGGAAGTTCAGCTACCAATCATAAATGGGCGCTTGTTAAATGGGACACCACCAGCAAGCCCAAGCACAAAGGTGGAATTGGCCTCCGAGACCCTGAACACAGTAATATCATCATGACCGCCAAAATCTGGTGGCAATGGTTAACAAATCCGGACAAACCATGGGCCAGAATTTGGAATGCCAAGTACACCAACAATATGCCGCATGCAGAGCTTATACGATTCACCCCCACAAGTCCAGGTTCACTCATTTGGAATGCGGCCAAGCAGCACCACCAATTGATTCAGAAACATAGTTTCTGGGAAATAAGGAATGGTCAACATGCCAGATTCTGGCAAGATGCATGGAACCAACTTCCCAAACTATCCAATGCACTACCAGCAGCTATTATTCCAGAAGGGCAAGAGCAACAGCACGCCAAAGTCCACCAATTCTGGAATTCGGACACGGGAAGCGGCTTCAGGAAATGGCTTGCTAGCAGCCAAATAATAACCACCAACAGACCGCAGGAAGCAGAAGCCCTTAGCACTGAATTGGCAAAAAGAAGAATTAAGCACAACATCAATGACGACATCCTCAGATGGGGCTACCTCCCCAAGGGCGCTTACTCCACCTCTGAAGCCTACAATCTTTTGGAAGACCCTCCCGTCAAACCTGATCCTCTATGGTCCAGAATTTGGAGTTTCAAAACATGGCCCAAAATCACTCACTTTCTGTGGCTAGTGGGACACAAAAAAATTCTCACATGGGACAAATTGCAAAAACGCAACTTCCATGGGCCCTCAGTTTGCCACAATTGCTTTCAGAATGAGGAAACATTACAGCATCTTCTAGACTCATGTCCGCTTGCTACTCAACTATGGGAGAAGATAGAATTTAGGAGTCAAAGGCGTTGCAGAGAAATGGGAGGCATAATAAACACCATTAGGCAATGGCCTAAAAGCCCTTACAAAAGTGGCCTGCTTAATCATCTGTGGAACCTAATTCCAGGTTTTCTCCTATGGAATATTTGGAAGGAACGGAATAGGCGCATTTTCAAAAACAGCAGCTTGAACAGGGAGGTCATATGGAACAGTATGCACGCCAACATCCAAGAAACCATGTTACTGAAGTCCTGGACCCAACAAGATCTCCCAACTGAAGACAATGAGAAAAACATATTATCTAATTGGGGACTGCAACTGACACAAGAACCAACCTCTCAGCAAGCAGCAAATAACAATGATAAGGAAAAGGAAAATTGGGAAGCCCCGCCTATCCATTCATACAAACTAAACTTTGATGGCGCTTCCAAGGGCAATCCGGGACCTGCAGGATTTGGAGGAATCATCAGAGATCACCTAGGAACTCTGCAACAACTCTACTTTGGCAATCTAGGTTGGGATACCAATAATTCAGCAGAGCTGGAGGGCATGTGGCAAGGACTTCTTACTGCAAGGAGACACAATCTTCAACCACTGATAGTGGAGGGGGACTCCCAAATACTCATAAACATGGCTATTCGGATCCAGAATGGATCGAAAGCCAGGAAAATCGCCAATAGTTGGAGACTAGAGGCCAGACTCAGTAGCATGGCGGAGGAAATTGGCAACTACAATGCTATCTCTTTCAATCACACTAAAAGAGAAGGTAATAAAGTGGCTGATCTTCTTGCCAACATAGGGGTTGATTCAGATAAGGCCTTCCTTGAGGGACACCTGAACATCATCCCAAATAATCAAAGGAAGCAGGAATGTGAGAGTCTCATCCATAGGGACAAAGAGACCCCGGATGCGGGTGGCGGGACGGCAACGTTGGGCATGCCACATGCTATGCATGGGCTGCCCCGTGTAGACAATACGGCTTCCATATGAAGGCCGTCAACCGGCACTTGAACCCCCAGCTGCGATTAATGGAATTAATGGTGCGGGTGGTAGGTTTATGGATCTGTACAGGGCACTTAATGCGCGCCTGTTTCGAGAGCATGAGGCAGAGCATAACAAGAGCGATGGAGGGCGTAAGAAATGTATGTCTGGAGAATTTGGGAAAAGAAGGAATTGCTGAGAGCCGAGGCGGTGGCAGCTCTGTCGGGTTTCTTGTGGTTACTATCACTGCCATAGCCTCTCTGGTTACTGGTCTTGTAGTCGGTGGCACTTGGCTCAATTGCTGGGTGAGAACCGGAATTGGTCCACCTTGCCACCAAGGAACGGGTCTCAGAGAGGAAATTGGGTACCAGAGAAAGATTTGGGAAGTAATAGGTTCAGTCTTCGACTCCAAGCTCACCTGCACACACACAAGAGCAGAGTCAGTTTCACCATGGTTAAACTTCGTCAGCGACAGCCGTGTAGGAGAGGTCCAGCTAGAGGCTCTTCCTCGCGAGCTCCAGCAGTGGATGAGCATCACCACTGTTGTTGCTGCTATTGCCATCGAAGAGCCAAAGCTACTCCACTTCCCATCAGCCAGTTTTTGGAGGTTGGAAGTGCTAATGAGGACAACTCAGAGCCTCCCTCCTTTGGCTCAGTGGTTTTCACATTGCCAAGTGCTGAGAGCAACCCAGGGCTCAGTGCCCACATCTCAGTTATGTTCACAAGAACTCTGGAAGAAAATGGGGAAACTGCCCCTCAAAACTCGCAGAAGAAGCAAGCGGAGGGCAAAGGCAAAGAAATTGTCCAAGGAGTACAGGAAGCAGGGGAACAAAGCTCCGCTTTGGAGCCACCAGCGTCTGAGGCTGGACAGCACGAATCGTTTCCTCCTGTGGGACCAGCTCCTCCGGATATTGCTGAAGAAACATGGCGAAAGATGTGGGAGGGTAGACCAGAGGGAGAGGGCTGGGCGTATACCGTGGAGGACAACAGCCTTGCCGACGAAGCTGATGCCTTCTTCGCGTCCCTTCCTTCTTCCTCAACACATCGTAAGGATTAAAATTGACACGGGTAATTCTCTCTGGCGCTTTCGTTTTGATGGCTGGCAGTGGATGCCTACATATTCGCCTTCTGTAATTTTGATTGGGAGCTGGTCTGGTCTTACTTTCAGTTGGTCAATTCTCAATTTCAATTTTGTCTGGTTGCTAAGTCAATCCCATCTGGCAATTCGCCCCTGGTTGTTAAGTCAATCCCATCTGGCAATTCGCCCCTGCGTGGGTAGTAATGTTTTGAATCCTCTTCCTGGGGCTCCAAGGGGAGCCCGCTGACGTCTAATTCTGGTTTTGCATATGTGGTCTGGTGCTGCCCCTGCGTGGGAGCGTTACTTCTGTGCTTGGTCTGTTTGGTTTTGTGAAGGCTTCCCGGAGAGGGAGACCTCAGAATTTTGTTCTTGGTTCCCAGAGAGCTACCAGAAGCCCTGGAAGACTTGCTTCACAGTTTGTAATTTTCACTTGTACAGTTAATATATGAATTAGATAGCCTTTATGTAGAAAAAAAAAAAATATATATATAATTTATAAATAGTAGCTATAAATTAAGATCCATTTTATCATATAAATTAAAATAATAATTCTATAATGAAGTCTCACCAAACTGGTAGTCTTTGGTTCAAATTTTGTGCTACCCCCTGGATCGGGGTGAGAAGTTGGACATGATGAAGATGTAATCCTACCAAACTTACAAAAAAAAAAGTTAATAAGCACATAATAACTTAATACTTACAATATAACAAGATTTTTAACCATAGATATTCACCTCCACTATATTATTAGCATGTAAATTGGCTTTGTGAAGTTGGACATGATGAAGACGTAGTCTTACCAAACTTACAAAAGAATAATAATTAGTTGATAGGCACATGATAACTTAATACTTACAATATAACACTATTTTTAACCATAGATATTCATTTCCACTATATTATTAACATGTAAATTGGCTTTCTTATAATATTATGTGTGAATATTAGAACTTATCAAGATGGTAAACGAGTAAGCCAACAGGGAATTTTTCTATTTGAGTTAGGGAAATTTAATGCATCACGTTATTTTTTATCATTATCATTGGTTTAACACTGTTCTAAATTCATTTTTGGGTTTAGAGGTATTTTAGTGTAAATATTTGTAAACATTTATACGTGGGTTTAATTAAAAAAATAAAATGTTAAAAGTAATATAGAGTAGAGTATGGTTTGTAAATATTTAAATGTTAACTTAATTAATAATATATATATATATATATATATATATATATATATATATATTGTTGGTAAAAATCACATTAAGAGAGTTTTGTCACATTTCGAACGATTTAGTGTTGTTCGTCGTGAGGACAAGATAAAATTACGAATTATTTTTTAGAGAAAAAAAAATTATAATATACATATCACATTAAAATATATAATTTATAAATAGTAGCTATAAATTAAGATTCATTTTACCATATAAATTAAAATGATAATTCTATAATGAAGTCTCACCAAACTAGAAGTCTTGGGTTCAAATCTTGTGCTACCCAAAAAATCATAACATACATATCACATTAAAATATATAATTTATAAATAGTAGCTATAAATTAAAATCCATTTTACCATATAAATTAAAATAATAATTTTATAATGAAGTTTCACCAAATTGGAAGTATTGAGTTCAAATCTTGTGCTCCCCCAAAAATCATAATATACATATCACATTAAAATATATAATTTAGAAGTAATAGCTATAAATTAAGATCTATTTTATCATATAAATTAAAATAATAATTCTATAATGAAGTCTCACCAAACTGGAAGTATTGAGTTCAAATCTTGTACTACCCCAAAAATCATAGTATACATATCAAATTAAAATATATAATTTATAAATAGTAGCTATAAATTAAGATCCATTTTACCATATAAATTAAAATAATAATTCTATAATGAAGTCTCACCAAACTGGAAGTCTTGGGTTCAAATCTTTTGCTACCCCCTTTATCGGGGTGAGAAGTTGGACATGATGATGTAATCCTACCAACCTTACAAAAAAAAATTAGTTAATAAGCACATAATAACTTAATACTTACAATATAACAAGATTTTTAACCATAGATATTCACCTCCACTATATAATTAGCATGTAAATTGGCTTTGTGAAGTTGGACGTGATGAAGATGTAGCCTTACCAAACTTACAAAAAAAATAAATAGTTGATAAGCACATGATAACTTAATACTTACAATATAACACGATTTTTAACCATGGATATTCATCTCCACTATATTATTAACATGTAAATTGGCTTTGTTACAATATTATGTGTAAATATCATAACTTATCAAGATGGTTTGCCAGGTACTACGGACAAGTAAGCCAACAAGGAATTTTGCTATTTGAGTTAGGGAAATTTAATGCACCACATTATTTTTTATCATTATCATTGGTTTAATACTATTCTAAATTCATTTTTGGGTTCACAGGTATTTTAGTGTAAATATTTGTAAACATTTATATGTGGGTTTAATTAAAAAAATAAAATGTTAAAAGTAATATAGAGTCGAGTATGGTTTGTAAATATTTAAATGTTAACTTAATTAATAATAATAAAAATAATATATATATATATATATATATATATATATATATATATATATATATATATATCTTGGTAAAAGTCACATTATCAGAGTTTTGTCATGTTTCGAACCATCTAGTGTTATTCTTCGTGGGACAAGATAAAATTATGAATTATTTTTTAGATAAAAAAAATTATAATATACATATCACATTAAAATATATAATTTATAAATAGTAGCTATAAATTAAGATCCATTTTACCATATAAATTAAAATAATAATTCTATAATGAAATCTCACCAAACTAGAAGTATTGAGTTCAAATCTTGTGCTACCCCAAAAATCATAATATACATATCACATTAAAATATATAATTTATAAATAGTAGCTATAAATTAAGATCCATTTTATCATATAAATTAAAATAATAATTCTATAATGAAGTCTCACCAAACTAGAAGTATTGAGTTCAAATCTTGTGCTACCCCAAAAATCCTAATATGCATATCACATTAAAATAAATAATTTATAAATAATAGCTTTAAATTAAGATCCATTTTACCATATAAATTAAAATAATAATTCTATAATGAATTCTCACCAAACTGGAAGTCTTGAGTTCAGGTTCAAATCTTACGCTACCCCTTGGATCGGGATGAGAAGTTGGACATGATGAAGATGTAATCCTACCGAACTTACAAAAAAAAACATTAGTTAATAAGCACATAATAACTTAATACTTACAATATAATAAGATTTTTAATCATAGATATTCACCTCCACTATATTATTAGCATGTAAATTGGCTTTGTGAAGTTGGACATGATGAAGATGCAGTCCTACCAAACTTACAAAAACAAATAAATTAGTTGATAAGCACATGATAACTTAATACTTACAATATAACACGATTTTTGACCATGGATATTCATCTCCACTATATTATTTAACATGTAAATTGACTTTGTTACAATATTATGTATGAATATCATAACTTATCAATACCACATGCCCAAAACCCATAACTTATTCTACAATCATAATATTTTATTTTATTTTATAAAATTTTTAATTAAATATAAAAAAAGAGAGATTATAATTACTTTTGAGATATATCTAAACTCTTTATCCTCACTACTAAAAAATATTTAGTGGATATTCCATCAAGATTAGTAAATAAAAAATGAAAATACTTTTATATACAAAGATGCAAAATTTATATAACATAAATTTATATCATTAAAAACCAACATAGATCCATCTTACTTAAAGATCTATCAAGTTATGAGAGAAATCAAATCTCTTGGGGGTGCAAAAATTTGCTCAAATTTTGTAATAAAAAAAAATTTGCATTTTGAGAGATTTGATCCCTTTAGGTACTTGGTAAATCCAGTTTTAAGTTAAATTTTATTTTGAAATATAGATATTTTGTTTTAAGTTTATTTTTTAATAAATTTATGTAAAGTGATTTTTTTGGAATTTAATTTCATTTGATGTTAAGTTTATATTATTATTATAATAATTTTTAATTTTAATTTAAGAATTATTGAAATTTAGTTTCAAATTGAGATTTGAGATTTTAAATATGTATTAGTTAGAAAATATAAATCTTTAACGTTTGGTAAATTAGAAGTCAATATAGTTTTTCGATTAATTAAGAGATAACATAAATTTATATTAGAGTGTTTATGATGGTTATATAAATGTAAATATATGTTAATAAATAATATTTATATTGTAATGTCGCTTAAATTTTTTAAAGTAAAATTTGCAAAAGTTTATGAAATGTTTAGCATTTTTATTGCACACTTTAATCATTATTAAAGATATAAAGGAAATAAAAGTTTATGAAATGTTTAGCATTTTTATTGCACACTTTAATCATTATTAAAGATATAAAGGAAATAAATTTGTTTATCCCAATAGTATTCATTTTTTTAAAATAATGGAAAGGTGTTTTTTTCTTTAATTAAAATGCCTATCTTCACCAAAATTTAGAGGAAATAAAGTTTTCATTTTATGTATATGAAAAGTAAATATAAAATTGAAATGTATATATGTTTGGTTGATTGGTTTTGGTTGAATAGTGAGTAGGATATGCTTTTCATCACTCTCAATTCATCTTAATTTCAGATTTATGAAGTGTTGAGAGGATGAAATTTCTTGATGCCTATTTTTTTAGTGCAAAATTTGATGAAAGAATTGCACCTTGAGAGATTTGATTCCTCTCAATGCATGTTAGATTTGGGCTTAAGATGGATTTAGGTTAGTTTCAATCATCGGGAGATCACACAAAATTTGCAAATGATCAACATATGTATATGTATATATCTCATATTACTATAATTATTTGAAATTTAATATTACTTTGATCATTTAAAATTTACACACTTAACTCAGTTGACAGTATAGGATCAATGTCAATCTATCTTCTTTAGTTTTAGAATAGTGACACAATTTGTAGAGGATCAAAATTATGTATATGTATAAATTTGAGGTAAATCTTATTAATTTAAATTTACTAGTTGCATCGGTTTGTTGAGAGTGTTATTTAGAAGTATACTTCAAAAGTTACATGAGGAATAAATCAAATAGAAATAAAGTAACTATGTTAAATGCTAAAAAGTGTACATTAAAAGCTATATATATATATATATTGTTGATTTTAGTGTACATGTCAATTTTTATTTCTATTTCGTATACATACATAGTTATTGATTTCAATGTACATGTCACTTTTTGGTGCATTGACTTCTATGTACATGTCGATTTTAATTTCTATTTATTGTCATTTTCTATTCAATTTCAATATCAATTTCTATTAAAATTCATATATATATATATATATATATATATATATTGTTGATTTTAGTGTACATGTCAATTTTTATTTCTATTCCATATACATACATAGTTATTGATTTCAGTGTACATGTCACTTTTTGGTGCATTGACTTCTATGTACATGTCAATTTTAATTTCTATTTATTGTCATTTTCTACTCAATTTCAATATCAATTTCTATTAAAATTCTAATGTATTGATTTTGGTGTACATATCAATTTCTTATGTATTGTTTTTAATGTATCTTAATTTCAATTTTTATTCGATGTTAACTTCAATTTCAATGCTAATTTCTATTCAATATCAACTTTATTTATAATTCAATTTCTAACACATTGATGTCAATGTACCTGCCAATTTTTAGATGTGTCGATTTTAGTGTACATGTCAATTTCTATTTCAATTTCAATTTTTAATGCATTAATTTTAGCGTATATACAAATTTATATTTCTATTCAATATGCCTATACATAATTGTTGATTTTAGTGTACATGTTAATTTATAATGCTTTGATTGTGTACATGTCTATTTGAATTTATATTTTTTTTTATCAATATTTACACCTTAAAAATTGAAATAGAAACATATTAGCTTTAGAGTGCATTGTTATCTCAACAATCCATCCATATCATGGAATATAAATAGAATTAACCATATAAATTGATAGAAATAAAATACAAATAGTAATATAGATAGAAATGGAAACATGTTATCCATAGTCTATATATATTATTCTAGGATGACTTCCGATATTGAGATAAAGAAGAACCATGACATACATTGTAGTTGTTCGAAAAAGTAACTATGTTTGGTCTTCAATAATGTATTTGAGTCATTATGTAATGTACTTGTCAAAAGAATAAAGAAAATTATTATTATTATTATTATTATTATTGTGACCTATTAAAGCATGGGTTTCATGCTTGGGTCACCATGTTTTAGGTAAAAATCCCCATCGAGGCCTTCTAGGATTTACTCTGAGTCTATAGAATTATTGTACATTTAAAGAGACTATTCTTGGGCTTTTGAATCATGTAAAAAGGTTTAGTATTGAGTCAAATATGAATTATGGAACCTCCACACCATGTTGGCCTAAGGGAAGATCAAGTCGGCCTAAGACCCTATTCGACCCCAAAAGAAGCCTATAAAAGGAAGGACATTGAATTCATTTGGAGCATCACTTTTCATCAAGTTTGAATTCTCTCTATTGGGCAGAAGTGTGAAGTGGGTAGCTGGGAAAGTCTATTGTCGGGAAGCTGAAGTGAATGCGAGTTTGGGTGAGTCTAAGGAGTCAAGGAAAATCAAAATTTTGGTGGTGGTCTCTCTCTGTTTCGTGCTCTGGATTGGGAGATTGAAGTCTTCCAAGTTGGACTGTTGTCAGAAGCTATTAGCTGTTGCAAGTTGCTGGGTAGAGGTCAATCTTGTAGAGGCTGACTTGGTGTGGAGGAAGTTCTGGTCTTGGTCTAGGGTGAAGAGTCTCAAAGAATACTATTGAAAGGAGGAACTACTTTGACTGGGTTTTCCCCTTGAGGGGGGTTTTTCCCTGGCATGTGCCTACATCTTGTGTTCATTGTTTTATGCGTTGCTGCTTTTGGTAATTGCTTGATGGACTAAAGAAAGAATATATAAAGAATTATAATAATAATAAACATCACAAGTAATTATCAATATCAAGAAAATATTTACCGCCTTTCTGATTTTCCAACATGGTATCAGCGCTTTGGTGAAGAAAGAAAAAAAACGCAGATCCATTCATAGGCACTATCTTAGGGAAGGAGTCTATTATATTCAAGGAATATGTCTAACTCAATCAAGGGTGAAAACAAACTTGAAGGAGCATCAAACTTCAGATCCTAGAAGAAGAGGAATGACCTAATTCTCGAGAAGAACAAGGTGCTGGACTTAGTGAAAGGAAATGTAAAGAAACCCACAGAAGAAGCTAGTGATGCCGACAAAGAAAAATTCAGAGATATAGAATTGGTGGCTATGACTCTGACGGTAGAAGGGATAAAGGAAAATCTTCGCCCATTCATAGCTAACATCGATCATGCTCAAGAGATGTATGGAACTTTTTCGAAGCTGTTCACTATTAAGAACATCGATCAAGTAGCAAGTTTGAAGAATGAGCTGAGGAATACAAAGATAACAAAAGAAGATATTGTGGCAACCTTCTTTGTGAAGATAGCTAGACTTAGGGATGAACTTTTAGCCATCGACGAGATTGTTGCAGAAAAAGAATTGGTGATCACTGCTATATTAGGATTGCCACCCTCTTGGGGTGCATTTGTTTTAGGTCTTAACAGTTGGAAGGTAGCTCCCACCTTTGAAGAATTATGGACCGCATGTAGTCAAGAATAATTAAGGATCTCAATGGTTGCCAATCCTTAAGGAGTATCAAATGATTATGTTGCTCATCATAAAGGAAAGAGATCGAAGGAACCTAAGAAGAAAGTTGACATATCAAAGATAGAGTGCTATCAATGTCATAAGAAAGGTCACTACAAGAGTGACTGTCTAGAGAATCCAAGGAATAAGAAGAGAGGAAGAGATCAAGCCAACTTTGCTAAAGAAGGAGACTTAAAGAAAGTCAAGATCGAAGAACCTGACATTAGGGACTTACATTATTAAGTATTTTGCTTGTATCTTTATGATGCCAGCCTAAGTCGACAATACCCACATTATACAAATAAAGTTGCATATCACTGGTCCCAGGAATTAATCACCTGATCCATGGTGAAAACCTTCACAAATAAAGGTTTAAGGCCCTTTAATTAAATCTCATGTAGAAACATTTTATTTGACTATCCATATTCTTAAACCTGAATAAATTTTTCCAGCAGAATCTTATACACCCTTGTAAACTTTAGTTAATCTTTATGCCCCCCCTCATATTGACCAAACCTCATACCATGGTCAATTGCCTTTGGTTACACCCGACTTAACCCAAAATACATTAATCCACATGATTTCTATTATAACCCTCATATAATAGAAATACACATAAAACACACGTAAGCTTTATGTTTCCGCCTTTCCACGGCCTTGACACATTTTTCGAGGTTCACTTTTTCATGTTCATCCTCCACCATTGATCTTACCATTCAATCTAACAGTTGTTGGCTCCCCCGATCTACAAAATAATTCGGTGATCCTCCACCATTGATCAGAACCCATTTGATCCAACGGTTAACAACGATATCAGACGGGAATCTTGCGCAATGTTTACCCACCCGATAAAGTGGTTTTCTCTCTCCACCGAGTGCTACGTGTCAGTCGATTAATGGAATCGCTTAGAATTTCTAAAAATCGCTTACCACTTTTTCTTCAATCGATAAAAAACTTCGCTAATAAAACTGCCTTTCTTCCTTGACTATTGCACGAGCTTATTGGCATGCGATGACTATAGATCTTCATCCATCAGACAACTGCAACGACTCCTCCGGATTCATCTTCCGCTAACACTTAAGTTTAATCTCCGCCGTTCATTTCTTTTACTTTATGCTGCGCAACTTAATCTTGATCTCCCATCGCCTTCAACCTCGTTCTTTGACCTCCTAGATCCAACGACTCATGTGCATCGTCACCTCATTTCTTCGTCCTTCCCTTTACTTCGTTTTTATGCCATTTCTTCAATGTTCTTCTGTGGTTTCGGTTTTCTTCCAGGGTTTTAATATTTAGTTGCCCTGCAACACAACTCCCTCTTGATTTAACTCCGCATACTCTTAACACAGTCACTCCTGAATCTCGATTGTGATCCTTTGAATGGATTCAAGCGATCTAATACGATCCTTCATATTACTTCTTCTCTGTGTTCTGCTCGAACTCCACCTGCTACCTTTGTTACACAGAATTTACTCTAGTTCACACACAGATTATAACTAAATTACTCCACAGACACACATAAACTCATAATCGAGTTGTTTGTATTAATAAACAGGTATTTACACAGGAACTCTCTCCTTGGCTCGATCTTCTGTATCAGTGGCCTCCATTTTTCTAACTGCCCGTAGGCTTACAATCAAACCTCTAACTAGCTAACCAACTAACTATCTAACTTGACTAACTCTTTTTATGCCTTTTAGGCTTACATTTATACAAAAGGAGTCTATAACCAATTTCTGGTTTAGATCCATAGCATTCCCAACAAAATCCTAAAATCTCTTCTTTATCCCTAAGGATCCTCTTTAATTATCCATAAATCATGAAACCAACTCCTAATCTAAGATTTACAACTGGTTCTCAAATCTTCCAACTATCCTAAATCTCTCATATTCTCCAACATTCGAGAACATTTACAAATATGCCTCACAATACTTAATTAGTTCCTATTCTCGTTAAAATCACTCAAAATCCTAAGTAATTACATTAATTTTAACACTTAGGAAATCAAATTCCTTAAAACACAAGACCCCCCTATGTCTACTAAAATACAATGATTCTTCTAAGCTGAATGCTCCTGCATCAGACTCCCAAAGTAGAAAGCATTCATGATCTCCTTATCATGTGTCTTTGTATGTTGATAGAAAACATCTAGGGTCCCAAAATTTAGTTTGTAGTTGTTTGAAAGCTCTACACCTTTGCTGATGTTGTATGCCTATTGTCTTTTGTTTCATCTTCCTCATCGCCAATCAAGTTCAAAATCTGATTGATCATGCTTCCTGCTGCTGTCAATCTCCTCCATATGGACTATTTCATCATGAACTGCCATAATTCTTCAATCTTTGTTTCCAACACATCCTTGGGCTGGTACATACTCTGCCACTTACTTCTGCCTCTTTCTCTTTGTTTCAGGTTGTTGCAGTTGTTCACTAACTCTTCAAACTGTTGTTCTTCTCTTTGAAGTTGTCAAATTCTTACTGTCGTCCTTTCATCTTTACCCTCTTTCATGATTATCTCTTTCTGCGTTGAATCTTGACTTTCCAGCATTCTCTCCAGCAATTGAACATCTCTGTTCCATGGATTAAATTTTTCCACAGAATCCTCTTCTACCGTCTTTACTTGGCTGCTCATCTGTGCCAAATTTCCTCTAGCATTTGCAACTAAACCTACACTCACAAAACAATTATTAAAATAAAAAACATAAGGCCTCAGTGCCTCTTCTTCCTTTGGCAACACTTCAGTATGATGCTCTGATATCTTCTCTTCTATCAGCACATCAATATGTTGATTCAACCTCTTTAAAGAATTCTCTAATGTACTCTCAAGACTACCAGTTAGTCTCCCCTCCACATCATTTGCTCTAATGATGTCTTTCTACTCTTGTCCACTGTAGTGAACTCCTTCCTCTATAATCACACTGTCATACTCTGAATTTCCCAACAAATACTCCAACAACTCAAGTTCTCTGTGACATTTCATAAGTACTTCATCATTACTTATGACTCCTACATTTATAATTAAATTATCAATTTGAAAATTAAAGAGTTCAACAGTCTCAACTGTTGCTTCACACATCAGTTCTTCAGACTGAATTTCATCTCCTTTCACAAGAAATTGTTCTGGTCTTGTATCAGCTTCAAACATCAATGTTTTACTATAGTCTTTTTGATGTTCCAAGTCCTCTACACGACTTAGAAATATTTCGAAGGTCTGCTCTTCAGCCTCTTCAAGCCCTCCACTTGGTTGCTTGACATCCTTCACCACTTCTTCTTTCAAAACATAATTTAGATTATGCCTATCTTCTTCCTCCTTTATGACAATATCAGTGAATTTTCCTTCTTTACATGTTTCACCTGCAAACATACACAAATCATTAGATTTAAAATCATGCAACCTTTTGGTCTTACTTGAAGTTTCAGTCTTCAAGTACTCATCTTCACCTAGAACTTCACCTTGTTCTGGTTCACAAATGGACACTTCCATTTCCAACTCAGCTTCTCTAAGTTCTTCCATCAACCACTTCACTTGATTTTGTTGTAGCCTTCTCTGTAACTTAGACCACTCCACTAGCTTTTTCTTTAATACCCAACCTAGTCTTTGGTTTTCCTCAAGTATCATCCTTAATACATTGAGTTGTTCTTTCATCTTAGAAATCTCTTTCTCAATTTACTCTTGACTCATTCTCTTGCCATTTACCTTGGCATTCTCTTTCTTCACTTGGTGGCTTTTCTCTGAACCTTTGCTATGACTATTAGTAGTCATATTTTCCTCCATCTCTATGAGTTCCTCACTCACTCACTATGAGCTTCACATTTCTCTGCAACAACAAGTCCTCCCTATTGCATGATACCTCACTAAGCTTCTCTCCTCTAAGCTCAGTCTTTTGGCATCTCTCTGGTTCTCTCTTCTGGAACTATATGAGCACTCTAGGTTGTAGACTTCAACTCATTTGCACTTTTTGAGAACACAACTGTCCTCTGGTATTTCAAACATAATTGAAATACTAGGTTTTTCCACTCTCTCTCAAAAACCTTTATTGGCTTCCCTTATCACTGCTCTTCATGTTGTGATCTTCTTTCTGAGATGCTTCATTAATTGATGTTACCTGCATATCAATGATAATTAAACCAAAGATCATTTCCAGCTTTTAAAAGCTTACTGTTCAGCTTCCTTCTAAGAACACTCTTATCCTTTCTGTCCAACCTTCAGTTGGATTCTTCAGGTTCACTTCCACCTGTTTATCTATTCTTTCATTCACTTTGTTCTTTAGAACATATACAACTTTCCTTGTATGTGTGCTTCTATTAATCTTTACTCTGTCTTTAACCTGCAAAACTCAAACCAGATTTAAATAAAACAATACCTGCATGATTTAACAAGCAGTCTCCATCCACTCTTCACATTTGAGTAAATCCCCATTTTACTCAAGAAAACAAACATCATTGTGTTTTCTTTATGCTTCTTAATCTCTTATTAAGAGTATCACTTACTCTCATCTTATGTCATGCCTTCTACTTATTGGATTCAAATAACCTTATCTTCCCTTTCCTTCATATACATTTTTAAAACATAACACACAATTTCCTTATTCTGTTCTGATATCAATTGTTTCAACCACAATTCAGCTCCAATACCAAACGATGCCAGCCTAAGCTGAAAATACCCACATTATGCAAATAAAATTGCATGTCATTGGTCCCAGGAATTAATCACTTGATCCATGGTGAAAACCTTCACAAATAAAGGTTTAAGGCCCCTTAATTAAATCTCATGTGGAAACATTTTATTTGACTATCCATAGTCTTAAACTTTAATAAAGCTTTCCAGCGGAATCTTATACACCCTCGTAAACTTTAGTTAATCTTTATGCCCTGCGCATATTGACCAAACCTCATACCATGGTCAATTGCCTTTGGTTACACCCGAATTAACCCAAAATACATTAATCCACTTGGTTTCTATTATAACCCTCATATAATAGAAATACACATAAAAAACACATAATATTTACCTTTCCACCTTTCCACAGCCTTGACACATTTTCTGAGGCTCACTTTTTCACGTTCATCCTCCACCGTTGATCTTACCATTCAATCCGATGGTTGTTGGCTCCCTCGATCAACAAAAAAATTCGTTGATCCTCCACCATTGATCAAAACCCATTTGATCCAACGGTTAACAACGATATTGGACGGGAATCTTGCGCAATGTTTACCCTCCCGATAAAGTGGTTTTATCTCTCCCCTGAGTGCTACGTGTGAGTCGATTAATGGAATCGCTTAGAATTTCTAAAGACTGCTTACCACTTTTTCTTCACCCGATAAATAGCTTCGCTGATAAAACCGCCTTTCTTCCTTGGCTATCGCACAAGCTTATTGGCGCGTGATGACTGTAGATCTTCGTCCATCAGACGGCTACGATGGCTCCTACGGATTCCTCTTCCGCTAACACTTAAGTTTAATCTCCACCGTTCATTTCTTTTACTTTATGCTGCGTGACTTAATCTTGATCGCCCATCGCCTTCAACCTCGTTCTTTGATCTCCTAGATCCAACAACTCCTGTGCATCGTCACCTCTTTTATTCATCCTTCCCTTTACTTCATTTTTATTCCATTTCTTTAGTGTTCTTCTGTGGTTTCAGGTTTCTTCCAAGGTTTCAATATTTAGTTTCCCTACAACACAACTCCCTCGTGATTTAACTCCGCATGCTCTTAACACAGTCACTCCTGAATCTTGACTGTGATCCTTCGAGTGGATTCAAGAAATCCAATATGATCCTTCATATCACTTCTTCTATGTGTTCTACTCGAACTACACTTGCAACCTCTGTTACACAAAATTTACTCTAGTTCACACACATATTATAATTAAATTATTCCATACACACACATAAACTCAGAATCGATTTGTTTGTATTAATAAACAGGGATTTACACAAGAACTCTCTCCTTGGCCTGATCTTCTTTATTAGTGGCCTCTGTTTTCCTAACTGCCTGTAGGCTTACAATCAAACCTATAACTAGCTAACCGACTAACTATCTAACTTGACTAACTCTTTTTATGCCTTTTAGGCTTACATTTATACAAAAGGAGTCTATAACCAATTTTTGGTTTAGATCCATAACCTTCTCAACAAAATCCTAAAATCTCTTCCTTATCCCTAAGGATCCTCTTTAATCCAAAAATCATGAAACCAACTCATAATCTAAGATTTACAACTGATTTTCAAATCTTTCAACTATCCTAAATCTCTCATATTCTCCAACATTTGAGAACATTTACAAATATGCCTCACAATACTTAATTAATTCCTATTCTCGTTAAAATCACTCAAAAGCCTAAGTAATTACATTAATTTTAACACTTAGGAAACTAACTTCCTTAAAACACAAGACCCCCTTATGTCAACTAAAATACAATGATTCTTCTGAGTTGAATGCTCCTGCATCAGACTCCCAAAGTAGAAAACATTCATGATCTCCTGATCATGTGCCTTCATATGTTGATAGACAACCTCTAGGGTCCCAAAATTTAGTTTGTAGTTGTCTAAAAGCTCTGCACCTTTGCTGTTGTTGTATGTCTCTGTCTTTTGTTTCATCTTCCTCATCTTGTCAATCAGGTTCAAACTCTGATTGGTCATGCTTCCTATTTTTGTCAATCTCCTCCATATGGACTATTTCATCATGAACTGCCATAATTCTTCAATCTCTGTTTCCAGCACATCCTTGGGCTGGTACATACTCTGCCACTTACTTCTACCTCTTTCTCTTTGTTTCAGGTTGTTGCTGTTGTTCACTAACTCTTCAAAATGTTGTTCTTCTCTTTGAAGTTGTCGAATTCTTACTACCGCCATTTCATCCTCACCCTCTTTCATGATTATCTCTTTCTGTGTTGAATCCTGATTTTCCAGCATTCTCTCCAGCAATTGAACATCTTTGTTCCATGGATTAAATTCTTCCACAAAATCCTCTTCTACCGTCTTTACTTGGCTTCTCATCTGTGCCAAATTTACTCCAGCATCTTCAACTAAACCTACACTCACAAAACAATTATTAAAATAAAAAACATAAGGCCTCAGTGCCTCTTCTTCCTTTGGCAACACTTCAATATGCTTCTTTGATTTCTCCTCTTCTATCAGCACATCAGTATGCTGATTCAACCCCTTTTGAAGAATTCTCTAATGTACTCTCAAGCCTATCAGTTAGTCTCCCCTCCACATCATCTGTTCTAATGATGTCTTTCTTCTCTTGTCCACTGTAGTGAACTCCTTCCTCTGCAATCACACTGTCATACTCTGAATTTCCCAACAAATACTCCAGCAACTCAAGTTCTCTGTGACATTTCATAAGTATTTCATCATTACTTATGACTCTTGCATTTATACTTAAATTATCAATTTGAAAATTAAAGAGTTCAACAGTCTCAACTATTTCTTCACACATCAGTTATTCAGATTGAATTTCAACTCCTTCTTTCACAAGAAATTGTTCTGGTCTTGTATCAGCCTCAAACATCAATGTTTTACTAAAGTCTTTCTGATGTTCCAAGTCCTCTACATGACTCAGAAATATTTCAAATGGTCTGCTCTTCAGCCTCTTCAAGCCCTTCACTTCGTTGCTTGATACCCTTCTCCACTTCTTCTTTTAGAACATAATTTAGATTCTGCTTGTCTTCTTCCTCCTTTATGACAATATCAGTAAATTGTCCTCATTACATGTTTCACCCGCAAACATACACAAATCATCAGAATTAAAATCATGTGACCTTTTGGTCTTACTTGAAGTTTCAGTCTTCAAATCCTCATCTTCACCTAGAACTTCACCTTGTTCTGGTTCACAAATGGACACTTCCATTTCCAACTTAGCTTCTCTAAGTTCTTCCATCAGCCACTTCACTTGCTTCTGTTGTAGCCTTCTCTGTAACTTAGATCACTTCACTGGATTTTTCTTTAATACCCAACCTAGTCTTTGGTTTTCCTCAAGTATCATCCTTAATACATTGAATTGTTCTTTTATCTTAGCAATCTCTTTGTCAATTTCCTCTTGACTCATTGTCTTGCCATTTACCTTGGCATTCTCTTTCTTCACTTGGTGGCTTTTCTTTGAACCTCTGCTATGACTATTAGTAGTCATAATTTCCTCCATCTCTATGAGTTCCTCACTCACTCACTATGAGCTGCACAAGTCTCTGCAACAAGTCCTCCCTATTGCATGATACCTCACTAAGCTTCTCTCCTCTAAGCTTAGTTTTCTGGCATCTCTTTGGTTCTCTCTTCTGGAACCATATGAGCACTCTAGGCTCTAGACTTCAACTCATATGCACTTTTTGAGAACACAACTATCCTCTGGTATTTCAAACACAATTGAAATACTAGGTTCTGCCACTCTCTCTCAGAAACCTTTACTGGCTTCCCTCATCACTGCTCTTCATGTTGTGATCTTCTTTCTGATATGCTTCATTAATTACTGTTACCTGCATATCAATGATAATTAAACAAAAGATCATTTCCAGCTATCAAAAGCTTACTGTTCAGCTTCCTTCTAAGAACACTCTTGTCCTTTCTATCCAACCTTCAGTTGGATTCTTCATGTTCACTTCCACCTATTTATCTAGCCTTTCGTTCACTTTGTTCTTTAGAACATATACAAATTTCCTTGTCTGTGTGCTTCTATCAATCTTTACTCTGTCTTTAACCTGCAAAACTCAAACCAGAGTTAAATAAAACAATACCTGCATGATTTCACAAGCAGTCTCCATCCACTCTTCACGTTTGAGTAAATCTCCATTTTACTCACGAAAACAAACATCACTGTGTTTTCTTTATGCTTCTGCAATCTCTTCTTAAGAGTATCACTTACTCTTATCTTATGTCATGCCTTCTACCTATCAAATTCAAATAACCTGATCTTCCCTTTCCTTCATATACATTTTTAAAACATAACACAAAATTTCCTTATTTTGTTATGACATCAATTGTTTCAACCACAATTTGGCTCCGATACCAAATGATGCCAGCCTAAGCCGACAATACCCACATTATGCAAATAAAATTGCATGTCAATGGTCCTAGGAATTAATCACCTGATCCATGGGGAAAACCTTCACAAATAAAGGTTTAAGGCCCCTTAATTAAATCTCATGCAGAAACATTTTGTTTGACTATCCATAGTCTTAAACTTTAATAAAGCTTTCCATCGAAATCTTACACACCCTCGTAAACTTTAGTTAATCTTTATGCCCCGTGCATATTCACCAAACCTCATACCGTGGTCAATTTCCTTTGATTACACCTGACTTAAGCCAAAATACATTAATCCACTTGATTTGTATTATAACCCTCATATTAGAAATACACATAAAACACACGTAAGCTTTACCTTTCTGCCTTTCCACGAACTTGACACATTTTCTGAGGCTCACCTTTTCACGTTCATCCTCCACCGTTGATCTTACCATTCAATCAGACGGTTATTGGCTCCCCTGATCAACAAAACAATTCGGTGATCCTCCACCATTGATCAAAAATCCATTTGATCCAATGGTTAACAACGATATTGGACGAGAATCTTGCACAATGTTTACCCACCCGATAAATTGGTTTTCTCTCTCCACCGAGTGCTACGTGTCAGTCGATTAATGGAATCAATTAGAATTTCTAAAGACCGCTTACCACTTTTTCTTCACCTAATAAACAGCTTCGCTGATAAAACCACCTTTCTTCCTTGACTGTCGCACGAGCTTATTGGCGCGTGATGACCATAGATCTTCGTCCATCAGATGGCTACGACGGCTCCTCCAGATTCCTCTTTCGCTAAAACTTAAGTTTAATCTCCGCTATTCATTTCTTTTAATTTATGTTGCGTGGCTTAATCTTTATCACCCATTGCCTTCAACCTTGTTCTTTGATCTCCTAGATCCAACAAATCCTGTTCATCATCACCTCATTTCTTTGTCCTTCCCTTTACTTCATTTTTATGCCATTTCTTCAGTGTTCTTCTGTGGTTTCGAGTTTCTTACAGGGTTTCAATATTTAGTTGCCCTGCAACACAAATCCCTCTTGATTTAACTCTGCATGCTCTTAACACAGTCACTCCTGAATCTCATTTGTGATCCTTCAAATGGATTTAAACAATCCAATACGATCCTTCATATCACTTCTTCTCTGTGTTTTGCTCGAACTCCACCACCAACCTCTGTTACACAGAATTTACTCTAGTCCACACACAGATTATAACTAAATTACTCCATACACACACATAAACTCATAATCAAGTTGTTTGTATTAATAAATAGGTATTTACACAAGAACTCTTCCTTGGCCTGATATTTTGTATCAATGGCCTCTGTTTTCCTAACTACCTGTAGGCTTACAATCAAACCTCTAACTAGCTAAGCAACTAACTATGTAACTTGACTAACTCTTTTTATGCCTTTTAGGCTTACATCTATACAAAAGGAGTCTATAACCAATTTCTGGTTTAGATCCATAACCTTCTCAACAAAATCCTAAAATCTCTTCTTTATCCCTAAGGATCCTCTTTAATCCACAAATCATGAAACCAACTCCTAATCTAAGATTTACAACTGGTTCTCAAATCTTTCAACTATCCTAAATCTCTCATATTCACCAACATTCAAGAACATTTACAAATATGCCTCACAATACTTAATTAATTCCTATTCTCATTAAAATCACTCAAAAACCTAAGTAATTACATTAATTTTAACACTTAGGAAACCAACTTCCTTAAAACACAAGACCCCCCTATGTCTACTAAAATAAAATGATTCTTCTGAGCTGAATGCTCCTGCATCACTTTAGCTATATTTTTTTATGTTTTAGAATTTATAGGTTTTTAACATATTTTAGAAAAGACATTTTGTATTTCTTTTAAGTTTTTAGGTTTCCCTTAAGCTTTGGAGGAAGCTCCAAACAACTCTCAAATATAAGTATCCCATTTCTTTTCAGTTTTGGTTTATGTACTCATTTAGTTTTGATTATATTAAATACTAATAACATTTCTCCCTCTGTTGTATTGGTTAGGGAAAACATCTGCAAGAAGGAGGATCTCTCAAGATAATGTTAGTCAAGAAACAAAGGTATGCCTTGAATACATTTATTGAAAGGATTATTCATTTGATGATCTATTACTAACTTTTCCGTGACTAGTTGTATTGAATCTTAGTGATTATTGTTTGGTTGATTTATCTCTTGATAAATCTACCCACCCCACTCATATTCTTGATTGACTATGTAGAACCCTAGACAAGTTCTGGAAAACCCTAACCGAAGGGTATGCTAATGTGAATGTTTGAAATCCTAAGCTGCTTAGGGTGATTATGAAATTCTAGTTGAAGTTTTATTGATGATGTCTTGTTTGGGATTTTGGTGTGATCTAGAAATCCTAACTTGTTAGGATTGAATGATGAGGTCTAAAATCCCGAACCTTTGAAGTTTTGGTAATGTTGGGTTTGCTATGTTTCTACATTGGAACCCTAGCTCATTAGGGTTTGGTGGAATGTGTGATTCTACATTGGAACCCTAACTCATTGGGGTTTGGTGGAATGTGTGAGTAAGACCCTTACATTGTCTTAAACATGTTGTCTTTGCTATGTGTGTGTTTATCTGATCAAACCCTAGTATAATCAAAATGATTGTGTGTCTAACTCTTATTTGATATTTTTGTGAAGTTGGGTTTGGCTAACACATGATATGAAATGTGTTTGCATGATGATGAAATCTAAGCATGTATAGATATGTTCTTTTGATTGAAACCCTAGCTTGGTCTAGGGGAGATGTATTACTGTTGTTGGACATATGATATGCTTATGAATGACTATGAATTCCTAGTTTTGTGTGTTGACCTAGTCATTGATGGTCATAAGTCTAGGGTTTAGTAGTTAAATCCTAGTAGTGACATTTTCTAGTGTGAAATGTAACAATCTAAGATCTATGTATGTAATGATTGTTGAGATTGTGAAAATGAAATTCTAAGGTTTTGGAATTAAACCTTAGTCAAAGTAAAATCTCTGGAATATTATGATTTGAGATTTGTATAAAGTTTGGTGAAATTGTGAATTCTAGAGTTTTGGAGTTGAACCTTAGTTGAAGTAGAAATCTCTAATATATGATGACTATATGATCATTTGAGATTTGTGAAAGATTGTTGAAATTTGAATTTTTGATTGAGATTGATGATTGCTCAGAAATATAGGGTTTGCAACTAACCTTAGTGGTAGTTGGTCATATTAGTGACTGATTGATGGTTGATTGAAAATCTAGGGTTTGGAACTAACCCTAGTGGAAGCTGGTCAGGTTAATAACTAAGCTGTGATTGACTTTGATTGGTTATGTTGTATGGAATCTAGGATTTTTATGAATCCCTAGTGTGAAGTCTAACATATGAGAGCTTGTTAGATGTTTTGTATATTTATATTTGTGTGAATTGTTTCTAGGGTTTTCTATAGTAGTGAGGTATGTCATACCTTTGGAAGACACATTAAAACCGTAGATGGAATGAATATTGTTATTAAGTAGTCTACGGTGTATAACAAAGTCCCTAGAAAGATGTTGAAGAGTATACGTCTCTTGTTTATAATTGATTTTGGGTATTTGATATAAATAAAGTTAAAATGCTTTCGTGATTTTGATATGGCTGACATCATGCTTCTGTAGATTTGGTTGTACTTTCTATTGAAGTTGTGCAGGTACACAATCTTCAACTTGGTGAAGATGTTCATTGATGTGATAAACATGATAGGGATGATGATAACTCAGATGAAATGGTTGGAAGCCATGAAAGATTCTTCGATGTCGAAAAGAAGAAGTTTATCTCCCAAAGGAAGCATGAATAGAAGAGATCTCCTTAAGATTAAGAGGGGGTCTGAATAAAGAGGTGATTCCTGGTTGAGAGGGAGGGCATAGCTTGGTATTAATTGAAGAATGAATTTCGGAGGGTATTTTGCTGCATGAGAAGTAGGAAGGAAAACGTATGATTGAGGAATCTTCTATCAAATATTTGGTTCATAGTCCTACTATGGGAAGTTGAGAAGCAACATCTATTGTCTGTTAGACCCCAACAATTTTTATTTGGTTATGTATATGTGAAATTATATTATTTATTGGGGTTGTGTTTGTACAGGTGAATCTCTCGAATGATTTTGATAGCATGTTGGTTACCAATTAGTTTGATTGGGAGAGATTGGTCATTCTTGATCTACTGGATCAAGGGGTGTTGAGGCTTTGCAAGTGAAGCATTACCTAGGAAGACATCTGGCTGATTCTTTGTGTTGATGTCTGAGTCCTGAAGTTGGAAAGGTGGTGTTGATTATTAAGCTTTGTTTTGAATACACACCTAGATTTTTGGGTTGATGGTTAGCAAGTATGCCTGATGGTACCTAAAGAAGTTGAAAGCTTGAGTCCATCTTAGTCCCACTTGGATAGATTGCCTTGGTTAGGAATCTAGTCCATGGCATTGTGGTGCCTAAACTATTGAGTGATTGTTTGGATAGATTTCCCTAGTCAGGAATCTAGTCCATGGCATTGAATATATGTACATTATGAATACCTCCCTAGTTAAGAGGGAGTGTTAGAAAAAGTAACTATGTTCGGTCTTCAATAATGTACTTGTCAAAAGAATAAATAAAATTATTATTATTATTATGACTTATTAAAGCATGGGTTTCATTCTTGGGTCACCATGTTTTAGGTCAAAGTCCCCATTGAGGACTTCTAGGATTTATTCTGAGTCAATATAATTATTGTACATTTAAAGAGACCCTTCTTGGGCTTTTGAATCATGTAAAAAGATTTAGTGTTGAGTCTAATATTAATTATGGAACCTCCACACCATGTCGTCCTAAGGGAAGATCAAGTCAGCCTAGGACCCTATTCGACCCCACAATAAGTATATAAAAAGAAGGACATCAAATTCATTTGGAGCATCACTTCTCATTAAGTTCGAATTCTCTCTACTGGGTAGAAGTGCGAAAATCTTGTTGTTGGGCAGAAGTGTGAAGTGGGTAGCGGGGAAAGTCTATTGCTGGGAAGCCGAAGTGAATGCGAGTTTGGGTGAGTCTAAGGAATTAAGGAAAATCAAAATTTTGGTGGTGGTATCTCTCTATTTCATGTTATGGATTGGGAGATCGAAGTCTTCCAAGTCAGATTGCTTCCGAAAGTTGTTAGCTACTGCAAGTTGCTACATGGTCGAAGTTGCTAGGTAGAGGTCAATCTTCTGGAGGCTAACTTGGTGTGGAGGGAAGGTCTGGTCTTGGTCTAGGGTGAAGAGTCTCAAAGAATACTGTTGAAAGGAAGAATTACTTTAACTAGGTTTTCCCCTCGAGGTGGGTTTTTCCTTGTCATGTGCCTACATCTTGTGTTCATTTTTTTATGTGCTGTTGCTTTTGGTAATTGCTTGATGAACTAAAGAAAGAAGATATAAATAATAGTAATAATAAGAAACATCAAAAGTAATTATCAATATCAAGAAAATATTTACTGCCTTTCTGATTTTCCAACAGTAGTGACCATTGTTTGGGACCCTATTTTATTTATCTTCTAACATCGATCTTCATCACTCTAGATTGAAGGGAATGCTATTTTTAAATAGGTTCAGATGAAAATGAGAGGCAGTTAACTACGATCATTTAAATTTTGAATTTGAATTTGGAATAGAGCATTCTATCACATTTAATGTTTTATAGTGCATTTCCAACTCAATGATCTGTCCATATCATGCAAACAATGAAGATGGTGAAAAGACGAATGAAAATTGGATTATTAGAATCGATGTTTGTTTAGTAGTAAAAAAATGTCCAAATATTTGATCATTTTGATTACACCTCTTTAAACTATAATATGTGTGTGTGTAATTGTCTTGGAACCGATTTATATTTTTTTTCAATTTAATGTAAGGTTACCTTACATTACATTATGTAACATGTTAATATCTCCCTCATATTGGACTATACAATGTCTCTCATTCCGACGAAAAGAATGAAACTTAAATCTTATGGAAACGTTTCGTGACATTTTTAAATATGGTGGCAAGCAACAAATAAATAACCTTTGGTGTCATTCTTTATGTGGTACTAAGTGATAAATTGATAAAATTTGTATCTAAATGTGAAAATGTTTAAATTAACTTAATGACATTGCATCCATAATAGCCATTAAAATAATTTTTTTTGAGGGAGCGAGCCTTTTACATGAATTTGTCAAATAATATTACTAATATAAAATGAAGCTATATTTCATGCTTAAATTTATTTATTTCTATTTTATTTTATTTTCCCAAAATTTATCAGAAAGTTGTGTTTATTAGTCTCCATCAAAGTAGTTAATGTAACTTATCTTGATATATACGTTCTATGTATAGAGACCCAAACAACATATTAGATGTCAAATTAGTGGAAAATGGAAGTTCTAAATGTGACCAAGGTTAAGATATTTAGTTTGCCTCAAAAGACTAATGTTAAACAAGTGAACATATTATTCAAAAAATTTATATGCTTTCAATAGCAATTATAATGTAAATGAATTATTCAACTAATTGGTATTCTTTTTAGATTTTGAGCCCATTTTATTTTATGTAGAAGTTATATTTTTCCAAATACTTTTGAAAATTACTTAAAATATATATAAAAAATTATATTATCTCATAAATAAATCCATTTCATTGTCATTTCATAATCTTAACCTAGGTTCAAGAAACTCTTTCAATGATATTGAATATATATAAGTCATAAACAATGCCAAGATATTACCCATTTTTTTATGATTAGACATATATAGTTGTAATATAAATCTCTACAATATACAATAAATGAAGTTGAACTCTTAGGCATTTAAAATGAACCCAAATGCATATATTCTTGAAGGGATGTTACACAATTAGAACAACCTAAAGTCTTAATGCATCATTAAATTTCTATCTTACACCCAATGGACCTTGGTTGATTTGTACACTTATTTCTTATAAAATTTATATGTATTTGAATACCTAGCGCATATATTCTTAAAGGGGCATTAAACAATTAGAACAACAACGAGAAGTGTTAATACTTCATTTATTTTCTATCTTACATCCAATGGAACTTTGTTGATTTGAACACATATTTCTTATAAAATTTATGTATATTTGAATGACATCCAATGGACCTTGGTTGATTTGAACACTTATTTCTTATAAATTGTATGTGTATTTGAATATCTAGTGCATATATTATTAAATGGATGTTAAACAATTAGAACAACAACCAAAACTGTTAATGCATCAATATATTTCCATCTTGCATCAAATGGACCTTGATTGATTTGAACACTTACTTCTTATAAAATGTATGTGTATTTGAGATTTTATTCAAATTCATATACATTTTATAAGAAATAAGTGTTCAAATCAACCATTGGATGCAAGATAAAAATCCAATGATGTATTAACGCTTTTTGTTGTTGTTCGAATTGTTTAACATTCCTTTAAGAATATATGCATTTGGGTATATATATCTCACAAATAAACATGCATTGAATCATTCACACACATGCGCGTGCGCGCACACACACACGCACATATAACTAAAATACATATGCATTGAATTGTATACATGAATATTAGTGTAATCTCATACTTAAACACCCACACACATGCTAGTGTTCTCTCTCACTACCTCTCTCTTTCTCTCTTAGATAGTCTCATGCTAATACATTTTTGAACACACACACACACACATAAATGTAGGTGTAATGCACACACATGCACATAAGAAATAAATTGAATGATGAAATAATATTTAAAATGACACATGACAAAATTCTTGGCAATAACTTAATGTTTATGTTTTAATTGGTTTTAAATAAAAAGTGTGTGATGATGATATTGCAAATTTAGGTGGAATGATGGGTAATAAATCCAATTGGCCTTCAATAACTTTATTAAATTGGGGGTGAGAGGAAGATCATGGACACATTGATTCGATTGGTAAGGAGTTGAGATATGTTTTGGAAGTTGGAGGGCTTTCTAGTGGGGAATCAAATGCATGGCTAGGCCACATGAACCAAGTGTTAAAATTACTAATGGTCCCATGTTTGGATGTTGGGTATATACCATAATTTTAGTAGAAGTTTGGGTGGATTTCTTGTAAAGGTACACCAATCATATTCTTACTATACCTTAGATGTTAATTGTGCAAAGCCTTACTTCCTCCAAAATAGTAGTATGCTAGCTCTAGTAGTACATAAAATTACTCTTCTATAGTTACTTTCATATGGTATGTTATGAAACCAGCTCACAAAAAGATAAAAAAGATAGTTGAACGACTGAGAATTCAGCCTCTTCGAGGGGGCAACCTCCTTTACATTACACAAATGAACAATTCTTGGATGATTCAAATGAAAAAAACTCCTTTCTATATATAGGAGTCTAAGGGGTCACAATATAACCAAGTTGACCTATCAATAATAATATAAAGGCACAAAAATAACAATAGAGAGATTCTATGGGGCACAATAATAACAATATTGGGACAATAGGGGCACAACAATATTAATAAAGGATACAACTACAATAGTAATGGGGGCATCACTAGTATTATAGGGACCTAACATACCCCTCTCCTTCAAAAAAGTGTTGTCCTCAACGCATGAGTAGCTATGGATGCTCCTGTATAAAATTCTCATCCTCCCATGTGGAATCTTCAGCGGATAAGTTCTTCCAATTAATGAGATACTCCGAAATGGATCGATTTCGTAGCTGTCAAGTTCTTGTTTCTATGACTTCTTCCGGTTCCAATATAATTTTTCCTTCCTCTTCAAGTTCTGGAAATATTGTTGGAACTGGGAGCTTGTGGCCTATAACCTTCTTTAAACATGAAACATGGAAAACTGGGTGCACTTGAGAAGCTACACGAAGCTCCAATTTGTATGCCATAGTACCAATCTTTTGCAACACCTTGTACGGACCATAATACTTTGGTGATAATTTATTATCCTTCTTAGCTTGCTTGAGGGACATTTGTTTATATGGTTGTAGCTATAGGAATATCCAGTCACTTACATCAAAACTTCTTTCGCTGTGATGTTGATCTGCTTGTTGTTTCATTCTATTCTTCGCCAACACGAGGTTATCCTTTAAGAGTTGGAGAACTTGTTGTTGACGCTCGATGTGATGTTCCACTACTTGAACCTTAGAATTTTCTCTTAAATATGATGTGATGGATGGTGGATAATATCCATAAAGTGCCATAAATGGGGTCATTTTTGTTGCAGTATGGAAGGAAGTGTTATACCGCCATTCAGCTAGAGGCAACCATTTGACCCATTGTGTTTGTTTATCAGATACAAAGCAACGAAGATATCCTTCCAAACATTTTTTTACTATCTCAGTTTGCCCATCAAATTGAGGATGATAAGATGAGCTATGATCTAACTGAGTGCCAAGACAAGAAAATAATTCTATCCAAAAATTTCCAGTAAAAATGGGATCTCTGTCACTTACAATAATTTTTGTGTTTCCATGTAGCTTTTGAATTGTTTCCATAAATGCAATAGAAACTGTACTGGATTAAATGGATGTGATAAAGCACAAAAGTGTGCATACTTGCTAAGTCTGTCAACTACCACCATAATGACACTCTTTCCCTTAGACTTGGGTAAACCTGTGATAAAATCCATTGAAACCTCCTCCCAACGTTGGCTTGGAATGGATAAAGGTTGTAATAGACTTGGAATCTTGTCGTAACTTTCAAATAAGTGCCCACACTTCTTCATCATTCTTCCATTCCTCCCTTGCTTCATTTATGTAATCTGGTTGGATAATAGAAATGGCACACAATAATGCTTCCACATCCTCATCCTTTCTTGAGAGTGCGTTTGCCACAACATTTTGCTTCCCTTTTTTGTAGATGATTTCAAAGTCATAACCCAACATCTTTGTGACCCATTTTTGTTGTTCTTCAGAGAATAATCTTTGTTCTAAAAAGTATTTAAGGCTATCATGATCCGTTTTTACCTTGAAGTGT
Organism: Pinus tabuliformis; assembly: GCA_031772625.1. Taxonomy (NCBI): domain Eukaryota; kingdom Viridiplantae; phylum Streptophyta; class Pinopsida; order Pinales; family Pinaceae; genus Pinus; species Pinus tabuliformis. The sequence continues at coordinate 922,274,832 of CM062805.1, read as the reverse complement.
CTTCCCATAGGCAGGGTCGCCATTTCTTAAGTGTATGTAGTATTGCCAACATTTCCTTCTCATAAATAGCTTTGCGTAAATACTTTCCCTTAATTGGACGACTTTCGAAAGAAATGGGTCTTTCATCTTGCATTAAAACAACACCAATTCCATTTCCTGAAGCATCACATTCCACAATAAAGGTTTTTGTGAAGTCTGGTGTAGCTAAGACCGGTGCTTGGCACATTGCCTCTTTAAGATGTTCGAAGGCCTTTGTTGCTTCTGGAGTCCATGAAAATGCATCTTTCTTCAATAATGTTGTTAGAGGTGCTGCTATTTTCCCATAATTCTTAACAAACTTGCGATAATACCCTGTCAACCCAAGAAATCCTCGCAAATGCTTTATGGATGTGGGGATTTTCCATTCCTTAATGGCTTTAATTTTGCTAGGGTCTACCTTAACTCCTTCATGAGATACAATATGACCCAGATATTCCACCTCTTGTACTCCAAAGAAACATTTGGATCTTTTTGCATATAATTGTTTCTCCTCCAATAGTTGTAGCACCCTGTCAACATGTTCAACATGATCCTTCCAAAACTTGCTGTAGATTAGTATATCATCAAAAAATACTAACACAAATTTTCTAAGGAAGGGTTTGAAAATGGAATTCATCAAACCTTGAAATGTAGAAGGTGCATTGGTAAGGCCAAAAGGAATGACCAAAAATTCATAGTGACCCTCATGAGTTCTAAATGCTATTTTTGGAATGTCTTCAGTCTTCATTCTGCTTTGATGATATCCTGAACGAAGATCCAACTCGGTGAAGTAAATTGATCCATGCAATTCATCCAATAATTCGTCAATGTCAGGAATGGGAAAATTATCTTTAATAGTGAGCTTGTTGAGCTCCCTATAATCTGGACACATGCGCCATGATCCATCCTTCTTGTGCACCAATACTACTAGAGCAGAGAAAGAACTTTGTCTAGGTTGAATTATACCAGCCTCTAGCATTTTTGAAACCATACGTTCAATTTCACTCTTTTAGGAATAGGGATATCTGTACGGCCTGATGTTTGGAAGAAAACTTCCTGGAATCAAATGAGTAGCATGATCATGATCACGAATAGGCGGGAGACCTTTGGGAGTCTCAAATACCTTGGAATGATTGTCCAGGTTTTTTTGGAGATCTGGAGAAATAGATGATTTCGATGTGGAAACATCTAGCGAACATAATTGTGCAATTACACCTTGTTGTTCCTTTTTTAGAAGCTTTGTCATACCGTTAGATCTGATTATCTTTCCCGGTTTCCCTACAATACCTCTTAATTCAACTTCCTTTCCTTCCGCGTAAAATTTCATGAAAATTTCTTGAAAGTTAAAAGTTATTGTACCCAAGGATTGTAGCCATTGAACTCCTAGTACAACATCAGCACCTCCCATTGGAATGGAAAGCATTGGGCTATTCAATACATATTCTCCCATGGATAGCTTGATATTATGGAACTTTCTTGAGCAATTTATCATTCCTCCATTTGCAACCATCACTTGACACTCTGGTGCTAGATATAGGAAGCAATTCAATTCTTTTGCTATCTTACAGTGAATAAAATTGTGGGTACTTCCTGAATCAATCAACACTATTACCTTTTTCTTCTTGATATGTCCTTCTATCTTGATGGTCTGAGGAGTGGTAATTCCAGCCAATGCATTACAAGATATGGTCGGATTCATTTCTTCTTTATCTAGGCTTGTTCCTGAAGTATATCCTCTTCTTTTGACCTTTCTTGTTCCTTTTCTTCTTCCTCTTCACAATTTATGTAGAAAATTTTCTTCTCAGCACACTTATGACCTTTAGTGTATTTTCTATGACAACTGTAACAAAGCTCTTTTGCTCTTTTTTCTTCCAATTGTTGTGGTGTCAACCTTATAGGTTGTGGGAGGCTAGGGACAACAACACTTCCATATTTATAGTTGTGAGTGGTGGGCTTCCTGGTTGCCATAATTTTGCTTTCCATTTTTCTTGCTAACCTGAATGCCTTCTCCAATGAATCAGGTTCCCAAAGGCGAACATCATGTTGGATATTCTCCTTTAAATTCCCTATGAACACATCAATCCTATGCTCTTTTGGAATATTTTTTACCCTTATGTTCAATTTTTGGGACTCTTCAATGTGCTCCATCATTGAACCCTTTTGTTTGAGACTTATCAATTGGATAAAAAAGGTGTTGCTTTTTGTATCCTCATAATGTGTTGTCATTTCTTCTGTAAAAATTTCCCAAGTGACAATTTGTTTACGAGAGCAAAGCCATTGATACCATACAAACTGTTTTGGTTCCAAATACAAAGTTGCAATATATATCTTTTGTGTGTTTTGCACATTATGGAGATCGAAAAATTGTTCCATCTGTAGTATCCATGTTGCAGTATCCTTACCATCAAACTTCCTCATATCGATTTTTGGAATATGGTAGGTCTTCGATCCAACATTAGAGTCTATAAAATCATGATTAACATTTCTTTTGTTCTCATCATGAGTTTCCTTTACTACCCTTTCACCATTAGTGACCATTCCTTGTAGCAACTTATTCAAATTTATCTTCAATTCTTCCATCTTATCATCCATGCCATCCATCTTAGCGTCCATGTCATTCATCTTAGCTTCCATTCCATTATTTAAACCATCCATCTTAGCTTCCACGCCATACATATTAGCTTCTACATCTTTCTTTAAACCATCCCGTTGCACTAAAAATTGTCACCTTGACATTCTGCAATCTGTGTGAGTCCATTACTACTCATACTTTCCTCCTCTGCAAGTCTAAAAGCATCAGTTCCTCATATCAAGCCTTGAAAATAAGAGAAAATCCCTCAAAAGTCTTTAAAACTCTGGTTCCGCACTTTCTCTTTGTATTACCTGCGGTCCCACACCTAATGGTAAAGTCTCCTGCGCACCTGACCGCATTGTCTCTGTGTTAAAGGTGTGGACCCTTGTAAAATTTAAAAAGGCGCGAGTACATTCTAAAAAACTCACTTTCAGTCATTTCTAGAAACTTCTGGAAGGAATCTTGAGGTGGCAAGTTCGCTCTCTTAAGGTTCATGCATCCCATACCTTAAGGAGCTAACCCCTTGATGTGAGGAGCTTATCCCTTTGAAGGAGGATTCTATCCCTTCATAGATGGACCTGTAACCTCCTACTCTGGTCTGTAAAATGAAGCACTGGGCTGGTTACTTGGGAGGTTAGAAGCTGAATATTTTTGACGTGAAATGTTGTTGGAACTTAGTCTTCTTTAGTTGAGTTTTTATGAGGAAAGATTACATACCTCTAAGATCTCATTTGGAAGAGTGAAAGGCTTTTCAAAGTAAAGTAAATTCATATTTCGGACCCCAGGAAGAGCTTGTTCAACATCAAGGCTGCAAAGGTTGTAGGGTTCTTCTACTATTCAAAGTTAATACAAATATATTTGTCTTTCTCAATAAGCTGTTAATTCATGGTTTATTTTATGGATTCCTTGATCACCATAATATACATGATTTATAATATTTTCTATGCAGGTGCTATTTAATGTTTGCTTGTTTGTGATTGCAGGTCTTCAAAGGTAACTCTTTCTAATGACTAGAGGATGACTACTACGAACAAGCACTGGATCTAAGGTAGGATCTTAACACATTTGTAGTATTTACTTATAAATCACATATGTCTAGAGAAAGATAGGTTTGTTTGTCCGTTTGTTGCTAGACTATCTTCTGATACTAGGGAGATCGACCTTGTCCGCAAGATCGATTTATCCGGCCAACACATCCATCTTAGATTCTGTTACTTTTTGTGTGAGTGACATTTGTTGCACTTAGTCTCGTAATTTTGATATATCATGTTGCATTTCTTCCTCTTCTTCATGAGTCATGCTATAGCTTTCATGTTGCTTACTAGGTGTTTGCATTTTCTTTCCACGGGGCATCAATTACCAATAATAATGCTTTACTATCCCCTTTGAATTCCTTCAAACTAATTTTTCAAACCAAGCTTATGCAAAATTAAAAAAAAAACTACACACTTTTTTTCACTTTGTAGGAGCTCAATATTGAATCTAATGTATCTCTATAATTTCAGATCGTCCAGTTCTAAAATTGCGATTTGCAGTAGCCCTCTGTGTCCTCTTTCCAATGCCACTAGTTTGATCGAATTTAGATTCTCCAAGGCAAAGTTATGCATAATCTCCCAAGATGACCTGATTATAGACCTTTCCAGAAGAGCGAACTTGTATAAAGTGCCACGTGTCACAGTTTTGACCTTAGTATCTGAAAAATATATACAGGAAACTACAGTCCATCCTCTTTCTGTAAATTCTTACGAAATTTCAATCTGATGCCGAAAACAAAAGTTATGATGATTTTCCCCAAGTCATCTGTTTGGAATAAAATTTGGGAGTCTGCAAAAAGGCCAACTTCCTCAGATCATATCTCTGCAAATATAGTGTGAAACGCTCTAAAATTCGGACTCGAGGTTCATAACGATTTCGGCCCAAATGGGTTTTTTCTTTAGCGTCTGAAACGTCATAGACAAAAAGTTATAGCGCAAATGCCACGATGACCTGTTTGGAGCAGTGAAACCCTAGAATTCAAAGCTCTGATACCAAATGTTATGAAACCAGCTCACAAAAAGATAGAAAAGATTGTTGAACGACTTAGAATTTAGCCTCTTTGAGGGGGCAACCTCCTTTACATTACACAAATGAACAATTCTTGGATGATTCAACAAAACCTCCTTTCTATATATAGGAGTCTAAGGGTTCACAATATAACCAAGCCGACCTAACAATAATAATATAAAGGCACAAAAATAACAATAGAGGGATTCTATGGGGCACAGTAATAACAATATGGGGACAATAGGGGCACAACAATATTAATAAGGGATACAACTACAATAGTAATGGGGGCATCACTAGTATTATAGGGACCTAACATGGTATGAATCATTCAAATTTCCTTTTTCATGTATATCTGATGGTCAATGGAAGCTTATTTTGACTCCATTAAGTATAGAGTATTTAGTACCTATCATGAGGTGGAACATCATATACTCTTTTTTGGTGTGTCACTTCGAGGCTTGAATTAATATACTTTTTTTTTTTTTTCTAAGTAAAGACTAGTTCTATATTAAGAAAATAAAAATATGTACATGGATTCAGACCTTCCGAGGAGGCCGAGGCCAGTCCTCATACAGTAAAACCTGGACTATACTGTCTATCCGTACAAACTGATTTACAAAAAACCCTCCATAGTTCTGATGTGTCTTGACTCTCTGACTGACTGGACTTAGACTGCAATTAGCATACCCATCAGGGATCATAACTAGACAAAACCAGTTGACATAACAGACTCTAGTACAGAGAAGTATAACTGTAATAGATTGAAACAGACAGGAAGATATAGACTGAGACATTAGACTGATACAAACAGGATGAAAAAGCTGCATTAACTTCGACACAAGTTCAAAAAAAGCTTGGCAAATGCACCCGAAGAAGATTAGGTTGCATGGCTGGGCGACGCTTGCTGCTCCTCTTTCTCCAGACTGGGCGAGGCCAGCCAAGTGACAAACCCTTCCTCATCTAGGATCGGTTCTCCACGCGAGTCAGTGACCAGGTGAAGGCAGCCAAAGCCATGCTGAGATTGGTCGCTGAGCATCTCCTTCTCCATAGCGGGATTGGAAGACGGCGGGTCTCCCTGAACCGGGGCCGCCTGAACCGGAACATCTTGGACCTGAGTACCCTCGAGACAATCCGCTTTGTAGACTAAACCGTTCATATCCCCCAGTAAAATACCACTGTCCTGAGCGCTTGCTGAGGTAGGGGAAGTCGAAATGGGGGCGCTGGGCTCCTCCTCAGAAATATACACAGTGAGATTAACCACCACCTCTGGCCTGACAAGCTGGCTCGGGAACCTGAGACGGAAGGCTTGATAAGTGCCTTGTGGAACAAGGCTCTCCTGCTCTGAGCTCGAAGATGAGGGGGGAACCGAAGAAATTGGGGCAACAGGCATCAGATCTTCATGAGTAAGGCCGGCTCTAATACCCGACCTACCTCCCCGTCTCGGAACGCCTCTGCTGCGAGGCATGGTGCTCAGAACCAGAGACCCGAAAAACCGTTCAAGCTCATGAACCCCGGATGCTGGAGTATCCCTGCTTACACCCCAAGCATCGACAGAGGAACATTGACCCTGAATTGGCCCAGAATTCGCCATATAAAGAACAGAAACGCTGACCTCCGCGGGAGTATGACGCTCCTTCATTAAATTGGTTCGCATCGAGGTCAAAGCTGCCATGCTCGCCTTGAATGCAAAATTCTCTCGAGACTGATCCAAAATGCGCTCACTTACCTTGAGCATTAACTGTAAACCGTTCCCCCAGATTGCCAGGTACAGATGCCTGCCATCCGTCAGTATCGAGGGTATCGTGGCGCGCAACATTTTAATGACTAGTATAGACACCCGCATCCGGGTGTAGTTTCTCTATCAGAGACTTGTCCTGAGAGACAATTTCCTGCAGACTGGCCCTTTGGTCCCTGGAAGTTAAGCTTTCTATGGTACCTTCAAAGTGGTTTTCTTTAGCCTCCACTCCAAGGTTGGCTAGAAGGTCAGCAACCTTATTCCCTTCTCTTCTGGTATGCTTGAATGTGATTGCTTGATGCTGAGAAAGCCAGTGATCTATTAGTTCGAGCCTCTGGGCCATCCTCCAGCTACTGCTTACCTTGTGAATTGGAGAGCCGTGTTGAAGCTTTGTGGCCATTCTGATTATGATCTGCGAGTCTCCTTCTATGATGAGGGGGAAGAGGTTTTTTCCGTGTGCTAGTTTAAGTCCTCGCCAAAGACCTTCCAATTCCGCTGAGTTGTTAGTGTCCCAGCCTATCGAGCCCATGTAGATACATAAAGAGTTGCCATTATGATCTCTGAAAACTCCTCCATAGCATGCTTTTCCGGGGTTTCCTTTAGATGCCCCATCAAAGTTGAGTTGGAACATATCAACAGGAGGTGGATTCCAAGAGTTTGCGTCCTGACTGTGGTTGTTGGGGTTCCTGCCAATGATTGAATTTTGATTTATCCGCAGTTTCCAATTGTCCCAAACGGTTTTTTCCTGAGGAAGAGTGGGAAAGTCTTCGGAATGCCAATCTTTGAGTGACAGAGTCTCCATAATGTTTTGATGGAAATTGTTCCAAATTTTTTCCAGCGACATCGTTTGATCTTTGAATATTCTTCTATTACGCTCTTTCCAAATATTCCACATCAATAAGCCTGGAATGAGTTGCCACAACGCATTGAGGAGATTACTTTGGAATGGTGTTTGGCTCCCTTTGCAAATGGTTCCTTTGAGGTCTCCTTGCACTCTTCGTTTAGTTTGACAGCGGAAAGCGATCTTCTCCCATAATTTCCTTCCCATTAGGCAATTTTGCATAAGATGAAGGGCTGTTTCTTCCTCCTGTCGGCACATATGACATATGGAAGGTCCAGAGAAACTCCTTTTTCTGAGATTATCCCACGTTAGGATTCTGTTATGACAGAGAAGCCATAAAAATGTGGATACTTTTGGCCAATTAGACTTGTGCCATACTTTTTCCCATAAGTTGTCTTTATTCATCTGCCCTTAAATGATTAAATTGTAAGCCTCCTTAGTAGTGAATGTTCCCTTTTCTCCGTAACCCCATCTTAAAATGTCCGGTTCCTCTGAGACTCTTATTTGTCTCTTTTGTAATTCTGTTTCGAGGAGCTGTTGAGTCTGGACTGAGCTATGCGGTAGGAGCTGATTGACATTTTTCCACTGCCGATGTTCTTGAGTAGTAGCTGTAGTCCAGTAGAGGTTGACTTTGGCCAAGTGATGTATCTCTCTCTCATCCGCTGGAAGTTCCTGGAGAATGTCTTTGATTTTTGGCAACTGCTGCCATGAGTCTTCCCAGAAACGAGCAGTGTTCCCATTTTTGATCTCCCAGAAGCAGTGCTCTTGGATGAGGTATCTATGTTGAATGGCTGAATTCCAGATTGCGGATCCTGAACTTGTCTCTGTCATACGCAGTCTTTCTTCCAAGGGATAATTACTTGCATAATTAGCAGTCCAAAGAGAATCCCAGGGAGTATTAGAGTGGGCAAGCCAACTCCACCAGATTTTAGCTCCCATCGCTTTGTTGCTATGCTCAAGGTCTTTAAGGCCTATGCCGCCTGCGGACTTGGGAATACAGACCTTATCCCATTTGAGTAGAGCCCATTTTCGATTCTGTCCTGAGCCCCCCCACAAAAAATTACGCTGGAGATTCTTGATTTCTTTGAGGACCCATTTTGGGGCAGCTAGAATAGTAAAAAGATACAAAGGCATGGCGTGAAGAACTGCTTTGATAAGTACTATTCTGCTTGCCATGTTCAGAGCTCGATTAGTCCATAGGAACAGACGAGCTTCTAATTTTTCTAACAGCTGCTTCCAGGAGGAATGTTTAAGAGCTGAGGCCATAAGGGGGGCTCCGAGATACTTGGATGGCAGAGAGGCACAGGTGAAGCCCAGAATATGCTCAATGGCTCTCTGGGTAGAAACCGGAGTATTGAAGAAAAAAATTTGGGATTTGACTCGATTGATGAGGGCGCCAGAAGCTTCAGAGAAGGTGGATAGAATGGACTTTAGAATACGAGCTTCCTGAACCGATGGATGACCAAAAAGCATATTATCATCCACAAATTGCTGGTGGGAGTAGACAGGGGAATTGCTAAATGAGAGCCATTTTAGCCGCCTTTCATTCCTAGCAGCCGTGATGCTTCTACCCAAGCCCTCAGCCATAATTACAAAAAGAAAGGGAGATAAGGGATCACCCTGTCTAATTCCTCTGGAAGGACGGTAGGTGGCTGAAGGGGTACCATTGATTAACACAGAGAAGAAAGCTGAGGAAATAAGATTGTAAATCCATCTAACCCAAGAGTGAGCGAAGCCAAAAGCAATAAGGATTTTTTGTATGTAGACCCAGCTGAGGCTATCAAAGGCTTTTGAAAGATCAAGTTTAAGCAACATACCTGGCTTCTTGGTGAGCTTTAGGGAATGGATTAGCTCGTGAGTAAGAATGATTCCATCTGTTATTTGACGCCCTTCTACATATCCTGACTGCTCAAGCGAGATGATGAGCGGGAGGATCGGTTTAAGCCTGGTAGCAATGACTTTTGAGATAATTTTATATATCATATTGCAAAGGGCTATGGGCCTGAATTTATCAGGGGTGTTGGAACCTTCGCCTTTGGGTACCAGGGCTATGAAAGTAGCATTTAATCCAGGGTACATCCATCTGAGCGCTCTGGATTCCTCTACGACCTGCCAGACTTCATTCTTTATCAAGTCCCAGAATTTGTGAAAAAAATTGGCTGTAAAGCCATCCGGACCTGGCGCTTTTCCTTCCTTCATTTGTTTCACGGCCTCTTCTACTTCCTGCATACTGATAGGTTTGATAAGTAGACTGTTGTGCTCCTCCGTTATGACCTTGGGTATGTGCTGTAGAAGTTGATTGATAGCTGGCATTCTGTTGAGATCAGGCTCCTGGTGGGCTTTTTTGAAGTAATTTATAAATTCCCCTTCAATGCCATCATGTGTTTCAATCTTCTCTCCCTGCTCATTTTTAATGTGCGTGATGTGGTTTATCATTCTCCTCTGTACAGTGGTTTTATGAAAAAAATTAGTGTTTTTTTCTCCACTTTTTAGCCATCTAATTCTGGATTTATGCCTCCATAGAGTTTCTTCCTGCTTGTCTCTTTCTATAATTTTGGATTCTATGGTGTGTTCCTGTTTGGAGAGTTCCTCTGTTCGCCCTCCATTGATAATGGATTGTTGGATTTTCTTCATTTTTGCATTGAGCATAGCCTGGTCGGCAAATATGTTACCAAAAGTTTTGTGATTCCATTGTTTGATGGCTCTTTTTAGATTCTTGAGTTTTTGCTGGAACCTGGACATTCTTGTACCGTCGATCGGATGGAAATTAAGCCAGCATGATCTGACTAGCTCTTCAAACTCTGGATGGGAGAACCAAAACTCTTCAAAACGAAAAGGGCGTCTGAGGTTGTTACCTGGCCTGTTCCATTGGAGCTCAATAGGCCAATGATCCGACCCGGAGAAAGGGAGAATGGTTGCAGTGAATTCCCCTCCGATGTGTGTTGCATTGTCTGAGATTAGGAATCGGTCAAGACGCGATGCAATTTGTTGCGCTCCTTCTCTCTTATTTGTCCATGTGAATATCCCGTTGCTTGTTGGAATGTCCATTAACCAGTTGCTGTTGATGAAATTCTTTAGAAGGCTGTCATCATTGTTTGTATTACTTCTGCCCCCTTTCTTTTCATCCATGCTGGCAATCATGTTGTAATCCCCTCCCGCTATCCATAGAGGGAATGGTCTATCTTTGTTGAGATCTGACAGAGTATTCAAGATGTGGTTTTTTTTAGCAGTTTCCTATGGGAAGTAAACATTAGTTATCAGTCCATGAGTGTTCGTACCTGAGACATGGAACCCGGCTTGGATGAAACTTTTGTTAGCTTGAATGTTGTTGAGATGGATGATCTGGGCATCCCAAAGAATTGCTAGGCCTCCCGAGGCTCCTTGTGCATCCACCGCTGTGACTAGCCCCCCTGGCCAAGCCTTCGCAGCTATCCTTTCCAAAATTGTAGAGCTACACTTCGTCTCCTGCAAAAAGAGTATACTAGGTTTTTCTTGCATCAACATATTTTTTAATATTCTGCCTTTCCTTGGGCCGTTGAGCCCTCTGATATTCCATGATATTAACTTCATTGAGAAGGGTGGGGGTTTACATTGAAGTACTTAGTCAGTTTGGCATACCTCCCTGACTCCACCAGAATTTCTCCTATCTTGATTGTTCTTTCTAGGGTTGTTTTCCTTCCCCTCTTCTTGCTATCCTTGGTTATAAATTTTCCATCCCATGGACTGCCAATCTGGACTCCTAAAGAGTATTTCTTCTGTGCCCTGTTTAGTACTTCTACTAGGTTATCCACTTGCGTTTCCGGGATTTTTTCAAAGTTCCTTGTGCGACAAGCCTGTTCCAAGCCCAGTATGTCCAGCTCCCCTATATCTAAGGGCTCCGGATCTTCATCCATGACTTGGGTCGATTGAAAAATATCCTCAGGCTCGTTTGGGACCCTTTCGTTTGGCTGCGGGTACTCAACATCCATGCCTTGGGTTTGCCCTGGCATGGTTTTGGCCTGAGTTATCAGGTGCGCTTGACTTGTGGTTTTCTGGCCTCCTTGCACTGACGATTCGCCGGGCTGTTCTTGATGTACCGTTTTTCCCTTCTCTTGTTCCTTTTCCGGCATCTGCTCATCAGTTTTGTTCAGGGCTTCAAATTTGTTGCTTGTTGTAGGCATTGCCTTGTTGGTGGGATTTACTTTGGGATTGCTAGCGGTTTTCTTGTTTCCTCTTCTTCTGTTAACAACCTTGGTGAATCCATCTGAGGTATGATTGTCAGGATTATCTTGATAAGAGGGTATCTTATTTTGAGGACAGTCTCTATAGAGATGCCCTATATCATGGCATTTCCTGCATCTAAATGGCACCTGTTCATAATCTATGACTTGAACCCACTCCGAATCTTCATGAAAGAAACTTACCGTGTCTGGAAGCGGTTGCTTGAGATCCATGTATACACAGATCCGAGCATATGAAGTGTTTTTGCATAACTTTGTTTCCTCTGCTACCCTTACAAATTCACCTATAGCATTCCCGATTTCCTGTAGAGAATTTTCCTCCCAATATTCCCATGGCAGTGAGTAAAGCCTTATCCACACTGGCGCACAACTCAGATCCTCCTTATCTGGGTTGAATCTTTCGACCCAGCCTTTGAGAAATAGACCTGCTGAGTTGAAAAAATACGGACCTCCCTCCAATATCCTGGTTCGGTCTTCCAGACAGTTAAATACTGCAGTGAAGAAGCCCTTGGCTCCCAAGTGCAGTGTTATATCTCCCTTTGGATGCCATTCGGTGCTGATCCAACTTCTCAGAGCTCTTTCTGTTGGCCAAATCCCTATAAACTTGCCGATCAGTGCATGATCTCGCATGTACTGTATCCTGGCATTGATGCGTTCGCTTGGGAAGTAAACCCGTGGTCTATGGGTTGCTACAGGTTTGCAAGTTGAGGAACTTGCTTTGTTTCTTTCCTCTGTAGCAATGTCCTTTCCCTTTTGCGGTCTGGTGTCCATTGTGCTGCCGCTGGTACCGTTTTCATTCTCCCTGTCAGCCGTATGCCCTGATCTGTTATTCGGGGACGGGGGAGGCTCCTGGCCCTCCCCCTGAGGGGGGATCATTGTCCTGTTCCTTATGGACGTGTCCTCCTGTGCTCTGCCTCACCAGAATCCGTCGCAGGTACCCTACTCGACAGACCTGCCGCCTGCAGGTTTCCGTCAAAACCCTAGGGTTGGTCATCGCCGCTGTAGCTCATCGCTCCTCTTGAATTAATATACTTGATAACTCAACCATTTATTATTTTTTCCCTTGTGGGAGCATGTTGACCACATTTTCTAGGAAAGAAACCATCATGGGGTTATAACACAACTTTAATTTCACCAACCCCATTGCCTTCTCATGGCTTGCATGTATGTTTTTTACCTTGAATCTTTTGTTTGTTGCTCATTTTGATACCAAATATTTGGCACATCACATGGCTAGATGTGTAAATTCATTTTTCTATCTTCTCTTCGAGCCTCTTCGATCCAATACCCTATACACGGAAATTTGTGTTCCCTTTCGAATCTTTACTGTAAATTTTCACCTATTTTTGCATAAGTTTTAAAAAGGACACATTGATAAATATATTCGTAAATATGTAGTGAATTTACTCTAAATATTTTTTAAGTTTATCTCTCGACTTTTACACATTATGACCTGTAGCCACCAATTACCATTTGGTAGTTATACATCTCAATAACTATGATTGTATGAGTTAATATTTTGTTGAAGCTAAACCATTTTCCTATTTTATTTTGGTTAGTATTAGTGATGTCAAACCGATATTATAGTTGAATTTGGTTATATTAAATTTTCAGTGACTAAAAAGTACATAACCTATCCATATTAATACAAAAAAGTTTAAAACTAATCTACTCTCAGATTTTCCCTATACTGGGATGGACTTGGAAATTAGTATAAATAGTACATTGGAGGCTATTACTTCAAGAGATAGACTTAAAAACACAAATATAACTATATGCAAGGCTATACATAGAATTTCTTGTTAGATTCCATGAAAGAGAGTGTAAAAAGAGGCACTAGACAATGTTTCCTTGGGACTTACGTGCATAAACATATAGTATATCCTATAATAAAGTTGTCTTTAGAACAAAATTTATAAAGCGTTGTTGATTTTCCACTAGAACAATCCATCATAACAAATTTTACAATTTTTTGTCAAATGTCTCTAACATTGGAGTGTTTACTTATTATAACTTAAAATTAAAAGCGTAGCACTTAAATTAGTAGAATAAATTGGGATGCAATAAAATGAGCTAAGCCAATAAACACCATAGTATCCATATAATGAACATAAATAAACCCTAGGAAATCCAATATGGGAAATCCAAAATAGAAGGTGAAGTCTATACCTTGCTATTTTCTTTTCAATTTCTGGATGTAAATGCAAAAGAAAGATGAGCTCACTATGGAATTGCCATAGATGCTTGTATCATTACTAAAAAGTCTTCTACTTTCTCTCTTATGCTCAATATATCCCATTCATTTTCTTTGCTTACCTATGAATTATTAAATCAATACAACTCGAATGAAATCCCTTGCTTTCTTAGTGACCCAATATTTAACATGTATTAATAGTCACATGAAGTTAGCGTTATGATTCTTGCATGCCTTAATTCTTGATTAGGGTTAGGGTTTTGAGTCTTTTTGAAATTCCATAGGTGGTTAACTCCAAATTTGTGAAAAATGAGAGTTGACATGGTGTCCACATAGTACCATGATGGTCAAGAGCATAAAAATTGTGGGAGCTATAATTTCCTCATATGGATTTTGATTGAGGTAATATTTACACTCTTGGAAAGCTCTTAATGTGTATAACACCATCTAGGGTTTGGAATTTTGTTTGAAATTTTTTGGTCCCCCAAACACCCATTTAATACCCCAAATTGGATTCAAAACTTTTAGGATCACAAATCACCATTATAGGGACTGCTTTGAAAATGGTCTTAACACTTCAATAACTCCAATTTTCCCTCTAAGAAATTACCAAAATAGTGATCCATTTTGATTCACACCTCCCCATTTTGGGAGCCTTTTTGTACTCAAAATATTTTACTATAGGAGGGGCGGAAAGTTTTGTTGGAAAAGTTGTCATCCTGTAATGAAAGCTAGTGTCCAATGGATATAGTAAAGATTCCCCTTCAAATCAAGAGCAACAGTGGAATGCCCAGGCTAAATGTGCAATTTACAACAAACTTCATAATTTGGATCTTGAGACGGTAATTGATTTCAAATATGAAAAAGATATGTGGGGAAGGTTGTAGGTCATGCATGAAGGAGATACTAGTAGTGGTATTGGAGAAAAATAGAAGAAGAAGAAGAAGAAAAAGAAGGCCACTTAGAAAGAAATTTTTCAGTCAAATGAGATCCATTCTACTTTATTGTCATGAGGAGATGATAGACCAAGCCAAGCATGACTCAGCCTTGGTTGAAATAGAAATACACTCTATGGAAAACATAGACTAGAAGAAACTTATTTCGGTAGTTAAAGAAAGAGATCATGAGTTTAAAGAAGAAATCATTAGCCCGAAGACCCAATTAGAAGAGGCAAGGAGAGTTGAAGACGTGATGAGCAACCAGCTAGACGAAAAGAGAATATGATCTAAAAATTAGAGGAAGAAGTTGTCTCCATGAGAAATGAATTAGAAAATAGCAGATCTAGCTCAAAGGAATCCATAGAAGATAATAAAGAAGCACCTAAAATTCCTATAGGATAATTTAATAGAAACATGATCAGAAATAAAGGTAGGAAACAAAACCAACAACCAAGGAATGAGTGAGGAAAAGTAATTTCATGAAGGATATACTTTGCCTCGTTATTGGAAGATGCCAAGTGTTTCTCTTTCCATATCCTCAGGTATGTTGGAGCTGATTATAGGAGCAGTCAAATCAAGGTATGTCAATTGAATATACAACAAAAGGTGTAGCAAAAAAGTAAGATCTCTAAATCATGCAAACAAGGAAGATCATTCCCCACAAGAATATTATCAACCACCAGGTACACAAGTTATTTTTATGGATATTGTTATTCATGCAATGATTTTTGACATAAGGTTATTGATTGAAAATCCTATGCAAATAAGAGTAGGAGTGCATTATATGTAAAGGAAAGGCCCTATGTGGATAACAACATGATAAAACACAAGTTCCTTCCTTCGTTTCTAAGTTACATAAGATGCTATATATGTGACAATCTTGGCCACATGGCAAAAGATTACAAGTTTCCCAGTTCTTTAAAACAAACCAGACAAATGAAGGAGGTCATTCAAAGTATACCAAACAATAAGCCAAAAGGTGATGCACATATTAGAAGGCATCCCACCAAAGCTTGGAAAAAGAAGAAAATGCAGCCAATAACTTCAATAAAAATTGAATTCAATGTGGCCTTAGTGGGAGATACTCAAGGGAATGAAGGCAGTCATGAGCAGAGAAGAATCCAATCAATGTTTATAGTAGAGTATCAATCATGTAATGAGAAGAACCTCAAGGGGAGAGCATAGAATCTAGTGTGGAATAGGTGTAATAAATGATTATTTCACAATTAGTATTTATGATAACACTCAACATGAGACAATAAAATATGACCTTGATGAGGATGTGCTTAAAAATGAACTTAGTAATGAGACTTATTAGATGTCAAACTAAAGATTGAAAAAGATAAAACAACCTTAAAAGAAAAACATGATAACATCATTGTGAGGATGGTTGATTTAGCTGCTAGAGAAGAGGGTGTTGTTAAAGGAGAAATTTCAAATAAGAGAAAGAAGAAGAGTTGCATGCCCTACAAGAAAATCGTCTCAGTATGGAGAATGAGGAGATTTAAAATCTCATTGATGATCACAAGGCTACACCAAAAGCAAGGAAAGCTAAGTTTGACGCTGAAATTGAAAAGAATAAATTATTAGTATAAGAGGAGTTGGAAAAAGAAGTGACATTGATTTTATGGAGGATCAACTTAAAGAATATATTTTGAGGGAAGCTTTCACTGTCAAGATTCAAGAAGCAAGGGAAATTGAAGCTCAAAATTTTGATATAGAATTAGAGGAGAAATTGTGGTTAGCAACTGTTGATGTGGATGGATTGGGAATCGGGAGTAGGAAAATAAAATAAATCTAGGCATGAATAAGAGAATTGTAGGTTATAGTAATAGATTTACAACAAGAAAATATTAAACTAAAAATCAAAGATGGAATAGAAGTTCAATTGAAAATATTATGGGAATGAAAGAAGAACATCCCTATGTGAAAGGTAGAAATTTGAGACTAACAGTTGTAGAAGGGTTTGCAAATGATCAAGAGGAGGAGAAAGAGGTTATAGTCCATGAATTAAAAGCTAGAACAAATATTAAAGAAAAAATCAGAAATCAAATCTACCTTTTGCAAGAACAAAATATCAAAATTTGGATTAGGGTTAATTATGTGACTCAACAAATCCAAAAGTTCCAACTCGCTTTTGAAGAATTAGAAGTGAAATTTTATAAGATGATGCAAGACACGAATATGGACCGAGAGGAGTAGAAAATAATTCCATTGAGAGGAAATTTCGAGAGTTGCATGATATGCTAACAAGAGAAGTTCAATTGTTGCCTCTTGATGCATTGATCGATCCTAAAAATAGAAAAAAAGAATCTAATGAAATAAGAGCCCATTATCTCTATGATATATATTACGATTCTCCAAGTTCCATATTTGCATCAAAAAGGGAAAAATGATAACAAAATTCAAAATCCAAGTGCAAACACTGGATCCCAGAGGAAAAGAATGTGGTGTTGAGTGAGAAAATCCGCAAAGTAATTGTAATACCATAAACCGAGTGATGAAGGTGTTAGTGTAAAATTTTATGCAAATTAGCGAAAATCCCTTAAGTTATAGGTGACTTATAACCATAACTAAAAAATATGGTTGCTTTTATGCTTCAGATCTGCAACAAAATGTTAGAAAAGCCCTGCAAAAAAATAGATCATGCAAATAGAAACATATAACAAAAAAAAAATGAAATTGTAATAACCCAATGGAGGACTTGAATAAATGATAATTTTATTAATGAATACACTTGGTGAGGAGAAATTACAAATGGGTCTGTAGTTCCCCCTCTGTGGGATGTGTCTTTTCTTGTCCTTGTGCTTCAATGGAATGCTTCTCTCTCTCAATATGTGGTATGAAAAAAGAAAACAAAGAAAAAGCTTGAACTCAATGGAAGCTCAAATGCTATGAGAAGATAATGTTGATGATGAAAATGGTCATGGTGAAGAATGGAGAGAAAACCCTATATTTATAACAAAATATTGAGCTAAATTAGTAATTAAAAAATAATAAAATATTATTGAGTAAATCAAAATCTAGCTGTTGTGAATACTTTATTATATTTTTGAGAAGGAAAAGATATTCAAAATGGTAAAATATCTTTATTTAGAAAGTTGTTGAAAAAATTAATAAATATAAATGATTTATTAATCACTTTATGAGAATCAATAAAAATATGAATTTGAAACAGTTATTAAATAATGATTTAACAATGATCTCAAAAGGAAAATATGGAATAAATAAGGAATAATAAATAAATAATGATTTATTTAGCTATTCTAATGTGATTAAGTCAAAAGTGACAAGGAATAATTATCAAATATAATTTAATAATTATTTCTAGAGAATATTAAATAAATAATGGTTTAGTTATTTATTCTCATGGGTTTTTTTTGGATTTTAATGAGAAAGAATTTAGAAAAATGCTTTACTAAATTATTTCCTATGGTGAAAGTGGGTTTTACCATGGTAAAATTAATACTACATGGTGTATTTCGATCCACCTAGTAAGAAATGGCTAGGTGAACATTTTTTAGGTAATAATGAATTCCCCCAATGTAAGAGTGTCAGGAGAAAATCATATGAAAAACATACGTTGTAGGTTGCACTTTCACAAGACACCGAAGGGGGGAGAGAGAGAGAGAGAGAGAGAGAGAGTTGTAGCAAGGCAAGGAAGGATTGAGAATGGAAGGGGCAAGACCTACTTATCTGATAGAAATCTCCTTTTATTGGTAATTACATAATCTCAAATGAGGCGGGGGAGACATACCCATACCCTCCAAGATAACTGAGTAAAAATAATAATAATGTGCCCAACAATATGGGTATGAGAAATAAAGTACATGTTACATGATATGCTGGCATCAATGGGCCAGAAAGTGATACAATGATACACTGAGTCCCATATACAAAATGTTCCTGAAAAACAGAAGCCAGGACTGGATACAATAACAACTACTGATATGAGTACATGAGACATAATGCCCCCCTAAACTGAGATGAGGGGGGAGATCACAACCAAAGAAGCCTTGCTGAACAAGAAATGGATTTGAAGATTTGAATGGACTATTTGAAGGAGACATGCATGCTATGGGCTTTGTAACCAGAGGAAACTTAGCCAGTCAAATCATTAGAACAACATCTGAGGCTGGATCATAATCTGTTGTCATTCGGGCATGTGGGGGTCTACCTGAAGGGACACCCCCTCATGAGGTCTGAAACAAGTCACACACACCAGGGAAATGTTGGTACAATATGCTAGATCACAGGTCCATCAAGTGTACGATTCTTGATTGTGCGATAATGAAGTGGAGTCGAGCACGCAAGAAGCTACCAAGTCAAAGGGAAATGATGATTCCCTTTGCTTGATTTGAGGCGCTGAATAATGATGAAGGCTGGAACCAAGGTACACCGCCCTCTAAACCACTCTCCTAGAATAAATGTTATAAAGTCTACAGAAGAGGGCCTGCTAGAGTTGAAGCAATGAGGATTCTTCAACAAAGGCACGAGGATCATAGCAATGTGACTGAGAGACTGGAACTAGTGATGTTGGTGGAGGAATAAGATGGGTGGTGGGATGAAAAATTCCCTTGTCAGAGCATAATATGCATGGTTGACCTGAAAATGACTAACTCAATTCTAGAGGGGATGGTCAATTACTCATACAGAGGCTTTTCAAAGACATGTCAGTATAGCTAGAGGCGAAATGTGAGCGAAATGGGATGAATGTGGCACAAAGATGGATGATGTACTGTAACATGACTCAATGGGACTTTGGATACACTCCATGGCAGCAAGGGTGACTCATTTCTAATGCTCTGAATAAGGGTGACTGGATGATGCTACCACGTGGGAGAGCCCCAAAGGATACCATAAAACACATGAGTAAATAGTGGTTACTCATGACAAAATTTGACATATAAGTCAAAAAGTGCAAAGGAAAAGTGGTGCCAGAGTATAGGTGGCTCATATGAAGAGAGTCGATTTCAAGAAGTGACAAAAAGAGACCTCATGGAAAAAATGGCTTCTTGGAAACGTTTTAAATCACCAAAAGCAAAGAGAGACCCATTTTAATGCTTCGTGAGAGCTTTCCAACAATACTAGTGGTTCGGCAAACCAAGCTACAATTTTATCATAATGGTCAACGAAAAAACTAGTGTTTTTTTCTATAAAAGGGCTTCTGGCCCCAAATCCAATTCATTTACTCATTAAGTTGTTGGATAATTTGAGCCCCAAGAGTGTAGGCGAGTTGGTAATCACAATGTAGTGAAGTTCGTTAGAAAGGCGGGCTCCGTACTGAAGGTCAAGAGTTCAAATCCCCCGGATTAGCCTGGAGCTGTGGAGAGGGGTGGGCGCAGTTCCCAGGTGTTATAGTGGTAGCGGTCAGAATCGACCCTGTGTTACATGAGTTGCGAGGTTGCTCCAGTTGCCGATTCCTTTGTAATAAAAAAAAAAAGAATTTGGATTTCATCAGAATCCAGATCGGCAACTTTCAGGTAGGTGGCCTAACCCTACTCATCATTTTCTATGGATTAGATTTCTAGATTATGGCTTCATTGGGCTGAGGGAAACAGGTTCTTTTCCTCATGATTGCAACACACTTTTTGGGCCTTTTTCTGTGCCCTAGAGCACAAAGAGGAGGATGAAAAGTGTGCCCAACACAATTTTTAGAGAGAAAAAATTGTACACATGACCTCAGGGAAAAATAATGCTAGGGGTTTCCTAGAAGCTGAAGTTGAGGTCTGAAAATGAGTGTTATGACTCTGAACTGACAAAATATGATGGCTTTTGGTAGGTATGATAGAGTTAAAGCTAATATGGCAAGATCTTGATTTTGATGATCTTTGCATTGAGATCCAGGGGAATTAGTCTATCATAGGGGCTCTAGCACAATATGGATTGCTCAAGTTACTAGAGAACCCTTTGATGAGGGCAGGTGAGCCACTTTTATCCCAGATTGTGAGCTATTAGGACCCAGATCAAAAGGCGTTGGTGATACAGGGGTAGAAGATCAAGATCACTATCCAGGACATATACTTTTAGACAGGGTTTTCACCGTTGGGGGTACTGGAAGAGATCCATCTAATGCTGCCTCATGGGAAGCATATTAGATAGTTTGTAGATCTCCATTGTGTACCAGGTACTCAAGTAAAGGAGATAAGTATCAATAAATGTTATTTGGAGAGACTTGAGAGACGAGCTACAACCACAATAATGGTGCGGATCTTAGGTAGCCATGCCTTCCACCACATCACTGGAGGGAAGATGATACTAGTAGAGAGTGTACTGAGAGGGAACTACTATGGGTGGGCCCAAATGTTACTGACGTCATTCAAATGTAATTTTTGTTTATACCAGTGGACCAATTATAACTATTCATTTGGGATAGTTTTGTGCTCATTCTTGTTTGAAAAGATCCCCACCATCTGGCCACATGTGCAATTTTTTTATGGGGGCCCACAAGATCCCAGGATGCACCACTAGGGGTAGCTATTGTGATGAGTTGAAGGGGGAGGAGTTGGGCATGCGTTCTGACCTAAGTTTTTTACTCATTGGGATCAACTTCCACCCTACATAGATGACTATCCATATAGTGGTATGAAATTTCCGGGGGATCTTGATCTACCACTTCTACTAGGACAAGCATGGTGACTAGATGGTAAGTGATAGTTGTTATAGTTTGATTGCATGTATAATTTAGAAAATATATGTATGTGGTATGAATTTTCAAACTTGTGGCATGCAAATATATCACCAGTGAAACTGACATGATATGTGGGATGAGCCGCAACACCTGGGGCTACATATTAAAGGGGATTGATATCACAACAGAGGCCAGATAATGATGCATTACTGGATAATCTCTATCGTAGGCTTGACTTGGTACTGACCAGGGTTATAGAGCATGGATGGTTCAAGTTGGAAGATAAGGCAAGAACGCAGTTATGGCTAGTCAGGCAGTCAAAGACTTAGAAACTGGGGGAGTGGACCCATTGACACGAGACCCTCCAGATGATAGTGATTAGGTATAGGGGCGTAGGTGACCCCATTTTTGTATGTATGGTGATAGAATGCTACATGCATGCCATATATATTTAGAGCAGTGGACTCCAAACACTATATGATGGATATTTTGATACATAATATGGTTATGCATCTTTTTGACGATGTGGATCACCATTTGTTTATTTTATGGATGCATTCTTGTATTCACATGTGATAAATGCCAATTTAGAATGTTATTTGTAATGGTATCTGCATATTTATTTTGTGCTCTAGGAACATGATTGAATGAAATGGATTCAAATTCAAATACCAAAAGATTAACTCACAAATATTTTCTAGATAGGACAAGATTACACACATGATAAATTGCATTCAATTGCATGACAAGTAGAAATGAATCGAGACAAATATGAAGGTGAAGGATTCGATGATCAAGGGAATCGACTAACAAACCTATCACTGCATCATACTCGGCTTGGGTATTGGTGGTAGATCCGATGCTTAAGTTGTTGGAGTGGACTAACAAATGTAAAGGGGAGAAAATGGCCCAAGTTGACGAGGCTAGATTCCTAGAGAAGCGACTCACACCATCGACGTAACTGATATATGGTGTGGATGATGGATCCATTTGAAAGGCATAATAAGACAACAAATGAGATGATGGAAGATGCAAGGTACCTAAATGCACAAATAAAAATTAACAAGATGCACTTCAGTGGGAAATTCTATGGTTAGAATTTATTTAGGTAGAGTGCATTGTGAGGGTTGGGGAGAATCTCACCTTTTAAACCCTCTAAAAGGTATGCCCCATTTCATAAAAACTTATGAATTCTATAAGGACTGTTCCATAGTGGTTCAAACTTCCCATTCCCTAAGACACTGTGAGCTTGGTCATAGACAAGGAAAATGTTTCCTTCATGAAAGGTACGAGGGTGGAATTTACGATCATACTGATATTTAGTGTGCTTTTAGCTACTTCAATGGTTTGCAAAGCAACATGACAGTCTTCATTGGCATGCTGAAGCATGATGAGTCTTTGTTCTAAAGGTTGGGTGTCTGGGAGGAGTTCGATAACAAGGTGGAGGGAGGGGATTGCACACTTGATTGTTAAGACTACCTCTTGTCCATAAACAAGGTGGAAAGGAATGAAACTAGTGGTGGTTTTGACAGAAGTCCTATAGGCCCACAATGCAGGGAAGAGAATTAAATTCTAGTTGGTCTTGTGTTTATTCGTCATCCGTTGAAGCATGGCTTTGGGAATCTTGTTGACAAATTCAACTTTTCCATTTCCTTGAGGGTAATAAGACGATGAATATTGGCATTAGAAACCAAACAACGAGGATAGCTCACACCATATCTCATCTTCAAAGTATCGGCCATGGTAGGAAACCAATTGTTTCAGAACCCAAAATAGAGCGATAACATGATTAAAGAAGAACAGGGTTGCAGTAGTTGCGATGTTATTGAACGTGGGCATGGCTTCAGACCATTTGGTGAAATAGTCGATGGCCATGATAATATACGTATGGTTATTAGTAGATGGGGGTCAATACTCCATAAAGTTAATGGCCCATTTACAGAAAGGATTGGGTGAGACGACATGATGGAGGGTAGCATGTGGAGCTCAAGCCTTTGAGGCGTTTAATTGATAATTGGGACAATGTTTGGCTTCCTCAATGCAATTGCTAAAGAGAGAACGCTGAAAGTATCTAGCACACATGATTTTATTGGCAGTGGACATTCTGGAGAGATGACCACCATAAGCACCGTCATGATAGGCATTGAGAACTTGCTCAACTTCAGCATGGGTGAGACAACAACGAAGGATAGTGTCAATGCTTTGATGATAAATATCGTCACCAATGAGGAGGTAGCGAGGGGATTGATGTCGAGTATGTTTTCGATCATCATGAGGGAGTTGGGGGGGAATTTCTGGGTTCACAAATAGGCGAGCATGTCATCATACTAAGTATCATCAGAGGTTGTAGTGAACAAATGTTCATATAGAAGATCATCATTAACCGATGGATCATATGCACCAGTAGGAAATTCAGAGATGAATTCACTTGATGCACTAGTAGGTTATAACCCTAACAACAAAAGATGGTTTCTACCATGCTTCAGATCTGCAACAAAATGTTAGAAAAACCCTACAACAAAATAGATCATGCAAATAGAAACATATAACCAAAAAAAATCAAAGTGTAATAAACAAATTAAGAAATTGAATAAATGATAATTTTATTAATGAAAAACCTGGTGAGGAGAAATTACATAATGGGTTTGTAGTATCTAGTCATTGTGAATAATTTATTATATTTTTGAGAGGGAAAAGATATTAAAAATGATCAAATATATTTATTTAGAAACTGTTGGGAAACAGATCGCCCAAGGACATTTTTGGGGCTAAAATCCCATGTTTTGGGACAAGTTTTGTAATAAAGTTGTAAAGTCTCTGCATTTTGTGGTCACAGAGTGCGAAGATGTCATGAGTCATGAAGGGTTGTCTGCCCTTATTTTGTAAATTGTAAAGTTGGTTGTAAAGATCCACCCATGGTCCACGGACCATGGGATTGTATAAAAGGAGCTAAGTAAGTAAGCTCTAAGTAGGAAGTGAAGAAGACAAGTCTTGGAGTATTGGTGGCGGAGTCTAATTGTTTCGGGTTTTATTGTAGGTAGAGGCTCTACAACTGAGTGTACAGAGGCCTAGGGTAGAAGTCTACAGCTAAGTGCGCAGACCCCTACAATTGTGTGCATGGGGTGGATAGAGTATGTAATAATATGAAGATATCAATAAAGAGAAGTATTTTGCAAATTCTGTGTATCTATTTCTTGTTAATGCATCTAGTTATGTTGTGTTTCGGGTTTAATTTACAATGTTCATGTGATGCGCAAATGTATGTGACTGTATTAGTTAATCAAACACAAGTACGAATATCTCTTTACGTGTCGCTAACTGTGATTTTTAGTAATATAAGTAATACACTTAAGATAACTTGGGAACCTATACAATCTGTTGTCATAGCAGTGTGAAAGTACCTAGATTGCAGGTTAAGGCTGCGTGAAGGTCAATCGTACACCTTCGTAGAGGTACTAAAGGGTGGAATAAAGGGCTAGACTGATAGAGCCCTAAAGCTTATGCGAAAGTAGGAACATATGTTATAAAATGACATCATGACCATCTCAGGGTGCGAAAAATTGGTTCCAGCATCCCCCCCATACTTCTTTGGGTGAGACTTCAGTCCACGCTCTGTAGGCTAATGACAAAAGGGCTAATAGTGTAGGGATTTGTTTGGCTAATTAACTTTGAACCTGGGTCAGGCCCCACGTAGCCAACAAATGGTTCTGTTGCCGGGACTGAAATCTGCATAAGAGATGTGTGATGCCATATCACTGGAATCCAACTAAGAAAGAGATCGAGGACTGGTTGGACAGGAAGATCCACGAATTCATGGTGTAGGAGAATAGAAGCTATACGAGTAGATCACGAAGCTAGGGGATAGCCAAGGAAGGTAGAGACTTGATGGTCCTATTGTCTAGACCTCGGAGTTAGTATAGCGACTGGAAGCCTCTGAGGATAAGATCGCTTGTGCTGTCGATCATTGGCTTGATCGCATCATAGGAGGATTTGTGAATGAATTCGTGGTTAATACCTCAGTTAGCTACAACGAGGTGGAGCAGCACTTTTTCAAAGGTCCGCGAGGTAAGTACTTGAAGTCTTTGAATACCTGGATTAAGATGTTATTGTGTGAAAAACGGGTTATGCAGCTACCTTGATGTTCAAAGCTACGTGAAGTGGAAAGACTTACAGGAACGAAGGAAGAAAGGGTCTTGAATATAGTCCACTAATTTCACCTCCATTGGGTGATGAAGAGGGAGTAGCACAGGCTTCTCCATGAAGTGAAATTCAGTTAATAAGACAAGGATTCCCACGACTGCCACCTCCACCCACACCACCTCCAACTTCACCACCATCGCCTGCAACTTCACCCATACCACCACCACCTCCACCACAGTTCAGCATGGAAAATTCAGTGAAGCTACCTTTGTTTAAAGGCTTGGGAAATGAGGACCTGGACTAGTTTTGGTTCGTTGTGAAAGTTGTATGGGAAGCTTAGGGTGTTACAGATGATCACATGAAGAAGGCAACATTGGTTAGTGCTTTTCAGTATCACGCACTAACCTGGTACATCAAGTACTTTAAGAATAACCCAAATGCTGGGTGGCCAACATCCAGACCGCGCTGAATAAAGAGTTCAATAGGCCTAAATCGGAGGCACAATTGATTGTGGGGTTCAAGGAAATTGTGATGAAACCAGGCAAGACACCTTGGGAATTGGATTAGAGGTTGAAATGAAAAATCCGTGAAGCCAATATGAACTTAACAGATGGACAACACCGCAAAGGGTTTGTGGCTTCGCTCCTGCGACACCTGAGGGTTGTACTATCACAACAAAAGATTACGACTCAAGAAGAGGCCTTGGAGATTGCAATGAGACTGCATGAAACACCGATGCAAGATCCAAATTTTGGGTTCAGAAGATCCATGCGCAGTTGCAAAATCTTTGCCTTGAAATGCAAAGTTTGAAGAAATACAGAACAGTCCGACTAGAGGTGCACGAAGAGATATGGTGCCTGAAATGTCAAGGTCAGGGGCATGATAAAGACCATTACCCAGTCTTTGCAAACTATATTGTAGGAGGAGGACCAATGCCTTTGAGGCCGAAAGCCCAAGCAGGACCAAGTGCGGGCCTACGCTGTGGTGCGCTATATGTTAGGTAGTAGAGAAACATATGATGGATACCTGTCATTTGCTGTAGAAGTTTGTACAAGCACCAAAACAACTACTCTGCAACTTCTGCAGATCGGTAGGGCATGATGAGCGCAACTGCATAAGTTATGAATTGATGATGGACAGAACACCTGCCTATAGGGTTTAGGCAGAAATGTGGCCCCCTGACCAGAGTGTTGGGATGGTGTGAACAAAGTTTCAGGGGTGCGAACAAGGCTGAGGTGGAGAAGGACCTGGCAGAGGTCGGGATCAGCAAATCTGCTACAATTGCGGAGGACCAGGACATTGTGCCCGTGAATGCACTAACCTGACGCATCCATCGTGAAAATATTGTACTCAATTTGATCATGATACAAAAGACTGTCCTACGCTGATAGAGTGGATACACGAAAAAGGGGTGCTACCACCTCAACCGATTCAGAACCTGCAGATGATGAGGTTTGAGCCTCGTGAAGAGGATCCGAATGTGAATATAGTGCTCTGAAGTGGAATTGCAATGGGCGATGATAAGGGGAAATATCCTGAAGATAGTGCATGGGTTTGCAAAGCTCCGACAAAGGAGGCTAAATTTGATTTAGAGCGTGCACATGAAATGTTCGTGGAAGCAAAGAAGAGCTTCACTGAGGCCACTACCTCATGAAGTAAGGATAAGCCTAATCAAGAAATGGACCCTTCTATGCTTATGACATTTCTAGAAACCTGCATGAAGCTTTTGCATGATAGAAAAGATGTGAAGGGGTTATAGGAGCTTATAAATAGATGCGCTGAAAACACTCTGGGTGAACCACGTGTGGTACGGAAGATTGATAAGCACAAAACAAGGACAAGACGTGAGATGAGGCCGACCATGCAGATAGGAGAATATGAAATGGATCAGGTTAATTTGGACCTGGGGTTAGACGCGAACATTTTACCAAAGCAGACTTGGGAGCAGATGGGAAGACCCGTGCTGCAGTGGTCTCCGATTCAGTTAAGGATGGAAAATCAGTAGAAGATCATCCCCATGGGATGACTGCAAGGAGTAATTGTAGATATTGAAGGTGCGAGCACGTTGGCTGAATTTGAAGTAATAGAAATTGTGGATTACAACAACCCCTACGGTGTGCTCCTTGGCATTGATTGGGCTACTGACATGAATGGGGTAATCAACCTAAAGAAATGGAAGATGATATTTGAAAAGAAATCGCTTTGCGTAATAGTACCCCTAGATCCTACTGAAGGATCGCACTATACTGAACCAGTCTGCGATTATGAGAGCGACGCTGATTTGGACTGTATATATAAGATAACAGCGTGAGACCAAGATTGGGTGAATTCGAAAGTGGATGGACGAATTACATGGGATCGCGAGAGTTCCTGCACCTCAGACTCTAATGAAGAATTAGAGCACTGGAAGAATCAGCTACATGAAGTAACCACGCTAAGCTGTAACGTGATGACCTGGACATTGCGCTATGTGTCATCAGAGGTAAGAAGTCTGCCCACTTATGATGGCCTAAATGATGTAGATGTATTTTTGGATGCATTTGAGAGGGAGGTACCAGAAAATCAGCGCTTCTAGGCTTTGGACTGGGCACTACGCGCTATGCCTGCAAGATGGTGGGGTATTCACAAGGGTAGCCTTGATGATTGGTGCGAGTGTAGGAGGATGATGAGAAAATGCTTTGGGAAGCCAAAGGTAAGAATGAAAGATAAATATGATGGGAAGGATGATCTGTGCGCACACTTGGCCAAATGGGCTCAGGCTTATGGAGCGAAGCCACAACTGGAATGGGTGCATTTGTTCTGTCATAACTTGGATGTCATCCCAATAAACTGGTACTTGGAAACAGAGCTTCGCCATGGTACAGGTGAATGGGATATTTTGTGCGAAGGATTCATAATGAAATTCAGCTTTGAATATGGGTTTGACTATATTGACGAAGCACTACCAGAAGTGAAAGCAATAATCTTTAGGATACCACAAGATCCTTTGGATCTGATTCAACCTGATTGGACTACTCAATTGAGCCATGCGCTGGAAAGCTATAATGTGACTACTAAATAAGAATATGAGGATCCATGAAATATTAACATCCCTGAAACAGAGGATCATCCTGAGGTTGAGGGACTGCAGATTGAGAATCCTGATATAACCGCGCCACTAAAAATGAAACAGGTAAATATTGGTATGGAGGAGGAACCAAAATTTATGAAGATTGGAGATTACTAGGATGATGCAACGGTGGATAAGGTTGCTGAATTGCTCCACGAATACCAGGATTTGTTCCCTACCAAGTCTACTGAGCTAAAAGGGATAATAGGAGACTTGGGCGTTATGAAGATCACATTAAAACTAGATGCGAAGCTGGTTAAGCAAAGACCTTACCGCCTCAATCCGAAGTATAAGGAGAAGGTCCGTTTAGAGCTATACAAGATGCTCGTGGCAAGAATCATTGAGCCTGTAGATCTCAAGAAAAGAAGCAGAAGGATGAAATAAGGATATGTGTAGATCTCAGGAAGTTGAATGACCCTTGCATACATGATCCTTTCCCGACTCTGTTCACTAATGAGGTATTGGATAATGTAGGTGGCCAGGAAGCGTACTCCTTCACTAATGGGTTATCTGGGTACCATCAGATCAAAATCACACCGGAGGATAGAAGAAAGACGACCTTCATGATTGAGTGGGGATGTTTTCAGTGCACTATAATGCCTTTCGGATTGAAGAATGTGCCTGTGATTTTTTCACGCGTAGTCATTGCTACATTCAAGGAATTTATTCATAAGTTTCTGGAAGTGTACTTTGATGACTGGAATGTGTTTGGGGTAGTCAAACGCCATGTCACAAGTTTGCGCCTAATGCTAGATACTTATCGAAGGTACCAGATTGTGCTTAATTTGAAGAAATGTCTGTTTTGTGTTCCTTTTGGGACTTTGCTGGGTCATGTGGTTTGTAGGCAGGGACTAATGGTAGATCCGTTGAAGATCGCGATGATACTTAAATTGGAAGCACTGAGGAGTGTGAAACATCTGCGTGCAACCCTAGGACATACTGGGTATTATATGAAGTTTATCAAAGGCTATGCCCAGATCACTGCACCTATGGAGAAGTTGTTGAAAAAGGATGTCACATTCTATTGGAACG
This sequence comes from Pinus tabuliformis, assembly GCA_031772625.1. Classification (NCBI taxonomy): domain Eukaryota; kingdom Viridiplantae; phylum Streptophyta; class Pinopsida; order Pinales; family Pinaceae; genus Pinus; species Pinus tabuliformis. The sequence continues at coordinate 922,245,356 of CM062805.1, read as the reverse complement.
ATAATTGTAAGAAAATATTGGATGTATTGAAAGAAAAGATGGTCACCGCGCCGATTTTAGTCTTCCTAGATTGGAAGAAGGAGTTTCAAGTACATGTCGATGCGTCATGTATAGCATTGGGAGAAGTACTGATACAGGCTTGCGGAGGATAATTGGAGCATCCTATAGCGTTCACAAGTATAAGGTTATCCAAGGCTGAGAAGAACTATGCCACCACCGAGAGTGAAGGGTTAGCCATGGTATACGCACTCCAAAAGTTTAGACACTATTTAATGGGTGGACATTTTAAGATGTATACAGATCATTCCACGTTGAAATACCTGGTCAATAAGCCTATGTTGGGGGGAGAATCTATAGGTGGTTGTTATTTTTCCAGGAGTACGATTTTGAAGTTATTGTGAAGCCTGGACGATTGAACGCGGGACTAGACCATATGTTGCGTATTGAAACAGTGGAAGAGCCCACTAATTTGGAGGAGGGATTGCCTGACGTGCAACTATTTGTAGTGCACATCGAGGATGGCCATTTTGAAGACATCATACACTTCCTAATGATAGGAACTTCCCCAGAATGTTACACCGTTCAACAGAAGAAGGAGTTAGTGGTGCGCGCGACATAATTTTCTGTCAGCATCTGTAGAAAATGGGGTTTGATGAAATATTGCAACGATATGTACCAGAGTTTGAAAGGAGTAGTATCCTCATGGACGCTCATGGGGGTGCTATGGGAGGTCGTTATGCAGGGAGAGCGACCGCGCTGAAGATTCTACGCGCATGGTTGCGGTGGCCAACCCTCCATTAGGATTCCAAATCTTACTGTAAGGCGTGTGATGTATGTCAAAGGATGAGTAGGCTATCATGGAGGGATGAGTTGCCTCTGAATCCACAGATGACGTTACAACCCTTTGAGAAATGGGAGATAGATTTTGTGGGACCCATTCAGCCCTAAGGGAAGAACATAGGAGCACGTACATTATCACTGCGACTGAGTATTTGACTCGATGGGCGTAGGCACAGCTTCTGAAGGATTGCACAGGCGCAACAGCTACAAAGTTCCTCTTTGAGTATGTACTGACGCGATTTGGGTGTCCAAAGATTTTGATGAGTGATCATGGTATGCACTTTCTGAACGAGACGATCAGCGTGCTGATGGAGGAATTTCAAGTATATCACCAGAAAAGTGCGCTTTATCACCCACAGGATAATGGGACGGTGGAAGCATTCTATAAGGTGTTGGAGAATGTGATAACCAACATTTACAATGCTCAACGAAGTGATTGGGACCCACACATAACCGCAATACTATGGGCCTATCGGACGATATGCAAAAAGTTGACTGGACAGACACCCTTTAGTCTTGTATATGGTGTTGAAGCAATGATGCCCATGGAATACATTGTGCCTAGTTTGCACATAGCGGCACTCATGGGTATGACGGATCGTGGAGCCCTCGAAGAGAGACTCACATAGCTAGCTGAGCTTGAGGAAGAGAGATTTCTTGCTGGATTTCACCAATAGGTCCAAAAGCAGTGCGAAAAAACATGGTATGATCGACACATTAAGCTGCGCACCTTTAAGGTAAATGATCTAGTTTTGATATATGACAGAAAGTTTGATAATTTTCTAGGGAAATTCAGAATGCACTGGTTAGGGCCCTATGTCATTAAGGAGATTACCGATGGTGGAGCAGTTTATTTGGTTAAATTGAATGGAGATCACTTCCCAGGAAAGGTGAATGGCAGCTGATTGAAGCCATACACCGATGATTCGTCCAGGTGACTATATAAGGGTAGCATAGTCTTAGCACTCCAGGCAGCTGAAAGGAGGCGCAGGACTATAAACTACACTGCCCGAGTTGGGGGCTGCACGATTGGAGGATTGTATGAAGCAAGGAAGTGTCACAGGGTTCACGACAGTGTGAAGGGAGCTGTGCTACCCAGGTATAAATCACGCAGGACAGTCGGAAAGTGATCGTTAAAGTCACTTTTCATGATTTGACGGTAGAAATGTAGCCAAATGGAGCGGGTGGCTAGAATTTAAGATGAACTTTATGGGTTAGATCCTTGAAAATTTGCTGCCAATCCGGCATTAATGAACGAAATGTGGGGGGAACGGTCGGATTTGAATTCAAAATTCCCTATAAATTACAAGTGGTTGTCCAACGAAAAACACTTGTCATTTTGGGAATTGAGTTGTTGAGCTCTTAGGCGCACCTGGACCGAGAATTCTTCGAAGCTCTGATAGCGAGTTTGGCATTTGAGCAATTACCATAGGCAACACGAGAATTGTTGAATAGCATCATGTTGGCACCCACAGGGGATATGAACACCGAAGTAGTGACAGTCGAGGAGGCTGTGCTGGAGGTTGTTGGGGAGGCAAAAGAAGCTGCACCAGAGGTTGCAGAAGTATTAGCAGAAGTTCCCAAATCACCATGGATGCCTAGAATAAAGCTGACCCCATCCAAGGAGAGTGCGAAGGATAAAAAGGGAAAGCAACCTGCAATACTGGTGCACACGTCGCCGATAAGGAACCCATTTAAGGACAAGCCCACCGCACAGGAAAAGGGTGAAGCCATTAACGTAGAGCCGGAGGAGGAAGAAAATGAGGACATCCCAATGGATGATGAGGACTTGGGGATAGACGTGGAGGAAGTTGAGGTCAAGGGTGTTGACCCTATCGCTCGGTTACCTGAGTACGTCCCTCTGCGCAAGGGCAAGACTGAGGTGCCAAAAGACATTGACGAGAACAAGGTCCCCTTTCAAACCCCTCTGTTGCCAGATGAGATTGTCTTTGAAGGACTGTGCTTAGGGTGGGTTCTTCTGTTAAAGCTGGAAGACTAGGACTTAGTTGACCATGAGAAGTTCTCACACTTGGCGACCGAGCAGCTGATGCACTGCATTATTGATACAACCACCGGGATGACCACATTGGAACCATGGAAGTGGCTCAGGGGAGTAGACAAGGTAGGTATGCTCAACTTGCTATGGGTGCCGCACTACAATCGCACCCCGATTACAATGTTGGTCATCAAGCACCTGCTATGCTTGGTGCATGATGGGTGTTTGTGACTGGAGGAGCCAATACCCGTCACCGATAGATTGATCCATAGGATCACAAGACTGCCCTACATAGGTGAAAATCCAGCCATGATGTTTGGTGGAAAAGGTGGCGAGCAGGCCCTCACGGAGCGCCTCTATTGTAAAGGCTTCTCTCTTGTAAAGGCTTCTATAGGTTCCAGAAATAAAAATGTGTGTATGAACTGAGAGCATCATAAATAACATCATGTTTCCTGAAAGCATAAAGGGCCATGCTGATTGACGTGTACTCGGAGGTGGCGGCTGTGATTGGTCCATCCATTGTACCAGCTAAGCTCAAACCAAGTTCTTCTTCAATCGAATCAAACCCGGTCGATTATAGATCAAGTTTGAGAGAATCTGGTCTCCCCAAACTTCTTGCCTGCTCCCGACGTTGTTGCTGAAGATGCAATAAGTGACCAAACTTGAAGAAGTGGTGCGGTAACAAAACTTGTTTACATTTTCTATCTGAGAATATCCAAGGCCATATCATCTTCCTCTGGCGGTATTGACTAACTCACTCGGTCTCTTCCCGTCCCGTACCGTACCTTCCCATACTGTACCGTCCGTTGTACCACCCCAGCCCACCCCCAACAATATGTGTTCTATCAATCGAATCAATCAATCAGTCTCCGGTGCGACTTCTGGCGATGTGTGCTGTTGTGCCCGTCAGATATAGAGACAGACATGTGCTTCGGCTACGCTACGAAGCTTTCTCTTTTCAATTTGACTTATTGGGTCTCAAATAAGTAACTAAAAGGCGTTGGTCGAGTCACTAACGTACCTCTCCCGTTAGTCGAGAGTTCGGCAAGCTCACCCTCACCATATGAATAGTGAGCCCCCTAACGGGTCCTACCGGGCCTCGTGAAAAGAAAGGTGGAAAGCGAGTAAACTGATTGTTGAGCTTGCTACCCCAGCCATCCATCGTTGGTAAGAGGAATTCGACATAAAGATCGATTGCCCAATGATCCGCAGGTCCATCCATCGCTACCCCACGCTCTCCTCCTTCTGCCCTTCCGTTGGTTGGTTCGTTATGCCATGACCTGCTACCCGGCAAAGAAATATATTAAGAATCAGTGAAACCAGCCGGGAGGAAAAGAACTGGATCCAGTAGTAAAAGAACATGTAGTGATGGAGGAATTCGATCGTTAGGCGGGTGGCGAGTAATCCCGTTAAGTGGTTAGGTGGATCATAAACCGTGCAAGTTATGGAGGGGGTGGCAAACCAATACGATCAAGTAATGGTCCAGCAACAGAAATAGAAGTTGGTTGTAATTCTCAGTCCGATGGAAGAAGAGGGAAATAGATGATTCGATCCTCTGCTGCCCGATGTGATCGTCCAGTCGTTAATTCGGTCCCAAAAGCCTCCCGGGCGAGCTAAAGAATATCCCACCTGCGATTTCCTCGTTCCATGTTCCATGCCCTACCTTCTAAGGAAGAGACACCCCTACCTCTGCTCTTGGACTCATCCCGGAATGAATAGCCATAATTCCTTCGCCCCATTGGAGGAAATATCCACCGCCCAACCCTCCGAGGAATAGGAGTTATCGGTCCATCAACCCATGCATGAGGAGTTGCCCTACACCCATTCGATCGAAAGTATTCTTTTCCGTCTTCACCCGACCTTTTCGTATATCTTTCTGCTGATGTCCTACCTTTTGATCGACTAACTGTCATGAGATACGATCCAGCAGCCCTCGACGATTGAGAAGGGGTGGTCCCGTTGGGTGGATCTGTAGGGCATGGTCCAGTCGCTAACACATACTCTGAAATTGAAGTGAGATACCGAAAACAGAGAGGTGGATCTGCCGACATCCGACCATCTTCAGCAGCTCCTCCACCCGATGCAACCTGCCCTACTTCTATTTCATAGCCCGCGTATGGTATGACTCAATCTCCTACTCTTCTGTCATCAGGGGACGACGCCTCAGAGAGGCCAGAGGGAATAGAAGCAAGTAGACCTTCCCCACCCGAACGATCCTTTCCATTGGTTGGTTCATCCTACTATAAATGTAATTAAGCCGGATCAACTGCTTTAAGGAAGAGCCTGATGAGCGAGGGTTACTGCAAGGGGATGTTGACTGCCTGCCTTAGAGAGAAGGTATAAAGGTAAGCCTTATCCTTAGATAGTTATACCTATTATGTAGGTAAGATGAGTGTAGACGTCTTACTGAGTTAATAACCCCCCTATATATATATATTATATATACCTACATGACTGGATGAACTACACCTATATGACTGGATAAACTCTCCCTAGATGAATGGATTAACTATACCTATACAATCGAAGGCAAGAACTAGAGTCAGTCAGAGTAAGGCAAGAACGGCCGACCTCCCTCTCCATCCATCGGTTATGTCGACTACGAGACGATGGCGCCCCTTCCTTATTAAGGAGAGGAAATTCAAGGTGCGAAGCCGCTTGTCCCTCCGGGGGCAAGGCTATCCTCCCTCCCCTTATTATATGGCTATCGTGCCTTTTGTATGTAAAGCAAGCCGGATTATAAAGCTTGAGTTGGTAGACTGGCTGTAGATGCGCTTTTGGACGGGTATAGCTGCTTCGGCTGGATCAACGGATTTGGAGTCAGCGAGGTAAAGCACTGAGTCAACGAGTGCAAGGTAAACAAGGGGTTCTGCTACTAAGTTCCTATATTTTCCTGGTTCTCTCTATTCACTCTAATTTCTCCTAGAAAAAGCCCCTGCCATAGGCGGGTATCCACAGCTTTCCATGGTTGGACCTGGGACTCTGGAGGCTCGGCTCGCTCCTCCTAGATCTATAAGCCCTACGGCATTTTAGATTCTATGGCTCTACACCTTGGAACAACTTAGTTGCTGCTATGTTTGCACTTGTATTTGCATATCTACGTCTGCACTGGGATTGGCATAACCTGCTGGGTTGAACCCGATCTCCGGGGGCCTAGTTTTCATCACAATGGTGCCATATAGGCTGGAGCCATGGATAAGTCCTGGCAATGCTATGCCTGGCAGCAGGTTGAACTTGCATCTTCTCTGTGCTAGCCTTGTGAAAGCCATATTCTAACCAACTAGAATTTGCATCGATACGTTGACACGATTTTGCATAGAAGAAGTTTGAACTTGAACTTGTAAGCTAGTAAGCTAGGTTGCCTATTATGCCAGAGCTCTCTGGGCTAAGATACTATGATGCTTGGTGACTCTGGACGGTATGATGCCTACGTGTTAATATCAGATATGGCCCATAGAGACGTTGCACTTGGATCTTAATATCCATAATATGCGCATAGAGCAGTTGACCTTGGACTCGCATGGCTCCCTACTGTCCTTGGACTAGCTATATCCACTTATTCTATATGATATCGGCATCAAGACGTTGAACTTGAACTCGTATAAGATCTAGCTGAGATAACTAAACTAGCTTACCTAGACATCGCAGCTTGACCTATGCCCCATTGTACGTGCCGGACAGCTCCCCATTGATAATAATCAATATCGGATTACTACTATACTTATTCGTACTACTCGACTGGGCTACTTGAGAGAAACTCACTATGTAGGCTAGGTGAAAGCCATCTCCATTAAGACCTAGTAAACCTAACAAAACCTGCAGACCTACCTCATAGCAGCCCCATACCTACACAACTCTACTATAGCTTACCTCATTGCAGCCATCTCTGTGAAAGCCTTGGTGAAAGCCAGCAGATATTACATACTCTATTTTGCATCGAGACGTGTTCCCGGACTCACTACAACATATTAATATCTAATGTAGGCATCGATAAGTTGCTCTGGAGGCTCTACTAGAATCTAGTTCCACGCATCCCAGCCAGAAGAAGTAGTGCAGCCCGGGGCCAATCCACCTGGCTCCTATAATCTAGTTTCACTAGCTCTACTTGGTTCATATACGATGTTTCCATCTCTACTTGGACCTGGGACTGACTCTACTGGCTGGCTCCTAATCGCCATGGGACCCTAGGATCCTACTAGCCCTAGTCCGTATTTAGCATCGATACGAAGTTGGTTGAACCCGGAGTAGTGCCATATGAGCCATATGAGCTTGGGCTAGTTGATGTTGTCGATCCACACGTTGGTTGCCTGGTTCCGGTTGATGCCAGAGCTAGGCGGCTAAGAGAATCCGCTGATGGATATCCACGACTAAGGCCTGTGGTGCCGTCCGTTGCCAGAGATGAGCTCAGTCAGAGAGACTCTGCCTAGTCTACGGTGGTCCATAAATAAATGGTTCATATATGATGTTGGCATATATACGTGTTAACCTATGTGCATCTCAACTAGTTGACTATTTACTATATGAACGAGCCATGGATAAGTTGAACCTGCCTAAAGCCCCCCGCTAGTTGCAGCGGGTGCTGATGCACTTGTTGGATCTACCTAGGTTGGCCATGAATAAAGAGAATATGGTGCAATAAGAATAGTTCGGCCTAGTTCATGCTCTGGATGGAGATCCGCTACATAAGGCCAAGTGGATGCCAGAGCTGCTAGGCTAAGAGACTCTGCTCGGTTACTCTGGGTGGTCTGGTGCGCCTAGTGATCATGTTCATATACGCAATATATGCATATCTACCTGGTTGTTCATATATGATGTGACATAGAGATGTGGAATCTCTGGATTTCCATGGAGACGTTGCATTAGTTGATCTGGAGATCCCGCGTTGAACGTGGTCTGGTGCCGGTCGATGCCAGAGCTGCTAGGTTCAGCTCCACTTGGACCTACTCGACTGGGCTCCTGGGAATCTAAGTCCTGGAAATGCTATGCAATGCTATGGCAACAGGTTCACTAGAGAAATTTAAGCTCGTCAAGAAGCCACGAGGCTATACTATCTCAAGTATCAGCGACCTTGCATTCAAGGTGGCCATGTAGATTTTGGCAGGAAAGGTGATGAGGAAGTGTCGCGCAGATGAGGTGTCGACACCTGTTCTTGCGCTAGTATCCCAATGCATCGAAGGAGTCCAGTTCAATTGGGTGCACTATCTCTGCGGTGAGTTCCATGCGAACTGTTGCGAGGCACAGGAGCTCAGCAAGACTTTCCACTATGCGTGGTTCTTGTTGTCTATTGTGTTGGTAGCATGGGAGCTTCCGGAAGTAAGTCAATTCCCCTCGGTCGTGCTGGACCTACCAGAAGCTACGAAGTACACTTCGTTGTGGGCAACCAAGGATGTGCAACACATCAAAGATAGCAAGATCTTCTGGATCTTGATGGAGATGAACATCCGCATGGCTATCAATTGCAAATCGCAGTTGTCGCATACTGTATTTGACAACCTGCAGGGCTATGCGAATTTCAAGGCAGACTTCCACCATGTGTCGATCATGGCACAAAAGGACCCTGTGCAAACATGGGATGACTTGCCTTACTTGGCAACGGATGACACAATTGATGCAGTGCTTGATTGCTAGCCGATAGAGTGGTGCACTACATCAGACTTGGCGGTGGGGGCGAGCAAGTCCTCTAAGCAACGCAAAAAGGAGGAGGCCAAGCTCAAGATGGCGCAGCTATCCGAGAAGAGGAAGAAGGAGGCTACTGGGAAGGCCCAGGAGGAGCATGATGCTTCCCAGTAGACAGAGAAGCAGATAGGCGGAACAGGAAGAGGCTTTGACAAGGCGCGAGGTCGCCTTTGCTCGACACAGAGGAAGAAACGGATGAGCAAATAGAGAAGCACAGCGTGGACCCACAGAAGATGTCCACCCACATCAAGTGTCCAAGGGAACAAGGGAAAGGAGGGTCAAGGAAGAAATCCAAGGCCACGAAGACATCACTGGATCCAATTACCCTCACAAAGGTCGATTTTCATGACGTCGGAGACACGATGCAGGATGTCACCGGGGAGCACTACAATGGTTTGAATAGCAGCAACATCTACTATTGGGAGCCATTCAAATAGGTCTATAGGAGCTGCAGACCCATGCATTATAGGCTAGCATGGTGTCCAGCAGCTCGCGGTCGGTACTTTAGAAGATGTCGAAATGCTGTGTGCAAAGGTCTCCAGCGCGATAGTTCTGCCTAATGGAGCACTGACCATGAAGAATGAAGATGGCAGGCCCACTGTTATCACCCTCAAGGGAGTGGGGTAGAATCTGGCAGTGCTCCCTCACGAGGCGCTCCACCTACTTCAGGATGGAGTGATCACAAAGCTGAGGGCACCACGCTCTACAAGTGATCAACGAGCAGACGATTAATAACAAACAGATGGCCCTACAGTGAGACTCTTCCATTGCCGCCGTGACGGTAACCAACTGAAACTAGCACCTAGTTCAGGTCGTGGAGGAGGCATGCCAAATGGTCCCAGAGTTGGCCATTCCTAATGAAGAACCGGTTGAGGTGCGCATCCACAAGCTTGCTACAGGGGTGCGCAATGCTCGTATAGAGTTGGCTAGGGTTTAGCTAGAGCTGAACCTACAGATTATAAAATTACAGATGAAGGCCTAGTCTTCAACTCCACCAGAAGTAAAGGAACAACGTGCAATTGCTGTCACAGAGGCGATAACGGCAGTCGACAGTGTAGTAGTAGACTGTACACAACTTTTTGAACAGTCATTCAAGGTCTTGACGAGCCTGCAGGAGGACCCTAATGTACAGCAGCTAGAGATAGAAGTACGAGAAATACAATAGTGCTATGAGGAGGTAAAAGGCACAGCGTGAACCATCGTGCTCATGCAGAGATTGGCAAAGTTGTAGGAGGCCAAGTAGTTGAAATAACAGGTAGATGCAGCACATCACAAGGAGGCAGTGCTGAAGGCTTGATTGAATCCCTTGCTGGATGAGGCTTATGCAGTTACGACCTCTATTGAAGGGAAGATTTCTACTCTGCAAACAACTCAGTAGAAGCTTCAGGCCAACATTTCAGGACTGATGACCAAGCAGTTGGTTGAAGAAGCGAAGCAGGCAGACACACAGTGCACTACTGAGGTTGCAGTCATACAAGTTGAGTTGGGAGGTCTTTGCGCTAAGATATCTGTGCCCACAGAGTGACTTGAGGGTGAGTAACGATGTTTGTGTTGGGGGCCTGTTGGGAGCGGGATTCCCAAAGGATAGTTTTGGGGCTAAAAGCCCATGTTTTGGGACAAGTTTTGTAATAAAGTTGTAAAGTGTCCACATTTTGTGGTTGCAGAGAGCGAAGGTGTCATGAGTCATGAAGGGTTGTCTGCCCTTATTTTGTAAAGTGTAAAGTTGGTTGTAAAGACCCACCCATGCTCCATGGACCATGGGATTGTATAAAAGAATCTAAGTAAGCTCTAAGTATGAAGTGAAGAAGACAAGTCTTGGAGTCTTGGTAGTGGAGTCTAAGTGTTTCAGGTCTTAGCGTAGGTAGAGGCTTTGCAGCTGAGTGTGCAGAGGCCTAGGGTAGAAGTCCACAGTTGAGGGCACAGACCCCTGCAGCTATGTGCGCTGGGCATATAGAGTCTGTAATAATCTGAAGATATCAATAAAGAGAAGTTTTTTGCAATTTCGGTGTATCTATTTCTTGTTAATGCATCTGGTTATATTGCGTTTTGGGTTTAATTTACAATGTTCATGTGATGCGCAAATGTATGTGATTGTATTAGTTAATCGAATGCAAGTAAGAATATCTATTTACATGTTGCTAACTATGATTGTTTAGTAAGATAAGTAATACACTTAAGATAACTTGGGAACCTATACAGTCTGTTGTCATAGCAACGCGAAAGTACCTGGATCGCGGGTTAAGGCTGCACGAAGGTCAATCGTACACCTTCGCAAAGGTACTGCAGGGTGGAATAAAGGGCTAGACTGACAGATCCCTAAAGCTTAGTGATCTGCGTGAAAGTAGAAATAGAGGGTATAAACTAACATCATGACCATCTCAGGGTGTGGAAACTTGGTTCCCTCATCCCCCCATACTGCTTCGGGTGAGACTTCGGTCTGCGGTCCACAGGTTGATGCCGAAAGGGCCGATAGTGTAGGGATTTGTTTGGCTAACTAATGCTAAACTTGGGTCAGGCCCCATGCAGCCAACAAAAAGTGGTTGAATTAATTAACAAATAAGTTATTAATTACTTTATGAGAATTAAGAAAACTATGAATTTGAAATAATTATTAAATAATGATTTAACAATTATCTCAAAAGGAAAATACAGAATAAATAAGGAATAAAAAATCAATAATGATTTATGGGGGTTTTTGGATTTTAATGAGAAATAATTTAGAAAAATAGTTTACTACATTATTTACTATGGTAAAAGTGGGTTTTACATGGTGTATTTCGATCCACCTAGTAAGAAATGGATAGGTGAGAAATTTTTAGGTGATAACAAGAGTTCTGAGTGAATGAACATGGAGTTGGATTCTAGAGCAAGGAAATTGTTGAGATTGGTAGTTTGGGAGGTACTCCAAACCCTAGGGTATGAGGTTGTGGATGAATTTGACCCACATGGGCTTTGTGGCAAAGAGTACCCAAGCTATGGGATTTGCACCCAAATTTGTGGGCGTGAATCCAGAAGTAATTTTGGAGATTTGGCCCTTGGAGCATGTGTAGCACCCTTAGTGGAGCAAGGGGATACAAAGAAAACCAAGGGAGGCCTTGTGAAATGGAGGAAATTATTTTATTTATTTATGTACAGTGGGAAATTGCGCAAAATTTCAGGTCATATTTGCATTAGGAGAGAGCTAGAAGAGGGCTAGATGTTGAACCTTAAGAGAATATAATAGAAGATGGATGAAACCTCATTTAACACATCCAAGAGAAACTCATCCAAGGTGAAGGAGATATGCAATCTAGTTGCAACCTTTAGGTGTCTATTCGAAGTTGAAGATGAGTTGTTTTAGTGTTTCATTCATAATTGGACTAGGCCGAGTTTAGGAACAGGGTTATAGGACTAATTCTAAGCAGGATTGTGTATGTTTTAGAGTGTCATATCTCTTGTGGACAAGACATAGGTTCTAATCATTTCTAGGAAGGAGGTTGAGCTCTTGAAGCTTAGATTTGGAGGGTTGCTAGGCTTAACAAAGAGCTCATTTAGGGGCCGAGTTGTCACAAAATGTAGCGAAGGAGAATGAATTGTAGAAGAGGGCCAAGAGAAGGTTTTAAGGGCATATTGAGGCCAAATTTTTAGGGATGTAGCAACTGCTACAACAACCCTAACTATGGCTGAAATTGTAGATCGCAATGCATGCACAAATTCATAATTAGTAAGCAGATTATGATGTCCCTGGTATGATGATTCTCCTTCTATGATTTATGTTTGGTTTCTAGGGATGGAGGGTTGTTCTATATGTTATTTGAACAACATTTAGTTGACATCTTAAGGAGAAGTGCAGGATTTGTGAAGGACTAATAGATTTCTAGTAGGAAAGAGTTGTTGGTGATCACAGGATGATCTTTGAAGGACTAAAGAAGGCATCCGTGTGGGATAGATTACAAGCCCTAGTTCACTATTGGAGAAGGAAATATTCAGTGAGAAGAAGGGAATCCTTTGTACCCTAGATTTTTCATCATTATAAAAGTAGAGGAAGGAATAAGTGGGAAAACTGAGTATTTTTTCACAAACAGAGTTGTGAACAGCTGAAAGAAGTCCCTATGTATTGACATCCATGGTGGACAAATGAGAAGCTAGAGGGCATAGTTGTTGGAGCCATGTTCAGAGACCTAAAGGACATGTGATCATTGATAAAGGCAAATTGGAAGAGCTACATATTGGAAGCTAAAGGACCAGCAGTTGTGTTCATGGTAGGTGGATTGAAATGAGCTACAAAGTCGGCTACATCAACAAGTTAGTTGTATCTTGTTCAAGGTAGATTGGTTTTCAAAGTAATGACATACAACCCTAGTTGTATTTTTGTATCAGTGATTGTACGAGGGTCATGATCCCTGGTAAAAGAGTCCTAGAAAATTGTATTGAAGATTTATTAATATAATGAATTTGGGTTGAAAAAAGTAAAAATTTGTCTATTGTGCACTAGTTGATTTACTGTTGTGTTTATTCCTCTATGAAAAACAGTCTTTTTGTGGAATTTGAGTTGGTTGTGTCAGAGATTGTAAGACCCAAATATAGATTCTATTATGCCATGGAAATTCAACATGGTATCAAAGCTATTTTGAAGTGGTAGTGAATTAGAGTGTGCACAACAAGTATAGATCAAGAGGGAGTTGGTTCCATTGTTGTTGAAGGACTAATAGAAATAGTGAAGTTGTAAGTTGGTTTGTGATATGAGAACATGTTGGAAGGGTTATCTAACTATAGTCCATGGAAGGAAAGGATCAATTTGGTTCTTATGGTGAATAGGATCTGGGACTTTACCAAGAAAGTGATCAAGAAACTGACTAACCCTAAGGATATGGAAGTGTATGAAAAGATGGATATGAAGGCCAATATAATCATCCTTGATGGTGTCAAGGATTCTTTGATACCTCATCTGTCCAAGAAGAACACTGCTCATGAGATTTGGAAAACTCTTCAAGATTTTTCTAGAATAAGAAAGAAAATCAGTTGATGGTATTAAAGGATAAGTTGAAGGACACCAAGATGACGGATGGTGAAGGAGTGGTGTCATATCTGACAAGATTGTCTTATATTTGAGATGTGATTACCGCCATCAGAGAGATTGTTTCAGATTCTGAGATTGTGAGGATTGCTTTGAAGGGGTTTACTAAGGAATGCAAGTCATTCATTAAAGGGATCGTTGCCAAAGAGAAGAAGCTAGACTAGAACAAGTTATGGGATGAATTCATTTAGGAATAATTTTGACACAAGGATCTTCATCTAAAGAAGAAGGATTCTTATGATGGCATGGCTCTTGCAATGGTAATGAAGGTCAAGAAAAAGGACTTGAGTAAGCTGAAGTGTTTTAGCTGTGGAAAGTGTGGTTATTATTCAATGAAGTGTTCAAAGAATAAGCAACGAGATAATGAGAAGAGGAAGGGTAAGGAGGTTGTAGGTGTTACTACTTCTACAGAGTTGGATGATCTCTCAAGAAGATTAGAGAGTGAACATTTTGCTTTGATTTATCATTTCTTTAAGGGTTCCATCGTTGATATTGCATGGTATGTGGATAGTGGTGCATCAAAACATAACATGATGTGTTAGATACTCTAGCTGAGTGGTACTCGAAGTCGCAAATGATGGTGGGTGATAAGAGTCAAAAATAGATCAATGGATCAGGTGTCATACCATTCAGAATGGAGTCAGGTAATTTGATTCGATCTCAAGATGTATTTTATGTACCAGAGCTAAGATATAACATGTTCTTTGTATCAGTGATTGAGAAGAATGGGTTTGACATGATATTTGAGGATAGGAAAGTGAAGCTTAGGCCTGTTACCACTCAAACTAGTAGGGGTCCTAAAATGGGATCCTTACTAGGCTAAGGGAAACAAATGGAGCAATATCCCTTGTCACCTTGGTTAAGTCTTGCTACTCTTTACGTAATTTCACTGAAGGGAGGAGACTCGTTATGATGAGGATCACTAAATGGATAGGCCAATGATAGAGTGAGGGGTTATCCTAGAAGCCCATTCATAAGAGAGGCTCAAATATGTGGTTTGCTTGCTTTGGAGGTAAGGTTTAAATCTCTTAAGGAAGGGCTTAAGGGGAACTTCAAGGTTTAGTTTTAGGGTATGTGTCTTATAATGGGGGTTCCTAGACCTTGAAATTATTATGAAAGTTTGAATTCCCAGTGATCCTTGAAGAATTACCCTTAATAGTATATGGGATCACATGGGACCAAGTAGACCCAGGGGGTAGGTCAAGGGGTAAGGGTTTAGCAACCAATGCTATACTTGAGCTATTTCAGAGGGAGAAAGGGACCAAATAAATAATTTTCAATGAAAGACAATGTGGGGGTCCTAATGAGGCTTATAACCTAAGGAAACCATGGGAAATATTCAATCTCGAGGTTAGGGCTTGAGATATCTCAAAATACCACCATCAAAATTTCTTCAAAATTAGAGGGCACCTAGGAGACACACTAGCGCAGTAGGGGCCAAGAGATCAATTTTTTTTTATGGGTGGTTTGCAATATAGATAATTCCCTAGGGGACCTAATGGGCTAGGCCTAGAAAAGGAGAGGGAGTTGGATGAGAAAGGTTTAAGTTGATCACCTTTGGGTGGGCCAATGCCTAATCCCTTGGGGAGATTCAGAGTCAGGTAGAATTATGACTATGGACCTTCGAATTTTCTAGGTCAAGGAGGCCTGAAAGACAACTTCACTTGGCACTAGGGTAGCAACAAAAGCAGCTTCAAAGACTTTATACTTAGTTTTGCAAGATAAATGGCTTATCAAGATGAATTTCAGTAGTGAAACATCCCTAGGCACATTCATTCATTATACATTGTCCATACATGAAGCTTTCACTATCCAAAAACAAAATTTCCACAACTTTGGGTAAGAGATGCAACAAATAAGCCATAGTATGATGAAATCCCAACAACAATGTATGTGAAAAAATTAGAAAGAAAGAATAAAATTAAAATGTAATTACATGTATAAGAATATATCCAACCATCCAAAAAAATTCCATCAAGAAGCTCGAAGACATATGAAAACTATCCAAACATCAAAATTCATTCCATGCTCCAAAAACTCATCCTCCAAGAAGGATAGCGAAAATCTCTAAAAAGATACAAGTTCCAAATCCAAGAGATGATGCTAAAATGAATTCACATCACTTGTATTTATACACTTCTAATGAGTTTGATTTAGCTAATTAGGCCTACATTAGCCCCTATAATAAAATAATGTGCAAAATAACTAACTTTTGGTGACAAGCCCACCAAACTAGCTCATAAACAAAAGAATAAGCCTCTCAAGAGGTCGAATGATCAATAATACATGTAATTGTTCCTTCTAAGAAGCATGATGAAGTATATAAGTGCCATAATAATTAATAGGACTCCCAAAAGTAGTGGACAAGGGGATGACCCCTTGTTCTCCAAATAATAAACTTGTGGTGCTCCCAGTGGGTGTTGGGGCACATAAGTAACCTCAGGGGTTTCCAAGTAGATAGAAGATTTATGTAGACCACTTTTAAGGTCTTATATGTTGGTGTAATTGATTCCACATCAATATAAAATTCCTGGGTCGTCTATCAAGTGCATGGTACAGCTCGCGGGCCAATTGGGCATGGTGAACCAAGGGCATATTCCTCGTCTAATAGGTGAATCTCAAGCACTATCTAAACATTTATGGGTCTCCATGGAGTCTTGTCTACTATTTTGGAGGCCCATGGCTCTATACACACACCCTACATGTGCCAATGGAGCCCTCTGGAGGGTAGGACCCCATATAGAGAGACCATATGCAATCTTGCATAAGATCCAATGTGCCCCTTAGCCTTCCAGTACAACAATTCATCTAAGGAAATCGAGTTAAAGAGAGTACAAACCATGGACAACAAGTGGGCACTTCACAATGGCATGATCTTCCATAATAAGCTTTGGCATGTGCTAATGTCCCCAAGCTCCAAAAGGGGTTAACCAAGCACACTATTAGGTCATTTATGCCTTTAAAGGGGATATTATGTCCAAGGTATATCCTACAAATGGTGATGGAAGGTGATAAAGAGATGAATAGAGTAAGGAATGAAAGGGGAAACCCTGGGCCACATGTCGGGGTACAAGCGTATCTAGTAAAGGGAAGCCCACAATTGGGTATATAATTTATAGTAGGGAGAAATCACGGTGCATGATGTGCCCCAACCTTGATTTTTTCACCCTTCTTTTTATTCCTTTTTCCTTTATGATTTTTCTTTGATTAACTGTTTGGGGCTCAAAGGATAAGAGCATGATGTGTAAGGTACAACAGTGGATACCCCCTTTATGGTAGGGCAGTTCATTTACCACTAGGGGTTGGGACAATCATGGGTTCCTAAATGATAAAGGAGGCTCATCAAGGTCCTATAGGAACTAGGGTGATGGCCATGGGAATGGGGTAGAGCTCATGCATTGGATTTTTCCCACATGCTAAATATGTTTGTCCTGGCCATCTTTTGCATTTTGTGGCTTTTTTTCCTGATGAATGTGACCAATTATGCTTTTACTTTTCTTTTCAGCTGCATCAACCTTTGGGGCATCGTTCCAATCCTGACCCAAGATGTGGGCAAGGGGAAGGGGAGGCTAACCCTATATGGACCCAGTGGAGAAATGTGGACCCAAGTGGGAAAAATGATGGATGGGGTTATAATAAATGGAAGGGGAGTGATATATATGGATGGGGAAGTGGGGCCACAAAATCAAAATCATGGTTTCCCATGTAGTACCACCCTAAAACCCAATGGTCAATAAAGGAGATCCCACGAGACTAAGAACCAAAGGTAACATCCAAAAGAGGTATAGGGGAGAGAAGCATAGACCTAGCCCAATCTTTCTGCCGAATTCCCCTATTAATCTATGCCTAGAAGTGTCCATGATAAGTAAAATGCAATACTCAATTACCAAATTATAGGGCATACCTTTAGGTTCAGGAGGCCCACCTTCAAACATATGATCATGACATATGGGTAAGGGACCACATGGCTAGCTCAGGTGGCGAATAAATGACACAACGAGCTAGTTAGTCGCTGCAAGGGGCTGTTGACTTCTAGCTGAGGACCATCTTGGAGAAATTTTTTCTCATAGAGATATCACCCACAAAATGGTGGGTAACATATGGCTCCAACTGGGACATGATCTCTCTAAAAGTGGGCAAAGTTATTCAAGTGGGAGGTCAGGAGAACACCAATAATATCTTGGTTACTGTAGACATGTTATCTGCACATATCAAAGACTAAACCCATAGGGAAACATGTTTGTACGGTGTCTTATGATCATCCATGCTTAATGTTAGGCCATAAAATCAACAAATAATAAAACATGCAAATTTTAATCTAAGTGAAGCTAATCTATAATGAGAAATATCATATGAAATTAGTTCTAATGCAAAAATTAGCATGCAATTCATCCTATCCTAACATTCATCTGGTATAATGCTAATACTAAGTGTAATCATAAATCCAGTGCAACCAACATATCATCGAATCAATATAAATATGTCAGCGTATATGATTACTCATGTAGTGAATACCAAAGCGAAACTAGACAAAATCACACAGATGATAAGGTTGGTGGGAGGCAGGGATATAGAATTCCAACACATAGGTAATCGTGCAAGAAGAGGTAAGAAAATGATGTAATCTAGTCCATGAGATCCTCTCTTCTAACCAAAATATAGAGATGTCAATGATTAGGCTCATAAAATTTTAATGGATGGAAACCTCAAACATATTATTATGGTCCTTATTATTTATGTCATATCATGGCCTCTACAATGTTATGATGACTAGGGAAGGGAGACTGATGAGATGGGGAAGCACAAGTAGGATGCCCATGATGATCACACTAGAATGGGAATTATAAATTGATCATGATCTTGAGGGGGAGCCCAAGGAGATAATAAATATTTGATGAGGGGCTCTTCCTTGATACTATACTCAAAAAGGGGAAAGGGATCAAGGTCACTTGAGATCATATGAGAACAGGTGTGGGAATCACTTTCAAAATGATGAACAAGAGAGGGAGGCAAAGAGGAGGGTGGAGTTTTGTATCCAACAGGTTTTTCTTCCCCAAAATCATAAGGCTCAGGGGATTTGAATATAGCATCATACTTAGGAGAGGTGGGAGCCTTACCAATTTCCTTAGTATCAAATATTGGGCCTCTCCTAACAGGAAAATTGATCACTTCCAACTACCCCTCTTTATGCAAGGGAAAATAATATTTCTCCTTAGGGATATGTCATCATAAATAATACCCGAGAGAAAGGGAGGACCAATTTCAGCCTCATGTTCCTTGATAGTGCCGTAAATGGGACCACAATCAAATTGAGGAACAAAAATTTCCCATTTCTCCTTTTCAATATGGAATTAATCTCCAATGTCATCTTCTAAAGGAAAAATGGGATCACCTTCCTTAAGTTTCTCAAAAGGAGAGCCATCATGAGTAATGACCTCGAGAAAGGTAAGGTTGGTCTCAAATTCATCCTTCCCAACACATGTGTTCTCAAAATCATCCTTTACGTCATGTGAACCCGAGGAGGACTCACATTCTTGCTCATTACTTAGATTCTCGATGTCTTGATGATGGTCAATGAAGGCTTCCTCTTGGATTCTTAATGTGGGGCATTATTGAAAATGTCTAAGAAAACCATCAATGAATTCCTCAATAGATGAGATGCTCTTAGGTTCATGATCATGAAACCATGATTTATGACCACCGAGAGATCCCATGAACAACAACATAAGGACATCTTGGTGAACAACCTCCTCTCTTGACGCATGTGCATTAAATATTTCTACGCGGTCAATTGTGGAGAGTAGATCACCATCAAACACGGGCACCCTACGTACCATCCTTCTCGTGACATGATTAGGGTGCCTAGAGATACTATCAATGTCCAAAGTGGGAAGTTTATCAAAGAAAGACAACATATTTGAGATATACATGAAAAATATGTAGGAGTCAACATGGTGAATTTAAATATGCCTAGAAAAATGCTTGATTCACCCTATAAGCATCGACCTTAAAGTTCAATGAAGAACTAGGGATTATTTCTTCCAATGGAGTCACCAATAATGTTATGTCAACATGTCATATGGGGAACAAAACACACGTTTCATGTCCCTGACAACAACGCCAAAATGTTACAGTTCAAACTATCAGGGATCCTAAATGGGGATCCTTACTACGCTAAGGGAAACAAATGGAGGAATAACCCATTGTCACCTTGGCTAAGGCTCCATTCTATTTACTAGATTTCATCATTTGGAGGAGACTCGTTATGATGAGGATCATTAAATGGATAGACCAATGATAGGGTGAGGGGTGATTCTAGAAGCTTATTCACATGAGA
Source organism: Pinus tabuliformis (assembly GCA_031772625.1). NCBI lineage: Eukaryota > Viridiplantae > Streptophyta > Pinopsida > Pinales > Pinaceae > Pinus > Pinus tabuliformis. The sequence continues at coordinate 922,225,451 of CM062805.1, read as the reverse complement.
GGCTCAAATATGTGGCTTCTTGATTTGGAGGCAAGGTTTAAATTTCTCAAGGAAAGGATTAAGGGGAACTTAAAGGTTTCGATTTAGGTATGTATCTTATAATGGGGGTTCCTAGACCTTGAAATTTGTGTGAAATATTGGATTCCCAGTGATCCTTGAAGAATTACCCTTAATAGTGTATGGAACCACATGAGACCAAGTGGACCCGAAGGGTAGGTCAAGGGGGTAGGGTTTAGCAACCAATGATATACTTGACCTATTTCGGAGGGTGAAAGGGACCAAAGAAATAATTTTTAATGGAAGACAATGCGGGGATCCCAATGAGGCTTCTAGCCTAAGGAAACCAAGGGAAAGATTCAATCTCAAGGCTAGGGCTTGAGATATCTCAAAATCCCACCATCATAATTTCTTCAAAATTGGAGGGCACCTAGGAGACACACCAACACAGTAGGGGCTAAGAGATCGATTTCTTTTATTTTTTATTTTTTTTTTTTTTTTTTTTATTTTTTTTTTATGGGTGGTTTGCAAGATAGATGATTCCCTTGGGGACCTAATGGGCTTGGCCTATAAAAGGAGAGGGAGTTAGATGAGAAAGGTTTAAGGTGATCACATTTGGGTGGACCAGTGCCTAATCCTTCTGGGAGATTTGGAGTCAAGTAGAATTACAATTATGGACCTTCGAATTTTTTAGGTCAAGGAGGCCTCAAAGACAACTTCACTTGGCACTAGGGCAACAAAAAAAGCAACTTCAAAGACTTTGTTCCTTGTTTTTAATATAAATGGCTTATCATGATGAATTTTAGTAGTGAAACATCTCTAGGAACATTCATTCATTATACATGGCCCATACACGAAGCATTCACTATCCAGAAACAAAATTTCCACGAACTTCGCATAAGAGATGCAACAAATAAGCCCTAGTATAATGAAATCCAAACAACAATGTATATGTCAAAATTAGAAAGAAAGAATAGCATTAAAATGTACTTACATGTATAAGAATATATCCAACCATCCAAAAATTTTCCATCAAGAAGGTCCAGGACATATGAAAATTATCTAAACATCAAACTTCATTCCATGCTCTAAAAATTCATCCTCCAAGAAGGATAGCGAAAATCTATAAATAGATAAAAGTTCCAAATCTAAGTAATGATCTAAAATAAATTCACATCACTTTTATTTATACACTTCTAATGAGTTCAATTTAGCTATTAGGCCTACATTAACCCCTATATAAAATAATGTGAAAAATAACTAACTTTTGGTGACAAGCCCACCAAACTAGCTCATAAACAAAAGAATAAGCCTCTCAAAAGGTCGAATGATCAATAATACATGTTGTTGGACCTTCTAAGAAGCCTGATGAAGTCCATAAGTGCCATAATGATGAATAGGACTCCCAAAAGTAGTGGACAAGGGGATGATCCCTTGTTCTCCAAATAATAAACATGTGGTGCTCCTAATGGGTGTGGGGGCACACAAGTAACCTCATGGGTATCCAAGTAGATCGAAGATTCCTGTAGACCATATGTAAGGGATTAGATGATGGTGTAAGTGATTCCATGTCAACATACAAGTCGTGGGTTATCTGCTAAGTGCATGGTACAAATTTGGGGCCGAATGGGCATGGTGAATCAGGTGCATCTTCCTCATCTAATAGGTGAATTTTGAGCTGTATATGAACATTTCTGGGCATCCATGGAGTGTTGTCTATTTCTGTGGAGGCCCATGGCTCTATACACACACCCTACATGTTCCAATGTATCCCTATGGAGGGTTAGGACTTCATAAATGGAGACCAAACCCAAAATGGAGACCATCTGCAATCCTGCATAAGATCCAATGCGTCTCCTAGCCTTCCAGTACAACAAGTTGTTTAAGGAGATCGAGTTAAAGAGCTTACAAACCATGGAGGTGGAATCTTCATAATGGCTTACCCTTCCATAGTGGGCTTTGACATGTACTAATGTCCCCAAGCTCCAAAAGGGGTTAACCACACACCATATTAGGTGGTTTCCGCTTTTAAAGGGGATAATATGTCTAAGGTACATCCTTCAAATGGTGGTGGCATGTGATAAAGAGTTGAATGGAGTAGGGAATGAAAGGGGAAACCCTGGGCCACATGTTAGGGTGCAAGGGTAGCTAGTAAAGGGAAGCCCACACTTGGGTATATAATGTATAGGAGGGAGAAATCGTGGTGCATGAGGTGCCCCGACCTTGATTTTTCCACCCTTCTTTTTATGCCTTTTTCCTTTATGATATTTCTTTTATTAACTGCTCGAGGCTCAAATGATAAGAACACGATGTGTAAGGTATAAAATTGGATACCCCCTTTAAGGTAGGGTGGTTCATTTCCCACTAGGGGTTGGGACAATCATGGGTTGCTGAATGATAAAGGAGGATCATTAAGGGCTTACAGGAACCATGGTGATGGTCATGGGAATGGAGTAGATCTCATGCATTAGCTTGTTCCCACGTGATAAATATGTTTTTCCTAACCATTTTTTTCATCTTGTGGTACATTTTCCTATTGATTGTGGCCAATTATGCTTTTACTTTTCTTTTCAACTGCATCAACCTCCCGGGCATTGTTCCAATCTTGACCCAAGGTGTATGAAAGGGGAAGGGGAGGCTAACCCTATGCTGACCCAGTGGATAAATGTGGACCTAGGTGGGAAAGATGATGTATGGGTTTATAATAAAAGGAAAGGGAGTGATATATGTGGATGGGGAAGCAGGATAACATAATCAAAATCGGGGTTTCCCTTATAGTAGCACCCTAAAATCCAATGGTCAGTAAATGATATCCCACAAGACTAAGAACCAAAGGTAACATCCAAAATAGGTCTAGGGGATAGAATCACAAACATAACCCACTCTTTCTACTGAATCCCCCCATTAATCTATGCCCATAAGTGTCCATGATAAGAAAACTAAAATACTCATATAACCAAATGACAAGGCATAGCTTTAGGTTCATGAGGCCCACCTTCAAACATATGATCATGAATGATGGGTGAGAGACCACATGGCTGGATCAGGTGGTAGAGAAATGGCATAATGATCTAGTTGGTGGTTGCAAAGGGCTATTCTGTCAGTTGAGGACCATCTTGGAGAAGTTTTTTCTCCTAGGGATATCACCCAAAAAATGGTGGGTAACCAGGCCCAAAGGCTCTAACTCTGATGGTGTGGTAATCCGAGTTAGAGAGCATGTTATATATCGGTTGACGGGAAAATCTATAGATCATAAGAAGAAGAAGCAGGAGAAAGTGTAGGTTCTAGAGGCTTAGAGGGAGCCGAGTTCTAATGGGAGTTTGCAGGTTCAGAGGGAGAATGTGTAGCACAAGAATAACATGTTGTCAGTTAGGAGTAAGGGTACTTACACAATTGGCAATAAGGAACCATGGGATGACATGAAAGAATTTCAAGAGAAGAAGCAACATGAGGCTTCTTGTGGCAGTGATACTATGCATAAGGGAGAGATTCATGCTACAAGGTTTGTTATAATAGTGAATGGCAGGAGTTGGGCCAGTTTCACCAATAGTGACAATTATGACGAGTTACTACCTAGTGGTGGAAGTACCACCATTTCTAAGAGGGAGTATTGATATTTTTGTCTTGGAAGGTACTCCAAACCCTAGGGTGCAAGGTTGTGGAGGAATTTGACCCATATGGGCTTTGTGGGCAAGAGTATCGAAGTTGTGGGCTTTGCACCCAAAGTTGTGGGTGTAACACCCTTAGTGGAGCAAGGGGCTAAAATGAAAACTAAGGGATGCCTTGTCAAATGGAGGAAATGAATTTATTTATTTATGTGTAGTCGGTCATTTGGAAAAAAAATAGGTTTCCTTTGCATTAGGAGAGCCCTAGAATAGGGCTAGACGTTGAACCTTAAGAATGTCTAAATATAATATGGAAGTGTTACACAACATGTTGTCACTATCCATTTACTCCCCGTTCCATGATCCTGGAGGATCTCTACAGTGAACCCTACATGCTTTCCCTTCATGAAGAAACTCCCATTGTGTCCCTCTTCATGAGCAGAACAATTCCCTTTTGCATCTTTTCCCAAAAATATTCTGTTTTTCCCAGTTTGCAAAACCGACACTAATGAATCGTGTCCTCCTCGCTCTGATATGCAGGGATTAAAATTGTCCCTAGCGCCAACTGGAGTGACTGAGCCTTTTTCCAGTCACACTGATCCTTTTTTGGACATTTTTTTAAATAATGAGCCGAAGCTTCTAGCTCTAGAAGCTTCGCAATGGAAGTCTGGTAAATGGTTAGGCCGGATGGAGTCGAGGAGGTTAGTTTGGGCTCCTTTCCCATTAGCATGGAACTACCTCAAGAGATAAGACCTTCTCCCATGAGAAGAGGCACCATCTCCCTTCCATCCATGCTATATAAACCTCCCTTTTTCCCAATCACAGACTAGTTCTAACGTTGAAGTTTTGATTTTGGAGTAATCAACAAGTTATTCATGGTTGTAGCTCTCTAGTTGTGTGTGATGGAGAAGTGTGAATTTGGTTTAGTGTGAAGACTAAATGGAAGAGCCTTAAAACTACCATTGTTGAGGCCATCATGGAATTCTAATGGAAGTGTGTGGGAACCCGGATTTGTCAAAGGAGAACAACAACGTCAAGACAATGGTTGTAATCTCTTCTTGATTTAATATATATGCAACTATCGATTTATTTCCTACATAATATTTCATCTCACATGTTTATGGCTTAATGTTTCTTGACTTGTTAAGTAGGTTGAATACAATTTGTATATTATCACGGTTTTTGTCTGATATTGTCTACTTGTTTCAGGTGTTCGCAAGAAGAAACATAAGATAGCTGGAGCAAGGAAGTAAGGTCATCATCAAATGGATAGCGTACTAAGAGGTAGGCCCTCTTAATTGGTTCTAACCTAAGGAAATATTCCATAGAATGTCTTGTTTGTGGCTAGACCCGCTCTCGAGCTTGAGGAATTGTTTGTGTCCCAAATTAGAATTTTACTTCGCCAAAATTTGGCGACCATACTAGGGATCCAATCCTTCTCTTTGATTGATTGCCATTTTATGGTTTTGTGTGAACTTTTCTCGTATCTCCATTTCCATTTAGTGTTCTCTACTTTGCCTGGTTTGCTGCTCTAAACCTGGAATTTGCAGTGGCAATTATGGTCTTAACCTTTGAAATTTTTTATTTTTTTCCTTGAATCCTCATTCAACGTGTTTATTTTTCTGACAGTCATGCCGATCATCTCGAGTTTCTAAAAAATAGTTGTGTTGACCCCCTTTTGGCGCATGTTTTCAGTTAGGCAATCGCTTTGATTCCTGTAGGTGAAGATCAGGGTTTCCCCTAGATCATAACTAGTGTGTCTTGCCCTATTAATTTTTGCCTCTTAGCTCGTTTTGCTTGTGTTCTCCCTAACTGGAAAGCTTCAATAGCTTGGTTGGTGTGCTTTTTTGGTTTAGCCCACCTGTTGATGTGTTAAGTTTGGCCCTGTGTGAAGTTCTTTTTTATTTTTTCTTTGAATCCCTTGATCAACACTACTTGTAGCCTCACCAGTCGCGCCAATCAACCCATCAATGCTAGTTGTAGTATGGACAATCATGTCGATCGGTGCTCGTTGTAAGTTAGGCAGTAGTGCCGGTCTCTGAGTTAAGAAAAAATCATAATTTCTCCCATTTCAGTGCCAGTGTGTCTTGACCTTCAAACTCTCTTCTTTCACCTGGAAGTGACTAGGATGCTTTGTTTGTTGGTTTTGATTGATTGATTGGCTTGAAGTTTCATTCCTTGATTGTTTGAGTTGTTGGATGGTCTCTATGACCCTAGGGAATCTAGGTCAATTAACATTCATTTGTTTGTTTACTCATTGTGTTAAGTTTCTGATTTGCTGCTTCATTTGATCCATCTTTCAATCGCAACATCTTCATTGCTTCATTTTCAATTGAATGAGTGAAAGAGTCTCATTTGTTCTCTTATTGTGAGTGTCTCTTTTCTCTTTCCGAGCATAGATTACATTGCATGGTTTTTCGATTGAAGAATTTGTGTGTTTGGTTTGTTCGATTCAAGGAAAAAGTTGCTTTTAGTTTCATTTACCATGCTTTGGATTTGATTGATGCTTGTTTATTCAGAATTGTGAAAATTTTCATTAAAGTGCTTTATATGAAAGGTTCATTTTGCATTTTATGAAAAGAAGAACATCATTCTAGTTTACTTAAGAAAAATTATTGCATTAGTAGCATTGTTGAGAAGCTACAATTGCATCATCATAGGCATGGAAATGAAATGGAACTTATTTTGTTGTTAAGGGAAGATTAAGTGCATTTAGGACATATATTAGTGAAATATTTCATTCTTTTATTGTTGCGTTGATTTTGTGTTCGCTATCTCTCAATTAGTGTTAACTTTCATCGAAGACAAAGATCTCTTTTCTCATATAGCTTCATGTAGGAGTTTTGTTAGATGACAGTGGTAGGGCCTTGTAACTGAAACCTAGTTCAAGATGAACTGTTAAAATCTATTGAATTAACCTAAGGAAACATTGAAACTTAACGTTCACATTTAGAGGTCTAGGCTAGAGACATGTTCCAACATCTTTAAACCTAGCAAATGTCATTCGCTTCGGCACTAGAAAACGCTAGTACGGACTTGCGCTCCTCGTACCGTCGCGTATATAAAGGGAGACCCCACTAGGTTTGCAATCCTTTATCTTTAGGAAGCTGAGTCTGCCACCTTGTAAATGTGATACACCGAACACAACATTCGGGGAGATTGCCTGCCCATACTTCTCGGTTCGTCAAGGGGTATTCTGCAGTTCACGGTTACTTGGTAATCCTTTTTTCCTAGATTATCCTGAGTAGTCATTTTGGTCTTTTTGACTCGTTAAATTTAAAATATCATCGGGCACTTGTCCTTTCAAGCTCATTAACTCCAAAAGTGACTAGAGTCATCTTTCGTCCTTTTCTCGACTCTTAAAACATGAAAAGGTAAAGTTTTGTTTCAGTGTTTTAAAATTAACTTCCCATGGAATATTCCTGGTAAAAGTTATCTTCCTTAGTAATTCTTTAGGTTCGATTCCAATGGAAACATATCCAAAGTCCACTAGTCAAGGATTCCCCTCGGATGGGAATTCTGGTCCTTTTACTTCTTTTGGAAACACTGGTGCTCCTTATATGGCGACATTGTCCCTCCCTGGGTTAACCATTGGTTTACTTGTCTAGTTGTTTTCGACCTTAGTGGTCCAGAGCATCCCGACTCCTATCCAAATGTATCCTGCATTTGAATCATGTCACGATGATTCTAAGGTTGACCCATCCCCTTATTCCCCTATTTCTTCACCCTCCTCTTCTACTTCGCTTGGTGAAAGTTTCAAATCTAGTAACTAGGAGGCTAAGAAGAAGAAGAAGAATTCAGATAAGCAAGAGGCCAACCATGTAGCTATTGCTCTAAATGCACTTCCTGTCGACAAACCTGTTGATCCTCTATGGAAGGTCAAATTTCCTTGCAAGTTGTGTAAGGGTGACCATCTCCTTCGAGACTGTCCTGGCATTCCAAGGGTCTTAGAGGTATGGTCTCAAAATATGGATCGACCATCCCCATCAACCTCTAGAGATCATGTCGATATTGCACCCTTAGTTAGCGATGGTAAGAAGAAAGGGAAGATTAGATTCCCCTGTAGGTTATGTGAAGGAGAGAATCTTGTTCACCTTTGTGTTGTGGGGAAAAATGCCTATGCAGGACGATCCTATCCACCTAAGGTGTGACAGCGCCTTAGCAACAAACGAATACAGCTATTATGACTTCTTCCTTTATGAAATGTGAAAGAGGGGAGATCGGCAGACTTACCTTTGTCTTCTGGTTATCCCTCGATCTAGATCCTCTTCTCTTTGTGTGTCCACAGCTACTTGTCTCCTCGCTTGCTCAAGAGAACAGCTACTTGACTCCCACGAGATCACAAGAGAACAGCTACCTGTGATAAGAGAATAGCTACTTGCGACAAGAGAAGAACACAATACAAGGGAAAATATACATATTCATAAATGATTCAGGATTAGAAGTAAATCAAATACACTAATGCAATCATACAAAATACACCAGCATATAGGAAAGAATCAAGATAGCTTTATTGATTGATAACAGGGTTCAGGAAGAGATACAACCCATAGGGCTCCAATCCAGCATCTCCTTCCCAGCAGAATGGAATTCCTTCTTCAGCTCCCTTCAAAGCATTAAGCACCCAATATTTCCAGCCACAAACCAACAGCAATTCTTTGCAATCACCAAATTCCAGCCCTTAGATCCCATGGAGGAGAGATCCATATATAGATGTTTGGAGAGAGGATGAGTCAGCTTGAGATCTGACTAGTGTCCTCTCCCTCTCTTAGTTCTTGAGTCCACTTGGAGATTTGGAACCTCTTACTCATCACCAGTCGAATTCCTTGATGCAAGTGTCATTTTGGAAGCTTCCTGGGCATTGACACCTTGAGGAATGACTCTGCCACATGTCCAAACTCGCTCAGCGCAGGTAGCTAGTGTTGGAGTTGACATTCAACGCAGGTAGCCAGTGTAGCAGTTGACATTCAGCGCAGATGCTCAGTGGAGCAGGTGACATGATCCAGAATTGGCTTGTTTTTGAGTGTTTTCAGGTGGAGAACTTTTGTGAATTGCTGTGGTTAGTTTGCCTTGTTCCTCTAGGGGTAGGAACAACATGTTTAGGGACTTTGGATCCCTTAGTTTATGGACATTTTATGCTCAATGTTGTAAGGCACAAAAATGTCTATAACAGTTGCCCCCTAAAGTATGAGGCCGTTTATCGGGTGAAATGCTTTATCCAGGAGGGTCCGAAGTTCATCCATCTGCTGGGAGGAGACCTGTAATAAAATACAATACAATACATTATGATTCATACTGCTTTCATGATCTAGCTGAGGCGGGCATTCCCATGCTCAGCTTTATAAATTCATTTTTGTACATAGAACAGACGATCGTCTGATGGTAGACTGATAATTTTGGTGAAATTATCATCCTTTGAGTAGGATGATCATCTGCTGCAATGATGTACATGTCAAATGTCTTTATCTTTCCTGAATATATATCGCAGCCCGGATGGATGAAACTAGATCCGGGGTCTTCAAACTCGTTCGATCTTCACTCTAAGTACAAGTCGATCCATGTGAGAATTGTGCTGAAGTCGAACATGGAAAGACATCGCTTGATTACCGGTCAATGATGAAAACCGTTAACAAGCACGAGAGGAATCACCGATAATGATAATGACCCTCAAGGTACTGCAGTACAATTCACGTGGTGTGAATAAAGGACTTGGCGTCGGACACCACGCAAAATCTTCTGGTCGAAGGTCATTGATGTATACCTATCGCCGGAAGTGAGAAACTTGCCATTGAGGCATGCAAGCTTCAAAGTACTGAAGGGGTTGTTCCTAGATCAACTTCTTGGATAATGAGCTGATGTCGACAAGAAGTGATCCGTCACAGGAGGGCCTTAATGAATCCCACATCAGTGACACGGAACGGAGCTAATGACTTTAATGGAGGTGAAAACGATCTGTGACATATGATTCAGGGTGGCGGTCATGAATGGATGAAGGATAATGTATGGCAGTGGATGGGACCCGGTTGACTCTTTCTGAACGACTTCTCTTGAACATATGGCGACACTGATGCGATGGATCGGTAGCATTACCCCAAATATGGATGGTATGGCGAAACCATGGTGATGTGACTGGTGAATGAAACAACCCAACCCGAATGTGATACGGAGGAAAAGTGTCATGTTCAAGAGCGACCTGCTACCATCAAAGTTTTCTTGATTTTTCCCAATTTTTCCCCAGTCATTGCTGACCAGTACCTCTTTATTTTTGTCAAGCTTGAGGAGGATAACATATGCTTGTTCTATAACCTGCCCTTCGGGCAAGCCCATCGCTATGTTTTAACGAGCCTAGCGATAATGAAACTCGTTCTCGTCTAAAGACAAGTTTGTCGCTATTTAATAATTTTAACGGGTCTAACGACAAGGATAACTCGGTCCTTTTCATTTTTAGAGAGTCTGAAAAGGTACATAAAGTTAAATCCAAAATTCCTTTTTCGTCATCTAATCCCTTAAGTCCGAAAAAGTATAAAACAATACGGAAGGGATGAGTTTTCGATAATTTTAACGAGCTGAATAAAACAAGCGCTCGACCTTTTTGTGCAAAAATCCCTCAGGTCCAAAAAGATTAAAATCTAGAGGAGGGATAGCCCTTCCTGTCCTTTAACGAGCTGGAAGGCCAAAACTCGGCAATCTTTTCATATTTTACGAGTCAATTGAAAAGAGCTTAAAGAAGACTCGTCTTTTGAGGAACGAGTGATAAACAGGGATAGCAACTGATTCCGGGTACAGGTTGGAATTTTCCAATCACGGCAGTGTCACAAGGATGGCTAGGTGAGATCACTCTTCGCAGCTGTTCCTCAAAATGGGTAAACAATCATATGGAGGTGAACGATCGGCCAAATGAAAAGTGGAGGTGGCAGGCGCAAACACGACCAAGGCTTTATGGCTGATAAATTTACGATCACAGTGGTTATTTACCGGGATAGGTTCATTTTTTAGTTAAAAATGAGCTTAAACACTGGAGGAAACATTGCTCACTGCTTATATTTATTTTTTAACGAGAATGAAGACCGCGTTAAAACTGCTCGGATCTTGCGTTTATTTTTTAACAAGCATGAACTTTATGCTAAAACTGCTTGATTGATAAGTTCGCATGCCCCCAGCATAACAATGCAAATCGAGGTGCATGCCCCCCAAGCTTCATTGCATTCAACTTGGTGGTTGGAATGAAGGTTTACCTTTGAGATTTGGAAAGGGGATTGTTTCATTTTTTAATGAGGTTGACACATTAAAAGAACTATCCTCATGACTCCTTGTTTCATTTTTTAACGAGGTTGACACGAGATTAGAACCGTCCTCGGAGCCCACTGTATTTACAGTATTTCTATTAGGGCGATGATCCACGCTGACAAAATGTTTAGGAATCTTTCGAATCCATTAGATATAGAAGATTTCATATTGTAGGTTTCCACTGTGGCCACTTCCGCCAGATTACTTGCAGGCGGTAGGGCAAAAGTACCCATTAAGGCAGGGTCTTTTAGGAGACCTACTCCAATATTTTGAAGCGAATGATTGCTTCCGTGGATCATTGGAATGCTTCCCGTAACTTGTGAACTGTCGGGGAGGAAAGTTTGTTGGTCGATGACTGTAATTCCTCCTTGAAAGGGAAATGCAATCTTCCTGAAGTAGGTCGACACAACTGCAGCCATGGCATATATCCAGGGCCTTCCCAGTAGGATGTTGTAATCGAGGTTTCCATCAATTACTTCAACATCAACTTTTACTGTTTTGCCCCCCAGTTCAACTTGCAAGTTACTTAAAATCCCGTATGGAGTGTATGATCGTCCATCAAATGCTTTTAACGTCGTTGACGATCTCGACAAGGGTGGTGAGCTTAAATTTTTCCAGCAACTCATCGACATAAGACATGTAGATGCCCCCTCATCAATAATTGTTCGATGAACAGTTTTGTTGAGGGCTTTCACTTGAATAAGGAAAGCTAGTTGAGCTGGTAACTGAGGGTCATATCCTTTATGATCAAAGGCCACAAGATTGGAATCCCTTGGGCCAATCCCACCTATTGCTGATAATAAAGTTTGCTCTTGGGAGAGGCAATTTTGCGGTACCTCAAGTGTCGACATAGCGGACGACGACTGGGCCAGGTCCTCTACTATATTATAATTCTGTGCTACTTTGGCACGAGGATTAAATGTCGATTTGTGTACTCCTCCCTTTGGCGACTTTATCATTGGTTCAGGAACGATGGGTGGCACAACTTCGGTCAAAGTTGTCGTCGAACTACTAGGTTGTTCATTAGCCTTGTTATTCGACAGCTGTGGATTCTCGTAATCTTTATTCCTTGTCAAAGCATCATTTTGCTGCTTTGAGACAGACAACATAAGCACTTGGGATCGGGAAGTATTTTGATTAGCGACCAGTTTGGTTCCCGGGTTTGGAAACGGATCAGTCAACACAGCTGAGGTTTTCGAACTCTTAAAGAATCTTTTAAGCTCAGCTTTGTATGGACAATCTTCCGTCCAATGATCCTCATCGCATATATGACACCCCGCAGGGGGTTTCCTTTTTCTCCCTTTCTTTTTCTTCTTGCCCCCTGGTTGCTTCAGTTGTTTGCCCTTGTCGGTCGACGCGGCATTTACTTCCGAGGCAAGAAACTCCTCATTTGCATTTTGACTGGAAATCTTACGGGCCCTTGTAGATGTAGCCTTTGTCGATTTCGTGTTTGCTGTGCCAATCACACCGTCGCCGGCATGAGAGTCACTATTTGATTTAGGAGGAGGAGGAATTGAGAATTCTGGTCTAGGGGCGTCAGGTATTTTGTCGTAGAGCGTGCCAGACTGAGTATAGACCAAGTCTAGATATTGCGCACGAGCGATAACTTGCTCTTCCGTTACGACTCCTCCCTTTGCCACATCTTCCGTTATAGCGGGAAGTAACGACTTGATAAACCATTCAGCTAATAGCTGATCGAGAACGTACGTTTTTACCATCCTACGACGACGTCGCCACTCATGTATATGATCAGATATATGAGTGGCAGTTGTCTGTTTGAAGTTGGTAAGGAGTTCTGTTCCTGTTTCATACCTTATCGGTAATTGAAAATGGGTTAAAAAGGTTGTGGCTAAGGTACTGAAATTGTAGAACGAAGCTCTAGGCAATTCAATATACCATTTTGCCGCTGACCCGTTAACGTCCTCTGAAAAAGGCGAAGTCTTATCGAATCATCATTCAGGGTGTTTGATGAACACCACAGATGAAATGTCATCACATGATTTGACGGATCTTCACCCGGATTTCCATTAAATTTAGGAATATCTGACGGAAGTTTATGCGGAATTGCTGGCCACCAGGGGCATAAGCAATTGGATCATTCGTCCGCCGGTTTAGATCTGGTAATTCTAGAGTTGCTACGAAGGGCAACTGTTGATTCAGGTTAGGCGAAGCATATCCAGGATAAGATGGAATCGCCTGAGCAGTGGGTCTTTGCATACCAGCATAATGCTGGCAACTTTGACAAGTTTGATGGGCATAACCACTATAATATGGTTGCCCATTACTTACAAAGACTTGTTGCTCAGGTCCTTGATATGATTGCTAGAATGGGGGTTGATGAGTTTGAACCAGCTCTGTTTGTTGAACCAGTTGTTGTTGTCCAATACTGGATGATTGACCAAGATGAGGAGTCATAGTACTTGTTTGAGCCTGAGTCGCTCCAGATAAGGAGGCACTAACCGGAGGTTGTGATTGAGTTGTCGAGACAAGAGGTTGTTGTATGGCAACCTGAGAAACTTGGGGTTGACATACAACAGGTAGTGCTTGTACTTGCGATGCAATCACCATACCAGGTATAGTGGCAACATTCGACACAGGGTGGACTGGTTGCATTGAATATGCAACCCTTGGTTGCTGAGGCAGTATCGGTACCCATCCGCTGGATGTAATTCCAGTTTGACCTGAACTTTGTTGTAAACTCCCATATGGTTGTTCTCCAGGGGGGAACAATGAAAAGGCATACTGCCCTCCATATGGTGGCAATCCAGTACTTAAAGGGTAGATTGGCCTTTGAAGACACATTGGATCAATTTGTTGAGTTTCAATATAAGAAATACCAGATGATAATCCGGATGAAGAAATAGGAACTAACCATGTCGTCGAAACAGTCTCTGATTGGACTCCAGCTTGTTGTTGACAATTTGCCGGGACAGATGGTATACCAGCGAACATCGTTGGAGTAGCAGCAGGAGGCTCTGCCACTGCTGTGTCGGATGACACAGTCCTGGATGTCGACGGTTGTTCAGACATATTTCGTCTATCCAAAAGATTTCCTAGCGATTCTACAAGAACTTTGTGATGAAGGTAGACTAACTTCGAAGATCAACGAGGGAAAGGTGATGATTATTCCATTTAAAATAAATTTTAACGACGCTTTAGACACAACTTGCTTTTTCACTTTTAAAGAGTCGAGAAAAAGCTAAAGATGACTCTAGTCTCCTTCGATGTTTTAACGAGCCCGAAGTGACAAATGATCGGATGGACTTTTTCTGTTATAGAGTCTGAAAAAGGCTAAAAGAAACTGCTTCGGAGATCTAGGCAGAGGGTGTGCCAAACTTTTCGCAAAACCACAGAATACTTTTTACGGTACGGGTGGTCGATCTTCGTGAATGCTGTGTTCACTGCATTGCGATCAGTAGGGCGGCCGACACGGCTTCCTAAGGATAAAAGATATATGCCTCTAGGGGTCTCCCAATATATACGTGACGGTACGTGGGAGCACAATCCGTACTAGCGCCACCGTCTCTTAGGAGGAATCACCCACCTTCTTCGAGATCGACAGTCACTAGGCTTAACGACGCCGGAACACGTCTCTAGCCTAGACCTCTATGTTGTGCGTTATGTTACAAAGCGTTGTTAGGTTCATTCAGTTTATTTTAGGTTGATCTTTTTAAAGTTTTCCTTTCAAGGTTCACCACGAGATGTATGATACAACTTCCTAAATGCAGTCTAAGATGATAAGCAAGCTTTATTATCTTTCAACTTTGAAAATCCTAGCTACTAAGGGAAAAGAAAGATATTATCTTTTCTCAAAGAGCAATCAGCACACTCTAATGCACTTTCCCTAAATCCAACATGCAAACTATCAAATGAAAAATGCACAATGCATGTGTTTGTTTTCCACTTTCTTAGTATAAATGCCTACAAAGAAAGCTTTTTGCACAACTTTGAATTTGCTTTTACAATGATCAATACAAACAAGTTCACTTTCTTCGAAATCAACAAGGGTAGAAGAGATTACAATCACTTTGCGATTTTCGAAATAAAGACTTGTTTTGACACTTCAAAAAGAACAAATTCAAACCAATAAGCAAAAGTAAATCTATAATCAATCTGCAAACAGCCAATGAACTCTCTTCTAAGATTACAATCAAATCTGAATCAAAGGCTACAGGATGACTACTTTACTCATGCAAAGGAAGACTGTAAATGACGCCACAAACACATAAAAACATTCACAGTCTTTTTGTACAAAAAAGAGGCAGAATCTAAGCAAAGAAAAAGGTTTATCAGACTGGTACCTATGCTGGTTAAAGGCTGCAAAAAACAGAGATCAAAACAGGGCAATAGAGGACAAAGAACCCCAGCTGCACAAGGCCAAACTGGTTCAGCGCAACCTCAACACTGAGGACTTGACATTCAGCGCAGGTAGCCCCTTCGGGACCTGCGTTGAAATGCAGACTGCCTTCACAGCAGTTGCGCTGAAAGAGAAACTCTCGTTTCCCTTGGGTTCTGGGTCATAAAATGCTCAAAAATCAACTGTTTCAGGCCAAATCAGAAACACAAGCAAGGTATAAACAGAGGGATACTTTGATAGGGTACTAAAGACTATCACAAGGATCATCAAATCATTTGTGGATCTAGTTTAGATCATAGACAAGTCCAACAACTGGATCAAAGCAGCAACTTTCTACTTTGCATCCAGGAAGGATGCAGTTCAATAGTTGCTGTCAAGTCTATGAATTAAACAAATGATGGAAACACAAATGAAATGAATAAACAAGTTCTTACCCAGCGGAGTCGCCAATTTGTTGTGGGGAAAAATGCCTATGCAGGACGATCCTATCCACCTAAGGTGTGACAGCGCCTTAGCAACAAACGAATACAGCTATTATGACTTCTTCCTTTATGAAATGTGAAAGAGGGGAGATCGGCAGACTTACCTTTGTCTTCCGGTTATCCCTCGATCTAGATCCTCTTCTCTTTGTGTGTCCACAGCTACTTGTCTCCTCGCTTGCTCAAGAGAACAGCTACTTGACTCCCACGAGATCACAAGAGAACAACTACCTGTGACAAGAGAACAGCTACTTGCGACAAGAGAAGAACACAATACAAGGGCAAATATACATATTCATAAATGATTCAGGATTAGAAGTAAATCAAATACACTAATGCAATCATACAAAATACACCAACATATAGGAAAGAATCAAGATAGCTTTATTGATTGATAACAGGGTTCAGGAAGAGATACAACCCATAGGGCTCCAATCCAGCATCTCCTTCCCAGCAGAATGGAATTCCTTCCTCAGCTCCCTTCAAAGCATTAAGCACCCAATATTTCCAACCACAAACCAACAGCAATTCTTTGCAATCACCAAATTCCAGCCCTTAGATCCCATGGAGGAGAGATCCATATATAGATGTTTGGAGAGAGGATGAGTCAGCTTGAGATCTGACTAGTGTCCTCTCCCTCTCTCAGTTCTTGAGTCCACTTGGAGGTTCTTGCTTCCACTTGGAGATTTGGAACCTCTTACTCATCACCAGTCGAATTCCTTGATGCAAGTGTCATTTTGGAAGCTTCCTGGGCATTGACACCTTGAGGAATGACTCTGCCACATGTCCAAACTCGCTCAGCGCAGGTAGCTAGTGTTGGAGTTGACATTCAACGCAGGTAGCCAGTGTAGCAGTTGACATTCAGCGCAGATGCTCAGTGGAGCAGGTGACATGATCCAGAATTGGCTTGTTTTTGAGTGTTTTCAGGTGGAGAACTTCTGTGAATTGCTGTGGTTAGTTTGCCTTGTTCCTCTAGGGGTAGGAACAACATGTTTAGGGACTTTGGATCCCTTAGTTTATGGACATTTCATGCTCAATGTTGTAAGGCACAAAAATGTCTATAACACTTTGTCCTCTTATGGATAAAGCTTCCAAAGTTTCTGAAAAACTTACAACTCCTCAACCCCAACTTCTTGTTGGTTATCAGAGGCTTTCTTTTGACCCTCTCCCAGTTGGTAAAGAGATTGACTTGAACTCATCTCTTGCCAGTCCTGCTCTTCTTGAGTGTGACTCTCTTGTGTCTATTCTCGACCAACCATCGGTCAAAAAGAGTGTCAACTTGGCTCTGCCTTTAGTTGTACACTCTGTTCCAAAAAAGAGTAGTGACAATCATATTTCTCATGTTCTTCTCATCTCCTCATACTCTCATGAATCGAAGAGTGACCCTCCCATCCCAGTTGTTCAGGAGATTCCTTCTCCTTCTCTTGCAGGGCATGGGGGCAGTCATATAATGCCCCCACCAAGTAGTTCTATCGTTTCTTTTGATTGGAGTCAATTGATTTCTTTCTGCCTTCCGTATTATGTGCCTTTCCAGATCACAGTACAAGCCTATAATATGATAGTACATGGCACTATAGTAGATGAAGGCACGTCAGTTAGCATCATGTCTTCTACTACTTGGCAAGATTTTGGTTCCCCACATTTTGTGCCTGTCACCCAGAATCTGTTGGCTTTCAACGGAGGAACTAGTCAACCCTTAGGGATCGTTCCAAAATTCCTTATTACTTTGGGCAGAAAGATCGTCTATATAGACGTGATTGGAGTCCAAGGTCCCTTGGATTTCAATATTCTCCTTTGATGCGACTATGTTTATGTCATGGGAGCTTTTGTTTCTTCACTTTTCAATGTGGTTTGTTTTCTGCATGAAGGGAGAATAGTGACCATTGATCAATTGTCATTAATTGGTCTCTAGGTGCCTCCTTTGCAACCATCATCCCCTATCGGCTCTTGTTTTCAAGCAATACCGTCCCCGCCACGAGTCAATTATGTGGCTACCTGTTTCGTCTCTATGTCTGTTGATGATCACACAGATGGTATTGTACATTATGTACTGGGGGCATTGGAACCCGATCTGCCTTTGGTACCAAATGAAATTTATTCCTCCCAGAGCGTGGTTCTTCCATCTAGTGAAGACCTCTTGGGAGCCATGTTCTCTTATGGGTCATGAACAAACGTCGCGAGGATAGTTCCTGGTCTTGTGTCAACCTCATTAAAAAATGAAACAAGGAGTCATGAGGATAGTTCCTGGTCTTATGCCAACCTCGTTAAAAAATGAAACAAGGAGTTTGAGCATAGTTCCTTGTCTTGTGTCAAGCTCATTAAAAAATGAAACAATGGCTTCGAGGATAGTTTGTTCCTGTATCAACCTCGTTAAAAAATGAAACAAGGGCCACGAGGACAATTTTTTCTTGTGTCTACCTCGTTAAAAAATGAAATAGATTTCCGAGGATAGTTCTTTTACTGTTCCAACCTCGTTAAAAAATCAAACAACTCCCTTTTCAAAATCGAGTCTTTGATTAAGATCTTGTAAAATCCCAGTTGAGTCTTTCCTAGACTTCAAAAGTGAACCTTCGTTCCATCCACCTCATTGAATGAAATGAAGATTGGGGGCATGTAACTTGATTTGAGTCATTATGCTGGGGGCATGTGACCTTTTTCAAGTATATTTTTTCATTTCAAGCTTATGTAAACATGAAACCAAATTCAAGCATAGTTCCCCATGGTTCAAGCTTGTGTAAAAATGAACCCATGCCCAATTTTAACCCTCGTGATTGCCATTTTTATCAGAATCTCCCCTCAGATAAGCCTTGGATTTTTCTTCATTCCATCGCCAATCTCTTTGGCCAATCATATGCTTTCACTTGGTTGTTTTACCCTTTCTTGAGGAACCGCAATGATGAGTGGTTTTGTTAGCCGTCCTCTTGACCATTACATGTTTTGAGCAGTTCTACCATAACCGAAACCAGTTTCTACCTTTTATACCACTCGTTCCTCCAGGACGAGTCACCTTTAAGCTCTTTTCTGACTCATAAAAGAGAATAAAAACAAGGGGTCTGCTTTAAGCTCTTTTCAACTCTATAAACACGAAAAGATTGCCGAGATATTGTCATTTTGAACTCATTAAAGGCTGCACAATGTCGTTTACCAAGTATACGTTTACCCCTTTTTCGGGCTGGGATGAACTATTTACAAAAAAAGTACTCCTTGATTGAAATGGTTAAGCGGTTCTTTCAAGTATCGTTTTCTACCTTTTCAGGCTTGAGAGACACGAATGTACAAAAAGGGACCATGTGGAGTTTTCTTTTCTAGTGTCTTTTTCAAACTCTCTAAATATGAAAAAGATACTAGGTTTCACCTTTGTCAGACTCGTTAAAATATTAAATGGCATCGGATTCGTCACCATGATGAACATGAGCTTCTCCTTCCTAGGGCTCGTTAAACTTACTAGGTCGGATTCATCCAAAGGATGAACTTATAGTGGAAGCATATGCAATCCCCTTCAAGCTTGCCATAAAAAATAATTGGTGTACCTGCCATAAATGGTGGGGGAAAATTTGGAAATTTGATCAGTCGTGTTGGCAGTTCACTATTGAACATGACACTTTCTTTTTCATGTCAGGTTGGGATAACCTCCTTTTCAACTTTGACCTTCCTGGGTTGGGCCATTTATTTTTGCCTTCCATTTGATCTCTACCATGTCATCATGACCACCGATCCTATGGATCCAAAAGCTCCCAAACTCTGAGTCGTGTCGTTGATATGTTCAAGAGTTGTCCTTCTACAGTTACACTTAACCCTGATTCTCTATATCATCCAAATCATTTTGCATCCCTTTGTCTCGTGTCGATGATGTGGGATAAATCATGGCCCTCCTTCGACATGGTTTCTTCTTGTCAACTTTAGCTCATTATCCAAGAAGATGATCGAGAGACTCACTTCCAGTACCTTAGAGCTTGCATTCCCTAATGGAACATTCTTCGCTCTAGACGAAAAGTTCACATCATTGGCTTTCGATTGGGTAATTTCACGGGTGTTTGACTTCAGTTCCTTTATTCACATTCCGTGAATTGTGCTGATAGTACCTTGAGGACCATTGTCATTATTGGTGGTTTCTCTCGCGCTTGTTAACAGTTCACATCATCGGCTGGTAATCAAGTGATTTTCTAGCATGTTCGACGTCAACACATCTATTCACATGTTAGAATTTGTACTTTGATCGAGTCGTGTTGGAGCACAAGACCCTGGGCTCAGATTACAAAAGTCTAGGTTGCAAGGCGGTGTGACATGATTGTGCTGATATGCATGTCTCTTTCAGATGGGCAGCTATGACCATACCATGAGTTATCATATGTGATCCTTCTCATTATTGGATGGCTGCAACCATACCTTGGTTTCAATATGATCCTCTTTATCAAATGGTTGCACCCATACCTAGATCCATTTACATGATCATTCTCCGGATGGTTGCATCCATTCCGCGACTCATGTATCATTTGACAGTGTTTTCAATTATGTATATGTATCTGTACTTTCTTGGAGGTTTTCCGATGGCAGACTCAGGTTCCCTGCACCGATTCATAAAGCATTTCACCCCTCACTCTAGTTCGACTTTCATGCTTTAGGGTGCATCTGTTACACATAATTTTTTCACTCTCCCTGTACTCCCTGTTCCATGATCCTCGAGGACCTCTACAGTGAACCCTACAAGCTTTCCCTTCATGAAGAAACTTCCATTGTGTCCCTCTTCATGAGCAGAACAATTACCTTTTACATCTTTTCCCAAAAATCTTTTCTTTTTCCCAATTTACAAGACCAGCGCTAATGATCAGTGTCCTCCTCGCACCAATATGCAGGGATTACAACTGTCCCTAGCACCGACCAGAGCGACTGAGCCTTTTTCCAGTCACACCGATGCTCTTTTGGAAAGTTTTTTAAATAAGGAGCCGAAGCTTCTAGCTCTAGAAGCTTCGCAATAGAAGTCTGGTAAATGGTTAGGCCAGATGGAGTCGAGGAGGTCAGTTTGGGCTCCTTTCCCCTGTTAGGATGGAACTACCTCAAGAGATAAGACCTTCTCCCATGAGAAGAGGCACGATCTCCCTTCCATCCATGCTATATAAACCTCCCTTTTTCCCAAGCACAAGCTAGTTCTAATTAGGCTCTAGTTGAAGTTTTGATTTTGGAATAATCAACAAGTTATTCATAGTTGTAGCTATATAGTTCTGTGTGAAGGAGAAGTGTGAATTTGGTTTAGTGTGAAGACTAATGGGAAGAGCCTTAAAACTACCATTGTTGAGGCCATCATGGAATTCTAACAGAAATGTGTGGGAACCCGAATTTGTTAGAGGAGAACAACAACATCAAGACAATGGTTGTAATCTCTTATTGATTTAATATATATGCAACTATCGATTGATTTCCTACATAATATGTCACCTCACATGTTTATGGCTTAATGTTTCTTGACTTGTTAAGTAGGTTGAATACAATTTGTATATTATCAAGGTTGTTGTCTGCTATTATCTACTTGTTTCAGGTGTTCGCAAGAAGAAATGGAAGATAGCTAGAGCAAGGAAGCAAGGTCGTCATCAAATGGATAGCGTACTAAGAGGGAGTCCCTCTTAATTGGTTCTAACCTAAGGAAATCTACCATAGAATGTCTTGTTTGTGGTTAGACCCTCTCTCGGGCTAGAGGAATTGTTTGTGTCCGCACTTATAATTTTACTTCGCCACAAGAAGAGACCTCATTTGGCACATCCAAGAGTAACTTGTCTAAGGTGAAGGAGCTCTAAAATATGGCCACAACCTCTAGGTGTCTATCCAAAGTTGAAGAGGAGTTGTTTGGGTGTTTCTTTCATGATTGGACTAGGACAAGTTGAGGAAGAGGAATGGAGGACTAATTATGACATGTTTGTGCATGTTTTGGAGTGTTATCTCTCTTGTGGAAAATACATAGGTTCTGAGCATTTCTAGGAAGGAGGACGAGCTCCTGAAGCTTGGATTTGGAGGGTCGATATGCTTAAAAAAGAGTTGGTTGAGGGGTCGAGTTGTCACAGAAAGAAGTGAAGAAGAAAGGCTTGTATAAGAGGGCCAAGAAAAAGATTTAATGGCATATTGAGGCTGAGTTTGGAAGGTTGTAGTAGCTTCTACAACAACCCTAACTAGGGCCAAAATTTTAGATCCTAGTGCATGCACATATTCAGTATTAGTGGGAAAATTATGAGGTCCCATGTATTGTGATCCTCCTTCTATGATTGATGTTTGGTTGCTAAGGATAGAGGGTTTTTTTACATGTTATTTGAACAACTGTTGGTTGACATCTGAAGGATCAGTTTCGAGGGTTGTCAATAGGTACCAAAATAGCCCTAAAGTGTAGGATTGGTGAATGAATACTAGACTACTAGTAGGGTAGAGTTGGTAGTTTTTAAGGGTTGATATTTGAAGGACTAAAGTAGGCATCCAAGTGGGCTATATTACAAGCCCTAGTTCACAGTTGGAGAAGAACATATTCAATGAGAAGAAGGGTAGCCTCTGTGCCCTATATTTGTCATCATTGTAGTAGCAGAGGAAGACATAAGAGGTAAGACTAAGGAGTCATTAAAAAATGGAGTTGTGAACATCTAAAAGAAGTTTCTATGTGTTGACATCCTTGGTGGACAAAGGAGTAGCTAGAGGGAAGAGTCGTTGGAGCGGTGTTCAGTGACCTAAAGGATGTGTGATCCTTGATAGAGGCATATTGCAATAGTTGTAGATTGGAAGCTAAAGGACCCAACAATTGTGTTCATGGTACGTGGATTGAAAGGAGCTAAGGATCCAACTACATCAACAAGTAATTCGGATGTATCTTTTTCAAGGTAGAATGGTTGTCAAAGGACTAACACCAAACCCTAGTTTTATTCTTGTATCAATGATTCTATGAGGGTCATGATCCGTGGGACAAGAGTCCTACATAGTTGTATTGAAGATTGATTAATATAATGAAGTTGGGTCGAAAAAAGTAAATTTTTTTCTATTGTGCACTAGTTGATTTACTATTGTGTTTATTCCACTGTGCAAAATAGCCTTGTTGTGGCATTTGAGTTGGTTATATCAAATATTTTAAGACCCAAACCTATATTCTCTATTGCCATGAAAATTGAATAGAAATTAGTAGATCTATGATTTCCAAAAGCTTTTTATTAATTATTTATATTGATCAAGTTCCCAAAAGGAAAAAGGATAGAAGGTTCCTCCACGAAGAACAATAAAATGCCAAAAACATGAAAGAAAGACATTATATCGCAAGAAAAAAGATTGAGCATGTGTCATTAGCTATGGACCTTTAGTAGTGAATTCCTTTAGGAGATAAGGTTGTAATGCACCTTCAGTTGTATGAGAACTTAACCTGTAACGATCTAGTGATATGCCAATAGATATGAGGTGGACAAAGAGACATATGTTTGCAGAAGACCCATAACTTGACCAGTGGCATCATACATTACATGAGCCAACTAAAAGTGTTATGAGTTAAGGGAGTTATGATGGATACATGATATCCTGGAATTGCAAAAAAATTTACAAAAGTAAATCGTGATAGAGCATAAAATTATGATGATAGTGCTAGAGTAGTTACCATATGCAGACCTGTGCATTATGTGTTATGCCAGACGTGGGACGTTATAAGTTGGAACATTACTTAAATATGTGGAATATTTTCATAGACTCCATTGCCAAGTATGCGTTAGAGGATGGAAGACCAAAGAATTCCAGAGAGAAATAATTTTGATGCCATAATTACAATGTCATAAATATGTGTTGCATATATTATGTTGACGAGGATGAATTTGGGTGCATGGTTGTGGATATTCTGAAAGAAAATAATGTGAAGCACAACGGAATGTGATTCTATCCTAGTACTCAAATTACTTTGTCTTTTGTCACATTGAGAGTTAATGGTGAATGAGAGTTTATGTTTTTATGGGATACCAGTGTTGATATGCTACTATAATCAAATATCTCTTTGATGATACCACAAATGTGTTGTTGGGACAAATAGACCATTGTTCTTAAACAGTGAGAAACTATGCAAACAATACTTTCACGTAGACAACTCTCATCAGAAAACTATATTTCAATCAACCTTCTGACCGCTTTATGGCTAATTCCTTCCTTCACTCAATGGAAGCACAACCAACTAGGAGACTCTCTCTCTCTCTCTAGTTGTGATCTTACTCTTTACACATAATGATGACTCTCTTCTCCTTCAACACATATGTTTTCATCTTGTTTCTTTCCAAACTTAAGTTGCTTCTCGTGGCTAAATGCTAGCAAGGATGTAGATATTACACTAAGGATTTTAGTGGGAGAGTGGATGGCATGGAGATGCACGCTGTAGATACACTTGGTGCTATGAGTCTGGATGAGTGTCTAGTGGAAAACTCTAAAACTTAAAATTTGTCTAAGGACCATATTTCACTGCAATTGAATATTTGTGTACTATGTTGTGTTTGATACAAATGGATTGATGTCTTCAACAGTTATTAAAATTTATTGTGATCTAGCATGTATCTCAAACTTTAAATATGTTTAATAAATATGCCCAGGGATGCCATAAGTATGCAATGTGAAATTTGATTGTGAAGATTGCTATGGAGATATTTCTAAGGAATATTTATTATTAGACAATCATTAAGAGTCCATCAAGACTATAGTTTTCCAGGGGGACTATAGTTAATTTTTTATGGATTCTGGAGATTAAATTCATTGAGCCAAACTGTACATTGTTGCTTACGCTTTCCTTGAAGATGAAAGATGGTGTTGAAATGGTTTTTGATAATGAAAAATATCTACCTCTTGATGAAAAAGACTAATATGTGCTCTAGATAATATTGGGAATGCCGAGAAGTGACATGTTAGGCAGACAACCACGCTAACTCAACCTATGCATGCTAAACCTATATGAAATATAATGTCACTTATGGAAAAGTCCAAGTCTGTTTGGAGGTACTTGGTTGTATAGTGATGATGAATCAAATTGTTGATGCTAGAAGAGAATATCAATTGGCATATGGAGACAACAACCATGGTCTCTTTAATCTCAGTTTATTAACCAACCTGTTGAAGGTGGCCTTGAGCCCATATTGGCTTACATAATAGAACCCCCTTTTCGTCGATGTCAAAGGGGGAGGTATGGAGAAAATATTCACAACGATGTAAAGAGATATAACACGAAATAATTCTCAAAACAAAAGGGGAGAACCAATTCAATGTTTCCATTAATTCCAAAAGGGGAGATTGTTGGAAAAGTTTTCATTGGTGGAAAAGGGTGTTGAAGGTTTCCTGTGTCAGCCCCAGTTTCTTGTGAGAAACCTCAACCTCAGATATCATGCAATATTGTGACTGAGTATGATGCTTCTCAGAGGTATGAACTTCCAAACGTTGTAATGTAAATGGTTGAATATTTTGATGAGACAAAAGAGATGATGGTGTGCCTAAGTGGAATAGCAAGAAAAAATCAGAATGAATCATAATATACACATCTTATCAAGGAACATACCGTGTATATATGCAGATTATATTTAAGAAAAATGTGTATGCAACTTGACATGTGTAAAAATAGATATGCATTAGAGTTGAATTATGCAATCATTGTTGTTGTCTTATGTGGCTATATTTCAAATAGTTTTAGGTCCACTTATTTTGTTTTAGTCTTAAAATTTTGAAGAATGTGAAATGAATCGAGGGAATACAAAGAGACATCCTTTCAATTTCAAATCCCCGAGTAAAAAAAGGAAATGAGTTATATAAGCATAACTTTTGGATTGTAGAATAGGGAGTTGATTGATTTTGTGAGAGACCTAGTTCATAAATTACCTAGCAAGGAGAGAAAGAGGAAGAGGAGCTAATGTGAAGCAGAATTAAGGGAGAAGAGCAAGAGATAAGAAATTGTAAAGGAGCAGAAACAAAGTACATAACAAAGACAAAGAGATAGAGGTATTCAAAATTAAAGACTAGGGAAGCCAACATATTAAAAATTTAATGTACCAGGGAATTGTCAGGGATTGGTGTCTCCTTTAAGTGGAAATGGTTGCTTACAAAAAGTTGTAGCTTAAAAAATAGAAGATAGGTTGAATCCCCCAGTAGGTGGGTTCCTACAAAAGCTGATGTAAAAAGGGAGTGTGTGCTTGCATTTACATCACAGCAACAAAATTTGTGGCTTTTCACTTTATGGGTTTCCACTTATATCTGGTTTCTACATGTTCTTCTTTTATGTGTTGATTCTTATGTTGTGATTTAATGTTGTTCATATGTTAAACCTGCTATTCATATTATGTATTGTTTCCCATATAATGGTTCAGATAATGATTGAAAAGGAAAGTTAAAATTGAAAATTGATGACCATGAATGCATTATCCTGATTCACCCCCCCTCTCATTATAGTCAAGTTTGCAACAAGTTTTCCTCTACCTCCTCCCTAGAGTGTTATTTAGCCTTGCCTAGAAGTCATCCTTTCAACCCAACCTACTAGAGTTCTTTTTGCCCCAATCTAGATGTTTTGGACTGCCCCAATCCAATTTAGTCTATGTATGCAAATGGTTGATTTTGATGTTACAAAATTTATGGGTGAGTCATATTGCACTAATACATTCTCCATTTATCACATTGTTCCTTTCAAATGGATATGTTTGATCTCATTGGCTAGTTATATTCCTTCTGGATCTTTTATTGTGCATATTCATAACCACTTACATTTCCCCATGGGTGTATATAAAAGAATATGATATTTGTGGTTTGATATGCAATAATCATAATAGATCCTATAGGTTTGATTTCATCCATTAGTTCCCTTATTAGTCTTACGGAGATGGAATTCTTATCTAATTTCCAATTTTTCATTTAACCTCTTTTTTATTTTTTTTTCCCCTGGAAAAATCGTAATCTTTCATTATACTTTGAAAAATTACATATTGTAGATGCACCTAAATGCATATGCTATAGTCTGGTCAGCCTGATGGCTCAGCAAAATAGATAACAGATATATCAGCATAGATAACCAGTTCATCATGCAGGATGATCATTTAGTTCTGTTTGGATTATATACATATTGCCACGCAGGGCCGGTTATATACTTTCCGTCAAAATGTATTCAAAAAACCTATACAGTTTATATCATATATTCAGATCATGGGTTGTCCGCCCTATGGTATTGAGGGTCTATATAAGGCCGATGATAATATTGAAAAGCATTTGACCCTCTTTGCTCCTGGATCATCCACTCTCCTCGGGGTAGTGTCGTGGCCGCCTTGGATAGTTCGTCGGCACTGCTGTTGTGTTCCCTGTAAATATGAGTACAAGTAATATCATTAAAATGTACCTTCATGATATTTATTTCATCCAGTATATTGCTGAGTGTGTGTGTGTGACATTCAATTGTAGCATTAAACCAGTCTATGATGATCTTTGAGTCGTTGAATATATGTATGTTCATGCAATTGTGGCCCAATGAGAAATGCATGAGGTGACGAAGAGTAATGAGTTCAGCATAATTGTTTGATCCAGTCCCCAATCCCAATTTGACTTTATAATAGTGTTGTTCGTTTATGTAGAGGATAAATCCTCCCCCACATCCCTGCTGTTGGGCTGCACCGTCAAAGTACGCCCATGGGGTATTCTTATCTATGAGAGGCGGGTCACGGGGCCTTCTGGCACGAGGTTGAGGTGGTTCCGGCATTTCATTGTAGACAGTTATAATGCGAGCATATATGTGCGGCCAGTTTGCGTTTTTTCCATCAAAAATGATACGATTCCACGTCAACCATAGTTTCCGGCTTATGATAAGAGGTAGACTTTGTATTTTGGAACCCCTGTTCCGTTGATACCAATCTTCCCAGACCCTGTTCAGATTGTCACCCTCCCAGGTGCCTGTGAAGTGGATTACTGATGATATGCTATGCCATATTTCCTTCAGGGCCGTGCACTTCAGAAAGAGATGTATTGTCGATTCAACATCGTTTTTACACAACGAGCACCAGGTAGGCCCGTGAATGGCTCGGTGCATAAGATTCTCCGCGGTGGGGACTTTGTTTTTTAGTATGCACCAGAAAAATAATTTGGCCCGCGGTGGCGCTGTAAGTTTCCAAATGGCCTTCCACCAGAAAGTAATCATGTCAGGAACTTTGTGAGAAATCAACACTTGGTAGCCCCCCTTTGGAGTATAGGTACCACTGTCTGATTGGTTCCAGATAAGTTGATCTGGTCCCTCTTTTATCCTTATGTGAGATTCGAGGAGAGCTGTGATATATTCAGTCCATTCGTGGTGCCAACATTGGGGCAGATTGATGTGCTGTGCGGACTTCCATCCTTGAGCAAGAATGGTGGTATTGCGAGGGTCTGCTATATTTGCAATGACCTTGATGTCTTGGGCATGTATATGCTGTATAAGATTCCTGGTTAAATGATGTCGTCCACCGCTCCCAATCCATGGGTCAATACCAATGCGGGCCGATTGTCCATTATTTATTCTCCAGATCAAATTGTCCCTGATAAGAGGCAGTGAATGTAGTAGTGCCTTCCAGACTGTAGAGATGCCATTTTTGGGCCAATTTGGGAGTCGAATCCATTCCATGATATTCATTGGCCAAATATATTTATGATAAGTAATGCTCGTCCAAAGATTTTGACCCGTGATCAATGTCCACCCCATTTTGGCAGCAAGTGCCTGGGCAAATAGAGGCAGGTCTTTCAGGCCCCAGCCTCCCCATTTCTTTGGCACAACTATCCTGTTCCAGGCCACCCAGGCAAAAATCCTCTTGTCTTGGTTCCCATTCCATAGAAATCTGTTACATATTTGATGTAGCCTGGCCAAGATGTTCCTAGGAATCCAGGAAAGTGCCATCCAATAAACAGGTGTGGCCTCAAGGACAGATTTTACCAGTACCAGCCTGCTAGCTTTTGATAGGTATCTGTGGCTCCAAATTTTTAGCCGTTTCTCCAGTTTTGATATTAGCCAAGTCCAATCTGCAATTTTCTAAGCAACAGGCTTTATCCAGTATCCTAGATATTTTAGACCCCGATCAAGTGGGGTGATTCCATAAGGAAACAGGCGGTGCGCATATTGGGACTCTTGAATGGATGTGCGAGTATATATGATGGAGGATTTTGAGTGATTTGCTAGCATGCCAGTGGCAGATGAGAAGAGGGATAGGATCTTTGAGAAGGTGCGGGAGTCCCTGATACTGCCATCAAGAAAAATGATAACGTCGTCCACAAACAGGAGGTGAGTGAGATAGCAGTCATCTGATATCTTGAGACCACCAAGATCACCCACCCTCTTAGCTGATGCAATCAACCGACTGAGGCCATCCATGACAATCAAAAAAAGTAGTGGTGACAGGGGGAAACCCTGTCTGAGCCCTCTTTCAAAGTGGAAGAAATGCGACGTAGATCCATTGATGAGCACACTAAAGGTTGGGGTGGTGATACAAGCCATGATCCATGTGATGAAGTTGTGGGGGAACCCCAAGTGGATGAGTATCATCTTAATATATAGCCAACTGACACGATCAAAAGCCTTTGCCAGGTCTATCTTTAGGGTGATGGCCTTTAGGTGTTTGGTCCAAATGGAGTGGATGGCTTCCTGGGCTGAGCCAATAGCTTCATGAATCTGGCGGTGCTCAAGGAAAGAAAATTGTTGAGGAGCAATATGTCAAGATAGGATTGGGCGGAGATGATCTTATAGAGGCAGTTGCAAAGTGAGATGGGTCTGTAGTCATCGAAGGAGGATGGGGAGTCCAATTTGGGAATGAGGGCGATAAAAGTCGTGTTGATAGCATTATACATTGTTCCGGTTATCCGACATTCCTCCACGACTCTTAGCAGATCATTGCTGAGTAGCTCGTAGAACACAAGGTAGAATTCTATGGTCCACCCATCCGGTCTTGGGCTTTTATCCTTTTTGAACCATTTCAAGGTGCCCTCTAGCTCCCCAAGAGTCACTGGATCAAATAGTGCCTCTGCTTCATCCCCATTTACAAATCTGGGGAAATGACCAGCAATATTTATAATGTCAGCAAGAGTCGATCCTGGAGGGTTTTTATAGAGATTCCTGAAATGTGTTGATCCCAGGTGTGAGAGTTTGCTAAATGTGTCAGCCACTCCTCCTTCTGGATTCGGCATGCTCCATATAGTGTTGGTGACCTTCCTGCCCTGTGCATAATTGTGAAAAAACCGGGTGTTATCATCCCCTACCTTTAACCATATAGCTCTACTGCGCAGATGAATAGATTCCTCTCTGTCTTTCAATATCTAAGACTTCTGTCTTTCGAGAGCCACCAGGTGGGATTTATCTTCTGCCGTAACAAACCCCAGACCTCTTTCATCCATCAGTGTGCAGAGCTCAGTTTCGATGTTCAGTAGAGCCGTATTTTCCTGCTGAAACTTCTCTTTTGCCCACTTGATGGACAGATGCTTAAGCTGGGCTAGATTGGAGCAAAATCCTTTTGCTAATGTTTCTGATCTGTCAATCGGATTCGCAGCCCAGAAGTCCGAGACCATTCGTATATAAGATGGGTCCTGAAGCCATGTGTGATTAAACTTGAAGGGGGCTTTTGGTTTTTGGAAAGGACCCGATATCTCCAAGTATACCGGGGAGTGATCCGATATGCCACCAGCTCCAACCCATTGTTTATATTGATGCAGTTGTTGTATAAGGGATCCTTTCATGATAAATCTATCCAGTCTGCGAGCTAGGGCCGCCTCACCCACCCTTCTATTCCGCCAAGTGGGGAGAGGTTTGTTCATGGGGACATCGATCAGGTTGTGCCTTTCCATTAGATCGGTCATATAGCCAGTGATCGAGTCGACCTGTGCCATGGATCCCCAGGATTCACCATAGCCCAGAGAGAAATTGAGATCTCCTCCAATGATGATATTCTCCTGTGAAACAATAGAAATTCCAAGTAGATGTTGCCAGAACTGTTCCCTTTGCTGACAAGGACCATATATGTTAATTACCCGAAGGCTGATCCCCAGTTCAGTTGTATAAAGATCAATACCCATATACCCTCGGCCTCCCCAGGATGCATTAACTTTGATGGTTTTTGGATTGTACCCAATAGCGAGACCTCCAGATCGACTAGTAGAGTCTATGGCCAAAAATATCCACCCCGGGCACATATTGTTTAATGAATCAGAGATGAGATCAGTCGGGCCAAGAGTCTCTTGTAGCAGAATGATGTCAATAGGAATAATCTCAAAAAGCCTTCGCAAGGCTAGTTTCTTTGAGGCACTAGCCAAGCCTCTGCAATTGAAGGTGAGGCACTTCATGGGGGCACGCTGACAGGGGTGTTCACTGCTCTAAGAACCCCATCTAGAGTAGATTGACGACCAGAGGCTACTTCAGCTCCAGCCCGTCGGATAGCCTTTGAAAGGTCAGATTTTCGCCCACGGGATGTCAAGGAGGAAGATCCAGGTATGGTAAGACCCAACCCAGAGTATTGCAGAGGGGGATCCCGGGTGGAGATGCGAGGGCGAAGGTTATAGCTATGGGCCTTTGATTCCCGAGGTGAGGAGGGAGGAGAAGGGTGCGAAGGAAGAGAGGGCAAGGAAGGAGCAGGTGGTGCCATAACAGGAGAGGATGGCAATGTGCAATGTGCAGCAGATATAGATGGTACATGCAAGGAGGAGCAGAGAGAATAACAAGAGTAGGGAGAGGATAGAGATGTACCCGAAGCTTTTGCGGCTTCTGCTGCTGCCCGTGATCTGGTGACTGGTGGTGAGGGCGAACAGTGAGTCACAGCCGCTGCCAGTTGAGTCGAGGGCGCCGGACCAGGTGCAGGAGTGCGTTGATTTGTCTGTGCCGCAGTCTTGGAGGGGATAGTAGGTGCAATGGGGGAGTCCTCAGTCTTCTTGTTAAGGGGGTAGTCCTTAAATAGGTGCCCAACCTTGTGACATCAACAGCATCGAAATGGCACCCCCTCGTAGTCCAAGATCTGAATCCTGGTGTAGTTTCCCCAATGAAGTGTAATTTTCTCCTCCAGCCCCTCGCGGGTATCCAAATGTACAAGTATGCTAGCGAGGGTTCTATTCCTTGATTCCACGAAGGTTTTATCATGATCAAGATAAGTCCCCAGGGCATTTCCTATCCAAATGAAGACCTCTTCACACCAGTACTGAAGAGGGAGACTGGGCAGGCGTACCCATATTGGGCCAACCCCAATTTTTTCTCTCTCGGGGTCGAAGAGAGGACTCCATCTCTTTAGCAGGACCGGTGCCATCTCTATGTGCCAGTATCTGCCAAGCACCAAGTCAGTGTAGGCCTCCTTTGCAAAGTGTAGAGCAAACCAGCCTCTGGGTAGCACTTGTACCTCAGGTAGTTCATGGAGTACCCCACCCCAAATTTCCTTGACCCATTGCGTAAGTCGAGCAGTCGAATATGCCCTTCCACGAACATGGCCAACCAGAATAGTGCGAGCCATGGATGCTGCTTCCCCTATGGCAGAGGTTTCCCCAAATCGGATCGAGATGTCCCTTGAGGTAGATTTAACGCACTTCGTTTTCCTTTTGCGCGAGCGGGGTGCAGATGGGTGGTCTGCAAGCGGATCCGGTGTGCCGGCCGGGGGGGTAGCTCGAACCCTAACCGCCGGAGTCTCAAAACATCCAGATGGCGAGTGTAGAGGAACCGCAGGATTTGGGGCCACCGGAGGAAAGGGGTTTGCAGTAGGCTCCGCGAGGAGGGAGGTGACGGGCGGATGGGGGTCGAAAGGGGGCGACGGAGGCGCGATAGTAGCTAGGATGTGTAGGGTGCCGGGTGACAGAGGGGGTGAATCCAGAGCCGATGGAGACTGAGAGAGCCTAGCAGGGAGTGATGCCGATTGGGGATCCGGTAAGGTAACCACCGGGAGAGTGTGAGGGATTAGATCACACTGATAGCTAGGGCCGGCTTCTGAAAAACCAAAATTAGGGCCACCAAATATGATGCAGTCGGGATGGGGATCTTCGGTGTAGTCAACCTCCTCCAAATCCATTGTATCGCCCAAAATACCTGTAGAGGAAGACATCGAAAACGATAGATGGCCGGTAAAAACGGGCAAGGAAACGTTCTTAACCTCTTTTTTATTATCCCCAAGTTTTTTTATTTTAGTGCAAACAACTTGGATATGGAGTCCTACCCTATCCTTTACGATTCGTGTTACTTAGCGATGTATGTCAAAGCCTTTCATATACCCTTTTCAGACCTTATATTTGAAATTTTCAGGAAACATAATATATCTTCATTTTTCTTGAAAGTTAAGGTATGTCATTATAGTTATTTTTATTTTTTCTCGGAACTAAAAGTAGGCATAGTTCAAGTGCTCCAAATCCAAAAAAAAAATTGTTTTTCCACAAACATTGTAATAGGTTGTTAAATTTTCATCTTCATGAATTACATTAAGGTAGAATTTGAATTATGGTTTTGTTTGTTTTGTTTTGTTTTGTTTGTTTGTTTTTTTATTTTTTTTCCATTTGCATGTCCATATTTTTCTCTCAAAATCACTCTTAATGATATTCAAATAAGATACAAAATCAACATATGTTAGAAAAATACCTTTCGCATATGAAAGGTGCCTTTGAAAAGGTGTTGACAAGGAATTTAACTTCATCAAGTCACTATTGTCATCTAATTTAATTAGATTCTCTTCAAAATTAAGTTTTTATTTTGTTCATCAAGTTATCATTTTTCATAAAGCATATCATTTTTTAAAAAAAATTGGGGTATGCTTTGATATATATATATATATATATATATATATATATATATATATAGATATATATATATATATATATATATATATAGATATAGATATATATATATATATAAGCTTTGGTAGGACCCTCTTATTTTCTAGTTTTTACATGTCCGTTATTCACCCCATTTCCAGGGAGGGTAGCACAAGAATCAAACCCAAGATCTCCGGTTCGGTGAGACTTCATTCCACGGCCATTGCCACTTGAGCTACCCCTTGCGAACGGGTATGCTTTGATATTGACTTGGAATTACTTATTACATTTATATTTTAAAGTTGTATTGTTTTAATTTGGACAAAAACTTTCTACCTCACCTTTTATTCTCTATTCTTGCACTACCCTCCTTAACAGTGGAAATCCTTAGATCTGCATAACTTCATTTCCATGTAATGGCTTTTAGGCATATGGGAATCCATAGTACCTTTGTAAACTTAATAGCCAATGTTTTACCTTCATCTATTTTTACAAATCATCCCTCTTATACAATATTTTTGTGATTAAACATATTAATATTAAATTACAAATTAGTTATCTATATATATATATATATATATATATATATATATATATATATTCATTCCTCCTTTACTATATGGTCTCATGTAAAGTCAATTATTATTTTGCAATTGTTTTCCTCCTATAAATCCCTATGAAATAAATGACTAGATGATCCAGATTGGACCATTATATTTTTTTCATCCATCACGATGATTTAAGAGTGGAAAAAGTGGAGGAATTAGCTCAGGGGACCATTTTTATTTGTGGCACCTAGTTTAACAAATTGGGTTTTGAAACCTTTTGGGAGCATTTAAGGCATCATCAAAAGGCATTTTTTGGGAGTTAAAACTTTTCTTATTTTTCATTGCACATTTTTTTCTATTCTACATGTAGAGACCTTTCCAATAGTGCAATAATAACCTCAATCCGAGTCTGCATGCAAACGTTACGCCACTTAGAAGTTGACCTACCTGTTTTGACCATAACAATTCAAGAGGATGCCACATCGTCCCCTATTACTCAAGGAAATGCTATTTTTCTTATGGATATATTGTTATTTGCTTTAGATAATTACATTTCATTGTATACACATTGAATTTACCCACAACATCATAACATTATTCAACAACATATGAAATTGTATAGAATGAACAATATCATCATCAATGTAACATAACATAAAGGAACAATAGAAGACAATAATTCACACATAGAGGCACAAGTATTGGTTGAGACCAAGAAAAAACACCACAAGGGGGAAAACCCTTTTAAATTCTTCTTCTTATAAGATTGTCATTGAATGTTTTAGCAAAGAGAGAGTACAATGATCCATATCTTCAACCACAAAACTATCCAACAAAATTAAATAAATAGCATCCAAGAGATGAATCCAACAATGATAATAATAAAAATCCTTATTCAGAAGCATGCGGTCAACTGTCATTAGTTGTCAGAATCTGTAGTCAATTGTTGTCAACTATCAAAACCAAACCCTAGGTTCCAACCACACATAGAGAGATGTGCGTGCGACTGAAACCCTCCAACCACACTCACAAGCTTTCATGCTTGTGGTTGTGTCGTGGTGAAATCACAACATCCCCATTTTTAACTTATTATTTCATAATAATAATGGGGACCATTTTCATAAATTTTGGCTAGATCGCTCTTTAATGTTTTCTTTTAGTTAAGTGTTCGACAATTTCGTGAGATTTTTATTTTCTCTGGATTTCTATTATGATTGCTTCATTTTGTTCGATTTTTCGCTAACTTTCCATTGGTTCTCATTTCCTCTCATTTGGATGTATGATTTGCAAATGATCCTTATTCAAAGTTTGATGATTTTTATCGCCTAGGCTAAAAAATGTACAAAATGTATATTATTTTAATCTTTGTAAATTAATTAGTTATTAATTGTAACTATTGATTTTTATTAATTTTAAATTTTATTACTTAATTCATTTTTACTAATAGTCTTACAGAACCATCATAGTCGAGATTGTAAAACAATTAAAATTATATATATTAAATTTCGAAAATTAATATAAATTTCAATTCTTAAAACTTCTAAAATCTTGAAACTCAAATAATTGTAATTTTTATTCAATCCCAAAACTTATTATCAAATAATTGCAATTCTTTTTTAAGAGGGAGAATCCCACCCCACCCTCTTCTCATTTCGGAACTTTCATTTTTATAATTCCTATTTTATTTTAATTCACTCCTGAAATCTCCTTTTTTATAATTCCTATTTTATTTTAATTCACTCCTGAAATCTCCTTACTTCTGATATCCCAAAACCTCCTTATATCTCCCTCTTCCTTATCTCTCCTACTAATTTCAAAACTTATCTATTTCATAAGTCCATTTTTACTAATCTTTTGAAATCCGTAACTTCAATACCTCACTCTGAAACCTACTCCTCACACCTCGGGATCTCATAACATTTAAATTTGATAGCATCTATTTATTAATACCTATGAAGTATGTCTTCCGAAATCCCTTTTCTCATTCCACCTTATGCCTCCCCTACTCCATACCGTATGCCTCCAATTTAACATACATAATAAAGCCTTGCTCGCATGTTTAATCTAGGGACTCTTAAAGAGCTCCCAAAAGCCACTATGGAATTTGTAATAATGTTATTTTTAATTAGTACTTTAATTTAATATTTTAAAATTAAATATTAACTAGTTTTGGTAATATATTTAAATTATATAATGTGATTAATTTGTATTAATATAATAATTTTAATTATTTAATAATTATTAGTTGTACAATTAATTAAGATTAGGATTTTTAATTAAGATTTTCTAATTTTATATGGGCATTTTTTTTTTTTAGAATTTTGATAATTTTAACATTTCATTGTTGGAGAGGCATATATCAAGATTTATTTGGTCAAATGAGGCTCACAATAGCTCGTTGGAAAAATAAGACTTGGGGGAATAATATAAGAATGATAAATTTAGAAAATTCAATCATTCAATAACCCAAAAATTCAGCGGAAGACAACGTGATGAATTTGCAGCAATAATTAGTTTCTCCAAATTTTTGGGAAACTATTGTCACTAATTCATCTTCCAACATTACTCAAAAGCTAATCATATCCATTAGAAGCAATCACATCCTGGAATTTGTTTGGATTTCATTTATTTTAATTTAGCAATTTCATGAGAGTTGTTTTTTTCTAGATTTTCTAATTTTGATTTTATTGTGCAATTTAATTTATTTTTGGTTTTGATTGGTCTGTAGTAGGAGATCAGTTGGAGAAGTTCAGATCTGAGACATTTTGGAGTAATGGAAAGAGACCAACAAAGAGAAAATTGGGGAATTTGCAACTCTAATTTAGGATTTGAAAAACTATTCTCAACAGTTCTCTATTTTGGAGATTTCTTGTAATTATTAAATATCAGTTTAGAGAATGAACATGGGGTTCCTCTTTTCTGCAAGTAGAGGATCTGAAAGCACTATTGTAATAGGATATTATAGTTGTAGGTGAGAGGAAAATTTCAGATATGAGGTTTGGAGAAAACTCTATTGATGGTGACAAGATTCTGGGGTGAACCAAAATCCCAATTCCCCAATAAAATTGTCCTTGAGGCCTTCAGAAACTTCCCATCGTTCTTCATCCACACACGAACTTTCTTCCCAAGGTTCTTTGCTACTGTTGCTGGAACTGCATGTTCAGCTTGTTCTCGGTCCACACATGCTCCCACTGCACATTCTTGCTCTGATGCATATGAATGCTCAACACAACGAACATGAGCTTCATGCTTTCCCAATATATCCTCCTTCCTGGTGCTGAAATCATACCTTCTCGCAGTGTTGTTAGCACTTCCACTGAAACCCTATGCGTCGTCGTGAAAACAAAAATTTAAAACCGGACCTCAATGTATGAATTGACCCTTTAACGAATTCGCACTTGCATCATATAATCACACCTTTCTATCCCATGAGGAGATGAGCAAATGGTCATTGTGATTTGAAACTCTCAAGTTAGAAACGTTGTCAGTGGGAGGATTCGCGAGCTCCTGTCCCGAGCTGACACTAATGGGAGACGTTGCTGCCATGATTTCATCCCCCTTTCCTCCTGAGGTTAAATCAACGGTTCTTCTCCACGAACTTACTCAGCAGCCGTTCCTTTCTTGAACTGAGTTCACGCACTTTGAATGTTGGACTAAGAATAACACACTGGTGAGCACATCCTCGACACACACACTCGCTTGCATTCATAGTCTGCCTCATTGAAAAAACAAAATAAAAAATGCTACTCTCTTGCCCACTCTTCGCATTGGGCCAAGCATTATAGTTACAGGTCCAATCTACAACCCTTTCAACCCTCTCGTCTTTATAAGGAACATTCTCCAGTCTGCAGAATTTCCTTCAGGTGCCATGCGATTTCTTGCTCGGAAACCATCTTGGTTTTAGTGTTTTATTAGGCTGTCAAAACCACTGGAAATGAATTCTTCTCTTTTAGTGCCTCTATGAGTGAATCATGTGGCTCCCATCGATCATGGATCTAGAAAATAAAACAAAAATGTTGGCAAACAATTCAGGAAATAACATACACAGACACAAGTTCACATAAAACACATTTTTATTATGTACAAAATCAGATTACAATTTTGAGGCATCTCAGCCTTAATCAAGATTTCTCTAGCAACTACATTTTTCCCTCTCTCACACACATAGGGTTTTCTCCTCTCCTTTCTTGATTCATTCATGAATCCTTAAGTTCTTTATACATACATTCAGTTTTAATTGATTTTTTTAACTAAAATTAGTTCCTTAAACAGAATTCGGTTATGGTTGGCCTGGTTGTGCATGTGGTCGTCCATGTGTTTCTTTCTCTAATTTTTTTTTTCATTAAGGGTTTGGATGCCCTTGCATCAGACTCTCGAGGTACAAAATTTATGACCTCCTGGTCATATACATTTTCTTAGCAAATCTACCAACTATTTCACTTCGTCAGTGGAACTGCTTTCATGGTCTTCTATGAGCTGCAATCAAACCTATGCAATAACAATTCCTCCCTACTACCAGATGCCCTACCAAGATTATCTCCTAAGCTTAGTCCTCTCAGCATCGCTGTGGTTCTCTCCTCTCTAACCAATTGAGCACTCTTGCTCTAGGTTTGCTGCAATCTTCTCACCTTCACAAAATAAATTTAAAAAAATTGCAAGCTTACAAATCTTCAACAAATTGTACCTCTTCTTTCTTTGCATCCAAACACTCCTTTCCACAGGAAATCTTTTCTCGCTCTGATACCACTTGATGGTGACAAGATTCTGGGGTGAACCAAAATCCCAATTCCCCAACAAAATTGTCCTTAAGGCCTTCAGAAACTTCCCATCGTTCTTCATCCACACACAAACTTTCTTCCCAAGGTTCTTTGTTGCTGTTGCTGGAACTACTTGTTCAGCTCATTCTCGGTCCACACACGCTCCCACTGCGCATTCTTGCTCTGATGCATATGAATACTCAACACAATGAACAGGAGCTTCATGCCTTCCTAATATATCCTCCTTCCAGGTGCTGAAATCATACCTTCTCACAGTGTTGTCAGCACTTCCACTGAAACCCGATGCGTCGTCAGAAAAAAACAATCTAAAACCGAACCTCCGTGTATGAATTGACCCTTTAATGAATTCACGCTTGCATCATAAATTGCACCTTTATGTCTCATGAAGAGACGAGCAAATGGTCACTGTGATTGGAAAATCTCAAATTAGAAACGCCTTCAGTAGGAGGATTCGCGAGCTCCCATCCCAAGCCGGCACCAACGGGAGACGTTACCGCCATGATTTCATCCCCCTTTCCTCCTGAGGTTAAATTGGTGGTTCTTCTCCATGAACTTACTCAGCAGTCGTTCCTTTCTTGAACCGAGTTTGCGCACTTTGAATGTTGGACTAAGAATAGCACACTGGCGAGCACATCCTCGACACACACACTCGCTCGCATTCATAGTCCGCCTCATCAAAAAAACAAAATAAAAAATGCTACTCCCTTGCCCACTCTTCGCATTGGGCCGAGCATTATAGTTACGGGTCCAATCTACAACCCTTTCAACCCTTTCGTTTTTATAAGGAACATTTTGCAGTCTGCAGAATTTCTTCAGGCGCCCTACGATTTCTTGCTCAGAAACCATCTTGGTTTTAGTGTTTTATCAGGCTGTCAAAACCATTGGAAATGAATTCTTCTCTTTTAGTGCCTCTGTGAGTGAATCATGTGGCTCCCATCGATCATGGCTCCAGAAAATAAAACAAAAACACTGGCAAACAATTCAGGCAAAACCATACACAGACACAAGATCACATAAAACACATTTTTATTATGTACAAACTCATATTACAATTTTAAGGCATCTCAGCCTTAATCAAGATTTCTCCAGCAACTACATTTTGCCCTCTCTCACACGCACAGGGTTTTCTCCTCTCCTTTCTTGATTCATTCATGAATCCTTAAGTTCTTTATACATACATTCAGTTTTAACTGATTTTTTTAACTAAAATTAGTTCGTTGAACAGAATTCGGTTATGGTTGACCTGGTTGTCCATGTGGTAGTCCATGTGTTTCTTTCTCTAATTTTTTTTTTTCATTAAGGGTTCGGATGCCCCTGCATCATCTATGGTTTTTCTTGATGTGCATTTGCACTATTGTAATGTACTGCGAGTTGAATTATGGAGAGACAATATTTTTATTTTTGAAACATAAGGTTGTTTTGCACTACTATTATCAATTTATCCAAGGATCTGAAGCTACTCAAGGACTGCAAATTCTTGTAATGATATGTTGGTATGATTTTAATTAATTTCCATTTCATGTGCACTATTATCTAGTATGTAAATTAATCATTTTGTTATTAGAATTTCTGCAATTGATTTTAATTCTTGTTCTAAATAGTGTATTGCATTCTGATATTGAGCACTATTATCATATTGATTTTTTATGTTATTGAAGTTCTGTAGGAGATCTATGAGGAATATAACAAAATTAGAATTGATATGAATGCGTTGAAATAAGAATGTACTAAAAAGTAACTATTTATTGTTTAAATACATTCTCATTTTGTTTTCTCTTTCATTAATTGAAAGAACAAAATTTTTAATTGATGAAAATTATTTAATGAATTCAGTAATATAAACAATCCTCTTCCCTTGATTATTTAGTCCATCTGTTCTTGAATTGAGAGAAGGTTATCATTTTTCCCAATTCAAGATAGGATTAGTTTTACTTGCATCTTAGAGTAAACTTGAATTTAGATTAAATTTTGCATTTCTAGAAGTCCCCTTACATAGGGGCAGACTTTAGTTGTGGCTTAGATGAACTGTAGATTCAGCTTAAGGATCACTTTTTTGCAAGAGCTCTGCAAGTGGGAAGATCTAATTTCTCTCGTTCTATTGGAAAATAATAAACATACTATAAGTCAGCATAGAAATAGAGAGCGTAATTGGACCCAATTGAACCAATCAAAACCACTAAATCAAATAGATAAGAGCTTAATTAGGGCTCTGATCGGATGGTCTCCCTTACATGTTGATGAGATCATTTTTGACCATCAACATTTTTTTGCTAGAAGAATGACCTGATGACTTTTTGGCTTTTGGAATTTTTGTATTTTAAAGTTTTATTTAATCACAATGGCTCCTCCCAAATTTCCCATTTGGAGTTGTATCTCTGGACGTGCATCCGCCATACTCCACCGGAAATAGTAAGACACTTGTAAAAGGTAATATTTAAAGGTAAGAGTTATATTTTTGCATTTGATCATGCCTTATAGTTTATTCAAAATTTTGCAAATTCTACTTTTCATGATATTGATGAAGGTATTTTATGCAGAATTTTTACTCTTACATTCTCGGGAAAAGCCAAAAGATGGTGTCAATCTCTTCCAGTTGCCTCTATTCATAGTTGGGATCAAATTATCATAAATTTTCTTTATGAATTTGATGGTTACGATTATGAATAGGTATGTGATGAACTTTAAGGTTTATGAATGTTTGAAAATGAACCTTTCATATATTTTACTGTTAGATTTCGATTAAATTGCTTAAGATGCAAAGGTAAGGATAAACCTTTAGATATTGAGTTGATGGAA
Source organism: Pinus tabuliformis (assembly GCA_031772625.1). NCBI lineage: Eukaryota > Viridiplantae > Streptophyta > Pinopsida > Pinales > Pinaceae > Pinus > Pinus tabuliformis. The sequence continues at coordinate 922,183,871 of CM062805.1, read as the reverse complement.
TGTTTTGAATATGTTTGTTCTCTTCCTTACATTCCTAATCCATATGAGACAATTTCAAGCTTTGATGAATCTTCTTTAGCTTCTATTAACATGATTGAAAATTCTAATATTGAGGTGCATACTAATCATGATGAAGTTGCTTAAGTTATGTATGACAAATTGTTACATTTGGTGTATAGCATTAATGATGATCATGATACTCTCTTGCATGCTAATGAATCCCAATCATAAAGCTTGGAAAATTTTGGTAAAGAAATACAAGAAGATACCAACAACATATTTGAACCAATTGCCTCAAAATCTGAAAATGAACATGAAATGGAATCAAAAAATCAGTTAATAAATCAACAAGCACAAGCATAAATTGAAGATTACGATAATATGCAATCAGAAACATAATTTTTTTAATATGATCATGTTGTTCAAATAAAAAATGCAAGGAAGCCAAACAACAGTCTTCAAGAAATCATAAGTAGCTAAATGAATGATCAAGAATATGAAATTTGTACTGGAGAAAACAAACAAGTTTTTGCAAACAGGGATATTTTCAGGTTCATTTCTTTAAACTCTCATTTCTCTCTTTATCTTAATATTTTTTCTGATAGCAATTTATCTTCATTTTTCATTAATGTTGTTCCATAAAAAAACACTGATATAAACAAATTGCCAATTAGTTTTTGTCAAGATAGAGACAATTATTGATCATTATTCTGACATAGATGAAAATGTGTTCGCTACTTCTTGTTTTGATGCATTGTATGGGAATGAAGAGAATTGTAGTGAATATCGTAAAGTCACTGATGATGATTAATTTGACATTGAGAATGTCGATTTATCTTACTCCCCATTAAATCCTCATGATGAAAGTCAAATCATATTTGAAAATGAAGAAAACTCTAATTCAGAAACTGTTCCAATAAATTCTCATTTTCAAACAATTAATCAGTTTTTTTTATTTCAATATCAAAAAATCCATTCCAATTTATGATTCTTATGATAATCAAGTTCTCACTCATATTCATAGTCCTGAATTTTTCTCTCATCCACAAGTTGATGTCGATGACATTTCTAATTGTATTATTTTGGCTAGTGCTTGTTAGAAGGAATTTGTTTCAAATCAGTCCCAATTGTGTTGTAACATTAATTTTAACAATAGTGTAAATTATGAGTTGATTTCATTATTTTTCCTTTGTTTATTTTATTTGATTTCATATTTTTTTTTTTTGTTTGCATTTTCTAGTTTTTAGATGTTATTTGTTGGCATATTGAGTAATTAAATGACATCTTTTTTGCAATACACATTACTAGAATGTGAAAAATGAATCACAAGAGGTAAATACTAATCATCAAGAAATTTTGATCTTCCAATTCCATTTGACGGTCATATCTTATCACTTTATTGTTCCTTCAAGGGTGCATTTTCAACATGAATCATCTCTTTTAAGTACATTGATCCAATATGTCTAGCCTCTTAATTTAACCAATGATCTTCTAGTAGATTCATCAAGCTTCCATCTGAATTTCATTGATACATTTGAATTTTGTTTCGAAGATTCAGTTCTATCGAAGATCATTATTGACTTGTTTATGTGCATAACACTAATGGTTGTTCAACGTCTCTTTCATTTAACTTCTTCCATTCTCTATCAAATATTCATCCTTATTTTTATGATCCATAGATATTTGGTTCGAGGAAAATCTTCAAGAGAAGGTGATTGTTAATAAACTGCTTTTTATAAATATGTTAGCTATAAGTGTACATACTACATTCAAATTTATCTATGTTGGTTTAATTATAATTGTATTTTTGTTACTGATGTGTGACCTATACATGCATAAATAGAACTGAGAGAATGGCTTCATTGGAAGTATGAATATACTTGATCATATGCTCTCTTAGTCAATCAGAATAGGAGTAGGATTAAATTTGTTAGTTAGTTTGCCTTTATTTTATCTTTCGATTTCATTATTGCATATTTTTAATAAACATGTAATGAGCCTACTATGTTTCCTTGTTATTTACTCCATTATCTAACAAAGAGTGTTCAAAAGTATGATTGCTTAAATTATGCTTATGTTGCACTTGCTTATTCTTCTTGATGAATCTTCATCACATTGTTGAAATTTGCAAAGAAAATTAGGAATGATGAAGTTCTAAAGAATATTTACAATCAAGTGCTCTTGAGAAATTCAATTTTCAATTCACAAGCATTTCTATATGATCATTTTCCCAACTCTTGTCCCTCAATGTTATTATGAAGTAAATACAAATCAATAGTTCATTACTTAATGATTAAATAAGTAGATGTTTTGAAAATATGCAAAATTGAAGATAATACATGGGAGAATGTTAAGATCTATAAAGTTCTCTTACAATTAGACTCTTCCAGGTATGCATAGACATGTTCATCTTCATCTGTTGTTATTTTTCTCTTTTTCATAGTTTACTTCTTAATTTTGTTTTGCATCTTTTTGTAGGTCTTCATTGGCTTGATTTGGAGACTTGATTTTTATTAGCATATTTTATTAGCTTTAGAAATAATCGAGAAACTAGTCTTTTGTAATCTGCAACATGTTCAGGGAAGTATTTTCTTTCTCGTCATAATTTTGTATTCTGTATTGGTGCTTCTCTTCATTTTTCCTTTCTTTGCAAATTTGCGAGATGAGTCAATAATCATATTCTGCATCTCGTTGATGTAGCTGAAATAAAATGCTTGGCTCCTTTTTGCTCAGATTTGTTGTGGGTCTACAACTTCTCACATTTTAAATATTAAATCAAAGAAGACCCATAAGCAAAGGAAATTTGCACAAAAATCTTGCAGCAAGTTATAAAATGATCATATATATGATTTTATCTTTTCCCATTCCAAATCTTACATTTTCCAGGTTGAGTTGAACCTTTGCATTACACTCGTTCATATTTCATCCACTTTAGCCACATTCATTTATTCCAAAATGACTCAAAGCCTCTAACTGATAAATCTTAAAATCCCGATCCTCTATTTTTCATTTTTCTGAGATTATTTCCTTCAAAATTCAGACCTTCTGGCTTATCAGATTCTCAAGTCTGTATTATATCGAACATATTTTAAAATATTACAAAATATGTCTCCCCGAGATCCATGTGGCCTATTTTATTTTCCCTCCTAAATTCCTCGGTCTCAGAATCTCGAAGAGTTATATTAAATTATTATTGTATCCTAGTTTCTGATATTATGTTTCTATCCAATAGTAATCTTGGGTTTCCTTTCTATTGTAACTCTTATTTAAAGCTTTACGATAAATCATTTCTGAAGCCTCCTCTTATCTCAGAACCTTGGGATATCAGATTATGTATTATTGCAGGCCTCTGGTCAATTCTTCCATCACCATTTAGTCTGACCTATCATTATGCTCACATGGATTCCTCTTTGATTATCTCTATATATTTATACTTTGTTCAACTTTGACTTCCATGTTATCATGATGTTTGAGAGCTTGGATGAATTTTTATTCATAATTTCATGAAATTGACAAGCATTTATTTCTATGGATGACTTAGTAACTTTTAAGATATCCATTCCTTGTGGTATAAGCACATAGATCTTATCATTGTGCCTTCATTGGACATATATCCTCACATGTATAGTTAGGCCTCTTTTTACTCTTCATGGAAATCTGCCTGGCTAATGAAAAGTTCATCACTTGTGGCTCACTTACATTTTGGTCTTTATTTTACTATCAGATGCTCATCTCATCATCCCGATCATATTTTAGTGTGCATTCTCATTTTCTTTTCAAGACACCCTTGAGCAGCCATTATGATGGTGCAATCAATTGGTAAGGAAATTCAGAACATGCAAAAGCAATGGATCCTAGTCAATTCATGTTTGAATTCTCTTATGTTTAAATTCAATTTATGTTTTAATTTTTGATATATCGCTCCATATTTAGCATACAAAATTCAAATCCTATCCATATACACATAAGCATTACATAGGTTGGGACTTGGTATATATATATATATATATATATATATATATCTTGGAATTGATATGCAATCTAAAAGAAAAAGAAAAATTGTTGCTACAATTCATAAAGAAGCACATCTTAATTTTCATTTCTGATGGACTTTGTTTACTTCCAATTCATTGAAAATGAATCATTTGTTTTCTTAGATTTACTTCCTGCTTTAGTTTAGATTTAATAAATGATAATTTTGGACCTCTTTTGTCGGAGAAAATCGATATCTTTCAAGGAAAATTTTAATGGAATTCTTCAAATGGTAAGTCTCATGTACCCATTTTCATCCTTTTCCATTTCTTCACATTTTTTGTTTCAAATTTGCTTTTAGTTTTGCTGATATAAACCTCTGATTTGTAGGCCTTTTTCACACCCACACCAATTCAGATTCGACACTCATTCTCCTCATTGTTTTCTTCTGAGTTCTAGAGTAACAATAATGATTTTTTATCAAATCATCTAAAATGGGGAGTCCCTTAACCTTCAATTTGTTTTATAAGAATTTCTTTTATTCGAAAATTGTTAATATGTCCTTATGAAACCAAAAAATTTGCAAAAGGAAGAAACTTCTCATTTATCTCATGATTGTTATTCACCTTATATTTTGAGAGCCTAATTGCTTATAACTATGCAAGATATAATTTTGTAAAATATCAACATAAGACAAACACTTGTGGTTTTCTTATTTCACTGTTTGTTGAGACATTTTTAGAGTAAGTCTCGTTGATGTTTTATTTTAATTTGGGATTTTCTTTAAGTTCTCCTTTCTTCATTTGACATTTTTGGAGTTTGATGAGCTCTTCTTTCACTTTAGTTTGGATTTATTTTTCCTTTTCGCTATTGGTTATGGTTTTGATTTTGGTGATTCCGCCGAGATTTATTTGGAAGGAATTTTTCTCACCCAAAATTGATTGACATACATGAGAAATTTGTACTTTGTCTATTTCAATGGGTTTCATTTACCTTCAAGGGACATCTTTATGGAATCCTAAAGCCCTCTTGCTTTAAATATTTTCCATTGAGGAACATGCATCCTTTTTAAGTGATATAGTTCATCCTTTCAAAGAAAGAATTGACCTTGAGTTTAACTCAATGGATCCTTCCCATCCCTCCACCTTATAAAAGCCTATGTGTTGATAGTTGCGGGGAAGGATATTGATTCAACATTATGGAAGTATTATATCCATTATCATAAGTCTCTTTTACCATCCCACCTCTTTCACTCAGGTACATCATAAACATAGCTCACAAATGTGCTTATCAAAAGGGTGATTAAAAGGGGAAGTATGTGAAATACAAGAAAACCCTTTGAGGCTATAGATGCTCGCTGGCAGCGGGGCCATGCTTGTATGGAATAAAGGAAAAATTCGTTGAGGTACTGACTAGACATGCTAGCATTGAAGAAATGTTAGAGACCATTCATATCAATAGATATATGCTTTATAAAAAAAATCCTATCTGTAACTTTTTTTTATTTTTCATATGAGGTAATCTTAAATATTAAGATATTTCCCAAAATTCGAATTCATGATTTTAGACTTAGTCTGCTTTGAGTACTTATCTTTCTGAATTTAGATTGTTTGAACTATTAAAATGGGACACATGCGAAATGTTTTACTGTTTGATGACTTAATAAAATTCCTCGCTTTTAACCTTTGGGTAAAATGAAGTTCATCATATTTTAACCAGAGATAACTGGTTCTTTCCCGTGTGTCGTCATTATTATGGTGAAATCACAACACCCCTATTTTTAACTTATTATTTCATAATAATAATGGGGAACCTTTTCGTAAATTTTGGCTAAATCACTCTTTAATGTTTCATTTTAGTTAAGTGTCTAACAATTTTGAGAGATATTCATTTTCTTTGGATTTCTATTATGATTGCTTCATTGCATTTGATTTTTCGCTATCTTTCCATTGATTCTCGTTCATCTCATTTGGATGTACGATTTGCAAATGGTGCTTATTCGAAGTTTAATGATTTTACTATTTGAACTAAAAAATATACAAAATGTGTATTATTTTAATATTTGTAAATTAATCAGTTATTAATTGTAAATATTGGTTTTGATTCATTTTTAACATTTAATTAATTTTTACCAACGGTCCTACAAAATCGTAGCAATTGAAATTTTAATAGTAAAATTATGTGTTATTGGATTTCGGAAATTAATATAAATTTCAATTCTTAAAACTTACAAAATCTCTTTTTTTGCTGAAGCAAGAGTTGGACCTTCTATTTCATTAAATCGAAGTATAAATTACATAAAATACATCAGTCCACTAGGAACTGTAGACTAAGGAAAAAACCAATCTCTAACTGCCATCGAGCCAAAGGAAAAAGCCCCGACCCCTACACACAACACCTCTAGACCCTTTCATAAAAAATAAAAAATAAAACAAAAAACAAAAAACAAAACAAATCTGAGACTGAATGATCAACCCACCGAAAGTTGGCTAACGAGAATAAATTATCGGACCTAAAGAGGAAAAAAGTACCAATCTATAAGGATTTCGGGTCTGAATGACTCACGAACCCTCGAACCTATAGAATGTACTATAATCAACGATTCCTGCCAAGAACATTTTACCATCCACCAAGAATAAATTGCACCCATGATGCCCGCCTACATCCATACTTGCATCTTTAATCTCGACCGTCAGATCTCCTCGCCCGATCCAACGACAGTGGAGGATTTCGCAGTGCATAGAAGCATGGCACTTACCCATATGGACCCACCAACAAGCACGATCATTCTTGACCGTAGATCCGCCTTTCTTAATCCGACGGTTGAGGATCATATCGCACGGGTCTACATCACCGAACAATAGTGCACAGCCACGTGTTGTCTGGAATCGCTCCCAAATCAGAAAAACCACTTCCTGCTTGCAAGGCGTGCGATCACCGAAAAACCACCCCAAACGCGGTATAGCGTGCACAGACGGAAAACCAGGGGTTTTGAGGCTGCCGATAGATCCCAGATTCCGGCCTCTCGCAGCATCCCCTCTACGCCTGTACCTGATCCAATGTAAGATGTTGCTTCTGCCATCCAGCTGCCCATCCAAAAAATAGAGTCTCCCGAGCTGCTTCCCCCTGGAGCCTCTGTGAATGTACTTACCAGTGTTGCGAAGGCCGAAAATGGCCTGCATCCCACTAAAGACCAGATAGTGAATAAAATAGCTAATCATAAAGAAACTAATTCATCTAGACCTCGCCTCCATGGCTCTATTCCGAAACACCATACAGTCTTCATCCGCCTGGTCGTGACAATTCACCTTTAATCTGTTTTGAGGCAACTTTTGCCAACCCATTGCCGCCCTGTTTTCTGTACATATCACTCCTTGATTGGCCAGAATATCTGCCAATTTATTGGCAGTTCTGTGCACATGGTTAAAACTTACTGTTCAAAGGCCTTGGAGGTGAAGCTGAATCCATTGAAAGACCTGGATCAACCTCCAGTTTTTTGAAATTTTTCCGGCATCGTACCCCAGCTGATTCTCTTGACTGAGTTAATGATTAACTCAGAATCAGCTTCAACAATCACATTTTGGCAGTTATCCTGCTCTAGGAAATCTAAACATTGCTCCATAGCCATTAATTCCACCATATTGTTAGTGGCTCTTCCTAAATGGCAATGGAAGATGAAAATAATACTTCCATTTACATCCCTTAACACCCCTCCATAACCAGCAGTGCCCGGGTTTCCTTTTGAAGCCCCATCAATATTGTATTTCAAAAAACCTTTAGGGGGAGGATGCCAGAAATCCTGCTCAGAATCCATTGCTATTACCCTCCTATCCAGGCCTTGATGAATAAGTCCCTGCAAACCCAGCTGACTGAGAATCCTCAATTCAGCTTCTGAAGGTGGGTTCTTAGGGGGATTTCACACTATAGTGCCAATCATCTCCTTAAGCTATTTTAAGATCTGCTCATAAAGGCGATAGGATGGCTTCTTTTCATTTTTGAAGATTCTATTGTTCCTTTCTTTCTAGACATTCCATATAATGAAGCTTGGCGTAAGAGCCCAAGCTGAGTCAAGAAATTCATAATCTGAAAAGTTTCTTCTCTAGTTGTTTAGGGTATTGATAATACTCCCTTTGTCCCTATCAGTCTATTGGAAAATGGTGGCAAAAGTATCCCACAACCTAGAGGTGAAAATGCAATTGTTGAGAAGGTGCTCCATTGTTTCCTCTTGGGCTTCATAGAGCTGGCATCTGGAAGGCCCCAGAACACCCCTCTTCCGAATGTTATCCCAGGTCAAAATTTTCTTATGCTGAACTAGCCACATGAAGAGTTTAATCTTCATCCAACCTTGATGCCTCCATAGTTTCTACCAAATCCTATCCGGAACATGGGAATCCAGATCAAGGAGTATGTGTTTTGCCTCCTTAAGATTAAAGTTACCTTCATTATTGTAGCCCCATCTCAGTTGGTCATGCCCCCCAGACACTAAAATCTTCCTTTGCTCTAACTTTTTCATAAGTGCCTCTGCTTTAGCTTTCAAGGGGCTGTCATCTCTGTAATTCAAGTTCCTCCAGGTTCTCCATTTTCCTATACCGTCAGTTTGGTCCCAAAAATATTTTACCTTGGATAACCCTTTGTTATTTGTATCTTTCTTGAGGTCCATTAGGTCCTCTGTTAACAGTATAGGTTCTTGTTGCCATTTATCCTCCCAAAATAGAGCTAAATCTCCATCTCTGATTTCCCAGAAGCTGTTTTTTTGTACTAAGCCCCTGTTCTCCCAGGCCTTATTCCAGATGTGTGAGCCCTTTATATTTCCAGACATCCTTATATGATCATAACTTTTCCAAGAACTGGCATATTTTTCTTTCCAAATAATAGCCCACTGAGCCTTTGGGTCTTTTACCCAACACCACCATAATTTTTCCCCTAGAACCTTGCTTAGAATCTCGGATCATCCAATCCAAGACCCCCATGGTTTTTAGGTTTGCAGATTTTCTCCTAGGCTACTAAGGCCCATTTCTTTCTTTCTTCCCCCTTGCCCCAAAGAAAGTCTCTTTGGATGGTTCTGAATTGTTGCAAGACTCCTTTTGGTGTTGGGAGAGCTGATAGCATGAAGACTGGGATTGATTGAAGAATAGCCTTTGTAAGCACCAACCTACCATCCAAGTTTAAAGATCTAATAGTCCATTTCCTGATTTTATCTTGCAACTTATTAATCACTGGCTCCCAAATGCTTTTGAGTAAAGGTTTAGCAGTTAGAGGAACTCCCAAATATTTTGAAGGGAGGACATCCCTTTGAAAGCCCAGAATTTTGGAGATATTCCTCTGAATAGCAATATTGGTATTAAAGAAAAAAATCTTAGATTTGGAGAGGTTAACATCCATACCTGTAGCCATGGAAAAATCATTCAGGATTTGTTTATACGCAAGAGCTTCCTTGACTGTGGGGATTCCCTGCAGCATGGTATCATCAACAAATTGTTGATGAGTCAAGGCCTGTCCATTCTCAGAAAGTTGGAGACCCTTAATCTTACTAACTTCCTTTGCATGCTTGATAGACCGACCAAGTCCTTCCATCATGAGGATGAAAAGAAAGGGTGAGAGCGGGTCTCCCTACCTGAGACCTCTTGAAGGAATAAAAGTCTCGGAGGGAGAGCCATTAACCAATATTGAAAAGCTGGAAGAGGTCACCAGGGCCATGACCCACCTAACCCAATTATGGTCAAACCCAAAAGCAATAAGAACTTTCCTGATATAGGTCCAATTCAACTTATCATAAGCTTTGGCAAGTTCCAATTGCATGATCATTCCAGCCTTCCTATTGCTAGTTAATGAGTGCACCACCTCATGCGCTTGAATGATGTTATCTAGAATTTGTCTGCCTTCCACATAACCAGATTGTTCTACAGAGACTAGTGTAGGAAGAAGAGGCTTGAGTCTATTGGCCACAACCTTGGATATTATCTTGTAAACCACATTGCACAAAGCTATGGGTCTAAACCTATCTGGAGTTTGAGCATTGTCCTGTTTAGGTATCAGGGATATAAAGGAGGTATTGAGCACCTTCAAAATAGTTCTATTCATTCTGGAATCTTCCACTACATTCAGAATATCATGTTTAACAATATTCCAGCAAGCTTTAAAGAAATCCACATTGAAACCATCAGGGCCAGGCGCTTTGCCATTCTGCATTTCTTTGAGGACCTCACTAACCTCCTCTTTAGTCACTAGCCTATTAAGGTTGAAATTATCCTCTCTAGACACTAGCCTAGGTATATGTCTTGTTAAGTCCCTGATGGAGTGCTCTCTATCTAAAATGGTTTCCTCTACTATACCTTGAAAATGCTAGACTAACACAACTTTTATATCTTCATGGGTATCAAGAAGATTCTCTCCCTTGTCCTTGATTAAAGAGATCCTATTGTAAGCTCTGTTCGCCATGGTGGATCTATGGAAAAATCTAGTGTTTCGCTCTCCTTCTTTAAGCCATTGAACTCTAGATTTTTGTTTCCAAAATATTTCCTCTTGTTTACATAAATTTTCCCAGTCTTGTTGATGTTTGGTAACTTGATCACTTTTGACTTTATCATAGCCATCCGTGATAAGGGCTTGGTTGAGTTCTTGCATTTTATCTTCAATAGGTTTTTTGCTTCAAAAATATTGCCAAATTCATTCTTGTTCCATTCTTTGAGCCTGAGCTTGATATGCTTTAGTCTTTTGTGTAGAAGGAACATTCTTGTACCCTGAATATGCAATTCTTCTGACCACCAATTTGCAATGTTTCTAATGAAATCTGGGTGTGAAAGCCATATATTCTCAAATCTAAAAGGTCTATTCCTGGGAGTACCAATACCCTGCACCTCCAGTTGAACCGGCCAGTGATCTGATCCTCCAAAGGGGAGAACTCTCACTATCATTTCCTTATCAGTGAGCATAAGGTCCTCTGAGATTAAGAATCTGTCTAGCTTTGAGGCTACTTGAGACTCTCCTCCTCTTTTATTGTTCCAAGTAAAGAGACCATTACTCGTATCCGTGTCAACTAACTTCAGATTATCGATAAAAGTTTGAAATGCTAAAGAGTCTTTGCTAAGAGTTCTAGTTCCTCCTTTTTTCTCCGAAAGTGATTTGATCATGTTGAAGTCCCCCCCCATGATCCATGGTATTCCTGCATGTCTGTCTCTGAGATCCACAAGAGAATCTATAAACCTGAGTTTATCATCCATTCTTTGGGGCCCATAAACATTCGTGACCAGATAGGTCTCCCTATCTCCCACAGGCTGAATAACCACTGATAAATAATTCCTCGATGCCTCAACATCTATAATGTCAATCTTTTGGGGGTTCCATAGAGTGAGTATACCTCCTGCTGTATTCTCTGCTTTGACTTCTAGAAACTCAAATCGATTGAGCCATTTGCTATGAATTTCTTTTATTTTTTGAATGGAACATTTAGTTTCCTAGATAAAGATAATATCTGGAGCTGCTTGTTTCATTCTATTACTAAGTAATCTTTGTTTTCTTTTGCTACCTAGACCTCTGATGTTCCAAGATGTGAACTTCATCATTAAATATTTGTAAAGGAGTAGCTGGTTAGGTCTTTCATCTTACCTGAATCAATCATTAGCTTTCCACATTCCATCAATAGCTCGTTCTGCTTTTTCTTGCCTCTTTTCTTTCCTAGGTTTCTAGGTGCTAATCCTGGTGTGGTTTTCATAGTTTTCACACCTTCGTCACCCTGCCTTTCATTGCTTCTTTGCCTCTCCAGCCCTTTAGCCTGAGTTTTCCATATGAACAGTTGCTGGACTCTATTGAACTCCTCTTGAGGTAATGAATCTACCCCTCCCATTGTTCCTTGTTTCAAGAACCCTTCCAGATCTAGGTGTTCTTTGTCAAGAATCTCCTGTAGTTCATGGTCCTCCATTTCCATCTCACTTTGTGTCATTTCCTGATCCATTTCTAGTTCTACATCGCTCATCATGGCCTCTTTCTGTTTATTACTACCCTGAGTTTGTTCATGTTCTTCTTCTTTCTCTTTCTCCTCTGGACTCCCTTCCATTGTCTGATCTACTTTTGCTATCTCTTCTTCTTCTTCAAGTACTTGGAACCTGTTCTGATTAACCTGTTGCCCTTCTGTTTGATGTGGCTTAGGCCCCCTTTTGCCCCCTTTTCCTTTGTGTACCACTTTGTGAAAGCTTTCATTATCTTTCATAGTATTAGCTTTACTCTTGTTCTCTATTTTACTGAGAGGGTAATCTCTGAAAAGGTGCCCATGCTCATGGCATCTGCGGCATCTGAAAGGAATATGTTCATAATCTACTGTTTGCACCCATTCTTCATCAAAAACTTCCAAGATTACCTCATCCGGTAAAGCTCCAGAGAGATCCATCTCCACACATATTCTTGCAAAGGATGTGTATTTTCCCCTTCTGGTGGCCTCCGAAGCTTTAACAAAATGCCCTAATTTATTTCCTATGGCAGATAACAATTCTGTTTGCCAATAATCAAGAGGTAGAGAGTAGAGTCTTACCCAAACTAGGACCGAAGTGAACATCTCACGCTCCAGGACAAAATTCATAATCCATGGTCGCATATAGAGGCCTGCTACTGCATAGAAAATAGGGCCCTCCTTCAAACACTCTGTCTTTATCTTCAATATTTGTAAAGACCACAGTGAAGAATCCCTTAGACCCAAGATGTAGGTCTATGCTTCCTTTTGGTTTCCAATTTTATTTAATCCATGTCTGTAAAGCTTTTCCAGTGGGCCATAATCCCATGAATTTACAAATGATTTCATATGTCCACATGTGGTCCCTGTGCGCCTGCAGAGCAGGATCATTTAAAACCACTCTAGGTGTGATCAAAACTTTGGGTTTGCATGGTCCCTTTTGTGCTTTGTTTTTTTTTGTTCCTTGTCTTCTTCCTCATTGTCATTTGTGCTATTATTCTCCCTTGATTTGGTGCAATCCTACTCCCCTTCAATGTTCCTTTTCCCTTCTTCTGAAGGACCTCTAACATTTTCTAATGGTTTCTTACCTCTGTTGGCCACAACTTGCTTATAGGAGGGAGTGGAGCTCCCTCCTTTGTGCCCTTCCATGGAGATCAATGCCTGCTGAAATCAGTAATCCTAGCTGATCGCTTCGCCGCCGCCCACCTATCGAAGAGCGAAAAGAACTTACCAAATGTTTTGCCTCCTGTCCTCTTTCATATGTTATCAAATGGCTACAACCATTTCATTAAAAATTAAAAACTTACAAAATCTCGAAACTCAAGTGATTGTAATTTTTATTTAGTCCCAAAACTTATTATCAAGTGATTGTAATTATTTTTTAGGAGAAAAAACCCCACCCCACATGACCCTCCTCTCCTTCCTCACCTCACCTCACCACACAACACCACACCACACCACCGCTCCCTCTTCCTATGTCGAGACTTTCATTTTCGTAACTCCTATTTTAATTCACTCCCAAAATCTCCTTCCGATATCTCGAAACCTCCTTAGATCTACCACTTCATTTTTTTCCCTCCTACTCATTTTAGAACTTATCTATTTCACGAGTCCATTTTTATTAACCTCCTGAAATCCATAACTTCGAGACCTCACTTTGAAACCTTACTCCACACACCCCAGGATCTGGTAACATTTAAATTTCATGATGATGATGATGATGATGGTTAACGTCCACTAAGACCAAACTTTGGTCTATCAGACCTAAAGAAAAAAATTATTTAGTTTGATTTAATATTTTATTCCTATGCTCAAAAAGCTTGGAGAGAAGCCTCCCGAGCTCACTATAATTTTGACAACGTAAAAGGCTAGGAAGGTCAGTATTGCAACAAAGATTTTGAAATTGAGATCTAATGTGGTTGTACTGGGGCACTCTAAGAGGAAGTGATTTTCATGCATTTTCTCACTCTACCTTATGCCTCCCATTTAACATACATAATAAATCTTTCCTGCACACATTTAATTTCGGGACTCTTAACGAGCTCCCAAAAGCCACTATCGGATTTGTAATAATGTTTTTTTAAATTAATATTTTGATTTAATATTTTTAAATTAAATATTAATTATTTCTTGTAATATATTTAAATTTTGTAATGTAATTAATTTTTATTAATATAATAATTGTTTATTAATTTTAATTATTTAGTCAGTTAATAATTAATAATTATTAATTGTACAATTATTTAAGATTAGGAATTTTAATTAAAATGTTCTAATTTTAGTTTAGGTATGCATTTTTCTAGAATTCTGATATTTTAATTTGGAGAGGCATTTCTCAAGATTTACTTGGCCCAATGAGGCTCACAATAGCTCGTTGGAAAGCTAAGAATTAGGAGAATAATTTGGGAATGATAAATTTAGAAGATTCAATCATTCAATGACCCAAAAATTCAGCAAGAGACAAAGTGACGAATTTGCAACAATAAATAATTTCTCCAAATTTTGATTTGGGAAAATTTCATTGGCTTGGGAAAATTATTCTTACTAATTCATCCTCCAACATTACTCAAAAGATAATCAGATCCATTAGAAGCAATCACATCTTGGAATTTATTTGGATTTCATTTATTTTAATTTAGCAATTTCATGAGAGTTATTTTTTTCCATATTTTCTAATTTTGATTTTAGTGTGCAATTTAATTTATTTTTGGTTTTGATTGGTCTATACCAGGAGATCAGTTGGAGAAGTTAATATCTGAGACATTTTGGAGCAACAGAAAGATACAAGCAAAGAGAAAATTGGATAATTTGCAGCTCTAATTCAGGATTTGAAAAACTACTCTCAACAGTTCTCTATTTTGGAGATTTCTTATAATTATTAAATAACAATTTAGATAATGAACATGGTGTTCCTCTTCTTTGCAACTAGAGGCTCTGAAAGCACTATTATAATAGGAGATTATAGTTGTAGGTGAGGTAAAACTTCATATCTGAGGTTTGGGGAAAACTTTGTGATTTTTCTTGTGCATTTGCACTATTGTAATGTACTGTGAGTTGAATTATGGAGAGACATAGTATTTTAAGTTCTGAAAGAGAAGGTTGTTTTGCACTACTATTAGCAATTTCTCCAAGGAGCTGAAGTTACTCAAGGACTACAAATTCTTGTAATGAGATTTTGGTATGATTTTAATTAATTTTCATTTCATGTGCACTATTGTCTAGGATGTAAATTAATCATTTTGTTATCAAAATTTCTGCAATTGATTTTAATTCTTGTTCTAAATAGTGTATTGCATTCTGATATTGAGCACTATTGTCATATTGATTGTTTTATGCTATTGAAGTTTTGTAAGAGCTATCTTTGAGGAACATAACAAAATTATAATTGATATGAATTCATTGAAATAGGAATGTACTAAGCAGTAACTATTTATTGTTTAAATACATTCCCATTTTGTTTTCTCTTTCATTAATTGAATGAACTACTTCTTTAATTGATGAAAATTATATAATGAATTCAATCATATAAACAATCCTCTTCCCCTAGTTAGTTAGTTCATTTTCTCTTGAATTGAGAGAGGGTTATCCTTTTTCCCAATTCAAGATAGGATTAGTTTTACTTGCATCTTAGAGTAAACCTACATTTAGATTAAATCATGCATTTCTTGAAGTCCCCTTACACAGGGGTAGACCTTAGTTGTAGCTTGGTTGAACTGTAGACTTAAGGATCGATTTTTTGCAAGAGCTCTGCAAGAGGGAATCTCTGATTTCTCTCTTTCTATTGGCAAGTAATAGACATACTATAAGCCAACAGAGAGAGAGAGGTGGTAACCAAACCCAACTAAACCAGTCAGAACCACTAAATCAAAAAGGTAAGAGCTTAATTGGGGTTCTGACCAGGAGGTATCCCTTACATGTTGATGAGGTCATTTTTGACCATCAACAGGTTTCAACTGAAAATGTCTTGTAGCATCCTTGCGACTAAGAACAAAAAAAAAACCTTAATCACATGTGTGAGCTTTGACCCTGTGCGAACCAACTTCCGTGAACCAACCTCAAACCTGTGCAAGCCAAAACAAAGAAAGAAGAATGATTGATAATCTTCAAATGATGGTCACTTGACTTGTATTTATAGCCATCCAATGGTGTCAAATTTCTCTTTTGTGCCAACCTGTCCTTTTGTGCACACAGGGGGTTTCCATATTAAAATATATTTTTCCTTAACCAAATTAAATTCTTCCAAGGGCTAGTAAGGGTTTTCCTTGATGAGGAAGATTTTTCAAAGGAGAGAATTTGTCCCTGAACTTCCAAAAATTAACACTCCCCCTCATCTAGAAAGAAATTATCGACTGCAACATATGTCCCATCACATGTATCTTGGTAAAAAATGTTGTCACCACATATCTTTCTCATATTTTCTCATATCTGCTCATCTAGGCTCATCTGATCATCTATGATCATTTATCCTTATTTTCTTATGTCTGCTTATCTATGTATCTTTGTTCATATGTTGAACACTCGAGAATATAAAATAAGAATAATTTGATATTAGAGGGGAGTCCAAGCTACCACACTCTATCCATCAGGGAGCACATCTCAACATGGAATCCAATGATAATGAGGAAGGTCATGTGGGACACTCTCACCTCAAGTCATCTCATAGGGGATCATGCATATTCCACCCTATTTCAAGAAATAGGCGAGATACAATATCTTATATATCATATTTCTTACCGATCTTCCCAACAATGACCCTCAAGATCCATGTGGTAGAATACCTTGCATCATAAATTTGGGTGAGCTACTAAACTTACTAAAGGTAAGAATCACACATCCCCAAGCCCTCTCAACCCATTGGATAGACAGGTAGCTACAATCCCAACAAGCCCAACTTATGGGTATGATGCAAAATAGGGTATACTCTACTAGAATAAGATAGGGGAGCAACATATTCCACCCTATGGGTGACATATATGAACGACACCCTATTGTCCTAAGATCCCTCAACCCCAAGAGCCCTACATCTCAATTCCTTACCCTAGGAGCTCAAATAGGGGGGGATAGCTAACTCAGTGTCCTCGATCATCCAGACTCTTTGTAGATTAGAAACATATCAATGTGCTCATACTTAGTACTTGCTTAAACAATGCACTAAAGGGTTCAATCATACTGCCTCATACATTACCAAGAATGCCAATCCTCTGATTTCCTGTTCATATAAGACATTACATTAAATATTATGTTAGAATAAATACATGCCACATAAGAATACCTTATTCATCCTTTCTCTCACAGAGGCAACAATCACAAGCCTAGGTTTGTCTCATACAACGACACTGTCTCAACACAAGGAGATATATCAGTCCCAACAACGTACAAGATTTTATGTCAATTGGATCCCATTCTTTATTATCGCATGTATCACTGTCATATCCAGTCGAACCTACTCCAACATCTCCTGTAGTATATCTTGGACCAAGAATGATTTTCCCATGAAAATATCTCAAAAATTTCGTGTCAACAACCTAATGTGTATGAAGTGACTTAATCATGAATTGACTCACGTCATTCTTTGCACAACATATGTATAGATGGGTGTTACGAGGAACATCAATGGTTAATCAAGTGAAAATTACCAATTTAGAAATATCTTTGCATAACTTCTTGAAATTCAATTCCATCGGGGTGTCCAAGGATTTTCATTTCCACTTTCCAAAATTCTTTCATTAGCTTTGTTGGGAACCAAATCTACTTATCTTTTCCTTACATTTTCACCTATCCTTCCATCCTTTTGCACCAATTGATATGCATTTATTGTGATAAACCTATGAGGTAACCCTTCTTCCTAACATCTCTTGGAATATTTAATTGATGAAGTAAAGTCACGAGGGTTTTGCCTATGCGAACTACTAAAACTTGTTATTTCTGTAGATTCCGGTGAACAGGTATTGCCTTCACAGCTTGTAGCAGTAGTCTAGCATTCACAACAACTATTCGGTAATGCTGTAACAACATAACCAACTCGCAGCTGCTTTCAATCCTATTTTGGATCTTTTCTGTTCTCCCTCTCTCGACAATTAGTTGATGTTTTGAACTATTATATATTTTGGGTATTAGTTTCCAAGTTTTGGGGGATATGTCATTCCCATGTATTTGTATAAAAGGGGTTTTATTCCTGTGTGAAGGGTTGGCCACATAGAGGCATATATTGTAACATCTCTTTACATATTAATCAAATACAAGCAAGTTATTGTTCTCTTCTTGGCTGTGAGTTAACGTAGCCTTGATCAAAGAGTTGGGCCTGCTCTTCTGATCAGGTGCTACATATTTCTTTTATGTTTGTTAATTCCTTATTTCTGGTACAGAACTTTATTAATTGTTGTGAATTCCTTTTAAGTTATGTAATTTACTGTTACAATGATGCTTTGATTCTTTAGCCATGAATCCTTAGTTGATGTAACATTGTAACCTTGCCCCTGCATATACCTTGCATGTTACCTTGAAATATGTACGCACTCGGGTTGATGAATTAATGTGGAAAAGGGTGGAATATTTTATTCACACTTAGACACCAACATTTTGGCATCATTGCTAGGGAAGGCTAACAAGGTGTAAGACATTATCTGTATTGACCAGAGGATCAATCTCTCGTCTTAGGGAGGGAAGTGCTATCATGCTCTAAGTCCTGAGCATAGTATTTTGATTTATGTCGCTTTTTACTATTTTTTTTTGGGCTGAGTCGCTTGCTTTGGTTATTTGTTCTAAATTTTTCTTAGTTGTTAAAACCCAATCTCTCGTCCTGGGGAGGGAATGGTATTTTGACACCCTGCTCTAGGTCCTGAGCTTTAGATTTCCTTTTATGCATGTTATTTCTTGTTTGGTCTCTTTTCCTGGGGAGGGAAGGGTCTTTTGATACCCTACTCCGGGTCTTGAACCCTAGATTTATTTTTTTTAGTGCTTTTCGTTTCTTGTTTGTTAAAACCCTACCTCTCATCCTAGGGAGGGAATGGTCCTTTGACACCCTACTCTAGGTCCTGAGTGTAGTGATTTAGTTTAGATATTTCCCTCTTACCAACTTGCATGAACAAAGATTCAAATAAAAGGGGCAGAGGAAAAGCCCCGAAGAAAGGAGGTCAGGATTTGAGAAGGAACACTTATATCCAACAAAACATTGCAAAAGCTAAATTTGAGGCATCTTCTCGTGCTGCTATGAGGGTAAGGACTCAAATGAAATTACAGGGACAATTGTTGAATAGTCAGTGCTATCCATAGTACCTCCTGTTGATTCAATACAACAAAACCTTCCAACAACAAAATAAGTATGCAGCAGTGTACTTGACAAAGGAGTATCGTTGCTGATAATAAAGGAAGAAGAAGTTGCAAGCAGAAGGTATGAGGAACCAGCCCATTCCAGTAGGGAAGGAGAAGTTGCAGAAAAGGGGTTTGAGGAATCAAGCCATTGTGTCAGGGAGGAAGGAGTTGTAAGGGTATTGATATCACCATGAGATAAGGGGAGTGATGTTAAAGAAACTCAAA
This sequence comes from Pinus tabuliformis, assembly GCA_031772625.1. Lineage (NCBI taxonomy): Eukaryota > Viridiplantae > Streptophyta > Pinopsida > Pinales > Pinaceae > Pinus > Pinus tabuliformis. The sequence goes on along the minus strand of CM062805.1, from coordinate 922,164,421 downwards.
CTTTCGTGACAAGACCCCCTCCATCATTCCCTGTAGAGCCTGCTGAAATTCCCAGTGATTATTGGAGGATATTCATGGCACCCACAACCTCTACTATTGACTTCCCAATTGAGGATCTTGGGACTGGCACACCAACGAAGCCCATTCCTTTGACAACTTTACCAAGCTTTCATGGGCTGACTTCTGAAGACCTCGACATGTTCCTTTTTGAATTTGATATTGTGTGTCGGGGATATGACTATATAACCGATGCTCAGAAACTGAAAATCTTCCCTGCTACATTAAAAGGGACAACCCTATGATGGTTTATGGGTTTGGGAGGAAATACTATCTCCACATGGGATGGTATGAAAACCTCTTTTTTGGAGAAGTATCAGGATTACAACAAATCTCGGGATATGAAGGAAGAACTTTTTAAATTCATGCAGAAAGAAGACAAGAATATGGAGGACTGTGTGGAATGATTTAAGTACACACTGCAGATATCAGGTCATTCTAACCTAGATAAGGACATTTTGAAAATTATCCTTCTTCGGGCCTTTCGAGAAGACTCTTTGGAACTGTTAAACATAGTAGGAAAGGGAGATATATCAAAAGAATAATTCGATACCATCTATGAGATGTGCATCTAGTGCTCGAGGGGAGCTGCAAGGAGTAAAGAAGGAATTTGGTCAACAAAATTATCTGGTGGAGGTGTCACGAAAGCAGAAATTGGAAACCTACTGGATAACTTAAGGACTGATATCTTGAGTACCCTGTCTACATAGATGGACACACTGCAAGTAAAATAGAAACAGATGGAATTGGAAAAGTCTATGGCTATATTTTGCCCGAAATGTAGAAAGAAGCATCCACATAGAGAATGTCCATTGAACTTCATGGAAGAATGCACAATCTACGAGCTGAGTCATGCGACAAGTTCATGCCCCTCCTTGCTAGGATTGAAAGCAGTCTTTCAAGGGATAGCCGAAGACGTGGACCAACTGTATTTTATGGGATCCAAAAATCCATGGCAACCTCGACCACCAACCGGAAATCAAGGTATGTTACAGGATCCATCTCAGTATTTTAATAATTTTAATATGGATCCTCAGTCCATGCCCTATCCACCTATTTGGCCTCAATATCATTTTCCACCCTTGCAACACTGGAATCCTCAAACTAGTTTGAATTCTCAATGGGCCCCGAACTGGCATGGACCCTCTCCTCCTGGACAGTTTCCCTAGTTAATGCCACAACATCAAATTCAACTGCCCTCTAATATACCTCCTAGTAATCTGCCTGTTCACCCTCAACTTCCTATCCAACCCAATCTAAATCCTAACAATAAAGGGGCTCAGCAAGCTGACACCCTCAACCTGCCTTCATACAACATCTCTACCATAGAACTTTACGAGATGAATTTGAGATTCGGGTGGGTAGTAGATACTCAGACCTCACCTATTAATATTGAACAAGTTGGCAGTGAGGTTAAAGAACCAGAAACAGTTGAAGAGAAATCGAACCAAGCTAGTAAAAATCAGGCATCGCCTCAATTGCTAATTACTCAAGAACACCGAGTTGACCCCCCTATCCTGAAAGATTAGCCTTGAGTAAACAGATGCCTCAAGTTGAGTTTGACCTGTTAGGGGAGTTACAAAATCTGTTTGTTAATATTCCCCTATTACAAACTATGAGGGATGTACCTATATATGCAAAAATTCCTAGGGAATATTGTGCTAAAAAGCCTAGAAATAAATCAAGGGACCCACTCACCATTCATGTGATGGGAAAGTTATCAGATTTTATGATGGGAAAGGCTATGCCTGTGAAATATGGGAACTCAGGGAACCCAATTCTAACTGTGAAAATTAATGGAGTGGAAATTCCAAATGTGCTAGTAGATTTGGGTGCTGCTATAAATGTCATCACTACTGAAGCTATGCATATATTGGGTCTTCGAAACTTGAAACATACACCTATGGTGTTAGAGCTGGTAGATAGATCTACAATCAAATTGGTAGGGAAGTTAGAAGACATTACAATCTCAGTTGATTCATGGCATTACCCTGTGGATTTCTTAGTACTGCAAATGCAGTCCCCAACTGGTGGCCATCCCTTGATTCTAGGAAGACCGTGGTTGGAAACCACAGACGCCTACATTGGGTGTCGTTCTGGGAATATGGTTATCTCAAATGGGCAGGTTACTAAAAACCTTGTGTTATATCCTCCTGCAGAACCTAGCCCATTAGTGAAGCCATTTGGTCACAAGAAACCTTTAGCAAAGGAAGAGTCTGAATCTGAGGATGAAGAATTAAGACTAGTCCTTACTATTGGGTAGGCCCTTCAGCTAAAAACAGAAACAGAAGATGATACAATTACCACCTTCATTAGTGACCCTTGTTCTGTTTCAGATTCAAATCAGCGAATTTTAGAATCTGTTTTGAGCTGTGAAACGCAGGAAAGTATTGAAACAACAGATGGATTTGAAGAGTTGCCCACAACTGTGTCCCATGACAACATTCCTGTGGAGGTAGAACTAGGAAAGACCCTGAATATTAACCCAAATCTGTCAGAATCCCAGACAAAACAGCTTCTAGATGTTCTCCGAAATCACAAAGAAGCCTTCGCCTGGGACTATACATACATGAAGGTGATTCCTGCCAATATATGTACCCATCATATATACATCAAAGAGGATTGTCATCTTGTGAGACAGCCCCAGAGGAGGATGAACCCCGCTCTGAAAAAAGTTGTCAAGGAAGAACTTCAAAAGCTTGTGGATGTAGGATTTATTTACCCCATTTCGGACAGCCAATGTTTCCCCGTTGGTGATTGTTCCCAAGAAAAAATGTAAATGGTGGATATGTGTAGATTACAGAGAATTAAATAAGGAAACACAAAAAATCCATTTCCCTTTACCACTCATTGATCAAGACTTGGATACTTTGGCTGGGAAGAAGTTCTTCTCCTTCTTGGACGGATTTAGTGGGTACAACGAGATCCAGATAGCTCCCAAGGATCAAGATAAAACCACTTTAACGTGCCCTTGGGGAACTTTCGCATACCTAGTACTTCCATTTGGCCTCTATAATGCACTTGCAACATTCCAAAGGGAAATTTTAGGGATTTTCTCTGATCTGGTAGATGACAGTGTTGAACTTTATATGGTTGATTTTACTTCATACAGGTATTCATTCGAAGAAGGGCTAGCACATCTGGAAAAAGTTCTTGAAAGATCTAAACAGACGCATGTCTCTTTGAGTACAGTAAAGTGCCACATGATGATGGAGGAAGGAATAGTCTTGGGACATTTCCTTTTAGCTACTGGAATTCAGATGGATCTAGCTAAGATAAAGGTAATATTGCACTTTCCAATACCCAAAAACCCACACAGGTATATAGATTTATCGGTTGTGCTAGTTATTATAGGTGCTTTATAGAAATATTTACTAAGATAGTACATCCACTTTTTCAATTGCTGACAAAAGATGCAGATTTTGTGTGGAAAGATGATTGTGATGTAGCCTTTGTGAAGATCAAGGAACTTGTCTATATAGCTCTGATCCTTTGAGGGCTGGACTGAACATTACCATTTCATATGCATGTTGATGCCTCTCAGACAATAGTTGGGGCAGTTTTGGGATACAAGTAGACAAGGTGCCATATGCAGCTTACTATGTTAGTAAGAACTTGGCTCCTGCCGAATTAAACTACATAGTGACTGAAAAGGAATTCTTTGTTGTCATCTATGCATCAACAAGTTCTATCATTATATTACCGGTTATTGTACCTTTGTACACACTGATCATGCAACAATCAGGTATCTGATGAATAAACCCATTACTCTTGGTCGTAATACAAGATGGTTGTTGTTACTTCAAGAATTTGACATCACCATAGTAGAGAAACCAGGAAAGGATAATGTAGTTGCTGATTTTCTGTCTAGACTAGATAATAATGCTGAAGGTACACCCATAGAAGATAGTTTTCTAGATGAGCACCTTTTTGTAATTTCTGCTAACACTTCGTGGTATGTAGATATTGTTGACTATCTTGCTACAGGGAAGGTACGTTGTCACTTGTCATACATGGAACAGTGGAAAATTATTCATTATATTACCCAATATTCATGGATGGTGGAATACCTCTTTCACAAAGGGGTTGATCAGCATATTCGACGCTGTGTATTTGAGGATGGCATTTATGAGATATTGAAGGCTGCCCATGATGGCCCTTATGGAGGAAATTTTACAGATAAAAGAACATGCCACAAGGTGTTTCAAATGGGATACTATTGGCCTTCTATCTTTCGGGATGCTCGAGATTATGTCCGAAGATGTAACACTTGTCAACGCATGGGGCAGCCTAGAAAATCGGATGAAATTCCATTGCAGCCCTAAGTAGTCCTCAAGCCTTTTGAGAAGTGGGAAATTGACTTTGTTGGACCTTTTAACCCACCTTCTCATCAAAAGGTTCAAATTCTGGTCTGCACTGATTATGTAACTAAGTGAGTGCAAGCCAGAGCTGTTGCGAAAGCAACGTAACAGGTGGTTTTAGATATCCTTTTTGAAGATATTTTTGCTCGATATGGTACTCCAAGGGAGATTGTTTCAGATGGAGGGGCATAGTTCACATCCCACATGATAGCAAGGCTTATGCAGAAATATGGAGTCAAACACAAGGTGACAACTCCATACCACCCCAGGCGAATGGAGAGGTAGAAAATACAAACAAGTTATTGGAAAATATCTTGACAAAGACTGTAGCAAGCCATCGTCGGGATTGGTCTCAGAAACTTATGAAAGCTCTCTGGGCATATAGGACAACATGGTAGAACAAAACCGGGTTTTCACCATTTGAGTTAGTCTATACGAAATCCCCCTTGTTTCCGATAGAATTTGAGATCAACACACTCAAAACAACTTTGGAAGTAGGATTAGACTTATTAGAGACCCAAAAACACCGACTGGAACAACTAAATGAGTTAGGTGAAATCCATTCAGTGGTTGTCTAGAAAATTACTGCTATTCAACATCAGAGAATGAAATGGAATGATAAATTTATCAAGAATAAGGTGTTTCATAAAGGAGATTGGGCACTGCACTATGACTCCCATTTTAAAGATTTTAAAGGAAAGCTTCGCACTCGCTGGATAGGACCCTATCAAGTGGACATTGTGTTTGACAATGGAACAGTCAGATTGGTTATAGTCGTGCTTCCTTCTTAATGAATGGACACCGTCTGAAATTATACCACCATCCAACTTCTAAGGATGCTTTCATCAAAGATCTCTCTGATAAATTTGGTTTGATGGTTGTTGGTGCAGAGAATGCTTCCTATACATCCTTTAAAAAAAAATAAAAAAAATAATGATAATAATATGTTGTTACTACTTACTTTCTTGTCTTTTGTAGGAATAACGATCGAAATATGATGAGGAGTTGGCAATTTTTTTTCCAAGTAATAGTTGACGTTGTTACTTCGCCACTGTTGTTACTCTCGATTTTTTTTTCTGAGTGTCGGGTGTTGTTACTCCACCACTGTTGTTACTCTATCGGTGCTGTTACTCGACCATTGTTGTTACTCCTTCGGTGTTGTTACTTCACCGCTGTTGTTACTTCATCGGCGTTGTTTCTCCACCGTTGTTGTTACTCCGTTGGTGTTATTACTGTGTCGTTGTTGTTACTCCGTCGGTGTTGTTACTCTGCCGCTTCTATTACTCCATCGGTGCTGTTACTCCGTCGCTGTTGTTACTCCGTCAATGTTGTTACTTTGTTGGTGTTGTTACTTCGTCGGTGCTGTTACTCTGTTGTTGTTGTTACTTTGCCAGTGTTGTTACTCCATCGGTGCTGTTACTTCGCTAGTGTTGTTACTCCACTGGTGTTGTTGCTCCACCGCTGTTATTACTCCGCCAATGCTCTTACTCCATCGATGTTGTTACTCCACCGTTGTTGTTACTCCAGTGATGTTGTTACTCCATTGCTGCTGTTACTTCGCTGTTGTTGTTACTCCGCCGGTTACTCTGTCGTTACTCCACCGTCAGGTAGGTCTCCAAGTACGTCTCCGTTGACTCTTACAGATTCAATTAAAATATTTCATCGATGAGACATATATGTGCCATGGATGGCTACATTTAAGTTGGGGTGGTCCCGTCATAAGTAAACGACGACGTATTTAAAACCATAATAATGAAATATCATATATCATTATTAAATCTGGTGCAAATGGTACACCCATAAATTCCATGATTCCGTAATAATTAGTTCGACGCATTGGAATTTGAATTACATACATTCAATAACCAATCGGTCTTTTCCAATTCATACGAATTAATTATCATAATTATTTCATCATACTTACCATGATTTGCCATAATTCTTTGCATTTTTCAAAAAATTACCGATTGCTTTCACCGTTTTTTATCCCGCGTCCCACCATGTCGTTACCCATCACTGTAATTTGGTTGTTGTTACTCTCTCCCCCAATAGTTGACTACGTCCAAGTGTTGTTACTGTTTCTACAGCAATGGGTGGGTTGGTTGTGCGTCACGAGCTGGAGGATACCACCTTGGTCCGTAACAATAGAGAGGTGTGGCATATTTTCGTCAATGCAGGTTGGGATGTTTATTTTAATAGGTTGCAGGGATTTGACGAGGGGATTGCAGTGGAATTCACACTCAATTTGAATGAAGACAACTCTTGGGTTAGAGGGATAGAAATCCCTGTCACAGAGGAAGTTATTGCAGAAGTTAGTGGATTGCCTCAGCAGGGACAGAGCTGGTTTTCATGAAGGACTTCCCTCCCAGAGTTTCCTGAAGTATTTCTGCAAGCCAATGAGAGCGTCGTCCAAAAAGGCCAGGGGTATGACCGGAACTCATTACCACATCCATGGGGCGATGTAGCAGGTTTTGTGATGAAATACATAACCTACGAAGGATGGTACACCACTGTATTCAAGTATCATTTCAGGGTGTTAGCTCGTCTTCAATTTCCATAGTTAGAGGTCTTCTCTTTGAACATGCCTTTCTTTTTGCTGAAGAGCCTCCAATTGATGGCACAGTCTGCCCAGCGTTTGCGACAGGTTGTAGTAGTTATCACTAATCATGAGCTGGTTCAATTACTGGTCATGCATGCATTGACCCAATTTCAAATTCCTTGGACAGTGTTTTAGGAATCAACAGAAGAAGTAGCAGATATTATAGCTGCTAGAGAAGAGGAACCAGAGAGAATGGAGGAAGAACCAACAGAGGATGAATACGTAGACCAAGAAGATTCTGAAGAGATAGAAATGGAGGAAGAACCAATAGAGGATGAATACATATACCAAGAAGAACCCGAAGAGATAGAAATGGAGGAAGAGGAACCAGAGCAAGGAAGGGAGCTTGAAGTGGAAGAAACAGTCGGTGCAATAGTTGAGGTTATTACACAAGAACCAACCTCGACTATGGAGCCAATGGAAGAAGAGAAACAGGAGCAAGAAAGAGAGCTTGAAGTGGAAGAAACATTCGGTGCTATAGCCAAGGCTGTTACACAAGAACTAGCCTCGACTATGGAGTCGATGGAAGAAGAGCAACCGGAGCAGGAAAGGCTCGAGACAGAAGAGACAATCAGTGCTATAGCCGAGGCTGTTACACAAGAACCAACCTTGACTATGGAGCCAATGGAGGAAGGAATTATGGACACGATGGATGGGATTGACATGGTGATACAAGAATCCAATTTTATTAATGAAGTGCCAGAGGAAACAATGTCAACACCATCTGCTCAGGAAGCATCGGATATGGGTGGTGGTGCCACACAAGAACCACCACCAACCCATCTGGTCCCAAAAAATGTGGAAAGGATGAGTCTTGAGGTTGACACTGTCCCACAAGAACCAGTGTCAACCGTGGGACAGGAGTTAACACAGGAGGAAGCCTCGGGCCAGAGCAGAATTGTCACAGGAGAAGGGAAGGAACTCGAGGTCACAGATAGAGCTGGTGTAGACCAGGGAGAAAACATCTTTCAGTCTCCTTTTTGTGCCACCATTCCAAGAGGAGTGAGAGTGTCTCGTTCTCCCCGATGCTCAGAAAAGGAGGTTGTTGTTCCTCCCATTTTAAAGTTTTATGGGTTAGTTAAAGGTTCAGTTGTTGTTAGTCTATTGGTTGTTTATTCTCAGCAGAGCCATTCCGAACAACAGATAGAGGAGGAACACCTTGCAAAAGAACAGGAATAGAGAGTGGAAGAAGAAGGTGTTTTTTAGGCAATAAATGCCCTGGAGCCTAGAAGGGAGGAAGAAGCAATTTCTACTGAAACATGGGAACTAGGTAAGGAAAACCTGGTAGAAGTACATGTGGATACTCCTGCGAGTGATCCACCAGCTGTTGAACCAATTGCAGGGCTAGTTGCGTTAATTATCAAAGAGGAAGAAATTGCTCCCGAAAATGGGGAACCAAGTAGGGAGAGCCTGACAGATGGACTAGTGGATACTCTTCTGAGTAATCCACCACTTGCTAAACTAGCTATAGGGTCGGTTGATTTGGTTTTCAAATAAGAAGTGGCTACTCCCGAGAGGGAGGAACCAAGGATGGGAAATCTGATAGAAGGACCAATGGATACTCCTCCGAGTGATCCGCGACCTTCTGAACCAGTCGAAGGGCTAGATGAAGTGGTTGTTAAGCAGGAATGGATAGAACTATGCTAGTAGAGGAGGCCGCCCCTTAAAAAGAAATATCAGCTACAGTTCATGGACATGATGCGGTTGAAAACAGAGGTTCGAAGGATGAGGAGATAGGTGCATCGACTTAAGAAATAGGTAATAAAGTATAAAAGGTAGCTAAGAAGCCTAAGGCTATGGTGGTCGAAGCAGCAACACAGGTAGATGATGTGTTGATGACCTCTGCTATTACTCAAACGGATTCTATCGAGAACTTCTTCGACGACTGTGAATTCTCCTTAACAGCCGAGATTCAAACTTGGAAATCCACAGCGGCCCATTATCAAAATGTGGTGAAAAGGGTCCAAGAACAGTCGTCCAAGGCTATCTTCGAGTATATAGAGAAAATGGATATATTATGGTTGAGGTATGCAAAATAGAAACTCAAAGTAGAACGATTGGAAGGGCAAGTGCTAGAATTGAAGACTGAAAAAGAACAAATGTTTAGCCTGGCACAACACGTAATGGCATGCCACCCTCCTGCTTCTAGTTATGCCTTATTCTTGCATGAGAAATTTCTTCTCTTCTATTTGGAAAGAATTAAGAAGGAGGTCAGTCATGAGATCGAGGACTTTGTACAGTTCCTCCATATACTAAGAATCCATGACTTGGTAACCCAACATTTTGTGTGTGATCTTTATCTACATGGATATTTCTTGTGCAATGACAAAGAGTTTAACCCAGTCCCATATGTGGGGGACATTCATTTAAGGGCTCTCACCTCCTATACTATCAACCAGATAAACTAGCAAAAGGCTTCTAATATGTTTGAGTCAAATCAAAACATGAAGTCTCTTATGATGAGAGGGGAGCATGAACGGTCCGTGACTATGTACAATAAGCACAACACCTTTTTAGAGATTGAGGGAAATAGAGAACAGATGCTAAGGACACAGAAGTGGTGTATTGACCTTTGTGTCAAACAAATAGTCATGTTTCAAGACGAGGCCCTTGATAGTTGTCAGAAGAGGTGGATGATGTCACCTACAGCTGTCCAGAACAGGGAACCTTTTGGAGTGCCAAATTTTGCAAGGGCACTAAGTCGTGTGATGAGATATGTAGCATGCATCCAAACATGCGGGATCTGGTGGATGGGACTCCGATTCAGGTTCCCCATCATTTAGTTGCTAGCAAAACATTATACCCCAACATACAATGTACCAGATGAGTGGTGGAAGGATTTCCTTCTCTCAGAAGGGTACAAGCCCCTAGGAACAAACATGGCAGAGGAGTATGATCTTGCCCAGCTCCACGCTGACTACAACCGTTCTAACCCAGACCTGCGAAAGCAGCGAGCTGCATGAGGGCATGCAGAGGGCTAGTTGAGGGGAGATGTTGGGCACCAAATATGCTTATCTTTTCTTTACATTTTCACCTATCCTTCCATCCTTTTGCACCAATTGATATGAATTTATTATGATAAACCTATGAGGTAACCCTTCTTCTTAACGTCTCTTGGAATATTTAATTGATGAAGTAAAGTCACGGGGGTTTTGCCTATGCGAACTACTAAAACTTGTTATTTCTGCAGATTCCAGTGAACAGGTATCACCTTCACAGTGTGTAGCAGCAGTCCCATGTTCACAACAGCTGTTCGACAAAGCTGTAACAACATAACCAACTCACAACTTCTTTCAAGCCTATTTTGGATCTTTTCTGTTCTCACTCTCTCAGTAATTAGTTGTTGTTTCGAACTGTTGTATATTTTGGGCATTAGTTGCCAAGTTTTGGGTGATATGTCATTCCCATGTATTTGTATAAAAGGGGTTTTATTCCTGTTCGAAGGGTTGGCCGCACATAGGTACATATTGTAACATATCTTTACATATTAATCAAATACAAGAAAGTTGTTGTTCTCTTCTTAGCTGTGAGTTAACGCAGCCCTAATCAGAGAGCTGGGCCTGCTCTTCTGATCAGGTGTTATGTATTTCTTTTATGTGTGTTGTTTTCATTATTGTGTGTTAATTCCTTATTGTTGTTACAAATCTTTATTGATTGATGTGAATGCCTTTTAAGTTCTGCAATTTATTTCTAATTACTGTTATACCGATGCTTTGGTTCTTTAGCCATGAACCTTTGGTTTATGTAAGATTGTAACCTTGCCCCTGCATATACCTTTCATGTTACCTTGAAATTTGTACGCACCTGGATTAATGAATTAATGTGAAAAAGGGTGGAATAGTTTATTCACACTCAGACACCAACAAGCTTCATGATATATTTTCCTTTTCAAACTTCTAAACCTAGAAGGTAATTCATCATGGAAAGATTATTCATCTTAAAATTCAAAGGCCAACTCCCTCTTACTTTGATCACCATAGGCTCATTACCTGTCAAGAATAGGTCATCAACATATAAAACCAAAATCAAAGGCATATCTTGGACCAATTTGATCGACACATCTTATATGCTTTACCAAGTAACGGTCAATGCAGGCATACAAGGCCCGTAGCTTGATTCAAACCATACAATGCTTTCTACAAACATATTACTAGCTAAACCAATAAAATCAACCCCAAACAAATCAATATTGTGAAATTAAGTTTGTTTATCAAACCAAAACTAATATCAAAGCCATGATTTTTTTTCCAATATCGCAAGCCTTTCGAACCAAGTGCCAGGAAGAGCTCATACCAAAATACTAGGTTACAACCTTATTTATTTGTTATGTTATCAAATTTCATCAAGAAATATCAAAATTCATCAGGCCAACCACATAATCATGATATGAATTACATACATCAAGAATAAGTCATATAAGTTTCATTCATTCATTGTGATATTTCTGCAGTAAAAATCATTGCATATTGAATCATAACATTTTACACTTCAACCAATGTGTCAATTCCAATGATGCCAATACAAAATCAATTACTAAATACCGATATTAATCACTAAGAGTCACTATGCCCATGTCGTCATGTCACATCAAATAAAAACACCATTGTTAAGTACTAAATCTGATCAAAACCCTAACTTGTCATCATAGTGAATTCAATCAACCCATCATCCAAAACATATCTATGAATTGTCAAGCTTCATGTCAAAATCCTCAAATATCATCAATTTTCCAAGCCAATATTTCTCATCTATACTAAGTCAAGTCAATAAGCCAAATCTTTTCAAACCCTTTCAATTGTTACCAAATATTATCATACACTAGCACAAATGATCAAGTCAATGAAAATAACATATTGATATGCATATTTCAATCCCTTGAAAACACAATATTGCCCAAGACATTCACATGCCCTATAATAAGTAAAAAAAATATGTAGATCTTAAAAACTCGCTTTATCAAAGAACTCTCCATCATCTGATCCATGTATGTAGTTTTGTCATACTCCTAGTGTGCTCCTAGTCTCATCATAATATTTTAGTTTTTGAATCCTACAGGCACAAGCACACCCATATGCCTTCTTCCATGTGGTTGGGAGGCTTATAGCCACACCCTTAAGTATTTCTCCTAGTGGTTGGGTCTTAGAATAAGAAAAATATTCTTTGTTCAATTCAGAACTTGCCAAAATCTTTTTCCACAACATCAAATGTTTATTCATGACCAAAATCATTCGTTTTGCAGTCAAGCATCTTCTTTTCAAATACTAATAGGTGTTAAAAATCTCATGAAAATCTTCTCCCTCTAAATAGGAAGCCACTTCAGTCATCATCATTCAAAACATCAACATGTCTATTATAATATTGTCATGCATCAACATAACTGTTATATCTTGAAATCAAATTGTATGCATCATAGTCATAACATATTAGCATCAAATACTTCATCATCACATATGAACATGACATCAAACTTTCATCAAGGGTTAGTGTCATATAATTAGAACAACTGACAAGTGTATCATCATACTTCAAGGATCATAATCGCTACATCACTTCCTTAATTAATCATCAAGTCAGGGCATCCAATTTTGTCATACTATCAAATTTACTAAGATTATGAAAACCTAACCAAGGTCAACAAGGATATCTTGAGCATTGATCTTATTGTTACACTTTCATCATCAATGTTACCATGCTTATCACAAGAATTAGTAGTATCAAATCACAATATATCAAAATCAATGCATCTAGGAAATACATCATGTCTAAGATACTTGCCAAATATCAAGTGCACCAATATATCACATGTACTAGAGATTATACTTACTTTTCATATGCATGCATGAGCCATTTATGAAGGTAATGTTCTTGACATACCTTAGGGCTTAAATTTCCTTCCAATATTGTAGCTAAATAATCATATTGAAAAAATACAATATACATACCTTGAAGTATTCAGATACCTTTGCAACTTGTAGTTCTTATTTGTTCTTGGCAGCTGAAGCACTTGCATATTGTAAAAACTTTGCAAAAACTCTCATCAAGTACTTCACCAGCTCTTTTCTTCCTACACTAGGTCTCTTTTCCTGCACCGTAGATGATCCTCAAGAAGGATATGATTTTCACATATCTTATAGAGGTTAGAAGCATTAGACACTCAAATGTTCATGCAGGAAGTAATTATCAAAGCAGTAAACCCAAACAAGAATAGTATCACAAAGAGTTAACATAAATAAATAAAAAGTACTTATATTTCAACGAGAAGTGACCATATCCCTCTTGAACCATTCTTCAAGAGTTAGTATCATCCATGATCCATGTAACAATGTTTCCTTTCGTATTTCCATATACTTCATCAATTACTAAGGCCTAAATGAGACTAGCCCAACTAGGATTATACTAAATCTGTCATAAGTGCTAGAACAACTCCATATTGATCATGCTAGTATTTCATTATTTCATAACCCAAGCCTTTATCTTATACCAAGGTTTCTTCCAAATCCTCACTTCATGATATCCATCAAACCCTAATAACCACATTGCCTAAGGTTTCCCCAAACCCTAATATTATTTTAGGAATCCTCCATCATCTCTTACTCTCATCAATGATGTCTTAATGGGGGTGATATCAATGAATTTTCTTCAGCCTAGCTCTGATACCATGCTAATTTTTCTTAGGGCTATTTTTCTTTGCTTTAGATAGTTTCATTTCATTATATACACATTGAATTCACCCCACAATATCATAACATTATTCAACAACATCTGCAATTATATAAAAATAAAAATATCATCATCAATGCAACAGAACATAAAGTAACAATAGAAGAAAAGAATTCATGCATAAAGACACCAAATTGGTCAGAGATCAGGGGAAAATCCCTCAAGGGGGAAAACCATTTCAAATTATTCTTCTTATTATATTGTCATTGAATGTTTTGGAAAAGAGAGAGTACAATGATCCTATCTTCAACCACAAAACTATCCATCAAAATAAAATAAACAACATCCAATAGATGAACCCAACACTAATACATTTGGGTGGAAATTCCGATGGCGAAATCCAATGGATTGGATAAAATCGGAAAAAGTGTCGGAAGTTGAATGCATTTTTTCTTTTTAAATCCCGACAGTCGTCGAATATATTTAACTGTCAAATATCCAATGAAAGATATTTTTCTGTTGATTATCAAATATCTGATGGGATTTCTCTTATTGTTGAATATTTATCCAATATGAAAATGTGTTGTCCAATATCCGACAAATGACAATTAATCATTGCATAACGTTCAATTCCACTATTAATGGTTTTTTTCTATTGACAATATATGGGATCTCTTTATGTTGAGTTTTAATAATTATAATAAATATAACAATAATATTATAATTATACATAATATTATTAATGTATAATTAATATATATTAATATCAATAATATATTAATATTAATATAATATTATATTATATGATTATAATATAAATTATATATAATTATAATAAAAATAAATAAGTAAATATGTGTGTGTGTGGAGGCCCGGACATCATATAACTTTGACATAGTTGTTATATGTATATATTAGTTGTGATTGTTTTGAAAGGTTGTAGGCTTATTTTGAGGCTATTTGTTTTTAACAAAATCATCACTGAAAGTTTGGTGACAATATATATCACATAATATTCCTCAAGGAGACCAAGATTACATGGGATCGACATTGGGGCCTTCTGAGGATCGAAGATGGTATTTCCCTTATAGAAATTGCAAGTGTTTGAGTCCAAGGAGAATTCTAATAGAATCAGCTAAAAAACATTATAGAGACTATGGACTCGTTGAAGGTATACATGAATATCATCCACTAATAAGTTATTCATTAGATGTCTTTTTATTGTAGATTGTTTTTGTAACTGTTTATATGTATATTTTATTTTATATTGGATGTCTTTGTATTGTAAATTGTATTGTCTTTCTATTGTAAATGTATTTTATAATATCCTTTTGGGAGGTGTTTGACCTATGTTTTCATCTTGATGTGTACTAGAAATATTATTTTATTATTTTCGTTAGGGTCGATTAAGGGGTTAGGTAGAGTTAGGGGTTAGGGGAATGGTGTTAAGGTATTAGGGGGTGAATGTGTGCTCAAGGGGTTAATTAGGACTTAGAGGATTTAGAGGTTAATCATGGGTTTTGATGGAGCATTATTAATAAGTTTTTAAAGTATATTATGCACATAATTGAAAATATGGACATAGTGAATACATTTTTATAAGAAAGAAGAAAATAATTATATAATATATTGTAATAAAATTTTATAAAACAAAATAATAAAATATAAATATCATTAAAAAATTAATTAAATAAAAATTTGATTAAAAATAAGATTATTATAGAGAAAGATGATGGATAAAGATGAAAGGATTCCATTTTATTTATTTATGTAAGATGATAATTAATAAAAGCCATTTTCTATGAAATATAAAAAAAATTACTTTATTTATTAAAAAAATAAATTTATAAATCACAATTTATTAAAATGTGATGTTCTTAACCACAATCTATTTTGTTCATAAAAGAGACACGTTCTCATTTTTTTAAGGAAAAAAGTATGGGACACAAGCCTTGCACTTGGTGTTTCAAAATGTTTTAGGTGGCAACGAACTTTTTAAGCTCAAGTGAGATAGACTGAAGAATTCTCTATATAAAGTCTCTTTTTGTGATAAATGAACGGTCTCATTTGTTGTAAATGGTGAAAAACCTAATTGAAGTAATATCAAAGCTATAATAGTTCTAGCAAAAGGGTAGATTAATTTAATGTTTGATAAATCATGAATGGTTATTTTTTCCAAATTTATCTTACTGATTATCACTCATGCAAGGTAGAACATTCCATTTTGAATGTCCTTTGAAGTAAGCACAATGTTTTTATTCTATAACATTCACTTACCACTAAGTACAAAGGAGTGAGTTTTTTGACATTTTGGTCAAATCAAATAAGTAGTAAAAAATAAAGAATACCCCATTTTGTGTAGAAGGAGAGATATTTGATGTTGTGCCTTAGTAAAAAAGGGTTTCCTATAAAAAATGTCTTTTGTGGGTTCCCTACCACTTGCCTAAAGAAAAAAATGCACTTCCTTTATGAAAGCTTAAACAAGCATAGAATTTTCCATCAAGATAGTGCATGTTCGATGTTCAACCCATGTCGGTAGTCAGTGCACACTTTTTTTGACAACCTCACTCAATTTGGTTGCATTTGTACTTCTATTTTGGTGAGTTTATATATTGTCGTCTTTTGCACACTTTCACTTTCACAAGTGTTTCTTTCACATTCGCGATTGTCATTTTGGCTTGCTTTCACTTTAATAAGTGGCATTTTCATGTTATCTTTTCTTTGGGATGTGTTGCTTTCAAGGTTGTTCGCATGTGCAAGTGTCGTTTTCATGTCTTCTTATAGTCGCAAGTGTCACTTTTAAGTATGTTCACCCTTATATGTGTTTCACCTTTGTGCATCAGTAGAGTTAGTTTTGGTGCACTTCTCTGCATTAAACTCTCTTACATATCATTAGAATATGTGTCAGAAATGTTCCTACAACTGACACATGTTGATTTTTCCTAAATTATTTCAACATAATATTAAACATATTGCTAAATTGTACAAGGTTCATGATCACATTGATTTGGTGTATTTGTTTCTTTCTCTCACCCAAGCTCATGGTTGTTGAGCCCACCCTCTTAAAACTTTTGGTCTCTAAGTGAACTTAAGAAAGAGTATGATATTATAACGATGAATGAAAAATAAGATCAATATTTTTTATTATTATGGTTGTGACTATATATCTCAGAATGTGTCTCACTTCCTACATGTCAATAAAAGTAACATCTTTCTTATATTTTTTCAACATATTCTTAAATATCTTGATAAATTGCACAAGTATCATCATTGATTTGTTGTCTTTATTTCTTGGTCTCACCTAAGTTGTCTTTCTCTTTGTCTTTGTTTTCCTTATATATTATATTTGTAAATGGTTGCTATATAAATATTTGAATAATTTTTATATATACCAGTATTTCTTTATTGATTGTAGTTGTATATTATGTTCCCCTAATGGCATTACTCGACGAAGAGGTGGTTGTCATACACGTGCCTGTTGAAGAACATGTAGTGATTAATATTGAGGATCTAGCGAATGATCCTATGGAAGATGATAACGATGTTGATAACATAGTTGAAGAAGATGGGAAAAATAGATTGATCCTTGAGACATTTAATAATGTTGGAATGGATGATGATGGAAACCAATATGATGACTATGCTTTTGATATATGTGTACTTGAGAGGGAAATTAAACCTCTTTATGAAGGCTCAGAAACATATCTTCTTTCTGTTGTATTGTTGCTGGTCAACTTAAAGGTGGTGAATGGTTTGTCAAACACGTGTGTGATCTGAAAATCACTCTTGAGTGATCTCAGTTAAACAATTATTGAATGAAGGTATTACAGACTCATGTGCTGGTGTGTGTTTATGTCATTTTAGGCAACAGATCAATCATATTGCAAAATACATAGACACTTGGAAAATGGAAAACAGTAAGCAAATGCAAGAACACAACAATTAATAAGGAGTTCACCCTATCCTCCAGGGCTACATCTCCGGTCTAGCTTTCAGTGGTGGCCTTCCTTTATTATGTCTTTAAAGCAGAGATTTACAATGAGGAGCTCAATTTGAGTCTCCTGAAATAGATAATGTTTGGTAGGGTGGTTCTTGGATCCCCCAAGCCACTAGAGTGCATAGACTCTTTTCCTTACCAGATCTTGACCACTATGGTCTTTAATGGGAGGAGCCCAATGTGGTGCTCAAGTCCCGACAGATCCTCTAAGGGATTTCTTGAGCCTCTCAGCTTCCTGTCTGCTCGATGCTGCCTTAGGTTAGCTCGGCTCTCTATTTTCTGCTTCTTGCTTCACTGTCTTTTCTTCATTTCACTCTCTCTATCTTCATTCTCTTCTCTTCTCTCTGTGTCTTCTGTTCTCTGTCTGTTCACAGCTTAAAGCCAATCTGTCTTTGACTGTTTTCTTCCTCTTCCGCCCCTTTAGATCGCCTATTGCTGCCATTCATTTGGAGTTCCCTAACTCTACGTCATCACCAATGGCTCACAGGGAGTGGCCACTTGTCCTCTCACAAACTGCGCCAGCTCTTCCTCGATGGTTTGGTAATTTCAGTTACACTATGGAATGACTCATCTGCCACTTAGTGGTCAAATCAGACTTCAAACATCCCCGTGCCGCGGCTTAATCCCCTGTCAAATCTGGTTTCTCCATCAGGCACAATCTCCGCCGTCAGATCTGGAGCCCCCAGATCCTACGACATTCGCTCATTTCGTGTGGTTGACTTGCTCGACCGTTAGCGCGCAATGAGAAGTAGTTTTCTCTCTCATCCACCGGACACGCATCGTGCGCTGAATGGAATCGCTCGCTTTCAGCCAAATCCACTTACTTCCCAAGGATGCCCCCGATATACTGCCAGTTGTGGAGCACGGGTCCCCCCTTTCGCCTTAGCGTCTTCCCCACGGTTTCTCGGCTTCTATGCGACTGAGCGCTTCGGGGCTTTGTCCTTCTCGAGGGGTTTTACCCAGTGCTAAGCGTTAATTGTGCATCAAAAATGGCCTCCTTTTCCTGATTCGGGCTTCCCAAGTGCCAGTTTTTCCTCTTGCGCAGTCTCCATGGGCCTCGGTCACTGCGCTTTGACCGAGGTCCGCGTTGTTCCTTGCTGGTTGCAAACTGCCATTGTCCAGAGGTCTTCCTAATTACTCTATGTTCATAAATTCGAAGTCTGTCCTGTTTTGATACAGTCATGGCACTTTGGTAATCTTCATGGATCCAATTCGGATCAGTGTGACACAATGCCTAAGGTATGCAATATATTTTGTGACATTTAGTACTATATAAATGATAAAGCAATCAATTTTTCCTTTGATTTTAATGTTAATACGTTGATCATGATTTAATTAATCTATAACATTTAGATGCAATTTGTAAGATTAATATTGTTTAGTACATTAACCAGTACTACTTTTTTTTATGTTGTAGATTATTAGGTGAATTTATGTTACCACTGTCAAATGTTTTTCCTTGTACATACCGAGATTTACATGCCATTACGAAAGATGTTGGAATGGAATATCAAGTTATTCATGCATTCCCTAATGATGATGTTCTCTATTATAAAGAACATGTGTCGAAATACAAATGCCCAAAATGTGATGAGAGTAGACATCAAACCGATAAAGTAACAAAAAAGGTGCCTTGCAAGGTTCTTCATTATATTCCCATAATTCCACGTCTGTGACAATTGTTCAAGTGCAAAAGCATAGCAGAAGTTATGGATTACCATGCAACAAATAGAAGTGAAGATGGTGTTCTTCGAATGCCTATAAATGGATATGTATTTAGGAATATAGAGGAAAAGTGCTCAGAGTTTAAAAGAGAACCTTGTAATATCAGGATTTCATTGTCAATCCATTTGGAGAGCCTATATCTACTTCCTCGGCGTGACCTTTTTTGTTATCAACAATAATATTCCTCAGTGGTAGTCAATAAAGAGGGAGCACATAATGTTGACAATGATTGTTCTATGCATTAATGACACAATAACATCTCATTTTTCATGTTTGTTTCATAATTATGTCCAAATTTTTTTGTTTACTCATATATGTTCAATTATGCCTTATAATTATGTCTTATAATTTTTTTTATTTACTCATATATGTAGTAATTATGTATTGTATGCTAAATAAATTAGGTAAGTGCCATGTCAAAGATATGAATGTATATATCGAGCCTCTTATTGATGAGTTAGTGGAGTTATGGAACAATGTCACTATGTATGATATCTCTAGACTAGTAGTTGTACAACGGGAATTTGAATTCAATGCAATGCTTGCATGGACAATTCACAATGCCCCAGGGCTAACACATTTCTGTGGATTAAGATGATGGACTCAGTAACTTACTTGAATATCTGAAGAGTAGCTAGAATTCCTCACACCATCCACCATGGGCACGAGAAATACGAGGGCACTCACGACTCCTTCGATCTTCAACTCGCTTTACAATCTCGACTTAAGGTGATCTTGGAACAAACTGTCCTCAGACAGGCGGCCCAGCAGGCTTCAGAATTAATTCAAATAATCATGTTACATACCAAGTTATGCCTCAGAGTAGAGCCTTCTGGTCTCTGATCTCTTAAAGCACAGAATAAAAACACTCTTTTATGCTCGCACGCGCTTTCACACCCTAAACATCTACACACACTTATTTATAAATCTAAAAGCATATGAGAATTATTGAAGGTCCTGTTAGACATTTCTAGTCCAGACGGTGTCTGTTCAATATTCTCGAGTAAAATAATTAAAAGAAAACACACTACCACGGTCCCATCGGGCTTCGGTCACTATCATAATCTTGGTCTGATTCATCTACTTCTGACGAGGATGAGGGAAGATTTTGCTTTAACCATGATTGATTTAACCATTCTAAATATTATGTTTCCCATGTGTGGTCTTGTTGTTCCTGAGCATCTTGGTACAAGTCTACGAAAATGGTTTCTTTTTCCTCGGATACCTTCTCTTTTCCTTTTGTTGTAGCTGCTTTTTCTACTGTTGAAACTGTAGAAGATTCTCCTTTTAGTGGTGCCTTTGATGATTGTCCTGTATCAAACTTTATCATGTCGGTTGTAACATAGAGATTCTTTTGTGGAAAGAGATATTGGTTGTCGGCTTTTGTCCACCGATTTACATAAGCCATTGGATCTATCTCTATGTCAAGGAAGGAATCTTTTTTGCTTTTATGGAATTCAGGAATTGTTTGTACTAACAATTCAACTCCATCTAATAATTCCCACTTGAAAATTTGAAACATGCTGACAGAGCGTTCTATGGCGCATTGGACCCACAGCTTGCAGTTATGATTGATATTCTCTTGCTGTTGCCAACCTAATTCAAAGATCATAGATGAACATACCTTGGTTGACAGTAATAAATTTATCAAACAAACTACATCATCACTCCAACTTCCTGCCATAACACTAACAATAATTAATGCCTTTTGATTAATCAACAATTTTATTACTCCAAATCTTCCTTGAAGTGTTTCTAATGTTCTGATCATAGACAATTTTTCAGGCAACTTGAGGCTATGAAATTCTTTAAGCCAAAGAGTGATTTTCTTGATTTCTTCATGATTATTGGCTATCACGGATGCAACAACTCTTTCAGGTCCATATAATTGTGTGAAAGGATTAGGGACAATAGGATTTATAAATTCTAAACAGTGATAATCCCAGGGTGTCAAGAAAGTTCTTAGATACTGCAATGTCCTTTCAACACATTGAGAGGCTCTCATTTGTGGCTTCTTCTGACAACGACCATCTTTTATTTCCAAATCTGCAAATGGTTCAAAAAGTTCATATTGGGGAAATGAATCTGTTCCTGCAAAATTTTCATCATTTCTTTGCAAAAATGCAGCATCAATTTCTTCAAAAAGATCAGGAATTCTTAGAGACTTTAAAAATCTTCCAACCCTTTCAGTCATATTTATTTCATCTAGATCCAGCATTTTAGCAGTAGTATAAACAACAAAAGAAAAATCTATACCTCCAATGATCTGGTAATAATTCAAAGACCTTGATCATGCATTCAGTGTACTCTTTAGACCAATAATCATCAAGAGTCTTAAAATAAAGTTTCACCTTCATATTGGGTAGAGGATATACCTTTACAAGTTCTTCATCTAAACCCAATAAAACACCAACATTTTTGGACTGTCGGGCTTGACATATTTGTATCCATTGATTTCTTCTCATTCTTAGCCCAAAAATCCTTTTAATTTCTTCAACAAAATCACCAAGAACCAATTCAAGAATCTGAAATCTTTTCACAAAGGTTTCAAAATTATCATCTGCAGGGGTCTTACCAGGAATATCAAAAATATCAGTTCTCTGATTATGAACATGGACCTTGTTCATGTCTCTGGTAAGGGAATCGGCTAAATAATTTGAAATACCTGGAACCCATTCAACATCAAAATCATACATTTGAAACCATATATGCCATGCCAATAGTCTTCCTCTTGTGAGTTGTTTTGATATTTTTGCTGATAAGAAATATTTGAAATTCATTGAGTCTATTCTTATCAGAAATTTGGTAGGGGCTAAATATAACTCAAATTTCTGTATGCCATTGAAAATGGCAAGAGTGTCTGCTGGAAAATAATTTTTCTAGTGAATTAAAAATTCTCCAGATGCATATGCACATAAAATTTCTTCTCCCGTATCCGCCTTTCTTTCAAAAAGGATTGTTGCCCAAAAATTATCTGATGCATCAGTTTGAAGAATTAGAAATCCATTACCTGGCGGTTTGAGCTCGGGAAGATTTTTGCATTCAACTTTTAACAATTGAACTGCCGCTGTAGCTTCTGGTGACCATCCAGAATGCAAATGTCTGTGAATTGGAGCAATTTTTTCTAACAATATAGGAATATATTTATGCACATAATTTACTATTCCTAGAAATCACTGAATCATTTTAGTATCTTGTAGCTAATCAAGAAATTCAGATAGTTTGGTTAAAACATGAGGCTGCATCTGAATTCTACCCTTTATAACATGGATACCCAAAAAATCAATATTATCCTGAAATGGAAGCATTTTCTTTTCAGACAAAACAATACCATGCTGTTTTACTTCTTCAAGTAATATTTGCAAATGCTTTAGATGTGATTCGAAATCTTGATTGTGAATTAATATGTCATCAATATAGACAACAATAAAATCATATTTACCAAAAATATAGTCCATTCTCTGCTGAAAGAAAGCTGGAGCATTCTTCAAGCCAAATGGAACTACTTTCCATTGGTAAAACCCTGCAGGACATGTAAAAGCAGTTTTGGGATGATCTTCTTCTTTGATTTGTATATGGTAATAACCAGATTTCATGTCGAACTTACTGAAGACCTTGCTATTCTGAATTTTTTGCATAATTGTTTCCTAGCGGGGCAGAGGATAATTAAAGCTCTTTGTTATTGCATTCAATGGCTTATAGTTGATTACCATTCGGGCTTTACCTCTGACTATTTCAGAGTGATTTCTTACCAGGAAAGCAGAACAAGAATAATGAGAAGAACTTGGTTCGATCAGCTTGAGATTTAATCGTTCTTCAATCTATTTTTTTATTTCTTTTTCATTAGACGAAGTACAGGGTATAAGTTTTCCTGTAACCCCATTGTCATGAAAAGTAACTATTTCTGCTGGGGACTCTCTACATTCCAGAATGCTTGAGGATTTTCAGAACAACTTTTTAATAATTCATCAAAAATTGCCATTTGTTCAAGAGACCAATTAGGATTTCTATTTTCTTTTTGTTTAGTTTTTGTTTTACTCCTTTCTTCATAAATCTAGAATACTTCTTGCCAATTATGGGAATCGTTCTGGGGTCGTTTCATACTGGCCTTCTTTTGGCTATTTTCTCTTTTGGCTTCTGAATTGGCCAAAGTCAATCTTGGAATTGAGATTGCCTTCTTTTTTATATTTAGAATGACTTTTTCATCACTAATTGTAACGGGCAACACATAATTAATAAACGGCATTCCAAGAAACAAACTTGCAGAAGCATCATAGTGTTGAATTGCAGAAATTTTTACAATACTCCCCCCAACTTTTAAAGATACGTTATCAACATAGTGGGTGAGATTGACAGAGCCACCAATGGTCTCAGAAATCAGAATATTTTGTAGAGGCTTCCATAAACCTTTGAATAAAGATGGGCGAGCTAAATTATTGGAGCCACCTGTATCAATGAATGCATCCACAGTGATCCATTCTCCTTTAACTTGGACTTCAACAGGAATATAGAGAAGATTGTTAGTTTTAACAATCTTTTTAAGAAAAGAACTTTCATCGAGATTAACAGATGTGGGAACAAGCAAAGATGATGATGATTGAGAAACTGTCTTTGGATAAGGGCAAAAAGAATTCACTGTGGATTGTGGAGGTAGAGAATTTAAAACGGGTTGTGAATTCTTAGTACCTCTATCTGTAGATAGAGAAGGAACAGTAGAGACAGTATCATCTGAAGTATATTCAGATGTCTCATCAGTATAGTCATCTGAGCTAAACTCTTCACTGAAATGCAAATCAGTTTCATTGCCTGGGTCAGAACAATCATAGCATATATTCATTTTCTGGCACGTGTCTGGAACTAACTCATTATCTGACAAGGAAGCATCAGTTAATATATACACATCTGATACTTCATCTTGAGAATCAACTATAGACCAATTATCTACAAAATCATCAATTTCTATACAGGCTTTCAACTTGTTAGAAGAGCTTTTTGGACATTTTCTGGCAAAATGACCTTCTTGCTTGCAAATGAAACATGCATTGTCTCTTTTTGGTTGCCGACGCTTTTTAAAATACTTGAATTTTCAGAACGGCCTTTTGGGATTGGCTACTCTCTTTGGCTTGAATTTTCCATATCTTTTAGATTTTCTCTTTTTGAATGGTGTCCATGGTAATACAGAACGACAAACATCAAGACTAGGAGAAAAGTCTTGAGCTTTCTTCTGCCAACAGAGATACTTAACTTTTTCTTGACACCGAAATAAGAGATCTATCCAATAAGTCTATTATATCTTTTTCCCTTGAACTTCTAGATCTTTCATAATCAAATCACCTAAATTACCAGGAAATTTGGACAGGAATGAAATCTTATGAGTAGAATCATTGGCAAGATTATCTTTATAGATCTTGGCCATATAATCATTACCGAACTGATCTAAAAACTTTTATCCTTCAATTCCATTCTTGTTAAATCTGTTATAATCTGTTTCTTTTCATCTGCTGGTTTAGGGAGAAATTGAGTTTTGAGTAGCAATTCTAAGGTAGCTAATCCTACAGTAGCTACATGCATTCTTTCTTCTTCTAATGGTCCCATCCACCAGTCATAAACAATTCGTGCCATTTTTTTTTCAGCTAAGGCAAAAATAGAGATATTATCTAATATAGAGACAATTTTCATTTGATATAGGGCACCAATCCAAACTCTAATAGATTCTGCTGGATTTGTGGATTTGTATAAATCTAAAACATATCCAGTATAATTGGCTGCAAACAAGTCTTCTTCAATCCTTGGATATTTTGGTGCTTCACGGAAAACATGGGCTTTTTGGAGAGACGACAAAATAAAGGAAGGAAATTTAGAGGCAACATTTTCCAAAGTGGCTATCTCACTTTTTGGTTTTTGAAAATTTATTGATTTTACTGGCTCTAGTCTGTGTTCAGCTTGGGTGTTGGATTCAACTTCACTTCCTTCTTGCTTTTCATTTATATCCCAATAGTTAGGAGTATCCATTGAAATTGAAAATTTGGGAGTTTTTTATTCTCTCCTTTTCTTTTCTTTTTTATTTTTCTCCTTTGCTTCTCTTCTTGCTTTTTCTTCTTGTTGTTCATCATGGAGAAGCTTAAGATTAGCCAGAATTAACTCAGTCTGGGATCCTAGATCATCTAGAGTGTCTTCAGCATGTGCACACCATGTAGTAAGGTAGTTTCCTATTTGATAGGTCTGATCTAACTTTCTAAGTCAGTGGTGTTTAATGCATTATGCTCTATCATGGGAGCATAATCAGCTTGTGTTGTTGGCTGTTTTGACATAGAAGAGGTGGTGCAAAATTTTGTCTTGGGAGGCCATTTCCCACCTTTTACAAAATGATGATTTGCATATTTCCATTCGTCAATAGGTGGAAACTGGGTATGAGATATACGATGCATCTTATTTATAGCAAGAAATGGTTTAGATTTAGGTATATAAAGTTTAGTTGAAGATAGCTGCAATTCAGAGATACGGAGTTCTTCAACTGGAGGAAGATCAACTCTTCTAGAAGAAGAAGCTTCAGTAGAAGGTACTGGAATTACATAACGACAAGGCCTAACAATGGGTCGAGGAATCTCTAGTTTTTTAGGAATAAGCTTGACTTGACCATTATCAATAGAGATTCTTTTGAGTTTTGACTCAGGCTTTCTATCATCGGCAATTGATTTGTATTGAAAATACCAATTGCTTGGTAATTCAGTCTGATCATAAAGGACACCCTCAACTTGAGCATTAGAAAGACCAACAGTAACACAATCTTTTAAAATAGGTTGTTTAAGTTTAGGATGGGCTGTGTTGGTTAACTGAAAAGAAGCTTGAACCAGTGTAGAAAGATACTCACTATCTTCTATCATTTGAAGACCTTGAACCCAAATTAGGAGTTTCCAACAATCTTTGAGATGGATATCTGCTAAGTTGATTGAATAATTAGGAAATATTGTACCATATTGACAACCTGTAGACAGATTACCCATAATAGTTCCTATCCTTGCATGGTCATAAGTCTGGTGACGGGTATCAAATACTTCAGCTATGCAGGGAGTATTTAATCCATGTCGGAAAAGAGGAGCAAGACCAATTCTAATACCACCAAAATGAAGATAGAAATACTTCTGGTCTTTAACATATTGTTGAAATTTCTTGATCTCATCATCAGAAAATAGATTTAAGGCGACTATTTGAACTGCGGGACCATAAATTTTTATAGTGACTTCCACTTCTTTCAAAAAAGATTTTCTTTTAAAAGCATAAGACAGAGGAAATTTATAAACATCGGTAGCATGAAGAGTAGGAGGATTCCATTTTTCAGGATGTTCAATGGCTTCATGAGTTTCAGTAGATTCTAAATCAGATTCGACAGCCCTAGAAGAAACTTCAATTATGATTTTATGATCAATAGAAGAGAAAGAGCATAACAGATTTGCCATGTTTACAAACTATACCAGAGATTGACTAAAGCAACGTTTATCTACTCAGCAATTGTAGAACAAGATATTTTCGAAGGCTTCCTGGCTGGCTTTAGACTCTGTCTGTAGTTTATAACTTAGGACCAGAACTAGGCTCTGATACCAATTAAGATGATGGACTCAGTAACTTACTTGAATATCTGAAGAGTAGCTAGAATTCCTCACACCATTCACCTTATAATGTTACCCTTCACTTTAATAGTGTTTAATTTTATAAATTTCATTTCATGTATGTTTTTTAAATAGTTCGAACTTCATTGTACATACTTAAAATAATTGATATACACATTATTCCATTTCTTTAGGTCTTCAAATAAAGGGTAAATTTTCTTGTCTATTTTGTGATTCTAAGATGAAATCTCATCATTCAAGAAGCTTATGAAAGGAGGTGTTTGATGAGAATAGAAACTTCCTTTCTAACAACCATTGGTACCGAAGCACCAAAAAACATATTTTCAATGGGAAAGATGAGATTGGATTAAGACCATGGAGAATGACACCTCATGCATGGAAGTTGAAATATAATAGTCTCTCAAGTCATGAATCGAATTATATATGTATCAATATACATGATATGTTTGGATTATTTTATATTTTTATGGCATTTTATTCATTGTAGTAATTGATAGGTTATATTGTTGTTATAATATATTTAACTATGATTCACATTGTAGGTCATCAAGGCATTAATAACATGGTACTTCCACAAGGAATGAAAAGTTATCGAAAGCAATTCAATAGAATCCCCTACTGTGAGAACCTATAAATTGTTCATTGGTTTGATACAGTGCACATTGGGAAGAATGTAACAAATAATTTATGGTGAATATTAGATGGAAGGAGAGCTAAAGAAAAAAAATTCAAGATTTGTAATGACATTAAGGAGGCCAACCATGCATTGCAAAGTGTGACTCATTCAAATAGCAATGGATATGGAAAAAATATAAGTGCCCTTCCATGTTATTGATAGAGAAACAAAGTAAGGATGTTTTTAGGTTATTGAAAAAATTAAATTCTCAACCGGATTTTCTTAAAACATAAATAATATCCTAACAAGGAAAGGTGAATTAGGTGGGGTAAAAATTCATGATTGGCATACATTTATCAAGGTAATTATTTTGGTGTATACATTTATACATTGGTGAAACATCTTGTTAAATAATTTTTTTTCTACTAAATTTGGAAAAAAATGATCGATCATTACTTTTGTTATAGTATGTTCTACCTCTATCTCTCCCAGAAAACTTTGACAACAATGTCAAACAAGTTATATATGATCTTGGAGAATACATGAGGTAAGTGGAGATTTATGTGCAAAGTGAAATTTCTTCAATAAGTTGTTGTGTCACATATTTTTTACTGCATGTGTTTTACTTTTCGTCATGTAATATATATTTGTTTTGTTGAAACATGTGATTTTGTTCCTTCATTTGTAGATGGTTGTCATCTAAAGAAATTGATAAAGAAGATATAAAGTATTGGAGGAAACAAATTCCTCATATAATGTTGGAAATGCAAAAGTATACACCTTCGACATTTTTCAATGCACAAGAATACTACCTCATACACCAAGTCAAGGAGATTGAAAAAGGGAGGACCTGTACACACAAGATCAATGTGAATGGTTGAGAGGTGTTGAAAATGCAACAAGCAAATCCTAATTTAATTTTGCCTTGATTAGATTAGGAGAATTTCGAATTTCAATTTCAGTAAAATGCTTGGAGGTATTTAACTAAGGTGACATGGCTCTTGTCACTCAATTAACTTAGTAAATTTGAGTTGGAGACACTTGAGTTTAGTTCTACATGATTGATTGCTAATTTGTAGCAATCTATTTCAGTTAATTTGAGTTATTGACAGTGTAACTAGTTATCACTGTTAGTAGCACTAGTGGAGGTTCAGTCAAGGATGTGTAATTTTTTTTTACACTGATTGATCATCCAATTAATCTAATCAATTAGCCTAAATTAACTCATGCATGTAGAGAATTTGAGTTACCCAGTTGAGATTGGAGTTCAATGGCAGTGTACTATTAGTTGTATAATTTTCCAAGTTGTACAGGTGATGCATGCAGTTAAAGCAGGGCCTAAAGGAATTACAAAATTCTCAATTAGTAATTTCCCTATTTAATAAGGGGCTAATTACTCATCAACTAGTGCAAGGAAATAGGAGATTGGAAGGCTGAGAAATTGTCTAAGTATTGGCTTGAATCAGTCTGTGAGGTAGTGAGATAAATTGTACTTGTCCAAGGGTTGCTCAGACTTGAGCAAGAATTTTATTTATTTTCTATTATTTGATTAATGCAATACAGATAGTAAGGTGTTTTGAGAAGTTGATTTCCCCTAGATAAATCTTTGTGTTTGTGTTTTGAATATTGATGCACGTTAATGATTTGTGTTCTCGATCATGATTTTATTTCCAAAGATTAGTAGAGTAGCTTCAAGTCTTGTGATCTAGTAAATTTCATGACTAGTTTTGAATCTACACATAAAATTTCTACATGGTATCAGAGCAGGTTTCACAATAGAGAAGAGATTTCGAACTTGTTATTGTAGGAGGATCGAACTTGCAGGATCATTTTTTCAGAGCTAGCAGGATGAGTTTCTATGGACTAAGACTCGAGCATGCCCTTAAGGGAATCTAAAATTATGTTGCTTGGAAGGACCAAATGGATGCAATGCTGGAAGATAATGGGTTGAAGGAATTCATTGATAATGATATCCAGAAACTAGGTGCAACTTGTTAGTGTCGATATCTTCATCCCTCCATCAGTGATCAAATTCTCTTGTTGCATTGCATGTTAGGTGTCTCACTCGATCAGCTGCATTCCATTAGGGTCATGGATCATCTGATGGTAGTGGAATATTATACATTTTCCCTCATGTTCTTTACCTGCTAGCCCATTTTCATACATCTAGATCATGTGCAGTCATTTTTTGTCTTTAAATCTACAAAAGTCATTTTTAGGGTTTTAGGTCTTATTAGGTCTAGGGTTTCATCAATAAGGTCTTGTAAACGCTCAATAACGGTTAGCAGGTGCATGAGGAGGTTAAATAAAGTCCCAGCAACAATAATTTTCATAATCACATGCTCAGTGATTGATTTTTCCTCAAAATCCTGTTTTGAGGAAAAATAGAGTTTTTATGTTTTATTGCACAAATTCGATGTAATTTCATTCTTTCCATATGTAATAACTTCAGAGGCAGCCCTGGTTGCCTTGCCAGGCCTCTGCAACTCCACCATCTACAAAACAAGTAAAGATTCAAAGCATTCAGTTCATCAAAGGAAAAAATAAAGTAAACTGCTCAAAAACAGAGTTTTAAAAGCAAGTCAAAACCCAACATTAGAAGAGTGTGTTTTTGTAAATGAAAAATCAAAACTATATGTATATAAACTATTTTTCATGTTTAAACAGTTCATTTTTGTCCAAGGGAGAAAGAGTGAGCAATTGAAAAGTCATGTTGAAGGAAGGGAGGAAGAATCACAGCAAGTTAGGCATTCTCACTAGCGTGGCGCATTGGGGTTGGAGCATAGCGCACTCATCCAGCACGGCACATTGGGCATCATTCTACAGTGTAAATTTTTAACAGGCGCGACGCATTAAGAGGGCACAGTGCACCTGTGAGGTGGCACGACGCACAGGGCTACAAGGCCCGAATTCACTCACAACCTCTTCCAAACTCACAAAATTGTTAATTCCTCAATTATCCAAGTAAGTTGTTACTCCTTGATGGCCAGTGAATGTGTTTATCTTGGTGTTTATGGTGATTTAATTGGAAAAAATTGAAACCCTACCTCGTATTTCTTGTTAAAAAAAATTACATAGGGTTTACATATTGCATATTTTGCTGCTAAACCTACTCCTATCATTTTCATTCCTTCATTCTCTCACTCCCTCACTTCATTTTCTCCCTCCATTTGCATTCTTATTTACCCACTCCCTAATCCCCATATCCCTAAACTACTAACCCTAAATCCCTAATCCCACTATCCCAAACCCTAATTGTTGTCCCAAAGCTTAAATATTATTCCCTAAAACCCTTTCATTCCCCCAAAAAACCTGTTAGCAACATTCCTAAACCCCTCATACACACTCCCTCCACAATCCCTCATACATTCATATCTTTGGCAGCAAAAACCTAAAGACACCATAAAATCTCTTCATACTCATCTAAGAAAACTCAAACATTGGCAAACATGGAGTCAAATTCTTCTTATGACAGAGATGAGGAAACAGTCAGTGACTCTTCTAGAGAAATGCATGCACCAAGGAGGCCTCATAAGAGTGGACAACATAACTGGGAGGAGCCCACTTCACTTGCTGAGCTATTGGCCTATCCTCTTGCTTTCACATGCTTCCAAAACCAATCTTGTTATCAATTTTGTGAGATGGTGGAGAGAGTCAAGTACCACCATGAGCTGGCCAAATTGTTTGTGCTCCATCTTCATAATGGCCAAGTCACTTTGGTAGGTGTGACATTCACCTTGACATCTGAGACTATTGCTCAAGAAATCGGCATTCCAAATGGAGGTGAGCAATGGAACAAGAGGTAGCTGATAGACAAAGAACATTATGAGCCTTATATCAAGGCTGGTTTTCAGAGACATGTCAGTATAGTTTTCCCATTCAAGTATCCGCAGGACACATATGCTCCCTTGATGAAACTCATAATTAGATATTTCAGCTTTGAGGGTAGATTTTCTCATCTGAACGCCTATCATATCAGAGTATTGATGCACTTTACTTTGCCGGAACATTGAGAATATGACCACCTTAGTGCAAAGGAATCCTCCTCAGCAGTAGTATAACAACATATATCATTTTGCACTAATCAAAATTGTGGTCCTGCATCAACTTGGTTTACTGAACATCTCATGGGAGGATTTCATTGCACATGAGGTCTTTACAAGTCCTCAAGTACCCCCAGTAGTTTTTCATGAGGCAGGAGAGCCTTCACATCAGCAGGAGGTTCATGAGACACAAACCACTAGTGTGCCAATGTTTGTCGCATATCAAAAGGGCACTAGGAGGTTGTTTGCAGCAGATAAACGAGTACTATCTCCACCCGAGGTGGAAGGGGTCTCGGTTTCTCCATCAGCAGAGAAGGTACAGGACAAGGGTAAGCAACCCTTGCATGATGAGGGACCTTCAGGAGGTCAAGAGGCAGATTTCATCCTCATTCAGGATGATGACACTAATTTGGGCTCACAAAGCTCAAAGCTCAAAGAGATCATTCGGGAGCAGCAAGATGACATTCAACATTTGTCTCTCAATCTGGAAAGAGCCAAGTGGATTATCAACTATTTGGAGCAGAGGAACAAGCAGATAGAAGATCAGCAAACCATCATGGAGCTCCAAAACATGAAGGCAAAACGGCAAGCTGCCAAAAAGAGGAAAACCAAATTGACCACACTTGAGCGATAAATTCAAGCTGATCATGAAACTTGGCTTGAGAGGACAAACTTTCACTTGGAGAGGATGTTGGAGAAGGCCAACAATGAGAAAAACATGTTGAGGAACATGGCATACCACTACTTGTCAAGAAACATGGTGTGCAAAGCAAGAATCAAGAATTTGAAGGCCAAGTTGAAGAAAGCCATGAGGAAGAGAAAAGAGCAAGATAGACTCCAGATTTTGGCTGAGGCTTCCTTAGCCCAACATAGAACCTGATGAGGAACAGTCAGCCCAAATTTCAAGAAATTTTGGAAAAATTTTGCAAATTTTGAAATTTTTGGCTTAAAAAACAGGTTTTTCTGCCTGATGCGCCGCACCACTTGGTGCACTCTTTTGCTAGAGACCTCCTTTTGAGGAAAACTCAGCATTTTTAGATTTTTCATGGAAAAATATGAATTCCCTCACATGGCCAAGAAATTTTGACAGGTTTTGAGCTTCCAAAAAGGTCAAAAACACCTCAAAAATGACCTTTCTGCCCCTTTTTGGACACACAGGAAGCAGTGTTGTGAGAACTCAATTTTGGAGGGGAAAATAAGATTAAATTTAGAAATTCCACTTGTTCTAGAAAGTATACAGGTATACCTTTCCAACAAGCTCACTTGGAGCAAATTTGGTGCATGGTAAGGCCTCCAAAAGAAGCTCCAAAGTAGTGTGGCACATAGGGAAATCAGGGCGATGCATAGGGTGAAATTTGCTGATTTTGGCCAAAAAACTTTGTTTTTCGCCTAGTTTCTTCATAGTTTGACTTTTATCTTTCTAATAGTCAAACTCATGATGAAATTTAATGTGAATTGATGGATTTTGATGTAATTATGCTAAATTTTCACTCATAGAGGTAGATTCATCATGAAAAAGTAGTTTGCAACTGAATGAATCAGTTTCCTAGGTTTTAGAGGCATGTTGTTCCACTGTCTACTTTTCAGTTCTTAGTTTAGATCTTGTTGAAACAGCTCCTAAACTCATGAACTTGACCCCTAAAGCCTAGCATGAGTTGTTTTATGCCTATATCTAGTAGTTTTTTATTCATTTGTAAAGGTTGGACTCTTGTGAATGTTTTGAGCATTACTGTACACTCTTTTCAGCAGTTTGGCTAAGGAATTGACCAGGGTTTGCAGCACTTTATGGGATTCTTGTGGCAACTTGATTTGGTATTGTTTTTCCTCCTGTAATTTCAAGTTTATATGTGTTTTATGTATGCCATCATCTCTCTTTGTTTCATCTTAACTAAATTAAACAAGGATAAAGGTAGAATCCATTGAAATTGCAGTGCTCTACCTAGGGTTTGTTTAGTTATTTATGTTTTCAGCTGTTTGAAGAGGATACCTGAGACTTTCATGCCCTCTCCAACTCCTCACTAGTCTAAAAGCTCTCCATCTCATTAAATTTGAAGTGCTAAACCATTTTCCTACCTCACCCCATAGAGATCTCTGGAAGATTGTGTCCATTCCTCGGACCCAAATTTGCCTTTCACAATTGAGCCAACAAACCAACATCAAATTCAATAAAACACCTTTGTACACATACCTAGCCTAAAATTAGTCTAAATATCAGTCATCTCAAGCTTTATTAGCCATCATTTCTAAGATTGACAAGGAGAGAGCCCTCTCCCGACCTGGTAGGGCTAGCTACCAGGTTAAGTGTGGTTTGATGTTACCCTAGATCTTGCCTTTCTCAGCCTGAGGTAGATTTAGGCCTTAACACAACTGATGCTCGTAATCTAGTAGATTTGAAGAAGTGTGTAGCTAGAGCTAGGAGGATCATCCTGGAGGGTGTGAGAGACCACATAGTCTTGAAAATACATGGAAAAGCGACTCCCTTTTTTATGTGGAACATTGTTAATGATTTATTCGAAAATGGAAATGAAGCCAAGAAACTTGAATTGATGAAGAAATTGAGGATTGAAGACAAAGGGTATGAGGCAGTCTTTAGAGATGGGAAGGCCAACCTCAAGCATCTTGCTTCATGTCAAATCAAGAAATTTTATGTCAGGATGGAGAGCCTCTACACTTTAGAGGAATATGCATGCATATTCTTAAGGAGCAAGGCAAGGATTAGAGATGTTGTAGTTGAGAGGGAGCATGATTTAGCTCTCAAGAGGAAGCCTCATCCGCTTAGCAATTGGGCTGACCAGGAGGATGATGATGAAGAGGACTAGTCAGGGACCTCTAGTAAGAGGAGAGTTTGAGCTAAGTGGGTAGAGGGAGAACATGCATCCATACCTACGGGTGTGAGGTGGGGCGATGTTAAGCCCTAGTCTAAGAGTTTCATAAATTTGGGTAGGGTCCATTAAGGTGTTTTTTTACCTCGTGGATCATTCCCTTGATACGGGAGTGCACAATATTCAGTAGCAAGAGGATCAATGTCAGTAAGATACCAAGGAGTGTAGAGGAGTGTTGACAGTAGAGTAGGGGACTCAGTAGCAGCACAATTTTCCTAATGGATAGTTGTAGATTGATTCAATGTTATTTTTATTTTTATTTTTTTTATGCTTCTTAGTTGTAGATGTTTTAGTAGCAGTAGCAATAGAGATAAATGTTTCATGCAGTACATTCCAAAGGTTCTAGACTAGGGTAGAGGTAAATCCATTTCTTATTGAGAGGGAGTGTTGAAAATGCAACAAGAAAATCCTAATTTAATTTTGCCTTAATTAAATTAGGAAAAATTTCAATTTTAATTTCAGTTAAATACTTGGAGGTAGTTAACTGAGGTGACATGGCTCTTGTCACTCGGTTAAATAAATAAATTCAAGTTGGAGACACTTGAGTTCATTTCTACATGATTGATTGCTAATTTGTAGCAATATATTTCAGTTAATTTGAGTTATTGTCAATGTAACTAGTTCTCATTGTTAGTAGGTTCAGTCAAGGGTGTGTAATTTTTTTCACACTGAGTGATCATCCAGTTAAATTGATCAATCAACCTAAATTAAATCATGCATGCAGAGAATTCGCGTTAACCAATTGATATTGGGGTTCAAGGACAGTGTACTATTAGTTGTAGAATTTTCCAAGTTGTACAGGTAGTGCATGTAGTCAAAGAAGGTCCTAAAGGAATTGCGCAATTCGTAATTTCCTTAATTAATAGGGGTTAATTCCTTATCAAGAAGCAAAAGGAAATAGGATCTTGGCAGACTGAGAAATTGGCTAAGTATTGGCGTGAGTCATTCTATGAAGCAGTGAGATAAATTATACTAGTGCAGGGGTTCCTCATGCTTGAGCAAGCATTGCATTTCTTCTCTATTATTTGATTAGTGAATTACATATAGTAAAGGGTTTTGAGAAGTTGTTTTCTCCTAGATAAATATTTGTGTATGTGTGTTGAATATTTATGTATGTTAATGAATTGTTTTCTTGATTGTGATTTTCTTTTCGCAGGTGAGTAGATTAGCTTCAAGTCTTGTGATCTAGTAAATTTCATGAGCAATTTTGAATCTACACATTAAATTTCCACAAGAGGCACTTGAAATCACTATAGAATTTGGTCAAACAAAGAGCATGTCCTGAGTGTTCTATGGTAGAGGGATATATGGAATATCAAACCATGGTTTATATTAGTTAATATAGTCCTTCAATAGGACAAAATATTAATGTATTGGATCACATTTGGGATGTCAAATGCATGAACAAATTTGAAGGGGAACACCTATTGGGGAAAGGTAGAATGAGGAAAGTGAGATGTAAGTAGATAGTGAAGATTTATAACACATTTTACTTTTTTGTTTTTATCGTTGATCCGTCTCTTCACAAAAATCAGATCTACCATATGTTTTATTGATATGCAAATTATTGCTAGGATTCTCAGAGGTTTGAGATTGATAATTTTAAGCAAAATATGATTATGAATTAATTGCAACAGTTTGTATATTGCTACCATTCTCTAGTTGATTGGTTTGTTGTTGATTAATTTTTTGTTGAATTAATTGTTGCCACTTGTTGCTATTGTATTCTACATCTTGTTGATTTTCCATTTCATCAAATAAAGTAGAATTACTTAAATTTGGGGTAGATCTGAAATCAACGTCATTTATTTGAGAAACAACAACCTCTGATTAAGAATCATGATTAGCAATATTTTCAATTGTAATTTGTGGAGGATCAACATTGTCATTTTGAGAAATTGATTGTTCACTAGTAGTACATATACTTTTTTGTTCTTGATAAGAAATGAAAGGATGAGATCATAAATGTTTGAACCATCCTATTAATTGAAATTGTGGAGGAAAATCTTTGGAATGAAATTGCATTATTATTAATTTAAATCTAATTAGAAAATCATCCAAATTCTCACCTTCCATCCTATGCAATTCTTCCAATTGATCACAAATCTTTTCGTAGTTATATTCCTAAAAGGTGTGAAGGAAAATATTCGAAAATTCATCCCAACTATGTATAAAGGCAATTGGTAAGGATCAACACCATTCTTTATCTTAACCAATCAACATAAGAGTGAAGATCCTGCAAAAAACACCTTTGTCAATATCAAAATTATTGCAATTTAAAATAAATTGAAGGAGATGATCAAAAGTAGAACTTTTACCATTGAATTTGATCTTAGACAGAGTCTCAACTACCTATGTCGGAGTTGAAGCTAGTGTAATATCGATAAAGAAACTTCAAGGTGATCTTTTAAGTGGAGCCATAGTAATAAGATAAAACTTTAAAGAAAAAAATATTCAAAGAAAGAATTTACTGTGGCCCTCCTTCTAGCGCCAAAAATGACTTCATCAACATGTAAGAGAGACCTCCGAGAGCCCGAACTAAGCCCTTATCCGTTTGATTTAGTGGTTTTGACTGGTTCAATTGGGTCCAGTTAACCTCTCTCTCTCTCTCTCTTTGTTGGCTTATAATTTTCCTATTACTTACCAATAGAAAGAGAGAAATCAGATCTGCCTTCTTGTTGTGCACATGTAAGCAAACAAATCCTTAAGTTGACTTTATGACTCAGCCAAGTCACAACTAAGGTATGACAATGCCTAAGGGGATTTTTAGAATGTAGAATTAAATCTAAATGTAGATCTACTATAATATGACAAGAAAAATATAATCCTATATCGAATTGAAAAATGATAGTCTTCTCTCAATTCGAGAGTAGATGAGCTAACTAACTAGGAGAAGATAATTGTTTGTATGATTAAATTCACTATATAATTTTCATCAATTAAAAGAAGCATTTCATTTAATTAATGAAAGAGAAAACCAAATGGGAGTGTATTTAAACAATAAATAGTTATTGCTTAGTACATTCATATTTCAATGAATTCACATTAATTCTAATTATGTTCTAGTCCTCGGAGATAGCTCTTAAAGAAATTCAATAGCATAAAACAAATTGATACGAAAATAGTGTTCAATCAAAATGTAATAAAATATTTAGAACAGAAATTAAAATCAACGTAGAAATTCTGATAGCAAATTGATTGTGTCACATTTCAGATAATAGTGCATTGAAATGAAAATTAATTAAAATCATACTAGAACCTCATTACAATTTTGTAGCCCATTAACAACTTCAGCTCCTTGAAGAAATAACTCACAGTAGTGCAAAAAATGCTCTGTCTCTCCATAATTTAACTCACATTACACTACAAAAGTGCAAATGTACAACAAGAAAAAATCACAGAATTTCCTCTAACACCTTAGATTTGAAGCTTTCCCCTCACCTACAGCTAATAAACCCTTACAATAGTGCTTCAGAATTCACTAGTTGCAATGAAGAGGAACCACTTCCTCATTCTCAAAACTGATATTTAATAATTACAAGAATCTCCAACAATGGAGAACTATTGAGAGTAGTTTTTCAAATTCTAAATTAGAGCTGCAAATTCCTCATTTTTATCTTTGTTGGTCTCTTTCCATTGATTCAAAATGCCTCATATCTAAACTTCTCCAAATGATCTCCTGCTACAAACCAATCAAAACCAAAATAAAAATAATTAAATTGCATTTAAAAAAAATTGCTAAATTAAAATAAATAAAATCCAAAGAAATTCCATGCTACAAATGCTTCACATGGATTTGATTAGTTTTTTGAACAGTGCTAGAGCTTGAATTAGTGACATTAGTTTTCTCAAGCCAATGAAATTTGCCCAAATCAAATTGGGAAAAACCAATTGTTGTTGCATATTCATCATTTTTTCTTCTACTGAATTTTTGGGTCATTAAATGATTAAATTTGCTAAACTTATCATTTCCATATTATTCTTCTCAGTCTTAACTTTCCAACGAGCTATTGTGAGCTTCATTTCTTTAAGCAAATCTTGAGATATGCCTTTCCAAAACGAGGATGTCAAAACTGCCAAAATTCTAAAACTTACATGCCTAAACCAAAATTATATATATTTTGAATTAAAAATTCTAATCTGAATTAAATTAATAATTACTAACTAACAAAATAATTAAAATTATTATATTAATTAAATATAAACAAAATTACAATTATTAAAATTAAATTATAATTACAAATTATTAATTTAGTTAATTAAACTAATTAAAAATGCAAATTAATTTAATATATTAATAAAAATATCATGAAAGTACGTGCCAATGGATTATTAGTTGTTGGCTCCATTAAAATGGGCATTGGTGAATCAAAGTGGGAGACATAGGGGAATTAAAGAGGGAGTTATAAGGAGAAGGGATATAAGAATTTCGGGAGTATGGATTTTGGAAGGTTTTGAAATATGAGTTACGAAAAGATAAGTGTCGAGGTCCCGGGGAGTGAGGGAGGTGAGAGGGTTGACTAATTTATTATTTCAGAGGTGAACATTTTGAGAGCCATAAGGCGTTAATTTTGCACAATGAGGAGGCCTAAGACTTTAATGTCCCGGGAAGAAGTGGAGTGATAAGGAGGCCTGGGCTTGGGAGATGAGGGTTTCAGAAGTAAATTCAAAATGGAGTTACGAAATGTGGAAGCTGAAATGGGAAGAGGACCCGAGATAAAGAGGTGAGGTGAGGCTACGTGGAGGTGGGAGCTCTCTCATATATAAACTACATTTACTTTTATTAATAAGGTTTAAGATCTTAGGGTTTTAAGT
This sequence comes from Pinus tabuliformis, assembly GCA_031772625.1. Classification (NCBI taxonomy): domain Eukaryota; kingdom Viridiplantae; phylum Streptophyta; class Pinopsida; order Pinales; family Pinaceae; genus Pinus; species Pinus tabuliformis. The sequence goes on along the minus strand of CM062805.1, from coordinate 922,125,038 downwards.
ATTGAAATTTAAATTGACTTTCGAGATCTTGGGAATTAATTATATGAATTATTATTTTGGTTATTATATAATCTAGGTTGTCGTGGTTATGTAGAACAGTTAGTAAAAAATAATTAATTTAAAATTAATTAGAAAATTAATTAAAACAATATTTATAATTAAAACTAACTAATTTACGAAGATTAAAATAATATATATTTTGAGTCTAAGTGGTAAAAATCACCGAACTTCAAATAAGCACAATTTGTAAATTGTGAGTCTAAATGAGATGAAACAGGAACCAATGGAAATCTAGTGAAAAACCAAACATAATGAAGCACTCAAAATAGAAATTCAAAGAAAACAAAAATTTTGCAAAAACATCACACACTTAACCAAATGACGGTGGAAAAAGGTGATATAACCATAATTTATTTAGAGGGTTCCCATTGTTATTATGAAAATAATAAATGAAACATGGGGGGGGGGGGGGGTTGTGATTTCACCACAACACATATCTAACTATGTCATCCATGTCAAACTTGTATCGTGATTGAGACCTGCTACCATATGCCCCATTGGTCCTTTATTCTTGTCCATGACTGATCCTAAGCGGTCCTTGTCTCTGCAAATATGATAGGCTCTAAAGAATCACTACATTGACCTCTGCATTCTTTTCTTGTGCACTATAAAGTCTTTTCTGTGACTAAATGATCCTATCATTATCTTCCTTACAACTTTTGATCTCTTCTTTCAAACTTCTCAACGTATCTGTTATGTTAGGGGCATACTCATCACGATGTTATTCATCTGATTTGTAGGGAGAATCACGAGAACTATAGTCCACCATTTTTCTTGTCATTTTGATCTTCTACATCCTGCAAACATACCATGTTAGATAACCAAATATAAATATAATCAACATACCTCAGTGAAGTTTAAGGGAGCTTATCTTGTCTACAAAATCAACTCGAATTAGCACAACTTATGTATATATAATGAAATCAAGATATCATTCATCTCAACATAAACATCATCAACCTCAGATGACGACACAACTAAAATAATGAATATCACAATGCATGCATAAAAACACATAGACAACTGACATGCATGCATGACAAACACATTACACCCGTGGACAAGTACAAGTTTTGAACCTAGGAGTTCTGATACCACCCCTCCCACATTTACCCAAATTCACAAGCTTGCCAGGGTAAGCATGAGATGAGAGTTACTGTGCGAGACCCGATTTCCAAGATGCACTTATGGAAAATGAGGTCCACATGTCTAGAATTGATTGCAAACACCTAGTGACACATGATCAGATTGTCATCAACCTAATTTGACCCAACACTATTTAATTTTAGTTTTGTTTCCTTAAATTTAATACAACTTTATATTTTTGGTAGTTTTTCGGGTTCTAAACTTTTGAGGTTGTTTTGAGGGTCTAAATGACATTTTCAAGGGAAATGGAGAGATAGGAAAAGTGAAAAAAATGGATTTGTAGATAATTGTTTGGCCTCCTCCTAGAGATCTTCGAAATGAGGTATTATGATAGTCAAACATAGATCGTATGCCAAAGTTATGACCCCAAGAACTTAGAGGTCCAAATTACTCATTTATACAAGCAATTTGTGTTCATAGCACCTGTAGGTTATATATATGTGTGTGTGTGTGTGTGTGTGTGTGTGTGTGTGTGTGTGTTCACTAGAGAATCATCTAGAAGGCCTTATGCCCTCTCCACATAGATGTAAAAAAACTTATTAGTCCATACATTCATCAACTGATCAATAGCTAAACCATTCATGACATAAGCCATAGAAGATTCACATCATATGAGCAACATATAATAAAAAAAGAAACAACATATAAACCATGGAAACTCAATCATAATATTGCCAAAATAATCGCTACAAATACATATGAATCAAAGTAGAGAAATAACTCTTATTAATATATGAAAATGACAACCAAGTCGGGGACTTCCACGTACCACCCAACCATAGATTGGGTTGAACCAAATCTCTCTTTCAGCCAATCACCCCTGCTCCATATTCCAATTATGAATGTGAGATCTCATGGAATAAACCAAACAAAACCAAACCAGGGCTTCCAAAGGCCAAACCACCTCAACCCTCAACCAGTGATTCCACCTCATGGTCGGACATCAATAACACCAACCAGATCGTTCTCTACCCAAGTTGTTTAGGGATCTATGAACTAGTATCTCAATCCATAACCTTCTAAGGCTCTAGAGAATTTGTCCAACCTAGCTCCAGGACTAGTAACTCAACCCAACAAGGGCTCCAAAGTGCTTTTCCAACCTATGCTCCAGGATTAGTAACTCAACCCAAGTTGTTCCAAGGCTTCCAGAGAGTTTGTTGCAACTGATAACCATAAGGAGTTATAAGCACCGACCAGAAAAAAATCAAATGAAAAAAACCCACAACACCATGGCTATCGAGGAAACGAAAAGGCAAGGCTAACACCATTGACAATCCAGGCAATCCTCCATGCTAATGATAGAACATAACCTGATAATCACATGCATATACCATGCATCCATAAATCAGCAAGGAAATCACACATGCAACTTGTTACTTTCAATGTAATCTGGATGTAGTTCCTGATCCATCTATTCCCTTTCATTTTCCTTCTTTCTCTAATCTAGGTGAAAACTAGAGTGCTCCACGCATACTACAATAATGCTCCAAGATTCCTCTAAGTGTTCAAGAGTGTGAGAGAATATAAGAGAGCTCCAAGATAAAATTGAAAAAGTTTTGAATTGATCCTCAAAAGCCTTTTTATCATTGAGGCCTCTATTTTCTTCATTTTACTTTATTTTTACTTCAATTTCCTCCTCATGAAATTTTGTGACATTTTATCTCCCTTTTCTCCTATTTTCCTTTATTTCATAAATATAATGCCACCTTGCCTTTGCCAATGCCTTTTCCAATCTCCACAACCATTAATTAATCACAAGTGATACCCATCACTATATTTTTCCCAACATTCAGCTTGGAATACGTGTCCCATGACCTTGGTCTTAATTTTATATATATGGAAAATTAACCAGGGGTTGTTACATCTGACACATATGATCATCACAAAACCGACTTCAAAGCGTCAGTTTTTTAATGACAATTTCAACCTTTTTTGGCATTGGATATTTGGTGATAATCTTGTCGAATATCTAATGCTTAATAAAGTGTCGACTACCTAACACAATGTCAGCGACAAGTTGCTCAACCCAAATGTGTTAGATAGTTGATGTCAATAAGTCGCATATCCGACAAGTAGCCATTAAATTTTGGCCCCTTTTGTACTAGTATAACAATGCTAATAATCAAAATCTTGATTTAGAAGCATGTGGTCTGTTAAACACACATGGGTAGCAAGAGAGATATGAAAGATAAAACATGCAGTACATTTTTTTATTAACAATTGATATACATTTATAGTACATTGTTGTGACCGTTGGGTTTCACATCCCAAGGTCTCTTGGACTACTTAGTCTATTCAGCTTCCACACTAACCCATTAGGATTAGGTGTCCAACATTCCCCCCCTTAATCCGAAGGGTTATGTATGAGTCCAAGAAGAGAGCTGTAATACAAAATGTGCAAAAAATGCATGGCAGCACTAAGCTGAATGTGCTCTGTGAAATGTTGGTATAAAGGACGGTGGTTTAAGGATGACCACCAACACTGGAATGTTTAGTGCAGTTCCCGGAACTCTTCCAAAACTGGCAAGAAACTAAAGTCTCTGCTAGAGGAAGTGCTCCTATTGTTTTGAAGAGGGAAACCTTCAACCATGAAAGGGAGGTCTCACCCCGCATAAAAGGGAGAACTTCAACCTGAAAAGGGAAGTCTCAACCTGTGATGGTTTAAGGATGACCAACAACTCTGGAATGCTTAATGCAATTCCTGGAACTCCTCCAAAACTGGCAAGAAGCTGGTGTCTTCTGCTAGAGGAAGTGTTCTCAATTTTGTTCCTGGAATTCTTCCAAAACTGGCAAGAAGCTGAAGTCTTCTGCTAGAGGAAGTGTCCCAGATTGCCAACTTAAGGCATGTTCACGAGCATCTTAGTCTCTGGCTACAACTCTGAAACTGGTGTGGCAGGTTGTGGCTCAGGCTCGCTTGATGTGACTTTGAAGCTTGTAGATGGCCATCATTTCCCCCCTGTCAGATACAAGGTGAGATGATGGAGAAAACTCAACTACAAGACTGTTCAATACTCTAGAACAAGTTCTGACATGTGTTTGGAATATCTTCTTGGCTGTTGATGCCCATTGCCAAGAAGCGATCTATCCAAGATGAATCTTTGTTCTTGCATGACGTTTGTTTTTGAAGCATTTGTGTGAAGAATGGCTAGTTTTATGACAGTGCTTACATGGATGAAGATCAAAACAATGATCTTTCAAATGGCCAACTCGGTCACAGTGTTGGCATTTCACAATCTGTTGTTGTTGTTGTTGTTGTGGAAGAGGGGCAGAGTCTGGAACCACTGACAGTGAACTGTCATGAATAAATCCAGCACTCTGAAACTGAATGGGCTTGGCGTAGTCTAGAATATGAAAGGAAAAGTCCTTGTCATATCCAAGACCAGTTCTATGCTTGTTGTGGACAAGCTGTTCCCAAGGTCTGATGATGGGCTTGGGCAGTGCAGACTGAGTTTCTGCATCTACATGTACAATTGCTGCTTTATTTGAATGAACGGTAACATTATTGACTTGCTGTTTATGGGAGTCTATTTCAATCCTCTGAACAGAAACAGGTTCAGAATGATGACTCCACTGTTGTAATTCTTCCTGCTGTAGCTTTGTTTCCAGCTGCAAAAACTCAATATTTTCCTGTGCATTTTGTAGACATGTCTGAATTTTTGAGAGAGATCCTACGCTGATTTGTAATGTGTCATCAACAGTAGATTGTATAAGAGTTTTCATGAACTCTAATACTTCACTGATTCTGGCCATTTTTCTTCAATGTCAGATTTACACCTTAAAAGTTGATCACAATTATTACTTAATGCATAAAAGTAATATCCACTCACAGTACACAGCAATATTTTGTATAAATGTGCAGCAAATGAATCAGGGAATCAATGCATATATATGTAGACAGAAACTATAATGGATAATGCCACAATTGGGGCAGCAGCAACTGCAAACTTGCTTGGATCCTTCAAGTACTCCTTCAAAAATGATGGCTATCAGAACACCATGTCATGGGCATTAAATATCAACGCATACCCATCACAACTCATAAAGCTGCACTAACTATATTCCATATTACATATAATTTCATTTCTTCGAATGTGTATGCACAATATTCAATAGATGCACATATATTATGATCAATGACTCCAACGCTCAACCTCCAAAAGAGAACGTACAACAAAATTATTTTAATGCATTTTACATGGAAATCAATTAACACATCACCATAAATTAAAGTAGGATTTGAATGCACAGTGAAGGATCTCCCAACCAGACTTTTGCCCAATAGTGTTTTTTTGACTCCTTCAAAATATAGCGACGTTATTGAGACTATTACTCATCAACGCCCATTTTCTCTTGATTGTTTCTTTTTCAGCTCTTAGTGCATCAATGAACTCATCAAATGGAACAACGTTGTTTTAATGACATCAATGTTATCTCGTAGCGTTCACCACAGTCTTCACAACATTAAATTTAGGCAACGTTCACCACGGTCTTCACAGCGTTCAATCTAGGTAGCATTCCACGTTATTCACGGCAGTTTCACCACGGTTCTCAGCAGAATTTCAAAAATTCCATCTTCCAACACGACCTTCAAATATACTCTTGATTTTGATGCAAAGAAAACAAAGCCCGAGCGCCATTCAAGGCTCAAGCTCTTTCCCTTGTGTGACTGTGGAATTTCAACATTGTCAGTCCTTTGTCCTCCTGATCTCTTCAGCCTTTCAAGGGACAAACTGACATGTATCTCTATCGTTCTGCGTTAAAAATCATATATTCACCAAATAACAAACCCAACAAACCAAAAAGAAAGGATCATCCGTGAAAACGTGGCACATTTCCTACATCATCAATACGATCAGCTGAAAGAAACTGGAGGTTGTCGCTTCGTGAGCACTTCAAATTCGCTTCATAAATTAAAATCTGAGCATTTGGGTACTGTTCCGGCCCCTTCTTATCTGCTTCCCCACCCAAATAAATAACATCTTAGAGTCTTTTTGATGTGGGTCTCAAGCTGAGGAACAGAAATTACCCATCAATGTTGCACAAGATTTGCACGCGTATGGCGAGATAAGAAGTTGGAGCAGGTAAAAACTGTTTTAGCAAATACCCAGCTCGTCAGTTGTATGGAAAATGATGGAAAAGACGCAGTGACACCATCGCCATCGATGCTTCCTACAATTAAAGCCCGAAACTTTATGTGAAATTGAAAGTTAAAATGCGGTCAAAGGTTAAACGCCATGGAAATCTTCTTTGCAAATTACTTTTCACACCAGCGCGTGACCACCATGTGTGAAAGGCTCGGGAAATCTCGAGGCTAGGAACCGAGCCTGGCCAAACCACTTTATGTCATCAGGAATAAAAAATAAATAAATGAACTTTTTATGGGAATTTGAGAATAAAGAATCCCACGTCCTAAGATTGTTGGCCTGGAATCTACAGGGATAGTGTACAGAGATACCATTCAATACCATTCGCATAAAATGTTGATACCATTCAATACCCCAGCGTTAATACGCATTCATGACCACGCAGAGATACCATTCAATACCACGCATGAACAGCACATCTCCACACTTTCGCTACGGCACGCTCAGTACATCACCATTCAAACATAGATCCACTGCAATCTCTCCATGACGAGACTCCAGAAAACCGCCAAAGATTACAGAGCGAGCAATCCAGGGCCAGACCGCTCAAAAAGTCGAAAAAAACACAATAAAATCACAGGTGAGTTTCCATACAAGCCAGAAATTCACAGATTTCAATCAAATCGGTGCGCTAAATGCAGGAAAAAGAACCCAAAACTTCGATTTTTTTTTTATACTTATACCGGTCGAGCTGCTTACAACCGATACACCTCGTTTCTGCGTGCAGTTTATGGTTTAATAGACGTTGTTCTAGAAAACGATATGCGTACCATGTCCAGAACACCACTTTCATTAGACATAAAAATCGTTACATAATCAAATAAACCACAGCGTTGTCAGAAAGTATACTGCTCCAGCATTAAACCATAGGCAGGTTAAACCACAGCGTTGTTCAAAGGATTCTCCACGCACTTGGGTTCATGCCTCTCTCACACGCACTTGGATTGACGCCTCAACCCATAGGTTTAGCCGCTTTCACATGGAAATAGAACCTGAATGGTCTTTGATTAGAACAAGATGTACGCAGATGCATTGGAAAGACAGGCAGGGGCGTAACGCATATTAGGTTTATGTTGCAACAGGACAGCGTTAATTATCATGAAACGCTTGGCAGTTAGGACAGTCAATAATGGTAAATCGCTTGGCAGTCAGGACAGTCAATAATGGTAAATCGCAGATGGAGCAGCGCTTTTAAATGGGGCGTTTATGGACAGAGAGCGCAGGTAGTGGCAGAGAATGAGAGCGCAGGTACAGAGAGCGTCGGTATGGCAGACAGAGGTCAGAGATGTCAGTCAGCAGCGGATTTTAGGCAGAAAATTCTCAGGACAGAGCGCATGCAGTGTCAAGAGCAGCTAATTATATGGAGGAGCAGCGCAGGCATTGTCAGGGGTATGGAGGCGCTTCTATATGGAGAGCAAACACCAGCAGCGGTATTAACAAGTTACAGCTAAAATTTAGCTGAAGAAATATTCATGAGAAAATATTCATGAAGTTCATGGCAGAAATAAACTGCACAGAAAGGCCATAAAACAAATGGATCAAATTAATTATGCAGGGCAGGAATACGCCTGCTCTGATACCATGTTAAACACACATGGGTAGCAAGAGAGATATGAAAGATAAAACATGCAGTACATTTTTTTATTAACAACTGATATACATTTATAGTACATTGTTGTGACCGTTGGGTTTCACATCCCAAGGTCTCTTGGACTACTTAGTCTATTCAGCTTCCACACTAACCCATTAGGATTAGGTGTCCAACATGGTCAACCATCATCAACTGTCGAGATCTGCGGTCAACTACGGTCAACTGTCAAAATAAATCCCCAAGTTCCAACTACATAGAGAGAGATGTGTGTGTGTCCAAAACCCTCCAACCAAACTCATAGGCTTGTGTGCCTGTGGTTGCAATAAAAAAAATCATGTAGCATCCCTATGACTGAGAAGCAAAAGAACCTTAATCACACATGCAAGCTTCGGACCCTGCAATTTCAGAGTTGTGCAACCCAACTTTCACAAACCAAGCTCAGACCTATGTGAACCAAAATAAAGAAATAAGAATGATTGATAATCTCCAAATGAGGGTCACTTGACTTGTGTTTATAGCCATCCAAGGGTGTCTAATTTCTCTTTTGGGTTGACCTTTCCTTTTTGTGCACATGGGGGTTTCCATATTAAAAAAAAATTTCCTTAACCAAATTAAATTATTCCAATGGATAGTAGGGGTCTTCCTTGATGAGTAAGATTGTCCAAATGAGGGAATTTGTCCCTGAGCTGCCAAAATTTAATGGGAAAAGGATCTAGTCACATGATCATGATGAAGAATACTCTATAAGTGTCCATATTGTAACTCTGGTTAAGAGTTAAGGGAGTCAAACCTAACCACTAGTAGGCCATCGGGCTATGTTATAATCGGGCCACCAGGAGGAAAATGGGTTCCATTCTCATCAAATATATTTTGTTCCATAGACGAGAAAAGTATCCGAGAGTGATAGGGAGAGAACACACATAGAGTATTTGTGCATTGTAGTATCCCATTGGACATAGACCTTACTTATTTGTACTTGCAAACATTTTCTATTTAGAGAAAGAGAGTAGAGTGACCTCACCTTCGAGTTGGGTTTTCTCCTAAAGGACTTTCCTATGATATATCTTGTGTTAATTGTGGTTTGTGAGTTTTTACTTTTTTGTTCTCTATTTCCTTCATAATTATAATTTGCATGCATATGCAATAAATAGTAATATACAGATCCAAAAATCTTAGAGAAATAAACTCTCATGGTATAGATTTTGGATTTTTAAGTATAATTTATCAGATTTGTTGTAACGAATTGTCCATTTTAATATCCACATAATTTATTAATCATATTGGTATTAGAGCAAGTTTATTTGGGTATATTATGGAAATTGTTGTAGCGACAAGATTGACATATTCTAGTGAAGTAAAGTAAAGACTTGCAGAGCTACTACAACTAGAAGAGGATCTATTTATGGAAGGATTCCAATAGAATGTGAAAAAAAAATCTAGGGAAAAGGCATGGCATGGTTTCCATATCAAGATAAAATAGTTTTAGGGTTGATCTTGTGGTGATGTATGACAACAAATTTTTTAAGCACCCTCGGAAATTCCAAATGCATTGATTAGGTCCCTATGTTATTTGTTATATCACATTTCTAGGGAAGTTCAATTGGAAAACATAAATGCAGAACCCCTGGACGGACTTGTTAATGGGAGCAGGTTGAATTTATACAGAGACAAATGCTCCTCGACCCAAGGATGATTTCTATTAAAAAAAGGTTTATTTTATAACATTAATTATGTTTTCAAGTACGAGCCACACAGTAGAGACCATGGGAAGCATTGCAACAGACCTAGCACAATAAATCATTTTTGTCATAGTAAAAAGTTGCCACACAACGTACCGGACCACCACATTGTTAGGAGAACCAGTAGTTGAAGAATCACACGGTACCCATGAGGACTATAATAATGGAATCAACTGGAAGCAGATGATGGTAACACATAATGGAAGAATGTAGAAAAGGCATATGCATAAGTGTGTTCCACCCACATGGAATAGACATCATGGAGCTTGATGACAAAAAATTAAATAAATTTAATTAAGGAAAAATCTAATCCAAATCGATGATTGTGTCAAAAAGGTTGTTGACATGACTTCCAACCTGGCTAGAACCAAAAATGATTTTCTCGCCCATAAATCCACACAACATGGAGATCAACAAAGTTATGGTGGGGTAATTCCATGATTGCTTGATAGTTAATGCAACTAGAAATGCAGTCAGGCACATAAGTCATTAGTATTTCCTTTGTTTTTAGTTTCATTTTCAAATGTTTTTCCAAGTGTAGGCATGAGCCAAATCAAAGAGTTAAGAAAGTTCCAGAGACTAGAACTTGAATTTGAGAGCTGATTTCTAGATTCCACATTGTTTTCACCATGTCATCCTTGTCAATCCTAAAGAAATCAAGAATTCATCTGCTAAAGGAGCCAAAGTATTGGCTAATTATGACCCAAATTCTAGACATAGTGATATGAGAGGGGGATATGTTGGGCATGGTTGAAAAAATCAAGTATAATAACCACAACATGTGGGATCTCAAGAAGTTCCCAGAATTTGTTGAGGAACGATAAACCAAGAGAATTGAACAAACAATTCAACTAATGGTGGTTGAAGTGCAGCACTAGACCATGAGATTGGAAAATTTTGGTATTCTAAACCTATTAGATATTCCACATTTTAGTCAAATCTTAGAAGTCAATATATGTGTCAAATTGTAATTAAGTTGCATGCATGGAGGTTTTTTGTGGCTTGATGAGCCAAAAGAGATTTACACTAAGTTAATTGTTTGAATAACAGGGCTCCCTACAGATGGTGAGGACCCAAAGCCATTATTTGATAAGAAGCACGATAAGAAAATGTCGAGAGAATTTGGGGAAAGTTTTTCCATAAAGCGTTGAAAGCACTAAGTAAATATTTCCAATGTAGAAACGGATGGTGTATAATTTTCCACCTAGATGATGGCATGCAAGTTGCTAAGAAAGTTCATAAAGGATAGACGTATAGAAGGCATAGTCATAACTGCGATGAAGTGTGTGGAAGGAGTATAAATGAATTGGGCGACGTTCCTACTAAACCAATTCACACAGGACTATCTCGAAGCATAGGAACATAATTTCTACTTTCACCACTCATAGTTCTTAATCTTGATCACCCTTACTATGTGGAAAATTCTGAAGGATTTCAATTCCCCTACTCCAAACAACCAGGATCTGTAACACCTAGATTTGGTTCCTTATGGTATGTCATGGACAAGAAGTGAAAATGAGATAATAATGTTTTTTTTTTGTATGTGGAAGGAAGAAATTAGTCATCTAATTAATAAAGTACCATGAATACATGTACAAACTATAATTGCTTACAGTTGAGTGGTGTTGTCCTATGTCACCCCACACTTCATGTATATTTAGGCCAAAGCTGACCAAGATGAATGCTTGGTACAATGTCAGTATAAGATCAATGATATTACACTACTACATATCATCCATGAATGGTTGGAGGAATGGAGGGTACTAATGCCAAACATACTAGTGCTTGAAACATAGCCATAAGTCGAGAAAACTGAATCAGAGATAGAGACAAACGCAAATATAGAACAACAAAATGGTCAACATGGAGGGAAGATTATGCCCCAAACCAAGACTCATATAGAGCTCATGCCATTGGAAATAAAGCAAGAGAATATCAATATGCTATTTTGGGACTCAAAGGAAGAGGAAATTTCACTATAAAAGGATAATATGCAACTTCTAGGCCAATATAAGAGCACGAGGAAGAATATGAAGGGCAGTAAGACGATGGGAATTGAAACTAGTCTATCTTTAGAAGCCTTGGAGAGACCAAAAACACAATTGAAGGAAGTGACAGAATAGGGGATTGCACTACTTGTCACTGCTATAAAGAAGGTTTCTCAAGAGATAAAGGAGTTTCAATACTGCATGCAGTAGTAGATGGAACAATTATGTCCGATGATAGAAGCTTCTAAGGGAAAAAACCATTTCACAACACATCAGAGGCAATGAATTCAACAGAGGCAACCAATGCATATCATACACCATATATCTGGTCAGAATCATCGAGTCATCTGTGACTTCATCGTATCCTCACACATTAGTTGCACCCCTGGTGTTACATAGTATTTTGTCACACCTCCTGCACTTCCCTGTGAAATACCCTGAAGTGACTGAAATATGATCATTATACAATATAATCATCAATGCATGCAATTCATATCCCTCCTTTAACTTTTCCTGGAAAATATCTAGAGCTTTCCCTAAAGAAATAGCTCATGAAACCCTAAAATGAGAATCATCACCCTTATGAAGCTCAAAACCATGATGATCGATTGTTGCACCTTGTTAAGCCAGCGATGGCATTATTCTATTCCCTCTCATATTCGCGATGGTCTTAAAAGGGAAGTTTTCCCAAAGAGGATGAGAAGCTTCGTGATCTAGAAGCTTCTAGAGCGGTGAGTTGGAGGTGGTTTCACACATATGAGGTCAAATCCTCTTAATTTGACCTCTTGGTCTCATCCCTATGAGCTACCTCCTTAAGATGTGGGCCTAATGCTATCTTTGGAGGAGGTCTAACTCCCTCTCCCATCCTATAAATTTCCCCTCTACCATTCCCAAATGGTTGATCTATGTCCATTTGCGCCCCTATGCTAAGCGCGTGCTTAGAGGTTATTCATTAGACTTGGAGAAGGAGTGTTGGAGAGTTTCTTGGCTTGGACTTGGATTACCACTCAAGGAGAGTCTTTCAACATCAAGGCTATGGTTGTAAGCTTCTCCTTTATTCTTTAAATAATAATACAACTACTGGTTCATCTTCCCAATATATATGTTCATGTATGTATTTGTTTGGCATTCCTTGATCTACTAAATAGACTATTCTTGGATTTGCTATTGGCTTTGGCATGCTTTGTTGTCTCTTGGTTTCCTGTGCATGTACATAAGCACTGAAAGAAGTAGGAACAAGACCTTGACACAAGTAGTTCGAGGATTTCAACAAAGGAAATTGGATTAGCATCAGAACAAGGTAGGATTCCTCTCTTGTTCTATTTTTCAATCATAATCTAGGAAGATGTCTAGTTGATTGTCCTGTCAAGTTGCTAGACCCACTCATTGGGCTAAAGGGATCATCTCTATTCGCAAAGAGGATTAAACTTGTCAACAAAATGGTGACTCCATTGGGGAGCCTATGACATTTTCCTTCCTCTCCTTCACCTTGTCTTTTGACGAGTTTGGTCAACCATTGATTTTTAGACTTCATTGCTTGCTTTCTCTTAGTGTCATTGCCTGGTAGACGCTTGAAGATTGTTAACTTGAGCTGTTTTTGAAGATTTTAGATTTCTTTGGCCTTTTCTTTGAACATCACAGATATGATCCTAATAGTTGCGATGATATCACATGTTTTCTAGTCACAGAAGAGATGATCACTACTTTACTTCTGACAAGTGCGATGATTGCAAAAAACTTAGAAATTTAGGGTTTTCACTTTGATTTTCAGTTTCAGTTGTCTTCTCCTTGATATTTACCAGTGTGTTTGTTCATTTACTCTCGCAGTGTCTTCTTGCAATTGTTTTTTGACTTGGCTTGAGTGTTCTTGAAGTTTGATTAACCTTTTAGAGTTCTAGGTCTTCTAGGTAAACCTTAGTACACTTGTCGATCTTCCGATCAGAGATTGATTTCCTACGTTAAAAATTCTTTGTGTGTTCAAACCTACTTGTAGATTACTTTTGGTTCTTGCACCTTAAGTTGTTTTCATTAGTGGATATAGTGAAAGTTTCTTAGGCTTCATTCGACAAGCAATAGATTACAAATCGATTGTCTCTTTGGAATCAAAAGAAAGTGTTTTCTTTAAAGTTGTTTATGTTTCAAACTAGAAATGAAAGTGAAATTCTTTTCCTAGTTTTTGGAACATTTTGCGTTGCATTCAAATCATTGATGTGAAAGTGATTCTCATGCTTCTTGGTTTTGATCTAGCCATAGTGGTGCATGAGATCCCGAAATATCCTGGTGCTAAGCCTATTCGACAACGGCTTCGTCCTGTGCACCCTCACAAGGTTGCTGCTATCAAAGCAGACGTAGAAAAGCTTTTGAAAGTAGGTTTCATTTATCCTATCCCATTGACGGATTGGGTATCCAATATCATCCCTGTTGCCAAAAAGTATGGCACGACACGTTTTTTTTTTTTTTTTTATTACCGCGACATCAATCGCATGTGTCCTAAAGATAATTATCCTACTCCCTTTATTGACTAGATCATCAACGAATGCGCAGGGAGTGAGATTTTTTCTTTCATGGATGGATTTTCTAGATATAACCAGATTAACGTTTCACCCGCCGATTAGCATAAAACAACCTTTATCTGTCCTTGGGGTACCTTTGCTTACAAAAAAATTCCTTTTGGTCTAAAGAATGTTGGTGCCACTTTTCAGTGATCAATGTCCTATGCATTCCATGAAATTTGACATATTGTTTAGCCATACCTCGATGACTTGCCTGCTCATTCGGCTAAACATCGTGACCATCTGGATCACTTGAGAGCTATCTTTTTACGATGTCGGCATTATAATATCCATCTCAATCCACACAAGTGTGTGTTTTGTGTCGATTCCAACCGGCTCTTAGGTTTTTTCATGTCTCATGAAGGGATCAGAATTGATCCTTTGAAAGTTGAGGCCATAGTCAATCTACCCCCTCCAACATCACTGCTGCAATTACATAGCTTGTAGGGAAAAGATAATTTCCTCCATTGATTTGTCCTGAATTACGCTGAACATGCCAAAGGTTATACTTGCTTACTTAAGAAGGGGATCCCTTTTATTTGGGATGAAGTTGCTCAAGAATATTTCGATGCTTTAAAGAAAGCCCTGGTTAGTGCTCCTTTACTTCATCCCCCCCAATTACCGCCGCGATTATTTCCTGTATTTGGCTGCAACTGATAACACCATTGTTATGGTGTTAGTTCAGGATGACGATGATGGCAATGAGCACGTGGTTTATTATCTGAGAGGAATCTCATTGATACTGAGTCTCGCTATGCTCATGTCGAGAAGCTTGCTTTGGTGGCAGTTCATGCCGTCCAAATATTTCGACACTATATCCTTTTAAGGAAAACCACCGTAATTTATGATTGTAACCCCATGACATATATACTGACTCGTCAGTTACTGGGGGGTAAATAATCCAAATGGATCATCATCCTACAAGAGTTTGATTTGGAATTCACTGCTGCCAAATCAAAGAAATCGCTCGTCTTTGCTGAGTTAATCTGTGCTCTTCCATCTGCAAGCACCCCAACTGATTTTACTGAGCAGATACCCGATGAAACACTATTTCTGATCAACACTCTTGACCCCTGGTATGGAGACATTATTGTTTATCTCCAAACCCAGACCTTCCAATCTGAGTTGTCTCGATCAGACTGACGCCGGATTCAACATCAGTCCCAACCCTATCGAATCCTCGGTGATACTTTGCATCAGGTCAGTGTGGACTTTGTCCTTCACAGGTGTCTCACCCTTGAAGAAGCTGAGCAGGTCCTAAATGATTGTCACTCTGGTGCATGTGGTGGTCATATGTATGGATATACCACTGCTCAGAAGATCCTTCGCGCCGGTTATTTCTGGCCTTCTATCTTCAAAGATTGCATTCTAGTTGTTCAAAAATGCTATGAATGCTATATTTTCAACTGCAAACAGTGCCCCCCACCCACACCCCTACACCCAGTAATTACCAATGGCCCATTTTAAAAATGAGGCATTGATTGTTTTACATGTAACCCTCGCTCGGCCAGGGGGCATGGTTATATCATCGTTGTCGTCAACTATTTTACGAAATGGGCCAAGGCGATGCCTACATACAATGCTGACGATATTACTGCCGCGGAGTTCCTTTTTAACCACGTTATAACACGTTTCGGTGTCCCTCAAGCTATCGTGGCTGACCATGGATCACATTTCCATCAACACATGATGGCAGAGTTAACTGCTCAGTTGGGCCTTCACCATGATAGCTCGACTCCGTATTATCCACAAGCCAATGGCCAAGTCGAAGCAATCAATAAGGTTTTGATTACTATGGTTCAGCGTACCGTTGGGAAGCATAGAAAAGATTGGCATTTAATGTTTTTCTCAATTCTTTGGGCTTACCAAACTTTTGCTAAGACAGCCACTGGGTTCACTCTGTTTCAGCTGCTATACGATTTAGAGGCAACTCTTTTAATTGAATGCAAAATACCTTCACTCAAGCTAGCTATCGAACTTCTTCCAAATACCTCGCCTGAAGAGGAGTGACTACTATATCTTGAGAGGCTCGACAAGATTCGTTGCATCGATATGATGACTATCAAAGCTCAAAAGAAATGAGTCAAAGCTCATTTTGACCAAATCGTTTCTCCTCGCACTTTCGCTGAAGGCGACTTGGTCCTTCTTTACGATCAAGCCACCAATAAGTTGGGGGCATGCAAGTTTGAACCTATGTGGAATGGGCCCTACATTGTCAAGCGTGTCTTACAGAAAGGTGCCCATGTGCTATGTGATTGTGAGGAGAATTCATTGTCACAACCCCGTAATGGGTTGAATCTCAAAAAGTATTATGCGTGAAATTCGTACGATAACTTTTGTACATTAGTGTGTTAATTCATTAGTGTGCGTTTTGATTTTTGGTCTTTTGTTTGCTTTGCAGGCATATTTTTTTCTTCTTACCATGTGTTCCACTCGTTTTGCAGATGTCATCAGGTCATTACATTGGTTTTGCTGATGGTGCTTGTCGTAGCACACAAAACCTCTCTTCTGCAGCATGGGTACTCTATGACCCTAATGGTGAGCTGATTAACTTACAAGGTATCTGCCTTGGTTGAAAAAACAATAATATCACTGAGTATAGTGTAGTTATTGAACTTTTGTTAGAAGTAGTTGCTCTTGGCATTAGAGATTTAGTTCTTAAGTTGGATTCCCAACTCGTTGTGTTACAATTAAACAATCATTATTCAGTAAGAAATCCACAAATATTGCATATGTATCTACGTGTTATATTGTTGGAAATAAATTTTGATTACATTACATATCAACATATTCCACATAATTTAAATACATTAACTGAAGCATTAGAAAATTTTGTTCTTGATAGACATTTGTGTCATTTGTAAAACTGAATCATGTTATGAACACATAAGTAGAAATAAAACATATATATATATATATATATATATATATATATATATATATATATATATCGCATTTGCTGGAGTGTTTACATCAAAATATCAAAAAATAGAGTGTTCTAAGAAGCTTGGCTTTCAAAGTGTACAAAATGTGTAAAAGACTAGAAGGACTATCAAACTGCACGGTGCTCGTGGTAGCACGCGACTGCTTTGATCACTCAGCCTAACAGCCAACATAGTCTCGCAAAGACTCCCACTGTATTTCTCTTCCATCGTAGTGGAACATCGTCGATGGTGGCATAATCTAGAACCCCTCGGGTGATTTCCTCCAGGTTGCGTTCCATCTCAGCTAAGGCGTCAACCCCTTATTCGTAGTTTGCAACCACTATCAGATGGACAACTCGTTGTGCTATTGGAAACATGCCTAGTGGTATCTCTTGTCCCACATTTGTACATTTATCATAAGTTGAGTCTTAGATCACATTCTCATAAAAATCATAAAAACGTGAAAAAATTCAAAAAACAAGTTTTTACCTGCGTTAGTCCATTGTTCACTCAGTGGCAGAGGTATATCTAGATCCTCTATAAAATCTATGTTGGCATATGCGTAGTCGTCTACCATCAACAGCTGGTGTTGAATCCAAGCAAAGAACTATGGTGGATAGTGCATGTGTTGGCCCGTGCCTCCTCGAGGCATGAGTTTGATCCATCTAACGAGCCTCGGATCTCGGGGGGCAGGATGTGGTACTTCTGCCCACTGATACCAGAAGAGTGGTATTCGCTCCAAGAATAAGGTCATTAATATGGAACTGAACCTGAACCGCTTCAAGTGTCCGTGCTTACCTTTGGTCAGTTGGCGTTTCATGCTCGCCAAAAGACCTCCACACCAGTTGAAGATGGTGGGGGTCAAATAAGCAATAGCATACTGAAACTGAGACTTAGAAGCCTCGTGAAGAGCTTGAGTGCCGAATACATGTGCCATGGTGAACAATATTATTCTTAGAATGAGGTTATTGGTGATTGTTTCAATCTTCACCTTACCTCCATTAGTTATCTTGGTTGTTTGTGCAGGTACATAAGTGTTGAAAGAAGCAAGAACAAGACCTTGACACAAGCAGTTCGGGGATTTCAACAAAGGAAATCAGATTAGCATCAAAACAAGGTAGGCTTTCTCTCTTGTTCTATTTTTCAATCATAATCTAGGAAGATGTCTAGTTGATTGTCCTCTCAAGTTTCTATACCCACTCATTGGGCTAGAGGGATCGTCTCTGTCTGCAGAGAGGATTAACCTTGTCAACAAAATGGCGACCATACTAGGGAGATGATTGATCCAGGTGGATATTGGTGGCCACTCGCCAAGTCCACTTGGATCCCCACCATTGTTTCTTTTAGCTTTTCAGTTTCCTTAATTGTAGCACAACTTACTATTTTTAGTAGTTTTTCAGGTCCTGAACTTCCGAAGCCATTTTGGGGCCCTAAACGACGTTTTTTGGGAAAATTGGGAGCAATATGGGTCCATGGATCGATGTTGCTCTTTCCAAAGTTGTAGTTCTCGGATAGATATTTCTAACGAGATATTGTGCACGTCAAACGAAGATCGTATGCCAAAGTTACGACCCTGGGAAGTTAATGTACCAATTTACCCAAACGGGGCCCACAGTTTGGCGTTTCATCTTCTAGGGTTAGGTTTTTGGATGTTTACTGTTTTCCATTATTTCTCAACAATAAATAGGCCTTAGAGCCTCATTCTAACATAGTTTAGAGGCATGTAGCCACCACACCTCTTCTCAGAGATAAGCTACCATCGCCCTAGCTGGTTTATTTCCATTTATGTTTGTAAGCATATTTCAGTATTTTACATTAATGAAATGAAGTATTATTTCCGCTGCATCTCTGTGTTTATGGTTATCTCTGTAATTTGTTTCATTCCTGTTTAAATTCGGATCAGTGGTATCAAAGCGGTCTGCTTTTTCTCTATTTTTCTTTGCATGTCCCCAACGAGGTCGGGATATAAGGAGTTAGGGCTTGAACTAGTCGAACCTTTGCAAGACCAGCCTCGCAAATCGCAACGGCCTCCCATGGCAGATAAAAAGAAATACGAGGGGACAAGAGATCCTATAAAAATCTTGCTCGAAGAAGCCCTCGAGCGACAAAGGAACGCGATGATGGATAGCTTTGCCCAAATCCTTTAGCAGCTACCTAGGGGCGACGCATCGACTTCCAACAATTACTCTGGAAATGCCACACCATTTAAGGCACAAGTTAATTTTGAAATCCCCATATTCGAGGGTCAGATAGATGCAGATGCCATCAATAAATGGTTAAATCTGCTAGAGGGTTATTTTTCTGTTCATGATTTTTCCAGTTGGGAAAAGATTATTTCCACTCTTCTCAAAGCAGCCCCCCATGTCAAGGACTAGTGGGAAACCTACTGCGAGCAGAAGGATGAAAGTACTGGCTCGCTATTTTCATCGCACCCCCTTGGAATTCATTCCGGGATCCCATCAAGGAGCAGTATTACCCTGTCAGAAGCTATGAGGATCAATACATAAAGTGGACCATGCTGCAACAAGGAAGGGACCAAGATGTGTCAGAGTTTACCAATATCTTCCATACCCTTCACACAAAGTTGGGTATCAAGGATTCGGAGCAACACTTGATACTCAAATATCGCGGTTGCATGCACAAGTACATCTAGGAAGGAATGGAATTCCTGAACATCTCCTCGCTCGGCACGGCATACCGATATGCTATCAAGGTCGAGCAAAAGTTTAAATAGAAGAAGTGAGACTTTGGATCTGTGAATCCAAAGCAAGGGAAAGGTGCCCCCAAATTGCAGAACAAAGGACAAATCCAAGGTCGGGCGGCCCAAGACAACACACCAAAGATGCAAGCAAAGAACATCGTTGTAAAGCTGAAAAAGGACACAGGAAAGTGGTGTGCGTTCCATAAGAGCTCCACTCACAACACAAGTGAGTGTCGAGCCAAGCAGTCACTGGTGGCCAAGCTAAAGGTTTCAGAATCAGATGCATGTTCTGACTCAGAGTCAGAACCCGACAAGGGGAATGACAAAGGGAAGCAGATTATCGATGCATAGCCCAACACCACCATTTCCACCACGAAGATCCAGAAGGAGGAACCCGAAGATCCAGAGGATGAGGAGCGTCTCTTCCACTCCCAGATGTGGGTAAAGGGCTCCCCGCTACAATTCATTGTCGACAGCGGGAGCCAAAAGAACCTCATTTTGGCGAAGGTCGTGAAGTGGCTGGGCTTACCGACCACAGCACATTCACAACTATACCCCATCGGGTGGCTTCACCAAGGACGGGATCGTCGCGTGATCCAGCAGCGTCGCCTTCCATACAACATCAAGCCCTTGACGGATGAGGTATTGTGTGACATTGCTCCCATTGAAGTTTGTGATGTATTATTAGGAAAACCATACTTGTGGAAGTGACATGTTGTGTATGAATCAAGGCCCTGTGCTCTTATTGTTACTTTGGGAAATAAGTTGTTTAGGATACTGGAAGTAGCACCACCTACCGCCATCTCTTTGGTTACTGCAAAACAATGCAGTAAGCTCATTTCCAAAACCGGGAAATTTGTTTTCCTGATGATACGCCCTCAAGGAAAGAAGAATACAGTGGCCACGACCTCCAGACAAGGCCCCTCCACACGACAACTACAGATGGACAAGGTCATGGAGGAGTACGAGGACATATTCACCTCCCACGCAGGGAATTCTTTGCACTATCAGGTCAAGCACTCCATCGATCTGACCCCAGGTGTGCCACTGCCCAATGGACCAATCTATTGGTACTCCGTTCTAGAGAATGATGAAATCAAGAAGCAGATTCAGGAGCTGTTGTAGAAAGGTCACATCCGTCTTAGTTCATCACCCTGTGGGAGCCCAATCGTGTTGGTATAGAAGAAGGATGGGACTTGGAGACTCTGTATTAACTATCGGACGCTGAATAAGATAATTGTCCGTAATAGGTACCCGATCCCACGGATTGATGACCTCCTGGACCAACTGAAAGGGGCAAAATATTTCAGCAAGATCAATTTTAAGTCAGGATATCACCAGGTACCAATTGAACCCTCCGATGTGTGGAAGACTGCCTTCAAAGCCAAGGAGGGCCTTTTTGAATGGTTGGTTATGCCTTTCAGATTGACGAATGCCCCTGCAACCTTCATGAGGCTAATGGATGACATCTTGCAGCCATTCACCAACTCATTTGTAGTGGTATACTTGGATGACATCCTGATCTTCAGCTAGAGTTGGGAATAGCACCTCCAACGCATCCGACAGGTTCTCCAAACACTGCGGCAACACAAGTTATGTGCCAATTTGGAGAAATGCACTTTTGGCATGACCCAGGTTTAGTATCTGGGATACATTATTGATGAACAGGGGTACATGTGGATCCAACCAAGATCCAATTCACTCAAGATTGGCCATCTCCAACCACTCTGATAGAGCTCCGCAACTTTCTAGGTCTTGCCAACTTCTACCGCAGGTTCGTGTTGCAATTTTCTCATATCATTTGGCCCTTGAGTCAAGTCACCAAGGGAGGAGTGAAAGAAAAATTCTTTTGGTATGAATCTCAACAGAAGGCATTCACAGAGTTGAAATATCGCATCTGCTTGGCACTAGTTCTCGCATTACCAGACTTGTAACAACCATTTGAGGTCGAGACAGATGCCTCTGACTATGCTATTGGGGTAGTCCTTACTCAACACGGGCATCTAGTGGCATATCACAGTGAGACACTTTCAGACACACTCCGGAAGTATCCCACTTATGACAAAGAGATGTATCCCATTGTGCAGGCCTGCCGACAATGGAAGCATTACATTTTGGGGAAGGAAACGGTCATCCACACAGACCACCGACCCCTGCAGTTCATACAGACCCAAGGGAAATTGCATAATGATCAATATCAGAAGTGGTCCACATACCTGCAACAGTTCCATTTGAATATCAAGTATAAGAAGGGCAGCACCAATAATGTTGCAGATTGCCTCAGTCGACCACCGATCATGGCGTTAACCACCGTGCTCAACTCTTGTGGGCATAAGACATCTGATTGGCCACTTCTCTACAAAAGCAACCCAGAATTCGGCCACACATACCAGACACTCCTAGAGGGTCAACATGTTCCTGACTTTCACCTTTAGGATGCCCTGTTATGCCACCTGGGTCACCTTTGTGTTCCTTCAAGCGAGCATGCCAAGATGATTTGGGAAGCACACTACAGTCAGGCTACTGGGAATTTCGGGGTCGAGAAAATGGTGGCAGTACTGTAGAAGTATTTCTATTGGCTGAATCTTCGATAGGATGTCAGGAAGTACATCAGATCATGCATTTCCTGTGCCATTACAAAACCGACCATCAAGAACCAAGGCCTCTATACCCCGCTGCCTACCCCTAGTCGACCTTGGGAATCCATCTCCATGGATTACATGTCAGACCTTCCTTCCATTAAGCATGGAAACGACTGTGTTTTTGTGGTCGTCGACAGGTTCTCGAAGATGGACATTATGGCAGCCTGCAAGAAGAATATCATAGCAGAAGCCACTGCTAAACTCTTCTTTGAACGAGTGTGGGTACACTTTGGGATCCCCCAGTCTCTCATCTCAAATCGGGACAGCAGGCTCCTTAGTACATTTTGGTCCAGTCTCTGGTCGATGCTGGACACCAAACTCACTAAGTCCATAGCCTTCCATCCTCAAACTGATGGCCAGATAGAAGTTGTCAACAGGATGATCGTACACATTCTGCGCATGTACAACTCAAAGCATCCACACATATGGGATGAGAGCCCCCCCTATGTTCAGCACAGCTACAATCGGGTTGTCCATAACTCGATTGGCCACAACCCTTTTCAGGTGGGCTTGGGATTCCAACCAATATGTCCCATTATGTGGCCATGCCATTTGCAGCTACTCAAGCAGATTCGGCTCATGTCTAGTCTGAAACAGATAATGAAAACAGCTTCATTGAGCACATCCAACATATTCGCCAGTAGGTCCATGACATTGTAGAAGAATCAAATGTCAATTAAAAGCAGCGACATGATCAACATTGGGTGCCACACAAGTTTCAGGTGGGCGACAAATTCTGTTTGCATTTGCAAAAGGAATGCCTTACCAGAGCCTATCAGAAACTTAGACCACGCCGATATGGTCCTTACACCATTACCAAGGCTATGGGAGACAATGCATTTGAGCTCAGCATTCCCCCATTCCTTGACCTGTACCCAGTGTTCAATGTGGGCCGCCTTTGGCCATACTTTCCACCATTACTAGACACATTCGACATTGCAAAAAAACTCACACCCACAAAGTTAAATCCAGATTGCATGGAAAAAGCTACAACTGATCGGATCATGGACACA
Organism: Pinus tabuliformis; assembly: GCA_031772625.1. NCBI lineage: Eukaryota > Viridiplantae > Streptophyta > Pinopsida > Pinales > Pinaceae > Pinus > Pinus tabuliformis. Next base: position 922,101,538 of record CM062805.1, on the reverse strand, counting down.
CATATCAAGCACACTCGCCAACAAAATATCCAACTGTATCGAGTTGTCAAAGCAGGCCAATTCCTTCGCCAGGGCAAGTGGCTCACCACGGACCAAGTTCAGTAGATGTTTCCTCATCTCATGGAGGAACTCAACGCAATGGGGACCATTTCTTCCTAAGGGGGGAGGAATGATCAAGGTAGATATTGGTGGCCACCCGCCAAGTCCACTTGAACCCCCACCATTGTTTCTTTCAGCTTTTCAGTTTCCTTAATTGTAGCACAACTTACTATTTCTAGTAGTTTTTTGGGTCCTGAACTTCCGGAGCCATTTTGAGGCCCTAAACGACGTTATTTGGGAAAACTAGGAGCAACAAGGGTCCCAAAGTTGTAGTTCTCGAATGGATCTTTCTAACGAGATATTGTGTGTGTCAGATGGAGATTGTATGCCAAAGTTACGACCCTAGGAAGTTGATGTACCAATTTACCCAAATGGGGCCCACAGTTTGGCGTTTCATCTTCCAGGGTTAGGTTTTTGGATGTTTAGGGTTTTTCATTATTTCTCAACAGTAAATAGGCTTTCGAGCCTCATTGTAACACAATTCAGAGGCATGTAGCCACCACATCTCTTCTCAGAGATAAGCTACCATCGCCCTAGCTGGTTTATTTCCATTTATGTTTGTAAGCATATTTTAGTATTTTACATTAATGAAATGAAGTATTATTTCTGCTTCATCTATGTGTTTATGATTATCTCTGTAATTTGTTGCGTTCCTGTTTAAATCTAGATCAATGATTAACTTACAAGGTATCTCCCTTGGTTGAATAACCAATAATATCGCTGAGTATAGTGCAGTTATTGAACTTTTGTCAAAAGTAGTTGCTCTTGGCATTAGAGATTTAGTTGTTAAGTTGGATTCCCAGCTCGTTGTGTTACAATTAAACAATCACTATTTAGTAAGAAATCCAAAAAGATTTCATATGTATCTACATGTTATATTGCTGGAAATTTTTTTGATTACATTACATATCAATATATTCCACGTAATTTAAATACATTAACTGATGCATTAGCAAATTTTTTTCTTGATAGACATTTGTGTCATTTGTAAAACTGAATCATGTTATGAACAGATAAGTAGAAATGAAACATGGATATATATATATATATATATATATATATCACGTCTGTTGGAGTGTTTGCATCAAAATATCAAAAAAAAGAGTGTTCTAAGACACTTGGCTTTCAAAGCCTACAAAATGTGTAAAAGACTAGAAGGACTATCAAATTGCGCGGTGATCATGGTAGCACACGACTGCTCTGATCACTCGGCCTAATAGCCAACATAGTCTCACAGAGACTCCTACTGTATGTCTCTGCAAACTTGGTGTAACATCGTCGATGGTGGCATAATCTAGAACCCCTCGGGTGATTCCCTCTAGGCTGCGTTCGTCTGCAGCCACTATCGAATGGGCAAATAGTCGTGCTATTGGATACATGCCTGGTGGTATCTCTGGTCCCACATCTTCTCATTTATCATAAGTTGAGTCTTACATTACATTCTCATAAAACTCATAAAAACTTGAAAAAATTCAAAAAACAAGTTTTTGCCTGCGTCGGTCCACTGTTCACCTGGTGGCAAAGGTAGATCTGGATCCCCTCTAAAATTTGTGCTGGCATATGCATAGTCTTCTACCATCAGTAGTTGGCGTTCAAGCCAAGCAAATAATTGTGGTGGATAGTGCATGTGTTGTTCGTGCCTCCTCGAGGCATGAGTTGGCTCCATCTCACGAGTCTCGGATCTTGGGGGGAAGGATGTGGTACTTTTGCCCACTGATACTAGAAGAGCGGTATTTGCTCTAGGAAGAAGGTCACTAGTATGGAGTCGAACCTAAACTTCTTTTGGTGTTTGTGCTTACCTTTGGTCAGTTGGAATTTCATGTTCACCAAAAGACCTCCACACTAGTTGAAGATGGTGGGGGTCAAACAAGCAATGGCATACTGAAACTGAGACTTCGAAGCCTTGTGAAGAGCTTGCATGCTGGATTCACGCACCATGGTGAACAATATTTTTCTTAGAACAAGGTTATTGTTGATTTTTGCAATCTTCACCTTACCTCTATTAGTTATCTTAGTCTAGGACAGTATCTATGGACTAGACTCCCGGTGCTCTCAGCTCCTTGGCGAGATCCAAAGAGTTGAATGGGGTTCTCCTCGATGGGATAATCTCATGATGAAATAAATGTCCATTTCCTCCAGTTCCAGTTCCTACCCTTTGATGATGAAGATCTCTTGATCTACATCCCAAAGGCTAATCAGATAAGGTAGCAGTTCTACCTATGCCCTCAACCCTATGGTCTGGAAGAATTTCAGCAGGCCACAATCCCTCAAAGCATTTATGCATGCCGGGTCTTGATATTCTAGGTGATCCTCGGCCTTATGGCCTCCATATTTCCACTATATGACCATATTTCTCCTGCAAACAACATTTAAACCCCTTTTAGTGCCTTTTCCATGGATAAAAATCACCATTTTTTGCTTTAATATGAGTTTTTAATCTCTAAAAGTCTCTCTCGGCACCATCGCTCCTGTTTTTCAAAACAATGCGATGGCGTCATGTGAGCCTTTTGGGCTCAGGTGCAACCATCATGGGTCCAATGACCATACCTGCGATGGTCGTTGACGACCTAAATTTTAAAAATCCTCTCTTCTAGCTTAAAATTCACTGTTAAAATTTCATAAAAAGCTAATGAAATGCGAGAGCATGGATGAGGTTCTTACCTGTCGCAAACGTATCATGAAATGGTCCCCCGGTTCTCCCACAACAGCCACTAGAAAATCAAGGAAATTAGGGCACAAAAACACTTTCAAAGCTTAGTTTGGTAAAATGGTAAAAAATGAAATTACTTTTTCCTATTTATAAGTTTTGAAAGTCATTTTGTCAAATATTTTGTAATATTTTAATATTTTCTCGATATCAGTGATGAGTGTGTTTCTTGTGCAGTTACAATTGCCTTCAATGTGAATAGTTTTCATTATTTACCAATTCTAGGAGTTTTATTTTATCTCTTTTATGGACTACTTAAATAAACGAAAAAGGAAACCCCCTTGGAGTCATCTTTCAGCTCTTTTCTGACTCTCGAAAATTAAAAATATTTTCGAGTGCTTTTCTTTTCGAACTCATTAAAGTAAATGAATTGATGTCACCTCAGTATATGTTTACCCCTTTTTGGGCTGAGACTGACTATTTACGAAAAAGGTACACCTTAGTCTACATGGTCAAGAGGTTCCCTCGAATATTGTTTTCTATCTTTTTGGGTTCGAGGGACAAATTACGAAAAGGGACCTGATGGAGTTTTCTTTTTCATTTCTTTTTCAAACTCTCTAAGCATGAAAAATATGCCAAGTTATTCTTACTTCGGGCTCGTTAAAATTTTACGATGAAAGGCTTGTCACCATGACGGGACCAAGCTTCTGCTTCCTAGGGCTCGTAAAACTTACTAGGATGGATTCACTCAAAGAATGAACTTACATAACAAGCATATGCTATCCCTTTCAATATTGTGATTAAAAATAATTGGGGTACTCACTATAAATAGCAGGGGAAAATGAAGATGTGACATCCTTTGTATAGGCAGCATGTCACTCTTGAACATGACACTTTTTCGCTCTCATGTCGGGTTTGGGATATCCTCACTTAGTCACTTGTCCTCCCGAGTTTGGGTGATCCATCTTGACTCTCATTTGACTATTCCACACTCTTCATCATGACCTTTAGTCCCATGTTGAGTCAGATACTACCACACTCCAGAGTCATGTCGCCAATATGTTCAAGAGAAGTCCAATCCGCAGTTATTTACCTATACATTGTTTAAGTCATTGCTACAGTCCAGAATATCATTCTACTTTATTCCTTGTTTCGTGTCGACGATGGGGGATTCATCATTGCCCTCCTTTGACAGGACACTTCCTGTCAACATCAGCTCACTATCTAGGAAGATGACTTAGGAACTCCCTTTCAGTACCTTAGAGTTGGCATGCCTTGATGGTTAGTTCTTCGCATCCGATGACAATTCTTCATTATTGGCTTTTGATCAAGTGATTCCACGAGTGTTCGACCTCAACTTCATTATCACATTCACGGATTGTACTATTGTATCTTGAGGTCCATTGTCATTATTGGTGGTTTCTCTCATACCTATTAATGTCCACCTCATTGGCCAGTAATCAGGGGGATTTATAGCATGTTCGACTTCAACACATTTATTCGCATGCTGGGATTCATACATTGATCGGGTCGAGATGGAGTGCAAGACCCTAAGTCATTTCTGTTATGGCTTAGGCTACATGGAGTTTTATGTTATTCATGATTGTACACATGTTTCTACTATATGGATGGCTGTGACCATACCGTGAGACTTAATATTTATGCTGATCCATGTTATCTGGATGGTTGCGCCCATACCATGGATCTTTTTATATAGTCTTAATCATCTATATGGTTACGTCCATGCCATGGATTCATGTCTTAATCTCAAATATGTATATGTATATGCGTCCTTTATTTGTAGGTCTCCTAACAGTGTGCGTCCTCGTCCTTGCCAAAATCTCGTAAAGCATTTCAGCCATCACTCCTCGTTCTACCTTCATACTTTAGGGGGAATCTGTTACACAGTATTTTGTCATGCCTCCTGCACTTCACTGTGAAATATCTCGAAGTGCCCGAAACATGATCATTATACAATATACTCTTCAATGTATGCAGATCATATCCCTCCTTTAACTTTGCCTGGAAAATATCTAGAGCTTTCCCTGAAGAAATAGCTCATGAAACCCTAAAATGAGAATCATCACCCTCATGAAGCTCAAAAATCACATTGATCGCCTGTCACACCTTGTTAATCTAGTGATGACATCGCTCTGTTCCCTCTCATACTTGTAATGGTCTCAAAAAGGAAGTTTTCCCAAAGAGGATGAGAAACTTCATGATCTATAAGCTTCCAGAGCGGCAAGCTGGAGGTGGTTTCGCACTAATGAGGTCGAATCCTCCTAATTTGACCTCTTGGTCTCATCCCTATGACCTACCTCGTTAAGATGTGGGCCTAATCCTATATTTGGAGGAGGCTTAACTCCCTCTCCCAGCCTATAAATTCCCCCTCTACCATTCCCAAATGGTTGATCTATGTCCATTTGCAGCCCTATGCCGAGCTTGTGCTTAGAGGTAATTCATTAGACTTGGAGAAGGAGTGTTGGAGAGTTTCTTGGCTTGGACTTGGATTACCAATCAAGGAGAGCCTTTCAACATCAAGGCTATGGTTGTAAGCTTCTCCTTTATTCTTTAAATAATAATACAACTACTGGTTCATCTTCCCAATATATATGTTCATGTATGTATTTGTTTGGCATTCCTTGATAAGCTAAATAGATTATTATTGGATTTTCTATTGGTTTTGGAATGATTTGTTGTCTCTTGGTTGTTGTGCAGGTACATAAGCGTTAAAAGAAGCAGGAACAAGACCTTGACACAAGCAGTTCGAGGATTTCAACAAAGGAAATCGGATTAGCATCAGAACAAAGTAGGCTTTCTCTCTTGTTCTATTTTTCAATCATAATCTAGGAAGATGTCTAGTTGATTTTCCTCTCAAGTTGCTAGACCCACTCATTGGGCTAGAGGGATCATCTCTTTCCACAAAGAGGATTAACCTTGTCAACACCTGGTCACATACATTTTTCATACACTAATGTCAAACAGTACACCCAATCCTTTCCTCGGGTAGATTTTATTATTTCATAATTACCTATGTCTATTTTACATTCTTTACAACATTCAATTGCCTAGAAGGTACAATTTCAAGTGCAATAAACCTCCACAGACCTAGTCCAACTAACGTCCAAGAATAAATCTCTACAAGAAGCACAAACACAACTCAAAGAGGTGAGGTAGCAAGAAAAGTAAAAAGAAGGTGCACTTTGATGGGTTGTTAAAGCATTATACAGTAAAATTCCCAATGTTCCCATGGAAGTTTAAGTTCTTCCTAAAGAGAAGTTGTCAAAGATAAAAGAGGTAATTCATAAGCGAGAAGTAAAAGTGGAAGAACTCTAACTATAGGTCAAGCCAACCACCCCACCATAGGAAATTGAAGAGATAAAAAGTGAAAACAACCTCCAAATCTCTTGAAAGTGCACAATAAATTGAAAAGGAGTGCACCAAAATCTATGAGGGTGGCACAAATTATAGAACAACGTTGAGTTCAATGATATTAGTTCTAGGATTCAAACTATTGAACAATAGAATGAAGCTATCTGTAGTAGTATGTTGTCCCAAATAGCACCTAAAAATCATGTTGTAATGATCAATAATAAATAATTGGGTGGATAGATCAACCAGTGGAGAGTAGAGCAATAGTAATTGGCACAGAAAGTCAAGCAACTATAGGATGAGGCTATGTAGATCATTGATGATATTGTTGTGGTGTAGAATAAAGCACACAACATCATCATAGAAAATTAACCCTTATTCCAAGATTCCTTAACGTTGATAGACACTACCACAATCATTCTTGCAATAGTGCTCAAGGCCCAGCCCACTGTGCACCAGGCTAAAGAAACGTTTGAATAGTTTGTGGCCAATACTACAAAAGTTATCTCTTCCTTTGGCATGTAATCGTGGCTAGGTGGCTTGGGGAGGAGCCATAAATAGTGTTGGGGGACTATTGGGGTAAATAGGAAATGGGGGGAATTTTTTGAAATTTTTTATAAGCATGGGGGTATTACATAGAGGCGGATTGACACCATGCACATAATATTGTGTAGATGTGCAGTAAAGGCTGAAGATTACTACATGGTAACCAAATTATTCCTCAAAAAATAGGGTATTTGATTGTGGTGTAGGTTATTTAGATATGGGCTAAGCTAATGATTCGGTTAGGTATGGTGTAATAAATTATTAAGACTTTGCACATATGAGGACAACTCATCTAGGTGAGCTTGCATGGTGGGCTGGTAGAAGTTTCCCTAAGTCGAAGATGGAGGATCGCTACTATATAAAGGATTTTTGTTGATGATAAATGGTTGGAATGGGTAGATGTTCTTTAGTTGGTTGCTCAGTCCTCAATAACATCTTGGTTATGCTTTGTTCTATTATGTTTGTTTGTTTTGTATTGTCATTATTATTTACTATTGCCTTTGCTCTAGTGAGACATTTGATGGAGCTAAGTGTGTTGAGGTTATGACATGGTGTCATTATATGGATATTGTGTACTTTTCATTATATGGCATTGGCTAGTAACATCATATGAAGGACCACTTTCTAATTCTTTACTATCAAACCCATGGATTTAATGTACATTTTCTTTTTATTTTTTAATACAAGGATAAGATATCCAAGAGTTTTGTTCCATATTTATGGTGTCTAAATGTATTTATTTATGTCTATGGTAAATTCCACGAATGTATTATGGGTTCTATGTGAGGTTTCTCACTATCGTCTATGTGAATGCTTTCTATGCTACAAATAATTGTGACACTCTATCATGAATGAACCTTGTTTCTTTGTTATTTTTATGTCAAATTTAGTTTTAAACATATACAATGAAGGCAGTCAGGCAATGATTTGTCTATCTAAACTTTGTGTTATGTGTGACCAATGCTAGTAATAATTACTAGGAGTACTTCAACATGTACAATAGGGGTTATGGATGTATGATTGTTCAATGGAATCGTCTATGACATATGGTAAGTTCACTAGCATGGATTGGGTTAATTTAAGCCAAAATTGTCTCCTATTCCCATGTCTCCTTGCATAACCTTCAAAGTTTCTACAAACCCATCATCATATCTAGAGTGAGACCTTGTCTTCTGTTGTCACTATGACAAACACCCTCCAAATTTTTCTATATCCAATTTTTGGAGCCTACTTATGGTCCTGCCATCCTTCTCTTCAATCCATTAATGTCATGTGTAGTCATGTTTCTCGAGTGTTCAAGTCTTCCTTTGAGAATTCTAAGTGTCAGAATGATATACTCTTACATGTTGAATGCATGCATACCAAACATCTTTTGAGCAATCCTAGTAGTTAGTGTGTATCTTTGGAACACAAGCACTTCACAATACTTGGCGATAGTCATTACGTAGTTTATGATGACAATGACTACACAATCCCTAATGATAGTGATTGTGAAGTTCCTTGAGGATGATGACTGCACAGTCCTCGGAGATAGTGCTTGCATAGTCTCTAGTGACAGTAATTTCACATTTCCAAGAGACCGAGACTGCGCAATCCTAATTGGCAGTGATAGTGTTAGTGTATCTTCTACAGAAAGTGACTATGAATATTTTGTTGATAGTGGGAGTGTTTCTCAAGTCAGTGAATTTGCTCTTGGCTCCTAATTTCCAGAAATGCATTAAGAACCCTTAGAAATTATAAATCCCATGGCATGTCTTCTCTCCATGTATAAAGAGTCTATCCCAGAGATCATCCTTATCTTTCATTTTTGATCTTTTCACATTATTGGGGTATAAGGAGAATTCTCTCACCCATGGTTGTAAATTCTCTAGCTACTAGGTGAGTTTCTCAATTGTCACTTTGCTTTAGCAAGTGTCGATTTTTCTTTCTTTGGATCTTACATGTGTCTTTTTTGCTTGATCTATCTTTTACAAGTGTCACTTTTGCCTACTTTAATTCTTGCATGTGTCACTTGTGTTTTATTTGTGTTTGTAAGTGTTGATCAAGATCTCTTCAGCTACCATAATTAACCAAGACCTTTTACTTATGTGATGTTAGCATAATTGTATATGAAAGAGCATAAAAAACCACATGTGCATGCTTTAAGGAAAATGAAACATAAAGACAATCATCAAATTGAGAACACAAAACACATTGATAATGGATTTCACCCAGTGTGGGTTATGTCTTCGGGCCCTGGTGTCAAGAGTGGGGAGGCCGCTTCATTAATGCTATAAATTATGATGATGTACATGGTATGTTATTTATTATTAAAAGGATGAATACCCTCAACTAGAGTGGCATGTCTCTCCATGAGACATTCTCAGGAACTCTCACTCATATGGGCAAATTCCCTCAGCAAGAGTGACATGTCTCTCCACGAGACATTCTCCCTATAGGAATTCTCACTCAAATGGGCATTCCTTCAGTATGAAAAGCTAATAAATTCTCACATGATGTGGCATACAAGCATCCCTCAACATAATGGTAATTAGTGATGTCAACCAAAAAAACATCATCTCAGCAAATTAGAAGAAAAACATAACATAACTGCATCATATACCTCCACTTTCGGGGATGGAAGAAAAATGCAAAGCTCAGCTATTGAAATGGACATCACTGTTGAATTCATGGTGCAAAATCATGTCAAACGACTATAAAATTTTCCCCTTTCTGACACCATCAAATTCTGGACCATCAAGAATCTTGAAGCTTCCCCCAAAGATTCCTTCCTGAAGATGGCCAAAAAATACGCTGCTCGGATAAATATTATGAGCACACCACTGCGCTCCCTGTGAAAAATGATTATAAAGTTGGCATCATTCTGCCTCGATCAAAAAGTCAGATTCCACAAGATTCTACAAATATTCCTTTTTGTTTGACGCCTGAATTTCTGTTGCTCAGATGTGGAAACAAACCACATCATCATGTTCCCTGCGAAATTCTAGTTCTTTTGAGTATAAAGTTGACATGTTTTTGTCACTGTGAAAAATTGCCCTCCAAGGAATCTCAAAGATTCCTCACAAGCATAAAAAAGGTTCTTTGAAAATATTCCTATAGGATATTCCTCTGTCGCGGAATTCATGCCACATGGTTCCTGGTTCCGCCCTCAGGGGCACAGTTTCACTGTATCTCCTTTGTACTCGACCTCCTTTGTTCGATGCCCTCCCCCTAGTTGACTAGGCAACTTCGTTTAAGTAGTTTTCTGTGGGCAAACATTTCAATGAAAGCTCGTTTGGTCTATTGGTGGAATGCGAAATTGGGTGACTGGAGGTCGGCAGTTCCAACCCTTGCCCAACCAGAAATAAGCATTGGTTATATATATTTTTAAACATGAAACCACATTTCGTTTTGTTAACCGACGACGTTGGTGGAATTAACTATTTTGATGTGGAAGTTATCAATATATGTGGTGGTCACATGTTTTGCAGTTATGTGTGTTGGCTGTGACATTATTTTGGGGCCGCTCGTTGGGGGCCGACCCACTAGGGTCAAGCGGGTTCAACCCCCGCCGACCCTGATGTATAACACAATGTGTCATTATATTGTATGTGGTTGTTTAATATAATATATGTGTTGACCAATTGTCGAACAGGATTGGGCAGGTCTGTCGAGGGTGGTCCTCCCACCTAACACTCATTTTTTTATATGTATATAACGGTTGGCAGGGTTGGAAGAGGTGGTAGCCCACCACCCCAATTTGTATTTTTTTTTATGATTAAAAACAATAGTTCAATTTTTCCCGCCCAAATAAGGGTCACTAGACAAAGTAAGTAGGTGACAAATTTTCCCATTTTGGTGGTTGGATTCCATGCGCTGGGCCATTGCCAAATTGTTGCCACGTTAAGACTGCCACTTGGCCAAGTTTGACTATAAATTTGACTAGCTATAACCTGAGCATACGAACTCTGATTTGAGTGTCATTTGAACCATTGGAATTAGGTCGACGAGAACTATGATCTGGTTGTAGTTTCACTTCAATCTGAGGACTTTGATTTTTGAGCTTTCCCATAGTCACTATTGAATTTTGAGCGTGTCTGGAGCCACTTGGATCATGCCTCCATGCTGAGGAGATTTTGGTCCCCAAAATAATGAACATAATATGCAACTGTTGTGTTACATTGTCTGCACCACAAGTGTCTTGATAGGTCACCCTTCCTTCTCCTTCACCTTTGTCCTTCAGAGCCATAAGTGATAAACTGACACCTACATCCTTTGCAAACCTATATTACAATCTTTGAAAATTACATGCTCAATTACATGACCAATCATGACCCAAGCATCCCCATACTTGCCAAGAGTTTATAAGACAATCCCTTTGATCAATTTTACATAAGGATAGAAACAAATACCCTAAATATCAATCAAAGGCAAAAACATAATCACTTCTTTAACAAACATGGAAAACACATCATCAGTTTTACATTTATATCACAACACATGATTTATAAAATGTTGCTATGATAAGATACCATATCTAGAAAAACCATCTCTCACTTATGAATGTGAATGGTTCATAATATCCCTGTGGCGGATTTGCTTGTTGAACATCTTCACCAACTGGTTCCTACATGGGTGCCTTTTCCTTAAGACACTGCTCTAGATGGAGCCTCCAACATGTGGCTCTTTGATGTCCACTTCAATTGCAATGACTCAAAAAAGTCTTATTCCTCCAGAACTTCTTAGCCTGCTTCCTTCCTAGATGTGGAGAAGGTCTTTCATGACTGATCCTCTTTCTTGTTGCCATTCTCTTCCATCACTCAGCAATCACATGGTTATGTAAACCACAAAAACTACATGGTTTTCTATGCCATGATTTATGTTCGTCATTAATAATATGCTTGTAATAAAAATGAACTCTAGAATAATGAGACTATTATACCTCTTGACTGTCTATGGTGCGATTTTGGCAATGATATCTTGCCTTAGATCTCCTTTTGCGATGTGCATTGTCATGGGAGGATGGTGATTGTTCCCATCATTCTATTTCCTCAATGGTTTCAACAATGTATTGGAAGTTTCTAACACCTTTGATAACTTTCCTTCATTGTATCCCAAACCTAGAAATCGAGGTATTTTCACCACCTCCAATAGCCGAGTCATTCCTTGGCCATTAACACCAATTCCTCTTCCTTTATATCCCATCTTGGTAAGGAGACTCATGCCAGTTCCTAAAATGGGTACCTCCAAGTTTCCAACAACAATAGTGTCATGTGAAAATGAAACTAAAGAACGATCAACAATGTTTACCTCAATTGTCAATTCTAAAACAGGTGATGACGACTTCGCTAAGCCTTTGTTGTGCCTCAATTTTTCCAAGGCCTCTTTCGTGGCTTGTAACTGAAGCTGCAATCTCTTCTTCTCCTCTTTTTCTTCTCACAGAAGTATCCTCAATTCAACATTCTCTTCTTGAAGGTTTTGATTGATCTCCTCATTTGAATGATGAGAAGAGGATGAAGAAGATGAATTTACACTCGAGGGGGTAGATGGAGCATCATCCTCTGCTCTTTCTTTCTTTCGTTACTCTCTTGCCATCTTCTCCTCATAGTATGCATACATTATGTATAAAAAAATTTACATCTTGTAGAAGGCATCATACATATCTCTATCATTCTCCATTTTCTTTCTTGTTGCACGTTCAATCATTCACACTCGCAATTCACACCAGCGAGAAGAACACTCTAATACCAAACTTGATTTGGATCTCTTTAGCAACCAGAATTAACCAAGACCTTTTACTTTTGTAATGTTAGCAGAATTGCATATGAAAGAGCATAAAACAACCACATTTGCATGCTTTAAGGAAGATGAAACATAACAACAATAATAAAATTGAGAACAAAAAACACATTGATAATGGAGTTCACCCAGTGTGGGTTATGTCTTCGGGCCCTGGTGTCAAGAGTGGGGAGGTCGCTTCATTAATGCTGCAAATGATGATGATGTACATGGTATGTTCTTTGTCATTACAAGGATGAATACCCTCAACTAGAGTGGCATGTCTCTCCACGAGACGTTCTTAGGAACTCTCACTCATATGGGAAAATTCCCTCAACAAGAGTGGCATGTCTCTCCACAAGATGTTCTCCCTATAGGAACTCTCACTCAAATGGGCATTCCTTCAACATGAAAAGATAATAAATTATCACATGATGTGGCATACAAGCATCCCTCAACATAATGGTAATCAGGGATCTCAACAAGAAAAACATCATCTCAGCAAATTAGAAGAAAAGCAAGACATAATTGCATCATATACTTCCACTTTTAGGGATGGCCAAAAAATTCAAAGCTCGACTGCTGAAACGGAAATCACTGTTGAATTCGTGGTGTGAAATCATGTCAAACGACTATAAACTTTTCCCCTTTCTAACACTGTCAAATTCTAGATCCTTGGTAATCTTGAAGATTCCCCCAAAGATTACTTCTTGAAGATCGTTGAAAAATCTGCTGCTCAGATGAACATTCTGAGCACATCGTTGTGCTCCTTGTGAAATTCTATGAAAAATGACTACAAAGTTGGCATCCTTCTACCTTGGTCAAAAATCAACCTCTAAGGGAATCTTTTAGATTCCACAAGATTCTGTAAAGATTCCTTGTTGCTGGACATCTGAATCTTTGCTCCTCATATGGGGAAACAAACCACACCATTGCATTCACTGTGAAATTCTGGGTCTTTTGAGTATAAAGTTGACATGTTTCTATCATTGTGAAAAATCACCCTCTAGGGAATCTTAAAGATTCCTCACAAGCATCAAAAAGATTCTTTGAGAATATTCCTACAGAATATTTCTATGTCTCTAAATTTGTGCCACATGGTTCCTAGTTCCACCCTCAGATGCACGGTTCCACTGCATCTCCTCCATACTCGGCCTCCTCTGTTCGGTACCATCCCCCTAGTCGACTGGGTAATTATGTTTAAGTAGTTTTATGTGCATGGAAATTTCAATGAAAGCTTGTTTGGGCTATTGGCAGGGTGCAAAATTTGGTGGCCGAAGGTCGGTGCTTCCAACCCTCGCCAGACCAAAAATAAGCATTGGTTATATATATTTTTAAGCATAAAACTTCATTTCATTTCATTAACCTACGACATTGGTGGCATTAACTGTTTTTACATGGCAGTTATCAATATATGCAGTGGTCACATGTTATGCGGTTATGTGTGTCAGTGGTGACATTATTTTGGGCGGCTTGTTGGGGGTCAGCCCACATGGGTTGGGCGGGTTCAACCCCCACCGAACCTGACGTATAATATAGTGTGTCGTTATATTGTATGTGGTTGTTTGATATAATATATGTATTGACTGGTGATCGAACGGGGTTAGGCAAGTCCGTCGGGGGTGGCTCGCCCACCCAACGCTTAGTTTTTTATATTTATATAACGGTTGGCAAGGGTGGTAGCCCGCCACCCCAATTTGTAATTTTATTTTGTTTTATTAAAAACAATAGTTCAAATTTTCCCTCCAAAAAATAAGGGTCACTGGACAAAATAAGTAGGGAACAGATTCACCTGTTCTGGTGGCCAGATTCCATGCATCGGGTCACTGCCAAATTGTTTCCTTGTTAAGAATGTGACTTGGCCAAGTTTGACCAGAACTTTGACCAACTATAACTTGAGCATACAGACTCGGATTTGAGTTTCATTTGCACCATTGGAATTAGGGCGATGAGAAATATGATCTGGTCATGGTTTCACTTCAATCTAATGACTTTGCTTTTTTAGCTTTCCCATATCCACTATTGAATTCTTAGCGTGTTTGGAGCCACCTGGATCAAGTGTCATTTTCACTCTTGCATGTGTTGCTTTCACTTGTTTTCACACATCTTAAGAGAACCATGGCATACCTCCTAGAGGCGTCTCTAACACATTATCTTGCATTATCTGATGGTATTCATCATTAAAATATGTGTTAGGCACATTCTTATGCCATAACACTCATTTTGATTGTAGTCGACACTTAATTTCATAGTATTTTAGGTGTCACAAACTTACGTTTTAATTGTCACACTCAGAAACAAACATTATTTTGTTATTGTTTCAATATATATGTTGATGTTATCTATTAAACATTTTATTGCCATCTATTTGATGGTAAACATGTGTGTGATCTCTGCTTGGTACTTGTTCGTATGTCTTTCTCTCTCTTGTTCCATTGATCCAACACTCATCCATTTTGGAGATCTTCTTGATCCTTCCATCAGGAACAAGTTATAAAATCACTAATCATCCACCAGGTGACGAGAATTACCCATTCACAAACCCCATTGATGAAACCTTCTCCTCCTGGACTTGTGCACTGAACCTCTTTTAGGGACTGCTCCCATTTATTGTGCATTGAGCACCTTCAGAGAATAGTCACTGAACCCTTAATGCTTGTATTGCTTCACTGCACTAAACCTTGAACAATTATGCCTTGTATTGCACATTGAACACTTTTAGTTGACAAGGAAGATTTCTCTCTCTCCCCTTCATGATGAAGTGAGCATCCTCAAGGTACAGTGACATAAGTTCTTTTTCTTACACCAACCAATTGCGCAATCTCTTCACCAAGTGAGCCTCTTTCTACACATTGCATAGTTATATTTGATAGTAGATCCATATCTAGGAAACTATAACCATACATTGTGCAATATTTGGAGTATGCTCCTCAATCATTGTGTAGTTACAGTGCCTAGTCTTACCACTCTTGCTGACTGGAATCCCTCACTGCCCAGTTTCCTTGTCTTTCCTTTCCTCAAATATGCATTTTTAATCCTATTGTATAGTAGAGTCATCCCTTAGTCCCTGTGAATATCAACTATGCAATCCATGCCTCTGCATCCCTAAGAATTGCGCATTGCGTATTCTCCGTCAACAAGCTCATTACCCTTATCTCTTGGACTTTCCCACTACATAGAACCTTCAAGAAGCCTCCCCTTTTTTCACATTATGTAGTTTTAGTGGACAACATGTTCATCCCAGGGTCCCTACAACACTTAATTTTACAATCGCTAGACCCTTTGTCTCAAAAACCTTTCCCATTGTCCCATCATAGGCAATATGTTGTAAGAGAAAATACAAATAGTGTTACACAAAAATATCGTCACCATGATTATTTGCAGTCAGTATGGGTCTATCATCACTTGTACTGTCCTCCTAAGCAAGTCTAAGACCTCAGCTCTTCAAATCAAGCTTTGGAAATGGGATAAAGACATTAAAAATCAATGTAACTCTGGTTCCTCACTTTCTCTCATGGTCACCTACGGTCCCACACCTTCTGTGTACAAAAGCTGCGTACCTACCCGCTCTGTCCCTAACGGTGTAGGTGCGGACCCCTGTGAAAGTCAAAAGGCGCAAGTTTTATCTTAAAAAACTCACTTTGGGTTAATTCTAGAGTTTTCTAGAAGGAATTTTGACGTGGATTGTTCGCTCTGAGGTGGTTCATGCATCCCAAAAGAGAAGGAGCTAATCCCTTGACTAAAAGAGCTATCCCTTTGAAGGAGGGCTTTATCCCTTTGAAGGAGGACCTAGTAACTTCCCTCCATTGCACTATAAATACAGGCATTGGAGTGAGGACTAGAGAGGTTAGAAGCTGAACATTTTGAGGGTAAATGCTGGTGAAATTAAGACTTCCTAGTTGAGCTTAAGAGGAGAGATCACATACCTTTTTGGCTTCATTGGGGAGTGAGTGAAACTTGTCAAAGTAGAGGAGACTTCTTGCTGGACCCTGGGAGGAGCTTGTACAGCGTCAAGGCAAAGGTTGTAAAGTTCTTCTTCTTTTGAATTAATACAATCAAACTCATTTTTCTCAACAAGTATCTTATGTTATTTGTTTCATGAACTCCTTGAATTTCATGTTAAATATGTTTTATGCAATTGGCTTTTCAGGTGCTATTTAATTTGTTTGCCTTGTTTGTGTTTGCAGATTCGCGAAAAGGAGCTCATTTGGATCAAAGGAGCGAGGGCATCCACAAGCTTGCGTTGGACCAAAGGTAGGCCCTAAAAACACTTGTTTTCTATTGTTTATCAAAACATATTTAGAGAAAGATAGTGTCTGGTTGGTTTGCTTGTCATTAGGTCTTCTTTAGATTCTAGGAAGGTCTATCTTGTCCGCAAGATCGACTCATTCCGTGTGACAAATAGAATAGGTGATTATGGGGCTGATGTTGTCTTGTCATGGGTGAATTCATTTGTAGGTGATTTCATTGTGCCATGACAAGATGATTTCAAAAGAGTCAGAAAGGAGAGGTCATGAGGTGGACACTTGTCGAGATGAGATGCAAAGATGTTATCATGCAGGAGTAGAGGAGCCTTGGACCACTAAAAAGAGATGGAAAATCATGTTCATTTACAAGGTTCTAACACTTATCAAGACCCTTTGGAGGGTGAAGATGAATTACAAGAAAAACCTATCATGAAGAAGTTGAAGACATAACAGTAGAGAAAGGAACCTCACATCAATACATTGCTATCAAGTCTCATGTCACAGTCAACAAACTATGGTCATTCAAGGTGCTAACACAAGAGTGTTGTTTGTTCCCATGTATTTTTCCACATTATTTGTGGAATGTAATTATGTAATTTCAAAAATGATAAAATGTAAAATGTGTGGAAGCCCAAGGGTCCCACATGGAATGTGAAAAGTTAGTAGAAATATCTAGAGCCTTGTAGAAGCTCAAAGGTCTCATCGGAATTCAAAAAGTCACATGGGAGCTCAAGAGTCATGAGGGAAGCTCAAGAGTCACAATGGAGGTGGAGAGTCGCCTCATTCGTTATATATTCACCCTCATAGCTCAAGCAAGAGGTATTTTCTCCTTGGCTTCCCTAAATTGGCATAGGAGAGAAGATCATTCTTTGGAGGAGCAAGTGGTGAATTAATGTTTCACTATTGGGGCCAGTGTCGCATCATTGCACTCATGTATCTTGGGACTTTCACTTAATATATGAAGCTCTCAAAGCCAGTGAAATTTCATGCATATGTTTTGAATGATTGTAAGATTATTCCTTCATTGTTTGCGGTTTAAGTTTATGTTTACACATACTAATGAAAATGAACTATCACATTGGCTTTGGTATGCATCTTGTTGAATGCGTTGTTACTTTCTTTTATAATCGTTGTTATCTTGTGAACTACTTTGCAAGTTACCTAATGATTCTTTCCATGCCCTTGTGTGTCTATTTTAGAATAATACTATTACTTTTATTCTAGAGGCTCACTCTTTCTTTCCTTTATGTGATAGTACCTTAAATACATTACAATCGTATGCCTCACAATATCAACTTACTTGTTTCAAAGGTTGTTTTTATAATCTCTTATGTTGATAATTCCATCCAAGGAAAATCTCTAAGAATAATGGTGGTCGTGCCTATTATCTGGATGGGGCTCCTACTCCAAACAGTGTGAGGTCTAGTTGGGACTTCATATCGGGGAGAACCCTATGTTGGTGGACTTCCAACACCATCAAAAATTAGCGCTAGGAAGGCCAAATGAAAAGTTGAACCTGTTGAGTTTGTTTTGAATCTCTCATCTTGAAATGGATCATCCCCAAATCATACTCTTGGGCTGTTTTTCTAAAATAGTAGATATTAAAATGCCTGGGAAAATAATTCATAACTTTTCTCAACTTAAGTTTGATGATGAGGGTGAACTAAATATCCTTGGAAATATGATTCAATTTATCCATTTTTATCTTTCTAATGGAATTCATTATAAATATGTTCAGATCAGGTTATTCATCCTCACTCTTGAAGGTTGTGTTAAGCGTTGGTATCATACATTACCAACTACTTCGATTCACTCATTTGAGCAACTTGTTAAGGAGCTTCATGAAGATTTTGATAGGTATGATTATAAATATGTCTATAAAAGGATCAATTAGTTTAGAATGAAACCTGATGAATCATTAGAATATTTTCTTGATCGATTTCTTCATCTTTGCTACGAATTTTCTAAAGAAGATGTGGATTGGGATTTCATGGGTGAAAAGTTTCATTATTTGGTTCAAATCTCTTTGAAACAATTCAAATATGAACTTTCTATCGATGTCAAGTCATCTTATAATGAAATTAATCTTTAATGTGTAGATCAAACATGTCTCATCCCAGAACTTGTTTTTCCAATTGTTCTCAGTCATGAGACACCTTAAATACCAGAGGAGGAACCTGCTACCCTTTTTGTCCCTTCTCCTCCTCCCTTGTCATTACCAAACAAGGCAGTCTTTGGTATTGTTGTTAAAGTTGGGAAATTCCAAAATAAAATTGTTGATTCACTTATCTCACCTTCATATTTTTCCCATGATCAAGATCTTAACTAGAAGAACCTTGAACTTTCAGACATATTCACATAACCTAATGTGAAGTTTGATACCTTGGTTTCCCAAGATGAAATTAATACACATAATTTTGATCTTGAATCGGATATCACCAAAAATATTGTTTCTTCAAGGGATACCTGTCATCCTCTATCATCTAAATCTCATGTCTCGTTGTACCATGATTCGCTTGATCATTCTTCCCCACCAACAAGTTCTTCAGATACTCTTGATTCTCAATTTGTTGGTCTGAATGGTAGTTGAGTACAAGGTGCTTATATCTCACAGGTAGAGGAGAAAAAGGGTGAATACTCATTCCATATTTCTTTCCTTTTTCAAATTCCTCTAGTTCAAGATGGTGTTATTACATTCTTAGTTGATCAAGGATCTTTCCCTCTTGATAATAATTAGATGAAACCAAAGATCTTAACCTAGATGAAACTTTGGACAACCATCTCCATTGCACCAATGACTTTGTTGATATATGTGGTAATGAATATCCAATTATGTTGGATGATCTCATGTTTTCGCAAGAAGACTTGGATTTGCAAAGCTTTGATCTAGAATATGATTTGATAATAGAAGAGTTTCTAATGGGAATTTCTCCCCCAACTCACTAGCCCCTGTGTCAATATGGTGTAATGAAATAATTGATGATGAAAATATTCCATTTTCATTAAACTCACAATCTGATGAATCAAATTCAAAGTTGACTCAAGATGGTAAGGTTTCCCAGGATGAAAATGATGATGTGGTAATCGTTGAGCATCTCTCTTACAATTTGGGTAATATTAACACATCCGATGAAACAATTGATTTTAACAGTTGCAGTCTGGCTCATAATGATCTTCTGAAATAACTGATGATAGTTGTCTTCAAACTAATGTTGATCTGACCATGCTTTCAAAATTCAACCATCCAACATTTGAAAGTTCAGAGCCTTGCCAGGAATTCAAGGCACTTCAACTTCATTTGATGGTTATGTCAAGTTCTCACAATCCTGATGAGGTCTCTGAACTAGGTTAGACTAGAATATTCTCGCATAATTATTTCCTCAACATTGTTTCACTAGATGTAAGCTCACCCTTGAAGGATTTTCATCATTTTCAAGCTAACTATTTTAATCCTCAAGATAGAGTCTCTGATCGGATAGGATATTATGATTTAGTTAATTATTATTCATGAAAACCCCTTGTATTAAACCCACAATTAGAGTGCATATCTTTCATGGATTCTAATTATCAAGATGAAGATCATCACTAGATGAAATATTTCTCCCTGTCAAACTCTTCCATGAATGATCAACTCCTAGTCTTTCTTATGTATGTTATGAAGTTAATCATTTTTCTGATATAATCATTCAATTTTAGTGTCATTCAATTCTTGAATAATTCAGTGGATCAAAAGGCTTATGCTAATATGAATACTAATTTCATTTGATACATACTTCTAATATTTTGTCAACTTGGTATCCTAATTGGTTCCCTGGATTTACAAGCTTTCATATCGTTGTTTTAGTATATAATTAAATACAAAGGGGACCAATGAAGAATCAATAATATTATATACCAACCCACCAATTTGATCATAATGTTGGTTTTAGCAATTGTCACTCAATTAATCATTTTCCCATTGGTATATTTGATGATAGTTGTTCTACATTTTTTGATATTATCAAGCCCAGTGATCTTTATGATTCATCATTTCATAATTTAGTTACTTGTCGGATAGTTAAGGCACTTTAGCTTTCGTTGATGGTTATGTCAGGCCCTCACCATCTTGATAAAGTCTCTGAGTAAGATTAGATCAGTTTTTCCTCACAATATTCTCCTTATAATTTGATCGGGCTCATTGAAAGTTCATCTTCTCAAGAATTTCAAGGTTTTTAAATCATTTGTTCCGAATATCTTGATCCAATTGTTGAATGGTTAGAGAAATATTAATTGGAAAGATTTGTTGCTAATAATAAGTTTTGATATTTCTTGGTATAATATGGGCCCCATAGGGCATTTCTCGACGAGGAAGAGGTGGTTGTAGTACAAGAACCCATTGAAGAAAATGAAGCAATTAATATCGAGGATCAAGCTAATGATCCTATGGAAAATGATAATGACGTTGATAAAATAGTTGAAGAAGATGGGAAAAATGGATTGGTCTAGGAGACATTTAATAATGTTAGAATGGATGATTATGGAAACTAGTATGATGACTGTGATTTTGATATATTTGTTCTTGAAATGGAAATTAAATATCTTTATGAATGCTCAGAAACATCTCTTCTCTTTATTGTATTGTTGTTGGTCAACTCAAAGGTGGGAATGGTTTTGCAAACACATGTGTGGCATAACTCCTAAGGTATGTAATATATTTTGTTACATTTAGTGTTTATACATGATAAAGAAATTATTTTTCCTTTGTTTTTAATGTTAGTACGTTGATCATCGTTTAATTAATTTGTAACATTTGGATGCAATATGTATTATTAATATTGTTTAGTGCATTAACTAATACTACTTTTTTTATGTTGTAGATTATTAGGTGAATGTATGTTACCACCATCAAATGTTTTACCTCGCATGTACGGAGATTTACTTGCCATTATGAAAGATATTGGAATGGAGTATCAAGCTATTCATGCACTCCCTAATGATGATATTCTCTATTATAAAGAACATGCATCGAAATATAAATTCCCAAAATGTGATGAGAGTAGATATCAAACCAATAAAGTAACAAAAAATTTATCTCGCAAGGTTCTTTGTTATATTCCCATAATTCCACGTTTGTGAAAATGTTCAAGTGCAAAAGCATAGCAAAACTTATGGATTACCATGCAACAAATAGAAGTGAAGATGGTGTTCTTTGAATGCCTGCAGATGGATATGCATTTAGGAATATAGAGGAAAATTGGTCAGAGTTTAAAAGAGAACCTTGTAATCTTAGGTTTTCATCAGTAGCTAACAGTGTTAATCCATTTGGAGATCCCAGATCTACTTACTCAGTGTGGCCTTTTTTTGTTATCAACAATAACATTCCTCAGTGGTAGTCAATAAAGAGGCAACACAGAATGTTGACAATGATTATTCCAGGCATTAATTTGTTTAGAATATTTTTTTTAACACAATAACATCTCATTTGTCTTGTTTGTTTCATAATTATGTCCAATATTTTTTTTTACTCATATATGTTCAGTTATGCCTTATAATTATATCCTATAATTTTTTTTAATTTACTCATATATGTAGTAATTATGTATTGTATGTTCAATCAATTAGGTAAGTATCGGGTCAAAGATATGAATTTATATATCAAGCCTCTTATTGATGAGTTAGTCGAGTTATGGAACGATGTCACTCTGTATGATATCTATAGACCAATAGTTGCACAAAGGGAATTTGAATTCCATGCAATGTTTGTGTGGATAATTAACGATGCCCCAAGGATAACACATATATGTGGTATGTTATAACGATACCCTAAACTTTAATAGTGTTTAACTTTATGAAGTTAATTTCATGTATGTTTTTTAAATACTTTGACCTTCATTTTACATACTTAAAATAATTAATATAAAAATTATCCGATCGCTTCATGTATTCAAACAAAGGGTAAATTTACTTGTCCAGTTTTGTAGAAACTTTTTCTACAATTATCTAGCTCTGATACCATGTAGAAATTTTGAATAATTTAACACATATTCAATGGAGATTATCCTGATCATGTACTAATGCGGAAAACATACACAATACATAAGCTCCTCTACGTTGATCAAGAATATAGCAGCATCAATAACAATAAAACATCAAGAGCATTCACACATTAACACAGTATGTATCACGGGGAAAGCATCTCGCTAAAAACCCCACACTATCTGTATATTAATGATTGAGTCATGTAACATTACACAGCATAATACTTCTCACAAGTATCTCCACCTCTGTTACACACAATACAGCTCAGATCTGATCTCCAAATCTCTTCCACTGCTTGCCTGCCTCCACTGCTCAATACCTGCTCAAGAACTGATGAGAATTGCTTCCCAAACTCGATTTTCACCTGCAAAATAGTCACTCACTCTTTGTGGACGTGAGCAAAGGCTAAAATGCGGGCCAAATACGTGAGCAAACTCATTGGCATACTCAATCCTTTGATTGTGCAAGATCTGGTGCACAACTATAGTCACAACTGATAGCAATCTGATTCTCTACCACCTGTCCCTGTTGAACTGAACATGCACTGACATGCAACTGAGTTAACTGATGTATTCTTTAGTTGTATTATGAGTTAATAATTAGTTTAACAACTCATCATTAGTCTATCTGCAGTTAGACTAACTACAACCAGTTTAACTAAGTTAAACTGAACACAACTCCATCAACTGTACCTCCAGTCCACTAAACTCAACTCACTTGAGTTCTAACTGAAGTCATGCATGCAACAACTCAACTGACTCATAAGAAAAACGAATTTCCTTCTGACAGCTGCATGTGCCACTTCCGTAGCTCAAACTGAAGTGCTCCAAGAGAATAAGATTAAGTTTATAGTCCAAATATTATTGTGAGATAATAATATTTGACTTTTCTATTTTTGACAGCCAGTCTAAAAATAGACTTGATCACTCACACTGTGATCACTCACACTTTCATCAAAAATAGAAGTCCATCTATTTTTCCCAACTTGATCACTCATCCATAAACATAGACATGATCCATATGTCTAAAAATAGACATAGTCTAAAAATAGACTTGCGCCAAAAATAGCCTGTGGGCCCACTTAGTGAAGGCGACTCTTTTCACTAAGCTCCATCATCTTGTTGCAATCTCAACAAGTTTGTGGTCCTAAGATGAAATATCATCATTCAAGAAGCTTAGGAAAGGAGGTGTTTAATGATTATAGGCACTTCATTTCTAAGAACCATAGGTACTAAAGTACTGAAAAATATATTTTCAATGGGAAAGAAAAGACTAGATTAAGACCATGGAGAATGAAACCTCTTGCATGGAAGTTGCAATATAATAGAGTCTCTCAAGGTATGGATCAAATTTCCTATGTATCAATATAAATGATATGTTTGGATTATTTTATATTTTTGTGGCATTTTCTTCACTTTACTAATTGATAGGTTATATTGTTGTTATAATATCTTTAACTATGATTCATGATGTAGATCATCAAGGCATTAATAACAGGGCACTTCCATGAGGAATGAAAAGGTATCCCAAGCAATTTAATAGACTCCCCTACTATGAGAACCTAGAAATTGTTCATTTGTTGATACAATGCACATCGGGAAGAATGTAACCGAGACCTTATGGCGAATATTTGATGAAAGGAGAGATAAAGAAAAAATTGTCAAGATTTGTAATGACATTAAGGAGGCCAACCATGCATTGCAAAGTGCAACTCATTCAAATAGCGATGGAGATGGCCAAAATATAAGTGCCCTTCCATGGTTATTCATAGAGCAGCAAAGCAAGGATGTTAAAGAAGTCATTGAAAAAATTGAATTTCCAGTTGGATTTTCTTCAAACATAAAGAATATCGTAACAAAGAAAGGTGCATTAGGTGGGGTAAAAACTCATGATTCAAATATGTTCATTAAGGTAATTATTTTAGTGTATATATTTATACATTGGTAAAACATCTTGTTAATTAGTGTTCTTTCTACTAATTTGGGAAAAATAATGATCGATCATTATTTTTGTTACAGTATGTTATACCTATATCTCTCTCAAAACAATTTGACAAGAATGTCAAACAAGTTATATATGACCTTGGAAAATACATGAGGTAAGTGGATATTTATGTGCAAAATGTAATTTGTTCAACAAGTTGTCGTGTCACATATTTTTGACTGCATGTATTTTACTTGTCATCATATACTATATACTTTTTTTGTTGAAATGTGTGATTTGCTTGCTTCATTTGTAGATGGTTGTCATCTAAATAAATCGATAAAGAACACATAAAGTACTGGAGGAAACAAATTCCTCATCTAATATGTGAAATGAAAAAGTATCTACCTTTAGAATTTTTAAATGCACAAAAACACTACCTCATACACCAAGTCGATGAGATTAAAAGTGTGGACCTATACGCACAAGATCAATGTGGATTGTTGAGAGGCATTTGAAATCACTAAAGGCTTTGGTCAGACAAAGAGCACGTCCTGATGGTTTTATGGTAGATGGATATATGGTATATCAAATCACGGTTTATATTCATCAATATAGTCCTGCAATAGTAAAAAGTATTAATGTATTGGATCACATTTGGGATGTCAACTGCATGACCAAAGTTGAAGGGGAGCACCTATTGGGGAAAGGTACAATGAGGAAAGTAAGATATAAGTAGATAGTGGAGATTTATAGCACATTTGAATTTTTTGTTTTTATGTATATCATAATTTTTTTATTTTTAGTCTTCCTAAGTAATCCATTATTATGAAGGTATATCATGGTGACTAATTATATATATATATGTGAATTTCTTTATTTTAATACAATCTGTCGAGAGAGGGATGCAATACATTTATACATTGCAAACAATCTTGATTGGATGAAGCTATGGATTGAAAGATGAAAACAAGCTAATAATGGTAGGTTGTCATGGTATGGTGTGTCTACATTGGTAAAATAAGCTCATCGTAGTGGAGATACCAATATTACATAGAGGGAATTTGATTTATCATATGGTTTAAAATATTATCAGACAAGCATATTCACCCATACTACTTACTTTTTTTTACAATTATATTGATGCATATGGCATGTTTTTTTCTTAATTTGAAATTTTTTGCAAGTATAAATATGATTATTAATTGAAAATGAATTTTTTATGTGTTTGACATATTGTAGTTGAAACACCACAACAAACTGTGGGGTGATGGCCGCAAATTTCACAAAAAAAGGTTGGATGAAAAGTTAAATTATGATAGTGGGATAGTTGTAGTATTTCCATTTATCAATGGTTCTTCTAGAGGTGACATATATCCAAAAGTATCTGACAATCAATACTATGGGTATCTGCATTATGTACTTGAGTGTGACTTTGAATCCTTCAAAATAGTTGTGTTCAATGTCAAATGGTTTAGGCTATGAATCCATGAATGTGACCTTGATAAAACTATTAGTGAGCATGCTAATGGATTTACCATGGTTGATACAAGGTATCTTGAGCCAGGATTAGAATCATATGTTCTTCCAAGCCAATGTGAATAGGTATTTTACGTAGACATTCCAGGTAAAGTAGTTTGGCCATATGTTGTCAGATATGATCCCAATGAAAGGCTTGTAAAGTATAATGTAGCGGAAGAAGATGACGTAGAGGAGTAGGGGGTTCATACAGTTTCGGACGAAGACATCGAAGAAGTTCAAGGAATATATGTTAATCGAGACAATTTTAATTTGGATGAACTAGATGATATTGTCGTTGTGTCAGATGAAGAAGTTGAACCAAATGTAGAAGAGCATGTTCCATATGCTGATATAGATGATGATTATGATTTCGATATGGTGAATCCTTTAAACATGAATTCTAAACTTGATGATAGAGATGATGAGTTAGATGAGGAAGAATATTAATGATATCAAAATGTTGAAAAGTATGAGGTATGTATTTATATGTATTCAGTTGGTTTGTTCTCTTTCTTTCACCTTAAATTTTTATTTTCCTAGTTTTTATGTTTGAATGTTACTTTGTTTCCTTCAAATAATATATTTAAAAATTGGTCGGCATGAACTAGAAACCTGACAAACCGGTCGGTTCATTAGGCATTTGGGTTGAATAGGGCAAAAAACCCAATTTAAGGGTTGATTTCGCCAAAAAATCACAAAAACCGGTCAAACTAGCTGGTTTATGATGGAATCGGTCAGTTTATGGTCAAACAGGCCAGTTCTATCATAAATTGGTTGGTTCATTTCCAAGTTTGTGGCAGACGATGATCGACCCACATGGACTCTTTTTGGAAGCTTCCTGGGTGTTTTGGATTGAAAGAAGGGTTGTTTCCCTCCAAAAACACCCTCTCCAAGCCTTTAAAAGGAGCTCAACCCCCCCCCATTTGCCTCACACATCTCATTTGGAGTTTTTATGAGTTTCATTGGGATCTTGGAGAGTGTTGATATTTCGCTGGAGTAGTGGAAAAATAGAGAGTTTGAGGTAAGTAGTAGCCACCATGCCTCCAAAAGAAAAGGGTATTGCATGGAATCATTGTGATATGATTGATGGCAAAATGATCTGCAAATATTGCCAAAAATCTATTAAAGGAGGGGGTATTAACAGGTTCAAGCAACACTTGAATGGGATAGGAGGCCATGTAAATCCACATGGAGCACCAAATGAAGTAATAGGGCATATCAGGGGAGGATACCTAAAATATAGGAATTTATCCTATTTTCTTGCATAATTCCCAAGGAATGATTCACCTGCTTAACAACCAAGCTTGTACACTCAACTAGTATACAATTGATAATTACAATGTGTCTTTTCTTCCACTCGAGCTAGGAAATTTGAATTCCATGCATGTTCAGGCTATTTTTAGTTGATTGACTAGTTTAACTGAGGGATCACTAAGTTAACAACAGTTCTACTACTCAAGTGACCTGACTCAACTAAGTACTTGAACTTAGTTAACTCAACTAGATTGGTAAATCTTAGCAATCACTACATGCACAACTCTACTTCTAGCCTATAATTGGGCTATTTTTAGTTGATTGACTAGTTTAACTGAGAGATCACTGAGTTAACAACGGTTCTACTACTCAACTGACCTGACTCAACTAAGTACTTGAGCTCAAATAACTCAACTAGATTGGTAAATCTTAGCAAGCGCTACATGCATAACTCTACTTCTAGCCTATAACTCAAATTTAATGCATCAAGAGGCGCTCTACAGCCCAATATGGGGGTAGATCTCATGTAAATAACATAAAAATTTAACATGTAATTTTTAACATTTAATATTTTTAATCTTATGTCGGCCCTATTTAAAAATCAATCTAATTATTATTATGCATAAACCAATGCTCCATCAAGTTTCCGGGATGTGGGGGCAAGGGAGCGGGAATACGCAGGAGTGGCCTATGCAAAAGCTCCCCACTAATTTTTAGGAAACGTGGGGGAGCGTCAAAGTCTTAAAAACTTATAAATATAAAAATATATGATATATCGTTGAAATTTTAATATTTATAATGTAACTGTCTTTATCATTATATAATATATAACACTTACATCATGAAGGATAAATGATAAATCGATGAATCATATAACGGGAGTCTGAAACAAATTTAAAACGAAAGGAATGCTATCATAACATCATATATCATACATCATACATGTAAGTTTGTAACTGTACAATGTAACTACTAACAATGTACAATGAAAATAAATGTTTAAATTTTTAAAGTTTAAACCATATTGAAGTTCCAACTATGAATACTGAATATCGAAATAAAAGTCAAGTCAAATACATCAAGAGTAAAATTTTAATAGAGTCAAGACTCGAGTCTAATATATCATATATCAAGATTTAAAATAAACTGAAGCCTACAATTGAAGTCTGAAACAGAAAAGCAAATGTGAAGGGACAAGAGGACAACTGAGCATAGCGATATCATGGAAAGATGAAACAATGTGAAATGAACATTGAAAATGAAGTTTAAACCCTTCCCAATTCATAAAATTAGGATTTTTTTGTTTTATTAATTTTTTCTATTTCTTTTTTTCCAGGGAAACGACCACTCACGACCCCATTTGGAGGATTCGACCCCGAAAATCGAGGAAACGCCCCCTTACAAGTTTCTGCGTGTACCCTGCTTTTTGGGAGTGTGAGGAAATGACCCCTAGTCGTCCCAAAGTCCTTGGAGCACAAGGGAGCTAGGAAACTCGACCCCCAGGTGGGGGGATGCGGCCCCATGGAACACTGGTATAAACACAATATAGATTTAAAATATAGAGAGGTTTACAAGCACTCAAAAAAGAATCATGGTAAATAAATAAAAAATACAAATAAAGTGGAGGTATGGTAAATAAATAAACCTCTTTTTATACTTACTCCAGAGGTATGGTAAATAAATACAAATATTAGTGAACTAAAGGTATGGTCAATAAATAAAACCACTTTTATATTTACTCTTTAAACCTCTTTATATTTAAGAAAACTCAAAAAAAATGTTTTATTTAGGTGAAGACTATGGGCGAAATACCATTTTAATATAATGGGCCAAATACCATGGTAAAAAAAGACATATGATAAATAAATATAAATATAAATAAACCAGAGGTATGGTAAATAAATAAAACATTTTTTTTATATTTACTCCATTATCTATTTTATATTTATGAACACTCAAAAAAGAGGTTTTATTTAGGTGAAGCCTATGGGCCAAATTATTATTAATACCATGCAAAAAAATAGCATTAACCCTAATATTAAGATTATAATATTAATATTAATATCATTATTAAATCTAATATTCATATTAAAATATTATAATAATATTATTATTAAATTTAATAACTTTGGATTAATACAATATTAAATTTGTTATATTATAATATATATGAATATGTCATGATATATATTAACTCTAGATATATATGGTAGGGAAGAACAATGACATAGAGTGATAGAGGTGGAGAGATAGGGGAGTGACAAGGGAGAGATGGAGATAAACTGAAGGAGAGGGTAGATGGGGAATGAAGATAGAGTGAGGGAGAGGAGTGAGAGAGGTAGAGAAGGGTAAGAGATGGAGAGGGAGACACAAAGATGAAAGGGGGAGAGAGAAGGAGAGAGGGAGGGAGATAGTGAGAGGATTGGAGGGCAGAGAGAGAGCGAGCGAGAGAGAGAGAGAGAGAGAGAGAGAGAGAGAGAGAGAGGAGAAAAAGGGAGAGAGGGGAAGTACTAGAGAGATGAGGAGAGAGGGAGAGATGGAGAGATGGATTTGGAAGGGGAGAGAGGGGAGGAAGAAGAAAGACATAGAGAGTAAGAAGTAGAGAGAGAGTGAGGGAGTGAAAAGGGAGAGATGGAGAGAGTTTGTGTATGTTTAGGGGTGAGATAAAGAGACAAAGAAGGAGAGATGGAGATAAGGAGAGAGGGAGGGATATAGTAACCTAGTTGGATAGAGAGAGAGAGAGAGTGATGGGGCAAGAGAGAGGATTGGAGGGGAGAGACAAAGAGAGAGTATTGGAGGGAAAAGAGAGAGAGAGAGAGTGAGTGAGCGATGGGGGAATAGAGAGGGAGGTAGGAGAGAAAGGGAGAGAGAGTAAGGATGAGAGAGAGGACTTGAGAGAGAGGAGGGGATGATGGGGGAAGAGAGAGGATTGGAGGGCAAAGAGAGAGAGGAGAGAGAGAGGGAGTGAGATAGGATGAGAGAGGGAGGGGGAGAGATGGAGGGAAGAAGAAAGATGTAGAGAGTGAGAAGTGGAGAGAGGGAGGGAGTGACAAGGGAGACATGGAGAGAGAGTCTATATGTTTTGGGGTGAGATAAAGAGACAAAGAAGGGGAGATGGAAAGAGGGGGGAGAAGGAGAGAGGTAGGGATATAGTAAAAGAGTTGGAGGGTGAAGAGACTCAGAGAGAGAGAGGAAGGTAGGAGAGAAAGGGGGAGAGAGGAAGGAAGAGAGAGGATGTGAGAGAGTGGAGAGAGGGAGGGAAAGAGAGATGAAGTTGGAGGGGGAGAGAGAGGGAGTTAAGAACAAATACATAGAGAGAGAAAGGTGGAGAGAGATAGAGGGAGTGATAAGGAAGATGGAGAGATAGGGAAAGAGGACAACATGAGGAAAAAGAGAGAAGCGGTGGAGAGGGAGAGAAGGGGAAGAGAGAGAGAGAGGGAGAGGAGGAGGTATGGATAGATAGATAGATTGGAGAAATATAGTGTGAATCTTTGGGGTGATATAGAGAAATAAAGGGAGATAGAGATATTGATGGAAGGTGAAGAGAGGGAAGAAGAGAGAGATGCGGAGACAAAGGGAGGTACAGAGAGATTGATAAATATGGAGTGAGAGAGAGTGTGTGTTTGGGGGGTGATATAGAGAGATAAAGAAGGACATATGGAGGGAGATATATATATATATGGAGGGGGGGTGGTGTGAGAGAGAGGGAAGAATATTTCTTGCACTAGATGCATTGATTTTAATGTAGATGGTGATTTCTAATCCTATTTGATTGTCTACACTAGATATTTCAATGTAGATGTTGATTTCTAATTATATTTGATTACTTGCACTAGATGCATTGATTTCAATGTAAATGATTTCTAATCCTATTTGATTGCTTGCACTAAATGCATTGATTTTATTATAGATGTTGGTTTCTAATCCTATTTTCTTACTTGCACTAGATTCATTGATTTGAGTGTACATGTTGATTTCTAATCCTATTTGATTGTTTGCATTAGATGCATTGATTTCAATGTAGAAGTTGTTTTTAACCTTATTTGATTTCTTGCATTAGATGCATTGATTTCAGTGTAGATTTTGATTTCTGATTCGATTTAATTGGATGTATGATGGTACATTAATTTTAAAGTGATTGGATTTGTTATGGCCTAAATCTACCTCAGGCTGAGAAAGGCAGGATTTAGGGTAACATCAAACCACGCTTAACCTGGTAGCTAGCCCTACCAGGTTGGGAGAGGGCTCTCTCCTTGTCAATCTAAAAAGAATATGGTCAATAAAGCTTGAGATGACTAATATAAAGACTAATTTTGGGCTCGGTATATGCTCAAAGGAGTTTGATTGAATTTAATGTTGGTTTGTTGGCTCAAATGTGAAAGGCAGATTTGGGTTTGGGGAATGGGCACAGTCTTGCAGAGGTTTATGTGGGGCTAGGTAGGCAAATGGTTTAGTACTTTGAAATAAGTGAGATGGAGAGTCTTAAGAATGGTAAGGAGTTGGAGAGGGCATGAAAGTGTCAGGGATCCTCTTCAAACAGTTGAAAACATGAATAACTAAACAAAACCCTAGGTAGAGCACTGCAACATCAATGAATTCTACCTTTATCCTTGATTCATTTAGTTAAGCTGAACAGAAAGAGATGATGGCATACATAAATACATGTAAACTTGAATTACAAAAGTAAAAACAATACCAAATCAACTTGCCACAAGAATCCCACAAAATGTCGCAAACCTTGGTCTATTTCTTTGCCAAACTGCAGAGATGAATGTACAATAATGCTCAAAGCATTCACAAGAGTCCAACCTTTACCAATGACTGAGAAACTACTAGATATAGGCAACAAACAATTCATGCTAGGATTTAGGGGTTGAATTCATGAGTTTAGGAGTTGTTTAAACAAAATCTAAACTAAGAACTAAAAAGTAGGCAGTGGAACAGCTTGCCTCTAAAACCTAGGAAACTGATTCATTCAGTTTCAAACTACCTTTTCATGATGTATCTACCTCCATGAGTGAAATTTTAGCATATTTACATCAAATTCCATCCGTTTACATCAAATTACATCATGAGTTTGACCATGAGAGAGAGAAATTCAAACTGAGAAAAAACTAGGCAAAGAAAACAGAGTTTTTGGGAAAAAAGTCAATTTTCCACCTTGTGCACCGTGCCTCTATCCCTGTGCGTCACGCCTTTTTGCAGCTGATTTTGGAGGCCTTCCCATGCACCAAATTTGCTCCAAGTGGGATTGTTGGAAATTTCTGTCTATCTACTTTCCATAACAGGTGGAATTTCTAAATTTGGTGTCCATTTGTCCCTCCAAAAGTGATTTTTCCCAACACTACTTCCTGTGTGGCCAAAAAGGGGCAGAAAGGGCATTTTTGAGGTGTTTTTGACCCTTTTCGAAGCTCAAAACTTGACAAAATTTCTTGTCCATTTCTGGGAATTCATATTTTTTCATGTACAATCCAAAAAAACTAAGTTTTCCTCCAAAGGAGGTCCCTAGCAAAAGCGTGCGCCAGGTGGCGCGGCGCACCAGGCAGAAAAATCTGTGTTTTGCTCCAAAAATTCAAAATTGACAAAAAGTATCCCAAATTTCCTAAAATTTGGGCTAAGTGTCTTGCATCAAGTGCTATGTTGGGCTAAGGAAGCCTCAGCCAAAATCTTGAGCTTGTCTTACTCTTTCCTCTTCCTCAAATCTTTCCTCAACTTGGCCTTTAAAGTCCTAATTCTTGCTTTGCAACTTTTATTTCTTGCCAAATAATGAAAAGCCATGTGCCGCAACATGTCCTTCTCCTTTTTAGCCTTGTCTAGTAGCCTTTCCAAGTGCATGTTCATCTTCTCCAACCAAGACTCCTTGTCATTCTCTATCTCTTGTTCAATGGAAGTCAAAGTGACATGGTCCTCTTCGTCATTTTGCTTCTTCAGTTTCAACATTTCTAGCTCCATTAGGCTTTGCTTATCCTCCAACTATTTGTTCTCTTTCTTGTTCATCATCTATATTATCCTCATGCATCTTCTCTTTGCCTTTGCTTTGCTGCTTATGTTTCTCCATAGAACTATCAATGAGTGTCTCTTCTTCATAGTGTTTGTCTTAGGAAAATGATGAGATGAAGGTATGGTGGAAAAAATGATAATGAAAGAAGGATGAAAGAGGACAATGGTGATGTGAGTAGGGCTTGTAGGGTTTTTAGGGAGTGATATGGTTTGGGGATGCAAATTAGGGTTTGGGAATAGTGGGAATTAGGTATTAGGGTTTTAGGGTTTTGGGGATGGGGGGGTAGGATGAGTGGAAATGAGAGAGGAAAGGGAAATGAAATTTTCAAAATGTAGAGGACAAGAATGTGAAAATGATACAGGGGAGAAAAACAACAACAATGACAAAATTGCAAACCCTAGACAATTTTTGTAATGTAACTATGCAGCAAACTAGGGTTTGATCTTTCACCTATAAAAACACCATCAAAGATGATAAAATGTCTTTAAATGGAAAATGGGAAGTTTAAATTACTTTAGGAATGATATTTGCAAGATTTGGAGCTTTAGAAGATCGATTGCAAGAGTTTTTTGGCTTGGTAGACTGGTGCGCCACGCCAACACCCAGGTGTGCCGCGTCTACTTCAGACTCACTTTTGACAGCCTTCCCAATGTCCAAATTGGTGCACGATAGCTCATTGGAAATATTATTGAGTCTACGTTCCAACAAAACTTAATTTTTCAATTTGAGGTTCATTTTCCCTGTCAAAAGTCAAATCTCTTAGGACTGGTCAAAATGTGCAAAATGAGGCTACCTAAAGTCAGAGTGTTGTTGCAGTCAACTTTGGAAGGTCTTCCTCAAATCCAAATTGAGCTCATGATAGCTCACTGGAAAGATATTTGTGTCTAGTTATCGTTTGACTCATCAATAAAGTCATTTGGCCAACCAAGCTAGGAGAAATCTTGATTTTCCTAAGGTCACTTCAGAGGTGCATCAATTCTCCTGAGGCAACTGTATTTTTGACATTTCTCTAAAACCATGACACCTGTGTAAAAATTGAAGGAGGATTTTCTTCCTTGGCCTATTTTGGACAAAAACCTCTCTTAGTTTTCCCAAATTCATCTTTTCTTGCTCAGAAAAATCATTGGAGTAAAACCTATCCCGATGTGTGGAATAAGGGATTTGTTGAAATGAAGTGAAATGAAGGGGATAAGGAGCTTCTAAATTCTTGAGAAAATTTTGGGAAGTAGGGAGGGATGTTAGGAAGCAGGGGAAAGTGGAATTTCAAAGATTGAGTGAGGGGAAGGGGTCCAAAAGGGCAAAACATAGGTTTAGCCTAGAAAATTGTCAAGTTGTAACGAGAAACTAGGGTTTGTGTGAAAATGAGGAATTTGAGGGATATTAGTGATGGGAAGTGTTTAATAAGGTACATTAAGGATAGGGGAAGGTGTATGAACATTAGGATACAAGTTTTACTGATGATTTGATTACCTTCAAAACCCTAGGAGAGGGAAATGAACCTTACCTAGGCACAACTGAAGCATGAACAAGGTGTAAAATGACCCATTGGAACCTGACATGATGACAACCCTCTGAATGATGGTACACTCAGCTGAATGGTGACATGGACCGAAATTTGGACAACTTTGAAAGGATTAAAAGCAAACCCTAGACCTAATACCTAGTTACCAAATTTTACTTGAAGACTCACTAAAATGACAAAATTTGACCTTGACACCTTAAAATCACTTTGTAAGAGCATGTTTGATCACTGGAGGAAGGCTGCAAAGGCTGACACTAACAAGATTAACAATGTGCATTGATTTTAGAGTAAGCACAAAAAATTATTGGCAATGTACATTGATTTTTGTGTTATAGTAATTCAACTTATTAATATTGGAGAGTAAGAGAGACAATGTATGATGTTTACTACAACAACTCGAGCTAAAGATTTAAATGGTTTACAATTTCAACTTTCCTTTTCATATAATCGATATGAAAAGATGAGAAAACTAATAAGGGTGACAGTAAGAATAGTAGAAGATAATAGTTTGATATTGATCACGGTTTATATCATTCAACACTATTACACTGTCGATTTGCATTCAAAATTTTGATTTCACCATTAAAGTTATTAATAATATTTATCATCTCAACAAACTGAGGTAACTAAGAAAATTTAAAATTAAAATGACCAAATTAATCTTAGACATATTTAGCATATTTAAAATGATTATATTAATATTATATGTATTTACATATTATTGATAAAATTAGTCATATCTTTGATAGATTTTCCTTGGTCACACATGACTGAAACCAACCTAGTATATTTTCCTTGGCCGCACATGACTGAAACCATTTTAGATCCATATTAACTCTGGATCTATCAAGCGTCGAGAGGGATCAAATCTCTCAAGGTGCAAACCTTTCCTCAAATGTTTCACTAAAAAAAGAGGTTTGCACCTTTGATAAATTTGATTCCTCTCGACGCTTGATAGATCTGGAGTTAATATGGATCTAGGCTTGTTGAGTAAACAAGTAGACAAGCACCATGTCACACAATTTAACTGCAATCCAAGTGATCATGCTGATGTGGAAAATCGAATTACTAAATTTTACGAACACAAAAGTCAAATTTAGCCTTTCTTTCTACATTTCTAACAAATACTATAGTATTCAAATAGTATAGCTTTCCAATTAGTAATTGAATCCCAAACATATATATCTAGAGTATGATACTAATATAGGATATCTTTTAGTTTTCTAGTTTCACTTACTTTTCTAATGTCTTTGATGTGGAATATTACTACACAACAACCTTAAACTTGTTGTACATTACTACATTATAGCAGTCAAAGAATGGTAATGAATGTATTGAATAAATAATTTAGACATTGCATTGCGTTGCATTTATACGTCTACAAAATCATTTCAAAATCATCCTCCATGGCCAGCATCCATATGTGCATAGAGACAAGAGATATGCAGAGCATTCCAATCCATTTCTTTCTCAAAGATACACTACCCAAGGTTCAAAAATAACCCATAAACGTATATTCAAAAGAATTCTCAGAGAAAGCATCCACATGTCATGTTACAAACAAATGTGCAATACAAGACAACAACTCACTAATGCAACACAAGAAGTCAGACTTAGCCTAACATTTTGCAGGCAAGATAAAATGAACCATAGAGTATAATTTAATTTCAATTTTTAATTTAATCTATTAACCATATAATTGGATTAAGATAGTCATTTTTTCATAACCATATAAGCTCAATGATCAAACATAACTCCATGCTTACGAGGCACACATGTTCTCATCATGGTTTGGCAAGTCATTTACATCTTTAAACTTGTCATATTTTGAAAGTTTTAATGTTACCTCCAATATTTCCTGATCAAAGTCATCTTGAAATTTTCAAGCAATTCTAATTCATAATAATTAACCTATGTAATAAAGATCATATTATTTTTTCTACTAAAGTTCTATGTGTAAGCAATATTGAATTGATGCCTAAATCTATCATATCAATTACTTCACAATGATTATTTTTTCTTCCTCTATTCAAATGTACATATTCATATGTTTACTGAGTCATTAACATGACAAATCATGGTATTGATTTCATATTTTTTTAATTAATATAGAATTATGGATCTGGATTACTCCTTTTCAAATTGTTTGACCTTAGTCATTGATCAAGTTTCTTATACCATGTTTGGGGCCTTACTTTAATCCATATAATATTTTCACTAACTTGCAAACCTTCACTTTTTACCTTTGGTAATAAAACACTATGGTTGATCCATATAAACCCTATCCATTTCTTCAAAAAACATCCATTTAGTGGACTTACCACCTAAATATTTTCTTTGAAAAATAAAAAATGGCAATAAATTAAGTTTTGGATGAAAAAATATATTCATAGTTTATACCTTATTGTTTTTCCTTCTCCATGTTGTACCCCATTGTTAGAAATCAATACTCACAACAAAGGGATAGAAGGAGACTTGATTATTCATTTTTATTATGCAGGACCATACATATGAATACATTTGCATTTTTATTATGGAGGACCATAACTATATCTAGAAATTACTCAATCATTATAAGAACACTATTTGAAAATTAGATCTATAAGAACACAAAGTGATAGCAAGGAAATATTCATATATACATAGGATGAAGTTACAAGTAGATACCTCTTAAGGATTTGGGCATCCATGATGAGGAGGATGAGGAGGTGCTAGACCTAACCAGGCTTAACTTCGATCAATTCAATTACAAGATCATGCAAGAAAGAAGGAAATATTATGTTAGGAACCCTGTGGAGCCTTTTTCTGTGACCACGAAGAAGGAAATCGTCCTAGATACCACGATAAATCCTGAAATGATCACCTCGTCTGAGACCACCTTTGTGACCGCAACTAAGCTGAATGTTGAGAGAATGAGCAAGCAAATTGTAGAACTCCAAGGCAAGCTCTATGCATCTGAATAAAGAGATGCCAAAGCAGAAGAAGACATGAGGATGCTAGAAGAAGAGAATATAGCACTTCGCTTAGCTCACTCAAGTGCGAAGGAATTGCACGCCACAATCAAGGAAGAAGTTGAAACCCTAATAGGAGCCATGGCAGTGGTTTATGATGAGAGGTTGAAGCTACATCATACGGTGGACCCTATCATAGCCATACAAGCCAATACGAAAGAAAAATCATCCATGTTGAAAGAAGTCATTACAGCTCTAGACAATATTCATGAGTGGAAAAATAGGTATCCAAAGGCACCGACATTTCTCCCAAAGAAAGATTGGATTACCACCTAGAACGATAAAGTTCAACTACGCTTTAAGATCCAATCATGGGATAAGCTAGCTAGAGATGTTGATAAGGTCCTTGCTTCTTACAAACATATTCCGAGTGGAATGGAGTCAGTGATCAAAATTCATGGGGTTCCCTCTATTGGAGCAGTTGGAGGAAGAAGCAGGAGGAAATTCTATAGGAAGTTCAAGCATTTCTCGACATTTTCAAGTAGGATTCCAACACAAGTGATTTGCAAGTCACAAAGGACAACATTACATGATACGTGGTGGAACCGGTGAGGATGTACACGAAGCTACTTACTCTATCTAATCAGATCAAGTTCAAGAGAAACACTCTCATTCTGGATTCCCTAGAATGCCTCCATATACATGATGAAGAACAGCCAAAGATATCTCCCATAGTTGTTGAATACAAGCTCTGGCACACCTACCTCGTGGAGCAGCTACACATCCTTGTTCCAAAATTATCTATTACTAAATTGATAAGGTAGAATTAGCTTGTTTTGTTGTAAATAACAAGAGTAGAACAAAGTAGGAATTTGAAGAGTCATGAGGAAGTCCAAGAGTCATGGGTAGACCAAAATTCATCCTCTTTTCTACAAATACACCCTCATGGAATATTGTAAGGGACCTTTAGCTTTGGACTTATTTTGGTGAATATTGTTTTGCAAACTCGTGCTCTTTAAATAAATACGAGTAATAGTAGATTTCCATTGTTGGATTTGATGAAGACCTTGTACTTTGGTGCCATGAATATTATCAGCTTAATGTATTGGAAGTTCCTATGAGCTTTGGTGTATTGTCTCCTCATGTATCTTCAGGTGCTATGAGTTTCCTTTCCAACACCTGGATGGCATATGATATGTTGATCTTATGCTTATGTTGATAAACTTGTTTATTAATATTGGCATAATATCATTATGGATCGTGCACTTACTTGTGTTTTAAATGCTTAATAATCTTGAATTCATTCTTGGTTGCTAAGTTTATATTTTATCTATTCGTGGTCTTATTTGAAGTCTTGTTAACGATGATTTTCTTAAGATTCATGCTTTGAAGTTTTGTTATTATTATTTATGGTATTCGTTTATGGAGCATTCATCGGTTACTCACTTGTGTTTGTTGAAGTTTATATGTTTCGTTTAGCCAATATTCCCTCTCTTGTCTGAAGAAAACTTGAATCAACAAGACAGCAGCTAGGCCTACATACCTGACAGGATCCCTAAACCAAATGGTGTAGAGTCTAATTGGGGTTCTGCACCAAGGAGATCCCCTATATGTTTGCGATAAATTCCAGCCCATCAACACAGTCTTGCGACGCCACTTCGGATGGAAGAAATGTCGCAACCATGGCGAGCTCATTGGTCTTGTGACGTCGCTTCTAATGGCACCAACGTTGCAACCATGACAAGTTCATCTCAATATCTTTAAGAAAATTGCTAGGCATGTCGGTCTTGTGACACCACTTATAATGGAAGTAACGTCGCAACCATGGCGAGTTTATCTCAATATATTTAAAAAAAATGTTGTTCTAATCGGTCTACAATGCCACTTACGACAGAATCAATGTCACAACCATGGGAAATTCCAACAAGTGTTTGCGACGAACAAGTGTCCGCACTTTGACGACGCCTCTCATTGGAATTCTAAAAAACCAGAAGGGACCAAAACTATGATTACACCGGAAATGAAGTTTCGTGAAATCTCCTTTTGTCGTTATAGCTATGAAACATCGTCACAAGAATGACAAAGAACTGTCGAAAATTGTGTCAATATTTAGTAAGTACAAAATTGTGTCATTATATATAAATAATACAAAATTCCTATAATGTGATTTTTTTTAAGATTGTGAGTTTTTACAAAATTAGGTGTGAAGTTGTAATGAGTCATATAGATGTTGTGAAGTATTTTGT
Organism: Pinus tabuliformis; assembly: GCA_031772625.1. Lineage (NCBI taxonomy): Eukaryota > Viridiplantae > Streptophyta > Pinopsida > Pinales > Pinaceae > Pinus > Pinus tabuliformis. The sequence continues at coordinate 922,061,434 of CM062805.1, read as the reverse complement.
GTATCTAAATATCATTGAAAATTTTGTTGATGCATTTCAAAATTAAGAGTGCTCTTTGATATAACCCCAACGGGAACATATATAGGGATAAATGTATTTGTAATAGTAGACCAAACAAAGGGTCCACATATAAAAAGAGTGAAAATAAGTATATATAGTGGCCAATATAATCATTAATGGAATGAACATAGGAATATGTAAGTTGGATATATAAATATACTTGAGTATTTTTAGTTAGTTCTCTTGTTATTTAAGGAGTTATTGTGTAACTCATATATCTTATCTATTTTAAGGTTATATGCTTACATTTGGTGTACATTGTGTGTTCTCATGTTTATTAATATCTTAAGGAATTGGTACATCACATTTATTATCAATGCATGTAATCCTTGTTTTACTCCTTCAAAACTAGTCATCTCACAAGTGTTCTTAGTAAAACAGTGATATTTATTTATAGTGAGATTCACATTGAGTGTCTCCAATGTCATTGGAAAGAATATGGACCATAATATTTCAAAAGTATATCTAGAAAATTGGACACATGACAAATTGTACAAGTTCACTCTCTTAAAAAGACTAAAATCAACCTATTTTGGGAAAGTTACCATTTTTTTCTAAGCACATTAGAGTCTAGTCAAACCTATGACATTGCAAAGAAAACATATCAAGGTTTTACATGTCTAAATTTCAAACTTAGAGGGATTAAAATTTCATAGTTACATCAAGTGGAAGGTCAACCAACAAAAAAATCTACGAAACAAAACATTAAATTTAACATGATTTTTAATAGAGATGTCTATTTAAGGTCTTTCGGAAGACACTAGAAATAGGAAAGGAAAAGGGGATATATATATATATATATATATATATATATCATAGCTACTTTTGATCATTATTTGTAAGATTGGTGGACTATAAATTGAAATTTTTTATTAGCCTTAATGACAATAGCTTTGGTTAAAGGAGATGAATATACAAGGATTGTAATTGAAACTCAATACATTAACCAAAAACTACTGAAGGAGACTAATAAATCAAAACAAGAAAAAAGATTCAATAAAGGAATTGAAAAAAAAATGATGAACTCAAAATGTTGCATTAGCATTAAGCAAAACCTTTTTAACGATGTTCAGAATGTGAAAATATGCATTTACAAGGATGAAGATAATACCAAAAATGTTGAGGAGGATATCACCAAAGGACTTTTACAAAAAAATCTACAAGAAGTAAAATATGAAACCTAAACATGAATGAGTTAAAATCAGCAAGGCAATCTAGAATTAAAGGATATAAGAATTTGATAGATGGGATCAAATTGCAATTTTGCAAAAGAATATAGAAAAAGGAAAAGGAAAAAAAAAGGCAAGATTCGAGAAGGTCACCTAAACATAATTGAAGTTGGGTTCTAATTGTACATGTCAAATATTATGGTATTATCTTAAACAATAAAGTAATCAAAGAACAAGCACAAATGATAAAGGATATATTTATCTCTGAAATCAAGAATAATGATATGGATGTGCGAAATGAAGGAAAACCATTAAAAGTGAAACCATATCGATAATCCCAATTATCAAGAAAATTCCCAAGAAATATGAAAAAAACAAGGAAGATGAAATAATGAACAATAGTCATGGAACAAGGCATCACAAGACCATACCTAATGAATTGCTATTAGACGAGAAAATACAATAAATTGGAGAAGTCACAGCAATACAACATGAGACTTCAAATTTAACCAAAAAAATTATGCAGCAACCAAATATCAAAGATTAATATGGAATATAGTTAAATTTGAATATATGGATCATCATCAATGGCAAGAGAACAAAAATATAAGGAAATCTTACACAACTTGATTTAGTCGCATGTAATACCCTTAAATACAAAACTTTGATGACATTTTTTTTCAAATAACTGTACTATATCTACCTCGAAGGGGAACATATAGCGAAGTAAATGTACATATAATAATAGTCAACCTATAAAGTATCTACTTATACAATGAGTAAAAGTAAGTATATATCGACAAAAATAAAGCCATTATTGGGATAAACATAGGAACACATGATGTTGATATATAAATGTATGAAGGTATTTGTAGAAGGTTTTTCTATTCTTTGAGTTATTCTCTAGCTGTTTTTTATCTATTTTGAACTTATGCTCTCTACATTTAAATCTTGTGTACATGCAAGATGTAAATTGCATGCACTTGGTTTATTATATTTTTTTAACGATTTGGTAACACACTATAGTCTTAAAAAATATGTATAAACATATGATTGAAGTAGAGATTTATCTAAAAACATTTCTTTTAATCTTTAGATAATCATACTTGTTTATATATTTACATATTTTGTTCACTATATATATATATATATATATATATATATATATATATATATATATATATATATATATTAATTAATGAGAATATTCTTTAATGAAGTGTTAGGGATGAACCCCCGCCCCCAATCAAAGCAAGCCTTAATGATCCATCATAATCCAATGTTTTCAAGTCTCATTTAACGCGTAGTGTACCCATATATAAGTATGTTATTTAACATATATTGTGTCTATGTTATGTAATGCTAGTTCTAACACTAGGTTGTGTATTGATCATATAGTGATGTGATGGTGTGGTGTTGCAGTGATTGGTGTGGTGTTGCAGTGATTGGTGTGGTTGCATGATGATCTAGTTGCTCCATGGATGTGCTTTGTTCACCACAAGGTACACTTATGCTTCTAAGGCACAAGCAATGTAAAGTGGCTACATCTCAATGGCCCTCACCCAATGTGCAAATCAAGGAGGCAACTAGCAAATCCACCATCAATCTAGCACGTGCAGAGATTTATGGTGCAATATGTGAGGGTACATGTCATTCATGACTGAGTTTAACAAAATTAGCACTGCAAAGAACCTCAAGATAGAGTGACTCTCTTGTTTACATATTCCATCCTCAAAATGATTGCATTGATCAAGGCAAGAATAAGGGGGATCAACTAGCATTCTCGAGCAATATATTCTTTGGAAAATCTCCATTGACACCTCTAGATAGGTAAAAAACTAACATTAAATTTCCTAAGCTTCAATTAATTGGCCTACACTTGTTGGTTTTGTGTTTGTCAAGGCAAAAGGCTGCATTGTTACAATGGGACTCTTTCACCACTAACACTAGCCTTTCAAACATTCAGTCGCCTTCTAGAATGGTTGACAATCTAGGTAATGACATGTTGGAGGTTATGAACATCTATGTGCTTGCTACATCATGGACTACTGCCTATGTGCATGTTGCTCAATGGGTAATTGCTTTGGGGATCCACATCATGTCTCGAGGTCACTAGGGTGGAAAAGGTCATTATGGGAGTAGCATTCTGACCAAGTCCAAAGCACAAAAGGGGGCTCAAGAATTCACCAAAAATTACTGGGAGCATCCCTCACCACACCTCCTCCACCCTCCGCACCCCATATTCAGGAGGAAATTGTGTTAGCGAAACAAGCAATCAAACTAGAGCATCAATTCATCCATTGCATCAACATCGAGTACAAAATGGGTAACTAGATCCCTAACATAAGCAACACCAAAGCAAAGGACACTGAATATTTGAAGATGGACTTTTTAAACAAACAAAAAAAAAAACAAAACTAACTTCATTATATTGATAAAGAGTTACATATCACAGAGAGAACATATATCCCACAGCAATCAACCCGAAGTACATATGAAGTTTGAAAACCAAAAAGGATACAATGTGAGGTTGCTCTTCAGATCTGCAAAATGATTCAGAAAATACCAAAAAATCCCAATTGGAAACGACAAGGCCAAAGAAGCCCTTACAGGCGAACCCCAAGCAAAAAACGATACATGAAAAATATTCCAGAATATGCATGTGCCAAAGAAAAGGCACCAACAAAAGACAAAAAGAAAACCCATCTAGAGCAAAGACAAAATGAAAAATCAAATGGAAGGAAATTTGATCACAACAAGAGCCCAAAAGACCCTGAATCACAAATGGAGCCATCAATAAGGATTTTGAAATGCATCAACCCAAGCTGTTGAGAAATCACTTGCTTAGATAGGACATTGGCCTCTAAATTCTGCTCCCGATAAATGTGTTGAAAGGAAATCTAAAGAAAGGAAGGCAACAAGGTTTTGATAGTATCCATCCAATGATGCAATGTAGGCACCTCCATAGAGATACGCCCATGCACCCACTCAATAACCGACTTATAAGATGGACTTAAACTAACACATCAAAACTGTGATTGGTAAGGTGTTAATAGATAAGAATGAAAATCACTGTGAAATCTTGCTACGATTAGATGTGGTCTACTTACAAATCAAGGATGTCAACTCCAAACTTACAACAATAAGAAAAAGGGCCAATAGCCTAAAGTTTGTAGAATCTTAGCACGCTCATGAACAAACCTAAAATGCAACAATCAATACTCTTAAATGACTCAATATGCTTAGCTCTTCACAGTAATAATAATAATGCTACTCATCTTCGAAATAATAAAAATTACTTAATAGACTTCATTTTATATAATTTTATTATAAATTCTTTATCACAATTTGTATTTATAACTTTATTATAAATTATTTCTCACATAAAATTTGATTTTTTTCTTCTAATCCAATTTCCCATAGTGAACCCAGCAAAGTAATATCTTTATAATTTTCTTTTGATTTTTTTCTTCTAATCCAATTTCCCATAGTGAACCCAGATTTTTTTCTTCTAATCCAATTTCCCATAGTGAACCCAGCAAAGTAATATCTTTATAATTTTCTTCCTTTTAATTTAATCAAAATGTGTTATTAATATATATAATAAATTATTTAAGTAAATTAAATTAAAATACTTCACCCCAAAAAAAAATGTTGGTTTTTCCACTTGAGGAAAATATGCCAAAGAACAAAACACGAATTCCTTGACCAACTATACCATTATCATTTGATGCAGGGTACACCCTACACAATTCTACACCATAAAAATATGTTTGATTATGAGATTATTAACGCCGTAAGGTCAATATAGGATTGACAGATCATTACTACATGATCAGATGAACTTAAGAATTACATTTCTAACCTTGTCTGAATTATTTTTTTGAAGTACCCTTCATTGCCAAATTGGCTACGCAATTACAGGCGGTTCGAAAATCTTGACCTAGTGATCACAACACTACCAAATAAGAATCCTTACTTCTAAAGAAAAATGAAATTTCCAAGTGCCCCACCCTCACGCATGGTATGACACTGAATTTTTGTACCCACTCATTCTTCAAATGCGTCTGAGTAGCAAGCAGCTACCAATTTACAGGTAACGTGCTGCATGTTACAACTCAAAAATCTCATTTTAGCGAATATAGAGCTAGAAACTGCAGAGTTTTGGAGTAATACTCAGCCACTCAAGTATTTTGCCGATCTCTAAGCCTCGATGAACGTCTGACTGTTCCTGTTCATCAAATCCCCAATGCTTATAAGGGAAAACACAAATAAATAAATTTATTACGTGCCTTTGAAAAGATTATGAATAGAAAAACATCTCAAACTCACCGGGAGTAGCACATGAATTCTGAGAATCGCTTTTACTTCCTTCGTTGGATTTGTTCTTCTGCCCTTTCACCTGTGAAACCAGAATGTCATGGGATTTGACAACTATATAGGGTAAAAACCCTATTCAATCCCCCCCCCCCCTCCAACTAAAAAATTAAGGAAACTACGAACCTCTTTACCAGGACTGTCCTTGCTTTCACTTTCCGTTAAAGGCACCTGGCAAGACCCATTAAGTGTATTCTCTTTCTTCAGAATGGCAAGAATTTCACGTGGAATGTACTTCTCAGAGCTTCCTTTTCCAGTTACCGATTTACCCCCATGAGATCCACAGCTAATTTCATTGAGTTCGGGATTACTTTCCACAACCCTGCTTTGATTATCCTCAAGCATGCCATGTTTTGTCGTATTCTGTTGTGCAGTAGCTGCAACACGAGGCGATTTCAATGCTTCAAACGTCAGTTACCTCTGTAAAACCTTAATTGGACAAAGCAAATGTCAAAATGCAACCTAAAATCATTCTGCTCAAGCCACATAACATTTAGACAGAATTTTTGTTGTGCTTATTGCAGCTAATAATGAAAATGAGATCTGCATAAATATACCTCGAGTACAATTGTCTTCTTCTTCACCTTTTTCCTTAATAAACGACACATTTTCACCTATTTCTTCTCCATATCCTTTCTTCGAATAGGGAATATCATCCAAAATGTCATGTATCTCTTGGTCACCATTTCTAGCAGCCATGTTGGTTTTTTGAATGATGGTAAAACCAGTGGTATTAACATGGGCATCGGCAAAATCCCTGCTTGCGGTTCTAATATCTGAGCTATGCAGTACTTCTGCAATACCCTCGGTGATACAATTAGCATCAATATTCTGATATTCCGAAGATTTAACGGATACCAGATCTGCGGAGTCAGTGCAATCATCCATACTTGTTACTATACATGAAACTACTTCATCCATCAATGTGTCCACACTCATGTTTTGAATATCAAAGTGACCACCTGGTAAAGTTGAAATATTTGGCATAGCTTCCAGATTTTCAACAAGTTCTACAAATCAAACAATGGCAGAAACAAGAGTAAGATAGCATATCAATCAAACTGGCTGAAAAGACATACCAGAAATGTATCACAAAACCAGAAAACAATGAAAATCAAAAGATAATCCATGATAGGGTAATGCTTTGCAACAACCACTGCAAAGCATCACCTTGTGCTAATATTCAGGTCAGATCATAACAACTTGATATCATCCTGATACATCAGATACTATCAATATTTTGACCACTGATAACAGTAAGAGAACTGGTTCTAGGATGCAAATCAGAGGACAACGTAAACAGATTGCACTGATTAATTTTTGCATGTCAAGCACCAGACAATAAAGAAAAGTAAGCAAATCTAGTCCTACCCGTCAAAAGACAATAACCATAAGCATTTAGGTGTTTCAGATCCAGCACTCATAGGTACTCGGAAAGATGTTCTCCCTCCTAATGACAATAAGAAAGCTATTCCTAGCAGTTCCACCACAACTATGCCAGGTTCTCATTCTTCTTGTGTGCTGGTGAAAAGGATGGGTGGAATATTTCACAAAGTGGGAAAATAAAGAGTTCAATTAATGTGAGAAAAACTGCAAATCATCCCATAAGGTCCTCTACAAGTGATTGGAATGAGGGAAGTGCATCTTACAAAGATGTGATAGCTGCATCTACTCCAAATCTGGGAGGTGCAGAGGAACTGATGATTCGCAATGCCTTTGACGCATTGGGTAGAGATTACTCTTGTATAGGATGAATATCTCCATCTGCTCTTGGAATGTGACGGGATAACAATCCCCTCAAAAACATTAAATGTCAGAAATCTAATGTTGGCTCAAACGTTGGATGTTCCTTGCCTCCAAGAATTTAAAATTGTCGGTTTTGATCTTCATATAAGGATGGCCGACAGTTGGAAGGCCCATTATAAATACCAATCACGCCTAAGAATGTAGAGATTCAATGCCGGGAGTTGCTCCTTGGATGAGTCCAAACATTATCTCCTCAAGGTCGTATCCTCTTAATAGATGTGTATGAATTACTCACTTGCTGAAACATAGGGTGATCGGTTTTTGCTCCATATATGCTCCATGTCACACCTTAGATCGTACTCTGCTTTGGGACTAGATTTCTGATTCTCTTCCAAAGGCAGAGTGGGTTTTGCTTGGTTGAACAGGTGGGAAACAGGGAAAGAAGTGTGCCCTTGGTGACTATTGGTCAAGAAAAAGATGCATGGGCTCATTGTAAATCCAATTTCCATATTCGTTATGTGAATTGGAAACAAAGAAATTCTTCAAAGGAGAAAATCTTTGGGATAGCTGAATCCTCCAGATTATATGGCCCAGCAACCAGTTTCGATGGACTTTAATGCTAAGAATGGAAAAGGAAACAATTGAAACCCTCAAAACAATATTCGACAAACTACTAGGAAATGAACTGTAATTCAGCAAAAAGAATTAATCCACGTCTACTAAAGGGCAAATGCTAGGCCAAGGGCAACAAATGGAGTCTTAGCCCACTGTCAACTCAGCTAAGGATCCCTTCTATTTACGGACTTTCACCCATGGAGGAGACCTGATATGTATGGAGTCACTAATGATTGATAAGTCAATGGATATGAGTGACCCGAATAAACCTTTCCCAGAATCTGAAGGATGAAGATTGTTTGTTTTGTAAGCAAGGCACTGGGTATTCTAAGGAAAGGAAGAGAGGATTTGAGGGTTAGGTTTATGGGATAAGACTTGTGAATGAGTTTCCCGATCCCTAAAATCCTTGTCAGAATGGGTATCCCAGGTGGTACTTGAAAAATGGTCTTTCAAAGGAGTGGGACCACACGGGGCCAAGTGGACCCAGTCTAGGGTATGAGGAAGGAATGTAGCGACCAATGGTATTCTTACCCTAGACAAGGTGGAGAAAGGATCAAAGAAAATATGATTACTCGAAGATGTTGATTTGACCTAGGAAGTGCTAGCCTTGGGGATGGTAGGGAAAGTTTTGGTCCCGGGGCTAGGGCTTGGCTTTCTCCCTATTCCTCTTCAAATCTGGAGGAGCGCTAGAGGAAAGGCCAGCACAGAAGACCATAGGAAATTGAATTTTTTCAGTGGCTAGCTTGGTGGTAAATTGATGCCCTAGGAACCCCAATGTGGCTAGACTTGAGAGAAGGTGAAAGAATAGGAGTTTGGTAACCACCCTTGGTAGATCAGTGCCTTAATACATGGGAGAATGGAGTCTATATTGATTATTTCTTGGTTCCCAGTCAAGGAGGCCTCAAAATTACTTCACAAACCCTCTACATCAAGTGAAAGCAATCTTGCAGCTTTTATACTTCAAATGCACAAGAGGAATGGCTTGTTAAGGTCAAATTTTACCTCTAGGAGACTTCGCTCACACTACATGGCCCATACGATGGAGAGAATGTTATAATAGAGACAATTCCACAATATTAAGCAATAATTCGCATGCAACAAGTAATCCTAAAAACAACGAAAATCCCAATCCAACATATGTGACAAAAGTAACAAAAATAACATCAAAATTTCATACTTAAATGCAGTAAAGTATATCTAACCATTCACAAACGACAATAAAGAAGCTCCAAGAGAAGATAGACCAATAACCATACATCAAAATTCATCCATAAATGCTCCAATTCATCCTCTAACAAGAAGTGTGAAATTCTCTAAAGAAGAGAGAGATCCAATCCAAAGTGATGATGAGAAATAATCTTACCTCACTTGTATTTATACACATCTAAGGAGTACGAATTAGCTTCCTTGGCCTACATAAGCCCCACAAATAAAATAATGTGCTAATAATACAACCATTTGGTGACAAGCCCACCAAACTAGCTCACAAATGAAGAAGTAAGCCTCTCAGGAGGGCAAATAATAATTTATGCATGTCGTAGGGCCCTCTAAGAGACCTAATGAGGTCCATGGGTGCCACAACGAAGAATAGGACCCTCAAAAGTAGTGGACAAGTGGTTGGCCCCTTGCAATAACTTGTGGTGTTCCAGATGACATGCGGGGCAAACAAGTGTCCTCATGGACCACCAAACAAATCGAAGATGCATGTAGGTCGCCCTCAAGGGCTAGGATGATGGTGTAGTTGATGCCACATCATTGTGGAAGTCATGGATCATCTGCCAAGTGTATGGTGTAGATCTGGGGCCAGCTGGGCATGATGGATCAAGTGTATCCTCGTCATCCAATAAGTGAACCACGAGCAATCTTTGAATGGTTGTGAGGATCCATGGAGTGTACTCTACTGCTGTGGAGGTCCATGGCTATCAATGCTCACCCTTCATGTGCCAATGTAGCCCTTCGGAGGGTTAAGACCCTGTATAGGGAGACCAGACCCCAAATGGAAACCATCTACAATCCTACATAAGATCCAATGTGTCCCCTAGCCTTCCTGTGCAAGTCATTAAAGAAATAGAGTAAACAAGTTTACCTAATCATGGACTACAAGTGGGGACTTCATAATGGTTTGCCCTTCCATAATGGATTTCAGGATGTACTAATGTCTCTTAAACTTCGAATGGGTTAACCAAGCACCCTGGGTACATGTTAACCCAAGGGATAATATAGTCAAGGTACATTCGTCAAAAGGTTGTGGCATGTGACAAATGGGTGAATGAAGTAGGGGATGAGAGGGGGCAGCCCTAGGTACATGTTGGGGTACAAAAGTAGCTAGTAAAAGGGAAGCCCACACTTTGGGTTTATAACGTGTAGGAGGGAGCAATCGTGATACATGAGGTGCCCCGGCCTTGGTTTTTCCACCCTTCTTTGTACGCCTTTTGCATTTTATGATTTTCTTTGATTAACTGCTTGGGGCTTAAGGGGTTAGAGCATGATGTGTAATATATAGCAGTGGAATCCCCCTTTTAAGGTGGGGCAGTTCATCGCCCACCACTGGTTGGGACAACCATGGGTTCCTATCTGATGAAGAAGGCTCATAGAACCTACAAGAACCAGGGTGATGGCCATGATAATGGGGTATCATGTGTTAGCTTTTGCCCACGTGCTAAAATGTTTTTGTCCCAGCCATCTTTTGCCTTTTGTGGTACTTTCCTTGTTGAATGTGGCCATATATGATTTTAACTTTTTTTTCAGCTACATCAACTTTCGAGCTTCATTCCAAGCCATGACCCAAGGTGTGGGCATGGGGAAGAGGCAAGCTAACCTTATGTGGACCGAATGGAGAAATGTGGACCAAGGCGGGAAAAATGATGGATGGGATAATAATGAGTGGAAAAAGGGTAAAATAAACAGATAAGGGAGCGGGACCACGCAACCAAAATCAGGTTTTCTCGTGAAATACCATCCCTGAAACCAAATGGTCAGTAAAAGAGATCCCACTGGACTAGAATCCAAGGTTAATTCCTAAAAGGGGTCTAAGGGACAAAAGCACAGACCTAGCCCATTCTTTCCGCCAAATTACCCCCATTAATCCATGCCTATAAGTGTCCATGATAAGCAAATTACAATACTCAATTTCAAAATGACAAGTCATACTTTTAGATTCGGGAGGCCCACCTTATAAACATACGATCATGGCAGATGGGCGAGGGACCACATGGCTGGCTCAGAGAAAATGGCACAATGAGCTAGTTGATGACTGCAAGGAGCTACTGGTTGTCGACTAAGGACCATCTTGGGAAAAAAAAAAAAAAAAATCTCCTAGGGATATTACCCATAAAATGGTGGGTAACATCTGGCTCCAACTGGGACGTGATCTCTCGAAGAAGTGGTCGAAGCTACTCGAACGGGAGGTCACGAGAACTCTAGCAATCTCTTGGTTATTATAGACCTGTCACTTGCACAAATAATAGATAGAAAAACACTGGGCAGCATGCTTTTGCAGCGTCTCATGATCGCACATGCTAATATCTTAGCACATAAAATCAACAAAAAAATAAAGACATGCAAATTTTAATCTAAATGCAGCTAATCTACCATGAGAAATATCATATGACGTTATTTCTAATGCAAACATCAGCACGCAATGCATCCTACTCTGCCATGCATATAATACAATGTCAAGCCTCAAGGAAGGACGTGATACGACTTAATTTGACCGACTGAGGCCAAAGTTCAACGTTCAGTTTAGCAATGTAGTAATAGTCATCTCCAACCCTTCCATGAATCCTGATGGGTACGAGATCCTTATCTATCAAGACTAAATCCCCAACCTTATATTCTTTCTTAGGCTTCCATTTCTTGCTCGTTTGGCAGATTGGTCAATTGAGGATTTGAACTTCCTGGGTAGGTATGATATGGGAAGGTTTCTCGCTCTCGCATGTCTCATAATATGGTCCAGGCTTGATCACATGCGGTGAATAAGCAGGCTGCCTATAAAGGATAAAAGGGGTACCATCGGATTGGGGAATGGTTGCGTATGATAAATCCATTTGAACATGCCCCCCAACGGTAGCTCCCCATTTTTGAGATAACAACATCCCCCACACATCAGGTATATCAATGACAATAACATTCATGAGGAGGGATATATCGGGATTCCTAGCTAAAGAGACCTTAAAATCTTTAATGATGCCTTCTACTTCCACAGGTTTGGAATTAAAACCACACACCCTTTTATATGGTCGAGTGATGTTGAGACCCAATTGCTTCATAATAGTTAAAGGCATGATATTGGCAGAAGCACCGAAATCTAACATACAATTGTGTAAGAAGAGGTCATTGATAGCCAAAGTGAGCAAGAAAGGTTTATGCCCTGGGTTTCGATCAAGGATGTGAATGTTTTGCAATTCTTCAAGAATTTCCTCATCTTGAATTCCCAGGGATGTCTTGAGTTGTTGTTGTTGCTCGAGAAGCTTAACAATGTCTTTTAGGGGAACAGGTACAGTCATTTTTCCCACGGCAGCGCCTATATCTATGTTAAGTTTAACTTCCTTCCCCTTTTCCTTCTTCCTGTATTCTTTCCTAGGAGGAACCTTTCTTTGATTGACCTTTGTTGGAGGATTCTTCTTGGGAGGGACATTGGTGATGGATTCTTTAAGAGGGGCTTGTTTAGGTGATGGATATTCCTTAGGTGCTTCCTTAGGAGGTAAGGGGTCTTTGTCCTTTTTCCTTTCGGGAATATTGGACCCCTTTGAATCTTCCTTGGCTATCAACATTAAGAATGGATTCTTCCTTAAAGGTGACCTCACTAATGGAAGGATGCGTGTATGATCTTGCTAGAAAATGTTGAAAACATCAACTTCCACGAGATTGGCTTAGTCATCTGTTTGCTCATCCTCATTTTCATCCCCTTCACTCTCCTCATCATCTGATGAAGAGTTTGGCTAAACAATATTAGTTGGGGCCAATGTGTTTGGGATTTGAGAAGAGCTCCACCTATCTTCTTCATTTTGCTTTTTGGGAAAAGGCTTTCCTTTAAGGATATAACTCAGTTTTTGGGCCCTTTCCAAGGTGGTGATTTTATTCATGACAACCCTATCACGTGCATTGGCTTCTTCAGTGAACCTATCCATATTTTTTAGAATAGCGAGGAGAATTTCTTCGTGTTGATCTTTGGACTTCTTCTTGGTTTCAAATTTAGCTCTAGGGTGGTCATTGATATCAACCTTTGAAATTTGCAGGTTTTCTTCAACTTCCATCGCCATTTCCTTAGCCTCGACCAAAGTGTACGGTTTCTTATCCCTCAACACATAGGTGAGGTAGCCACCCACGGCTTTTATGAATTTGTCAAGAATGTTGGACTCAGATGGCTTCAAGGGATCAGGTATGTCTTTGACTACCCTATCAAACTTTTGAATGAATTCTCGCACATTTTACCTTCCCTTGGTTATTTGGTCGAACTTTTCAATGTTGAAGGTCCCTTGGGCATTGTATGACCACCTTTTCATGAATAAATCGTCAAATTCATCGGAGTCCTTAATGCACCCAAGGGAAGGCTAAGATACCAATCTCTTGCTTGTCCCTCAAGTGACAAAGCAAAAAGAATCATCATTCGATCTTCATCAAATATGAATCTAGGGGACAACTGCCAAGTAGAATTCTGTTGGAAATACGAAGAAGGGGGAGTGAATCAATGTTTCTTTTCAATTGTTATTTTTACCAATTAAGATCGCTTATAATTAGAACACAAAATGAACAATGATAGAATAATAATTTTATTAATCAATGACGAGGACTCCCATCCTCTTTACAATATCAAGTACAATAATAATTAAGGTTCCAAACCTAGATGAAGACACCAATCTCCAATCCACCAAGCTCCAACCTGTACTTTGCCAAGCACTGGCTTGGACTTCACGAGGCTCCAACCCTATCTTCCCAAGGCTCTTGTCATTTTGAGGCACCAACCTCTAGGACTCCAACCCTATCCAAACCTAGATGAAGACACCAATCTCCAATCCACCAAGCTCCAACCTGTACTTTGCCAAGCACCGGCTTGGACTTCACGAGGCTCCAACCCTATCTTCCCAAGGCTCCAACCTTGTCATTTTGAGGCACCAACCTCTAGGGCTCCAACCCTATCTCTAGTACAGACTCCAACCTGGTCTTATTGAGGACTCCTATCCTCTAGGGCTCCAACCCATAGCTTCAATTCATTAAGATAAGTTTAATGATTCTTCACGGCTCCCAATATCTTCTGCAACGAGCCCTGACAATATCTTCACCTTCAACACTGCCCTCAAACAATCTTCAAGGCACTTAGCTCATCAATGACAACTTTGTCTTCTCATGAAGGTGTCACCACAACTCTTCATGGTACCCAAACAAAATCTCCAAGGTCACCTCATGATGACATCAGCAATGCATCATGGTCTCCAATAATGTCTCCAATAGGCTTCTAGATGACTCTACACAAGCTCTTCAATAATGCTCCAAGGTATCTTCAATAAGTTGCTCAAGTTTTGCACCAGGTCTTCCAAACTGTAGTCTTTTATGTCTTCCTTGACCTCCTTTCTTCTTCTGTCTTTTTTCTCTGAATTCTTCACCAAAAATTGATGGATAGAATGAGGAGATTAAACTCATATTTATACTGGATTTGAGTTAAAAAGAAGAGACACATTACTTGGATGAGAAGCTGACTTGCATAAGTTGGCTCATGTCGGCCAGCATTAAAAATTATATTTTTTCAACTTGAAAATTCATTTTCTCTCGGTCTATGAGGAGTTAGAGGACAAGTATTAGCTCGTTGGAAAGAGGAAAATGTCCTCTACAAGCTTATGGCAATTCCATTTTAAATGTGGTCATTTTTTCATCCATAAAATTATATTTCGTGAACTATCATAATTATTTTATTCATGGCGGCCTTTATGATTTTATCTTTATGTTTTAGGCATTCAATGTTTAGGGCTCCTTCAAAGACTTAGGCCTTCAAGTTTATGACATGCAAGAAGAGAGTTTTGTCACATGTGATCTTCATTTATTTGGTTTAGGGCATCTTCAAAGGCATCATTGGCATCTAGGGCTTCATCATCAATAATCCAGTGCCATTCATTGTTTCGTGGGCATTTTAGCTAGACTAGGGCATCATGAAGCTAGGGCTTTAGGGTATTATCCTTAAGGTAAGAAGTTATCACAAAATTATGATTTCAATTGTTGTAGCTCACTATTCTGTAGGTCTATCTTTACACAAGATTCTGATCTGAGTTGTACAAGTGCCACTGTTAACTGGTTTGAGACTATTCACATGTCTGAAAGCCTGAAGTCCGAGCTTCCACAATTGTCATTATTAATCTGAATCTCTCAACTATCCACAACACTGCTCATGGGTTAGTTTACCACAGATCTGAGCCTCTGCAATTCTGAAGTGAGTTACAGGTCCGAGTGATTGTGCCTATCACGGGTAGTTGTCCGAGTTGTTAGCCTCTTATCCACAAATCTGAGCCCTCTATTCACCCACAAGGGACTGTAAAAATCGAGGTCAGTATTCCAACACAGAAATCTTAAAAGAGAATTAGCCCAAACTGTAGTCTTTTATGTCTTCCTCGACCTCCTTTCTTCTTCTGTTTTTTTTCTCTGAATTCTTCACTGAAAATTGATTGATAAAATGAGGAGATTGAACTCATATTTATACTGGACTTGAGTTAAAAAGAAGAGACACATTACTTGGATGAGAAGCTGACTTGCATAAGTTGGCTCATGTCAGCCAACGTTAAAAAATATATTTTTTTCAACTTAAAAAATCATTTTCTCTCGGT
Source organism: Pinus tabuliformis (assembly GCA_031772625.1). Classification (NCBI taxonomy): domain Eukaryota; kingdom Viridiplantae; phylum Streptophyta; class Pinopsida; order Pinales; family Pinaceae; genus Pinus; species Pinus tabuliformis. The sequence continues at coordinate 922,045,656 of CM062805.1, read as the reverse complement.
CGGAGTTAGAGGACAAGTAATAGCTCGTTGGAAAAAGGAAAATGTCCTCTACAAGCCTATGGCAATTCCACTTTTAAATGAGGTCATTTTTCCATCCATAAAATTATATTTCTTGAACTGTCATAGTTATTTTATTCATGGCAGCGTTTATGATTTTATCTTTATGTTTTAGGCATTCAATGATTAGGGCTCCTTCAAAGACTTAGGCCATCAAGCTTATTAGGATTAGACCATTCATTTTATCTTTTAGGCCTTCAAGTTTATGACATGCAAGAAGAGAGTTTCGTCACATGTGATCTTCATTTATTTGGTTTAGGGCATCTTCAAAGGCATCATGGGCATCTAGGGCTTCATCATCAATAATGTAGTGCCATTGATTGTTTCATGGGCATTTTAGCAAGGCTAGGGCATCATGAAGCTAGGGCTTTAGGGATTTATCATGTGGCAGGGGCATATGCATCATGTGACATGAATATGCATCGTTAGGGTTTCATTCTAGGGTTTGCATGAGGTTAGGGCAACATCACAAAGGGGTTATTCAAGCATCACAAGAATATTTGCAATCTCCAACAATGCCATATTGACATCAATGACAACTTTGACTAATAAATTCTTCAATAAAACTATGGGTAGTGCAAGTAGCATCACCTTTGAATTTGGGCAACCATTGGTTAAATTTTTCAAGTAATGGCTTGGGATCGTTGCTTAATTTCAAAGGGGCAAAGACACTAACCAAGTGCCTTTCACTCTTAGTCATCTTGGGTTGATCCCTTTCGAAGTTGCTGCTTGAACTAGATGCCATTTTTGGAGATTGATTACTGACTTTCTCGAATTCAAGGAAAAGGGAGGTTCCAACAGGTGATGGAGATCGCTTTCCCCTTTTTGCAACAGCCTTAGTTAAAGGAGGAATGTTGTCGCCTTCAAGTAAACTACGGGATTGGACAATGAGTGGAGTCGCCAGAGGAATATTTATAAATGTCGTTAATGAATCAATTCCTCAATGATTCACTAAGGAGGCAAACCTGCTTCCTCCCCGGCAACAGTGCCAAAATGTTACCGCTCAATCTAGCAAGGGACCTAAGGGGAATCCCTAAAGGGCAAACGCTAGGCCAAGGGCAACAAATGTAGCCTTAGCCCACTGTCACCTCAGCTAAGGCTCCCTTCTATTTACAGACTTTCACCAATGGGAGGAGACCCGATATGTAAAGAGTCGCTAATGATTGATATGTCAATGGATATGAGTGACCCGAATAATCCTTTCCCAGAATTTGAAGGATGAAAATTGCTTGCTTTGTAAGCAAGGTTTCTAGTGAAAGGAAGAGAGGATTTGAGGGTTAGGTTTATGGGATAAGACTTGTTAGAATGGGTATCCCAGATGGTTCTTGAAAAATGGTCTTTCAAAGGAGTGGGACCACTTGGGGCCAAGTGGACCCAATTTAAGGTATGAGGAAGGAATGTAGCAACCAATGATATTCTTACCCTGATAAGGTGGAGAAAGGATCAAAGAAAAGATGATTACTTGAAGATGTTGATTTGACCCTAGGAAGTGTTAGCCTTGGGGATGGCAGCGCAAGTTTTGGTCCCAGGCTAGGGCTGGGGCTAAGGCTTGGCTTTTCTCCCTATTCCATCGTCAGAATGTCTTCAAATATGGAGGAAAGCTAGAGGAAAGTCTAGCGCAAGAGACCCTAGGAGATCGAATTTTTTCAGTGGCTACCTTGGCAGGAAATTGATGCCCTAGGTACCTCAATGTGGCTAGACTTGAGAGAAGGTTAAAGAGTTTGGTGACCACCCTAGGTACATCAGTGCCTTAATACTTGGGAGAATGGAGTCTATGTTGATTATGTGTAAGATTTCTTGGTTCCCAGTCAAGGGGGCCACAAAATTACTTCACAAACCCTCTAGGTCAAGTGAAAGCAATCTTGCAGCTTTTATACTTCAAATGCACAAAAGGAATGGTTTATCAAGTTCAAATTTTACTTCTAGGAGATTTAGCTCACAATACATGGCCCATACGACGGAGAGAACGTTATAATAGAGACAATTCCACAATATTAAGCAATAATTTGCATGCAGCGATTAACCCTAAAAACAACGAAAATCCCAATCCAACATATATGACAAAAGTAACAAGAATAACATCAAAATTTCATAGTTACATGCCAGTAGAGTATATCCAACCATTAACAAATGACAATAAAGAAGCTCCAAGAGAAGATAGACCGATAACCATACATCAAAATTCATCCTCTAGCAAAAGTGCGAAATTCTCTAAACAAAAGAGAGATCCAATCCAAAGTGATGATGAAAAATGATCTCACCCCACTTGGATTTATGCACATGTAAGGAGTTTGAATTAGCCTACATAAGCCCCAAAAATAAAATAATGTGCTAATAATACAACCTTTCTTTGACAAGGCCACCAAACTAGCTCATAAATGAAGAAGTAAGCCTCTCAAGAGATCAAATAATAATCTATGCATGTCGTAGGGCCCTCTAAGAGGCCTAATGAGGTCCATGGGTGCCACAACGAAGATTAGGACTCTCAAAAACAGTGTACAAAGGGTTGACCCCTTGTAGTAACCTGTCGTGCTCCAAATGACCTGTGGGGGCACACAAGTGTCCTCATGGGTCTCCAAACAAATCGAAGATGCTTGTAGGTCGCCCTCAAGGACTAGGATGATGGTGTAGGTGATGCCACATCATTGTGCAAGTCATGGATCATCTACCAAGTGTATGGTGTAGATATGGGGCCGACTGGGGATGATGGATCAAATGCATCATCCTCATCAATAGGTGAACCACGAGCAATCTCTGAATGGTTGTGGGAATCCATGGAGTGTACTATGTTGTTGTGGAGGCCCATGGCTCTCAATGCTCACCCTACATGTGCCAATGTAGCCCTCTGGAGGGTTAGGACCACGTATAGGGAAACCAAACCCCAAATGGAAACTATCTACAATCTTGCATAAGATCCAATGTGTCCCCTAGCCTTCTAGTACAAGTCATTAGAGAAATCGAGTAAATAAGCTTACCTAATCATGGACCACAGGTGGGGACTTCATAATGGCCTGCCCTGCTAGAATGGGCTTCAAGATGTGCCAATGTCTCCTAAACTCTGAATGGGTTAACCAAGCACCCTATTAGGTGGTTTCTACCTCTAAAGGGGATAGTATAGTCAAGGTACATCCGTCAAAAGGTGGTGGCATGTGGTAGATAGGTGAATGAAGTAGGCGATGAGAAGGGGCAGCCCTCGGTCACATGTTGGGGTACAAGGGTAGCTAATAAGAGGGGAAGCCTGCACTTTGGGTTTATAATGTGTAGGAGGGAGCAATCGTGATACATGAGGTGCCCCAGCCTTGGTTTTTCCACCCTTCTTTATACACCTTTTTCCTTTTATGATTTTCTTTGATTAATTGCTCGGGTCTCAAGGGGTTAGAGCATGATATGTAAGATATAGCAGCAGAATCCCCCTTTTAAGGTGGGGCGGTTCATCGCCCACCAGGGGTTTGGACAATCATGGGTTCCTAACTTTCTATATGATGAAGAAGGCTCATAGAACCTGTAGGAACCAGGGTAATGGCCATGATAATGGGGTAGGCCTCATGTGTTAGTTTTTGCCCGCGTGCTAAAATGTTCTTGTCCCAGCCATCTTTTGCATTTTTCAAGTAAGTATATTCATCCCAAAACCTTCTCCTTTACTCTATTGTGCTTAAAATCAACTTTTTGTGTATTTAGAGTAATTTTCAAGTCATTTCTGACCACATAAAGCTTATAATTAATTCTGAAAAGTAATTTCCAGCTTGTTGGAGACTCACTTTTCAATCAAATTTTGGTTGAGGAAAGGCCCCCAAAGGCCTCAAAATTAACCCTCATACATTTCCACCCATAAACTAATCATCTACAAATGTTAAGGCACTTGTAGGGTGGCTTCCATAGTCAAATCAGATTGTTATCCCTATATTTTTTGCAAATTTCACAATCTGCTACATATGATAGCAAGTTATACAACCAAAATCCATAGGTTATACAATATATTTTTGGTGATTTGGTGTAACTAATTTTGATGTTTAGTTTTCCCTTGGCCATTTAGGGGGTGTTGGGCCTAATAGAAAGAGCTTGGGTCAAGGTTGTAGTGGGTCTCTGCCCTGTGTGCCCATCTAGCAGGTTGCCAAGACCTTAGCAACACTGCTAATCAGATCAGTAACAAGACTCTCTTTCCATGAAATATGCCATTTACTAAATCATGTTTGTTATATTCAAAAAGTAATTAAACATGTGATCAACATTTCAGCAGCAATTGATTTGTGCAGCATGACCAAGTTATTATACCAACGTTCCAAAAGAGAAAAATAATTTTTCCTTACACAACTTCTATGACTAAAGTCACCCCGTTAGATAAAGAAAAAATATACCTTAACGTCTCGGTAATACTTCCATTGAGACATTCATCAGCACTCAGAGTTTAGAACATTGCTCAATTGCTCAAAAGTGAGCAACTAATACTTGCCCACCTTTCACAAACTTGAACTTCCTCAATATTGTATGTATCCTTTATTGGATACTTACCCACTGCAATAAAATTTAGACTACCACAGAATAGAAAACTTTGACAATATTATGCACAAAAATGACTGTCAACCATCAAAATAAATTTGGTCAAAGATGGCCTGAATGTGTTTTAGTCTTAAGTATAGTAACCAAGAAAACTGCAGCTGAGGGGTTAGGAGTTCCAGTGCAGATCTTGGAGTTTTGTGTCAAGGAGGGATGGGGAATGCCAGAGGCTTGAACCCTTCACCCCCACCTTTCCAAACTGACTGAATAACTTTCCTTTTTCAGGTATTTATAAACATACATTTTTTGTGTCTTAATAACCTTTTAAACATACTACAATCTCCCACCACCACATTGCAAAATATAGCTTCAAATTTGGAGATCACAACCTCTTGCACTAACATTCCTAAAAAATGAGAGTTTCAAACATGGATCTCTGGCTTAGGAATTAGTGCAAAAAGCAAGCTATTGCTTGAAAACATTAAGAGCTGTGAAACACGCATCCATGACAATCACAACAATCAATCATATTCCTCACAACACATGCAGTGTTAAGACTAACTGTTATCTTAGATTTTATTCCAGGATACATTTGATTGTACATGATATATTTTCAATCAGGAATAATTTGTACTACTATTTTCACTGGGAGATCCTATTATCAGTTATACACATTGTTTGATTCTTCAGCCAAACATATTCAGTTGTGTAATATGGTTCATTGCTAAATACACCTTTACCTTTTTTGTTCATAGAAAAGTCGAAAGATTTTCTTCTCTGACCTTTACCTTTAATTATGCTAGGTTCTAACAGTTACAGTGTTACACAATAAAGTGAAAAACCCAAGAAAGTAATATGTTACAAGGCAAGAATATAATAATAATAATAACCCAGTAAAATTATGCATGTATATTCCACTAAAAATTCCACCAATGGCACTTTTGGCAGGCCCTTTAAAACACTGAATGACATTGCCCATAAATATTAAGTCCTTTTTATGGATAAGATGTTCAAACTTCAAACTATCTTACTTTTCCACCAAACTAATTCATAGCATTATAGAAAGTGAAAAGCTGTTCATAGAGATCACTAATTCATCTTTATATGCAAAGCAAAAAGCTGCTCATTTAGACAGTAAGCTGGTTCAATGTCTTAATATTTCTTCTCATTGTCATAAGCTAAAAATTATGATAAAACACTGCCCTCAACTGCTCAGAAAAGGACATCAATTTGGCCAAGTTTCAGCCTGGCAAACTCAGCCTTAGAACAATATCAATTATAGTGCCCACATAGAACAAATATTTGTGTGTCATAGACTGGAAACTTGTGATAAAATTCTGCTCTGCTGCTCAGAAAAGGACATCAATATGCTCATTTTTATCTAGCAAAGTCAGCCTCTAAAACGAATTTCCTCTAGAGTCTACACAACACAGAACCAACACGTGGTTCAAAGTTAGACAACACAGGAGGGATGCTTGGAAGCTTCCACACAAATGGTTCAAGAACGTACTTTCTATGATTGCTTAAAATCCTAGCCTTTGTTTGGCAGGCTAGCCACGCTATTTCAATTTCATTACTGCCCTCTGGCCTATGTCAATACATCTTCCCAATCTACCAACATAAACAGCACAGAAAACAATTTTAATTATAGTGCCCACATAGAACAAATATTTGTGTATCATAGACTGGAAACTTGTGATAAAATTCTGCTTTGCTGCTCAGAAAAGGACATCGATATGCTCATTTTCATCTAGCGAAGTCAGCCTCTAAAATGAATTTCCTCTAGAATCTACATAACACAGAACCAACACGTGGTTCAAAGTTAGACAACACAGAAGGGATTCTTGGAAGCTTCCATACAAATGGTTGAAGAATGTATTTTCTATGATTGCTTAAATTCCTAGCCTTTGTTTGGCAGGCTAGCCACGTTATTTCAATTTCATTATTGCCCTCTGGCCTATGTCAATACATCTTCCCAATCTACCAACATAAACAGCACAGAAAACAATAAAAAATTGTTCACAATGTATGCAATAAAGTAACTATATAGCCCTTAGTATCATCATTGTTGTGTGTTACAAATGCACATAACCCAAAAGGTAATAAATGGAGCACGGCTCCAAATATAAAGGGGTAGTTGCACTGCAACTCACAGTAACACAAATGGCCAGAATAAGATAACTTGTCAAATAGTTATATCACTACTGTGTCCATAATGAATGGCAAAGCTCGTATATATACACCAGTCATCTCATGCCTGGGCCAACTTACATCCTTTGTGTATTACACTTAATACACACCATTGCCTCATTCCTTGATGTTTTGTCCTTGAACATAAGATGAGACAATCTAATAAGATCTTCATAAGTTTGAATGGAATTGTCCTCATTCATGATCATTGATCTATGCATAGAAATATTTATTGGTGTAACCCCATCTGTCTTCGTAGAGTTACTCCAGCTTTGCTTCCATGTATACCTATAACCTCGCCAACTTGGTGGTTGCAACTATCCTGCAACAGAATTTCCGTTCTTTAGATTCTGTGTGTATACATGATTCTAACACTTGCTAGCTTGGAAATGCAACTCTCGATCTACATGCCTGGGCCAACTTACATCCTTTGTGTATCTCACTTAATACACACCATTGCCTCATTCCTTGATGTTTCATCCTTGAACATAAGATGAGACAATCTAATAAGATCTTCATAAGTTTGAATGGAATTGTCCTCAATCATGATCATAGATCCATCCATAAAAATATTTATTGGTGTAACCCCATCTATCTTCATAGAGTTACTCCAGCTTTGCTTCGATGTATATCTATAACCTCGCCAAGTTGGTGGTTGCAACTATCCTGCAACAGAGTTTCCCTTCTTTAGATTCAGTGTGTATACATGATTCTACCACTTTGCTAGCTTGGGAATGCAACTCTCGATCTACATCTTTCCATTTTGCTTGGAGACATTCCTAATAATGAGGATGTCAATATGGTTCAACCTTTGCAAGTTTTACTTCTTTGCCCCCTAAGTTAGCTTCAATCTCCTTTTGATGCTTGTTATTTGTGCTTGTGATTCATTTGTATTTGTTTTAGAGAGAATATCACTGAGTTTTTTGTATGGTTTAAATCATTCAAGCATTTCTTTGTAACCAACCTTCCTTTATTGTTTCTTCATTTTCCTTCTAAAGTTGAAGGGCAATGCTATCCATCAATTTTTTTTGTTCTTATTCAATTATTACCTGCATTTTTTACTTGATTTCATTTTATAACAGCACCTTCCAACTTCTTCAATGCTTCTCGTTGATTCTCTCTATTGTCTTCAATCTTAGATCACACTTTGTTTTTGTTGATTTTTCAAGTGCAATAGATACAAGCACAAATTTCTGAAACTCTGATAATTACTTCTAATGATATAGATCTTCTTTCAACAATTCTTGTTTATCATTAAGCAATTACACTTTAGAAAATCAACCATAAAACCATAAGGACAGTAGAGATCACAATGCACAAAAACACAAGATTTACCCTGGGAAAACTCAGCAACCTTTTCATTAGAGAAATTCTTCAATTCAACAAGAGATACATCTAATGCTGCTAGTCAACTATAAGATCAAATTGATCAACAAGCTATGGTCAAACATGGTCAATCAACCCTCTAGTCAAATCAAGCAAAACTTCTTCCCTTCAAACTTTGGCCCTCTCCAATCTGCATGGGCCGAAATTCGGCCTCACAGAATATGCCCAGAAACTCGGCCTCCCCAAAATTTCGGCCTGCACGGAATTTCAACCTGCCCAGAATATGCTGCCCAAAAAATGTTGCCTAGAAACTGCCCAGAAACACACGTGCAAGCTAAAAGAGAGAAATCCACACATGCGTGTTAGATAGATAAACTTCATCCTTCTTGTCATTTGCTTGGATGCCCAAAAGATTTTTTTCTTGTGTGAGGTCAAAAGGTTGAATGCTCTTTATATAGTGTTATGCCTTCGCGAATGGGTGTCTCTTCATTGGGGCCAACTTGACTTGAGGGAGGGCTGACTTTACTAGTTTGGAGCCAAAAATTCAAAATTCAAATTTCAAAATTTTCTCTCTTAAATCCAACATGGAGAACATGTCTTATAGATAATTCTTTTAAGGGCTAATCAATACAAATGACATGAAAAACATGTCTTATAATTACATTATATATTACAAGGGCTAAAATATAAATTATGAAGACCGACCATAGCAACCCTCTATAGCTAAGTCTATAGAATAAATTCTGCCTCAAAGATTTACTTTCCCATTTTCAAGATATTCCATGAATGGCTTTATAATTTTAAAATACAACAAATGATTGCCAAAATATTCATTATAAAGACAATGTGTCTTGTTACCGCTCAAACTAGCAAGGGGTCCTAGGGGCACTTGGTAGGTCAAGAGCAACAATGAGGCTAAATCCCACGGTCACTGATGGGAGGAGACCCGATATATAGAGAATCACTTATGAAGGATAGATCGATAAGATGAAAATGAAGTGATCTCGAGGACCCTTTCCTAAGGGAGACTCGAGAATGGGACTTGCTTGCTCCTTAAGCAAGGCACATAGCGTTCTAGGAAAAGGAGATGAGGATTTAAGGGCTAGGTTTAAGGAGTATGAATTGCAAAGGAGCTTCCCAATCCCTAAAATCCTTATGGAACTTGGTTTCCCAAATGGTTTTTGAAGAATTAATTTTGATGAGGTATGGGTCCACACGAGACCAAGTGGACCCAAGCTAGGTCAAGAGGTGGGAATTTAGTAACCAATGACGAACTTGACCTAAACAAGGAAGAGAAGGGGATCAAATGATCCCTATGAAGAACTAGCCTAGGGAAACTTAGGGCAAAAACCAATCTAGAGACTAGGGCTTGGGATATCTCACAACCCCAATGTCAAAATTTCCTCAAGAGGCCTAGGAGATGCACCAACACAGGAGAGGCCAAGAGATCGAAGTTTTTGTATGGGTTGTTTGTCGACAAAATGATGCCCTAGGAGCCCTAATGTGGCTAGACCTGGAATAAAGAAGGATAGGTGAAGAAAAGTGGTTCTTTAAGTGATCACCTTATGGTAGACTATTGCTTAATCCTTTGGGGAGATTTGGAGTCAAGAAGAATATGAGAATGGACTTTGTTTCTAGGTCAAGAAGACTTCAAGATCAACTTCGCTTGTCATTAGAGCGAAGGAGAGCGACTTTAAAAGCTTTTATACTTCGTTTTGCAAGATGAAATGGCTTATCAAGTTAAATTCATCCATAGAATTATCTCTAGGAAAATCCATTCAACATACATGGCCCATACATAGATAGATGCTATATAGAAACATAATTCCACAATTTCGCAGTAAATGCATGCACCAATTAGCCCTAGTATAGCGAAAATCCCATCATCAATTCATGTGACAAAGTAAAAGAAAGAATAGCATTGAATTTTGTACTTACATGTAAGAGAATATATCCAACCATCAACAAATTGATAATCAAGAACATCCAAGACAAGAAGAGATAATCCAAACATCAAAGTTCATCCATGCTCCAAAATTTTGTCCACCAAAAAGGAATAGCGAAAATCTCTAGAGAGATACAAGTCCAAACCAAGTGATGACGAGAAATGAACTCTCATCATTTGTATTTATACACTCCTAATGAGTTCGATTTAGCTACTTCGGCCTACATTAGCCCCTAAAATAAAAATAATGTGCAAATAACTAACTTTTGGTGACAAGCCCAATGATGAACTCTCAAGATGTCGAATGATCAATAGTACATGTCATTGGGCTCTCTACGAGACCTGATGAAGTCCATAAGTGCCATAATGATGAATAGGACTTCCAAAAGTAATGGACAAGGGATTGGCCCCTTGTTCTCCACATAATAAACATGCAGTGCTCCCAATGGTGTGAGGGGACACAAGTGACCTCATGGGTCTCCAAGTAAGACAAATATGCTTGTAGCCCATTTGTAAGGGCTCAGATGATGTTGTAAGTGATGCCACATCAGCATACAAGTCATGGGTCATCGCCAAGAACACGGTACAACTGTGAGGCTAGCTGGGCAAAGGTGAACCAGTTGCATCTTCCTTGTCCAATAAGTGAATCTCGAGCAATCTTTGAACGTCGTTGTCTACTGCCATGGAGACCCATGGGTCTCAACACACACCCTACATGTGCCAACATAGCCCTCTGGAGGGTTACAATCCCATATACGGAGACCAAACCCTAAATGGAGACCACCTGCAATCCTGCATAAGATCCAGTGCGTCCCCTAGCCTTCCAGTACAACAAGTCATCAAGGAAATAGAGTAAAAGTGCTTACAAACCATGGACAACAAGTGGGGATTTAATAATGGCATGCTCTTCCATAGTGGGCTTTAGCATGTGCTAATGTCTCCAAACTCCAAATGGGTTTAACCAAGTATCCTATTAGGTGGTTTCTACTTCTAAAGGGGATAGTATGTCCAAGGTACATCGTTTAAAGGGTGGTGGCATGTGATAGAGAGATGAACGGAGTAGGGAATGAAAGGGGCAACCTTGTGTCACATGTTGGGGTACAAGGGCAATTCATAAAAGGGAAGCCCACACTTGAATATATAATGTATAGGAGGGAGCAATCGTGCTACATGAGGTGCCCCAGCCTTGATTTTTCCGCCCTTCTTTATATGTCTTTTGCCTTTTATGATTTTTTCTTTAATTGACTGCTTGGGGATCAAAGGATAAGAGCATGATGTGTGAGATATAGCAGTGGATACCCCCTTTAAGGTAGGGTGGCTCATTGCCCACCGGGGGTTGGAACAATTGTGGGTTCCTGAATGATAACAGATTCTCATCTAGGGCCTCTAAGAACCAGGGTGATGGCCATGATGATGGGGTAGAGCTCATGTATCGGATTTTGCCCACGTGCTAAATGTGTTTGTCTCGGTCATCTTTTGCATTTTGTGGTACATTTTCCTGTTGAATGCGTCCAATTATGCTTTTACTTTTCTTTTCAACTGCATCAACCTCTAGGGCACCATTCCAGGCCCAACCCAAGGTGTGGGCAAGGGGAAGGGGAAGGCTAGCCCTATGTGGACCTAGTGGAGGAATGTGGACCCAAGTGTGAAAAATGATGAATGGGGTTATAATGAGTGGAAGGGGAATGATAATATATGGATGAGGGAGCGGGACCACGCAACCAAAATCAAGGTTTCCAATGTAGTACCATCCCTAAAGCCCAAGGGTCAATAAAAGCGATCCCCACGGGACTAGGGTCCAAGGTTAACATCCAAAAGAGGTTTAAGGGACAAGAGCACAGACTTAGCCCACTCTTTCCATTAATCCCCCCATTAATCCATGCCCAAAAGTGTCCATCATAAGTAAACTACAATGGTCAATTACCAAATGGCAAGGTATACCTTTGGGTTCAGGAGACCCACCTTCAAACATACAATCATGACAAATGGGTGAGGGACCACATGGTTGGCTCAGGTGGCAGAGAATTGGCACAACAAGCTATTTAGTGGCTACAAGGGGTTGTTGGCTGTCGATTGAGGACCATCTTGGAGAAAAAAAATCTCCTAGGGATATCACCCACAAAATGGTGAGCACATGCCCAAATAAAGCTAGCTACTTTGTTTCTCAATGTGGTTGCATTTGTGATTTGCATTGCTTGTATCCTAACTTGCACAAAATGTGGAAACTAGTACGTTGTAGAAACATGACTTCCCAAATTATGGAAACACACAAACACAATATTTTAAAAGCACAAAAATTATAAATATTTCAAGGGAAAAAAATAATTGCATGATATCCTACAAATATGATAAAATGATCAAGAAATTTATTGTGTTCTAAGAATTATTTTAGACTTGAATGTTGAATTTTGTAGATATGGTCAGTCTTCATAATTAATATTTTTAGCATTTGATGTATTTGTAATGATAAATAAAAAGCATGTTCTTCATGCTATTGTCAAAAGAGAAATTTTAAGGCATCTTCTTCATGTCCTTTCAAAAGAGAAAATTTAAATTTTGAAAAATTGAAATTTTCCCCCCAAACAAGCCAAGTAGACCCTCCTAGCCAAGTCTGCTCCAGTCAAGTGGCACCCATTCAGCAAGTCAAAAGTGTATTTATAAGGCACTCGACCTTGTTCTAAGAACACAATTTTCAAATTTCTTATGTTCAAGCAATTCAGACCTTCTGAGAAAGAGAACAAGATGAATTTGAGGCAGATTGTTGGATGAATCTAAGGCAAAGCAAGGACAAATCAAAGGTCAAACTTTTGGGCATCTCAAGGTAGCAAATCTGATTTTTACTATACAGAAACGAGCTGAATTTTCTAAGACATACCAAGGCAGCAAGATCAATAATTGAGTACAGAAGCAAGTCAAATTTCTATCCTTGAAGATCATATCAAGTCAAGGTTCTTGGGCAGTTGTTTGACTTGACTAGGAGGCAATTGGACCAGGTTTGACCAAGTCTACTTTGTTGGTCAATTTGACCTTGTGATTGACTAGAAGATCTAAGTGTGTCTCTTGTTGAACTGAAGAATTTCTCTAAGTAAAACGTTGTTGGATTTTTCCCCCATGTGGATTTTCTCAAGGTAATTGTTTTATGATGAATATGAATACAAGAAAAGAGTAACTATAGAAATCATAAGAAATAAGTATCAAATCTTGAGTAAAAGAGCAGCCCTAAAAGAAGCCAATCTACTTCAAGTTGTCTTTGAGGGCTTATTTTATCATCAACCCTAAAAACCCTAGTTCCTTTCAGATTATAAAAAGGATGAAAAACATTGATCTGCCCTATTGCTCGTGCTCCTAAAAGAAAAGCTTATTTGTCTTTGAGCTAAAGCAGTAAAGGGTTGAAGCCCTACTTAAATCTCAAAAGCCCGAAAGTTTATTCTGGAGAAAGGAGTCCTAGTTCTATCTGTTTTTTTGCTTTTTGGAAAGAAGGTTGAAGTCCTAAGCCTCAGTCCATCTACATAAGGGCCGAAGAAGTCGAGTAAATTAGGTACGCAGAGAAAGTTGGAAGGCTGAGATTATTTAAGGCTAAGTCTCAGTCTGAATTACCTCAGAATCTAAGTATGGTTGCAGGAGGTTGAATATGACCACAAGTGGCTAAGGGAATTTGTAAGGCCTGAAAATTTGTCTCAGTGAGCGAAGAAGGCCTCAAGACCTATTTCAAGGAGACCGAAGAACATTAAGACTAGATTGTAGGCCTAGTATAAATCAAAGATAGCCTTTGTCCCAACTTAGAAGGCCAAAAGGCCTCAATATAGCGTCCAAAAAGACAAAGAAGCAAGGTCATATAGCTAAAAAGGATTGTGCTTCTAAATTCACCAGAATGAAATCTTTGTTCGAGCTTTTAAAGAAGAACAATTGTTACAATGATTCTTGAAAGGCTAAAGTCATTTCCAAAAGTCAAGTCCCTTGATTTCTTAAGAAGCCAAGCTGGTGTAACTTTGGAGGAAGCAACCCAAAGGAGTTTGTAAATATCTTTGTTTGAAGATAAGCTAGCTAAGTCATACTTTATGCATGAAGTCTACTTTCAATCCTTGTGTTATGGAAGGCACTATAAATAAAAGAAAGGATTGGAATGATGTCTTAGTTTGAAGCATTTGATGAACCTCATGCCCAATTCCCTTGAAGATTTGATATGGCTACAAGATACAATACATATTGTCTAAGAAGAAGCATTGATATTTTAGTGTAAATAGAAAGTTTCATGTAATTGATGCTTCTAGCTACCAAGTCTAATACAAGATACAGTTCATAATGTTTAAAGACATTGTTTCCATATAGATACATTACAATAATGTTCAATGATAAGTATGAAGCCTTATAATACAAAGGCCAAGCAAAGCTATAAAGAAGTCTTCGAAAAGTCTGAAGTTTAATGCTTGGAATATAAGGTATGTATCATCGCTCACTTTGCTTACAAGTGATTTCGTTTCGAATAAAAGGTTCTTAGACTTCAGCTAGAAGAAATGATCTCTAAATAGCCTTGTCAAGAAATTAACATTGTTTCACAAGAAATTAAACAGGACTATGATTTGCCTCTTAGTCAAATCATAGGAATGTGTCAAAGGTCTAATTTGTTGCCTCACATCAAAGGATCCTTGAAGAAAACATTAAGGGCAATTATGATGACAATTAAAGGAGTCCTTTTACCTACAAGTTGAGTGATGTGATTCACAATGACCTTCAATCATGGTCATACTGATTAAATTCACTCTTAATCTGTAGCAAGAGAATTATCTTAATATTTCACAATTTGGATTGTGGCTCAAAGCAAGACAAAGCCAATGAAGGAAATATATACTAGTGTTGAACATTTGAAGTATATAATGAAATTATGCCCTTCTTTGAAGATGTTTCTTTGTATGTGTTCAAAAGCAAGACGTTTTGAAAACTCTTGAAGTATCAATGTTATTGTTGAACCTTGCACTATTAAGAAAAAGGGCCTAGAAGATACATTGCATTTGTTGCTAATATTGAGTATGTGAGGTTGTTTGGATACTAAAAGATTAGACATATTTTGCAAATATGAAATATGGATGCTCAACCCTAGAATCTATTCCTTGCAATGAAAAGGATCTAATATACATTTGAAGAAAGCACACTTTAATGAAGCAAGCTCGTTGAATATGACAAAGAGGACAAGTCCTCTTTTCAAGACTGAAGACCAAAGTCCTCTCAAGTAAGACGAGTCATTTGTAGAACTTGATGTACCCTTATTATTTTTGCTGCTATGATGAAGGATAAACTCTTGGGTTGAAAAATTCAAAATCAATGTTCAACTAAGAATATAAATTTGTGAGAGTATCATTGCAAGTAATGTTGAAGCAATGACCAAGAATGTTCCTAAACTGGAATCCCTACTGCAGCAACTGATGATATTTCTCCTACTTGTTAGATTTACATCATTTGCAGTTTGCTACAGCAAATATTGAAATACAACACAATAACACCATTATTTTTGGGCAAATGTCCCCGTAAAAACCCAATGAAGGAAAACCGGTGAAGCAGATTTGAAGATTTATTATTATTAAGCAGTAGCAAATTCTAAATACATCTCTGAATACCTCAAGGGTTATTCAGTTACAAAGAGAAATACTGGCAAAAAGATTTGTGAGAATACCTCACACAATCACTGAGAAAAATCACGAGTGATCCGGTCACTGGATGAGCTGCCTCTGGCACACCCTGCGCTGCCTCGCACAATCCTTACGCAATCCCTGCATCAACCCCTCTAGGCACTGCGTCACCCACCCAGCTGATCGATTTGTTGCTCGGAGTCACTGCTCTCAGCCTCCCGGTCTCAAACCCCAGCTTCTGAAACTGACTCTGCTACAACATTTCAGACTCTCTCACCCTTTGTGTTGCGTCTGCGTGGCCCTGCGTCAGCCTCTGCATGAATGCTATTGGATCACTCTCCGCCTCTCATTGTTTACGATTCCCCGGTTGAGAAAATCTCTCTCTGGACACTATCCCTGCCCCTCAATTGCAAGAAATCTACTCGATCAAAATTTCCTCCTGAGAACTTCTCACTTCATAAACTCAATCACTTGACCTCTCGGTGTGTCTTCCAAATGACCCTGAAGCTTCCTTAAATAATCTTCTCTTTGACATTCAACGACCCAGATTAAAAGCTAATCAATGGCTAGGATCATTTTAGCTTGATCCTCGTCTTCTTCTAGAAGTTACACCCACAATTAGGTTAATACCCATTAATATTTTTAATTTCCTAGGTTTAGACTTAGGGGCCTATTAAAAAATATTAATTATTTTAATAAAATTGTTTTTGGGTGGAATTTCCCAAAACACTTTCTGGGTTCATTGGAATACATGTGCCCAAGCCTCCCTGCAAAATTTGAGGCCTAGAACGCATATGATGCTACCCTAAAATCAACAGTATGCTCTCTTGAGAAATATATCTCGCATTTATTGGAAATCCTTGATATCTGCCTAAGTCTGATCTATCCTTGATTGTTTGATGAGATATGGAAAGAAGAATTGGCACATTACAAAGTCCGTTGGACTTGCAAGAGGTGTAAAATGAAAAACTAGGGTTTACCCGAGACGACCAAAAGTCTTGGATAGATAAAACCCTAAGATCTACATTAACATTTCCACTAAAAGAATAAACCCTAGCATATGCAAGGAAGGAATGATATCATGTTGACGATGAGGACAAGGATGATAAAGTTGCAAGATGGATGCAAGAATGTTAAGATCAAAAGGGAGCTAACAATTCCTATGATCCTCAAAAGATAAGTAACCTATATCTCTCTTCCTTAATTCTTGTTGTTGTTTTAGTATTAGCTAGCCTCTCTTCTCTCTGTTTCTCTTTGCTAGGTAATGATTGTTCTTCCATGGCCTCCTAGTGCAGCTTGCAAGAAATCTACTCTATCAAAATTTCCTCCTAAGAACTTCTCACTTCATAAATTCAATCTCTTGACCTCTCGGTGTGTCTTTCAAATGACCCTCAAGCTTCCTTAAATAATCTTCTCGTTGACATTCAACGACCCAAATTAAAAGCTAATCAATGGCTAAGATCATTTTAGCTTGATCCTCGACTTCTTCTAGAAGTTACACTCACAATTAGGTTAATACCCATCAATATTTTTAATTTCCTATGTTTAGACTTAGGGGCCTATTAAAAAATATTAATTATTTTAATAAAATTGTTTTTGGGTGGAATTTCCCAAAACGCTTTCTGGGTCCTTTGGAATACATGTGCCCAAGCCTCCCTGCAAAATTTGAGGCTTAGAGCACATCTGATGCTGCCCTAAATCAACAGTATGCTCTCTTGAGAAAGATATCTCGCATTTATCGGAGATCCTTAATATCTGCCTAAGTCTAATATATCCTTGATTGTTTGATGAGATATGGAAAGAAGAATTGGCACATTACAAAATCTGTTGGACTTGCAAGAGGTGTAAAATGAAAAACTAGGGTTTACCCAAGAAGACTAAAAGTCTTGGATAGATAAAACCCTAAGATCTACATTAACATTTCCGCTAAAAGAATAAACCCTAGCATATGCAAGGAAGGAATGATATCATGTTGACGATGAGGACAAGGATGATAAAGTTGCAAGATGGATGCAAGAATGTTAAGATCAAGAGGGAGCTGAGAATTCCTATGATCCTCAAAAGATAAGTAACCTATATCTCTCTTCCTTAATTATTGTTGTTGTTTTACTATTAGCTAGCCTCTCTTGTCTTTGTTTCTTTTTGCTAGGTTATAATTGTTCTTCCATGGCCTCCTAGTGTAGCTTGCAAAAAATCTACTCGATCAGAATTTCCTCCTGAGAACTTCTCACTTCATAAATTCAATCTCTTGACCTCTCGGTGTGTCTTCCAAATTACTCTCAAGCTTCCTTAAATAATCTTCTCGTTGACATTCAGCGACCCAAATTAAAAGCTAATCAATGGCTAAGATCATTTTAGCTTGATCCTTGACTTCTTCTAGAAGTTACACCCACAATTAGGTTAATACCCATTAATATTTTTAATTTCCTAAGTTTAGACTTAGGGGCCTATTAAAAAATATTAATTATTTTAATAAAAATGTTTTTGGGTGGAATTTCCCAAAACGCTTTCTGGGTCCTTTGGAATACATGTGCCCAAGCCTCCCTGCAAAATTTGAGGCCTAGAGCGCATCTGATGCTACCCTAAATCAACAGTATGCTCTCTTAAGAAAGATATCTCGCATTTATTGGAGATTCTTAATATCTGTGTAAGTTTCATATATCCTTGATTGTTTGATGAGATATGGAAAGAAGAATTGGCACATTAAAAAGTTTGTTGGACTTGCAAGAGGTGTAAAATGAAAAACTAGGGCTTACCCAAGAAGACTAAAAGTCTTGGATAGATAAAACCCTAAGATCTACATTAACATTTTCGCTAAAAGAATAAACCCTAGCATATGCAAGGAAGGAATGATATCATGTTGACGATGAGGAAAAGGATGATAAAGTTGCAAGATGGATGCAAGAATGCTAAGATCAAGAGGGAGCTAACAATTCCTTGATCCTCAAAATATAAGTAACCTATATCTCTCTTACTTAATTATTGTTGTTGTTTTACTATTAGCTAGCCTCTCTTGTCTTTGTTTCTCTTTGCTAGGTTATAACTATTCTTCCATGGCCTCCTAGTGCAGCGTGCAAGTACATAGTGAAAGTTGCCAAGGCTTTGGCAGCAAATGGTAGAAGTGGAAGAACAAAGCAAAGCTTGTGACAAGAGGACTTTCCAAAAATCAGTGATTTGTGTTAAGCAATATTGTAGAGCTGAGATCTGAGCTCAAAGGGAGCAGGTAGATCAGCGAGTTTAAGCATACCTTGATTATGCCAAAGAGAACTCAATAGTGATGGTAGCATAGAGCAAGATCTAGTGTGTAGCAGATGGCAACATAGAGCGAGATTTGAGAAGTTCTCCCAACAAGAGGGAGAGAATCATGAAAAGACATTTGCTCCTGTTGACAAGTACACTTCCATTAGAAGTATTGTTGCTTTTGTTATGGAATTACATCAGATGGATGTAGAGGTTGTTTTTGAGGAAGAAGTATGCATGAGACCACCTCAAGGCTTTGAGGGTCATGAAAGAATCTCTTGATCGCAAGAAGAAGAACATAACTCAGACTTGGATTGATTTCAAGGTTGATCCTATATGTTTTGTTTCCGACAAAAGTAGGACTCATGAGAGAGCAGCTGTGGCAGAAAGATTTGCTTTCGTAATAGAGGGAGCAATCAGGGAGCCTTGTTTAGCTTTAGAGGAAGTTGACCTCTGAGTTCAAAATGATGGTCTATCATTGAGATTGTCAGGCTAGATAGTTGATATGCTAGAAAACAACAGTGGCAAAGGGAGCAGCCAAGATTGCCATAGCATGAGTTGTTTTAGAAAAAGCACCCAATTAGGGTAACCAAAAAGCAATAGATCATATTATGGTTGAGTCAAGGCATGAAGCTCAACATATGCTGAAGTACAACATTGTACAATTGGTCATGGCACAGTCAGTTATGGTTTGGGAGGAGTATCGTTGCAGAGATACACAAATCCAGATATGGCAGAGAATGTTGAAGAAAAAAAGAGTTCATTAGGATATTGCTTTAGTTTGGGCTCAGTTGTGATTTCTTGGATGAGCAAGAAGCAGATATTTGTCACACCCAGTATTGCAGAGGCATAGTATATTGCAACTTGGTTGGCAAGTTGAGAAGCAATATGGCTTCAAAAACTACTTGCAATATTATTTGATCAAGTGCAAGTGACGACCATAATAACATGTCAAAGCACAATGAGATCTAGTACAGAGACATGGTACACAAGGAAGCAATATGGCTCCAGTACTATTCTACAGTCAAGCAGATTGTTGACAACGCCTCTATCCCAGGATGAAGTTTGTATACTTTGAGGACAAGCTTGAGGTGATTATGTCTCTCTCAACAAGAGGCAATGATGAAATTGCAACATCAAGGACAATCATTCTCCATTGATCAGGCTAACTAGGGTTAGGGAAAATGATCCAAAATGTTGATATGATAGCATCATGAATAGACATTCTCCATGTGTCAAAAATGACCAAAATTAGGGCAAATGGTCCAACAAAGGACAATCATTCTTAGTGTGTCATGTATATTAACCATAATTAGGAAGAATGGACTTTTTGATCAGTCAAGTGTTAACCACATGAATTGTTAAAGAATCCATGTCAAAGCATATTTCAGAGCTTTCCATTATGATCAAAAAGTCATATTTCAAAACTTCCATCATCATCATTCAGCTTCTAGTCATCATGTTGCATAATTACAGTTGCAATTGATCAAACCCTCTTCCTCTTTGCACAACCCTAGACGGCTAGGGTTTTAAGGGTTTCAAGCTCTCCAAGTCAATTTGGGAACTGATCTATTGTTTGAAGCTTGGAGAATTTGAGATTATATTTTTTGGCAAGTCACTTTCATTTGGAGGCCTTTTTCTCCTAGCCACAAGCATAAGAGGCCTTCTACTTTGATCTTGAGCAAGATATATTAAATATTCGCAGGAAAAACATTTTTTTAAGAGAATCTCAAGTTGTTTTGGGAGAAAGTTTCCTTTAGAGGTTCTAAATATTCAAATCTATAATTTTATTGAGGTCGTCCATTTTTCTAAGCCTTTTCTCTAGGCCACGAGCCTAGAAGGGCTTTTGTTTCTCGTTGTGCGAAATTCCTAATTTTTTAGGGGAGAAATTTGATTGAAATTTTAAGAAATCATTCATTAAGCCTTATAAAAATTAACATAAATTTTTTGAGCAGTGGAAGGTTCCTCCTCTCTTGTGTGCATAATTTTCTCATCTTGAAGTAGCTAGGGTTTGAGCAAAAATCCTTGGAGGATTTAGAGTTGATCATTGGGGAAATTTCATTATATTTCATTGCTATAGCCTTGTAAATTCCCCATTGGCTTCTTGTATCTTGAGGAGGGTTCTCTTTCAAAATTTTCATATTTTTGTAATACCTCCTTAGAAATTTGAAACCCTCTCTTATTGTCTAAGAGGGTTTCTCTTGTAATATTAATAAAAAAATCTTTTCTATTGAGGGAGCTTGGGGCTTTCCCCATGGTATCCCACCTCCTTATTTGAAAGGAGGACTTCTTGTGGTGGTGACTAACTTCTTAGTTTAGTTTTCATTTCATTGTTATCTTTGTCTCTAGATCTAATCTCTAGCTTATTCTCTTGCTCTCATTGAATTAGTTTCATTTTCATGTTTATTGCATTTTAAATCTAATCTCTTGAATTGCTTCACTTTGTCATCGTTAGATTTAATTACCTGATCTAATGGCTCTTGTGATCTCATTGGCTATTTGATCTAATTTGCATTTGAGTAACTCTTGTCTTGATCTCATTTGTATTCTAGTTGAAGTAGCCTTTTCCTAACAATTATATTTAATTAGCAATCTCATCTGCCATCATTTCATTTTTTCTTAATCATAATTATTTGTGCCTCATTATATTAATTCGCACTTGATTTATTGATCATATTACACTCTTAAACACACATCCTATTTTGATTTATTGAAAGTGAAGTTGTATCTTGTTTTTGATATATTTGAAACATTTCACTTTTGAAGCATTATTGATCTCATTTGTATTGTAGTTGAAGTAGTTTTTTCCTAACAATTATATCTAATTAGCAATCTCATCTGCTATCATTTCATTTTTTCTCAATCATAATTATTTGTGCCTCATTATATAATTCGCACTTGATTTATTGATCATATTACACTATTAAACACACATCCTAATTTGATTTATTGAAAGTGAAGTTGTATTTTGTTATTGATATATTTGAAGCATTTCATTTTTGAAACATTGTGTTTGATCTTATAGAAGCACTTGTTTAACATTACATATCATTTGCACTTTAGATCGAGTTTTGCATCTCTAAAATTTACATCCAAGCATATGCTTGGTTGATAAAAAATTTAGGGAAAACTTTCCCTATTTGTCATTCAATTCAATAAATTTGAGTTTGGAGAAAAGTTTCAAACACGTGACCTCGCAGTTCTCTTGTGGCCGAACCTTTGTGGGAACGAAGGCATGTGAGCTGTCCTAAAACTTGTTATCTTCAACAATATTTCCTTTTAGATAACTTTAGGGGCTACCTAGGAGAGACCCTAAACGAAGAGAGTTGGGAATAGGTGATAGCCCCTTCTTTGAGCATTGTGCCTTGAAGACTACACCTTGTGGGATTGAAAACTTTTCCTACATTTAGGTGTACATCTTAGGTGACAACAGGTCCTAGAGGCCCAAAATCACTCAGTTGAGTGGGTTCCTTTAAGCATCAAGCTCAGATTATTCTCCAGATAGGTAGAGTGAGCTCCTTTAGCTTCATGGACTAGATTACTCAAATGAATTGTATGTGTCCCTAAGGTTTCACCACAAGTGAAAGAGACTAACCACAATGATGGTGAACCAGGACTAGTCAATATACCATAGGTCAGAGGCGCCAACCAGAATCATAGTGACTAGTTGATGCTAAAGATGTACCATGTGTTAGGAGTACCAACCAAGAGGTGAGCCATCGATCAAACATACCTACCGAAATTATGGTAACTTGTTGATGTTGTTGATTTACCATGTGTCAAAATTGTTGACCAACATTATGTTAATTGAATGATATTGATGCTAATGATGAATTATTATAACCTTTTCTTAGAGAAATTTGTCAATGAGAGAACATCCAAATAGTCATTATGTATTACATCCAAATAGTCATTATGAATACCTCCCTAGCTAAGAGGGCTAAGAGGGAGTGTTGAATTTGTAGCTATGGTCAGTCATCATAATTAATATTTTTAGACTTTGATGTATTTGTAATGATAAATAAAAAACATGTTCTTCATGCTATTGTCAAAAGGGAAAATTTAAGGCATGTTTTTCATGTCCTTTTCAAAAGAGAGCTTGAATTTTGAAAAATTGAATTTTTGGCTCCAAACAATCCAAGTCAGCCCTCCTCCTACTCAAGTTGGCTCCAATTAAGTGGGCACCCATTTGGCCAGATAGAAGTGTATTTATAAGGCACTCAGCCTTCTCCGAAGAACGCAATTTCGGATCTCTTCTGTTCAAGCAATTCAGATCTTCTGAGGCAGAGAACAAGATGAATCTGAGGCATAATGTTGGACGAATCTAAGGCAAAGCAAGGACAAATCAAAGGTCGAACTTCTGGGCATCTCAGGGCAGCAGATCCAAGTTTTTATTGTACAGAAAAAGGCTGAATTTTCTGAGACATATGGGTGCAGAAGCAGGCCAAATTTCTGTCCTTGAAGATCAGATCAGGTCGAGATTCTTGGGCAGCTATTTAACTTGACTAGGAGGCAGTTGGACCAGGTTTGACCAAGTCTACTTCACTAACAGTCCGACACTGTGATTGACTAGAAGATATAGGTGTGTCTCTTGTTGATCTAAAAAATTCTCTAAGGAAAACGTTGTTGGGCTTTCCCCTCATGTGGGTTTTCCCAGGGTAAATGTTTGTATTCTTGTTTGACTATCTCTTTATCATCCTACTGGCATTTAGTTTCTACTGTTGAGATCTTTTGTGTAATTGCTTTATGATGAATATGAATGAAAGAAAGAGTAACTAAAGAAATTATTAGAAGTAATTATCAGTTTAGAAGATCCTATGAAAAATCAACATTGAATTCTGTAGAAATTTTAAAAACCTGCCCAGTCTGAACTCTGAAGTTTCCACATCACTTCAAAAGTTCAATAACATCATGTATTTTATCATATAAAATTCTCAGCCTTATAGAAGAGATAAACACCACAAAATACTTCAAAACTTGATCAATGCAGCAGCCCTTAGGCCATAATCTAATCAAGTATGCAGAATGGAAATATAACTGCACTTTAGATCTGAAGTTTCATCTACAACATGACAAATCACTGAAAACCATTTTAGCCTCGTCCCAATAAATCAACATATCAAAACAGCCATGAAACTTGCCTAAAACTCATGAAAACCAGATCTGAAAATAAATCTGCAATAAGAGAATTTGACAGCAATGGTAGTGTTTTCACCCAAACGCTCATTTCATGTGATAAAGCCCTAAAGGATGAACAAGACCTTAGAGTAACTGAGAGGGCCACAACACCGTACAAATGAGGAAGAGTTATAACTTATTCTTTATATATTGTCTAGGTAAACTTTCTTTAGAATCAAATAATGATGGAGGATTCTAGAACTTTTTTATTTTTCTCTCCAAAATGAATCAATAAAATAACTTGGAATCTGCTAGATCCATGCTTTCCTCCAAGGCAACCATAAAATAACTAAACCATGCCATAGCCAACTTATATGAGAAGTCAAACAGTGCATAACCTAATGAGCAATTCATGCCACATGTCTCCTCAAGACGAATATCTCCCTCATCTAAGGAATAAACAATGTAACTCCTCTTAGTAGCAGGTACGGCTTCTCCAAGGTGGACATCCCATCAATAATCATGAATAAGGAACAATCTAAGTTTTCAAATATTTAGGAAAGATGGTGGCTCTCCACTTCTCAAATGTTTACAAAGAGCAAGAGACAGTCAAAATCCCCAGATTTGTCACAGATGAGGAGGTATCCAAAGATGAACTTTTGACAGTCCTATCATCATTTCAAAGGGATAAAAATTAAAATCCTAAGTCCCAACGAAGAGACGGTTAAATTTTTTCTTGAGCTTTTTATATTTGTTGGGTGAAGATCTTCGTAGAGCAGTAGAGGAGGTGAGAACATCAAAGAAGGTGCTGCAAAATTTTTAATTGACCTTCATACCGCTGATTCCCAAGATCTACAAAAGCTTGATAATTAAGATGGTTTTAGGCTGATCTCTCTGTAAGGGCGTCTAAAATAATTGCTAACGTGCTACAACTAAGACGTGAATCATTTCTCAGACATCGTCCCTCTAGAACAATTTGGAGCTTTCGAGGGGAGGCAGAATCATGATACAGTCAATTTGGCGCAAGAAGCGATCCACACTGGTAAAGAAGAAACTACAATGCATACACCAAACAACGAAGTGATCTTTGCAACCCACCTAGTACCTAAGTCTGAAATTTGCTCAACTTTAAAGTTGAAAGCAACTTCTCAGTTTTATTTGATTCAAAAATCATATGCTGGGCATGCATTGTATGGCGATCCACTTGGTTTGAAGTTATGCACAATGTGAAAAGGCTTTAGAGAGAAACATGGAATTTTCATCACAGGACATTTTCGAGCAACCAAAAGGTGGTCTTTAGAAATTTTCTTTCACATAAATTTCATAGCATACATGTTAATAATCCTTTATGTTTAGCATCATGATCACATATCCAGATACATGGTTTTTTTAATTTTAATAATGAAGACAGTTGAAAATGGATTGTACGGCCGTCAATTTGAGTTAAATTTATACACAACGTATGACGGCTTTAGAAAAAAACATGACATTTATGTCAAACAAATCATTACAGAAAATTTTTAATCACCAAAAATGTGACCTTTACAACTCTTCTTTTGTCCCAATTTCATAACTTCTGTATACAAAGTACAAACTTATTATATTTAAGAGCCTACTCCCTTCCAAAACACGCAAATCTAGATTTGAGACGTATTCCCCAATCATTTTTGAACACTCACTTCGTGATGGTTCGTGATGACTAGCATGACTTTCGCTAAATGTTTTGTATCATAAAGAGTCAGATTACTTTGAAGCCACATGACATGATTACACGGGTCATAGAAATAAAAGTGTTTGATATGAGACATGGTAACCCCAGAAACAAGATACAGAGGACACATGGTCTATCCATAGATAGAATGAAATGTTAAAAATTATAAAATTAGTGAATTACACATTAAAAAGAAATATTGACAAAGATTCAAAAAAAAAATTAGTAAGTAGAAATTAAAACATTTACAAATTTTACATCATGATACAAATTTAATCATATAATTTTTGCTTTTAAGCCTGTTATCTTGCTAAAACAGTGTCTTAAAATTGTTGTTTCAGCCCTACTTCAGCCAGATGGAGCACTAGCAGAACCCAAAGAAAATGAAGGAGAGGTGACAACATCAGTGGGACATTCCTCCCTTACCTTTAAGCTTTTATAGCTACTCTTTATGAGCCATGATTTCCATGAAATAAGGAAGACAATGGAGGGTTTTTGAAAAAACATGAAAATTGATGGAAGAATCCCCTTGCCTAGCACTTGAAATCCCTTCTAACACTGCACAATAACCCTCAGCTGTACTCCAAAATGTGTCACACCTCCAACTTGTTAAGTGAAATCAGCTCAAGTGAAAGGGAAAACATGATTTTATGGGCCGCAGGCATTTTTTACAGGGGCCACAGAACACATGTCCAACACATTTGCTGACGCATTTGGACATGTCCTATGAACAAGACACATGCCAAACCCACGTCCAACACATGTCCTCGCATATCAGTGTCCAACACAGAATATGGGACACGAGCCCTATTTGGACGTGTCCTGTTACTCATTGATTACATGATGCTGCATATAAGGTAATTTAAAACTAATTTTAATTGAGTAAGAAAGATGGGCTAAGTACAAGTCAAATTTGGTCAGTTTAAAGTACAATAAATATATATTTTCCGAGAACAAGTCAAAGATGGTCAGTTTAAAGGACAATAATCATCTCCTCGCAGAGTACTACACATTTTTCTATGAAATTTCTAGATGGAAGGCAGATCAACCACCGCCAGCATTATGGTTGGTAACTTTGAGAAATTAGAGCAGATTGGAAATTGTGGCCCCCTGTTAGCAACATACCTTTAGTGGATGGTTGAACTAATCGTTATAGTTAATTGAGCTAACTATATATATAAAAGTTCCAAGGGATAGCTAAATAGACTAAACCACCTGGCCAATAAAATGTTGTTGTTGCAGCCTTACTTCCACCAGATGGAGCACTAGCAGGCCCTCAAGAAAATGAAGGAGAGGTTACAACATCAGTGAGACATTCCTCCCTTACTTTTAAGCTTTTCTAGCTACCCTTTATGAGCCATGATTTCCATGATATAAGGAAAACAATGGACTGTTCTAGGAAAACGCTTGAAAATTGATGGACAAATCCACTTGTATAGCACTTGGAATCCCTTCTAACCAATGTTATCAGAACTGAACCTGTGATCAAACCAAAAAACCTTGTGGACCAGGAACTAGTCAAAACCAGACCGGAACCGGTGAAAAACCAGGAAAACAACAACAACAACAACTAATAAACAAATATGCAAAATTCTCATTTATATAGCAAGTAATAGTGCATATAAACAAAATAGCACTTAGTGCAGAACATCATTGAACCAAAAAACATCAAGTAGCAGGCTCTAAAAGGCCTTTATAGTCTAAAATAACATGATAGTATGATACTACAGTCTACAATACTACAGCTACAACCTACAAGTTCTATTTGTCAATGTTATCATCAAAATCATCATCTTGATTATCCTCATCATCTTCATTTGAAGAATGAGTAGCATCCAAATCTATAATCATTGCCTATATTGGGATCTTTATCATCAAAATAACCCTCGAAGCATTAAAATAAGATAGAAAAAGCGTAGCATGTCAAGTCAAAATTTTGTTTTAGTGATGGGTACATTTTTAATAGAGTCGTGATAGAGGGTTTGTTCCTCTTTATTAAATACTAGTTCCTTACCCTCATACATGACAAAATCCAATGGAAATGTTGCAATCCCTGAAATCCCGATATACTGAAAAATTGTTAAGTTTGCTGGATTTTGAGTGAAAT
Organism: Pinus tabuliformis; assembly: GCA_031772625.1. Classification (NCBI taxonomy): domain Eukaryota; kingdom Viridiplantae; phylum Streptophyta; class Pinopsida; order Pinales; family Pinaceae; genus Pinus; species Pinus tabuliformis. The sequence continues at coordinate 922,017,844 of CM062805.1, read as the reverse complement.
CTAAAATTCTACTTTCTCCGTATGAAATCTAATGAGGTTGGAACCACTCTCAAACATCCTGAGTCATTTCATGGTAATGTTAAAAATTTAAGCAAAATGATGAAAATGAAAGATTAAGGAGAATGTCACTTTTAAAAATTTAAGCAAAAGGATGAAAATGAAAGATTAAGGAGAATGTCACTTTTACTTACATTACCATGAAATGCATAGCAATAATAGGACAATAGGCTTGAATATTAGGTTAAGGACCATAGACTTGAATATTAGATTGGCATAGGTGAGGATTAATAGTAAACCAATCAATTGAAAAAATATATATATATATAAAAAAAGCAAATTTTTTTATGCTGACCTAGGTAGGGACACAAAACAAAACCGGTCTTGAACCAGCTGGTTCAGTGGAATACGCAGGTTCCGTTACAGAACCGGTCGGTTCAGACCAGTTTCGGGCCAAAAACGGCTGGACTGGCCAGTTCCGGTCCTAATAACACTGCACAATAACCCTCAGCTATACTCCAAAATGTCTCACACCCCCAACTTGTTAAGTGAAATCAGCTCAAGTGACAAGGAAAACATGATTTAAGTGGCCGCGGGCATCTTTTACAGGGGACACAGTTAGAGCACATGTCCAACACATTTGTTGACGCATTTGGCATGTGTCCTATGAACAAGACACATGCCAAGCCCACATCCAACACATGTCCTCACATATTGGTGTCCAACACATAGAATATGGGGCACAAGCCCTGTTTGAACGTGTCCTGTTACTTAGAAGATGTTCTATATAAGGTAATTTAAAACTACCCCTTTTTTCCATGAAATTTTTGAGGCAGATCAGTATTGTGAAAATCGCTATTAAATTGCGATTTTTTCAGCATGGTGATTTAATCGGTGACTTCTTCCAAAATGAAGAAAAAAAAAAAAATCACCAAAAAACCGTCAAAAAATCGTGGATGCTTTAGAGACTTTAAAAAATTGAAAAAAAAAATGAATTTTTTTATATTTTTTTTTATATTGCCGACATTTTTGCTGATTTTTTCTTTTTTGGACCCTTACCGATTTTATCCCGATCGCGATATTCACAACATTGAGGCAAATCAACCACCACCAGCCTTATGATTGGTAACTTTGAGATATTAGATCAGATTGGAAATTGTGCCTCCCTATTAGCAACATACCTTTAGTGGATGGTTGAACTAATCCTTATAGTCAATTGAGCTAACTAAACATAATAGATTAAACCTCCTACCCAAAAAAATGTTGTGAACAGGGAAATCGTAGGTAACAGGATCAAATCCAATTAACTCTCTCAAAGTTATTATCCATTATTATAGCTAGTGGTTAAGCTACCCTCCTTCCAAATATGAAAAGAGAAGAATCAGTACACTTTTCCATTTACAAAAAAAAAATTTAAAAAAAAAAAACAAATAATAAACAAACATGTGTATAACAAATCCTATTATATCCTAATTTTTACAAATTTTTCATCCACTTTAGATACCATATCCATATCCACATCCCTGCAACTTAAGCCTCAGCATGATTTTTTGCCAAGCCAATTATGGTGACTCTCTAGAACTACATTTAGTCGCCCAATTCGAGAGAGTTGTCTAAACTCTTCAGTTTTTACAAATTTTTCATCCACTTTAGATACCATATCCATATCCACATCCCTGCAACTTAAGCCTCAGCATGATTTTTTGCCAAGCCAATTATGGTAACTCTCTAGAACTACATTTAGTCGCCCAATTCGAGAGAGTTGTCTAAACTCTTCAGTTTATGAAAACTAGCATTACTACAAAAAAAAATTAGCAAGCATTGCATGGATTGCATCATGTAGAGTTTATGAACAGATCGAGCATCGCATATGATACTTCATTATTGTTTGGAAATATGTACTTCATTGGCCTCTTAAATTAAAGCCTCAAAGATACCATTACCTTCTCAAAGAGAAAAATTCCAATGAGATCAAAGGTGAGGAATCCAACATCTCGAAGGATCCCAATTTAGAATGTGGATTTCAATATTTCATGCAACGGAAACACCATAGACAAAGCAGGATTAAACAATTGATACTGCAAATAATGTTGACAAAAACATATCAGCCTTCTTTCCGACATTCAATTAAAACCAAAATGGTAGCAGTTTGCACTTATTCAGTCATGAAAGAAAGGTACATTACTCTTCCCCTTCGTATAATACATGGTATATTAAACTAGTTTTTTACCATATTCTTTGAAAAAAAACACAAATTTCAGAAATGGCCAGAGAATTTCATGTTAATGTGCCTCCTATGATCAAAAGTACTCTCAGGAAAAAATACTATTAGCGATAATGAACTGATTGGAACAGAGACTGAGTAGTAGCTCTACAGGAAGGAAGATAGGATCATTCAAGATATAGGCTGAGACTTGTACAATAGATCCTTTACCAGAACAACTGGTAGGATATAGACAGGTATAGGAATACAATCGATAGCATGTGGATTGGATGCCCTTCTAATACAAGCAAAAACTTCTAAGATCTCATCATACTCACCTGATGGAATTTATGGGATGTTTATCACAGTTTTACTTACATAGAGAGACAGAAATACAATCACTGCCGATTCACTCAATGCCAACACAGCTCAATTCAACATAATCAATTTCCATAGCTGACTATAGGTATAAACATAATCAATTTCTAAAACTAGTGAACTTAGTTGACCTCTTTTCAAGCTTTCCCTTAACAGGAATTAGTAACACCACCATCCTTACCCTTGGGCGAGTCCTTGGAGTCTTTGCATTTGCTTGGTTGGTGCCTGTTCTGAGAACCCTGCCATAGACAACACAGTTCAGTTCAGAGCCTTCGAATTTGACGTAAAAGAGGTACTAGTATTGTAACACGTATAAAGAAAATAAACTAATAGGCAAGGCTATCAATGTCAAACCAGTTTATCCTCGTCCTCTTCTTTAGCAATGTCACTAGAGGAAGGTTGATCTGGCACGAGACACATGGCTCCTTTAGTATGTGGTGAAGCATATTGATTAACTATAATTGAACGCGGCTCAAAACAAACATTCTTTGTAAGTAGCAGAACAAATATCGCTTGTAATAGAAACTACCTGAACGAAGCAAGTCATTCACGCCAGTGGTTTTCTTTGACCCTTGCCTAGAGTTTTTCTTACTCTGTGGTTCATTTGATGTAGTAATAATAGCCTGAGAACGCCTAGGTGCACAGTGGAGTTTGTTTGTAGCACCAGTTTTCTGTGCAGAGTCAGTGTTGAGAGACTTTCTTATGGACGTCTGTGACTTTATGCCAGGTACAGGTATCAGAGTAGTTCCCTTTCGAGTAGCATTTTTTTTGGCTGATTTGCTTCCAGTATTAGTTGGGGACGCAACACTTTCTCTTGCATCTACTTCAATGAAATTCACTTTTCCGGTGGAAATTTTCTGACTCGAGATGGACGGCTGAATATCAGCAGCACATGCATCATAGCTATTACCTTCCCCCTCTGCCAAGCAAACCTTGTTAGACAGAACCTCTATTTTTGAACCCGTAGCCACAGGCAACAATGCATTCGATTTATTTTGGACGGCTTCTTGGATGTTATCAGCAGCACATGCATCATAGCTATTACCTTCCCCCTCTGCCGAGTAAACCTTGTTAGACAGAACCTCTATTTTTGAACCCGTCGCCACAGGCAACAATGCATTCAATTTATTTTGGACGGCTTCTTGGATGTTATCCCCTCCCTCTATGACCTCTTTATCTATCTTTGAATGACAAACTTCGGATTCCTCAAATGAAGAATCAAGAATAATAGAGCATTTTTCATGATTAGGTGTCAGTAAGCCTTTGCACTCAGAAAAAGATCCTTCACCTGGAACTTCTATCTCTATCAAATGCCCGTCAATATCAGTCGACATTAGTTCTTCTAAGACACCATAGCTCAGCAAAACATCCTTTGCAACCTCTCCATATTCTAGCACGTGATGCTTTTTGGCATATAGTTTTAGCTCATCACAGAGCTTTTGGAAGGGCTGAATATCACCATCATAGTCATTATGATGCCAAATCAATAAGTAATAAGAGCCGTAAAACAAAAATCATACATGTTTAAACAAGGGAATACAAAATGAGACCAATAGGATATAAGAAATGTTTATACCTCAGCATTAGATTCCAGTGCTAATCTGAAAAACCCAAGAGAAACGGCATGCTTTCCTGCGGATTCTGAGAGTTTAATCTGAGACAGCCAGTATGTAGAAGTCATTAATGTGTTAAATTTTCTTTGCCGCTGGTTGAAATCCTCCAAAGGTGTAGTTGAGATGGCAGACTTGCTCGATCCAGGGGTTGTCAATAATACATCCTTGCTTGAAGCAGTAACCCTGGCTTGGCTCTTAGGCAATGGACCCTGAAAGGAAACTGAAAGTGCTTTTGTAGAAGGTTTTACTTTGGATTCAACTTCCAAAGTTCTACCAGCCTTCGGCAGAGACGCTCCATAGAGGGGAGATGATTTTGAGGCAGTAGATTTGTTTTCCGACACCGCAAAGCGTATATCTTTACTTACAGTTTTTGAAACCGGAACTGCATTTTTTGACGAAACGGATAATCTTCTGCTGGGCTTTATAGGCTTGTCTTTTGCAGGCAAGTCCAAAGTGTTTACGCTCTTACTTATGCTTAAAATGTGCTTCTGTCTGGAAATGATATAAGCATTATATTAGGAATTGTTATTCTATAAATAATTGCTTATATTAGCTAGGTTCTAGGCCAAAAATCCATGAATAAGACAAAATATATGGTCCTGAACCCCTCCACAGACAGCGTATTACCTTTTTGGGGTGGCAGTCACCAGATCATTTGTCTCAGCCAACGTCTTGTTTTCTTGCTCTTTAATAGATTGCCTAATGGACCTTCTTTGCCTAGTTTTACCTGCGTGAATGGCAAAATAAGGAAAAAATTAACTTCCAGATGTTGCTAGATCTCAATTGACAGAACAAGTCTCACGGACGAGACAACATAAGGTTCAAATTCAACGAAGTTCAAATTCAACGAAATTGGGAGATTTTGCAATATAAGCGTGTAATATTGATTTTAAAAACTCCAATTATTAACATGGTTGACCTCAAGAACTTGTAAAGCGCATAATGAGAGAAATTGATACAACTTAGGATGTTGAAGTGTTGTGTGACAGGGCTACAAAATAGTACATTGATCGTGGCATGAGAAAGATTTACACCGGCAATTCAATGAATATGCATTGGCATATGTCAAGCAAACCTAATGCTGCTAGATAGCAGAAAAGAAATTCCAAAGGCCGACCAAGCAGATGATTAAAGTCAGTCTTACAGGATAGTGGATTTTGGAAATAAAAAGGAAAAACACCATAGAAATCCGGAATGTGGACACGGAGTTAAAGAAAAAACGGAAGACAGTTCATAGCCAATTTTAGCAATTGTGACCACTCAATCCATCGACTGCATAATCTCCATGATATTGAACAACTAATTTAAACATATAGCTCGATAATTCCCTCACAAGCCCATCAGTGTATAAATTGAATGCGGTTTGAACTTTGAAGCTTATGAGTATTTTCCAAAGTACCATAAGGATTCGTTTTTGAAAAGTAACTTTACTGGTATAACATAAAATAAGAACCAAAACCAACTTTGACACAAATTGTGAAGAGGGCGACATTCAGCATTGGAATCCGCAAATTAAGAATATAATTCAGTCACAGAAGTCACGGTACTGCAATAGCAAATCAACATTTCCCAGCTCAAATTTTTATAATTTTGCCCTTTGAAATAAATAAGAAAACAAATAAAAAACAATAATTTTATAATTTGAAATTATTTTCCCAAATATCCATTAAATGAAATGAAAACACAGCCTGCCAACAAGGCTTTGGATTGACGGTGAATGAGTGCAGGATTAAGACACTTCTGGCTATAGTTCACTGGGGCCGAGATGCTTATCTACCAAAAAAAATGAAAACATAACCTTAAAAAAATATATAAGAAATATAAACGTTTAGGTTCGTTTATATTTCAAGGTCTTTATATGGTCACAGAGCTCATCATGTTTTACAAAAATTAAAGCTAGGTGGAAAAGAAAACCACCTTTTCTTCTAACCACCCAGATAAGCCCAGTCCTCTGGGAATTGCTTAGACTTAACAATAAGTCTCAGAGTCATTGCATTACAGCAAAGTTTATCATCTGTTACAAAAATTAAACCTAAGTAGAGAAGATAAGAATCTTTCCTTTCAACCTCCCCGATAAACCCAATATATATAAACCAGAACCAAATCTAACCAGAGCACCAAGACATCCAGTCTGCTAAAATCTTGCCATAAAACTGCTAAGTTTACATGATTTAAAGCAGAACCAAATCGTCCACGGTGTAAAACAGAACAAATCGTCCATTTAACACATCGAATAGAAAAAAATAGCATCTAAAACAACGGCAAGATGGTAAACACATAGGCTAATATCGAAATGTATGTCTGTTTGCTTAAATCGTCATCGTTTAAATGACAACAGATTCTAAAAGCCCTAATAACAGCATCAATATCTCTCTCACTTTCATTTTCCTTTGAAATTAAAATAGGTAGATTTAAAAGGAATAAAAATTACCAAACGCCTTCAAATCCACCCAAATGGATGGCAATTACAAGAGGGAAAATGAAGCTTACCTGGATAAGGCGTGGGATGATCTCTGGACGGCTCCATGCGGAAGAATGTTCGCCGATCTGATCTGCCCCCAACTTCGACTTCGAGCTTCTGTGACAGAAAACAAGGAAAGGGCTGGCCTAAATCCAGAACCAACAAAAATTAGGAACTCCGAATATGCAGTGAAGACAGGATGGAAGGCAGGATTATTAACGGGCAAGCAAAGATTCGAATTGCGAAATGGCGGGCTAAACTTTATAGCAAAGTCGAGCAGAGAGACGGGGCACGTAAAGTCTTTAGTTTGAAAACTTAATATTAAGTTGTTATTAGTACGATGCTAAAAGGTTTGACATCATTATTATTAATTATTATTGCTCGTTAAGTGGTTGAGTGGAAGCCCGTTCTTTCAGAATAATTGGATCTCAACGTTCAAATTTTCAAATTAAAAATAAGCCAAATCATTTTAGCAACCCACAATATTAAATACATGTTTTTTTCGTTAATTTGTAAATATTTTTGTAAACACAGGTTTGTTTCATTGATTTGTAAATCAGTGGGGATGCAACCCACAATATCAAATACATGTCTTTTTCATTACTTTGTAAGTACTTTTGTAAATCAGACTCACAATATTAAATATATGTTTTTTTCATTACTTTGTAAATAATTTTGTAAATCAGTGGGGATGCAAGACAATATCAGTAAGACCAAAATAATGATTTTCTCTAATAAAAATAAGCAAAGCCAGCATATGTTCTTCTTTGAAGACAACATTCTTGAAGAAGTAAATGAATACAAGTACCTCGGGATCAATTTCAACAACAAGCGTAATTGGGAGGACTATAGAAAGAAGAGAACTTTAAGAGGGTCGAAAGCATTATATGCACTTCAAAACAAATGTAAAAAGGCTGAGTTATGGGATTGGAAAATGATGAAAGTGATTTTTGGACTCCTAGTTTGTCGAGTGATATTATATGGGTGTGAATTGTGGGCTAGCAGAATCTCTATTTCAAAATGGAAACAAATTGAGAAAATCCAAAAACACTTGATCATGAGCAAGTTCAAAATAAAAAGTTTGGTTCCTTATGAGATAATGTTGAGTGAAACGAGAGCAGCTCCCATCGAAGCAATTGATATGGTGTGTCTTATAAGGTATCTAAAAAGAATTGAGCAAATGGGAGTAAGTAGATGGCCGAAAGTTATCTTCAATGAAGGCATGAGTGAAAGAAAGAAATCATGGATGAGACAAAACAACAAATGGATGCAAAAATGAAATATTTACCTCAATGCATGTCCCACAAATAGTAAGGAGTTAAAGAATTTTGTTAAGGAGAAGTTCCATGAGCGTATATAGGAAAAAGAGTTGGTAGAAAGAAGAAGTACTATGTTCAGGAATTCAACCCCACTTGTGATCTCCAACAAAAAGAGTACATTGGAGCTAACATTCCGTGGAGAGCAAAGATTCTTATTGCTCAATTAAGAACTAACTCACATCAACTTTGGTGTGAAACAGGACAGTGGAAGAGACCTAAAGAAGCTTGGGAAGAACAGGTGTGTACTTTTTGCACTTCTGGGGCAATGGAATCGGAAAAGCATTTCATTTTGGAATGTGATGCTTTCAAAGACATCAGGGACAGTTATGGCAGTATGTTAGCATCAATTCATTGGCATTGTCTTTTCAGTGAGGGGATTGTTAGAAGGTTGGCCAGCTCATCATCAATTTGAGTAAGAAAAGGATTGAATTGCAAAAGGCAAAAAATAAGGAGGTTGGTAGTCCCATAGACTATTTTTAGTCTCGTGGACGTTAAAATATCATTCATTATTCATAATAATAGTTCATTTCAATCATTACATCGCAATTATAATTATATTGAAAACCTCTACTGTATAGTGGAGGCTTATGGTGGGTCTACGTATGGATTTTGGTTTTATAGATTTTGTATTAATGATCAATTAACATTTCTTCCAAATATTTATTATTTAAAAAATAATAAAGAGACTTTACAATTCATTAGTCTACAAAAGTTTGGTGTAATAGGTTTATAGTGGAGCCTTAGAATTTTACTTCTTTTAATGATGAAAGAAAAGTTTAAATTGTTTTGAATTTGGACCTCAATTATCATCCGTTTTTATTAGTAATGGAGTTGAGATTAATATTTTTAATTGAAGCCTCAAAGTCAACTTATTTAAGCTAGCTTACCTTTTCCAAAAGCCTTTGTGCATCTCTATATGAACTTCAACTTATTCTAATCATGTGAATCTAGTTGATCATTAGTTATAACGATTCAATTAGATTTCTAAGGCCTATTGTCTTTGTTGTAGTCTAACAATTATGTTTTTTTTCCCTGAAAGTTATGGAAATTCCGGCCATATTTTAAAAAAAATCCGGCAGGGATTTTTGCAAATCCAAGTAAAAGTTGTCTAAATTTGTAATTTTAGGTGCCCTGGATGTTTTTGATGGTGTTGAATCCATTTCCACCATCAAAAATACGATTCAAACACTGCCTCTACAAGATTTTTTAAATTTTTTTGTCCGGATTCCAACCACTCTTGGTCATCCCAACAATTCTTCCGTCGTCGTAGACGACTCCATTGTCTTTACACTTCTCCTAATTTCTTAACTTTTTCTTGAGCCTCCATATCATTAGTTGTCTTCTTTTTGTTGGAAACTCCCACGCTTTATATGGTGAACTCTTCCTAATTTATATATTTTGTGGACATGAGTCCCTCATCTTAGAGAATTACCTTTTCAACAGTGAATGTTTGCTTGTCACTTTCATTTAGAATGGTAGCATCTCAACGCATGACTTGTATAAGAACTAAATCTCATGTATCTTTGAACATCTTACATCCCAAATCAATTTGGATATTTGTTATGTAATTGCTAATCAGAATAGGAAGGAAAAAACTAGACATAAAAGGGTCATTTTGGGTTAGATTCTAAAAATTGCATTAACATACCGAAATTGAAAATCCTCTAGTTTGGGGACAAAGAATGAAATTTTTAGGTCGTTGACCTTGGGGATGGCATTCTGCAGGACAATATCATCCTAATGGTCAAGTCTTTGACTCAAATAGAGTTTGTATAAAAAATTATGTCCACAGTAAAGTATTGATCTAATTATCCCACGTAGGTTCATGTGGCAACACATAGCTCATCACAATTTGCACATGTGGATTTAGTAATGCATGTGAATCCATTGGAGATTCAAACAAGCCAACCCTAACATCCAAAGGAAGAGAGTTTTAATCCTAGTTTAAAGAAATGAAGGGGTTGTATAGCATCTTTCATCACTCTTGTAAACCAGATGCTCTTATATGGCCTCGACAGACCCTTCCCAATGTAAACCTATCCTTATTTCAAAAAGTGTTTTTCAAAATTCATATGTGACTCTGCCCACTATAAAAGCATGTACATATGTGGTTCCTATAAACAATATTCGTGTACAACTTTTTAAATTTTGAAATATATATATATATATATATATATATATATAAATAAACAAACAAACAAATCAGGTGAGATTTACGGGTTTTACCGAAAACTCACCTCCATGAGCACGTGGCCTAACCGAATTAATTGGTTTGAGGTAGTATATATATACCCCTTGGGTAGGCCTAATTAATTCCTAATGAGAGGTATCCTTATTATGCCCAAATTTCCCCATATCAGGTTTGCATTTTTCTTGTGCCTCTTGCACTCCCAATCTCTAGGAAACCCTTGTTTCCTTGCAGAGATGCTCAACCTTCTTATCTAGCATCTTCTTGCATATATTAGAGAGGAAGTCTTCGATGGTTCGAGTTGGATGGATCTAAAGGAAGGTTTCGTCAATACCTTTTGTTAGGATCAGGTTGTAGCTTCACCTATTCTTATTGCTTTCAGTTAATAAAGAGACTCATGTCCTATTTCCAAATTGCATTGTTATTCTATGAATGTTAATTCGTGATGTTTATGATTATCTAACATATATATGTGTACTTGTACTTTGAATTCGGTGATATGCTCATGTCTGTGTGATATATTTGCAGGTATGTGGATCTTGGAAGAGGATTGAGGGTTTGGACCCTACGAGATCTACTTCAAACGTAGGGCCTATGGGTACGTCTATTATTCCTACTTATGTGAATTCAAGTTCTTGATCTAATTGAATGATTTTTCTTTGTTACATTTTTATTCCTCTATGTTTGGGCTCTCAACCCTAGCCCTTGGGAACTTTTCCCTTCAACGAAAATGGCAACTCCATTGGAGACATACTTGTAAAGTATTTCCTAAAGGGTTGTCTAGATTGATCTAGATGTTTGGTCTATTGTTTTCTCAGTCTCCTGGCATCTTGGATGACCAGATCTTTCAGCTTGATCATTTAGATCTGGGCTTGCTTTTTTTTTTTCCACATTTTATTGTCTATACGCAGTTTTTATTCATAATAGTTGTGTATATACGCAGTTGTAGTGTTTGCAACTCATGTATGCGCATTTTTTCTAAGTAAAAAGTGTGTACATATGCAAACTTTCTTCTAGACAATCACGTATGTTTCTAAAAAAAAATGAAAATTTAATTTGCCTAAGTCCTCTAAAGGCTTGAATGTGTTTGTTTATGGTCTTGTATGCCTGTTGAGGACTGAGAATCTTGGTGTCAAGAGTTTTTTCTCGATATTTTTCATTTGTATGAGAAAATCTTTGTGTCAAACTAGGGTTTTTAATTTGTGGAGCCTATGAAGTGTGGAATTTCCAGATCTTCTCGGTGAAGTATATGGTTGTTTATGTTCTTCAGGAGTAGCTTCATGTACGTCTAAAGATTGTTTGTAGCTTATCTTTCTCTTTTGCTTCTTTGTATGACGTGGATGTGGATCTTATTGCATTTTTCTTCTTTTGTTCTTGAAAGGGTTTGAGTTTCTTTTTGAAGATCTGAGATCTCATTCAGTCGAGGCCTTCTTGATCTTTTCAACCTCTTACATATTTCTTTGCCAAGTTTTGAGTGTGTTATGTTATTGTTTGCATTAGTCTCTTAAACTCCTTATATTTGGAATTCTAGACTTGGTAAACTTGAGTATTCTTCATTCATATGGTTTAGAGATCCTATGTTTGCTTCTTTTCTTAAAGATTTGAATTTCTTTCAATAAAGAAAAAGAAAAAAATTATTGTTTCTTTTTTCTTTTGTTTGCATTAGTTTGAATTCTTTTGGTTTTGCCATCGTGGGAGTCTATGTGGTGAATTCAAACATTCCTTTTGTTTTAGAAGTATGATTGCCATTAAAGTGTTTTTCTTCTATGTTGGGTTTTCCATTGTTTTACTTGTTCAGATTGCTTGCCTTGAGATTTGTAGGTGAATCTTGCATTGCACGTTAATATGCATTAGATTTAAGGGCATTAGAACAAGCGTTTAGTTCTCTTTGGTTGATTTTAAATGCATGAATGCTTATCAAAAGAAAAAGATTATTTTGTTGCTTAAAGTAGATTCATGCAAAACCTTGTAGAAATCGCTTTCATCGAAGAAAAGAGAGTTGCATTCGCATGTAGCCTAGGTTTTCTTATTGGTTTCTTTTGCATCAAAACATCACAAATTGCACTTCCATGTCCTTTGACCTAATTAACAGACATTAAAACGAGCGTTTAATTAAAATGAGCTAGACTTTTTTCTTTTCTTATAGAAACGCCAGCTAATCTAGGGCATATTTAGGGCCTTGGAATAGGTGTGTGGAGAGTAAACTCCACTCAAACCAAAGTATAGAAGTTGATTAAAGAGTAGAAGTCTAGCATCATATAGGTTGTCGAGGAAAGCCCCTCCCACACAGGACTCTAGCATCGGGACATGCAACGATAAGGAAATATAGATACCCCCTCTCCTACTTGTCTAACCACGCGCCCACGATTGTTCCCCCACAGCTTCAGATTACACTGAGGCTAAGGCTAGAATTCTCCATATGGTTCCACATGCAATACAAACTAGTCGATTACATGATCAACATCTTTAACATACTTCTTAAGCAATGAGACATGGAAAACATCATGGACTTTCACTGTCGGAAGCAGTGCAAGTCGATAGGCTACTAGCCCAATCCTCTCGATGATGCTGAAGGGTCCATGAAACTGTGGTGCCAGTTTGGCACATGAGCCAATCCGCAAGAAGCTTCTTCGGTATGATGCGCAAGTACACATGTTCCCCAACCTAGAACTCCTTGAACAACCTACTCCTATCAGCATAGATCTTCTGCCTATCCTGTGTTGCCTTTAGATTCTTATTGATAACCTGCATTTCTTGTTCCATGTCTGCCAACATATCTGGTCTAATCAATACCTTGCTAACCGGATCACTCCAATTAATGGGAGTGTTACAACTTCGCCCATACAATGCCTTTAAAGGACTCATCCTCAGTGACTCTTGATAATCATTGTTGTATGCGAACTCTACCAGTGGATGATACTCTTCCCACTCCCTCTGTTGATGCATCACATACATCCTCAACATATCCTCCAATATCATATTGACCCTCTCTGTCTGTCCATCTATCTCCAGATGATAAGTTGTGTTGAAGGCCAACTCGGTGCCCAAACCTATAAATAACTCTTCCTATAACTTGGAAGTGAACTTCACATCCCTGTCTGACACAATCTTCTTTGGGACACCATGTAGTCTAACCACGTCTCGGATGAATACATGTGCACATCACTAGCTGAGAACGTAGACTTCATCGAAACAAAGTCTGTAACCTTTGTTAACATGTCCACAATGACCATGATGGAATCGTACTGCTTCACTGTCTTTGGTGTTGGGTGTGCAACCTGATTATCTTATGTACTCAAAGGTATCGCCACATTGGACCCCAGTTCGAAATGGGGGCAGCAACGCCGCCCATAAAATCACTGCAGGGGGGGTCCAGGGGGGGGCGGCTGCGACCTTTGGGGAGCCCCCCCCTGGCGAGGGGTTTTTGGGGCAGCGCCCCTGAAGCTAAGAAATGTAAAATTGCCTTGTAAAAGTATAGTAATTTCTAGTAAATCTAGGTCGTTCATTAGGCAGAGATCTGATGGTATAAGTTATGTTTAATTTAGGGTTTTTTGCCCTAGAAGGCAAGCCCTCACTATATATGAGGGAATTGTATTGCGTCTATGTAGATCTGTATTCTGAGTGAGAAAGAGAGAGGAGATTGAGAGCGAAGAGGCTGTTACAACAGATCTGTTATAGGTTGTATCTCTTCAGTTTGCTGGATAATATAAAGGAAGGACTGGTTGTTTCTCCGTGGACGTAGCCCAAACTGGGTGAACCACGTATATCTATGTCTCTCTGGTTTTATGCGTTTTATGTGTTTATATTTATGCAATATTCTATGTGTTCCATTGCTCCGTAATATATAATTTACTAACAACTGGTATCAGAGCCGAAGGTCTATTTGGCTGACAAACTCGCAGGAGAGAAGGGTTCTTGGTTCGAGTGGGAGCAATGGCAAAAGATCGTAAGTTTAGGGTCGAGAAATTTAACGGCCAAAACTTCTGGCTATGGAAGATGCAAATGGAAGATTATATGTATCAGAAAGATTTGTACCTACCATTGGGCAGAAAAACAAAGATGCCGACGAGTATGATAGATGAAGAATGGAACCTTCTCGATAGAAAGGCACTCGGAACAGTACGGTTGTGCCTCACAACGTCGGTCGCCTTCAACATTTCGAAGGAAACAACGACAGAGGGTTTGATTAAGGCGTTGGCAAAACTATATGAAAAACCCTCGGCCTCAAACAAGGTATTTCTTATGAAACGGTTATTCAATATGAAGATGTCGAAAGGTGGATCTGTTGCAGACCATTTAAATGATTTTAATACTATTACAAGTCAGTTAAGTTCTGTAGGGGTAAACTTTGATGATGAAGTTAGAGCTATGTTATTCTTGTGCTCATTGCCAAAAAGTTGGAATGGTTTAGTAATGGCCATTAGTAACTCTATTTCTGGATCTAGTACTTTAAAGTTTGATGGTGTTGTCGGTGCTATCCTTAGCGAGGAAATGCGACGGAAAAGCTCCGGTGAGATATCAGGTAATGCTTTGAGTGCAGAGTCTAGGGGAAGAAAAATGGAAAGAGGAAAGAGCTCAGGATATTGCAGTAAATCAAGGAAAGACATGATCCAAGTCTAGATCGGGGATAGTTTGCTGGAAATGCGGAAAGAAAGGACACCTAAAGAAAGATTGTAGATCTCGGAAGGGAAAAGAAGGAGATGCACAACAAGAAAACAACCACGAAGCAAATGTGACAGGTGAGGTGTTACAAGATGCTTTTATTCTTTCTTTCGAAAATATTACTGATTCCTGGGTGGTAGATTCAGGGGCCTCATTCCATGCCACACCTGATAAGAAATACTTTCATGACTATGCTCAAGGAGATTTTGGACAAGTCCGTTTGGGTGATGATAAACCCTGTAAAATTGTTGGAATGGGTAAGGTTCTTGTAAAACAACATAATGGAAAACAATGGCTACTAAAGGAGGTAAGGCATGTTCCAGATCTGAAGAAAAATTTGATTTCAACAGGGCAGTTAGGCGATGAAGGTTATGTGACAACTTTCACAGTAAAAGCTTGGAAGGTCACCAAAGGAGCCCTGGTAATAGCAAAAGGTGAAAAGGTTGGTACATGGTATTTATGCAATGGTATTTCTAACTATGTTAATGTTTTAACTTCTAAAGGAGCAGATGCAACATTATGGCATCATAGGCTCAGACACATGAGTGAGAAGGGGATGAAGATCCTTCACTCAAGGAATTTGTTGTCGGGTTTGAAGAATGTTGATTTGGACTTCTGTGAGAATTGCATTTATGGAAAATAGAAGAGAGTCAGATTTCTCAGAGTTGGGAAAGAAAAGAAGAGCAAAAAATTAGAGCTTGTGCATACAGATGTATGGGTACTTGCTCAGGTATCATCTCTCGGTGGCTCTTGTTATTATGTTACTTTTATTGATGATGCAACTAGAAAAACTTGGTTTTATTGTATTAGGAATAAATATGATGTATTTGATACTTTCAAGAAATGGAAAGCTTTGGTTGAGATTGAGGCAGGAAAGAAATTGAAGTATCTCAGATCAGACAATGGAGGTGAATATTGCAGCAATGAGTTTGATAGGTATTGTTCAAAGCATGGAATTCGCAGAGAGAAGACAGTTCAGGGAACACCACAAGAAAATGGTGTGTCAGAAAGGATGAACAGAACAATCATGGAGCATGCAAGGTGCATGAGATTGCATGCAGGATTGCCTTTACAATTTTGGGCAGATGTTGTAGATACTGTTGTTTATCTAATAAACAGAGGGCCTTCAAGCTCTTTGGATGGTGGTGTTCCAAAGGAAGCATGGACAGGTAAAAAGGTAAACTACTCCTTTTTAAAGCCTTTTGGTTGTGAGGCCTTTATCCATATTAATAAATAAAATAGAACAAAGCTTGAGGCAAAATCAAAGAAATGTACCTTTATTGGATATGGTGTTAATGATTTTGGTTATCACTTATATGATTATGAGAATCACAAAATCATTAGGAGCAGAGATGTAATATTCAATGAAAAGGTCCTGTATAAGAATCAGTTGCAGGAAAAGAAACAAGAAAAAGAAAACAAGGAATACATAGTTCTTGATGAGATCACTGAAAAAGTAAAGGTGCCTTGAAATAATAATAATCAACAACAGCAACCACCACAATAGCAACAGGCACCCCAAACACCTGAAAGTGGTGTTAGAAGATCTACTAGGATAAGTAGACCCCCTGAATGATACTCTCCTTCATTATATTATTTATTGTTGACTGATTCTGGTGAACCCGAATGTTATGAAGAAGCAATGCAGGTTGAAAGCAGGAAGAAGTGGGAGCTAGCCATGGAAGAAGAGATGGACTCCTTAATGCATAACCAGACTTAGGACTTAGTCAGGTTGCCTGTAGGTAAAACTACATTGAAGAATAAATGGGTTTACAGGCTAAAGGAAGAAGATGGAGGAAAACAGAAGTACAAAACTAGACTTGTGGTGAAGGGGTTTGCATAGAAGAAAGGTATTGATTTTGATGAAATATTTTCTCTTGTTGTTAAAATGACTTCAATCAAAACTATTGTAAGTCTAGTAGCAGCTGAAGGTTTGCATCTTGAGCAGTTAGATGTAAAGATAGCCTTTCTCCATGGGGATTTGGAGGAAGAGATATATATGCAGCAACCACAAGGATATGAGGTAAAAGGGAAGGAGAAACTAGTGTGCAGGTTGAAGAAGAGCTTGTATGGATTAAAACAGGCTCCAAGGCAGTGGTATCTAAAATTTGACAAGTTTATGTCCAAACAAGGTTATACTAGATGTCACTCTGATCATTGTGTTTATCTGAAAAAGCAAAATGATGGCAGCTATATTATATTGTTATTGTATGTAGATGACATGCTTGTTACAGGGTCTAACATGTAGAAAATAAATGTGCTCAAAAGAAAATTGGAAAATTCATTTGCAATGAAGGATTTAGGAGCTGCAAAACAAATCCTTGGTATGAGAATAACTAGAGACAGGAAAAATCGCAAACTAACATTGTCTTAGAATGAGTACATACAAAAGCTGTTGAAAAGATTTAATATGCACAATGCAAAACCAGTTAGTACACCTTTTTCTAGCCATTTTAAACTTAGTAAGGAAATGTGCCCAAAGACCCAAGAAGACACGGATTATATGTCTAAAGTTCTATATGCATCAACAGTTGGAAGCTTAATGTATGCAATGGTTTGCACAAGGCTTGATATTGCACATGCAGTGGGAGTTGCAAGCAGGTACATGAACAATCCGGGAAAGGAACACTGGATGGCAGTGAAATGGATTCTTGGCTATTTGAAAGGTACCACAAATCAAACATTATGTTTTGGTGGTTCAAACATTTCTCTACAAGGATATGTTGATGCAAATATGGCAGGTGACCGAGATAGCAGGAGGAGCACTACAGGATACGTATTTACTGTAGGTGGAACAACTGTCAGTTGGGTTTCAAAAATCCAAAGTGTTGTTGCACTTTCAACAACATAAGCAGAGTATGTTGCTGCTACAGAGGCTAGTAAAGAAATGATTTGGTTACAAAGGTTTATGGGTGAATTGGGTAAGGAGCATGATATGGGCACGTTATACAGTGATAGCCAAAGTGCCATTCATCTTGCAAAGAACTCAGCATTTCATTCTAGGACTAAACACATACAACTCAAGTACCATTTCATACGATCAATGTTGGAAGATGGAGAGTTGAAGCTGGAAAAGATACACACTAGCCAGAATCCTGCAGATATGCTAACAAAAGTTGTAACCAGGGAGAAACTGAGAATATTCTCAGTTTCAATTGGTCTTCAAGTATGATGAAGAAGATGAGAAACAACCAGGTCCAAAGAGGAGTCATTGTTCAGCAAATGAAGCAGCGGTGGAGTTGCTATATTCAGTCTCAAAGTGGGAGATTATTGGGTGTGTAGCCTGCTTATCTTCTGTATTCAAAGGTATTGCCACATTGGACCCCAGTTCGAAATGGGGGCGGCAACGCGGCCTGTAAAATATTCACTTTAGGGGGGGTCCGGGGGGGGCGGCTGCGACCTTTGGGGAGCCCCCCCCCTAGTGGGGGGTTTCGGGGGTAGCGCCCCCGAAGCTAAGAATAGATGTAAAATTTCCTTGTAAAAGTATATTAATTTCTAGTCAATCTGGGTCGTTGATTAGGCGGAGATCTGATGGTAGAAGTTATGTTTAATTTAGGGTTTTTTTCCCTAGAAGGCAACCTCTCACTATATACGAGGGAATTGTATTGCGTCTATGTAGATTTGTATTCTGAGTGAGAAAGAGAGAGGAGATTAAGAGCGAAGAGGGTGTTACAGCGGATCTGCTGTAGGTTGTATCTCTTCAGTTTGCTGGATAATATAAAGGAAGGACTGGTTGTTTCTCCGTGGACGTAGCCCAAACTAGGTGAACCACGTATATTTGTGTCTCTGTGGTTTTATGTGTTTTCTGTGTTTATATTTATGCAATATTCTATGTGTTCCATTGCTTCGTAATATATAATTTACTAACATTTGGCAACCCTGTGATGAAGTCCATGGAAATGACCTCCCATTTCCGCTCTGGAATCGTGATCTGTTGTAGCAGTCCACCTAGATTTTTACACTCTGCCTTCACTCACTGACAATCGAAACATATCGCCACAAACTCTGCTACATTGCTCTTCAAATTCGGCCAAAAGTAATATCTCTTCACTGCTGTGATTGTCTTCTGGTAACCTTGGTGACCTAAATACGGTTTCGCATGAAACTCCCTCAAGATCACCTTCTTGAGATCACTTCTATCTGATACATATATCCTGCCTCAGAACTTGACCAATCCATTTGTTGTAAGACAATAGTTCAAGTCCTATGCACCTGCACCTGTACCTATACCTGTACTCTGCTGCAACTTGTGCACAATCTCCATATATTTGACATTTTGTTGCCCTGCCTGCAAGATCTTGCCCTGTATATCTGTCCCAGAACAACTCATAACTACCAAGTGATGTATCTGTATCTGTTTACTGAGAGCATATGCCACCCTGTTTTCTTTACCTTTAATGTACCTAATCTCAAAGTAAAACTCGATGATTGTAGCCAACCATCCAACCTGCCTGGTATTCATATTCGGTTGGTCAAACAAATACCACAATTTGATGTGATCACTCATAAGCACAAACCTCCTGCTAAGAAGATAATGTCTCCACATCTTTAATGCATGTATAATTACTGCCAACTCGAGATCATGCGTTGGGTAGTTCTGCTCGTGTTTGTTTAGTTTCTGGGACTCATAGCATACCACCTATCCATCTTGCACAAGGACTCCACCAAGTCCTCTCTTGCAAGCATCTGTACATACTACTAACTCTTTGTCTGGACCTGCAATTTGTAGCACTGGTGCATTTGTGAGCAACTGCTTGAGTTGCTCAAAGCCAGTCTCACACACTTCAGTCCATTCGAACTTCTTAACTTTCCTCTGCAATGATGTGATAGGATAAGCAATCTACAAGAAATTCCTAATGAACCTCCTATAGTAGCCTGCCAGACCCATGAAAGATCTCACCTCATCCACACTCTTAGGAGCTACCCACTCCATGATGGCCCTTGTCTCCTCTGGATCTACTACAATGCCTTCCTCGGAGACAACATGTCCCAAGTAGTGTACCTTAGTCTGAAAGAAACTACATTTCCTAAGCTTAGCATACAACTGATGCTCTCTCAACAACCTCAATAGTGTTGCTAAGTGCTCGACATGCTCTTCCTCATTCTTAGAATATACTAGTATATCATCAATGAACACAATAACAAACTTATCCAAATATGGACACAACACATTATTCATCAACCACATGAACGTAGCTAGAGCATTAATTAAGCCAAATGGAACCACAACAAACTCATAATGGCCATACTTGGTCCTGAGCGCAATATTGTATATGTCCTCCTCTTTGATGCGTACCTAATGGTATCCAGATCTCAAGTCAATCTTCGAACAAGTCATCAATCCTTGGCAAAGGGTAGCTGTTCTTGATAGTCACTTTGTTCAACTGCCTATAATCAATGAATAATCTAAGGGTACCATCTTTCTTCTTCATAAATTGATCGAACAAGTCATCAATCCTTCGCAAAGGGTAGTTGTTCTTGATAGTCACTTTGTTCAACTGCCTATAATCAATGCATAATCTAAGGGTACCATCTTTCTTCTTCATAAACAAGACCGGTGCACCCCCAGGTGATACACTTGGCCTAATGTATCCATTGTCCAACACCTCCTTCAGCTACAATTTTAACTCAACCAACTCAGGTGTGCTCATCTTGTAAAGTGCTTTCGATGTTGGAGTTGCCACTGGCACTAACTCAATAGAAAATTCTACCTCCCTATGAGGTGGCAACTTTGTAATGTCCTCAAGAAATATATCCTTGAACTGCTGTAAAATTGGGTACTTGTTCAACACATTTGCATCCTCAACCTCCTTACCCTTATCACTAGAAATATGTATTGCAAATACCTTGCACCCTTTCCTGTGGATACGCTTTGATTGCATAGTTGTCACCATCCTAACTGATGTGGCTTTATTCTTACCTTACAAGACTCTTGGTTCTCCATTGTCATCAACACACTTAATAGCTTTGTCATAGCAGTCAAACTTGGTTCTATGAAGATACAACCAATCCATGCCCAACAACTTATTGTACGAACCCAACGGTAAAACATTCAAATGTGTTGTGGTAGGCATACCGTTTAAGTCAAATGCGCAATCTCTCACCCAATGATGAACTCGCTTCTTCGTACCTGTAGCCAACTACACTAACCAAGACTTTGCATGCAATTCCTTATTCAACCCACACTTATCCATCAAGTTAGGAACTAACATAGCTATAATTAGGTCCATGACTAATCAAAATAGAAATAAATTTATCACAAAGCCTATTGTCCATCTCAATGATAGATGCTTGGTGCTCAACCTGCTTATTGTCCACGAATGTATAGATACGAGGAATACTCTTTCCAACATCTCCAACAATCTATGCCTCTTATGTCCTGTATATCTGAGGTCTACCACTCTAATGCTACAAACAATCTCTCCTAAGGTGGTCTTTGCCACAAGTCCAACAATGCACGAGCTCCTTACTCTACTCTTGAGTTCGATGTCCTTGTCCTCTATATGATGCATTGAACTTCTTAGGCGGTGCAAAATTCTCCTTGTTATATGTACTATGTGGCCTTGCTTGCTTTTTATCCCATTTGCCTTTGCTCTTTACATCACCTCTCCAGTCTGACTTAGTCTCAATTCTGCGCTTCGATTATTCATAGCAATGCTTTAGCTTTCGAATGGCCTCCTCCAATGATCTAGGCTCATCGAATTCAATCTTGTCTTTGAATGCAACCAATAATCCACTAATGAATCTCTGAATCTTAGCCTTCTCCTCATTGAGGTAAGGCACATACCTCAACAGTTCCAAGAAGTTACTGGTGTACTAATCATCTGTCATGGATCCCATCTTTAGTTCTTAGAATTCATTTGCCCTGTCATCAAAGTATCTCTCCGACGGATATTTCTTCTTGAATAACCGCTCAAATTCACTCCAAGTCAGATCTTCCTCATCTATATCTCTGATATTGTTCACATCTTCCCACCAGATGTCTGCTTTAACTTTAAGACTGAAAGTAGCCACTCTAGCTTTCATGTTCTTTGAGTAGTCATGCAACCTATAGAATTTCTTCATACCAAGCAACAATGCCTATGCATCATGTGATCTCTTTTTCTCTCCATCAAAAGTAGGTGGCTTTGCCTTCTTAAACTCATCCGACAGGTATCCTCTATCATTCCTCTTGTAAGGATGATGACGATGACGATCATAGTTCTTATCTAAATCAGAACTAGAGTCATACCTGTGTCTATCCCTTCTCCTCTCTAGAGTGTCCAACAATTTGCCATCTCTATTTGTATCATCTCTATCTGATCGATGACTGCCATGCAATCTACTACCATATGCCCCATTAGTTTTATCTTCCCGCTTATGACTGATCCGTAGTGGTCCTTGTTGCTGCAAATCCAATAAGCTCTGAATTATTATTTTATTCACCTCTGCTAACTATTCCTGTGACTGTATGATTCTGTCATTATCTGCCTTACAACTCCTTATCTCCTCCTTTAAACTTCTCAATGTAACTGCCAAGTCAGAGGGGTTCCCAACACAATACTGCTCTTCAGATTCATAGGGAGAGTCTTTGTAGTCAACCATCTTGTTATCCATTTAATATTTCTTCCTATAAGGCATAATATGTTAGATGAGCCAAATCACAATAAACCAACGTACCTTAGTATAGCTCGGGGAGGATATCTTCTCTGCAAGATTACCAAATCAACGTGATACATGCATAACATAATCATAACAACATATAAACATACACAAGTAAATGTATTAACTCATAAACATCACTCTAACTATGATCCAATCATCAATGCAAGGCCATATCAACAATGCATGTTATGAACTCATGCATGACAACAACCATTACTCCATTGTACACATTGCCTCATGGAACCTGCAATATGTATAAGCAATGCCAAACCAACTACAAATACGCATAACCACATGTAGTCGAACATGATCAATCAGTTATTGTAATCAACCTACAACTATGATATGATTCGACCTCCTAATTCACCTTAAGTGGAACCAACGAAAACACACCATACAGAAATCCAACATCAACAATAGAACCCTCAGAAGACAAGTCAGCCACTCAGACAGCCTATCCTTGGGTCCCACTACTGTTTTAGGTCTCTTGGGCCATAGTCGCTCTCATGCTATGGGTAAGGGAGCGACCAACAACCTAAAGTCACTCTCACAGGCCAAGTTGTATGATAAGTTGTGTTGAAGGCCAACTCTATGCCCAAACCTTCAAATAACTCCTTCCAGAACTTGGAAGTGAACTTCACATCCCTGTCTGACACAATCGTCTTTGGAACGCCATGCAATCTGACCACATCTCTGATGAATACCTTTGCTACATCGTTATCTGAGAATGTAGACTTAACTGAAATGAAGTGTGTAACCTTTGTCAACCTGTCCACAATAACCATGATGGAATCATGTTGTCTCACTGTCTTCGATAACCCTGTGATGAAGTCCATGGAAATGACCTCCCATTTCATTATGGAATTGAAATCGGTTTTAGCAGTCCACCTGGATACTTACATTCTGCTTTCACTCATTGACAATCAAAATATCTAGCCACAAACTCTGCTACATCCCTCTTCAATTTCGACCAATAGTAAAATCTATTCACTACAGTTAATGTATTTTGATAACCTGGGTGACCTGAATATGGTTTCACATGAAACTCTCTCAAGATCATCTTCTTGAGCTCACTATTATCCGACACATATATATTGTCTCTGAACCTAACCAATCCATCAGCTGCAAGACAATAATCCATATCTTGTGCACCTGCACTTGTACCATCACCTATACTATCACATGTACCTGTACCTGCGCTCTGCCGTAACCTGTGCACAATATCTATATATCTGACATCCTGCTGACCTACCCGCAAGATCATATCCTATAGATATATCCCATAGGAGCTCATAACTGCTAAGTGATTTACCTGTATCTGCCTGCTAAGAGCATCTGCCACTTTGTTCTCTTTACCTTTTATATATTGGATCTCAAAATCAAATTCACTGATCGTAACCAACCACCAAGCCTCTCAACCATTCAAATTCGGTTGATCAAACATATATCGCAAACCACTGTGATCACTCATTAATGTGAATCACCTGCCAAGAAGATAATGTCTCCACATCTTCAATGAATGCATAATCATTGCCAACTCGAGATCATGCGTGGAATAGTTCTGCTCATTCTCATTCGGTTTTGGCGATTAGTAGCATACCACCTATCCATCCTGCATAAGGACTCCACCAAGTCCTCTCATGCAAGCATCTGTGCACACAACAAATTCTTTGTCTAGATCTGCAATTTTTAGCACTGGTGCATGTGTCAACAATTGCTTAAGCTGCTCAAAACTAGCCTCACACTCCTCTATCCATTCAAACTTCTTACCTTTTCTCTGAAATGATGTAACAGGATAAGCAATTTTCAAGAAGTTCTTGATGAACCTGTTATAGTAGCCTGCCAACCCCATGAAATATCTCACCTCATCCATGCTCTTAGGAGCTACCCACTCCATGATGGCTCTTATATTTTCTGGATCTACTATAATGCCCTCATTGGAGACAACATGCCCCAAGTAGTGTACCTCGGTCTGAAAGAAACTACACTTGTTGAGTTTAGCATACAACTGATGCTTTCTCAACAACCTCAACATTGCTGCTAAGTTCTCGACATGCTCTTTCTCATTTTTGGAATATACCAGTATATCATCAATGAACACAATAACAAACTTATCCAAATATGGACACAACACACTATTCATCAAGCACATAAATGTAGTTGGAGCATTAGTTATGCCAAATGGAACAATGACAAACTCATAATTCTCATACCTGGTCTTGAATGCAGTCTTGTAAATGTCTTCCTCTTTGATGCGTACCTGATGATACATGGATCTCAAATCAATCTTTGAGAACACTGTTGCTCCCTTCAGTTGATCAAATAAGTCATCAATCCTCGGCAGAGGGTACTTGTTCTTGATAGTCACTTTGTTTAACTTCCTGTAATCAATGCATAGTCTGAAAGTACCATCTTTCTTCCTCACAAACAGGACTGGTTTACCCCATGGTAATACCCTTGGCCTAATGTACCCCTTGTCCAACATTTCCTTCAGCTGCAATTTTAAATCAACCAACTTAGGTGTGCTCGCCTAGCACTAACTCAATAGAAAAGGCTACCTCCCTACGAGGTGGAAACTTTGTAATGTCCTCCAAAAATCCTTAAATTGCTCTAAAACTAGGTGCCTACTCAACGCATCTACATCCTCAAATTCCTTACTTTTATCACTAGAAGTGTGCACTGCAAATAACTTACACCCTTTCCTACGACTACATTTTGCTTGCATAGTTGTCACCATCCTAACTTGTGTAGCTTTCTTCTTACCCTATAAGACTCTTGGTTATCCATTGCCATCAACACACTCAATAGCTTTGTCATAGCAATCTACCTTGGTTCTATGAAGATACAACCAATCCATGCCCAACAACATATTGTATGAACCCAATGGTAATATATTCAAATGTGTTGCGGTAGACATACCATTCAATTCAAATGCACAAGCTCTTACCCAATGATGAACTTGTTTCTTCATAGCTATAACCAACTGCACTAACCAAGACTTTGCATACAATTCCTTTGTCAAGCCACGCTTATCCACCAAGTTAGGACTAACATAGCTATAATTAGATCTAGGGTCAATCAAAATAGAAATAACTTGGTCACAAAGCTTACCATCCATCCCAATGATAGATGCATGATGTTCTACTTGTTTGTTATCCAATGTTACATAGTTTTATAACATCATTTATCACCCTTGTATACTTGATGCTCTGAGTCATGGCCTTGGGCAACCCTTCCCCTTCAAACTTGGTCCATTTATTAAAAAACGTTATTTTAAATTCCATACATGACTCTGCCCTTCAAAAAGCACGTGCACACGCGGGTCCATCTATACCCAACCCACGTATATAATTTGAAATATTTAAAAAATATAAAATCCCTATTTTATGGGCGAGCTTTACGGGTTACATCGAAAGCCCACCTACAAGAGCTTGTGGCCTAACTCTATCCCAATTGAAACAATTGTCTTGGGGTGATATAAATACACCTCATGTGAAGGCCTAAGGGGAGAGAAAGATAGGATATTGATATTATATCCAATTGGTCCCTGATCAAGTCTGATTTATCTTTGTGCCCCCTGTACTCCCAGTTGTAGGAAACCATTGTTTCCTCATAGAGATGTCCACCTCCTTTATATGGCATCTATGTGTATGCATTTGAAAGAGGATTGTTGAGGCTTGTGCTGGACAGATCCGGAGGAAGTTTTCACTTGGAACCGTGGTCAAATCAGGTTGTATTCTTCCGCATTCTTTGCAAGCATCAATAAAGCAACTATGTATTGTTCTTGATGTGATGATCTTTATGCTTTGACTCATGTTATGATCAAATTATGTATGATCTCATGTTTTATATCTATATGCTTATATGATCTAACATTCATATCTTGAACATGCTTTGAACTACTGCTAGTGTATATGCTTTTCTAGAATGAGTTGCAGGTTTTGAAGCATTGGAGGAAGCAAAGGGTTTGGAACCTACGGGAACATCCTCAAACGTAGGACCTGTTTAGTCAATTTAGTGTTGTCTAAATTGCTATCATAAATTGTCAACCAGGGGCTCGTAAGCTGATGAAGTGAAGGTGTACTATATGTACTTAAGCAACCTCTTAGATCTTTTTGTCGTTTGGGGGTGTTGTGGTCAATTTAACTTCCTAAGATGGAGTGATGATTTTATAAACAGATGAGTGATAGTGTGTGTAAGGTGATTTCTAAATGAGTGAGTGTGTGCAACTGGTGTTTTCTAACTACCTTCTAAACTTGCAAAGAAAAAGATTGAAAGAAATAAACTTGAAATGAAACTGAAAGCAAAGAACCACTTTCTAATGGCACTAGTCACTACTCATGCTGCTGCAAATAAAAAGGTAAGAAAACCACTTTAAAGACCAATGATAATGTTTATCTCTTCCTAACACTCTGCTTCCAACATATAGTACTATGTAAAACACGATTAAGAAGTAGTTAGAGATAAGTCTAAAAAGTGATAAAGCTCTAAATGACAAATTATAACACCACTGTGCCTTTCTCCAGCATTCTGCTTCCAACATACATTGTTATGTGTAACAAGTGAAGAAAGAGTTAGTGATATAAGTCAAAAGCTACTCAAAGCAAGCTGTAATATATTAGTATTCCGATCTCTTAAAGATGAACAATTTATGATAAGGAGACCATCAATATGTTAGCATACAACTTGAGAAACTAAACTAGAAATCAGGCTAGAAAAACAGAGTAAAGGCAGCAACTATGAATATGACAACTGAAAATACCATCAGAGATAAAGCAAATACACAAAGACACACAATCCCGGGCTAACACCTGCAGAAAACAATCCTGATCAGTCAAAGTAAATGTTGGAAATGAAATGACAGCGAAAATAAATCAAAACTGTACATGTTTTAAAGAAAAGGAAAATTGCTGAATTCGAAAGAAGGAATTGGCAAGAATATGAAGACAAAGTTACTGTACAAAGGCTGTTATGAATGGGGGCCCTCCATCCACAAAACCCAAGGAAAGATCAGCTACTTGAAGTCAAAACAACACAGTCTTCTATTAACTCATATGCAGAAATTACAGTAAAAAGTGCTGAAACAGCAGCTTCAAAACAGAGTTTCTGGATACGCTAAAATTGCAGCAATTACATAAACAAGATAACTAAAGACTAATCCTTAAGCGTACGCAGACGCTGGATTTATAGGCGTATGAAGCAACTGCCTACTGCGTAAAACATAAAACGGAAAATTAACTAACAGTCATGCTAATTAAATGGTTCAGCAACACGTAAACAGGTCCGTGTGCTTTTCTGGAGGGTACGGTCGTCATGGAGGTTGAATCCAAGGTTGGATCCTGTCTCCCATAACCTGCGTAGCCTGGAGGAATCGCCATCTGGAGTGACGTGACCTTTCAGCTCACGCAACACCGTTTGAGCTGGCTTTGTTGACCGAAGTTTGATCCACGTTGACCGGAGGTGTGCGTGGCATTGCTGACTGAACCAATAGCATAGGAACCTTTAACACCTTCATTCCTACGTGCCCATGTGATTCGTTTTGCAAAATGACACGTGGAACATAGAGATCAATGAAAAGGCTGCGGAATGACTAGATAGCTGCGGAATTGCCAGACAACTGCGGAATCTCTGTGCATATGTCAAAAATCTAGACAAACGGTCAAACATTAGCAAAGTTAACCGATCATGCTTAAAGACATCAAATGTAATGATCTGGGTAGGTTTATGAGGAAAATAGGGCAAAAGAGAGGAATAAGTGAGGAAAAGATGTAGGTAATGATGGATAATTAGGTGCAAATTAGAGGCTCTACATACCCCCACTCCGAGGGTGTTGCATGTCCTCATGCAATGAAAACATTGTTTAATCCACCTGCTGAGATGCCTCTGCTAAGACATCTAGTCTTCTCCTCTTCCTCTGTGTAGCCATGTTGACTCTTGGTTTCCTCACCAAGCATCTGAATTTTATATTGACCAAAGCTCTGCTTAGCTTCCTGCATTTCTTCTTTAGCTTTCTGTTTTCCCTTTGCCAAAGGCCCAGATGAAGCATGGTATTATCGTGGACCATCTTGTCCACCTTAGCTTGCTCTTTCAATTTTTCATTCTCTTGTATGATGTGGCGATTTAAAACTTCAAGCTCAAAAATTTCCTGTTTGAGTGAGTGAACTTGCTGCTCAAGAGGTAGAACAGTGCTTGGACCAGCAGCAGCTTGTTCTAACGTCTCCAGGTAATTATAAACCTTCTGCTGATCTGGGTCAATCTCTGGTGACCTCTTTGGACTAGGCTTATGCTCAAAAGGACTTTCCTCACGTGGAGGACTAGTCTCATCATGCTCAATATGTGGAGGACTTTTCTCAAAGTCAAGTCTTGTAGCAACCTTTTCAGGTGTGCTCAAGTCAATAATGAGTGACTTTTTATCCTTTGTGGTCCCCACTTTGCTTTGTAGCCTGCTGCTCCTCCTCACGGTGGTGATGCTCTGTTTTTCCTTTTGTTGTTTTTGCTTTTGTTTTTGCATCTTCTTGGAAAGGGCAGCCTCATGAAGTTGGGCCAATCTATGTGCTAATGGCTGAGTGTCTTCTTCACTGGAATTTTCAGGAGTAAGGTAGGTTTCTTGGGCTATAGCTTTTCCTTTATCTTTCTTTTGTTTCTTCCTACTCTCCTTTTTCTTTTGAGCAGCCTCTTGGACAATTTCTTGCAGGCTCAGGGTCATTTTCTTCTTCAGAATGATGTGCAGCAATTTCTTCTTGGACAACAATTTCAGGGACAGCAGTTTCTAATTGGACAACAATTTCTGGGGTAATTTCCTCTCTTCTTTTCCTTCTACTCTTTTTAGGTACTTGAGGTGAACCACCAGAGGCTTCCCCTATCTCTTGGAAATGATTCCTCACAAGAAATCTTTCCCATGTGTCTCTTTTTGCTTTCAATTGTTCTTCAACTAGTATCTTGACAAGCCCATGATGGTACAAATGTGGCTTAATGTTTCTTGGGTTTCTTTGGACTATTGAGCACATTTTTCTAAGGCTTGAGAGTAAAAAGTATGGAAGGTTAATGTCATGCTCTCCTAAGAAATGCATCATAACTTTGGCATGATAGACATACAAAACTCCAAACCTTCCTTCACATGTAAAGAATTTCTGTATTAACAGAAGCAAAGTTGTCCATTCTTCTTTGACAAGACTAACAGGGATTCCCTTTGTAAAAATGCTAGTGTCCATACCTGGATTTTTCAGAATTTGCTTCCATTGCTGGTCTTGTACTGATCGATTTTTGAACCATCTCTCCCCAGTTTGCGGTAGTGAAGTGGCCTGTGCCAAACTGCTTTCGGTGACTGTAAATTTCAGATCTCCTATCTCCACTTGGTTGTCTTTGTCTCTGAAAGAACGTGCAAACGCCTTTGTGACCTCTCTATGGTAACCCTTGAATTTTTGGATGCACTGGAGCCAATTTGCCTTCTGCAAAGCGTCTTTGACTTGGGGATATCCTTCCAGAAATTTAGAGCCCTCTGGCTCTGCCCTCAAAAGTTTACCCATCAGCTCTCTCACAGCTTTGTTTTAATTCTTTTGGAAAAAGGGTTATACGGCTTCAATAGTGGCTTCAACACAATAGATTTACGGCTTCAACACAATAGATTTACGGCTTCAACACAACAGCCGTAATGCACTCACAACAGTGGTCAAAGTTTAGCAGAGGGGAAAACAGAGTATGGTTACGGTGGCAGAGTAGTGAATAAGGCAGAGTAGTGGAAAACAAGGGAAATGCGGAAGTGAATCAACAGCGTGAATGAGATTATGCGTAGGAGGGTTATGAATAATGGGAAGAAACGGTTAAGTCCCTTAGACATCGGTCATGAGTGTACATTTGGCTGCGGAATCATAACGCAGAGAGTCGTAGTACAATTGTCTACGTCACTCAGGTACAGGGATTTAAATGGAAGAGCAGCCGTGCTTGAGTTTAAAAATCGTGATGAATAGGGATTGTCAAGGGTTAAGGATACGTGGATTTCCGGTCGAGTAATGGAAAGGACTGGTAATCATTACATTAAATGGCTGAAAACACAATCCGTAAACCATGCAAAATGTTATAACCGTAAGTTTAGAAATTAGCTCATACCTCATGTATCCGCGCTTTGATTCCTTTTGCTCATCTGTGCTAACCTTTCATTGTTTATCGCTGCTACATGACCCTTTTTTTTTTAATTTTTGTTGATGAATTTTGGACTGCAGATTCCTTCTTAAACAGACTGTGTTTTTTTTCATACAGGTGCAGAAAGTGTATCGGCTGCGGAATTGCTCCTCAGCTGCGGAAACTGCAGTGATACCCTTCTGTCTGCACAAAACAACTTTAGCTGTGTGAAATAAATCTGACAATGACTTTATTGGTGAGATGGAATGTAATGGATGGATGGATGGAAAGAAATGAGGTGGAGTGAGAATGATTGGATGAATGAGATGGTGAATGAGATGGATGAAATAATGAAATGAGATGGAACAAGGAAAAGAGGGATTTTTTTTTTTGGAAAATGTGAGGTGTCAGGTGACCCTGATTTTCACCTCAGATTTTCTGCATAGGACTGCCAATCAGAGACTGGTTTTCAGGCCTATACATTTTATTTTTTATTTTTTTTTTTTTTTTTTTTCAAAAACCAAAGATTAGGCTGATGGAGGAGAAGAATCCTTCTCCACCAACCTGATTGCAGAATCTTCTTTAAACAACTTGACAAATTCCTCTTTTGAGAGTGGCTTCTGGTAGATCTTCAAGCGATGGCCATTCACAATAAGAGGAGTATGAAATTCATCAATAGTTTTCACTCGAACTGCTCCATTACTAAAGACTTCATCAACCTCATATGGCCCAAGCCAATGAGTTTGAAATTTTCCTTTGAAGTCTTTAAACTTTGAATCAAACAATAGAGCCCAATCTCCTTTCTGAAACTTTCTTTCTTTGATGTGATGATCATGCCATTTAGTTCTTTGGTGCTGAACTAGATCGGTCCTTAGAATTGCATCTTGTCTTATTTCATCTAGCTCATTTAGCTGGTCCATTCTGTGTTTTTGGGCTTCCGAGAGGCTCATCCCCAATTGGACTGCCATCTTGAAGGTCTTGATTTGGAACTCAATGGGGAGCAGGACTTCCTTCCCATAAACAAGTTCATAGGGAGAATGTCCTGTTGTGTTCCTCCATGTAGTTCTATAGGCCCATAAGGCTTCAGGAAGCCTTTCCGCCCAATCTCTTCTATGAAGATGAACAGTCTTGGTGATAATGCCTTCAAGAACTTTATTGGTAGATTCCACTTGGCCATTTGATTGCGGATGGTATGGAGTAGATGTTCTGTGCTTGATCTTATATTCCTCCATCAGCTTCTCCATCAATTTAGATGTAAATTGGCTTCCCTGATCTGTCACAATTTCCCTTGGGACACCAAAACGAGTGAAAATATCCTCAAAAAGAAATTGAACAACTGAATTTTCAGTGGCAGAAGGCAAAGCTTTTGCTTCTACCCACTTAGTAACATAGTCAGTACAAACCAATATATACTTCTTTTGCTTTGATGGTGGATTAATAGGTCCAACGAAATCTAGAGCCCATTTCTCAAAGGGTTCGATGCATACCTGTGGCTGTAGTGGCATTTCATTTGAAGGAGTTGGTCTCCCAACTCTTTGGCAGCTGTCACACCTTCTAACATACTGCTTTGCATCTTTAAAGAGAGAAGGCCAATAATATCCTAGAGAAAGGATTTTATAGGCTGTCCTCTTGTCAGCAAAGTGTCCGCCGCATGGTTCATCATGACATGCCTTAAGGATGTCAGGCATTTCATCTTCCCAAACACACCTTCTGATTATACAATCTGGCCCTGTTTTGAACAATTCATTAGAAATCCAAGAATAATGTGAACTCTCCTGAATGATTTTCCTTTTCTCATTAGGAAATAAGTGTAGAGGTAGCTTCCCTGTAACTAGATAATTAGCCATATCTGCATACCAAGGAGTCTTGGTAGTTACTGCAAACAAGTATTCATCTGGAAACTTATCTTCTACTGGAGAATCTTCATTAGTGTTTTGGATTCTAGACAAGAAATCAGCTACTGTGTTTTGTTTTCCAGGTCTATCTAACACAGTAATGTTGAATTCTTGTAAAAGTAAAAGCCATCTTGTAACTCTGCCATTAGTAACAGGTTTGTTCATTAAATATCTTATGGCGGAGTGATCAGTATGGACAAAGGTTTCATAGCCGGTTATGTAGTGTCTAAACTTATTGATCGCATGTACCACAGCTAAGAACTCTTTTTCTGTAACAGTATAATTTAACTCAGTGGGAGTCTAATTTTTACTGGTGTAATAAATGGCATAAGGGATCAAATCCTTTTGTCCTAAAACAGTTCCTAGAGCTGTATCTGAAGCATCAGTAGAAATGTGGAAAGGGAGTTTCCAATTTGGTCCCCTTAAGATGGGTGCTTCAGATATTCTAGTCTTTAAAGCTTCAAAGGCAGATTGACATTCAAGATCCCATTTGAACTCACAGTCTTTGGTAAGCAATTTGAAAAGAGGAGATGCTATCTTAGTGAAGTTTTCAATAAACCTTCTGTAATATCCGGTAAACCCAAGAAAACTTCTAACATCTTTCTGGCAATTTGGAACAGGTAACTTAGAGATGACTTCAACTTTGGATCTATCAACCTTAATCCCATCTCCTGAAATATGATGTCCTAAAACAATCCCTTCAGTAAACATCATAAAACACTTTTCATGACTTAAAGAAAGATTTGTTTCCTTACATCTTATCAGTACTTTTTCCAAATTTTCCAAAGCTTCTTCAAATGTATTACCATAAACTGTGAAATCATCCATATAGACCTCTACACAATCATGGATTAGATCTGAAAAGATACCTAATACAGCCCTTTGAAAAGTAGCAGGTGCATTGCATAATCCAAAAGGGAGTACTCGGTAGGCAAAAGTTCCCCAAGGACAAGTAAATGTGGTTTTGTCTTGATCTTCAGGTGCTACCTGAATTTGATTATACCCACTAAAACCATCCAAGAATGAGAAATACTTTTTACCTGCTAAAGTGTCTAGTACCTGATCAATAAAAGGTAGAGGGAAATGATCCTTTAAGGTTGCCTTGTTCAATTCTCGATAATCAATGCAAACTCTCCATTTACCATTCTTTTTGGGCACTATAACCAAGGGAGAAACCCATTGGCTATCTGAAATGGGGTAAATGAAGTTTACCTTGAGTAATTTCTGGAGTTCTTCTTTCACGATTTCCCTAAGGTTTGGATTCATCCTTCTTTGTGGTTGCCTAATAGGTCTGCTGTTTTCTTCAATATAGATGTGATGAATACAAGTCTTAGGATCGATTCCTTTCATGTCAGTGTATTCCCATGCAAATGCAGTGGAATGTTTTTGCAAGAGTTTGGTTAATTCTTCTTGTTGTGGTCTTTCCAAGTTTCTGTTAATGTTCAATGTTTTTCCTGGAAGGATTTCAACTGTAGAACTACCAAACTCTTCCATTGAGAAGAGAGACATCTGTCTAGAGGAGAGATATTCAATGTCTGCATCTAACTGAAACTGTGTAGAGTCATATTCTAAAGGTATTTCAAAATTTTCCAATGTATTTAGAATTTGACTATCTTCACTGATCTCAGAGATGGTTAGAACAGGTTGAATAGTATCCTCATCATCGACCCACTCATCTTCTCCTATTTCTGTTATTGCCTTTGCTGGAGGATACAAGTTGAATTTCTTGGTGGAATTACCATCTGATATATACATGTCTCCAGACCTACAACTGATAAAAGCATCAGCTGTTGCTAGCCAAGGTCTTCCTAAGATAAGAGGATGTCCTCCTAGATTGTTCTTGGGAGTTAAAATCATAAAATCAACTGGATATTCCCAAGAGTCTAGGGAGACTGAAATGTCTTCCAATACACCATCAGGTTTAATGATTGATCGATCTGCAAGTTGCAGTAAAGTAGGTGTAAAGAGAAGGTTAGGAAGCTTTAACTGATCCATGGTCTGTCTACTCATGATGTTGATAGCGGCTCCTAAGTCAATCAAAGTATTTGGGATTTCAACCCCATTAATATGAGTTTTGACAATAGGGCTACCGGGATCCACATACTTTTGCATGGTAATTTTACCCATCATAATGTCTGCAATTTTTCCAACTAGATGTATCCTTTTGGTATCTCTGGTTCTTTTTACTGTTTTCTTCAAACTCAACTCCTTTATTGTCTTTGCTAGAATGGGAATTTCCTTAATGGCTTGTAACAAGGGGATCTTGATACAGACATTCTTCAATTCATCTAGAAAACTATAGTCAGGCACCCAAATTTGCTTTTCCACTCCTTTGTCAATTTGTAATCTTTCAGGAAAAGGAGGTGTAGCTAAAGATGTAGGTTGCTCAACTATGGGAGTTGTAGAGGTTGATTCTTTTTCTTTTTCTTTTTGGATATTTTGGTTTTGAAGTGATACTTCAGAACCCTTATTGACTTTGAGAGATTCTTCCTCATAAATGCTTGGTTGTTGAACACTTGTAGAAGGTTGATCTAGGATTCTACCTGATCTGAGTTGTACTTCATTAAGAGGAACAACCATATAGGTAGGGAATGGTTGACCTTCCATCATGTAAGCATTTTGAGGGTTCCTATTATTTGGATTTGGTAATGGCTGAGAGGGAAGTTGATTTGACTTCTGCTGGGATTGAAGCAAGAGTTGAGAATTTTGATTTTGTGGAGGAGGTTGTTGTTGTTGAGGGTATGGCAATGATAGTTGTTGACCTTGATTTGGAAGTTGTGGAGCTTGCTGATTCTGAAAAGATGGAGGATATTGATAGAATTGAGCAAGTCTCCCATAAGGATTTTGCATGCTTTGCATCCATGCTTGAAAAGCATTTTGAGGTTGAGGCCAAGGTTGTTGCCAAGGATTCCAATTTGGTTGGGTTTGAAAATTCATAGAGTTGTTAAACCCTTGATTCTGTTGCCCTTGCCAAGGTCTCCTTGCAACAAAACAAAGAGATTCAAGTGTGTTTGGATCCTCTTGAAAGACTGCTTTGAGGCCAGGAATTGAAGGACAATCCTTGGTCTCATGAGTTTCTGAGCAAATTACGCATGTTTCTACAACGTGTGCATCCAAGGGACATTCCCTTAAAGCATGTTTCTTTCTACATTTCGGGCAAAAAATGGCCAAAGCCTCAGCTTCTGCTTTTTGTTTATTGTGAATCTTAAGGGTATCTAATTGTTCACTAAGACTCCCTAAGATGTCAGTTTTGAATTCATCAAGCATATTGCCGATTTCAGCCCTACTTACTGATCCTGTTGCAGATTTATTTGCTCTAAGGAGAGAAGGATCTCTAGGCCCTTTTTGAGTTTTTGATTTGCCCCTTGAGAGATGGATACATAGTTCTGCTATATCATTGAGTGAAAGTTGAGATATATCCCCTTTCCCCATCATATTCAAGATATCTATCCATTCATCCCTAATGGCTTTTAATAGGAGGGCTTTTAAGGTCTCTTCATCCAAATTACTCATTTTTGCTCGTTTCAGGTTATATTGAAATCTTTCAAGTAAATCTTCTAAGCTCTCATCTTCTCTTTGTATCATTTTAAATACCTCGTCCTTGTGATTAGTAGGCATACAATAGTCCAAATACCTATCCAAAAATGTTTGTTTCATTTCATCCCAAGACCTAATGGATTGAGTGAGTAACCCCATGAACCATTTCAAAGCTTGATCTTTCAGTGTTGAAGGGAACAATTTGAGTTTCTGAGAGTCATCCAGATAGTCATAAGTTCGACACACAACTTCAAACTCAAATAAAAACGTTTCAGGGTCCTCAGTTCTTAACCCATGGAAATTTGGGAGGACAGATGGCGATATGTTTTTCATAGTGGCTCGGGAATCCTCATTAACAATGGGAAACCCAAATGAATTATCCCCATCTCTATTTCCTCCTCCAAGGGGACCTCTACCTCCTCCATTGTTGTTGTTATTTCCTCCTCCTCCTCTACCTCTACCACCTCCTTCTTCCTCTGCCATAATGGTTCTCCGAGGGATTTCAAAATCTTCTGGTTCCTCTACAAAGGGTGAATGAGAAGAGATTTCTCCTTCTTCTTCAGGTGATTCTACTTCCTCAATTACAATTGGTCTTTCTGTAGGAGAAAGAGAAGAGTCTCTTCCTGGTTCAAATTCAATAGAAGGTGTGGGAGAGTCAATTCTTGGCTCTTGAATTCCAGGAATTCTAGGGCTAGGAGTGTCGGTTGGAGATAAGGGAGGTGTCTCTTGTCTATCTCTTGAAGCAGATGGACTTGTAAAAATTGAACTTTGAGCTCTAGCTAAAAACCTTCCCCTAGAATCTCTAGCTCTATGCATGTCATTTTTTTTTTTATTATTTTTCTTCAAGTCAAGTTAATAGTTCTTTTTCTGATCTTCCAGGTCACTCTAGGTGCAAGAAGAGAGCATACTCAAGAAACTACTAAATCAATAACTTTCTCTTTTCTGATCCTCCAGATCACTTTGAAGTGCAAGAGGAGAGCATACTTTGATAGGTTATCAACTTCTTTCCTTGAAATTTTATGTTTTTTTTTTTTCTAAGAATATGGCTACTTAATTTCACTTCCCCGGCAACGGCGCCAAAATGTTTAGTCAATTTAGTGTTGTCTAAATTGCTATCATAAATTGTCAACCAGGGGCTAGTAAGCTGATGAAGTGAAGGTGTACTATATGTACTTAAGCAACCTCTTAGATCTTTTTGTCGTTTGGGGGTGTTGTGGTCAATTTAACTTCCTAAGATGGAGTGATGATTTTATAAACAGATGAGTGATAGTGTGTGTAAGGTGATTTCTAAATGAGTGAGTGTGTGCAACTGGTGTTTTCTAACTACCTTCTAAACTTGCAAAGAAAAAGATTGAAAGAAATAAACTTGAAATGAAACTGAAAGCAAAGAACCACTTTCTAATGGCACTAGTCACTACTCATGCTGCTGCAAATAAAAAGGTAAGAAAACCACTTTAAAGACCAATGATAATGTTTATCTCTTCCTAACACTCTGCTTCCAACATATAGTACTATGTAAAACACGATTAAGAAGTAGTTAGAGATAAGTCTAAAAAGTGATAAAGCTCTAAATGACAAATTATAACACCATTGTGCCTTTCTCCAGCATTCTGCTTCCAACATACATTGTTATGTGTAACAAGTGAAGAAAGAGTTAGTGATATAAGTCAAAAGCTACTCAAAGCAAGCTGTAATATATTAGTATTCTGATCTCTTAAAGATGAACAATTTATGATAAGGAGACCATCAATATGTTAGCATACAACTTGAGAAACTAAACTAGAAATCAGGCTAGAAAAACAGAGTAAAGGCAACAACTATGAATATGACAACTGAAAATACCATCAGAGATAAAACAAATACACAAAGACACACAATCCCGGGCTAACACCTGCAGAAAACAATCATGATCAGTCAAAGTAAATGCTGGAAATGAAATGACAGCGAAAATAAATCAAAACTGTACATGTTTTAAAGAAAAGGAAAATTGCTGAATTCGAAAGAAGGAATTGGCAAGAACATGAAGACAAAGTTACTGTACAAAGGCTGTTATGAATGGGGGCCCTCCATCCACAAAACCCAAGGAAAGATCAGCTACTTGAAGTCAAAACAGCACAGTCTTCTATTAACTCATATGCAGAAATTACAGTAAAAAGTGTTGAAACAGCAGCTTCAAAACAGAGTTTCTGAATACGCTAAAATTGCAGCAATTACATAAACAAGATAACTAAAGACTAATCCTTAAGCGTACGCAGACGCTGGATTTATAGGCGTATGAAGCAACTGCCTACTGCGTAAAACATGAAACGGAAAATTAACTAACAGTCATGCTAATTAAATGGTTCAGCAACACGTAAACAAGTCTGTGTGCTTTTCTGGAGGGTACGGTCGTCATGGAGGTTGAATCCAAGGTTGGATCCTGTCTCCCATAACCTGTGTAGCCTGGAGGAATCGCCATCTGGAGTGACGTGACCTTTCAGCTCACGCAACACCGTTTGAGCTGGCTTTGTTGACCGAAGTTTGATCCACGTTGACCGGAGGTGTGCGTGGCATTGCTGACTGAACCAATAGCACAGGAACCTTTAACACCTTCATTCCTACGTGCCCATGTGATTCGTTTTGCAAAATGACACGTGGAACATAAAGATCAATGAAAAGGCTGCGGAATGACTAGATAGCTGCGGAATTGCTGAATGGCTACGGAATTGCCAGACAGCTGCGGAATCTCTGTGCATATGTCAAAAATCTAGACAAACGGTCAAACATTAGCAAAGTTAACCAATCATGCTTAAAGACATCAAATGTAATGATCTGGGTAGGTTTATGAGGAAAATAGGGCAAAAGAGAGGAATAAGTGAGGAAAAGCTGTAGGTAATGATGGATAATTAGGTGCAAATTAGAGGCTCTACAGGACCCACGGGTACTATCTCTTCATCCCACTTTAGTAGTTTAAGCATTAGGACTGCTTGTTTGCTTGCTTCTTGTTGGTGTATGTCCTTCGATCTATTGGGGTTCTCAACCCAGACCCTAGGGTGTTTTATCCCGTAACAGAATTGGCGACTCCACGGGGGATTATAATCTTGTATTTCCTTGTTTGGGTTGTTTCTATCTTGATCTGGGCCTTATTGTTTGGTTTCTTGGGTTTTCCAGTATCTTTGACTTGTTTGCAGTCTAGGAAAAAATTTTGATCTTCTGGATCAGGCTTGAATCTTTATTTTTTCTTTGCTGGCTTTTGTATACACGGTTTTTAATTCACACAACTGCGTACACACGCATTTTTGTCCAAAGAAACATGCGTATACGAGTGCTTCCTTGAGTACAATAGCGTATACACATAGGTCTATCACTGCACAGTCGCGTGTGCTTGGTTTTGAATGAATTTTTCAAATTCTGAGTCCATTAAAGGGTTTTCCATGATTTTTATTGCTTCTGTTTAGTCATTAATTGTCTGGGAGAGTCTTGGTTCTTGTATATTTTCAGTTTCCTATCTCTCTTTGTGGAAAAACCTAGTCAACCTAGGGTTTGCTTTTTGGTGAAGTGTTAGTTTCTATGTTTGCGTTCAAGGCTTCTTAGTGAATTTCTTCGTTGTTCTGAGCTTTTGGAACAGGGAATTGGTCTCAATTCACTTATAACCTAGCTTTTATGGTGCTTTACCTTGATTTCTTGAAAGTTGATATCTTTAGTTTTTTTCTTGGTTTTTTATAAGGTCCTTCTTGCAATCTTGAAAAGTTTTCTTGGTCTTCTTGAAATCTTTCTTGTTTGCTAGAGTTTTTATGCTGCTGTTCATATCAGTTTGTTTGAGTTTGTAGCCTCTTTTCACTTTAAGTCTTATCATGTTAATGATTCCTATGGCTTGTGAAATTTGAGGTTCTTTATGCTTGAATTTGATCTTGAAGTCTTTAGTAGCTTTTGTTTTCTCAAAAACTCTTCGCGCCCTTAAAAAAAGAAGATAAAAGCATCTTTTTGTTGCCTTTTATTTTTCTTTTTGGTTTTGTTTTTGGTCTTCTTATCAATTTTGAGCAAGTGTGAAGTCTTTTCCTTAGGTTGAATTTGCTTGATTTTAGGGAAAAGTTTTTGATTGAATTTGTTCCTCCTTTTTGTCAAGTTTTGGCCTCTTGATCACTTTGAGAAACACATTTGCTTTCTTTAAGAGCAATCCTTAGAATCTTGCATTAAGCATTTTTAGTTTGCATTAGGATAGTTGCACTATAAGATTTTTTAGTCCTTTTGTAGATTTTGAATGTGTCAGTGTGTGTTTTGAAAAAGAAAAGAGAATTTTTGCTTTCGTAGTTTGTTCGTAGAACATTGTAGAGATCTCTTTCATCGAAGAAAAAATAGTTGCATATGCATGTAGCGAGCTTTTCTATTGATTTCTTTTTGTGTCAATAACATCATAAGTTGCACTTCCATTTTACCCTTGACTTAAGAATAACCACTAAAATCAAGCGCTAAAATTAAAATGAACTAGAATTTTTAATTTGTCATGGTTACATCAACTAGTCTAGGTCATTTAGGGCCTTGGAATAGGTGTGTGGAGAGTTAACTCTCCAGGGCCACTTTAAATTTAAACAGAAGTTGATTAAAGAGTGAAATCTAGTGTCATTAATTGCCTGGGAAACTTCTTCTCTTATGGGAGTTAAGCACGAGGGTGAGTGAAAGCGGGGAAGAGAGATACCCCCTCTCCTACCTGTTGAATCCCGACCAAAGACTCTTCCGCCTAACTTTTGATACGAACTCGTGACCTTAGTTTCCATTCCTAGGGATCACATAGGTGACTGCGGGGGGAATACCCATGGTACCTTAGGCATATGTTGCATCACTTTCATAGTACTTCTGGAGGGTGCCCTTGCAAAGCTAGGGTACTTGCACCAGCAAAGGCTTTTGTCTGGAGGTCAACATAATTGTTTTTGTTACCTTCGCTGCTAGGTTTGGACCGTAATTATCCCAAACTATCTTCGAAAGGTCCTTTACTTCACTTTCTTGTATTTTGGTGTTCGGTCCTCATAACTCGGAGCATAAATACTTGGAAGTTGCTTGATTGTTTGCATATTTAGGGACTTTATAGTGGAGTGCTCTTTGTTCTTTGTATTTAGTTGGCTTTAGGTGGATTTGTCTTGTCACTTTTGGACCTTAGATTTTGAGTTACTGACCAACCACTCCACTGGTCTTGAAAGGATTTTGATCTTTCTTTTGAAAGTTGTAGAGTTGCCTCCTTAAAGGAAAATGTTTGATTATGCATCTCTCTTCCTTGGAAAGTCATTTGTACGATTCCGTAAGGGAAGTATCCGTGCATAAGTTGGGCATGGCCAATATTCCTGTGGAGGCCAACCAAGGTACCCTTCAAAAAGGGGATCCTTGTGATTTTCCTTTCTTTGGAAAAATTGGTACCCCCTTGATGGCCACTTTGAATATTCCTGGATTGAATGTTGGACTACCAGTTTGGTTGTGGTCCACTCTGAAAATTCCAAATGTTCTTGAAGCTTCTCAGATGAATACTTTATTTCAAGGGCATAAAATTAGCGTTAATTGTTCATCTTACTCAAAAGAGATGTATAGGATTCCTCTTTCTCCTCCCTCTTGCAATAAGAGATCTAAAAAGAAGAGAAAGAGGAAAAATAAGAAGAAGAATAGTTCTATCCATGAATCATCACCAACCCCTACAAGTCATGTTGGATATGAGCTTTCAGCCGCTACAAGTCGAGCTGGGGGCATAAGTCTAGTCACTGCAACTCATACTAGCAATGGGTCACCTACCTCTATGAGTCATATTTCTGTTGACTCACCTGCTTGTGTGAGTAGGACTGGGGGCATAATTTTAGTCACTGCAAGTCATACTGGCAATGGGTCACTTACCTCTGTCAGTCATATTTCTATTGACTCACCTACTTTTGTGAGTAGTACTGGGGGCACAAGTCTTATCTCTCCTGGGAAAGTATCACTAACCTTTGTGAGTCATGTTGGGGACTCTCCACCAACCACTGCTAGTCATGTTGGCAGAATGGACATTGATAAGAAACCTAGGCATTAAAGATTTAAACAAAAGTTCCCTTGTAATCTATGTAAGGGAGACCATCTTAATCATTTGTGCCCTGGTATT
This sequence comes from Pinus tabuliformis, assembly GCA_031772625.1. Lineage (NCBI taxonomy): Eukaryota > Viridiplantae > Streptophyta > Pinopsida > Pinales > Pinaceae > Pinus > Pinus tabuliformis. Next base: position 921,975,732 of record CM062805.1, on the reverse strand, counting down.
TCTGTGGTACAAATCTTATGGTATGAGTCTAACGGTTCTTCTACTCCTGAATCTATTATGCTTTCTCAACAGTCTAATCAACCATTGGTTAATGAATTGGTCGAGCCAGTGCAATCTCTGGTTGATTCCACTCCTCTTTTGCGGGGTGAAGTGCCCAACAACAGATTCTTCTTAATTTCTAGTACACAGTCTTCTGGTCTGGGGGGCATTCCGGTCTCTTCGAGTGTACCCCATCCAAATTATAGGAGTTTTTCCTTTGATTGGGATAATCTTGTCGAACCTCGTCTTCCTTTTGGTGCACCTTTCCAAATAAGGGTTAGAGTTAATTCCACAAATGTCTATCAATGTATGGTGGATGAAGGATCCTCTGCAAGTATTATATCCTCCTTGAATTGGAAAGCTTTGGGTTCTCTAAAGTTGTTGGCAGTTGATAGTCAATTGTTAGCCTATGATAGAAGACTTGGTGAATCTATGGGTGTTCTTTTTCAATTGCATATTACTTTAGGTGGGAAGATTGTCTTAATCAATATGATGGTGGTTGATCTCCCTTTAGACTTTAATATGCTACTTGGGCGTGATTTTGTCTATGTTATGAATGTTGTGGTGTCTTCACTCTTTCGAGTGATGTATTTTCCTCATAATGGAAATATTGTCACTATTGATCAACTTGCATCTGATAATCACCCCCCTAATTCGAATTTACTACAAAATACCCCTTGGTATGTTCCAAGTGTTCAAGTAGACTCTACCCGACCACAGGTGAACTATGTGGCATTGTATCCTCAATGTTCAATTGCTTCTAAGAAGGATCCTTTGAACTATTATTTTCCTTCTCGGGACTTGGTCTCTGTAGTTCACCGAGTGATTTTGCCTATGGGGACATGGGACCCCTTAATTCCCTCTTTTGATCCTTCTAGTTCTCATGATTTCTTGGAAGTTGAGTTGCCTTCACAAGAGGAACTTTTTGAAGGCACGAACTTTAACTACCAAAGGAGTCCTTGCCTTGAGCCCACAAGGGGCTTGTCCTCAAGAACTATTATGTGTAAGCCACAGGGCTGCGTGGTTCCCTATACCATATTGTACATATAAGGTATGCATTTTCATGTTTTGTATTCTATAACAAACGTTTTTATTTGAAGTTTATATATGGGATGTATTAACTTCTTGTTCAGTGTTCCTAATTATGTCTACAAAACTTGGAATACTTCTCCTTTAGGCATTTTTATGGTTGATCCACTTTGAGAGGTTTTGGTTCTCGAAACTATCATATAGGTTAGGTTTTTCACCTGCATTGCACATTTATCAATTTCCTTTTCCATTTTGGCCTTAAGATCGACCCCACCAAGATATGATGCATAAACTTCTCATTGCTTAGAAGTGTCATAACTTTTGCGGTAGAGCCTACCTTATCATGGGCTCCCTAGATAGTACTTTGTTGTCACTTGACACCCATGTTGAACTTTTGTTCTTAGGTTTGGGAGTCGTCTTTAGTCCTGCCATGACTTTGCGATGAAGCCTCATTCCTTTTCTTCTTCGCTATTTTTCTGGCTTTATACCCCAGAGGCTCCCACATGTTGAGTTGTACTGCTACATTGCATGTTGACTATTTGTACCATTTGGCCTTAAGTTAGCTTCACCTGGACTCGTGTATAAGCCACTTTTTGACCAGGTCTTTCTACAAAATAAACTAGCCTCTGCAACTTGACACCTTATGCCCGTGGAAAGAACATTCCTTTGAGTGTCATTGACCAGTTTTATCACTTTGCATTAAGCATAGGAATGTTCCACTCCCAGGAACTAACACATTTTTATTTAGATACTCGTTCTTTCCTCTGTACCATAGGCATTCTTTTAGTCCTTTTCAGTTTTTTTAATATGAAAAAAGGCAAAAAAAAATTATATATTACAAAAAAAGGGAGTGGGAATGAGAATTTACTTGCATAATTGATGGCAACAAGAGTCAGTTGTGTTGCCCTTGAACAAAGCACTCAAAGCAAGTCTTTCCTCCATAGGGATGGGCTTTAGTTTGAATTAGGAGAGCCATAACCTTCTCATTGAGTCAGTACTCCTCCAATTGGTTATCTCTTCCAATCATATGGAGAGTTTTTTTATGCCTCTTTCATGACAAACTTATACAAAGTTATCATATGTTGCCATACAATCACATTTGAGTTGTGCCTTTTTTCAAAGGAAGTAAACCTGAGTCAGCCTTTCTATGGTGTCTCTTGACTTATTTTCAGCCGGCCATACTGGTTTGTCAGAGTTATGTTCAGTATCGCATCAGTTATTTGGTCCTTTGCTTGTGTTGGTTAAGAAGGTCTCCATTGACTTCTTGCTGGCGAGTTTTCTCTTATCGACTTCAAAAAATTACTCTGAGACTAGGCCTAGAGCCGCACCCTGGCCCTATTTCCATCATTGATAGGTGACCTTGTGCTCAACATCAATCAGTATCATGGCTCATTGACTGAGTGGTTTCCCCTGTGTTCGAAGTCAACTTACATTATCAAACATTGGGATTCATGTAATACCTTAGTTTCCATTTGACCCCATTGGTGGATTCCTTGCCTCTGTGTTAGCTTTCATTATTGGTTGGTTCAAAGGGCTTATGTCATGCGCTAGCCACATCTTGTGTACACTGATAATGTGCTTCAGTATGGTTGCTTCATTTTTCTTCGTCCAATTCCTTCCAAATTATTGGCGTGCGGGTTGCACTTGTGTTGGATTGATGTGGGATGCCTTATTGCCTTCCTTCCAACATATATTTTCCCATCGAATCCAACTCATTGCTCTAGGAATAAAGTATAGAGTCCTTTTTCAGAACCTAGGGTTAGCAATCATCAGTGTCAGACTCCTTCGCTGTCGACAGTGAGAATACATCAATGTCTCCTCATTGGTAGATTCTCTTAAGTGTCCGACTTCAACTCATTTATTCACATTTGTTAGATTGTACTGGGTACCTTGACTCTCATCATCATTATCGATGAGTTGTCTCGCGTTTGTTATCGGTATACATCAATGACCGGTAATCAAATGATTTCTCACATGGTCGAATTCAGCTCATTTATTCCCATAGTGTAGAAATGTACCGTGGCAATCGGCGAAGACCTCAGGTTGCATCTGCATTTTTCTGGATCACTTGTAAATCCCTCCAAGTTTCTTCTAGTGACACCATCCACCTTATATGTTACAGTTTATCACAACAACATTTTATATGTTGGCACCCAAGTTGAATGCAATACCTGTTAGCTCTGCTGTATGATGTTGATTTTCTAAAAGGTCGGAAGTGAGCTCGGTCCTTGGTTATGCTCAAAAGAAGCTCATAACAGTCACTTTCTCCTTTTCCTTTGCCCATCTCATTCTCCCTTCATCAGTCCTAAGAAATGATCAATTCCTTTATCGGGTCCGGGTCTAATCGCTATTGCAAGTCGCATCCATGTGTCTGTAAAGGCTGCGCCCCTTTGGTTTCCGCCGATGTGATATTGCGATGTGATCTGATCGCAATCGCATACCACTATATGTAAAGGCCTAAAATTACCATAAAACCTTATTCGTATAGCCCTGCGCGCTCATAAACCCCTCTTTAAATCACAACCGTTGATTTCCGCCCCTCCCGATCCAACGAGTGCCATCGCGCTCGACAAAGCGACTTGCACAACCATTTCCCCCGCCGTCCAATTGCCTCCGCCAAAGATCCAACGATAGTCGCTCTCCCTGCGCCCACAAAGTGATGGGACGTTAGCGCGTGATGGAGAGAGGTTTTTCTCTCTCCTTCGCCGCTACGTGTCATGCGTTGAATGGAATCGCGCACCCTCACCCTTTTACTGCCTAACGCCCAAAGGCGGTGCGATCGATACAGCTTACTACTTAATCCTTCATCCCCGCCCGATCACCGTTGGATCTGTCCATCTAAGATCCAGTGGCCCACGTTCATCCCACTCCCGCTTCTTTTGATATCCTCCGCCAGGCCATCTTCGCCGTCTATCCTCCCGATCCGACGACCAATCTTGCTCCTTCACCTGACTTGTCCACTTGCTATGCAATCCACGTCCCTTGACCATTCCCTGTGCCCGTAGGACGAAGGTGAATGGATCACCAGTACCAGTTGCAGTTGCTCCTCAACAACCACATTTAACATATAGTATGACCGAAGAGAAAAAGGACAGAGTGTGAGCACGTAACTGCATTTAGCAATTATGGAACTTCATTGATACGGACTATTATACTCCTATACCAATAGGTGTTATATTTCATGATTGACTGGCTGAGCTCTGTAATATGTTCATTCCTTTCCTTGCTGCAAAGGTTTCCATATTATCAAAAAATCAAAAAATATAAAAAATGTAAAGAGGGTATATCCTAAAAGAAAAATCAAAGGGTAAAAAGAATAAAATGGTCAAAAGAAAAAAGTGAAAAAAAATGAACCCCAAACAAAGAAAGACCAAGAAAGTGTGCAAGTCCAAAAAGCCACTACTTTTTCATTTTCTACAAATAAAGCATTGTGTGCAGCTTGTTAACTTTTGCCACAATTGATGAATGGCCAAACAGCTTAATCTTGGCTAGTTCATGTTTGAATTTCCTCTTTTAGAAATAGAGAATAAAATCTGTCCAAATTGTTTAATCTTGGCAGATAAGTAGATAAGTAGAGAAGCAAAGTAGCTCAACAATTCAATCTAAACCCTTGGATGTAATAAGGGCAGAGTTAGGTAGGCTCACCATGAAAAGAAAAGAAAAGTTTAAAAGGGTTTGCTAGTCTAAGTGCACCCAAAAGAGAAGAAAAAATGTTAGGCAAAGTAGGCTGGGTAGGTAGATTGGTGTTGCAGAATGAGACTTGTGATGGATTATGTTTCAAAAAAATGTGTTAACTTTCACTTCTATCACAAGTGCAAGGCAGATATTTTGATGCAGCTCAAGCGAGGCAGATTTCATAACTAACTCCCCTTCATACTTTTTCCCTAAATCACTTACTAACTTCCCCAAAGGTATTAAGATCTGCTTAATATCCCTAAAAACCACTCTTTCCATTTCATCAATTGCCTAAGTAAAACTCCATTTTACTTAGGAGAATAGCCATATTTCTCATATAAAACCACTTTTCCCTTTTTAGCCTAAGTCTTTAACCATATAACTTAGCGCTTTCCACTTCAAAATTCATATTAACTTTAATTTATATTATTTAAATCTCGCTTTATCACCTTATTCCCGTATTATTTAATTACATAAAAAACCCCAAAAATACTAATATTTCCCTCCTTGGTCGACTACGGCCATATCACTCATTAAAAGGGATTAAGGGTTTATTCGAAACCTATTAATAACCTTTCCCCCGCCGCGCTCAAAGGATTAATCAACCCCTGGTTGATTAATAACTAAACCAACCCCGCGACCAATAAAATCACGCCCGCTACCATTAAAACCTTCGTTTATTGCACCAGGCCCGCGCATTAACTTTCCGCCATTTTCCTTTAACGTCCGCCGTCTGATCAACCCTTGACCATTCGATGGTTCGCATCTATGTCGCAACCCCTCTAACCGCTGATGTTTAAGTCGCGATCGGCTGGTGGTTTTGCCGTCGTACCAAAGGCACGCGTCGTGCTCCCGCTATGGTCGCTCCCTCCTCGCCCAGCCCCAAAAGCGGTGTCGGCAAAACCACTTACCACCGCCCTCCGCTGACGTCAGCTGTCCTTTTGCTGACATCATTTCCACATCACCTACCCCCGTACTCCTGCTTACGTCATCTGTCATGCTTATAAAAATTTCTCCCCAAAACTTATTTTCGTCGAATAAAAGGGAAAAAGTCATTTTTTCTTTGTTTTTCTACATACAGCGCCCCTCGCGCTCCCGGTATAAAATCAACCAAAATCAAATATGTTAGTTTCAGACTGCCTCCAGACCAGAAAAGATCCATGGCTCGTGGCCTCAGCCAAGCTGACAGTTACAGTTTTCTTCCTCTTTAATTCAGTTTGAAATCAAACCAAGGGACTTCCGAGCTCACAGAAGAAAGAAGCAGAGATATACAGGGATATTTTGTTACCCTAGCCAGCTGACCTTCAGTAACATGAATGGCCAAAGGAAAAGCGGTGAGAAGACGCGTTAATAGTTCTATTTTGCTAAAACAACGGTGGGCAGGGGTCAGTTCAGCATTAAAGAGCATCAAAACAAGTCAAAGAGTATCAGTTCAAGCATTAAAGTGTATCAGATCAGAATTGAAGAATGTCAGATCAGAACTAAAAGCAGCAGAGAAGAATTAAAGAAAGCAGATCAGAATTAAAGAGCCCATTTAAGACAGGCAGTCGGCGTAGAGCCACTACAGAGGATAGCTGCAAGCCGAACCCTAAAGGCCTTCCTCCAACACAACATCAGTCAGTTGTTTCTATTTTACTTGTAAATTATTTTAGGTTAAAACTAGATATTATCTCACAGCTATTATGAAATATAGGTTGTACATATTTTGTTGTATATATACCCCCTCCATTAGAGTTTTGGGGTGGTTTTGGTGGTGTGTGTAGAGTTCCTAGACTCTGTTGTAACACTGATATTTTGGAATAAAGAGCTGTTGGAACCAACTGTTGTCTGGCCTACTAGATGAAGAATTGAAGCAAAGGACTTGTCACAAAATTCTTGAATCAACCTCCGGATCAATAAGTCCCCTATATCTTGTGTTTTACAGTTTTCTTGGTTATTATATCATCTGTGTTTCATAATCTAAATGATGAAGAAAATGGTTAATTCAAAATTTGCTTAAATGCACTCTGCTTTCAATCTTTATTGTTCTTTGTGTTTTCTTCAGAATTAGAATAAACAGTGAATTCTTAATTGCTCCTATTTCCTGATTCTTTCATGTTGTTTATTTGCTAAGGAATTCTTAACTGCTCCTTATATGTAATCATCAATTTTCCCTCTTTCAATATGTTGAAGGATTCTTAAATGCCCTTCACCCATTTGAGCCCATTCCATCTATTTCAATCCTTCATTTGTTCCCTGTTTGACTACCTTGCTCTGTGAAGCCATCCTCTGTTAAAGAAACTGACTCCAGAAAGCCTTCTTCTTTGACTCCATCATGCCCAATGGAATGAACTATTCTGTCTTACCTCACTGTTCTAGTGAATCTCACCACCCAAACCCAAAACAAAACCCTTGAACTTCATAACTAGCCTAACACCTTAAAAACAAAGCTAAATCACAAAGAGAGAGCCCTCTCTGGATATAGATTGGCTAGATTATGTATCTAAAAGATTGGTCTATGGTTACCTTGGCAGTATTCCCTTTCTTACAACTTTTGGGAAAAACCTGAGTGATAACATCATTGGCGACTTCGCTGGGGAACTGAATAATTGTCTGTTACTATTGTTTATTTCATAAGCTACAGATGGAGCCTGAAGTTAGCTAGGTAGCCTTTGAAATTGCTTTTGCTTTGCAATTGCAGAAGTAAATAAATGCTGCTTCAGTCTATCTCCGGTCTAGTTTATGTAATGAATAGTTGGTTCCAAATATTTGATCAGTTCCTCTTTACAAATAAATCTTTAGGAAAGTTCAAAACTCCCACATCTAAAACCTCCTAGAAAAGACTATTAAAAGTTGTATTGTCAAAACTATTTCAAGAAAAAACCAAAAACACACCTAGAAACTGGCTTCAGAAAGGATTCATTACACAAGATCAAATCGTGATCCTAATCCTCCACCTGTGTTTGAAAATCCTAATCTGATTCCTAAGATTCTTAGAAGACAAGAGAGCTAAGAAAATTCTGCTAGTTCACACCTTGACAGACATTTGCAGAACTCCACTCAATCTGAGCTTACCTCTGAAAAAACACCAAACCTTTCTGTGATTACAACAGTTTCTCCAAGTTCACTATCAGCACTTCAAACCACCCTTTTCACTCCTCCATCCACAACACACATTCCCATTGTTATCCCTACTCCTTCAGTTGTCGCATCTATTTCTGCAACTATGGCAAACCGATATACTCCCCTAAACTTACCTGCAAATCCAGGGGCTATGCCTCAAGACTATCAAAGTAAAATCCCTTCTTTTGATGGTACTGGCACTTACACAGCGCAACAACATACCAGTAAAATGACAAACTATTTTGAAAGTTATTAGATTGATGATGATGATGTTAGAATGAAAGTATTTGTTCAAAGTTTAACTGGAGATGTTAGAACCTGGTTTAGAGCCCTCCCTGCAAACAGTATCAATTACCCACAAGCTCTTTATCATACCTTCTTGAACAGATGGGAAAAGAAGAAAGATCCTCTCCAGAATATGAAAACCTAAGAAGAGGCACACAAGAAACTGTCCAAGGTTACTGTACTAGCTTCAATAATATCTACAATGCTATTCCTCAAAATCTCAGACCTCCTCCGGATTTGGCGTTGATTAAATTCCTTGATGCATTTGATTCTGATATGGCATACAAAATTAGGGAAAGAGCTCCTCGAAACTTAGAAGAAATGCAAAATATAGCTGTCAATGTTGAGGCCAACCTGATATCTAAACGATCTAGAGCTCGAGCTGAAAGGAGGACACCTTTCAAATAAGAACCTTCTGCCTTTGAATAGAAATTAGATGCAATTATTAAAGGAATGGACAGACTTGGAGATAGAGTAGAAACAATCGAGAGAAAATCCCCTTGGGACGGTCAACCAAACAATATTTGGAGAAATCCAACTTTAAGAAAGAACCAAAATCCTAACACTGGAAAGGCATGGCCTAACAAAAATATTAGGCCCCCATTCCAAGAAAATTATGCTGAAGCCTCAACTTCTGATGAACCAACAGTAGACACTCGAATTAACTTGATGGGACTCAACAATGAACAACAAGTTTTCTTGACTCAAGAGGATCAAGAAGCTCACTTTCTGAAACAATTCCAAACTTAGTCAGGTGAATCATTTGACTTTAAGGAGGGATATGATACAGCCATTTATGAATTCCACAAACAATACAATCTGAGGAGTAAAGAATAGATGTCCCTGAAATCAACAAACAGAAAGATACCAAGCAGCCTAACAAAGGTAAGATCAATAACCCTCTTGTACATATTTTTTCTAAAACAGATCCTAACCCAATTTTTGAAGATATATTAGACAATCAGCCACTTAACAAAAAACCTTCCACTTCCACCCCTGCTAAAGGAAAAGAAGAAGAGCCTCTAGAACTTGATTCGAAAACAACTTCAACCCATGAAGAGGAGAGAAACACAGAAAATTCAGTGGCCCAAAATACAAGAAATTAGCCCGAAAAACCTTTCAATTTTGAGACAGAAGTAGGCAAACTAAAGATAGTTGTTCCATTATCAGAATTAGCTGAACATGATATCTACAGAAGTCAAATCAACAGATCACTCAAAATTTCTGTGAATGAAGATTCAGTAAACGTTTTTGATGACCAGCCTGAATTGATATTTGGCCCTGGAGTAAATGGAAACACGGTAGAGGGAGAGGTTCCTCCTTTCTATGTGGGTTTAACCATTCATGATAAAATACTCCATAATGCCATGTTTGATTCTGGTGCTTCCCGTAACTTAATGCGTAAATCTGTAATGGAGAAACTTGACCTTGACATCACCAGGCCATACAAAGACCTTTTCTCTTTTGATTCAAGTCAGGTCAAATGTTTGGGTTTAATCAAAGACTTATGTGCGTCACTAGTCCAATATCCTGCCAAAACCATCTTAATGGACATAGTAGTAGCTGATATTCCTCCAAAGTATGGTATGTTATTGTCCAGATCTTGGGGTGCAAAGCTTCAAGGATCTCTACAGTTAGACATGTCTTACACTACTATTTCAGTGTTTGGTCAACCAAAGAGACTGTACAGAGAAACCTTAATGAAGTATGTAGTAAGTAGTCAAGAGAAACCTCAAAATTTCCCTATCTACTCAATACATTCAGATATGGATTCCTTTATCCTTTACAATGCTGAAATTGATCCCCCACATGAAATGAAAGGTTTGACAGAAAAATTTGCAAATGAAAGGTCTAGAGTCCGAACCCAAGAAATCACTGAAAATCATGAAACATCAGATGAATTAGATGAAACCAAAAAACCAGATCTCCCTATTGAACAGACCCCTGAAACTCCAGATACTAATTTTGAACATAAAATCCTTTGGTACTTAGAATTTGATGGTTCTGTAAACAAATTAGGAGCAGGAGCAGGAGTCTGGGTGCACAATCTTCAAAACAATCATGCTGAAAGTCATGCCTACATGTTAAACTTTAGGTGCACTAATAATATGGCTGAATATGAAGCTCTGTTGCTAGGCCTCAAACTGGTCAAGAAATTGGGGGCAACTAGAGTGTCAGTCCTAGGAGATTCTGATTTAATCATTCAACAGATAAAAGGAAAGTTCCTAACAAATGATCCCAGATTGAGAGAGTACAAGGGAACAGCTCTAGAGATCCTAAATACATTTCTGGAAACTCAGCTTGCCAAAATCCCAAGAAAACACAACTTGCAAGCTCATAGCCTAGCAATGTTTGCCAGCACCTGTAAATTACCATTCGAACCAAATCATCAATTCACAGCAGAAATTAGACACAGGCCAGCGATACCTGATAATGTGAAGAATTGGCAAGTGTTTGACAGTGATAAACAGATCAACAATTTTTTAACCCTTGAAGAAGAATTTTCCAGCACTAACGCAGACGGAGATACAGTTAGTGAGTTTGATCCAACAAATCAGATACAAATAGACATTTCAGCAGAAAATGCAACTCAAATGCTTCATCCAACGAAATTTACCTAAAGGGAAATACAGGGTCTTAATGAAACAGATGTTGATGAGATTGTTGAAGGAGAAACTGAAATTATTAATTTGAAAGACAATCATGTGCCCAAAGGATTAACTCCTTTAGAAGATCTCTTTGATTTTAACGACATTCCAAAGAAACCTCAGATGGAACCTCCAAAAGCAGACATTGAAGACTACAACATAGGAACGGAAGAGAATCCAAAAATGGTAAAATTGTCCAAATCTTTGCCCCCTGATAAAAAACTTAAGTATGTTGAACTGATCAAAGAATTCCAGGGTGTTTTTTCCTGGAGCTATGAAGACATGAAATCTTATGACACCTCTGTAATTCAGCATATAATACCCCTCAAGAAAAATCAAAAACCATTCAGACAAAAGCTAAGAAGAATCAACCCTGTACTGCTTCCTTTAATAGACAAAGAAATCAAACGAATGCATGATGCAGAGATAATTGCACTAATCAGATTTTCAGAGTGGGTGTCTAATTTAGTGCCTACCAGGAAGAAAACAAGGGAAATCAAATTATGTGTTGACTTAAGAAATTTAAACAAGGTTTCTTTGAAGGACAACTACCCTCTACCCAAGATGGATCATATTTTACAAAGAGTAATAGGTGCTTCTAGGATTTCACTTTTGGATGGGTTTTCGGGTTTTAATCAAATTCTGGTTCATCCTGATGACCAAGAAAAGACTGCATTTACAACACCATGGGGTACATTCAAATATGTTAAAATGCCATTCGGACTTAAGAACGCAGTGGCAACCTTTCAACGAGCAATGGACGTAGCTTTTGCAAAAGAGATTCACGATTTTCTGGTTATATATCTAGATGACCTCACTGTGTTTTCTAGATCAGATCAACAACATTTAGATCATCTCAAACAAGTGTTTTTAAAATGCAAAGTGTATGGTATTTCACTAAATCCTAAAAAGTCTTTGTTTGGTCTAGAAGAAGGCAAACTGTTAGGTCATATCATTTCCAAAGATGGCATCAGAATTGATCCTGCTAGAATTAAATCCATTCTGCAAATACCCCACCCCAGAAATGTCAAAGAACTTCAAGCTTTCTTAAGGAAGATTAACTTTTTGAGAAGATTCATATCTAATTTAGCTGAATTAATTAGATTGCTGAACAATATGTTAAAAAAGGATTCAAAGGTTAAATGGACGGTAGAAGCCAAACAAGCATTTGAAGAAATTAAAATGGTTTTGACCAGAACACCAATCCTTACAAGTCCAAAGTTTGACAGAGAGTTCATAATTTTCTCATTTGCATCAGAACACACTATAGCTGCCGTTTTACTTCAAAAAGATGATCAAGGATGTGAAAAACCCATAGCCTTTTTTAGTAAAGCACTTAGAGATGCACCTCTCAATTACAAAATCATGGAAAAACAGGCTTATGCACTTGTGAAAGCTATTCAAGACTTCAGAGTCTACATATTGTATTCACATGTAATAGCTTATGTACCAAATGTTGTGTTCAAAGTCATCCTGACTCAAGATGGAATAGAAGGTAAACGAGGTAAATGGATAGCTAAAATATTGGAGTATGACATTGAGATAAAACCTACAACGCTGATAAAAGGACAGGGATTAGCTGAACTCATGACTGAAACAAACTTTCAAGCCCTAGATATTAATGAGCTGGATAATGAACAGGAGATGGCGACTCCACAAATCAGCCAGGCCTTCTTAGAATCACCTTGGTATGCTGATATAATTCATGTATTATTAAACCTTGTAGTCTCCTTCAGGGTTATCCAGAACAAAGAAAAGGTTTTCAAAGATGAAAGCTTCAAAATTCTGTATTTTAGATAATGCTCTTTTTTGGAGAAATCATGAATGTATTCTATTGAATTGTTTGATAAAAGAAGAAGCTGACAAAGTTCTCAAAGAATTTCATGCAGGGGACTGCGGTGGACACCTCTACTGGAAATCAACTGCAGACAAAATCCTGAGAGCTGGATTCTACTGGCCGACCTTGTTTGCTGATGTAAAGAAGTTTGTCACTGCTTGCCACAAATGCCAATTTTTTGAAGCCAAAAGGAAACTGCTACCCTTGCCCTTGAGACCAATTTCCACTGAAAGACCTTTTCAACAATGGGGTTTGGACTTCATTGGACAAATACAGCCTTCCTCTTCTGGCCAACATAAATGGATCCTCACTGACACAGACTATTTCACCAAATGGATAGAAGCCATTCCTTCTAGACAAGCCAATGATATAGTGATTATAAGATTCTTAGAGACCAACATGTTGTCTAGGTTTGGTTGTCCTGAAAAGATCATAACCGATAATGCTACTGCCTTCAAATCCAAGAAACTGATAAATTTCTGTAGCAAATACCATATCACTTTAGGCCATTCCACAGCCTATTACCCTCAAGGTAATGGTCTAGCTGAGTCTTCCAATAAAAGCCTGATCAATATTATTAAGAAACTGTTGGAAGAGAACAAGAAAAACTGGCACAAGAAGCTTACAATGCACTATGGGCAGACAGACTTACTACAAAAAAAATCTATTGGAACCAGCCCTTATGAGCTAGTTTATGGCATGGAGGCTATATTTCCTTCATCTTTAGGAATTCCTGTAATGAAATTGCTGCAAGAAGCTCAGGTGGAACCCAATGACATTCAAAGGAGAATAATCAGGCCATCCATTTGCAACAGACCACAGAAGAAGTGCACCAAAGATCCCAAGAATTACAAGAAAAACTCAAGAAGATATTTGATAAAAGGACCGAAGCAGAAGACTTCTACATCGGAGACAAAGTCCTAAAGTGGGATTCCAGGACAGAAGACAAAAGAAAGCATGGGAAGTTTGACTTCCTATAGAAAGGGCCATTTATCATCCAGGCATTGCAAGGGAACAATACTTACTTTCTGAAGAGCCTGGATGGCGAGAAACAAAAGAAGGACCAATTAATGGTCGAATACTGAAACATTACTTTGATCCAGTTTTTTGATGTATTTTAACTCTAACATGTACATATTATATCCTTGATAATGTCACAGTGTGGATTGGATAGTAACTTGCTGCAGTTGAAGCCCGAAGAGAAGGCCCTAAGCTTCACAAGTGTGCTGTCATACATGCAATAAAGCAACCAAGCGAAAGGAAGATTTCAGAACACAGTTCAAGTGATTTTAGAAGGCCATCTGACCTGTTGTTCTTGACTTTCCACCAGGGAAAGCCATCCCCATGTGGAGCCATCGTTATACTCCTATACCAATAGGTGTCATATTTCATGATTGACTAGCTGAGCTCTGTAATATGTTCATTCATTTCCTTGCTGCAAAGGTTTCCATATTATCAAAAAATCAAAAAATATAAAAAATGTGAAGAAGGTATACCCTAAAAGAAAAATAAAAAAGTAAAAATAATAAAATGGTCAAAAGAAAAAAGTGAAAGAAATGAACCCCAAACAAAGAAAGACCAGGAAAGTGTGCAAGTCCAAAAAGCCACTACTTTTTCATTTTCTGCAAATAAAGCATTGTGTGCAACTTGTTAACTTTTGCCACAATTGATGAATGCCCAAACAGCTTAATCTTGGCTAGTTCATGTTTGAATTTTCTGTTTTAGAAATAGAGAATAAAATCTGGCCAAACTGTTTAATCTTGGCAGATAAGTAGATAGGTAGAGAAGCAAAGCAGCTCAACAGTTCAATCTGAGCCCTTGGATGTAATAAGGGCAGACTTAGGTAGGCTCACCATGAAAAGAAAAGGAAAGTTGAAAAGGGTTTGCTAGTCTAAGTGCACCCAAAAGAGAAGAAAAAATGTTAGGCAAAGTAGGTTGGGTAGGTATATTGGTGTTGCAGGATGAGACTTGTGATGGATTATGTTTCCAAAAAATGTGTTAACTTTCACTTCTATCACAAGTGCAAGGCATATATTTTGATGCAGCTCAAGTGAGGCAGATTTCATAACTAACTCCCCTTCATACTTTTTCCTTAAATCACTTACTAACTTCCCCAAAGGTATTAAGATCTGCTTAATATCCCTAAAAACCACTCTTTCCATTTCATTAATTGCCTAAGTAAAACTCCATTTTATTTAGGAGAATAGCCATATTTCTCATGTAAAACCAATTTTCCCTTTTTAGCCTAAGTCTTTAACCATATAACTTAGCGCTTTCCACTTCAAAATTCATATTAACTTTAATTTATATTATTTAAATCCCGCTTTATCACCCTATTCCCGTATTATTTAACTACATAAAAAAAAAACCCCAAAAATACTAATATTTCCCTCCCCGGTCGACTACGGCCATATCACTCATTAAAAGGGATTAAGGGTTTATCCGAAACCTATTAATAACCTTTCCCCCACCACGCTCAAAGGATTAATTAACCCCTGGTTGATTAATAACTAAACCAACCCCGCGACCAATAAAATCACGCTCGATACCATTAAAACCTCGGTTTATTGCATCGGGCCCGCGCATTAACTTTCCGCCATTTTCCTTGAGCGTCCCTGTCCGATCAACCCTTGACCATCCGACAGTCCGTATCTATTTCGCAACCCCTCTAACTACCGATGTTTAAGTCGTGATCGGCTAGTGGTTTTGCCGCAGTACCAAAGCCACGCGTTGCGCTCCCGCTATGCTCGCTCCCTCCCCGCCCAACCCCAAAAGCGATGCGGGAAAAACCGCTTACCACCGCCCCTCTGCTGACGTCAACTGTCCTTTGCTGACATCATTTTCCATGTCACCTACCCCCGTACTCCTGCTTACGTCATTTGTCCTGCTTATAAAAATTTTCCGCCAAAACTTCTTTTTGTGGAATAAAAGGGAAAAAGTCATTTTTTTTCTTTGTTTTTCTGCATACAGCGGCCCGCGTGCTCCCGGTATAAAATTGACCAAAATCAAATATGTTAGTTTCAGACTGCCTCCGGACCAGAAAAGCTCCTTCAATGAGCTCGCGGCCTCAGCCAAGCTAACAGTTACAGTTTTCTTCCTCTTTAATTCAATTTGAAATCAAACCAAGGGACTTCCGAGCTCACAGAAGAAAGAAGCAGAGCTATACAGGGATATTTTGTTACCATAGCCAGCCGACCTTCAGTAACATGAATGGACAAAGGAAAAGCGGTGAGAAGATGCGTTAATAGTTCTATTTTGCTAAAACAGCGGTGGGCAGGGGTCAGTTCAACATTAAAGAGCATCAAAACAAGTCAAAGAGTATCAGTTCAAGCATTAAAGTGTATCAGATCAGAATTGAAGAATGTTAGAACAGAATTAAAAGTAGCAGAGAAGAATTAAAGAAAGCAAATCAGAATTAAAGAGCCCATTTAAGACAGGCAGTCAGTGCAGAGCCACTACAGAGGACAGTTGCAAGCCGAACCCTAAAGGCCTGCCTCCAGCACAACATCAGTCAGTTGTTTCTATTTTACTTGTAAATGGTTTTAGGTTAAAACTAAATATTATCTCACAGCTGTTATGAGATATAGGTTGTACATATTTTGTTGTATATATACCCCCTCCATTAGAGTTTTGGGGTTGTTTTGGTGGTGTGTGTAGATTTCCTAGACTCTGCTGTAATACTGATATTTTGGAATAAAGAGCTGTTGGAGCCAACTGTTGTCTGGCCTACTGGATGAAGAATTGAAGCAGAGGACTTGTCACAGAATTCTTGAATCAACCTCCGGATCAATAAGTCCCCTATATCTCGTGTTTTACAGTTTTCTTGGTTATTATATCATCTGTGTTTTATAATTTGAATGATGAAGAAAATGGTTAATTCAGAATTTAATTAAATGCACTCTGCTTTCAGTCTTTATTGTTCTCTGTGTTTTCTTCAGAGTTAGAATAAACAGTGATGTTGGCATTATGATACATATGTTGTACTTGATGGCAACCCACTCATCTTAGATGATAAATTATAGTGCAACAAAGTTCACGCACTTTCATGAAGATAAAAAGTTTCTTTCATGTAGAGAAAAGTTCACGCACTTTCATGAAGATAAAAGTTTCTTTCATGTAGAGAAAAGTTCACACAGTTTCATGAAGATAAAAGGTTCTTTCATGTAGAGAAAAGTTCACGCACTTTCATGCAGAGAAAAGTTTCTTTCATGTAGAGAAAAGTTCACGCACTTTCATGCAGAGAAAAGTTTCTTTCATATAGAGAAAAGTTCACGCACTTTCATGCAGAGAAAAGTTCCTTTTCATGAAGAGAAAAGTTCACACACTTTCATGGTTGGCTCATGGTATTAGTCCGACATTTTTTGATCCTATGGTTTTGGCCCGTGGTATTGCATCCAAAAGTGTTGACCCCAAGTATTGGGTTCATGGTATTGTTTTATTATGGTTTTGGACCGTGGTATTGTGAAAGGCCTAAGGCTATAAAAGAGGAAGGAGATCATTTGGCAAGGCAATCAATCTGAATGAATTGAATATCTAATAAGTGCTAGATCTCAAATATTTATGGTGCAGATCTGGATCTTAATGAAGGAGGAACCTTAGCGCATAAAGAAGGATAAGTTCTATTGATGGGTCATAATATTTAAGCTTGAATAATAGTATCTTTGTATGATTTTGATCTGTTATATGAGGCGCATGCTTGATCTATAAATCTGACAATCTGGGTTAATTAGTGTCTGAATATTTGAAAGAATGAATTATTCTTTATAGATCTGTACGCAGGTTCAGTGAAGTGAAAGAGCGTATACACGCTGGTTCAGTGAATGAAAACGGCGTATACGTAGGTTGGTCCAAACACAGGAGCATATGCACGCAGGTTTCAGGTTGTTGAAGTAGCGTATATCTTTTAAATTATGATCTAGCTGCCTCTGTTTATTGCTGCAGTATTCTGGGTTCAGAATTTGGTGTGTGGTTACTGTTACTGTGTTCTGGGTACAGCTGTCAGAGAAGTGTTTACTTGATTCAGTGCTAATTGGGGAAAAGGAGATTTTTTGATGCAGATATACTTGATGATTGATTGATGTTCATGGATCCAGTTTGAAAATTTATGAAACGTGGTCCCTGGAAGAAAGAGAAGGTTGTAGCCTTTAGTAGGCCAGCACCTACGTACTAGTATCTTGGCTAGTACAAGAGCTAAGGGGGTTGTAGCTCCCTTCCAGGAGAAGCTGGAAAACGAGAGAGGGTTGTAGCTCTCTGTAGGTTGTAGCCTGCGTACTGGTAAAGGACTGCACCAGTACAATGTAAAATGAAGTTTCTAATATAAGAAAGATAGAGACGAATTGCAGCAGGTGGTTTTCACCCACATTGGGTTTCCACCTTATATCTTGTGTTCTTGTGTGTTATTGTCTTCTGTTTTGTTTTACTGGTCTGGTTACTGTCTATTTCACTCAGATACACAGATTAATAATCAACATCTGAAAGATAAAGTAAATCATAAGTTTGTATTGTATACGCGGGTTTCCTTCTACATAGTTGCATATATGCGCGGTTTTACTAACTGAAGTAGCGTATATCCTCTGAATTTTAAAAAGGGAATGTTTGGCTTGATAATACTGATTCACCCCCCCCCCCCCCTCTCAGTATTATTTCGAACAATTGGTATCAAAGCAGGTCCTTCTGAAGAAGCTTGATTGCTTGGAGGAAGATCCATGATCATGAGCAACTACGAGAGAGAAGCATCTATCAGGCCACCGATTTTTGATGGGACAAACTTCGTATATTGGAAGGTAAGAGTTACTGCCTATCTTCAATCTCTTGGTACAGAAGTTTGGGATATCATCGATACAGGGCACACTTTCCCATCTGCAACTCCTACAGATCCGGCTGAGAAGAAGAAATATGAAACAAATGCAAAGGCAGTCAATACCCTATTAGGATGTCTATCTCAATCAGAATTCGTCAAGGTTATGCAGTATAAATCCGCAAAGGAAATATGGGACAAGATTGTTCTGAGCTATGAAGGAGATGAATAGGTAAAACGAGCAAAACTTCAAACCCTCAGAATTCAGTATGAAAATCTCATAATGCACAATGATGAAAGTGTGGCTAACTATTTCCTTCGTGTAGATGAGACTGTTAATTGTATGAAAAAACTTGGGTGAAGAAATAAAAGAGGCTGTCGTGGTTGAAAAAGTTCTAAGATCTTTGTCCCCTAGGTTTGAATCTAAAGTTTCTGCAATAGAAGAAAAAGAGAATCTACGAAACCTTACCATGTCACAGCTGCACGAGATTCTAACTGCTTATGAAATGAGGAAAGGAGGACCATCGGACAAGAGAGAAGCTGCTTTCAAGGCTTCAGGCAAAGGAGACTACTATGAGTCAGGACACGTGTCAGAAGAAGAAGAAGAATCAAATTTTGTCAAGAATCTTCAACGGGGTGCTGGAAGATTCCGAGGTAAGTTACCTTTCAAATGCTTTGCTTGTGGAAGATTCAGCCATTATGCTGCCAAGTGTCCTCATAAGGATAAGATTGACAAAGGAAAGGAACCTGTTAGATGGAACAAGAAACAAAATGCAACTAAGAAAAGTTACTACACTCATGAAGACATTGATGGCCTATCAAATAGTGACGAAGATGAACGAGGTAATGATTATAAACTTTTAATGGCTTTTGAAGATGATGATTACATGGACGCTATAGATGTAGATGGTTTTTATGAAGATATTTCTAGACTCAAAACATGTTTAGAAGAAAAAGATATTATCATTGATACTCTGCAATTCCAACTTGATGAAAAAGAAAAATTTCTTGGGAAGTTGGAATGTGAAATTGTTGGCCTTAGAAAATAAATTGAGAAAACAAAGGCTCTTAATCTTAAATTTGTTAAAGGATCTGAAACTTTGGATGAGATTATCAATGTACATCGTTCTCCACTAATCAAGACAGGTCTGGGGTATAATGGAGAAGCATCTCAAGCATCACCTCAAAGAGTTATCTTGATGCCGCAAGGAGGAATGAGCAAAAGCCCAATGGATATCACCAGGTAAAACAGGGACGAATTACATCAAGAATAAACAAAGACTACCAGGTAAACCAGGGGCAATCCATCTTAAGGGTGAACAAAAGCTACAACTAGCCACAGGTAAAAACTTCTCAATTTGCTTCAAGAATGGATGACAATAGAAACTACAATCATTTGGCTGGTAGATTTGATAATCGTAGAAGTTTCTTCAATGGCCAATGTTTCTCTTGCCATAACTTTGCTCACAAAGCAGCTCAATGTGTTGCCTATTAAGACAATCATGACTAGAGAAGCTCAAAAACAAAGAAGTATGACTGGGATTACGAAAATGACCTATAACAACTTTTCGGCCGTTGAAAATGAAATTGAATGTTCTATTTGTAATAACTTCGGTCATGAAGATTCTGAATGCAGGAGCAGGTTTCGGCAGAAAAAGGAACAAGCCTCAAGCACCAGAACATGGAGAATAAAGGAACCACAACCAGAAAGATGTGGGATAGCTTTTTATGTAGAAGGACAGGAAAATCTATGGTACATCGACAGTGGATGTTCGAAGCATATGACAGGTGATAAAGAAAAACTTGAATCATATAGTGTTTTAGAAAATGGAAAGAAAGTTTCTTTTGGAAATGATACCCTTGCAGTCATAAAAGGAAGAGGCACTGCTCAGTTGAAAGAAAAGGTCAAAGCTGGAAATGTTTTGTATGTTGATGGCTTGAAGCATAATCTACTGAGTGTCATTTAGATGTACAATCAAGGAACCAAGGTAATATTTCGATCAAATGGATGTAGTGTTCGTGATCTTGATACAGGAAAAACAGTGATCAAAGGTAGAAGAACTCCAAATAATTTATACATATTTGAAGAAGGACAACAACAATGCTATTTGAGCAAGGATGATGAACACTGGTTATGGCACCGGAGGTTGGGGCATCTAAGCTTTTCACAAATAAGGAAAGCATGCAAATACCAGGCAGTTCGTGGTCTTCCAGATATCAAAATTCCAGACAACACAATATGCAAATCATGTTAGTTTGGTAAGCAAACCAGAACTAACTTCCCTGAGAAGGAAGGATTAGCTAGCAGGCCTCTTGAGCTAGTCCATACAGATGTATGTGGTCCATTTAGGACAAGGTCACCTCGAGGAGAAGAATACTTTATATTATTCATTGACGACTTCTCCAGGATGGTTTGGTTAGGACTTATGAAGCACAAAGACGAAGCATTCGAAAAATTCAAATCCTTCAAAGCCTTGGCTGAAAACGAATCATATCACAAAATTAAGTACCTCAGGTCCGACAGAGGGGAGTTTACCTCAAATGAATTTTTCGATTTCTGTGAAGAACATGGAATAAGAAGGGAATTCTCTACAGCTAGGACTCCTCAGCAAAATGGAGTGGTGGAAAGGATGAACAGAACGGTCCAACAAATGGCTCGTGCTATGCTTGATGAGTCTGGAACTCCCGCAACCTTCTGGGGTGAAGCTGCATTTGCTGCGGTTGTTATTCTCAACAAAACAAATATCCGAGTGAACAGCACTCAAACTCCTCATGAGCTCTGGTATGGTGAGGCTCCTTCGGTAAAGCATTTCAAAATTTTTGGAAGTAAATGCTATATTAAGAATAATGATGAACAGCTTGGCAAACTTGAACCTAGAGCAGATGAAGGCATTCTCCTTGGTTATTCTCCCCACAGCAAAGCATATAAGTGTTACAATAAAAGACTTGGAAGAATTATTGACAGCATTGATGTAGTGGTTGATGAAAAAGGATACATTCCTAGGCAAGTAAATTATGAAAATATCGAAGAGGATGAAGACTACTCTCCAAATCAGACTGATGATGAAGAAGAACCTCAAGAGGCACCAGAGGAACAGATAAGGATAGAAGAGAAGACTCCATCCAGGTACGTTCAGAAGAATCATCCAGAATCTCAGATTTTGGGGCAGAAAGAGGCAGGTGTACAAACAAGAAGAACAATTGCAGAAGCCTCAAGCTATTTGGCATTGCTCTCCTCCACTGAACCTCAAAATGTAAAAGAGGCATGCAAAGATGAATGCTGGGTCAAGGCAATGGATGAAGAACTTGAGTAGATTGAAAAGAATAACACTTGGGAGTTGGTTCCTAGACCAAAAGATAAGAATGTCATAGGGACAAAATGGATCTTTAAAAACAAGTTGAATGAAAATGGGGAAGTGATTAGAAACAAGGCCAGACTTGTTTGTAAAGGGTATGCTCAAAAAGAAGGTATAGACTTTGAAGAAACTTTTGCTCCCGTTGCTAGACTTGAGGCCATCTGAATGTTCCTTGCCCTCTCAAGCTTTCAGAAGTTCAAAGTATTTCAAATGGACGTGAAATTAGCCTTTCTGAATGGAGACTTAGAAGAAGAAGGGTACATTGAGCAACCAGATGGCTCCATCCTTGGGAATGATCCAAATCTTGTATGCAGACTAAAAAAGGCTCTCTATGGTCTTAAACAGGCTCCAAGGGCTTGGTATTATCGTTTGGACAAATATCTTCATCAACAGGGTTTTTCAAAAGGATCAGTAGATAGCAATCTTTATATAAAAATTGAAAATGACAATTTGCTAATACTTGTTGTGTATGTAGATGATATTATCTTTGGCAGCAATGAAGAAGCTAGGAGTCAAAGCTTTGCCTTGGTAATGCAGAAAGAATTCGAAATGTCTTTGCTTGGAGAACTGACATATTTTCCTGGATTGCAAATCCAACAAAATGAAGGCGGTATCTTTTTGTCTCAAACCAAGTATCTCAAGCAGATCTTGAAGAAATATGGCATGGAAGATGCAAAACCAGTATGTACCCCTATGGTTACAGGATGCAGCCTCAGTGCAAATGATGAATCTGCAGCAGTGCATCAACCAACCTATAGATCCATGATTGGAAGTCTTCTTTATTTGACAGGTACTCGACCAGACTTCATGCATGCAGTGGGAATAGTTGGAAGATTTCAAGCAAATCCTAAAGAAACCCATCTTCAGGCAGTAAAGAGAATTTTCAAGTATCTTCAAGGAACTCAAAACTATGGCTTATGGTATCCTAGAGATATAGATATCACTCTACATGCTTATACAGATGCAGATTGGGCTAGAAGCATGGATGGCAGAAAGAGCACAAGTGGTGGAGCATTCTTTATGGGTTCTAGATTAGTATCTTGGTTCAGCAAGAAATAGAGTTCGATTGCTTTATCTACAGCTAAAGCGGAATATGTAGCTGTTGCATCTTGTTGCACTCAACTTCTTTGGATGATGCAAACCTTGCAGGACTTTCAAATCACTTGTACACCACCTATCTCCATCTTATGTGATAATACAGGTGCAATCAACGTTTCTAAGAACCCAGT
The DNA here is from genome assembly GCA_031772625.1 of Pinus tabuliformis. NCBI lineage: Eukaryota > Viridiplantae > Streptophyta > Pinopsida > Pinales > Pinaceae > Pinus > Pinus tabuliformis. The sequence continues at coordinate 921,952,735 of CM062805.1, read as the reverse complement.
CATGCATTCAAAAACCAAGCACATACCAATCAAGTATCACTTTCTCCGGGAACAAGTGTTGGAACAAAAGGTCAAGTTGGAGTATGTTCCTTCTAAGGAACAAGTTGCTGATATTCTCACCAAACCACTACCCAGGGAGACATTTGAATACCTCAGACAGAAGCTGGGGGTAGTTGATGCATCATCTTGCTGTTAAATCTTATCTATTTCAGAGAAAAATGGGTGTACGCGAGTTGCCTGAGGAGGATCCACGTACATACGCAGGTTTGTGCAGATATAGTCGCGTATATGGACGCTCGATGGATATCAGTAGGGACAGGTTTTGGTTATGGTGGAGATAATCTGAATTGGGTCTGACAGAGACCTTCTGGCACAGGTTCAGGGGGAGCAGATAAACTTCTAATGATGCATTGTTGGCATTATCTTAGAAGCTTTTGGTTCTAGTTCACAGCTGTTGTTGGTTTCAGGTGGAACAAATGCAGAGAAAGAACATAAGGAAATCATGGTTGCTGATCTGAATGGTGATTAACAGATGCTGCTGCTATCAGTTTTTGGTGTCTTTCATAAGTATTGCTCTAGATATTTCGTCTCTATGGTGTCAAGGTCATGTAATGGCCTATCTTGGTTTCCCCACTATGCCTGGGATGAAGATGTAATGTTTTTGGTTGTCATATGTACATTTCTGATGTATCCCCACTTGGTTGGGTGATGGATGTATGTATTGAGTCTTTTGGTGATAGGACGGTCTTTTATGATGTATAAGTCATCGTTCTTCTTGTAAAACATCTTTTTGCAGACCTTGCTTATAGTCAGGGGGAGCATGAACATCACACTTCAGCATGTACTCAGAGGAAGCATGGACAGAGTGGTACACCTTGGCATATACAAAGGGGGAGCTCATTCAAAGATTTCAGCAGGTACTTAGGGGGAGTATGGGCAGCGGACAGTTTATCTAGGAAAGAGATTATCTTGGTCTGCCTTTGCCCTTGATGACAAAGGGGGAGAGTGATTGGTTGTTGTTGCCATCAAGTCCAAAGGGGGAGATTGTTGGCATTATCATACATATGTTGTACTTGATGGCAACCCACTCATCTTAGATGATAAATTATAGTGCAGCAAAGTTCACGCACTTTCATGAAGATAAAAGTTTCTTTCATGTAGAGAAAAGTTCATGCACTTTCATGAAGATAAAAGTTTCTCTCATGTAGAGAAAAGTTCACGCACTTTCATGAAGATAAAAGTTTCTTTCATGTAGAGAAAAGTTCACGCACTTTCATGAAGATAAAAGGTTCTTTCATGTAAAGAAAAGTTCACGCACTTTCATGCAGAGAAAATTTTCTTTCATGTAGAGAAAAGTTCACGCACTTTCATGCAGAGAAAAGTTTGTTTCATATAGAAAAAAGTTCACGCACTTTCATGCAGAGAAAAGTTCCTTTCATGAAGAGAAAAGTTCACGCACTTTCATGGTTGGCTCATGGTATTAGTCCGACAGTTTTTGATCCTATGGTTTTGGTCCGTGGTATTGCATCTAAAAGTGTTGACCCCAAGTATTGGGTTCATGGTATTGTGTTATTATGGTTTTGGACCGTGGTATTGTAAAAGGCCTAAGACTATAAAAGAGGAAGGAGATCATTTGGCAAGGCAATCAATCTGAATGAATTGAATATCTAATAAGTGCTAGATCTCAAATATTTATGGTGCAGATCTGGATCTGAATGAAGGAGGAACCTTAGCGCATAAAGAAGGATAAGTTCTATTGATGGGTCATAATCTTTACGCTTGAATAATAGTATCTTTGTATGATTTTGATCTGTTATATGAGGCACATGCTTGATCTATAAATCTGACAATCTGGGTTAATTAGTGTCTGAATATTTGAAAGAATGAATTATTCTTTATAGATCTGTACGCAGGTTCAGTGAAGTGAAAGAGCATATACACGCTGGTTTAGTGAATGAAAACGACGTATATGTAGATTGGTCCAAACACAGGAGCATATGCACGCAGGTTTCAGGTTGTTGAAGTAGCGTATATCTTTTAAATTATGATGTAGTTGCCTCTGTTTATTGCTGCAGTATTCTGGGTTCAGAATTTGGTGTGTGGTTACTGTTACTGTGTTCTGGGTACAGCTGTCAGAGAAGTGTTTACTTGATTCAGTGCTAATTGGGGAAAAGGAGATTGTTTGATGCAGATATACTTGATGATTGATTGATGTTCATGGATCCAGTTTGAAAATTTATGAAACGTGGTCCCTGGAAGAAAGAGAAGGTTGTAGCCTTTAGTAGGCCAGCACCTACGTACTAATATCTTGGCTAGTACAAGAGCTAAGGGGGTTGTAGCTTCCTTCCAGGAGAAGCTGGAAAACGAGAGAGGGTTGTAGCTCTCTGCAGGTTGTAGCCTGCGTACTGGTAAAGGACTGCACCAGTACAATGTAAAAGGAAGTTTCTAATTAAAGAAAGATAGAGACGAATTGCAGTAGGTGGTTTTCACCCACATTAGGTTTCCACCTTATATCTTGTGTTCTTGTGTGTGACTGTCTTCTGTTCTATTTTACTGGTCTGGTTACTGTCTATTTCACTCAGATACACAGATTAATATTCAACATCTGAAAGATAAAGTAAATCATAAGTTTGTATTGTATACGTGGGTTTCCTTCTACATAGTTGCGTATATACACGGGTTGTACTAACTGAAGTAGCGTATATCCTCTGAATTTTAAAAAGGGAATATTTGGCTTGATAATACTAATTCACCCCCCCCCCCCCCTCTCAGTATTATTTCCAACAAGTGAATTCTTAATTGCTCCTGTTTCTTGATTCTCTCATGTTGTTTATTTGCTAGGGAATTCTTAACTGCTCCTTATCTGTAATCATCCATTTTCCCTCTTTCAATATGTTGAAAGATTCTTAAATGCCCTTCACCCATTTGAGCCCATTCCATCTGTTTCAATCCTTCGTTTGTTCTCTGTTTGACTACCTTGCTCTGTGAAGCCATCCTCTGTTAAAAAAACCAAATCCAAAAAGCCATCTTCTTTGACTCCATCATGCCTAATGGACTGAACTATTCTATCTCACCTCACTGTTCTAGTGAATCTCACCACCCAAACCCAAAACAAAACCCTTGAACTTCATAACTAGCCTAACACCTTTAAAAACAAAACTAAATCATAAAGAGAGAGCACTCTCTGGATACATATTGGCTAGATTTTGTATCTAAAAGATTGGTCTGTGGTTACCTCGACAGTATTCCCTTTCTTACAACTTTTGAGAAAAACCTGAGTGATAACACAGACACTCCAGCTGCCTAAGAGGACAGCAGAGCACCTAAAAAGATCAGATTCACCCACTGAAGCAAGCAAATGTACGCAAAGACTACATCAGGCAGTTAAATGCAGTTGGTGGTCAATTACGACCCCTCCATACCTAAATTGGCCAGGTGCCTTTGTAATGAAACTCTATATATACCGAAAAACAGGATGTAATCAGGGTTGATGGTTAATGTTTTGATGTAAGGTTCAACTTCTGGAGACTGTAACTATTTTGACACTTGCAGCGTCTCGTCTTCATTTTCAACTAATACAAGCTTCTTTTGTTGTTAATTGCTCACTTTCCATTTCTCTTCTGTTCGAAGTTGTGCCTGATATGCTGTATTCTTGAGCCTCTTGATGTTTAGCATTAGAGTAGCTGTCATCCTAGCTCTATGTTAAAGTCTTGTATGTATCATTGAATAGGTTATTCAGGTTTCTCTTCATCTAACGCCAGAGAGCTGTCATCTTGGCTGTACATTAGGAGATTAGATTTGTAGGCTTCTTTACTGGTTGCAGCCGGGCATCACATGGTCTTGTGCATCTGCTGGTGTGGTCAGTATTCTCGATATTCACCCAATCCTTAAACTGTGAGTAGTTGGTGGTCTAAAGCCTTACAGTCTGGGGGTGTTCACGCATGTCTGGAATGAAACAAAGTAGGAGTGGTTATCTGGCTTGAACAAACATCATTCCTTCCATTCATCCATTTACAACAATAAGTTGAATTTATATGTTATCAGGCATCTCTGAGCTACAACATAGGAGAGTTTCTTGGAATCCTAACATAATTGGTGTCGTTGCCAGGGAGAGGGGATTGAAGCTCAGCTTCCATGGGGGAACGACACAGATCAAGCTTTGATGATAGACAAAGCCTGGACACATTTCTAGTTGTAACCATCTATCTGGCAACTCTACTGGAGGATCAACCTTGGCAACTCCACATTACAGTTCTGGCTCAGTTCGTGAGGCATACCCAGAGAAATCCCCAGAAATCACCAGCTGACCTAGTGCTGACCTTGACAAGATTGTCAAGCAAAGGAAGATATCACAGGAAGGAGCATCAGGATCAGGTAAGCCTAAGCAATTTTATGTATCTTTGCAAGAGAGGCTTGTAACTAAGCATGTAAAGTTTGAAGATTTAGAGCCTAGCATTGTTAGTGAAGAAATACCCTCAGAGATTCATAAAGCTCCTTGTTCATTTAGTTCCCCTTTGGATCCCAGTGCGAAGAAAACCTCCCACACAGTCCATCATATTCCTTTGTCCCTGTCATTCATTTCACAGCCCCCTACCTTTCAAACTGCCAGTATCCATTCACTTACCCCAGTCATGGCAGGCCTACAAGCTCCTACTAAGATGGAAAGAATCATAGTTGCTAGGTATGAACCTATGGTCCTACCTGTTCCTTTGAATGCCATTCCTGCAGGAGAATACCAGGAATACATGCCTAAATTCAATGGTACGGAGGGAGTAACAGCTAAAGAACACCTTGAATCTTTTTATAGCTATGCTGATAACCTTGACATCAGTGAGATGATGTATGGATGAGAGTGTTTGTCAAGAGCTTTGATGGAGAGGCTAAAAAGCGGTTCAAAGAGTTGACCCCTAGGTCCATAATAGACATTGAAGCATTAGATGATGTGTTTTTGAAGCATTGGGGAGATAAAAAAGACTTGCTATACTACCATACTGAGTTTGGAAACCTCAAGAGAGAGAATGGGGAATCATTGTCTGATTTTAATAAAAGGTTTAACCGTATGTATAACAAGATACTAGCTGAGGTAAAGCCTACCCCCACTTCTGCAAAAATCACTTATGCTAATGCATTTAACTCTGACTTTTGCTTGCTATTGAGAGAAAGAAGATGTGCGACGTTGGCCGAAATTCAAGATGCAGCCCTAGAGGTAGAATCTAATATCCTGGCTGCAGAAAAACTCAAGGGTCATGTTGACAGAAGGAGGCCAAGAGATGAAGCTTCCACCTCTTTTTCATCTTCAGAGCCCAAATTAGATAAAATGACTAAGATGCTATAGTCATTGGCTGCTGAGATATCCAAGCTGAAGGTCGAGCAAAGTTCTGGGAAGGCAAGGCTGCCTAATTCATTTGCCCCTAGAAATCCTAGCTCCTTCAGAAGAGCAAATGATCAATTACAGATCATTCAAAGAGGAAAGGAGACCAATGAAGAATAGAGAGTTAAGACTCCTTTCCAGAACGTAGTCATGGAAGAGGAGCAGTTCGATGAAGAAGATGAGATTCACTACATGGAAGATAAGGGCAATGTTGCCTTCTTGACATTAGCTGCCTACGAAGAGTCATTACGCCAAGACCAGACCAGTCAAGAGTGGGACAGAGAAGCTGTTCTGCATATTGATGAACAACAAAGGTATAATTTGAGGTCAAGAATGATAATGTCAAGGAGAGTCCTGCCCAAAGAGTTGTTGTCCCCACAGAGCAGCAGACTAGCAAGAAAAAAAAACCAGCAGCTGATCCAGTCATCCTCAAAGCTCCAGCTCAAGAGGTAAGAGGTCCTGAAAAGTTCCCTTCCCCTTTCAGTTTTCAGTCAGAAGTCAAGAAGTTCAAAATATCCGTGCCTTTGATAGAACTTGCAAAGAGTGAGGTATTTAGAAAGCCTATCCTTGATGCCCTTGAGCTAAAAGCCTCACAAGCCTCGCATGACTATGTAAATTTGCTAGACGATAAACCTGCAGTTATGTTTGGCCCAATGACTGAACCCTCTGATAATAGCTCCCCATCATTCTATGTCTTCTTGACCATTCATGACAAAACCCTCCATAACTGCCTACTGGACACCGATGCCAGCCATAACCTGATGCCCAAAGCTGTCATGGAAGAGTTAGGCCTTGACATTACCAGACCTTATCATGATCTATTTTACTTTGATTAAAGAAAGGTAAAATGTCTGGGATTAATAAAAAACTTGGCTATTACCCTAACTCAACTGCCCATGAAGAGCATGATGATGGATATTGTGGTGGAAAATGTTCCCCCTAAGTTCAGTATGCTACTTTCTAGAGGGTGGATTAAGAGGCTGGGTGGAACATTAAAAAATGATTTATCTTATGCCATCATCCCAGTTTTTGGAGGGGAAAGCAAGAGATTGTATAGAGAAGTACAGTTGGCCTACATCATCAGTGATGAGAAGAATCCTACTAATCATCCCATTTATGCTGTGGACACTGATTTTGGAGCATGTATTCTCCAAATCGAAGAATTCTAGAAGGCCTCGTTGTAGCTCAAGAAACCAATAGGCCAGTCTATGGAAGAACAAGGAAATCAGGTTTGGGATATGTTCTTTGATGGAGCATGTTCGAGGGAGACTGCAAGAGCAGGGGTGGTGCTGATATCTCCAAAACAAGAAAGCACACATCTGTCTTTCAAGCTAACTTTCCAAGTCACCAACAATATAGCAGAATATGAGGCTCTGATATTGGGCCTTAATGCAGCTAAAGACAGAGGGATCAAAAACATAGAGGTGTTTGGAGATGCTGATCTCATCATTCAGCAAGTGAACAAAACATTTCGACAAAGCACCCGATGTTGAAAGCGTATAGAGATGAGGTATGGAGATTCAAAGATTATTTCGACAATTTTTGTATCTCATATATCCCTAGAGTAAAAAATCAGCTCGCTGATTCCCTTGTTGTGTCTGCTAGTATGTTTATCCCTCCCATGCCTCCCAGATCGGTTTACGAAGTTCAAATAAAATACAGACCATCCTTGCCTAATAATGTCCAGCATTGGAAAGTCTTTAAGGATGATGATGAATTAAATAGGTTCCTTCAAATCATTGATGAATTCTCCGAAATGCAAATTGACCAAGAGAATGAAGCCTTGGAAGAAATCCCCCAATCCCAGCTAAAGAACAAAATCGGCAAAGATAGCATTGTTCATCTGCTCAGAAATCATATACCTAAAGGCTTAGTTCCCCTAGAAAAGTTGTTTGACCAGAACTATGTGCCTTATAAGGCTACCCAAAAAGAAGATCAATCTGCAGTCCATAAGCATAACATAGGGAGCCCAGATCATCCTAGATATATAAATTTGTCCGCTCATTTGTCAGCTACTCAAAATTCTGAATACTACACCTTGATGAAGCAGTTTGCTGATGTCTTTGCCTGGGAGTACAGTGACCTTAAAACGTATGATAAAAAGATCATCCAGCATAAGATCCCCTTGGAAAAAGACACCATCCCTTTCAAGCAGAAGCTGAGACCCATAAATCCTTTGCTCCTTCCTCTGATTGAAAAGGAGATCAAGAAGTTGTTGGCTGCCAAAATCATAGTCCCTCTTAGATATTCAAAATGGGTAGCCAACTTGGTAGTTGTGAGGAAGAAAAGTGGAGAAATTAGGCTCTGCGTTGATTTTAGAAATCTAAACAAATGCTCTAAGAAAGACAATTATCCTCTACCCAAGATGGAGCATTTGCTGTAGAAAGTCTCAGGAGCCAAAGTGATGTCTTTCCTGGATGGATTTTCAGGGTATAATCAAGTTGTTGTGCATCCAGATGATCAAGAGAAGACTGCATTTATCACTCCCTGGGGTACTTTTATGTATTCCAAGATGCCTTTTGGGTTAATGAATGTCAGAGCGAACTTTCAGAGAGCTATGGATATAGTGTTCGTGGGAGAGAAATATAAGTTTGTCCTTATCTACCTTTATGATATAACAGTATACTCCAACAGCCATCAAGATCATTTGCAGCTTTTGAAGAAAGTATTTCTGAAATGCAGAAGGTTCGGGATATCAGTCAATCCTAAAAAGTCACAATTTGCTTTAGAAGACGGCAAGCTGCTAGGACACATTGTCTCTGCTGCAGGTGTCAAAATTGACCTAGAAAAAGTGAAAGCAATACAGACCTTGTCTGTCCCAAGATCAAAGAAGGATATTCAGTCCTTTCTGGGGAAGATAAACTTTGTTAGGAGGTTTATTCCAAATTTTGCGGAACTTGTCAAACACATCACCTCCATGTTGAAGAAGGGGTCAAAAATCAAATGGACTGAGGAAGAAAGAAGATCTTTCGAATCCATCAAGAGAGCCATTATGGAAGCTCCTACTTTGACCAACCCGAATTATAGCAAGGAGTTCCATATATTTTCATTTGCCTCAGATGACACCCTTGCAGCAGTTCTGTTGCAGAAAGATGATGAAGGTTTAGAGCATCCAGTGGCATTCTTTAGAAAAACCTTAAGGGATGCTGAACTGAGGTACGATATTATAGAAAAACAGGCCTATGCTCTTATCAAATCCTTGAAAGCTTTCAGGATATACATTCTGCACTCCAAGGTAATTGCATATGTGCCCTCTACTTTAGTTAAAGATGTCCTAACACAGCTAGATGTTGATGGTAGAAGGGATAAATGGATTGCAAAGTTGATTGAATTCAACATAGAGCTAAAGCCCACCAAGTTGGTCAGAGGTCAGGGTCTCGCCAAACCAATGGCTGAAGAAAATTGCAGAACGCTGGACATAAATCTCATAAGCACAGTTTCAAAAAATGAACAGACAGAAGAAACAGCTAAACTAGGGCAGAGCAATCAGTGGCAGAAAATCTAGCTTCTTGTGAATGGTATTCTACCATAGTTCAATTTTTGTGGAAGCTAGAAGCCCCTCCTGGCCTAAGTTCAAGCCAAGCCAGAACCATCAAGCTTAGGGCAGCCAAGTACTGCATTCATGAAGGCCTGCTCTATTGGAGGGATCCGTCTGGAATCCTTTTGAGGTGTCTGGACAATGAATAATCCATAGAAGTCATGCATCAATTTCATTCCAGCATTTGCGGTGGACATCATTACTGGAAAACCACAGCTCACAAGATCCTCAGAGCTGGATATTATTGGCCCACCTTGTTTTCTAATGTCTTTTCATTTGTTAAATCTTGTGACAGGTGCCAGAGGTTTGAGGGAAAACATCAGTTGAAGTCCTTGCCTCTAAAGCCCATACATGCCAATGGTCCTTTTCAGCAATGGGGCTTGAATTTCATTGGAGAAATCAATCCACATTCCAGTGGCCAACACAGATGGATCTTAGTAGCCACTGATTACTTCACCAAGTGGATTGAGGCCATCCCTACAAGAAAGGCTGATCATCATGTGGTCATAAAGTTCTTGACAGAGAATATCTTCACCAGATTTGGTTGTCCACATAAATTAGTTAAAGACAATGCAGCAGCGTTCAGGGCCAAAGAGTTGGTGGACATGTGCGACTCAATGGGCATTAATCTAGTTCATTCCACCTCATATTACCCTCAAGGCAATGGTTTAGCAGAATCTTCCAACAAAATCCTGATAAGGATAATTAAAAAGTTGTTGGAAGACAACAAAAAGAATTGGGATTCTAAGCTCAAGTATGCACTATGGGCTGACAGGGTTTCCACCAAGAAATCCACAGGGAATTTACCATTCAAGCTGGTATATGGCATTGAGGCTGTATTCCCAATTCAGTTAACCCTCCCTGTGCCAAAGTTCTTGCAAGAAGAGCAGAATGACGAAGAGGACATGGCAAAAAGAATCATTGACTTGGCAGAAGTGCATCAAATCAGAGAACAGCTAGTTGAGAAGTCTGCAGCACATCAAGGAAGAATCAAGGAAGCCTTTGACAGGAAGGCAAAGACAGACAATTTTCAGGTTGGAGACTTGGTTCTTAAGTGGGATGCACTAAAAGAGAGGAGAGGCAACCATGGGAAGTTTGATGCTCTGTGGACTGGACCTTTTGTGATCACTCAGATCCAAGGGAACAATACTTTCATGCTGCAAAGTATGGAAGGAGAGACAGTCTTTGACAGCCCAATTAATGGGCGATTTTTGAAAATTTATGTTGTTTAAGGTCTTCAGGCCTTAAAAGTTGTAAATATGTTGTTTTATCAGTTTTAGTGTAGGCACAATTAGACTCCATGCCCAATGGAACACTAGGAAATTTTGCTAATCTGGTTTTCGCAGGAAAGGCAACGATCTGTAGCTCTTGAGACCTCACAGGGAGGATCTCATCCCTAAAAGGAGCCGGTGTTAGCTCTACTATATGATGTTGATTTTCTAAAAGGTCGTAAGTGAGATCGATCCTTGGTCATGCTCAAAAGAAGCTCATAACGGTCACTTTCTCCTTTTCCTTTGCCCCGCTCATTCTCCCTTCATCAATCCTAAGAAATGATCAATTCCTTTATTGGGTCCTGGTTTAATCGCTATCACAAGTCGCATCCATGTGTGTGTAAAGGCTGCGCCCCCTTTGGTTTCTGCTGATGCGATATTGCGATGCGATCTGATCTGATCTGATCGCATGCCGCTATATGTAAAGGCCTAAAATTACCATAAAACCTTATCCGTATAGCCCCGCGCGCTCATAAACCCCTCTTTAAATCACAGCTGTTGATTTCCACCCCTCCCGATCCAACGACTCCCGTCGCGCTTGACAAATCGACTTGCACAACCATTTCCCCCGCCGTCCGATTGCCTCCGCCGAAGATCCAACGACAGTCGCTCTCCCTGCACCCACAAAGTGATGGGACGTTAGCGCGCGATGGAGAGCGGTTTTTCTCTCTCCTCTGCGGCTACGTGTCACACGCTAAATGGAATCGCGCACCCTCACCCTTTTACTGCCTAACACCCAAAGGTAGTGCGATCGATACCGCTTACCCCTTAATCCTTCGTCCCCGCCCGATAACCGCCGCGCGCCTTCGCCGCCCGATCACCGTTGGATCTATACGTCTAAGATCCAATGGCCCACGTTCATCCCGCTCCCACTTCTTTCAATATCCTTCGCCAGGCCATCTCTGCCGTCTATCCTCCCGATTCGATGACCAATCTTGCTCCTTCACCCGACTCATCCACTCGCTATGCAGTCCACGTCCCTTGACCGTTCACTGTGCCCGAAAGACGAAGGCGACCGACTCACCAGTACCAGTTGCAATTGCTCCTCAACAACCACATTTAATAGACAGTATGGCCGAAGAGAAAAAGGACAGAGCGTGAGCACGTAACTGCATTTAGCAGTTATGGAACTTCATTGATACGGACACTCAGCCGCTTGAGAGGACAACAGAGCACCTGAAAAGATCAGATTCACCCACTGAAGCAAGCAAATGCACTCAGAGACTCCATAAGGCAGTTAAATGCAGTTGGTGGTCAATTATGACCCCTCCATACCTAAATTGGTCAGGTGCCTTTATAATGAAACTCTATATATACCCAAAAACGTGATGTATTCAAGGTTGATGGTTGATGTTTTGATGTAAGGTTCAACTTCTGGAGACTGTAACTATTTTGACACTTGCAACATCTCGTCTTCATTTTCAGTTAATACAAGCTTCTTTTGTTGTTAATTACTCACTTTCCATTTCTCTTTTGTTCCAAGTTTTGCTTGATATGCTGTATTCTTGAGCCTCTTGATGTTTAGCATTAAAATAGTTGTCATCCTATCTCTGTGTTAAAGTCTTGTATGTATCATTCAATAAGTTATTCAGGTTTCTCTTCATTTAACACCAAAGAGCTGTCATCCTGTTTGTGCATTAGTAGATTAGATTTGCAGGCTTCTTTATTGGTTGCAGTCAGCCATCACATGGTCTTGTGCATCTGCTGGTGTGGTCAGTATTCTCCATATTCACCCAATCCTTAAATTGTGAGTAGTTGGTGGTTTAAAGCCTTGCAATATGGGGGTGTTCACGCATGTCTGGAGTGAAACAAAGTAGGAGTGGTTATCTGGCTTGAACAAGCATCATTCCTTCCATTCATCCATTTGCAACAATAAGTTGAATTTATATGTTACAAGGCATCTCCGAGCTACAACCTAAGAGAGTTTCTTGGAATCCTAAAAGTACCATTATTCCACTTTTTGACTTGGTACTTTGAGGATCATTTATGTGACATCAGTGATTAGATATCTCCTTCAACATCATTGATCAATTCTTTTATATGTGACATTGTGGCATAGCATTGATATGTACTTTTTCGGCTATGATCGGATGATCCACTATGTATTTCTTAGTTTATTTTGTACTTGTATACATATTGGATCCACTCTACACTTGACATGCAAACATGCTTTACTATCTCTGAGCATGGGTATGCCCACCTTAGACATGAGCTTTCTTTCTGATCTCTTCCACTAGTTCTGCAGGCTAGAATTTGGTGATCTCCTCCCAAGTCCTCGCATGATTCTTTCTATACACTTAATACATTTCGGCCATCCTGTACCCCTTCTTACCTCATATATTAGGGGGCATCTATTATAGCATCATTTATCACCCTTGTATATTTGATTCTCTGAGTCATGGCCTTAAGCAACCCTTTCCCTTTAGACTTGGTCCATTTACTAAAAAACATTATTTTAAATTCCATACATGACTCTGCCCTTCAAAAAGCGTGTGCACATGCGAGTCCATCTATACCCAACCCGCGTATATAGTTTGAAATATTTAAAAAATATAAAATCCCTATTTTATGGGCGGAGTTTACGGATTACACCGGAAGCCCTCCTACAAGAGCCTATGGCCTAACTGTATCCCAACTGAAACAATTGTCTTAGGTTGATATAAATACACCTAATGTGAAGGCCTAAGGGGAGAGAAAGATAGGATATTGATATTATATCCAACTGGTCCCTCATCAAGTCTGATTTATCCCTGTGCCTCGTGCATTCCCAGCTATAGGAAACCCTTGTTTCCTCATAGAGATGTCCATCTCCTTTATATGGCATCTATGTTTATGCATTTGAAAGAGGATTTTTTAGGCTTGGGCCGAACGGGTCCGGAGGAAGGTTTCACTTGGAGCTGTGGTCGAATCAGGTTGTATTCTTCCACATTCTTTGCAGGCATCAATAAAGAAGCTCTATCTTGTTCCTGATGTGATGATCTTTATGCTTTAACTCATGTTATGATCTAATTATGTATGATCTCATGTTTTATATCTATATGCTTATATGATCAAACATTCATATATTGAACATGCTTTGAACTACTGCTAACGTATATTCTTTTCTGGAATGAGTTGCAAGTTTTGAAGCATTGGAGGAAGCAGAGGGTTTGGAACCTATGGGAACATCCTCAAACACATGACCTATGGGTGCTATCTTTTCATCCCACTTTAGTAGTTTAGGCATTAGGACTGCTTGTTTACTTGCTTCTTGTTGGTTTATGCCCTTCGATCTGTTGGGGTTCTCAACCCAGACCCTAGGGTGTTTTATCCCATAACATTAGATAAGTGGAATATTTTGACCAACATCCCCAACAATATGTGCCTCTTGTGCACTGTATATTTTAGGCCTACCACTCTTGTATTGTGGACAATCCCTCCTACGATGATCTCCTCCAGAAGTCCAACATCGTACAGGCTCCTTATTCTGATCCTCAGATCTATGTCCATGTCCTCTATCCGATGAGTTGAACCTCTTAGGTCGTGCAACATTCTCCTTGTTACCTGAATCCTGTGTTGTTACTCACTCCTTGTCCCATTTTCCTTTATTATTTGCATTACCTCTCCAATCTAGCTTTGTCTTAGACCTGCGCTTCGATTGTTCATAACAATGCTTCAGCTTTTGGATGGCCTCTTCTAATGTTCTAGGCTCATCGAACTCAATCCTATATTTAAATGCCATCGATAACCCACTGGTGAATCTTTGAATCTTGGCCTTCTCCTCCTTGAGGTAAGGCACATACCTCAGCAACTCCAAGAACCTGCTAGTGTACTCATCATTTGTCATGGATCCCATCTTTAGCTCATAAAATTCTTTTTCTTTGTCATCAAAGTATCTTTCCGACAAATACTTCTTCTTGAATAGTCGCTCAAACTCATTCCAACTCAACTCTTCCTCACGTATACCTCTAATGTTCTTCACATCTTTCGACCAAATGTCTGATTTACCATTGAGACTAAATGTAACCACTCTACCCTTCATGTTCTCTGAATAGTCATGCAACTTGAAGAACTTATTCATGCCTAACAACCATGCCTTTGTATCTTGCGATTTATTTACCTCTCCATCAAAAGTAGGTGGCTTTGTTTTCTTAAACTCATCTGGAAAATACTCCTTATCACTCCTCCAGTAAGAATGATAATGATATCAATCATCATGCTTGTCGGAACCAAAACTAGAACGGTACCTGTGACTATCCCTTCTCCTATTCGGAGTGTCCAACATTTTGCCATCTCTAGCCGTGTCATCACTATTCGACTTGTGACCACCATGCGATCTACTAACATATGCCCTGTTAGTTTTATCCTCTTGCTCATGGCTGATTCGAAACGGTCCCTGTCGCCACAAATTTGACAAGCTCTGAAGTATGACTGCATTTACCCCTGCTAGCTTTTCTTATGCCTGTATGATTCTATCATTATCTTCCTTACAACTCCATATTTCTTCCTTCAAGATTCTTAATGTAACTACCAAATCAGAAGGGTTCCAAACACCATATTGTTGTTTGGATTCACAGGGAGAGTCTTTGTAGTCAACCATCTTGCTAGCCATTTGATATTTCTTCCTACAAGGTGTATCATGTCAGCTAAACCAAATCACAATAAACCAACGTACCTTAGTATAGCTCGGGGAGGATACCTTGTCTGCAAGATCAACAAATCAATGTGATACATGTATAACATAATCATGACAGCGTATAGAAACATAAAACATAAGCATATGGCCATGCAATTGTCATTCTAGCTAGGGTCCAGTCATCAATGCAAGACCTCAAACACACACCACGACCTCATGCATGACAACCACCATCATTATGTCACCATACACTTTACCACATGCAAACATGAACATGCATAAGCAATGCATAACCATCCACACATATGCATAAACACGTAAGATCAAGCATGAATGAACAAAACTTGAAATCAAGGTTGCAAGAATGATACATGCAACCAAACATACAATACTGTAACCAATCAAGCAAGATTGCAACCAAAACACTACAACGATACATGCAAGTGACATAAATTGACATGTAACTAGTCATACACTCACGATGCCGCATTCCTCAACAAAACATCAAGTTTCACATGACAACATCACTTCAACCATGAACAACATCACGCAAATGCACTAAGCACATGGAATGCAAGTGTGAGAGACACACATGCAACTGACATGCATGCATGACCAACACATAGCCCATCCAGTCCGAGGGGTGAACCATGCTCTGATACCACTCTGTAACACCCTCCTCTCACATCTACCCAAGCAACTGACCAACCAGGGTAAACATGGGATGAGAGGGCACTATGATATGATTCGACCTCCTAAGTCATGTTAAGGAAGTGGAACTGATGGAAACACACCAGACGAACATTAATCATCAACTATAGGACCCTTGGGAACTAATCCAATATTTTAGATAGCTTTCCTTGAGGTCCAACTTGAACTTTTAGGCCCAGAGCCCAGGTCACTGCCCATAATTCAACCATTTCTTCAAATCAGTAAAATAACATGGAAATGACAGTACTAAAGCAAATACTTGTTCAATACCTTGACTGGACCCCTACTAGCCACGACATGCATTTCGTCAAACATATTGCAAATGTGTAATCTACGAGTGTAACTAACAGTTATAAGCATAGGGGTCTCATACTTAGCAGAGAATCATTAAGAACCATTGATGCCTCAACACATCAAGTGCCATTCCATCCATTAGGTCATAGATACAATGATCATTCAATTTCAAGCAAAAACATGATGAGAGCCACACATGGTTGTTGTCATACAACAAGTAAATAACCAACATAATAGGGACAAAATCATCCATGAAATCACAACCATATAAACCACATATAATCCATCACAATACTCATGGAAATACAAGGAGAATTAACCTTTCATTGCTGATGCAAAATCCAAACCCGGGATGGGACTTCCACATTCCACCCGATCGTAGAATGGTTGAGCCAAATATCTCTTCAGCCATTCACCCCCATGCCATATTCCAAGCATGAATGTGGGATATCATAGGACACATCAATCAAAACTCATCCAGGGCTTCCAGAGGCCATCCACCTCAACCCATCAAACAATGATTCCACCTCATGGTCAGACATCACCAAAACCATCATTAGATTAGTCTCTATCCCAACCATCCAGGGCTCCAGAGCATTTGTCCAACCGAGGCTACGAGACTAGTAACTCAACCCACAACTTTTATTGGGCTCCAGAATGTTTGTCCAATCAAGGCTATGAGACTAGTAAATCAACCCACCAAGGGCTCCAGAGTGTTTGTCCAACCCAGGCTACGGAACTAATAACTCAACCCAAGTTGTTCCAGGGCTCCAGAGCGTTTGTCCAACCAAGGCTACGAGACTAATAACTCAACCCAAGCTAAGGAAACATGAGATCCAACCAAAAACACAACAAGGAAATAAACCCACAATCACCATGGCTATCCAGGAAATGGCAAGGCTAGGCAATCCACTGTCAATCCCGACCATCCTCCATGCCAATGACAGATCACAACCAAAAATCCACATGCATATACCATGCATGCCAAACTAGTGAAGGAAACATACATGCAACTCGATACCTGCAAGCAAATCTGATGTAGCTACTGATCCCGATGCCCTCCTACGCTTTCTTGCATTTCCTTTGCCTTCTTGCTCCAAGAATCCAAGTATGTCACACCCTCCAAGAGTGCTCCAATAAAACTCTAAGTGTCCAAGAGTAGGAGAGAGAGAGAGAATAGAAGAGAGCTCCAACACTGAACTAAAAAAAGGTTACCAACTAATCCTCATATGCCTTTTTATGAATGAGGCCTCTATTTTCTTCATTTTCCATTATTTTCCTTCATTTTCCTCCTCACATGCAACTTGTGACCTTTCACCTCCCTTTTCTCCCAATTTCCATTATTTTCATAAATAAATGTGCCAAAAATGCCATTTTGCCTTTCCAAAGCCTTAGTCATTGCCTTTGTCAATTTCCTTAGTCATAACCAATCATAAGTGATCCTTATCACTAGGATTTTGCCCAACATTCAACTTTGAATAAGTGTTCCATCATCTGTGGTTATTATTTTGCCTTTATTTACTTTTGTCACATGGAATTTTCACCAGAGCTAACACTAATATTACCTCTGTCATTTGGAGGCTCAGTGGTTGTGGAGAAGATGTTGGGACACCCACTCCAATCAATCCCCGCATACGGAAATGCCAACTTGACAAACACATGGTCATCCTCACTGCCCAATAGTGCTAGTGTCTTGGAGAAATCCTAGCCTGAAACTCTGGCAAGCCCATCTTGCGCATCATCTATCCCCACATGTGCATCTGGACCATAGTGATCGACCTAGGAGGGTGACAGTCAAATGTAGGCCTCGTCTCTAGAAACCTCTCAAAAAATAAATAAAAAAGCTCGGAAGCGAAAGGGAAGGTCTCCTTCCCATGTCTTAATGCACAACATTTATCTAAACCTATGCAAAGATGCCTCAAAAAAATGGTAGACCATCTAGTGCAATGTGGCATCTGAATCAAAGAATAAACACAAAACAAAAGAGGGCAACTAATGTGCTTCCCATCACTACTAGAGTGTGTAATGGTCGTGACTAATAATGAGAGGTACCTAATCTCCTCTGTAGCAAAAGAAGAAATCTTTAGCTGTCCACCACAAACTTGAAAATTTGATGGACAAATCACATGAGGCCCGACATATCTCTGAGTGTATGCAAGTTGACTCTCAGCTGCAACACCATGGGGGACATTAGGGAACTGGGGAAAATCCTCCCCTCTCTTGGATAGGTCAGTGATAAAGTATATGTCCTCCTCAGTGGGCCTATACCACACTATAGGAATGACACTGAAAGTCTACTCCTAAGCACTCCATCAACGGATCAAATGCCCCAATAAAACAGAGTGTGCCTTTAGCGATGTAGCCTCCTCACAATACTTGAGGAGCCCTACATTCCTCAAGAGCGCTAGGGTCGCTGCAGTAATAGGGCGAGGGTATAAATCTCTCTCCCTCTCTCTGGCTTGCCATGTTCAGATCATATTGTGTGGGTCTGCTTGCTGCTCCTATTGTTGTTGTTGCTCCCTCTACTGATGTCTTTGCTACATGATTGACATATAAAATACATAAGCCTCATACATAAAATACCCTTTTTAATTAAATGAAACATGTATTTATAAATATGGAAACATAACTTTTAATTAAAAAAAATCACTAGTTCGCACATAACATAGTCATGCATCAGTGTTAGTGCACTTTCAACTATAATTGCATCGTTGTCGGTGCGCACATAAGCATGACGCACCATTGTTGGTTCACAAATTTAAATTTTGATAGCGGTGTGACACACTTGTGCATCGGTGCACACATATAACCTTTTTGCATCGGTGCAAAAAGTTAAGGTTATCAAACGCACCGAGCTGCAACTATATTTTAAAATTTTATTTTTGCATTGCATTTGGTAAATATAAACACAATGGGTGTGACACATCGACGTACAATCTGTGGTATCTTTCTCAGTGCATTTTCATTTACAAAACATGCCACAACAATTGCGGTGTGTTATGTTCACACACTAACGTGCGGTGCAACTTGTAAATTTATAGGGTGCACTGTGCCCGGTGCGAGTCAAACATATTGAGTGCACCATGTAGTGATTTTTTATTTTTATTTTTATTTTCAAAAACAATGGCAAAAGTAACCTAATTTACAATTCTAATTTGCTAAAAACTTAAATTACAAAGAAACATAGACATTACATGGACATTTGGTCATCAGGGAGGCATTGTGGACACGTAATGGAGAAAAAACAAATTTTAACACTGTTTGAAAAAATTGGAAACTGAAATAGTGAGCATGGTATGAAAAAAGATGGTGAGCAAGAGAGGCACCGATGTCAAGGCACTTGCACGTGGCAAGAGTGGCACTGGTGCTTTAGAGCTCCCCCACACTATAGATGGTAAAAATGAAAATTATGGTTGGAGGGTTTTTCTATTTAACCCTCCTTCGGTGCGTTTAGCTAACCGCACCGAGGCGAGATATATCCAAAAGCACTACATGTTCTTTTTTAATTAAAAAATGTCGTGGTGCATTTCGCGAGACGCCGTGGGACATTTCTATACATGTACCACACCAATGCTATGGTTTTACTATATCACGACTCTATTTTTATAAATTGAAAAATGCCTTGCGGTGCTCATTAAAAGAAGCCCCAGGGCATTTTAGTACATTTACCACACCAGAGCGTCGTTGGAAAATAACGTTGCATTTTTATGACATTTAAAACTACAACGATGCTCCTTAGTGGTATGCATTGGGTTTTTTCTCTACATGAAGGACACCAATGCGTTGCTTTATTTAGCGCACCATGTTTTAGTTTTATTTTATAAAAATAAATTTTCCATTGTGCACCATGTTATATGAAGCACTGCTGCTTGTATGTTAAGTAAAGCACCGATGTGTTTGTAGATTTTATACGCATCATCCAAAAAACATATGCTAAAACATCCGTCCGCCCACCTCCGCTAGTGAACTCTGCTACAAATGGATTTTTGGGTTATTTTTACAGGGGCTGCCTAAAAAACATCCGCTAGAAAGTCTTTTCCTTTTAGTGCATCCAGATCATAGCTCCATTATAACCATTGATCTTGTATTGTTAGCTACTTAAACAATTTATGTAATAAGCAAATCAAACAAGCATATCCATTAACTTTCCAATACACTTTCATATCTCTCAAATATGAGCCTTCTCCTTGCTCGCTAGTGCACGCCTGTTCCAAGTCAGATAACACATGAATAATCCATAAAAAATGCACACACAACTCCTTGATCTCCTTCTCCTTATATAGCCATTTGCCTTTCCAATACCACAGGCAAATTCTTTGGTAATTGTTGACGAGATCAAATAAATGTCGCCATCACAATATCGTGGGCGATTACCATGGGGAAAAGTTCATGGTTTTCTATTTTCCGTGGTTGGGGTCATGCACATGACTTTTGTTCATTAAACTTACGTATGTACGAAAATTTGCTTCATAGAGTTCGCGTATACTTTTTCAACTTCACATTTTCATCTTTTCTCAAATTAAACCTATGATAAGGTTGCCAATACACTTTCTCATTTCTGCAATACCTGTACCAATATTCATGTCATCTGTAATAGTTCTATAATCATCAAGAACAACATTGTTGACACCTAATCCTCTATGGATTGTTGTGGAATGTGAACAGCCATTGGAGTCCAAGAGACGTTGGAAGATGAACCCAACAGTGATGTACAGTGTATTATAAATGAACATCTTGTGAATAATAACGACAATCTAATGTTTATCATTCATATTCTATGTATGCCTTGTATGTGTCTAACATGGTATGAGAGTGGGCGATCTCCTGCCCTGCTCATATTTGAGCCACTGTTTTTGTGGCCTTTCTCTGCTTATCAGTTTTGTTGCCATCCAATAGACCTGCCCACTTAGCTCTACCCATGAATTAGAAGAATTATTAATGTTAATGTGGTACCATCATGTCACCAATCAAACCAAGAAACACTCCTCTCTCTCAGTGAAATCGCAGTAAATGCTCCCTTGTCAGTCATGAAATCCCACTAACCATTCTCCTCCTTGTGGATTCTGACAGAGGTAACGTCCCTCATTTCTGCCATTCCTCTGTCCTAAGTAGACCTATTCTTGTGTCTATAGAGACGAATATTTCTTTCTCTGTCCTCTACGAATAATGGAGCGTGATTTATGTGCATTGAATGGTGCATTCATCTCTATGCGAATCCTTATCATTTCTATGATAGATTCCCAAAATCCAATATTTGTTTCACTGTGCACATGTCTGTTTCACTAGTAAATGTGCATGTTCCTCGTCTCCTACAAGCTTAACGCTTTGTTTGTAGCTCAACTATTCATTTGGCATAAGCTACGAGTGTACAATCCTAAGAAGTTACACCTTGTTGGTATTATGACACAGGTTTGGCACTATGACACAAGTGTTGTCCTTGATGGCAACTCACTCAGATGGCAGATCATTGTTCAGGCTCTCAGAATGAAAGAAAAAGAGATATACGCAGGTTTCCTTTGACGAAGTCACGTATACACGCGAGATTGCCGATCAAAAGTCACATATGCGTATGCACGCACTTTCATGCACGAAAAAGTGCGTACGTGTGGGAAAACTTATTTTTGGTCCATCGTATTTAGTCCTTGGTATTTGGACCTATGGTTTTGGACCATAGTATTTCGTCTAAAGTGTTGAACCTAGGTATTTGGTCCAAGGTATTGATTTGTTATGGTTTTGGACCATGGTATTGTGTAAGGCCTAAGACTATAAAAGGGGAAGGAGATCATTAGGCATGGACATTAACTTAAGTATTGAATATCTAATGAAGAGCTAAATCTGAAATACTGGTCATTGGGTTATGGTGCATAGCTGGATCTGAATCTAGGGGGACTTGAGCGCAAGAAGAAGGATAAGTACTATTGATGGGTCAAGATCTTAAGGCTTGAATAGTAGTATATTTGTGTGATTTTGATCTGTTATTTTTGGCGCATGACTTGATCTATAAATCTAATAATCTGGGTATAACTGATGTCTGAATAAGTAAAAAATGATGAATTATCTTTTATAGATCTGTATGCAGGTTCAACGAAGCAAAGGCGCAAATACACGCTGGTTCTATAATTCAAAATAGCGTATACGCAGGTTGGCCTTAATTCAGAAGTGTATGCACGCAGGTTGTACACATTGAAGTAGCGTACGTCTCTTGATATACGTTTTAGCTACTTCTGTTTATTACTGCAATGGTCTGGGTTCATAATTGGTGTCTGGTTATTGTTACTGTTTTCTGGGTACAACATTCAGAGAAGTGACTATTTGATTCAGTTTTGTTTGGTGCAAAGGAGATTGGTTGATACATATATACTTGATGTTATTCATGGATCCAGTCTGAAAATTTATGAAACGTGGTCCCTGGAAGAAAAGAGAAGGTTGTAGCCTTCTGTAGGTCAGCACCTACGTACTAGTACCTCAACTAGTACAAGAGCTAAGGGGGTTGTAGCTCCAGGAGAAGATGGAGAATGAGAGAAGGTTGTAGCCTTCTGCAGGTAGCAGCCTGCGTATTGGTATAAGACTGCGCCAGTACAAAATCATTGTAAAAAGAAGTTTCTAATTAAAAGAAGATAGAGACGAATTGCAGCAGGTGGTTTTCACCCACATTGGGTTTCCACCTTATATCTTTGTGTCCATGTGTGTGATGATCTGTTCTGTTTTACTGCTCTTGTTTACTGTTCTTATGATTAATGAAGTCCTGATGCATTGATTAAATATCAACAATTAATGAATCTTAAGTTTTTTGATATACGCTGGTTTCTTTAGACACAGTAGCGTATATACGCGGTTTCCCATAGCTTAAGTAGCATATACAAATCTGGTTGTGAAATGAAAAACAATTGATTTGATAATACTGATTCCCCCCCCCCCCCTGAGTATTATTTCCAACAATTGGAATCAGAGCAGGTCCTTCAGAAGAGGCTTGATCGCTTGAAGGAAGGTCTATCATCATGAGCAACTACGAAAAGGAGGCATCTATCAGGCCACCAATCGTTGATGGAAGCAACTTCGACTATTGGAAGGTAAGAATCACAGCTTATCTTCAATCTCTTGGTACAAAAGTCTGGGATATCGTGGAAACGGGATACACATTTCCATCAGCAACTCCTACAGATACGGTTGGTAAAAAGCAGTATGAAACAAATGCAAAGGCTGTCAATACTCTGTTAGGGAGCTTATCTCAATTAGAATTCGTCAAGGTTATGCAGCTCAAAACCACAAAAGAAATATGGGACAAGATCGTTCTGAGCTATGAAGGAGATGATCAGGTAAAACATGCAAAACTACAAACTCTCATAATCCAATATGAAAATCTCAGAATGCACAATGATGAAAGTGTGGCTAATTATTTCTTACGTATAGATGAGATTGTTAATTGTATGAAAAACTTGGGTGAAGGGATAAAACAAGCTACTTTGGTTGAAAAGGTTCTAAGATCTTTGTCTTCTAAGTTTGAATCAAAAGTTTTGGCCATAGAAGAAAAGCAGAATCTTCAAAGCATTACCATGTCACAGCTGCACGGAATCCTAACTGCTTTCGAAATGAGAAAAGGGGGACCATCAGACATGAGAGAATTTGCATTCAAAGCCTCAGGAAAAGGAGAATACAATGAGTCAGGACACATGTCAGAAGGAGAGGAAGAATCAAACTTTGTCAAGAACCTTCAACGGGGTTCTGGAAGATTCAGAGGTAAGCTACCTTTTAAATGCTTTACTTGTGGAAGAGTCGGTCACTATGTAGCCAAGTGTCCTCATAAAGATAAGCCTGACAAAGGTAAGGAACCAGTTATATGGAACAGAACACAGAATGTAAGTAAGAAGAGCTATTATACTCATGAAGACAGTGATGGATTTTCAAATAGTGATGAAGATGAACAAGGTAATGATTATAGACTTTTGATGGCTTTTGAAGATGATGATTTCTTGGAAGCTATAAATGAAGAAGGTATTTATGAAGAAATTTCTAAACTTAAAATTTGTTTAGAAGAAAAGAATATGATTGTAGATACTCTAACATTCCAACTTGCTGAAAGGGAAAAACACAATGAAAAGTTAGAATGTGAAATTGTGGGACTTAGAAAATATATTGAGAAAACAAAGGTTCTTAATCTTAGTTTTGCTAAAGGATCTAAAACTTTAGATGAGATTATCAAAGTGCAGCGTTCTCCTCTAATCAAGACAGGTCTTGGGTATACTAAAGAAGAATCTCAAGCATAGAAGCCATCTACCTCCAAAAGTTATCTTGAAGCAGCAAGGAGAAGTGAACAGGTTGACAATCGACAGCAAAGGCACAATGCAGATCACCAGGTAAATCAGGGACAATTTACTTCAAGAATGAACAGAGATCACCAAGTAAATCGAGAGCAATATACTTCAAGGATGAACAAAAGCTACAACCAACCGCAGGCAAATCATTCTCAATTTACCTCAAGAACGAATGGCTATGGAAATTACAATCACCTGGACATAAGGCTTGATAATCATAGGAATTTCTTCAATGGCCAATGTTTCTCTTGTCATAACTTTGGACACAAAGCAGCTCAATGTGTTGCCTACAAGACCATCATGACCAGAGAAGCACGAAATCAAATGAGTGTGACTGGAATCATGAAAAGAACCTACAATAACTTTTCTACTCTTGAAAATGAAATAGAATGTTCTATTTGTAACAACTTCGGTCATGAAGACTCTGAATGCAGAAGTAGGTTTCGGAAAACAACTCAGAAGGAGCAAGCTTCATTGAGTCCCAAAACATGGAGGAAGAAAGAACCGCAACCAGAAAGATGTGGTATATCCTTATATGCAGAAGGGCAGGAAAATCAGTTGTACATCGACAGTGGATGTGTAGAAATTTTGAATAATATAACACTTATTCACAAAGATTATCCTGATTATACACTATTTGCGGAATGCATGCATAATACATAACCTCCTCTACCATTGATCATCAATTTGCAGAATTAAGAAACAATCGCATGCGCACATTGAAACATTAATCACACATATCAACACAGTATGTACTAGGAAAAACATACAGCTGAAAACCCCCAACTATCTGTATATTATAATGATAGATAACATGTAACAATACATAGTACAATACTCCTCGCAAGTACTCAGTACTAACTCCACCTGCTACACACAAACTAGCTCAAATCTGAACAAGTCACAGGTTCAAATCTCCTCCACTGTTTGCCTGCCTCTACTGCGCAATCCAAGTTGAGAATAGATCTAATCCAAGCTCATTTTCCCTTGGCCTGTACTGCGCAATCCTCATTGGCAATCTCAATCAATGATTGTGCAAATCTCATGCACAGCTATAGTCACAACTGATAGTAGTCTCACCCTTTCACCCACCTCTAACACTTGTCTCCACTGAACTGTCCATGCACTGAGTTAACTAACGTATTATTTAGTTGATTTATGAGTTAATAATTAGTGAATTAATTAATAATTAATTCACATCACTCATCACTAGTGTATTTGGCAGTTAGACTAAATACAACTAGTTCAACTAAGTCAAACTGAGCACAACTCCATCAACTCCTCAATCAACTCCACCAAACTCAATCACTCGAGTTCTAACTGAAATCCATCATGCAATAGCTCAACTAACCCATAGGAAAAGCGTATTTCCTTCTGGCAGTTGCATGTGCCACATCCGTAGCTCGAACTGAAGTGCTGCAAGAGGATAAGATAATGTTTATAGTCCAAATATTATTAAGAGCTAATAATATTCGACTGTTCTATTTTTAGACTGACAGTTTAAAAATAGACTCCGCCCATATGTCTAAAAATAGAGGTCCATATATTTTTACCAACATGACCAATCATCCATAAATAGCATCCTGCAACTCATAGACCATGATCCATATGTCTAAAAATAGATATAGTCTACAAATAGACTTTGCGCCAAAAATAGCCCGCGGGCCCACTTAGTGAAGGCGACTTCTTTTCACTAAGCTCCATCATCTTGTTGCATTTTCAACTGGATGCTCGAAACATATGACAGGTGATAAAGAAAAACTTCAATCATATAGTGCCTTAGAAAAGGAAAAGAAGGTCTCATTTGGAAATGACACCCCTGCATTCATAAAAGGTAAAGATTCTGTTCTTTTTAAAGAAAAGGTCAAAGTTGGAAATGTCATGTATGTTGATGGCTTAAAGCATAATCTATTGAGTGTCAGTCAAATGTGTGATCAAGGAAATGAGGTAATATTTCGATCAAATGGATGTATTGTTCGTGAGCTTGATACAGGAGAAACAGTGATCAAAGGCATAAGAACACCAAATAATTTATACATACTCAAGGGAGGACAACAACAATGCTATCTAAGCAAGAATGATGAACACTAGCTATGGCACAGAAGATTGGGGCATCTAAGCTTCTCTCAGATAAGGAAAGCATGCAAATATCAGGCGGTTCGTGATCTCCCTGACATCAGAATTCCAGACAATACAATATGCAAATCATGTCAGTTTGGGAAGCAAACCATAACTAATTTCCCTGAGAAGGAAGGATCAACTAGTAGGCCACTTGAACTTGTCCATATTGATGTATGTGGTCCAACTAGGAAGAGGTCACCTAGAGGAGAAGAATACTTCATATTGCTCATTGACGACTTTTCAAGGATGTGTTGGATAGGACTCCTGAAGCATAAAGACGAAGCTTTCGAAAAGTTCAGAGCATTCAAAGCCTTGGTTGAAAACGAATCAGATCGCAGAATCAAATGCCTCAGGTCTTATTGAGGAGGGGAATTTACCTCGGATGAATTTTTTGATTTTTGTGAAGAACATGGAATAAGAAGGGAATTCTCTACTGCAAGGACTTCTCAGCAAAATGGAGTAGTGGAAAGGATGAACAGAACGATTCAACAAATGGCTCGTGCTATGCTTGATGAGTCTGGAACTCCCACAACCTTCTGGGTTGAAGCTGCATTTGCTGCGGTTACTATTCTCAACAAGACAAATGTCCGGGTGAACAGCACTCAAACTCCTCATGAACTTTGGTATGGGAAGACTCCCACGGTTAAATACTTCAAGATTTTTGGAAGCAAATGTTACATCAAAAGGATTGATGAAAACCTTGGCAAGTTTGAACCTAGAGCAGATGAAGGCATTCTCCTTGGTTATTCTCCCCACAGCAAAGGATACAAGTGTTACAATAAAAGACTTGGAAAAATTGTTGAAAGTATTGATGTAGTGGTTGATGAAGAAGGAAACATTCCTAGGCAGGTAAAACCCAAAGATTTCGAAGATGATGAGGACTATCCTTCAACATCAAATCAAACTTATGATGAAGAAGATACCCATGAGGCACCAGAAGAACAGATAAGGATAGAAGAAAAGACTCCATCCAGGTACGTTCAGAAGAATCATCCAGAAACTCAAATTTTGGGGCAGAAAGAGGCGGGTGTACAAACAAGAAGAAGTATTTCAGAAGCTTTAAGCTATCTAGCATTGCTCTCCTCCACTGAACCACAAAATGTAAGAGAAGCATGCAAAGATGAATGTTGGGTCAAGGTCATGAATGAAGAACTTGAGCAGATTGAAAAGAATAACACTTGGGAGTTGGTTCCTAGACCAAACGATAAGAATGTCATAGGGACAAAATGGATATTCAAAAACAAGCTGAATGAAAATGGAGATGTTATTAGAAATAAGGCCAAACTTGTTTGTAAAGGGTATGCTCAACAAGAAGGTATAGACTTTGAAGAAACTTTTGCACCGGTTGCTAGACTTGAAGCCAAGAATGTTCCTTGCTCTTTTTAGCTTTCAGAAGTTCAAATTTTTTCAAATGGATATGAAATCTGCCTTTTTAAATGGAGACTTGGAAGAAGAAGTGTATATTGAGCAACCGGATGGATTCATCCTTGGAAATGATCCAAAACTTGTATGCAGACTTAAGAAGGCACTCTATGGTCTTAAAGAGGCTCCAAGGGCTTGGTATTATCGTCTGGACAAATACTTCCATCAACAAGGTTTTTCAAAAGGATCAGCAGATAGCAATCTATATGTAAAAATTGAGAATGATAAATTGCTAATACTTGTTGTGTATGTTGATGATATCATCTTTGGTAGCAACGAAGAAGCCATGAGTCAGAATTTTGCTTTGCTGATGCAGAAAGAGTTTGAAATGTCCTTGCTTGGTGAGCTGACATATTTTCTTGGTTTACAAGTCCAACAAAATAAAGGCGATATCTTTTTGTCACAAACCAAGTACCTCAAGGAGATCTTGAAGAAATATGGCATGGAAGATTCAAAACCAGTATGTACCCCTATGGTAACAGGATGCAGCCTCAGCGCCAATGATGATTCAGCAGCAGTACATCAACCAACCTATAGATTCGTGATTGGTAGTCTGCTCTATCTGACAGGTACCCGACCAGACATCATGCATGCAGTAGGAATAGTTGGAAGGTTCCAGGCAAATCCGAAAGAAGCACACCTTCAGGCAGTTAAAATAATTTTCAAATATCTTCAAGGGACATAAAACTATGGCTTATGGTATCCTAGAGATACAGATCTCACACTTCATGCATATACAGATGCAGATTGGGCAGGAAGCGTGGATGACAGAAAAAGCACTAGTGTTGGTGCATTCTTTATGGGTTCCAGATTAGTTTCTTGGTTCAGCAAGAAGCAAAGTTCAATTGCTTTATCTACAGCTGAAGCAGAATATGTGGTTGCTGCATCTTGCTGCACACAACTCCTTTGGATGATGAAAATTATGCAAGATTTTCAAATCACTTGTACTCCACCTATCTCTATTTTATGTGATAATACAAGTGCAATCAGCATTTCAAAAAATCCAGTCATGAATTCAAAGACCAAGCACATACCTATCAAATATCATTTTCTCCGAGAACAAGTGCTTGAACAAAAGTTCAAATTGGAGTATGTTCCCTCCAAGGAACAGGTTGCTGATATACTCACCAAAGCACTGCCCAGGGAGACATTTGAAAACCTCAGACATAAGCTGGGAGTAGTTGATGCATCATCTCGCTGTTGAAACTTGTCTGTTTCAGGGAAAAGTGGTTGCACGCGAGTTTAATGAAGAGAATCCGCGTACATACGCCGGTTTATGTGGATACAGTCGCGTATATGTTGGTTTGAAGACAAACAGTGGGCTAGGCTTAGGATGAAAGCAGCCTAATATGGGTCTGACAGAGACCATCTGGCACAGGTTTAGGGGGAGCATATATATTCTTCTAATAATGCATTGTTGGCATTATCCTAGAAGATCTTGGTTCAAGATCACAGTGTTTTGGTTTCAAGGGGAACAGGTGCAGAAGAATAACATGGTTGTTGGTCTGAATGATGATTGACAGATGCTGCTGATGATAGTTGTTGATAACTATCATACTCTGGTTGTAGATATTTTGTCTCTATGTCGTGTATTTCTTTTCTTATCAAGGTCATGTAACGACCTACTTTGGTTTCCCCATTATGCCTGGGATGGATAACGTAATGTTCTTGTTTTATCTTGTGTAAACTTTTGGTGTATCCCCACCTGGTTGGGTGAATGAGTCAATCCCCACTTGGTTGGGAGATGGATGTATGTATGAGTCTTTGGTGAGAGGAAGGTCATTTATGATGTATAAAGTTATGTATCTTCTTGTAGAACATCTTCTTGCAGACCTTGCCTACAATCAGGGGGAACATGGACAGCACAGCAGAGCAGAGATTTCAACATGAACTCAGGGGGAGCATAACCCTTTACCCTTGATGTCAAAGGGGGAGAATGACTTTGAGTGACTTCGAGTTGCCATCAAGTCCAAAGGGAGAGATTGTTGGCATTATGACACAGGTTTGGCACTATGACACAGGTCTTATCCTTGATGGCAACTCACTAAGATGGCAGATCATTGTTCAGGCTCTCAGAATGAAAGAAAAAGAGATATACGCAGGTTTCCTTTGACGAAGTCGCGTATACACGCGGGATTGCCGATCAAAAGTCATGTATGCGTATGCATGCACTTTCATGCATGAAAAAGCGCGTACGTGTGGGAAAACTTATTTTTGGTCCATCGTATTTAGTCCTTGGTATTTGGACCTATGGTTTTGGACCATAGTATCTTGTCTGAAGTGTTGAACCCAGGTATTTGGTCCAAGGTATTGATTCGTTATGGTTTTGGACCATGGTATTGTGTAAGGCCTAAGACTATAAAAGGGGAAGGAGATCATTAGGCATGGACATTGACTTAAGTATTGAATATTTGATGAAGAGCTAAATCTAAAATACTGGTCATTGGGTTATGGTGCATAGCTGGATCTGAATCTAGGAGGAACCTGAGTGCAAGAAGAAGGATAAGTACTATTGATGGGTCAAGATCTTAAGGCTTGAATAGTAATATATTTGTGTGATTTTGATCTGTTATTTTTGGCGCATGACTTGATCTATAAATCTAATAATCTGGGTATAACTAATGTTTGAATCAGTAAAAAGGATGAATTATCTTTTATAGATCTGTACGCAGGTTCAACGAAGCAAAGGTGCGTATACACGTTGGTTCTGTAATTCAAAATAGCGTATACGCAGGTTGGCCTTAATTCAGAAGCGTATGCATGCAGGTTGTACACATTGAAGTAGCGTACGTCTCTTGACATATGTTTTAGCTACTTTTGTTTATTACTGCAGTGGTCTGGGTTCAGAATTGGTGTCTGGTTACTGTTACTGTTTTCTGGGTACAACATTCAGAGAAGTGACTATTTGATTCAGTTTTGTTTGGTGCAAAGGAGATTGGTTGATACAGATATACTTGATGTTTGATTGATGTTATTCATGGATCCAGTCTGAAAATTTATGAAACGTGGTCCCTGGAAGAAAAGAGAAGGTTGTAGCCTTCTGTAGGTCAGCACCTACGTACTAGTACCTCAGCTAGTACAAGAACTAAGGGGGTTGTAGCTCCAGGAGAAGTTGGAGAATGAGAGAAGGTTGTAGCCTTCAGCAGGTAGCAGCTTGCGTACTGGTATAAGACTGCACAAGTACAAAATCATTGTAAAAAGAAGTTTCTAATTAAAAGAAGATACAGACGAATTGCAGCAGGTGGTTTTCACCCACATTGGGTTTCCACCTTATATCTTTGCGTCTATGTGTGTGATGATCTGGTTTGCTTTACTGCTCCTGTTTACTGTTTTTATGATTAATGAAGTCTTGATGCACTGATTAAAGATCAACAATTAATGAATCTTAAGTTTTTTGATATACGCTGGTTTCTTTAGACACAGTAGCGTATATACGCAGTTTCCCATAGCTGAAGTAGCGTATACAAATCTGATTGTGAAATGAAAAATAATTGATTTGATAATACTGATTCACCCCCCCTCTTAGTATTATTTCCAACACGCCTTTCCAAGGTCATGTGCATCAACATTGTGAAACTTTTGACTATTTGAACAATCTCTCTTCCCAGGTATTGAATAATCTCCTGGTATGTGTGTTGAAGTTGAATTATATGAAATACATTGAATAATCTTCTAGTATGTGTTCAAGTCTATGCTGGCCCATCATCTACGTGTACGATGGTCCAATAATACAAGTGTGTACATTATTTGAAGAATGAGTACATTGAAATAGCCATGGTAAAGCAATCTAGGGAGAATTAAAACGATGCAGTCAATGTGAACTTTGAATTGCCGACCTATGTATCCAATATTTGTTATTCGATACTTAATCTCCTAGTGCGGTGTGAATCTCTTGTGTGGTGAGGGAATTCACTCGAAACCTTGGGCCTTGGTCTCCTCTGATTTGTTGACGGTGAAGCTGTCACCCAAATTCAATCGAAAGTTATATTGATACCTCCGCTCTCCTGTATAATACTGCGTACTGTTCACTGCTCTCCTATAACAATGAAGCATAACAATGAGTGGTAGGGTCGAGTACTGCCTCCACCTGCGTAGCGGTAATTTCCTTGGTTCATCGTTGAGAACAATCCATCGTTGGTAAAAAAAAAACTGCCAAACCACAACTACATTTGAAAATGCTCCTAAGCCTTGTCAATGAAGGCTTAATTCAATAATCGACTTTGCAACTGGATGTGCCAAAGCCGACTCCCGCAAGATAACATTACCATCATTTGTAACCACGATGCCTCCTCCCGCATCAAGTAGCATCTTCATCATAGAACGGGGACCTAATGTGGTTCGAATAATATCTGCAACAACCTTTGATGCTTGAATATTTGCATGGTGCACCCTATTTCCAACCGATTATTGCTCCTCTAGGCCTGGAACCAGATCTCGAGGCAGAAGCAGAACCATTTTTGTCACAGCCAAAGGATGCTCTCCGATCTCAATTGCCCTTTGGGTTTTGGTTCCGACAACGATTCTAATGGTCCCCAGGAGTATTACACTGGAGGAGAAAAGAGTGGCATGCTAGTCCAAGATCCATCCAAATAAAACAACAATATTGATGCTATTTTCAATCAGGCTAGACAACTTGGAGCTTTGGAAGGGCCTGCTAACCAACCTCGGCCATCATCTACCTCAAGATCCTTCTCTGGAACTAGGAGGTTTCTTTCAGGAGAGAGTGTACCGACTGCACCTCAACTGCCAGAGCCTGTTGTCCACAACATTACCTCTAAACTGGAACATAAAATCTCTCCTTAACTGTGCGTTAATTCTCTATTGAAGCATTGAAGTTTATACACTCGTTGTTGGATAGAACGCTAGATTGTGAACACATATTGTCAAGTTGATTGAAGGCTGGTGTTATATGTGCTTTGGAGCTGTGATATATTTATGAGATGGGTTGCAGATTAAATGTGTTTATATACAGTGCGAGTGTTTAGCAATGTATGTGCATCTTTCTGCATTGTGTAGGTGCCATTGTTTGCGTTGTGTAGTTGCAGACCTTGGTATGTGTGTTAAACACTAATTTTGGAGTCTTATTTATTGTTACTGAGTGTTGGTGTACTACTGTTGTGGGTCAAATATGCCTCTGCCATGTATGTTGTAAGTGGGTGTTTCTCCTTCCTCATTGATCCATAGGTGTCATCAGTTTTTTAAAGTGTAAGTTTGACATTGGAGAAAATGACTAAAATTACTGATGTATTAGAGGTGCTAAATACTTTAATACACTCCATTGTTCATGATAAAATCGAAATTGGAAAAGGCACCCTATCTGACATTCAAACATGCTTGCAAAATGCACAAGACAAGATTGAAATTTTGCAGCTTGAATCTCAGCTACAATAAGAAGAATTACAACAGTGGAGTCATCATTCTGAACCTGTTTCTGTTCAGAACATTGAAATAGACTCCCATAAACAACAAGTCAATAATGTTACAGATTCAGATCCAGTGCCCAATGAAGCAACAAAGTTACATGTAGATGCAGAAGTTCAATCTGCACTTCCCAAGCCCATCATCAGACCTTGGGAAGAGCTTGTCCATAACAAGCACATAATTGGTCTAGGATATGACAAGGATGTGTCATTTCATATTCCAGATTACTCAAAGGCCATCAAATTTCAGAGTGTTGGGTTTCTTCATGGTAGTCCACCTTCAACTGTTCCATATTCTACTCCTCTTCCACAACAACGACAACATAATGTTAAATGCCAACATTGTGACCGAGTTGGCCATATGAAAGATCACTGTTTTGATCTTGATCCATGTGAGCACTGTCATAAAACCACTCACTGTTCAAACAGATGCTTAAAAAACAAGCCTCTTGCAAGAACAAAGATTCATCTTAGATGGATCAATTCTTGGTAATGGGCTTCAACAACCAAGAATATATTTCAGTAATATATAAGAACTTGTTCTAGAGTATTGAACAATCTTGTAGCTGAATTTTCTCCATCATCTCACCTTGTATCTGACAGGGGGGGAAGTGATGGTCATCTACAAGCTTCAAAGCCACATCAAGCGAGCTTGAGCCACAACTTGCCATACCAGATTCAGAGTTGTAGCCAGAGACAAAGATGCCCCTGAGCATGCTTTCGGTTGATGATCAACCTTAAACCATCTATGCAGGGTTGATACATCTCTTCAAAGAATTGGGGACACTTCCTCTAGCAGAAGACTTCAACTTCTTGCCAGTTTTTGAATAGTTCCAGGAATTGCATTAAGCATTCTAGAGTTGGTGGTCATCCTTAAACCATCACAGGTTGAGACCTCCCTTTTCAAGTTGAGGTTCTCCCTTTTTATGCGGGGTGAGGCCTCCCTTTCAAGGTTGAAGGTTTCCCTCTTCAAAACATGAGGAGCATTTCCTCTAGCAGAAGACCTCAGCTTCATGCCAGATTTGGAAGAGTTCCGAGAACTACACTAAGCATTCTTGTGTTGGTGGTCATCCTTAAACCACCCCCTTATACCAACATTTCAGAGAGCACATTTAGCCTAGTGCTGCCATGCATTTTTGCACATTTTGTATTACAACTCTCTTCTTGGACTCATACATACCCCTTCAGATTAAGGGGGGGAATGTTGGACACCTAATCCTCTATGGGTTGGTGTGGAATGTGAGCAACCACTGGAGTCCAAGAGACGTTGGAAGATGAATCCAACAGTCATGTACAATTATAAATGAACATCTTGTGAATAGTAAAGGCAATCTAGTGTTTATCATTCATATTATAACGAGGTTGACATCAATGACATCACATTTAATTAAAATATATTTTTTTTTCTTAAAGGTAATCTCTGGAACTGGATGCATCTATGCTATTTAAACAAGTTGATAGATTGGTTTTTTCACCTTTGTCCTGAGGTTGAACCACATTAGATGGTTTGAAACGTCAACCAACAACTAATGATGTGATTAATCTGAAGGACAATCTCAAAATCAATATGGATCACTAATGTCTAAAATCAATCAATGACATATTTGTCACACACATTGCCATCAAGGACAACATATTAGCCATAATGCCAACATATTTTCGCCACTGTTTTTTCTTAAACCCATTTTGACAATGCAAAACTATATGCTAGTAGCAAAAAAAGCCACACATTGTAGGGAGACATGCTCATGGTCTAATTTTTGAGTCGAGGGAAAATATTTACTTGTTAAGTTAATTTGAGTGGGGAAACCTAGACTGAAATCAATTTCCACATAGATTCTAGCATAAGTTACATTACTTTGTTGTTGAGTTTAACAAGAAAGGTAACAAAACTTTCCTAAAGTGGATCCAATGGCCTAAAGAGAGGGCAAGCCCCATAGATACAATGATAGATTTGGAAGCCGCACCCAAACATGAGTTCAGGTCAGAGCTTTTGTCAAAATTTCGAATGAGGGAGACTAAGGCTTCAAACATAAGCTAACATTGCCCCAAAACCACAAACATGAGTTAAAGATCAGATCCTTGTCTTTAACACTGTCAAAATCAACGAAAAATCCTTGTTTTATCATAAGAATATAGTTTTTTGCTATCTAGCCTTGAAAATTTGCAAGCCATGACCAAAATCCAAAGAAACAACAAACCAAACTACCATATTTGAGAAAATATGCTTCCTCATCAATGTTAGAGTCAATGTGCACGAAGATAGATGGAGCTTCAGGAATTGGAATAGAGGAAGAATGGGTATAAGATTGTTAAAGCACAATATTCTTAAAAGGGACAACTCAAGGAGAACCCATGATGGGATATGGAACTGACGAAACACAAGGAAACACGTTCGAGGGAGACATCATCCTAACATGGGCCACACAGATGGAAGGAACTAAGATCGAAAATGACAGATAAGACGATGATTGAATGGAGGAGACAAGAGGGGGGGCACCATAGCCATCCACAACATAGTGAAGGCAACTAATGCCCAAGAGAAGGGTGCACATGTGGCTTAGGTTTTGCAAAACCCTAATCATTGAAGAGAGTAGCTTCGTTATGATTTTGCAATTCTCTTG
The DNA here is from genome assembly GCA_031772625.1 of Pinus tabuliformis. NCBI lineage: Eukaryota > Viridiplantae > Streptophyta > Pinopsida > Pinales > Pinaceae > Pinus > Pinus tabuliformis. Next base: position 921,917,036 of record CM062805.1, on the reverse strand, counting down.
ATTTTTATGTATTTATTGTTTAGTAAGATAAAATTTCACCTCAATACATATATCCTTTCAGTGAATTTAAAATTAAAAAAGTAAGTTAAGAAAGTTCCATTGGAATTACAATTTTAGACAAAATTCTTATTGAATTTGCCAATAAAAAAAGAAATTATACACTTAATAAGTTACTTCTTTAGGTCAAATTTGGTTAGTGTGATTAGTTCAAGGGTTTTATTTTTGGTGATCCAAATGTGAAACTTCACGGTAATGGAGAGAAGACTACTAAAATTCAACCATATTAATTATTGTGATATAAATTGGTTTCCTCGCTTAAATGTCCCTAAATCATAGTTTTTTTATATCACATACTAATTCAACAAGTAAATCAAGAACATATTAACTTAAAAAAAAACTTAGTAATGATGTATAGCACGGGTGGTTAGAAGGATTTAATGATAACCTCCCCACCCATGTTTCAATCTCATACACTACTATGTTGAAGTTTGAGACACGACTATGTTGAATAATCCTCATAAAGGGTTCTACTGGAAAAGAAGAAAAGAAAAAGAGATAAAATATAACATATGACATATGAAAAACAAAAGGAAAAATAGAATATAAAAAGCAAAGAAACCATAATTTTTTTTATAAAATATAAAATATGAAAAACAAAAGGAAAAATAGAATATAAAAAGCAAAGAAACCATATTTTTTCTTTATAGAATATAAAATGATAAAGATAATATGTTTTAATGAGGATTAAGGCAGTTGATCAAATGAAAGGTGGAGGACAATATAATAATAATAAATGAAAATTACCGTGGTGACAAAACTCATCAATTTTTTTGTAGGGATAAAGAAAAATTGTGGCAATTATTAATTTTAAAAAATATTTGAACACGAGACGTAAAATGAAAATGATAACGATATACTATACTTGGTACGAAAGGATTTAAAAAGGGTTTTCTAGAAATGTCTACAAGAACCTTCGGTTACATTATATTATCTGCTGGCGGTATTTTCGTTCTGTTACAAAACCCTGACGTCCTCGACCTTAAAGTTGTTCCTAAAGGCCGTGCCCTGAAGCTATCATGGCGAGCGATTTGAACGAAGACATTGAGGAGCTTTCTCATTTGCTAACAATTGCGAAAAGGCCTAGAATTCGGGCCTTGCTCACTGACGAGCTTCAACAGTCGCAGAAGGTATGTATTTGCTCCATTCTGTTATCACCGCGGGGTTCCTTTCAATGGGTATTGAACTGGTGACCGCTTCTCTGGAAGTTAGATTTATCCATATTTCTTCTAACCATACATTATTTTCCTTTTAAAATCGTTTAACCACGCTGAATTTATACCGGTGCTCTGACAATCAGTCGGAAGCGGCTTTAAGAAGTCCAGCTATTAATTGTAGCCTCTATTTTGCAGCAATTAAACATATCACTGGAAATACTTAATGTACATTCTTATATATGTATAGTGCATTCCGGTGTTGTAACAAGATTGTTTTCAGCGTTTTTATTCTTCCCTGCCAGTAGAAGGCAAGGCACACCTATGGCAATATTATAGTGTAATGCATGTCAACATTATTGCAATTGTGTTGTGTAATGTTATGCCATTTTTTAGATCACCGATCTTAACGGTTTATATGTTGGTTGTTAATATCAGAGTAATTCTGTCATCTTTATAGGCGAGTATTTGTAGTAGTATTTCAGAGTATTACAGTCTAGAACAATGCGGTTATCTTTAGGAGCGAATATTTGTCATACAATCTTTTCGGTGAGGGGGAAGATTGACCTTGATTATCACGCGGCTGAGGTTAGGGTCACTTTCCTCTCTCAGATCAATGGGAGCTATTATCTGTATGAATGTAGGCTGTGTTTTTTACTGTGTTACCCTAGAAGATATTTTGCAAGAGAGGCTTGGAGGGATTGTAATTTAAGTAGCATGTATGGATCGGTCTAAAGCAACTAGCTATGAAATACGAATACTATTCAATCTGTTGGAATGTGGAAAGTTTTTTATAATGAATCTGAAAACTTTCTTGCGAGGGAACGGGTGGGTGACATTGGTATTGGCTGGGCTGGACACTGGTAGTGGAAGGATGATGCATTTTATGGACGGGATTGCACGATCTTGAATGAGTGAAATGTCTCATTCCGTTCCCCCAAGATTTGTGTTATATAAACGCTTGTGTCCTTTTATTGTTTAATTTATGACTGTTTTCTTTATATTGCATGTATTCCTTAGCAGAGCTCTGCTCTGTTTTTGAAACATTTGGTATCAGAAAAAGAGTTTTGATTTTGGGAGAGTGCACAGGTCAAGTCGTTCCTGGTTCTCATAATTTGTAGATGTGCACATGTCAACTGTAAGTCATACTGATACATAGTAGGCACGGTGATCCATGATGAGTTTCGTTGTTGTCTGATTGTGAGTGCATTCAACCTGGATATAGCTGGATATGCTATTAACCATCTTGAAACATGTTTTGACCGGCATTGCAAGTGCAATTTTCTGGTTGTTGTGGGTTTGCACCTGTTTGTGAGTAGACTTGCATGTTGTTTGGTGTTTGTTCCAGTGTTGTCTAGTGTGTCTGCTGATGTAGATATTCTAATGTCAAAGGAGATATCCTATGAGTTGTTCTTGTGAATAAGGTTGCCGAATGGTAGCTTTTTAGTGAATACAGTTTCTTAAATTAAGAGTTCTTTCTACATCCTTTGTTGAAACGTGAGTATGCTTTTTTCGCTATGAAAACATCACATGAATGGTGCAATAAATTGTGGGGTGACACAATGGCATGCCTCCAATGACATATGTTATCTCAATCAATAAATTTCCTTCTATCGTTGAAGGTGGCTAGGTAAACATAGAATCCTAAAGAGGAATAACTATGATAACTCATTTTCCCAAGGATGACATCATATATCTTCCAATCTTTGTCATTGGGAAGCTTCTTTTCCTATTTCTATGTTGTTTTTCATGGTCTGCTATGTTGATTGAATGTTATGGGTTCTATATTGTCTCTCAATTATACGAGTGTTGGTTTTGAACTTTGGAGAGATGAAGTTGGATATTGTGAGCATGATGGCTTGGGTGATGCAGAGAAATTTGCACATAGAAATGCACATCATAAAATAATGTCACGCAAGCAATAAATTAGATAATAAGCATTCACAATAGAATTGCACACACAACAGAAACAACCACATAGTTGCAATTTTTTTTATTGGATTAGTGGTCAATGTTCCTGGTTCATAGAGCCTATGCATTTGTTCTTATAAATTTATAGATAAGTATTATGATATTGGCATTTGGTACATTGTATTTTAGAATGGTGAATTGTACTAGCTTGTGCAATGAGTTTAATTGTTGACATTTAGTATACTTTCTAAATGTATTAAATTGCATATAATTGACCTAAGTTGCCTTATAATTTGGTATTTGCGTTGATTAGAGTTTGATTAGAGGGTTGTAGTAATGTTGGGCTGAGGTAGTGCATTGTTGTTGAAGGAAGGTAGGTGTGCATCTCATGGTTCTTGTCAAAATTTGTTTATATGGGGCCTTCAAGCTCATATTTTATCTTATACTTTAATGTTTGGGAATTGAGTTGCCCTTAAGTAGTGATGCATCAGATGCGTTCTCAAGAATCACCATTTGTCAAATGTGCCTTTAATGAGTGAGGTTATTTAAGATTAATTTATTATTCTAGAAAAATAGAACTTTATTCAAAAATAGGGAAGCAAATTCTAGAATAGTAGCATCTTGGGTTCTCTTTCAGATAATTTTTTTAACTAAGCTGAGACAATACATTGTTGTTGAAGGAATGTAGTTGTGCAATGTGCATCTTATGGTTCCTGTCTAAATTTGTTTATATGGGACCTTTGAGCTCATATTCAATGGTTTGGAATTGAGTTGCCCTTATGTAGTGATGCCTCAGAAACGTTCTTAGTAGTCACCATTTGTTGGTATCAATGTTCTATTAGGCTATCAAGCTCAAATTTGGCTTTAACGAGTGTGGTTGTCTAATATTAATTTATTGTTTTAGAACAATAGAATTTTATCCAAAAAATAGGCAAGCCAATTACAGTATAGTAGACTAGGTTTTCATCTTGAGTTCTCTTTCAGATAAATTTCTTAACTGAACCTAGAAGTTTCCATAGGAAAATATGTTGAAAACATTATCGATGTGTGTTGGTTATAGTGCACCCTTAAATAGATGGACAAAGCTCAACAAGTCCTTGTGCAAATTCCCTTATTTTTATGGCAAATTTAGTCACCATAATGCATGTTTTTTGATCATTCATTTTTGAGGATCCCTTCTTAAAAGCCACTGATAGTGTTTGGGGATGATATCCATAATCTATTGCTATTGATAGGGATTTAGTATTGAAGGGATAGGATTTAGATATCCATAATCTAACGCACACCAAATCAAATGGGAAGATGAAGTTGAAGATATAAGTATGCACTAAACTTCAAAGGAGGGCATGTTTTGGGATTGTTTTTGTTACGACTTACGAGCAATCCTAAGAGATTAATTTGGAAATGCAACATCAGTGATAGTCTTGGATAATTTTAGGTTTGATATTAGTACCTACTTGTTCTCAAGAGAATCTCTTTCCATATTATTTTGTATTGTGGAGAGATTCAAATCTTTGAAGTTCCAGTTTTCGTTGCTTTCAGCTTCATTGTTTAGTTTTAAAGTCAGTGTTATCCTGTTTGTTGGTTATATTATTTTTGAAACAAGGGCATTTTTGCTTTGTTGTGTGATATTGATCTAGTTGGCTTTTTTGTTGTTTGGTATGGTGATATAAAAGTGGCTTCTTGTGGTCTATGGTGTAAAAAATGTACAAACATTGGTGTCTGGCTGAATAAAATGACATCAGCCAAAGGTATGGAAAGTCTTTTGAATACATTGTTTGAATCCCAATGGAGACAAGAAACTCGAATTCAGAACCCTGCAAACTTAATTCATGTCACGATGGCAAGCCAAATGGATTGATTTTAAGATCAGGCTGGGAATCATCAAGACAATGATGGAGAAGTCAAGAACATACAATGTTTTGGGTGTAGAGAGAAATATTTTATAAGAGAAGGTTACTACACTCCTAATAGAGGTGAAAAATTGAGTAGAGGCTAATATAGTGGCCATGTTTCATAATGAAGATGTCAAACTAGAACCAAATGGATGAAGTGCTTGAGGATTTAATGATTGATTCATAGAATTATACGAGCTTAAACCAATGGAGTTTTATAGGGAGGCCTTTTTGAAGGAGTTTTACACCTTTTAATGATTAATCATTTTAAAGGTATAGGATGCATAGGGACTTGCAATTGAAGGTCCTCAACAAGCCTTAGCTCAACGAATTAAGAATCACAACTTTTTGATGGTGAAGGGATGATCAATGCAAGGGTCTGGATTCCTAACTTAGAGATGTTCAATAATTTGATAAAGCCAATGATTGAAGAAGATATGGTCAATTTGTAGCACTACACGTGGGAGGGAGTTATGTATGATTTGTGGAACTAGTGGGTGCAAGCTATTGTGGAGGACATGACCATTGACATTGACACTCAAGGTAATTATCTATGTTTGTGATGATAAAGTTGCTGAGGATTGCTCCCTTTAGTTAAAGAATTTAAGACAACTAAGTGATGTGAAATAGTATGTCATGGAATTCTAACACTTTGGAAGAACGATGAGATGGTGGAAGCTTGTAAATTGGAACTTTTTATGGATGGATCAAGGGAATGATATTAAAGGTTATATCAAGGATTTGAACCCACAGAGCTTGATATGGCAATCAAGCAAGGCTTGCTGTATGAGCCACCATGAGGACTTGTATTGATACTAACAACAATTTATTTAGTGTTATCACTCAAGCACTCCTGCAACATAAATTCTCCTCCTGTATACACACACACCTTCAAAGAAACCCTTGGGCACTCGCCCTCATTTCATGGACGGTGCCTAGCTTTAAACCTGTTGGCATTGATTATAGTGTTTGGTCCAAAAGGGACATTGAGTGAGGCACACAACAGAGGCACAATTATACCGTGAGAGAGGCATATAGAGATGAATGATTTCTTTATTGGAGTCATCAAATACATTGCCATAAGCTTCTTTTATATCTATTATCAAGTTATTTTTACCTACATAGCCATTTATTATGACTCACTAAACAAGGACGTGAAACAATACTAACAATGTTTTATTTAATGTTACCACTCTAACCCCCCCAACATGAACTATCCTCTTCCTTTGTGTGTGTGTGTATTCTCTCTCTTTCTCTCTCTGGGAAATCTCAGGCACTTCCCTTCATTCTGTGCCTTGTGCCTATTGTTAAACCTATTGGTGTTTATTACAGAGCTTGATTTACTAGGGACATGAGTGAGGCATGCAACAGAGGCAGCTAGCCTGAGGTATTGATCTTGAGACCTCTTCCATGAAGCTAAAAGCACTCAACCAGTCGAGTTAGCCCACTGTGCCCAACAACAAAATTTGTATACTGTTGTGTGCGTGTATGTCACTCTTTTGAAACAACTAGGCCCAAAAACAAAATTTGTGTAATGTTCCTGTTTTATTTTTCAACAATAGAACACTGCTCCAATTGTGGGACAGTTTTCAGTGCTCATGTAACTAGCATAATTGTAATTTTCAAGATAGATCTTCACTAGACTCTTGTAGACAATCTCTCACTTTTAGATTGCCATTAACCTAGCTAGGCTGGTTTCTCATAGACAATCAATCAACTAAGCACCCTTTCCACAGTTCCCTTTCTTTGGAGGCTAGGCTACTAAGCTGTTGATCAAAACAGTAAGTCTTCCCTGGTTCATGATTGATTTCTTTGTCATTCAGGCTGTCTTCACCAAAGATGGAATCATACTGCATCCCTCCTAATTTATGATATTATATTCTTATGTACATCAGTTGCTTGTTTTTTGCAAACTTGGGTTCCATGGCCTGATTTCTCATAGCTTAAGCATATTTTTGAATTTTTCCTTTCTTACTGTTGCCGTCTTCACTCTTGCTACCTTTCTTATAGTTCATGCCTTTATTGCAAAGAGCAACCTCCTCTTTGACATTAACTACACACTGTTCTTCAGTCATGATTTCAAGGGTTTATACTAACAGCCTTCTGAAAATTGATGCCTACTTGAGTCAACTGTTGCAATAGTGCTTTCAAGGCGTTTATATGGCTTTACATTGATTCTTCACTGACCATCTTTAAGCCAAAGGATTGCTTCTTTACTGTATACTTGTTGTTTCCAGGTTTTTGACCCAAATACCTTGTTTAATTCATCCCAAATTTCTTTGGAATTTTTAGCCAAGCTCAATGAATGCAATTGTGTATTTGAATTTGCCAGCCCAATGATGGGCTTTAGTTCTGTCATCCTTTATAGTCCACTTAAAGAAGTTATCTTGTTGCGAATGTTCTTTTTCTGTTAAATCCACTGAGCACTCATGTACTCGATAGGGTTAAATTTGTTCAATGACTTTATAATTTATCTTTAGAAGTATGAAAGTTTTTCCTCAGAACTTTCCTGTACTGGTTCACCATTTTCAAGGAGAAAATAACAAAAAAAGCCCATGTATTTCTGTGCCTTGTGTTGCAAAGAAATCTAGGAAGAGGAAATAACCACCTAGTCTGTGTCATACTGATAATGATGTGGCCAATCTTCTATGACTTGCTATGCTGCCTTTCTGCTGGGTTTGGGCATTTGTTTTTGATCTTGAGCTATTTTACATGTTGTGTGTCTTGATGTTTGTGAAACTGCATAATGTAGATCAAACTCCAAAAAGTCTCTTTGGTTTTGGGTATTCCACTCCATTTCTTAGTTGTAGTATTGTCGTGTTTTGTTCTGCTAGAATTAAACAATACCAGAAATAATTGTTCTGATTTTTACAGCTGTACACAAGAGGCTTTTGATTCCCTCCGCAGCTGGTTGTATGCAGGGCCTCTATTATGCAGAGATTTGTATGCATATGCTGGGTTTAATTACCGGATAACTACTTTATATATCATCATTGACGATGCATATGCATATGCTGTGTTTAGTTACTGGATAATTGCTGGAGATGTGTATCCATATGCTGTGTTTAATTACCGGATAACCAATGGAGATCCCTATACATATGCTGGGGTTATGTGCTAAGTTGTCATATCTAGGATAAACACTTTATTTTTCCCTGTTAATTGTAATGTGTATGCATGTGTTGGGTTTATGTGCTAAGTTATCATATCTAGGGTAAACACTTTGTATTTCCCTGAACTGTGTTCAATATAAAACATTTAAAAAAGGTTTGTATCTCTGCTAAACATCTCTATTTTTCAGAATTGAAAGAAATTATAAATATGTATGTCTACTGCTGCATGTTCACCATATTTGTAATGGACGTTTGTTTGTGGATGATGCAATTTTACTGGCTGTTGCACATATGAAGGTCTTGTTTTCACATCTGTTCCATGTCTCAAGGCCATGCTTGTCTCTGCACAGTCCTTTCACTGAGTTGCCTGTGCGCAAGAAATGTCTTTGATTGTGTCCTAATGGCTATCTTCCTTTTATGGCAGATCTCCTCCCATAATTTGTGTCTCTTATAGAAGTCTCAGATGTCTCTGTTTTTGTTTTCCTGCACAATACCTTCTCTGCTTTCATGTGGTTTTACAGTTCTGCAATTAAGATAGAGTGAAGAGGATGAAAAGATTAGCTGAGAAAATATTAAGTAGAATACAAGTTATCTACTCTGTCTCTCAGTGCCTTCAGTCAGTCTCAGGATGACCGTGTTCATCTTCTACACAAGATTGTCATTACACAAGGTTTTAATTATATATCTTTAATCAAGGATGTTGTCTGCTGTTCGGGTCTTCAAAAACAGTCCATGGTTTCATCATCACCTTTTGGACGTTGCAACATTAGGTTTCAATGCAATGTGATTAGAAATATGGATCATTGACTATTAATACAGTTGCCTATGCAAAGGTAATGTTGCATATGCCATTTCTGTGATTTGAGAATTAAATTTGGAGCCACGGTGTTTGGTAAGATCAGCCATTGAATGAACCATTTAGTCAACCATAGTACATGTCTATATTAATGAACAAAATTTAAACATATTTCCTTTTAAAAAATACGTGTCATGGTTACATATATTATATATGTTTAAGAAATATCTCTGCAATGTCAATAATATGTGGAGTGTGTGTATGTGTGTGCATGCTATGCATTAAAAAATTCAGTTTTAAACAAATGTGTTTCATGTTTATGAATTGTGTTATTGCATTGGGGAAACAAGTGACTGCCAATGCTATTTGTTGATGGAAATGGCTATAACATGGAGTTCAACCATCTCAGTTCATAGTTTCACCTTATTGTGTGGAGAGGTGTTCTCCAGCCCAGTATGGTGGAGATGTTGTAATGTCTGGTAAACTTTTTAACTTGGTCATAAAAAAATAAAAATAAAAATAATCCTATGTTGGAATAAAATTAACTTCAAACTAAAATAATAAAAATAAAAATTCTACGCTATTATTATTATTGTTATTAATTTTTGTTGGGTAGTTAAAATAAACTTGATTTGGTCAAGTTAATGGTGGTTTTTGAGCTCCAGGTTTATGAGAACCCATGGTATTCATGTGGAATGTAGCCTATTTTAAGGGGGAAATTGGGGAAATTAAACCAGCCCAGATCACCCTAAAAGAGGTTTGATCCCTCTCGGCGCTTGTTAGTTAGTCTCCAGTTAAGATGGATCTAGGCTGGTTTAACCTACACCATAATCTGATAATCTGGACGTATGAAAGGTCAACAACCCAGCTAATCTAAGTCCAGATGTGATAATTTGGATGGGTGGATAGACAACCACTTTGCTAGATGTCATATATTATTGTAGTATATGCTTGATTTGCTCAGAGCTTGATTGGTTGACAAGGGAAGATAAGCTTTTCTAAAATCTACGAAGGATAGTCCTAAGGAAGATAAACATTACAGAGCTATAGTGAATGAAATTGTTTCTCTGAAGGAGTATGGAGGTTTAACTATTTCATGAAAAACTGAAGAACCTACTGGAAAGCCCTGTCACTAATAGAGAGGAGTTAAATGAAGAACACAACAAATCTAGCATGAAAGAGACGCCAATGCATTGAAAACTGTTTTGTGTGCTGTGCTTAAAATAACAAATTCTTTTGTGCAGGAATACTTACTGCCAGTTCTGTGGAGTGCAAGATATGGTTAGGTTTTTCCCTTTTGTTGTGCCTTTTTAGTGGATGGGCATTTGACGAAGAATTATTAAGAGATATTTTTAGGTGCAGTTACAGTAAGATACATAGCATTTTGAGGTGGTAAAATGACCATATTTCCATTTATCTAAGTGGGGCTTGTTTTGTGCTGCCCAAAGGGTACACTATACTCTTTGCTTTTGTGTAGACGTGTATTGGGTAGGAAGAGTGGAAGTTGCGGTAAAATGGCTATTGCCTAAAGGTAATGATCAGTTCTGACAACTTTCAAGTCATTTATGAATGGGAGTTGTCATGAGATAAGATTGCAAACAAAAATAATGAATAGTGCACCTGCTTGAAAGTGGGCTAAGTGCAGAAAATTCAGCACGTTTGTTGCCAGAGGGAAATAGTCACTTTTGACAAGGGTTAATTCATTGTCTGCTATGAAGGATCAATGAGACTCTTATATTGGATTCATACAAACATGAACAAAGTTTTTACTCAATTGAAGGCTTTCATGTAGAAAATCACAAGAAATATGTGAATCCTGGCTGCCTGAGAGTGGGAGCGAAAGCGGATCGGGGAGCAACATTTTCAAAAGCTCTTGGGCTAGGAGCAATTTTGGGAGCAAATTTTATGTAATATATATTTTTATATATTTTGATGCATATATGTCAATAAAAGCATGTAGAATGATGAATTAGTGATAAAAAATATAAAAACATGGATTAAACCATATAACATCATTGATGTAGTAGTTATAATCTTCATCAACCACAGGTCCACAAATTACAAATTCTCATTTATATAGCATGTTAAGGGTGCACATAACCAAAATAGCATCGAGTGCAATCCATCTCTGAGCCAAAAATACATCAACAAATAGGCTCTAAATGGCCTCTAGCATGCAAAAAAATCACGCTACAACAAATACCTACATATCATCAAAATCATTGCCTATCTTGGGATCTTTGTCATTAATATCACCCTTAAGTCAAGTCAAGATTGATTTTGTTTGAGTGATGGGTACATTTTTAGTAGAGTCATGATAGAGGAGTTTGACAACCAATGTCACTAACATCATGGTACATAGAGGGTTTGGTGCTCTTGATTTAATACGAGTTCTATACCTTAGTACATGACAAGCCAATGGAAACATTGCAATCCACCCAATCCTGAAAATCTTGAAACATTGACAAGTTTGTTGGATTCTGTGTGAGTTCTAAAATTCTACTTTCTTCATATGAAATCCAATGAGGTTGGAACCACTTTCAAACATTTTTGAGGCATTTCATGTTAATGTTAAAAATTTAAGTAAAAGGATGAAACGTTTTCATTTAAGGTAACCACTTTTAAACATTTTTGAGTCATTTCATGGTAATGTTAAAAATTTAAGTAAAAGGATGAAACATTTTCATCATTTTACTCTAAGAATTTAACATTACAATGAATTGCATATCAATACTAGGGCCATAGGCTTGAATATTAGGCTGCTCCACTCAATATTTTTTTTTTTTTTGAAAACAATTTGTGTTTGGAACATGTGTGTTTTATTTTTTGGTTTTTGTTTTTGTTTTTGTTGTTTATATTTCTTGCTTGTGAAGAAAGCTAGGGAGATTTTTTTTTTTTTTGGTTGTGGGACCCTGATGCGCTCCAACTCAGAGTGCGCTTCGGGAGCAGATTTGAAGGGGGGGTGCTCCCACGTAGCCCAGATGAGAATCACATGACATAATTTAAGCATAGTTTTAATACTTTGACTTAGATTCGGAATCAGCCGAGGGTTGACTCCGACTCCGACTCCGACTTGGTATTGACTTGGCGTAGTTGATTTCATTGACTCGGTCGTTGTAAAAAAGAGATTAAATATTTTTTTTAATTTTATTTTTATGAAAAAACATGTTTTTAAAGATTTCATTCATGTTTCCAAACTCAAAGCATTAGGATATAGAGAGAAGACAACATATGATCAAAGTGTGCTCATGAATATATCTATTATATCAAAATGGCACCTAGTGCACTGTCCAATACATGTAATATATAGATATCAGAACAAAAACACAACCAAGGAGGTTCTGAATGGCCTCTACAACAAAACATCACTAGTCACTATTGCGAAACAAGGCAAGATCATCTAGTTCATATTATGAATTAGAGTTAGACCAAAAAACCCATGGCTCCTTCTCACTGCTGCTCCAAAAATCAACTCCAACTCTTCACAAACTCCTCACAAATGCTCACACAAATGCAATGAGATAGTTGTGAGTAAATGTGAGGGGGTTGGGTCACTTTATAGGCTTCGGAGAGGTGTAGAGGTATTAAGAAAAAACTAAAAAAAATTGAGTTTGAAGTCCAAGTTGCTGCTTTTTTCCCTGCAGACTAGCTTGACCGGTTTAAGACGGGCTTGGCTGAACTGGCTGGTCCGTTACTGAAGTGGCCGAATCGGTGTCTGGTTCAGCCGTCGGAGCAGTTGTCGGACTGGTTTTTCTAACTAGCCGACTCGGGCAGGGGTCTGGCTCGATCAACTAGACCGAATCCGATTCAAACCTGCCTAGTTTTAAAACACTGCAGTTGAGAGAAGTACGGATTAATGGAGGTTTATGTCATAAATTAATGGAACAAAATTTGACATAATATATCAGCTAACTTATATTGGAGACTCGAAAGCTGTGGGAAAAGGCAGATTTATGTTGAAGTCATTTAATATAGTGGATTTATGTTGAAGGAGTGATTGGAGGTGTTATATTCCTTGTGGCTTGCTTGACATGCATGAAGCCTTAATATTGGACCAAAATTCTGAAATTCACAATTAGTTTAACAGTGTTGCACACATCGCGATCGGGATTTAATCGGCGCCGGGAAAAAAGCGGAAAAAATCGTTAAAATCGGGAAAAAATCGTTTGGCACAAAAATATTCATTTTTTTAAAAAAATTGAAAAAAATTGAAAAAAAATGAATATTTTTGTGCCAAACGATTTTTTCCCGCTTTTTTCCGATTTTTTCCCGATTTTTCCGATTTTTTCCCGATTTTAACGATTTTTTCCCGATTTTAATGATTTTTTTCCCGCTTTTTTCCGATTTTTTCGATAAAAATCGTTATAAAAAAAAGTGGCGATTTTTATGTATAAAAATCGCGATTTGAATCGGCTAAATGAAAAAATCGCGCTTTTACGATAAAATCGCGATTTTATCGCGATTTTAACAACACTTTGATATTGTTGTAAGGTCTAAATATTGAGGGATTATCTTTATTGATGCAAATCAGATAGTATTGAGGTCATTATATATACTTATAGTCCACTTGCTTCACCAACATGGATACTTTGTGGAATTAACTTCTGATCTCGTTCTCCGCCTTCAAATGAAGGCTACAAGGCCTTTGTTTATAGTAATAGTGATGAATGTAAACTACCCAGCAACACTATTCAGGTTTAGAGGTATGGCCTTGTCTGTAGCTGTAACTTGCATGCTACAACCAGCTAACAATGTAATATCAATCAGGCCAGTAAAATGGTTTTGCTGTCAATCTATAACTATTGCTGCTCAATGTTCAACCATCTCCCTACATTTCCTTATAATAGTGACAAATGAGGAGTGCTCTATTAGTGCAGGCCTCTTGCTGTTCTTCACCTTTTGGCCTCAACAGATTGGCTTGCCACTTCTTCTCAGTGCTGGTGCAGGTTGAGTCTTTACAGTTTATTCATTGCCACCCTTTTGCAGTTGACCATACGAAGGATGGAGAAGCACTATGCTGCCACCTTCATTTGCTGCTACTCTTTCTTTTAATGAGTAGGACAATTCTTCCATGCTTTTTGCCTTCACAAATGTGATCTTGTTGTTTATGGCCTTTACTTTTCTATAATCAAAATTGGGGTCTTCATGCTTGGCCCTGAGTGGAGTGACGTTGGGGCTCAGAATGTTTTGTCTTCTCTTGTCTAGCCCTTGTCCATCATGGCCCATCTGCCTTAAGAGCTTGGAGGCAATGCCTTTGGCATGCTGTTCAAAATCACCAACATGTTTTTGAGAAGGGTCTGAAGAAGGTGAAGTTATCATGCTTGGCCCAATCATGGTGTTGGTTTTCACAGCAATAATGGAAGGGGCTTTTCTAGCCTCTTGGAGTTGGTTGTAGCTTTGCCAATGCGTCTTCCCTTTTTGTCAATTCTTGCTGCAACTGAGCCATCACCTGAGTGAGTCCATTTGGATGACCTCTCCAAATTGCACAAATTGCACTTTGCTCTTGTCCAAATTTTTCCATAACAGCTGCGAGGGAGTCTTGATGTTCATTAAATTCTGTGGAGGTCTCAAGGTTCTTCTCTGTCTTTGCAAGTCTTAGGTCATATATCTGGACCTTCTCCTTTAAGTGTACCCTCTTCTTGAAGCTGCACATTGATGGCCCTTATGTTCTCCAAACTTCTCTTTTTTGCATTGCCCATGTGGAGTCTAGTTTCTCTTAAGTTATAGCAACTGCATCAGGAGCAAGGATTCAACAACTTTCATAACTTATGATCCAAAAACGAAGGACTTTTAATCTACTCATCTCACCAGCATAGAAAGATTGCGGATTTAATTTTTGGTCTCTATTTCTTTGTCTCCAAACTGGTGGCCATATGGCCTCTATTTGTGGTGGAGTTGTGAGTGTAAACTACCCAGCAGTGCTATCCAGGATTAGATGTATGGCCTGGTCTTTGGTGTAACCTGCCCACAACAACCACTACCAGTTTAATAATAATCAGGCCAATAAAAACCAAGGCTATGTCGAGCATGATTGAATTCTTGATTACTGATTGAATACCTCATATTTTGATTACTGATTGAATTCCCCTTGAATTAATGTGTATATTAGTGATTACTGATTGAATTCCTGATTACTGGTTGAATTGAAATCATGATTATTGAGTGAATGTTTATTAATGTTTTGATGCCAATCAGTAATTGCTGAACTTTTCCATTGACTTATCCTCCATGCTCAGTAGAATGCACTGCAAGAATGTAAAGTACAAAATGTTGTTATCCTTTGATGGAGTACTCACCAAGGTACTGCTAGGAAAAGTGTGGGTCTAAATGGAATAGATGTAGATAAAGTTGTAAATAATACAAACAAGACAGACCATGGACTCTTTAAGGTACTGCCAGGAAAAAGGCAGGTCTAAATGGAATAAATGTATAGAGAAAGTCCTAAATAATACAAACAAGTCAGACCATGGATTTTCTATATACGCAATTTTTAGAGTAGAAACCCTTCATGGGCGTTCAAGGTCCATACATACAAGCGACTTTTAAAATCCCTGCATCTGAATGCGTCTAAATGGAATAGATGTAGATAAGGTCGTAAATAATACAAGCAAGACAGACCATGGACTCTTTAACGTACTGCCAGGAAAAGGGCAGGTCTAAATGGAATAAATGTAGAGAAAGTCCTAAATAATACAAACAAGTCAGACCATGGATTTTCTATATACGCAATTTTTAGAGTAGAAACCCTTTCATGGGGGTTCAAGGTCCATACATACAAGTGGCTTTTAAAATCCCTGCATCTGAATGACCGATTGCACTTCATTTACTCCAGCCACCTTTCAAAGTTAGTCCTGCCCCCAAAGTGTGACCTAACATCACACCAGAGATTGCAGGGCATTGATGTTGCGTTAGTGAAAATGTGGGAATGTTGTGGATATGTATCCCTGTTTCAGTAGGCCCTACATACACAACCGCATGAAGTTGTCTAGGTAATGAGATAGCCTGAAAATTCTACTATGTAAGTAGGCAGGTATGATCCCTGTTTGGGGGTGTGCAACGTTCAAGCAAAATAGAAACACATTTGAGCAGATGTAGAGTGAAGTTGGAGGGGTCTCTCTCCAGTGAAAAGCCAAGGGAGGCAGCTTGCTTGTGTCTACCTGTATCATGTCAACTATGTTCCAAGATGAAGATAATGCCAAAACCTCTGATTCTTTGCCCTTTGATGATATAATGGAATGAAGCCATGGAATCCTTTGATCCAGCAACTGTTTCTCAGCTCTCCAACATAGAGCCAGTGACATCCTTTCCCGTCAACTTGACTTCAGAGTGCTGGCCTTGTAAAATTGCCATCCCTGCTTCCTTTGATCACAACCAGGGATGTGCCTGGGTCTGTTTGAATCCGGTGCGGGCGAAGGGAGGTGGATTTTCCATCCCTGCTTCCTTTGATCATAACCAGAAATGTGCCTGGGTCTGTGCGGGGCTGGGGAGGGATGGAAGGGGTTGTGGGGTGTCTCTGTTGCAATACTGGCATAGGGTGTCTGGCAAGGACTTTAGATCATTTAAGGTGCTGAAGAGTTCCAGTATTATTTAGTATATGTTAACTTTAATGAAATATATAAAAACTATGATACATTGTTAAATACTGTAAACAGTCTTAATCAAATATTATTCTTTTATTGCAAAGATATATTATCTAGTAATTATAACGGATATTCCTTGTTGGAATCTGGAAGGGAACATTATTATTATTATTTTTTTTTTTTTTAACATTTATTCGAAGTACCTTTTTTCATGGACGAAGATACACCAGAAACTGTTCTAGGAATTGAATTATATTTTTTTCAAGATAATTTACTTTTTTCTACGGCCTTTTTTTTAGGCCCAAGTGACTGCAGAGTCAAAAGGTCCAGTAAAGATAGCAGCACCTTTACAAACCTCTGCTGAAAAAATACCTGAAACATCGTACACAACACTTGGGTCATTTAGGTGGGATCAGGATAATGAAAAAATGAAGGTGAGGTTGACATCATAATTTTTGTTCTGATCTTCTTAAGAATGAGTAAGCTATTTTATAATGTGAAAGAGTTTCAAACAACTAAGAAGTTAGAACCCTATCATATATGCTATATTTTTTCCCAGATTCTCGGATGGTTTTTAGTAATGTAAAATTTTGCAGGTATATCTATTTCTCGAGGGAGTAAATGAAGAGAAATTGTTTCTAATTTCCAGCCTTGGTCATTTGATGTCAAACTTCACGATATCGAAGGAAAAAATTATCGCTGTGGTGTGCCAAAGCTGAACAAGGCTATAGTGCCAGAAAAATGTAGACTCATTGTTAAGCCTCAACGTGTTATTATTACCCTTCAGAAGGCTGAGAAGGGTAATTGGCTAGATATTTATTACAAGGAGGATAAGGTTGGTTGCTGAAATTCCATCTTTTGTAATGTTATTGAGATTTTTGTCTCGCTTTATTAAAATTTTATTTCTATTTTGTGTGAGCTTGTCTTGCGCCATTCAGTGTATTTTAGATTGCTCATCATTAAGATTCTGAGCTATTGCTGTTGATTTTTGTGTTCAGTTGAAGTCAAACCTTGACAAGAACAAAGATCCAATGGCAGGAATCATGGATCTGATGAAGGTAATAACCGTAATACAGTCCAAACACTTACAGTTCATTCAATTGCTTACAGTTAGTTTTCAAAAAAATTGCCTTTGCATTTTTAGTTGGAGAAGCAAAATGTAACTATAATAACACAAGAATCCTTGAGTCTAAAATGGAAGGATTATATCAGATGCGTGGAGAATTTATGTAGGTTATCAATATTTGACATTTAAATCCGTTCCAACTTCTTCTGCATATTCATGCACTAGAGCTACCTTATCCTGTTTATGGGGACTTTGGGCAATGGTGTTGTAGAAATATATTAGAGTTGATTTCATAGTATCTGTTGATAGGAATATGCTAAATCTTACATAGATGAGCTCTGTATAATTGGACAACTGCTGCTTTGATGATTTTGGATATGCTTTGTCCACATTAACAGGGCTTGTCTGTCTAATAGTGAGGCTCATGGGTTAAAACTTTAAAAGGTCTTGCATAGATGTCATATGGTACAATTTCTAGATACAATTAATGCTTTTTGTTCAAGCATGAATTTATAATTTTTTGTTTTCCAATTTTCCTGTAGAATATGTATGAAGAGGGTGATGATGATATGAAGAAAACTATTGCCAAAGCTTGGAGTGAAGCACGAACAGGGAAGAAACCAGATCCATTAAAAGGATACGGTGGTGACATGTAGAAAGAGCAGATTGAAATTTAGAGCTCCATATATGCCTATTCAGCAGCAGAGGCAGCTAGAATTGTGAGATGAATACTTTGTAGTATAAGGTATTTACTGTGCCACAGTGTTTGACCTAGGCCAGTTCACAGTCCTGATGAGTTTCAAGTTGGTTATTACGTTAGATCTGCTGACGTTGCCAAAACTGGAAAAAAAATTAAGACTTGTATTGCTCTTTGATTAGGCCGTCGGTTTCATAGTATATATGCAAATGTCTTTTGCACAATCTCACATATGCAAGTAGGCTACGTTGCAGTTCCGGAGTTTTATACTTAACTATACAAACAGTATATTGTTACGTATGATAAATTCAAAATTTTTGATTTTGCTTATCAGCACGTTGATTTATTATACTCAAATGACCAAAGTTACATGCTCTGATACGGGTTACCTAAGCTGGAGAATAAAGATCTACAAGATAGATGCTGTTTCATTCAGTAAATTAATGTTTGGCTCTTTGGAAATAGAAAGGGCTATTTTAAAAAGGTTACCCTGAGGGTGTCTTTGAAGCTAGTTTCTGAAATTTGTTGTGCGAAACTTAATGGTTTTCCAAACCCATTTGTGTTCTTGGGGTTTGACCTATTCCACTCTTATCGATTATAGCCCATCCTTTGCCGCCTGTTTTGTGTATGGTTATGAATCAGATGTTAAATCTTGAAAACCCATTTGTGTCCTTGGGTTTTGACCTATTCCACTCTTAGCGATTATAGCCCATCCTTTGCCCCACCTGTTGTCTTGTGTATGGTTATGAATCAGATGTTAAATCCTGTTTATCCCCAGCTACACCTGATCTTCATTTTGGATTCCATATCATTTGATCCGATTAGATTAGATTTCCCCTACTTCCTTATTATGTTGAAAGGTGCTCTCCAGCCCAGTATGGAAGAAATGTTATACTGTCTTGTTCTGTCCTGTTATAGAGCATTGATCCTCATAAGGCACCATAGTGATGGGCAGCTTCATATTTACTGGGTGTGTAGGCATGAATGATGAACAAGTATGGGCTAAGTTTAGCGACTTCACCGTTTCAAGTGACATGTCGTTGGGTGCCAGAGGCAACCACCGTGTCAGGGTTTACCAATACACCTTTCCGAGTTCTATTTGTACCCTGGTTTGGCAAACGAACTCTTCTATTTTAAAGACTAGGCAACACCACTTGAGCATTTTCATTGCTTTGTAGGCAATCATGTTCTTTTGGTTTCGTAGATGTGAACTAGCTTTGTAGGCAATCATGTGCTTTTGGTTTCGTAGATGTGAACTATTTTAGTGATCGGGCAATTAGAGGAGGCCCCGTACTAGAACAAATTCACTATTGTAATGATCAGGCCAAATTCACCATTTTAATGATCAGGCAGTGTTTTGTACTTGACTTCCAAGATGAACATCCCAGAAGTTTTCTGCTTCTTTCTTTTTAGATATGATAACTGTTAATTAGAAATCGCTCCGTTTTTGTTCTTTCCAATTGTGATGGTTGAGTAAAGAAAAACATTCATAGTCTTTCCAGTAGCGATGGTTGACTAAAGAAAAGAATGGCAGGCTAGGCTCAACTGAAAACATGGAGTTAAATCAGGCTCTCAGTGTACAAGTATAATAATGAGTTGATAGTTAAATTTTAGCGCAGACTAATTATTGATGTCTTGTTTTTTCTTTGCGGGAGTTTAGCCATACAACTTTTGGTGAGATTGTGATTTCTTTTGTTGTTGTTTTAAACCGTGTTTTTGAATATATAAACGGATTCAACACCCTGAAAGAATTCTGCAGATTATACAATACAGACTTCTGATTTTAAGAAATCCCTGTCAGATTTCGAGCAAAATTGAATGGAAAATATACCAAACAGCGAAAATGTTGAGTAGTCAGGCTATGCTTTTGCCAGCGTTGTTGATCACATCGATATTTCTGATTTTATTGACTTGAGGTCATGGATTGTTCGGATGATTTATAAATAACAATTTCATTTATTTTTACTTGCACCTATACTAATCTCCAGTTTGATGTTCCCTGATTTCTGTAGAAATTGTGCCTACTGCCCAGACAAAGTGACGACCATTGATCTCCTCTTTCCCAAAAAGTTCTTTCCGATAAAATTTGTAAATAACACTAATTCAGTTTGCTTGCACCAATACTGATTCCTATCTTCTCCAGTTTGATTTTGTAAAAAGGGTTTATTAATATATGTATTAGCTTTTTAACTAATGTAATTAGTAACCTTTACCAAAAATTTCTACCAATAACTCTTACCAGAAATATTTTCAAAATATATTTTATTATCAAAATTTACACACGAAACTCAAAAATATAGAATAATCATATAAATTCTATTCAGATAAATTATTATTTTATTTTGTATGTGAAAGATTACCCAGCTTAGCCGAGGGATTCCCTTGGATAGAATCGTTGACTTTTAAAAACATTGTTTTGATTATAAATGTTCTAAAATAATCAGAAATAAATTATAAAAACTGTAAAAATATGAAATCTGGGAGGGAATTACCCCTTGCATTGTAAGCGGAGAGTATACCTGAATGATGGAAGTGTTAGGCAGTGTTGGCATTGATGAAGTTATGTTGTTTGATTAATGGCAATAAATATTATTGATGTTACTAAGTTCATTGATGATAATTTATGTTGAATGTAAAACGCTGGAAATGATATGAAGTGCAAAAGCTATGCTAATCACTGTGAAAGCTAAACATTGAAAGCTAATCAATCAATATCGAGGGAATAAATATTATTGATGTTACTAAGTTCATTGATGATAATTTATGTTGAATGTAAAACGCTGGAAATGATATGAAGTGCAAAAGCTATGCTAATCACTGTGAAAGCTAAACATTGAAAGCTAATCAATCAATATCGAGGGAATAAAAAAAGCTAGGGAATAAAAAAAGTCCAATAGAAAATATGAATGTTAGCATATAATTATTCCTCTGACTTATTATTATTATGTTGCACACAATTATTCCACTTCCTCGAGATTTTGTGATATCTCAGAGAATTTTAGTGCTGCGCTTATCCACTAGCTGTCAATGCTAAGTATGGTCCTGTGGTCTTGTTTTGCTGTCCCTAACATTTTTGCTCCAGTCAAATTTTTGACTCTCATATTGGCAATTAAACGTTAATCTTCTTTGTCCTTGCGTTACTCTCCTTATCACTACTCATATCTTATCATGATATATTGAAATCATTTTGAGTGCTTGGTTCTTTTTGATGGATTCCAATTTTCTTCTTTATGCTTTTTTTTTTTGAGTTTTTATGAATCTCTCCCTCCTCTTTTTTTTCTTCTTCTGTGTTGTGCAAAATTTTTTCTTCTGTTTTGTACAAAAAAGTGATCAATGCTTGGGGATGCCCTTTTCAATGGCATGTAATGGCAACCTCTTATTCAACATTTTATTGTTATTTGGATTCTCTTGGAGTTGAATGTCCAGAAATTGTATTTCAATGCTTGTAGAGAATAGATTTGACAAAACAATGTATTTAAATGAACATGGAAAATGCTTTTTTTATACAATTTTTTCTTTTTTTTTAGGATTACTAACTCTTGATTTACTCTTTTAGGGGAAGGAATTTGTTCTTCCATGTAGATGTTTAGCAAAAATTTCTTCATAAATTCACTTTGATCATGTAGCATCAATATTATTTAAATCCTTACGACAATAGTAATGAAGTTGAAATGTTGCAATTGTGTGAGGCATGGTGTTTCAATCACCCATGACCTTCAAATTGTAGAGACACTTCTATAATTTTTCCTTTTCTTTTGCACTATAATAAATTTGAATGTCGATTTCTGCATTGATTCCTCCAATATGTCTATTTGAAGGAGTGTTCGCTTAGGATCTTTGATTTTGCAGATAATAAATGTACATCATGACCGTAGTCAAGCACTCTGCTCTTGCAGGAGACAGTTCTATCCAAAACAGGCATATTTGAAAAATGTCTAATTTTGTTTCCCACGCAGGGGAATGATCTCTGAAACATGAGACAAATCAAAAACTCAAAAAAGACCTGAGGGGAATGATCACTGAAACATGGGACAATACCAGAAACCCATGACCGAATCGCCTTACAACCATGCCCAGTGGAGAGGGGCATCCTACAAAAAGAGAAGCATGGATGGCTTTTCTATTCATCAATGGGCTCTTCAATAATTCGACACCACCCCATATCAAGTGGTTCCTCTATCTGTGTCACATTCTGAGCTTCAAGACCCAGATCTACCATCATCGCCTCCCGCGCGCTGCCCCTTTGTTCGTTTGTTTTCCGCTGAGGGGTGTTCTCTGTAGCCAGCTGAAAAGATGAAGAGGGGTTCGGGATTGCCCTTGAATTTTCTGCCCGAGTCCTTAAATCATCAGCGAGACTTTCCTCCTGAAAAACCACTGTAAATTAGGCTGTGATCCTAGCCCTGTTTAGAGCACTGTCAAAGGTGAATATGGCGGAACCAGTGGCAGGAATAGGTCCGGGCCGAGAGTTAGAGGCTCGAGATCTTCCTCTTCTGTCGCGAGAAGAGAGCCCTCTCCTTGGAGGATGATTCAAGTCGCTGGAGGATGAATCTGTTGGGCCTCTTCTCGGTTGCCCCCTGCGACTGCCCAATCTAGGTCTCAATCGAGGCATCCTACAGAAGACAGTGGCCTAGATCCAGGAATGTAACTGTGGGGAAATACCCTGGATGTTGCGTTGCCTCCTAATTGAGCCTCCTCTGCCCAGTTTGAGCTTATCCTCTAGGTTTGCCAAATCCCTGCGCGTGTGCAATACCCGAAACCAAACACAGATATCAGTTGCCAAGAAATAAGAACGGGAGGGCCAATTTGCGATACCTGAGCGATACTCGAGGAGGGGAATAACCAGCTTCGCACAGAAGGCCAAGACTATCAGCGCTGGGGTCCAATTCCCCCCCTCTCCCTGAATTTCTTTGCATGTGCTAATGTATGTTGGTGGAGCGGCAGAGCCACCGAACTATCCATCTTTCTCGACCTTTCTTCGGCTTTAAAGTTACCAGCCTTGTCTTGGGAGTCTTCTCCCATCACTGCTCCCTTGATGGCTTGAGCCTTCCACTGCATGTTGGTGTGTGCAAGACTTAATTCCCTCGCTGTGGGCCTGGCATTCCAGCTGATCCGGTGGTATTGTGTATCATGAATGACATTCATGCAAATGTGTCGTGCGTCGGGTGTAATGACCATTCCACAATTCCTGTACAGGTCGGGCAAGTGGCGTTCTGCCCCGCCCATCCGCTGTCCTGTCAACTTAACTCTCATTGCGATCACCCACATCCGGGGTTCTTTGAAATGAGATTGATGAGAAAGGATAATTTTCAATTTTTTTTTTTTTTTTTTTTAATGGAGAATGCTCTCGTTGCAATTTCTTTGAACTTTCATCTTTTGTTGATAAATTCATTTTTTTTCAAACATTCATACTAGTGATCAAAATAACAGTCTACGTTTTCACATGGAGATTGCCAATAATAAGGTTCTGATGTAGATCTCATTATGCTTCATGATGAATGCATCTATAAACTTAAACATATATAAAGTTTGCTCCTTCGCTTGATGGAAGTATTGTTGCTCTTGCTTCCATGTTTATATTTGGATGACTCTACGGTTTTACACATCAAATGTTTAACTCGAATCATCATAATGTTTATTGATGCAATTAGAGAATGAAGAATTTTAAGCAAAATTGATGATGCAATTTTACAATAAGTTATGCTTAGCTTTCAACATAATGTGAATAGAGATACCAAATAGATATGTAATTGTTTTAATAGTACTAGTATTGTCTACTTGTAGAGATTTATTTACAAGTTTCAGATATATACATGTGAAAAAAATATTTAAGAATGGACTTTTTGAATGGTGACCCTGATTGATGTTGATAACTCCTAGGGAACATGACTTGATTTCTCATTTTGATGATGCTTTTGTTCTTTCTACTTTTTTAATTGCTTCAAATTCTTGTCATGATTATAAGCCTTGTGTTCTTCATTATTTCTTGCTCATATAATCTATCCCTTAAATCGTGCTCAATTTCATGTACTTTGCAGTCTTTTAGGTTCTCTTTTTGAGGTCAGATTAGTGAAAAGAGTCTGTAGGTAATATTCTTAGCTTGTTTTTCAGATATTCAAATGGTTTTTTAGCAAGGGGTTTTAAATGTTTGCTATTTGTTCCCTTGTGGGTATGTACTCCACCTTCACTATTTGTTTAGCTACTTGTTTTATGAGAAAGTGGTATTTTATAGGGATATGTTTAGTTTTTGAATAGAGCACGAGTTTTTGAAAAGTTTATTGCACTTGTATTGTCGCACTTGATCAATATAGGTTCATTAAAATTTACTTTCATGTTTTGTAGTGTTTGTTTCATCCACAATAATTGAGTGCAACATGTTGCAACTGCTATGTACTAAACTTCTGCGTTAGATAGAGACACTGAGATTTGTTTTTTGCTTAGCCATGCCACCAATGATTCTCTTAGATAGAATGCACTGTCGCTTGTACTTTTTCTGTCATCCACACATCTCGCCCAATCTGCGTCTGTGTATGTTATCAAAGTAAAATCATTACTTTTCGAATGCGATATACCATAGCGTGTAGTCCCTTTCAAGTACTTGAATATTCTTTTTGTTGTTAACAAATGACTTTGTTTAGGTGTTGATTAATACCTTGCTATTAATCCGACTGCCAACATTATATCCGATCTAGAAGTCATTAGGTATAACAAACTTCCTATAATAGATCTATATTGCTTTTGATCCACATCAACAGATTCATCATCTGCACATAGTTTACATTCGGTAGTCATGGGGGTTGAGACATGTTTACAATTTTCCATTTGAAATCTTTTCAACTGAACATAGTTTACACCTCGTAGTCTTGGGGGTTGAGACATGTTTACAATCTTCCATTTGAAATCTTTTCAACGTATCTCTTAGATATTTGTCTAGAGAAATGAATATGCCTCGAGGGTTTTGTAGGATCTGGAGCTCTAGGTAGAAGGTAAGTTATCCGATCATAGACATTTCGAATTCGGTATTTATCTCTTCAACAAACCATTCTACTAGATGATGCTTATTGTTGCCAAATATAATATCATCCACGTATACAACTATAACCAACAATTCATCTCCATCCACCTTAATGTATAGATTACTATCAGCTCCTCTCTTGAACCCCTGTTTTTGAAAGGTACTTGTTCAGGGTAGAGTACCACACCCATGGTGCTTGTTTAAAACCATATAGTGCTTTCTTTAACCTGCAGACATAATTAGGCTTATTTGTCAATGAGAAATCTTCAAGTTGTTCCATATAGAGTTCTTCATCAAGATCACCATTTAGGAAAGCAGATTTCACATCCATTTGATACACTTTGAAATCATTATAGCATGCAAAGGCCAAAAACATCCTAATTGATTCCAATCTCGCCATTGGTGTGAAGGTTTCTTCATAATCAAGTCCTATTTGCGATTGTCCTTTACACACAATTCTGGCTTTGTTTCTAACAACTTAACCCTGTTCATTCATTTTATTTTTGAATACTCATTTTGTGCCAATTATATTCTTTTCGACAAGTCTTGGTGTTAGTTCCCAAGTCTCGTTTTTCTCAATTTGGCTTAATTTCTCATTCATAGCATCTATCGAACTTTTGTCTTTACTTGCCTTCTCGAATCTCTTTGGCTTTATCTGTGACAACATAGCTATATGACCTTGCTCAGACTTTTCTGCTAATTGCCTCCTTGTTTGTACTCCACTTTTATCTCCAATAATTTGATTTTTAGGGTGATTTTTTTGAGTGTATCTTGAAGGTCCTTTTGGATGAGTCTCAGTGTCTTCTAATTCTCCATCTTGTATTTCGTTCTCCTAATGATATGATGATGATGGTGTGGATGATTGATAAAATCTATGTTCTTGTTCTTATTGGGTAGCTCTTCATCAACCTTTACATCTATGCATTCCACAATGTTATGCAATTTCTTATTATAAGACTTGTATTTTTTACTTTTTGACGAATATCCCAAGAATATTCCCTCATCAGATCAAGCATCAAACTTTCCCAACTTCTCATTAGTATTTTTGATATAACATTTACTTCCAATCACTTTAAAATGTTTGATTGTTGCTGGTTTTCCGTGCCATAGCTCATAAGGTGTCTTATCACAATTTGGTCTAAGATGTGCTTTATTGAGAATATGCACTGCTTCTGCCCAATAGGTTTGGGAAATATTTCTTTCTTGCATCATGGCTCTAGCTATTTGTTGAACATACCTGTTTTGTCTCTCTGCTACTCCATTCTGTTGTGGTATGTTTGTGATAGTATATTGTTGCTTTATCCCACATTCCTTACATAGGTTTGCAAGCTCATCTGATGTAAATTCACCTCCTATGTTTGACCTTTTGAATTTCTCAAATGCTTTTGACTTATATCTGAGAAATTCCACTCATGTTAATCTTGAATAGTTGTCTATTATCAACGTGAAATATTGTTCTCCTCCTGGTGCTTCTGTTCTAGAAGGCCCACATAGATCCATATGAACTAGTTGCAAGCGCTTACTGCTTGATAGTTTATCTTTGACTCTGAATGATGTTTGTGTTTGTCCATCTGACAAGACTTGCAGATAGCGTTTTGAGACCTTTTTATTGGTGGTAGATCTCTAATTGATTTCTTCTTGTTGAGTTTGATGATGTGATCAAAGTTGAGACGCTCCAATCTTTTATGCCATAGCCATGATTCATCTTGTTTGTTGATGTAGCGTTCCTCATTCTCTTCTTTCAAGATATATACATTATTTGCAGTTTGAACTCCTTTATCCAAAACTTTCTTGGTAGATGTTGACCTGATTTCACAGTTTTGAGCTTTAAAAATAACATCATAGGCTTTGTCACATATTTGACTTACACTCAACAAGTTATGTTTTATACCGTCTACAAACAATACATCTTGAGCCTTTCCTCTTCCGTTGTTTAGATAGACTGTACCATTTCCTTTAATTATACTTGCTTCATTATTATCGAATGTGACATTTCCAGTTTTATTTTCATTGAGGGAAACAAACTTGCTTTTATCTCCTGTCATATGTCTAGAGCAACCACTGTCCACGTACCATTTATTTTTTTGATCTTGAGCATCCAAAACTAAGTTTCACTTATCAGGGTTATTTTCTTCTACCTTCTTTCTCCATTGCATGCACCCAATTGTTTTATACATATTCTGAGATGTTAATATATTGTCTTTAAACTTACATTCATATGTCTTGTGCCCAAAGTTGTCTCAATAAAAACATTCAGTGATATCAAAAAATGGAGCAAATGCATTTTTGTCTTGATTCATTTTTGTGATATCAAGGAATGACGCAAATGCATTTTTGTCTAGATTCATATTTGTTTTAACATTTGTAAATCTATTTTTTTTCTCCTCTTAAAATTTCCAAAATCAATTCTCCTAACATAAGCTCTACAATTTATGGCTTTATGTCCAAAATTCTTACAGTGATAACAATATCCATAAAACAAATATCTATAGCCGGTAGAGGATGTTGTTTGTGAATCTAACTAACTTGACATTTGATAACCCTGTCTTTTGAAGAAGTGAGGTTTCTGATAGGTTCTGTATTGATTGTCCATTTCTTTTGCTTCTTGTATTACACCGACAATGCCCTTTTGCAGTGGTTTACTTGATGATGAAATATTGCTCAATTTTTATTCTTAGATTGATGTGAGTTGTCATCCTCTCTCTTAGTAGCTTTTACAAAGGTGATTGTCCTTTTATCCTCTGCCTTAGATTTATTGGATTATCTTTCATAACTTAACCCTGCCTTTATGAGTGGAGACCTTTGAGAATTCAATATCATATTCAATTTTTTAGATCCCTTTATTTGTTGAATATTTATGTTTAGTTCAGTCTGAGCTTTCTCTAATTTTTTTCTTTAGACATACCACCTCTTCTTCTTCATATTCATGACAATCTTTTTCAAGTTTTTCCAAGGCCATTAGTATAAATTCACTTGTGTCATCTTCACTAGAGGATTCGTTAGAGCTTTCAGATCTACCACTATCTTTTTGAGCATATAAATTTTTCTTTTTGAATTCTCTCTCTTTTTGTATTTTGTTAGACTTGTTCTTCTCTTTTCCTTTACACTGATTTCCCTCTTTCTTAAAAGGGAATTTTGATGCATAGTGTTCCACTCTTCCACAACTAAAACAATTAAATGGAAGTTTTTTTCTTCAACCTTTTAACGAATTTTGCTTCTTCTTCATTAGAACTTGAGAATGACCGCTCCTTTTTTTTCGTGGGCTTGTCTGCTTTGAAAGCTATCTCTCTACTAGTTGTCTTTCCTTTTGGAATTTTCATCTCATACATTGTCAAAGAGCCACGTAGTTGATCTCTGTTCAAGGTATCGAAGTTTTCCGTTTCTTCTATAGTTGAAACCTTAGGATTGAATTTAGAGGGTAATGACCTCAAATTTTTTTAAACTATTACACTTTCGTTGATTGTTTCACTTAGACTCAACACGATATTCACAACTTATCAACTCTTAGAAAGAATTTAGTTATACCTTCATCTTCATTCATTTTTAATGTTTCAAACTGAGTTTTATACACTTGTAATTTGACCATCTTCACCTTTTTATCTCTTTCATGAATATTTTCTAATTTAACCCAAATACCTCTAGCTGTCTCACAATGCATTACTCTGATAAATTCAAACTCACATAGACCACTCAAAAGTGCATTCATAGCTTTTGCATTCGCTATAAAGTTCAGTTTGACATTTTTATTTCCTTTGGTTCTTTATATCCATCAATACATCAGATTAGACTTCTATTCCTAGAGACATAAAATATGTCTTCATTCTTACTTTCCAGAGGTCGTAGTCTGTACCAGTAAATAGAGGGGTTTTATTCGTTGAACATCCTTCTTGGCTAGCCATTTTACTTACTTAGGACCTCCTTTTAGTTGTTAGACTGCTACAGAAGGAACTTGGCTATGATACCAATTGATATTTAAGAAGGAAAATTTGCTAGACGTTTCCTCTTATTAGCGTTTTACTGTGTAATTTTTTGTTGATTTTTTTTCTCAGCCTTTGATTTACTGTTTATCTTCTTTATGATTTTTTATATTACATGGTCTAATATTTCATTGAAAAAGTCCTTTCCCTTCTAAAGGTACCAGGTTTTGGAAAAAGTTAGGCTTGACAACAAAAGAATGTCTTGGTAAAAAAAAGCTAGGTAAAAGTCTATGAAAGCGAAGCTTTTCTTTTCTTCAGTCAAAATTTTCACATACAATTAAGGACATTTGGAACAAGCACTCGAGCTATCAAGCCCGAGCCTAGCCATCTCTCCAAAATGTCCCTCCTTAGATGGTTAGTGCGACTGTGTGTCGTGTTCGTGTGGTTTGGTATGGGCACTTTCTTTTTACATAGCTTAACTTAGCGTAATTACATATAATATTATTGCAAGGCACTGGTATCTTGAAAATGTCTAGGTAGAAATATGAATTTCAAATTGAATCATGAATTAATGGACGCTGCTAGAGTGAACGTCAATGCGCTATGCAACTACATTGCATTGCATTTCATTTGTACTTGTATATTTAATAGGGTCTCTTTGACCTCTATTATATGTGTGGGCGAGTGAAAGGATAATGAGTTATTGAAGAATGACATGGTCAAAGTTTACAAATACATGAGGCATGTATAAGAAAACTCACTTAAACAATCATTAACATATTCTAACAACTTTCACATTCTTTTTTATTTAGGAATAATGATCACTAAAGAGTTAGTGGTGTTCAAGGAGTCAAGGGAACCATCATTAACACATTCTAATAACTCTCACATTTTTTTTTCTTAGGAATAATGATCACTGAGTTAGTGGTGTTCAAGGAGTCAAGGGATGGATGTTAGTCAAACTCAACACTTAGATTAATTTAAATTATTTACGTAAGTTTCAATTGGTAAGTTACCAATTTAGATAAGTTGTATTAAATTAAACAATAATTTTGAATAATGATTTTGAGGGTTTTATACATGAAGTGGCATAAACAACTTCTAACATTATGTACAACCTATTATGGTGGAGATGTAACACTGTATGTTGATTTTTTTTGGAAATATTGACAGGGGGTGAATCAATATTTCTTATCAATTAGTAGCTTACTAGCGATTGCCCAAGAAGGTGCAAAGAAAGGCCAAGTGTTAAATTAAAATAATTGTAATTTGTTTTAAAATAATAATTGTTATATTAAATTTAGAGTGTTTATGTATTTGTGTGTGTGTGTGTTTTAAATTTATAATTTGCAATCATATGCATCATGAATCAATAAATATTATGAGAATAATTTATAATTAAAATTCTTATCTATTAAATGAGAGAAGAATATAGAGATTGGTCAATGATGGTGATGTAGAAATTTTCTGACAATATTTATGTATGACTGAAATTTTGTAAAGTTAATATTTGAGTTAGTGTTGTTTAATGGATATGAATATAAAGTTTTGTTTTGTTTTTTTTTTAAATGATTTAAATAATGGAAACATTAAAATTTTAACTAATTAATTATAATTTTTAGCTTTCTCGGGATCAAAAAACTCTACCATAAAATCACCTATATGAATTTAATAATATAGAAAGTATATTTCTATCTTTCCTACTTTAGTGGAAAATGAATCTACATGATTTAATAATATATAAAATAACTCTACGATAAAATCACCTATATGAATTTAATAATATAGAAAGTATATTTCTATCTTTCCTACTTTAGTGGAAAATGAATCTACACTGATTTAATAATATATAAAATAAATTTATAATCATCTCGCTGTGATGGCAGTGATGGACAAGATGGGAGGGGAAATGCCATAACTGAAATCAAGGACATTAATTTCCAGAAATTCTTAGGCAAAATCTCGAAAAGCCATAACTGAAATAAAAAACACTAATTTCTAGAGATTCTTAAGCAAAATCTAAACATAGTAGAGTAGACAATCATCCTTTTAGGTTTTTTTTCCAAGTCAATTTTGTAACAAATTTAGGGGTTTTTCAGTTTCAAATTTAGGTTTTCCTTTGGTGAATTTTGTTCCCCGGTCAATTTTGTCATAAATTAAAATTTTTTCCTATATTAAATTTTAAGTTTTGTTTTGGTGAAATTTGTTTCAAGTTTAGTAAGGATTCCTACTACCAAGTTAACAAATAACAAAATTCAAATTCTTTAAATATTTTCAAACAATAAACTTATAAATAAATTTGAAAACACATTTTAAATAACTAAATTCACAATCTTCGCTAAATTCCAAAACAATTGACCTTAACCTCCATCATTTTCCTTTAAAAATAAATAAGTTATTTTTTGTTGTTGTAAGAAGTTACTTTATATTATATGTAACTGAAGATTACAATTACTTTCCAACTTGCATGGTTGATCAAATTTGAGACTGACCAACTTCACTAAAACTTGACAAATGTTGCAATTTTTGTCATTTATAAAAGTTCTCCTAGATTAATGGATTCCAAAAATTCTTGAGCTGACCATATGTAAAGTAATCCATTTACAAAAGGCTTCTCAATGTTTCATGCCCCAGTTCATCACTTCCCTGATCCATTAAATAAAAAAATGCATAATGGAAAAATATTGAATCAAACAAAAAAGTAAAGAGCAAAGTATACAAACATATTTGGACAACACAAATTGAAACAAACTTTTGAAATCATGCTTCAATTCATTAAATAAACAACTTGTAAAATATTACCTTGCTATAATACCAAAGAAGAAAGCAATGTCATTTGAAGGGCATGATTTCCCTTTTTAAGAGTCGAGTACGTCATTCTTTTTTTCCTCACGTGAAAAAGAAAGGAATGTAGCCCAATAAACTAATACCATTGCTCTTTCCTGAAGAGGAATTATAAGATAAAATCAGATAGCTTAGTGGGCTAGTTCAAGTGGTGGAGCGCTTTCAAATTTCTCTTGGACTAGATGGTTGCCCGTGTTGTGTGCCTTACTATGTCTCTATAGAGTCAAGGCAAATTGTAACTAGCACTAATAGGTTTACATTGGGAAGTGTCATATAAAGTTTTTCATGGAAAAAAAAAATATTAGTGTTTAATGATAACAAAAATAGGTTAATGAGAATAAAAGGAAACAATAATACAAGGTATTGTGTAAAAGTGTAAAAGCAAGATTAATTCTAGTTTAGATAATATTTGGCAGGCTTATGTATTAAATTCAAAAGACAAGACTTCAATATTAAGTAATAAAGAAACTACACACATTAGCTCAATTGTCATCTTGGTCCAATTTTAGAATTTTATCTTTCTTAAAAATGTAATGTTAGGTTGAGGGGTAAATGGATGATCAAAGTATAAAGGTGTTGCTCAATATTAAGTAATAAAGAAACTACACACATTAGCTCAATTGTCATCTTGGTCCAATTTTAGAATTTTATCTTTCTTAAAAATGTAATGTTAGGTTGAGGGGTAAATGGATGATCAAAGTATAAAGGTGTTGCTTATTCAATATAAGAACATTCACAAAAACTTGCATTGAAATTTTTCCAGAAAAACCAAAGAAATTATTTTTTCTTACAAAAATTGTATTCAAGGTTTTATCTAGGACACATTTTGATTGATATATTAAACATAAACTAACCTAATATTTATTTATTATATCCTAAATACAAAATAAAAGACACTCAGGCCTGCTAGGTGCATAATGTTGCAATATATATCAAGCACCAAGATTAGTGCAAGTGGAATACAAGAAGAGGACAGGGCCAAAAATCAGTGGGATGATGAGAATTGGTCACAAAGAAATAGAAAACAAAGGAGAATGAAATGGGGAAAAAGAAAAATAAATAGAGAAGGCAGAACAAGACGACGATGTTTTCATGGCATCACATAGAGGAAACATGGGCCGTGTGATTAATGTACTCTCTCTTTCTCCATGCTTAGAATTCTTTTGCATATTCTACCCGTAGTTGCATCATGAAATTTATTCACATATGATTGTGAAACAGGGCTACAGGGTGTACTCGGGCCACAGAAAGAACATAACTCCCAACAAAAGGCAAATGCTTCCTTACTTTCTTGACAAAACATTGGGTGAAGAAGATTTTAACGACATTGTGAGGCATCTGCATGACGAATTACATTCAGGAATCGCATAAGCCACAACATCACGACCTGATTTATTCGTGATGTCGTTGCTTACCCGATTCCTGAAAGTATGTGCACGAAACAGTGAGCACAGGTAATCACACTCCCTACATAGTGAGCTATGAGAACGTGATTGAGCAACAATACCCTGGTCCCGAGCTCCAAGTGAGGATTTGTTCACAAAGCCTTTGCATTTCTATGGTGAATGCGTTCTACCATGGATTTCAATAAATTACCTCTCAATTCGTGGTACTTATCCCATATTTCAATAAAAAATAAATCGTAAACAGACTCGACCTCTCATCACCCACCTTCGGTGTATTTCAAAAAACTACCTCTCAATTCGCGGTACTTATCCCGGATTTCAAAAAACCAACAATACCATAAAACATATGTCAAATTATGAGAAAAAGCTGTCAGAGTGGGCATAAAAATGTGTGTCAGATGTCAAATTGAGAGAAGAGTGGGCATAAAAATGTGTGCCAAATGTAAAATGGAGAGGAAAAGTGTAGACAAAATGAAAGATGAACTGATTCAAAAGAAAGGCTTATCAGCGTAATTAATATTTTCAGAGCATTAACAAGAATTAAAGTATCAATATCAAGAGAACACTTGACAATATGTTTTTAGATAGAAACTTTTTTAGGAGAAAAATCATCGAACGCTTTTCTAATAATTTGATGAGTACATAAAATCCTTCAACTCCAATTGAAAAAGGAAGCCCCAACTCCCTAGTACTCTAGAAAATCGTTCAATTTTCCAGGTCGAATTAGAAGGACGCTCCAATGCTTGCGATTGAAAAGATGCTCCAAAACCCTTGCAAGCTCCAACTTGCCCTAGCACAACCTTACCACCTTGAATTATTTTTAGGCTCCAACTTGAAAGTGACTTCAACCATCTACCTAGCACCACACAACCACCTTGAAATTTATAATAAATTTGACACACTATTGTGAGCTCTTGTACCCGGGACAATGACTAACTTATAATGAATATACTTCTACAAACTATTTGTGGGCTTCGGTACCAGGGATAATGACCCACTTACAATAAATACTTATATAACAATGAAATCCAACTATAAAACCCTTACAATCAACCTTACAACTTCAAAAACCGTTACTGAAAAAAACCCTTACTACAAGACATGAACCGAATGACTCTTTCTGCTAGAGTGTTGTAACATAATAGTGCCTGTGAAGTGTTGAACAAATGTACCTTTGTTAATTGATACCCGAAGATGTCCTGAAGCAATGATACAGTGAATGCTAAAACCCTTATTGCAGTTGAAATGATGATTAATTCCGTATTGCTTATTAATGTAAGTTATGAAAAACCCTTGCTACAGATTTATTCAAAAAATGCAATATGGCACCATAGCATAAATACTATATGCCACTGCAGGAACCCTTATTGCAATCACTGAAATTTTGAATGATGATCTTCAACTCTTTATCAAGCTAATATGTTCATCTTGCAAGGAAGTCTTGTACTTTTGATGCCACTATCAATTTTGCATTATCTCCTTCTAGGCACGATACACCAATGGTTATACATATAGGACAAACAAGCATCAACAAAAAAAATTGGTAATAACAGGGCCACTGTAACTAGATCCAAATGAGATAATAAAAAATATGGCCAATTAAAGTGCAATACAAAAACCTCCAGATTTACTTTAAACTCTACTCAAAGATCACTGAAGGAGCTCTAGAAGAACTACATTCAACCAACCCTTGACTGCACCACACAATATGTTTATATAAGACTTGAAGAGATTGCTCACTTCCACGTTACGACTTTTGAAGATAGATCTATTATATAGCATAGTTTTAAAAAACGCCCGTTTTGAAGAGATTGCTCACTTCCACGTTACGACTTTTGAAGATAGATCTATTATATAGCATAGTTTTAAAAAACGGCCGTTTTGATATCGAAACGGCCGAGTTGATCCGAGTTGATGCCCTCCGGAGTGACTCGGCCTATGAAACGGCTCGTTTAGCCGAGTTAGCCATGAATCGGCCAACTCGGCTGTTTCTGTATTAACTCGGCCGAGTCATACACATCGGCTCGTAACCCGAAATAAACAACGATTTAACCATTTTTTAATGAATTTTTTTGGTGTTTGCTGATTGGTTTGGACTCCAAGCTGTTGTGTGAATAAGTTAAATGTCATTTGGGGTCCATTTCCCCCTCCCAAACCCTATTTAACACACTCAAGTGCTCTCATTCTCTCACAACAATCTTGTGCATTTGAGTGAGAGTCTTCTTTGAGAGTTAGTGAGCAGTTCTTGAGCTTGTTTTTGGAGCAGCAGTGAGGAGTCTTGGAGGAGCATTGTAGCTGGAGTGAGGAGCTTCTTGGGCAGCCATTTGGAGCAGCATTGAGGAGTTGATTCTTGGAGCAAGCTTGAGGAGGCAGTTTGTGCCTGGAGGTATTTTTTTTCACCTCTATAAATCTGTTTTTGCTTAGTAAATTTTAGGTGCATATTTAGAAAGCTTAGAGAGTGTTTTTTGTCAAAGAAATGAACATTGAATCAATTTTTTTTATTTTTTATTTTTTAATTTTTTTTATTTTTTTTAATTTAATTTAATTTAATTTAATTTATTTTTATTTATTTATTTATTTTCCAGATTGTTTGCTTTCATTTCCTAGTCAAAAAATGGCACCTAGAGCAAGAGATCCTGCTTGGGCATATGTTGAAATGGTTGATAGTCAAATGCACTGCAAATTTTGCCATAGGAAAATTAAGGAAGGTCCTGGGGGCATTAATAGGCTGAAACAACACTTGGCAGGGATTAGAGGCCAAATTACCCCATGTACCTCACCAGAAATTGGGGAGATTAGGAAGCATTTGTTGGCCAGCTTTGAGAAATTTAAAGAAGATAAGGCTAGGCAAAAAGACATACAGACTGAAATTGGCAGGAAGAGGGAGATACAAAAAATGATGGCTACCAACCCCCATAATGATTTTGAGGGTTCTTCCTCTATCCCTCAAACTGATACATCCAACCCTTTCCGATATGTTCCTCCCTCTTT
This sequence comes from Pinus tabuliformis, assembly GCA_031772625.1. Classification (NCBI taxonomy): domain Eukaryota; kingdom Viridiplantae; phylum Streptophyta; class Pinopsida; order Pinales; family Pinaceae; genus Pinus; species Pinus tabuliformis. The sequence goes on along the minus strand of CM062805.1, from coordinate 921,880,597 downwards.
TGGTTTTGTTCAAGATAAGGGAAAGGGTAGAATGATAAAGGGTGATGTGACTATCAAAAGTTATTTCACTCCCTCCTCTCCATCAGATGCACATGGTCCTGAAGTTAGTAAAAGTCAAATGCAGCCCACTTCAGATGACCACTGGAAGAAAGAATTGAGGGAGACTGCTTGTAAGTACATAGCTAGATGGTGGTATGATGCTGATATCCCCTTTAATGCTGCTCGTTCACCATATTATGAGCCTATGTTTGATGCCATGCATGCTGCTGGAAAAGGCTTCAAAGGCCCTACTATGCATGAGCTAAGGGGGTATCATTTGCAGAGAGAAATTGAATCCATTAATGAGTATTTGAAAGAGTTCAAGGACTCATGGGCAAGAACAGGATGTACCATCATGTCAGATGGATGGACTAATCAAAGAAACCGTACCATCATAAACTTTCTTATCTTCTGCCCACGGGGAACCATGTTTTTAAAATCAGTTGATGCATCTGATAAGGTAAAATATGGGAAATTTTTGTTTCAGCTATTGGATCAGGTTGTTGAGGAGGTGGGGGTGGCTAATGTTGTTCAAGTCATCACAGATAATGCCTCTAACTATGTTCTTGCTGGTAAACTGTTAGAGGAAAAACACAAGACCATCTTTTGGACCCCATGTGCTGCACATTGCATAGACCTCATGCTTGAGGATATTGGAAAAATAGAGTGGGTCAAAAACACTATAGATCATGCCAAAAGCATAACAAAATTTATCTAAAATCATACATTGATTTTGAGCCTCATGAGGAAACACACTGGGGGCAAGGATATTATTAGGCCTGCCATCACTAGATTTGCTACACATTTTTTGACATTGCATTCTATGCTTTCCCAACATAGAAACTTGCAAAAGATGTTTTCTAGTGATGAATGGAATGAAAGCAATTGGTCTAAGAAACCGGAAGGCAAAGAATTAAAAAGGAAAGTCTATGAAGAAACTTTTTGGAGAAAGTCAGCAGAGATTGTGAAGCTTGCTGAGCCACTAGTTAAGGTGTTGCGGTTGGTGGATGGGGAAAGGTTGGCTATGGGCTTCATTTATGAGGCTGTGGATCAAGCAAAGGAGCAAATAAAGACAGTATACAAGGATAAAGTGGCAAAGTATGGGCCCATTTGGGTAATCATTGATGAAAGATGGAACAATCAACTCCATTGCCCTATACATGCAGCTGGGTATTTTTTGAACCCACGGTATCATTATAAAGCTAAGGAGTCAGGAGCTTTGAGGGGGGAGGTCAGAGATGGACTGATTGATTGCATTGATCGCATGATCCCATTAGAGTATGATCAGCTGGAGATACACCGATAGGCCAATATCTTCAGCAATGCATTAGGTACCTTTGGGAAGAACCTAGCAAAGATTGCAAGAGAAGCAGATGAGCCAGGTAAACAAAAATTTCAATTTTCAAATTCTTAATAGTTTTACTTTTTTTTTTAAAGTTTTTTTAAATCGTTTATAATTTGAAAGTTAGATATAATTTGTAATTTTGTTGAGCTAACTCATTACACTCCTATGTTTTTTGCAGCACAATGGTGGGAGGCCTTTGGTGGCCATTGTCCTGAATTGCAAAGGTTTGCAATTCGTATTTTGAGTCAAACTTGTAGTGCATCTGGGTGTGAGCGCAATTGGTCTGTCTTTGAGAGGATTCACACAAAGAAGAGAAACCGTTTGGATAAAAAACGGTTAAATGATCTAATTTATGTCCAATACAACCTCCGACTCAAACGAAACCATTTGCTGAACAAAAGACCTGATTCAGATCCCATTGTGTTGGAAGACATTGATCCAACATCAGATTGGGTAGTGGAGAGTTGTCCAGCAGAGTTTGATCCTGATGAGGATCTTGATTTAGATTTAGATATCGAGACATCAGTTGAAGTTGATCATGCTGTTCTGGTTCAGTTGAATGCAGATCCCAATCCACTAACCTCAGTCTCACAGCCAGCAAGGACTCCAATTGTAGGTGCTTCCTCTGCTCAGCCACGACAGAAGCGCAGCCGCATATCTACTCTATCTCAGCTTGCATCTGCTGCAGTTGCACAACCTGCTAGTGGTACCACTTCTACAGTTGCAGTTGGAGATGATGATGATGAGGGGGAGCCATGGGGCCCCCTGTCTGACTCTGATGATGATGATCCAGAGATTGATCGACATGATCTTGGCTCCTCTGGCAGTAGCTACTAGCCAGTAGTACTAGTACTGGAGTCTGGTCATCGTCACAGTTTACTTTTGTTGTAGAGGCCATTTCTAGCCTCCTTGGTTATGTGTATTTTGTTTTGAGTCTTTGATCATGTATGACAGTTGACTATGTATTGCCATTGGGTACCATTTTGATATAATGGATTGGTTCATGAGCCTACTTTGATCATATGTTGTCTTCCATCTATATTATAATGTTGTGTGTTTGGAAACATGAATGAAAATCTTTAAAATTATGGTTTTTTTTTTTATATAATATTTAATGTATTTTTACAATGACCGAGTCATTGAAATCGAGCTGGCCAAGTCATTGCCGTTTCGGAGTCGGAGTCGGAGTCGATCCTTGGCCGAGTCGGAGTTTTAAAACTATGTTATATAGTTCTAACATACCTCAGTGCTGCAATTTGGTCGACTAGATTTGAGCTGTAGGTACATGTATATATGGTGTCAACAATCTTGAGTAATTTGCGCCTATAATTCCAACGAATTCCAGAGTGTAAGACAAAATCTGGACCATTACAAATCTGTTTCAAAACAAATGTAGAGCCATAACAACTCAACAAATCATTTCTAGGCTTGCAATTTTATATTTTCTAGATTTTTCAATGGATTTATAGTTCAGATTGATGGCTATCAATTAGGGCTTGTGTAAGACTATGCAGAACTAGTAGTATATCCAACTAATGGTGTGAAATATCCAAACCAAGCTAGCCACAAAAGAAAGATAGGCCGAGAGCCACTGTAACCTTTCATAGGTCGTCGAAACCTTCAATGATATGCCCACACCACAAGAGCTAAAATAATTGTCAAACCTCACGTAGTCTTTGACTTGGATCTGCCACAAAGAATTAGTCACGAAATCTTTTGCTGGTATAGAAGCCACAACACTTTAAGAATGAAACAATATATGTCTTGGCATAATATACTTCATACTCTACCTGCAAAGAGATAACCCAATGAATCCCATAAATTGTACCAATAAACCAAACAAACTCACAATTCGTGAACCCTTCAAAGATTTTGGCCTCTCGTCTAATTTTCTTCTGCTCCACAGGGACGAAGATATTTCAGATAAAAAATACTTTAAGGATGTGTGTTATATTACCTAGTTTGGTAGAGGAAATAATACTCCTTTTATAAATATGGAGAGACGTTAAATTGGGGCAGCCACTTGATGTTTGGAGGGAATCAAAATTTAAAATTCAAATAATTGGAGGGAAAAACCCCTTTCAATTGAGACGAATTAATTTTTATTTGAAGTCAAAAACCCCTTGTAAATTCAAAATAATATTTGAAGCCCTCCATGAGATATTATAGTTATAAACCTTGATTGAAACCTTACTTCCTTGATCTGGCCAATGATAGGGTGCCACATCATCTCCCATTGGGTTTTTTGCCTATAAGTTGGGTGTTTTATCTTCAAACAAGCATATCTCTCAAACTGTGAGGGTTCTTGCGATGCGCCACATATCACCAAAATCGGCTCGACGAGGAGAATCCAACAAGGATGATCCAAACTTGAAAAAAATATGATTTTCCATGTCATCTTGGTCAACAAAGGCATGACATCTTCTAGTTTTGCTTGGGTTGCCATCAATGAAAACCACATTTCAACAATCTCCCCCTTTGTTATTGACAACAACACACATACTCTCTCAACTGTCACTACTCCCCCTGACTTCATGCCTCTTATCTTCCTGATTTGTTTTCTCTCCCACTTTGACATCAATTGCAAAAGGTGACTTCCCCTTACACTTTGCTCATTGTTGTGGATTTATAACCTCCCTTTGCACCCCCTCTTTGCTGGGACATATGGAATAGAAATCCATGTGAATTTGGAAGAATCCCAAGCTTCTGTCAAAGAAACTCAAAAATTCCTCGTGGTAAGGCTTTGGTAAAGATGTCAGCTATTTAGTCCTTTGTCCCAAGATATTGCACCTTTATGTTCCTCTCGACAACCGGTTCTCGAACAAAGTGATACTTGTTAGAAATATGTTTTTTTTTGAATGCATGACATGATTCTTGGAGATGCTAATGGAACTGGTGTTGTTGCAGAACGTCAGAATAGGTTCATCAAACTTTACGTGAAGATCCTGCAATGTTTGTATCAACTGGAGGACCTGAGCACAACATGCTGTTGCTGCTATATATTTTGCTTCTGCCATGGATAAGGAGACTGAAGACTCTTCTTGCTTAACCATGATACAAGACACCTACCTAAGTAGAAGGTTGTTCCACTAGTTATTTTATGATCATCAACACTGCTTGCCCAATCTGCATTAGTATAAGAGGTGATGGTTAGGTCATTTCCTTTTGGATACCATAAGCCAAAATCTATCATGCCCTTGAGATATTGAAAAATTCTCTTCATTGCAACGTGGGACTCTTTTGGTGCTGCTTGGAAACGTGCTACCTATTCAACTACCTGCATCACATCTAGCCTAGAAGCTGTCACATACAATAGACTGCCAATCATATATCTATACATTTTATGGTCTACATTCTTGGATATATCGTCCATGCTCAACTTGCAACCAACCACCATTGGGGTGCTAACCTATTTGCAGTCTTCCATCTGAAACCTTTTCAACATTTATTTAATATACTTGGTTTGACAGGTGAATATGCCCTTGTCTTCCTGAGATATTTGAAGTCCCAAAAAGAAAGTCATCTCACCAAGTAATGGCATCTCAAACTCACTGCATATGTGATGCAAACTTCTTGCTTAACTTGTCATCATTGTTGCCAAAGATGATGTCATTCACATACACTTCAATGATGGCCAAACTATCTTGTTCAATCTTCACATAAAGGTTGCCATCGACATTTCCTCTTTTGAACCCTTGTTTTTGCAAGCCCCTATCTAGACAGGCATACCAAGCTTTGGGGGTCTGTTTGAGACTGTATAATTCCTTCTTCAACTTGCAAACATAATCCTTCTTGTCAGTGAGAAGAAATCCTTCACGTTTCTCTATGTAGACTTCTTCCTTCAATTCCCCATTAAGGAATGTTAAGTTTACATCCATTTGATACACCTTGATCCTTCTGGAGAAAGCATAGGCTAATAAAATCTTGATGAATTCCATTCTGGCTATAGGAGCAAATGCTTCTTCGAAGTCCATTCCTTCAACCCGCACATATCCTTTAAAAACCAATCTTGTCTTGTTCCTAATAACATGTCCTTTCTCATTTAGCGTGTTCTTGAAAACCCATTTTGTGCCAATGGCATTTTTGTCCTTTGGGCATGGAAACAGTTCCCAAGTATCATTATTTTCAATCTTATCCAATTCTTCATTCGTAGTTGCTATCCAATATTTATTAAGACCAGCTTTTTCAAAGTTGCTAGGCTCATATGTGGCTAAGAGTGAAAGATGTGCTTGCTTTGGCATGCATATATGTTGATTGCTTTTGGTTCCTATGCCTTCATTGATGTCCCGAATGGTTTGGTTTGAAGGATGGTTCTTTTGATACCATTTTTTGGGAGTCTTAGAAGGTGCCTGTTGTTCATTTCCTATCTCTTCCTAGTTGGTTGTTGTTTCCTTATTTGTTTGTTCTTATTTAGGGGGATTCCTCTTTGACCTTTTTTAGTTCTGCTTCTTCTGTTTTTGATTCACTTGAGGACGAGATTCCTTGTTTGGACTTTGGTCCGAAAACTTCATCAAATGTTACATTGATTCTTTCAAATATTCCACTAAGTCTTTGATTATAACACCTTTATGATTTGCCTTTGCTTGAGTACCCAACAAAGATGCCTTCCTCTACCTGAGAGTCAAATTTTCCAACCTTTTGATCTTCCCTTATAATGTAACATTTGGTTCCAAAGACTCTCAAGTGTTTGACATTTGCTGGTTTTCCCTTCCATAGTTCGTACAGTCTTATCATAGTTATTTCTAAGCAATCCTCTATTCAAAATATACACTGATGTATCTACTACCTGGACCCAAAATTTGTTGTCCAAATTCGAATCATTCAACATCATTCTAGCTATCTCTTTGATTGTTCTATTTTTCCTTTCAATGACTCCATTTTGTTGTGGTGTCCTAGTTGATGAGAACTATCTTTATTCCACGTTCCTCACAAAAGTGTTGAAATTCTTTAGATGTGAATTCTCCTCCATTATCCAATCTCAAACATTTGATCTTCAAATCAATTTCTTTTTCAGCCATTTCCTTGTAGATCCTGATACATTCAAAATCTTTGAATTTCTTCTTTAGAAAGTTGACTGTTGTCATCCTAGTATAAGTGTCAATCATTAGCATGAAGTACTGTTCACCATCTAGTCCATTGGTATTCATTTGTCCACACAGGTCAATGTGTATCAGTTCTAATGGTTTTGACATGGTTGGTTTTGAAATTTGTGACATTTCTCTCACAACCTTTTTACTGATTCTCACAAGGTTGTCAAAGTGTGTGTGTCTTATCCGTTTGTGCCAGAGCCAATTTTCATCTTGTTTCTCCAAGAAACAACCTTTGTTAATAGTCTATCCAAGATGTATATGTCATTTGGGGTCCTAGTCGCAGTTGCCACCAATTTGCCGGATTTTTCTCTCCTTATTTCACATTTATTTGAATCAAAGAGTAGTGTGTGTCTTTGATCACACATTTAGCTTACGCTCAACAAATTATGATTCATGTTTTCTATGAGAAGAACATATTTTGTTGTAGCATCCTTGCCTCCGAGCTTGACTGTGCCTGTTCCTATAATGTTTGTAGATCCACTATTTCGAAAATATATTGTTGCATCCTTTCTTTCTTTTAGACATATGAATTTGATTTTGTCTCCGGTCATATATGTTGAGAAAACACTATCAACATTCCACACATTCTTCTTGCTTTTAGCTTTTAGGGCAAATGCGCAACCCTTAGTTTTCCTTTTCCAGACCTTTGGAGGAGAATTTAGATTTCGTTGGAGGAGCGATTAACTTGCAATATTTAGCCAAGTGTTCAAAATTGTTGCATTCATGGCATTCCACTTCATTGCTTAAGTATCCAAGCCTATTATAACTTTGCTTGCAATCCTCTTGAGCATTTTTTGGATAGTCATTCCTAGAGTTGTTTCCATAGCTTCTTCTATTCCTATTATAGGCTTGGAAATTTACAACTTTATGTCTAAAATTTTTGCAAGGACAACATCCACTAAGGAAGTTGATACCTGAGAGGGGAAGATCTTCATGGTACTATTCTCCAAGAGCCTTATTTGACTATGGACTGGTGATTTTGTCTCTTGAACCTTTTGTTCTGCTGGGAGGCCTTCTTCCTTCTTGATAGTTCCTTTAGTGGTTTCTACATACGTTTTCTGCCCATCTCCCTTTTCCGTCGTTGAGGAATTCTATCCTTTTATGAATGTTTCCCTGTAGCCCAATCCTGCCTTGTCATTGCATAGCCTTTAATTGCTGATGAGCTCGTCCAATGCTTTGGAGCTATTTGCGAAGTTTTTCTACACATTTCTTCTCCGTGCTTCCTTCCGTAGAGAGACTATCTCTGCTTCTAAATATTCTCTTGCCTTGTTGCTTTCCAATTCTCTTTCGAGTGAATTTTCAATTTTTTGGCTTCTTCCAATTGCACTTTAAGGCTGTTGATGGTTTTCTTTTGATTCCTCAATCTTATTTTTAAGGAATTTGGCATGATCCTTTACTTCCTTTAGTTCGACTTCTAGAGATTTGACATTTCTTCTTTCAACCTTGATATCCTTTATAACTCTGACTATCTCGTTTTGAAATTGGACCTCGTCCATCTCTTCTTCATCATATTCTTTCTCTTCAGGAGCTTCCTTCATGTTGTCCCTAGCCATGAATAACACTCTTCTTGTGTCATTTTCATCATCACTTTCTCTTTCTTCGTCAGATGAGGATCTATCTTCTTTTGAGTAGAAGCTTTTCTTAAAGCCCTTCTTTTTACCTTTTTTGAATTTTCTTTGGTTCTTCTTGGATTTCTTGGAAGCTTCTTCTTCACCATTAGAGTTCTTATGAGGACATTTAGCAACAAAATGACCAATCTCACCACAATTGAAACATATTAAGGGAATCTTATTCTTGAATTTACTTGTTCCTCTTTTCAAATTTCATACAAAGTTAGCAACTTCTTCATCTGAGAACTTGTTATCACAAAAACTGGAGTTTGGATTTGATTCCATTTTTTTTTCGCCGTCTTCTTGGATGCTGTGAAGGTTGCTTCTCTACGAGATGGAATTTTTCATTCTATTCTCATTTCGTAAGCTGTAAATATTCCATGCCGAGCTTCTCGAAATCCTCTCTTTCTTCTAGAATTGAGACTTTAGCATCAAATCTCATTGGAAGTGATCTTAAAACCTTTTGGAAAACTACCTTGCTTTCCATTGGTTCTCCCAGTACTTCTATGGCATTCACTATTTGATCAACACGAAGAAAATAAGTTGCAATGTTTTCATCTTTGTTCATTTTCAGTTGTTCAAATTTACTTCGGTAGGTTTGAAGCTTAGCCTCCTTTACCTTCTTGTCCCCTTCATATATATTTCAGAGCTTGTCCCAAACCTCTTTTGCTGATTTAATGCATAACCTTAACGTACATTGATTTTGTTAGACCACTGAAAGTAGTACTTATAGCTTTAACATTACTGTGATAACTGAGCTTCTTATCTTAATCATTTGTTGGAGGTGTCGAGGGTTCCATATATCCAATCAATATAGATTTCCAAACATCATATCCTTGTGCTTGCACATATGATTTCATCCTTCCACTCCAAAGTGCATGGTTGTGTCCATTAAGTACTGGAATGCCCAATTTTATCCACTCCATGATCTCCTTCTAGTGGTTAAACTGCTAGTGAAGGAACCAACTTTGATACCAATTATTGGAAAAACTGAGAGGGGCGTGAATAAAATATTTCTTATCAATTAGTAACTTATTAATATTTTCAAAGCATTAACAACATAATAGACATCAACACATCAAGAGAACAATGCACAAGAAGTTTTTAGGTGGAAACCTTTTCGGGAGAAAAATTACCGGACACTTTTCTAATAATTTGGTGAGTACATAAAATGCTTCATCTCCAACTAAAAAGGAAATAACCAAATCCCTAGTACTCTATAAAAGCATTCAATTTTTCAGATCTAACTGGAAGGATGATCCAATGCCCTTGTTTTATCAAATGTTGCTAAAAGGATGCTCTAACACCCTTGCAAGATCCAACTTGCCCTAGCACCACCCTACCACCCTGAAGTATTTTTAAGCTCCAACCTAAAGGTGAATTCAACCACCTTCCTAGCACCACCCAACCACCCTGAAAATGATAATAAATTTGACACACTATTGTGATTTCTCGTACCAGGGACAATGACTCATTTACAATGAATATACTTTTCCAAACTATTTGTGGGTTCCCCTACCAGGGATAATGATCCATTTACAATGAATACTTGATATAACAATGGAATCCCAACGATGAAACCCTTATATTCAGCGTTATAACTCCAAAAACCATTACTACAAAACATGAACCATGTGACTCTTTTTCCCACACTGTTGTAACCTAATAATGTAAGTGAAGTGTTAAACATATCTGCCTTTGTTAATTGAAACCCTGGAGATGTCCTAGAGAAATGATATAATGAATACCAAAACCTTTACTACAATTGAAATGATGATGAAGCCGAGACTGCTTATTGATGTAAGTTATCAAAAACCCTTGCTACATTTTTTTCAACAAATGCAATATGGAACCATAACATAAATACTCTATGCCATTGTAGAAACCCTTACTACAATCATTGAAAACTTGAATGATGATCTTCAACTCTTTATCAAGCTAATTTGTTCATCCTGCGAGGAAGTCTTGTACTTTTGATGCCACTATCAATTTTGCATTATCTACTTGTAGACAAGATCCACCAATGGTCATACATATAGGAAAATTAATCATCAACTACAAAATTTGGTAATAACAGGGTCGCTGTAACTAGATCCAAAAGAGATAGTCACAATTTTTTCCAATTAAAGTGCAATACGAAAACCTCCAGACCTACTTTAAACTCTACTCAAAGATCACTAAGGGAGCTCTAGAAGAAGTGCATTCAACCAACTCTTGAATTCACCACACAATATGTCTATACAAGACTCAGAGATATTTCTCAATTCCAGGTTACGAATTTTAAAGATAGATCCTATTACACATTTCTAACATACCTCAATGTTGCAATTTGGTCGCTATATTTGAGTTGTAGGTACATGTGTAGATGGCATCAACAATCTTGAGTAATTTTCACTTATGATTCTAGTGAATTCCATATCAGAGCAAGCGAGTGTAAGAAAAATTCTAGACCAAGACAATTATGTTTCAAAACAAATGTAGAGCCATAACAACTCAGTGAATCATTTCTAGGCTTGTGCTATTTTGTTTTTAATTTTTATTTTTAATTTTTATTAATTTATTATTATTTATTAATTTTAATTATTCTATTATTTATTATTCTTTGAATTTTGCAGTTGATTTATAGTTCATATTGATGAGCAAGAGTTAGGGCTCGTTACGACTATGCAGAACTAGGGATAGACCTCACTAACAATGCGAAATATTCAAACCAAGATTAGCCACAAAAGAAATATAGGCCGAGCACCACTGTAACCATTCACAGGTCGAAACTTTCAATGATATGCCCACACCACGGGAGCTACAATAATTGTCAAACCTCACACTGTCTTTGACTTGGATCTGCCGTAGAGAATTAGTCACAAAGTATTTTGCTGGTACAAAGGCCACATAACTTTAAGAATGAAACAATAAATGCCTTGGCATAATATACTTCATACTCTACCTGCAAATAGATAACCCAACAAATCCCATAAACTGTACCAATAAACCAAACAAACCCACAATTTGTGAACCCTTCAAAGCTTCTGGCCTGTCGTCTGATTTTCTTCTTCTGCATAGGGCTGAAGATATCTCAGATCAAAAATACTTCAAGGTTGTCTGTTAGATTACCTAGGCTAGTAGATTAAATAAGATTCGTTTTATAGATTTGGAGTGACGTCAAATTGGGGCATCCACTTTATGTTTGGAGGGAATAAAAAATTTAAAATTTAAATAATTGGAGGGAAAACCTTTTTGAACTGAGATGACTTACTTTAGGGATTAGGATTTAATTTTTATTTGAAGTCAAAAATCCCTTGTAAATTCAAAATAATTTTTGAAGCCTTCCATGAGATATTTTAGTCATAAACCTTGACGAAAGCCCTACTTCCTTTATCTGGCCAATGATGGGGTGCCACATCATCTCCGTTTGGGTTTTTTCCCCACAAGTTGGGTGCTTCATCTTCAAACAAGCATATCTTTCAAACCGTGAGAGTCCTCATGGTGTGCCACATACCACCAAAATCGGCTCCATGAGGAGAATCCAACAAGGATAATCTAGACTTGAAAAATATGATTTTCCATGTGATTTTGGCCAACAAAGGTGAGGCATCTTTTGTTGCTGCTTGGGTTGACATCAATGACAACCACATTTCAACATATTCGGTCAAATTATTTCAACATTTACTATAATATATAATTTATATCCATAGGTTAGGGTTAAAGCACAATAAATTTGGTTTAAAGCATTGATATGGCCATACTAATATATTTCTTAATATATTGTTTTATAATTTATACTAACAGTTAGTGTGTGTGTGTGTGTGTGTGTGTGTATATATATATATATATACTTTGGGGTAGAAAAGACATGTAATTTTATTCATCTTGTAATAAATAACAAAATTACACTTTGCATATGCTAGAGAGAATTCATGAAAGAAGCATCTCATGACACTTGAGCTAAAGAGAAAAACTATCAAAAATACAATAATAAAACGATAGTTTAAGTGTGATAATAGTCACTAAACTTATCTTTTTTTCCATTCTTTTTTTGAACTTTCTGCCATCCCTTTGACTTTGATTCAACCAGAACGATTGCTAGTTCTCTTCCTATTTCCTTTTGTGGGGTTCTTTGTATGAGTCTGATCTTTCAGAAACATGAGCACTTTTTGCACCCCTCATCCCACTTGCTATATGTGTTTCATCATTATGTGGGTTTGTAGTCTGTGGCTCATGGAACTCCATATCATTTTGTAGGTGATATATATTTACATTTTGGTTCAATACATCCTCTTCTACTTGTTTTGGAGGATTGTCCATGGTTCCTTTTGCTTCATCTTCAGAGAAATGGGGGTTCGAGGGCTGCCATCCTTTAGGTTTGTGGGCTTGTCCCTTTTTATTTTTTGTGAATTTCTTTGCATGTGGACATGTAGTCTGGAAATGACCCTTTTGGTGACATATACAACATCGAAATGTCGTGTTCTCATAATATAATTCTTAGATTCACTGAAATTTATTATGTTTCAATTGAATGTGGTCAAGTAGACCTTTACGAAGGTCTATTTACACACAAATTATTGCATAGGTAAATAGATCTTGCTCTGTTATTTCAAGGTTAATTTTCTAAATTTTCCAAGAGTGTTTCCAATTTCCTCTATAACCTTATGGTGCTAGAAAGGGAGGGGTAGATTTGGTAGCTGCACCCAAACTAGCATCTTTGAAACCACCATTTTGGTGGAATAAAAATTTGGAAACCATGGCGTGATAAAGAGTCCAACTCTCATGCAAAATTAGGGCCCCTCATGTACGACCTTCTCCATATCAACTTGAGTATCAAATTGGACAACAAGAAAACCTTTTGAGCATAAATAAATATCACAATTTGGGGTCCAGGAAGAGAAGACCCATTGATGTAATGCACATCATATTTTGGCCAGAAGCCATTGACTCTACATATTATAGCCTTTGGCTGAAGTGCTAGAAAAACATGGTTCACCTCAAGGAGGTTTACCTCCATTAAAGGCACTTGATTCATTTGTTCAACTATATAAGGCCCTAGATTGTTTTGTTGTACAACAGAGAGGAAAGACTTTCCATGTGCCACATTCTTATAAGAAACTAGTCCATTTGATGTCCTAGGTCATGGAGCTCCTCCACAACCTCATGTTCATGAATATGGTTGAATTTCTGATGATACAATAGTATTTTATCTAGGAAGAGTCCTAAAGCAACTTCCCTTCATATATAAAGAATTGTAAATTTATAGGAATTCCTCACTTGTTCTCTACGCTTTGCTTAAGATTATTAACCAATTTTGAGCTCCTTGTCCAGTATAGGGAGGAATTTACGCTTACACTCTTTATGAAGATCTGGAAAAAATTCTGACCTCTTTGTGCCTGTGGATCACGCAACACAGACCTAGTCAAGCATATGAGTGCTCTTGGAGAGAAAGAATCTCGATTGATATTAGAAAATGAAACCACTTCCGACTCCAACACCCTTGAAGCATACCACAAAAGAAACTATGAAACAAAGGAAAAGGGGAAAATATAACACATCCCTAATGGGCTTGCTTGCCACATCCACCTCAATAAATCCATAAAACAACCTATAATTTTTTTTGAGCCTCGTAGATGAACTTCAATGCTTGACATTGGGTGTATTACTGACATAAACTTGTGAAGGAACCACAAAGCATGGAAAACTCATGCCCACAAAGACTTGTAACTAGCAACAATAGAGAGGGGGCCAAGCCACTGCAAAGAAAAACATGCACATGTTTGTCAATTCCTAAGAATATGCTGGAGATAGGAGCTTCAAACCTAGGCGCAACCTCACAACGAAGAACAATACCTTAACCCGAAGTGGCGGAAGGGGGTGAAATGCAGTGGAATCAAACCTTAGCACTCAAAGTGAATTCCATCCTCCCTTTTTGGTTTTTCCTTGAAATTTATAGCTAATATAATTTAATATACATAACATTTTTTTTAATATGATTTATATCTATTGGTTAGGGCTAAAGAATGATAAATTAGGTTTAATGCACTAGATCTGGGATAATATATTTCTTAATATAATATTTTATAATTTACAACTATATTATGGTTAATATATATATATATATATACACACACACACACATATATATATATATATATATATATATATATATATATATATATATATAAAGAAAAGAAAAAACCAACAGACTTATATTAATAATAGATTGTTTACATATCACATATTTTTCAATATATCACCATTTCTAGTGTATTAATTGTAAGCACAAAAATGTTATCACATATCTCATATTTTGAAATCTGTCTCTGAAGAATGTCTAACAAGATAAAACATATATGATTCATTACATCTAAAAAAGATTATGACAATTATTCAAAATATGGAAAACATAATATTCACATCAAGAAAGAAGAACTTATGTGAAATGGATATTCCACGTCCTTTGAAATTTGTCATTGTAGTAGGTAGAGTAGATGATCTCCCCTGGTTGATATCTATGTCCCACCTTTAATAGAGCATAAAAAATTCCATTATGTTCCCGATATATATGGGAAAATGTCACCCCACAAAAAAGACTAGTCAACATCCTAATTATTTTTATCTAGTTCAAGAGCATGGGATGATCAAAGGAGGACATCTCCATAATGTTGATTTGTGTAACTTGGGAAGTACTCCCACAACCACTGGGGTACTGGGCTTGTGCGGAGTTGACTCACAAATGGGTTTAGTACCCAAAGTTGTGGGCACAAAACTAAGTGGAGAAATTGATTGGTTATTCATTGAGAGCATGTGGGGAACCCTTGAAGGGATACTGAGCACCTAAGACTTCAATGAGTGGCAAAAGATCAACAACAATAATTTTATCTTATGTTATTTATGTTTGTGCATTCAAACTCAAGTCAAATTGGTTTAAGTAGTGACCCTTGAGGGAAAATTAACTTCACAAAGATTGATATAAATAGAGATGAAAATTAGTTCATTGAGAGCATCCACAAGTGCATTTGTTCTCAAGGAAAGACAAAAGAAAAAGAAGATGCATACCTAGGGAGCTGATTAGGATAAGGAATAAAAATAGATGTTTTGGTTATGTTTTTGTCTCATGTTTTGGAATAGGTCGAAGGAGGAAGTCTAGCTGTGATCTTATGATGGTTTTGTGACTAAATTATTTTCACCCTAGTGTGGTGTATCACTGTGAATAAGGGTCTAAAATATCTATGTATTAGGGACGAGTTTCCCTACCTCTTTTTAATAGTGTTGAGAATATCTATGCATGAGGCCGAGAGGATATTTTGCTTGTTAAATAAGGGTTGAGTTGAAGTGGAGGAGAGTGAAGGCGAATAAGGTATTATACACTGAGTTCTCGGTTGTGTTAATGGAGGTATGAGGGCTGAGTTTCTAAGGTTGTGCACCAAAAAGTGGGACAAAACGATTTGTGTTGGGGACTGAGGTATTTCTCTACATGACTGAGTTTGTTAGGGGGTTAATTAGTAGTGTATTCAAGGAGGAATGATGGGTTGGAGTGTGTGGATAAGTTTGTGCTAAAGGGTTTAGGACAAAATTTTTGTGATGCTCTAGTTCATTCACCTCATATGTTGTTAAAGGACTGTGTGTGGGATGATGTGTGATGCCCTAGATCAATCTCCCTTAAGTTGCATTAAGGAGCTATGAGTGGGATGATTGGAAATCCCTAAGTAAGGTGACAAAGGAGCACACTTGTCATTGTGTGAGGGAAACTTGATTTATCCCTAAGTTTGGTCATCTTTGGAGCAACAAGAGATAAGAAGAGGGAAAAATTGAAGACCGTAAGAGTTGGAAATCTTGAAGGAGATGGAGAGAAACGACAGGGCAAACTTGTATGGGCCAAATATTAGTGACATTGAAGGAACAATGATAATTGATAGCGGCAGATTCATCAGCTGGTGATGCAAGAATTTATGAAGTTGCAGGAGTCTTATGAGAAACATTAAAGGAGGCAAAGGACCTTCCAGAAGTGTTCAAGGTACATGGGTTGTGGAAGCGGTACAAAAACAAGTAAGTCAAGTGCACTTTTCTCGAGGACATATTGGTAGTCATAAGTTGTTGACTCCAAGCCTTATTCATTCTTGTATAATGGATAATTGTAAGGGCCGTGATCCATGGTACGAGAGCCCTACTTTTGTTGTATTAAAGTTTTTACTATAACAAGCATTGGGTTAAAAATTGTCTTGTGTATTACATTGATTCATTGTTTTGCGTTTTCTGCTGTGACAAGTGTTAGTGTTGTGGTATTTCAATGTGTTTATGATCATGATTTTAGACATAGACCTATAGATGAAGTGTTGTGGAAAAATCAATAGATAGCCCATTCAATAACCACTTTTGAATCTTCGAAAACATCCATTGTATCTATTGATAACCATTTAGCACAATATAAGATCCCCCAAAGAGTAATGATCTATGCCTGAGTGTTGGAACCCAACCCACTGTTCCAAAAAAAATGATAAAAGTGACCAACCTTTATGAGAATGTAAGTCCCATTGCCACAAATATTTTTATCCACAACCCCATGAAAAAATCCCACAGGATATTTGCTCCTGATATTCACAAGATGAATGCATCTCAGAGATCCCTTATTGACCACAGGCCCAATTTCATTGAAGTATGCACATATCTTTATGCAAATGCAATTGATGTCCAATGGAATATTTTCAAATATATTTACATTTCTACTCGTACAAATTTCCTAGAATATGTAAAGAGGAAGAGGTCGATATTGCTGGAAACCTATCATCCAATTCTGCAAACAAGCTTCCACTGATGTAGAATTCCAATTAGAAAATATGTTTAAGATGTTCAACACTCCAATCCAAATGGAGACTGCAAATGGACACTTAAGGAAAAGGTGAGCCACATCCTCGAGTTTCACCTTACACAATACACATCTACCTAGTCCAATGAAACCTCTTTGGCATAAATTATCCCATGTTAAATATCTTGATCTACTAGACTACCCACCCAAGCATTTGAGCTTTAGGGGAAGGTTCCAATGCTAAATTTTTCTAAACCACCATATTTCCTCAAATTGTTGATGAGAAAGTGTAATATACCTACATGGTTCCTTAACAATGATCCGACCCTACACATATTTAACATCCCACGTGAAGATGTCTTCCTTTTACATCAATGTGATATTGACCAAGTATAAGTTGTTTATACTTATAAGTTAACGTATTATAACCTATAAGTTAAGGTTAAAGGACTATCAATTAGGTTTAAAGTATCAATGTGGAACAAAGGTTGAAGTAATACACGAAGTCAAGCTCGCAAGGATACACATAATGCATAGAGTTTGCAGGTGGTCAAGAAAAAATTTCGGGAGTAATCAACCATTTTTTTATTCACCATGTTTTTACTCTTTTTTTTAAACTTCGAGATTTTTGGGTATATTTGGAATATAATTTAGGTTCAGTTTTGGGCATAATTTTGGAATGGTTTTTTAGATTTAGTTTGTTTATATATTGTTTCACTTTACCCAAAGATAAAATAGATTGACTTTAGCAATGCATCATAATGACTATTCAATTTTTTTGGATCACACATCTAGACTCATAATCAGGTTTTATCAGGTTTTGAATCAATGATTACTATGAATTCAAAGTGACAATGATTAATTCTGTAGTGTTATCGATATATGAAAAATATTATTGAAGAAAATTTAAGGTCAAATATTTTTATATGCTTTTATAATTGGCTTAGTTTTATTGGTTGAACTGTAACCTGGAAAATTCCTCTTTATGGTGATATTGAAATCTCTGTTTCAATTGCATTATATTTATAATTATGAAATAAAAGTTGAAAATTGGATATATATATATATATATATATATATATATATATATATATATATATATATATTTGAAGAGTGAAAATTATGTTTGTTAAGGGTTGTTCACACACACTGAGAGGCCGCTATATCCACGGGAAAATCCAGGTAGATCAACCCGAAGGGATCTACTCGCCGACCAAACTAGCATGACCTAACCCCAAAGGCGTCGATGAGATTTGAGGTACTTAGCAACAGGAACTCGACCACCTGAGCTATCCCTTGAGGCTATAGTGCAAATTATTTTTTATTAATATAAACAATATTTTATAATATTGTTTTGCTTATTAATGTTTTCAGAGAGTTTCATAGAGCCATTAAAATTTAAAATATGTATTTTTTCAATCATATTATTTTACTTTTATTACATTCCTCTACTATATTAAGTTTACAATTTTTGATATATTAATTTATAAAAAATAAACATTTGCATAGCAATCAACCATTTCATTATTCACCATATTTTTACTCTTATTTTAAACTTCTTCGATATCTTTGGGCATATTTGGAATATGATTTAGGGAATGATTTTTTTGGGTTTAGTTTGTGTGTGTATTGTTTCACTTTGCCCAAAAATACAATAGATGAACTTCAAAAATGCCTTATAAGTAATGACTACTTTTTTTTGACCATGCATCTAGGTTCATAATCAAGTTTTGAATCAATGCTTACTATGTTTGCATTCAAAGTGATAACGATAGTTTTGTGGTGCTACCAATGTATAAAGAATGTTACCAATATATGAAGAAAATTTAAGGTTAAACATTTTTATAATTTTACATGTTTTTATATTTGACTAGATCACGTTGATTGCATTGTAACTTGCCAAGGTTATGTTTATGGCGATATTGAAATCCCAATTTCCTTTGTATTATAATCACTATGAAATATAAGTTGATAATTGGTATATAAGTATACATATATTTATTAAGAGTAGAAAAAATAATTTTTAAATTATTAATGTAAATAAAATATTATAATTTTATTTTGATTAAGTTATTAATGCTTTCAAAGAGTTTTATAGATATTCATAAAACCATTGAGATTTAAAATATAAACTCTTTACAACATTACTTTACTATTTATATACCAAATCTTATGATTTTGTAAGCGCTGCGACTCCTGGAAATGGAGACTCTACACTTTAAATAGAGCTTTCTAAATGAGGAATATGCTTTTATTAACAATACTGTCAATATTTGTTATGTATTTTGCAAAACTTAAATTTAAGTGTGATAATTCCATTTTTACCTCCCAACTATTTGAAACAACCCTTCAAGAAAATTACAAATTTTAATATATTAAAATAAAAAATATAAGTAAAAATTAAATATTCACATTTTAAAAGATAAAATAAAATTATGACGCATATAATATTTTATACATAATATATCATAAACAACTTCCAATAATATATCATAAACAACTTCCAATATTATGCAACTTCTTGTGACATATGTAATGTGTATTATAAACCATATCTTGCAAATGGAGGATAGATAGGCCATTGAGTATTACTCTATATACAACGAAGTTGGGTAATGATTATGCACCTTGTAAGAGTACATTAAATATTTGTGTACATAGCAATGTAGGCTTATAGGTATATACCTTTGTTACATGGAGACTCGTTTTGGTGCTCCTAAATAGCTGGGCAAATCATTAGGGATGTGGGTTTTTTTTTAACGATCCCATTTCGTCCCTCGTTCGTTTCAAAATGGCTAGGGTACGTCTATAGATGAATGGTTAGGGTAAGTTTAGCTATCTCTCGACGCCACTCACCATTGGGTTAACGTTTAAAAAAATAAATAAAAATAATATTTTTTTGGGGCAGTTAAACTTTTTTGTGATTATTTTTGTTTGGCTAAAAGCTTATTTTCCACGGACATAAGGAAACATGTTAATGTCCCAAGGCCCAAAGACTTCTTGGAGGAGAAAGACACTGCCAGTGGGTCATTCCAAGTGGCATTGTTTTCCTTGAATAATGGTGATGAGTTAGACTGCATTCGTGAGTAGCAGCTAGAGATGGTTGTCCTCACTAATGGTTTGACACCTAAGTTATGGTAGGTTTCCCACTGTTAAAAAAGTTAAACCCCTTTACCCTTCCACCTCTTTTCCATTATTCCCTCATGCTCAAGTTATCTCCCATAACACGCTCTAGAAGTTTGTCGCAAGTTGCAAGTTGAGGAATTTTCTTTAGACTTTGCTTTTTGGGTTATTTTGAGCGTCGTTTCTTGTACCCATTTCTTATTTCTTGACGAGTAACTCGTTTCTTTAGAAATCTCTTCATTATTTGTGAAACTTGCTTGGCTTCTGAAACCATTGTCATTTTTCGAGAAACATAAGAGAGAGGCTTCTATTATTGTGTAGGGACTAGTAGTTGTTAATATAGCACTGATCCCACACATCCATAAAAAATGACAATAAAACATCCATAAATTGCACATAAATATTTAATATTAAGTTATATAAGTTATTAACTTATGTCCAAAATGGACCTGGGCAAACAATGGTTAAACACCAGTCTTTAACATAACAAGTTTAGAAGGCATCCTGCCCCAACTACCTCCAGATATGAATTACTAAACAATTCAAAATACACTACAAAGCATTCCATTAACTTCTATCCAACAATACACCTATCCCAGAAAACAAGCAAACATAGATTTCCACTGGAGCAACACTTCCCATATTTGGGTAATACCTGTACAAGAACAAGTAAAATGTGTGTTAGCCATATCTACATGTGTGTTCAACCATTCAACCTAATGAAGGCAATAAATGACACCATTCAACTATTGAATTCAATAAATGACACAAACCCTTTCAATTCAGGAATTAAACACAGGAAATAAAAAGGATCAACCATGAAAGTTTATCAACCATTGCATCATGTGAAATTCAATCCAGAACACATATGAATTTGGGAGATGGAAATCCATACCAATCTTCCCTACCAATCAAATTATCAACATGAAAAACTATAAAACAACCTCAAAACTTACTGAGTTGCATTTGCAACATTCATTCTACTCATCAACTACTATAGACTTACAATCAAAGTGTGTGCATAGTGTTATCAGGTTTGAACATTTTATTTTATGTTTTCCTATTTCTAGTGTAATTAGGTATGAACATTGTATTTTTTGTTTTCCTATTTCTACTATAAATTATCAAGATAAAATAGATGATACCTTGTTATTCAAAGGATAAATTATCTGTAAGTTAACAAGTTACAACTATGCCAAGACAAATTCTCTTTAGCCCAAGAAAATTGCACTATCCACAAAAGATTGAAAGTTATGCGACCACCGAAAGGTTTCAAATTTTCCAATGAAACAATTGAAGTATCAGATACATACAACTTCAAGCTCATAAACTTAAACTTAGTCTATTACTTTTGTTGCTTTATCCTTTGAATAACACTTTCATTTATTTTTGTTGGAAAAAAAGGACACTTACATTTACAGGAACACTATCATTTTCAGGAAAAATTTCATTTATGTTTGCTGAAAAAACAAAATAACACTTTCAATTACATGCCCAATTACACATAGACTGTTCACCAATTACCATTGTAGACAATATGCATTGATACAAAAGAATGAGCACAAAAACAATTTTTTTAATCAGAATTTCGTGGTAAATTTGCAGGTTGTTGTAGCCATGCCAAGAGTTACTATTGTAGCTCGTACAAGGAACAAGAGGAGGCGAGGGACTAGGGGTGCCCAACTGCGATGCACTTCATCATATGAGGACAGGGGGATGATGTAAATCCTCCCAATGCTTCCAACAATGTTGTTGAGAATGACAATGTGGTGGCAGATCATGTTGTCCTACCATCAACCACATAGACACTATTAACCATAGTGCAAGGAGCAAGTTCAACAAAGAAGATCAGTGCCATAAGAGTCTACAAAAAGGAAGACATGCTAGCTTCAATTGATGACATAAAGTTTAAGGGATATTTAGTTCGTGCCTCTGCAACAAAACATGCAATATCTACCTCAAACATACATTATTGGATAAGTGGGCTGACTCATACAAAGCGTAGAGGGCCTATTACAATTATGACTGAAGAGGAGGCTAAGGTGGTTGAGTGCTGTAAGGAGATGGTCCAATTGGGACATGGGTTAGAGCATATACAACTTACATCCATAGTAGATCAAATATGTCAGGGGAGGCCAAACCCCTTCAAAGATGGGATTCCTGGTAAATCATGGTGGAGTGGGTTTAAAAAAAGGCATCTAGAACTTGTGTTATGTACCACTGAGAGCCTTGATAGAGATAGGGATTTAAATCTACGCCCTGCAATTGTGTCCAATTTCTATGACACTCTTTCTGTTGCATATGAGCAACACTTATGTGCCTCATACCATATATGGAGCTGTGATAAAATAGGCTTACATGCGGGAAGGAATTGTGGCATGTGAGTAATTGCCAAGAGAGGGAGAAAAAACATGCCTAAGATTTTTCCTAAGAGCAGGGAGTGGATCACTATTCTTTGTTGTGTCAATGCAACTAGTTCTTCAATCCCAGGTTTTTATCTATTCAAAGGTAAAATCTCAACTAAAAGACTAGATATAGAATTGTGAACCAGGTGCATGCATCACTACACATCACTATGCATGGATGACAAAGGAACTATTCTTGAATTATATTTTTCACTTTGCTACATCTGTAGCAGGTGGTGTCTTGCCTGGAAACAAACACCCACTGGTTTTAGATGGCCATGGAAACCACATGGCTGTGCAGACAATTGAGGAGGCCAACAATTTGGCCATTGAATAGTTAACACTTTAATATCATACCACTCACAGATTGAAACTCCTTGATGTCAGCGTGTTTGGGCCTTTCAAGAACTATTTTAGGCTTGAGCGAGCTTCATGGATGGAAAAGAATCCAGGGGTGGAGGTAAAAAGGTTTCAACTATCTGTTCTTGCAAGTAAAGCATTTAAAAGGGCTCTCACACCTTCCAATATCAAGGTTGGATTTAGGAGGACTAGTATAAGGCCATTGAATGATGATGCTCTTATGCATGACACTGGTTGCAACCAAACATTTGATGTAAAAGGTCAAGAAGCAGAGGACTTGCAAGACCGTGTTGATGCCCAAGAAGATGTGGATGGGAAAGAAGATGTTGTTACTACTGAAGGTATGATATCCCTTTTTGAAGGGCACTTCTATGATGATGATGATGATGAACATGTGAGTGAGACACAATTTAGTCATGAACCATTCACTACTACATTTGGGTGGAAGTTCCAAGGGCGGAATGACTAAAATTAGAAAAAGTGTCGGAAGTTAAATCATTTTTGTTTTGTTTTTACAAAATCCTAACGACTGTCGAATACTCAAAGAGAGTTATTTAAAGGTCTAATATTCGATGGAATTCCCTATCCCGTCAAGTATCCAATGTTTTCCTATGATCCCTCTTGGCGTCCAATAACTGACGGATGTTGACTTTCGGATATTCAACACTATATCCAATATGAAAATGGGTTGTCTAATTTCCTACAAAGGAAAAATAACTGTTGCATAACGTTCAATTTCACCATTAATGGTTTTTCACTGAAAACGTCTAATATGGGACCACTTTATGTTGATCAGTTTGACTAGTTAAAATAAATATTACATTAATATTATAATTAAATATAATATTATCAATATATATATATATATATATATATATATATATATATATATATATATATATATATATATATATATATATATATATATATATATAATATATATAATATTAATATCTATAATATATTAATATTTAATATAATATTATATATATAAGGTTATTAAATATATTATTATAATTATAATTATAATAGATATAAATATATATGTGTGTGTGGAGGCCTTAACATCATATAACTTTGACATAGTTTCTATATATGTTAGTTGCGATTGTTTTGAAAGGTTGTAGACTTATTTTGAGGTTAGTTTTCGAACAAAATCATCACTGAAAGTTTGGTGACAAAAAATGTCACATAACATTTTTCAAGGAGACCAAGGATACATGGGATCAACATTGAGGGCTTCTAAGGATTGAAAATGTTATTTCCCTTGTAGAGATTGCAAGGGATTGAGGCCAAGGAGAATTTTAATAAAATCAGCTAAAAATCATTGTAGAGACTATGTACACACTAAAGGAGGACATGAATTCACCCATTTGTAAGTTATTTATTATCTGTCTTTGTATTGTAGATTGTTTTTGTAAATGTTTATATGTATATTGTATTTTAGATTGTATGTCTTTGTATTGTAAATTGTATTATATTTATATTGTGAATGTATTTTATAATATTCTTTTGGGAGGTGTTTGAACTATGTTGTCATTTTGATGTGGACTAGAAATATTATTTGATTATTTTCGTTAGGGTCGTTTAAGGGGCTAGGGGTTAAGGGCTTAGCAGTTAGGGGTTTAAGGGACGCCCATGTGATGAGTTGGTGGGTCGACTCGACTTGGAAAGGGGTGCCTACATAAAAGAATTAATGTCAGGCCATGACTGCTCATGAACAGAGTTCTCACAAGGGGGTCTCCTAATTGATTTTTAAAAAATCAACTAAATTAATGTTTAGGTGTTAAAAGTCTATTTATAATTGAATATTCATCATGCAACATGGAAATACAGAATGATGATATTTTGTTTTCATTGATGAGCTAATGATTTGTAAAGCAGGGCGAACGCTCGTGCTTGCACAAAGGCGGGGTGCCCGGGCGCCCACGGGGGCATCGCAAGCAGGGCATGCCAGGGTGCCCGTGTGACGAGTTGGTGGGATGACCTGACTTGGAAAGGGGCTCCTGCAAAAAATAAGTGATGTCAGTCCATGACTTCCCATGAACATAGTTCCCACAAGGAGGTCTCATAATGATTTTTATAAAATTAACTACATTAATGTTTAGGTGTTAAAAATCAGTTTATAATTGATTGATCATGCAACATGGAAATAACAAATGATGATATTTTGTTGTCACTTATGGGATAATGATTTGCGTTCACTGATTTTCACAACAGGGCGAATGCCCATGCCCGTAAGAAGGTGGGGTGCCTAGGCGCGCATGGGGGCATAGCCTGCTGGGCACGGCAAGGCGTCCGACACCCATGGGGGCATCGTGTGCTGGGCACGCCAGGGTACCCGACGACCATGGGGGTGTCACGTGTTGGGCACCCCAGGGTGCTCACCCGACAGGGATGCCCGTGCGACGAGTTGGTGGGTCGACTTGACTTGGCAAGGGGCACCCACAAAAAAGAAGTAATGTTGGCCCATGACTGCCCATGAAAAGAGGTACCACGAGGAGGTCTCATAATGGATTTTAGAAAATTAACTAAATTAATGTTTAGGTGTTAAAATTCGGTTTATAATTGATTGATTGTTCAACATGAAATAACAAATGATGATATTTTGTTGTCATTGATGAACTAATGAATTCTGTTCATTGATTTGCATAGTAGGACGAATGCCTGTGCCCTGGGTCCGCCCACATGAAGGTAAGGCACCTGGGTGCCCATGGGGGAGTTGCACACTAGATATTCTAGGGCGTCTAACGCCTATGGGGTGTCGTGTGCTGGGCATGCCAGGGCGCCTGCTCGACAGGGGCGTTCGTGCGAAGGGTTGGTGGGTAGGCCCGACTTGGAAAGGGTTGCCCTAAAAAAATAAGTAATGTTGACCCATGACTGCCCATGAACAAAGTTCGCACAAGGGGGTATCATAATGACTTTTAGAAAATTAATTAAATTAATTTTTAGGTGTTAAAAGTTGGTTTATAATTGATTGATCATGCAACATGGAAATAAAAATGGATGATATTTTGTTGCCATTTATGAGGTAATTATTTGTGTTCACTAATTTTCATAGCAAGGAGAAAGCCCACACAAAGGTGGGGCGCCCAGGCGCTCATAGGAGAGTCGCACATTGGGCACGCTAGGGCCCCCGTGCGACGAGTTGGTGGGTCAACCCGACTTGGCAAGGGGCACCCACACAAAATAAGTAATGTTGGCCCATGAGTGCTCATGAAAAAAGTTCCCACAAGGGGGCCTCATAATGATTTTTAGAAAATTAAATAAATTAATGTATAGGTGTTAACAATTGGTTTCTAATTGATTAATCATGCAACATGGAAATAACAAATGATAATATTTTGTTTTCATTGATGAGCTAATGATTTGTGTTCACTGATTTGCACATTAGGGAAAATGCCCGCACCTTGGGTGCGCCCGCACGAAGGCGAGGTAGGTGCGCCTGAGCGCCCATGGGGGTGTTGCGTGCTGGGCACGCCAGGGAGTCCGACGCCCATGGGGGCGTCGCGTGCTAAGTATGCCAGGGTGCCTAATGCCGATGGGGGCATCGCATCCTAGGCATGCCAGGGCTCTCGTGCGACAAGTTGGTGGGTTGGCTCGACTTGGAAAGGGGAACCCACAAAAAATAAGTAATGTTGGCCCATGACTACCCATGAACACATTTCTCACAAGGGGGTCTCATAATGCCTCAATGAATCACACATAATTTATTATATGTCTCTCTTATGATATTGATGTCAAGATTATTGTTACTTGTTTTTGGCCTAACCCTAAGTACCAATCCACCACTAATTACCATTTACCAATTAGTTGAAATTATGCTTTAATTAATTGACCCCACACAGAGTGACTAGTGAAAGGGGCCAACGATGACTTTTTTTTTTCTTCTGTTTGTGCTTGTATGCATTGAAATTTGACATGGTTATAGTAGATACATGAATTGACGTTATGGGAGGGTTTGCATACTCATATACAAATATGGGACGGTTTGGAAAGTGTATAAGTTAGTAATATGTTTTGAACTATTATTATGTTCTAAAACGAGTTTTTGCCAAGTAGATAAAATGAACAATATGTTTTGAGTTATAATTATTTTCTTGTTAAATTTTAAACAATTAGTCCAAACATGTTTCATTCCATTCATCATGGTGTTAAGTATTTTTGAAGCTTCTCTTTAACCCCCAAACATACATACTCTCTGATCTCCATCTCTCCCTTGTCACTCCCTCTCTCTCTTTCTCCACTTTTCTCTCTCTATGTCTTTCTTCTTCCCTCCCTCTCCCCCTCTCCAACTCCATATCTCTTTCCCAACTCCCTCTCTCCTCTCTATCCCTCCATCTCTCCTCCTCTCTCTTAAGTTCTCTCTCTCTCTCTCTCTCATCCTAGGTCAAGCTCAACCTAGAGATCCAAATTATCAAAAAATTTACATTATTTCAATAAATATTCATCTCCAAACTTGACAATACTAGTACAATATGCTTCTTCGCTTACTTTCGACCAAACTGGAATCCATCCAACTTACAATGAGTGTTCCCTTAATGATTCCACACCTTTGTATCAACCCTACACATTTCATACCAAAGGAGCCTTTAAGGCATACCACGATACAACCCTCATGCAAGGGTAGCTCATAATTCTAGAATCCTTGATGATCTAGCCTAATCCCATGTAGATATGTCAACACTGGAGGTTTTACAGACCCATCCTTCATAAAGGAATTATTACTATTAGAGTTTGGGGAAGTCAACCCTTAAATTTCCCAAATCATTACATTTAATTTGGATAATATAGAGCCTTGACTCCCCTCATTGGTAGCTTTCAAAATACCTCACTTGCATGTCCAAATATGTGTGGAAGAAGTTGGTCTCCCCTGAGCTTACCCCATCCACCATTAACCCTTTGAGCTTATCATGTCCACCCATCTCAACCCAAGTATTTATCAAAACATCCCCATAGAGCTAGCAAGAAGAATGATCTTAATAAATATTAAGGTCATAGATGCACCCTTAGACTACAATATACTCATTGGATTTAGCTATATGTCTGCTATTGATCCGGATTTAAACATGAATGCAACAAATTACAGAGATAACCGTAAATACAGAGATGAGATAACCATAAATACTGAGATGCAGTGGAAATAATACTTCATTTCATTAATGGAAAATACAGAAATATGCTTACAACCAGAAATGTGAAGAAACCAGCTAGGGCGATGGTAGCTTATCTCCGAGAAGAGATGTGGTGGCTACATGCCTCTGAACTGTTCGGAACTGTGTTACAATGAGGCTCGAAGGCCTATTTATTGTTGAGAAACAATGGAAAACCCTTCACATCCCAAAACCTAACCCTAGAAGATGAAACGCCAAATTGTGGGCCCCGTTTGGGTAAATTGGTACATCAATTTCCCGGGGTCGTAACTTTGGCATACGATCTCCATTTGACGCGTACGATAGCTCGTTAGAAAGATCAATCTGAGTACTACCACTTTGGGAGGCAACATCGATACATGGACCCATGTTGCCCTAAATTCCCAAAAAAACGTCGTTTAGGGTCTCAAAACGGCTCCGGAAGTTCAGGACCCGAAAAACTGCTAAAAATAGTAAACTGTGCTACAATTTAGGAAACTGAAAAAGCTGAAAGAGACAATTGTGGGGGTCCAAATAGGATAGGTGGGTGGCCACCAACATCCACCTGGATCATTCCTCCCCCCTTAGGAAGCAATGGTCCCCATTGCGTTGAGTTCCTCCATCTGTTGAACTTGTCCTGCAATCTCTGATGTGTCCAGTGATGGTGGGAAGCATGATCGACGATGGTCCACATTGAACATTTGGTGCAGGCGAAGGAATGGAGGAATGATGTGCTCCAAAGCATTGTTCCCCATAGCCTTGGTACTGCTGTAAGGACCAGTAGGAGTGGTCTGAGCTTCTGATGGGTTTTGGTAAGGCGTTCTTTCTGTCGGTGCAACCAGACTTTGTTGCCCACCTGAAACTTGTGTGGTACCCATGTGGGTGAGGAGAAGTTGTTCCTGTGTTTTGTCATGACTGTATCCCTTTGCTGCTGCTGCTGCATGGAGGAACCCTTTGCAGGGGTCATGGATGTAGCAACGATCTTCCCCTTATTTTGGGAGTGAACCAGACAGATGAATTTCCTGGTCTATGATATGAGCTTGCTGCCTTTCTTGGTAGTGATCAAAGATGTGGCGGTAGGTGGGGCTACCTCCGGTATCCTGTATAATGAATTATTCAAAGAAATAATGACAGCACGAGGCCTAGACTCATACACAGCATGTCGCCTCCACAAGTATGGCTGGCCTAATAGTACATCACAAACATCCAGAGGTGTAACATCACACAATACCTCGTCTGTGAAGGGCTTGATGCTGTAGGGAAGGCGGCACTGCTGGCGAACTTTGAGATCTCGTCCTTTGTGAAGCCAACTGATACTGTATGGCTGTGGGTGTGGTGTAGTTGGTAGGCCCAACCGCTTCACGACCTCTGTTGAAATGAGGTTCTTTTGGCTGCCACTGTCGACAATGAATTGCAGCGGCGAACCCTTCACCCACATCTGTGAGTGGAAAAGACGCTCCCCTTCCTCTGGATTTTCGGGCTCATCTTTCTGGATCTTGGCGGTGGCAACAATGGCGCTGGGATCTGCATCAATGATCTACTTTCCTTTGCCATTCCCTTGTCTGGTTCTGGCTCAGGGTCAGAACAGGCATCTGATTCGGAAGCCTTCAACTCGGCCACCAGTGACTGCTTGGTCCGACACTCACTTGTGTTATGAGTGGGACTCTTGTGGAACTCACACCACTTCCCTGTGTCCTTCTTCGGCTTCATGGTGTTGTTATTTTCTTGCGGCTTCGACAGGTTGTCTTGGGTCACCCCGCCTTGGCTTTGTCCTTTGGGCTTCGGATTTGCAGATCCAAAGTCTCGCTTCTTCTGTTTGAACTTTTGCTCGATTTTGACAGCGTATCGGTATGCTGTGCCGAGTGAGGAGATGTTCAAGAACACCATCTCTTCCTGGATGTATCTGTGCAGGCAGCCACGGTATTTGAGTACCAGATGTAGCTCAGAATCTTTGATACCCAACTGTGTGCGAAGGGTATGAAAAATGTTTGTGAACTCTGGCACACCTTGGTCTCGTCCCTGCCGCAGTGTGGTCCATTTGATGTATTTGTCCTCATAGCTTCCGACAGGGTAGTACTGCTCCTTGATGGCATCCCGAAAGTCATTCCAAGTGGGTGCAGCTGAAAATAGTGAGCCTGTACTTTCATCCTTCTGCTCGCAGTAGGTTTCCCACCAGTCCTTGACGTGGGGGGTTGCTTTGAGAAGAGCGAAAACAATCTTTTCCCGACTTGAAAATTCATGAACAGAAAAATACCCATCTAGCAGATTTAACCATTTATTTACGGCATCTGCGTCTATTTGACCCTCGAAGATGGGGATTTTAAAATTAACTTGTACCTTAAACGGCGTGGTGTTTCCAGAGTCGCTGTTGGAAGCCGATGCGTCGCCTCTGGGTAGCCACTGAAGGATCTGCACAAAGCTATCCATCATCGCGTTCCTTTACCGCTCGAGCGCTTCTTCGAGCAAGATTTTGATAGGATCTCCTGCCCCCTCGTCTTTCTTCTCATCCGCCATGGGAGGCCGTCGGGATTTGTGAGACTGGTCTTGCAAAGGTTCGACCAGTTCAAGCCCTAACTCCTTATATCCCGACCTCGTTGGGGACATGCAAAGAAAAACAGAGAAAAAGCAGACTGCTCTGATACCACTGATCCGGATTTAAACAGGAACGGAACAAATTACAGAGATAACCATAAATACAGAGATGAGATAACCATAAATACTGAGATGCAGTGGAAATAACACTTCATTTCATCAATGGAAAATACGGAAATATGCTTACAACCAGAAATGTGAAGAAACCAACTAGGGCGATGGTAGCTTATCTCTGAGAAGAGATGTGGTGGCTACATGCCTCTAAACTGTTCGGAACTGTGTTATAATGAGGCTCGAAGGCCTATTTATTGTTGAGAAACAATGGAAAACCCTTCACATCCCAAAACCTAACCCTAGAAGATGAAACGCCAAATTGTGGGCCCCGTTTGGGTAAATTGGTACATCAATTTCCCGGGGTCGTAACTTTGGCATACGATCTCCGTTTGACGCGTACGATAGCTTGTTAGAAAGATCTATCCGAGTACTACCACTTTGGGAGGAAACAGGGTCCATGGACCCATGTTACCCCAAATTCCCAAAAAAACGTCGTTTAGGGTCTCAAAACGGCTCCGGAAGTTCAGGACCCGAAAAACTGCTAAAAATAGTAAACTGTGCTACAATTTAGGAAACTGAAAAAGCTGAAAGAGATAGTTGTGGGGGTCCAAATGGGATAGGTGGGTGGCCACCAACATCCACCTGGATAAGCTATGGCAGTCATCTCTTCATCACTATTTCATATGATGATGATTCCTCACAATAGGAAGGTCATTACCATCAACCATAATGAATTATTAACTCTAACTAATGTCTAACCTAGACAACATACTTCACCTCATAAGGGTAGGTCAATATTTTTTTCATACATTCAAATTGGGTCAAAGACCTTCGAAGATTATACGTTACTTTGCACATATCAAGGTGAACCACCTTTGGTTTAACATATAGGTTCAAGTCAAGTGTGTATGCTAATGTCATTTGAGGAGATACCATCTACCACCTTATCTATGCCAGGATCATCCTCTGTGTTTAACAAACAACCTTATGCTAAGGAGAGGGACCCACCTCCTACTTTGTTTGAATTGATGCATCCTTGGAAAGATATTCCATGTCCTACCTTAGCAACCTATCTAGATAATATTTAATAATAAATTCCATGGGATCCTCTCGGAGCCCATGATACACATGATTGTGAACACATTTGTTACATTTCTACATCTAGTATGCTTATTTCCCATAGTAGCCATTCCTTCCCCTGAGATATAAACACCTACCCTCCATCGACCTTGGGTAAGGTTGCAAGTGCCTCTTAGATAAAGTCTCCTTTGTTTGCATTCCCTCAAAATCTGTAAGCATCTTACTAAAAGGTAGTGTGTCACACATGTGATATTTATGGGACCCAAAAGCTAATCAACCAACTCATGCCTCTGATAAGTCCATCACCCCTTTTTCCCACATCCTTCACTTAGGTCATGAGGAAATTCTATATAGAGGTAACAATGAGACTTACCCATGGGATTTAATGCATCATAAATCCTTCTTCCTCCCCTAGGATGTGTTTCAACTTTCCCCATCCTAAGAAATTTGTGTAATTGAAACAAAATACTTCATTCTCCATGGACATGTTTATTGTCTTAAGAACTTGATCCATACCCAATATACTTTTGACGAGGGAAATATGAATAGTATTTCTCCCACTGTTAAAGTGGGAATTAACCCTATACATGAAGAAAATCATTCTCTTTGAAGCAACATGTTCTATAGAGGAAGTGCTTGCATTTTAAATCTCTCTTTTAAGAGTTTCTATTTGTACACTAAAATGCCGCAATTCAGTCCATCCATTTTCAAACAACACATCAACCCATGGACAGGTACATCCATTGTCTAGAAAAAACAAGGGCTTCTTCAACCCTATAAAGCTATGGCCATCAAGGGTGAGTTTGACAAGTTTCATAAATATAGTTTTACCTATCTCATCACATGAACATCACCGATCTCGAACGTCATTCTTGTGAACATAAATCAAGGCATTATCTACATTGTATTGATTTTTAGGGTTTGAACCAAGCTTGTCCCAAAGACAATTCCCTAACACCATTGATTGATTAATTTATTGACAAATGCACTACGCATGAGGTTTTTTCTTTTATGGATGGGTTCTCTAGGTATAACCAAATCTAGATTCACCATACAAAATCAATATAAAATTACTTCCACCAAACCACGGTGCATTTTCCCCTAATATCGTGTTATGATTTTTGATCTCAAAAATTTTGGAGACACCTTCGAACACACCATGACATTTATCTTTCATGACCTTGTTCATTTAATCTTGGCCTATCTTAAGTACCTTACTGCTCATTCTCAAAATCAGTCCCAACATCTAGAATACGTTTCCATCATATTTCAATGATGTCAAAATTACAAAATTTGCATGGAACCCCTCAACCAAAAACACTAAAGAAATAAAATAATAATAATAATAATAATAATTAAAAATACAAAATAAAATAAAAAATAAAAAACAAATTAAAAAAGGAAACAAAATAAAAAAAATGAAACAAAACAACGCACACACACACACACACAAACACACACACACACACAGATATATATATAACATAAAAATTAAAACAAACCATTAAAGTCAACATGTTAGCTTGCCACGCGAGCCCTTACCCTAGCTCGAGCTTGCCTCTGCTCACCTGATCCGAATTGCAAGGTCCTCTTCCTAATTGATCGACGTTGCAAGAGGAAAGCCTCCACCATCGCCCTAGCCCGAGCCTACCTTTTCCCACCTTCGAGCTGCAAGAGGAAAGCCTCCACCATCGCCCTAGCCCAAGCCCATCTTCGCCCACCTCCGAGATGCAAGGGGAAGTTGAGCCTCTTCCATCGTCCCTCGCTTGCCTCGACCCACCTCATAGCTACAAGAGTAAGAGCCTCTTCCCACCTCTGAGATGCAAGAGGAAAAGCCCCTGCCATCATGACAGGACATGAGGGAAATCCAACTCGAGGGCTTAAGGAAGATCAAAGCATGAGGATAGCAACCCTGCATTAATAAAATCAGGAATGAATGAATAAGGACTATCTCAACCACAATCTCGTGATGCCCAACCCCTGCAAATCCATTATGAGAAACGACAGAGAATGGGGATGCTGCCTAGTTAGGGGAAGAGGACATGGTCGCCCCCCCACCACTTTGGACAATGCCTCCATTGCAACATAGTTTGATAACAACATCCCTGAGAACATCAGAAGAAGCATGGTTGATATGGAAGAGGAGGGGACTATAGGGGGCGCACATCCCTTTGGGATCTCTACAATATCCTGACCCGTCAACTGAAATATAGGGAACAAGAAAAATATAAATCCAGTAACTTGATAGCGGAGCTTTATGCACAACTTAAACATTCTACCTCCTTGCTAAAATGACTTTCAGAGACCTAAAAATTGAATACCCCCCTAGCCTCCCATCCCTTGCCATGTCTCCCTCGAGTTCCCCTCTTGTTAGCTCATCCCCTCTGCATCCTCATAGAGATCCTCCTCCCTCCCACTCTCATCCCAACCATTGTAGGTGCTACATCGTGGAAGAGGCCCCTGAAGATTCCAGTATTGTGGATGCTCAACGTAGCACTCAGGTACAAGGAGGCACCAAAATGGCTACAATAAATCTCTAGTGCGACATGCACTAGCCATCGGTGACTTGGCGAAAAAAGGTTGGTAATTGAATTTTCATTTTGATTGCTAAATATAAGAATGACCCTGTTTTGGCTTAATGGAAATCATAACAACCTCACCTCTATTTTTAGGCTTAAGTGTGCATGGTCTAGGCCCGAGAAGCTCCCAGCACCATTACATTTTACAACTATCCTTGCTTTACATTCATCAATCATGGCACCACAAGGCTCAATCCTCCATTGTGGGATGAATGGTAATATATTTCACATGTTAAACTCTCTGGAAAACTTACACTCTAGTCCCCTCCCAGGGGAAGATAATTTTTGATCATGCACTCTGGTAAATTTTGTACATGTCTATACATTGTGTAATTTTTTCTATGTTAATATAATGTAGAAATTCTTTCTTACAAAAAAAACAAATGTCTTGTCTTCAAGCTTCAATAAATAATCCACGCTTCACTTTCATGGTCCTATTTCCACATGTTTGTGTTAGTGAATTCTCTTGAATGAAAATATAATGTATCAAATAAGTCATGTCCTTAGTCCCCTATTCAACTAACTAATTGTGCTTGTCAAACTATCATTGGTAACCATAACTTTAGAATTATGGTCTTCTTAGTCTGTAAGAAATAGCCCAAATGGAGGTGTGTTGAGTCAACATACTCGTAATGAGAAGGCGAAAGTTTGGAGTAAGAGAAATTATGCGAACCACATTCTACTTGAGCTTACATGCATATATGCATTGTTGGGGAATGCTTAGGTTTCCAACCCACTACGATTCAGTTACAATACAATAACATTGCTGATAAGGAAGACCAAACCACTTATTGCTAGCTATTAGCCAGAATAAGGATAAGATGAAGATAGTATTATTCCACCTAATTTCTCATGTTGTTATCTTTAAGAACCATATCTGAATAGGTGAGTTCTTCGTATTAAATACCAATCCTATATGTAATCATCGTGCTTGTTATCAACTTCTTGTTTATTGTTTTCCCATATGTAACATCACATATTTATCCTAATTAATCACATTGAATTAACTATTACAAGAGAATCAATAGTATAACATGATTAGATATGATGAATACTAGAACAAACATGCTTAAGATAAAGAATACATAACAATTATGTTTGAACAATACTGACTACTCATCTCCTTTGTTTACATAATGGTATGCTATTTATAGTAATTACAATGATAAGGTATAATCTCTATTACACTATTCATAAGGTATAAGCTCTATCTTAATGTTCATATTTATAAGGTAGCACATGTCATTCCGTTGTGGCCAAGCCACACAATCCAAAGCTCATTGTCTCCTTACATGTATGTCCTTGTATTCATTAGCTTATTCCATACAAGTTTCATATATATGCATCTACTTTCTTTGTGTCAATGTCACTCTTGTTGGAATGAACTAGGTTGAGTGGCCCATTGCACCATTTGGTCTAGATGAGTTGCAAATATTCCACCCGTTTTCTCATTTGTGTGCTCTAAGTCACTCCATCACAAGTCATCTTTTTCTTCTACGCCCCAAGTTTTTTATCCATTGTAATTCCTTCATCCACACATATGCCCAAGGATTGTGTGCCTAATATCTATGCACGATGAGTGTTCCTAATGGTTTGGATTTGCAGTAATGTGTTCCTTAAGGAACCTTATCTACCCATCAAAATCCACCGAGCGTATAACAATGCAATAATTTTGCTTGTACATGATCTTGGCATGGCTCCTCAAGCCATATAGACAATATTTTTCTCTCATAGTGCATAAAATTTGGTTGCTCCATTGCATCATATCTCCAATTGCAAGCATGATATATGAATAGGTTACCTCAACAATCCCAAAATTGTGCATAAGTCAATTAAGCAAAGGTGCATGGTCGTGCATGACCTATTGTAACACCCAAATAAATTCTCATTAGACCAAATAAATTCCCAAGGGGTATGTGCTACCTACCCAAATAAATTCTCATGTTGGGAGCATATGTGGGGGTGGTGAAACATAGAGAAAATAATAGTGGAATGGAAATGTGTGCAAGCGATAGGAAAGTTGATTGCAAGTGAACTAGTGGAACATGTGAGAAAAAATTGAACCACACACGGGGCTAAAATTGCGACCTTGAATCAGAGTGACAAAGAACCTCTAAGTAATAGAATATCCATGTGTAATTATGGAATACCTAATTGGCAAGGACATTTGGTGTTGAATCCATCAGCCTAAGCTAAAGGGATAGATGAAAATGTTAAGAAATCTTCTTGAATTTATGAAAAATGAGCACTAAGAAATGGAAGTATTGAGGGACTACAAACTTATTGAAGGGTTTACTTTGTGCTATGTAGGCCCATAATGGTCACATGATGAATATAATAGGCCATAACTTGGTGGTCAAAGGTATCATACTAAATCTCTGTGTATGAAGGAGAGTAGGCTTCATGTTCTCTATCCTGATTTTGAAATTATGTTGAACCATGAGTGAAGCTTCCTCTTAATGCATCAGATCTGGATTAGGGGTGGCTAGCTACACGAAATATTGTTGTGTATATGCTCCTATGGTTGAGTGAAGAGTGGCTAGCTCTTCTTCAATTTCCACCACGTTGTTGTGAACTAGATAAGTCTATAATTCTCTTTCTATTAATGAATGGTACTATTATGCAGGGAGTGTGTAAGATTCTTGTGAAATTAATTTCAGACCATTAAATATTGTCAAACAAATATTGTTGAGTAATCTCTAGTAGAGAAATGGTTCATTTTTTTTTTTTTTTTTTAAATATGCAATATAGAAATGGAGCATAATGCATGTTCACGCTTAAAAGCTTAAATGCCTTTCATCTATCATACAGTTTAAGGGTCATGTGGGACTATAGTGAATCCTAGAATTATTATGCATATTTAATGATATATAGTGATAATTAATTTAGTATGAGCAACACGATTAACTATGGGTGTAAATTTCCTTAGATAGATTGGATGATTTATTATAATTACGAGCTTAGATCCATCTAAACTCCAGATCTACCAAGCACAAAGAGGGATCAATTTTATTTATTTATTTTTTAATTTTTATTTATTTATTTTTATTTATTTTTTTTAATTTTAATTAATTAATTATTTGTTATATTTTTTATTTAATTTTTAATTTTTTAATTTTAATTTTAATTTATTTATATATCTATATATATATTTTAATTTTTATTTAATTTATTTTTAATTATTTTTGTTTATTTTTGTTTGTTTGTTTATATATATATATATATATATATATATATATATATATATTTTGTTTTTTCGCTCTAAAAGAGGTATGTACCTCAAGAGATTTGATCCAACCCAATATGTGATTAATTAGGATAAATACATAACAACTATGTTTGAACAATACCGATTACTCATCTCCTTTGTTTATAGAATGGTATTGTATTTATAGTAATTACAATGATAAGGTATACATTATATCACCAATTCATTATGTTAATATAGTACATATCACACTATTTTTTTTTGGTCAAGTAAGAGTGGAGCCTTCAATTAACCGAAAAAAAGGTTACATATGGTACACGTCTTTACAGGTGTAAAGACCAGCAAAAGACAGACCTGTTGATGATAAATAAACAACAAGGTCAACAAAACCCAAAACCTTACACTCAAAACAAAATTAGACCCCTGGTCATTATTCCTAAGTGTTCAGACTATTGATCTCTCCCCAATTCTTGTTGCTCAATCTCCACCGTTGATCTTACCTTTAATCAGACGGTTGATATTCTCTTCGATCAACATAGTTGCATGGTGATCCTGCACTGTAGATATAAACCCATTTGATATGACAGTCCTCAATGATATCGCATTGGAAACTTGCGCGACACTTACCCGCTTCACGGAGCCGATATAGATTATAAACCTTGGTCTATAAAACTTCAGGTCCGCTCTTAGACTTAACCTCCGACTAGTTTAAAACCTGATAGCCATTCAATAATGAATGCCATCAAAGCCTATGACCTGTGGCCCTTCAACTAGCATGCCGTTTGCCAAATACTCAACCCCCGTAGTTAGCTATGACGTAAGCATTGACTGTGGGATCGACGGTTAGGATTTACTGCGACACTTCAACCAGGCTCAAGGACTTCTGCTCTCTCCTACTCCCGCTAGTCTTCCTCCTGCTCATTATTCATGGTCTAGAGGTACGCCATGTATTTGGCTACCTGTTGTTGACAATCATCACACAGTTTACCAAATGGTATAGAATCCCAGTCGTACTGAATATATCTTTCCTTACATTGCACTCCTTCATTTGCCAGACGATTAGCTAACATATTGGATTTTCTTCGCACATGAATGAAGCTGACGGTTCTCAGGGTTTGCAAGTGGGAATGAATACGCTGAAAGACTTGCAAGAGCCTCCAATGTTTTGACACTTTTCCAGGTGCTGTTCCATTACACATTTTCTTGGCCGCATTAATGACCAATTTAGAGTCAGCTTCAATGATGGCGTTGTGTAAATTTGACTCCATCAGGATTTCCAGGCACTGCTCTAAGGCCATGAGCTCCACCATGTTATTAGTGGCAGTCCCCAAATGACTGTGAAAGATATCCTTTATGCGCCCCTGCTCATCTCTTATGACACTGCCAAATCCAACCATCCCTGGGTTTCCCTTAGAGGCCCCGTCTATATTGATTTTCAAAAAACCATGAGGAGGAGGCTGCCAGATATCTTTACCAGCAGTTGTTTTGCTCACACCCTTGACAGTGCCTTGGGGAACCAGAGAATGGAGACCCAACTGCAACAGTATGCGAGCATCTTGGGGCGAAGGAGGGTCCTTAGGAATTTTCCACATAAGGGCTCCTACTGTATCTTTGAGCTGTCGTAAAATTTGGACAATGATGTTTTGGGTTGAGCTTGTTTTGTTCTTGAAAATCCTGCCATTGTGTTCTTTCCTGACATCCCAGATGATGAAGCCTGGAACCAGAGTCTAAGCCTTGTTAATGATTTCATCACTTGAGAAGTCTTTCCTCCAATTCTTCAAAGTGTTGGTGATGCTGAGTCTGTCCCTGTTAGTTTACCTGAAGACTAAGGCCGCCCAATCCCATAAGGTCGAGGTGAAGGGGCAGAGGTTTAGTAAATGTTCCACATATCACACTATTCATAACATACTTGTTGTTTCCAAATTCACCTCATGATGGTTCTCATCCAAATGATGCCAATTCCAATTATGAAAACATCATGTACCATATTATGAAAACACGTTTTTGCTGATAAATTTTTTTGAGATGAAGTATTTTGTGTCTATGATTAATGAATGAATGAATGAATGTTATATGTTAATGAATCATTGCTATATGTTTCTTTATGCACATTACCTTGTTTCATATTATGTAAACATATTTTTTTTTTATGAATTTTTTCATTGAGATGAAATATTTTGTGGATTTATGAATGAATGAATGAATGTTTGCTATTTGTTTTTTTATCTATCTTAATTTATTCTTTCAACTATTTCCTATATAGCAGATAGTTCAGGTACTGGTGAAGTGAGAGTGATGTGAAGGGGGGGGGGGGCATGAGAGCTTCCACCTTCACATGGTTGGCCCTATTAAGTAGAGATTAAATTATGATTTGGACAACCTTGGATAAAAACATCCTTGATCCAACAAAGA
This sequence comes from Pinus tabuliformis, assembly GCA_031772625.1. Classification (NCBI taxonomy): domain Eukaryota; kingdom Viridiplantae; phylum Streptophyta; class Pinopsida; order Pinales; family Pinaceae; genus Pinus; species Pinus tabuliformis. The sequence goes on along the minus strand of CM062805.1, from coordinate 921,840,777 downwards.
AACAACAAAGTCAATGTTGACTTCATTGTTGTTTCGTTGAGTGGAGGGAGGTTTGCTCCAAGATTAAACTACTCCAACAATTTATTATTGAAACCAAGAAGAGATCATTCATGTATTCATGCATGCAAGTATTTTTAATTATTATTTATTCATGCAATTAAATTTAATATTTGGTCAAATTTAATCTAAGTTTGCTTCATCAGTGTCATGAATATGTGTAGGAAAACTAGTTTCAATTCAAATGTTGAAGTGGAACAAGTATCTGAAGCAAATAGCTCAAAATGGTAAGGGTTTAGGTAAGACAACAATTTTTTTTTGATATTTGTGTTGTATGTCTTGGCCGATTGGGAGTTACATAAAGTTTTATAAGTAATAAGAAACTTTTACATGAAATTGTTTTATGTAGTATTTGTCTTTCTTTGAAAATTATGTTTGTATTTGAGTGAAAGACCATAAACTATCATTTTTCATGGAAGGCAGTAGGAGAAAATCTTACTCTATTAATTGGGCATAAGGTATTGGTATGATTTTTCTTCTATTTTATTAATTATTTATCGTATGTAACTTCTCCTCCTTCCTTTATTTTGCAGTTACTTTCATTCACATGTCTGGAATTGAAATATTAACTACCGTTGGAGTCATATATGCAAAAAAAACTCATCGAAGTATTGCTCAAATTTAACCCACCAAGCGCTTGGATACTAGGTGCGTGATTTAGTTTTGCATTGCATTTGATTTCCAACAATTTTTTATTTCTACATTGCAAATCTTCCAAGACCATAGATGTTGAGAACAACTAGGGAAAACATAATTAGGGTTTCTTTTATAATATTTTCTCTTGTTATATTGACAATTCTTGTGATATAATGTTAGTTCATCATCATCATTATTATTTTGTGTTCATCAACATTTTCCCTTTCTTGACCTTAAGGAGCCCAAGAAGGTTCTCTTACAAAAATCACTTTGACTTTGACTCAACAAAAAGCTTAGAAGCCTACAATTGAGGCTTGACCTATTGATCATTGACCCAAGCATGAAACCCATGCTTTAATAAGTCAATAAAATCTATTTTTTTTTCTTATGACTCAAATACCATTATGAAGACCGACACTAGTTACATTCTTCAACACTCCCCCTTAAGTATAAGAGAGATATTCATAATTTTTACATATAGATACAAGGGTGAACTCAAAATGAAATGACCTACAAAGATAAAGAGTCATACAACACCCCCTTAACTCAAAAATAAACTTTAGCATGTTGTTATTTTCATCATGCTCACCATTAAGTCATTTTCAAGATAAGTGAACATCTTATATCTTCAACATTTTGAAGATTGTGTACCTGCAAATCTAGTAACCAAATACAAATATACAGGAGTATGAGATCAATACAAGGTTACCATATCAACATGAAGAGAGTATCAGCCATAAGAATTCAACCTTTCATAGCATAATCTTGAATAATCTTTCATATTTAGCTCGAGATCTTCTGCTAGGATTTTTGACATAATGCATAGATTCCAAAGTCAAATCTTAGGTATTAAAAGATTAATAGTAAAGAAATTCGTTAAGTCCCAGAAACTAGACTCAACATCCAAAAAATCAAATATTGTACATCTAGGGTTTCAACACTATGCTTTTTAGAATTTCATGACAAACTTTACTACGTTTTGTTACAAACCCTAGAACTAGCAAGTTTACATCTAGGGTTTAATTCATACTAATCTTTTGCATGGATACAAACATTAAACCTTAGCAATTTTGACTAGGGTTTCAATAATTCACCAAACCCTAAAGGTTTAGGGTTTTATGATAACCCTAAAATATTAGGGTTTTTCCAAAGTATTACCAAAAAACCTAAATATTGTTAGACTTACAAACCCTAAGTACTGAGGTTTTAATATTATTGACAATATATTCTAAGCATCAACAAGTTAGAGTTTTATAGTGAACCCTAAAAATTAGGGTTTCCACAAAAATTAACAAATGACAAGAGATATGACAGAGGTAGATTCAATCTAGTGATTGATTTTCCTAACAAGAATATTTTATGATTCAAAATCCTAAACATAAAATAATTAGTAATATAAGGCAAATTTTAAAATATTTTTAATAAATAAGTTTTTACAAATAAACATACCTGGAGTTGCTCCTTTTACAAACCTTGTAGGGTTTTTCCTTGAAGTGATCTCTCATGAATCACAATTTATTCCTGCAATACTTAATGACAAATACAACAAAGCAAAGTATATGATACCAAAAACTGTGAAGTCAATCTAGGATTTCCTAGGCAATTAAAGTTTCCAATTACAAACCTTTGAAGTTAAAATATCTTTTACAAACCCTATGACTATGGTTCTTCACGAGTTACATAGGGTTTTACACTATATGGTAGAAACTACCAATCTTGAATTTTCTAAACCCTAAGATGACTCAAATCTTGATCATACATATCTTATAAATACATACCTTTGCCTTTGTTTATTTCATTGAGCTTGTTTCCCTTTGCAAACTGAAGACAAGTTATTAGATAACCAAAACATAAAAGATAAATGCAATACTTACCTAAGATAGATGAGGTATTTGCGCCAAGGATGCTAGAGAGAATTCCTCATAATGTTTTCATGATATACATTACTTTCTTGTAAACTTTGATCTTTCTAATTGTTTGTTCCATGGTGATTTCTACTTATTTATATAAATATGCATGTCTTATTCACTAATGATTAGAATTGGACTTCATGAAGGTGACTGTAAGAGGTATTCTTTGTGAGCATATATTTACTGCTATAGACCTTGAAGTTTCTCATCACTGAACAAAGGAGATAGTTCCTTAGAGACTGTATTTTTTTATTTTATGATCATGGAGACTGCTGTTAGGCCTGCTCCTGCATGTTATGATAAAAAAAAACTGTCTTCAAAGGGTATAATGACTTTTATTAATGTCATGCGAATAATTCTAACTATAGACATCCTTCCTCTTTGGTTATGTGGTGTACATGTCTTAAGATATCAACTGCTTTCATTAAAACTTCTTTGTAGAGATATTCAAGAGAGACACTTGTAAATTTTCTTGGTTCACTGACTTGTATGGGCTTGAGTTATGTATAAATATATGCCATTCTTGACATTGCAATTTTGCATAGAACTTATACTACACATTTTATCTTCGAAGGTGACTGTGGATAATTTTATCTTTGTATATGTTTAGGACTTATGTTTGGTACTTCCAACTCTAAATTCATTGGATTTCGTAAATAAATTTCTATGGGGCACTAGCACATGCGATTCTATTTAGGGAAATAAACTACTAGGAATACCCTTCCTCTTGGATACTAACAGTCTCCCACAACTAGTCCAACATGGATCCACATCCTCTAGCAAATCAATATCAACAAGAGGGCACAAAATCCAACATGCTACTGGTAACTTCTTGTTCTTGGGATCTGTGCTTCTAGAAGTCTGGTTAGGGATGAAGTAACTTTGCTACAACACCCAAAAACATGACTCCTATCACTATATTCCCTTATCCAATCATGTTACTACCTTTGCTATCCTACAGGGCATCTAAAGTACTTGTTGTAGGGCCTATGGGTCCTCCTCAATGCATCCTAAAACAACCTATTGACCAACATAAACATATGAAACCTATAGCACATGAGAATACCCCTATTTTGGCTATAGTCTACCCCTGTTCTCCTACGCTATCCATGTTAGAGGTTGCAGCTTGAAGGGAAGACCCTTACTAGGCCTCATGACCCTTAAAACAACCTCCAATACACGTTGTTCCTACAACAGGTACATATGGCCCATAAAAGAGACTAATCACACATATAATAGCACATAAATATCCGTCCTATTACCTCATAAATGCGGCCTCATTCCAACAAGAAATTCGCTCCAAAAAAATGCCAAGACACTTCCAAAAACTCATCTTCCTTAGACTTGGAATTCACTGCCCATTTCGGAGATGATCCTTGATGTGATTGCATATTGGATGTGTGAAATGAGGTCTCCCTTACCTCTTATTTATACATGTCTCATGTGGTAAAAGGGAATTTTTTTGTCACTTTCTTTGGAGATGGATACTTTTTATTTTTTCTCATGTATTACGATAATTATTTTCTTCTTTGAAATTGGAACCATTCTATATTTTTCTTTTTTTAAGGTATGGGTTGTATGTTCCATTAAATTTTCTCCATAACTAGAAGGGGACATTTTCAATACATAGAAATCTATGTTGAGATAATTACAAATCACATCCAAACTGGGTTCAATATTTTTAAGATGGCTTTGTTGTATTGGTGTTTGCTGGAGCTAAAATTGTTTCGAAAGAATAACATGAGTTGAGTGGTGCTCTTGGAAATGAATATTGCAGAATGTAATTTAGATATTTACAAAAGGTATGCGATGTATTAAATATATAATTGTGAAAAAAATGTGGATTTAGATTGACTACTTCCTATATATTGTAGTTAAAAACTGTATTATGTTTTGGATGTCCAATTGTAATTGGAACAATTTATTCCTCTTCAGGAAACATCAATATTATTTCTCATTATTTGTCAATTAAGAGGTGTTACTTGAAAATTCTGGATCATATGTTCTATGTGTTGAAAAGTGTAACTAGGTTCGGTCTTCATAATGACATGTAATTATGATTTTATGTAATGAGATGTATAGAAGAAAAATAAAATTATCACATTGACTTGCTTCATGGGTTTCATGAGCAAGAGATTTTATTTTTGAGTCAAGGCTCCCATTGAGAGTATTTAAGATTCATTTGTCATCTAGTCATAAAATTATAGAGTCATTGTCATGTAATTAAGTCATGTTACAATTTGTAAAAGGTCAAATTTGTCTATGTAAAGTATCTTCCAAGACCTTGTCACTTATCCTCTTCAAGTGGACCTACAACAATGAAAGAATATGCTAGAATAAGTCGGCCTAACCATAAGTTATCATTTTAGGCTAAAGGACATGAGGGAAGGTGTATATATAAGCCACACTTGACATCACTTAGAGAAAGAAAATCGACTTGAATTCAATAAAAAAAAGTGCGAAGAAGAGGTGAAGAAGAGTGAAGAAGAGGTGAAGAAGTGTGAAGAAGAGGCTAATAAGAGAAGTGTGAAAAAGGTTTTCTTTTGGGACAACAAAGAAAAAATCTTCCGGGGCAACGAAGGAGAATTATTCTAGGGCAACAAAGAAGTATTCTTCTATGGCAGCGAATGAGGTTTCTTCTGGGGTCAATGAAGGAGAGTTTCTTTTGGGCAAGAAAAAGAGAAGTTTCTTTTGGGATAATGAAGAAGGAATTCTTATGGAAGGGTTCTTTTGGATACTTTTTCTGGATAACCGAGATAGATATCTAGAGATCGAGATTCTCTAGAGGAAGCCAGTGAAATCATAGAGACCAAGCTTCTCTAGGAGAAGTCGAGAAGAAGCAGTGTGAAGGATAGAGACTGAGTTTCTTTAGAAGTGGTCGAAGAGAGCAGTTCCAGATCAAGAAGGAAGTCGAAGGGAAGAGGCAGAGCATCAAGTATAGTGACAAGGTTCTTGGGAGTATACTAGAGTCAAGGGTCTATGCCATGGTCTTGGAATTGATCAATTGAAGATCTAGAAGAAGAATTTTGATAAGGTTTTCCACTCAAGAGGTGAGAGGTTTTGGACCTAGCTGAGAAGCGTGCATATTGTGTCGCTTGTCTTTTATTGTGCATATTGGTAATTGTATCGATGAAAAGAACAAAATACTAACATAAAAAAGAAAATATTATAATCCAAGAAGTAAAAATATATCACAAGCAATTATCAAGCATAGAAATCTTTTAACTATCCATGCCCTATATTTCTCAACATGGTTTCAGAGCTTAGGTGCTGAAGTAAGAAAGGGGCATTCAAAGCAAGTTGACACGCAATAATCGAGCTTCACAGATCAAAGAAAGTTGAAGAAATCAAAGTCATCAAAACAAGAAGACATCAAGCATTGAAAAAGTATCATAGCAGATTCAAGGGCTACCAAGGTCAAGATCTTCAAAACCCTAGATCGAAGAAATCTACACCGACAAGAGTCTTGAAACCATATTCAAGAAAGAAGGAAGACTAAATCATTCAAGGAGAATCATGAATCAAGATCTCTCTCATCAATCGCTCAAGAAGCATATCCTCTATAAACATCAAGATTAGGAAGGAAGGAAGCATCAATCTCTCAAGTAAGTCTATGACTATATATGATAATAACAAAATGTCTTTTTCGTAAGGAAAGCAATAAATTGGTTGGCGCTGCAAATTTCCTTGCATAGAAGAAAAGGACATACCTAAATATTATTGAGAATGATGTTATGGATCACATCAAGGGATCAATAACCCAACCTCTTGTTGAGAAATGGAAACAATAAATTCCAGTTTAATTTTTCCTTGAATTAAACTGTGAATTAAAATCGAATTTTATTCTCATAGCAACTTGTAAATAGTTAATTAAGTTTAATTAACTTAATTAGCTTAGGAAGTTCAATTTGGAAGTATTTCTGTAGTCATGTATATGTTCTCCCTAAATTTTATGGGTCCAAGATGATTTTATTTGAGTTGTAATTATATAACTTGGTTTGAATGAGTTATAGATAGCAAAACTAGTTCTAACAGTTTGTGGAAATAGTATAGGTCTAGTAGTGAGTTGGTGCACTAGTGCATTATCAGTGCTACTCCATCTAACTGAAGATTCCCTCATGAGAAACTCATGCATGTTAGTTATGAGAAAGACCAAGTTGAGACTAGAGTGCAGGGGCAATGTACTATCAGTTGTAGAATGATTCGAGTTGTACAGGTCATGCATGCAATTAGAGAAGGACCTAAGTTTGGATTATGCTATTATGGAGGAAGGATTTCCCAATTAAATATGGGCTGATCCTCACAGAAATTGCGCAAGGAAATAAGGGCTCAGGAGGCAACAAAAATTGACTAAGTGTTGGTTAGTGCAGGCTTGTGAGGCAAAGAGTTGATTACTTGTGCAAGAACTGTTCTTGTGAGAGAAAGCTTTGTATTATCACTCAGATTTCTGATTAATGCAATATATAGTCGGGGTTTTGAGAAGCGTCTTTCCCCAGAGAAGCAATTATGTTATGTGTCTTCATTATCTTCCTCTTGTCGATGATTTTTTTCATCAATCTATTGGTTTCCACTGTTTAAAGAGTATAGTAGATTCTTGTCTTGTGTTTTAGTACATTACATGAGATGTGAATCTACATGAAAATCTACACCTCAAAGGAAGATACTCAAGCACATGCTAGATTCATGAAGGGAGAAGTGAGAGACCAGAGGATTCTTATAGAATCTATAAAAGACTCTCTAATCCCATATGTATCTAAGTTGGAGACTGCAAAAGATATATATGACAAATTGGTAGAGTTGTTTTCTGTAAGTACTGCAGGAGAAGTAATCTCATTAGTACTCTACAAACTAAAGATATCTAAGGAAGATGGAATAACCTCATAATTTATGAGGATATCAGAAATTCGAGATCAAATACAAGAGGTGGGAGAAGTCATGTATGATAGAGAGACGACCACAATGGTACTAAATGCACTACCAGAAGAATGGGGTAACTTCACTTCAAGTTTATATGGAAAGAAAGAGACTACTCCATTTCAATATCTATGGTCACTCTCTACGATCGAAGAAACCAGACTGAAGGTAAAGGTTTATGTTGGACCAAATGAGCAGAATCAAGCATATGTTGCTATGGTAAGAAGAAAAGGGAAATTTGGAAAGTTTGATCCTCAAAAGAAAAGTAAGAATATGTATAAGGTAAGGTGCTATGGATGTCAAAAACTTCAAGAATGGGTTTCATGAGCAAGAGATTTTATTTTTGAGTCAAGACTCCCATTTAGAGTCTGTAGGATTTATTTTTCATATAGTCATAAAATGATAGAGTCATTGTCATGTAATGAAGTCATCTTACAATTTGTAAAAGGTCAGATTTGTCTATGTAAAGTATCTTCCAAGACCTCATCACTTATCCTCTTCAATTTGGCCTGCAACGATGAAAGAAACTTCTAGAAGAAGTCGACCTAACCACAAGTGATCATGTTGGCCTAAAGGACACGAGGGAAGGTGTATATATAAGCCACACTTGACCTCACTTAGAGAAAACAACTCAAATTGCATTCGTTTAAATAGAAGTGCGATGAAGAGGCTAAGAAGAGAAGTGTGAAAAAGGTTTTCTTTTGGGGAAACAAATAAAGATTATTCTGGGGCAATGAAGGAGCATTCTTTTGGGTAAAATAAGAAGTATTATTTTGTGGAAGCGAAGGAAGTTTCTTCTGGGGTCAATGAAGGAGAGTTTCTTCTGGGAAAGCAAAAGACAAGTTTCTTTTGGGATAGCGAAGAAGGAATTCTTCTGGATACTTGTTCTAGATAATTGAGATATATATCTAGAGATCGAGTTTTTCTAGAGGAATCCAATGAAATCATAGAGACCAAGCTTCTCTAGGAGAATTCGAGAAGAAGCAATGTGAAGGATAGAGATCGAGTTTCTCTAGAAGGGGTCAAGAAGAGCAGTACCAGATCAAGAAGGAAGTCGAAGGGAAGAGGTAGAGAATCAAGGATAGTGACAAGGTTCTTGGGAGGATACTAGAGTCAAGGGTCTATGTCATGGTCTTGGTACTCATCAATTGAAGATCTAGAAGAAGAACTTTGATCGGGTTTTCATCTCAAGAGGCGAGAGATTTTGGCCCTGGATGAAAAGCATACATATTGCGTCACTTGTATTTTATTGTCCATATTGGTAATAAAACAATAATAACATAACGAAGAAAATATTATAAGCCAAGAAGTAAAATTATATCACAAGCAATTATCAAGCAAAGAAATATTTTAACTATCCATGCCCTAGACTTCTCAACACTATGGATTATCAATCTATATACTTTCATGCATTTTTAAAAATTGTTGCAAATGCTCTGTTTTTCATTTAATGGATTATGTTATCTCATAAGTTCTTATGTGGACCTTTTATTCAATTATTGTAGCATAATCCTCCTAAATACAAGAATATCCATGTTTACCAGATATGTGGATATGATGTTGGCTTAGAAGCATATGGGAATCTCTTTGTAGCTTGCAATGAGTGTGCATTTCCAATATGCAGGACTTTCTATGAATAGGAGTGGAAATATGGAAATCAATATTGTCGACAATGCAATATTAGATACAATTGACATAAAGGTTGGTAGAAGATAGTTAGTGGAATCATCAGGGTAATGTTAGGGAAAGTGTGTGTGCCCATAAAATTGCCTCTGCATCTATCCAATGATTAATCAATTTCATCAAAAAGTATCTTATGCAACTAGATCATGAGAAAAAACACAAATTTCACCTCATACAGTATGAGGGGTAACACTTAGAATGGATAAATTTATGGTTATTAGCATTGAAAAATTAAAACTTATTGTTTGAAAATCTTACTAGTTACTTATGTTTTCACACTATGTACAATGAAGGTCTTAAGTTCACTATATCCATGTGGATCTTTTGATTTCCTTTTACTATCTATGTAACCGAGAGTGTAATAACATAATTTCTTACCATACATTTTTTTCTAATATAGTTCTCTCATAATGGGATGGCATAGATTTTGTTTCCCATTCAATGGTTCATAAATACATGGATTAATAATTTTCTATTTTCCTCTTTCTTAACAAAGAAGGCTTTGAACTATTGAACCTTTTTTGGAATGGAGATGATGTAAGATACGTCGTTTCTTATCCACAACATTCACCTATTGTCAACATTAAATGTTGAATTTAGTGTGATATTCTAGATGCTGCTAGTAATGAATTTTTAAGAGAAGTTAGTTCATGAACATTCAACTATCTTCAAGAGTTGAAATTAATTACATAACAAAGATATAATATTTGGAAGGTTAACCAATCGCTTTTCTATTCATTCTTCACATGTTCTTGTACATTGAAAGGATGGTTGAAATTATTGGACCTACTCCAACTAACCATTTATTACATTAGTTCATATATGTCTCCATATTTACCTAATGCATAATGCCTTATGTATGATGACATGTTATGAGCCTAAGAGGCCCCTCAATACTTTGGAAAATGTACCTTTTAATGTTGCTATTCTTTATGTTATTCCTCTTGGTCATGTTTCTTCTTACATTCTTGTTTGATATCTTGGGATGTATATCTAGTGACTTCCCCTTGATGATAAAATCATGTTGCCTCTTCAATTCTTTTCCAATGTTGATCCTCTTTTGTTTGGTCAAAATCTAGTTTTGGTCTAAGTAAGAGAAGTGGTTTGAATATTCATCCCAACCCATACTGTGCTCATGGTTTGCACCAATTTCTTACACATTGTACCATTGCTTTAACAACTTGTAATTTGAATGGGGAATGGGGTTCCTATATTTGAAGGATGTAAGGTGGGGACTGCCACTTTCTTTAACAAGAAAAAGTAGCATCATTACACAGTAATCAATGTTTTTCCTCTAGATGTGACTCAACTTCATCTTTCCCTATGCATGAAGTAACAAGATTATAGGAGTATCCCTTCTTGGGCCTTAAATTCTTTCTACTGGTAAGGTTTCTCAGCCTGTTGGGGATGCTTGTGCTAGTTGAGGTGTTTCTTAGTTTATTGAAGGTGATTTGTATGGTAGGGCGAGTCTTCAATTTGAATGACTATTGTGCAATGTGGTTCCATTTATCCAAAGATGCATTTTTATCTTGTTCTCTTCCTTCTCTAGACATAGGGATCTAAGTCTACGATTGGTGTGCTCATTTTGAGTTTTGTAGTTTTCCTTAACTTGATTAGGGTGGTTGCAACTTCCTTATCTGAGTTTTCTACTTTGATATTTTTCTTTGCCTTATGTTTATAGCGCATTGGACTTGTGAATTTATTCTTTCCCTTTTTTGTAATATCCTTATCCTTCATTTCCTGTTGGTTCTCCAAGAAATCTTTGCTATCCATATTTCTAAAATCAATCCAAAAGAAAATGTGATCCAACTTATCCAAAGTATGGAAAACCAGTAGTTGAATGAGCCCATGATAGGATAACATCTCATTTTTACCCCCTTTTTTCCTTGGAAATCATTCCATTTATGGATTGTAGGAGGAAGTATTACACATTTATGGTCTCTACAAGTTATAAATGTGGTTGGTGTCAAGTTGGTATATGAGTTTGAATTGATAAGCATAAAATTTACTTAGCCTTCCTTCATAGGAGATGTATTTCAAAAATATGATATGCCACATCATCCTAGGTACCTTAATAATAATGCCTTTAGTCACAAAAATTTCAAGCCCTTTAACAACAATCACATATCTATTTTTTCCATTTTTTTTGAAAATTCATGGAAAATTCCCTAGCTACATCATCATTATATCCTCTTAATTTGTTAAAATAATTTATCCAGTGGTATCTCTCAAAAATTTCCACCACCTCGGGGTGTTGGTAGATCTTGGAGGGATTAGTGCATTCCCTATGATTAAAGGTCTACCCCATTTTGTTGAAAATGCAACAAGAAAATCTTGATTTAATTTTGTCCTTGAATTAAATTAGGAATAAAATTGTAATTCCACACCACAAGATAACTTGTACGAGTTAATTAAGTTATTTTTACTTAGTTGGCTCAGTTAATTCGAGTTGAGGGTATAACTTGATTCATGTAGAGTGTCTCCTACTTTATAGGAGCCGTGGTTGAGTAATTTTGAGTTGTAATTAGTTAATTTAGTTTAACCGAGTTAAAGTCAATTAAATTAGTTCCAATTGATGGAGGAACTAGTAGGAGGCCAGATAGTGGGGTGCTGCTTCATGTGTTCAACTAGTTAAATGATGATTCACTGATAAATAACTCATGCATGTAAGATCTAAGAGTTACCTAGTTGAGATTAGAGTTCAAGGGAAGTGTACTATCATTTGTATAATCATTCGAATTGTACAGGTTGTGCATGAAGTAAGAGGAAGGCCTATGAGGATTGCACAATTCATGTTGAGGAATTTCCCTAATTAATAGGTGCTAATTCCCAAGGAGTCATCATAAGGAAATAGGAGCTTGGCAGGAAGAAAAATTGGTTAAGTATTGACCAGAGGCAGCTTGTGAAGCAGTGAGATAGATTATACTTGTGTGGAGATTGTTCATGCTTGAACAAGAATTGTATTTCTTCTCTATTTTCTGATCTAATGAAATACAGATAGGAAGGGGTTTTGAGCAACAATATTTCCCCTTAGATAAATCTCCAAGCATATATGATTGAATCTTGTATCATGTTTATATTGTGATTTCTTGACCAATTAATTGTTTCCACTGATGATTAGAGTAGATTCAAGTCTTTTGTTTTAGAAAATTACATACGAACTTTGAATTTACAAGGAATTTATACATGGAATCAGAGATGAAATCACAACAAAAGAGAATATGTTAGATTTTAAGCTTCTGTGGTAGTTTTTGGAGTAGCATGATTCGGATTATCCACAGTATTGTGTTCATTCTGTCGACGTTTCAAACCTCAAAGGGGGTCCATCATCAGGACTAAATTTGATAGAATATGAATGATAGTTCTTTGAGAGAAGAGTCTTTCGACCTGAGTATAAATAAACCTAGATCCCTAAATTTTTATAAAGAAGCCGACCCTATATATATATATATATATATATATATATATATATATGAATTCCTTTTATTTTTATTTTTATTATAATAATTTTAGTTTAGTTTATTAATTATTTAATTCAGATTATTTAGCTTTAATTATTCAAATTGTTTTACCTAGTTGATTAATTGTAAGTTTATTTTTATATAATGTAATGAAGTTATTATTATTATTATTATTTTTATAATTATTTTTATTTTATTTTATTAAAATTAATTTTATTTATTTAGTTATTTTTTTTCTTCCTATTTTTACTTAACGTAAGAATCTAAAAATATATTTTAATTTTTATTTATTTATTTTATTTTACTTTCTCTTAATCAAATGTTAATTTTGGTTATTATTAATTATTTTAGTTTAATTAATTGACTAATTTTAATTTTTTAATTTTTTTAATTAAAATTAATTTAATTAATTAATTAAATTAAATTAAAATTAATTAATTAATTAATTTTAATTAATTTTTTAATTAATTTTATTAATATGAAAACCTTTGATACTATGCTTCTAAAGGCTTGGAGGGGTTTATTTGTCTAATCAGGGGAAGCCAATTTCCACTAATCTCACTCCCATTGTCCCTGTTGAGGTTCTCAGGAAATTTCATAATTTCGATGGCCTCTCTGATTTTTCTTTTTTGATAATTATCCTCTCATGCAATTATTTTAGCGTCTTCCAAACACACATGATGCATGTGTGTTTGGAAGACGCTAAAATAATTGCAAGAGAGGATAATTATCAAAAAAGAAAAATCAGAGAGGCCATCGAAGTTATGAAACTTCATGAGAACCTCAACAGGGACAATGCATGTGTGTTTGGAAGATGCTAAAATAATTGCAAGAGAGGATAATTATCAAAAAAGAAAAATCAGAGAGGCCATCGAAGTTATGAAATTTCATGAGAACCTCAACAGGGACAATGGGAGTGAGATTAGTGGAAATTGGCTTCCCCTGATTAGACACATCATGTGTGTTTGGAAGACACTAAAATAATTGCAAGAGAGGATAATTATCAAAAAAGAAAAATCAGAGAGGCCATCGAAATTATGAAATTTCCTGAGAACCTCAACACGGACAATGAGAGTGAGATTAGTGGAAATTGGCTTCCCCTGATTAGACAAATAAACCCCTCCAAGCCTCTAGAAGCATAATATCAAAAGTTTTCATATTAATAAAATTAATTAATTAATTTAATTTAATTTTAATTAACTTAATTAAAATTAATAAATAATTAATTTTAATTAATTCTAATTAAAAAAATGATTAAAATTACTCAATTAATTAAACTAAAATAATTAATAATAACCAAAATTAACATGTGATTAAAAAAAAAAAATTAAAAATAGATTTTTAGATTCTTAGGTTAAATAAAAATAAGAAGAAAAAAATAGAAATAAAATTAATTTTAATAAAATAAAATAAAACTAATTATAAAAAAATAATAAAAACTTCATTACATTATATAAAAATAAACTTACAATTAATCAACTAGGTAAAACAATGGGAATAATTAAAGCTAAATGATCTGAATTAAATAAGTAATAAACTAAACTAAAATTATTATAATAAAAAAAATAAAAAAATAATAATAAAAATAAAAAGAATTCATATATATATATAAGGGTTGGCTTCTTTATAAAAATTTAGGGATCTAGGTTTATTTATACTCAGGTCGAAAGACTCTTCTCTCAAAGAACTATCATTCATATTCTATCATATTTAGTCCTGATGATGGACCCCTTTGGGGTTTGAAACGTTGACAGAATGAACACAATACTGTGGATAATTCGGATCATGCTACTCCAAAAACTACCACAGAAGCTTAAAACCTAACATAACTTCCCTGTATGGAGGGGATACATGGAAGGAGATCTGTCTTCTCGAAATCTTAAGGATAAAAATTGAGAGGAGAATTGCAGACCTGCAATTTTTGAAACAATGTAGAAACATCTTGTGTGTTCGGAAGACGCTAAAATAATTGCAAGAGAGGATAATTATCAAAAAAGAAAAATCAGAGAGGCCAACGAAATTATGAAATTTCCTGAGAACTTCAACTAGGACAATGGAAGTGAGATTAGTGGAAATTGGCTTCCCCTGATTAGACAAATAACCCCCTCCAAGCCTTTAGAAGCATAGTATCAAAGGTTTTTATAATAATAAAATTAATTAATTAATTAATTTAATTTTAATTAAATTAAATTAATAAATAAATAAATTTAATTTAATTAAAAAAATAAAAAAATAATTAAAATTAGTCAATTAATTAAACGAAAATAATTAATAATAACCAAAATTAACATTTGATTAAGAGAGAGAAATATATATATATATATATATAGATTTTTAGGTTAAATAAAAATAAGAAGGGAAAAAAAAAAGAAATAAAATTAATTTTAATAAAATAAAATAAAACTAATTATAAAAAATAATAAAAACTTCATTACATTATATAAAAATAAACTTACAATTACTCAACTAGGTAAAACAATTGGAATAATTAAAGCTAAATAATCTGAATTAAATAATTAATAAAGTAAACTAAAATTATTATAATAACAATAAAAAATAAAAAATAAAAATAATAATAAAAATAAAAAGAATTTATATATATATAAGGGTCGGCTTCTTTATAAAAATTTAGGGATCTAGGTTTATTTATACTCAGGTCGAAATACTCTTCTCTCAAAGAACTATCATTCATATTCTATCAAATTTAGTCTTGATGATGGACCCCCTTTGGGGTTTGAAACATCGACAGAATGAACACAATACTGTGGATAATCCGGATCATGCTACTCCAAAAGAGAATATTTTGAATTTGTCATTGCAGGTGAATAGAATTTGCAGAATCATTCTTCAAAGCTAGCAGGTTGTCGTTCTATGGATTGAGACTCGAGTATGCCCTTGAGGGTAGCTCAAATTACATTTCTCTGAAGGACATGATGGAGGTAGTGTTGGAAGATAATTAGATGAAGGAATTCATAGATCATGACATCTTGAAGCCTCCAACATTTGATGCTAAATATCTAGTAGAGTCGAAGAAGTGTGTAGTTAGAGATAGGAGGATCATCCCGGAGGGTGTGAGAGATCACATAGGCTTGAAACTACATGGAAAAGGTACTCCCTTTTCTATGTAGAAGACTCTCAATGAGTTATTCGGAAATAGAAATGAAGCCAAGAAACTTGAATTGATGAAGAAATTGAGGATTGAACACAATGGGTATGAGGTAGTCTTCAGAGATGGAAAGGCCTACCTCAATCATCTTGCTTCATGTCAACTAAAGAAATTTGGTGTCAAGGTCGAAAGCCTTTACATAGTAGAGGAAGATGCATGCACAACCTTGACGAGCAAGGAATGGTTTAGAGATGTTGTGGTTGAGAGGGAGCATGATTTAGCTCTTAAGAGGAAGCCTCAACTAGTTGAAATTTGGGCTGACCACAAGGATGATGATGAAGAGGATCAGTTAGAGACCTCTAGTAGGAGGAGAGTTCAAGCCAAGTAGGTAGATGAAGCACATGCAACCATACCTCTAGGTGCGAGTTGGGCTGATGTGAAGCAATAGTCCCAAGAGTTGCAAAAATTTGGGAAGGGTCCATTGAGGTGTTTTTGTCTCATGGATCATTACCTTGCTATGGGGTCCCACAATATTTGGTACCAGGAGGATCAATGTCAATCAGATATTGAGGAGTGCAGAGCAGAGTTGATAATAGAGCAAGAGGCTCAGTGGTAGAGTCAACAACAACACATTTTTCCCAGTAAACAGTTGCAAATTGATTGAGTGATTGTTTTTATTTATTTTTTCGATGTTTCTTAGTTGTAGATGTTGCAGTAGCAACAACAACAATGAGAACTGTTGCATGCAATACATTCAAAAGGTTTTGGATCACGGTAGATGTGAATCCCTTTCTTGTCGAGAGGGAGTGTTGAAAATGAAACAAGAAAATCTTGATTTAATTTTGTCCTTGAATTAAATTAGGAATAAAATTGTAATTTCACATCACAAGGCAACTTGTACGAGTTAACTAAGTTAATTTGACTTAGTTGGCTTAGTTAATTTGAGTTGAGGGTCTAACTTGAGTCATGTAGAGTGTCTCCTACTTTATAGGAGCTATGGTTGAGTTTATTTTGAGTTGTAATTAATTAATTCAATTTAACTGAGTTAAAGTAAATTAAACTAGTTCCAACTGATGGAGAAACTAATAGGAGGTCAGATAGTGGGGTGTTGCTTCATGTGTTCAACCAGTTAACTGATGGTTCACTCATAAATAACTCATGCATGTTAGATCTGAGAGTTACCCAGTTGAGATTAGAGTTCAAGGGCATTTTACTATCAGTTGTATAATCATCCAAATTGTACAGGTGGTGCATGCAGTCAGAGGAAGGCCTATGATGATTGCACAATTGATATTGAGTAATTTACCTAATTAGTAGGGGGATAATTCCCATGGAAACAACAAAAGGGAATAGGAGTTTGGAAGGTAGTAGAATTGGTTAAGTATTGACCAGAGGCAGCTTATAAAATAGTGAGATAGATTATACTTGTGTAAAGATTGTTCAGGCTTGAAAAAACATTGTATTTCTTCTCTATTTTATGATCTAATGCAATACAGATAGGAAGGGGTTTTGAGCAACAAAATTTCCGCTTAGATAAATCTTTGAGCATATGTGATTGAATATTGTCTCATGTTTATGTTGTGATTTCTAGATCAATTAATTGTTTCTGCTAATGAGTAGAGTAGATTGAACTCTTTTGTTTTAGCAAATTACATAAGCAGTTTGAATCTACAAGGAATTTCTACACATTTTAGAATCACGTGTTATATAATTTGCAATGTTGGGGGATCTTTTAGATGATTGAGGTCACAATTTTATTTTGAGAGGAAAATCCCAATTACAGATATAAGCGAATTCCCTTCTATTTTAGAATAATTGGATCGAAGAGATTCATTAGAATATTCTATTCAGTTGAGAGGAATGTTCCATTGGTATGGTTAACAATAAATGAGTACATAACTTCCTTATTGCATTGCATGTTTCCTAAAAAAATTGTGGTGAATTCTCCTTTCTCTATATGTAAACATTTATACACCCTCCTATAGAGAAATATGCAGAAAATGTAGTGCAACCACAAAAATGAAATCTAGTCAAGGAACATGAGTTATGAGCAGTTCAACAACTTATTGATAGATGACCAAATTGACTTATAATGTGGTTTCATGATATGAGGTGTATTGGTTTTAGTGCTGGAAATGACCCTATAGTACCCAATTTTGTAGTGTCCATTATCTTGTAATATCAAATTCTATAAAAGGGAGAGTAATTCTGATAGATTATATGTTATGGGAAAATAATTATTTAGAGAATTCATTCACATGGGGTTTTCATATGTTAACTGTCTTCTTCATAAAAGTTGCAATTCAATAATTTGGGTTGATGCATTATGTATGATGATTACAATGTAAGTCCCAATAACATATTTATTATTGGGACTTAACTCATTTTCTTGCTCATTTAGTTGTTGATATCATTGATAAAAGTAGGATATATTTCACTGATTATGAGCCACAACACATTGCCACTTCCTTTTTGTACTCGACATGTGTGATAAAAGTCGCAAATTTGGAAATATCGAGTTATGAATTTCTATCAGCGTTCTTTTGAACCTCTCAATGGTGATTAATCTATCAACGTTCTGTCATGAACTTTACCTTGTTCACTGTAACCTGTAATTTTACCAAGTTAACTCCTTTGAACTTGGTCAATGGTTCCTTTCACTTGAACCTTACTCGTGAGCACACCTTGCTCCTCTTCAAACAACAACTGAAGTAACTCTTCAACACTTTGACGAGACTTTGGGTGTCAGGCTCCGCTGATCATGCACCCATTACATTCAAAGACTCAAATTTTTGACTTGACTTGACTTGACTTTTTGACACAGACTCTTAATTTAACCTTAACTTTTACATCAATAAACCTTGACTTAAATTTTACATTAAAAAACTATCTCACTTCAACTCTATTCTCTAAAAAATCATATTTGATAACTAAATCCACCCTTTACTAAAGCCCCAAAAATAACATAAACTCCTTTCCACACTTTTAAGATTCTCATATAAATCCTCTCTCATAATTCTTTAAAAACTTTCCTATAAATATTCTCACTAAGTCTCTCATGGAAACACTCCACTTATTCTCTCACATTCCACTTACTATCTCTCTTTTGTTCATAAACTCACATGCATTACATTCAATAATAATTATGCTCAAAGGAGAATGTTTCACTTATTCCTCCATAAAATGTATACCACTTATTCCTCCTTGCTGTATCGCATAAAGATTTTATTTAATTTACCATAACATGAAGAAACCTTTACGCTTTACCACCAAATTTAATTCACAATAATTCAGACATTCAATGCAGAGAAGAATTAACATATTTAAATATTTTACCATGCTTGCAGAGAGGTAGTGTTTCTTTGCGATACCTCGGGCTTCCTTCTTACATTTTTTTGCAGATACCAGGTTCTCTAGGAGCACAAAACCACCAATGAAAGAAACAGTTGCAGCTTCCTCACGATGTTGCAACAAATGGTGGCTCCAATTGACGAGTTGAATTACCGAATGTTCGTCAAATCAGAAAACTTAGTAATCGATGCAAGGCGTTGCTCCTCACAGTAAGTTTAACATGCCGAATGTTAATGCCGAATACAACGCTCCAACGTTGCAGAATGGAATACACAGAATGAATGCTTTTGTCAGATGAGTTTAGGCCTCAGTCCAGCAAATTTCACTTACAACGATGTGCCAAGCTTGAAGGAAGACTCAGTTCTTGATATAATTTGAAAGACAGAAATGACGATCTAGATAAATACAGAGCTAATGTGCGTTCAACGAGCTCAGCTCTTTGTCACCCGTGGTTCTCCATCAATGACCATGCTTCCAATTCGTCTTTTACCCTGTTGTCACGCGAATTTCCAGTTAATTATTATGTGTTCTTCTTTATCTACACAATTGATGATCAACAACGATTTCTACCAACTTTCCCATGACGCTCCGATCTCTCCACCTTGATCCACAAGTCAACAATTTCTTAGAGACAATGGATCTCTGACATAAATCAACACAACGCAAAATTCACAAATATTGGCTCTGATACCAAAAATGGTGCAACAGCTCTAACCATGGGTCTTCACAAAAAGAGTAAAACTAAACTCAAAATCACACCAAATCATGTGCACATAAAACTAAGAAAATTATTCATTAATAAAATAATTACATGAGAAATCATGGCCTATTCATGGCCTCTCACTCATTCACACCCACTCACACACTTCTACATCTTACATGCCTCTTAGGCTCTCCTCAATTTATACAAATGGATTAGAACCCAAGTAGGTTCTAGATCCCTTAACAAACTCCAACAATATCTCTCTTGATCCATAAAATCTCTCATCCAAATCCTTATCCCTACATAAGAGCTAACCAATCCATAATCTTCTCAAACCTTCCATAATACTCTCGAATATTCTCATATTTACAATAATCTTCATTTTATCTTAAAACTATTAAAAATATACATTAATTAATTAAATCCTATTTTACAAACTAACTCCTCTCGTAAATGATTGACCCAGGGTAGATGCTCCTACATCACATGCCAAAGAAGTTAGTCAATTGGAGATAGAAAAGAAGAATATGTTCAAAATGATAATTGAAAAAAATATCCAGATACAAAAGATGGAGGCTGAAATGGAAAGGTTGTTAAAGGAAAAAGAACAACAAATGAATGTTTCAGTAGCTATCCCCATAGCAACATCTAGAGCAGGTACTTCGACAACAATAGGGACAACATCAACAACTGGTGCTTCTACAACAACAAATATTACAATGGATACACAATCCACTGATGCAGTGACAATTTTATCAAAAGCCATGGGAAATTGGACACTAAAAGATCAGGAGATTGAGAAATTGAAAACCCAACTTCAGAAGTTTCAAGAACAAAATATTAAGACTGATAATGCATACTCGGCCGAGTTGCAGAAAAGTTATAAGTTGACTCCGCAAATAAAAATGTATGAAAATGAATCTATAATTTCTCAAACCATTTCTCATGCCAAAGAAAATATTTAACTTAATATTAATGAATCAATTACTGAACTATGGCCTTCAATTGAGATTATTTTTGAGCAAGAAGAATTGTTGCAAAAATCACAACAAGCAATGCTAGAAGTAGAGAAAAAACCTTGATTAGAAACCAGGGGATGCTACAAGAATAATCAAGGTTTTCAACTCTAAGAAAAAAGAATAACTCGAAGAATATGGTATTGAAGACATAACTAAATCTGTCTTGGAAGTGAAAAGGGTACATACTAACAGAAATTTAACGCTCCAGTTGGAAAATAAATGCCACAATTTAGATGCCCAAATCAAAAAGTTCCATAAAAAATTTAATTCATTACATATGAAAGGACTTCCAGGCCTGTAGGGTATAGGTAATAAGTTAATTCCACTAGAAGAATATCAACAAAGATTGCATGATATAGTAATAGATAAAGTTAAATTTGCTAAAATCAAAGGAACCATCACTGGAAAGGTTTTCATGGAAGGTCTTAATTATGATTTATTAATTCAGCAGGAGATCAAACATCTGTTCATAACTAAGCCAACTTTTGAAAAATACATTGAAGTAGATGAATCATAGAGAAAATTATTAAAGTTTTCTATTCATGAAGAGAAAAGATGGGACAAATTGTGTGATCTCTTTGAATGAGAGACATCATATTTTTAAACAGCAGAATACCAAGTTTTCAGAGACAAAGAATAGATTTCCAGGGACAAGAAACAAAACAACATCTTTCTAGCTCTAATCAGCAACAACAACCCTCAAATTCTGTGCAAGATGTCAAAATAGTTTAGATTTCCTCTTTTCTAGTTTTATTTTTGTAATAAATCCAAATCAGTCTGGAAAACATATTTTTTAATAAATTTTGATTTAAGTCTAGATATTTTGATTAGAAACTCTATAAATACTTTGTAATTATGTCAGGTCCCTATACTACTAGTGTAGACCCTTATTGTTATTAGTGCAACCCCTTTATTGTATTGTTGTGCCCATGTAGTTCCCATACTGTTATTATTGTGCCCCATAGAATCCCACTATTGTTATTGTTGTGCCCTTACAATAATACTGTTATGTAGGCTCTGATTATATTGTGACCTTTAAGACTCCTATATATAGAAAGGATGTCTTGTCATTTGTATTTTTAGTGTCTATGAGTCACCAATGATCAAATGTGCTCTTTCAATTTTAGTTGATAGGGTATTAGGTCAAATTGTTATAGTTTCAAATAAATTTTCAAATAACATTTGACATCTCTCCTAGTTGTCAAATGGTCATTGGTCAGTTTCTAGGTATTATTACTACTCCCTCCATTTTAAGGTCATCATAAGTCATTTATAGAGTCATGTCATCACCTAGGTCACCATCATGGGAGTTAGTAATTAGGAAAAGTGTTCTAAATTATTTAGAAGGTACATTTTCCTCCTTGTGAATATGTAACTCTGCATAATAAAGTGATAAAGCTGCTATACACTATCCTATCATTCAATTTTCCAAAAAGACAAGTGATGTCACTTCATGACCCAAAGAAAAAAATTGACTTCCAACCTATAAGAAGACCATCCAAGCATTCTAATTTCTCATTTCACCTTCATTGAGCACCTCTCTACCATCAAGCTTCATCCCAGCCACCAAGGCATCAAAATTTCTCCTAAAAACACTTTTTTACCTCCTTTTTCGTGCTTCTAGCTTCTATGCTGCACTTTTGACTTTGGAGGCCAAGCAAGCATCATAAAGGTTTCTTTTCAACATTTACAAGTTCTAGCATCTCCTTTGAAAGTAAGTAAACATCTGGCACCTCTTATGCATCATTCTTCTTAAGAAACTCAGTGAAAATCCCTCTCCTAGGGTTTCGTGCGCTTTTGGTTTCTATGAGTTTTTGCTTCATCACAATGGTAAAAAACCTAGTTTTTCTTCTCTATCACCCTCACCCACACCTCACATACCTCCCCTAAATATTTCCCATATCCATTCCCTTCATCTCCCTCATTTTCCCTACAAACCCTAGCCTATGCTGCGCTTCTAGCAAATTCCTAGGCTAGGACTATTTTTTGGTGTTTTTTCCACCTTTCCCTCACTCTTTTCAAGAAATTACACCTCCCTACACTCCCTAATATCTATCCCTACCCCCTAGAATTTTCCCACAAATTTACCTAATCCCTAACCCCTCCATTTCCTTTCCTCAATACAACAGTCCCCTTTTTCCCCTGTTTTTCCCCTTCCAACCTGGCTAGGGTTGTTTTCTAGGAAAATCCTCTCTACGAACATAGACGATTCCTCTAGCTTAATGAGTGGGACTAGAAACCTACGTGACAATCTACTAGACACTTTCCTAAGTTACAATCAAAATAGGAGAAGAGGAAGATGACATACCTCGTTCTGATGCTATAATGTCCTCCTTTGTTGAAGACCTCTAAATGTTTGCGCCACGGGCTCAGTGCTACTGCTCATAGAGTTTGAATGCCTGCACAAGAGATCAAGACATGAAAAAGCATACAAGTAAAAATAGCATAATAAAAACTAACCTACTTAACAAATCAAGGAGCATTAAGATAAATGATGCATTAACACACACATTTCTGGAAAGTGAACCAAAAGTTGTATATATTAATAGAATAAAGGAGGGAGTATACAACCAAGCCTTGATGTCAATAAGCTCTCATTGAGTGAATGTCCAAGTCCAAGCTCAAGCTCTCCAAGCACTCCTTCTCCAATCGAAATGAGTAGCATGTAGGTACAATCTCAACATAAGGGTGCAAATAACCCAAGACCAACCATTTGGGAATGGGAGAGGATGAATATATAGGAAGGGTGTTGGAAATAATACTGAGAGGGGGGGTGAATCAGTATTATCTAGCAATTAATAAATCTTCCTTATTTGATCTTTGAATTATTTTTGCATGTCAGTACCATAAAATAATGAGCATGAACAAAGAAAACAGATAGTCACACCAAAGAACACAAGATGTAAGGTGGAAACCCAATGTGGGTGAAAACCACCTGCTGCAATATGTCTCTATCTTCTTTCAAATTAGATACTCCTTTTACAATGATTTTGTACTGGTGCAGTCCTTTACCAGTACGCAGGCTGCAACCTGCAGAGAGCTACAACTCTCTCTCGTTTTCCAGTCTCTCCTGGAAGGGAGCTACAACCCCCTACTTCTTTTCATAAAGCATCAAATGGTCACCAAGTACATATCAGTTACAGTCCACTACAGTTATCAGATCAGCAATAACAGAACTAACCCAGAACACCTTATCAACAGAGAAATTCAATCAACAGAACATCTTAATACAGAGACGCAACTTTCCCTTCTGTGACCTGCGTATAGACGCAGTTCACCTTCTGCTTTCCTGCGACCACCCGCAGAGATCCTTCTGCTGCGCTGCGTGCCTACACACTGTTCCTTCAACTGCTCTGCGTCCTGTTGCTTCAGGGACGCACCCAAAAACACTATCGCGCCGCGTCCTGTTGCTGCAGGGACGCACCCGAAGACACTATCGCGCCGCGTCCTGTTGCTTCAGGGACGCACCTGAACCTTGGTCGCCCTGCGTCCCCACGCAGATCTCCAGATACTGAACTGCGTCCCGGACGCACCTGAACTTCGGATACCCTGCGTCCCCACGCAGGTATCCTCCTACTGCACTGCGTCCCGGCGCACTTTCCTTTCATTGTACCTGCGTCCTTTCGGGTATGAATGATTTCAAGACTTTAAGTGTAACCCAAACAGTCAGATCTACAGATCTGAGCTTGCGCCAAAGAGATTTCAGTCCTTCAGTAGATTCGCCTTTTAGATCTAGACCAGATCTCACCTCATAAGATATTCAACCAAAGACATGCAAAATCCAAATGATCTCCTTTGCTTTATATAGGCAAGCTCCTCCTCAAAACATGGAACAATACCACGAGCCGACACCATAATAACACAATACCGTCGGCTAGATACCAAGAGTAAAACACAAGAAACCCCCACGTGAGCTTTTCTCTGCCTTGAAATGTGTGCACTGGGTGGACGCACCTCCTGAATGGCTGGCCTGCGTCTCTGGACGCGGTCCCTGCAAGGTGTACCTGCGGGTACGCACCTTCTGAACTGATTTCCTGCGTCCTTCTTATTTTTCAATAAAAGGAGAGCCTTGTCATGGGAGTTGCCATCAAGTACAACATCTGTAACATATATAGTCATTCCTGAAACATAATGCCAACAATCTCCCCCTTTGGACTTGATGGCAACCTCACAAACTTTGCTTCATTCTCCCCCTTTGACATCAAGGGCAAAGGGTATGCTCCCCCTAAGATCATGCTCCCCCTGAACCAGATCTGCAACAAAGAACCATAATCCTCCATGAAAGAGATAGAGACATATTGCAGCTATTTCCAAGATCTCCTTCTGACCATCCTCCATAATGCCAACAATGCATTATATGCTCCCCCTGAACCTGTACCATCAATCAAAAAAGATTCAACAATAAGATGATGCATCAACAACCCCCAGCTTTTGCCTGAGGTATTCAAAAGTGTCCCTGGGCAATGGTTTGGTGAGAATGTCAGCAACTTGTTCCTTAGAAGGAACATACTCCAACTTGACCTTCTGTTCAAGCACTTGTTCCCGGAGAAAATGATACTTGATTGGTATGTGCTTGGTTTTTGAATGCATAACCGGATTCTTTGAGATGCTGATTGCACTTGTGTTATCACATAAGATGGGGATAGGTGGTGTACAAGTGATTTGAAAATCCTGCAAAGTCTGCATCATCCAAAGAAGTTGGGTGCAACAAAATGCATCAGCAACATATTCCGCTTCAGCTATAGACAAGGCAATCGAACTCTGTTTCTTGCTGAACCAAGATACCAGTCTGGAACCCATAAAGAACGCACCACCACTTGTGCTTTTCCTGTCATCCACGCTTCCGGCCCAATCTGCATCTGTATAAGCATGAAGGGTAAGATCTGTCTCTCTAGGATACCATAAGCCATAATTTTGAGTCCCTTGAAGATATTTGAAAATTCTCTTCACTGCCTGAAGATGAGTCTCCTTCGGATTTGCCTGAAATCTTCCAACTATTCCAACTGCATGCATGATGTCCGGTCGGGTACCTGTCAAATAAAGTAAACTTCCAATCATTGATCTGTAGGTTGGTTGATGTACTGCTGTAGATTCATCATTTGCACTAAGGCTACATCCTGTGACCATGGGTGTACATACTGGTTTTGCATCTTCCATACCATATTTCTTCAACATCTGTTTGAGATACTTGGTTTGAGATAAAAAGATTCCTCCTTCTTTTTGTTGGATTTGCAAACCAAGGAAATATGTTAGTTCTCCTAGCAAAGACATTTCAAATTCTTTCTGCATGACCGAGGCAAAACTTTGACTCATCGCTTCTTCATTGCTCCCAAAAATAATGTCATCTACATACACAACAAGTATTAGCAATTTGTCATTTTCAACTTTTATATAAAGATTGCTATCTGTTGAACCTTTTGAAAAACCTTGTTGATGAAGATATTTGTCCAAACGGTGGTACCAAGCCCTTGGAGCTTGTTTGAGACCATAGAGAGCCTTTTTCAATCTGCATACAAGATTTGGATCATTTCCAAGAATGAACCCATCTGGCTGTTCAATGTACACTTCTTCTTCCAAGTCTCCATTCAGAAAGGCTGATTTTACGTCCATTTGAAATACTTTGAAGTTTTGAAAACTTGAGAGAGCAAGGAACATTCGGATGGCCTCAAGTCTTGCAACAGGAGCAAAGGTTTCTTCAAATTCTATTCCTTCTTGCTGCACATACCCTTTACAAACAAGTCTGGCTTTGTTTCTAATTACTTCTCCATTTTCATTTAATTTATTTTTGAAGACCCATTTTGTTCCGATAACATTCTTATCCTTTGGTCTAGGAACCAGCTCCCAAGTGTTGTTCTTTTCGATTTGCTCAAGTTCTTCATCCATTGCTTTCACCCAACATTCATCTTTGCATGCTTCTTTCACATTTTGTGGTTCAGTAGAGGAGAGTAATGCCAAATAGCTTGAGGCTTCTGCAACTGTTCTTCTTGTTTGTACACCTGCTTCTTTCTGCCCCACAATCTGAGATTCTGGATGATTCTTCTGAACGTATCTGGATGGAGTCTTTTCTTCTATTCTTGTTTGCTCCTCTGGCTCTTCTTGAGGTTCTTCTTCTTCATCATTCTGTCTTTGAGGGTAGCCTTCATCTTCTTCGATGTCTTCATGATGGACTTGCCTAGGAATGTATCCCTTCTCATCAACTACTACATCAATGCTGTCAACAATTCTGCCAAGTCTTTTATTGTAGCACTTGTATGCTTTGCTATATGGAGAGTAACCAAGAAGAATGCCTTCATCTGCCCTAGGTTCAAGTTTGCCAAGCTGCTCATCAGTATTCTTGATATAGCATTTGCTCCCAAAGATTTTGAAGTGCTTTACCGAAGGAGTCCTGCCATTCCAAAGCTCATGAGGAGTTTGAGTGCTGTTCACCCGGACATTTGTCTTGTTGAGAATAACAACCGCAGCATGTGCAGCTTCACCCCAGAAAGTTGTGGGAGTTCCTGACTCATCAAGCATAGCACGAGCCATTTGTTGGATTGTTCTGTTCATCCTTTCCACAACTCCATTTTGCTGAGGAGTTCTTGCTGTAGAGAATTCTCTTCTTATCCCATGTTCTTCACAGAAATCGAAAAATTCATTTGAAGTAAATTCCCCACCTCTATCAGATCTGAGGCACTTAATTTTGTGACCTGATTGATTTTCAACCAAGGCTTTGAAGGATTTGAATTTTTCGAATGCTTCATCTTTGTGCTTCATAAGTCCTAACCAGACAAACCTGGAGAAATCGTCAATGAATAATATCAAGTATTCTTCTCCTCGAGGTGTTCTTTTCCTGAAAGGACCGCATGTATCTGTATGTACTAGCTCAAGAGGCATGCTAGCTGATCCTTCTTTCTCTGGAAAGTTAGTTCTGGTTTGTTTTCCAAACTGACATGATTTGCATATGGTGTTGTCAGGAATTTTGATATCTGGAAGATCGCGAACTGCCTGATATTTGCATGCTTTCCTTATTTGTGAGAAGCTTAGATGTCCCAACCTTCGATGCCATAACCAGTGCTCTTCATCCTTGCTTAGATAGCATTGTTGTTGTCCTTCTTCAAATATGTACAGATTATTTGGAGTTCTTTTGCCTTTGAGCACTGTTTTACCTGTATCAAGATCACGAACAAGACATCCATTCGATCTGAATATAACTTCGATTCTTTGATCACACATCTGACTGACACTTAGAAGATTGTGCTTCAATCCATCAACATATAGAACATTTCCAGCCTTGACATTTTCTTTTAACTGAGCAATGCCTTTTCCTTTTATAGTTGCAGGAGTATCATTTCCAAAAGAGACTTTCTTTCCCTTTTCTAGAGCAGAATAAGATTCAAGTTTTTCTTTATCACCTGTCATATGCTTCGAACATCCACTGTCAATGTACCATAGATTTTCCTGTCCCTCTGCATAAAAAGCTATCCCACATCTTTCTGTTTGAGGTTCCTTTATTCTCCATGTTTTGGTGCTTGAGGCTTGTTCCTTTTTCTGCTGAAACCTGCTCCTGCATTCAGAGTCTTCATGACCAAAGTTATTGCAAATAGAACATTCAACTTCATTTTCAAGAACCGAAAAGTTGTTATAGGTCCTTTTTGTAATCCCTGTCATACTTCTTTGTTTTTGAGCTTCCCTAGTCATGATTGTTTTATATGCAACACATTGAGTTGCTTTGTGACCAAAGTTATGGCAAGAAAAGCATTGTCCATTGAAGAAACTTCTGCGGTTATCAAATCTACCGGCCAAATGATTGTAATTTCTATTGTCATCCATTCTTGAACCAAATTGAGAAGATTTTACCTGTGGCTGGTTGTAGCTTTTGTTCACCCTTAAGATGGATTGCCCCTGATAGTTTCTGTTTGTAATTCGTCCCTGCTTTTGATGATCTTCAGTTTGCTTTTGCTCATTTCTTCTTGCTGCATCAAGATAACTTTTTGAGGTGGATGCTTGAGAAGTTTCTCCATTATAGCCCAGACCTGTCTTGTTTAGAGGAGATCGCTGCACATTGATAATCTCATCCAAAGTTTCAGATCCTTTGACAAACTTGAGATTAATAGTTTTTGTTTTCTCAATCTCTTTTCTAAGACCAACAATTTCACCTTCTAATTTTTCAAGATGTTTTTCCTTTTCATCAATTTGAAATTGTAGAGTATCAATGATCATGTTCTTTTCTTCTATACATCTCTTGAGTCTAGTAATTTCATCATAAAGGTTATCCACATCTACAGCATCCATATAATCATCATCTTCAAATGCCATTAACAACTTATATTCATTACCTTGTTCGTCTTCATCACTGTTTGATAGACCATCACTATCTTCATGAGTGTAGTAGCTTTTCTTATTTGCGTTCTGTTTCTTGTTCCATCTAACAGGTTCCTTTCCTTTATCCTTATAAGGGCATTTTGCAGCATAATGACCTACTCTTCCACAAGCAAAGCATTTAAAAGGTAACTTACCTCTGAACCTTCCAGAACCCCTTTGAAGATTTCTGACAAAGTTTGATTCTTCTTCCTCTTCTTCTGGGACGTGGCTTGCTTCATAATAATCTCCTTTTCCTGATGCCTTGAAAGCAGCTTCTCTTATGTCTGAAGGACCTCCCTTTCTCATTTCATAAGCAGTTAGAATTCCATGTAGCTGAGACATAGTAAGAATTCGTAGATTTTCCTTTTCTTCTATAGCAGATACTTTAGATTCAAACTTGGGAGACAAAGATCTTAGAACCTTTTCAACCACTATAGCCTCTCTTATTTCTTCACCCATATTTTTCATACAATTAACAATCTCATCTACCCGAAGAAAATAGTTAGCCACACTTTCATCACTATACATCTTGAGAGTCTCATACTGAATCCTGAGAGTTTGAAGTTTAGCACGCTTTACCTGTTCATCTCCTTCGTAGCTTGTGACAGTTTTGTCCCATATTTCTTTTGCGGATTTGTAGTGCATTACCTTCATGAATTCCATTTGGGATATACATCCTAACAGAGTACTGACTGCTTTTGCATTTGTTTCATACTTCTTTTTCTCAGCTGGATCTGTAGGAGTAGCTGAAGGAAAAGTATAGCCTGTTTCTACAATGTCCCAAACTTCTGTACCAAGAGATTGAAGATATGCAGTAACTCTTACCTTCCAATAATTGAAGTTTGTCCCATCAAAAACTGGTGGCCTGATTGATGCTTCTCTCTCGTAGTTGCTCATGATGAACGATCTACCTTCAAGCGATCAAGCTTTTCTGAAGGACCTGCTCTGATACCAATTGTTGGAAATAATACTGAGAGGGGGGGTGAATCAGTATTATCTAGCAATTAATAAATCTTCCTTATTTGATCTTTGAATTATTTTTGCATGTCAGTACCATAAAATAATGAGCATGAACAAAGAAAACAGATAGTCACACCAAAGAGCACAAGATGTAAGGTGGAAACCCAATGTGGGTGAAAACCACCTGCTGCAATATGTCTCTATCTTCTTTCAAATTAGATACTCCTTTTACAATGATTTTGTACTGGTGCAGTCCTTTACAAGTACGTAGGCTGCAACCTGCAGAGAGCTACAACTCTCTCTCGTTTTCCAGTCTCTCCTGGAAGGGAGCTACAACCCCCTACTTCTTTTCATAAAGCATCAAATGGTCACCAAGTACATATCAGTTACAGTCCACTACAGTTATCAGATCAGCAATAACAGAACTAACCCAGAACACCTTATCAACAGAGAAATTCAATCAACAGAACATCTTAATACAGAGACGCAACTTTCCCTTCTGTGACCTGCGTATAGACGCAGTTCACCTTCTTCTTTCCTGCGACCACCCGCAGAGATCCTTCTGCTGCGCTGCGTGCCTACGCACTGTTCCTTCAACTGCTCTGCGTCCTGTTGCTTCAGGGACGCACCCAAAAACACTATCGCGCCGCGTCCTGTTGCTGCAGGGACGCACCCGAAGACACTATCGCGCCGTGTCCTGTTGCTTCAGGGACCCACCTGAACCTTGGTCGCCCTGCGTCCCCATGCAGATCTCCAGATACTGAACTGCGTCCCGGACGCACCTGAACTTCGGATACCCTGCGTCCCCACGCAGGTATCTTCCTACTGCACTGCGTCCCGACGCACTTTCCTTTCACTGTACCTGCGTCCTTTCGGGTATGAATGATTTCAAGACTTTAAGTGTAACCCAAACAGTCAGATCTACAGATCTGATCTTGCGCTAAAGATATCTTAGTCCTTCAGTAGATTCGCCTTTTAGATCTAGACCAGATCTCACCTCATAAGATATTCAACCAAAGACATGCAAAATCCAAATGATCTCCTTTGCTTTATATAGGCAAGCTCCTCCTCAAAACATGGAACAATACCACGAGCCGACACCATAATAACACAATACCGTCGGCTAGATACCAAGAGTAAAACACAAGAAACCCCCACGTGAGCTTTTCTCTGTCTTGAAATGTGTGCACTGGGTGGACGCACCTCCTGAATGGCTAGCCTGCGTCTCTGGACGCGGTCCTTGCAAGGTGTACCTGCGGGTACACACCTTCTGAACTGATTTCCTGCGTCCTTCTTATTTTTCAATAAAAGGAGAGCCTTTTCATGGGAGTTGCCATCAAGTACAACATCTGTAACATATATAGTCATTCCTGAAACATAATGCCAACAAAGGGAAAGGGAGTTAGGATCTCTTCAAAGATAGGAGAAGGTCCTCATCTCAAGTAGGTATCTCATATGGATAAGACCAAAGAGCCAAGTTGAGAGAACTCGACCTCATCCACGCCGAACAACCTCCAGCTCGTCGTTCTGGAAGCCTCTAGATCACGAAGCTTCTTGTCCTCTTTGGGAAAATTGCCTTTTAGGGACCATCGCAGGTATCAAATCCAAAAGCACAATGGCATCGTTAGGCTAGTATAGTGAAACTAACAACCAACACGGTTTCCTAATGTCAGGGGTTCCTAATGTTTTAGAGCCCTTTTCTTCAGGGGAAGCTTAAGGCAATTTTCCATCAATGTTTTAGGGAGGATCTGAGCTGCATATCTGGATGAGTACACTGCATGATGGCCATGTTTCAGGCACTTCGGGGTATGTCATAAGGAAGTGCGAGAGGTGTGAGAAAATACTGTCTAACAGATGCCCCCTAAAGCATGAAGGTAGAACACGGAGTGATGGATGAGATGTTTTATGAGCTTTTGCAAGGACGAGAATAAACACTGTCAGGAGACCTACAAATAAAGGATGCATATACATATACATATTTGATATCAAAACATGAATCCATGGTATGGACGCAACCATCCAAATAGTAAGCACTATGAAAAGATCCACGGCATGGGCACAACCATCTGAAGGAGAAGGATCATCTGTAAATCTAACATCCAAGGTATGGACGTAGCCACCTGATATAGAAAGATCATCATAAATGTAAAGTCCCACGATATGGTCACAATCATCAGTATAGAAGAAACATGTGTACAATCATGAACAATACATAACTCCACGCAACCTGAGTCATATCAGACAAAACTCAGGGTCTTGTGCTCCATCACAACTCGATCAAAGTACGAATTCTAACATGCGAATGAATGTGTTGAAGTCGCACATGCTAGAAAACCGCCTGATTACTGGCAAATAATGTGGACCATTAATAGGCATGAGAGAAACCACTAGTAATGATAATAGTTATCAAGGTACGACAGTACAATCCGTGAATGTGAAAAATGAAGCTGAAGTTGAACACTCGTGGAATCATCTGATCAAAGGCCAATGATGAAAACCTGTTGTTAGATGTGAAGAACTTTCCATTAAGGCATGCAAGATCTAAGGTACTGATGGTGCTGGACCCGCAAACATGTAAGGGGATCTCCCCAGTAAGAAGTCTCAATTAGACCTCAGAACGTTTAGTGTAGGAGTCCCAGAAGTGGGTCGTACGGTAATGCCTTCACCGCAATTTCGCATAGAGGCAAGTAAGATGTCCCTATTGGTAGCAAGGGTGTGACAACTACAGTAAGTCAAGGAAGGTGCATGAGAGGTTCTAACACATTGAGGGTAAAGTGAGTGCGCCCCTTGGAAAACTATAATAGTATGCGGATTGAAAGGGAACACACGAGTGAAGATGCATCACAAGCTGGAAAGAAAATTAGCGAGAAATCCAAAGTGATGGTTAAACCAACAACACATTTCAGAAAGATTCACACATACTTATACAGAATAGTCCATACATGCATGTGTAAGAAAACAAATAAATATATCATTTAGAGTAAACCAGATAGCTTAGAGTACAATACAACATATTCATGAAACATGCTGGCTCTATTACATTAAGAAGTGTAATTTCCAGTCATACAATACATCCATGTCCAACCACTAGTTCTGACAACGGAACGTTACAGCCACAACTGCCTGCTCCTCTAAAAAGATGTACTAGCTCTACATAGTGGAGAAGCCAAGGCTCGTTACAATACTGTCCAAGCTTTCTCTAAGATAGTCCTATCAGAAGCTTGGCTGACCAAAAGCCTTTATAGTGAGTTATGAGGTTATAATTATAGCAAAGGGTGGGGTGACCCTTGACATTCCCTTTTGTGACAATTCATCTACCTTCATGACTCTTCATCTACTCTATGACTGTTACATCCAACTATCAACACTTGAACTTCCACTTGACAAGATGTTACATTACAATGCACATGTGCCCATGTGAGACAAAATGGCTTGAAAAAGCCACGCAAGACATCACTGACACTCGGTCCGTTGTGGTGAGACCAACTCTTTGACATGCTTGTGATGGTGAAGGTGGTGAGCTTATGCCAAGCTTGGTCATCCATGATGGTGTGCATGTGCTCCATGGTGACATCTTGCCGAAGAAAACTCTTTCCTCTGTTGCATCCGGGTGCATTGGTATGGCTCCTCCATCCAACTTGTCTACTAACATGCACATGGTATTCTTGGGTGTAGTCGAACTAACAACACACTGATGCATAGTTTCTGTGCTAATCTTCCAGTGTGTGCTGGTGGTCATGCGCATCAACTTTCAACTGCATGTTCAACTCTAGTTGGACTTGTTTCTTGTCTTTGCCTCGGTGAGCGTGCCAAATGGGTTAGATTGCATGAATGCGCACAATTACATGCATGCTACTGAATTCCTTTGCATGCGATCAACAACATCACTCACCATGTTTTCTCCGTGCCAGCTACCGCGATGGATCCATAACTTGTACGAGCACAGTTTCATCCGCTTATGCATGTTGCATCCCCTGCTGTACCTGTTCCTGCTGCAACTCATTCTCTTGTCTATGTAGCTCTTATTCTTCCTTGGGTTGTTGCTTCAGCACATGCAACTCCTTCTGTGTTTCGTTCTCTGCCTTCGCGCGATCTTCATGTCGTGCCATCACCTCATAGCTTGAGTCTCCAAAGTTGCTTTCATCACAAGTGGATTTGCTTGAGCTTGCAAATTTGTTCCGCCTTTGTGTTGTCAACAACCTTCCTCTTGCGTTCGTGGCATTTGGTATGCTGCCTTCAGCTGTTGTTGATAGTGCTTCTTGCTGTGATGCTGCTATTGTCATATCTTGATGTCCTTTTCTACGAAAAACTTGATGTCTTTGTGGGTAGGCAAGTTCAAAGACACTTGATTGACTGCATCCCCATGTGTGCTCTGAAAGGTGTCTTCAACTTTGCTCTCTTGGAAACCATTGTAGCTTTGTTGCCGAGAGGAAGATGAACACTCGCGATACCTGGAGACATGGAAACACTCATGGCAAGCAATATTTTAGTTGAAAACAAAAACAAACTTGAGAACTGACTTACAACATACCTGTCTGACTGATCATGAAGGTTGCGCAATTTCCATTGGGAGGTTAGGAGACTCACTGCCAAAACTGCGAAAGGCACAGTCCGGGCTGTTAGGAGGCTGGCTGACCACTAGAAATGCGCAATGCACAGTCTAGCTTGGTCTGCTAAGGACTGAAACTATGCAATGCGCAATTTCAGTTAGCAGTGACATGCAACCAGCAAACTGCATTGCGCAGTTTCTAGGGCCAAGAGGACACTGCCTCCAAGAATTGCGCAATGCAAGCCTGGAGGTTAGTGCCTGGCTAGATTTGTGCAATTTTTGGAGGGAAGGTAAAGCTTTCACTTCCGGAAATGCGCAGTGCTAGCCGGGCAAGGTACGGTCTGGGCCAAGGTAGCCCAGTCCGACTAACTGGCGACTGAAAACATGAAAAGTCTAAATGCATGGTGAGATGTGTGCAAACGAGAGTGAATGGAAAAAGGGAAAGCATGCATGTGTGTGAAGCGAGTCGTTGCAAAGATGATCGTCCGTGCAAAACAGTGTCATGCATGTGACAATAGTGAGATGTTAACGAAAACTGAAACTGTTCTAGTACAAGCTAGTATGTATCAAAACGACAACAAACACTCACTAAAATCAAGTAGACAACATTCATACGAAGTGAAACACAAAATCCGCTAAAAACGCAACGCGAGACATGAAAAGCAGGCTTACCCCAAAACATCTGAGCTGAATGTGCCTATGACTCCTAGATGCAATGTGGGATGTCAGAGCTAGAAGATCGATGTGAGGAATGAGCTCTACAACATCCAGTTGATGAGTTTCGATAATATTGAGGTTGTGACGCGCATGCCACAAATCTAGGGAAAGCGACACTTGGTGGGAGGTTTATGAAATGATCCTTGCATGTAACCTCCAACTGCTAAAAATAGATCCTTGAAACGAGGGATGCCTTTGCATGCTACCTTGGGAGGAGCAGCCCATGCAAGAAAAACATATTTGCTTAGTCTGGAAGGGAACTGGTCAACTCAATTGCACATGCAATAGTCTGCTTAGCTGGGAGGAAAAATTGCGCATTTCTGGGAGAGAGCTGGGCTGGCTACCTAGAGGGATTGTGAAATTTCTAGGCAGAGCAATTGACTGCTGCCTATGATTGTGAAATTTCAAGACTGAGCAGCCCTGCTGGGAGGGATTGTGTAATTTTCTCAGTGAACAATGACAGGCAGATTTGCACAATTTTGGAGCCCATCAGGCTGCCAGATAGAATTGTGTAATTTTTGGAGGGAAGGTCGGTTTCCCTCTAGGGTCGGTTGGATGTATCGGTCCATGCTAGGTTATTCCTTGTAGTCATATGGCTAACGACCTAGCCTTCCAACAACCCTTGCGTGGACTAATAAACTCATCCAATATCATGGATAAGACTAAGAGGTTGAGAACCAAAGAAAGGGTCTTCCTCCCATCCTGCTTTAAGCACATAGTTACATAAACTTAGTTAAGTTCATAGTGGTTATGTCTGATACTTGGGTCATAGAGAACCCGCTTAGGGTAATTTGCAAAGGATTTCGACCATGGATCGACTATGGTGGTTCTACAAATTTATGGACTTGTGCCACAGTCTAACCATAGCCATTAAAGGCTCATGAAGCACACTTCGGTGCTATCCCTCCTGAGATTTCCACAAGAATACCATATTAGGGCTCTCGATGACAAAGATACAACACATCGTTAAAGGAATTGTCCATACATGCCAGAGACTTGTCCCTTCAAGCCAAGGATTTGTCCATACAGGCTAGCGACTTGTCTATTTATGCCAAGGATTTGTCCATACAGGCTAGGGACTTGTCTATTTAGGCCAAGGATTTGTCCTTCTAGGCATGGAATTTTCCATCCAGTCTCTCAAAGATATGTGATTCCTTGGGTCCTCATTATTTTACGGGGAAAAAAATAAATCTTGACTTAGAGATTTACATGTCTCTTTCAAGAAATGCACAAGCATAACAAGCACATAAGAACAACTAGAGAACCTACGATGCCGAGAACACCACAAGGAGACCATCATTCATGAATTGTAAACAAGAATCTCCCCTTTATGGTTTGATTTCATGCATGACCCATAAATACAGACAGATAAACAACAATAACACAAACCTACAATCATTTCATTCATACGGATGGAATTCTAATCACGGGCTACACATATGGTCATCATATACACTTATTTATTTATTTATTTTTTTTTTTTTTTTTTTTTTATAACAAGATCAGATACTTATATATTATAAAACATCGAAAGTGGGACTATGTCCCAGTACATATGGAGAGATGAACTCGGTGAAATTGGAGCAAAATGGGAACGCAGTCCCAATTTCCAATTCACTGTTCATGTTTCTTGAGATTTGAAAAACATACTGACTATATTGCCGGAGGAACTGGCCTAATAGGAAGCAAAATTTACATTGCATGGATAGTTATCTAAGGAATCACCAGAATTGGTTAATAGTGTCATCTGGAGACTGATCTTTCTTGTCGCTGAGCTTGGTTGATGCTTCACCTTGCTCGCTTTAGTTCAGAGTCCTGATGTAACTTACTGCTTCTTCTAGGTGGTGGCATTTCTCTTTGAGCCCTTCAATTTCGGCTTTCTGTTTCTCAAATTTCTTTCTCTTGGATTTGTTTTCGGACTCAACTTCAGCCTTGAGTTCGTTGAAGTATTTGATAAATCGTCCTATCATAAAACAGTGCGCCTTGCAGAGAGCACAACTGCTGTTGGTCTCAATCCGGTCCAATGGGTTATCAGACATGATTGATGCTAGAGGAACTTTCTCCTTGTGCTTGAATCGATGCTTGACCTACGGTCTTCTGAAGGTAGGAGGGTAGAGAGCAAAGGTTCTGAAGGTAGTGTCCAGGAAATTCCAACTGATCAAAACTTTGTTGAAGGCTAGGGAGAACTTGGGATGCAGAAATACTTCGAATGATGGCTGGAGCAGGTGTTTGTAGGTGTGGAAGCTGATGGAAGAGAAGAAGGTATAGCGTGAAAAACTCAGTCTATTAGAGGGGACAGAGACTATAGGCACTGATGTAAGTGAGAAACAGAGAGTATGGGGGGAAGTCTGGGGAAGAAAGAAGATGGAACCAATGACAGATAGATTATAACCACTGAATAAACTTGAGAAGCCCTTAGAGCAATCTGAACCACAGTGACATGCCAGGAGTTAGGATAAAAATAACAAAGACAGATATGAGAGATAGCGATACCTCTACCAACGGGCAAGAGGGAAGAAGAGATAGTACTCCGTGAACACCTCCAGCCAAGAACACTGCAACAAGACCTGCTCACATTGCTGAGATACTGCCAGGTGGGGAAGCAACAAATATCCGCCCCAGACACAATGAAAGGAGAGGTTGCGCGCTG
Organism: Pinus tabuliformis; assembly: GCA_031772625.1. Taxonomy (NCBI): domain Eukaryota; kingdom Viridiplantae; phylum Streptophyta; class Pinopsida; order Pinales; family Pinaceae; genus Pinus; species Pinus tabuliformis. The sequence goes on along the minus strand of CM062805.1, from coordinate 921,802,721 downwards.
AGTGCAATCCCCAGCCTTAAGATCACAAAAAATATTTCTTTGATGAGTCCTGTTATCCCCTTGCTACTTATATTCCTGCTCGGTCACTCTCTTCTTGTGACTCTGGACACCATTCTCGATTATATATCTGCTTCGAAAATCATTGCGCCTCTTTCCTGTGCGAGCAATTCTGATTTTGAATTGACTGGAACCTACCTTGTGCGAGTCCCTTGGACATGTTTTTTCCAAGTCCGTAATCCTATGCGAATCATCCCTCCTACTGCGGATTCTCCGCTCTGTTCTATGAGGATGATATAAGATATTGTCAGACTTGAGTTGAATGATCATCTGCTTCTTTTAACTATGGGGTGATGCAGCCGCTTGACTGAAATGACTAACAGTACAATATGACTTAATCCCATCCAGCATGGTAGGGAAATCAGGGGATTGATTTTTCATATGTATTTTGGAGATCTTTTACTTACCTGACCCTCTGATTCACAGCTTTGTTGGCAAGGGAATCAACCTCATGATTATGGGCTCTCAGGACATGTTTATATTTGATATTTCCCAGATGTTTGGTGTTCTCTAAAATCCTTTGTTTGATTCTATTAAGCACTTGATTTTTGGATTCTCCCCCCTTTTCCATAGCTGCAATGATTATTGCTAAATCACCTATTACTATTGGATCTTTGGCTTGGATTTTATTGAGGATACATGTGCCAAGAAACAAACTGTATGCCTCCGCTTTATTGTTTGACATGTTACCAAGCCCCCATTTGTAAGAGGAGATGACTTCTCCTTCCTGATCATGGATAATTCCCCCAGCTCCTGCTCTACCATGATTGTTTTTTGAGGTGCCATCAAATTTGAGAGTGCATTTCTTTTGGTTTTGGATCCACTTTTCAATTTCCATTTGATTTCCCCTAAGCTTCTATCCTTTGTTTCTTCCCCCTGTCTTTGCTGACATTTGCTTCTTCACAAACACACCAAAGGAATTTTGTTATACGACCCCTTTTCTTCATTCTGCCAGTTGATTTGATCAACACTGAACACTGTGTTAGCACTAATCATCTCTGCCACTAGCCCCCACATTACAAGAATGAGTCCTGGGTTACACTTTTGACTTTTTAAAATATAGCTGTTTCTAGCGTGCCAAATTTGCCAACAGAGAACAGATGGGAGAGATTTCAAAATTCGAATAATGGCAGATTTTCTTTCCTTTGTATAAGGGTAGTATTTCTCCCAGTTCTTGTTTAGGATTGTGAGATGGTCAAAAATATTAGTGGTCATCTCTAGGGGACTTATAATTTGCTGCCAACAGTGCCTTGCAATGGCACAATCTAAGAAGATATTTTGACTGCTTTCCTCCTTTCGGCATAAACATCACATGGATGGCCCTTGTATACCTTTTTTCCTGAGATTTTTAGCAGTGATGATATTACCTTTTAAGAGGGTCTAAGCAAATAATTTTATTTTTGGAAGACACTCGTTCTTCCAAACTGCTGACTTGAGGTTCCAATTCTCAAGATTATTAGGTTGGAGGAAATTATATCTAGACTTCACTGTAAACTTTCCTCCACTAGGTTCCCAAACGTAGCTATCTTGGATCTTTTTATTTATAGGGGCTGCTCCAGCCATAGTTGTCTTCAAATCGGCCCACTGATTTTTCAATTTGTTTGGAAGAGGCAGATCCTTCCAGGTAGTCCAACTGTTTTGCTCCCAGTCTGAGATGTCATAGAGAGAGGTTATACTTTTTTTATCCATCCAAACTTTCAAGGTTCTGTACTGCTGACTTTGATTCAGTGGAGCAGATCCCATTATTCTATCTGTCCATATGGCAGTGTCTTTCCCATTCCCGGGCTCTTCGATATATGATTTTTGATTTGAGGGATGAATTTTTTAATGAGTTTCCACGCTTGAGTGCATGGTCTCTCTGAGATCAAATCTGTGAGAATCTTTGATTGTTGACCATTGAGGTATTTCTTTAAGAGCGCCTCGACCCACCAGTTTCCTTTCTCAATTAACATACGCCAAACGAGCTTAAAGCCCAGGGATTTATTTGTTAGGCTTGGAATCCTAATGGAGATGCCTCCTTTTTCAAAAGGAAGGGTCACTTGGTCCCATCGAACCAAGCTGAATTTTTTTGTGTCTTATTTCCCTCCTTGCCAAAGGAATCCTCTCATGATTAACTCCATTTGTTTATGGATGCTGGCAGGAGCCAAGATTATAGCGTACTGATAGATGGGTAGGGCTGATAGAAGATATTTTATGAGAATAGTTCTGCCCGCTAGGTTTAACCACATCAGCCCCCAGCTTTGGAGTTTCTCTCGCATCTTTTCTATCTGTTTATTCCATATCTCAGACTTGACCCCTTCCTTTGCCAGAGGTAACCCGAGGTAGGAAAAGTGACTCCATTTCCGTATGACCGGAATGTCCATGATTTGGGAAATCCTTTGCATTACATTTAGTGAGACATTCCAAGTATAAATTCTACACTTTTTGTTATTAAGCAGCCCCCCTGAGACAACCAGAAAGGCTTCTAGGATTTTCTTGAATCTCCTGGCAATGATACTTGAGGCTCCTCCAATTAGAAGGGTATCATCTGCAAAGAGAGAATGGTTGATTTCTTTAATCCCACGAGCTATGCTGATGCCAGTTATCTCCCTTTTTTTCCTTTGACTTTCAAGATGAATGCTTAATGTTTCCGCCATAATGATGTAAAGGAAAGGGGAGAGAGGGCAACCTTGCCTCAATCCTCTGGTGCTGCGGAAGTAACGGCTGGGCCTTCCATTGATCAGTGGAGCTATCCATGGATTTGATATGCATTCGATTATAATGTTTATGAACTTAATAGAGATTCCAAACTTTTGAAGCACTGCCACTAAAAACTGATGACTGACTCTGTCAAATGCGTTGGCCATATCCAACTTGATGACCATGCCTTTTTCATTTCTTTGCACACTGCTATGTATGGCTTTTTGAACAAGAATCACGTTATCCATTATCTGTCTTTTAGGAACAAACCCACCTTGATTATATGAGATGAGGCTGGGAAAAATATTTTTCAGCCTATTTGCCAGAATTTTTGTAATGATTTTATAAGATGCATTACATAAAGATATGTGTCTGTATCGGTCAAAAGAGAGGGGGTTTGGCTCCTTGGGGATGAGCGCCATATTTGAAGTTTTCGTGTTTTCTCCCATCTTGTTTTTTTTAAACACATTTTTAACTATTCTTACAAAGTCTTTCTTTATAATGTCCCAATGTGTCTTGTAGAAGGCAATGGTAAAGCCATCTGGACTGGGAGCTTTATCCAGATGCATGCTCCATGTTGCTTCTTTGATTTCTTCCTCTGTAACCTCCTTCTCCAGATCACTATTTTGCTGATCGCTGATTTTACTATTAATTTGTTGAAGGAATTCAACGCTGTCCGGTGGATGTTCTTCTACCGTTAGAAGGGATTTGAAGTGTCTGTGAGCTGCTTCTTTAATTTCCCCCCTCTCCTTTATTTCCTTCCCTTCAGCTAGAATCCTGTCAATTTGGCTGCCAGCTCTTCTTAACTTGAGATTATTGTGAAAGAAGGAAGTATTTTTATCTCCTGCTTTCAACCAGAGACACTTAGATTTTTGCCTCAATTCCTCCTCCTCTTGTCTATTCTTCCTATAAAGTTCCATAAAGATTTCTTTTTCGTGGGCATGTTCTTACTCTGTTGTTTGCTGATTTTCCTTTTCCTGACTCCATTTTTCCAGATTCTTATGCAGCTCAACTTTTTTGTTTTTCTCTGCTAGAACATTCTCTTTTGCCCAGTTTTTTATTGCTGCTCTTAGGTTTTTTAATTTGGATTCCCAAACAAAATGAGGGGAACCTATAACTGCGAAATCCCAGCTGTCCTTTATGATCTTGTTAAACTCCTCCTTGCTGTCCCAATTTTTATTATATTTGAAAGGGATCGACCCATAATTCTCAAGCCTGTCTAAAATCAGAACCATGAGCTTGTGGTCAGAAGCTGTGGCATGTACAATCTTGCTTTTTATGGATGAGAATCCTGCAGCTATACTCTCTTGAATTAATATCCTGTCCAATCTTTCTTTGATATTTTGAGTTCCGACTCTTTTATTGCTCCAAGTAAATTTCCCATTACATGGAGGAATGTCCAGGAGTTTGTGGGCTTCTATAATTTCTTCCAGAGTTGCTCTAGAGGGGTCATTGAAATACTTTCCTCCCGTCTTTTCTTCAATGTTCCTTATTAAATTTAGATCGCCTCCTAAGACCAACTTGTTTCTTTGGCACTCTTGCACCTCTGTTTTGACTGAGTCCCAACATAGTGCTTTGTCCATGTAATGATTTGGAGCATAAATGTTTAACACAGTATACTCTTCATTTATGGTTTTATTTTTGAGATCTGTTCTAACCCACCAGTTATTGAGTTTTTGACTAGTGAGCTCCCACTTCCCTTTGTTCCATATCGTGTTGATACCTCCTGAAGCTCCTATGGAGTCTGTAGTTGTTCCTTCAAAACTTTTTTGTTTTCATTAATTTTAGAAATTCTTGATTGGTCATTTTGGTCTCTTGGATCAAAAAGATATTTGGCTGTTCTTGCCTAAATATATCTCAAGCTGCATTGGATTTTAGAGAGGAGCCCAAACCCCTGCTGTTCCAAGAGACCAAAATCATTACTTACTTGATTTTTGGTGAGCCCCGGTCTTCTCCTTCTACTTTTCCCCACCTGTGGCCATTTCTTTTGTTGCTGTTTCATCTCTGATCTCTTTGTTCAATTTCCTCCCTGCTTTTTTTGGCTACTCTGAAGTGTTGCTTGATTCTTTGACTTTGTTTCTTATTAGGATTCGGTCAATGGTGAGTGGAGGGGATGGGAAGTTCTGTATGGGGGAGTGGATGACAACTAGAGATTTGTCTTGAGAAGGAGAATGAGGGGATGAAGGTTCTTCTTCTTCCAAGGATTCAAAGGGATTTGATGATGAGGGTAATGGTTGTGCCGTGTTGAGGGCAGGAGTGGAGATTGCAGTAGCATTTTCGAGGGGCTGTTTGGGGTTTGGACCTGATTGTTTATTGTTAGCTTTCTTTCTCTTGACTTGTTCCCATGTGCCATCATTTGCTTCTAAATTCTCAGCAGTTTTAGTTTCTTTTAGTTTGTTACATCTATTAGCAACATGATTGTATTCATGGCATAACTTTCATTTAAACGGAATTTTCTCGTAGTCCAGCTGTTGAATATGAGTCCACTGGTCCACCTTGATCTTTATTTCTTCCGGGAGGCCCTTCCCCAAATCTACTTATACACAAATCCTGACGCAGGCATGCATATTGTCCTTTGGTTCGCCTCTGTCAATGTATTTTCATACAACATTTCCTATTGCTTTAACCGATTCGTCTCCCCAACAGTGTAGTGGGAGGTGAGACAAATGAACCCGACTGACATAACATTAGGGATGTCCATTTCTAGATCGAAATCTGGGGACCATCTGTTCAAGTAAATGCCTCTTGAATCCATAAAATAAGGACCGCTTCTGAATATGAGATTCCGATCTTCTTTGGTTTCGAAGAGGAACGTGTAATATCCCTTGCCGCAGAATCTTATTGCTATTTTCCCTTGGATATTGGCGCTCCAGTTGCGCTCCACCCACTTCTGAACCGCTCTGGGGGAGGGCCACAATCTAGTGAATTGACCAACCAGTCCTCTTTCAGATAGAGAAATAGCGATTTTCCTTGGAAGACTTGGAGGTAAAGAGATTTTTGGGATATCTGCCAGTTTTTTAACAAATTTGGTTGCTATTGGCTTGGTTTTTGGTGCACCATTTTCTGAGATTAAAGAAGCGAAGGCTGCTGCTTGTTCCTCAGGGCCTTACAGATGGGATGAGTCGCACCCTGCCATGAGGGGCGAAAAAATGGGAAGGCCCATAGCAGAACTGACACGGGAGGAAAGGCAGAGCCCGGATGCGGGGATGCTAGAAGCTTGACTGGGAGAGCCCAGCAGCAGGAGCTGCCAGGCAGAGAGGCTGCAGGAGGCAGCGGGATCAGAGAAGCAGAGTTAGGTTAGGCTGCACGTGTTTTCCATCAGATACACTTTGTTATAGGCTTGAATCCACCTAAATAACAAAGAACAATGATAGAACATCACAAAAACTATGTACACTTGCATCATGGTTTCACCATTCCAATCTTAGTGAACCATGAGCCATTCATACAGTAAATGCAACAATGATTTACAACTCAACATGTGCTCAATAATAAGGAAATTCAATTACTAACACTCATCTGGAATTAATACTAGAGTTGGAAACTAAGATTGGGACAACAACTCTCCACCTAACCATAGATAGTTGTAGCCAAACCTTACTTGCAACTATCACCCCTGATTCAGACTACAAAGCTTGATATGGAGTGCTTATGAGCATTTTAAGCCAACCAACCTAATTGAAACATAATGTCACAAGGCAACTACTACCTCCATCCACCAGCTAAGCTCATTAAGACTCATGTTGTTCAGACATGTATATAGTCATGCCAAAATTTTACAATATAGAGAACTCCAACTCGCTTTCAGGAGAAGAGAGTCCACTATCAGGAAGGTTCATTCGTGGTTAATCTATTAATGGGTAAGAGATACCTTTTCTAGGTGGTTCCTCAGTGAGTCAAGTGCTAGAGTTTCATCCCCAAGGAAACTCTTGGTGGTTCTTCATCCTGTGAAAACACCTGAGTGCTTCTTCCCAATTATAATAGTTTCATCATTCAAAAATCTTCTAGTGGGTTCTTTAGCCCTACAGGTAAGCCACGCTCTTTGAACAATTCACATGGAAAGCATGAATTAGAAGGATTCCTTAGGTGGTGCTATTTTTCCAAGATTTGATTCAATGCTAGAGATGACTTGATCTCTCCTTTCAACTCTATGTTCTCACGTAGAAGTTCTGAACATCTTTTCTTTTATTTTTTTGCATTCATTGTTGATACCCCCTACCTATGTGCCTGTGAGACTGAGAGGGAGCATGCATCCTTCCACCAATGAATCCATGAGTGTGTGTCCCCCCCCCTCCTCTCTAATGGATTAACTACTGTTATAGGCCATTTTGTCACATCTAGTCAATAGGAATACAAGCTGGATCAATCAACATCCATGAACACCTTGTCGTCATCCCTACACAAAGCCTTAAGCATGACTCTCTCAAATCCTGAGTTTCTAACCTTGACTGCTTCATTTCAATGCTTTTAAGGCCCAGTGAAACCCGTCCCTTTAGGGACGTGCGTTCAACAAAAGGTTGCTCAGTTCTGCACATGCTTTGATCAGAGCATGTTTTAACTTGCTAGGGGCGCGTTGATTCTATAATTTCAGAAAAAATAAAAAGAATACCGAACCTTCCTCTTCCAGAATATTCCAGGAGTTGTTACAACCATTTACCTTGGATAAGAAATTCGAATCCTATCTGATCCTACCTTGGATATTTCACCTCTTATCCCTTGAGCTCATCCTCCCATCAAGAGTGGATCTCAAGCCTAGATTGGTAAATGGATAATAATTCCTAAACTACCATCATATCCTATATATTTACTACCATCCACAAGCTAGAGGTTGGATTTTGGAGACTAATAATACCCTTATGCTTCTACTTTGATCATAAGAGAGTTATCATTCCTATGCATTAGGGTGACCTTGAGGTGTGCATTGTGGTAATGAAAGACAAGTCAACTTGGGGAGATTTCTATAAGATCAACTTCCACTTTTGGTTGTAAAATCTCACCCTTTCATATTAATACAAAGAGGATACCATTTTCCTATGTGTGTTATGTTATGTTTATATGTATATGTTTCAATACTATGCTGATCCATTGAATATAATGATTGGATAATGCTACATGGATATCGTAGATATTTGGATTGTGTTGTTTTTTTGTGCAGGTTCTAATTATAGCGATTAGAGCTATGCTGACAAGCTAATAGGAGAGAAGAGCTTGTGACGGATCACAAGTAAGCATCTTTGCATTCTCCAATTCTTCTAAGGAAAACCTTATAGTCTTTGATTTTTGTTGTTTTAGACCAGGCCACTAGGTCTAGGGAAGACACTTATGTCTGCAGTCGTAGATTTCGTATAATAAATTGGGGACTCAACTAGGGATCAATTCATTCCCTTAGTGGTTTCCTTCACTTTTTCCCTTTTTATACCTCTTGAACTAACCTCCAGTGTCTCACTCAGCTTGAGTTGACCCTAGGAAGACCTTTCATTGAGATGCATTTTATTTTTTGTGTTAGAAAATCCCTTTTCCCTGATTAGCGCATCCTCTGGTCTATTGAAAGGGTGTTTCAGAGACCTAGTGGCCTCTTTGCACCTGCGCTGACCCCTATTTCATGTAATTTTTTTTTTTATGCCTTTCTCTCTAATTGACTTGATTCCATTTGGTCCTCCTTATGTCCCTGAGTGTGTTTAGCCCTCTCAAAAGCCTTCATCTTGTTTTCTTTTGGTTTTGAGTGCATTTGATGATTTTTTTTAGGTTTTAATTTCTTCTTGTCATTAGGTCATTAGCAAACTAATTGCTTGATCATTGGATTGCTTGAAGGAATTGGTGTTTCAGTCATTGTTCTGAAAAGTGTTTTTTATTAGTGATTAGGTGAATATCTTAGTTTTCATCTGAAAATTAAGTGGAATTGAAAAGAAAAATCTTATGCATCATGCATTGCATCTAGGGTTTTGTGAGTGAAAATAGTAATTAGAAAAAAATGCATTAGGGGAATTGCTCAACAATCTTGTTTATGTCATCTTGTTTATTTCATATTTTTTGTTCTCTTCCCTCCCATATATAGATTTTTATTGAAAAGAAAAGTTTCATTTTATCATGCTAGTTTGCATTTTAGGATATTAAGGTGAAATTCGCGGTGAGCCTTGAAAACCGAAACTTAAATCAAGATAAGCTTGAATCAACCCAAGGAGCAATTATAACATTAATGAAAACATCTAGAGTTATAGGATGTGTTCCAACGTCTATAAACATAGGAGTTGTCGTCTTTTTCCAGCATTGCATTCCAGGGGTCATGTCCTGTTCAACATAGGTAAGTGTATCAAATCGTTCTCCATGTACCTTCAGGTATATCAGATGGTGCTCCACAAATGATAAGTATATGGGAACGCTCTCATTGAACGATTAGGAATTGGACAACAATACTATAGACTACACTTCCACATATTGTTGAGTATATTTTGGAAGTCCACCATAAGTTTCCATCCTCACCTTAGGTAAATGAATCGACTACCTTATACACTGTGTTACACCAAACACAACATTCAAGGATATTTCTTGCACATATGTAAAGCCCACGTAAATCCTTGGTTTACTAATGTGGTATATTGTAGTTCACGGTAACCTGGTAATCCTTTTTTCCTAGTTTACACCTTTTTATATTTACTTTGTGTCTTTAATTTCTAAAATAAATTAATTGACTGCGAAACAACATCCTCCCCGTGGAAGAACTCCTTAGTGGATCTTAGGTTGAGACTAATGGCAACTGTTCCTGAGTCTACCAATCAAGGAAACCCCTTTGACGAGAATCCTGGTCCTTTTCCTTCTTTTGGAAATATTGGTTCTCCTTATATGGAAACGTTGTCCCTTCCCAGATTTACCATTGGTTTTCCAGTTTGGTTATTTTCAACCTCCGTGGTTCTTAATGTCCAAATTTCTCCTCAACCAAGTTCTCCTCCACCTGAACAAAATCAATCTCAAGTTGATCCTAAAGTTAACCCTTTTCCTTCTTCACCTGTTGTTTCTTCATCCCTTTCTTCCTCCTTTCCTGGTGAAAGTCTTGAGTCTAGTAAACAGGAGGCGATGAAGAAGAAGAAAAGGATGAAGAAGAAGGAGCAAATAAGTAGGGGGAAACCAAGCAACCATTTCTACCCATGCAACTGGTATGGAGAAATTTTTAAATCAGCCCCACAAGGTGAAATTCCCTTGCAATTTACGTAAGGGTGACCACCTTCTTAGAGAGTTTACTGGAATTCCTAAGGTATTATAAGTGTGGTCCACAGGCTCACATCAACCTTTGTCTTTAGCTTCTGGAGATCATGTGGGTGACAAACCATCGACTAGTGATCATAAGGTTCATGGAAGGAAGTATAAAGTTAAGTTTTGTTATAGGTTATGTGAATGGAATAATCCTATTTGTACTTATATGGATGAAGCCTCAAAAGTGTTGGAAAACCTTACGGTTTCTCAGCCATGACTTCCAGCTGGTTACCGTAAGCTTTCCCCTAATCCTGCACTAATTGATGGAGTGATTGATCAAAATACATCTCCATTCAATCCCACTCTCTCTGAACGTGAATCCAATGAGTCCCTTCTCAAACAACCATTGATTGAGAAAATGGTTGACTCAATTACACCTTCAGTTGATCGTACCTTTCTTGTAGAGAGTGAACTTTAGATTGCTCAGGTTTTCTCATTTCTTCATATTCCAATGAACTGGGGGACAATCTTCCCATTCCAATGAAAAAAAGGGACAACGCTCACATTCCCACGTCATAGGGGGGAAATCATCCCATTCCCAAAATGCAGGGGATACTTTCTCTCGTTCCCATAGCATAAGGGGCAGTTCTCCCATTCCCACGTCAGCCCCTCCAAGTAATATGGTTCCTTTGATTAGAGTCAACGGGAAGGATATCATCTTCCTCCTTACGCGACTTTACCGATCATATCACAAACTTATAATGTGCTCGTACCTGGCATAGTCATAGACGAAGGAACATCTGTTAGTATTATGTCCTCAACTACTTGGCAAGCTTTCGATTCTCCACACTTTGTGCCCATTACCCAGAATCTGTTGGATTTTAATAGAGGAACCAATCAACCGTTAGGAATCCTTTCTTAGTTACATATTACTTGGGAGCAATGAATGTCTATATCAATGCGATGGTAGTCCAAGGCCCTTTGGATTTTAATTTACTCCTTGGGCATGACTATGTTTATGACATGGGAGCTCTTGTCTCTTCATTCTTTCGTGTGATGTGTTTCCCGCATGAAGGAAGAATCGTGAACATTGACCAACTTTTGTTCATTGGTCCTAATCTAACTCCTAGTCAACCAACTTCCATAAAGGGTCCTTATATTCAAGTGGTATCTTCTCCGCCACAGATTAATTATGTGGCCACCTGTTCCATGCCCGCATCTACTGATGATCTAGTAGTTGATGTAGTGCATCATGTACTGGGAGAATTGAAGCTTGATATTTCCCTTAGATCCTTTGACATCTATTCCTTATAGAGCATTGTTCTCTTATCTGATGAGAGCCTCTTGTAAGCCATGGCCTTCTATAGGTCATGATCAAGATCCAGGAGCATATTTCCTTGTCTTGTGTCAAGCTCCTTAAAAAATTAAACAAGGTTCCTTGAGCATAGTTCTTTTTGTTGTGTCAAGCTCATTAAAAAACGAAACAACATGCAATGAGTAGATTTATTTTCTTGTGTCAAGCTCATTAAAAAATGAAACATATCCCCTTCTAATTTGAGTATTTTATTAGATCAAAAAAATTCCCAGTTGAGTCTTTCCCTTGATCTCGTAAATTAACCTTCATTCCATCCACCTCTTAGTAACCAATAGTCTACTTGGGTGAATGAAATTAAGTTTGTGGGGCGTGTGCCTAGAATTTAGTAATTATGTTGGGGGCATGCCAACTTATTTCAAGCATAGTTTTTCTTTGTTTCAAGCTTGTGTAAAAATGAAACCACTCTCAAGCATAGTTTTCTCATGTTTCAATCTTGTGAAAAAATGAAACCATCTTATTCTCAAGCATAGTTTCCACATGTTTCAAGCTTGTGTAAAAATGAAACCATTCTCATCCTATCCCTTGTGATTTCCATTTTTGCGTGTGCCTAGAATTTAGTAATTATGTTGGGGGCATGCCAACTTATTTCAAGCATAGTTTTTCTTTGATTCAAGCTTGTGTAAAAATGAAACCACTCTTAAGCATAGTTTTCTCATGTTTCAATCTTGTGAAAAAATGAAACCATCTTATTCTCAAGCATAGTTTCCACATGTTTCAAGCTTGTGTAGAAATGAAACCATTCTCATCCTATCCCTTGTGATTTCCAATTTTTTTTATTTTATTTTTTTATTATTTATTTATTTATCTATATATATATATATATATATTATTTATTTATTTATTTTTACCAAATGAGCCTTGGTTTTCTCATTCCATCGTCACCATTTTCTTGGTTGATCATACACTTTCACTTGGTTGTTTTACCCTTTCTTGAGGAACCGTTGTGATGAGTGGTCTTATTAGCCAGCCTCTTGAATTCTACATGTTTTGAGTAGTTCCATCATGAACGAAACTAGTTTCTACCCTTTACACCATTTGTTCCTCCAGGAGGTGTCCTCTTTCAAATATTTTCAGACTCCCAAAATATGAAAATATTGTTGAGCACTTGTCTTTTCAAACTCGTTAAAGTAAATGACAATACGTCTACTCAGTATATGTTTAACCCTTTTCCAGAATGAGATACACTAGTTACCAAAAATGAATACCTTAGTCAAACATGACTAAGAGGTACTCCTGAGTATTTTTTCTGCCTTTTTGGACTGAAGAGACTATCTACAAAAAGGAACTTTTGAAGTTTTATTTTCACCTCTTTTTCAAACTCTCTAAACATGAAAAAGGAGCCACGTTATACCTTTGATGGACTCGTAAAAACATCAAACAATGATGGAATTGTGGAACATGATGAGACCGAACCACTCCTTCTTAGGGTTTGCTAAAAATACTCAGAGGGGATTCATCTGAGGATGAACTTACAGATCAAGCATATGTTATCCTCCTCAAGATTTTTTAAAAATAAAGAAGTATTGACCATAAATGGTTGGGGAAATTGGGAAAATGGGATATTCCACCTATTAATGGAAATGAGTCGCTCTTGAACATGACACTCTTCCACTTCATCTCCATGGCTGTTGGGTTGGGAAATCTGCTTGTCTTTTGGTTCATCACACCATTTCAAAGCTTTCATTTTCGGTTTTGGGTTAATGTTTCCAACTCCATTTAGTGTCGCTACTGTGTTCAAGAAAAGTCATTCAGTTGATATATGATACAATACTCTTAAGACTTCATTCAATGTTTGCCATTCCTGAACTAGTTCCACATCGAAGTCATTCTGTCTTGAATTAGGATACCCGTTTCGTGTTGTTGATGGGGGATACATCAAGGCCCTCTAGCAACGGGTCGCTTCCTGTCAACATCACCTTGTTATCTAGGAAGTTAACTTAGAAACTCTTCCTTAGATACTTGGGGCTTGCATACAACAATGGAAAGTTTACTCACTCTCAGAGACAGGTTTTCATTATTTTCCTTAGACCAACAGATTATGTGTGGTGTTTGACTTCAACTCATTTATTCACACCATATGAATTGTATTGCAGTACCTTGAGAGCCATGAGCATCATTGCTGATTTCTTTCGTGTTTGTTAACAGATTACATCATTGGCCTATAATCAGATGGTGTCTGCCATGTTTGAATCCAACTCCTTCATTCACATGGTTAGAATCGTACATTGGATGATCGAGTGAACAAGATAAAAGACCCCAGATCTAGTTCCAACCATCCAGGCTGCAATTTCAGGATTAATACAATATCACAATGTATGATGGCTATGATCATATAGACAATCATTCAATCATGGGTCCACCCTTTGTCATCAATGGATATGTATTCTTGGTCATTGTACATGTTATGTTAGCTTATGTGTTGAGCATGGGTATGCCTCCCTCAACAAAGATATCATGATGTAAATGTATTGTAACATATGATGATCCGACTAGTTGTTCTTGATATAGACTTTTCACAAGGTAAACACTTCAGTCATCATCCACTTTTTCTAACTTTGCGCTTTAGGGGGGGAATATGTTATAGGCCATGTTGTCACATCTGGTCAATGCACCTACAAACTAGATCAATCAACATCCATGAACACCTTGTCATCATCCCTACACAAATCCCTAAGCACGACTCTCTCAAAGCCCTAAGTTTTTTACCTTCACAGCTTCATTTCAATTCTTTCAAGGCCCAATGCACTTTGACCCTTTAGGGACCTGCGTTCAGCAACAGGTTGCTCAATTATGCACCTGCTTTGATTAAAGTAGGTTTGCCCTTGCTAGGGGTGCACTGATTCTAGAAATTTAGGAAAAATAAAAAGAATCTTGAAGCTTCCTCTTCCAGAATCTTCCAGGAGTTCTTACTGTTGGTCTTGAAAATGTCATTCATTTCCATTACACTTTCACTATTATGTTCATTATATCACCTCCATTTCACTACTATGTAACCACATTAATCTCACTTTCATTATCATTGGGCCACATTTATGTTTTTCCAAACTTTATTAATTCTAAGCCTTTTAAGTGAATTTGTGGTTAAAAATTAGAAAATAATGTGCATATGCTTATACCTAACAAATGGGTTGAGATTGTTGACATATGTAGGTCAAAAGAAGGCTTCTAGAAGATCCTTATGTGGCACTCTAAGGCCAAATTCGAATTTGAGTGGAAAGAATCATGGGATCATGAGGATGTGCGTCACATCTCTTAATTGTATTGAAACTCTAAGAAGACATGTGTCTTATCAGTTCCTATTTTGATTAGGACTCTAGAGGTAGAGGGAGAGATTCATGGACTCTCATTAATGAGATGGCTTCTCATCTTTTTGTATAAATAGGAGATCTCTTTCCTTCATTTGTTAGCTTGTTAGTCTTAGCTTAGGTTGGAGTTTATAGTTCTCCCTTGATGGCTTTTGAAAGTTTTGGAGAGCTTTGTTGTACTTTGTAATTTTGAAGAATTTGAATAAAGCTTTGATGTTCTCAACATGGAAGGAGATGTGAAGTAGATGCCATGGAGCACATTGGAATGTAAGGTAGAGTAGATTCTATTTTGTAATTTTTCTTTGATTTCATTATGTCATTTGATTGCTTTCAAGTTTGATAGATTAGAGTTTCCATTGATGCAATTTTAATTCATGCAAGTGTGTTCAACCGGTTGATTGTAGATTAATTTTTCTTTACATGTTTTTGCATCAAATAGTGACATGAGATTTGCCTCTCTGTTGAACTTTTTCTTAAGCTTTTCAATTTCAGTTATGCTTTGATTTTAGTCTTATTTATTTGCTGTTGTTAGTTAGTTTAGATATCAAATTCTTCATGTCATTTGACGTTATCTCCAGAGCCATGGCTTAACCTCGAAAAGCTACTTGGAGAGCTATCGGATTATGAGAGAAGTGATTTGATTTTGCTTTCATCTCTGCAATTAGATATTAGGTTCTTCATGTTATTGACGTTATCTCTAGAGCCATGGCTTAACCCCGAAAAGCTACGTGGCGAGCTATCAGATTATAAGTGAAGTGACTTGATTTTACTTTCATTTGCAAGTAGGTAATTTAGATATCAATTCTTCATGTTATTGACGTTATCTCCAGAGCCATGGCTTAACCCGGAAAAGCTACTTGGCGAGCTATCAGATTATAAGTGAAGTAAATTGATCTTGCTTTCGTTAGTCTGCAATTTTTGGTTTGTTTGAGTGAAATAGTTTAGATTTTATTTTTGTAATTAGATGGGTAGCAGAGACAGTGATTTCATGATCAATATTTCATCTTTTGTTTGATTTAAGTAGCTGCATATTTACACTTTTGTTCAAGTACTGATTTGATCAATAACATGTTTTGAGATCTTTTGAAGTGTTAAGTTTTGGAAGTTACCATAAGGGACATAAACCTTGTCTTGAAATCTACATCCATACTTGACCTTTAAAAGTATTCTTAAGACCTTAGAATAGGATTTCCATTTGCATTAAAAACTTTAGGAAACCAACAAGAACAAAACCCCAAAAACAACATAAACTATAAAACAACGAAGTAGGAAAAAGGTTAACTAAGCACATATAGTGCACCACACTTCATCAGTTTACGATACCTGTATTGATAATTTATGTAGAGCAATTTAAGATGTTAAATTGAATAGACACTTACAACCATTTACCTTGGATAAGAACTTCGAATCCTATTTGATCCTACCTTGGAGGTTTTACCTCTTATCCCTTGAGCTCATCCTCCCATCAAGAGTGGATTTCAAGCCTAGATTGGTAGATGGATAAGAATTCCTAAACCACCATCCTCTCCTATATATTTACTACCATCCACAAGCTAGAGGTTGGATTTTGGAGACTAATCATACCCTTATGCTGCTACTTTGATCATAAGAGAGTTATCATTCCTATGCATTAGGGTGACCTTGAGGTGTGCATTGTGATAAGGAAGGACAAGTCAACTTGGGGAGATACCTACAATATCAACTTCCACTTTTGGTTGTAAAATCTATCAGTTTCATATTAATACAAAGAGTATACTGTTTTCCTATATGTGTTATGTTCTGTTTATATGTATATGTTTCAATGCTATGTTGATCCATTGAAGAGAATGATTGGATAATGCTACATAGATGTCATAGATCTTTGGCTTGTTTTGTTTGTTTGTGCAGGTTATAATTATAACGATCAAAGCTACGATTGGAGATGACAAGACAAGATGAGAGAAGAGCTTGTGATGGATCACAAGTGAGAATCTTTCCATTCTCCAATTATTCTAAGGAAAACCTTATAATATTTGATTTTTGTTGTTCTAGACCAGGCCACTAGGTCTAGGGAAGACACTTCTATTCACAATTATAGATTCCGTATAAAAACTACCTTCCTTCTTCCACAAGTCGCGCAACAGTCCTCCCCTGACAGCAAAAAAGATGCTACTCATAAATTTTGTCCTTTTCTTTACTCGTTGTTTGAGCTGAAGGACACTTGGATCAATCCTCCTCTTTTTAGTTTAATTCAATGCATAATCAACACATTTAATTGTTTTCCACCAACCAGGATTGTTATTTAAAGAACAACCATTTCCTCAAGCAACCCTCTTCCTAAAGAAATGGGATATCTGTCCCTTTATTAGTGATTTTTAAAGTAATTATAATTATTTACAAAAGGGGTAAATGTTAACCAGGGGATATCACATGCATTTCTCCCACACCACCTTGCAACCCAAACACTCTATTAATCTCTCACCATTCAAAAAACTAAAGGTTTCACTCCAGACTGCCCCATGTTTATTAACACTATCCTTTTCTTCTCCATCACCGTAGAATATACTGTGTTTACCCCTTTTATTAATGTCCATGATGCCATAAAATATGCCCATTTTTCCATATAATCTATAAAAGAAGATATACAATTTTATTCTCTTTACATCTCATGCTTACCAATATTGAAGCTTTATAGACTGACAAACTTGATCACACCCCATCATATGAAAGGAATCATTATATAAGTTGTCATCTATTTTGGGTGGACAATTTTGAGCTATTGGCTTGTAGCGTCCATTTTAGGGGTAGGTTGCGCTTTGATAATTTGGGGTCTAGAAACTTGAAGAGTTTGTTGAGCTATTTAATGACTATTTTTGGGGTAATTTTTTTATAAACAAAGTTTGTCACCTTTTAATGCTATTCTACACATTAAGAGATTTCCAATAACATGAAAAACATCTCAATCAAAATTCATATGCTGAAGTTATACCTCTTGCAAGTTGACCTACCCTGTTGACCACCATGGTAGAGTGAATGGCACATGCAATCATATTACTCATACACATAGAGCTAGTCATTTGTGAACTTTCAAGAAGATTCTCAAGGGTCCAAAAAAATGACCCAAAACAACAATTTCATTAACATTATATGAGAAAGAGAGTACAATGAGTAGGAAAGTGGAACCTTGGATTCCTACAACAAGCTAGGCCATCCCTAAGTCTCAAAATTGTTGCCCAACCACTAACAACTCGACCCCCAATTTATCTTCTGTGTTTTCCTGACAAATTTGTGTGCTGATGCTGGAAAGAATTTTTTGTACAAGCCTCAATACTGCTCCAAAAAGGGTGCAACTTCAACTGGTATCTTTTCTCACCCTGCTCCACCAAACCCATAAAGGATTTGGCCCCCAACAAACCACCAAAGAACCCACCAAAAAGTGTGAGTTTCCCAATGACACAAATAATACACACTACTGGATAATTGCTGCAAATGGCCTTCAATCAATGGAAATTCTCAACAAAAACTCCAATGAACTTTGAAGATTCCAACCCTTTCCTAGCTCGACTTCACTAACCCCAGGCTCCCACGAATTTTCCCAATCTAGCCCCTGTGCAGGCCCACATAGGCCCTAGGTATCAAGTATCGTTTTTCTGATTAACCATAGAAGTAGTCCCTGCTATCACTCCAATCCACTTGTAAAATGTGAGCAATAACTCCCTTCAAAAGCCCGACATGAGATATGACTTATGACAACTGCTCCAAGAAGTGCGAGTTTTGCTATTGCACCTAGTATGCTCCAGAATTTTGCCAAAATCACCTACAATGTCTCCCAAAACAACCCTCCAAAAATGTAAGATAATCCTCCTAGGGATGACACTTGTGGTCCACTGAAGGTAGGGTGAGATTTCCGCTTGGAAACCTCGTGTGCTGAAGAACACTAGATTAATCCAGCTAAACAACTTGAGCAAACAATAGTTTAGATGTCAAATGAGCAAAAATTCCAAAATGAGTGCTCCACCTCCTATTTATAATTTCAGCCCCCTTTTCCCCATTTGGGGCTCCATCCAACAAATTCCCTTCTTCCTCCTTTTCCCTCCAAATCGAACTCTCAAAGGGGTGCATATTTCTCCATGGGGTGGCCCCCACCTTCCATTAGCTCCACGATTTTCCCTTTTTCTCCAAAGTGGGTGCCTCTCTTTTCCCAAAATTGAGTGCCCCTTTATTTTATCCATGTTCCCTAAGTTGTGAGCCAAAATTGGTGTCCCACTAACCAAAATTGTAAAAATTGGCGGTGTTGCTCATTGATTTTATTTAGAGGGGACATCACACATATTGTGAATATCCCTGATACGAGGTGTCTAAAATGCGTGGTCCTCAAGAAAAACTTTCACTGAGTCCTATCCAATCTCCACCTTTATGCCTTGACCAATTTCGCATCTCATATTCCCGACAGGCCAATGCTTATTTTTCATCAAATTGTTCCACTTATATGAAACATAGTTTGGAACCTGTGCCCCATCCTTAATCCACTCTATATATGATTGATTTCTAACATATTTTTCTTTGATTATATTTTGCCAAATATCTTTACCAAATAAACCCTGCCCAAGCTCTTTTTCATGAGTTTATAACAAATTAGAAAATCATTCGAGTAACATACATAAAATTATTAGGTTACGTTTAGGTTAAGGCTAATCCATATATTGGATGGAAAGAAAATTTGTTTAATAATAAGATATTTTCACTTGGATTGTGGGATACTAAACATAATCTAGATACCTCTTAGGATGGTGTAATCCTTACAATTCGCTCCCACATTCCCTTTCCATGAGATTCGTCCTTGAAATCTTATAAGCACTAAACTCCACATAAATCAATTTGTCTACACTTCATAAATAATTACGAGATATATATACACTACCAAGATGAAAATTTGTATTATTAATTTATCTATCACAATTAAGGAAAATAAGGCGAGTTAGGCTATTATCTCATAATCTATCCAACAAATACTTTTGTTAATGATCCCCAGCACATACTTGTTTATATAATTTATATAGATTATAGGTTAATTATAACTTTTAATTTTACATTAACCATTATTATTGATAAGTAAGTATATAACATAAAATTGATAGTATCTTATTTTTAAATAAGTGCATATATATGATATTATGTTTAAATGAAAATTGATATGTGAGCGGTTTTTTTTTTCCTCATATATATTTTTTTAAATAAATATTTATGATTTTATAAATTTTATATGAAGATGGAAAATATTGAAAAACTAACGTAATTTTATATATTTTATATTTAAGTAGTAAAATATAAAAGATAATTAAATAATATTTGTATGAGAAAAAAAATAATTTTAATAACATAAATAATTTTATATATTTCAAAGGTGTAGAGTAGATGGTGTCACTGTATTTTGTTAAGGAATTCCATGGTATAAAAGTTATTGGTTCTAAGAGTTAGTGTGACTCAAACCAAGTGTAATCCTTAGCACGCCCCCGGCCGGGTTCAAATCCTGCTGAGCTGCACCCCAGTGCTGCAGTGTATTCTGTCCTTGCTCGATATGCGAGCTGTTTACAGCGATTGTATGTATGATTTTAGGATTTGTCAGTTTACTCTTACAGTATATTGTAATTAAAAGAGGGCCCATTACGATTCCCCTGGGAACTAGCCCCTTGCATTAAAAAAAAAAATGTAATCCCTAAGTAATTACTTTTGTATTTGTCATCTCAAAACTCATATAAACTAGCAAATAATTTTTTTTATATATTTTAATAATTATTAAAAAATAAAATTAAGTTCTTTAACACTGTCAAGTCGGCTGAGGAAGTGATGAATCCGTCTGTTTTTTCAACCAGTTAATGGATTTAGGTTTTGCTA
Organism: Pinus tabuliformis; assembly: GCA_031772625.1. Classification (NCBI taxonomy): domain Eukaryota; kingdom Viridiplantae; phylum Streptophyta; class Pinopsida; order Pinales; family Pinaceae; genus Pinus; species Pinus tabuliformis. The sequence goes on along the minus strand of CM062805.1, from coordinate 921,782,243 downwards.
ATTTTTTTTTTTTATAAAACTGGCGATGGAGAAAAGTGAAAATACCCATATGTGGAAATTTTTTTTTTTTTTTCAATATAGTTGTTCAATATTATTAAATAATTTTTTTACGTTTTAAATATTCATTACTATTATATTTAATATTTTTTCACATTATTTATTTATTTTATATATACGTGCACATGGCATACGATGAATAGTTGGCCACGTGAGACATATAAAGGAAGGGGCTAAAGGCACTGGGATTTAATTGGCAACTCAAGTTGGCCACTGCAAGATGTGATACACTCTGATCATGAATGGCCAAATTGTTGGCTGTCTAGTCAAAACAAAAAGTTATTGATTATGAATGAATATTTCATATTTTATTTTAATTTCGTTAACGTAAAAAATAATTTCTTTTTCATATTCTATTTTTAATTTCGTGACCGTTAAAGATAACTCTTTTTTAATAATGATAGTGATCACTTTCCATCACATAACAACAACATGATGATTATAGCCACCATGACTCATAGGTGGCCTAAGCAAATACAAGTTTAATTGTCAGAAAAGCTGCTCCACATTCAACAATAATTACAAAAGCTCCAAGTTTGTGCATTTTCTAATTTAACACCGAAAGCTAAAGGTTTATGGACACGTGGGTAGAGAGAGTTAAGGAAACAACATTATTAAGGCTATAATAATGCACCACTATCTTTGGCTCCACTCTAATTTGGAATAGTGTTGATTGCCATCATTCCTCAACTAAAAAAAATAATAATATCTATTTTCTAACACTTCGTTGCTACCAAAATGCAATTGTCCTTCCCATGATATCAATGGAATCCACAATAAGCATCACTGAGTCCCATGTTTTCTTTCCTTTGTCTCAATAACTTTTGCCTTTGCCTTATCTCATAGTTGTCAACTTATAATAAGACGTACCCAACCAAGCAATGTCATAACTTTTTGTAAAGATTGGTTATGAACTTCTTGTCAACTATACCATTTTCATGTAAGGAAAGAGTAGATGATACTTGTATGCTCCTCTTGACCATTGTCTTAGGCACCATTGCTATGTAGGGAAAGAATAGATATTACTTATTTGCTCCTCTCACTAGTGTTATGTAGGGAAAGAATAGATACTATTACTTTATTCTTATGGTTAGCATCATTGTTATGTAGGGAAAGAATAGATATTACTCATTTGTTTTTCTCATTGCTCTAGGTTTGGTTAGGAACTTGTTGTCAACACCATTGTCATGTAAGGAAAGAGTACATAATACCCTTATGCTCCTCTTGATTATCGATTAGGGCAAAGGTTAAAATTATGAGAAAGATATTGTAATGGTTAATGGTAACACGACATATTGACATTTTACTAGAATTATTGGAAGAAAGGCTTTAAGAAACATTTGGAGGAGTGAAATACAAAGTGAGACTATTGCACAATTAATATTAGAGAGCAAATTTATAGTTTGTGGGAGTGGGAAGAAGAATTTAATGCAACCTTAATACTATAGGTAGACAAACCCCAAATGGCCTTTGAAATTGCTTCCATGCAATCTTTACTAAAGTGTGTTGTGACGTATTTAAATTTTCTTCCTAACTTTATTACTCTTGACCTAACCACATGGACACCTCCATGGATTCAACGTTCATTGACCCCTTGGTAATTTAGTGGATAACTCCATTGTTTACTTGAATTGCTAAGAATGCATACCTCTTTCTCATACAACCCTATCTATGGTTATGACTATGGATTTTGAAGATGCATTTTCTTACTTGAAGCATGAGGTTGATTTCATTTCTATGCATATCTAACACTTTCTTATTAGTCCTTGGCCCACATTAACTATAGTTATCACCTCATGGTCTAACTACATTGATCGTGTATAAATTCACTCACTTTTACATCAATTTCCAAAGGCTTTTAAAAAAATCGTATATTACTTTTCACTCTCTTTTACACAGATATCCAAAGTTTTTTAAAAGTAGAATATTACTTAATTTTTAAGAAAACAAATTTATTTTTCTTATTTAAAAAGATAGAAAATTCCAATTTATGATTGGTTTAGAGGTATGATATTTGACTTATTTACCTTGGTGTATGTTTTTTGTTTTTCCTAATCGTCAACATTAATAAATAAATTCAAAAATATAATTTTCTCAGTGGTCATTTTGTTGGGTATGTATTATATTGTTTGCACGACTATTGTCACACACTAAACATTGCACTAGGAGTGACAACCACCAATGTTCTTGGAGTTGTAGCAGGGCGGTAACCCCCTTGCACGGGGTTCAAATCAGCACCCCATTTTTTTTGTTGGGTGGACCCACTCATGGTTGGGCAAATCTACCCATGGTTTCACGCATGATAGTTTTGCCCATGATTTTGTACATCCGGTCAAAGGAATTGCAATTATTGTCTAATACGAGGTTAATGGATTGGGGGTTTATAAATGCTTCGACATGTATATAATATATTATAATATCGAAAGGAATATCATGAAAAATCAATTTGGTTTTCCCAGTTTTGGGTTCCAAGAGAAAAATCTCTGTGTATATTATATGTTCTCTCCATTGTGTATTTTTTGTTTTTTTTTTGTTGTTTTTAAATTCATTTGTAGGTTTTATCTATACATGGTTAAAATCTTCACATTTTGGCCAACATTGACACATTAACACTACAATCTATGGTTCTCAATGTTATTTTGTAGATTGTTACAACACTTGGTATACTTGAAGTTTTGATGGGCCTTGACAACCCTAGATGCAATAAAATCCTTGACGTTACATGCTCATTTCCACAAGGGGTGTTAAATTTCCAAGTTAACACAACTCACCGCCTCACTGCTTGAGCTTGCCTTTAAGATAGAGTTTTGTAATGAAAGTGAAACCTATGTCTTCCCAACAATCTTGGCATTGTTAATAGTCACAACCTCTCCCCTTCAGGTCTTCTTTGTGTTGTGGAAGGAAGCTATATCACACCTTGCCTACTTAACCTTATTTAGAGAAGAAGAGCTTTCCTCTCCATTCAATTTCAAGATCAACGAAAGAAAGACAACAATTATGGGATCTATACTTCAGTGTAATCTGGGATGTGCAACGACACATCTGTGGTTGATGAAATTGGTAATAAACATATACAAAGTAAAGATTAAATTTACAATTAGATTAAAAGGATTCTAACACTACTATTAATAAATTTGACTTCATGGTTTTCATTTCCATTGAGTGGGCTTCATTGGGTGGAATTGGTCGGGATTCCGCGAGGCTAAACGATGAACCCTAACTTCCTTGACGCCGCCTCCCTTCCTTCGGCCGCCGTCTAGCCTCTGCTCGGCCCTGATGTTGACGGAAGCGCGCGATTCAGCCATGGAGCACTGGCTTCCCCCTTCAACGGTGATCTGCAGGTCTTCCAACTTCTTCTGAGCGCCCCCCTCTCTCCTTTATGTTCCATTCGGGTTTTTGGGGTTGCCAGATTGGGCCCTCTATTGCTGCTTCTTGCACCCGTCGCCCCCCTCAGACTGCAAATGAAATGGTTAAGGACGAACAGGTGGATTATTCTCACGCTTCTCCTCAGATGGCGGCTACTGGGAAGACATTCTATGATCTGGAAGGTTGCTCAACCTTATTATTACCTCCTCTGTCCCCCAAGAATAGCCAATACTCTGGTTTTAATCTTCAGAATTCCCTCAGATCCCTGGATCTACCTGGATGGTCCATATGGATGCTTTATGGGGCGGAATGCAACGACAGACTCAATGACGATGGGATACCCCCATCATCTCCTCACATGCCCCTGCGGCAAGTTCAGAAAAAGAAAGCCCTGCAAAGCTCCTGCCTCCTCTCGTCTCAGATCTGCAGAGGAAAGAGGAACTCTGATCTTTTTGTCTCGTTTCAGATCCAAATCAAGCTCATCTCTGGCAAAACTCTGCTACAATGGGTGAACTCTTCGGATCTAGTGCAGGACCTCAAGCATGCTCTGGATCTCAAGCTGGGGATACCCTCTGCAGCTCAACGACTTCTCCACGAAGGTAAACAACTTGAGGATCTCTACCCCCTTTCTTTTTACAACATTAAGAGAAATGCCTCCATTATTTTTGCCCTTCGTTTGAGAGGGGGAGTTGTAGGACAGTCATCCTCAGCCAAGGCATTTTCATACAAAGATGCTGTCCATGCACAGAAGCAAGAGAAAACAGTTCCACTAGTTCAGGCTCCCAAACCTTTTCTGGTGGACAAACTGGAGGAAATCCCCTCCATTGAAATAGTGCATCCAACGCTGGATGAGAAAACCCAAAAGTATGCAGAGCATGGAATTATTTGCAGGTTCAATGGGCTATGGCCACGCACAATAGACCTCTACCAGTGGATTCACTCTAATTGGACCAACAATTGTCAGGTTTTGTTATGCTCAAAGGGCTTTTTCATTACAGTGTTTGCTTTTGATGAGGACTACCAAAGAGTTTTAAAAGCAGGGCCATGGTTTTGGGGCTCAGCAGGTTTATTCCTCACCCCCTGGTTCCCAGAATTCGATCCATCTACAACAATCATCACCAAGCTCCAAATCTGGGTCAGACTTCCTAATCTCCCGGCGCATCTATGGCACTTTGCTGTATTCCAAGGGATTGGCAATTCTCTAGGCCTCTTTCTAGACACAAACATTTCTAGAGGGGAAAGGGCCTATACACCTTTGCCAGAATCTGTGCAGAAATAGACATGAGCAAAGGTCTCCCTGACAAGATCAATCTCAAAATTGGAGACTTCCATTGGACTCAGAACTTGGATTACGAGAACACAGCCTTCCACTGCCGCAACTGCCATCACACAGGGCACCTTCAGAGCTCTTGTCCCTCGATGCCTGCCCAAAAGAAGAAAGCCAATCCTAAGCAGAAATCCAAAAGCTGGAAGCCTCATGACCCTCCCCCCATGGACGATTTTGATTTCAGCTCGGATGAAGAGGAGGAGAGTGAGGAAGGAGTGGCAGCAAAGATGGCACAGGATCCACCCTCGGCTGAGCCTGAAAATTTGTCCGTCCAGCCAATCTCTCAGAAAAGAAATCATGAATCCTCTACCTCAGATTCAGATAAGGAAACCTCTCAATCAGCCCAACTCAGTTTGCATATCATGCCAGCTCAGCAGTGCCCTCCTGAATGGGTCAAAGTTGGTAAAAAGAAGGGGAAAAATGCCGAATAGTTGACTCTTCCCATGTTGGGTAGAATCCTATGCTTTTGCTCCCCGGTTCTTCTAGTTACTTCTTGCTCAGCTCTACTCTCTTCTCTCTTCTTCTAGGAGCGGAGGTGGATAGCTTATCCTTTCCGGCTGCCTATGTTCTTGCTTCTCTTGGCTGTAACTTCTTGCTATACTATACTTTCTCTTAATAGAATTAGTTTTTACCGAGGAAAAAAAAAATTTGACTTCATCTAAGATGATTACAATATACTACTGCAATGACTTGCAACAAGTGCGAGCTTTTGTTAAATCTTTTGTTGCTACCTAGGAAGAAAGAAGCTAACCACACCTACCTGCCCGATTTGTTTGATTCTTGCAAAGCCCCTTTCATTAATCTCTCTTTTTAAGTTTTTATGAAAATGTAAGTACTTCTCTCCTCATTTTTGTAAGAGTTGCAACTCGATATTTTTCCAGGACATCACAAAAATTGCCTACCAGTATAAGCTAAAAAATGGTTCAATATCTTTACCAACTAGTACAACCATATAAATTAAATGGATGACAAACACAAACATACTTCAATTCATAGTAGGAATCAAGACACTTACCTCACAATACCACTCACATTGATAATGTTAAAAAAATCATAAAACGTAACTAGATTATAACTTTATTTTAAATTATTATTATTATTATTATAAATAGAATTAGTATATGAGTTAAACACATATACATTTTAAAAAACATGTAACAATAAAAACATAGTAAAGCAATATTAAATAGTAAGAGTTCATTACCATAAATAAAAACGGTTGTGGACATGACTTTTTTTAATCAAACTGTAAAGGAAAAAACACATAACTCTCTTTGAGATAAATCAATCCATGACTACTACTAAAAATATTTCGTGGATGTTCCATGGAGGTTAAATCCCTACAATCCACCTAATAATTAGTTATAATTAAATTAAAATATGGAAGCCCTATTCCAAAATAGAAACATCTATTGGTGTAATAACATTCCCTTTTACCTTCTTTCAATGTTGGGAAGATTAAGATGTGAAAATGATTGCATTAGAGTAGTCTGTCACTTTTCTAGTAATCTATGCTACCATTTGATTTCCTAGTTTGTTGAGATGGACAAGTTGGTCTAAGACACCAAATTAAGGCTTTGGTTTGGGTTTTGTTCCAAAAAGGAACACATTCAAATGATGGTTGTGTCATGGTAATTGAGCGGTCTAAGACCCTAGACTCAAGTTTTGATCCTCCATTGAGGGTATGGGTTCATAGGTGCTAGATTAAGGTTCTTGTTTTTGTTCTGATCCAAAAGGGTGTTGGTTCAAGTCCCACTCTCAGTGTTTCTTCTATAGGGATGGGCAAGTGTCATGACGGCTAAGTGATTGCTCCTCCTTTGAGGATGTGTGTTCAAAGGAGCTAGATTAAAGTTTCAGTTTGTGTTTTGGTTCAAAAGGGAGTGGGTTCGAATCCCACTCTCAATGTTTTTCTTCTATCAAGATGTCTAAGTGTCATGATGGCCAAGTGGTTTAATGCCACAAAATCAATTTTTGGTCCTTAATTGAGAGCATGGGGTTCAAATATAACTCAACATTTTTCTTTTATCAAGATAGATGAGTATCACAATGCCTAAGTGGTCTAAAGCCCTAGAATCAAGTTATAGTCCACCATTGAGGGCATGGGTCCAAAGGCACCAGATTAAGGTTTTACTTCAGGTATAAACTGCAAACCCTAAATTTATTATAACAAAAAATAAGGTTGAGAAAGCAATCATAAGCTCAATTCCCATAGGTACACAAACACCAGTATGGGGAAATTAAAAAAAATAATGGGGATGTTTATGTTGAAAAATGTGCAACAAGAAATGTTAAATTTAGAATTTGCTAAAAATAGACCTGCTAAAAATAACATGTCTAAAAATAGCAGTTTGGCCAGTGAGGTCATTGGCCACATTGGGTGAGAGGTGAAACTGCTAAAAATAACATTTCTGGGTCCCTTCCTATTTATAGCAGTCCCAGTCTATCTATAGGAAGTAAATTAATTGTGGTCTTAACAACAGTTGGAAATATTAATTAATTAATTCAGTTGAGTTAATTAGTTAAGGAAATTTGAATTTGAAGTCTTTGTGAGCATGCACATGAGTTGTTCCACTGATTGAGGAATTTATCCTTAATTTCCTCCACTGATTAATAGAATAAGTATGAGTTCTATAATGAGAGAATCAATTGACTTAGTTCTAACTAGTCAAGTCCAGTTAGATTATTTTAACAAGTTGTTAAAATAATAAAATATAGTTTGTTAATGCTTGCATGCATGTGACAACTATTATTTTAGATAACTGAGGATTCACTCATGGATAACTGTTGCATGTCAGTTCTGTCAGAGACCCAGTTGAGATCAGATGTGGGATAGTGTACTATCAGATGCTTGGATATTTCTAGTAAGTATTCCTTGCATGGAGAAGGATCTATTATAGGAGATTGGAGGACTTGTGGCCTATATATTGAGGCCTAGGTAGTCCATGATTTTCATCTTCTGATTGAAGACCATCAAAGTACAGAGAGAGCAGGATAGCTATTGAGCTGATTCTTTTTGTATGTTGAAGAGGATTTCCACTTGATTGATAATACAGTGTTGGGGTTTTATGCTAGTGCTTTCCCCAGTGATATATTTTGTGTTATGTGTGATTGATTTCTCTTGATCAATTATGCATGTTTCTAGTTGATGTTGCTCATGAATTTGATTATGCTTCCGCTTAATGTTTTGTAGAAGTAGAACAAGTATTATGCTTTAGGACATTGCATATATCGGTTTGTTCTACAGGTGAAATTTCTACATGGTATCAGAGCTAGCTGATTTGTAGAAAAATTCCACAAAATTCTACATGGTATTGGAGCACAGCTGATCAAGCAAGAACAATATACTGAGAGGAGATTTCAAAGTTTTGAGTTTTGGGCCGAGAGTTTGCAGAGCAGATCTGAAAATTTATGTACAAAATTTTTAGAAATAAATAACATATTTGGATTCCTTGCGGAAAAATACCCAAAATAAAATAAAAAAAATCGGTTGAATCGGAGTTCAGATGAGGGAGATATCACTGATTTAAAATCAGCTCCTTTTCTAGAAAATTTCGTGACGGCGGGAAAGTGGAAATAGATTGGTGTGCTAGCCAAGAACCTGTATGCACTTGAGGTACAAGATGCATGCAAAGCCTTGAGGAGTAAGGCAAAGTTTAGAGACTTGGTGGTTGAGCGGGAGAGTATATTACCTCTCAACATGCAGAGCCAGAAGAAGTCTCAGACAATTGTGGAGGAGCCACGATTGGTGCAGCATCGTCAGGAGGTTGTGGAGAAGCCACAATAGGGGAAGTTGAGAGGAGATCGAGTAGAGACATCTACTCATGCACAGACCTCCAATAGGGGGAAACTTCGAGCCAGGTGGGTAGAGGGATTGCATGCATCCATACTTCCAGGTAGGAGGTGGGGCGATATAGAATGATCGTCCCAAGGAGGAGGGGTAGGATCCTTGAGGTACCCAACCTCTTGGATGAGACCTTGCTACGAGAGCCCCGATGTGGAGTAGCAGGAACTGACTGATTGGGTAGAGACAGATGCGGATGGAGCGGCAGAGAGAGCGACAATGCAGGGAATCCCAGGACAAAGCATGGCTAGCAGGCTATAGCAATGCGAGAGACACAAGTGTTTTGCACAGTGCTAGGTGGCACAAAGAGGTGTGCAATGGTGCGAGATCCATGGAGATGTTGCAGTAGTGCAGATGTCAGAGAGGGAGAACTTGTCAACAACAGGTAGAGCTTCAGCATCAGAGTATGTTCCTAGTCCAACAGAGTGGTTAGTTGGGAGTGTTTTTGTTCCAAGTGTTGTTGGAGCAAGTGGACCGGGTAGATGCGTTGCATGCAGAACATTCCAGAGTTACATGATCGGGTTCGAGAGAAAGCCTTTCTTGTTGAGAGTGTTGAAAGAATGTGCAACAAGAAATGTTAAATTTAGAATGTGCTAAAAATAGACATGCTAAAAATATCATGTCTAAAAATAGCAGTTTGGCCAGTGAGGACATTGGCCACATTGGGTGAGAGGTGAAACTGCTAAAAATAGAAAGTTCTAAAAATAGCATTTATGGGTCCCTTCCTATTTATAGCAGTCCCAGTCTATCTATAGGAAGTAAAATTAATTTTGGTCTTAATAGCAGTTGGAAATATTAATTAATTAATTCAGTTGAGTTAATTAGTTAAGGAAATTCAAATTTGAAGTCTTTGTGAGCATGCACATGAGTTGTCCCACTAATTGAGGAATTTATCCTTAATTTCCTCCACTGATTGACAGAATAAGTATGAGTTCTATAATGAGAGAATCAGTTGACTTAGTTCTAACTAGTCAAGTCCAGTTAGATTATTTTAACAAGTTGTTAAAATAATAAAATATAGTTTGTTAATGCTTGCATGCATGTGACAACTATTATTTTAGATAACTGTGGATTCACTCATGGATAACTGTTGCATGTCAGTTCTGTCAGAGACCCAGTTGAGATCAGATGTGGGACAGTGTACTATCAGATGCTTGGATATTTCTAGTAAGTATTCCTTGCATGGAGAAGGATCTATTATAGGAGATTGGAGGACTTGTGGCCTATATATTGAGGTCTAGGTAGTCCATGATTTTCAGCTTCTGATTGAAGATCATCAGAGTACAGAGGGAGTATGATAGCTATTGAGCTGATTCTTTTTGTATGTTGAAGAGGATTTCCACTTGATTGATAATACAATGTTGGGGTTTTATGCTGGTGCTTTCCCCGATGATATATTTTGTGTTATGTGTGATTGATTTCTCTTGATCAGTTATGCATGTTTCTAGTTGATGTTGCTCATGAATTCGATTATGCTTCCGCTTAATGTTTTGTAGAAGTAGAACAAGTATTATGCTTTAGGACATTGCATATATCGGTTTGTTCTACAGGTGAAATTTCTACAGTTTAAAGAGCTTATTTTCCAAACAATTCCATAGGTGCCTTGGCTGATAAGTCGTATGAGAGGAATGTACTTGGAGGAGACTTCAAAGAGGTACCCAAATATATTATACAATACAATACATATCAACCACCGTTAGCCAAAATTCCCTATATGTCGTTATTTGTTGCCAATGTTGATTTCCATAACAATGACTTCTTCTTTTGCATCCACAAATTGTAAACCCTTTACTTCTTCCTCTAGAATTTTCTTCTTCTTCTGCTACTGCCTAGCACCCAATAGGAACAAGGAGGAAACCAACACCAATTTGATCTCAAAATGGAATTTGAATCGTTTAGACAAATGTAGCTCCTTTGGTTCTCTTGTTCACATATTATGATATGATCATGGTTGAAAGGATGTTTATGCCACAACCTAACTAGAACCGGAGGAAGCATGTAGTCATCATCACAAACTTCACTGTGAAACCCATGGTTGATAATGTTTTTATTAATAAGGCTTTCAAACACTTGGCACGATGTTATAGCTAGTGCCAAAATCCAAGTACATTTGGATGAATCTAACAAAACATTAATACACATGGAGTTACCCTTTATAACTATTTTTTATGACATTTGGGAGACTCCATTATTATTTTTTTATTTCTATTTTTTTTGAGAGGAAAATCTGGGTAGATCCACCCAAAGGGATCACATCCTGCCGACCAAACTAATCAAATCCTAACCCCGAGGGTGTCGGGGAGAATTGAACTCGTGACCTCCAAATGGCGAGGTACTTTAGCAATGAGAACTCGACCAATTGAACTAATCCTCGGGGCTAACATTTGGGAGACTCCATTATAGCAAGGCACTTCCAAATTTGCCACCCCAAATGTGAAGGACCATTTAAAAAATAAAATTAATATTTAAATTTAATAGATTTGATCAATGGTCAAAATCAGAACCTAATTGAAAGATAACATGCTCTTGTAGACTTGCAATTTTTAATGTAAATCCACTAATGACATGGATCATTTCAACTATTTTGTAATGTGAAAACATGGAATTCCATGTATGATGGATGTTGATGCTGTTAGAGAATGTAACTCTTACTTGTCTTTGGTGTGCTCATTAATTTTAGGAGTCACTTCCTATTGTTTAGGTGGTTATTGAAAACTAGTTGGATGAGATATTCTATCTAACTAATTAACTTCCTAAATTAGTGTGTGATTGATAATTTTTCTCAATTATAATAATTACATGTCCAAAATAATTTTCCTACCATAAAACAAAATTCATTATATTTTTATTATAATTTTATTTAATCAATACAAATATACTTATACAATATTAATTAATACACATAATACTTATAAAATATTAATTACCCCATAAGGCGTTCCTCTCTGAAATCAATTTAGCTTTCTCTCTGAAATCAATTTAGCTATTTTCCACCTGTCATCACCATGGCCGTTAGATTTTATGTTAGACAATCAAACAATTTTCAGCAGTTTGATTAAAAGTAATTTCAATAATCGGTTAAATCAGTTGTTTATTGTTTATCAGGGGCAATGGTGCATAGCTGATCCATAGGCGCCTGTTAGACATCTTGCAGAGCACCCTGGACTTGGGTGCAATTTAGTGGAACCATCCTTGCTTTTTGCCCAACACCCTCCTATGCTTTCAATATTTATTGGCAGCAGAATAAGCACCAGGGGTTTCTTGCCATTTCAATGTCGCCACATTAGCACCAGGGGCTTCTTGCATTTCAATGCCGTCGCATTTATCACAGAAAACAATGCCAGTACCCTTGAAAAACCAGTGACTAGATTCGATAATCTTTATGAAAAACGAGTGAATAGATATATCTTTTTACGGAATACATTGATATTGTTGTCTCTTTCTTCCATTTTTCTTTGTGATTTATCATTTAATTGCATCTTGGGTTTTCTTTGTGTGTATTTTACCCTTTCAGGTCATGCAATCATTGATTTTGTTTCACAAAAGCTGAGAGGAACCCGCCACTTGGATGTTTAGAACATCCCACCAGTTTGGATGAAAAGATTGAAGATTTTGAAAATAAAGTCTTATTGGTGTAGGGGCAACAGAGTGACAGACCTCGAGTCATCGGGATCGTAGGCATGGGTGGATCACATCTGGCATCTGAACGATCCAATCTTGTTGCGTTGGTTTTCGCCGATAGAGAATGAAGATCGGATTAGAATGCAGGACCACATGAGAGATTTGGGAACACATCTTGCCAACAATCCAATATGTCAGATTTGGCGGACGAAGGACTTTGAGGATTTGTTGCAGCAATCCTTTGTAAGTAGTAAATCATTCTATATGCTATAGATTATCCAATACAATCCTTTGTAAGTAGTAAATCATTCTATATGTTATAGATTATCCAATACAATCCTTTGTAAGTAGTAAATCATTCTATATGCTATAGATTATCCAATACAATCCTTTGTAAGTAGTAAATCATTCTATATGCTATAGATTATCCAATACAATCTGGTTACAACTTTTTCATATTTCAGTGCTTTTCAATAATGAACAGGTAGTAACCGTCGAAGTGCAAGCAATTAGCCTGCGTTGGTAAAGAGATGAGGTTCCATCATTTTCAGGCTGCAAAATTAGGAACCTGCAACTTCTTGATATTGATCGTGGAGGCTATTGAAGTATTGCCTTCCCAACTTGCACATCAATGGTCCTTGGAAATTTTAGAGCTCATGAGTCTTGGAAGCTTGATAGAATTGCCAAGTGACATTGGAGAGCTAAGGAACTTGAAAACGTTGACGTTGTAGTACTGCCATAAATTGAAAGGTTTTCTAGATTCCCTTGGACGATTGATTATGAGAATTGTTCGGCGATTGGATTGGCTGGTGATTCCATTCGTTGTGACATGAATTGGAGGTAAATATATATTCAAGTAAATATTTTTTTTTTTCCAAAATGTAACTATTTTAAATGAGCTAGAAAAAATATTATAATTTAACAAATAAAAAGAAAAAAATATTAAAGTCAACATTTATTAAAAAAAACATGTAGCTTACTTATTTTCATTTTCAATTTTGAATTTATATAGTATTTTAAGTCAATTATAATTTCAATTATATACTTATTTATTCAAGGATAATATTTTCTTTTAATTAATACATTTTAACATTATTTAGATTACATTAAATAAAGTTTTTAGTTGCTTCAAAAAGTTTTATTTTATTAATGTAATTCAACCATATAAAACATTTCGGAATATTTATTCAAGGATAATATTTTTTTTAAGTAATACATTTTAACATTATTTAGATTAACATTAAATAAAGTTTTTAGTTGCTTCAAAAAGTTTTATTTTATTAATGTAATTCAACCATATAAAACATTTTTCCGAAGTTATAATTATCTAATAAATATAATTTGATAACTAAAAGCAATAAATATTAAAATAAATATCTTTTAAAACAAATTACCATATATGTCACTTATTTTCTTTTTCAAATTTATAATTTCAATTGAGACATTATATTACAATAATTGCATGTATAACTTTAAAAAGAAGTTTAATAGTTTAAGTTTTCTAAATTAAAAAAAAAAAAAACAAAAAAAAAAAAAATTAGAATTTTAAATTTAATTTTTTTTATAATCATATTATAATGTTAAATTAAAATTTTACAAATATTTTGGATTTTTATTCACACCAATAAATATTGAATTCAAATTCTCTTAAAAACAAACTACCATATATATTACTTATTTCGTTCTTCAAATTTCAAATTTATAATCTTTATAGGAACATAACTTTCCAATAATGGCACATATTTATAATTTAACATTAAATAAAAATGTTTAAATTTTTTTTTTTTTTTTTTTGTTTTTTTTTGTTTTTTAAGACTAAATCTATTAATGGAACAAAAAATAATAATATATGGAGGCACTGGTCTTTGCAGAACTTGTATCAGATTTTACCATGTTTTAATAGACAGTAACTGAAAAAAGACTGCCCTCAAGGGGAAACCAGTCCAAAATTCACTGTATGAGCTGCCCACGCAGGGGAACCAGCTTGTAATAACCTTGTAGAAGAGTTTTTTGAACCAAACAAACAAAATTGACCCCAATTGACAACAATTACAACAAAAAAAACTTCAAAAAGTACCCCTAAGATGGTGACCGGGTGACTAAAAAACCTGAAAAGAGACCTTGGCCTGCTAGGTGTCAGCAGGTGGCAGAGGTTCCTCCACAATGAGACACCTGTAGGCATCCATATCTTCTTCGTCTTGTTGTTGTCCACTCATCGTGGCTTCCATCTTCGCATTGCCGCTTGGAGTGCTCATCGTGGCTTCCATCTTCGCATTGCTGCCTGGAGCATTGTGTACCTGAGCTGCGTCCGTCCAATTCAGAGCTTCACCGTGAATTCTACGAGTCCCCGAGCTGCTACCATGAGTTTTCTCCTGCTGGTATCGGTCTTGTCCTGAATGTTGCGTGCCAAGATGACAATGCTTTATGGCTCCTCTCTGAAGGCAACAAAAATGGTAGCAATAATACACGGGCGCTCCAAAGTGCACCGAAATTGGAACTGGGTAGAATGGCAGGGATTCATCGTCGGGACAGAGTCATCAGAAGGTTGCTGGGCTTCCTCATCACGCCTATAGCCGGCCATCTGGGCATGCCCCCAGCCACTGCGGTGAGCAGCAGACGAGGGCGAGGAGGAATCTGCAGGAGTAGAGTTAGAGAGGGATAGCGAGTGGCTCTGCCTTTGCTGCTACCCCTTCTACATCTCATCCTGTGCCACACACGAGGCGTATTTTCCTGGTAAGTATTGGTTCGATGGGTGCTTGGAGGAGAAGGAGGAGGCATGGAATGGCTCGTGGAGGCAGGAGAGTGGGGAATTTGATTACCAGAAGTAGAATTCAGGGCTGAAGCAACAGCTCTGAAACAACAGAATAGGTTGTGCGAGAAGTGGGCACCTTCGACCATTTCAATGCAACAGAGGATCTGACACCTTCTCCCCATAGTCGTTCGAGAGCTCAAATCTGCAGCAGTGGGGAGGCAGTTACAGGCCAGAGGAAGCAGAATGGGGGAAAGGCGATCCAAATTCTCCATCTTATGGATCAGAGTGAGGTATCCTTGGCCTTCACCCAACATTAAACTTTTTCCGCTTTCAGACAACATTAAAACGCCGTTAATTGTGGCGGTGGGCATCTTGGTTGTAGCGTGGGTGGCCATGTGGCCACGCCACTTGCCAGCCCGGATGAGCTGTGCTGTACCAGCGCTATTAATCATCCGCATCCGGAAATATTTAAATTGTTTAATATATATATATATATATATTAAATAAATAATATCCATTTTTTAATTTAATAATTATATCAAATAATAAATTATATATTTTTTTCAAACATTTTAAATAGTTGATTATCTAAATTTGTTGAATTTTGAAAACTAAAAAAAAAATAATCATATCAAATTTGTTAATGAAATTTACTTAAACACTTCACATTTATTCAAATCCAATAGCAATTGGACTTTTTTATATTAAATTTTTATGAAATAATAATTTATATATTTTTTCAAACACTTTAGACAAATATTTAAGATTTAACAAAAAAAAAATAATAATTATATCAAAATTGTTAATGAAATTTACTTAAACACTTCACATTTATTCAAATCCAATCCAATAATAATTGGACATTTTTTATATTAAATTTTTATGAAATAATAATTTATCTATTTTTTCACTTTAGATTGTTGATTATCTAAATCTTTTGAAATATGAATTTTTTTTTAAAAATTATTAAAATTTAAAAAATTAATAATCATATCAAAATTGTTAATGAAATTTACTTAACCATTTAAATTTTTTTTCAAATCCAATAGTAATTGGACTTTTTTTATATTAAATTTTTATGAATTTTTAACCTTTTTAAAAATTATTAAACAAATATTTAAGATTTAAAAAAAAGTTAATAATCATATCAAAATTGTTAATGAAATTTACTTAAACATTTCAGGTTTTATTCAAATCTAATGAAATTTACTTAAACATTTCAGGTTTTATTCAAATCTAGACTTTTTTTATATTAAATTTTTATGAATTTTTAACCCTTTTTTAAAATTATTAAACAAATATTTAAGATTTAAATACAAATTAATAAACCTATCAAAATTGTTAATGAAATTTACTTAAACACTTATTTTATTCCAATCCAATATTAATTAGACTTTTATATACATGAATTTTCAACTTTTTTTTGAAATTTTAGAAATTATTTCATGTACTTTCTCTAAGTTGCAATAATTTTTATTTAAAAACTACCATTTATATAAAAAATTATTTTAAAAAAATTACATAATCATGAAGAAATGATAAATTAAATACAAATTCATAATCAATTTAAAATTGAAAAATCTTTATTAATTTAAACTCAATAATATCATAATATTTATATAAAAAATTATTTAACAAAATCGACTTAAAATGATATATATAAAATTTGAAACCTAAAGTGTATATACATTTGTATATATGCACCTTCACCTCCACCACTTTTTTTGGGACGAAAATACTTTTAAACACACTTTAAAGTGTATATACATATGTATATATGCACCTTCACCTCCACCACTTTCTGGGATGAAAATACTTTTAAACACACTAAAAATTGTATACCATATACGAAATAGTACATTCAATAAAAACTTTATTTTATATTAATATTATTAATATATAGTATATCCATAACAAATATCTTAAATTATACTATTCAACCAATATAATGATAATAATAATTTAATTTTACCTTGATGAGGTGACTTCTGGGTTAAGTAAAAGACATGAAGGGTCATTTAACCTCGTCCAAGTGACATGATGAGTAAACACGCCTCAAGTGGTGCACTAGAACAAATGGTTTTCTAAGGGCACTATGGTATCTACGTTAACTGGGATCTCTAGCAAGGCCATTGTTTTTGCATGGTAATGGGTAGGGATAAGATGGTAGGCAATGTCTTTGTAGGAGTTCTGGGTAGTTTGTTATCCTTGCCATCCCCGACTCCCCAGATTACAATAGTTCGAATGAACACATTTTAGACCTTGGAGGCTCATTCCATGTCATGGTTGGAGTGCACCATAGAACGACTTGGGACTCACCATCGAACGGCTTGGGACCCAAGCTCACGATAGTTTTCTTAGAAATCCAACTGGAATAGGGAATTGGGTTGAAGTTTTCAATAATCCAACTGGAGTAGGGAAATGGGTTGAAGTTTTCAATAGTTGGATATAGCGGTTATAGTGAATATGTGTGTAGACATTTCATCTTCAATTTTACTAGTTAAATTCTTCCGCAAAACCTTCAAGTTTTTTTGTATTTTTTCCCTTGTCTGGATGGTTAATTTGTATGGTGGAATGAGTATTTGGCCTAGGGTAGTAGTGTTATGTTTGTTGAGCCCCTCTTGGTTTCTATCTGAAATTCTCTTATTGTGGTCAATTGTGGAGGTAATAAATTTGTTTATGGGCGTTCTCTTCTTTATGTTGGGATTGTGAGTCATCTACAGTTCCGAGTTTGGTCAACATTAGAAGCTATTAGGTATTGCCTCTATTATAGTGTGCAATTATGTAACTCTTCTTGGTATCCTTGCCCTGGACATGTGGGCGCCGGTGTCTCTAAATGAAGGGTGTGGGATTGACGGCTGATCCGGATTTAAACAGGAATGCAATAAAGTACAGAAATAAACACAAATACAGAGATACAATAGAAATAATACTTCATTTCATTAATGGAGAACATTGAAATATGCTTACAAACAGAAATGGAAATAAACTAGCTCGGGAAATGGTAGCTTATCTTTGAGAAGAGATGTGGTGGCAACATGCATCTGAACTGCCTTACAATGAGGTTCAAGGACCTTTTTATTATTGAATAATAAGAGCAAACCCTAAACAACCAAAACCCTAACTCGAGGAGATGTAACACTAATTCAAATTGGATCCTAGAACACTCTCTATGTTTTCATGAACTCCTTAAAAATCATGTCAAGGATTAAAAGTCTTACAAAGATCAAGCTTATCAGAGATATCCTCGTAACAATTGCAATTTGTGATCGGCGCGGAGCAACGAGGACCGTCGGTCAACCGCGTAGACCATCGACCCATGGTAACTGGCACTATCGAAAATTAGCAAAGGTAGAGGCCATTTCGAGAAACGAGGGTAGTTTTTGACATGCGATTAGCGACAAGTCTCTGATCGCATATCGCAGGGCAACCCATCAAATAAGGAAAGGCCACAAGCACCCGGACTCGAAAAATTATAAAATGCAACAGATGTCGTTCCATTTTTATGAAAGTGGGATTCTACAAAACCGACAGAATATCGGAGGGGCTACGAGTGGTAAGCGGTTTCAAATGAGTTCCGCCCGATGCCATACAACGAGTGCCACGTGTCCGGCGGAAGAGAGAGAAAACCGTTCACATCGGACAGGTAAACATCATGCTGCTTAGCCGCCCGATATGAACGATGACCGTAGGATCTAGGACCCCTAGATCAATGGTAGAGATGCGTTCCGATGGATGACCATATTTGACGGGGTCAACAGGCGGGGTTGTATAGGATTTTAAGTCTGATATGGACGATGCATTGGCAGAAGGTCGTGTTTCGCGGGCATTCTTGGAGTTAACAGAATAAACAGCCATGTCTAAGAAAACTGACACTCATCCGTTACGAAATAGGTGGCCACTTCCTTGTGAAGCGTTATACAGTGACTGAGATGCAGGACAGAGGGATTCAAACAGACAGAGGTAGGGAAACCGGAAAGCCGGGAAGTGGAAACAAACTGTTAGGAGGCAGATTGGCTTTAAAGCCACAAACTGACAGAGAGAGAAGTAAGCAGTAAGTTAGAGCAGAAAGCTAAGAGTAGAGAGCAGAAAGAAGAAGCCAATCTGACCTGCAGAAGTAAAGGCAACATTGAGCCAGAGTTAAGACAGAGCCAAAGAGAGTCAGAGAGTTTGTGTACTCTAGAGAAGGCTTGAGAGGTTCAAGCGAACTCCTCTGCATATGCCTGTCATGTATTGAGTCTCAGATTGGACTCATACCATTGTGACCAATAGAGGTCAAGATTCAGTGGGGAGAGTCTGTGTACTCCAGAGACTTGGGGGATCCAAGTACAGTCTTGCTGATTTGTATCTGTTGGGTGAGACTCAAATTGAGCTCACCGTTGTAAAAACTCTGCTTGGGACCACTGAAGGCTGGACCAGGAGATGTAGCCCAGGAGTATTGGGTGAAATCCTTATTAAACTTGTTGTGTTTATATGTGTTTCCTGTTATGTTTTCCTTAACTGCTTCATTGCCTGTGTATTTCACAATCTTATCGATCCGTTGCACAAAATAACATAGGCACATCCATGCACATGAGTCTGTAATACCTTATTGTTTGTCTTAGATCAAAATTCAGATCAAGTGGTATCAGAGCATTAGGTTGCTAAGGTTAGACAAGCTTGTGCTGGATTTTGTTGTTGAATGCTAACTAGGACAAAGCTCAAATTAGGAGAAAGAAAATTGGTTGAAGCTAACTCAGAAATTGGAAGAGTCTATCCTAAGAGGCAAATGGCAGAAGAAAGTCCCTTGGAATCATACTCCCAGTTCATGGATAGTTTCATGACCATGAGAGCCATGGTAGAGGAAATGTATAGAGAATTTAAGAAAGGTAGAGATGAAGATTCATCAAACTCCAAACAAGATAAAGGAGCAGGAGAATCTCTCCTCAATGACCATTCTAAAGGCAAAGGGAAAGAAGAAAAGCTTCCCACACCTCCTAATAACCCTAAAAATAAAAAGAAGACATCTTTGATTAAATTAGATGTTAAATTTGATTTGCCGATATATGATGGAGAGTTGAATGCAGAGAAGCTGGATAATTGGATTAGACATATTGATGTGTATTGTAGGGTGCAGAGCATTGATTCAGACAGAAGTAAGATTCAGTTGGCTAGCCTACGCCTTGGAGGAACTGCCTTGGTATGGTAGGAAGGTAAGACACAAACTGACATGAAGAAGCATGGTAAAATCCTTTCTCTCTGGAGTGAATTTGTTTCTGCAATTAAAAAACAATTCTATCCACTAGCTTATATGCAACAAGCTATGATGAGTTGGAAAACTCTTCGCCAATTGAAAGGGAAAAGTGTACAAAGTTACACCCAAGAGTTTAGAAAAAGAGCTTTGATTTTAGGCATTTCTTTAGACTCACCTGAAACTCTGCTAAAGTATATAGGTGGTCTACATAGTTATTGAGACATACCATTCTCATGTTTAATCCTATTAGCATAGATGAGGTATCTGTTCAGGCTACACATCTAGAGGCTAGGGGCAAGAATGTGAACCTAGAAGTTGGGGGATCATCAAAACCCACTGCAAGCAAGAACAAGGAAAAGAGAAAGTAGAAATGGAAAGAGAGGAAGGCAAATCTCGTACAAAATACCAAACCTTCGTGCATTCACTGCAAGAAAGATGGGCATGATGATGAACACTGCTAGATTCTGCATCCAGAGCTAAAATACAAGAAGTATGATGGCAAAAAGAAGAAGACTGCTGTAGCTATTCAGAAGGATTTGGGGTCAGACTCAAGGGATGAAACAACAATCACAGCCACAGGTATAAAAGGTAAAAATTCTGAAGCATCTACTAGTAATTCTGCACAAACTATTGATAGTGAAGAAAATGAGAGAAGAAGACATGAGCTTTTTCATATTAGAGTTATTTCCAAGCATCAAAAGATTGATACTTTATTTGATAGTGGTTCACAAGTAAAATTAATTTCTGAAGCAATTGTAAGGAAACTGGGATTACTAACCACACCTCACAAGAAGACATATCCATTAGGTTGGTTATGTGATAAAGAAAAACTACAAGTGACTAGAAAATGTAAACTTAGGTTTTCTTTTGGGTCAGCATTTGTAGATGAGGTTGAGTTAGATATTGTTCACTTGTATATATGTGGAATTGTTTTTGGAAGCCCTTACTTGTATGATAGAAAAGCAATTTTCTATAGAGTTGAAAATAAGTATCAACTCGTTAAAGATGGAATTGAATATATTGTAAGAGCTCATAAACTCAAGAATAATTATACTCTCATAAACTCAGGGAAGATGAAAAGAATTGTAAATTCATGCAAACAATTTTTACTGATGGTTGTAAAGGAAAAGAAACCTGATAAAACCAATGTATTTGAAGGCTGTGATGCTAAACATCAAGCTTATTTAGAAAAAGTTGTTTCAGAATATGATATACTATTTCAAGAACCTAAAATTCTGCCACCCAAAAAGGAAACAGTGCATGATATTAATTTGTAGCAAGATGCTCCATTGCCTAACATCGGAATGTACAAGTTATCCACTTTAGAGAATGCAAAAATCAAGAAGCAGGTACAGGAGTTGCTCGAGAAAGGGTTCATAAGACCTAGCACATCACCATGTGGGTCTCCAATTGTCTTGGTGAGAAAGAAAGATGGCTCATGGAGAATGTGCATTGATTACCGAGCATTGAATAAGATAACGATCAAAAACCGTTATCCCCTTCCTCACATAGATGATCTGTTAGATCAGTTGCAAGAAGCTGTTTACTTTTCCAAGTTGGACTTGCATAGTGGCTACCATCATGTCAGAGTTGCAGAGCAAGATGCATGGAACACTGCTTTCAAGTCAAAGCAGGGATTGTATGAGTGGTTAGTTATGCCTTTTGGATTAACCAATGCTCCTACTACTTTCATGAGAGTAATGAATAATGTACTCAAGCCTTTTATTGATGATTTTGTCATTGTATATCTAGATGACATTCTTATATTTAGTAAAACATGGGAAGAACATTTGAAGCATGTAAAGCAGACTCTAGATGTTTTGAAAAGAGAAAATATTTCTGTTAAGCTATCAAAATGTGAATTTGGCAAAACATCTTTGAAATATTTGGGTCATATTGTAGGGGGTGGTGAATTGAAGATATATCCCTCTAAGGTTGCAGTCATTGTAAATTGGCTTAAACCCAAATCTGCTACAGAAGTTAGAAGCTTCCTAGGAGCAACACAATATTGGAGAAAGTTTATTACTAGCTTTTCCTTGATCGCAGCTCCGTTACATGCTTTAACATGATTGAATAGGGTGTTTTAGTGGGAAGACAAATAGCAGAAAGCCTTCGACACCTTAAAAGAAAAGATTAGTACAGCACCAGTACTAGCATTGGCCAATCTTCAAAGACCATTTGAGATTGAAACTGATGCCAGTGACTATGCCATGGGAGCAGTGTTGATGCAGCACGGTAAACCCATATGTTATCATTCTGAGACATTTAATTATGCAGTAGTTAATTATCCCACATATGATAAAGAATTGTATGCATTAGTATAGAGTGTGAAAAAGTGGAAACATTATCTAATGGGCAAAGAGATAGTTATACATACTGATCATCAACCACTTCAATATTTACACTCACAAACTAAGTAGCAGCAACCAAGACACTATAGGTGGATGGGTTTTCTACAACAATTTCATCTTGTCATCAGATATAAAAAGGGCATACAGAATAAAGTTGTAGATATGTTGTCCAGATCAATCATAAATGCATCTACTATACTTAAGCATAACTCAGTAATGCATGAAAGCTACATTGAACAATATGATCAAGATATAGACTTTAAAGATGTATGCAACTTTAAGTCATGGAAAACAATTAGAAGAATTGGATTATCATGTTAAGGACCAACTCTTGTATCATTTTGGAAAGTTATGCATTCCTCAAACCGAAAGAGTAAAAATAATTCGAGAAGCACACACTTCTCTAATATCAGGTCACTTTGGTGTAAGTGAAACAGTTGCACAGCTGCAAAGATTCTGTTATTAGCCAAAAATGCATGAAACAGTTTTTAGATATGTAAAAGGGTGTACCATGTGTGCTAAAAGCAAGCCCAACAATAGAAAACTAGGCTTGTACACTCCACTACCAGTTCCTTCTCATCCTTGGGAAAGTGTTTCCATGGACTTTGTTGGGGGACTGCCTAAATCTAGAAAAGGTCATGACTACTTATATGTTATTGTGGATAGGTTCAACAAAATGTGTATTTTAATACCTTGTAACAAACAGATTATAGCTTAACAAATAGCAAAGTTTTTCTTCCAGCATGTATGGGTTCATTTTGGATTACCCACTTCCATTGTATCTGATCAAGATTCCCGATTTGTTGGGAAATTTTGGTCGAGTTTGTGGGAATTGATGGACACCAGATTGAAGAAGAGCACAACCTTTCATCCACAAACAGATGGCAAAACAGAGGAGGTCAACCGGACAGTGATCCAGTTGCTCAGAGGATATTGTAGCAAGCATCCCAAGCTTTGGGATGAACATTTGTGTTATGTGCAACATGCTTACAACCGGGCTAAACATTCTTCTACACAGAGATCTCCTTTTGAGACCTGTTTTGGTTTCATACCAAGGTCTCCCTTGGATTTTGTCTTTGGTAAAGACATAGTGGTTGATGGACACAGTGATGTGGACAAGGCAACCAAGTTCATTGAACAAATCCAAGAGATTCACCAGGCAGTACAAGAACAGCTGGAAAAGAGCCAAGCCAAGTACAAGGCAAGGCATGATAAGCATTGGACTGAGCATAGTTTCCAAGTTGGTGATCAAGTCTGGCTGTATATCAGCAAAGACAGAATGCAAGGTGAAGGTAAGAAGCTGAAGCCAATAAGGTATGGACCTTTTAGGATACTTGAGAAAATTGGTGAGAATGCTTTTCGCCTTGATTTTCCAGCTTACATGCACATCTATTCAGTAGTTAATGCAAAAATCTTGAGACTGTTTGAACCTTCATTGATTGAAGATCTCGAAGAGCAGAGCCAATTGCATTCTATTGATGATCTGTTGCCTGAATATCTCAATGAGTTGTAAGAAGATATAGTTCTGGACAAGAAGGTGAGAACTAAGCGTAGAGGGGATGTCGAGTACCTCAGAATTGGACTCAAGGGTTCAAAACCAAGCAGCGCCAGATGGACAGAAATTGGGCAAGTGAGGAATCTATATCCTCACTTGATTGATGCTTAAAAACCAACTTTTGGTGGTCCAAAAGCTTTTTCAGTGGGAAGGCCGTGATCCAAATTGGATCCTAGAACACTCTTTACGTTTTCATGAACTCCTTAAAAATCATGTCAAGGATTAAAAGTTTTACAAAGATCAAGCTTATTGGAGATATCCTCGTAACAGTTGCAATTTGTGATCAACGCCAAGCAACGAGGACCGTCGGTCAAGCGCGCAGATCGTCGGCCCATGACAACGCACGTTACCGCAAATTAGCAAAGGTAGAGGCCATTTCGAGAAACGGGGGTAGTTTCTGATATGCGATTAGCGCATATCGCAGGGAAACCCATCAAAGAAGGAAAGGTCGCAAGCACCCGGACCCGAAAAATTATAAAATGCAATGGATATCGTTTCGATTCCATGAAAGCGGGATTCCACAAAACCGACAACATATTGGAGGGGTTACAAGCAGTAAGCGGTTTCAACCGAGTTCCGCCCGATGCCATACAATGAGTGCCACGTGTCCCGCGGAAAAGAGAGAAAACCATTCACATCGGACGGGTAAACATCATGCTGCTTAGCTGCCCGAAATGAATGATGATCGTTGGATCTGGGACCCCCAGATCAATGGTGGAGACACGTTCTGATGGATGACTGGATTTGACAGGGTCAACAGGCAGGGTTGTATAGGATTTGAAGTCCGATATGGACGATGCGTTGGCAAAAGTTCGTGTTTCGTGGGCATTCTTTGAGTGAACAGAATAAACGGCCATGTCCAAGAGAACTAACACTCATCTGTTACGAAATAGGTGGCCACCTCCCTGTGAAGCGTTATACAGTGACTAATGACGCATGAGGGATTCAAATGGACAGAGGTAGGGAAACCGGAAAGATGGGAAGTGGAAACGAATAGTCAAGAAGCAGATTAGCTTGAAAGCCACAAACTGATAGAGAGAGAAGTAAGCAGTAAGTTAGAGTGGAAAGCTAAGAGCAGAGAGCAGAAAGAAGAAGCTGAGCTGACCTGCAGAAGTAAAGGCAACATCAAGCCAGAGTTAAGACAGAGCCAGAGAGAGTCAAAGAGTCTATGTACTCCAGAGAATGCTTGAGAGGTTTAAGCAAACTCCTCTGTATATGCCTGTCATGTATTGAGTGTCAGATTGGACTCATACCATTGTGAGAAATAGAGGTCAAGATTCAATAGGGAGAGTCTGTGTACTCCAGAGACTTGGGGGATCCAAGCACAGTCTTGCTGATTTGTAATTGTTGGGTGAGACTCAAATTGAGCTCACCATTGTAAAAAATTTGCTTGAAAACATAATAGAGAGGCCACCATTGAAGGCTGGACCAAGAGACGTAGCCCAGGAGTATTGGGTGAACTCGTTATCAAACTTGCTGTGTTTATATGTGTTGCCTGTTATGTTTTTCTTAACTGCTTCATTACCTGTGTATTTCGCAATCTTATCGATCCGTTGCACAAAATAACATAGGCACATACATGCACATGAATCTGTAATACCTTATTGTTTGTCTTAGATCAAATTTCAGATCAAACACCAAGAGTTTATGGGGTCCCGTTGGTGTGAGTTGGACAGCCAACTTCCCAAGGTTGCGACTTGGTCATATGATCTCTGTTTGACACGCATGATAACTCGTTGGAAAGATCTCTCCGAGGAATATGACGGAAAAAATGATTTTAGACAGAAAATTGCTAGCGGTAGATTTCCAAAAAAGCATCGTTTAGGGTCTCAAAACAGATCTGGAATTTTGGGACCTGAAAAATTGCTAAAAATAGTAAACTGTGCTACAATTAAGGAAACTGAAAAATTGAAAGAAGCAATGGTGGGGGTCCAAGTGGAATTGGTGGGTGGCCACCAATATCCACCTGGATCAATCCCTCCCCCAAGGAAGCAATGGTCCCCATTGCACTGAGTTCCTCCATGAGATGAGGAAACTTCTGCTGAACTTGGTCCCTGGTGAACCACTTGCCTTGGTGAAGGAGTTGGCCTGCTTTGACAACTTGATACAGTTGGATATTGTGCTAACGAGTGTGCTTGACCTGCGTGTCCTTGATCTGATCAGTTGCAGCTTGTTCCATGCAATCTGGATTTAACCATGTTGGTGTGAGTTGTTTTGCAATGTCGGACGTGTCTAGTAATGGTGGAAAGTATGGCCGAAAGCGGTCCACATTAAACACTGGGTGCAGGCCAAGGAAGGAGGGAATGCTGAGCTCAAATGCATTGTCCCCCATAGCCTTGGTAATGGTGTAAGGACCATATCAGAGTGGTTCGAGTTTCTGATAGGCTTAGGTAAGGCATTCCTTTTGTAAATGCAACCAGACTTTGTCGCCCACTTGAAACTTGTGTGGCACCTGATGTTGATCATGTCGCTGCTTGTACTTGGCATTTGATTTCTCTAGAATGTCATGGACATGTTGGCGGATATGTTGGATGTGCTCAATGAAGTTGTTTTCCTTATCTGTTTCGAACTAGACATGAGCCGAATTTGCCTAAGTAGCTGCAAATGGCATGGCCACATCAATGGGACATAGTGGCTAGAATCCCAAGCCCACTTGAAAAGGGATGTGGCCAGTCGAGTTGTGGAGAGCTCGGTTATATTTATGTTGAACATAGGGGAGGCTCTCATCCCATGTGCGTGGATGCTTTGAGTTGTACATGCGTAGAATATGTATGATCATCCTGTTGACAACCTCTGTCTGGCCATCAGTTTGGGGATGGAAGGCTATGGACTTAGTGAGTTTTGTGTCCAACATCGACCAGAGACTGGACCAAAATGTACTGAGGAACCTGCTGTCCCGATCTGAGATGATAGACTGTGGGATCCAAAAGTGTACCCACACTCGTTCAAAGAAGACTTTGGCAGTGGCTTCTACTGTGATATTCTTCTTACAGGCTGCCATAATGGCCATCTTCGAGAACCCATTGACGACCACAAAAACACAGTCGTTTCCATGCTTAGTAGAAGGAAGGCTCGACATGTAATCCATGGAGATGGATTCCCAAGGTCGACTAGGGGTAGGCAACGGGGTATATAGGCCTTGCCTCTTGATGGTCGGGTTGGCAATGGTGCAGGTAGTGCAGGATCTGATGTACTTCTTGACATCCTGTCGAAGATTTAGCCATTAGAAATACTTCTGCAGTACTGCCACCATTTTCTCGACCCCGAAATGCCCAATAGCTCGACTATAGTGTGCTTCCCAAATCATCTTGGCACGCTCGCTTGAAGGAACACAAAGGTGACCTAGGTGGCATAATAGGGCATCCTGGAGGTGAAAATTTGGAACATGCTAACCCTCCAAGAGTGTCTGGTATGTGTGGCCGAATTCTGGATTGCTTTTGTAGAGAAGTGGAGAACCAGAAGTCTCATGCCCACAAGAGTTGAGCACGGTGGTTAACGCCATGATCAGTGGTCGACTGAGGCAATCTGCAACATTATTGGTGTTGCGCTTCTTATACTTGATATTCAAATGGAACTGTTGCAGGTATGTTGACCACTTTTGATGGTGATCATTCTGCAACTTCCCTTGGGTCTGTATGAACTACAAGGGCCGGTGGTCTATGTGGATGACCATTTCCTTCCCCAAAATGTAATGCTTCCATTGTCGTCAGAACTGCATCTCTTTGTTATAAGTGGGATACTTCCAGATTGTGTCTGAAAGTGTCTGACTGTGATATGCCACTGGATGCCCGTGTTGAGTAAGGACTTCCCCAATAACATAGTCAGAGGCATCTGTCTCGATCTCAAATGGTTGTTGCAAGTCTGGTAATGCGAGCACTGGTGCTGAGTAGAGGTGATGTTTGAACTCTGTGAATGCCTTCTATTGAGGTTCAGACCAAAATAATTTTTCTTTCGCTCCTCCCTTGGCGACTTGACTCAAGGGCTAAGTGATATGAGAAAATCCCAACACGAACCTGCGGTAGAAGTTGCCGAGACCCAGAAAGCTGCGGAGCTCTATCAGAGTGGTTAGAGAGGGCCAATCCCGAATGACTTGGATCTTGGTTGGATCCACGTGTACCCTTCGTTCATCAATAATGTATCCCAGATACTAAACCTCGGTCATGCCAAAAGTGCATTTCTCCAAATTGGCACATAACTTGTGTTGCCGTAGTGTTTGGAGAACCTGTCGGATGTGGTGGAGGTGCTCTTCCCAACTCTGGCTGAAGATCAAGATGTCATCCAAGTATATCACTACAAATGAGTTGGTGAATGGCCGCAAGATGTCATCCATTAGCCTCATGAAGGTTGCAGGAGCATTCGTCAACCCGAAAGGCATAACCAACCATTCGAAAAGACCCTCCTTGGCTTTGAAGGCAGTCTTCCACACATCAAAGGGTTCGATTGGTACCTAGTGATATCCTGATTTCAAATCGATCTTGCTAAAATATTTTGCCCCCTTCAGTTGGTCGAGAAGGTCATCAATCTGTGGGATCGGGTACCTATTCTGGATAGTGATCTTGTTCAGCGCCCGATAGTCAATATAGAGTCTCCAAGTCCCATCCTTCTTCTGTACCAACACGATCGGGCTCCCACAAGGTGATGCACTCAGTCGGATGTGACCTTTCTGCAACAGTTCCTGAATCTACCTTTTGATTTCATTGTTCTCTAGAACAGAGCGCCGATAGATTGGTCCATTGGGTAGCAACGCACCTGGGGTTAGGTCGATGGAGTGATTGACCTGACAGTGTAGAGGAACCCCTGCAGGGGAGGTGAAGATGTCCTCGTACTCCTCCACGAACTTATCCATTTGTAGTTGTTGTGTGGAGGGGCCCTGTCTGGAGGTTGTGGCCATCGTCTTCTTCTTTCCTTGAGGGCATATCATAAGGAAAATAAATTTTCTTGTTTTGAAAATGAGCTTACTGCATTGTTTTGTAGTAACCAAAGAGATGGCGTAGGCGATGCTACCTTCGGTATCATGTACAACTTATTTCCCAAAGTAACAATAATAGCACGAGGCCTTGATTCATACATAGCATGTCGCTTCCACAAGTATGGTTGGCCTAATAATACATCACAAACGTCAAGGGGAGCAACATCGCACAATACCTCATCCATGAAGGGCTTGATGTTGTATGGAAGGCAACATTGCTGGCTCACGCGAAGATCCCATTCTTTGTGAAGCCACCCGATGGTGTATGGTTGTGGATGTATTGTGGTCAATAAGCCCAATCGCTTCATGACCTCTGCCGAAATGAGGTTCTTTTGGCTCCCGCTGTCGAAAATGAACTGTAATGGGGAGCCTTTTACCCACATCTGGGATTGGAAGAGGCGCTCCTCCTCCTCTGGATCTTCGGGTTCCTCCTTCTGGATCTTCATGGTGGCAATGGTGGTGTTGGGCTCCGCATCGATAATCTACTTCCCTTTATCATTCCCCTTATCCGGTTCTGACTTAGAGTCAGAACATGCATCTGATTATGAAGCCTTTAGCTCGGCCGCCAGTGACTGCTTGGCCTGACACTCACTTGTGTTGTGAGTGGAGCTCTTATGGAACTCACACCACTTTCCCATGTCCTTTTTCGACTTTGTGGTGCTGTTCTTTTCTTGCGGCTTTGGCGGGTTGTCCTGGGCCGCTCCGCCTTGGCTTTGTCCTTTGTTCTGCAGTTTGGGGGCACGTTTCCCCTGCTTCAGATTTGCGGATCCAAAGTCTCGCTTCTTCTGTTTAAAATTTTGCTCGATCTTGACAGCATATCGGTATGCCGTGCCGAGTGAGGAGATGTTCAGGAATTCTATTTCGTCTTGGATGTACCTATGCATGCAACGACGGTATTTGAGTACCAAATGCTGCTCCGAATCCTTGATACCCAACTTTGTGTGAAGGGTATGAAAAATATTGGTAAACTCTGAAACGTCTTGGTCCCTTCCCTGCCGTAGTGTGGTCCACTTTATGTATTGATCCTCATAGCTTCCGACAGGGTAGTACTACTCCTTGATGGCAGCCCAGAATGAATTCCAAGTGGGTGCGGTTGAAAACAGTGAGGCCGTACTTTCATCCTTCTGCTCGCAGTAGGTTTCCCACCAGTCCTTGACATGGGGGGCGGCTTTGAGAAGAGCGAAAGTAACCTTTTCCCGGTTGAAAAATCATGAACAAAAAAATACCCTTCTAGCATATTTAACCATTTATCTACAACGTCTGCATCTATTTGACCCTCAAATATGGGAATGTAAAGGTTAACTTGTACCTTAAAGGGTGTGGCGCTTCCAGAGTCGTTGCTGGAAGTAGATGTGTCGCCCCTGGGTAGTCGCTGAAGGATCTGGGCAAAGTTTTCCATCATTGCGTTCCTTTGTCAAAGTTAAGTAATTTGAACTCAATTCTAATCATTTGCACCACCAAACGAACCTTGAACATACTAATGTTCAACTTACCATAATATGGTCACCGAAAAGCACTATTTCTGCATGGTTATTTTTTCCGAAACAATAATGCATAAGCATAGTTGGATATCCGTGGTCAGTTTTGAATATAAAATGAAAATAAATGCATAAGATGTACAGGTTTGGATATTTGTGGTCAATTTTGAATCAAGATGCGTTTATTTTATTTCATGTACGCTTTATATTGCAAGAATTCAATGCTGGTATGATAAGTGTTATCCGATAGGAATGTTTTAAACATTTGCAGTGCTCTAGCAGGTTGAGAATATGGAACTGTGTGAGCTGCCCCTGGCACTGTTGCAAAGGTCAGCAAGTCTCCATATGCAGTTGTCCACCTAGCTACCTCTTTACCCATCATGAAAGACTTAAATATTTATCCTTTTCTATGAATCTTTTTCAAATCCAAATAAGATTTGTGTGTATTAAAATATACCTGCCCTCCATGGAACCAAGCACGATAAGTTTCTCTAATAGACATCTTTAAGTCATTAGCTAAATAACGAACATTAAACCCCAAACCAATCAATGACACTAAAGAGTCTTGATCTCCACTGAAAAGTGCAAGAACAATGACCATGTGAATGTAACATATTGAAGTTGAAAATGATATCAATAATACAATCTATAATATCTCATAAATATGAAAATGATATCAATAATACAATTTATAATATCTCATAAATAAGACTTAAATTTTTGCTATATATTGTAATTGCTATGACTTGAAATTAAACACTATTGGTTTAAAAAATATTAACAATATTATGATTAATTATATAAAATATACACGAATTAAATTTTATAAGTTGTAATTTTTTTATCATTTAATTTAATTTCATATATAAATTATTTTATATTAAATAATAAAATATTTACGCTTTAAGAAATTTATCTATCTCTATGCTTAATAAATTTGATATAAAACCCTAGATACACGAGGATGTACAATCACAACATCACCCTATATATACAAGTAGCCAACGACATGTGCGAAAATGCACGCCTGGACCAAAAACCAAGGGATTACACGAGCAGACAAACGATGGGCATAGGTGCGAACCGAAGAGACCACAAAAAAGGATTAGATTCTAGTGAGGGGAAGGTTGATTAGTTAATTTGGTTAGCAAGCCACCGGGGATTATATTTCATTTACTTTTGACCAACAATGAAGTGGGTTATATATATACATTTACATTTGTTCCTATTGTGTTAATTTTGATAGTTTTATATGCACCTTTTTAATGATGGTTTTTATTTTTCATTATAGGTATATTGTTTGCTTTGTATGGGTGTTCTTTGTGATAGGGATTCACATGCTTACAATTTTTATATTTTTTTCAAAATAAATCTTTTTTTCTTTTTCTTTTTCTTTTTCTTGGATGGTTACGGTAAACAATGATAAAGATAATAATTATGTTTTTGTTAAAAAAATAATAGTTAATTATATTTTACGGCGTTTCCTTTACAACATTTGGTTGAAAATAATGAAATTGAAAAGCTTCCATTTTCTAAGAATAATTTGAAGGCCAACATTTCTCAATTTTATGTTATATGATTTTCGCTTTTAGAGGTTTACTCATATATCAACTGGCATATCCATCAACTATTATTCAAAGTTTTGTATTAAAGTTTCGTATCATGGCATAGGTGAACAATCGAGTTGTCGAATATGAGGAATGAAGTATTGAGATCCTTTTATTAGTCCCTTCGTTAGACGACATGGGAATATACTAATGGAAATTTCATTTAGCATTAATTCAAGCTATTAACTTAAATTTTTTAGTGCTTGTATCAATCGTAAAATAATTAATTAAATTGTCGAAATGTTTTCAAAAGCGAACAAAATAAATAATCATCTTATTTAACCTTTTCCCAAAACAAAAAACTATTATTTATCTATATCCATAATATTCCTTATAAATTTCATTAATATTTTCTAACCATTTGCCTCTACTTTCCAACTACAAATTAATGCAAAAATTAGTTCGAAAATATTAAATGCTTCTCTATTTTGTTGACCATCCCTTTATACTAAGTCTATCAACTTTTGTTTGGTTTTTCTTATAGATGCCAAGTCTATCAATTTTTGTTTGGTTTTTCTTATACACGCCTCGCCACGTAACCGTCGTCTTTGGGTACCGTTGCCGGGTGCTTATCGTGGGCTTTCATGGGGGCCACCGGTGAGGTGACTGTACGAATAGTAAAGCGGGCTGCAGATGCTTCTCTCCCACGCCAAATTCTTGCCATGGCATCGAACATTCCGTTCGTGATGCCCAGCGCCATGGATCTCATTACATGCTCCTCGATATTTCTCCCCACTGCCTCGAGCAACTGCTTGAAAAAGAAGGCCCTTTTGCATCTGCGATGAGAGCCCTCTAATTCTCTCTCCGGCACTTCTAGACACCACAACCGGATCTCGGTCGACAACACCTCGTACACGTAGACGCAGAGCACCACACAAAGGTCAGAGCTACCTCTAAACAAGAAGCCTGACTAAGGTCTTCTTCCTGTTTCAATTTACCAAAAAGGCTAATGTCCATTAAGTTAATACCCACAAACCCTGGGTGTGTAAAAATACTCTGGTTGTGTTTCTCAACGTGAAGAGAGTTACTTGGTGACGTGGATGGCCCAAATTTGTTGTCCAGTGTGGGTAGAGTTGCCCCACCTTCCATGCAATCCTGGCCTTTCCTCAAAGCCATTTTCTACATGGATTGGAGGGTTTACCTACCATGAGTCTTCACAATTTTTAACTTAGCCCCAAAAAGGGGTTTTCTTCTTCAACAACCTTTCCAAGTACTAGAAGGAATTTGTCTTCATCTAGGAGGGGGATAAGATGCTGAAACAATAATCAGTGAAGTACAACCACCTCCCAACCACATGCTTTTAGTGCCAAAGTCTAGACGACAAAATCTAGGACTATCAGCTGATGATGGCATACCACCTGCACACAAACTCTTGAACCTGTCACCCAAGCTATCCAAGCTCAAAGTGGTTCTTCAACCCTTAATAAAATTGATAGTGAAAAGGAGAAAGTAGTTTGAAAAAACAATAAGAATAAAAAGCAAAATGGTTCTTTAAAGGCTCATGTTTCCAAAGCCCCTACTGCAGGTGTCTCCAATAAGCGCCCACCCAAAAAACAAATGGCTCACCCCACCTTGATGCCTTCCTCACAATGTGATGGTCATAGAGCTTGCTCTCTGCCCCTCTGCTCAACCCTTTGATTAAAGAGTCAACTAATGGCCTTCTAAAGAGGCCAATATGACCACCTCAGACCATTAATTTGCATAAATAACTGAAAATTCAAATCCCTATAGATTTTGGAAGGCCTTAAAGATAATGAGGAGATGGCAGACATCCCTGCCTTTTCTCAATGAAGTTACCTCGTGGAACATGTAGGGCATGTCTGACTTCACAGAAAACACACGTTCTAGTTCAAACCTCGCTTAGCATTGAGCAAGCTTCTATTTTTTTCTACAAGAAGTCGAAGTTACAAAGTCAAAGCACAAGATTTTTGTTGAGAAAATCCTTGCATGTAATCTGGTTGAATGTTGTTTTTAATTCTTTTGATTAATATCTCCTTGGTTGGCTTCTGGGATTATTGAGAAGGGGACAAACCCTATGTTGGGTCCCTATAATACTAGTGATTACCCCATTACTATTGTAGTTGTACCCCTTATTAATATTGTTGTGCCCCTATTGTCCCCATATTGTTATAACTGTGCCCCATAGAATCCCTCTATTGTTATTTTTGTGGCTTTATATTATTATTGTTAGGTCGGCTGGGTTATATTGTGACTCCTTAGACTCCGATATATAGAAAGGAGGTTTTGTCATTTGAATCATCCAAGAATTGTTCATTTATGTAATGTAAAGGAGGTTGCCCCCTCGAAGAGGCTGAATTTTAAGGCGTTGATCTATCTTTTCCATCTTTTTCTTGAGCTGGTTTCATAACATTTGGTATCAGAGCTTTGGATTCTAGGGTTTCGCTGCTCCAAGCAGGTCATCGTGGCATTTTCGCTATAACCTTTTTTCTGCGATGTTTCAGAAGCCAAAAAAAAACCCATTTGAGAAAACATCGCGCTGAAGCTCGGGTCTGAATTTCAGAGTTTTTCGTGCTATATTTGCGGAGATATGATCTGAGGAAGTTGGTCTTTTTGCAGACTCCTGAATTACATTCCAAACAGGTGACCTGGGGAAAATCATCATAACTTTCTCTCTGAGCATCAGATTGAAATTTTGTAAGAAGGTACAGAAAGAGGACAGACTTTAGTTTCTTGTATATATTTTTCAGAGCCAAAGGTCAAAACACGGACACGTGGCATGTCGTACAAGTTCGCTCTACTGAATTAGTCTATAATCAGGTCACTGTGGGAGATTTGGTATAACTCTTCATTGGATAATCCAATTGGAGTAAGACTGGTGGCATTGGAAAGAGGACACAGAGGGCTACCACAGGTCACAATTTCAGAGATGGATGATCCGAAATTACAGAGATACTTCAGAGGCAATATCGAGCTCCTACAAAGTGAAAAAAGGTGTGTAGATTTTTTAAATTTTTGCTTAAGCTTGGTTTGAAAAATTATTTTGAAGGAATTTAAAGGGCATAGTAGAGCATTAGTATCGGTAACGGATGCCCCGAGGAAAGAAAATGCAAACACCTAGTAAGCAATCTGAAAGCTCTAGCATGACTCATGAAGAAGAGGAAGAAATGCTACATGATATATCAAAATTACAAGACTAAGTGCAACAAATTTCACTCTCACAAAAGCTAACAGAAGCTAAGATAAATGGAGTGGAATCTAAGATAAAGGGCGTGGAAGCCAAGATTGACGATTTGAAGATAGATTTGAAGGCAGATTTGACAAATTTTCTATAAGAAATACTTACTAATGGTGAAAGGGGAGGAAAGGAAACTCATGATGCAAACAAAGGAAATGTTAATCATGATTTCATAGGCTCTAATGTTGGATCGAAGGCGCACCGTATTCCAAAAATCGATATGAGGAAGTTTGATGGCAAGGATCCTGCAACATGCATATTACAGATGGAGCAATTTTTCGATCTCAATAATGTGCAAAACACACAAAAGGTACGTATTGCAACTTTATATTTGTAACCAAATCAATTTGTATGGTATCAATGGCTTTGCTCTCGTAAACAATTTATCACTTGGGCAATTTTTACGGAAGAATTGATAGCACATTATGATACAAAAAGCAACACTTTTTTTTAGCCAATTGATAAGTCTCAAACAAAAGGGTTCAATAATGGAGCACATTGAGGAGTTCCAAAAATTGAACATAAGGGTAAAAAATATTCCAGAGGAGCATAGGATTGATGTGTTCATAGGGTCTTTAAAGGATAATATCCAACATGATGTTCGCCTTTGGGAACCTGATTCATTAGAGAAGGCATTCAGGTTAGCAAGAAAAATGGAAAGCAAAATTATGACAACCAGGAAGCATACCACTCACAACTATAAAGACAGAAGTGTTGTTGCCGCTAGTCTTCCACAACCTACAAGGTTGACACCACAACAATTGGAAGAAAAAAGAGCAAAAGGGCTTTGTTACAGTTGTGATAGCAAATACACTAAAGGTCATAAGTGTGCTGAGAAGAAATTATTCTACATAGATTGTGAAGAGGAAGAAGAAAAGGAGCAAGAAAGGTAAAAAGAAGAGGATATACTCCAAGAACAAAGCCTAGATGAAGAACAAATGAATCCAACCATATCTTTTAATGCATTGGCGGGAATTACCACTCCTCGAACCATCAAGATAGAAGGACAAATCAAGAAGAAAAAGGTAATAGTGTTGATTGATTCAGGAAGTACCCACAATTTTATTCATTGTAAGGTAGCAAAAGAATTGAATTGCTTCTTATATCCAACACTAGAGTGTCAAGTGATGGTTGCAAATGGAGGAACAATAAATTGCTCTGGAAAGTGCCATAATATCAAGCTATCCATGGGAGAATATGTATTGACTAGCCCAATGCTTTCCATTCCAATGGGAGGTGCTGATGTTGTATTAGGAGTCCAATCGCTACAATCCTTGGGTACAATAGCTTTTAATTTTCAAGAACTTTTCATGAAATTTTCTGTGGAAGGAAAGGAAGTTGAATTAAGGGGTATTGTAGGGAAACCGGGAAAGATAATCAGCTCTAACGGTATGAAAAGCTTCTAAAAAAGGAACGAAAATGTGTAATTGCACAATTATGTTCGCTAGATGTTTCCACATTGGAATCATCTATTTCTGCAGATCTCCAAAAAGTCTTGGACAATCATTCCAAGGTATTTGAGACTCCCAAAGGTCTCCCACCTATTCGTGATCATGATCATGCTATTCATTTGATTCCAGGAAGTGTTCCTCCAAACATCAGGCCGTACAGATATCCCTATGCCAAAAAGAGTGAAATTGAATGTATGGTTGCAGAAATGCTAGAGGTTGGTATAATTCAACCGAGTCAAAGTTCTTTCTCTGCTCCAGTAGTATTGGTGCGCAAGAAGGATGGATCATGGTGAATGTGTCCGGATTATAGGGAGCTCAACAAGCTCACTATTAAAGATAAGTTTCCCATTCCTGTCATTGATGAATTACTGGATGAATTGCATGGATCAATTTACTTCACCAAGTTGGATCTTCGTTCAGGATATCATCAAATCAGAATGAAGACTGAAGACATTCCGAAAACAACATTTAGAACTCATGAGGGTCATTATGAATTTTTGGTCATGCCTTTTGGCCTTACCAATGCACCCTCAACATTTCAAGGTTTGATGAATTCAATTTTCAAACCATTCCTTAGAAAATTTGTGTTAGTATTTTTTGACGATATACTAATCTACAACAAGTCTTGGAAGGATCATGTTGAACATGTTGACAAGGTGCTACAACTATTAGAGGAGAAACAATTATAGGCAAAAAGATCCAAATGTTTCTTTGGAGTACAAGAGGTGGAATATCTGGGTCATATTGTATCTCATGAAGGAGTTAAGGTAGACCCTAGCAAAATTAAAGCCATTAAGGAATGGAAAATCCCCACATCCATAAAGCATCTATGAGGATTTCTCGGGTTGACAGGGTATTATCGCAAGTTTGTTAAGAATTATGGGAGAATAGCAACACCTCTAACAACACTATTGAAGAAAGATGCATTTTCATGGACTCCAGAAGCAACAAATGCCTTCGAACATCTTAAAGAGGCAATGTGCCAAGCACCTGTCGTAGCTACACCGGACTTCACAAAAACCTTTATTGTGGAATGTGATGCTTCAGGAAATGGAATTGGTGCTATTTTAATGCAAGATGAAAGACCCATTGCTTTTGAAAGTCGTCCAATCAAGGGAAAGTTTTTACACAAAGCTATTTATGAGAAGGAAATGTTGGCAATACTCCATGCACTTAAGAAATGGCGACCCTACCTAATGGGAAGACACTTCAAGGTAAAAACAGATCATGATAGCCTTAAATAGTTTTTAGAACAAAGATTATCCTCTGAAGAGCAACAAAAGTGGGTCACAAAGATGTTGGGTTATGACTTTGAAATCATCTACAAAAAAGGGAAGCAAAATGTGGTGGCAGATGCACTCTCAAGAAAGGATGAGGATGTGGAAGCATTGTTGTGTGCCATTTCTATTATCCAACCAGATTGGATAAATGAAGCAAGGGAGGAATGGAAGAATGATGAAGAAGTGTGGGCACTTATTCAAAAGTTACAACAAGATTCCAGTACGTTGGATACATTTAGCTGGAAAAATGATTCGTTATGGTACAAAGATCACTTATACCTCTGTAAGAATTCCCAGCTAAAACAAAAGATTCTTATGGAATTGCACACTTCTCCCTTAGGAGGGCACTCAGGATTTTTAAAAACTTACCACAGGGTTAAGAAGGAATTTTTTTGGGATGGCCTTAAATTAGATATTCAAAAGTTTGTGGCGGAATGTTTGGTTTGCCAACAAAATAAAGTTGAAACAATTAAGACACCGGGTCTATTACAACCTTTATCCATTCCAAGCCAACATTGGGAGGAGGTTTCAATGGATTTTATCACAGGTTTACCCAAGTCTGAGGGAAAGAGTGTCATCATGGTGGTAGTTGACAGACTTACCAAGTATGCACACTTTTGTGAATTATCACATCCATTTAAAGCCAATACAGTTTCTATTGCATTTATGGAAACAATTCAAAAGCTACATGGAAACCCAAAGATTATTGTAAGTGATAGAGATCCCATTCTCACTGGAAATTTTTGGACAAAATTATTTTCTTGTCTTGGTACTCAGTTAGCTCATAGCTCATCTTATCATCCTCAATCTGATGGGCAAGATGAGATAGTAAACAAATGTTTGGAAGGATATCTTCGTTGCTTTGTATATGATAAACAGACACAATGGGTCAAATGGTTACCTCTGGCTGAATGGTGGTATAACACTTCCTTCCATATAACAACAAAAATGACCCCATTTATGGCACTTTATTGGTATCAGCCACCATCCATCACATCATATTTAAGAGAAAATTCTAAGATTCAAGCAATGGAACATCACATCGAACATCAACAACAAGTCCTCCAACTCTTAAAGGATAACCTCGTGTTGGCACAGAATAGAATGAAACAACAGGCAGATCAACATCGCAGCGAAAGAAGTTTTGATGTAGGTGATTGGGTATTCCTACGGTTACAACCATATAAGCAAATGTCCCTCAAGAAAGCTAAGAAGGATAATAAATTATCACCAAAGTATTATGGTCCATACAAGGTGTTGCAAAAGATTGGTACTATGGCATACAAATTGGAGCTTCCTGTAGCTTCTCGATTGCACCCAGTTTTCCATGTTTCATGTTTAAAGAAGGTTATAGGCGATAAGCTCCCAGTTCAAACAATATTGCTAGAATTTGACGAGGAAGGAAAAATTATATTGGAACCAGAAGCAGTCACAGAAACAAGAACTCGACAACTACGAAATCGATCAAGTTCAGAGTATCTTATCAAGTGGAAGAACTTATCTGTTGAAGATTCCACATGGGAGGATGAGAATTTTATACAGAAGCATCCAGAACTACTCAAGCGTTGAGGACAACACTTTTTTGAAGGAGAGGGGCATGTTGGGTCCCTATAGTACTAGTGATTACCCAATTACTATTGTAGTTGTACCCTTTATTAATATTGTTTTGCCCCTATTGTCCCCATATTGTTATTACTGTGCCCCATAGAATCCCTCTATTATTATTTTTGTGGCTTTATATTATTATTGTTAGGTCGGCTGGGTTATATTATGACTCCTTAGACTCCTATATATAGAAATGAGGTTTTGTCATTTGAATCATCTAAGAATTGTTCATTTATGTAATTTAAAGGAGGTTGCCCCCTCAAAGAGGCTGAATTTTAAGGCATTGATCTATCTTTTCCATATTTTTCTTGATCTGGTTTCATAACAGCCTACCCAAATAACTTGTTTGGAATTTATTTATTGTAGATGGTCAGCTTGTTGGGAGCTCACAAAGACACTCCTACTATTCATAGAGAAAAATTAGAGATGTTATGAAAAAAGATGGTGAATCTAAAAGGATAATAAAGTTTCAAGGAGATATCTCTATAGATAGACGCAGAGAATTCTCTTCTACATGATGTATATCTATATCCCCATATCCATGTAACACAAATTTTCAACATGACAATATACATAAAGATAAAAGGAATGAAGCTTTTACTGATGCCTAAAAAATTACAGCAAACTGTAATATTAAAGAAACAAATTATGGTATAAAGAGAAAAGAAGGAAAATCTATTTTTTTGATCTGAATTGCTTGTCAAATCGAGGTAGAATTATACCAATAGATAATACTAAAGACATTCTTATTGGTACAGAAAATATTATGACTGAATGTAATCTCGAACAAATTTAAATATGAAGAGAAAGGACAAAAAACTTAATCTTCTCGATCACTCTACCTGGAACTTCTATGGAGCCTCTGCAACAATTTGTGAAAAAGATTTAGCCATTGGAGGATTTCCAGGATGAGCAACAGGTTGCAAAGAAGATACTTGTTTGGAAGTAAACAAACTTCCTGGAAGCATTGAGTGAGTTCCACCTGATTTCTGGGAATGTGAATACTTGATTGTTGTTAAAGATGTTGCTTCTCTACATAATATTTTCTTTCTTCTAGTAATCCTTTTGCCTTTCTTCATCACAACCTCCATTAAAACTTGCAAACCATAGAAGAATTATTGCAGTAACATAGTGCTTAAATAAATCAAAAGACCATCACAGTAGACTCAAAATTTTAACACACGAACATGGAAAATTGATTAAA
The DNA here is from genome assembly GCA_031772625.1 of Pinus tabuliformis. NCBI lineage: Eukaryota > Viridiplantae > Streptophyta > Pinopsida > Pinales > Pinaceae > Pinus > Pinus tabuliformis. The sequence goes on along the minus strand of CM062805.1, from coordinate 921,741,350 downwards.
AATGTTGGCACTATGCCTCTAAATATGAAGAGAAAGGACAAAAAGCTTAATCTTCTCGATCACTCTACCTAGAACTTTTGTGGAGCCTCTACAACAATTTGTGAAAAAGATTTAGCCATTGGAGGATTTCTAGGATGAGCAACAGGTTTGCAAAGAATATACTTGTTTGGAAGTAGACAAACTGCCTAGAAGCATTGAATGAGTTCCACATGATTTCTGGGAATGTGAATACTTGAACGCTGTTAAAGATATTGCTTCTCTACACAATATTTTCTTTCTTCTAGGAATCCTTTTGCCTTTCTTCACCACAACCTCCATTAAAACTTGCAAACCATAGAAGAATTATTGCGGTGCTTAAATAAATCAGAAGACCATTGCAATAGACTCAGAATTTTAACACAGGAACATGGAAAATTAATAAAAATGTTGGCACTATGCCTCTTATCTACTTAATTGTAAGTACAATAATAATCCCCAGAATAAATTAAACATTGTACTTGGGCAAAGCAGGTTGCCAACAACCCAGAGAGGGTGGTAATACCTAGCATTTATCGAACAACTAAACTGAGTAAATCATAAAATCAGGACTCTTAAGTTGAGATGTTAATTACACCTAAAATAAGTAGCAACCAGTATTTTCAAATTAAATTGCACAATATATGTAGTACCCAATGAAGAAAATGCCATGTCTCAATATATGTAGAACCAAAGGGAAAAAATTATAACACATTCATTTCCTAGCCATATAAATGAACAAACAAACTGCAGTTGTGTAATAGCCTTGCATAATCTCCATTTCCACGAGTTCCTCCACATAGGAAAGGTAAAATGCCTTGTTCCGTCATAAAATCACTAAGAGACTCAATAATTGAAGCAAAAAGGTATGCATTTTTCTCTTGAGAAAAAAGTAGAATTTGTTACGCAGGTTGAAGGGTGATGGAGATTGGGATCATCTAGTGGGGGATGCCATTTACTGACCACTCGCCTTTCTAAGGGGCCATAGGTGCCAAATTGCCAATGTTCATCAAAATCATACTAGGATCGTTAACGACTTGGAATACATATCCCAAATCATATAGAACAAGCCTTGTGATGTTGGAAAATAGGCTTGGATGACCAGACTAAGGGAATTTTGGAATGAATTTTTTTTAGCCAAAGGAGCCCAACTCAAAGCTCACTTGCACTCAGTGAACACTAAAGACCGATCAACTAAATATTTTTCATAGTGTTGGAAACTAAGGACACCAGGGGCAATTTTTGCACTTAAAACAATGATAAAATGGTTGACTTGCCAAAGAAGAGATTGAAAACAAGTTTTTCAGTCATTACAAGTTGGTTTTTCAATCCCAAAAAACAAAGGAGCATAAGATAGGTAGAGATGCTTAGACAAAGTCTCAATTATCAAGTCACCTACCAAAAGAGCATATGCAAACATGCACATATGCATTGAATCTTGATGAGTAGACAAGAGCCCTTACAGAACAATGGAAGATAAAGATACTATATTGGATGCATTCCCACGTGAGGATGCATTCCCATGTGAGTTGTAAAAAGCAACTTTGGATTTTGATAAGCCATATTTTTGACAAATGTGAAAGGGGAGCCATGAATCCTAGGCTCTTTAAATTCTTGGTAACCAATTATCTTATTGAATGTATCCTACAAGAACGTAACCAAGGCCCTGACACTTATATATCCTGCTAATAGTTGCGTCTTCAACAAACTAGTCAATTTTTTTTAGACAACGTTCTCTTTTGGGAGCACATAGAATGGACTCGATCTTTGGGCCTAAATAACCTCTTCATCAAGGTAGATTTCAAAAAGTATTGACCATGTGGAATGGAGTCTGGAATTTCATGCTAACCATCCTAAAAGTATTGGGATTTTGCCTTTTTATAAATGAAAATTATGGTTTAGAAACCAAGGTGGAGATTACATCTAACCATTCAATTAATTAAAGAACACCCTGCAACCTGGCACCATGCCTCTTATCTACTTAATTGTAAGTACAATAATAATCCCTAGAAGAAATTAAACATTGTTCTTGGGCAAGGCAGGCTGCCAACAACCTAGAGAAGGTGGTAATAACTAGCATTTATCGAACAACTAAACTGAGTAAATCATAAAATTAGGAATTTTAAGTTGAGATGTTAATTACACCTAAAATAAGTAGCAACTAGTATTTTAAAAGTAAATTTCACAATATATGTAGTACCCAATGAAGGAAATTTCATGTCTCAATATATGTAGAACCAAAGGGAAAAAATTAACACACATCCATATTTGAGCCATATAAATGAACAAACAAATTGCAGTTGTGTAATAGCCTTTGCATAATCTCCATTTCCATGAGCTCCTCCACATAGAAAAGGTAAAATGCCTTGTTCTGTCATAAAATCACTAAGAGACTCAATAATTGAAGCAGAAAGGTCTGCATTTTTCTCTTGAGAAAGGTGGATGCAACAGGAAATATACTTCCTCCCCTCCTTCCATTTCTCTGAGCTTTTCAACACTGACATAGCCAAAGACTGGATGTCTTCTCGAAGTGGAGGAAACAAGGGCCTAGGAAAAACACCAGGAGCGATGCCAAATCCAAGTTCTGTTAAGAGTATGTGGGCATCTTTGAGCTTAAAGCAGCAACAACAGAGGCCATTGACACAACCTTTGATTCCATGTTCTTATAAAATTCCTTCTCCATTATCCCCTGATCACCCTTATACTCTGATATATAATATATGAGAAATTTTAGAAAAGCCATTGGCCAATGCTGGTTTCCTGCAGCCTCCTTTAGGCATGAGAATGCAGGAAGCACTGACCAATCTACAACCAAGATCCATGATGGGTTGAATTCCACGACCATTTTCACAACACTTTCGGTCATGCCATCAACAAAGCTACGCCAAGGGGATTTCCAATCCAATCTTCCACATTGCGCTCCATCCACTGCCACATCTATTTCATACATCATTGATCCAATTTCTTGCATGGCTTCTTGCACATCTTCTGCACCACTGTTTGGACCAATGGTTCTGTTTTTCGGTTTGGCACTGATTACCAATACATGGTTGCCTCTTTTCGCAAGGGATCGTGCAATCAATTGGGCATAGACTCCATTACCACTAAATGTGGATTTCTTGTACTCAAGGGTCATGATAACAAATCTCATTGGAAACTCATGTTTAAGGTTGCGCATTGGAACAATGTCGGCGATATAGAATTGGCTAGAGGATATTGCTCTGAATAATATAAGTGCGAGAACTATGATTCCCCAAGCAATCTACAAAAGAACCACCGACCTGCCAATCTGGCCCGTTGCACATCAGGCAGGAGGGATCTCAACGAGGCAGGCACCACACCCACTAGGTGCAATGTGCGAGGGCGCCTGCCTAGCATGCCCAAATGGAAAAATATAAAATTTGCAAGCGAACCTCTTGAGCGACGGCGAACACGTGGGTGCCTAATAAACACAGATTATTAGAGCTAAGTTTCAGCCTCGAGTTTCATCAACATAAAACCAAAATCCAAATCTCAATAAATATGTTCTCCAATCAACCCTTCTTAGTAGCCCATCTCTTATAAATCATTCAACCTCCATTAAAACTTGCAAACCATAAAATAATTATTACAATAACATAGTGCTTAAATAAATCAGAAGACCACCACAGTAGACTTAAAATTTTAACACAGAAACACGGAAAATTAATAAAAATATTGGCACTATGCCTTTTATCTACTTAACTGTAAGTACAATAATAATCCCTAGAATAAATTAAACATTGTATTTGGGCAAAGCAGACTGCCAACAACCTAGAGAGGGTGGTAATACCTAGAATTTATCAAACAACTAAACTGAGTAAATCATAAAATCAAGACTCTTAAGTTGAGATGTTAATTACACCTAAAATAAGTCGCAACCAGTATTTTCAAAGTAAATTGCACAATATATGTAGTACCCAATGAAAAAATTCCATGTCTCAATATATGTAGAACCAAAGGGAGAAAATTAACACACATTCATATTCCAACCATATAAATGAACAAACAAATTGCAGTTGTGTAATAGCCTTTGCATAATCTCCATTTCCATGAGCTCCTCAACATAGGAAAGGTAAAATGCCTAGTTTTGTCATAAAATCACTAAGAGACTCAATAATTGAAGTAGGAAGATCTGCATTTTTCTCTTGAGAGAAAAGTAGAATTTGTTACGCAGGTAAAAGGGTGATGGATATTGGGATCATCTAGCATGGGGGTGCCATTTATTGACCACTCGCCTTTCCAAGGGGCAATATGTGCGAAATTGCCAATGTTCATCAAAATCATAGTAGGATCGTTAACAACTTGGAATACATATCCCAAATCCTACAGAACAACCCTTGTGATGTTGGAAAATAGGCTTGGATGACCAGACTCAAGGAATTCTGGGATGAAGTTTTTTGAGCCAAAGGAGCCCAGCTCAAAGCTCGCTTGCACTTAGTGAACACTAAACACCGACCAACTAAAGCTTTTTCATAGTGTTGGAAACTAAGCACACCATGGGAAATTTTTTCACTTAAAACAATGATAAAATGGTCAAATTTCCAAAGAAGACATTGAAAACAAGTTTTTTAGTCATTACAAGTTGGTTTTTCAACCCAAAAAACAAAGGAGCATAAGATAGGTAGAGATGCTTAGAAAAAGTCTCGATTTTCAAGTCACTTACCAAAAGAGCATATGAAAACATGCACATATGCATTGAATCTTGGTGAGTAGACAAGAGCCCTTACAGAACAATGGAAGATAAAGATACTAGATTGGATGCATTCCCATGTGAGTTCTAGAAATTAACTTTAGATTTTGACAAACCATAGTTTTTACAAATGTGAAATGGGACCCATGAATTCTAGGCTCTTTAAATTCTTGGTAACCAATTAGCTTATTGAATGTATCCTACAAGAACCTGACCAAGGCTCTGAAGGTTATATATCCTGCTAATAGTTGCGTCTTCAACAAAATAGCTTCATTTAGGGCCAACTTTTTTTTAGACAACATTCTCTTGTGGGAGCACATAGAATTGAATCGATCTTTGGGCCTAAATAACCTCTTCATCAAGGTATATTTCAAAAAGTCTTGACCATTTGGAATGGAGTTTGGAATTTCATGCTAACCATCCTAAAAGCACTGGGCTTTTTCCTTTTTATAAATGAAAATGATGGTTTAGAAACCAAGGTGGAGATTACATATAGCCATTCAATTAATTGAAGAATACCATGCAACCTGGCACTATGCCTCTTATTTACTTAATTGTAAGTACAATAATAATACCCAGAAGAAATTAAACATTGTACTTGGGCAAAGCACGCTGCCAACAACCCAGAGAGGGCGGTAATACCTAGCATTTATCGAACAAATAAATTGAGTAAATCATAATATCAAGACTCTTAAGTTGAGATGCTAATTACACCTAAAATAAGTAGCAACCAATATTTTCAAAGTAAATTGCACAATATATGTAGTACCCAATGAAGAAAATGCCATGTCTCAATATATGTAGAACCAAAGGGAAAAAATTAACACACATTCATATTCCAACCATATAAATTAACAAACAAATTGCAGTTGTGTAATAACCTTTGCATACTCTCCATTTCCATGATCTCCTCCACATAGGAAAGATAAAATGACTTGTTCTGTCATAAAATCACTAAGGGACTCAATAATTGAAGCATAATGGTCTTCATTTTTCTCTTGAGAAAGGTGGACGCATCAGGAAATATACTTCCTCCCACCTTCCATTTCTCTAAGCTTTTCAAAACTGACATAGCCAAAGACTGGATGTCTTCCTGAAGTGGAGGAAACAAGGGCCTAGGAAAAACATCAGGAGCGATGCCAAATCCAAGTTCTATTAAGAGTATGTAGGCATCTCTGAGCTTAAAGCAACAACAATAGAGGCCATTGACACAACCTTTGATTCCATGTTCTTATAAAATTCCTTCTCCCTTATCCCCTGATCACCCTAGTTGTGTAATAACCTTTGCTTAATCTCCATTTCCATGAGCTCCTCGCAATAGGAAAGGTAAAATTCCTTTTCTGTCATAAAATCACTAAGATAAAATGCCTTGTTATGTCATAAAATCACTAAGAGACTCAATAATTTAAGCAGAAAGGTCTGCATTTTTCTCTTGAGAAAGGCGGACGCACCAAATATACTTCCTCCCCTCTTTGCATTTCTCTGATCTTTTCAGCATTGAAATAACAAAAGACTGTATGTCTTCTCGAAGTGGAGGAAACAGGGGCCTAGGAAAAACATGAGGAGAGATGAAGAATCCAAGTTCTTTTAAGACTATATGGGCATCTTTGAGCTTAAAGCAACAACAAAAGAGGCCATTGACACAACCTTTCATGCCGCGTTCTTATACTCTAATATATAATATATGTGAAATTTGAGAAAATCCATTGGCCAATGCAAGTTTCATGTAGCCTCCTTTAGGCATGGGAATGCAGGAAGCGCTGACCAATCTACAACTAGGACCAATGCTGGTTTCTTGCATGGCTTCCTGCATGTCTTTTGCACCACTATTTAGACCAATGGTTCTATTTGTCGGTTTGGCATTGATTACCAATACATGGCTACCTCTTTTCGCAAGAGATCGTGCAATCGATTGGGCATAGAGTGTAGAAAATCCCGTAAATTCACAAGCTCATGCAATTTACTAAAGCACATGACAAGAATATACTTATACTTTCAACCAGTGGAAGCCAATAGATCGAGAAAACAATAATAGCAAGAAGAAGATAAAACAATGGCATACAACACAATAAATATCTGGGGAAAGCCACAGCTCAAAACCCCACTATCTATATAGCATTAAATCAGAAATCCAAGATGGTAATACAATGCTTGTTCTCACAAGAACAATCCCAACACTCAGTATTATCAATCTCCCAGCTCACAAGCAAGCTCAAGCCAAACCTTATCCTCTTTTGCTGCTCTCCAAGCCCCTATTTCCTTGTGCAATTCCTATGGCTAAATAACCCATATTAATGGGAATCAAGTGCATCCAAAACTACGCAATCCAAACTAGGCCTAGTTCCTGATTGCATGCATGATCTATACAACTCAGTAAATCATACAACTGATATTACACTATCCCTGCACTCTAGTCTCAACTGGGTCTTTCTCTGAACTGACATGAATGAGTTTCTCATGAGGGATATTTAGTTAATTGGAGTAGCACTAGTGGATGCATTAGTGCACCAACTGACTTTTAACTCTCTATTAGTTCCACAAACAATTTGGAACTAATTTAATTGAACATAACTTAGTAATATGAGTTATCTAATTTCTAACTCAATTTAAACTCTTATTGGACCCCTAAAACTTAGGGAGAACATATACATGAATTCCAAATCGAAATTCCTAAGTTAACTAAGTCAACTTAACTTAGTTAACTAATACAAGTTTCTATGAGAAAAGAATTACAATTTTAATTCACAATTTAATTTAAGGACAAATTAAATTGGAATTTATGGATTCTATTTTTAACATTTCTTGTCGCTATTTTCAACAATCCCTCTCAACAAGAAAGGAATTCAACTCGATCCCGATCCTGAACCTTTGGAATGTTTTGCATGCAACACTTCTCTAGTGTTGTTGCTACAACAACTCCAGAAACAAAAAAAACATCAACCTGAATCCATTGATGCATCTGTCATCAAAGTCTCTGATTATTATTGCCTTTGTCGACTGAAAACTCTACGCTTTTGCTGACTCTACCTTTCTGCACTATTTTCAACCCTTCTTTGTGCTCTTCAATATCTGACTGCTCTAGCCTCTGCCACTTTGATCTTTGAGTGCATCAATCACCATTGATTCCTCTCGCTACTATGTACTTTGGGCTCTCGTAGCAAGGTACGATCCATGAGATAAAACCTCTCAATGGACCCTGCCCAATTTCATCAATATTGGGACTATCACTTCACATCGCCCCACCTCACACCTGGATGTATGGCTGCATGTGATCCCTCTGCCCACTTGGCTCGAAATTTCCCCCTGTTGGAGGTCTCTGCATGAGTGGATGCCTCCACTCAGTCTCCTCTTGGATTCTCCAATTGTGGTTGCTCCACAATTTTCTGAGACTGCTTTTGATACTACTTCTTATCTTCTTGAGGGGATCTGTCCACTTGGTCTCCTCTTAGCTTCTCCAATTGTGGCTGCTCCACAATTGCCTGAGATTGCTTCTTCTGGGGCTGCATGTTGAGAGGTAATTTACTCTCCATCTCAACCACCTAGCCTCTAACCTTTGCCTTGCTCCTCAAGGCTTTGCATGCATCTTGAACCTCAAGAGCATATAGGTTCTTGACCCATGAACCAATCTGTTTCACCTATCCCATGGTGATGTGTCTAAGGAAAACCTTTCCCTTAGTAAAAACCACATGATAGTCACGGTCTTCCAATACCGCAACTAAAACAAGATTCTTCTTTAGTCTTGGAACATACATCACATATGTGATCATGAGAGGGGAGCTAGAATCCCTCTGAAAGGTAACCGTACTGATCCTCGTAGCTCTATACCTCTCGTCATCTCCAAACTCTCTGCTCTTCTTGAGGTATTTCTCCTCAAAATCACTAAAGAGATCTTTATTCCCCGTCATATGGAATGAGGCACCACTGTCAAGATCCCACATGCCTCCCATAATAGTGCTGGCCATGCATGCAATGAGAGTGAAATCAAGTTCGAATTGTGAAACTAGAGCTTCACCTGCTTCCGCTATTGTCGTCTCCTTCTTGCTTTCTTTCTTTTGTGGGAAGTTCTTGGCATAGTGCCCGTGCTCGTGATAGTGAAAACACTTGAATTTCGTCAAGTCCATATTCTTTCCACCCTCCTCACCTTGGGACTTCTTTCCCTTAGCCTTCTTTGCCTAACTCGCTAAGGAAAAAACCTCTTCCACTTCCTTGGAAGACGTCCCATCTCTAGTGTTCCTCTCGATCTCCTCCTGCATCAAATTTGACCACAGTTGTTCCCAATATGGAAGCTTCTTCAGACCATTGAACGAGTCCTGATTACTGTGATAAATCTTGGGAAGTCCTAAAAGAACTAGGCTCACCATATCAATCCTCGGCAATAATGATTCCAACACTTCCAAGCTCGTCCCGACAATGAGTGAACTTGGTCAAGTACTTTGGAATTGAGTCGCCCGCTTCCATCTTGATTTTTCGAAGTTTATCTTTCAGTGCCAACTTCCTATGGTCACTCTTATTCTAGAAAAGGTCCTTCAATGCTTTCCACATAGAATGCAGAGTTTCCTTCCCATAGAGACTCGAGACAATGTGGTCTCGAACTCCCTCAAGGATTTTCTGCCTCGCCCTTGCTGCACACTTCTTCCATTCGGCCAAATTATGAGCATCTGATGTTGGTGGCTTAGGAATGTCCCGATCAATGAATTCCTTCAAGCCATTGTCTTCCAACATGGCCTCCATCCTATTCTTCCAGGCTATATAATTCGAGCTTCCATCCAAGGCATATTCGAGTCACAAACCATAGAACACCATCTCTCGATCTTGAAGTATGTATTGCAATTCGAATTTCACCTGTAACCATGAACTCAAAACTTCGAAATCTCCTCTAGTATATTGAATTCAGCCCTAATACCATGTAGAAAATCCTGTAGATTCACAAGCTCATGCAATTTACTAAAGCACAAGACAAGAATCTACTTCTACTTTCAACCAGCAGAAGCCAATAGATCGATGAAAACAATAATAGAAATAAGAAGATAAATCAATGACACATAACACAATAAATATCCAGGGAAAGTCATAGCTCAAAACCCCACTATTTGTATTGCATTAAATCAGAAATCCAAGGTGATAATACAATGCTTGTTCTCACAAGAACAATCCCAACACTCAGTATGATCAATCTCCCATCTCACAAGCAAGCTCAAGCCAAACCTCAGCCTCTTCTGCTTCTCTCCAAGCCCCTATTTCCTTGTATAATTCCTATGGCTGAATAGCCCATATTAGGAATCCAGTACATCCAAAATTGCGCAATACAAACTAGGTCTAGTTCCTGATTGCATGCATGATCTATACAACTCAGTAAATCATACAACTGATAGTACACTGTCCCTACACTCTAGTCTCAATTGGGTCTTTCTCTGAACTGACATGCATGAGTTTCTCATGAGGGAATATTCAGTTAACTGGAGTAGCACTAGTAGATGCATTAGTGCACCAACTAACTGTTAACTCTCTATTAGTTCCACAAACAGTTTGGAACTAATTTAATTGAACATAACTCAGTAAATTGAGTGATCTAATTTCCAACTCAATTTAAACTCATACTAGAAAATTTTAATTCACAATTTAATTCAAGGACAAATTAAATTGAAATTTTTGGATTCTATTTTTAACATTTCTTGTTGTTATGTTCAATATAGACGCCATTGCAACTAAATGTAGATTTCTTGTACTCAAGGGTCATGATAACAAATCTCATTGGAAACCCCTATTTAAGGTTGCGCATTGGAACATTGTCGGCTTTCCTTATCCAAATCATAGTTTGTTGATAACCCATATGCAAGAGTGGCTGAGAGCAAAAAATAGATTCACATTCTCTTCATTACTGTTTCAAAGAGTACATCCAGGCACACCCTCATAGTATAAAATTTCATCAAACGATCCCAATCCCAAGAAAATGAGTTATGTGGGCATCTCTGAGCTTAAAGCAACAACAACAGAGGCCATTGACACAACCTTTGATTTCATGTTCTTATAAAATTTCTTCTCCATTATCCCCTTATCACCCTTATACTCTGATATATAATATATGCAAAATTTGAGAAAAGCCATTGGCCAATGCTAGTTTCCTGCAACCTCCTTTAGGCATGGTAATGCAGGAAGCGCTGACCAATCTACAACCAAGACCAATGTTGGTTTCTTGCACGTCTTTTGCACCATTGTTTGGACCAATGGTTTTGTTTGTCGGTTTGGCACTAATTACCAATACATGGTTTCCTCTTTTCGCAAGGGATCATGCAATCGATTGGGCATAGACTCCATTGCCACTAAATGCGGATTTCTTGTACTCAAGGGTCATGATAACAAATCTCATTGGAAAATCTTGTTTAAGGTTGCGCATTGGAACAATGCCAACTTTCCTTATCCAAATCACAGTCTGTTAATAACCCATATGCAAGCAGAGTCCGGGAGAAAAAAATGGATTCACACTCTCTTCATTATTGTTTCAAAGAGTACATCTAGGCACACCCTCACAGTTTAAAATTTCATCAAACGATCCCAATCCCAAGAAAATGAGTTTATTAATCCACAATTACTCCAACTAGAGTAACAATCCACATACCTGGGTCCATTATTAGTGGATAGAAGGTATATACCTCCCAATTTCAATGTGTAGCGTTCAAACAATGTTCAAACAAAACCCTTGCAGCTACACCAGAGTCTGCCGAGAGGAAAATGAGAGTAAGGTACAGTTCCCAGTGCGAATTATGTGTTGAGAGCTGACCATATAATATTACCTTGAACAAATTAAAACTTTAAATCAATTTATGCATGAAACCCGATTGCGCCAGTTGAAACCTGACTGTGCCATCCTGAGTGTAGAGCTCAAATAGAAGGAATCTTTGGTGCAAATGACTGGGCTGACAAGGAGCATCACACAACTTTTTGGCTCTGGCCCAGTCTGAGTTTGAGGCTTGCAATAGAGACTTGCAACAACAAGGAATGAATCCATGTCTTTAGAGATTCGTAGGGTTTAGAGGGCTCATAGAGTTAGTTAAGTATTTAGAAAGAGGGATGGGTGGATTCAATGGCCTAAAACATTTCAATCATCTAACCTTTAATCTAATGATGCAGAAAATTACACAATGATAACTTAGAGAATTATTAAAAAAACACTTTACAACATAATTATTAATTCCATTTCATATATTTAATATAAATTTCTATCATATATTTAATATAAATTTCTACTTAACATTATTTATATTAAGTTAATTAAAACTTATAAATTTTAATAAACAAAAATAAACTTTATTAATAATAAAAAAATATATTGCAACATTAAGTAAAGTGGAAGTTGAGGTCAAAGTGTATCTTTTATGGTCTACCTTCAAATACTATGAATATTTTTTAATAATATTAATTAAAATGATTAATTTTTAATAATTACTTAAATTAAAATTTATTAATAATAATGAAATAAATTTTTTTTATTGCAAATTTAAATTTATTAATAATGAAATAAAAAAAATATATTGCAACATTATATAGAGTGGAAGTTGAGCTCAACGTGTATCTTGTAGGGTGCACCTTCAAAATTCTTTATGATTATGTGATATTTATAGCATGTCATTTGTATTGTTTACTATTGAATTTCAATTTTTGTTTTAATGAGTTATAATAAATTCGTCAACGTGTATCTTTTATGGCGCATTTTCAAAATCCTTTATGATTGGTTATGTGATATTCATACCATGTCATTTGTATTATTAGTCTTTGATAGGGACTATAGTAAATGAAATTGAAAGAAATAATATTAGTTTGAATGTTCATTGTGACTAATAACCAATGTTTTAGGGTGGAATGTATTTTCGAAACTGTAATTTTTTTTCACATTTTTATTTGGTTTTTTCTAGAGGCAGGAGGCTATAACCATATGCTATATTTATTATTTTCTTTTACATTTTGAAATCGCTAAATTAATGTTAGCATTATTCGAAAACATTAAATGTTATACTTTAGTTTTGACTATATATTATTTCTAGCAAAGTTTTCAAAATGCGTTATGATTGATTATGTGATATTTATACCATGTAATTTGTATTATTAATCCCTGACAGGGACTATAGTAATTGAAATCGAAGGAAATAATATTAGTTTCAATGTTCACTGTGACTAATAACCAATGTTTTTAGGGTGGACTGTATTTCCGAAACTGCAATTTTTTTTGACAGTTTTATTTGGCTTCTTCCCGAGGCGGGAGGCTATAACCATATGTTATATTCATCATTTTCTTTCACATTTTGAAATCGCTAAATTAATGTTAGCATTACTCGAAAACATTAAATGTTATACTTTAGTTTTGACTATATATTATTTCTGGCAAAGTTTTCAAAGTGTTTTTTAACAAGACCATGCTAATACGACTACATGTATGCCTACCATGGATTTTGTCTAAATGTAATAGGTGTCACGGGCTACATGTATGCCTGCCATGGATTCCGTCTAAACGTAACAGGTGTCATGGGATACATGTATGTGTGCCACAGATTCTCTCTAAACGTAACAGGTGCCACAAATTATGTCTAAATGTAATGTGTGTCATACGCTTCCTACACTGTCATTCTTTTTCTAGTGCCCAAGGATGGAAGAAAATAATAATATGCCCAAAAAACCAAGAATACCTGTAAGAAAATCTGCATTGACTAGATTTATTTTAGATATTTGGAATAGAAAGATAATTAAGATAATTTACTGGAGTAGCTTAAGGGAAAAACTAGGTAAATTTTGTAACTATGCAGATGGTTAAGGGAAGAACTAGGTAAATGTTGTAACTACGCAGATGGTGTAGAATAGCTTAAGGGAAGAAATAGGTAAATGTTGTAACTACGCAGATGGTGTAGAATATCATACCAATTTCTCACTCTCCTTCGCACCGTCCAGCTCGTCGCGTCCCGCTGCTCTTGCTCTACTGATGTATGGTGTTGTTTTTTTGGCTGCTTGCTTTTCTACAGGAAGAATCCCCAGGCAGCATCGAACCTTCAGGCAATTGGAAATATTATCGTTGCGTGCTTTTCTACAAGAATCATCCATAGGAAGCATCAAATTGTCAAGCAATTGAATCATTCCCAGGTATTACTACGTCCTTTTCTATAGGAATCATTACTTTCTATATGTAGCATCCTTAGTGGCTCAAGGTTTAAATAAGTATCTAATTATATTTGTACAGGTCTTTCTGGAAGCAGCCACGAAGATGTACGCTACTATGATGAGTCGACCATTGAGAAAAGGCTACTTGCTTGGATTCGCCTGCAACTCTCATTCAGGGAGCTCTTACCCGACGTAGAATGAGGTTTTCTTATAACAAAAGACTCCCTTTCTTGAAGACAAGGTGCCCACCCAGCAAAAGAGTAGGATCCATAGCTAGTTTCTTAAGCAAAACAATGCAGATAAAAGAACCAGAAAACTGTAATAAGATTCAATTCTTTTGATAAAGGGTGGTTTATCTGTTACTAAGCACTGATTAAAATAAGTCTGAGAACTTGTGCTAAATATACACTTCATGTGTGGGTGTCGACGATGATTTAGAAGTAAAACATAAGACAAAAACTTATTGTGGAAGACATAAACTCAAATTCTCACAATACACAATAAATTATTGGATTTCACACAAATATGTATTTACATATGCTAGTTTCTTATCGCATTATTGGCCACAAATTTAACAATGTAAATTTCTCTAATATACTACCACCCACAAACCTGCTCAAGAAACTTACTAATACAAGATTCAATATGCACCTCATTGTCCTCCAGGTGCCCTACGATGGCTTCATCTAACCAACGCATAAGGGTAGGAAACCCTTTCAATCGGAAGCGTTCATCCACCCTTCATGGGTGACTAGCATTTTGCCATGTAGGCCGGCTCCCAGCAAAGGCCCTGAGGAGAACTACATTCTTCTCAGATTTCTCCAGTGCTTTATAAATCACTGGCTCTTCCCTAAAACAATCTATAAAATTAAAACAATTTGTAAAATTTAAAGTTGAGGGTTTCAATTTACCAACAATTTCTGCAAAGATACATTTATGAATGTCCAAAAATTTAAGCTCTTGGTCTTCCTTTACAACTAATTTTACTGTCAATTTCAATCTCGGTTTCTGGGTTTGTATAAATTCACTACATAATAAAGGGATTGAGAGAATTAGAAATGAGAACCTGGACACTAGCTGAGGCCTGAAGCAAGATATTTGTCCACCAAGAAAAGCAGTAATGTGACTTGTTAGTCTGGATGGATTCAAACAGGGTGGAGAAATTTTCAGGAGTTGCATCAATCTGAGTAAAACCCATGGTCTACCCTATCTGCAATGTTGTTTCCCAAATGACTGCAATAATAAGGCAGTAAACTCTCTCACTGAGTCCATCCATCCATATGATTATGCTGGATGGTGGCCCTGTAGTGAAAGAGGGCCATCACAAAGCCCAAAGAGACCTTTAATTCTACCAACATGTTGTGTTGAGAGCAACTGAAATGTTGTGATGAGATAAACTGATGCATAAAAACATGCCAATGCAGAGAAAATAATACGATTCATGCAACCCATCACCATATTTCTGCCATCACTCAACCAATTCGCATTCCAACAGCTAAAGGTAGGAACTGGGCAGCTTTTTCTTCCTCTCTTGTCCTTGGAGCTGCATTCACCATTTATTTTAACTGACCATTTTCACATGTGCAAGGGGAGCTAGGTAGTTGCCATGAATCTCAGGACTTGCGGGAGCACACAATTTTCATGGTTTTGGGGCATTTTTTTTATGCAAAATGAAACTCGACAATTCTCTCTCACGAGTCCGCCAATTAAGAAATCATTTCAGTTTAACACAGATACTGCAGGCCAAGTATACTAGCATGATGCAATGTTAATTGGTGTGCTTGAATGTTAATAATGTGCTTGAGGCTTACACACTATGTTATGGAAAAGGGTTACACCCTATGTTATGAAGACAGAGTAGTGAGGACATGTGATCTTCATGTAAGAGCCCACATGGTCTATCATGTATCATGTTTCATGATGTTTATTGTATACCTTGTTAATAACTATAAGCTGTGCTGTGTTACTTAATACCTGCTTAAGTATACCCTCAAGACCATGTAATTAATATGATTATTATATTGACTTTTATGGGTAATACATGTGGGGCTCGTAATATGTAAGCTAATATAGTATGACGATCTTCCCATCATGGTTCAAAAAAATAGCGCAATACAGAAGAGGCAATCTTTGGTTGTAGTAGTGGACCCATATATTTCACCGTTATATCACCTCATCTCGCAGATCAATCCAAACCCGAATATATATTACTAATCATTCCATCTGAAAAGAAATCCATCGAATTCAGCCGTTAAAAAATAAAATACATATATAATACCTACTTTCTATCTATAAGCTCTTTTAGATACATAGCTCAAGATAGTTGAGAAATCATTGATATCTATATAGGTCGGCCTACGTAGAGTAAGTCAAATTGATGAGATCTTCTTTGCTTTCTCTAGTAGAGCAGTGGTATAAGTATTTCTGCCATTTCTTGCTCAAATAACCAGTCAGTTCTAAATCGAGCAGCTAGTTAGAAGGTGATCGTAGGAGGTAGCTTCCATCCTGTAAAATAGGTTCAAGATATTGCAGTAGATAGATATACAAAACTCACTCTTAGTTACATAACCGTGTTGAGATTTTTCTGTTTTAGACGAAATAGGCAAAAATCCCAATGTGTGACAACAATAGAAATCTGTTGCTGGATTAGCTCCAGGTTGTTGGGAGAGAATTAATGCATCCTAAATTTGATGTGAGAGGCAGTTAGATTCTCCTTGCTATAAAATAGGTAGTCATACGGATAGCTGGGGTAGTAGTGTGAGAATTTATGTAATCTCCTGTTTTGATTAATAAAAATTGCCGATGCCTATGTTGTGTGGACGTAGCCCAGATTGGTTGGGTGAACCAAGTTAATTCCTGTGTTGCCTGTGCATGATTTTAATAACTATGTATATGTTTTTATGATTGCTGTGCTCTGATCTCCAACAAGTGGTATCAGAGCAGTGGGAGGCATGGCGCAGCGAATGAGGTCCTGTTGTTGAGGCGTGGCGCTGTCCAGCACATGTTTTGGATCGGACAGAAGGTGGAGCGTATTTTCTGTTTTTTGCCTCTGCGTAATTGTATTCATCCGAGTCAAGAATATCATCTGAGACAAGAACGGTTTTCAACGTTTGCTGCGTGGAGATGGAGTTGTATTAAAAACGGCGTTGATATATATTTAAAACGGCGTGGATATACATTTAAAAACGACGTGGATTACAGTTGATTGCTGGAGCATGGATCGTGGCTTTGCTGCAATGGCGTTGAAACGGAGTTGAATCTGCTGTGCATCTTAGCGCAGCGGAGGAGTGGTTGGACCTGAAACGGGCGTGGCACGTTGCTGGAGGAGCTGCGCGCATGAGCATAACATTGTGGCACGGTTTACACCATTTTTGTGGAGAACTGCGCTGTTGAGAATGGCGCCTACAGTGCAGTAGTGTTTCGTGACTTGTAGCTGCTGCGTGGGGGGCTTCAAACATAAGTGACAGCTTCTTAGCGCGCATAAGTTCTGGGATCTGCAGCGCGATAATTGGTGCGTATGAATTACTAGAACACGCAGAAACACTAATGCGCATACCGTTGCTGATATGTATTGATTACGTTTTTTTTTTTGTGCTTTGGGATTGGCGCGGGATTTAAGAAAACAGTCGCGCCAAAATACTGAAATGGCGCGGTCCCGTTTTAATTAAGTGCGCCAATGCGCTAATGAGCCGATAGGCGCGCATTTGAGTGGAATTCTCACGCCATTTTGTTGTAACTTACAACGTTTTTAAATTGGCGCGGTTCTTGCGGTTATTAGCAAGCGCCATTTGTTTTTTAAATTGAAACTTGAGATTTGTACAACAAAACAAAGGGGGTAAACTGAGACATAGGCACTTATTGTGATTCATTTGTTTTTAAATTGAAATTGGAGATTCTTTGATTTAGACGAGATGGCGAAAACTCAGAGTGCCCGATTTGAAATCGAGAAATTTAATGGCAAGAATAATTTCGAGATCTGGAAGGTAAAGATGCATGATCTGCTGGAACAACAGGGCGTGGCAAAGGCGTTGTTGGGCAGATCCAAACTGCCTTATCCCATGACAGATGATGAGTGGAATGAATTGGATGGAAGAGCCTTGAGCGGAATTCGGTTGTGTTTGGCTGATGATGTTTTATTTAACATCGTGTCAGAGAAGACTGCAGCTGGCTTGTGGACGAAGTTGGAGAAGCTGTATATGACAAAATCCTTGACAAATCGGATTCTCCTGAAGCGGCAGCTATACAGTCTGCGAATGAAGGAAGGTACTTCCATTACTGACCATTTAAATGTTTTTAATACTTTAATGGTGCAATTAGAAAGCATAGAAGTAAAAATTGAAGACGAGGATAAAGCCATAACTTTATTGTGCTCGTTGCCTGAGTCGTGGGATCATTTTGTCACGTCTATAAGTCTTAGTTCATCTGAAACCATTGAATTTGATGATGTCGTCGGAGCTTTGTTGTCCGAGGAAACTAGGAAGCGGTCGAATGCTGACACCTCTACATCAGAGGCAATGATGGCTAGAGGTCGTTCTAGAGAAAGACACTCTGGTAAGCGCAGCGATTCGCGTTCAAAGTCCAAGGGGAAGAAGAGTAAAGTCAAGTGCTGGTTCTGCGGCAAATCAGGGCATTTGAAGAAGGATTGCTGGAAGCGACAACAAACTTCTAAAGAAGCTTCATCGACAGAAAATAAGGAAGTAAACACGACTGATACAGGTTCAACATCTGGTTCAGGTATGAGCGACAAAGTCTTATTGGTTAATTTGTCAAATCATGATCAACATTGGTTGCTAGATTCCGGTGCATCAAACCACATGTGTATTCATAGAGACTGGTTTAAGACATATAGATCAGTGAATGATGGAGTCGTGTACATGGGTAATGATGTAACATCTAATATTGTGGGAATAGGAAGTATACAACTGCAAATGTTTGATGGGACAACCAAAATGTTAACTGATGTAAGACATGTACCAGATTTAAGAAAAAATCTAATTTCACTGGGGGCACTTGATACAATGGATATAAAACTGTCATTCAAGGTGGAGTAATGAAAATTTACAAAGGTATTTTACTAGTAATGAAAGCTAAGAAAGTAGGAAATCTATTTCAGTTAGAAGGAAGAACAGGGTCAGTTCATGTGTCTACGGTGTCTGAACAGGATAGTAAATCCATTTGCCTATGGCATCAGAGGTTGGGCCATATGAGCAAAAGAGGATTAAATATTTTGGCTGATCGCAAGTTACTTCCTAATCTAAGATTTGGAAAGTTAGATTTCTGTAAACATTGTCTGTTTGGCAAACAAAGTAACAAAAGTTTAAAACAGGCAAACATACTAGTAAAGGAATACTTGATTATATCCATTCAGATGTTTGGGGTCCAGCACCTACAACCTCGTATGGTGGCTCGTCGTATTTTGTGTCGTTTATTGATGACTTTTCTAGGAAAGTATGGGTCTACATGTTGAAAAGGAAGTCTGATGTGTTTTCTGTTTTCAAGCAGTTTAGAGCATTGGTAGAAAACAACATTGGTAGAACAATAAAATGTTTAAGAACTGACAATGGTGGTGAGTTTACTTCCAAGGAGTTTGACAGCTATTGCAAGGATGCAGGGATCGAGAGACATAAGACCACAGTTTATACTCCTTAGCAGAATGGAGTTGCTGAACGCATGAACAGGACTCTTCTAGAGAGAGCAAGGAGTATGCTGAGTAATGCTGGGATGCAAAAGGAGTTGTGGACGGAAGCAGTGGCAACAACCTATTATGTGATAAACCGATCTCTATCAACGGCAATAGGCTGCAAGATTCCGCAAGAGGTATGGAAAGGACACCCTTGTGACTATTCTAAACTCAGAGTGTTTGGTTGTGATGCATATGCTCTAGTGCCTAAACATCAGCGAACTAAATTAGATCCGAAATCGAAAAGGTATGTCTTTGTTGGGTATGGTGATGGAACAAAGGGATTTAGATTGTGGGATCCTACTACCCGCAAAATCATCATCAACAGAGATGTAAAGTTTGATGAATCCTCTCTTGTACAGTTAGATGTAGATAATAAATTGAAACATGATGATGTATCTGATTTCCAGCACATTCAGTTTGACAACACTTCTGATGATAGTCATGATGACGATGGTTCAGATTCTAGTCATGAACAGGTTTCAGAGTCAGATTATGAACAGGGTTCAGATGGAGGTCATGAACAAGTCGTAGATGGCGATCATGAAGAAGTTCCTACAGATGATAGACAACCAATTGTGGAAGCACCAGAAACATCCTTAAGGAGGTCTACATGGATCAAACGTCCTCCGACAAGGTATGATGATTATGTTACTTCAGTTGCTTTGACCGCTAATGATGATGAACCTTTGTGTTATCAGGACGCTGTAGAAGGTTCAAAGAGTGACAAATGGAAAGCAGCCATGAAGGAAGAAATGATGGCCTTAGGTAAGAATGGCACATGGGATCTGGTTGAACTTCCCAGAGGCAGGAAAACTGTGGGATGTAAGTGGGTGTTCAAGGTGAAACGGGGTATGAATGATACATAAGACAGGTACAAAGCGAGACTAGTTGCAAAAGGGTTTTCTCAGAAAGCTGACATAGACTTTCATGAGATATTTTCACCAGTGGTTAAAATTGTTTCAATTAGAATTGTGTTAGCATTAGTGGCTTTGCTTGATTTAGAATTACAACAACTAGATGTTAAGACTGCTTTTTTACATGGTGATTTAGATGAGGAAATTTATATGGAACAACCGGAAGGGTTTGTTCAGCGTCGCAATGAGAAATTTTTCTGCAGGCTCAAGAAGTCATTATATGGCCTGAAGCAGTTTCCTCGGCAGTGGTATAAGAAGTTTGATTCTTTCATGTTGAGTCAGAAATATGTAAGAAGTGAATATGATCATTGTGTTTACTTTAAGCAGTTAAGTAATGGCATGTTCATTATCTTAGTGTTGTATGTTGATGATATGCTTTTAGCAAGCAAAAGAATTGAAGAAATCAACAGGTTGAAGACTCAGATGGCAAGGACGTTTGATATGAAAGATCTAGGAGCAGCAAGACAGATTTTGGGCATGGAGATTTTCAGAGACAGGAGTAGTGGTAAGTTGTGGCTATCACAACAGAAGTATGTTGAGAAAATACTTTTGAGGTTTGGTATGACTAATGTGAAGCCTGTGTCAGTCCCTTTAGCTTCCCATTTCAAGCTTTCTTCAAGTTTATGTCCTAATTCAGATGAAGAAAAGGAATTTATGTCTCGAATTCCATATGCTAATGTAGTAGGGTGTTTGATGTATGCGATGGTGTGTACGCGACCAGATATTTCACATGCAGTTGGGGTTGTCAGCAGGTATATGGCAAATCCGGGTAAAGAACACTAGTCAGCAGTAAAATGGGTGCTTCGGTATTTGAGAGGCACAAGTAGTTATTATATTACTTACAATAAGAGCAGTGAATCTGTTTGCGGATATGTTGATTCTGATTTTGCAGGTGATTTAGATAAGAGAAGGTCAACTTCAGGGTATGTCTTTACTCTTGCAGGTGGAGCTATTAGCTGGATGTCAAAGCTACAAAACATTGTTGCTTTATCCACTACTGAAGCAGAATACATTGCTGCTTCGCATGCTTGCAAAGAGGATGTTTGGTTGAAAGGTTTGCTTGGTGAGTTTGTTAGGTTACAGGACAACATCAGGTTACTTTGTGATAGTCAAAGTGCAATACATTTGGCTAAGAATCCGGCCTATCATAGTAAATCAAAGCATATTCCAATCAAGTATCATTTTGTAAGATAGGTTATCACTGAAAGGGGAGTCTCTCTTGAAAAGGTGCATACAAAGGAAAACTGTGCAGACATGTTCACGAAACCAGTTTTGTTAGAGAAGCTACGTTGGTGTTTGTCTTCTCTTGGCTTGCAGAAAAGATAAAAATAATAAACAAACAGGGCATCAGGCTAATTGTTGTCAAGGTGGAGATTGTTGAGATTTTTTTGTTTTAGACGAAATAGGCAAAAATCCCAGTGTGTGACAACAATAGAAATCTGTTGCTGGATTAGCTCCAGGTTGTTGGGAGAGAATTAATGCATCCTAAATTTGATGTGAGAGGCAGTTAGATTCCCCTTGCTATAAAATAGGTAGTCATACGGATAGCTGGGGTAGTAGTGTGAGAATTTATGTAATCTCCTGTTTTGATTAATAAAAATTGCCGATGCCTATGTTGTGTGGACGTAGCCCAGATTGGTTGGGTGAACCACGTTAATTCCTGTGTTGCCTGTGCATGATTTTAATAACTGTGTATATGTTTTTATGTTTGCTGTGCATCTGATCTCCAACAAACCGGTCACCAAATTTGCTTATATTTAATTTGTTTAGCTTAAATATGATTTATACTTGCAAATACTTTAACTCGTCCTTGATTTTTACCGAATTTATCTCACTAAATGCTAATATTTATAACTTGAAAAAACTTAAGCAATCACCAAATTTGTTTATATTTAAATTATTTAGCTTAAATATGATTTTTTTAAACATCAAAAACACTTATATTACTACCACTTTCCATCAATATACAGACATTTATAAAATATATACTTCTGCAAGTTCTAAAAAACTAGTTCAAGAGTTCTCACTTTATTAGATTGTCTGCATTTGATGTGAAAATATGTGATTAATAATTAGTTAAACACGCCAAACATCCGGAACTCACCAACTATACAACAAAAGCACCTTTTTTTCACACTGCAAGGCTAAGCAGAAGACTCTGCCTAGTCACAGGTTGCAGCTGTCCTTCAAAGTTTTCATCATCATGTAATATCCACCTTGGTTGAATGCATTCAAGCGCTTCAGTTCCTCTCGATGCTCATCTACCACTGCTCGAATGACATCTCCTATTGATACCATTCCTAGCATGTTTTTGCCCTCGACAACAGGGATATGCCTGATACGATTGTCTGTCATAAGTTGCATTGCCTTCAATACCTTTGTATTAGAAGTTACTATTATAAGCTTATTTTCCTCAGTCATGATATCCCCAACTTTGGTTGTTTTCGAAGATCTTCCCTGTACAATTATCTTTCTGAGATAATCTCTTTATGTGATAATCCTTGCAATTGATTTCTCCTCTGCTAGCTTTACAACCAACAATGCTCCTACATTGTGTTGAGTCATAGACTTCACTGCATCATACACTGTGTGTTTTGTAGTGCACCACAACCAAGATCCATCAGCACTCTTGCCCTTTCCTTTCAAAATGTCTGCAATTGTTGTGCTCTCAAAACCATGTTCTTCCAAACGAGCACGAGAAATAGACTCATAACAAGCTATAATATTAGATCTGAAAGATGGTTCAGCAACACGAACATGTTGCAGAATTGATTTCTTAAAGCTACCTCCATGAAATTAAATTTCTCGAAGTGCACCTTGCATTTTAACTTAAAATAACGATCAGAGAGCGTCAAATCTATGTTCTTCCAGACGGGTGAGAGACTTGTCCTCTGGTGAGATAACTTAAATATGATTTATATCTGCAAATACTTTAACTCGGCCTTGATCTTTACTGAAAAAATAACTTGAAGATAACTTGAAATAACTTGAAAAAATAGTGCAACATGAAGCTAATTAAGTTCTAGATGGTCAGACTATGGATGCGGAAATTGTGTACTTCCCCACTCTAGAACTTGCCAAAAAGCTTTGGTGAATCCGACTACATACACTTCCTGCTCAGTTGTACACTTCTCCCTAGGTAGGGACTTGTTGCAAAGAAACCCTCCTTGTTTACTATTGAATCTCAATTTTTGTGTCAATGAGTTATATTAAATTAGAAAAATGTTCAAGTAATATATTTAAAATTATTAAAATTATTAGCGTGAATATAGCTTAGGGCTAACTTTGAAGGCATACCAAAACTAAATTTGAGCTCGAGAGAACCTTTGGTCTCATCCTTTATAACATAGAAATGGATTTATTTACATATAATTCTCACGCCTAAGTGTTATGTGCACTTCTTGTGGGTGCATATTTAAAACCAGATATATACTCTTCCTCTTTTCCACTTTGCAATTTGATCCCAGTAGAAGGGTTAATTTGGAGCCCTCTCACATGGGTACATATATCCATTGCTTAACACATGCAAACGAATATATATATATATATATATATATATATATATATAGAGGTGGCTTGTGGGATACTTACTTACTTTATATATATATATATATATGGCTTGTGGGATACTTACTTATTTTAGATGTTTTTTAGGATAATGTAACCTTTACAATTTGTTCTCACTTTTAATTCTTTACAATGAGATTTGACCTTGAAATATGATGGGAAATAAAGTCTACATAAACCAATTAATTTACACTTAATAGATATTTGAGATATGTATATACACTACCAACCAATATGAAAATTTATATTCTTAGTTTATTTAAACCACCATTAAAAAAAAGACAAAGGTTGATTAGATTATTGTCTCATAACTTATACATTTGTTGATATTCCCAACTCATACTTGTTATAATAATTTATAGATTACATGTTGATTATAACATTTTGATGAAAATTTCTATTCATGGTTTATTTAAACCACCATCAAGGCAAAGGTTGGTTAGATTGTTGTCTCATAACTTATCCAACATATACTTTTATTGATGATCCCAACTCATACTTGTTATTATAATTTATCAAGGTAAATGTTAGTTAGATTGTTGTCTCATAACTTATCCAACGATTACTTTTATTGATGATCGCAAACTCATACTTGTTATTATAATTTATAGATTACATGTTGATTATAACTTTTGATATGACATTGACCATTAAAAATAATTAATAACTCAGTATATGCCATAAAATTGATGGTATCTTATTTTTAGTAAATGCACATATATGATATTATGTTTAAATGACAATTGATATAAATTCAAGTAAATTTTCAATTATTTTATCACATATATGTTTTTAATAAATGTATATAGATTTATATAATTATATATATTTTATGTGAAGGTGGAGAGAAATATTGGAAAAAATAAAAGTAATTTTATATACTTTGTATTTAAGTGACAATCAATATGGAAATATATGAAATGGAGGTGGGGAAGCATGGAAGACAATTGATTGATATGAAAGTATACGAAGATGGAGGTAGAAGATAAATTACAGAAAATTTAAGGATGGAATATGGAAGTATATGAAAGTGAGATGAGGAAATATTAGAAAAAACTTTGTGTGGGTTGTGTGTGAGACAATTCATATGGATGCATATGAGAGTGAGAGTGAGGATGAAGAAAGATTGGAAAAATCACACACACTTATGATTTTGTATTTAATCTGAAATTCATATAAAATATATATTAATATATATTAAATTTCACTATATGAATATGTTTTTAATAAATGCATATATAAATTTATATTTAAATGATAATTAATATGAAAATTTATTTTCAATTATTTATAGATATATGAAAATTAATATTAATATATATGTATGTTCAAAGTTTTTTGTTTTTGTTGTTTTTAGTGTTCAAAGTTATATATAGTTATGGAAGTATATTTTATTTTTTTCCTCATATATTTTATATGAAAATATATTTTTAATACATGTATTTATATATGATTTTAAGTAGTAATTTTGTTTGTTTGTTTAGTAGTTTGTTTATAGCTTGATGGAATAGCATGTGGTTAAGAAGCTACAACCTAGGGACATCTAAGCTGTTAAAAACACCCAAGCATTGGACTCAGATTAGGTTACACCAACCCTTGACATTGTTGAATTTGTTCTCATGGAATTTCAAACGTGGGACCCTAACACAGTGAGTGCCTTCACCATGCATCTAGTCACAATTTGTTCTATGCCCTATGGGTTATGTTCAAGTAGAAATTGATATGGAAGTACATTTTAAATTATTCTCTCTTATATTTTTGGCCTTCTCTTTTTTGAAATTGCGTTCAAGTAGTCAAACGATGCACAAAGTGTCAACTAGATGCCCATAGCACACAAGCCCCTCCATCTCCATTGCATTTTGTTATTGCAAATGCCCCCTTTTCAAGTGGGGGATTGATTTCAAGACTTGAAATACATCGTCCCAAAATGGTTACAAATACATAATATTCATCGTTGACCACTTCACCAAGTAGGTCGAGGCCATGCCCATGTTCAATAACACAACCGACACTGTAGGCCATTTTTTCTTCAACCATGTCATTACACAGTTTGGTGTCCCCAGGGAGCTAATTTCTAACCATGAGAAACACCTTGAGAATGCGGTTTTCAAGGAAATCCCTTCCATCCATGGTTTCACCCATGGATTTGATTCACCATATGATCCCCAATCCAATGGCCAAATTGAATCTATTAACAAAGTACTAAAAATGATGTTGCAATGCATGGTGAACAAAAAAAAAACAATTCACATCACATGTTATTCTCAGTCTTATGGGCGTATTGTACATTGGTCAAAACCTTCACTAGGTTCACTCCCTTCCACCTCATGCATGAGATCGAAGCAGTCCTAATTATCCAGTGAAACATCCCCACTTTGTGCACCACTACCAAAGTCCTCCTAGATACCACTCCCCTTGAGAAATGTCTTGTTCAATTGGAGATTTACCCATTGATGGAACTGACACAGTTCCAAACAAATTATTATGAACCAACTATAATATTTCCTCTGACCTTATAGAACCATGGAATAATCTTACTCGTTTCCGCTTCTCATATAACAAAAATTCACATAAATAAAAGTCTAGAGAGAAATTAGGCATACCTTCTACCATATCATTATTATGTAGTACTCAAAGGCCCTTCTCTTTGATATGTCCCAACCTTTGATGCCACAACATAGTATTTTCTCCAAAAGTTATAGGATTCTTTCCTTCTTTTGCAATACACTTACGAATAATGGAACTGTTGCATCCATCAATAATAGTGCTTCCCAACAACTTATATAGAGTTCCAATCCAAACTCCTATAAAAACACCATTGTTCCTTGAACCATCTTATAGGTATCCTTTTTAAACATTGTTTTTACACCTACATCACTCTTCTTTCTTACATAAATCAAATTTATGGCTAGTCATGGGATGTGTAGAACACCAGGGAGTGTTCTAATCCTTCCACTCATGATATTTAACTTGAATTTGCCTCATCCTATGATTCTGGTTGTCGAATCATCTCCTAAGAAAACATCACCACCTTAAAATCATTCATATTCACAAAACTACTCCCTATGAGGAGTCATATGAAAGGATGTGCTTGAGTCGATCAACCATGCATCATGATACATGTGTACTTGAGGAAGCTAAGTACACATCCCCTCCTTTATCTAGGAGGTTTTTTCTTCTGTAGAAGGAGCATCTTTAGATCCCTTCCCTTCTCAACAATTTTGGATCTATAATATTTCTTGTAATACCCTTCTTTTTGACATCTCCAACATACCTATACAAAATTTCTTGGAGATTTAAATCTTCCTCTATATTTAGATCTCCTATTCGAAGACTTATTTTTATTTCTATTCTAGGAGTATCCTCTTAAAAACAAGGTATCTCCATTTTGGCTTTCCTTGTTTTTCTTTCTCTTCTCCTCCTATAACAAGGATGATACTATTTCCTTGAACTTTAAAGTAGTTAATGCATTACTACCTATGGAAGCAACTAGACTATCCCATGAGTTTGATAGAGAACAAACAAACTGATGCACTTATATTCATCTAAAATATTAATAACATATAATAGCTTAATTGTCGTAATATTGAAGGCATTCATATTCTTTGTCACTAAATATCCATCCTTCATCCCCAGGTTATACAAATTATCTGCAGGAATGATTTTTCACCAAGTACTTAGATTGATACAAAGCCCCTAATTTGTACCACAAAGCCCTTGCTATAGGTTCCTATGAAGTATTTAGTAATACTGAATCTAAGAGATGCAATTGTCTTCTTTTATTTACATTTAGATCCATATTTGTCTAGTCTTTTGTTGACATCCTTGGTGGTGAAGTACCCAAATCCACAATGACCCACTAATCTCCGTCCACCAACAAATCACCCATTTTTAGCTTCCATAGCTCAAATCTTTTCCCATTGAATTTCTTTATCTCCATCTTTAAACCGCTTGCCATTTCCTTTTCACCATAAAATATGTAGATATCCCACTATAACATGGTCTACCACAGGCTTGAGCCAAACCGCTTATCCACAAAGGTTCCACCTTGAAGCCAAAACTTCTCTAGGACCAAATGTAGGTTTTAACCCTGTACAACTATTTACTACAAACAAATTCTTAATAAAAGATAAAAGATGTAATGGAAAATGTTGGGCGGATCAATTGTCCTCTTAAATTAGAAAAACCAATTCGACCCACACATAAATTTTCAATCTGGGTAGGTGTTTTTGTTTCAAGGGTATTGTGAAAAATATATTTAGTAACAATGGAAACTAGTGCTATGTGTTCACTGCATAGCATATGGTCGGATGAGTGTTCACTAAAAACATCAGGGCCCCTATCAACTATATATACTCAGATGGATTCACCAAATTAGGTCCTGCAACTTCTCCACATAGCTTCTTGAAATTCATTTCCATTGGTGTGGCTAAGGACTTGCATTTTGTCATTCTAAATATTTCCAGCAACTTCATGACATATTTTGCTTGTGAAAGGAAGATCTCGCCCAGCCTTTGCCACACCTCGAGCACTAGAAATAAGTGCATGAGTCCAAGGTCCTTTATCTAGAATTTAGATACTTTCTCCCTCTTACACTCTATCATCAGGGGCTCACTACATGTCAAAAATAGATCATCAACATATATAACCAAAATCAATGGCATATCTTGGACCACTTTGAAGTAGAGGTTGGGATTGGTGCTACTTCTTGTTAATCCAAGCTTCATCAAGTAACAATCTATGTGTGTGCACCATGCTATGAGGGCTTGTTTCGAACCATATAATGCCTTATTCAATATGAAAACATGTTTCTTTTGATCCTCTACCCTCAAATCCCCGTGGCTTCTCAACATACACTTCTTCTTGTGACATGCCATGAAGGAATGTTTTCTTCACACCCTTCTCATTAAGGGTCCATCCTTGACTTGCAACAAGGGAAACTATCAAATGAATGGTGGTGTATCAAGCCAAAGGAGAAAATATATCATCATAACCTTATCCCTCTTTCTGGGAGAATCCTCGGGCCACGAATATTGCCTTATATTCCTCAATGCTTCCATCGACTCCATGTTTGATCTTGAATAGCCATTTTGAAGTCACCATAGATTTCCCCTTCAGTCTCGGTGCAACATCCCATACATCATTCTTCATAATTGATTCATATTATTCGACCATAACATCCTTCCCAACTTGTTCTTTCATGGCTTATTCAAAGGTGTGAAGCTCAACTTCAGTCATATCCTTGGTACCTACATGAATTCTTTCTCTCTCCAAATGTTCCTCAGGTAGCATGTCTCTCGACATCTTGTAATGTATCACGAATCCAAAGTGGCATCTTCCTGCTAGGGGGGTCAAATGGAGGAGGATCTAAGGTTTCCATAGGCTCCATGGGACCATTAACAATTCCTCTCTCATATTCAGGTTCATATGGACCTACTAAAATATCCACATCATTATTCTTCTTCTCAGGATGAGGAGGTGAAGGAAGGTCCCTTACTTTTACAAGGGAAACATCTTCATCATACTTTACATCCCTGCTAATTTCAACCTTCCTTTGATAAAAAATATATATTCTAAATTCTTTAGAATCTTCACAATATCCAACAAACATACCTTTTCTTCCTATGGCTTCCAGCTTGCTCCTTTTCTCCGTGGGCACATGAAAATATATGGGACAACCAAATATACAAAGGTGACCAATCTTAGGATTGACACCTATGAATACTTATTTGGGGGTCTTATTTTCTAATGTTTGATGATGCACCTTGTTTTGAATGTACACGGATGTATTTGTTTCTTCTCCCCAAAGGAACTTTGGAAACTTTTGATCATGGAGCATGGCTCGGAAAACTTCTACAATAGACCTACTCTTTCTTTCAGCTGCTGCATTTTGTTCAAGATGATAGGGAACAATAATCTCTTTCTTGATGCCTTCCTCCTTGAAAAATATATGAATTCATTTGAAATGTACTCTCCACCATTGCGAGGCTTGAAAAATATTAATTTTATTTCCTGTTTGATTTTTGACCAAAAATTCTTTAATAAATTGAAGGCATCACCCTAATGATTCAAATAATATATCCATGCCTTGAGAAATAATCAATGAAGGTAATGTAGTAGAAATGGCCATCAAGGAAGTGTATGAGCATAGGACCACATATGTCATAATGAATGAGCTGGAGGATTTCATTTGTATTGTTCTCATTAGAGGGGAATGTTCCCCTTGTCTTCTTTCAACTAGCACAACTTGGACATATTCCATCATGTTGAGCTTGAATATCAAGGATCCCAGAGACCAAATTCTTTAATTTTAAGAGAGATTCATAGTGGATATGGGTTAATCTATGGTGTCACAACTCACTTTGTTTATTAGTGTCATGGACCATCATTAGAAGGGGTCTTCCAATGACTCTATAGAGTCCTCAAAATCTAGATCCCAATGTGAATGCATCTCTCATAGGGGATCCCACTGGCCAAGTAAGTACTTTTCCCTTGAGGAAGGAAACCCTTGTTCCTTTTTCTTCAAAATAATATATAGATAAAAATTTGTTCTTCAACCCCGACACATACATCACATCATGAAGCAAAACATATTCCCTAGAATCCATATGAAACTTAACAAAACCAAAGCCTTTAACATGATGAGTGGAGTTGTCTCCAGTAATAATTTTCAAACTTGACTCCCTGTCCACCAAATTAGTGAGGACTTCCTTATACCTAGAGAAATGATGAGAGGCCCCACTATCAACCAACCAAATGTCCCAAGTGTCTAAAGGAGAGGAACTAGAAAGTGAAAAAATAATAATATATTCACATTGATTTGCAGCATCACTTTCATACGTGGTATTTCTTGACTTCTTTTGATGATGGTGGTTTTCTTCATAATTACTTGAAGCATCACTTTTTATTTCATCTCTTCCATTATGATCATTTATTTGATCATCTCCTCTTCTTCAATTATTAGACTTGTTATTGTTTCTTCTAGTGTTGTAGCATGGACCATTACTCTTCTCAGGGTAGTTTCGAGCATAGTGACCTTTCTTGTGACAATTGTAGCATTCAATGTGTGATGATCCCCTGTCTCTTCCATTCCTTCTATTGAATTTTGAGGAGGGGGATTTCTTGAACTTGATGGACCTCCTTTCCTTTCTTCTTCTTGTTATTAGTGATGTAAACAACATGCTCTCCTTCTTCGTGATTTTGTAACCGACCTATTGAGATCATCCTTGATTCTTCTTGAGTGAATTTTCCAAAGAACTCATCAAATGATGGGAAAACATTTTTATTACTTATAGTGGTAATGAAGGTTTCCAAAATAGAAGGGAGACCTCTAAGGGTTACCATCACCAACTCCCTTTCAGGTATGGTTTCCCCAACTCACTGTGATTGATCCTAAAGACGAGATATCCTCATAATGAAGGATTTCATAGAATCTCCTTTATTCGTCTTCAGATATTTAATTTTATCTTTCAAGGAGATGATTCCATTCAAATTGTTGACTTCATACATACCAACTAGCTTATCATACATATCCTTAGACGTTTTCAAATTTCCAGCATATGCAAGTAAATGATCTTGTAAACCACCAGCTATAATTTTCTTTGCTTTTAACTCACCTTTCTTGTACTTGTTCTTGGTAGCATCAGAAGCATTCTCCAGAGGCTCTGGTACTTTTCCTTGTATGTATTCAAAGGAATCATTGTCATATTCTATGATTTCCAACCTGATCTTCCAAGCAACAAATTTAGATGAGTCACCCAACTTCTCATTTTCCTTAAAGTAAAAAGTAGACATCTTTAATTGATTAGATAAGCTCCTTCAACTTTTCCAAACATGATTTCTTAAACTCTTATCTCCTTTGGGATTTTCCTTCACCTTAGCTCTGATACCATGTTAATTTTTACCATTATTCTATGTTGCTTCAATTACTTTAGCCCAATTCAATTCTTCAATTAGCAATCTTTTCAATAGAAATTAATTATGTCATCAATTAAGAGTAACTAAAGACAGAACAATAATGAAATGGAAAAGGATACAATCAACAACATCAACAAGAGACACATATTTGGTCAAAGACTAGGGAAAAACCCCATAAGGGGGAAAACCCTTTAAAATTATTCTTCTATTTGATTGTCATAAAATGTAAAACAAAGAGTACAATGAGCCAATATAAAACTATCCATAAAAAATTCCATCAAACAATATCCATAAATATGATCCTATAAAAAAAACTGATCGGATTTAACTTTCCCAATCTGCGGTCAACTGTGGTCAGTTGCGATCACTTGTAAAAATAAAACCCCAAGTCCTAGTTGCATGGATGGAGATTCATGCATGCGTTTGAAGCTTTTCAGTCGCATAGATAGGCCTATATGTGTACGGATACAACTGAAAAATTCTTGTGTCAACCCTGCGACTTCAAAGAAAAACCCTAATCTACATGTGCAAGCTTCTGACCTTGCAATTTTCAATGTGTACGAAACAATATTCATGAACCCACTCTAGACTTGTGTGAACCAATCTAAAGAAGAGAGAAGAAGAAGATGCTTCATGATGATTTCTAAATGAGGGTCACTTAAATTATATTTATAGGCTTCCAGGGGTGTCCAATTTCCTTTTAGGGCCGTCCTAGTTAAATGTGGCATTGTGGGCTTCACTTCAAAAATATATTTTCCCTTATCTAAATCCAGTGCTTCAAATGTTAAAATTGGTCCTCTTGGAATAACGAATCTATTCCAATGATTCGAATTTGCCACTAAGCTACACAATTAACATCTACAAGGCATAGACCATAGCAAACCCTTCGAGCTCTATATGGGTATAATTATGTTTAGTTGTTGATAACTTTCTACATGCAAATGAAATTGGGTAATCCAAATCCCCTCCCCTTAGTTGCACTAATACAACTCCTAGATAAATAGATGAAGCATCCATGTGCACATAAAATTATTTTATCTAATTAGGAAATATCAAAATTGGCATGCTAACCATCTTCTCCTTCAAATTATCTAAGGCCTGCTAACATTCCTCCATCCATCTAAAATGTACCTCTTTCTTCAACAACCACTCCATAGGTGCAGTTATGTGGGCATGTCCCTTTATGAACTTCTAGTAGTAACCAATATGACCAAGAGTAACACATAATTATCAACTACAAGTAGGAGGAGGAAGATCCACTATGATCAGAATATTTGTAGGGTCCACCAATAATCCTTTCTTACACACATTGTCTTATGAAACCAGCACACCAAAAGATGGAAAAGATATATCAACACCTTAGAATTCAGCCTCTTCGAGGGGGCAACCTCCTTGACATTACACAAATGAACAATTCTTGGATGATACAAATGACAAGACCTCCTTTCTAGATATAGGAGTCTAAGGGGTCATAATATAATGAGAGTCGACATAACAATAATAATTTAAGGCCACAATAATAACAATAGTGGGCTTCTATGGGGCACAATAATAACAATATGGGCACTACATGGGTACAACAATATAATAAGGGGGTTGTACTAATAACAATAAGGGGTTACACTAGTAGTATAGGGGCCTAACATGCCCCTCTCCTTCAAAAAGTGTTGTCCTCAATGCTTGAGTAGTTCTTGATGCTTCTATATAAAATTCTTGTCCTCCCATGTGGAATCTTCAGCAGGTAAGTTCTTCCACTTGATGAGATACTCTGGAATTGATCGATTTTGTAGTTCTCAGGTTCTTGTTTCTGTGACTTCTCTAGGTCCCAATATGATTTTTCCTTCCTCTTCAAGTTCTGGCAATATTGTTTGAATTGGGATATTCTTTAACTTTTGAATGAGTGGCCACACTTCTTTGTCCTTCTTCCATTCATCCCTTGCTTCATTTATCCAATCTGGTTCGATAATAGAAATAGCACAAAATAGTGCTTCCACATCCTCATCCTTTCTTAAGAGTGCATCTGCAACAAAAATTTTCTTCCCTTTTCTATAGATGATGTCAAAGTCATAACCCAACATATTTGTGACCCATTTTTTCAGTTCTTTTAAAGATAATAGTTGTTCTAAAAAGTATTTAAGACTATCATGATCCATTTTTACCTTGAAGTGTCTTCCCATTCGGTAAGGTTGCCATTTCTTAAGTGGACGTGGTATTGCCAACATTTCCTTCTCATAAATAGCTTGCTTGAGATGTAGCAGTAAAAATACCCAACCACCTACATCAAAACATTTTTCACTACGATGTTGATCTACCTATTGTTTCATTTGACTTTGCACCAAAGTGGCGTTATCCTTTAAAAGTTGGAGAACTTGTTGTTGATGCTCGATGTGATATTTCACTGCTTGAACCTTTTTGTTCTTGATATGTCCTTCTATCTTGAGAGTTTGAGGAGTGGTAATTTCTTCCAATGCTTTACAAGATATGGTCGGATTCATTTCTTGATGCTCGATGTGATCTTTCACTTCTTGAACATTTTTTTTCTTGATAAGTCCTTCTATTTGGATAGTTTGAGTGGTAATTCCAACCAATGCACTACCAGAGATGGTTGGATTCATTTCTTATTTCTTGATGTGATCTTTCACTTCTTGAACCTTTTTCTTCTTGATATGTCCTTCTATCTTGAGAGTTTAAGGAGTGGTAATTCTTGCCAATGCTTTACAAGATATGGTCGGATTCATTTCTTCTTTCTCTGGGGTTGGGTCCTGGTGTATATCCTCTTCTTTTGATGTTTCTTGATCCTTTTCTTCCTCCTCTTCATACTATGTAAAATAATTTCTTCTCAGCACACTTATGACCTTTAGTGCATTTGCTATCACAATTGTAACAAAGCCCTTTTTCTCTTTTTTCTTCCAATTGTTGTGGTGTAACCCTTGTAGGTTGTGGAAGGCTAGGAGAAACAACACTTCCATATTTATAGTTGTGAGGGGTAGAATTCCTTGTTGCCATAATTTTTCTTTCCACTTTATAACAAAGCCCTTTTTCTCTTTTTTCTTCCAATTGTTGTGGTGTTGCTCTAAAGAAGGTGTTGCTCTTTGTATTCTCATAATGTGCTATAATTTCCTCCGTGAAAATTGACCACGTAACAAGTTGCTTACGAGAACAAAGCCCTTTATACCATAAAATTGATCTTGTTCTAAATATGAAGATGTAATACATACCTTTTGTAATATTGGTACACCATGTAGATCAAAATATTTCTCCATATGTAGTATTCAATTTACTGGATCCTTGCCATCAAACTTCCTCATTTCGCTTTTTCTTGATTTTAGGAGCTCGATCTTGAAACGACTGTAACTCTGTACTTTCGTATCTTTAAGTTCTGAAATTGCGACCTGCAGTAGTCCTCTTTCCAATGCCAACAGTCTAATTGAATTTAGATTCTCCAAGAGAGATTTATGCACAATCTCCGAAGATGACCTGATTATATACCTTTTCAGAATAGAGAACTTGTATGAAGTGCCATGTGTAATTATTTTGACCTTAGGATCTTAAAAATATACACAGGAAACTACAATCCGTCCTCTTTCTGTAACTTCTTGGGAAATGTCAATCTGATGTTGAAAACAAGAGTTATGACTATTTTCCCCAGGTCACCTGTTTGGAATGTAATTCAGGAGTTTGCAAAAAGGCCAACTTCCTCAGATCATATCTCCACAAATATAGCACAAAAATCTCTGAAATTTAGACCTGAGGTTTAGAACGATTTCAACCCAAATGGGTTTTTTTTTTAGTGTCTGAAACATAGCAGAAAACAAGTTATAGCGAAAATTCCACGATGACCTGTTTGGAGCAGTGAAAAGCCTAGAATCCAAAGCTCTAATACCAAATGTTATGAAACCAGCTCACCAAAAGATGGAAAAGATATATCAATGCCTTAGAATTCAGACTCTTCGAGGGGGAAACCTCCTTTACGTTACACAAATGAACAATTCTTGGATGATACAAATGACAAGACCTCCTTTCTATATATAGGAGTCTAAGGGGTCATAATATAATGAGAGCCGACATAACAATAATAATATAAGGCCATAATAATAACAATAGTGGGCTTCTATGGGGCACAATAATAAAAATATGGGTACTACATGGGTACAACAATATAATAAGGGGGTTGTACTAATAACAATAAGGGGTTACACTAGTAGTATAGGGGCCTAACACATTTTGACCTAATTAAATTTCGAATGGGGAACAAAAAATACATTTCTTGAGATTCAAAGAAATTTGCAATTACCAGCATTTGTCTAGAATCAAATGCAATACCTCTATGTGCTTTTGTAGTAGATTGAACACCATCTAGCCATCCAAATATACCTCTAAAAAATTATGAATAAATTCCTTAAAATATACAACAACAATTCTTGAAAATATGGTAGGTGCGTTCTTTACACGAAAAGGAATTATAATATTTTGAAAGCACACCCATTCTATCACAAAGGTAGTTTTATGAAATTATTCCTTATCGATCCATATCTGGTGATACCCAAAGAATATATCAATGAAAAAATACATCTCTTGGCCACCAACATTGTTAAGTAATTCATATGTAAAAGGAGTAAGAAACAAATCATCTAAACAAGCATCATTGAGTTTTCTAAGACTGACATAAATCTCGATCTCCCCTATTTTCTGAACTACCATAGGGATTATCCATTTTGATTTATATATTAAATCAATGATCTTAGCTTCCAACATTATATCCAACTCTTTCTTTACCTTCTATTTATATATTAGATTGAGTGTGTATCATCTTTGTTGAATTGGCTTGGCATCCATCTTAAGAGGAATCCACATTTCACCTACCTCACACACAATTCCCTTCATTTTGGAAATTGAATTAGGAAAGAAGCCTTGATACTCCCTTAGCAAGCCACTATCTTCTTTATGGTTTCATCATCCTAATAGTCAAAAATCAAAGACATCTTTGGATTCTATTTACTACCAATATTTACCTTCTTTGTTTTAATTGGCATGGAGCAATCTTTTTATCCCAACTTGAGTTCAAATACAATGCGCTCTTTCACAGTATTCATGATGTGTAAGTACCTATGTTCCTTGTTTCCATCAACATCCTCTACAACATTGTAACATTCCATAAAATCATGTATCAGCTGTAAATGTTGATGAGCAAGACACACATGCACCATCTTCTATTCAGGTCAAATTTCTAGTGAAAATATCTTTTTCTTCAACACCTTGTCCTTAGATGGATATTTAAACATGGAATTAAAATTTTGAGTCATCTCCTCCCATTGCATAGTGCCTCTTTGCACTTCTAGTTACGCATACCAATTCCAGGGAATGGTATCCAAGGTTTGCATGAATTTTTGAACCCATTCCTTCTATTCCATGCAACATCACAACCTTTCACATTGTTCATGGGGTAGTCTAACCCTACATAATTAAATCATTTGATCTTAGATTCAGGAAAAAAAAAAAAAAAAAAAAAAAAAAAAAAAAAAAAAAAACACAACAACAACAACAACAAAATTGACAACAATATATTCTTATATTTTTTCCGTGTGTTTATATCAGCATTATGCATGGCCCACCAGCACACAAGGGTGGATTTCAAGGAGACATCTAAAGCTAATAATCTCAACTGCTTAGATACATGTTATTTCTGTGAAAAACACCTTCCAAAATTGGTCTACACTTGAATTTTGGAGCCTACTATGGATCTTGGGATCATTCATTCCATAGTCACTTTATGGTTGATATGTGCTTTGTGAAGTACTCTAACCTTCTTTTTAGTTTGTAAGTGTTAAAGGCACCTAATCACACATGCTCAGTCCGAAACAAGTTCATGGGCACACTATTTTATGCAAACTTGAATAGGCATAGAACAAGTCCATCTAGATCATTCCTGTGCAATGTTCAACCTATGTCGATAGTCAGCATGCACTCTCATCGATAGTCTCTCACTTTTGGTTGTGATCGTTCGTCTATTTCAGTGAGTTTTCCAATTTTCGCTTTTGTGCACCTTTTATTTCGCAAGTATCACTTTCATGTTTATCATTGTTTATTTCTCTTGTTATCACTTTAATAAGTGTTATTTTCATGATATCTTCATTCTAACATGTGTCACTTTCAATGTCATTCGGTTTTTTCAAATGTCGTTTGCACTTTCCTCTTATTGTCGCAAGTGTTGTCTTTCGGGCACGAAAAGCGTCGCACATCACACAAAATTAGTTTTGGTTTGTTTCAAGGGGTAATATTGGTGCTAATGAGTCATACTTATCATGAATACATGTATTAAACTCATTCCAAAAGTTTCAATCATTGTCACACAAGTGTTTTCATTGTTGTCACAAAGTGTACCTTTCGTGTTGCACTTAGGGAAAGTTGTTGCATTATCGTCGCATTGGGGGGATTACATTGTTCATGTGTTCTAAGTGATCAATGTTGTTTTGTAAAATTTTTTAAGTGTGTGATCATGCTTAGTTTTTTTCCTTTTCCACTTTGTCCTTATCAATCCCACACTTAGCCAAACCCGAAAAATTTCCTTCTCGAGCAACTTGACCTCACTCAACCTTCTTCAACTATGCACTATGTAGTCTCAGCTCTCAAACTTAGACCTTGCCTCTTGGAAATGCACAATTTTTTTCCTTCCTTCTAGAACTATGCACTGTATAGTATTAGTGCTCAACCTTGACCCTTGAGCTCTTGAACTGTGCATCCCCTACAAAAATACTCCAACTTGACCTCTTGAACTGCATAACTACGTAAACTCTAGGTCTGTGTCCCTCCAAAATTGCGTAGTGGGAAATCTCAAGCCTCAAGTCTCAAGACTTCCTCGTAGAGACCCTCAACTTTGTAGTTTTCTTGCCCTGGCTTAACTGAAATATGCACTGTGCAGTCTCAAGGCTTAGTACTAGTCCCTGACCTCCTAAGTTCCACAACTGTGCAATCCTTGAGCTAGTCTCTCATCCTAGCACTCGGTTCCAACTCAGTCAGTGGTTGTCATGAAGAATGTAAGACTAGGTTTTTATCAGATATATGTTGTCTTGTCATGAGTGGATATTAGTTGTAAGTATTATATCGTGTTATGACGGGATGATGATGAAGGAAGTAGACACTTCCAGTGTAACCACCTCCTCCCACACTTACCCAAGATTATCAATCCACCGGGGTAAATATGTGATGAAGTGTTACTATGATATGATTCAACCTTCTATATCACCTTAAGGAAGTGGAATTGACATAAGAAAACCTTATTGACCTCCCTCGGGTGCTACAGGACCCTTAAGGTCTAAACCACCCTTCCAGGTGCCCAAACCCTGAGTTAACCTGCCTTTTCAGTGCCATGGACTCCTAGACACTGACACAACACTACTGGAATTAGACTATAATTGTCCAGTTGCATGCACAAGACTGTAAGGGAGAAAACTTAGTATTTTTCACCCAGTTCCATGCCTGCGGCTGTGCAATATGAGGCACTTTTTCAAGGCTAGTCTCCAGACCATTGCCCAAAAATTATTGAAACTTTCCATAACAATGAATGACACCGGACAAAGCCATCAATACACATCTTAGACAAGAAATTGACATAACTAGGCCTAACCATGATTGTTATTCCGTCAAACACATCATGAACATATAATGTATAAGTCATAAATACACATCTGAACATATGGGTCTCATACTTATATGAGAATCGTCAAGAAGTTCTGATCCCCTCTCATAATAGCTAAATTATCATCTATGAGGTCATGCATTCGTTAAAATTTCATTTACTAACAAAAACATAATGAGAGCCATAAATCAAGTCTATCATAAACCATTCTTATTGCCAACATATAACAAAATAAATATCAATGATAGAACAACCATTAAAGCAACATAATAACAAGTACACTTATAAAATACAAGAGGAAAAGAACTCTTATTAAGATATGAAAATTCCAACCAAGTCAGGGACTTCCACGTACCACCCAACCATATATTGGTCTAACCCAAATCTCTCTTTAGCCAATCACCAAGCATGAATGTGCAGGTATCTCATGGAATGAACCAAACAAAACAAAACCAAGGCTTCCATAGATCATACCACCTCAACCCTCAATCAGTGATTCCACCTCACAGTTGGACGTCACTAACCATCACCAGATTGGTCTCTACCCAAGTTTTCCAGGGCTCCAGAGCATTTGTTCCAACCTGGCTCTAGGACTAGTAACTCAACCCACAATGTTGAGAAATGGCATCAAGAAATTCCAATTTAATTTGTCCTTGAATTAAACTGAGAATTAAAATCAAATTCTATTCTCATAGAAACTTGTAAACAGTTAATTAAGTTTAATTAACTTAATCAGCTTAGGAATTTCGAGTTGGAAGTCTTTCTAAAGTCATGTATATGTTCTCCCTAAGTTTTAGGGGTCCAGTATGAGTTTAAATTGAGTTGGAAATTAGATAACTCAGTTAAGTTCAGTTAAATTAGTTCTAAATTGTTTCTGGAACTAATAAAGGACTAACAATTAGCTGGTGCACTAATGCATCCACTAGTGCTACTCCAGTTAACTGAATATTCCCTCATGAGAGACTCATGCATGTCAGTTCAGAGAAAGACCCAGTTGAGACTAGAGTGCAGGGACAATATAATATCAGTTGTATTATTTACTAGAGTGTAAATATCATGGATGTATCAAAGATTGATCGTATATTTGGATTGTGCAATTTTGGAAGCATGAATTCCCTTTAAATATGGGCTATTCATCCTAGCAATTATGCAAGAGATTAGGGTCTTTGAGAGATGTTTAATAGGCTAAGGATTTAGCTTGAGCTAGCTTGTGATTTGAGAGAGTTGAGCATACTTGTGAAGAATTGTTCTAGTGAGAACAAGCTTTATATATTCACCCATATTCCTATTATATCCAATATAAATAGTTCTGTTTTGAGCAGTGGATTTTCCCATATACATCTTGTGTTATGTGCCATTGATTTATCTTCTTCTTGTTCATATTGTTTTCATCAATTTATTGGCTTCCGCTGGTTGAAAGTAGAAGTAGATTCTTGTCCTGTGCTTTAGTACATTGCATGAGCTTGTGAATCTACAGGATTTTCTACATGGTATCAGAGCTAAGAACAATATACTAGAGGAGATTTCGAAGTTTTGAGTTTTGGGTTACAGGTGAAATTCAAATTTGCAATACATACTTCAGGATCGGCAGATGACGTTCTATGGTTTGCAGCTCGAGTATGCCTTGGAAGGAAAATCAAATTTTATAGCCTGAAGGGAAAAAATGGAGGTTGTGCTAGAGGATAATGGCTTGAAGGAATTTGTTGATCAAGAAATTCCTAAGCCAACAGCATCAGATGTACATAATTTGGCCGAATGGAAGAAGTGTGTGCTGAAGGCGAGGTGGATAATCCTTGAGGGAGTTCGAGACCACATTGTCTTGAGTCTCCATAGAAAGGAAACTTTGTATGCTTTGGGGAAAAAATTGATGGACTTGTATGAGAACAACATTGACCAAAGGAAATTGGCACTGAAGGATAAACTTCAAAAAATCAAAATGGAGAAAGGTGAGACTATTCCAAAATACTTGTCCAAGTTCACTCAATGTCATGATGAACTTGGAAGTGTTGGAATCACAATTACTGAGGATGATATGGTGAGTATTGCTCTTCTAGGACTCCCAAAGAGTTGGCAGAGTTATCAAGACTCTTTCAATGGTTGGGAGAAGCTGCCAGATTGGGAATGATTGTGGTCAGATTTGATGCAGGAGGAGATCAAGAGGAACACCAAGGATGGCTCTTCATCAAAGACTGATTTTAAAGAGAATTATGCCTTAGCGATTAAGGCGAAGAAGGGGAAATGGAA
Organism: Pinus tabuliformis; assembly: GCA_031772625.1. Taxonomy (NCBI): domain Eukaryota; kingdom Viridiplantae; phylum Streptophyta; class Pinopsida; order Pinales; family Pinaceae; genus Pinus; species Pinus tabuliformis. Next base: position 921,699,519 of record CM062805.1, on the reverse strand, counting down.
ATATTCCGATTCCAAATTGAATTCTTATCATGGAGGTAAGAAGAAAGACATGATGAAAGTTAAGTGCTTTCATTGTCATGCGCTGGGCCATTTTTCTACAAATTGTCCACTCAAGGAGTCCAAGAAGAAGTCCTTAGGAGGAGCGGTGGGTGGGGCTTTGGCCTCTCAGTTCAAATTGGAATTTTCCCTCATTGCATGCATGGTGTCATCAATGAAGGGAAGTGTATGGTACTTAGACAGTGGATTTTCATTCCACATGATTGGCAACAAAGAGTTATTCAGTGACCTGGAGGAGAAAGATCTCCATATGCATATCGATATGGGTGATGATAGGAAGTATAGTGTTACTATATTGGGCATGATTACTTTTCATAGGGAGCATGGGGCTCCACTCACCTTGAATAATGTTATGTTTGTGCCCAGGCTGAAGAAGGACTTGGTATTCATTTCCATGCTTGAGGATAGAGGCTATGACATGATCGTCTTGAAAGGAAAGGCATTCTTTCGACACATAGCCACAGGTAAAGTAAAGAATATAGGGGTTTAGGTGAATAATCTCTATAAGCTAGAGGTAGCTGAGACGTTTGCGAGTTGTGGCACAGGCGATTGGGCACTTGCATCATGGGGCTTTGAATATATTGCAACAGATATCTATTGGTCTTCCCAAAGGTACACTAAAGCAAGTAGATACATGCAAGGGGTGTACTTTGGGAAAATACACCAAAAAGTCTTCCTTTCAAAATAGAGACAGTTGAGAAGAGGCTACTCTAGAGCAATTCCATTCAGATGTGTTGTAGGTTTTAACCCTGTACAGAAATTACCTGCATACGAATTCTAAAAACAGAAAATAAATAATGGCGAGAGAATAACACATAAAACAAATATACACATAGATTTTCCCCTAGATCCCAAAATCGGGACTACCAGATTGATTTTTCATTATGTTCCTTTCAATGTTACAATACATATATATACATGTTGAAGCATCCATAAAACCCAATCCATTAGCCCTGTATTAGAACATAACCGTAGTTCCCTTGACCGGATGTACAAAATACCATGGACTGAAAACCATCGTGCTCAAAACCATGTGCAAAATCCATGCACAAAACCATAGCTAGGTACGCCCACCTAATATAGGGGCTAGTCATGGAAAGAATATAACACAACCCAACATTCTCCCACTTGTTGTTTTCTTTCCATAGGGAGCCACATGAGAGCTTAGTTAATTATCTAGCCCTGCAATGCCCATTGTTTCTCTACACCAAGATAACTTCTCAGTGTTCATTGACTTTGTCAATGCATCTGCAGTATTCTTCATAGTGTCCATCTTTACCAGCAACACCGTTTTGTCTTCTACCATATCCCTCACAAAGTGATACTAAACATCAATGTGCTTTTTCTTTGAATGATAAGCAGGGTTATTTGCCAAGAAAATTGCACTTTGGCTATCACAGTCTATCCTTATATCTCGTTGTACTAATCCCATCCTTGAGTACAATCTCTGCAACCAAACTTATTCCTTGCTTGCATGAGTGGTTTTCGTGTATTCTGCCTCTGTAGTTGACTGTGCCAATACAGATTGTCTCTTACTCATCCAACTGAATGCACCTTCAAATATGTTAAACACATACCCACTTGTAGATCTTCTCTGATCCAGATCTCCAGCCCAATTTACATCAACAAATCCACAGATATCTATAACTCTACCCAATCCTAGTCTTCCTTGGTAGCACAAACCATAATCACTAGTTCCACGCAAATACCTGAAAACCCGCTTCACTGTTGTCCAATGCTCCTTCCCTGGTTTTGACATAAACCTACTCAATACTCCCACTGCATGTGCAATGTCTAGTCTAGTACATACCATCGCATACATCAGGCTACCGACTACACTTACATATGGAGCACATGACATTTCCTCTTCCTCTTCTTGTGTCTTGGGACACTGTTTAGCAGATAAATTTACACCTACGTTAATAGGAACCTTCATCGGTTTACTATCTTGCATATTAAACCTCTGCAGTTTTGTCTCGACATACTTCCTATGATTTAACCAGAGCTTCCCCTTTTCCCAATCTCGTTTAATTTCCATGCCCAAAATATAGTTTGCAGCACCAAGATCTTTCATGTCGAATTTGGAGGAAAATTGGGTCTTCAAATCTTGGATAATTTCTTTGTCATTTCCAACTAGCAACCTATCATCCACATACAAGACCAGATAAATAGCACGGTCACCAATTAATTTAAAATACACACAGTGATCTGCTTTGCTTATGGTGAATCCAAGTCCGCATATAAATGTATCAAATATCTTATACCACATCCTTGGTGATTATTTTAACCCATACAGAGACTTTTTTTACTTGCATACTACTTCTTTCTTACCCTTCACCGCAAAGCCTTCAAGTTGCTTCATGTATATCTCTTCTTCTATATCCCCATAAAGAAATGTTGTCTTCACATCCATCTGTTCTATCTCAAAATCAAAAGCAACAGCAATAGATAAAAGTAATCTAATAGAAGCTACCTTGGAAACAGGAGAAAAAATATCACCAAAATAAATTCCCGGCACCTGGGAATAACCTTTTTCTACCAACCGAGCTTTGTATTTATCCACCTTTAATCCTGCATTCATCTTCTTCTTTAACACCCGTTTTCTGCCAATGGGTTTCCTTCTAGCTGGCAACTCTGCTAGATCCCAGACCTCATTTTTGTGCAAAGATGCCATTTCATCAACCATGGCGTCTTTCTAGAGTTTTCCATCCTCTTAATCTACTTCTTCCTTCACAGTTCTGGGACCATCATCAGTAATAGCTAAAGCAAAATTTGAACAGAAAGCAGATGGACTATACCTTTCTGGCCGCCTTCTTTCTCGAACTGGTCTTCTCACAACTAGAGTTTGTGGCTCTTCATCTTCTAATTCCTCTTCTGTTGTAGACCCTAATTCTTCCTCCTTTAGCTCAAATTTTATCTTCTTAGGTTCCTTTGTTAGGAATTCATGTTTAATAACAACTTTTACCTCTCTAAACACCACATCTCTGCCATACACAACCTTCCTTGTTACTGCGTTCCAAAGCTTATAACCTTATAAACCATCCTTATACCCAATAAAGATGCACTTTTTAGATTTACTATCCAACTTTGTTCTTTTCTCCTTTAGAACATGTACATATGCATCACATCCAAATACCATCAGATGTGAAAGAGAAGGTTTCTTACCAGTCCATACCTCTTGTGGAGTCTTATCTTCCAACGCTAATGAAGGTGATATGTTGACCAGGTAACATGTAGTCTCCACCGCCTTTTCCCAGAATTCATGTCCTAACCCGACACCACTGAGCATGTTTCTTTCCATTTCCATCAATGTCTTTTTCATTCTTTCTGCAACTCCATTTTGCTCAGGTGTGTATGGAGTAGTCTTACGTCATGCTATACCACACTTATTACAGAACTCTTCAAATTCCCTCTTGCAAAACTGTCCACCGTATCTGTCCTCAGCACCTTTATCTCCATCTTTGTCTGGTTTTCCACCAAAGCCTTAAATTATTTAAACTTGTTAAAGACTTCAGATTTCTTCTTGAGGAAATATATCCATGTATTCTTTGAGAAGTCATCTATAAAATATACATAGTACACATACTTACCTAGTTATGGAATCGACACAGGTCCAAACACATCAATTTGCTCAAGCTCTAATATTTGTTTCGCCCTCTTACCACCAGAGGGGAAACTCACTTGATTCTGCTTCCCATATACAAAATTTTCACAGAAATCAAAATCCAGAGAGCTATTAGACATACCTTCTACCATACCTTTACCATGAAGTATTCGAAGGCCCTTCTCCCCCATATGTCTAAGCCTTTGATGCCATAGCATGGTCTTTTCTCCATAAACCACTAGATTTTTTGCTCCACTTTTAGGAACCACAGAACTATTGCACCCAGCAATAACAGTGCTACCTTGCAGCTTGTATAGAGTTCCAATTTGAAGTCCCCACATCAATACCAGTTCTCCTCGAACCATCTTACAAGTATCTTTCTCGAACACTGTTTTTACACGTGAATCATCGAGCTTGCTTACAGAAATAAGATTTCTGGCTAATGCAGAAATATGCAAAACACCCAGAAGTGTTCTAAGCCTTCCACCTTGCAACTTCAACTTGAATTTTCTGTGACCAATGATTCTTGCCTTACTTTCATCTCCTAAGAAGACATCACCACCATGATATTTCTCATACTCGCAGAACCACTCTCTATGGGGAGTCAAGTGAAAAGATGCACCTGAGTCAATCAACCATGCCTCAAGATCTACATGTGTACTTGAAGAAGAAGCCAAGTACACATCCCCACCTTCATCTGAGGTGTTTTTCTCCTCTGCTTCCCATATACAAAATTTTCACAGAAATCAAAATCCAGAGAGCTATTACACATACCTTCTACCATACCTTTACCATGAAGTATTCGAAGGCCCTTCTCTCCCATATGTCTAAGCCTTTGATGCCATAGCATGGTATTTTCTCCATAAACCACTAGATTTTTTGCTCCACTTTCAGGAACCACAGAACTGTTGCACCCATCAATAACAGTGCTACCTTGCAGCTTGTATAGAGTTCCAATCCGAATTCCCCACATCAATACCAGTTCTCCTCGAACCATCTTACAAGTATCTTTCTCGAACACTGTTTTTACACGTGAATCATCGAGCTTGCTTACAGAAATCAGATTTCTGACTAATGCAGAAATATGCAGAACACCCAGAAGTGTTCTAAGCCTTCCACCTTGCAACTTCAACTTGAATTTTCTGTGACCAATGATTCTTGCCTTCCTTTCATCTCCTAAGAAGACATCACCACCATCATATTTCTCATACTCGCGGAACCACTCTCTATGGGGAGTCAAGTGAAAAGATGCACCTGAGTCAATCAACCATGTCTCAAAATCTACATGTGTACTTGAAGAAGAAGCCAAGTACACATCCCCACCTTCATCTGACGTGTTTTTCTCCTCTGCAGAAGGAGCATCACCAAATCCCTTTCCTTTCTCAGGAGCTTTAGATTTACAGTCCCTTTTGTAGTGTCCTTCCTTTCTGCATTTCCAACACATTAGATCTCCCTCTAGATTTAGATCTCCCACTCGAGGAATTATTTTTGTTTCTATTCTAGGAACATCCTCGTATAGACAAGGCATCACCATTTTGTCTCTCCATATTTTTCCATCTCATCTCCTCCGTCAGCAAGGATGAGACTATTTCATCAAACTGAAAGGCAGTTGCACTGCTACCTATTGCAACAACCAGACTATCCCATGAATCTAGTAGAGAACACAACAAACTAATGCACTTATCTTCAACTGAAATTTTAATATCAACAGATAATAATTGGCTTACCATAGTATTAATGCTTTCATATTCTCTATCACCGAGTCTCCGTCTTTCATCCTTAGGTTATACAACTTTTTCTGTAGGAACAGTTTATTCACCAGAGAATTAGATTGGTACAAAATCCCTAACTTATCCCATAAAGCCTTCACCGTAGCTTCCCCTGATATATTCAACAATACTGAATCTGAGACACACAATCATATTATTTTCTTTGCCTTCCGATCCAACTTCTTCCATTCTTAATCAGACACTGTCGTTGGTTTAGTACCTGGATCTACCATGATCCACTGATATTTATCCACTAGCAGATCCTCCATCTTGAGTTTTCACAACTCAAAACTATGACCATGAAATTTCTCAATCTCTATCTTTCCACTGCTCACCATCTCCTTTCAGCACAAGAATCGATCCCCCAAATTTCCCACTAAATAGGGTCTACCACAGGTCCGAGCAAAACCCCTTGAAGCCAAAACAATTCCGATACCATATGTAGGTTTAAACCCCATACAAAAATTACCTACATACGAATTCTAAAAATAGAAAATAAATGATGGTGACTAAAAACACGTAAAACCAATATACACAGATATTTTCCCATGGATCCCAAAACCGGGACTACCTAATTGATTTTTCATTATGTTCCTTTCAATGTTACAATACATATATATACATGTCGAAACATCCATAAACCCCAATCCATTAACCATGGATTAGAACATAACCATAGTTCCCTTGATCGGATCTACAAAATACCATGGACCGAAAACCATCGTGCCCAAAACCATGTGCGAAATCTATGCACAAAACCATAGGTAGGTCCTCCCACCTAATATAGGGGTTAGTCGTGGAAAGAATATAGCACAACCTAACATGTGTGTGTACTATTGTTGACAACATCCATAGCCAAACAAAGGTATTATGTTATATTTTTTGATGACTATTCTCGTAAATGTTGGATATCTTTCATGCAGAAAAAAGGATCAAACTTTCTCAAAGTTTTGTGAGTTTAAAGCATTGGTGGAGAAAGTGTTAGGCAAGAAGGTTAAAGCTGTATGGATTGATAATGGTGGTGAGTATGTCTCAAACAAGTTTAAGAAATTTTGTGTAGAGGAAGGGATTAAACAGGATTTAATGACACCCCATAACCCTCTACAGAATGGGGTGGCCGAGAGGAAGAACAAAGGCATAGTAGGGGCAATGAGGGAGATGTTGCATGATCAGGGCCTACCACTACACTTGTGGTCTGAGGCATGCAACATAGCATTTTATGTTCAGAATCATAGCCCACATCGGATACTTGATATGAAGTCACTAGAGGAGGTTTATTCTGGTAAGAGGCTTTATGTTGGTTACTTCAAGATTTTTGGGTCATCGGTATATTTCCATGTGACCAAAGACACACAGAAGAAGCTTGAGCCGAAAGCAAAGTTGGGGATATTTTGGGTTACACTGATACACCTCACAACTAAAAGGTGTACTTTCTGACCAGCGGGATGATAGTGGTTCTCAGGGATGTCAAATTCGATGAGGAGAAGGCCATGCGAGTTTCCCTTAATAGGGAGTTTGAGCTACTTGTGGATGAGGAGATTTTAGCTCCTAAGGTTGAGGAACCTCATATTGATGTGGAGAAGCCACATGCAGAGGATCCGGGAGTGGAGACATCCACTCAGGTAGAGTCCTCTATAGAGGGAAGAAAGCGCACCTAAGAGGCTCATAGATTGTTGGATGATGCACAGGAGAATGTGGGAGCACACAATTCTCAGTGTAGGCAGAGGAGGTCACCTGAGAGGTACACTGTATACATGGCTCTTATGGGCGAATGTGTTGTGGGAGAGCCATCTTCCTTTAAGGAAGTAGTACAACAGCTGGTTTGGGTTGATGCCATGGTGGATGAGTATGACTCCATACTTCGTAACAATGTTTGGGATGTGGTCCCGAGACCAGAGGAAAAGTCAGTGGTTAGCTCCCATTCACTTTAGAAGGTAAAGCAAGCTACAGATGGTAGTGTGGAGAAGCATAAGGATAGATTTGTGGCCCATGGGCTTTCACAGGTAGAGGGGATTGACTATGATGAGACCTTTGCTCCTTTTACAAAGTACTCGTCGATCATATCTATATTGGCACTATCGATGCAGATGGGTTGGAAGATACATCAGAAGGATGTGAAGACAACCTTCCTTAATGGCATGATTGAGGAAGAGGTGTACATAGAGAAACCTGAATGTTTTGAGACCTTTGACCGTGAGTCGCATGTATTCTAGCTCAAGAGAGCATTGTATGAGCTGAAGCAGGCACCCCATGCTTGGTACACTAGGACAGAAAGCTACTTCACCAGGCTAGGCTTCACGAAGAGTGAAGTGGATGTGAACTTGTACCACATAGTGGTGGAAGGTAAGGTTTTGATCATTGTACTTTATGTTGACGATCTCATACTGATAGGTGATGATTAGCTAATCAAATTTTACAAGGAGGACCTTGCAAGAGAGTTTGAGATGAAGGACATGGGGCTCATGCATTAGTTTCTTGGCATGGAGGTATGGCAGGGAGATGGGGAGTTGTTTGTGTCTTAGGGAAAGTATGCCAATGAGATACTCACGAGATTCTGCATGGAGAGCAACAAACCCATGGAGACTCCTCTAGCATGTAATTGGAAGAAGGAGGATGCTACTTCAGGGGAAGTAGTAGAAGTTGTTGTTGTAGAATTTCCCACTGTAGATCACCTGATAATGCAATATACTAAAGAAAAATAATTGATCTACTTCTACAAATAAACTTGTGGAAGCTTAATTGATTATGAGCAAGATCAAACAGAAAACATATAACTGAGGATGAAAAATCAATCACACATGAACATAGAAGAATACTCTAGGGAAAGCCTCAGCTAAAAACCCTGATATTTGTATTATCATACAAGTGGAAATATGTTCATATTACACAAGGAATCAGCTCACAAGCTATCTTGATCTCAGTACAATCGAACTGCTGCTCATAGACAGTCAAAGGCTTCTCACAAACCTTCTCCTCTTCCCTCCAAGCCTCGTATTTCCTTGCGCACTTTCTCCCAGGGTCCAATGCTGCCACCTGTGTGAATTTACCTCTCACACTACTCACTAAACTCAGAAGTAACTGCGCAATCTTGAAGGAGATAATTCCTTCTGCATGGATGAGTTTCCTATATAGGAAAATTCCTCCAACTGATAGTACACTATCCCTTCCTCTGATCTCAATTGGGTCTCTGACTGAACTGACATGCATGAGTTATTTATGAGAGAATATTCAGTTATCTGAAGTGAAGCAGTTACATGCATGCATGCATTAACTAACTGAACTCATAATTAGTTCAAAAAACTATTTGAACTAATCTAACTGGACTTAACTCAGTTAACTGAGCTAACTAATTACAACTCAAAGTACAACTCATCCTTATCTCCTTAATTAAGGGATAACTTCCTCAATTAAAGGGATAATTGTTGCATGTCTTCTTCTTTTTTTCTCAAGCAAGAAACGGACCTTCTATTCATATGTAGCTACAAAATGGTTACATAAAATACAGAATGTCAAAGAGTTGACATACACTCTACTTTGGGGAGCTGAGCCAAATGCTCAAGAACCAGGCTAAGGGCCCACAAAACCGTACGACCAACAAAGACAAAGAGCGGACCTGATGGAGAAATAGAGACCATCAAGCATTAGATCCACCCGAGAACTTACAAGAGAGAAAATCAGAACCCCCTAACAAGCACGACAAACCTTAGCCATAGATCTACTTCCACAAGATCCAACGGTTGTGAAGGATATCGGGCCAAAAAGATGCGCGAGGAATACCCGCCCGATGAAGGCGGTATTCTCACTCTTCCTAGAGCCACATGTTACATGGTTAGTGGCATCAGAGGCATTTCCGAAAACCCACTTGTGGTAATGCAGATGCTTGATAACCATAGAAATTGTAGCAAAACCATCACGGTCCCACCAACAAGCACGACAAACCTCAGCCTTGGATCTGCTACCACAAGATCCAACGACTGTGAGGGATATTGGGCTGGATAGAAGAGCGAGGAATACCCACCCGATGAAGGTGGTATTCTCTCTCTTCCTAGAGCCACGTGTCCCACAGTTTGTGGCATCGGAAGCTTTTCTGAAAAACCACTTCTGGTAAAGCGGGCGTCTGATAACCTTGTTTACTATAGCAAAACCACCCTGTTCTGGTTTCGTGCTCTTTCTCCTCTGCCTACCATTCCTCTGTCGTCTGTTAGCTAAACCCTTAACATCCATCATCTTAGTGTTCTGCTGCCTGTTTCCCCTTCAAGTACTGATAATGCTCCCTGTTTGTGCGAGCCAGAGTGCTACATTCCTCGTGTAATTGTCCTACCTAAACCAACTCCCATGAGTAGCACTTGTTTTCTCTAGTATCTGTCACTCCCTCATTAGCAAGTCGGCCCGCCACTCTGTTGGCTTCTCTGCACATGTGTACAAAGCTTAGAGTTCTAAGTATTCTGAGCTGAGATTGAATTCGATGATATACCTGCGAAAGTCTCCAGTGGTTTGAAACTTTGTCTGGTGCTGTGCCAGTACCTAACCTTTTGACCAAATTAATTGTTAATTCTGAGTCTGCCTCTATGATTGTGTTATGTAAATTGTAGTCCATCAGGATTTCTAAGCCTTGCTCAATGGCCATGAGTTCTTCCATATTGTTGGTTTCCCTCCCCAAATGACTGTGAAAGATGACTTTGATATTGCCCTCTTCATCTCTTATAACTCCTCTGTAACCAGCATCCCCAGGGTTTCCTTTTGAAGCTCCATCTATGTTGAATTTCAGGAAGCCATGGGGAGGGGGTTGCCAGAAAGCCTTTCGATTTGATGTGTGCCTTGCTTTCTTTTTGGTGCCTGGAGGGACATAAGACTGGAGTCCCAACTGTTCGAGAATGTGAGCATCCCTTTGACTAGGGGGTTTCTCAGGAGGTTGCTTCAGAAGGGCATTCACTGTTTCTTTGAGCTGTTTTAGGATCTGAGCCATGATGCTTTGAGTTGAACCAGATTTAGCTTTGAAGATCCTTTTGTTACGTTCTTTCCAAACATCCCAAATTAAAAAACCTGGAGTCAGTGTCCAGGCTAAATTGACTATCTCATTATCCGAGAAGTCTTTCCTCCAATTCTTTAAAGTTACAGTAATGTCATTTTCCCTCCTGACTGTTTGGTTGAAGATAGATGCTACCCAATTCCATATGGAGGAGGTGAACGAGCAAAGGTTGAGAAGGTGATCCATGGTCTCCTCCTGCAAACCACATAACTGGCATTTTGAAGGACCAACAAAACCTCTTTTCCTAAGATTTTCCCAAGTCAGAATCTTTTTATGCTGAACTAGCCACATGAACAGCTTGATCTTCATCTAGTGTGGGTTGCTCCAAAGGTCTTTCCAAGTCTTGTCAGGGTATGGGTGGTCAGGTCCAGTGACTATTCTTTTGGCTTCTTTGAGGTTGAAGATGCCCTCATTGTTTCTACCCCATCTTAGTAGATCATTCGAGGTTGAAGTCAAAATTTGCCTCTTTTCCAGAATCTTTTCAAGAACTTTAGCTTGGGATTTCAGAGGGGTCTCTTCACTGTATTTTGGTACCTTCCAAATTCTCCATTTCCCTTTATCTCTTGACTGGTCCCAAAAGTCACTTACCCTTTTTATTCCTTTGTTAATGGTGTCATTTTTGATGATGTCTAGACCTTCTCTGCAGAGGTTATGTTCCTGCTGCCAGTTGTCCTCGCAGAACCAGGCTAAATCCCCATTTCTAATCTCCCAGAAACTATGATTCTGAACTAAGGCATTGTTTTCCCACGCATTGTTCTAAATGTGGGAACCCCTGATGTGTCTTGTCATCCTAATGTGGTCCTTTTCCTACCAATCAATTGCATATTTTTGTTTCCAAAGCTTAGCCCATGGGTTGTTCGTTTCCTTTAGCCATCTCCACCATAGTTTTGCCCCCAAGACTTTGCTTAGGGTGTCCAAGTTGTGGAGACCTAAACCACCATGGGTTTTAGGTTTGCAGAGCTTGTCCCATGCAACTAGGGCCCATTTATTTTTCTCTTCCCCTTTACCCCAAAAAAAGTTTCTTTGAATATTCCTGATCTGCTGTAAAACTCCTTTTGGGATAGGAAGGGCCGAAAACATGAAAACTGGAATGGTTTGTAGTACAACCTTTGTAAGAATTAGCCTTCCTGCCAAATTCAAAGATCTGCTAGTCCAGTTGTTGACTTTGTCCTTCAGTTTATTTGTAACTGACTCCCAAACTTCCTTACTTAGGGGTTTGTTAGTGAGAGGCATTCCCAGATATTTGGAGGGAAGATGGTCTCTTTGAAATCCAAGAATTCTGGAGAGATGTCTTTGAATAGAAATATCCATATTGAAAAAGAAAACTTTTGATTTTGTGAGGCTTACCTCCATGCCAGCAGCCATTGCGAAATCATGCAGGATTTGTTTGAAGGCTTTGGCTTCCTTGACTGTGGGTGTGCCCTGCAGCATAGTGTCATCCACAAATTGTTGATGAGTCAATGTGTCCCCATTCTGAGTGAGTTTTAGTCCCTTGATTCTTCCTTCCTCCTTGGCTAAATTGATCATTCTGCCCAATCCTTCCATCATGAGAATGAAGAGAAATGGGGAAAGAGGATCTCCTTGCTTGAGGCCCCTTGATGGCCTAAAGGTTCTTGATGGAGAGCCATTGAGAAGGATTGAGCAACTTGTTGTGGTAACCAGGGCCATGACCCACTTTATCCAGTTGTGGTCAAATCCATAAACTTTAAGAATTTCCCTTATGTAGGGCCAACTTAGCTTATCATAAGCTTTCACTATGTCCAACTATATTATCATACCTGCTTGCTTATTGGTCTTGAGGGAATGAACCACTTCATGAGCTTGGATGATATTATTGAGAATTTGTCTACCTTCCACATATCCAGTTTATTGCTCTGATACGAGCATTGGAAGTAGAGGTTTGAGTCTGTTAGCAATAACTTTGGATATGATTTTGTACACCACATTGCATAAAGCTATGGGTTTGAATCTGTCTGGTGTCATGGCTTTTTCCTATTTAGGGATCAATGCTATGAAGGATTCATTAATCGCTCTAAGAACTGTTCTTGATTTTCTCGAGTCCTCCACCACATCAAGAATGTCATGTTTGACTGTATCCCAGCATGTTTTGAAGAAGTCTACATTGAAACCATCTGGGCCTGGAGCTTTCCCATTGTGCATCTCTTTGATTACTTCATTGACCTCTTCCTCCGTTACTGGCCTGTTGAGATTGTAATTATCTTCCCTGGTCACCAGTTTTGGAATATTCTTTGTGAAGCTCTTAATGAATTGAGATCTGTCTGCAATGGTTTCCTCTGCTATGCTTTGAAAATGTTGTACCAGAACAAATTCCATTTCCTTGTGAGTATTTAACTCTTTCCCTTGAGGATCTATGAGTTTTGTGATCCTATTATGAGCCCTGTGTTTCATGGTAGACTTGTGGAAGAACCTGGTATTTCTCTCCCCTTCTTTGATCCATTGTACTCTTGATTTCTGTCTCCAGAAGATTTCCTCCTGCTGACATCTATTGTCCCATTCTTGTTGCAGAGAGTCCACCTGCATTTTCCTTTCCTCTGTGAATCCTTCCGTGATGAGAATTTGATTAGTTTCTTGTAATTTTCTTTCCACTTCTCTTTTGGCTTCAAAAATGTTGCCAAACTCATTTTTGTTCCATTCTTTGAGCCTTTGTTTGATATGTTTGAGTCTCTGATGTAGGAGGAACATTTTTGTGCCTTGGGTGGGCATGTCTTCTGCCCACCAATTTCCAATATTAGTGATGAAGTCAGGGTGAGTTAGCCAGGAATTTTCGAACCTGAAAGGTCTGTTTCTCGGGGTTCCAATGAAAGAAGCTTCCAGCTGGATGGGCTAGTGGTCCGAGCCTCCAAAAGGAAGGATCCAGGTTGTCATAGTGTGACCGAAGAGCAGGAGATCCTCCGAGATTATGAATCTGTCTAATTTCGAGGCAACTTGGGAAGTGCCCCCTCTCCTGTTATTCCAAGTGAAGGTGCCATTATTTGTGTCCATATTCACTAGTCTCATGTTGTCTAAGAAGTTCTGGAAGGCAAGTGAGTCTCGTCCTAACAATCTTCTTCCTCCTTTTTTCTCTGTGAGAGATCTGATCATGTTAAAGTCCCCTCCCATAATCCAGGGGATAGCTGAGTGTCTCTCTCTCAGTTCCTCCAGAGAGGTGAGGAGCCTTATTTTGTCTTCTAGAAGTTGAGGACCATAGACATTTGTGATTAAGTAACAATCCTTGTCCCCCAATGGTTGTATTACCATTGAAAGGTGGTTTCTGGTTGCCTCAGCATCCATGATCTCAAATTTCTGAGGATTCCATAGGGTGAGAATTCCCCCCGCTGTGTTATTTGCTTTGACTTCAAGGTACTCATAGTTGTTAAGCCATTTGCTATGTATTTCTCTAATCTTGTCTACTGAGCATTTTGTTTCTTGAATAAACATCATGTCCGGTTTTTCTTCTTTTATTCTGTTACTGAGATTTCTTTGTTTTCTTTTACTACCTAGCCCCCTAATGTTCCAGGTTGTGAGCTTCATAATGATGTGTTAGTGAAAGAGTAACTAGTGAGATCTTTCATCTTACCTGAATTAATCAGGAGTTTCCCACATTCTGACAGGAGATCATTCTGTCTCCTTCTTCCTCTTTTCTTTCCTGGGTTTTTGGTGGAGTGTCCTGATGTAATCTCCATTGGTTTGACCCCTTTATTCTCCTGGCTATCATAGTTCCTTTTGACACCTGCAGCCTTTGTTTGAGACCTTTGGAGGAATAGTTGTTGTACTCTATCAAACTCCTCTTGAGGCAGAGAGTCAATCCCTTTGTTAGTTCCCTGTTCTAGAAACTTTTCTAGTTCAAGGTTCTCCCTTTCAAGAATCTCCTGTAGGTCTTGGTCCTTCGTTCCTCCTTCGCTTGGGGTCATCTCCTGGTCCCTTCCAAGTCCCATAGTGCTTGATGGGTCCTCCTTTAGTTCATTGTTTACCTGTATGATATCCATGTTATCCTCTTTTTCTTTCCCTATATGAATGTCCTCCAGTTCCTTATTCTTTCCATTATCTCCCCCCTCTTCTTCTAAAATCTCGAAGCTATTGTGACTTGGTAGCTTGTTCTCGCTAGGTTTATTTTGGTGCTTTTTCCACCCTCCTTTCCCTCTGCCTCCCACTTTGGTGAAACCTTCAGGGTCTTTTCTTGTGTTGTTTTTCAAGTTTTCCTCTCTTTTGTTGAGTGGGCAGTCTCTGAAGAGGTGCCCATGTTCATGAAATTTTCGGCATCTAAATGGATGTGTTCATAGTCGACCACTTGTACCCATTCCTCATCGTATACTTCCAGGATGATTTCATCCGGGAGTGCTCCCGATAAGTCCATTTCTACACATATGCAGGCGAAGGATGTATATTTTCCTCGCAAAGTCGCCTCTAATATCTTTATAAAATGTCCTAATTTATTACCTATAGCTTTTAAGGATTCCAGTAGCCAGTAATCTAAAGGTAAGGAATATAATCTAATCCATATCAGGACTGATGTGAACGTTTCTCGCTCTGGAACAAAGTTCATCATCCAAGGTCGCATGTAGAGGCCTGCAGCAGCATAGAAGTAGGGTCCTCCTTCGAAAAATCTGTCTTTATCCTCCAGGTTAGTGAAAACCATTGTAAAAAAACCCTTGGACCCCAGATGTATAGTTATTTCTCCTTTTGGTTTCTAGGTGTTTCTTATCCATGTGTATAGAGCTTTCTCCGTGGGCCAAATACCCATAAACTTGCATATGACCGCATAGGTTGCCATGTGTTCTCTGTGCACCTATAGAGCAGGATCATTTAATACCACCCGGGGTTTGATATTAGACTTGGGCTTGCAGGGTCCCGTTGTAGATCTACCCTCCATTCTCTGACTACTGTCTCCAACTTTCGTTTCCTTTCATGCCTCCTTGTGGGACCCTTCTGTTATAGACATTTTTTTGCCTTACAGCTATAAGCATGAAATGTCCATAATCTAAGGGATCCAAAGTCCCTAAACATGTTGTTCCTACCCCTAGAGGAACAAGGCTAACAAACCACAGCAATTCACAGAAGTTCTCCACCAGAAACTGCTAAAAAAAAAGTCAATTCAGGATCAATTCAGTGGCTCCACTAGCTGTCTGCGCTGAAATGCAAAGTCAACACTGGCTACCTGCACTGCAACGCAGGTAGAAGCACTACCAGGGTGCGCTGAGCGGGAATTGACAAATGGAAAGCTCATTCCAAGAGGTGTCAAGACCCAGGAAGCTTCCAGAATCTTCCTTAATGACACTTGCCTCAGTGAATTCGACTAGTGATGAGTAAGAGGTTCCCAATCTCCAAGTGGAAGCAAGAACCTCCAAGTGGAATCGAGAACTGACAGAGGGAGAGGACACTAGTCAGATCTCAAGCTGACTCATCCTCTCTCCAAACATCTATATATGGATCTCTCCTCCATGAGGTTGGAGGCTGGAATTTTGTTATTGCAAAGAATTGATGTTGGCTTGAGATTGGAATCATTGGGTGCTTAATGCTTTGAAGGGGGTGAAGATAGGAATTCCATTTGCTGGGAAGGAGATGCTGGATTGGAGCCCTCTGGGTTGTATCTCTTCCTGAACCTTGTTATTCATCAATAAAGCTATCTTGGTTTCTCCTATATACTGGTGTATCTTTGATGTATGATTGCATTAGTATGTTTAGTTTATTTCTAATCCTGAACTAGTTATGAATATGAATCTATGTCTTTGTGTAGTGTTCTCTTCTTGTGATCTTGCAAAAACCTCTTGAAGCTGGGCGAGCGAGAAAGCAAGTAGCTGGGAACTCCCAAAGAGAAGAGAAACCGGATCGAGGGACAAACGGAAGACACCGGTTAGTCCATCCATCTCTCTTCATTCTTAATTCATAAAGGAAGAATACTAGAATAGCTGTTTCTGTTTGTTGCTAAGGCACTGTCACACCTTAGGTGGATAGGATCGTCCTGCATAGGCATTTTTCCCCACAACAAATTGGCGACTCCACTGGGGAGATATGTTTAGTCATTTTATTTGTGTTTCCATCATTGTTTGTTTCATAGACTCAACAACAATAATCGAACTGCATCTGCTACTCTTAGATGCAAAGTAGACAGCTGCTGCTTTGATCCAATCACTGGATTTGTCTATGATCTGAACAATGGACTCACAAATGATTTGATGATCCTTTGTGATAGATCTTAGTACTCCCTCAAAGCATCCCTTTGATTGCACCTTGCTTGTTGCTTTTATTTGGCCTGAAACAGTAGATTAATCAGCAATCTGTGACCCAGAACCCAGTGAGAAACTCTCATTTCTCCTTCAGCGCAGACCCTGTGAAGAGGTTCTGCATTTCAACGCAGGTCCCGTGAAGGCTACCTGCGCTGAATGTCAAAACCCCTATGTTGAGGTTGCGCTGATCCAGTTAGGCCTTGTGCAGCTGGGGTTCTCTGCTCTGTTTTTCCTTGTTTTGATCTCTGATTTTTGCAGCCTGTAACCAGCATAGGTACCAGTCTGATAACTCCTTTTCTCTGCTTAAATTCCGCCTCCTTTTGTACAAAAAGACTGTGAGTGTTTTTATGTGTTTGTGGCGTCATTTACAGTCTTCCTTTGCAAGAGTGAAATAGTCATCCTGTAGCCCTTGATTCAGATCTGTTGATCGTGATCTTAGGAGAGAGTTCATTGGCTGTTTACAGTTGATTATACATTTACTTTTGCTTTTGGCTTGAGTTTGTCTCTTTTAAGTGTCGAAACAAGTATTCATTTCGGAAATCGTTAAGTTTTGTAATCTCTTCTACCCTCTCTGATTTCGAAAAAGTAAACTTGTTTGTATTTGTCATTTAAAAGCAAATTCAAAATTGTACAAAAAGCTTTCTTTGTAGGCATCAATACTAAGAAAGCGGAAAACAAACACCTGCATTGTGCATTTGCATCTTGATAGTTTGCAAGTTTGATTTAGGAAAAGTGCATTAGAGTGTGCTGATTGCTCTTTGAGAAAAGATGGTGTCTTTCTTTTCCCTTTGTAGCTAGGATTTTCATAAGTTGAAAAGATATAAAGCTTGCTTATCATCTTTAGACTGCATTTAGGAATTGTATCATACATCTCGTGGTGAACCTCAAAAGGCAAACTTCTAAAAAGATCAACCTAAAATAAATTGAATGAACTTAACAACGCTTTGTAACTTAACGCACAACATAGAGGTCTAGGCTAGAGACGTGTTCCGGCATCGTAAAGCCTGGTGACTGTCGATCTCGCTGATGGTAGGTGATTCCTCCTGAGGGACGATAGCTCCAGTACGGATTGTGCTCCCACGTACCGTCGAGTATATATTGGGAGACCCCTATAGGCATAAAACCTTTATCCTTAGGAAGCCGTGTCGGCCGCCCTACTGATCGCAATGCACTGAACACAGAATTCAGGAAGATTGACCGCCCGTACCTTAAAAAGTATTCTGCGGTTTTGCGAAAAGTTTGGCACACCCTCTACCTAGATCTCCAGAGTAGTTCCTTTTTGCCTTTTTCAGACTCTATAATGGAAAAAGTCCATCCGAGAATTTGTCACTTCGGGCTCGTTAAAACATCGAAGGAGACTAGAGTCATCTTTTGCTTTTTCTCGACTCTTTAAAATTGAAAAAGCAGGTTGTGTCTAAGCGTCGTTAAAATTTATTTTAAACGGAATAATCATCACCATTCCCTCGTTGATCTTCGAAGTTAGTCTCTTTTCATCGTAAGTTCTTGTAGAATCGCTAGAAAATCTTTTGGATAGACTAGATATGTCTGAACAACCGTCGACATCCAGGACTGTGTCATCCGACACAGCAGCGGTAGAGCCTCTTGCTGCTACCCCAACGATGTTCGATGGTATACCATTTGTCCCGGCAAGTTATCAACAACAAGCCGGAGTCCCATTAGGGACTGCTTCGACGACATGGTTAGTTCCTATTTCTTCATCCGGATTATCATCTGGTATTTCTTATGTTGAAACTCAACAAATTGATCCAATGTGTCTTCAAAGGCCAATCTGCCCTTTAAGTACTGGATTGCCACCATATGGAGGGCAGTATGCCTTTTCATTGTTCCCTCCCGGAGAACAACCATATGGGAGTTTACAACAAAGTTCAGGTCAAACTGGAATTACATCCAGCGGTTGGGTACCAATACTGCCTCAGCAACCAAGGGTTGTATATTCAATGCAACCAGTCCACCCTGTGTCGAATATTCTCACTATGCCTGCTATGGTTGCTGCATCGCAAATACAAGCGCTACCTATTGTATGTCAACCCCAACAGCCTCAGGTTGCAATACAACAGCCTCTTGTCTCAACGACTCAATCACAACCTCAGGTTAGTGCCTCCTTATCTAGAACGACTCAGGATCAAACAAGTACTGTGACTCCTCATCTTGGTCAATCATCCAGTATTGGTCAACAACAAATGGTTCAACAACCAGAGCTGGTTCAAACTCAACAACCCCCATTCCAGCAATCATATCAAGGACCTGAGCAACAAGTCTTTGTAAGTAATGGGCAATCACATTTCCAAAGCGGTAATCAACAACCATATTATAATGGTTATGCCCATCAACCTTGTCAAAGTTGCCAGCATCAAATACATTATGCTGGTATGCAAAGACCCACTGCTCAGGCGATTCCATCTTATCCTGGGTATGCTTCGCCTAACCTGAATCAACAGTTGCCCTTTGTAGCAACTCTAGAATTACCAGATCTAAACCGGCTGACGAATGATCCAATTGCTTATGCCCCTTGGTGGCCAGCGATTCCGCATAAACTTCCGTCAGATATTCCTAAATTTAATGGAAATCCGGGTGAAGATCCTTCGAATCATGTGATGACATTTCATCTGTGGTGTTCATCAAACACCCTAAACGATGATTCGATTAGGCTTTGCCTTTTTCATAGGACGTTAACTGGTCCAGCGGCAAAATGGTATATTGAATTGCCTAGAGCTTCGTTCAACAACTTCAGTACCTTAGCCACGACTTTCTTAACCCATTTTCAATTACCGATAAGGTATGAAACGGGAACGGAACTCCTAACCAACTTCAAACAGACAACAACCACTCACATATCTGATCATATACATGAGTGGCGACGTCGTCGTAGGATGGTAAAAACGTACGTTCCCGATCAGCTATTAGCTGAATGGTTTATCAAATCCTTACTTCCTACAATCACGGAAGATGTGGCAAAGGGGGGAGTCGTAACGGAAGAGCAAGTCATCGCTCGTGCGCAATATCTGGACTTGGTCTATACTCAGTCTGGCACGCTCTACGACAAAATACCTGACGCCCCTAGACCAGAATTCTCAATTCCTCCTCCTCCTAAATCAAACAATGACTCTCATGCCATCGATGGCGTGATTGGCACGACAGACACGAAATCGACAAAGGCTACATCTACAAGGGCCCGTAAGATTTCCAGTCAAAATGCAAATGAGGAACTTCTTGCCTCGGAAGTAAATGCCGCGTCAACCGACAAGGGCAAGCAACTGAAGCAACCAGGGGGCAAGAAGAAAAAGAAAGGGAGAAAAAGGAAACCCCCTGCGGGGTGTCATATATGCGATGAGGATCATTGGACGAGAGATTGTCCACATATAGCTGAAGTTAAGAAACTCTTTAAGAGTTCAAAAACCTCAGCAGTATTGACTGATTCGTTTCCAAGCCCGGGTACCAAACTGGTTGCTAATCAAAATGCTTCCCGATCCCAAGTGCTTATGTTGTCTATCTCAAAGCAGCAAAATGATGCTTTGGCAAGGAATAAAGATTACGGGAATCCACAGGTGTCGAATAACAAGGCTAATGAACAACCTAGTAGTTCGACAACAACTTTGACCAAAGTTGTGCCACCCACCATTCCTGAACAAATGATAAAGTCGCCAAAGGGAGTAGTGTACAAGTCGACATTTAATCCTCGTGCAAAAATAGCACAGAATTATAATATAATAGAGGACCTGGCCCAATCGCCGTCCGCTATTTCGACGCTTGAGGTACCGCAAAATTGCCTCTCCCAAGAGCAAGCTTTATTATCAGCAATAGGTGAAATTGACCCAATGGACTCCAATCTTGTGGCCTTTGATCATAAAGGATATGACGCTCAATTACCAGCTCAACTAGCTTTCCTTATTCAAGTGAAAGCCCTCAACAAAACTGTTCATCGAACAATTATTGATGAGGGGGCATCTACGTGTATTATGTCGATGAGTTGCTGGAAGAATTTAGGCTCACCACCCTTGTCTAGATCGTCAACGACATTAAAAGCGTTTGATGGACGATCATACACTCCATACGGGATTTTAAGTAACTTGCAAGTTGAACTAGGAGGGAAAACAGTAGAAATAGATGTTGAAGTCATCGATGGGAATCTTGATTACAACATCCTACTAGGAAGACCGTGGATCTATGCCATGGCAGCTGTTGTGTCGACCTATTTTAGAAAGATTGCATTCCCCTTCCAAGGAGGAATTACAATCGTTGACCAACAAACATTTCTCCCCAACAGTTCACAAGTTACGGGAAGCATTCCAATGATCCATGGAAGCAATCATCCGCTCCAAAATATCGGTGTAGGTCTCCTAAAAGACCCTGCCTTAATGGGTACTTTTGCCCTACCGCCTCCGAGTAATCTGGCGGAAGTGGCCAAAGTGGAATATGAAACCTTCTATATCTAATGGATTTGGACTCCGAGGACGGTTCTTATCTCGTGTCAACCTCGTTAAAAAATGAAACAAGGAGTCATGAGGATAGTTCTTTTACTGTGTCAACCTCATTAAAAAATGAAACAATCTCCTTTCCAAATCTCAAAGGTAAACCTTCATTCCAACCACCAAGTTGAATGCAATGAAACTTGGGGGGCATGCACCTCGATTTGCATTGTTATGCTGGGGGCATGCAAACTTATCATCGAGCAGTTTTAGCACACAGTTCATGCTCATTAAAAAATAAACGCAAGATCCGAGCAGTTTTAGCGCATAGTTCATGCTCGTTAAAAAATAAACATAAGATCAAGCAAATGTTTCCATCCACATTTAAGCTCGTTAAAAAATGAACTACCCGATAAATAACCACAGTGAATGTAATATCATCAGCCATTAAAGCCTTGGTCGTGTTTGCACCGTCACCTCCACTTTTCCATTGGCCGATCGTTCACCTCCATATGTTTGTTTACCCATTTTGAGGAACAGCTGCGAAGAGTGATTTCACTAGCCATCCTTGTGACACTGCCGTGATTGGAAAATTCCAACCTGTACCTGGAATCAGCTGCTAACCTGTTTCATCACTCGTTCCTCAAAAGACGAGTCTTCTTTAAGCTCTTTTCATCTGACTCGTAAAATATGAAAAGATTGCCGAGTCCTTGGCCTTCCAGCTCGTTAAAGGGACAGGAAGTGCTATCCCTCCTCTAGATTTTAATCTTTTTGGACCTGAGGGATTATTGCACAAAAAGATCGAGCGCTTGTTTTATTCAGCTCGTTAAAACTATCGAAAACTCATCCCTTCTGTATTGTTTTATACTTTTTCGGACCTAAGGGATTAGATGACGAAAAAGGACTTTTGGAGTTAACTTTATGTACCTTTTCAGACTCTCCAAAAATGAAAAGGACCGAGTTATCTTTGTCGTTAGACTCGTTAAAATAATTAAATAGCGACAAACTTGTCTTTAGACGAGAACGAGTTTCACTATCGCTAGGCTCGTTAAAACATAGCGATGGGCTTGCCCGAAGGGCAGGTTATAGAACAAGCATATGTTATCCTCCTCAAGCTTGACAAAAATAAAGAGGTACTGGTCAGTAATGACTGGGGAAAAATTGGGAGAAACTCAAGAAAACTTTGATGGTAGCAATTCACTCTTGAACATGACACTTTTCCTCCGTACCACAATCGGGTTGGGTTGTTTCATTCACCAGTCACATCACCATGGTCTCGCCATACCATCCATATTTGGGGTAATGATACCAATCCATCGCATCAATGTCGCCATATGTTCAAGAGAAGTCGTTCAGAAAAGTCAACCGTGTCCCATCCATTGCCGTACATTATCCTTCATCCTTTCATGACCGCCACCCTGAATCATATGTCACAGATCGTTTTCACCTCCATCAAAATCATTAGCTCCGTTCCGTGTCATTGATGTGGGATTCATTAAGGCCCTCCTTTGACGGATCGCTTCTTGTCGACATCAGCTCATTATCCAAGAAGTTGATCTAGGAACAACCCCTTCAGTACTTTGAAGCTTGCATGCCTCAATGGCAAGTTTCTCACTTCCGGCGACAGGTATACATCAATGACCTTCGACCGAAAGATTTTGTGTGGGGTTCGATGCCAAGTCCTTTATTCACACCACGTGAATTGTACTGCAGTACCTTGAGGGTCATTATCATTATCGGTGATTCCTCTCGCGCTTGTTAACGGTTTACCTCATTGACTGGTAATCAAGCGATGTCTTTCCATGTTCGACTTCAGAACATTTCTCACATGGATCGACTTGTACTTAGAGTGAAGATCGAACGAGTTTGAAGACCCCGGATCTAGTTTCATCCATCCGGGCTGCGATATATATTCCGGAAAGATAAAGACATTGACATGTACATCATTGCAGCAGATAATCATCTTATCCAAAGGATGATAATTGCATCAAAATTATCAAGTCTACCATCAGACGATTGTCTGTTCTATGTACAGAAAAATGAATTTATAAAGCTGAGCATGGGAATGCCCACCTCAGCTAGATCATGAAAGCAGTATGAAAAATAATGTATTGTATTGTATCTTATTACAAGTCTCCTCCCAACAATGGATGAACTTCAGATCCTCCTGATAAAGCATTTCACCCAATAAACGACCTCATACTTTAGGGGGCAACTGTTATAGACATTTTTGTGCCTTACAGCTATAAGCATGAAATGTCCATAATCTAAGGGATCCAAAGTCCCTAAACATGTTGTTCCTACCCCTAGAGGAACAAGGCTAACAAACGACAGTAATTCACAGAAGTTCTCCACCGGAAACTGCTCAAAAACAAGTCAATTCAGGATCAATTCAGTGGCTCCACTAGTTGTCTGCGCTGAAATGCAAAGTCAACACTGGCTACTTGCATTGCAACGCAGGTAGAAGCACTACCAGGGTGCGCTGAGCAGGAATTGACAAATGGCAAGCTCATTCCAAGAGGTGTCAAGACCCAGGAAGCTTCTAGAATCTTCCTCAATGACACTTGCCTCAGTGAATTCGACTAGTGATGAGTAAGAGGTTCCCAATCTCCAAGTGGAAGCAAGAACCTCCAAGTGGAATCAAGAACTGACAGAGGGAGAGGACACTAGTCAGATCTCAAGCTGACTCATCCTCTCTCCAAACATCTATATATGGATCTCTCCTCCATGAGGTTGGAGGCTGGAATTTTGTTATTGCAAAGAATTGATGTTGGCTTGAGATTGGAATCATTGGGTGCTTAATGCTTTGAAGGGGGTGAAGATAGGAATTCCATTTGCTGGGAAGGAGATGCTGGATTGGAGCCCTCTAGGTTGTATCTCTTCCTGAACCTTGTTATTCATCAATAAAGCTATCTTGGTTTCTCCTATATACTGGTGTATCTTTGATGTATGATTGCATTAGTATGTTTAGTTTATTTCTAATCCTGAACTAGTTATGAATATGAATCTATGTCTTTGTGTAGTGTTCTCTTCTTGTGATCTTGCAGAAACCTCTTGAAGCTGGGCGAGCGAGAAAGCAAGTAGCTGGGAACTCCCAAAGAGAAGAGAAACCGGATCGAGGGACAAACGGAAGACACCGGTTAGTCCATCCATCTCTCTTCATTCTTAATTCATAAAGGAAGAATACTAGAATAGCTGTTTCTATTTGTTGCTAAGGCACTGTCACACCTTAGGTGGATAGGATCGTCCTGCATATGCATTTTTCCCCACAACACCTTCCTTTTCACGAGATTTGCTTCTTTCTGGCTTTTGGGTACCAGTTGTCTTTGTCTCATCCTCCGTTGAATTCCGGAGATTGTACAGACTCGTCTCTGTGCCTCTATTTGAAACCATGTTGTTGTAGGAGGGAGTGGAGCTCCCTCCTCCATGCCCCTCCATAGTTACCAGCTCGCTTCTGTCTCCCCCTGTTCTAAACCCTAGTTGCTTCTCCCAGAGCTCAGTGCCTCTTTTTTCTTCGGAGAAAGTTCAACTATTGCATTTCTTCACATGGACTTCATGTTTGATTTTCTCCAACTAATCAACTCAAGATGAATTAATTAATTATTAATCAAATGGCTTCTAAGATCAAATTCAAATTTTACTTCTCAATTTTAGTTCAGAGACTAACTAAAATTGGAATCTATCCCAAAATTCTATTTATAGCAATGCTATTTTTAGCACTTCCAATTTTCATTCCTTGTTGCTATGTCCAACACTGGTACCTAAAATGCTATTTATAGTAATGCTATTTTTAGCATTTCTTGTTTCTATTTCCAACAGTTGTTTACAAGCAACTTGTGGGTTCACTCATTTACTTAGTGAACACACGACCAAATATGTGCTATGCAGTTAAACAACTTAGTCAAGCGATGGTTAGGCATACCAAGTTGTATTGGAAGGCGGAAAATCATGTGTTGAGATACATCAGGGGCACTACTCAGTACAGATTATGGCAAAAAAGGACAGAGGGAGTGAAGCTTCAAGGCTTCACCAATGTAGATTGGGTTGGGAGTTTATCCGTCAGGAAGAACACATCAGGAGGGATCCTCAGTATTGGGTCAGTAGCAGTTTCTTGGTACAACAGGAAATTGAGATCGGTTACAGTCAGTTTGACAGAGGCAGAGTACATGGCCATGATTCAGGCAGCATGTGAGGACATCTCGATGAGGAAGATCCCGGTTGGTTTGTTTGGTCAGAAGATGGATCCAGCTATGATTTATTGTGATAATCAGAGTTGTATCAAACTCTCTGAAAATCTTGTTTTTCATGATCGGTCCAAGCATATTGATATTTGATATCATCATCTCAAAGATTATATATTGAGGTGGATTATATTGTTAGAGTACATTCCCACGAAGGAGAAAGATGATGAAGTTTTGAAAAAGGCATTGTCAAGATGTAAATTCAAGTTCCACAAAGACAAGATCGGGGTAGCTGATAATCCCTTTCTTGTTGAGAGGGAGTGTTGAGAATTGGAAACAAGAAATTCCAGTTTAATTTTTCCTTGAATTAAACTGAGAATTAAAATTGAATTCTATTCCCATATCAACTTGTAAATAGTTAATTAAGTTTGATTAACTTAATTATCTTAGGAATTTCGAGTTGGAAGTCTTTCTAAAGTCATGTATATGTTCTCCCTAAGTTTTAGGGGTCCAATATGAGTTTAAATTGAGATGGAAATTAGATCACTCAACTTACTGAGTTAAGTTTAGTTAAATTAGTTCTAATTTGTTTTTGGAAATAATATGGGACTAACAGTCAATTGGTGCACTAATGCATCCACTAGTGCTACTCCATTTGACTGAATGTTCCCTCATGAGAAACTCATGCATGTTAGTTTAGAGAAAGACCCAGTTGAGACTAGAGTGAAGGGACATTTTACTATCAGTGGTATTATTTACTAGAGTGTAAATATCATGTATGCATCAGAGATTGATCTTATGTTTGGATTACACATTTTTGGAAGCATGAATTCCCTTTAAATACAAGCTATTCATCCTAAGAATTATTTAAGATATTAGAGGCTTGGAGAGCTACTGAATAGGCTAAGGATTTAGCTTGAGCTAGCTTGTGAGCTGAGAGAGTTGAGCATATTTGTGTGGAATTGTTCTAGTGAGAATAAGCTTTGTATCTTCACTCAAATTTCTGATATATGCAATACAGATAGCGAGTTTTTGAGTAGTGGATTTCCCCAGATACATCTTATGTTTGTTGGCATTATGATTCTGGTATGGCTCTATGTTACAGATGTTGTACTTGATGGCAACACCCTCAAGTGGCAATGCTCTGATCAGGCTCTCAAAATGTTGAGGTACGCAGGTGAATGGTTCAAAAGGTGCGTACCCGCAGGTACGCCGGCCAGGAAGTGCGTTCATACCCGCAGGTTACCCGTTCATGAGGTGCGTACCCCCAGTTCACTCACTTCAAGGCAGAGAAGCGCGCTCACATGGGGTTTCTTATGTTTGGCCCGTGGTATTTAGCCCGCCATTCTTGATTCTATGGTTTTGTCTCGTGGTATAGGATCTAATTTTGCCCCGGTTTGGATCCCTTGTATTGGTTATTGATGGTTTTGTCCCATGGTGTGAATAAGGGCTTGACTATAAATAGGGAAGGAGATCACTTGGCTAAGGCATCTTTTGCAAATTGAATATCTTAAGATCTGAAATATTGGGTTATCGGTTTAAAAGCTTGATCTATATAAAAGTGAAGTTGAAAGTGAATCTATGAAGTGTGATCTCTCGGGCGCATGATCAGATCTGGGCATCTGACTATCTGTGGCACACTGGGGGACTGCCAATTCGGCCCTAATCAGAGGTATGCAGGTGATTAACAGTGCAAGTGCGTGGGTACGCACAACAGAAGAAGGCGCAGTGCGTGGGTATGCAGCGCGACAGAGGTTTAGGTGCGGAGGCACAGTGAAAGTACGTGGCCTACAGAAGCCGCAGGTGCGTAGATACGCAGCACGATAGCATCTGAGAGTGCGTGGCCACAGTAGTAGTACGCGGCGCGATAGAAGTAGTGAGTGCATGGGCACAGTGAAGGTACGCAGCGCGTTTAAAGGAATAGTGCGTGGATACGCAGTGCAACTCAAGGCTCTCTGCGGGGATACGCAGAGGTGCAGAAGGTGAAGTGCGTAGCAACGCATGCCAGATAAAGAAAAATTGCGTATCTATCTTAAGGCATTTATTTGACTGACTTTTCTCTGTTGATAAGGTGTTCTGGGTTTAGTTTACTGTTACTATTGATCTGGTTACTGCAGTTGACTGGGTGATTTACTTGCTTGATGATAATTTGATGTTCATGGACCCAGTTTGAAAATTTATGAAAAGTGGTCCTTGAAAGAAAAGAAGTAGGGGGTTGTAGCTCCCTTCCAGGAGAGACTGGAAAACGAGAGAGAGTTGTAGCTCTCTGCAGGTTGCAGCCTGCGTACTGGTAAAGGACTGCACCAGTACAAAATCATTGTAAAAGGAGTTTCTAATTGAAAGAAGATAGAGACATATTGCAGCAGGTGGTTTTCACCCACATTGGGTTTCCACCTTACATCTGGTGTTCTTTGGTGTGACTATCTATTTTTCTTGTTCATGCTCATTGTTTTATGGTACTGACATACAAGAATAATTCAAAGTATAAATAAGGAAGATTTATTAAAAAGAACTAGATAATACTGATTCACCCCCCCCCCCCCCCCCCCCTCTCAGTATTATTTCCAACAATTGGTATCAGAGCAGGTCCTTCAGAGAAGTTTGATCGCTTGAAGGAAGATCATTCATCATGAGAAATTACGAGAGGGAAGCATCAATCAGGCCACCAATTTTTGATGGGACAAACTTCAATTATTGGAAGGTAAGAGTTACTGCCTATCTTCAATCTCTTGGTACAGAAGTTTGGGATATCATAGATACAAGCTACACTTTTCCTTCAGCTACTCCTACAGATTCGGCTGAGAAGAAGAAATATGAAACAAATGCTAAAGCAGTCAATACTCTGCTGGTATGCTTATCTCAAACAGAATTCGTAAAGGTTATGCAATATAGATCCGCAAAGGAAATATGGGACAAGATTGTCTTGAGCTACGAAGGAGATGAACATGTAAAGCGTGATAAACTTCAAACCCTCAGGATTCAGTATGAGAATCTCAGAATGTATAATGATGAAAGTGTGGCTAACTATTTTCTTCGGGTAGACGAGATTGTTAATTGCATGAAAAACTTGGGTGAAGAAATAAAAGAGGCTATTGTGGTTGAAAAAGTTTTAAGATCATTGTCCCCCAAGTTTGAATCTAAAGTGTCTACAATAGAAGAAAAGGAAAATCTACGAACTCTTACTATGTCTCAACTACACAGAATTCTAATTACTTATGAAATGAGAAAGGGAGGTCCATTAGACAGGAGAGAAGCTGCTTTCAAGGCGTCAGGCAAAGGAGACTACTATGAAGCAAGTCACGTGCCAGAAGAAGAAGAAGAATCAAAGTTTTTCAGAAATCTTCAACGGGGTACTGGAAGGTTCAGAGGTAAGTTACTTTTTAAATGTTTTGCTTGTGGAAGAGTAGGTCATTATGCTGTGAAATGTCCGCATAAGGATAAGATTGAGAAAAGAAAGGAACCTGCTAGATGGAACAAGAAACATAATGCAAATAAGAAAAGCTACTACACTCATGAAGATAGTGATGGTCTATCAAATAGTGATGAAGATGAACGAGGTAATGACTATAAACTTTTAATGGAATTTGAAGATGATGATTACATGGATGCTATAGATGTGGATAGCTTTTATGAAAAAATTTCTAGACTCAAGACATGTATAGAAGAAAAGAATATGATCATTGATACTCTACAATCTCAAATTGATGAAAAAGAAAAATGTCTTGAAAAGTTAGAAGGTGAAATTGTTGGTCTTAGAAAAGAGATTGAGAAAACAAAGGCTATTAATATTAATTTTGTCAAAGGATCTGAAACTCTGGATGAGATCATCAATGTACAACATTCTCCTCTAAACAAGACAGGTCTGGGATATAATGGAGAAACTTCTCAACCATCCACCTCAAAGAGTTATCTTGATGCAGCAAGAAGGAATGAGCAAAAGCACAATGAAGATCACCAGGTAAAGCAGAGACGAATTACATCAAACAAAGAACATCAGGTAAACTAGGGGCAATCCATCCTAAGGATGAACAAAAGCTACAACCAGCCACAAGTAAAATCCTCTCAATTTGCTTCAAGAATGGATGACAATAGAAATTACAATCATTTGGCCAGAAGATTTAATAACCGCAGAAGTTTCTTCAATGGACAATGCTTCTCTTGCCATAACTTTGGTCACAAAGCAGCTCAATGTGTTGCATATAAAACAATCATGACTAGAGAAGCTCAAAAACAAAGAAGTATGATCGGGATTACAAAAAGGACCTATAACAACTTTTCGGCTCTTGAAAATGAAGTTGAATGTTCTATTTGCAATAACTTTGGTCATGAAGATTCTGAATGTAGGAGCAGGTTTCAGCAGACAAAGGAACAAGCCTCAAGCACCAAAACATGGAGAATAAAGGAACCACAAACAGAAAGATGTGGGATAGCATTTTATGCAGAGGGACAGGAAAATCTATGGTACATTGACAATGGATGTTCGAAGCATATGACAGGTGATAAAGAAAAACTTGAATCATATTCTGCTTTAGAAAAGGGAAAGAAAGTTTCTTTTGGAAATGATACTCCTGCAGCTATAAAAGGAAAAGGCACTGCTCAGTTAAAAGAAAAGGTCAAAGCTGGAAATGTTTTGTATGTTGAGGGATTGAAGCATAATCTTCTGAGTGTCAGCCAGATGTGTGATCAAGGAACCGAGGTGATATTTAGATCAAATGGATGTCTTGTTCGTGATCTTGATACAGGTAAAACGGTGATCAAAGGTGAAAGAACTCCAAATAATCTATACATATTTGAAGAAGGACAACAACAATGCTATCTAAGCAAGGATGATGAACACTGGTTATGGCACTGGAGGTTGGGGCATCTAAGCTTTTCACAAATAAGGAAAGCATGCAAATATCAGGCAGTTCGCGGTCTTCCAGATATCAAAATTCCAGACAACACCATATGCAAATCATGTCAGTTTGGAAAGCAAACCAAAACTAACTTTCCAGAGAAGGAAGGATCAGCTAGCATGCCTCTTGAGTTTGTACATACAGATGTATGTGGACCATTCAGGAAAAGGACACCTCGAGGAGAAGAATACTTGATATTATTCATTGACGGTTTCTCCAGGTTTGTCTGGTTAGGACTTATGAAGCACAAAGATGAAGCATTTGAAAAATTCAAATCCTTTAAAGCCTTGGTTGAA
The DNA here is from genome assembly GCA_031772625.1 of Pinus tabuliformis. Taxonomy (NCBI): domain Eukaryota; kingdom Viridiplantae; phylum Streptophyta; class Pinopsida; order Pinales; family Pinaceae; genus Pinus; species Pinus tabuliformis. Next base: position 921,669,037 of record CM062805.1, on the reverse strand, counting down.
AATGAATCAGGATACAAAATTAAGTGCCTCAGATCCGACAGAGGTGGGGAGTTTACCTCAAATGAATTTTTCGATTTCTGTGAAGAACATGGGATAAGAAGAGAATTCTCTACAGCTAGAACTCCTCAGCAAAATGGAGTGGTGGAAAGAATGAACAGAACAGTCCAACAAATGGCTCGTGCTATGCTTGATGAGTCTGGAACTCCCGCAACTTTCTGGGGTGAAGCTGCATATGCTGCGGTTGTTATTCTCAACAAAACAAATGTCCAGGTGAACAACACTCAAACCCCTCATGAGCTCTGGTATGGTGAGACTCCTTCGGTAAAGCACTTCAAAATCTTTGGGAGCAAATGCTATATTAAGAATACTGATGAGCAACTTGGCAAACTTGAACCTAGAGCAGATGAAGGCATTCTTCTTGGTTATTCTCCACACAGCAAAGCATACAAGTGCTACAATAAAAGACTTGGAAGAATTGTTGACAGCATTGATGTAGTGGTTGATGAGAAGGGATACATTCCTAGGCAAGTAAATCATGAAGATATCGAAGAAGATGAAGACTACCCTCAAAGACAGAATGATGAAGAATAAGAACCTCAAGAAGAACCAGAGGAGCAGATAAGGATAGAAGAGAAGACTCCATCCATATATGTTCAGAAGAATCATCCAGAATCTCAGATTTTGGGGCAGAAAGAAGCAGGTGTACAAACAAGAAGAACAATTACAGAAGCTTCAAGCTATTTGGCATTACTCTCTTCCACTAAACCACAAAATGTGAAAGAGGCATGCAAAGATGAATGTTGGGTCAAAGCAATGGACGAAGAACTTGAGCAGATCGAAAAGAACAACACTTGGGAGTTGGTTCCTAGACCAAAGGATAAGAATGTTATAGGGACAAAATGGGTCTTCAAAAATAAATTGAATGAAAATGGAGAAGTAATTAGAAACAAGGCTAGACTTGTTTGTAAAGGGTATGCGCAGCAAGAAGGAATAGATTTTGAAGAAACTTTTGCTCCTGTTGCAAGACTTGAGGCCATCCGAATGTTCCTTGCTCTCTCAAGCTTTCAAAACTTCAAAGTATTTCAAACGGACGTGAAATCAACCTTTCTGAATGGAGACTTGGAAGAAGAAGTATACATTGAGCAGCCAGATGGTTTCATTCTTGGAAATGATCCAAATCTTGTATGCAGATTGAAAAAGGCTCTCTATGGTCTCAAACAAGCTCCAAGGGCTTGGTACTATCGTTTGGACAAATATCTTCATCAACAAGGTTTTTCAAAAGGATCAGGAGATAGCAATATTTATATAAAAGTTGAAAACGACAAATTGCTAATACTTGTTGTGTATGTAGATGACATTATCTTTGGCAGCAATGAAGAAGCTATGAGTCAAAGCTTTGCCTTGGTAATGCAGAAAGAATTCGAAATGTCCTTGCTGGGAGAACTGACATATTTTCTTGGTTTGCAAATCCAACAAAAAGAAGGAGGGATCTTTTTGTCTCAAACCAAGTATCTCAAGCAGATTTTGAAGAAATATGGCATGGAAGATGCAAAACCAGTATGTACACCCATGGTCACAGGATGTAACCTCAGTGCAAATGATGAATTAGCAGTAGTGCATCAACCAACCTACAGATCTATGATTGGAAGTCTACTTTATTTGATAGGTACCCGACCAGACATAATGCATGCAGTAGGAATAGTTGGAAGATTTCAGGCAAATCCAAAGGAAATTCATCTTCAGGCAGTAAAGAGAATCTTCAAATATCTTCAAGGAACTCAAAACTATGGCTTATGGTATCCTAGAGATACAGATCTCACACTTAATGCTTATATAGATGCAGATTGGGCCGGAAGCGTGGATGACAGGAAGAGCACAAGTGGTGGTGCATTCTTTATGGGTTCCAAATTAGTATCTTGGTTCAGCAAGAAATAGAGTTCGATTGCCTTGTCTACAGCTGAAGCGGAATATGTTGCTGCTGTATCTTGCTGCACTCAACTCCTTTGGATGATGCAGACCTTGCAGGATTTTCAAATCACTTGTATACCACCCATCTCCATCTTATGTGATAATACAAGTGAAATCAACATTTCAAAGAACCCAGTCATGCATTCAAAGACCAAGCACATACAGATCAAGTATCATTTTCTCCGGGAACAAGTACTTGAACAAAAGTCAAGTTGGAATATGTTCCTTCTAAGGAACAAGTTGCTGATATACTCACCAAACCATTGCCTAGGGAGACCTTTGAATACCTCAGGCAAAAGCTGGGGGTTGTTGATGCATCATCTTGTTGTTGAATCTCTTCTGATGGTTGGTTGTACGCAAGGCTCATCTGGGGCATATGCGTACATGTGCTGGGTTGCGGATTGGTCGAAGATCGAATGACACAAGTTCAGGGGGAGCATATAATGCATTGTTGGCATTATGGAGGACGTACAGAAGGAGATCATGGATGCTGGTCTGAATATTGCTGCAATATGTCTCTATCTCTTTCATGGTCATTTATGGTGTTTGGTGGATTATGGTTCTTCTTTGCAGATCTGGTTTATAGTCAGGGGGAGCATGTTCTTAGGGGGAGCATAACCCTTTCCCCTTGATGTCAAAGGGGGAGAATGACGTTGAGGATCTTGAGGTTTCCATCAAGTCCAAAGGGGGAGATTGTTGGCATTATGATTCTGGTATGGCTCTATGTTACAGATGTTGTACTTGATGGCAACACCCTCAAGTGGCAATGCTCTGATTAGGCTCTCAAAATGTTGAGGTACGCAGGTGAATGGTTCAAAAGGTGCGTACCCGCAGGTACGCTGGCCAGGAAGTGCGTTCATACCCACAGGTTACCCGTTCATGAGGTGCGTACCCCCAGTTCACTCACTTCAAGGTAGAGAAGCACGCTCACGTGGGGTTTCTTATGTTTGGCCCGTGGTATTTAGCCCGCCATTCTTGGTTCTATGGTTTTGGCCCATGGTATAGGATCTAATTTTGCCCCGGTTTGGATCCCTTGTATTGGTTATTGATGGTTTTGTCCCATGGTGTGAATAAGGGCTTGACTATAAATAGGGAAGGAGATCACTTGGCTAAGGCATCTTTTGCAAATTGAATAACTTAAGATCTGAAATATTGGGTTATCGGTTTAAAAGCTTGATCTATATAAAAGTGAAGTTGAAAGTGAATCTATGAAGTGTGATCTCTCGGGCGCATGATCAGATCTGGGCATCTGACTATCTGTGGCACACTGGGGGACTGCCAATTCGACCCTAATCAGAGGTACGCAGGTGATTAACAGTGCAAGTGCGTGGGTACGCACAGTAGAAGAAGGCGCAGTGCGTGGGTATGCGGCGCGACAGAGGTTCAGGTGCGGAGGCACAGTGAAAGTACGCGGCACTACAGAAGCCGTAGGTGCGTAGATACGCGGCGCGATAGCATCTGAGAGTGCGTGGCCACAGTAGTAGTACGCGGCATGATAGAAGCAGTGAGTGCGTGGGCATAGTGAAGGTACACGGCACGTTTAAAGGAACAGTGCGTGAATACGCAGTGCAGCTCAAGGCTCTCTACGGGGATACGCAGAGGTGCAGAAGGTGAAGTGCGTAGCAACACATGCCAGATAAAGAAAAATTGCGTATCTGTCTTAAGGCAATTATTTGACTGACTTTTCTCTGTTGATAAGGTGTTCTGGGTTTAGTTTACTGTTACTATTGATCTGGTTACTGCAGTTGACTGGGTGATTTACTTGTACTTGATGATCATTTGATGTTCATGGACCCAGTTTGAAAATTTATGAAAAGTGGTCCTTGAAAGAAAAGAAGTAGGGGGTTGTAGCTCCCTTCCAGGAGAGACTGGAAAACGATAGAGAGTTGTAGCTCTCTGCAGGTTGCAGCCTGCGTACTGGTAAAGGACTGCACCAGTACAAAATCATTGTAAAAGGAGTTTCTAATTGAAAGAAGATAGAGACATATTGCAGCAGGTGGTTTTCACCCACATTGGGTTTCCACCTTACATCTGGTGTTCTTTGGTGTGACTATCTATTTTTCTTGTTCATGCTCATTGTTTTATGGTACTGACATACAAGAATAATTCAAAGTATAAATAAGGGAGATTTATTAAAAATAACTAGATAATACTGATTCACCCCCCCTCTCAGTATTATTTCCAACAATGTTATGTGCCATTGATTTATTTTCTTCTTGTTCATATCATTTTCATCAATCTATTGGCTTCTGCTGGTTGAAAGTAGAAGTATATTTGTGTCCTGTGCTTTAATACATTGCATGAGCTTGTGAATCTATATGATTTTCTACACACAACTCTCGGAGAGCTCTAGAGAGTTTGTCTGACCAAGGCTCCAAGACTAGTAACTCAACCCACCAAGGGCTCTAAAGCATTTATCCAACCATGGCTTCTAAGACTAGTAACTCAACCCAATTTTTTCTAGGGCTTCCAGAGCATTTGTCCAACCAAGGATTCAGGAACTAATAACTCAACCCACATCCATAAGGAACATGAGCACCAATCAAAAAAAAAAAGGAAAAGCCACAAATCCATGGCTATCCAGGAAATGGAAAGGCTAGGAAAGACCACTCTCAATCCAGGAAATCCTCGATGCCAATGAAAAATCATAACAAAAAACCACATGAATATGTCATGCATGTGAAAACTAGCAAGAAAATTATACATGCAACTCAGTACTTGCAACACAAACCCGTTGTAGCTACAAATTCCGTTCTCCTCTTATGCTTTCATGCTTTTCCTTTTCCTTCTTTCTCCAAATTTAAATCATTCCACAATCCTACAAGAGTGCTCCAAGAAACTCTAAGTGTGAAAGAGTATGAGAGAGAGAGAATAGTGAGAGAGATCCAAGCTAAAACTGACAAAAGCTATGAACTGATCCTCAAAAGCCTTTTTATTAATGAGGCCTCTATTTTGTTCCATTTCCATTTTTTCCTTCATTTTCCTCCTCACATGCAACTTATGACCTTTCACCTTCCTTTTCGCCTAAGGAAGATCCCACTGTACCTGGAGCAGACGTCGGCTAGACTCACTTGGATTTTCTGGGGGGTTCTCTTCACTTGAGACGGTTTAGTGGAGAAACTTGTGCCAGTCTATTCATTAAGCAGGTTGCCAGGGTAACTGTTCCAACCGCCATTTTTGTATTGAATTCTGCGACGTTGGATTTCATTACCAACTAGTGTTTTCGATACGGAAAGTTACCGTTTGTGTGTGGTTTGACCTCCTAGATTCTTCAGGCGTGTGATTCAAAATTTTTTGGTTCTTTAGAGACTTTAGATGGTTTTCATTGATATTTTTCTTTGTTTGCGTGTGAAGTAGTTAAAATATTTAATCGTGGCTGAATTACCGAGGAAGTCCTGTAGACTTCGGGGCCAACCGCCTGAGTTTTCACCGAGCCAGCTTGAAGGGCTTCAAGCCCTTGTAACTCCTAGTGACAGTAGAGTTGGGTCACCTGAAGAAGGAGAGTCTTCTTTAGTTGTACATCCTGGTTATCAAGTGCAAGCACTAGAGTATATTTTAGAACCTGTTTCTTTTTCCGAAGTTACTGGTAGTTTTTCTTCTACTAGTGAATTAGCCGAGGAACCTGAAATATCTAAACCTGTAACTGAACCTGTTGCTACTCCAACATTAGGATTTGCCTCTCCAACTTCTAGTGGTCTTGGTTCACCCAGGTTAGAAAGAGTCATTACCCAAAATCTTCCTTCTGGACTTATTGCTATTGAGGAACTTGTTACTCCGGAAGAAGGTATACCTTCCCTGAAAATCAACCAGCTATAGAAATTAGGGAGCGTGAATCGATCTTTTACAGTCCACCTAGGAGAGAAGCTTGGTATCTTTCATTGACCAATTTTTTGGAAAACCCGGGGCTAATTTTTTCACCACCTTGCATTCCTTTTCATCCAACACCTAGGGGTTACTATCCCCCTTTGAATATGTCGAGACAGTCTTCCATGTTTTCTCAATCTTCAGAAACCTTTTTATATGGCGTTCCTTCTGTTCCCTCTGGGTATCAGTCACTTACTGGTACTTTTTCGGGAGCATCTCCTCAACCTATTGAACAAGGGTTATTAACTGGTAATAACGGAACTAAGCTGTTGAGTGTAAAAGATATTCTTATGATGTCAGGTACCATTCCAAATCCGCAACCTCAAGGTGGCCAATTATCGCCTGGAGGGCAGCCTTAAGGTCCTCAATTATCGCCTGGGGCGCAACCTCAAGGTACCCAATTACCGCCTGGGGGGCAACCTCAAGGACAATACATACCTACGGGACAATACATTCTTCAAGGTCAACCCCAGACTCAGTATGTACCTCAAGGTCAACCCCAGTATCAGTATGTACCTCAAGGTCAACCCCAGTATCAGTACGTGCCTCAAGGTTATCAACCTCAAGGTTAGTACCCAACCCAAGGTTTCCAACCACCTTCCGGTCAGTCATTTTTCCAAGGAACTGGAAACATACCTTTGAATTATCAACCATACCCTCAACCTGGTTATAGTCCTCAATATGCTCAACCTGCTATGGGTCGATACCCCGGAATGAAATTAATGTGGGATCCATCTCAATCTCAACAGATCTTGCAACCGAATGTGCATTTGTCATCTCAATTTGGACAACCCTTGGCTTCTGGTTCAACCCAACACCCTGTCCAGCCTACTATTCAAACTTCTGCACCTTCTGTAGTTTCTCAGCCTGGGCCTAGTTCGCCTCGAACTCTGCCTCAAACGACTGCTGCAACTGTTGCAACATCTGTTCCTTCAACCCCACCTACTTCTGGAGTATCGACAACTCCGGTTTCTACTGTTCCTGTATCAACTCCTCAAGCATCTTTACCTCAGTCTGGCCTACAATTCAGAATTCGGTTCGAATTCCTGTAGGACAACCTGTCCAAGTACGGTTGTCACAAGTCAACCTCAATTTACTTATCAATCGTACTAGGGACAGTACCAATTCGGTCCTGCTGTGCAACAGCCAGTCTATCAGTATCAACCGTACCCTGGATATACTTATCAGCAACCTCAACAACCCCAGTACGGTTCGGTTAATCCTGGTTTTCCGGGAGGATATAATATCCCAAATTCAATTCCAATTCCTAGTTATCCTGGATATCCTCCTCCTGGGGCTGGTCTCATGACCTAGGGTTTCAGGGACCCTAATCGTCAGCTACCGTTCATTGCAACTTTGGACTTTCCTGACTTGTCACACCTTACGAACGATCCAATTAATTATCTTCCGTTTTGGCCGCCAATGCCGAATAAGTTGCCTAGTGATATTCCTAAGTTTGAAGGTAAATCAGGAGAGGATCCGTCGAACCGTGTGATGAATTATCACCTTTGGTGTGCGTCTAACTCCATTTCAGATGATTCAATTCGTTTACAGCTTTTTCAACGCACTCTAATTGGTCTTGCGGCCAAGTGGTACATTGAGTTACCGCGAGCCACTTTTTATAATTTTAGTCAGTTAGCTACTTCGTTTTTAACTCATTTTCAGTTGCCAGTCAGATATGAAAATGGCACAGAATTATTAACTTCCTTAAAGTAGTCAACGTCCACTTACATTTCAGATCACATTCATGAATGGAGACATTGACAATGTTTAGTGAAGGTTTTTATTCCAGATCGGATCTTAGCTGAATGGTTTGTCAAATCTTTATTACCGAAAATCACTGAGGATGTAGCTAAGGCATGAGTCGTTACTGAAGAGAAATTAATTGCTCAAGCTCAGTACCTTGACCTAGTTTATACGCAGTCAGGTACGTTACAGGAGAAAATCCTCGACCTTCCTAAACAAAATCAAATAACTGCAGCTCCTTCAGGGTCTCATTCCGCTGATGGTATGATTGGTACGGTTAATACCAAAAGAAAGAAGAAATCTTCCAGGAATTCTTCTCCTATCATAACTTTACTAGATTCCCAAACAGGAGATTCTTCTGCGGAAATTTCTGCCGATATTCATGTTGTAGAGTCATCTATAGCCAAATCAAAATCCGGCGACAAAAAGAAAGGGAAGAAGAAAAATAAAACAGATAAACATTCGAAAGAGAAAACATAAAAAACGGAATCTACTGATGAGAAACGCAAACCTCGTTATCCTTGTCTCATTTGTGACGAAGAGCATTTTACAAGAGACTTCCCTCATCGTGTTGAGGTTGCGAAAATCGTCAAAGGTTCCCAAACGCCTGCTATTTTGAAGGATCCTTTTCCTAGTCAAGACATTAAGATGATAGGTTCTTCCTCAAATGCCTCCGAAGAACCTATAATGATGATGTCCCATGTTAGGATTGCGACACGATCGCAAGATTATGGAAGTAAAAGTCCTGTTGGTGGTAAGGAAGCAGAATATTCTAATTCGAACCCATCAACTTCAACTCCCGGTTCCAATCCACTATAGATCGAGAAACCTAACCCAAACTTAGTAATCAAACCGCCCACCAAGGGTGTACTTCGAAAGTCATCTTTCAATCCACATGCGAGAGCTGCTCAGGACTATAACATTGTTGAAGATTTGGCTATTTCACCTTCAGCAATGTCGGCTTTGGAGGTGCTACAATCATGTCCAACACAGCGTAAATTGCTATTGTCGGCTATAGGAGCTGTTGACATTCAGGACTTGAACCTTATAATTTTTGATCTAGAAAATAGTACACCTCGCTTACCTCATCAAATGGCTTTCCAGATTGCAGTGTTAGTAAAAAATAGACCTTGCTATAGGATTGTGATTGATGAGGGAGCCTCAACATGTATTATGCCGATCCAGTGTTGGAGATCGCTTGGTTCTCCTACACTTAATCAATCCCCGATGATTCTAAAGGCCTTTGATGGCCGTGGGTTCCATCCTTTTGGCATTATATAGGATTTACCTATAGGGGTTGAAGGCAAAACTGTTAATCTAGATGTGGAGGTGGTTGATGCCCCTCTAGATTACAACCTTCTCTTGGGTCGTAGTTGGTCTTACGCTATGACAGTTGTTGTTTCATCGATATTTCAGCTTATAAAGTTCCCTCATAATGGAAAGATCGTAACTATAGACCAGCTAACTTACTTTTCATCCGACCCAACCTCTTCTGAAAGTATCCAGCATGTCGGCAAAACAACTATCCCTTATAAAGATGTTGGAGTAGGACTAGTTAAAGATTCTAGTTTACTAGGAACTTTTCCCTTTCCTCCTCTCAACGTATCGCCTTCTACGGCAACCATTCATATGATTTCGTCAGACACTATTGTTTATGATGATCCTTGGATCGTACCTTCCGAATCTGAGATACATTCATTTGGTGATGCTATGCCTTGGAGTCCATATGAAATTGCGTATCAGGCCGTATAGTCATTTTCCGACCCTTCTTCAACCGAAATTGACTTAATGAATGTGGTCCATGAAGAATCACTCTCAACATCAAACTCAGATTCAACAACTTTTTCTGAACTTGTTCACACAGATGAACAAATTCGTGAAATCCTGTGTGTTAATGATTTACCATGGGAAGATCTTCATCATAGATCTTCATTTTTACCTGAGATTGATCGCTTTGAAAATGATTTTTCATCTATTTTTACGACTGATTATGTCAAGAAACCTCAGAATCCAATGAAAAATCCTGATTCTGAGTTAAATTTGGGGAATATTTCTCGAACTATTCCTATTGACATTTCGGTTAAGCCTGGAATTTTTGAAAACATTCATATAGGTGCCTCTTGTACGGAAGATGAAATTCAAACATATAAGGCCCTACTTCAAGAATTCCGCGACGTGTTTGCTTGGTCATATGAGGAAACGCCAGGAATTGACCCAGCAATTGTTGTTCATGAAATCAAATCTTACCCAGATGCTAAACCCGTCCGGCAACGTTTGCGTCAGATCCACCCGCGAAAAGCTGCTGCAATTAAAGCAGAAGTTGAAAAATTACTTAAAGCAGGTTTCATTTATCCAATTCCGTTAACGGATTGGGTATCGAATATTGTTCCTGTTAACAAAAAGAAAGGAACAATAAGAATATGTATCGATTATAGGGATATTAATCATTCCTGTCCAAAAGACAATTACCTAACTCCCTATATCGATCAAATCATTGATGATTGTGCCAACAGTGAAATATTCTCCTTCATAGATGATTTTTTCGGATACAATCAAATAAATATTCTACCTGCTGATCAACCAAAAACAACTTTCATTTGTCCATGGGAACATTTGCTTATTGCAAATTACCTTTTGGGCTCAAGAACTTCGGGGCAACTTTTCAAAGAGCAATGTCTTACGCGTTTTATGACATCAAGCACATTGTGCAACCCTATCTTGATGATTTACCTGCTCATTCATTACATCGAGCTGATCATCTCATCCATTTACGAGCAATCTTTATGAGGTGTAGGCATTATCGAATTAGGTTCAATCCACATAAGTGTGTTTTTTGTATAGAAATAGGTCAGTTACTGGGGTTTGTTGTTTCAAAAGTTGGCATTCGTGTCGATCCCTCGAAGGTTGAAGCTATTGTCAAATTGCCTCCTCCCTCGAGTCTTCGCCAACTCCAAAGTTTGCAAGGGAAAGCAAACTTTTTACGTCAATTCATTCCTAACTACGCCAAGATCACAAAGGGGTTTACCAGGTTGTTGAAACAAAATACTCCATTCTTTTGGGACGAGATAGCTGACAAATCTTTTGATGCACTAAAACACGCGTTGACCCATGCACCGTTATTGCATCCTCCCAACTACAACCAGGACTACTTCTTATATCTCGCCGCCTCGCATTCCACCATTGGAATGGTGTTAGTTCACGAAGATGAATTCAGTAGTGAACATGTGATATATTACCTTAGTCAAACTTTAAATCCAACTGAACTAAAATATTAACATGTGGAGAAATTGGCATTGGCAGCTGTTCAAGCTGTCCAACGTTTTCGTCATTACATTTTACTACGCAAAACTACAGTAATTTCCGATTGCAACCCTATGATCTATATTTTGACCAAACAATTGCTAGGGAGCAAGTACTCCAAATGGATTTTGATCCTGCAGGAGTTTGACTTGGAATTTGAAAAGTCTAATTCAAAGAAATCTTTAGTTTTTGCGGGGTTGATGTGTGAATTCCCGCGTGCTGACACTGAAATTGTGGTGGAGGAGCCCATTGTGGACGAATCCTTGTTTTTAATCAGCACTTTAGATCCATGGTATGGGGATATCATAGTTTATCTCCAAACCCAATCTTTTCGGCTAGAAATTTCAAGATCAGAGTGTCGAAAAATACGATTCTAGTCCCAACAATTCAAAATTATTAGAGATACACTTTATCGTCGTGGGGCGCACTCTGTTTTTCGACTTTGTTTAATTCATGAGGAGGTTGAAAGGGTTCTAAATGACTGTCACTCTGGAGCGTGTGGCGGTCATATGTCTAGGTTTGCCACAGCCCAAAAGATATTGCGGCGCTGGCTATTTCTGGCTGTCTTTGTTTAAAGATTGTATTAACGCGGTTCGAAAATGCCATAACTACCAAATTTTTGATCGAAAGATGCGCGCTCCACCTGCTCCTCTCCACCCTATAATTGCCGTCGGTCCTTTTGCGAAATGGGGTATCGATTTTATTACATGTAACCCTCACTCGGCCGGGGGGCATGCATATATCATCTTTGCGGTAGATTATTTTACCAAGTGGGCCGAGGCAATGCCTACATTTGCGGCAGACGAAAAAACTGCTGCGATTTTCGTTTTCAATCATATAATTTCTAGGTTCGGTGTTCCACAAGCGATTATCACTGATCATGGGCATCATTTTCGAAATATTATGATGATCGAACTTACAGACCAACTTGGCCTGCGTCAAGATAGTTCAACTCCATATTATCCACAGGCTAATGGTCTGGTTGAAGCCATCAACAAAGTTCTAGTCATCATGATCCGACGAATCATTGGGATTCATAGGTCGAATTGGCATAACATGCTATTTTCAGTGCTTTGGGCATATCGAACCTCAGTCAAAACGTCAACCAGTTTCACTCCTTTCCAACTAGTTTACGGTTTGGAAGCTGTGTTACCCATTGAATGCGAAATCCTGTCACTGCAAATGGCCATAGAATTACTTCCAGCCACTTTGGAAGAGGAAAAACGTTTGTTGTACTTGGCTCAGCTAGATGAGAATCGACGTGATGCTGCATTAGAAATCGAAGCTCATGCCAAACGTATTAAAGCTCAGTATGATCGAAATGTTACACCTCGTAATTTTTCGGAAGGAGACCTAGTCTTACTGTATGATCAAGTAAATGATAAATTAGGCGCTGGAAAATTTCTACCCATGTGGCATGGTCTTTATGCTGTTAAGCGAAAGCTGGCAAAAGGGGCCTCTGAATTGGTAGACTTTGACGGGGTCTCTTTAGGTAAGCCCAGAAATGGTCTTTACCTGAAGAGATATTATGCTTAAATCTGGGTGTGGAGATTTTTAGTTAGGTTAGTTTTCTTTCTAGCTGGTGTGTTTTAGATTAAAAAGTGTGCTTAGCTTAGAGAGTGTTTTCGTCATTATTCCTGCTTATCTTGATTTTACTCTTGATATTGCAGATGTCGACGTCTCTCCAAACATACATTGGTTTTGCTGATGGTGCTTGTCATAATACACAGAACATTTCTTCCGCAACTTGGGTTATCTATTCGCCCTCTGATGAGTTGGTATCTATGCATGGGGTAAGCCTCGGTCAAACAACGAACAACATTGTAGAGTATAGTGCAATGATTGAGTTATTATCCGAATCCATCTCATTTGGGATTCAGAGTTTTATTGTGAGATTAGATTCTGAACTCGTTGTATTACAACTTAATAGAGTATATGCCATTAGAAATCCAGTATTATTGAGATTATTTTTGAGAGTTCGTCTCTTAGAACGTGAATTTGACTATATTGAATATCAGCATATTCCAACATATTTAAATACATTAGCAGATGCAATTGCTTCTCGAATGTTAAGTAGACATTTGCAATAATCATACAAATAAATTTAAAAACATTCCATAACATGTTTTACAAGATGAGCTGGTAATAGTGATATAGTATAGCATAGAAGTGTGTCAAATATACAACGTCTTCGATCGTAGGTTGAAAAACACCTTATGATCGGTAAAATGATAGTACAAAAAGCAAAAATGTCATATGAGTCTACAACAGGCGATCATCCTATCACTGGTGATGATCACGATAAGAAACCACTGTACGGGCCACCCTACAAAGGAACCTCCTGAAAGGTCCTGGGACCCCAATCACATAGCGCTGTAGCCTAAGAGGAATGTCATCTATGCTGGTCTCTGGAATGTCTGCTGCCAAACGTTCTAGATGGTTTTCCAATTTGGCCAGGGTCTCTGTAGATTCGTCCTGTGGGGTTGGTGCTACTGCAGCTGGCTGTTTCCTCTCATAGGGCTGGAGAGTGGCTGGTCACCGTGGACCTACATCTACATTTGAAACTTTTTACTATCAATTTTGGGACGGTTAAAAAATAAAAAAAAATAAAAATGTTGAAAATGATTTTACCTGAGTGATCCCATTGCTCTCCTGGTGGAAGTGCCATGTCTGGGTCACCACGATAATCTATCCCAGCAAAAGGAAAATCCTAAATAGCAAAAACTTGGTTCTCCAACCAATGAAAATACTCAGGAGGAAATCGAACAACTTCTGTCCCCTCCTTAGGATGACGAGCCATAACTGCAACCCAACGCATCAGTTTGGGCTCTCGGGGAAGTCCAGCTCCAACGGTAAGATGCTGTGGAACCAACATTGGGACCCTCTCTAAATCAAAGCTCACAACTAAAGCATCGTATCCAAAGTTCTTCAGTTGTCCGTTCTTTGCTCTAGTCAGTTGGCCTTTTACATTAGCCAACACAGCCTCGCACCAGTTGAAGATGGTGCCTCGAAAGCAGTCTACTGCCATCCGCATTTGGGATCCAGTGGCCACATGTAGTGCTGCACTTCCGCAGAGCCTGGTAACAGTAAATGCAATCACTTTGAGTTCAGGACAGGAGATGGTTTTGATATCAATCCCTTTGTCTCTAGTTTGGTCGTTACAGAACTCTAGCCGGAGGTTATCGACAGACTGGCCACCTGGCCTAGTCCCGAATAGAGTCAAATGTTCACCTCTCTTAGGCAAACTAGTCAGAAAGTAAATGTCTTCCGGCTCCATTTCGAGCTGGTGGCCACCAATAAAGAAACACTGGTCCTGTATATTCCACCTGTCTACCAGCCACTGCAAAAAGTCCACCTGGACCCTCATGCCAGGTATGGCCCAGAATTTGTATAAACCGCATGCCTTCAATGCATCAATCGAAGGTTGATGATTAATCGCGGCGAGATCCACATCCTCGTGCTCCCGGTCTCGCCAATCAAGCATGATGTATACCCTACATTCAATAAAAAGGCGGATTAGAATATTTAAAATCAAAATTTTTGGGTAGAATTTGAAAAATTTAAGTTTGAAAACCTATTCTGCGGGGACCGCACCCTCTATGTTAGAGACAGTGCGTAGGTCCGCACTATGCCTTCACGGCAGGTGCGGACTGTTATCGGGAAAAGTGTCTATTTAGAACTGCTCTATCCCACTAAGGTGTGACAGCTACCTTAGAAACAAACAGAGAAAACTACTTTTGTATCTCCTTTATGAACTATAAACAAAGAGGAATAGAAAGAACCAACCTGTGTCTTGTGCTAGTCCTTTGATCCAATCTCTCTCCTCTTTGACAGCTTCCAGCTACCTGCTCCCTTACTTGCCCAACTTCACCAAGTACCTGTAAGATCACAGAAGAGGGAAACTATACAAAGACATGGATTTATATTCATAAATAACTTAGGATCAGATTTAAGTTAGCCATACAAATGTAACAAGCATCAATGATACAAAAGCATGGAGAAGAAACTCAAATATTTTTTATTGATATACAAGAAGATCCAGGAGGAGTTACAACCGATGATTCCTGACCCAGCATCAACCTCCCAGCAAAGAAGTCCCTTCTTCACCCCCAACAAAGCATAGATCACCCAATTCTCTGATATGTGTCTCAAAACCAACAACAATTCCTTACAATGTGCAAAATTCCAGCCTCTGGATCTCTGGGATGAGGGATCCATATATAGATGTATGCAAGGAGGATGAGTCAACTTATGATTTGATTAGTGGCTTCTCTCTGTCAGTTCTTGCTTCCACTTGGAGACTGAAAGCCTCTTACTCATCCTTGGTCGAATTCAGTGAGGCAAGTGTCATTGGAGAAGATTCTGGAAGCTTCCATTGTCTCTCCACCTCGCGGAATGACACTTCCATTTGTCATTTCCCGCTCAACGCACCCTGGTAGTGCATTTAGGTGCATTGCAACGCACCTAGCTAGTGGACTTAGGTGCTATGCAACACACTTAGCTAGTGGAGCAGCTGAAATGATCCTGTTTTGACTTATTCTGAGCAGTTTCTGGTGGAGAACTTCTGGGAGAAGCTGTAATTTGTTGACCTTGTTCCTTTAGGGGTTGGAACAACACTTTTAGGGACTTAGGAGCCCTTGGTTTATGGACATTTCATGCTTAGAGCTGCAAGGCACAAAAATGTCTATAACAGTTTTCCCCTAAAGTATGAGGCCGTTTATCGGGTGAAATGCTTTATTAGGAGGATCCGAAGTTCTGTCAATGCTGGGAGGAGACCTGTAATAAGATACAATACAATACATTATCTTCATACTGTTTTCATGATCTAGCTGAGACGGGCATTCCCATGCTCAGCTTTATAAAATCATTTTCATGTACATAGGACAGACAATCGTCTGATGGTAGACTGATGATTCTGATAGAGCCATCATCCTTTTGGTAGGATGATTATCTGTGCTGCAATGCTGTACATTTCAATGTCTTTATTTCCCTGAATATATATCGCAGCCCGGATGGATGAAACTAGATCCGGGGTCTTCAATCTCGTCCGATCTTCACTCGAAGTACAAGTCGATCCATGTGAGAAATGTTTTGAAGTCGAACATGGAAAGACATCGCTTGATTACCAGTCAATGATGTACACCGTTAACAAGCGCGAGAGGAATCGCCGATAATGATAATGATCCTCAAGGTACTGCAGTACAATTCACGTGGTGTGAATAAAGGACTTGGCGTCGAACACCACGCAATATCTTTCGGTCGAAGGTCATTGATGTAAACCTGTCGCCGGAAGTGAGAAACTTGCCATTGAGGCATGCAAGCTTCAAAGTACTGAATGGGGTGTTCCTAGACCAACTTCTTGGATAATGAGCTGATGTCGACAAGAAGTGATCCATCATAGGAGGGCCTTAATGAATCCCACATCAATGACACGGAACGGAGCAAATGATTTTGATGGAGGTGAAAACGATCTGATGATATATGGTTCAGGGTGGCGGTCATGAAAGAATGGAGTATAATGTATGGTAGTGGGTGGGACACAGGTGGCCTTTCTGGATGACTTCTCTTGAACATGTCGGCGACACTTATGTGATGGATTGGTAGCATTAACCCCAAATGTGGATGGTATGGCGAGACCATGGCGATGTGACCGGTGAATGAAACAACCCAACCCGACTCGGGCACGGAGCGGAAGTGTCATGTTCAAGAGAGACTTGCTACCAATAAAGATTCTTTGAGTTTTCTTCCCAATTTTTCCCCAGTCATTGCTGACTAGTACCTCTTTATTTTTGTCAAGCTTGAGGAGGATAACATATGCTTGTTCTATAATTTTCCCTTCGGGCAAACCCATCGCTATGTTTTAACGAGCCTAGCGATAGTGAAACTCGTTCTCGTCTAAAGACAAGTTTGTCGCTATTAACCTTTTTAATGAGTTTAACGACAAAGATAACTTGGTCCTTTTCATTTTTAGAGAGTCTGAAAAGGTACGTAAAGGTAACTCTAAAATTCCTTTTTCGTCATCTAATCCCTTAAGTCCGAAAAAGTATAAAACAATACAGAAGGGATGAATTTTCGATAGCTTTAACGAGCCGAACAAAACAAGCGCTTGATCTTTTTGTGCAATAATCCCTCAGGTCCAAAAAGATTAAAATTTAGAGGAGGGATAGCACTTCCTGTCGCTTTAACGAGCTGGAAGGCCAGAACTCGGCAATCTTTTCATATTTTACGAGTCAGAAAAGAGCTTAAAGAAGACTCGTCTTTTGAGGAACGAGTGATAAAATGGGTAGCAGCTGATTCCAGGTAAGGTTTGGAATTTTCCAATCACGGCAGTGTCACAAGGATGGCTAGTGAAATCACTCTTCGCAGCTGTTCCTCAAAATGGGTAAACAATCAAATGGAGGTGAATGATCGGCCAATGAAAAAGTGGAGGTGACGGTGCAAACACGACCAAGGCTTTAATGGCTGAAGTGCTACATTCACAGTGGTTATTTACCAGGGGATAGTTCATTTTTTAACGAGCTTAAATGTGGGTGGAAACATTTGCTCGGTCCGGGTTTATTTTTTAACGAGCTTGAACCTCGCAGTAAACACTGCTCGAATAATCCAGTCATATGATAAGAATGTCTCATATAAAAACGACAATTTTAGAGTTTTGCCCCACATCCTTTCTTTATGCAAGTTAGGTAACGACTAATCCAAAAAACAGATAAATAATCGCTCTTTGCTTGCACTCCAAAAGGTTTGCATGCCCCCAGGCATAAAACAGAGTTTCAAGGTTACCTCTACTTCTTTCCGCCAAAACATTTGTTTTACCGAGAGAGGCCTACCTCTTACAGGTTACCCAAAGATTGTTCTATTCACACTGCAAACAAAACACTTCTTCGGCGATGTCTATCGAAACAAACAAAGGTGAGCGACGATGCCTGCCAACTCACATAACTTTGACAAAAGAATCTTGTTCTAGAATAACCCCTCTTCCAACCACGGACGGGGTACAGACTAGTCATATTCTCCCGCGGAAACCTACCCTATACCCGAAGTTTTCCTGTCGAAGCAAACCAGGATGCATGCCTGTTATAGACATTTTTGTGCCTTACAGCATAGAGCATGAAATGTCAATAATCTAAGGGATCCAAAGTCCCTAAACATGTTGTTCTTACCCTTAGAGGAACAAGGTCAGCAAACCACAGCACTGCAAATCAGTTCTCCACTGAAAAACACTCAAAAACAGGTCAGTTTTGGATCAAAGCAGCTGCTCCACTAAGCATCTGCGCTGAATGTCAAGAGCTCTATGGTGTACCTGCGCTGCATAGCAAGTGCAACAAAGGCTACCTGCGCTGGGCGTACTTTGACATGTGGAGGAATCTTTTTCTCAATGTGCCAGTGCCCAGGAAGCTTCCAAAAAGACACTTGATCATAAGATTCGCCTAATGATGAGTTAAGAGCTTCTAAAACTCCAAGTGGAAGGTAGAAACTCTGAATGAAGGACTGAAGAACAACTGGAGTTGAAGAGGACAACAAGTCACACATCAAGCTGACTTATCTTCACTCCAAAACTCTATATAAGGATCTCATCCCATGGGATTTGGAGGCCGGAATTTAGTGCGAAGAATTGCTGTTGGTTTACAGTTGTGAGCATTGGGTGATTGCTTGAGGGAGGTGAAGAAGAGATTTCTCTCCGTCGGGAAGGTGATGCTGGATTGGACCTCTCATGGTTGTATCACCGCCTGAACCTTACTTCCATATATTAATAAAGCATTTGAGGTTCTTCTATTCGCATGTGTTTCAATGGTGTATTGTCTTACTTGCGTCTTTGATTTATGCTAATCCTTGAATCAGTTATGAATGCATGCTTCTTGTAGTTTCCTTTCTTTGTCTTGTTTGCAGGATCTCGTGTAGCTGGGCCCGTGAAAAGACTTGGAGCTGGGAGCAAGCGGCAAATAGAGAAGCTTGGATCGACCATTTGCGCAAGACATCGGTAAGTGGATCTCTTCCTTTTATCTCTTGCATGTCATAAAGAAGAAACTTTAGATAGCTTTGCTTTCAGCTGTTGCTAAGGAACTGTCACCCTTAGAGTGGGTTAGGGTCATTCCGAGTTGGATACTTTCCCCCACAACAGACTGGCGACTCCACTGGGGAGCGTGTCTTGTTGGTAGCTTGTGTTTCTTGCCATTCATTTCTTAAACAAAGGAGTACCGAATCGAACTGCATTCGAGTCCTTCGAATGCAAAGTAGAGGGCAGCTACTCTAGCCCAGTGCTGGGCATGTTTATGATTTGAAGAGCTGATCCACAAGGACTCTTTTTAACTCTTTGTGATAGTGTTCATCTTCCTTTAATCATCCTCTAGTGTATACTTGACTGATAGCCTCTGATTTGGCCAAAAACCATTGATTTTTGAGCAAACTGTGACCCAGAATCTGAGAGAGACGAGAGTTGTCTCATCAGTGCAGCTGCAGCAAAGGCTACCTGCACTGCAACGCAGGTCCCGAAGGGGCTACCTGCGCTACATCTCAGATTGACAGTGCAGCACCTGCGCTGATCCAGTTTTGCCTTGTACAACTGGGATTCCCCACTGTCTGTTGCCCAGTTTTCAGTATTGTTTTTGCAGCCTGTTGTCAACCTGTATACCCAGCTGAAACCACTTCTCTTTGCCTTCATTCCGCCTCAGTTGTATGAAGAAACCGTGATTGTTCTTATTGTATTTCTTGCTATCATTCACAGTTTCCCATAGCGAAAGTGAACTAGTCTTGCTATGACCTCTTGGATCTAGACCTATGAGAAAGTGTCGTTGTGATTCTAAGAGCTAGTTTATTGCTGATCATAGCTACTTGAGCATTTGCTTTCGTTATATGGTTCGAATTTCAGTATTTCTTGTGTTGAAACGAGTGAATCTTAAGGTGTTCTTTTGATTATTGGACAAAACTTGTTTGCCTTCGCTTGAAATTGGATTCGGAATTATACAACAACTTTCTTTTTGTAATACATCAACATTAAGGAAGAAGAAAAGAAATACTTGCATTGTGCATGTGCATTTTGACAGTTTGCATGTCGATTTAGGAAAAGTGCATCAGTGTGTGCTCTATGATCTGTTTGAAAAGATGATGTCTTTCTTTTCCTTCAGTAGTTAAGGTTTTCATAAGATGAAAGAATTGAAAAAGCTTGCTTATCATTCTTAGACTGCATTTAGGAGTTGTATCATACATCACGTGGTGATCCATAAAGACAAACTGCTAAACAAGATCAACCTAAAAAGAACTGAATTTATCTAACAATGCTTTGAAACATAACGAAACACAGTAGAGGTCTAGGTAGAGACGTGAACCGGCGTCGTTAAACATAGTGACTGTCGATCTCTACGAAGGTGGGTGATTCCTCCTGAGGGACGATAGCACTAATACGGACTTGTGCCCCCGCGTACCGTCACGTATATTGGGGGACCCCTATAGGAACAAAGCCTTTATCCATAGGAAGCCGTGTCGGCCGCCCTACTGATCGCGATGCAGTGAACACAGCATTCACGAAGATCGACCACTCGTACCGTAAAACGTATTCTGTGGTTTCGCGAAAGGTTTGGCACACCCTCTGCCTAGAACTCCAGAGTAGTTTCTTTTGGCCTTTTTCAAACTCTATAACTGAAAAAGTCCATCCGAGCATTTGTCACTTCGGGCTCGTTAATACATCGAAGGAGACTAGAGTCATCTTTAGCTTTTTCTCGACTCTTAAAAAGTGAAAAAGCAAGTTGTGTCTAAAGCGTCGTCATATAAAATTCATTCTAAGCGGAACATAATCACCCCTTATTCCTACGTTGATCTTTAGGTTGAGAACATGGAACGCACCAACCAAGGGATTCCACATGATGGAACCCCTAGCCCTTTCTCCTCTTGGGGGGAAGTTGGTGCGCCCCACATGGCCACATTGTCGCTTCCAGGACTGACAATTGGCCTGCCAGTTTGGCTATTCTCAACCGCTGTAGTTCAGACCACCACGGTTCCTGAACAGTCGAGTCAACAGTTAGACCAATCTAGAGCTACCCTCCAGCCTTCCACTTCTTATAAACCTTCCTCCGATCCTTCTTCTTCGAAAGGTCAAGCCGCCGAAAGCGGAGCTCCCATAGAAAAGAAGAAGGAAAAGAAGAAGAAAGAAAAGAAGCAGAAGGAGCCAAAGGTGCCTGGGGGCAAGCAAAAGGTATCTAACAAAAACCCACACACAGCACGGACCGGGCCCAAATCGCCATGTGTCATATGTAGAGGAGACCACCTACACCGTGATTGTCCCAGTATTCCCCGGATACTAAGGGACTGGTCCCCTCGTTTGCACAGTTCGGAAGCGTCAACCTCTGACAACCAGGTTGAATGCTTACCGTCGACCAGCGAAAGTGAAGGTTCTAGACGACGAAGGGGAATGAGACTCCCTTGCGAACTGTGTGAAGGCAATCACACCCTCCGCCGTTGTCCCTTTTTAGACGAAGCAAAGAGAGTTTTGGAAGATCAACCGGTTGCACCGGTGCTACTTCCTCCTGGATACCAAAAACTCGCGCCAAGTCCTTCGTTGGTTGAAAATACAGCTGCCCCGCTCATAGGGCCAGATGAAGTGTCAGTCACTGAAAGTGAACCTACTGAATCCGGACCGGATGAAAGTCCAAAGGTCGAAACGGCAGTTGACCCGGTTCTCCCTTCAGAAGTTTCATCTTCAAATACCATAGTCACTGAGGATTCATCTTCAGCTGACACCCCTACCGAAGAGAGTAAGGATGACACCGTCCAGATTCTTTTTATCAACACCGATTCTGATGAACATCAGGGCAATGTGCCCACTCCTTTATCGCAGGAAGGAGCGTCGTCAGGATCATATCCGGCCGTATATTCGGTCCCACCACCAAGCAACCTAGTTGTGTCCTTTGATTGGAACCAACTAGGCAGACCCCGGTTACCAGCCAGTATACCATTTAGAATTATAGTCCAAATATACAAAATGGTGATGGATGGAACTATCATTGATGAGGGGGCGTCTGTGAGTACCCTGTCCTCTATTGCTTGGAAAGCACTGGGTTGCCCGGCGCTTTTGCCTGAGACAAGAAATCTCTCGGGTTTTGACAAAGGAACCAATCGACCATTAGGGATTCTACCTAATGTGCCTATTACCTTGAAAGGGAAGGCCGTCAAGATGAACTTGATGGTCGTCCAAGGACCCTTGGATTATAACCTACTCCTTGGACGAGACTACATATATTGCATGGAAGCAATAGTCTCCTCACTCTTTCGAATAATGTGTTTTCCATACGAAGGAAGAATGGTCAAGCTCGTAGACCAACTTTCACTTCCGGGATCACGCATCGCAAATAGTCACATACCTATCCTGAATGGTCTATTTGATCAAGAAAGGTCTCCACCTCCGGTTCTTCTTCCCGATGAATGCGAGTAATTCGGGAAAGGAAGGCAGGAACCCAGGGGGCATGCATCCTGGTCTGCTCTGGAGGCAGAAAAAACCTTGGGTGTAAAGTAGAATTTCCACGGGAGAATATGACTAGTCCGTACCCCGTCCCCTCCTTCATCCTCGTAAAACAGAAGAGCCGGCAAGAGCTCTCATGCGGAAGAAGGGGCAGTTAGGAATGGGGTTGTTCTGGAAAAAGATTCTTTTGTTAAAGTTATGTGGGAGGACGGGGGCCCGGTACTCACCTTTGTCTAAATAAGTAGGCTCTGCCAAAGAAGGGGATCCGTTTGCAGCAGCAAGTCGTAACCATCTTTGGATTAAAGGCAAGCCTCACCCATTAAAACAAATGTTTTAAAGGATAAGTAGGGGCAACCTCCAAAGAAAGAGATTCTATTGCTGCAACAAATTGTAACCATCTTTGGATAACCTAATGATAGACATCGCCGAAGAAAGTTCTGTTTGAAAGGATTAGCAGAACAATCTTTGGGTAACCTGAAAGAGGTAAGCCTCACCTGTTGAAAACAAAGGTTTTTAATGGAAAAGTAGGGGCGGCCTTGAAATTAGACTTACACCTGGGGGCATGCAAACCTCTTGGAATGCAAGCACGGGCGACTTTTAGTTTTAGGTAGGACTAACCCCGCTAACCCGTAGATAAGTCGATACCCGGCTTGCACAAAGGGAGGATATGGAGCAATACGTAGGGAGATGAAGCTCTTTAAAAAATAGTGATCTTCCATGAGACCTTCCTACTTTATGACTGGTAAAAACGAGCAGTTTTGGCAAAGTTCATGCTCGTTAAAAAATAAATGCAAGATCCGAGCAGTTTTAATGCGGAAATTCATGCTCGTTAAAAAATAAACAAAGCTAGTGAGCAGGCTTCCCCCAGAGTTCAAGCTCATCCAAAAAAAAAATGAACCGGTAAATAACCATTTGAGACCGTAAATTCATCAGCCATAAAAGCCTTGGTCATGTTTGTGCACCGTCACCTCCACTTTTCATTTGGCCGATCATTCACATCCACTTGATTGTTTACCTATTTTGAGGAACAGCTGCGAAGAGTGATCCCACCTAGCCATCCTTGTAATACTGCCGTGATTGGAAAATTCCAACCTGTACCTGGAATCTGTTGCTATCCCTGTTTATCACTCGTTCCTCGAAATACGAGTCTTCTTTGAGCTCTTTTCACTGACTCGTAAAAAATGAAAAGTTTGCCGAGTTTTGGCCTTCCAGCTCGTTAAAAGGACCGGAAGAGTTATCCCTCCTCTAGATTTTAATCTTTTTGGACCTGAGGGATTATTGCACAAAAAGATCGAGCGCTTGTCTAGTTCGGCTCGATAAAGATATCGAACATTCATCCCTTCTGTATTGTTTTATACTTTTTCGGACTTAAGGGATTAGATGACGAAAAAGGACCCCTGGAGTCCACTTTATGTACCCTTTTCAGACTCTCTAAAAATGAAAAGGACCGAGTTGTCTTTGTCGCTGGGCTCGTTAAAAATATTAGATAGCGACAAACTTGTCTTTAGACGAGAACGAGTTTCCCTATCGCTAGGCTCGTTAAAACATAGCGATGGGCTTGCCCGAAGGGCAGGTTATAGAACAAGCATATGTTATCCTCCTCAAGCTTGACAAAAATAAAGAGGTACTGGTCAGAAATGACTGGGGAAAAATTGGGAGAACCTCAAAGCTTAATGGTGGCAAGTCGCTCTTGAACATGACACTTTTGCCTCCGTAAATATCGGGTTGGGTTATTATCATTCACCGGTCCCTTCACCATGGTCTCGCCATACCATCCATACATGGGGTAATGCTACCGATCCATCACATCAGTGTCGTTATATGTTCAAGAGATGTCATTCAGAAAGTGTCAACCGGGTCCCATCCACTACCGTACATCATCTTTCATCCTTCCATGACCGCCACCCTGAATCATATTTCACAGATCGTTTTCACCATCATCACTAGCTCCGTTCCGTGTCACTGATGTGGGATGCATTAAGGCCCTCCTTTGACGGATCACTTCTTGTCGACATCAGCTCATTATCCAAGAAGTTGATCTAGGAACACCCCCTCAGTACTTTGAAGCTTGCATGCCTCAATGGCAAGTTTCTCACTCCCGGCGATAGGTATACATTAATGACCTTCGACCAGGAGACTTTGCGTGGTGTTCGACGTCAGATCCTATATTCACACCACGTGAATTGTGCTGCAGTACCTTGAGGGTCATCATCATTATCGGTGATTCCTCTCGCGCTTGTTAACAGTTTACATTATTGACTGGTAATCAAGCGATGTCTTTCCATGTTTGACTTCAAGAAATTCTCACATGGATCAACTTGTACTAGAGTGAAGATCGGACAAGTTTGAAGACCCCGGATCTAGTTTCATCCATCCGGGCTGCGATATATATTCAGGAGATAAAAACATAGACATGTGCAGCAGATGGTCATCCTACTAAAAGGATGATAATTAAAAGCAGAGAATTATCAGTCTATTATCAGACGATCGTCTGTGTATGTACAGCAAATGTATTTATAAAGCTGAGCATGGGAAATGCCCGCATCAGCTAGATCATGAAAAGAAAGTATGAAAAGATAATGTATTGTATTGTATTTTGTTACAGGTCACCTCCCGACGATTGAATGAACTTCGGATCCTCCTAATAAAGAATTTCACCCGATAAACGACCTCATACTTTAGGGGGCAACTGTTATAGACATTTTTGTGCCTTACAGCATAGAGCATGAAGTGTCAATAATCTAAGGGATCCAAAGTCCCTAAACATGTTGTTCTTACCCTTAGAGGAACAAGGTCAGCAAACCACAGCACTGCAAATCAGTTCTCCACTGAAAAACACTCAAAAACAGGTCAGTTTTGGATCAAAGCAGCAGCTCCACTAAGCATCTGCGCTGAATGTCAAGAGCTCTATGGTGTACCTGCGCTGCATAGCAAGTGCAACAAAGGCTACCTGCGCTGGGCGTACTTTGACATGTGGAGGAATCTTTTTCTCAATGTGCCAGTGCCCAGGAAGCTTCCAAAAAGACACTTGATCATAAGATTCGCCTAATGATGAGTTAAGAGCTTCTAAAACTCCAAGTGGAAGGTAGAAACTCCGAATGAAGGACTGAAGAACAACTGGAGTTGAAGAGGACAACAAGTCACACATCAAGCTGACTTATCTTCACTCCAAAACTCTATATAAGGATCTCATCCCATGGGATCTGGAGGCCGGAATTTAGTGCGAAGAATTGCTGTTGGTTTACAGTTGTGAGCATTGGGTGATTGCTTGAGGGAGGTGAAGAAGAGATTTCTCTTCGTCGGGAAGGTGATGCTGGATTGGACCTCTCATGGTTGTATCACCGCCTGAACCTTACTTCCATATATTAATAAAGCATTTGAGGTTCTTCTATTCGCATGTGTTTCAATGGTGTATTGTCTTACTTGCGTCTTTGATTTATGCTAATCCTTGAATCAGTTATGAATGCATGCTTCTTGTAGTTTCCTTTCTTTGTCTTGTTTGCAGGATCTCGTGTAGCTGGGCCCGTGAAAAGACTTGGAGCTGGGAGCAAGCGGCAAATAGAGAAGCTTGGATCGACCATTTGCGCAAGACATCGGTAAGTGGATCTCTTCCTTTTATCTCTTGCATGTCATAAAGAAGAAACTTTAGATAGCTTTGCTTTCAGCTGTTGCTAAGGAACTGTCACCCTTAGAGTGGGTTAGGGTCATTCCGAGTTGGATACTTTCCCCCACAACAATGCCCCCTGGGTTTCAGTCATATCCCTCTTAATTACTCGCGCTCATCGGGAGGACGGACTGGAGATTGAGACATTTCTTGCGTGAAAAGACCATTTAGGGACGATATATGACTATTTGCTATGCGTGATCCAGGAAATGAAAGCTGGTCCACGAGCTTGACCACTCTTCCTTCGTGCGGAAAACACATTACTCTAAAGAGTGAGGAGACAATCGCTTCCATGCAATAAATATAGTCTCGTCCAAGGAGTAGGTTATAATCCAAGGGTCCTTGAACTACCATTATGTTCATGCGAACTGTCTTCCCTCTCAATGTTATGGGCACATTGGGAAGGATCCCTAAAGGTCGACTAGTTCCTTTATCAAAGCCTGTCAGATTTCTCATCTCAGGCAAAAGCGATAGCGAACCAAGCGCTTTCCAAGCAGTTGAGGAAAGGATACTCATAGAAGCCCTTCATATATGATGGTACCAGCCATAACCATTCTATATATTTGAACGATAATTCGGAATGGTACGCTAGCTGGTAAACGGGGTCTGCCTAGTTGATTCCAGTCGAAGGAGACAACTAGGTTGCTTGGAGGTGGGACCGAATAGACGGCCGGGTATGGCTCTGACGAACTTCCTTCCTGCGGTAAAGGAACGGGTAGATTGCCCCCATGTTTGTCGGAGTCTGTGTTTATGAAGAGAATTTGGACGGTGTCATCCTCGTTCTCTTCAGTGACTGTATCATCTGAAGATGAAACCTTTGAAGGCAAGACCGGGTCAACTGTCGCCTCGACCTTTTGACTTTCGTCTGGTATGGATCCAGATGGTTTATCTTCAATGACAGGCGCTTCAGCCGACCACCTGAGCGGGCCAGCTGGATTCTCAACTAGTGATGGACTTGGCAAGAGTTTTTTATATCCAGGAGGAAGTCGTAACGGTGAAACCGGATGATCATCCAAAACTCTTTTAGCTTCGTCTAAGAAGGGACAATGGTGGACGGCGTGATTGACTTCGCACAGTTTACAAGGAAATCTAGCTTTCCCTTTTTGTCCTGGGGCTTCACTTTCACTAGTTGACGGTGTGCTTTCAACATGATCATCAGAGGTTGACGACACCGGGTTGTGCAAACGAGGAGACCAGTCCCTTAGTATCCGGGGGATGCAAGGACAATCTCTGTGAAAGTGGTCTCCTTTGCAAATGACACATGGCGATTTAGGCCTGGTCGGTGCAGTGTGTGGATTTTCGTTAGACGACACTCGTTTTCCCTCATTCGCCTTTGGCTCCTTCTTCTTCTTCTCTTTCTTCTTCTTTTCCTTCTTCTCCTTAGGAACTTGGCTTTTAGCTTTACCAGCTCCATCAAGCGAAGAGGAAGGAAGAGAGGAAGAATTAGAGGAAGTAGAAGGTTGGTGGGAAACTATGGACTTGTCTAATTGCTGATTCGATTGTTCAGGAATAGTGGTGTTCTGAATGACAGAGGTTGAGAAGAGCCATACTGGCAAACCAATTGTCAACCCTGGAAGCGACAATGTGGCCATATGGGGTGCACCAACATCTCCCCAAGAGGAGAAGGGACTAGGATTTCCACCAAGGGGAATTCCTTGGTTGGTAGACTCCATTTTCTCAACCCAAGATCAACGTAGGAAAGGGGTATGAATATTCCGTTTAAAATAAATTTTAACACGCTTTGACACAACTTGTTCTTTCAGTTTTTAAGAGTCGAGAAAAAACAAAAGATGACTCTAGTCTCCTTCGATTTTTAATGAGCCTGAAGTGACAAGTGCTCAGATGGAACTTTTCCGTTAAGGAGTCTGAAAAGGAACGAAAGGGACTGCTCTGGAGGTCTAGGTAGAGGGAGTACCAAACCAATCGCAAAACTGCAGAATACTTTTTACGGTACGGCAGTCAATCTTCCCGAATGTTGTGTTCGGCGCATTGCGATCAGTAGGGCGGCCAACACGGCTTCCTATCGATAAAGGATTTAAGCCTATAGGGGTCTCCCAATATATAATCGATGGTACGTGGGAGCACAAGTCTGTACTGGCACTTATCGTCTCAAAGTGGAGGAATCACCCAACCATCAGTGAGGACAACAGTTACCAGGCTTTACGACGCCGGAATACGTCTCTAGCCTAGACCTCTAAATGTTGTGCGTTAAGTTCCAAAGCATTGTTAGATTCATTGAATTTATTTTAAGTTGATCTTTCTTATGAAGTTTGCCTTTTGGGTTCACCACGAGATGTAGATGTAATTCCTAAAATGCAATCTAAAGATGATAAACAAACTTTTATCTCTTTTCAACAATGAAAATCCTAGCTACTAGGGGAAAAGAAAGACACAATCTTTTCGCAAAGAGCAAAGAGCACACTGTAAATGAACTTTCTTAAATCAAGCCAAACAGACTGTCAATATGCAAATGCACATGCATGTATTTGTTTTTCACTTTCTTAGTATTGATGCTAAAAAGAAAGTTGATGTACAAATCTGAATTTGCTTTCAAGCGACAAACACAAACAAGCTTCTTTTCGAAATCAAAAGGTAGAGATGATTACGACACTTTATGATTTTGAAATAAATACTCGTTTCGACACTATACAGTCACAAATTCAAACCAAATGCGAAAGTAAAAGCATAATCGACCATCAACAGCAAATAAACTTTATCCTATGATCAAAATTGAAACTTGCGACAGATCTAAATCAAAGGACGACAGTACGATTATTATACTTTTGCAATGGAAAACTGTAAACGACTCAACAAACACATAAAAACATCTACAGTTCTTTTGTACAAACGAGGCGGAATATCAGTAAGGAAAAGGGGTTTGAAACAGTCATATACTGATCACAGGCTGCAAAAATCAGAGACAAAACTGAAAGAATGAAGTAAAGAACCTCAGCTGCACAGGGCTAGGCTGATCAGTGCACCTGTTACACAGAGAAAATGCATTGCAGCGCAGGTTTCCCTCTCGGGAAGTGTGTTGAAATGCAGAACCTCTTCACAGTGCCTGCGCTGGGGTAGAGACGAGAATTCTATCCGGGTTCTGGGTCACAGTTTGCAGTTTAATCTTTGGTTTTTGGCCGAGTAAAAGCAATCAATAATGCACAATCAGAGGTAGATCTAAGGGGGGTCTAAGAGCTATCACAAGGGCAATCAGTTAATCTATGAATCAGCTGTTCAAATCATAAACAGATCCAGCGAATGGATTGAAGTAGCAGATATCTACTTTGCATTTGTTAATGGCAAATGCAGTTCGATTGCTACTTATAAGTTTATGAAACAAACAACAAGAGAAACACAAACAAACTAATTAGACACGATCCCCAGTGGAGTCGCCATTTTGTTATCGGGAAAAGTGTCTATTTAGAACTGCTCTATCCCACTAAAGTGTGACAGCTACCTTAGAAGCAAATAGAGAAAACTACTTTTGTATCTCCTTTATGTACTATAAACAAAGAGGAATAGGAAGAACCAACCTGTGTCTTGCGCTAGTCCTTTGATCCAATCTCTCTCCTCTTTGACAGCTTCCAGCTACCTGCTCCCTTACTTGCCCAGCTTCACCAAGTACCTGTAAGATCACAAAAGAGGGAAACTATACAAAGACATGGATTTATATTCATAAATAACTTAGGATCAGATTTAAGTTAACCATACAAATGTGACAAGCATCAATGATACAAAAGCATGGAGAAGAAACTCAAATAGTTTTTATTGATATACAAGAAGATCCAGGAGCAGTTACAATCGAAGATTCCTGACCCAGCATCAACCTCCCAGCAAAGAAGTCCCTTCTTCACCCCCAACAAAGCATAGATCACCCAATTCTCTGATATGTGTCTCAAAACCAACAACAATTCCTTACAATGTGCAAAATTCCAGCCTCTGGATCTATGGGATGAGGGATCCATATATAGATGTATGCAAGGAGGATGAGTCAGCTTATGATTTGATTAGTGGCTTCTCTCTGTCATTTCTTGCTTCCAATTGGAGACTGAAAGCCTCTTACTCATCCTTGGTCGAATTCAGTGAGGCAAGTGTCATTTGAGAAGATTCTGGAAGCTTCCATTGTCTCTCCACCTCGCGGAATGACACTGCCATTTTTCATTTCCCGCTCAATGCACCCTGGTAGTGCATTTAGGTGCGTTGCAACGCACCTAGCTAGTGGACTTAGGTGCTATGCAACGCACTTAGCTAGTGGAGCAGCTGAAATGATCCTGTTTTGACTTATTCTGAGCAGTTTCTGGTGGAGAACTTCTGGGAGAAGCTGTAATTTGTTGACCTTGTTCCTTTAGGGGTTGGAACAACACTTTTTGGGACTTAGGAGCCCTTGGTTTATGGACATTTCATGCTTAGAGCTGCAAGGCACAAAAATGTCTATAACACGGACCCCTGATTTTTTTCCTTTTACAAAAAATTCGGGGTCCGCAGGTTTCCTATGCTATGCCTGCGGACCCTCGCGTGCGGGTTTTTAACCTAAAAATTTCCTAAAAAACAGAATAAAACCCTAAAAACAAATTTCAAACGGATGAAATGCAAGAGTAAGATGATGTGGATTACCTGGAGGTGACGATGTTCAATTCCAATGGACGAATTTCCGCAATCTTCACGGGAAGTTTCTGACCAAAAGCTCTCTTTTCTCACTCTGAAGTCAAACGATAAAAATGAATTTACAAAAGCCCTTTTTATAAGCTTTTTGAATAAATGAATTTTTAATTTGTTTATTTTTCACTTTAAAGAGGTAACTTTTGAAGCATTTTTATCTATTTTTAAACATGTATGAGTAATGTTTGAGTTTTTGTGCAGGATAACGGATTTTTAGGCAAAATTGATCATTTTTGACAAAAAACATTAGAGTCACCTTTAAGCTCTTTTCTGACTCCTAAAATATGAAAAGATTGCTGAGTTTTTCTTTTTAATCTCGTTAAAACGGAACTAAAAAGACAGTCCACTTACAGCCCCTTTCTGACCGTAAAAACATGAAAAGATTGCCGGATTTTTGTCGTTTCAAATTTGGTATTGGTTATAAAACGACGTGTCATTGATCACTTTTTTACTTTTTCGGATCATAGACACTAATTATGAAAATTACTCCTTGATCGTAATGATCAAGCGGTTCTCTCAAGTATTATTTTATACTTTTTCAGACTTGGGAGACACAAATTTACGAAAAAGGACAACCATGGAGTTTTCTTAAGTTTTCTCAGACTCTCTAAAATTGAAAAACGATGAGTTTCTCCTATACTGGACTCGTTAAAATTTAACAGTAAGGGACCTGTTCAATTACAAACAGGAACGGATCACTCCTTCTTAGGGTTCGAATTTATACTAAGTTGGACTCATCCGAAGGATGAGCTTATAATCAAGCAAATGTTATCCTCCTCAAGCTTGTTAAAAATAAAGAGGTACTTGCCATAAATGGTGGGGGAAAAGAGAGAAAAATGAGCCTTTTTGTCATACTTTGTGTCTCAGAAAAACATTTAACCACTCTTGAACACGACACTTTTTATTCACTTGGGTTGGGAAATCCTTTGCCTAATAGTTGATCAAACCATATTGAAAGTATTCAGCTGGTTTCTAGGTATTCACTTTGGGTCAATTGTCACTAAACCATCTACTGTGTCGTTATGTGTTCAAGAGGTCAGTGCAAATAAACCATTCATCTGCAAAATATCTGTCATCCATCTTGACCATCCCTGAGTCAGTCCTTGCAACTATATTTCTTCAAACTTGATCTATGATTTTGTGTTGTGGGCTTGCCTACAATGGATCGCTTTCTATCGAATTCAGCTCATTATCTAGAAATATGATCTAGAAATCGTCAGTACCTTGGGATATGCATGCCTCAATGGCAGGTTTCTCGCCTTCGACGATAGGTTGCATCATTGACCTTAGATCAAAGGATTCCATGACATGTTCGACATCAACACATCTATTCAGATCTCATGGATTGTACTGAGTACTTTGAGAGCCATTGACATTACTGGTGGTTTCTCTCACACTTGTTAACAGTTTACATCATTGACTGGTAATCAAGTGGTTTCTACCATGTTCAACTTCGACACATTTATTCACATGGTTAGAATCGTACTGTTTCGGGAAGTAGAAATCAAGACCCTGGATCTAGTTTCCACCATCCAGGCTGCGAAGAATTTTGTATTCATTATATAGTGGACTATTCATAAATAGATGGCTGCGTCCATACTGTGTCTACATGTGTCTATACTTGTGATATATTACAAGATCATTCCTACATTAGAGCAGTTTAGTTAGTTTTCTAGTCATTTATGATCTGAGTATGGGAATGCCTACCTCAGCGATGATATGATCTCATATATATATTTTGTATTGAATGTTTTTACAGGTTCCAACCGAGCTCTCCACAAGATGATTCTCGAAATGATAAAGTACTTCACTCTTCTTAGATGATAAATGAAATCCTCATCTACTATAGACTTCGCACTTTAGGGGGCAATCTGTTACACAAAATATTGTCACCATGACTATTTGCAGTCAGTATGGGTCTATCATCATTCATACTGTCCTCCTTAGCAAGTCTCAAACCTCAGCGCTTCATGTCAAGCTTTAAAAATGAGAGAAAGTCCTTGAAAATTAGTAAAGCTCTGGTTCTGCACTTTCTCTTACTGTTACCTGCGGTCCTGCACCCCTTGGTCATGTTACCTGCGAACCTGCCCGCTTTGTCTCTAAAGGAGTAGTTGCGGACCCCTGTGAAAGTCAAAAAGGCGCAAGTTTATTCTTAAAAACTCACTTGTGGTTAATTCTGGATGCTTCTAGAAGGAATCTTGACGTGGATGGCTCGCTCCTAAATGGTTCATGCATCCCATAACTAAAGGAGCTATCCCTTGATGAGAGGAGCTTATCCCTTTGAAGGAGGGCTTTATCCCTTTGAAGGTGGACCTAGTAACTTCCCTCCATTGCACTATAAATTAAGGCATTGGGTTGGTTGCTAGGGAGGTTAGAAGCTGAACATTTTTGAGGGTAAATGCTGTTGGAATTGAGACTTCCTAGTTAAGCTTGAGAGGAGAGATTACATACCTTTTGGCTTCTTTGGGAAGAGGGTGAAACTTGTCAAAGTAGAGGAGATTCTTGTTGGACCCTGGGAGGAGCTTGTACATCATCAAGGCACCAAGGTTGTAAAGTTCTTCTTTGATTAAAGTTAATACAATCAGATTTATTTTTCTCAATAAATTGTCTTA
Organism: Pinus tabuliformis; assembly: GCA_031772625.1. Classification (NCBI taxonomy): domain Eukaryota; kingdom Viridiplantae; phylum Streptophyta; class Pinopsida; order Pinales; family Pinaceae; genus Pinus; species Pinus tabuliformis. The sequence goes on along the minus strand of CM062805.1, from coordinate 921,635,778 downwards.
TATGGTTTGTTTCATGAATTCCTTGATCATCATGATAAATATGCTTTATTATATTGGTTTTTCAGGTGCTATTTAATGTGTGTGCTTTTTTGTGTTTGCAGGTTCTTTAAAAGGGAGCTCATTTGGATCAACGGAGTGTGGCTTCTACAAACTAGCAGTGGACCCGAGGTAGGCCTAAAACACCTGTTTGCCTTTATTTATAAATTGCATATTTAGAGAAATATAGAATTTGTTTGGTTTACTTCTTGCTAGATATCATTAGATACTAGGGAGGTCGATCTTGTCCGCAAGAACGACTTATCCTCGTGCTCCCATTCTTGCCAGTCAAGCATGATGTATACCCTACATTCAATAAAAAGGCGATTTAGAACATTTAAATCAAAATTTTTGGGGCGGATTTTGAAAAATTTAAGTTTAAAAACCTTTTCTGCGGGGACCACACCCTCTATGTTAGAGACAATGAATAGGTCCGCACTCTGCCTTAACGGCAGGTGCGGGCCCTTGACTTTTTTCTTTTTACGAAAAAGTCGGGGTCCACAGGTTTCCTATGCTATGCCTGCGAACCCCCTTCACGGGTTTTTAACCTAAAAATTTCCTAGAAAACAAAATAAAACCCTAAAAACAAATTTCAAACAGATGAAATGCAAGAGTAAGATGATGTGGATTACCTGGAGGTGACGGCGTTCAATTCCAACAGACAGATTTTCCACAATCTTCACGGGAAGTTTCTGACCAAAAGCTCTCTTTTCTCACTCTGAAGTCAAACGGTAAAAATGAATTTACAAAAGCCCTTTTTATAAGCTTTTTTGAATAAATGAATTTTTAATTTGTTTATTCTTCACTTTAAAGAGGTAACTTTTGAAGCATTTTTATCTATTTTTAAACAGGTATGAGTAATGTTTGAGTTTTTGTGCACGATAATGGATTTTTCAGGCAAAATTGATCATTTTTGACAAAAAACATTAGAGTCACCTTTAAGCTCTTTTATGACTCCTAAAATATGAAAAGATTGCCGAGTTTTTCTTTTTAATCTCGTTAAAACGAAACTAAAAATACTGTCCACTTATAGCCCTTTTCTGACCGTAAAAACATGAAAAGATTGCCGGATTTTTGTCGTTTCAAATTCGATATTGGTTATAAAACGACGTGTCATTGATCGCTTTTTTACTTTTTCGGATCAGAGACACTAATTATGAAAAGTACTCCTTGATCGTAATGATCAAGCGGTTCTCTCAAGTATTATTTTATACTTTTTCGGACTTGGGAGACACAAATTTACGAAAAAGGACAACCATGGAGTTTTCTTAAGTTTTTTCAGACTCTCTAAAATTGAAAAACGCTAAGTTTCTCCTATACTGGACTCGTTAAAATTTAACAGTAAAGGACCTGTTCAATTACAAACAAGAACGGATCGCTCCTTCTTAGGGTTCAAATTTAAACTAAGTTGGACTCATTTGAAGGATTAGCTTATAATCAAGCAAATATTATCCTCCTCAAGCTTGTTAAAAATAAAGAGGTACTTGCCAGAAATGGTGGGGGAAAAGAGAGAAAAATGAGCCTGTTTGTCATACTTTGTGTCTCAGAAAAACATTTAACCACTCTTGAACACGACACTTTTTATTCACCTAGGTTGGGAAATCTTTTGCCTAACAGTTGATCAAACCATATTGAAAGTCTTCAACCGGTTTCTGGGTATTAACTTTGGGTCAATTGTCACCAAACCATCTGCTGTGTTGTTATGTGTTCAAGAGGTCAGTGCAAATAAACCATTCATCTGCAAAATATTTGTCATCCATCTTGACCATCCCTGAGTCAGTCCTTGCAACTATATTTCTTCAAACTTGATCTATGATTTCGTGTTGTGGGCTTGCCTACAATGGATCGCTTTTTATCGACTTCAGCTCATTATCTAGAAAGATGATCTAGAAATCGTCAGTACCTTGGGATCTGCATGCCTCAATGGCAGGTTTCTCGCCTTCGATGATAGGTTGCATCATTGACCTTCGATCAAAGGATTGTGTGACATGTTTGACATCAACACATCTATTCACATCTCATGGATTGTACTGAGTACTTTGAGAGCCATTGAAATTACTGGTGGTTTCTCTCACACTTGTTAACAGTTTACATCATTGACTGGTAATCAAGTGGTTTCTACCATGTTCAACTTCGACACATTTATTCACATGGTTAGAATCGTATTGTTTCGGGAAGTAGAAATCAAGACCCTGGATCTAGTTTCCACCATCCAAGCTGCGAGGAATTTTGTATTCATTATACAGTGGACTATTCATAAACAGATGGCTGCGTCCATACTGTGTCTATACTTGTGATGTATTACAAGATCATTCCTACATCAGAGCAGTTTAGTTAGTTTTCTAGTCAGTTATGATCTGAGTATGGGAATGCCTACCTCAGTGATAATATGATCTCATATATATGTTTTGTATTGAATGTTTTTACAGGTTCCAACTGGGCTCTCCACAAGATGATCCTCGAAATGATAAAGTACTTCACTCTTCTTAGATGATAAATGAAATCCTCATCTACTACAGACTTCGCACTTTAGGGGGCAATCTGTTACACAAAATATTGTCACCATGACTATTTGCAGTTAGTATGGGTCTATCATCATTCATACTGTCCTCCTTAGCAAGTCTCAAACCTCAGCTCTTCATGTCAAGCTTTAAAAATGAGAGAAAGTCCTTGAAAATCAATAAAGCTCTGGTTCCGCACTTTCTCTTACTGTTACCTGCGGTCCCACACCCCTTGGTCATGTTACCTGCGGACCTGCCCGCTCTGTCTCTAAAGGAGTGGGTGCGGACCCCTGTGAAAGTCAAAAAGGCGCAAGTTTATTCTTAAAAACTCACTTGTGGTTAATTCTGGATGCTTCTAGAAGGAACCTTGACATGGATGGTTTGCTCCTAGGTGGTTCATGCATCCCATAACTAAAGGAGCTAATCCCTTGATGAGAGGATCTTATCCCTTTGAAGGAGGGCTTTATCCCTTTGAAGGTGGACCTAGTAACTTCCCTCCATTGCACTATAAATTAAGGCATTGGGCTAGTTGCTAGGGAGGTTAGAAGCTAAACATTTTTTAGGGTAAATGTTGTTGGAATTGAGACTTCCTAGTTAAGCTTGAGAGGAGAGATTACATACCTTTTGGCTTCTTTGGGAAGAGGGTGAAACTTGTCAAAGTAGAGGAGATTCTTGTTGAACCATGGGAGGAGCTTGTACAACATCAAGGCACCAAGGTTGTAAAGTTCTTCTTTGATTAAAGTTAATACAATCAGATTCATTTTTCTCAATAAATTGTCTTATATGGTTTGTTTCATGAATTACTTGATCATCATGATAAATATGCTTTATTATATTGGTTTTTCAGGTGCTATTTAATGTGTGTGCTTGTTTGTGTTTGCAGATTCTTTAAAAGGGAGCTCATTTGGATCAACGGAGCGTGGCTTCTACAAGCTAGCACTGGACCCGAGGTAGGCCTAAAACACCTATTTTCCTTTATTTATAAATTGCATATTTAGAGAAAGATAGAATTTGTTTGGTTTGCTTGTCGCTAGATATCATTAGATACTAGGGAGGTCAATCTTGTCCGCAAGAACGACTTATCCGCCCGATAGTAATCTAATTCCAAGCCAAGAAACTCTCCAAACACTCATTCTCCAATCTAATGAATAGCCTCTAAGCACAAGTTCAGCATAGGGGTGCAAATGGACATAGACCAACCATTTGGGAATGGGAGAGGAGGAATTTATAGGCTGGGATAGGGAGCTGGGACTCCTCCAAAGATAGGATTAGGCCCACATCTCAAGGAGGTAACTCATAGGGATAAGGAAAAGAGGTCAAGTTAGGAGGATTTGACCTTATCGATTTGAAACCACCTCCATCTCGCCGCTCTAGAAGATTATAGATCACGAAGCTTCTCATCTCCTTTGGGAAAATTACCTTTTTGGGATGATCACGGTTATGAAAGGGAATAGAGCGATGTCATCACGGGTCAAACACTATGCAATAGGTGATCATCACATTTTTAAGCTTCATAAGAGTGATGACCCTCATTTTAGGGTTTTTAAGAGCTATTACTTTAGGGAAAGCTCAAGACATTTTCCAAGAAAAGTTAAAGGAGGGATCTGAACTGTATACATGGATGAGTATATTGTATAATGGTCATGTTTCGGGAAATTCGGGGTATGTCACAGGTAAGTGTAGGAGGCATCACAAAATATTGTGTAGCAGATGCCCCTTAAAGCATGAAGGCAGAACGAGGAGTGATGGATGAGATGTTTTACGTGCTTTTGGCAAGGACGAGAAAACATACTATCAGGAGACCTGCAAATAAAGGACGCATATACATATACATATCTAAGATCAAAACATGAATCCACGACATGGACGCAGCCATGTGGATGATGAAGAATATATGAAAAGATCCATGGTGTGGGTGCAACCATCTAGATAACAAGGATCATCATAAATATAAAGTCTCACGGTATGGTCATAGCCATTTTTTATAGTAGAAACATGTGTAAAATCACGAATGACATATAACTCCATGCCACCAAAGTCATAACAGACAAAACTCAGGGTCTTGCACTCCATCCCGACTTGATCAATGTACGAATCCTAACATGTATGAGAGAAGCCACCAATAATGACAATGGCTCTCAAGGTACAATAGTACAATTCGTGAATGTGATAATGAAGCTGAGGTTGAACACTTGTGGAATCACCTGATCGATAGCCAATAATGAGGACCTATCGTCGGATGCGAAGAACTAACCATTAGGGCATGCCAACTCTAAGGTACTGAAAGGGAGTTTCTAAGTCATCTTCCTAGATAATGAGCTGAAGTCGACAGAAAGCGGCCTATCGAAGGAGGGAAATGATGAATCCCCCATAATCGACACGAAACAAGGAAAAAGTGGAATAATATTCAAGACTGTAGCAATGACTCAAAGAATGTATAGGTAAATAACTGTAGATTGGACTTATCTTGAACATTGGGGACATGACTCCAGAGTGTGGCAAAATTTGACTCGACATAGGACTAAAGGTCATGATGACGGAATGGAAATAGTCAAATGAGAGGCAAAATAGATCTCCCAAACCTAGGAGGACTAGTGACTGAATGAGGATATCCAAAACCCGACACAAGAGAATAAAAGTGTCATGTTCAAGAGTGACATGCTTCCTGTACAAAGGATGTCTCATCTTAATTTTTCCCCACTATTTATAACAAGCACCCTAGTTATTTTTATCACAAGATTGAAGGGGATATCATATGCTTGTCATGTAAGTTCATTATTCGAATGAATCCATCGTAGTAAGTTTTATGAGCCCTAGGAAGGAGAATCTTAGTCGCATCATGGTGATGAGTCTTTTGTCGTAAAGTTTTAACGAGTTTGACGTAAGAATAACTCGGTATATTTTTCATATTTAGAGAGTTTGAAAAAGAAACGAAAAATAAAACTCCATCATGTCCCTTTTTGTAATTTGTCCCTCGAATCCGAAAAGGTAGAAAACAATATTCGAGGGAACCTCTTGAAAATTTCGACCAAGGTGTACCTTTTTCATAAATAGTCAATCTCAGCCCAAAAAAGGGATAAACATATACTGAGGTGGCGTCGATTCATTTAATTTAATGAGTTCAAAACGACAAGTACTTGGCAATCTTTTCAATTTTCGAGTCAGAAAAGAGTTGAAAGATGACTCCAGGGGGTTCCCTTTTTGTTTATTTAATGAGTCCGAAAAGAGATAAAATAAAACTTGAAAGAATCAGTCAATAATGATCATTGTTCACTTTGGAGGTACTTGTAACTGCACAAGGAACACATGCATCACTGATATCGAGAGAAAAAATTAAAATATTATGAAAATATCGACAAAAATGACTTCCAAAACTTATAAATAGTTAAAAGTAATTTTATTTTTTTACCATTTTACCAAAGTGAGCTCTGAAAGTGAATTTTGTGCCCTAATTCTCTTGATTTTCTAGTGGCTATTGTGGTAGATCTAGGGTACTATTTCATGAACCGTCTGCGACAGGTAAGAGCCTCATCCCTGCTCTTGAATTTTTATCACTTTTTTATGCATTTTAAACGGTGATTTTTATGCTAAAAAGGATGATTTCAAAATTTTAGGGCACCAACGACCATTGTGGGTATGGTCATTGGACCCACGATGGTTGTGCTTAAGCCTAAAGGCTCACACGATGCCATTGCACTGTTTGTAAAAACATGTGCAATGGTGTCGAGGGTGATTTTTAAAGATATAAAACTCTCTTTTAAACAAAAATTGATGTTTTTGATCCATGAAAAAAGCATTAATAAGTGTTAAATGATGTTTTGCAAGAGAATATGGTCTTGGAGTGGAAAGAAAGAGGCCATGAGGCCACAGACCATCAAGTAGCTCAAGATCCTGAATGCATAAATGCTCTGAGGAATTGCGGGTTGCTAAAATTCTTTAGGACCATAGGGTTAAGGGCTTAGATGGAATTGTTGCCCTATTTGATCAGTCTCTGGGATGTAGATCGAGAGATCTTCATCATAAAAGGCCAGGAACTAGAACTAGAAGAGATGGATATCTACTTCATCACAGGATTGTCCTGACAAGAGGAAGCAATCCAACTCTTTGGACCTTTCCAAGGAGGTGAGAGTACAAGGAGTCTAGTCTAGAGGTATTGTCTCGGTGCCAAAATGACCAATGGAAGTAAGGTGAAGATAGTGATAATCACCAAAAACCTCGTTTTGAGAACGATTTTTTTCACTATGGTGCGTGTAGCTGGCACGCAAGCCTTACATGAGGCTTCGAAATCCCAGTTCCAATATGCTATCACATGTTTGACCCCCACCGTATTCAACTAGTGTGGAGGCCTTTTGGCAAACATGAAATGACAACTGACTAAGGGGAAGCATGGACACCTAAAGTAATTCGGATTCAGTTCTATGTGGTGACCTTCTTTTTATAGTGAGTGCCCCTATTCTGGTATCAGTGGGAAGAGGTACTATATCCCGCCCCCCGAGATCTGAGACTCGTCCGATGGAGTCAACTTATGCCTTGAGGAGGGATGGGTCAGCACATGCATTACCCACCACAGTTTTCTGTTTGGGTAGAATGCAAAATACTTGTGAGGGTTATGCTGGAACAAATTTTAGGTGGGATCCAGATCTGCCTTTGCCACTAGGAGAACAATGGACTGATGAAGGTAAAAACTTGTTTTTTTGTATTTTTTCAAGTTTTATGATTTTTTTATAAAAGTGTAAACTGAGACTCAACTTGCGATAAATATGCAGATGTGGTACCAGAGAGACCACCAGGCATGTCGTAAATAGCTTGGTGAGTTGCACATAAGGTAGTGGGTGCAAACTACGAGGAAGGGGCAGACCCCTTAGCTGAGATGGAGTTTAATCTGGAGGTGATAACTCGTGGAGTCCCAGAGTATGCCATTATTGATGATGTTCCACTGCGTTGGCAGAGACACACCGTGGTAGTCTCTGCAAGACTGCATCAGCTGCTAGGCTGAGTGATTAGAGAGGTTTCGTGTTATCATGAGCACCATGCAGGCTGATAATTTATCTAGTCCTTTTACACATTTTGTAGGCTTTGAAAGCCAAGTGTCTCAGAACACCATTTTTTTATATTTTTATGTAAACACTCCAACAGACATGATATATATATATATATATATATATATATATAGATATATATATATATATATATATAGATATATAGATGCATTTTTTATTTCCTACTTATGTGTCCATAACATGATAGATTTTATAAATGATGCAAATGTCTGTCAAGAACAAAATTTTCTAATGCATTTGTTAATGTATTTAAATTACATGGAGTATGTTGATATGTAATGAAATCACAATTCCTTTCCAACAATATAACACGTAGATACATATGCAATATTTGTGGATTTCTCACTGAGTCATGATTGTTTAATTGTAACACAATGAGCTGTGAATCCAACTTGACAACTAAATCCCTAATGACAAGAGCAACTTCTTCTGGTAAGAGTTCAATAACTACACTGCATTAAGTAATATTATTGGTTCTTCAACCAAGGAAGATACCTTGTAATTTAATTAGCTCGCCATTAGGTTCATAAATTACCCATGCTATGGACGAAAAGTTTTGTGTGCTACAACAAGCATCATCAACAAAATCAACTTAATGGCCTAACAACATCTGCAAACCGAGTGGAATATAGGATAAGCAAAAAAACACATGTCTGCAAAGCAAACAAACACACCAAAAATAAAAAAATGCACACTAATGAATAAACACACTAATGTAAAAAGTCAAATTTACATGGATGACCTCGCGTAAAAAGTTCAAATGGAGTCCCTTTTCAGACTCAGGTAATCAATCAACAGAGAATAAAACCGAAGTTTCACCGTTGACATGACGTGTAAGCATCAAATCGACCAAACAATAGAGTAAAACTCATAAAAGGCTATGCCCCCATGCGCCCCGGATGAGTGAGGGTTATGAGTCATAAGATGAAAACCCCATTGCGATAATGAGAAAATGGTAGAAACTCGGTGAAACAATCTTGTAAAAGGAGGCAAGAAAAACTAGAACTCGTGATGAGGAGAAGGTGCCCCCAGTTGAAAGATTTTGACAACTTTAGGGTGAAATGAAATGTCAATGGGTAAGTTTGCAGTGATGTTCCCATATTACCCTCCGATAAGACCTGTTGCACCAGGATAGGTGTTTGAAGTGGAGATGTGGGATAATGAGAATCAAATGTTGCAAGACAGGAAGGCATCTCATCGAGGCTAGGGAGAAAATAAGAATGATGATATAGACTGTTCCATGGAGTTTTATCCAAAGACATGACCTCAACGATACTCTCGTCAGTGGGGAACATATTGTTCAAAGAATCCTAGGAATCCCAAAAACCAAGCCAAGGAGATGGCATGTAAGTGTCTAGGTTCATACTAAAAACAATATGACTGTCTGAAGCGGCCATCAAAGCCAAGACAATTTCATGATAATTTAGCTGATGGACTTAAAGGCATAACATCACCAAATGAATCAATTTGATCTGTGGTAGGGATAATCCAAAGATCCGTAGAGTCGAGATCATATTGATTGAATGAACATTCAGAGGTGCGAGAGTGAAAGTACCCATTAAAGTAGATTCTTTGAAGAGACCTTCCCCCACACTCTCATAACGAATCTTAGTATTTCCCACATAAAGAACTTTGCCATTTGATGAACCAAAAGAAAAGAAGGAAATTTGATCAACCATGATAATTTTTCCTTCATGAGGAAAACGAAGCACACGGAATAAAGAAGACACTACACAAAACATAGCGTGGGTCCAAGTTTTCCCGAGAAGAAGGTTGTAGTTGAGATTTTCATCTACAACTTCAACTTCTAATTCAATAGTCTTTCCTTCTAATGTATTCGACAAGCTCATTAGAATAATGTAAGGAAGTGAATCTCTGTCATCAAAGGCTTCGAAGGTGTTTGGAAACTGGTTAAGAGAAGGAGAGCCAATGTATTTCCAACACGAAACTAACATGATGCAGGTAGAGGCACCTTCATCAATAATCGTTCGATGAATTGTCTTTCCTTTGATAAGAACTTGTATCATAAATGAAATTTGATGAGGAAGAAGAGGCACGTGGTTTTCTAGATTGAAAGTAATCAGACTTGAATCAGAAGGATTGATAGCACCTATAGCAGACAATAATGACTTCCGCTATGTTGGACAGGATTGGAGAGCCTCCAAGATAGACATCGTCGAAGGTGCCTGAGCTAAATCCTCAACAATATTGTAATGTTGCGAACTCTAGCATTAGGATTAAAAGATGAATTCTAAAGAACACCTTTGGGAGGTGGTGGGATGATGGACTCATTGTTAGGGCACTTGATATCGAGCAGACCAGAAAGGGACGGAGTAGAAGTAGAAGGAATATCGATAGCTTCTTTCTTCATCATCTGCTTAGGTGTGGTTTGATAGTCCTTAGTTTGAGTAGCGATCGAGATAGGCGATGAACCTTGCATCATGAACACTTGAGAACCTGAGGAAGCAGAGACTTATGGTTGGTCTACCAACTGCGCCTGCTGTGATGGAAAGGGTTCTTTTAAGTCATTTGGAGTCCCTTTCAGCAAGCGATTAACTTCAAAATGTTGATAATAATCCTTAATGTAATGATCCTCCTCACAGATGAGGCAAGGATGTTTCAGCTTTCTTTTAGAAGCATCATCAACGGATGATTTAGGAGGGTCCTGTTTTGGGGTGTCGGCTTTGGCCTTACCTTTTCCCTTCTTTTTACCTTTAGAGGCCTTATCCGCTGTGGTAGACTGGACAACATGTACCTTAGAGGTTTTACCAGGACTGGATGATTTTTTGGAGGGATTATTGGGACCAGTGTTTGAGACAGATTTATGCTTCAAATAAGCTTTCATGGAAGTCGAAGACACGAAGACAATCACACCATCAACAGGTGGTGTATCTGGAGACTTTTATGTTGTCACACTCGATGATGGTCTTAGAGCATCAGGTAACATCTCGTACGATGTGCCATATTTGGAATAGACCAAGTCTAAATACTGGGCACGGGCGATACGTTTCTCTTCAGCAACACATCCAACCATAGCTATGTACTTAGAAATCTTGTTAACGAATGATTTTCTGAACCATTCTGCCAACAACTCATCAACAATCTCAAACTTGATGAGGCGATGTTGACGTCTCCATTCATGGATATGATCAGAAATATGGGTCGTGGTGTCTTGCTTAAGGGATGTAAGAAAATTAGTGACGATTTCATATTGAACTGGCAATTGGAAATGAGTGAGGAAAGCCATAGAGAGAGATTTAAAGTCACCATAGGTACCTCGAGGCAATTCGATGTACCATTTAACGACATCACCTGTGAGAGTTATCTAAAAGAGTCGAAGATGGATAGAATCATTGACATACGAATTGGAGGAGCACCAGAGGTGATATGTCATCACGTGGGCTTGCGGATCCTCCTTAGCTTTTCCCTTGAATTTGGGGCAATCACTCGAAATTTTCGTTGGAACTAGAGGCCAGTAAGGTGAATGAAGAATGGGATCATTCGTGAGCCTTGAGACATCAGGCAGCTCCAACGTAGCCAAGAAAGGAAATTGCGTGTTAAATGACATATAGGGCCTTTGAGGAGACCCAAACTGTGGAGTCCATCCTTGTTGGTAAGGATTTTTCCCCCACAGTGGAGGATTTTGTCCATACGAGACCTGATTTTGTCCCCACTGAGGGTTCCCTTGACCATAAGGTGGATTTGGTCCAGGGTAGGCTTGATATTGTCCTACCATAGGCTGTTGATAAGCACTATACACGGCATATGGGTTATAAGGTTGTTGAACCTGTTGACCCTAGACATAAGGAGATTGACCTTATTACTGTAGGGGTTGACCTTGGCCTTACAAAGGTTGACCTTTCTAATATGCATATAAAGCTTTTTGCTACCAAGGTTGACCTTTTTGCTGCAAAGGCTGACTTTGATGTTGTTAAGGTTTACCTTGTTGCTGCAAAGGTTGTCCTTGCAAGGACAAAGGTTGAGAAGACTGTTGAAAAAACTGAGTCTACGGTTACAAAAGCTATTGCAATTGCGGAAAAGGTTGCCCCTATTGATGTAATAGTTTCCCTTGATATTGCAATGCTTTCACTTGTTGCTGCAAAGATTTGCCTTGCTGCTACTAAGGTTTCCCTTGCTGTTGCTGTTAGTGTCAGTATCTTCGTCCCTTCGTTAGAGATCAAATCTTCTTGTTGTATTGAATATTATGTGTCCCGCTCAGTTAGTTGCATTCCATTAGGTGCATGGATCATTTTATGGTAGTGGCTTCTCCTACAGTTTCCCTCATGTCATTTACCTGTTGGTTCATGTTTTTTCATCAAAAAGTGTATATAGTCACTGTTTTGTCTTAAAGATTGCAGAAGTCTTTTCTAGGGTTTCATTGTCATTTAGGTCTAGGGTTTCATTAGGGTCTCATAAAAGAGTGTTTCAAAGTGTCCAATAACAACCAGCAGGCACATGAGGAGGTTCCAGCATCAATAAATTTCATCATCAAGTATCCAGAGATGTGTCTTTCCTCAAAACTCTATTTTGAGGAAAAACATAGTATTTTTGCTTTTATGGTACAAATTTATGTAATTTTATTTTCTTCATATGTAAATCACTCCACCTGTAACCCTGGTCTCTTTCCCTAGCCCTAGTAGCTCCAACCACCTGCAAAACAAACAAAGCACAGGTCATTCAGTCCATCACAAGTTCTAATAAAGTGAAAAAGCTCAAAACAGAGTAAAAAACAAAGTCATTTTCAAAACATTGTAAAAATGGGTTTTATGAGCCAAAAATTTAAAATCTCCTTGTTTATAAGTCATTCCTTCAATTTTAAAAGTTCATTTGCACTCCAAGACAAAGTGGAAGCAAGGCAAAGTCGTGGTGGTGAGCAAGTGAGAAAAATTGGTGAAAATCGCTCCAAGACAGAGGCACGATGCACTGGGCAGGTGGCACGGCGCACATATCAGGCATGGCGCATAGAACTGTAACCTCTAGTGCAAATTAACACGGGCGCGACACATTCACTGGGCACGACGCATATAGCCGACAAGCCCAAAAACTTCAAAAACTTGCTCCAAATCGCCCGAAACTTGTGGATCATCACTTGTCCAAGTAGGTTGACCCTCTGTCACTACGTTTCATCCAATTTTGGTGGTTGTTGTATGGTGAGTGTTTAAAAGAAACCAAACCCTATCTCTTGAAATTTCTCAAAGGAAATTGTTGCCTAGGGTTAGTATTGACTGTTTTGCTACCAATTCCATCCTTCTATTCCCTCAATCACTCCCTTACTCCATTTTTCCCTTGATTTCCCTATTCCCTAAATTCACACACCCTTATATTCACTAATTCCATATCCCAAATCCCCTTTCCCAAAGTCCCAAATACTCTCTAATTCTGAAACCGTAGTCCTATATCAAAAACTCCTAAATCATTCCCTAATTCCCTATTTCCCTAATTAAACCCTACCCCAACAGTCCCTAAATCCCTCACTATTTTCTCCCTCCACAGTCCCTCATATCACTATTTCCCTTGGTGGCAAAAGTCAAAACACATCACAACTCACCTATTTCTCATCAAGACAGCTCCAAAACAGTCCATCCACTAGCAGACATGGCATCTGATCCCTCATATGATTATGAAGAGGAGACCCACAATGATTCACCTACAGAGGTACATGCACCCAGGAGGCCTCATAGAGGTGGTAAACATATTAGAGAAGAACCAACCACTCTTGTTGAATTAGAGGCCTACCCTCTTGCCATCTCTTGTTTCCAACATCAGTCCTACTATGAATTTTGTGAGAACGTTGCTAGCATTTAGTTTCATCATGAGTTGGCTCATTTGTTTGTGCTGCATTTACATGATGGTCAAGCCACTCTAGATGGTGTCACTTTTACATTAACACCATAATCCATTTCACTAGCAATCGGTATTCCTAACATTGGAGAGCAATGGAACAAGAGGTAGCAAATTGACTGGCAACATTATGAACCGTACATCAAACCCGGTTATTTGAGACAACTCAGGAGAGTGTTTCCTTTTCGGTACCTCAAAGATGCTTATGCTCCTTTGATGAAATTGATCATGAGGTATTTCAACTGTGAGGGCTAGTTTTCACGTTTATATGTTTATCATATTAGGCTGTTGATGCATTTTACGAGGGTAAGGATGATGAACATCCCTTACTTCATGTGCCAAAATATTGAGAAGATGACCACTCTAGTGCAGCACAAGACTCCTCAGCAGTAGTTCAACAGTATTTACCATTTTTCTCTCATTAAAATTGGGGTCATTCATCAGCTTGGCTTACAGGGCATCACTTGGGGGGACTTCATCTCTCGTGAGTTTTTCGCAGCTCCTGAGGGACCTTCAGACATTTTACATGAGACAGGTGGACCTTCTTATCAGCATGAGGGACATGAGACATGGACCGCTAGCATGCTGGTGTTTATCACTTACAGAAGGGCACTAGACAGTTGTTTGCAGTAGCTAAGCGAGTGTTATCTCCACCCGGGGTGGAAGGGGCCTCACTTGCGTCATGAGCACAACAGGTTCAGGACAAAGGCAAGAGGCCACTATAGGAGGAAGGACCATCAGGTGAGCGTGAGACTGATTTCATTCTCATTGAGGGTGATGATACTAATATGGGCCCACAAAGCACAAATCTCAAAGAAGTCATTCAAGAGCAATAGGTGGACATCGATGCCTTGTCCCTCAACTTGGAGAGGGCCAAGTGGACAATAAAGTATCTAGAGCAAATAAATAAGCAACTTGAGGATCAGCAAGCTATGATGGAATTACAAATCATTAAAGAAAACTGGCAAGAAATCAAGAGGGCACAAGGCAAGTTGACACCCATTGAGAAAAAGGACGAGGACTGGGAATATGTGTTGGAGAAAGTGAATATTTATTTGGAGAAGTTGCTGGAGAAGGCCAATAGGGAGAAAGCAATGTTGAGGCACATGGCCCGCCATTACATGGCGAGGAATATGAGTTGCAAGGCAAGAATTAGAAACTTGAAAGCAAAGTTGAAAAGGGCATCGAGGAGGCGAAAGGAGCATGATAAACTTCAGATATTGGCTGAGGCTTCCTTGGCCCAACACAATGTTTGATGGAGAAGACTCAGCCCAAATTTCAAAAAAATTGGGGCATTTTTTGCATTTTTGGCACAAAAAACAAAATTTTCTGCCCTATGCGCCGCGCCACGTGGCACTCGCTTTTGCTAGGAGCCTCCAAATGACAAAAACTCAGCATTTTTGGATTTGGCATGGAAAAATATGTTTTCCTACCAATGGCCAAGAAATTTGGACAGGTTTTGAGCCCTCAAAAAGGTCAAAAACACTCAAAAAATGACCTCACTGCCCCTATTTTGACACATAGGAAGCAGTGTTGGGAGAACTGAATTTTGGAGGGGAAAATGGAGGCCAAATTGAAAAATTCCACTTGGGTTGGAAATTAGATAGGTAGACCTTTCCAACAAGCACACTTGGAGTTAATTTGGACACCAGGAAGGCCTCCAAAAGTGGGTCTAAACAGGCGGTACGCATAGAGAATCAGGGACGTCACATAGAGGAAATTTTCTGAGTTTGACCAAGTATTACTCTGTTTTTCGCCCAGCTTTGGCCACTTTGACTTTTGCACTTTCTTAATGGCAAATTTTTGATGTAATGTAATGTAAATTGATCTATCATGATGTAAATGTGTCAAATGTTCACTTATAGAGGTAGATTCATCAGTTTAAAAGTTGTTTGAAACTGAA
The DNA here is from genome assembly GCA_031772625.1 of Pinus tabuliformis. Lineage (NCBI taxonomy): Eukaryota > Viridiplantae > Streptophyta > Pinopsida > Pinales > Pinaceae > Pinus > Pinus tabuliformis. The sequence continues at coordinate 921,620,437 of CM062805.1, read as the reverse complement.
TGAATCAGTTCCCTTGTTTCTAGAGGCATGCTGTTCTGTTGCCTGATTTCTAGTTCTCAGTTTAGAATTAGTTGAAACAGCTCCTAAACATGTGAGCTCGACCCCTAGAGGCTAGGATGAGCTATGGTTGTCTATATTATGTTGTTTTTCAGTCATTAGCATGGTTGGACTTTTGAGAAAGCCTTGAGCTTCATTGTACACTCATATCAACATTTTGGCTAAGGAATTGAGACTAGGATTTGCAGCACTCTTTGGGATCCCTGTGGCATTTTGTTTTGGTACAGTTCTTTTCTCTGTAATTGTGAATTTATTTATGTGATTGTATGCCATTATCTCTCTTATTTCTTCTCAGCTAAATCAAACAAGAGTGTAAGTAGAATCCATTGAAATTGCAGTGCTCAACTTGAGGTTTTCTTTAGTTTCTTGATGTTTTTAGCTGTTTGGAGAGGATCCATGGTTTCTCTTGCCCTCTTCAACTCCTCACCTATCTAATCCCTCCACCTCATTCTATTTGAAGTGCCAAAATCAGTTGCCTACCTTGCCCCATTGAGATCTCTACAAGACTGAACCTCAATCCCCGCACCCAAAATCTACCTTTCCATTTGAGCCAACAAAAACATCATTTTATCCAATCAAACTTTTTCACACATATATCTAGCCTAAGATCAGTATTTCTATCAGTCATCTCAAGCCCTCATCAATCATAATTTGCTGAGATTTACCTAGAGAGATCCCTCTACTGACCTAGTAGGGCTAGCTACCAGGTTAAGCGTGGTTTGATGTTGGCCCTGGATCCTGCCTTTATCATCCTGAGGTAAATCTAGGCACTAACAACTGCAACGATTGTTCTTGTTTCTACAAGGGTATCTGGATAGTTCCTTAAGTTATACCCTAAGGGTATTGATAGTTCTCAAATTGAATATGTCCATATCCACTAGGAATAACAGACTAACCAAGCTCGAAATAAGCTCCCACTTGAGGAATGTAAGATAGATTAACCAAGGCTTGCGAACCATATGGGACATAAGCCTATTGGAGTGGAACCTGAGCCATATAAGGTTGCTGATATTGGACATTACCTGACCCAGATGGACCAGCAGGGTTAGGAATAGCACCATAATAAGGTTGATTAACTCCAACCATGTGAGTTTGTAATCCACTCACATTGGTTTTGTCTGACACAAGAGGAGGATTCAAATCTTTCCCCCCAGGTGGTGGCACATTCTGTCCACTTGATGGAGGGGTAGAAGAATTTATTGAGACCTGACCTAAAATAGTCGGTTGAACCAGAAGGGTTGGTTGAAATGAAGAGATAGGCTGTGATGGAATGGTAGGTCAAACATGAACTGAGGTGACTACAGTTTGTACAGAAGTTTGAGAGGTCATGTTCAGAATGAATGAACCTGATGTAGGCATAGAATTGGAAGACCAAATGGGGTTTTGATACAATGAAGAGGCACTAGGAGTACCTGAAACTAACTAAGCTAAGGTGGTATAACCATGTGGCAACATGGGTCCACTAGTTTCAGGAAAAAAGAGAGACGAGACTCTTCCTGTATAAATAAATCCTTCTATAGGAAATTCATTTCCTTGTTCATCATCAACGTGGGCAGTATGGGTAGCGGAAACTTCTGAATGACCCAGAGAAGAGGTTGGGATTTAACCTTCTAACTCCATAGATGGAAACAATTGGTGATAAGGAGCCCGAGATGTACGAGGAGACAAATCCAAAGGAATATCAGGTTGATTGTAGGGACTATAAGGATGCTGAGGAGATATCACAATAGCCTTGTATAACGGATTCGACGAATAGAAAACAAGCCTTTGTGGACTCTCAGGAGTTTGTGGACTCTCAAGGGTCTAAATAGGATTATTAGAGGTATCTGGATCAGATTCTTGAGGTGACCAGGAATTTGATGGAGGCGGACAAGAAGACAAAGGCTGGATACTTGGAATAATCCCAAGTTCAAAACCTTGATCCTCAAGTGACTGAGGAAGCTCCGGATGAACTCCTTGGGAGGACCCTTCAGTATCAGACAACGAAGGGGAAATATGAGATGAACTCAATGGTCCATCCACGATGACTTCCTCCCAAAAGCAAAAAAGGAAAGGAGATTCATTTAGGGCTTTTAACAATCTTGAAATTAATAGGGAATTACTCAATATTGGTCCAAGAAGCAACTTCTTGGATTCGACATGTTTATCATGGGTGATTATTTTTAGAAACAAAAACTTTGCCTTTTTCATCTTTTAAGAGTCGAGAAAAGGGCGAAAAGGTGACTCTAGTCGCTTTTGATGGTTTAGCAAGCTTGAAATTACAAGTTTCTCGATGATATTTTCAAATTTAAAGAGTCAGAAAAGATCAAAATGACTACTCAAGTGAATCTAGGTAAAAGGAGTACCAAGTAACCGTGAACTACAATATACACCTCAACAAATAAATTTACCAAGGACTTGACGTACACGCAGGCAATCTCCCCGAATGTTGTGTTTGTTGTATCACATTTACAGGGCGGCAGACTCGTCTTCCTATGGATAAAGGTTTACAACCTATGGGGGTCTCCCTTTATATACACGAGATATGGGGAGCACAAGTCTGTGCTAGCATTGTCTAATGTCGAAGCGAATGGCAGCTGCTAAGTTTTAAAGACATCAGAACACGTCTCTAACCTAGGCCACTAAATATAAACATTAATGTTTCAAATGCTTCTTAGATTAATTGATAGATTTTAAAGTTGATCTTGGAATTATGTTTCAATTTCAAGGCCTTAACGATGTCACTTGTTCCTAAAATGCAAACTAGATGATGAAATGAAATCCTTCAATTTGATGAAAGATATCTATGTAGGGACCCGGATGCGGGTGTTATTTGCAATTAATGGAATGGCCTTCCGTCCAGACAACTGGCCTGACATTAGACAGAAGGGCGATCATCCGGTACGCATGATCGACGCCGTTATATGGTTCAAGGCAAGTGACTTAATGTTGGCTCAGTCTCGAATTGCGCTGCAATTCAATGCGCGCATGGCTCCCCTGTCCTGGTTCGAGCTCATCAACATGGAACGCCTTCATTCTCCCGCTACGGTAATCGCCTTCGCTCTTTATATTATCATGTGGCCTCAGTTATTTCATCCTGTCTCTCCTATTGCCTTAGTGGCTTGGCTCCGAATTAGTCTGGGCTTCAGTAGTATCCCTGTCTCGTCGGGTCTCCTCTGTCTCAGCCGTTATCTCAGTTTCTCTGGCGTTGCTTCAATGCCTCGCAGTCGAGGTATTCCGCGGCGGGGGGGTCGATCCGGTATCAGAGTAAGCCCCTCTCCTTCAGAGCCCCAGCAAATTACCCCAATTGCCTTGGTCCCGCCCTCTTCTCCGCAGTCAGACCAGGAGAGATCCATTCCAAACAGCTCCTACCAGTCTTCCAGATTTGTTTTCCAGAGTCGGCTCAACAGACCGACGGTTACAGTGAATTTTTCTGTGTTTGTTACTGAGGAGGAAAGCCACCATCCCAGCTCGACACCTCTGGCTTCCTCCAGTTCTCAGGATGAAGGCGTTCTACTCGGAGATATGACGGGGCTGGTTTTTCATCCGGACTGCATCAACGAGGGAGTGCTTCAGCAACCAGCTCCTGCCAAGGAAGACGACAAAGATTGCGAGCCACCTCATCGCCCATCTGGAAAATTACACTTGGTCACGGATTCAGCTGGAGAGCCGCTGCTGGACGAAGACAGATATGTCACTTGGGCAGCCTCTCCAAGCTCGGCGATGGAGGAAAGGCAAGCCTCTCCAAGTCAAGCAGACTGATTCTCCTCTGGGTGCACGATATGTTTTTTGACTCTGTGTCTATGGTTTTACAGTCTAAGTCTCGTGTCTGTTTTAGTCTTAGGCTTCAGATGGTAGTCTTAGACAATTCAGACTTCTTTTTCTGTTATAAAGTCAGCCTTGATAGAAATCACTGTATTTTTGAAATTACTGAAGGGTGGGAGTATCATAGTCTGGATATTTTTTGTCAGAATGTCAGGGATAGTAATCAACTTCTTAAGGTCTGCATTGTAAATCCAGTGGACAGGATCAACTGTAAAATCCCTGAGTTTGTGTTCGAGGAATGGCCTCGGCCTCCTTTGAGGCTCTGAACTTTGTACATATCTTTTTCACTTTTTTAATAGAATAGTATTTACCGAGAAAAAAAAAGATATCTATGTAGGGAATAAGATCACTCAAATCATGCATTAAACCAAATGCAAAAGTGCATCCATGACAATCTCCAAAACGAAATGCAAAATATGAAATCTAATCTTTCATATGAAATGCAATGCCAAAACAAACCTTAAAGCAAAATTTCTTTAAGATATAATGATGATTTTTTCTCTTTTTCGAAATGAAAATAATGTAATCTAATGCAAAAGTAAAAGAGAATGCAAGCAAAACAACAAATATGAAATCTCGTTCACATTAATGATTCAAATGCAAATCAAAATGCTTCGAAAAATATGAAAAGAAAAGCACTTTCACTTTCACTTTTCTGAAACACAAAACTAAAAACAAACACTTCCTTTTGATTTAAATGAGGCAATCAATTTGTAATATATTGTTTGTCAAAGAGAAATTAAGAAACTTTCACAATATCCACAAATGAAAACAACTTAAGATACAAGAACCAAAAGTGAGCTACCAAGGATGTCTGAAGACACAAAGACTCTTTAATGCAGGAAATTGATCTCTAATCTCTGATGGGAAGACCAATGAGTGGACGAAGGTTGACCTAGAAGACCCTAAAAGGCTAATTAAACTTCAAGCACACTCAAACCAAGTTAAAAGACAATTGCAATCAGAAAATAAAAGTGTCAACGAAGATCACACTAGTAAATCATTGGGAGAAGGCAAACATAACTGAAAATGAGAAGAAAAACCCTAAATTTCTTAATCCTCTATAATCATCGCGCTTGTTAAGAGGAAAGTAGCAATCATCGCTACTGTGATCCACAAACCCCCAACATCATCACGACTGTTGGGATCAAACCTGTGATGGTCAAGAAAAACAAAAAAGAAACTCAAAATCTTCAAGAACAGCTCAAATTAACAACCTTCAAGCATCTACCAAAAAGTGACGCTGACTACACACAAGCAATGAAGTTTAAAAGTGAATGGTTGATCAAACTTGTAAAAAGACAAGGGGAAGGAATGGAAGGAAAGGGTCATAGGTTCCCCAGCGGAGTCTCCATTTTTTTGACAAGGGTAATCCTCTCTGCCGACATATATGATCCCTCTATCCCAATCAGTGGGTATAGCAACTAAAGTGACAATCAACTAGACATCTTCCTAGATTATAATTGAAAAGTAGAACGAGAGAGATGACCTACCTCGTTCTGATGTTATTCTGATTTCCTTTGTTGAGAGCCTCGAACCACTTGTGTCACGGACTTGTTCCTGCTTCTCTCAGCACTTATGTACCTGCACAAGTGATCAAGAGACAACAAAGCATGCCAAAACCAATAGAAAATCCAATAATAACCTACTTAGCTGATCAAGGAATGCCAAGCTAATACATACATGAACATATATATTTTGGGAAGATGAACCAGTAGTTGTATATTATTTAAATAATAAAGGGAAGCTTACAACCATAACCTTGATGTTGAAAGGCTCTCCTTGAGTGGTAATCTAATTCCAAGCCAAGAAACTCTCCAAACACTCCTTCTCCAAGTCTAATGAATAGCCTCTAAGCACAAGCTCAACATAGGGGTGCAAATGGACATAGACCAACCATTTTGGAATGGGAGAGGAGGAATTTATACACTGGGAGAGGGAGTTATGACTCCTCCAAATGTAGGATTAGGCCCACATCTCAAGGAGGTAGCTCATATGGATAAGGAAAAGAGTTAAAGTTATGAGGATTCGACCTCATCTATCTGAAACCACCTCTAGCTCGTCGCTTTGGAAGCTTCTCATCTCCTTTGGGAAAATTACCTTTTTGGGATCATCGCGGGTATGAAAGGGAACATAGTGATGCCATTGCGGGTCAAACATTGTGCAACATGCTATCATCACGGTTTTAAGCTTCATAAGAGCGATGACCCTCATTTTAGGGTTTTAAGAGTTATTACTTCAAGGAAAGCTCAAGACATTTTCCAAGCAAATTTAAAGGAGGGATTTGAGTTGTATACATGGATGAGTATATTGTATAATGGTCATGTTTCAGGCACTTCGGCGTATGTCACAATGAATTGTAGGAGGCTTGACAAAATATTGTGTAACAGAACCCTCCCCCTTGGGGGATAACTATCGTTGGTGTTCAATGACACTTACAAAACCAAAAAACACAAGTTTCCCATGGATCTTTATAACACAACTCAATACACCATTTAAATCATATCCATTACTGAAAACAAAACCAACATATCATGAACACCATACCACTTATTGGAGCTTTATAACACAACTCGATGTGGCATTTACATACATATACGTATATAGACATAACCAAATACAACATTAAACATATACCAAAAGACATCCGTTCAACTAGTGAATTGAGAAGGATACATAGGCTGCATCTGATCATCCATCTCCCATGTAGCTTCATCGGGCCCAAAGTGATTCCATTTCACTTTAACTTGCTTGATTTCTTAATTCTGGAGCATGAGAATATTTCGTTGCAAAATGCACTGAGGTTCCGACTAGAATTGTCCTTCTAGTTCAACCTGTAATATAGAGCAGTCAATCACATGATCAACATATTTCACATACTTCTTAAGAAATGACACATGGAAAACATGATGAAATTTCACTATTGGAGGTAGTTCAAGTTAGTAAGCTACTAGTCCAATCCTCTCGAGAATCTTGAAAGGTCCACAATACCTAGGTGCCAACTTCACACATGACCCAACCCTCAAGGAGACTTTCTTAGGCTTGATGCTCAATTACACATATTCCCCAACATAAAACACCTTAAACACCTTCTGTTGATTTGCATAACTCTTCTCTCTATCATGTGCCACCTTTATATTCTTCTTGATAACTTGCATTTCCTATTCCATTTCTACCAACATTTATAGTCCAATCAACACCCTGTTCACTAGATCGGTCCAATTGATGGGAGTATTACAGATCCACCCATAGAGTACCTCAAATAGACTCATCCTCAGTGACTCCTAATACCCATTGTTATAATCAAACTTAACCAGTGGAAGATACTCTTCCCACTTCCGATGTTGATGCATAACATATATTCTCAACATGTCCTCTAAAATCCTGTTGACCCTCTCCGTCTGTCCATTTGTCTACGGATGATCAGTTGTACTAAAGGCCAAATCTGTACCCAAACCTGCAAATAACTCTTTCCAAAACCTAGAAGTGAACTTGACATCTCTATCAAATACAATATTCTTCAAAACACCATAAAACCTTGCTATATATCTGATGAATACCTATGTTACCTCACTAGATGAATTCATAGACTTCAATGGAATAAAGTGAGCTACCTTAGTCAACCTATCAAACACAACCATAATCAAATCATGTTGTCTAGATTTCCTCAGTAAACCTATGATGAAATCCATAGAAATGACTTCCCATTTCCACTCTAGAATCAGAATTGGTTGTAGTAATCCACCTGGATGCTTACACTTTTCTTTTACCCATTTATAATCCAAGCATCTTGCAACAATTTATGCCACCTCTTTCTTCAATTTCGTCCTATTATCCTCCACAATATCCCAAGTCTGAGAAGGTAAATCAAAGGAGGTAACCTCAAACTACTTATGGTTCAATAGTTAGCCCTGCTAAACCATAGAGGGATCTCTCTATGAATTCACAACCAATGATGAATAGAATAGGAAAATATGTTAGGCTAGATATGTTGGTCTCAAGTAGGGCTTTGAAATTTTTAGGGGTTGATGTTGGATAAGGGATTAAAACTAGGTAGCTGGGTAAAAGGATCAAAAGGTTACAACAACAAAGATATAGAGGAGCAAGGTAGCTATGATCTTGTGATGCCTTTAGGGTTTGTCGGTGTAGTGTATTGTTTGGAGGAATAAAAGGTATTAATGAGCATGTGCACCATGAATTCATTAAGTAAGAAGGTAAATTACACAAAATGATATTCCCATCAAAACAGAGCTTTATACAAATAATTATGTTTATAAACTTTAAGGAAAACCACTGAAAAAACAAGATATGAAAAGGAGAGATGTATATCATTAAAATAAAACTAAAACAGAGAAAATACATCGTCACAAATTCACTGCACATGAATTCCTATATAATAACTGCAAACTGCTCCTTTGATTTCTTGAATAAAGTGTCCAAGTACAAACTACAAGTGTTCTCTTCTCTGATATCCAACCCTCTATTTGACATCAAAATACATTCATGTAGAACAAGAAACCGTTTCCCCACTCTCAAGAGTTGAATTACTCAACGTAGCATTAGTTACATTAAAATCTCAACCAAAACCCTAAAGACTAAGGAGTTTCAAACAAACCCTCCATTTACAAAAATTGAAACATTTGACCTCAAATGAACTTTTAAGAGCATGGATCTAAGTCAAAATTATTCTACCAAATCCTATTTACCCATAATTACATCATTAAGACATCAAAATAGTAAAATACATCATAGGTCAAAATCTGCTGAAAAACTATTGAAGACGAGCTCACACAGGGATATGCGTGGCGCCTCTCTTGTAGGAGGATTTTGGAGGCCTTCATGTGCTCCAAATTCTGAGCTTGATAGATCATTGGAAATCTATGGATATCTAGTTGTCTTTTGACTCATAAATCAAGTGATTTAGACACCCCAGTAGGGAGAAAATTTTATTTTCCCAAGACTACTTGTCACACGGAATTGGTCAAGGGTGCGGACACAGCTGACCTTCCTAGAAGTCTAAGACATTCTAATGACAAATAAGACAAAATGGAGTGATCTTTCTCTAAATACACCTTTTACAACATGAAAACTACAAGTGTTTAGGCTTACCTTATTCCAAAACGCTGTTGTTGAAGTCCGTTCTTGACGATCCGGATGAGCTCCTCCTTCAAGTCAATTCCTGCAACCACAAACAATCGAACAATTACCAAGCACTTGCATTTCATATAATAAAACATATATTCAACATGCAGACCAAGGAACACATGAAATAACTCATTAACACAAGCTATTGAGAAAAATAAACCAGTTTGTATTAATAACGAAACAAAGAAACTCTTACAACCTGGCCTTGGTGTTGTGCAAGTTCCTCCCAGGGTCCATCAAGGGTTTTCCTCTACTTTGACAAAGCTCACCCTCTTCCAAGTAGAATCAAGTGAAGACAATCTCTCCTCACAAAGGCTCTAATGGAAGACCTAAATCCTGCAGCATTTACCCAAAGAAAATGTATAGCTCCAACCTCCTCTCCCTCTGGCTCAATGTCTTTATTTATAGTGCTGTAAAGAGGTTATTCAGGTCCACTATCAATGGGATCATCCCCCTCTTTGGGTGGGATAGCTCCCTTATTGATGGGATAAGTTCCCCCTTAATAGAGATACATGAACCAACTAGAGGCGCATCCATTTCATCAAACCGACCTCTAGAATGTTCTAGAAGTAACCACAAGTAACTTTTTCAAGATAAAACTCGCGCATTTTGCCTTTTACAGAGGGACGCACCTGTCCCTTAACATACAGAGCGTCCATGGACGCAGATTTTGTGAACATGGTCAGCGTCCCCGCAGGTAAGGCTAGAGAGAACCTGCGACCCCAGAGATAAACATAGTTTTTACAAGACTTTCTCTCTTCTTTGAGTTTGAGATGGATAACAGAGGCATGAGACTTGCCTAAGAGGGTAGCATGACTGTTGATTTGAGCCATACTAACTGTAAGTAGTCAAGGTGACATTTTTTAGTGTAACACTACTCCGATATGCGCAGCGCCTGTTTCAAAACAGTGGTAGAAAGTGAACTTTTGACCCCTTTTTTGACATTTTCTCTCAATCTATCTGCTAACAATTCTGAAAAAGTGGATATATGAGATTCTTAAGCCATTATCTATCCAATGGTGGCAAGTTTTTGTCAAAAGAATCCCTAAGGAAAAAGCGTAGCACCTAGGTACTACGCATATAGTTGTTTCTAATGTAGAAAATCTGGTGCAGGTTAACCCGATAATGCAATATAAATCAAAGCAAAATACTATAACCTTTTTTTTCCGGGGAAAATAGAGTTCGTAATTTCTATTAAAAAAGAGATAATAGAGATTACATGCTGTTGATGCCAAGGCATATGCAGTAGTGTGGCATAAAACCACTTACAATAACCAATACTTCAGGGAAGTATGCAGATAAAGCCCTCGGACAGGGCATCCAGAAACAGGGTATGTAAACCCCAACAGGAGTGTACGCCTACCCAACAAGCTAATAACTAATAATAACAGTAAATAAAACGTTTACTCAAAAACCCTCAAAACAGGGCAGCAAGAAGAATGGATCTGTAAACCTCAACAGGAGGATACCACAACCCATCTCATTCTAAAAACAGAAAAATAACAAAGGCTCCTGTAGATAGAGCAGAAAATTCGAATGACCGCCAAGACAAAGAGGAGAGGCACGAAATGAAAAAATGGCAGCCAGATAGCCACACCCCCCATCCCCTCAACTCTCCTGCTGTGAGGAAGCCAGAGGAAGATACCGCCCATCTCCAAAGAAGCCATAAGATATGGCCGTCCAGTACAAGCCATTGAAGAGACGACACGAATCGGTGTAGAGACAGATCCACACCACAATCCCTCAACGCTTCCAATAACTGTCCAGGTAAGCCAGCGAAAAACCAAAAATAGTACCCCATATCTCAGCAAGTGAACCCATCAGGGCCCAACAGGAGCTATGGAGATTCGGATCCGGGGGCAGAGGCAGCTGGGGCAGCCACCTCGCCCCCATAAGGCCAGACAAGCCCCCGCTCCCGCTCCAAGGATCAACACTGGTTAGGAAGAACCCTCAATATAGAGGTTCCGAAGAGAGCCGAAAACCCCGAAGACCAGAAAAGGATGAAAGCTGCTCCGCTGCCGCCCAAAAACGGAGCACTAAAAACCGGAACTCTGTTTTATAATATGCAAATACAGAATCTCAGAGGATGAGCCGAAAGCCGCCGAGATTGGTCTCACCGCGCCGCCGCCCAAATGCAGAGCGCTAGGCAAAACCGTAACCAGAGATGCGCTGTCCGCAGGAAAGAGGGTAGCGGTGACTGAGATTGAAGCCTGTCGGAGCACCAAGCAAAGTCGGTAGGGGGGCGGCCTGAAACCCAAGGAAGCCCCGCCGCCGCAGGCGCTTACAGCAACCAGAGCCGAAACGGCGAAACCCTAGCCCCTTCGCCTCTTCTCGCAATCCCGGTGCAAAATACTATAACCTACTTCTACTATCAATTTGTGAAAACTTAAAGATCAAGCTGAACAATATAACCAGAAGGTGAAGAATCAATCGCACAATACGCATGAAAATACTTTGGGGAAAGCCTCAGCTAAAAAGCCCACTATCTGTATTATCATACAAAGTGGAAATATATAGGAATTATACAAAGCCTTAGCTCTCACAGTTAGCCAACTCTCAGTACAATCCTCACAGATGCTCACAAGCAATCTTGGCTTCTCTCCAGCCTTCCTCTCTTCCCTCCAAGCTCCTATTTCCTTGCGTTGTTCCTTGTGGATGATCTCCTTCAACCAAGTGGAAAACTCTGATCTCACACACTTCAAAACTGCGCAATCCTCAAGGATTTATCCTTGAATGCATGCATGAGTTTCATCTTTGAGAAAACACATGCAACTAATAGTACATTGTCCTTAACATTTAACTCAACTAGGTCTTTCTCGGAATATACATGCATGAGTTTCTAATGAGGGAATATTCAGTTAACTGGAGTAGCACTAGTTGAGTGCATGCATGCATCAACTGACTGTTAACTCACTATTAGTTCCTCAAATAGTTTGGAACTAATTTAACTGGACTTAACTCAGTAAACTGAGTTAACTAATTACAACTCAAATATAACTCAATCTTATCTCCTTAGTTTAAGGGATAACTCTTGCATGACTTCAGAAAGACTTCTAACGTGAATTTCTCCAACTAATTAATTCAAAATGAATTAATTAATTATTTCCAAGTAGTTGTTAAGACTAAATTCGATTTTAATTCACAATTTAATTCAAGGACAAATTAAATTTTAATATTCTAGTTGCCATATTTCAACACTCCCTCTCAACAAGAAAGGGATTATCTACCACCCCAATCTTGTCTCTATGGAACTCGAATTTACACTTTGACAATGCCTTTGTCAAAATTTCAGCATCTTACTCCTCTGTCGAAATATACTGCAGCAACATGACCCTCCTAGCTACACAGTCTCTGAGATGATGATATCGGCTTTCGATGTGCTTGGACCTATCATGAAATACTAGATTCTCAGAGAGTTTGATACAACTCTGATTATCACAATAGATCACAGTTGGATCCATCCTCTGATCAAACAAACCAACTAGGATTTTCCACATCCAGATGGCCTCACATGCTGCCTGACTTGCAACCATGTATTCTGCCTCTGCCAAGCTAAGTGCAACGAACCTCTATTTCCTGTTGTACAAAGAAACTGTCGTTGATCCAAGGTTGAAAATCCCTCTTGATGTGCTCTTCCAATCTGATGGAATCCCTGCCCATTCTGCATCAGTGAAACCTTGTAGCTTCACTCCCTCTGTCCATATGTACCATAATCCATACTGAGATGTTCCTCTGAGGTATCTCAATACATGCTTTGTTGCCTTCTAAAACATCTTGGTAGGCTGAACCATCGCTTGACTCAGCTGGTTCACCGCATAACAGAAATTTGGTCGTGTGTTCACTAAGTACATCAGTGAACTTGTTAGCTTTGCTATGTTCTTCGACATTGATGGATAAAAAGCATATTGGGCAATATTGATTTTGGTGGCAAAGAGTTTGCAGCAGTTTACTTTATCATTCCCCTTCATTTTCCTTATTCCTTTTACTCCGTTTTCCCCCTTTTCTCCTTCCTTTCCTTTCTCTTTATTCTCCCTATCTTCATTATTGTTGTTAACCTTTTAAAACCCCCGTTAACCTTAAAACCCCATATTAACTTTATAAAACCCTCATAACCCGTTTAAAACCCTATATAAACCCATTATTTGTTTATCCCCGGGTGCTTAAGTCTTAACATTTAAAAACCCGCATGACCATAGTCATAAACCCGCGCCCTCACCTATCATATCAACTAAAACACGTGTTTTAATCTGTCGACCGTCCGATCATCCCGCGGAGATCCGACGGTATATGCTTTCCCCGCTCCACGAAACCACATCTCCGTTAACCCGCAGGAAAGTGGTTTTCCCCGCCGTCCTGTCAGCCACATGTCATTATTTCATTGCATCGCTTTCGCTCATACGAATACCGCCGAGCACTAAGAGCGGTGTGGGGAAACCACTTACCGCCCTTCCGGTACAGTTCCCCGCTTGTTAACCCGTGTTCAACTCCGCCGCCCGTCAGACGTCGGATATCCTTGATCATGATTCGACGGTCCACGATCCTCCTTTTCGAATTTCTTCCCAATAGCCTCTCAGATCCAATCTGCACTGTTCGTTTTCGCGATTTGACAGCTGTTATTGATCTCTGCGCCTGTGTATCTTCCGTCGCCTCCCGCTATCAGATCTAGGCCATCTATTCACGATTCGATGGTCAACATTCATTCGCAGGCCATCGTCCATTTTCATGCATTCTTCAATGTTTTCGGCCTGTTTTGTGCGCGCGAAGAAGGAAGGGATGATTTAATACTCTACGCGTTAAATTCTTAGCTACTTGTATTCATGTAACAACACGGTAAAGGACAAGAAGGACGGCCTCGAGGAGATCAAGGTATTAATCAGTCATGGAGCCTTGTACACATTACATTCCATATGCTCATAAAAGGACAACAGAGCAGAAAAAAGGTCGATTTATTCATTGAGACCACCAGATTGTAGCAGACAAACTATCAGAAGAATTAATTTGTGTGGGTGGTCCATTATGACCCCTCCTCGTGGAACCTAGCAGAATGTTTATTGTAAAAAAATTCTATATATACCCAAATGAAGGATGTAATGAGGTTGATGAGTGTTATTTTGTTGTAAGGTTCAACTTCTAAAGATTGTAACTATTGTGACACCTGCAGCGTCTGGTCTTCATTTTCAGCTAATGCAAGCTTCTTTTGCTGTTAATTACTCACTGTCCACTTCTTCTTCTTGTTCCAGGCTGTGCCTGTTTTGCATTTATTCATGTGCTTTTAATGTTTAGCATTAGAGGGGCTGTCATCCCACCTCTGTATTAGGATTTAGCATGTATCATTGAATTTGTTTGCAGGTTTCTGTTATTTTAATGCCAGAGAGCTGTCATCCTGTCTGTGTATTAGAAAACAGATTTATAGACCTTTTAACAGGTTGTAGCCGGCCATCACAGGGTCTTGTGCATCTACTGGTATGGTCAGTCTTCTCCATCATCACATTTTTCTTAAACTGTGAGTAATTGGTGGTCTAAAGCCTTGTAGTTTGGGGGTGTTCACCCATGTCTGGGGTTAAGCATAGTAGAAGTGGTTATCTGGCTTGAATGTGCAGCATTTCTTTCATTCATCCACCATATTTCCAACATTTTGTTGAGTTTGTAATGTTCCCGAGCATCTCTGATATACAACCTAGGAGAGTTTCTTGGGGTGATAACATTAATTGGCGCCGTTGCTGGGGAGAGGAGAATTGAAGCTCAGCTTCCCTAGGAGAACGACACAGCTTCAAGATTTGATGGTAGACAAGGTTTGAACACAGTTTTTGGTTGTAATCATCTATATGGCAACTCCATTGGAGGAAGACCATCATTTGGCAACTCCACATTGAAGTTCTGGCTTAGTTTGTGAGACACACTCGAAGAAATCCTCAGAAATTACCAGCTGAAGCAGTGCCTGAACCTGAGAGGACTGCTAAATCGAAAAAAGCATCACAGAAAGGGGCATCAGGATCAGGTAAGCCTAATAAATCTTATTCATCTCTGAAAGATAAAGTTTTTGTTGAAGAGTTACAGTTTGAAGACTTAGAGCACAACACTGTTAATAAGGAAAAACCTTCAGAGATTAGTTTAGCCCCTTGTGCAGTTAGTTCCCCTTCGAATCTCAGTCCAAAGAAGGTTCCAATACAGTCCAAAATATCCCTTTTTCTCTGCCATCCATCACATTACTCCCTACCATTTAATCTGCTACTATTCTTCCAAATATTCCAATGATGGCAGGACAGCAAGCACCTACAAGGATAGAAAGAATTGTCGCTGCTAGAGATGGACCATTGGTATTGCCTGTGCCTTTAAATCCTATTCCTGTGGGAGAATATAAAAAATATATGCCTAAATTCACTGGCACAGAGGGAGTAACAACATAATAACACCTTGAAGCTTTTTACAGTTATGCTGATAATTTAGATATAAGTGAAAATGATGTGTGGATGAGAGTTTTTGTCCAGAGCCTTGATGGAGAGGCTAGGAAGTGGTTTAGAAAATTACCCCAGAGATCTATAACTGATATTGAAGCATTAGATGATGCATTTTTGAAGCAATGGGGAGATAAAAAAGACTTGTTGTATTATCATACTGAGTTTGGTAATCTGAAGAGGGAAAATGGTGAATCTTTGCCTGATTTTAATAAAAGATTTAATTGAATGTATAGTAAGATACCAGTTGAGGTAAAGCCTACTCCTACCTATGCCAAACTCACTTATGCCAATGCCTTTGACTCTAATTTCAGCTTGTTATTGAGAGAAAGGAGATGTGCCACTCTATTTGATATGCAGGATGTAGCACTGGAGGTAGAATCTAATATTATGGCTCCAGAAAAGCTTAAAAATCAGGCTGACAGAAGGAGGCAAAGAAATTAGGCTTCTACTTCTTCTGCATCATCCTCAGAGCCTAAATTAGACAAAATGACTAAGATGATGTTGAGAATGCAACAAGATGATGGAGCTTAGTGGAAAGGAGTCGCCTTCACTAAGTGGGCCCGCAGGGTATTTTTGGCGCAAAGTCTATTTTTAGACATATGGATCATGGTCTATGGGTTGCAGTATGCTATTTGTGGATGATTGTTCATGTTGGTAAAAATAGATGAACTTCTATTTTTAGACATATGGGCAGGTTTCTATTTTTAGACTGCTAGACTAAAAATAGAACAATCGAATATTAGTGTCTCATAATAATATTTAGACTATAAACATTATCTTATCCTCTTGGAGCACTTCAGTTTGAGCTACAAATGTGGCACATGCAGTTGTTAGAAGGAAATACACTTTCTTTGTGGGTCAGTTGAGCTATTGCATGCAAGACTTCAGTTAGAACTCATGTGGTTGAGTTTCAATGGAGTTGATTGTGGAGTTGATGGAGTTGTGTTCAGTTTGACTTGGTTAAACTAGTTGTAATTAGTCTAACTGCAAATAGACTAGTGATGAGTGATGTGAATTAATTGATTAAATTAATTCACTAATTATTAACTCATAAAGCAACTAAAGAATACATCAGTTAACTCAGTGCATGTACAGTTCAGTGGAGACAGGTGTTAGAGGTTGAGATTGCTATCAGTTGTGACTATAGTTGTGCATGAGATCTTGCACAATCAATGGGATTGAGTTATGCCAATGAGGACTGCGTAGTGTGGGCCAATACCAAGGTAATTTTAGCTTGTGCTCACGTGATTTTCACTTTGGATTGTGCAGTGGAGGCAGGCAAAGCAACGAAGGAGATTTGAACCTGTGACTTGTTCGGATCTGAGCTAGCTTTGTATGTGACAGGTGGAGATAGTACTGAGTACTTGTGAGAAGTATTGTACTATGTATTGTTACATGTTCTCAATCATTATAATATACAGATAGTGTGGGGTTTTCTGTTGTAAGCTTTCCCCGGGTTACATACTGTGTTAATGTGTGCATGCGATTGATGTTTCATTGATTTTAATGCTGCTAAATTGATGATCAATGTAGAGGAGGTTATGTATTATGCATGTATTCTGCAATAGTGTATAATTGGGATAATCTATGTGAATAAATGTTTATTATTCAAAATTTATACATGGTATCGGAGCTGTTGATCATCAGATCTATTATTCAGAAAGTGTTTACATTTTATTTCTTCAGGCAGAGTCTGTAATCGGGCCAGGTAGCCTCTAGATTCATCCTTCCTTTGGAAGGTGAGATATTCGATAAAAGCCCATACATTCAATCTCTGTACGAGAAATACTTTGTTCTCACGAATCTTAGATCAGAGGCGGTTGAGTTTTTGAGTTGGTGGAATTCGAATTTGTAGCAGTGTTTTCTTGGTATCAACGTGGCAATGTCTTTCAACGGATTGCGATTGGAGTATGCTCTTGAGGGCAGCTTGAACTATATTGCATGGAAGGACAGGATGGAGGCGGTGTTGGATGATAATGGGCTGAAGGAGTTCACAGAGGCTGATGTCCCAAAGCCTACTGATACTGCGCAGTTGGTGCTTGGCAAAAGAAGACAGCAAAGTGTCGAAGGATTCTGTTGGAGGGCGTGAAGGATCACATTGTGTCCAGCCTGCATGGAAAGGCTTCTCCATATTTGATGTGGAAAGCGTTGACAGATCTATTCCAAAGCAAGAGTGATTAGAGGAAGCTGGTGCTCAAGGATAAACTCAGAAACATTAAATGCGAGAAGGGAGACAGTATGCCCAACTATCTCACGAAGTTCACTCAATGCAGGGATGAGCTGGGAAGTGTGGGGGTGACTGTCGATGATGAGGACTTGGTGAGCTTGGCTCTCCTTAGTCTTCTGAAGAGTTGGCGTTCCTATTAGGACTTTGTCAATGGTCGGGAGAAATTGCCAGGATGGGAGAGACTTTGGTCAGATCTTGTGCAGGAGGAGATCAAGCGGAATACCAGGGACAGATCTTCATCAAAGGAACTTGATGAAGAAAATTGTGCTTTGGCTGCCAAAGAAAAGAAGGGGAAGAACAAGAAAGCTTATAAATCTGGTGCGAAAGGCAAGAAGCAGGACATGTCCAAGGTGAAGTGCTTTCACTGTCACCAGCACGGACACTATGCCACAAATTGTCCACAGAAGAAGAAGAACAAGCAAGCTGATGGATCTGCAGTAGGAGAGGCTCTAGCCTCGCAGTTTGAGCTTGATTTTTCATTGATCACATGCTTGGTTTCAAGCGTGATGGGATCGGTGTGGTTCTTGGACAGTGGTGCGTCTTTTCACATGACAAGAGATCGAGATTTGTTTTTTGATCTGAAGGAGAAATATCTTGGAGTGCACATTGAGATGGGCGATGATGGTAGATACAATGCGACCGGTATCGATACCATTTCCTTTGAGAGGGAGTCTGGTAAACCCTTCATATTGAAGGAAGTGATGCATGTTCTAGGATTTAAGAAGAATCTTATCTCTGTGGCAATGTTAGAAGACAAGGGATATGATGTTGTTTTTAGCGAGGGAACAACTTTCCTGCGCGGCAAGACAACTAGAGAAACTCGGAAGATAGGGGTTCGAGTGAGGAACCTTTATCAGTTGCATGTAGATGGCTGCATAGAAATGGCATGCAAGGTAGAAGGATTGGAGAGCCGGGATGATGGCGAGCTATGGCACAGGAGATTACGTCACCTTCACCATGGAACCTTGAAGATACTGCAGCAGATCACTAGTGGGCTTCCTAAGGGCACTCTTGCGCAGTCAGATCAGTGCAAGGGGTGTACTTTGGGAAAGTTTGTGAAATCCACCTTTCACGAGAAGGATAGTCGCGCCACGACGATCCTTGAGAGAATTCACATAGACATGTGTGGACCTTTGTCAGTAGCTTCGACAGCAAAACACAGGTATTATGTGATCTTTGTTGATGATTTCTCGTAAGTGCTGGATCTTCTTCATGCAGAAGAAGAGTGAGACATACTCAAATTCATGTGAGTTCAAAGCATTGGTCGAGAAGGAGTCGGGGAAGAAGGTGAAGGCTCTTAGGAGCGATAATGGTGGTCAATACATCTCTGGCGAGTTCAAGGACTCCTTCTCGACTAGAAGGGATTCGAAGAGAGCTCATAGCTCCCCATAACCCACAGCAGAACGGGGTTGCTGAGCGGAATAATAGAACAATCGTGGGTGCTTCACGGGTGATGTTGCATGATCAGGGCCTACCCCTTCACTTGTGGGCGGAAGCATGCAATACAGCAGTATATGTGCAGAACCGTTGTCCTCACAGGATACTTGGCATGAGTACACCTTAGGAGGCTTATTCTGGTAAGAACCCCGATCTTTCTCATTTGAGGATTTTTGGTTCTAACATTTACATGCATGTGACGAAGGATGCCAGGAAGAAGCTGGAGTCGACCGCGGAGGTTGGGGTATTTGTGGGGTACACTGATACGCCCCACAACTATCGTGTGTATTTGCCAAACAGTGGCAAGACTGTTGTATGACGGGATATAAAATTTCAGGAGGAGAAAGCCATGAAGTGTTCGCTTGAGAGGGAGCCACACTTGCATGCAGATGAGGAGCTATTAGTTCCTAAGGATGAGCTTCAGGACGTGGATCAGCCACAGGACGAGGTTCATGGAGTGGAAGAGACCACTCATGCAGCGCCAACCATCAGAGGGCGAAAGCTCATGACAGACGCTGAGCGATTGGCTCAAGATGCAGAGAAGGTTGTAGGACCACCTACAGCTCAATGTAGACAGAGACAGTCACCTGATCGGTACACTGGATACATGGCTCTTGTGAGCAAATGTGTTGTGACTGAACCATTCTCTTTCGAGGAAGCTGTGGAGGATCCCACATGGGTAGATGCCATGGTGGAAGAGTATGATTCGATTGTTAGAAACAGTGCATGGGAGATTGTCCCAAGACCGGAAGGGAAATCAGTGGTGGGTTCAAGATGGATCTACAAAGTTAAGCAAGCAGCTGACGGGAGTGTGGAGAAGTACAAGGCAAGATTCATTGCCCGAGGCTTTTCACAGATAGAGGGGATCGATTATGAGGAGACCTTTGCACCTGTCGCAAGGTATTCTTCCATACGTACGATTCTTGCTCTCTCAGTGCAGATGGGGTGGCACATTCATCAGATGGATGTGAAGACCGCGTTCCTCAACGGAGTCATTGAGGAGGAGGTGTACATAGAACAGCCCGAAGGGTTCGAGATCTTCAGCAGTCAGTCGCATGTGCGCCGGCTCAAGAGAGCGCTGTATGGGTTGAAACAAGCACCACGTGCTTGGTACACACGGATAGACAGTTATTTCACCAGACTTGGATTCTCCAAGAGTGAGGCGGATCCTAACCTATACTAGATTGTGGTGGAGGGTAAGTTGCTTATCATTGTACTTTATGTAGATGATTTGATTCTAACAGGTGATGAGCTGTTGATACTTTCATGCAAGGATGATCTTGCTAAGGAGTTTGAGATGAAGGACTTGGGCCTCCTTCATTATTTCCTGGGATTGGAAATCTGGCAGCGCAGTGATGGACTATTTGTTTCTCAGGGTAAGTATACTCGGGAGATATTGGAGAAGTTCAACATGCATGGCTTCAAGCCTATTGATACTCCTCTTCTTGGAGGTTGGAGGAAGGAGGATGCCACTTCAGCAGAAGAAGTGGATGGCACTGTTTATCGACAGTTGGTGGGGTCGCTTATGTATCTGGTCAATACACGACCCGATATATGCTATGCTATTAACCAGCTTTCACAAGCTATGGTTAAGCCAACCAAGCTCTTCTGGAAGGCAGGCAAGCATGTATTGCGTTATCTTAGAGGCACATCAGATATGGATTGTGGTACAGAAAGGAGGATGAGGTGAAGCTATGTGGCTTCACGGATGCAGATTGGGCAAGGAGCCCAATGGACAGAAAGAGCACATCTGGAGGGATCTTCAGTATCGGGTCAACAACAGTTTCTTGGTATAGCAGGAAGCAGAGAACCGTGGCACTCAGTTCAACAGAGGCCGAGTATATGGCATCAAGTTTGGTTGCATGCGAGGCTATATGGATGAGGAAGATCATGGTCGGGTTGTTCCGTTCATACTTGAAGCCTACTGTGATAACCAAAGTTGCATTAAACTCTTGGCTAATCCAGTATTTCATGATAGATCCAAGCACATTGACATCGGTACCATCATATCAGAGATTGTGTGCAACAGAGAGTCATGTTACTTTCATACATTCCAACGGAGGATCAGGATGCTGATATCTTGATGAAGGCGCTCACCAGGAGCAAATTCCAATACCACCGAGGTAGGATAGGGGTTGCTGATAATCCATATCTTGTTGAGAGGGAGTGTTGAGAATGCAACAAGATGATGGAGCTTAGTGGAAAGGAGTCGCCTTCACTAAGTGGGCCCGCAGGGTATTTTTGGCGCAAAGTCTATTTTTAGACATATGGATCATGGTCTATGGGTTGCAGTATTCTATTTGTGGATGATTGGTCATGTTGGTAAAAATAGATGGACTTCTATTTTTAGACATATGGGCAAGTTTCTATTTTTAGACTGCCAGGCTAAAAATACAACAGTCGAATATTATTGTCTCATAATAATATTTGGACTATAAACATTATATTATCCTCTTGGAGCACTTCAGTTTGAGCTACAGATGTTGCACATGCAGTTTTCAGAAGGAAATACACTTTTTTTGTGGGTCAATTGAGCTATTGCATGCAGGACTTCAGTTAGGAACTCATGTGGTTGAGTTTCGGTGGAGTTGATTGTGGAGTTGATGGAGTTGTGTTCAGTTTGACTTGGTTAAACTAGTTGTAATTAGTCTAACTGAAAATAGACTAGTGACAAGTGATGTGAATTAATTGATTAAATTAATTCACTAATTATTAACTCATAAAGCAACTAGAGAATACATTAGTTAACTCAGTGCATGTACAGTTTAGTGAAGACAGGTGTTAGAGGTTGAGATTGCTATCAGTTGTGACTATAGTTGTGCATGAGATCTTGCACAATCAATGGGATTGAGTTATTTCAATGAGGACTGCGCAGTGTGGGCCAACACCAAGTAATTGTAGCTTGCGATCATGTGATTTTCACTTTGGATTGTGCAGTGGAGGCAGGCAAAGCAGCGGAGGAGATTTGAACCTGTGACTTGTTCGGATCTGAGCTAGTTTTGTGTGTAACAGGTGGAGATAGTACTGAGTACTTGTGAGGAGTATTGTACTTGTATTGTTACATGTTCTCAATCATTATAATATACAGATAGTGTGGGGTTTTCCGCTGTAAGCTTTCCCCGGGTTACATACTGTGTTAATGTGCATGTGATTGATGTTTCATTGATTTTAATGCTGCTAAATTGATGATCAATGTAGAGGAGTTTATGTATTATGCATGTATTCCGCAATAGTGTATAATCGGGATAATCTCTGTGAATAAGTGTTTATTTTTCAAAATTCTACAGATGATAGAGTCATTGGCTGCTGAAATTTCTAAGCTAAAAGTTGAGCAGAACTCAGGGAAAACAAGGTAGCAAAACACATTTGCTCCAAGAAATTCAAATCTATTCATAAGAGAAAATGAGCAATTACAAATAATGCAGAGGGGTGAAAAAACAAAGGAAGCACAGAAAGTAAAAGCTCCCTTCCAAAATGCAATCATGGAGGAGGAACAATTTGAAGAAGATGAGGATGAAATTCACTACATGGAAGATTATG
Organism: Pinus tabuliformis; assembly: GCA_031772625.1. Taxonomy (NCBI): domain Eukaryota; kingdom Viridiplantae; phylum Streptophyta; class Pinopsida; order Pinales; family Pinaceae; genus Pinus; species Pinus tabuliformis. The sequence goes on along the minus strand of CM062805.1, from coordinate 921,597,769 downwards.
ACAGTGCTGCATTTTTGACATTGGTTGAGTATGAACAATCATTGCTGCAGGAACAAGACAATCAATAATGGGATAGAGGATTTGTTCTACAAACTGGTGAACAACAGCCGAAATATAATCTGAGATCCAATGAAAAAAATGCCAAGGAGAACCCTCCCCAAAGAGCCGTTGTCCAAACAGAATCGTAGAATACCAAACCGAGAAGACCAACAGTTGATCGAGTCATCCTCAAAGCTCCAGTTCAAGAGGTAAAAAGCTCTGATAAGTCATTTTCTTCTTTCAGCTTAGAGTCAGAAGTTCAGAAATTGAAAATATCTATGCCTCTGGTTGAGTTGGTGAAGAGTGAAGTATTTAGAAAGCCCATATTTGAAGCTCTTGAGCTAGAAAGCAAACAAACCTCCACTGATTCTGTTAATTTGCAAGATGACAAGCCTGCCATTGTGCTCAACCCTATTATTGAACCTACTGATAATAATTCTCCATCTTTTTATCTCTCATTGACCATTCATGACAAAATCCTCCACAATTGCCTGCTATACATAGGGGCCGGCCACAATCTAATGCCTAAAGCTGTCATGGAAGAGTTAGGCCTTGACATCACTAGACCCTATCATGATTTATTTTCTTTTGATTCAAGGAAGGTCAAATGTCTTGGATTGATTAAAGATTTGGCCATTACCTTAACTCAGCTATCCATGAAGAGTATGATGATGGATATTGTGGTAGCAGATGTCCCTCCTAAGTTTGGCATGCTGTTGTCCAGAGGGTGGATTAAGAGACTAGGTGGGACATTACAGAAAGATTTATCTTATGCCACTATCCTAGTGTTTGGAGGAGAAAGCAAGAGATTATACAGAGAAACACAGTTGGCATACATCATCAGTGATGAGAAGAATCCTACAAATCACCCTATATATGCAGTGGACATTGATTTTGGAGCATGTATTCTCCAAATAGAAGAATCTTAGAAGGCCTCAATGCAGCTCAAGAAACCAACAGTGCAGGCCGAGGAAGAACAAGGAAGTCGAGTTTGGGAGATGTTCTTTGATGGAGCATGTTCCAGGGAGACTGCGGGAGCAAGAGTGGTGCTAGTATCTCCATAGAAAGAAAGTATTCAGCTGTCTTTTAAGCTGGTTTTTCAAGTGACAAACAATAATATAGTAGAATATGAAGTGCTGATGTTGGGCCTTAATGCAGCAAAATACAGAGGAATCAAGGATCTGAAAGTGTTTGGAGATGCTGATTTGATTATTCAACAAGTCAATAAAACATTTCAGGCAAAGCACCCAAGGTTGAAGGCATACAGAGATGAGGTATGGAGAATCAGGGATACCTTTGATTATTTCTGTATTTCATACATTCCTAGAGCCCAAAATTAGCTCGCTGATTCCCTTGCTGTTTCTGCTAGTTTATTTATACCTCCCATGCCTCCTAGACTAGTGTATGAAGTCCAATTGAAGTATAGGCCCTCCTTGCCTGATAATCTCTACCATTGGAAAGTTTTTGATGATGATGATGAGATAAATAGGTTCCTTAAAGTCATTGATGAATTTTCCGAAATGCAAATTGACCAAGATAATGAAGTCTTGTTAGAAAACCCCCAGTCCCAGCTTAGAAATAAAATTGGTAAAGACAGCATTGTCCAGCTTCCTAGTAATCATATTCCTAAGGGCCTAATTCCTCTTGAAATATTGTTTGACCAGAATGATGTGCCTTACAAATTTGCCCAAAAAGAAGACCAATCTGCAGTCTGTAAGCATGATATAGGAAGTCCAGCTCAACCTAGGTATGTGAATTTGTCCACTCATTTGTCTGCTGATCAAAGTGATGAGTACTGCAATTTAATGAGGCAATTTGCTGATGTGTTTGCCTGAGAGTGTAGCGATCTGAAAACATATGACAAGAACATAATTTAGCATAAAATCCCTCTGGAGAAAGACACCGTTCCTTTCAAGAAGAAGATGAGACCAATAAATCTTATGCTTCTTCCTTTAATTGAAAAAGAAATTAAAAAGTTGTTGGCTGCCAAGATCATAGTACCTCTCAGATATCCAAAATGGGTAGCCAATCTAGTCGTGGTGAGGAAGAAAAGTGGTGAAATTAGACTGTGTTGATTTCAGAAATTTGAACAAATGCTCAAAGAAAGACAACTATCCTCTGCAAAAAATGGAGCATTTGCTGCAAAAAGTCTCAGGAGCCAAAGTAATATCTTTCTTAGATGGTTTTTTAGGCTTTAATCAGATTGTTGTGCACCCAGATGATCAAGAAAATACTGCATTTACCACTCCTTGGGGCACTTTTATGTATGCCAAAATGCCGTTTCGATTGATGAATGTTGGAGCCACCTTTCAGAGAGCTATGGATATAACATTTGTGGGACAGAAGGACAAATTTGTGCTTATCTACCTTGATGATATAACAGTTTACTCTAGCAGCCATCAAAATCATTTACAACATTTGAAAAAAGTGTTTCTAAAGTGCAGAAGGTTTGGAATATCAATCAATCCCAAAAAATCTCAATTTGCTTTAAATGAAGGCAAGCTGTTAGGACATGTTGTGTCTGCTGCAGGTGTCCGAATTGACCCAAAAAGAGTCAAAGCAATTCATACTTTGTTTATCCCTAGATCAAAGAAGGATATTCAATCTTTTTTGGGAAAAATAATTTTTGTAAGAAGGTTTATTCAAAATTTTGCTGAATATGTGAAGCATATAACCTCCATGTTGAAGAAAGGAGTAGAGGTAAGATGGACTGATACAACAAGGAAATCATTTGAGTCAATTAAGAAAGCTATTATGGAGGCTCCCACATTGATAAGTCTAGACTACAACAAGGAATTTCACATATTTTATTTTGCCTCTGAAGACACCATTGCAGCAGTCTTATTGCACGCAGATGAAGAAGGTTCAGAATATCTAGTGGCGTTTTTCAGCAAGAACTTGAGGGATGCTGAACTAAGGTATGATATTATAGAAAAACATGTATATGCTCTTATTAAATCCTTAAAGGCTTTCAGAGTTTATATCTTGCATTCAAAAATAATTTCATATGTGCCTTCTGCTGCAATAAAAGATGTCTTGACTCAAACTGATGCTGATGGAAGAAGGGCAAAATGGATTGCAAAGATGATAGAATTTAACATAGATATGAAGCCCACAAAGCTAGTTAGAGGTCAGGGGCTTGCCAAGTTATTGGCTGAAGAAAATTGCAGGTATTTAGATATTGATTTCCTGTACACAATTGCAGCAAACGGTCAGACAAATGAAGAAGAGGAAACAACTGAAACAGAGAGGAAGCAATTAGTGGCCGGAAATATAGCTTCATGTAATTGGTATGCTACAATAATTAATTTCTTGTTGAAGCTAGAAATCCATTGAGAACTTACTCAAAGTCATGCCAGAACTTTAAACTTAGAGCAGCAAAGTATTTTATTATGGAAAATCTGCTCTACTGGAGGGATGCATCTGCAATATTTTTAAGGTGTATGGACAAAGAAAAATCAAAAGAAGTTATGCAGCAGTTTCATAACAACATGTGTGGAGGGCACCATTATTGGAAAGCTACAGCCCATAAAATTCTCAGAGTTGGGTACTATTGGCCCACTTTATTTTCTGATGTATTTTCTTTTGTTAAATCTTGTGACAGGTGCCAGATATTTGAAGGAAAAAAACAGTTGAAATCCCTGCCCCTAAAACCAATTTAGGCAAAAGGACCTTTTCAGCAGTGGGGTTTGGATTTCATTGGTGAAATAAATCCACATTCCAGTGGCCAGCACAGATGGATATTAGTAGCTACTGATTATTTCACTAAGTGGATTGAGGCAGTCCCTACCAGGAAGGCTGATCATAATGTGGTCATGAAATTTTTGACAGAAAATATCTTCAACAGATTTGGTTGTCCACATAAATTAATAACAGATAATGCAGCGGCCTTCAGGGCAAAATAATTTGTGGAAATTTGTGATTCAATGGGTATTAAACTTGTTCATTCCACCTCATATTATCCTCAAGGAAATGGTCTAGCAGAATCCTCTAATAAAAGTCTAATCAGGATAATTAAAAAACCGTTAGAGGAAAATAAAAAGAATTGGGATTCAAAGCTCAAGTATACACTGTGGGCTGACAAAGTGACCATTAAAAAATCCACAGGAAATTTTCCTTTCAAGCTGGTATATGGAACTGAGGCTGTATTTCCAATTCAGCTAACTCTCCCTGTGGCAAAATTCCTTCAAGAAGAGCAGGATGAGGAAGAAGACATGGCAAAAAGGATCACTGATCTAGCATAAATACATTAGATTAGAGAACAGCTGGTTGAAAAGGCTATAGCACATCAGAGAAAGGTCAAGGAAGCCTTTGAAAAAAAGGCAAAAACAATAATTTTCAGATTGGTGACTTGGTCTTGAAGTGGGATGCACTAAAGGAGAAGAAACACAATCATGGGAAATTTGATGCTTTCTGGACAGGGCCTTTCATCATTTCATAGGTTCAAGGGAACAACACCTTCATACAGAAAAGTATGGGAGGAGAACCAGTCTTTGATGGCCTAGTTAATGAGTGGTTTTTGAAATTTTATGTTGTTTATGGTCTTTGGCCTTAAAATTTGTAAATATTGTGTTTTTATCATTTTTAATACAAATGCAGTAGAATCCATGCTCAATGGAACACTAGTAGTTTTGGTTAATTTTTTTGTAGCTGGAAAGGCATTGATCTGCAGGTTCTTGAGACCTCACAAGGAGGATCTCATCCCCAGAAGGAGCCAGTGTTAGCTCTGCTATGTTCTTCAACATTGATGGATAAAAAGCATATTGGGCAATACTGATTTTGGTGGCAAAGAGTTTGCAGTAGTTTACTTTATCATTCCCCTTCATTTGCCTTATTCCTTTTACTCCGTTTTCCCCCTTTTCTCCTTCCTTTCATTTCTCTTTATTCTCCCTATCTTCATTATTGTTCTTAACCTTTTAAATCCCCTGTTAACCTTAAAACCCCATATTAACTTTATAAAATCCTCATAACCCGTTTAAAACCCTATATAAACCCATTATTTGTTTATCCCCAGTGCTTAAGTCTTAACATTTAAAACCCGCATGACCATAGTCATAAACTCGCGCCCTCACCTATCATATCAACTAAAAAACGTGTTTAATCTATTGACCGTCCGATCATCATGCAAAGATCTGACGATATATGCTTTCCCCACTCCATGAAACCACATGTTCGTTAACCCACGGGAAAGTGGTTTTCCCCGCCGTCCTGTTAGCCACGTGTCATTATTTCATTGCATCGCTTGCCCTCATACGAATACTGCTGAGCGCCAAGAGCGGTGCGGGGAAACTTCTTACCGCCCTTCCAGTACGGTTCCCCACTCTTTAACCCGTGTTCAACTCCGCTGCCCGTCAGCCGTCAGATCTCCTCGATCATGATCTGATGGTCCACGATCCTCCTTTTCGAATTTCTTACCGATAGCCTCTCAGATCCAATTTGCACCGTTCATTTTCGCGATCCAACAGCTGCTATTGATCCCTGCACCTCTGTGTCTTCCATCGCCTCCTGCTATCAGATCTAGGCCGTCTATTCACGATCCAATGATCAATATTCATTCGTAGGCCATCGTCCATTTTCATGCATTCTTCAGTGTTTTCGGCCTGTTTTGTGCGCATGAAGAAGGAAGGGATGATTCAATACTCTACGCGTTAAATTCTTAGCTACCTACATTCATGTAACAGCACAGTTAAGGACAAGAAGGACGGCCTAGAGTAGAGCAAGGCATTAATCAGTCATGGAGCCTTGTACACATTACATTCCATATGCTCAGAAAAGGACAACAGAGTAGCAAAAAGGTCGATTTATTCATTGAGACCATCAGATTGTCGTAGACAAACTATTATAAGAAGTAATTTGTGTGGGTGGTCCATTATGACCCCTCCTCATGGAACCTAGCAGAATGTTTATTGTAAACAAATTCTATATATACCCAAATGAAGGATGTAATGAGGTGGATGAGTGTTATTTTGTTGTAAGGTTCAACTTCTGGAGATTGTAATTGTTGTGACACCTGCAGCGTCTAGTCTTCATTTTCAGCTAATGAAAGCTTCTTTTGCTGTTAATTGCTCACTATCCACTTCTTCTTCTTGTTCCAAGATGTGCCTGTTTTGCATTTATTCATGTGCTGTTAATGTTCAGCATTAGAGGGGCTGTCATCCCACCTCTGTGTTAGGATTTAGCACGTATCATTGAATTTGTTTGCGGGTTTCTGTTATTTTATTGCCAGAGAGATATAATCCTGTCTATGTATTAGAAAACAGATTTACAGACTTTTTAACTGGTTGCAGTCGGCCATCACAGGGTCCTGTGCATCTACTGGTGTGGTCAGTCTTCTCCATCATCACATTTTTCTTAAACTAAGAGTATTTGGTGGTCTAAAGCCTTGTAGTCTGGGGGTGTTCACCCATTGGGTTAAGCATAGTAGAAGTGGTTATCTGGATTGAATGTGCAAGATTTCTTTCATTCATCCACCATATTTCCAACATTTTGTTGAGTTTGTAATGTTCCCAAGAATCTCTGATATACAACTTAGGAGAGTTTCTTGGGATGATAATAGAACCCACAAGCTGCCTATACACAATAGCCTCTACCACTTCTCTTGAAGTAGCAACCTCCTGCCTCCAGATATAAGCTAGAGGAGTTTGCATGGGCTTGCACTTCTCCATGTGGAATCTCCTGAGTATCTCGTTGGCATACTTTCCCTAAGACACAAACAAATCCCCATCCTTCTGCCACACTTGCATGCCAAGAAAGTAATGCATGAGACCCATGTCTTTCATCTCAAATTCTCTTACAAGGTCCTCCTTGCAAGACACAATCAACTGATCATCACCAGTCAATATGATATCATCAAGATAAAGAACGATGATCAACAGCTTACCTTCCACCACAATGTGGTATAGGTTAGCATCGGCTTCACTCTTTGTGAAGCCCAACCCGGTGAAGTAGTTGTTTATCCTTGTGTACCAAGCACGAGGTGCTTGCTTTAGCCCATACAACGTTCTCTTGAGTTGGCACACATGCGACTCATGATCAAAGGTCTCAAAACCTTCCAGCTACTCTATGTACACCTCTTCCTCAATCTCGCCTTTGAGGAATGCAGCTTTCACATCCATCTGATGGATCTTTCAACCCATCTATGCTGATAGTGCCAACGTACATCTGATAGATGAGTACCTTGCAATAGGAGAAAAAGTCTCATTATAGTCAATGCCCTCGACCTGTGAAAAGCCACGAGCAACAAACCTTGCCTTATGCTTCTCCACACTACCATCGACAACTTGCTTTACCTTGCAAAGCCAACGGGAACTCACAACTGACTTATTCTCCGGACTCAGAACCATGCCCCAAACACTGTTACAAACTATGGAGTCATACTCCTCCACCATAGCATCAACCCAAATCAGTTTCCGTAGTGCTTCCTCAAAGGAAGATGGCTCAGTATCAACACATTCCCTAGCAAGGGCCATGTATCTAGTGTACTTCTCAGGTGACCTCCTCTGTCGGTGGTCAGAAAATGGTGCTCTCACATTCTCTCTCACATCCTCCAACAATATGTCAGCTTCTCTTGTACGCTTTCATCAATCTCTGGAAGGCTCTGCTTGAGTGGACGTCTCCACTCCCGGAACCTCTGCATGTGGTTGCTCCACATCAGTCTGAGGCTCTTCCTCCTTAGGAACCAATAGTTCCTTCACAGCTTGTAGTTGGAGCTCCCTCTCAAGGGAAACTCACATGGCCTTCTGCTCATCAAACTTGAGATCTCTGTGAACCACTATACTCTTACTGGTAGGCAAGTACACCTGATGGTTGTGAGGTGTATCATTGTACCCCACAAGTATCCCCAACTCTGTTGTCAGCTCAAGATTCTTCCTTGCATCCTTTGTCACATGGAAATATGTCGATGAGCCAAAGATCCTGAAGCAACCCACATCTAGTCTCTTACCGGAGAAAGCTTCCTTTAGTGTCTTCATCCCAAGTATGCGATGTGGGCTTCTATTCTACAAATAGACCGCTGTGTTGCATGCCTCAGCCCACAAGTGAAGTGGTAGGCCTTGGTCATGCAGCATTTCCCGTGCTACCCCTACAATAGTTATGTTCTTCCTCTTGGCCACCCCATTCTGCTATGGGTTATGAGGTGCGTCAACTCTCGTTTAATTACTTCCACTGCATAGAAGTCCTTAAACTCTTGAGAGACATATTTTCCACCGTTGTCGCTTCTCAAGGTATTTATCTTCTTCCCTGACTCCTTCTTGACCAAATATTTGAACTCACAAAACTTTGTGAAGGTTTGGTCCTTCTTTTGCATGAATTAAATCCAACATTTACTAGAATAGTCATCAATGAAAATCAAATAATACCTTTCCTTCGTTGTGGATGCGATCAAGAATGGTTCACACACATCAGTATGAACTCGCTCTAAGATAGCCTTTGCTCAACTGTCTCGATCATGAAAGGAAGACTTGGTGTACTTTCCTAAGGTACAAATTTTGCATGTGTCAACTTGCTCAAGTTTACCTTTGGGAAGTCCTGTAGATATCTGTTGCATTATCTTCAAACCCCATGATGCAAATGGCCCAACCGCCTATGCCACAACTCGCCAATGTCTTGGCTTTGCACCAATTCTGCTTTCGTACTCAATGTTGCATAATCATCTACCTCTAGTTTATAGAGATTCTTCATCTGAATCCCTGTCCTCTTGGTCTGACCCGTGGCTATGTGTATTAAGAACACCTTTCCTTTATTGAATACAACATCGTAGCCTTTGTCCCCAACATCGTGACCGATACCAAGTTCTTCTTCAATCTAGGCACATACAACACATCTGTCAAGGTGAGAGGAGATCCATGCTCCATCTGAAAAGCAACCGTGCCCACTCCTGAAACACTATACCTTCCATCGTCACCCATATCTATGTGCATCTTGACGTATTTCTCCTCCAAGGCACTGAATAAATTTTTATCATCGGTCATGTGGAATGAGGCTCCACTGTCAAGATACCAGACACAACCCATCATCGATGACACCATGCATGTGATGAGGGTAAAGTCCATTTCGAACTGAGAGGCTAATGCCTCACCTTCCGATTCTTCCGAGGATCCCTTCTTGGACTTCTTCGATGGGAAATTAGTCGCATAATGTCCCATCTTGTGACAATTAAAGCATCTTACTTTAGACATGTCACCCTTCTTCCCTCCATGAGAAGAATTTTTTTTGAAATGGGAAGCCTTCCCCTTCCCTTTCCTTGCCTTACTTGCTAAGACCAAATTTTCTTCATCATCATCCTTGGATGAAGAACCATCTCGTGTGCTCCTCCTGATCTCCTCCTGCATCAGATCCGACCACAGCCGTTCCCAATCTGGCAGTTTCTCCCTTCCATTCACAGAGTCCTGGTGGCTATTCCAACTCTTTGGAAGGCTAAGGACAATGAGGCTCACCATATCATCATCGGCAGTAGTTATTCGCACACTGTTAAGCTCATCTCTATAGGTGGTGAGCTTATTCAGATATGTGGAAATAGTATCGCCCTTCTCCATCTTGATTCTTCAAAGCTTATCCTTGAGCGCCAATTTCCTTCGGTCGCTATTGTTCTAGTAGAGGTCCTTCAATGTCTTCCACATTGAAAATGGAGTATCCTTCACATGGAGACTCGAGACAATATGGTCTCGAACTCCCTCAAGGATGATCCATCTCACCTTCGCCACACACTTCTTCCACTCAGCCAACTCTTATGCATTAGTTGAAGCTGGCTTTGGGATTTCTTTATCAATGAATTCCTTCAAGCCATTATCTTCTAATACAGCCTCCATTCTATCTTTCCATGCTATGTAATTCAAGCTACCTTCCAAGGCATACTCGAGTCTCAAGACATATAACGCCATTGGCCAACCTTGAAGTATGATATGAATTCGATTTGCACCTGCAACCCCAAACTTCAAACTTCGAATTCTCTTCTCAAAATACTGTTCATAGCTCCGATACCATGTAGAAAATTTCTACAAATCCAGCTTTGATACCATGTAGAAAATTTGGTGTAGGTTAACCCGATAATGAAATATAAAACAAAGAAAAATACTATAACCTACTTCTACTATCAATTTGTGGAAGCTTAAAGATTGAGCTGAACAATATAACCAGAAGAAGAAGAATCAATCACACAATACACATGAAAATACTTTAGGTAAAGCCTCAGCTAAAAACCCCACTATCTATATTATCATACAAGGTGGAAATACATAGGAATTATACAAAGCCTTAGCTCTCACAGCTAGCCAGCTCTCAGTACAATCCTCACAGATGCTCACAGGCAATCTTGGCTTCTCTCCATCCTTCCTCTCTACCCTCCAAGCTCATATTTCCTTGCACTGTTCCTTGTGGATGATCTCCTTCAACCAAGTGGAAAGCTATGATCTCACACACTTCAAAACTGTGCAATCCTCAAGGATTTATCCTTGACTGCATGCATGAGTTTTCTCTTTGAGAAAACACATGCAACTAATAGTACACTATCCTTGACATTTAACTCAACTGGGTCTTTCTTGGAATAGACATGCATGAGATTCTAATGAGGTAATCCTTAGTTAATTGGAGTAGCACTAGTTGAGTGCATGCATGCATCAACTGATTGTTAACTCACTATTAGTTCCTCAAACAGTTTGGAACTAATTTAACTGGACTTAACTCAGTAAACTGAGTTAACTAATTACAACTCAAACATAACTCAATCTTATATCCTTAATTTAAGGGATAACTCTTGCATGACTTCAGAAAGACTTCTAACTTGAATTTATCCAACTAATTAATTCAAAATGAATTAATTAATTATTTCCAAGTAGCTGTTAAGACTAAATTCGACTTTAATTCACAATTTAATTCAAGGACAAATTAAATTGGAATATTCTTGTTGCCATATTTCAACATCTAAGTCTCAAAATAGGCTAAAAACTACCAAAATTCCAAAATGAAAAAAAAAATCTCAAAATTTCATCAAAATTTCCCAATGAAGTCATCATATGATATGTCATGGCATGAGAGAGACCTCAACAAGTAGATCAAGCTTGTCTTTGTCTTTTTGGCTAATTAGGTTTTCCTTGAGCTCTTTCTTCAATTGCTTGATTGTGACTTGGGATACCCTATTCCTTGTGTAGTAATGCATGGCCATGTGTCATTGCAAGTTGTTTTCCCTCCTTGCCTTCTTGAGGAGCTTATCTAAGTGGCAAATGACCTTTTTCAAGCCAATATACTCTGTCTGCTTTGATCTCCTTAGCAATTAAGTCATCCACAATGATTTGACCTGTAGGTGAAGAAACTTGTTTTTGCAACTGAAGGGCTATCTTGAGATCTCTTCTTCTTGGTTTCCCTGGTGTGTTATGCTCTTCTTTATCCTCTAAATCATCCAATTGAACCATTTCTTTTCCGTTTACATCTTCCTTCTTCAAAATTTCTATGTGCTTGTTTTGGAGCATTTGGTTTACTTTCAATTGCATGTTTTCTTGTTGTAAGCATGTTATCAAAGCATTTTCCTCTGTCAACCTGTCTTCCAACCTTTTGATCTCAGCTTCCTTGTCCATTATGATTTTCTTTGCAACTTTGTCCTCATGACCTTTCTCCAAATCTGTCACATTGGTGCCTGAATGAGTGAATTCCTCATGTTGTGGGGATGCTCTTTGTTCACCTACTGTAGGCTTGGCCCTTTCAACAATCTCTGGAGCAAACACAAGCCTTTTGCCTCTGGAATAAGTCTTAGTCACTTCTGCCCTAAAAATCCTCTTGGTAGGTCTGCTTGAAGAAGCTTCCTCTTGTTGTGCTAGTGAGTTTAGAGGTGTTGATTCACTACTAGATGTAGCTGGAGAAGCTAGGGGAAAAGTTGAATTTGCAAAGCCATCCCAAGACAAATTTACCTATGCCAATTGATGAAAAACTATAATTTTCACCAAGCCATGATGAAATAGACTAGTATGATGATTTTCTCCCATCTTTTGTACCTTCTCTGTCATTTTTGTTATACTTTCGTGAAGATAGTAAGGCAAGTTGAGTAGTTTCACACCGATGAAATGCATCAAAAGCCTCATGTGGTACTGATACAGCCTTGAATACCTACCCTCACATGTAAAATATTTCATGATCAATCTCATGAGAGGGGCATATATGTCCAGCAAATGTCTGAATGGAAAAACATGTTTTGGAGTTGTCTTATATGGTGGTTTCAAGTACATCTTGTAACTTTGAAGGTCAATGTCTCTTTTCTTAAACCAAGTTTCTCTAGTGTTTGGAATCCCTGTGGCTATAGAGATGACTTCCCTTGAAAGAGTGAACTCAATTCCTACTATAGTCACCTTATCCCTCCTCAACTTGGTGGAAAAATCACTGGTTAGTTTGTCATGAAACCTAAGTTTCTCAATTCTCTGGCAAAAGGCAAGACAACCTGCATATTCAAATGATTTTTTGATGAAAGGTGATGATATGATATCTTGGATTGAGGTGGGATCATATCTGATGACCTTCCCTCCTTTATACCTCTTTTTTTTATATGATTCAGACTCCATGGCAAAACCTAGCTCTGTGGGGAGAAATTAGGGTTTTACTTGTATGAAAACAGAGGATTCAGATAGCTTGAGGAAATTAAGGGAAATTAAAGGGATAGGGAGCTTGTAAATTCTTAGGAAAATTTGGGAGGGTACTTATGGATGTGAGGGAGCTAAGGAAGGTGGAACTTCTAAATTTGGGTGAGGGAAAGGGCTTTAAGGGGGGGAAACACAGTCCTAGCATAGGAAAGTGTACTCTAGGCCAGGGCTTGTGTAAAAATGATGAAATTTAGGTATGGGTTTGATAGGGGGCATTTAGGAATGTGCAATTAGGTTAGGAGGTATATAATCATTAGGATACAAGTTTTGATAATAATTATGCCATGGAAATCATGAAATCATTGAAAATTGTCTTCAAAACCCTAGGAGAGGGAAATGAAACATAGCAACACAACTAGGATATTACTTGATCAAATAAGATGCCACCAACCTAGATTGAATGTGATAGAACTAGAATGTGTGAAAGAAACCATTGCAAGGAAGTTCACATATCTTTGATGAAAAACGTGGCAGTGCAAGGAAATGTGCAGCATAGCATGAGGATATGTGCAGTGCTGAAGAGAAACTGAGTTGTGGGTATGCAACAACTGATCTTTAGCTGGAAAATGTGATTTGTCTTGGTAGAGTAATGTCTTGGAAAATGAAATGGGAAAATGGAGGGTGAGTTGGACTCCTTTATAGCTTGTGGAAATCGATTTTTTACTTACATATGGTAGTGGAGCCACCATCATTTTTCATAACTTAACTTTAATGTATCTTTACAATGCAACTTCATAACTTTACGAAATTATTAAATTATGAATGAGATAAAAACATGCTTTAAAACCTTTTATTTAACAAACTAACTTTCACTACTCCTTTATAAAATGATTTTAATGGTGATATGACTAATTTTCAGAAATTAACCCTATGACCTAGTGGTGACCTAGCATAGACTTATGAGATGAATTATGACCATGATGACCATGACACTCTTTCAAAAAGGAATGAACTAACCATGTTGAGGGTGGTGACTTTGCGAAGTAAGGGAGTAGTGATGACCTAAACCAACACCAACTAGTGACCAAATTTTATTCTGAAAACCTAATGAAAAGATTAAAATTTGACTTGAAACCCCTAACAAAACCTTGTAAGAGAATATTTGATCATTGGTGACAGGTAGAACTGATTGACACTAACATGTCCAGTACTAGAACTTCTTCACCGCTATCAATGTCTTATGATACCCTGGATGACCTAAATATGACTTAGCATGAAATTCCCTCAAGATAAGCTTCTTGAGCTCACAGTTGTCAACCACATATATCTTGTCCCTAAATCTGATCAAACCATCTGCTATGAGATGATAGTCCACATCCTGTTCACTTGTACCTTGTTGTAACCTATGCCTAAGCTCCCTATACCTATCATCATGTTGTCCTGCCTGCAAGGAACGATCTTGTAAATCTATCCAATAAGAAGTCATAGTTGTTATATGATTTACCTGTACTCTTTTGCTAAGAGAATCTACAATCCTGCTTATTTTCTCTTAATGTGCCTTATCTCAAAGTCAAACTCACTAATCTTGGCCAACCATATAGCTTTCTTGGCATTCAGATTTGGTTGGTCAAATAATTACCTCAACCCATTATGATCTCTCATCAATACAAACCTCCTGCCAAGAAGATAGTGTCTCCACATCTTCAATGCATGGACAATTGCTGCCAACTCAAGATCATGCGTCACATAATTCTACTTGTTCTCATTCAATTTCCTTGATTCATAGCATACTACCCGACCTTCCTGCATCAAAAACCCACCAAGTCCTCTCTTGCAAGCAATTTTGCATGCCACAAACTCTTTTCCTAGATATGTAATATTTAGAACTTGAGCATTTATCAACAGCTACTTCAACTACTCAAAAATGGTTTCACATTCCGCTTTCCATTCAAATTTCTTACCTTTTCTCTACAAGGATGTAAAATGATAAGCAAGATGTGAGAAGTTACTGATGAACCTCCTATAATAGCCTAGTAGTCCCATGAATGATCTGAACTCATCCACATTCCTAGGTGTTTCCCATTCCATGTTAGACCTTATCTTTTCTAGATCTATTGTTATTCCTTATTTGGAAACCACATGCCCCAACTAATGTTCCTCCATCTGAAAGAAACTACATTTACTAAGATTAGCATACAACTAATGTTCCCTTAGAAATCTCAAGATTTATGCTAAGTGTTCGACATGTTCTTCCTCATTATTAGAATATATCAATATATCATCAATGAATACAATAACAAACTTGTCTAGATAAGGACACAATACACTATTCATCAAGCTCATAAAAAGTAGTTGGAGAATTAGTCAAACTAAAAGGAACTAAAACAGACTCATAATTCCCATACATAGTCCATAAATCATTCTTGTAAATATCCTCTTCTTTGATGTGCACCGGATGGTATCTTGATCTCAGATCAATCTTCGAGAACATTGTTTCTCCCTTCAATTGGTCAAACAAGTCATCAATCCTCAGCGAAGGGTACCTGTTCTTAATTTTTACGTTGTTAAATTTCTTGTAATCAATGAATAACCTAAGAGTACCATCCTTATTCCTCAAAAAAAGTATTGGTGCACCCCGAGGCGAAACTCTTGGCCTAATGTATCCTTTATCAAGAATTTCCTTCAACTACAATTTCAATTTCACTAACACTAGTGTGCTCATCTTGAAAGGTACCTTTGATGTTGGTGTTCCTCCAGGTACCAACTCAATAGAAAATCCCACTTCCTGGTAAGGCGGTAAATTTTATATATCTATTGGGAATACATCCTGAAACTACTGCAAAATCAGGTATTTGTTCAAGACCTCAACATCCTTAACATCCTTACCTTTGTTGCTGGAAATATGCACTACAAACAAGACATGCCCTTTCTAGCGACTACAATTTTCCTACATAGTTGTAACCATTCTAACTGATGTCGCCTTATTCTTACCCTGCAAGATTCTTTGTTCTCCATTGTCATCCAAGCACTCAATAATCTTATCATAACAATTCACCTTAGTCCTGTGAAGATACAACCAATCCATACCCATTAGCATATTATATGAACCCAACTAAAGTAAATTTAGATGTGTTGATGTATTCATACCATTCAACTCAAATGCACAAGCTATTACCCAATGATGAACTCTTTTCTTTGTACCTATAGCTAGCTACACTAACCAAGATTGTGCATGTAATTCTTTATTCAAACCACACTTATCCACCAGGTCAGGGTTAACATAATCATAATGATATCCAGGGCCAGTAAAAATAGAAACAAATTGATTACAAAGCTTACCATCCATCTCAATAATGGATGCATGGTGATTCTTCGACCTGTTATCCAATGCTTCATAAATCCATGGAATAATCTGTCCAACTTCACCCACTATTTGTGCCCCCTGAGAACTGTAAATCTGTGGTCTTCCACTCTGATTCTATGGAAAATCTCTCCCACGATGATCCTTGCCACAAGTCCAACACTGTGAAGGCTTCCTTTCATCACCCTTGTCCTTCTCCTCAGATTGAAACCCATGTCATCTGTCAGATGCATTGAACTTCTTAGGTGGTGCTGCATTCTCTTTGTTACCTGTTTCCTATTGTCTTCGTCACTTCTTATCCCATTTTACCTTACTATTTTCATTACCTTTCCAATCTTGTTTAGATTCAGACTTGCACTTCCATTTCTTATAACAATGCTTTAACTTCCTAATGGATTCCTCAACTGATTTAGGTTCAGCAAACTCAATCATGTCTTTTAACACTACTAACAACCCACTAATGAATCTTTGAATCATATCTTTCTCCTCCCTTAGATAAGGCACATGCCTCAACAACTCTAGGAATATTCTAGTATACTCCTCATAGGTCCTAGATCCCATATTCAACTCATAGAACTCCTTTTCCCTATCATCGTAGTATCTCTTAGATATATACTTATTCCTGAAAATTGTTTCAAAATCCCTCCAAGTCAACTCCTCTTCCTAAATGCCTCTGACATTCTTCACGTTCTCCCACCAAATGTCAAGTTTATCTTTAAGGCTAAAGGTGGCTATCCAGGATTTCATGTTCTTCGAATAGTCATGCAACTTGAAGAACTTATTCATCCTAAGCAACCAAGCTTTTGCATCTTGTGACTTCTTCACTTCTCCGTCAAATGCAGGTGGCCTTGCTTTCTTGAAATATTTTGGAAAATTCTTCTTCTCACTCCTCCTATACGGATAGTGATGGTGATGACCATATTATCTCTTTGAACTAGAACTATGATAGAAACCATGATCATTGCCCCTCCAATCAAGTGTATCTAGAAATCTACCATCTATAAATGTATCCTCTCTATCCAACCTATGTCCTAATCGATAGCTACTACCATATGCACCATTTGTCATTTCATCCTATCCATGATTGATCCTAAGTGGCCCCTATCTCTACAAGTCTGAAAAACTCTGAAGGATAACTACATTGACCTCTATTTGTTTCTCCTGTGCCCTAGCAAGTCTCTCTTGTGACTGAATGATCTTGTCATTATCCGCTTTGCAACTTCTTATCTCTTCCTTTAGACTTCTCAATGTATATTCTATGTGGGGGGAGTACTCCTCATGATGTTGCTCATTTGATCTGTAGGGAGAGTCACGTGAACTATAGTTTACTATCTTTCTTGTCATCTTTGATCCTCTACTTCCTGTAAACATACCATGTCAGGTAACCAAATATAACAAAATCACACATACCTCAGTGAAGTGCAAGGGAGGTTATCTCATCAACACCAATAATTCCAAATTAGCATAGCATATGTACATATATATATATATATAATGAAATCAACATACCAAACATTCCAACATCATGCATGAATACACCAACTGCATATAATGACATCATACATGATAATCATAACCATAACCATAACACTACATGCATAAACAACACATAGACACTGACATGCACAACAAACACATATACAACTAAAATGTATGCATGATAGACACATCCCAACAACAACATAATCAACTTATACATCCATGCAAGACAAACATAGTCCACCCGTCCAGTCCAAGTGTTGAACCTAGGAGCTCTGGTACCACTCTGTAACCACCTCCTCCCACACTTACCCAAGATTACCAGTCCACCAGGGTAAATAAGTGATGAAGATCAGTTACTATGATATGATTCAAACTCCTATATCACCTTAAGGAAGTGGAATCGACACAACAAAAATCTTACTAACCTCCCTCATGTGCTATATGACCCCCAAGGGCTAAGCCACCCTTCCAAGTCCCCAAACCCTAAGCTAACTTTCCTTCTCAATGCCCTAGAGTCCTAGATTTAGGCACAACATTTATGGAACTCAATTGTAACCCTCCAGTCACATGCACAAGCCTGCAAGGGAGTGACTGCAGTATTTTTACCCAGTGCATTTCCTAAGAACGCGAGATCTGAGGCACTTTTTAGGGCTAGTCTCTAGACCACTTCCCAAAACTTAATGAAACTTTCCAGAGAAATGAATGACACCAGGACAAAGCCATCAAAACAAATATTAGACAAGAAATTGACCAAACCAGGCCTAACCATGATAGTCTTGATGTTAAACACATCATGAAAATATAATGTACATGTCATAAATACACATCTAAACATAGGGGTCTCATACTTATCTAGGAATTTTCAAGAAGGTATGATTCCCTCTGATAATATATGATTATCATCTATTAGGTCATGCATTCATTAACATTTCATTTACTAACCAAAACATGATGAGAGCCATAACTCAAGTCTGTCATTAACCATGCTTATAACCAGCATATAATCATAGAAATATCAATGATAAAACAACCATTAAAGCCACATAATAACAAGTGCATTTACTCATAAAATACAAGAGTAAAAGATCTCTTATTAACATATGCAAAATCCAACCAAGTTAGGGACAGCCACATATCACCTAACAATAGATTGGGATAAACAAAATCTCTCTTCATCCAGTCACCCTCGCATCATATTCCAAGCATGAATGTGGGATATCATGGAATGAACCAAACAAAACCAAACCGGGGCTTCCAGAGGCCATACCACCTTAAACCTCAACCATTGATTCCACCTCATGGCCGGACATCACTAACCATCACCAAATCAGTCTATATTCAAGTTGTCCAAGGCTATAGATTTTGTTCTAATCCATCTCGAGGACTAGTAACTCAACCCACAATTGTCACAGGGCTCTAGAGTGTTTGTCCAACCAAGGCTCTAGGACTAGTAACTTAACCCACTAGGGGCTCTAGAGCATTTTTCCAACCAAGGATTCTAGGACTAGTAACTCAACCAAAGCCATTCCAGGGCTACCATAGCGTTTGTCCAACCAAGGCTCCAGGAACTAATAACTAAACCCACAACCATAAGTAACATAAGCACCAATTAGAAAACAAAAGGGAAAACCCATAACACCATGGTTATTGAGGAAATTCCAAGGCCAGGCAAAACCACTATCAATCCAGGAAACCCTCCATGCCAATGAAAGATCATAACCAAACAACAACATGCATATGCCATGCATGCCAAAACTAGCAACACAATCATACAAGCAACTCAGTACCTATGAAGAAAACCCGTTGTATCTGTTGATTCCGTTGTCCTCTTATGCTTTCCTTCTTTTCCTTTGACTTCTTTCTCCAAATCCAAAGGATGCAAAAATCCTTCAACAATGCTCCAAGAAAATCTAAGTGTGCAAGAGTATGAGAGAGAAAGATCCAAGCTAAAACTGATAAAAGCTATGAACTGATCCCCAAAAGCCTTTTTATGATTGAGCCCTTTATTTTCTTCAATTTCCATTATTTTACTTAATTTCCTCCTTACATGCACCCTGTGACCTTTCACCTTCATTTTCTCCTAATTTCCATTATTTTCATAAATAAAATACCAATTAATGCATCTTTTCCTTTGCCATTTCCTTTGTCAATTTCCATAGTTATTTATTAATCATCGGTGATCCCCATCACTATGTTTTGCCCAAAATTAAGCTTGGAATACGTGTCCCATGACCTAAGTCTTATTTTTTCCTTTATTAACTTTATTACATGGATTTTTAACCAGGGGTGTTACAACTAGAATACACCTTTGTAGTTGCAAAGACAAGTTGATCCATCAAGAAAAGACAAAGGGACACTAGATTGCGACAGTAGCTAGAGATCAAGATCATAGTGAAGACTCCCTACCTTCAAGCGTTATGGAGGAGGAAGAATAAGAACATGTGTTATATTTCAAGAAGATGTGAAGATAGTAGTAGAAAGAATGGCTTGACATTACCATATCATCATGCAATCCATGTCATCAATGTCATGTCATGTCTTGTAAAGGTGTCATCTCAAAATGTATATGAGTCATCATTTGCCACATCATTTTTGGATTATGTAATTTCAATATGTGAGAAAATGTAATGTAAAGTGGAAGTCCAAGAGTCATCTATAGAATGTGAAAAGTCATGAAGGAGTAAAAAGGTCATAGGAAGTAAAACAATTAAGAGGGTAGTCCAAGAGTCAAAAGGGAGGTGAATGGTCACCCCATTTTTTATGTATATACACCCTCATAGCTCATAAAAAGGAATTTTTCACCTTAGCCCCTCCTACTAGGAATTGGAGAGGAAGATAGTTCTTTTGGAGGAGCAAGTGGTTGCTCTAACACTCCACTATTGGAGTTAATGGCATTCATTGTACTGATGTATCTTGGAACTTTTGCTTAATTTTGAAGCTTGTTGAGCCAGCACACTTTCATGTGTATCTTGTAAATATTGTAAGACTATTCTTTTAATGTTTTTTATGTGTGTTGTTTTCATTTGTACTAAGGAAATTGAATTATTTCGGTGGCTTTGGTACTTATCTTGTTGAAGGTGTGTTGTATGTGTTTTAATAATTATTTCTTCTATGTGAACTATTTTTCTATTTGTCTAACGATTCATTCATATGTATATGATTGTGTATCTTTACTAGACCAATACTATTACTCTTCTTTTAAAGGCTCACTTTTTCTCTCCCTTTCGGTAGAATAACCTTGATACATTTTGTAGTTGAACATTCCACAAGGCATACTCACTTGATCATTCGGAAGTGCATGTACATTACTCTCTTGTGCCGATTATCATAGTCAAGGAAAATATCTAAGAACATATGGCATTCGGGCCTTATTTCCGAAAGGGATCCCACCCCAAGTGGTGCGAAGCCTGATTGGTACTTTTTATCGAGGAGACCCCCTTTGTTGATCGATTTCTAGCACCGTCAACAATACCTTCTATTTAAATTCATAAAAAAAAAAAGATCCAACATCAATTAGGCCATCATACCTCAAGGGATCATGCACTTTTTTCCTCATCCACATTACTGCACAAGCGATATGCACACAACTCCTGGTAGAAACCCTGTGCAGTTAGTTCTGCCACTTTTCCCATCCTTCCTCTAAATCATAAGCACAAGAACCAATGATACGCTAGCTTAGCACACAATCTATAGTTGGGTTGACATAATCTTCCTCCCCATGCAATAATTTTGTAGATCTCGTCCAAGGCCTCTCCATCCATGTTTTCCTGAATTGGTTCCATGTACCAGTCTCCTTCCCTTGGATATAACAGTGCAATCACTTACACATCCCCAAACTCGAAAATCATCTACCTTTTCTTCAAAGTAGTGATCACTTGGTTCTAAAAGGTCCAATTAATTCCTAACATATCTAGATAAGGATAAATATCATCAACAATTTTAATAACTTCAAAATAAACCATACTAGTAACCCCATCAATATCTACTTCCACATTTGACAGTCTACCTATAGGAAAAATTCTATACTAATTTTCTAGCTAGAACTCGGTAGATGACCAAGTTAGCTTGGATCTTCCCATCATATCTCATGTCCTCTTTGGTAGATTATTGACATCATAGTCTAAATTAAGAAAATATTATCCATATCATAAGCTCCTATTTTTGTACCAAGCCAAAATTATCGGTTAGTTCGCTTCTTTCACATGACCTAAATGACTACACATCTGGGTTTTTGCACTGCTCCCTTCTCTTGATCCTTCGTACACTAGTCCATCATCTTGCAAAGACTCTGCAGAGCTCTATTGTCCTACATGAAATCTAAGAAACTCTTCAAAAATTCTCTAATCTACTTGTCTCCTCATTCCAAACCCTTTACAGTGGTTTTATCATAGATCTGTGGCATATCATACATTGTACTATCTGTTGAGAAATGGCAACAAGAAATTCCAGTTTAATTTGCCCTTGAATTAAAATCAAATTATATTCTCATAGTAACTTGTAAATAGTTAATTAAGTTTACTTAAATTAATTAGCTTAGGAATTTCAAGTTGTAAGTCTTTCTGAAGTCATGTATATGTTCTCCCTATATTTTCGGGGTCCAGTATGAGTTAATTGTGAGTTGTAATTAGATAACTCAGTTTACTGAGTTAAGTTCAATTAAATTAGTTCCTAGTTGTTTGAGGAACTAATAGTGAGTTAAGAGTTAGTTGGTGCACTAATGCATTCACTAGTGCTACTCCAGTTAACTGAAGATTCCTTCATTAGAAACTCATGCATGTGAATTATGAGAAAGACCCAGTTGAGACTAGAGTGAAGGGACAATGTACTATCAATTGTATGATTTACTGAGTTGTATAGATCATGCATGCAATCAAGAACTAAACCTAGTGTGTATTGCACAGTTTTGGATGTATTGGTTTCCCATTAATATGGATTAATCATCCATAGGAATTCTCCAAGAAAATATGGGCTTGGAGAGCTATAGAATTGGCTAAGTGTTGGCCAAGAGTTTTCTTGTGAGCTGAGGATTGATTATACTGAGTGCTAGGATTGTTCTTGTGAGAACAAGCAATGTATTATCATCTTGGCTTTCTGATTTAATGCAATACATATAGTAGGGGATTTTTAGCTAAGGCTTTCCCCAAATATTTATTGTGTTATGTGTATTTGATTATCTTCCTCTTGTCAATTATTGTTTTCATCGATCTATTGGCTTCCGTTGTTAGAAAGTAGAAGTAGATTCTTGTCTTGTGCTTTAGTACATTGCATGAGCTTATGAATCTATAGGAAATTCTACATGGTATCGAAGTTGAGAATAGTATACTAGAGGAGATTTCGAAGTTTTGAGTTTTGGGTTACAGGTGAAATTTGAATTTGCAATACATACTTCAAGATAGGCAAATGACATTCTACGATTTGCGGCTCGAGTATGCCTTGGAAAACAGCTCGAAATTATTCTATTGAGTCTTTTGACTAGCTCTATGAATCATCATACGTAGGTGAGAAAATGCATTCTACAGACATAATGGAGGTTGTGCTAGAGGATAATGGCTTGAAGGAATTCGTTAATCAAGAAATTCCTAAACCAACAACATCGAATGCACATAATTTGGTCGCATGGAAGAAGGGTGTGGAAAGGGCAAGGTGGATAATCCTTGAGGGAGTTCGAGACCACATTTTCTCGAGTCTCCATGGCAAGGAAACTCTGCATACTATGTGGAAAAGATTGACGAACTTGTATCAAAACAACAGTGACCAACGGAAACTGGCATTGAAGGACAAAATTCGAAAAATCAAAATGGAGAAAGGCAAGACTATTTCAAAATACTTCACCAAGTGACCTGGAGGAGAAAGATCTCCAGATGCATATCGAGATGGGTGATGACGGGAAGTATGCTCTAGATGCATATCGAGATGGGTGACGACAAGAAGTATAGTTTTACTAGCTTGGGAACGATTACTTTTCAAAGGGAGCATGGGTCTCCACTCAACTTGAATAATGTTATGTATGTGTCTAGGTTGAAGAAGAACTTGGTATCCATTGCCATGCTTGAGTATAGAGGCTATGATGTGATATTCCTGAAAGGAAAGGAGTTCCTTCGACACATAGCCATGGGTAAAGTAAAGAAGATAGGGATTCGAGTGAAGTATCTGTATAAGTTGGAGGTATAGGAGTGTGCTGCTTTGAGCAAAAAAATAGAAAGGGTGCAGAGCTGAGACGTTGGCAAGTTGTGACACAGGTGATTAGGCTACTTGCATCATGGGGCTTTGAAGATATTGTAGGAGATCACTATCGGTCTTCCCAATGTTAGAAAATTATATATTACGGAGCAATGGAACACATAAAATATTGCAGAAATATAAACACAGAAAAATGCACAAAACAAGAGAGACACACATATACGTGGTTCACCCAGTTTGGGCTACGTCCACCCCAAATAGCTAGTCCTTCCTCTCTATTATCTAGCAAAATGAAGAGATACAACCTACAGCAAATCCGCTGTAATATCCTCTGTTTTCTCTCACAGTCTCACCTCTCTGTTTTTCGCTCACAGAATACACATCTATCACACAGCCTCAAATACAATACCCTCATACAAAGAGAGGGGTTTCCTTCTAGGGCAAAAAACCCTAAACTAAACATAAGTTCTACCATCAGATCATCCGCCTAATGAACGGCCCAGATTGACTAGAAATTACTATACTTTTACAAGGCAATTTTACAGCTGTTTTTAGCTTCGGGGGCACTGCCCCCGAAACCCCCCGCCAGGGGGGGCTCCCAAAGGTCACAGCCGCCCCCCCTGGGCCCCCCCCCCCCCCGCAGCAAATATTTTACGGGCAGCGTTTCTGCCCCCATTTCGAACTGGGGTCCTATGTGGCGATACCTTTGAATATAGAAGATAATCAGGCTCCACACCCAAAAATCTCCCACTTGGAGACTGATTGTAGCAACTCCACCGCTGCTCCATTTGCTGGATAATGACTCCTCTTTGGACCTGGTTGTTTCTCATCTTCATCGTCATCCTTGAAGACCAACTGAAACTGAGCATATTCTCAGTTTCTCCCTGGTTACAACTTTTGTTAGCATATCTGCAGGATTCTGGCTAGTGTGTATCTTTTCCAGCTTAAACTCTCCATCTTCCAACACTGATCGTATGAAATGGTACTTGAGCTGTATGTGTTTAGTCCTGGAATGAAATGTTGAGTTCTTTGCAAGATGAATGGCACTTTGGCTATCACTGTATAACGTGCCCATATCATGCTCCTTACCCAATTCACCCATAAACCTTTGTAACCAAATCATTTCTTTACTAGCCTCTATAGCAGCAACATACTCTGCTTCTGTTGTTGAAAGTGCAACAACACTTTGGATTTTTGAAACCCAACTGACAGCTATTCCTCCAACAGCAAATACATATCCTGTAGTGCTCCTCCTGTTATCTCTGTCACCTGCCATATCTGCATCAACATATCCTTGTAGGGAGATGTTTGAACCACCAAAGCATAATGCTTGATTTGTGGTACCTTTCAAATATCTGAGAATCCATTTCACTGTCATCCAATGTTCCTTTCCTGGATTGTTCATGTACCTGCTTACAACTCCCACTGCATGTGCAATATCAGGCCTTGTGCAGACCATTGCATACATTAAGCTTCCAACTGCTGATGCATATGGAACTTTAGACATATAATCCATGTCTTCTTGGGTCTTTGGTCACATTTCCTTGCTAAGTTTGAAATGGCTAGCAAAAGGTGTACTAACTGGTTTTGCATTGTGCATGTTAAATCTTTTCAACACCTTTTGTATGTACTCATTTTGAGAAAATGTTAATTTACGATTTTTCCTCTCTAGTTATTCTCATACCAAGGATTTGTTTTGCAGCTCCCAAATCCTTCATTGCAAATGAATTTGCCAATTTTCTTTTGAGCACATTTATTTCCTGCATGTTAGATCCTGCAACAAGCATGTCATCTACATACAATAACAATATAATATAGTTGCCATCATTTTTGTTTTTCAAATAAACACAATGATCAGAGTGACATCTAGTATAACCTTGTTCAGACATAAACTTGTCAAATTTTAGATACCACTGCCTTGGAGCCTGTTTTAAGCCATACAAGCTCTTCTTCACCCTGCACACTAGTTTCTCCTTCCCTTTCACCTCATATCCTTGTGGCTACTGCATATATATCTCTTCCTCCAAATCCCCATGGAGAAAGGCTGCCTTTACATCTAAATGCTCAAGATGCAAATCTTCAGCTGCTACAAGACTTAAAATAGTTCTGATTGAAGTCATTTTAACAACAGGAGAAAATATTTCATCAAAATCAATACCTTTCTTCTGTGCAAACCCCTTCACCACAAGTCTAGCTTTGTACCTCTGTTTTCCTCCATCTTCTTCCTTCAGCCTATAAACCAATTTATTCTTCAATGTAGTTTTTCCTGTAGGCAACCTGACTAAATCCCAAGTCTGGTTATGCATTAAGGAGTCCATCTCTTCTTCCATGGCTACCTCCCACTTCTTCCTGCTTTCAACTTGCATTGCTTCTTCATAACATTCAAGTTCACCAGAATCAGTCAACAATAAATAATATAGTGAAGGAGAGTATCGTTCAGGGGGTCTACTTATCCTGGTAGATCTTCTAACACCACTTTCAGGTGTTTGGGGTGCTTGTTGCTGTTGTAGTGGTTGCTGTTGTTGTGGTTGTTGATTATTATTATTTTTAGGCACCTTTCCTTTTTCAGTGATTTCATCAAGAACTGTGTATTCCTTGTTTTCCTTTTCCTGTTTCTTTTCCTGCAACTGATTCTTATACAAGACCTTTTCATTGAATATTACATCTTTGCTCCTAATGATTTTGTGATTTTCGTAATCATATAAGCGATAACCAAAATCATTAACACCATATCTAATAAAGGTACATTTCTTTGACTTTGCCTCAAGCTTTGTTCTATTTTCTTTATCAATATGGACCAAGGCCTCACAACCAAAAGGATTTAAAATAGAGTAGTTTACCTTTTTACCTGTCCATGCTTCCTCTGGAACACCACCATCCAAGGAACTTGAAGGCCCTCTGTTTATTAGATAAACAGCAGTATCTACAGCATCTGCCCAAAACTGTAAAGGCAATCCTGCATGCAATCTCATGCACCTTGCACGCTCCATGATTGTTCTGTTCATCCTTTCTGACACACCATTTTCTTGTGGTGTTCTTGGAACTGTCTTCTCTCTGCGAATTCCATGATCTGAACAGTATCTATCAAACTCTTTGCTGCAATATTCACCTCCATTGTCTGATCTAAGACACTTCAATTTCTTTCCTGTCTCAATCTCAACCAAAGCTTTCCATTTCTTGAAAGTATCAAATACATCAGATTTATTCTTAATACAATAAATCCAAGTTTTTCTAGTTGCATCATCAATAAAAGTAACATAATAACGAGAGACACCGAGAGATGATACCTTAGCAGGTCCCCATACATCTGTTTGCACAAGCTCTAATTTTTCATTCTTCTTTTCTTTCCCAACTCTGAGAAATCTGACTCTCTTCTGTTTTCCATAAATGCAATTCTCACAGAAGTCCAAATCAACATTCTTCAAACCTGGCAACAAATTCCTTGAGTGAAGAATCTTCATCCCCTTTTCACTCATGTGTCCGAGCCTATGATGCCATAATGCTGCATCTGCTCCTTTGGAAGTTAAAGCATTAACAGAGTTAGAAATACCATTGCATAAATACAATGTACCAACCTTTTCGCCTTTTGCTATTACCAGGGCTCCTTTGGTGACCTTCCAAGCTTTATCTGTGAAAGTTGTCACACAATCTTCACCGCCTAACTGCCCTGTTGAAATCAGATTTTTCTTTAGATCTGGAACATGCCTGACCTCCTTTAATAGCCATTGGTTTCCATTCTGCTATTTTACAAGAACCTTACCCATTCCAACAATTTTACAGGGTTTATCATCACCCAAACGAACTTGTCCAAAATCTCCTTGAACATAGTCATGAAAGTATTTCTTATCAGGTGTGGCATGGAATGAAGCCCCTGAATCTACCACCCAGGAATCAGTAATATTTTCGAAAGAAAGAATCAAAGCATCTTGTAACACCTCACCTGTCACATTTGCTTCATGATTGTTTTCTTGTTGTGCATCTCCTTATTTTCCCTTCTGAGATCTACAGTTTTTCTTTAGGTGTCCTTTCTTTCCACATTTCCAGCACACTATCCCCGATCTGGACTTGGATCTGCCTTTCCTTGATTTACTGTGATATCCTGAGCTCTTTCCTCTTTCCATTTTTCTTCCTCTAGACTCTGCACTCAAAGCATTTCCCGATGTCTCACCGGAGCTTTTCCGTCGCATTTCCTCGCTAAGGATAGCACCGAAAACATCATCAAACTTTAAAGTACTAGATCCAGAAACGGAGTTACTAATGGCCATTACCAATCCATTCCAACTTTCTGGTAATGAGCACAAGAATAATAGAGCTCTAACTTCATCATCAAAGTTTACCCCTACAGAACTTAACTGACTTGTAACTGTATTAAAATCATTTAAATGGTTCGCAACAGATCCACCTTCCGACATATTCATATTAAATAATCGTTTCATAAGAAATACCTTGTTTGAGGCCGAGGGTTTTTCATATAGTTTCGACAACGTCTACATCAAACCCTCTGTCGTGGTTTCCTTCGAAATGTTGAAGGCGACTGATGCAGCAAGGCACAATCGTATTGTTCCGAGTGCCTTTCTATCGAGAAGGTTCCATTCTTCGTCTTTCATACCCATCGGCATCTTTGTTTTTCCGCCCAATGGTAGGTATAGATCTTTCTGATACAGATAATCTTCCATCTGCATCTTCCACAGCGAGAAGTTTTGGCTGTTAAATTTCTCGACCCTAAACTTACCATCTTCTGCCATTGCTCCCACTCGAACCAGGAACCCTTCTTTCCTGCGAGTTTATCAGCCAAATAGACCTTCGGCTCTGATACCAGTTGTTAGAAAATTATATATTACGGAGCAATGGAACACATAAAATATTGCAGAAATATAAACACAGAGAAATGCACAAAACAAGAGAGACACAGATATACGTGGTTCACCCAGTTTGGGCTATGTCCACCCCGAACAGCCAGTCCTTCCTCTCTATTATCCAGCAAAATGAAGAGATACAACCTACAGCAAATCCGCTGTAATATCCTCTATTTTCTCTCACAGTCTCACCTCTCTGTTTTTCGCTCACAGAATACACATCTATCACACAGCCTCAAATACAATACCCTCATACAAAGAGAGGGGTTGCCTTCTAGGGCAAAAAACCCTAAACTAAACATAAGTTCTACCGTTAGATCATCCGCCTAATGAACGGCCCAGATTGACTAGAAATTACTATACTTTTACAAGGCAATTTTACAGTTGTTTTTAGCTTCGGGGGCGCTGTCCCCGAAACTCCCCGCCAGGGGGGGCTCCCAAAGGTCGCAACCGCCCCCCCCTGGACCCCCCCTGCAGTGAATATTTTACGGGCGGCGTTGCTGCCCCCATTTCGAACTGGGGTCCTATGTGGCGATACCTTTGAATATAGAAGATAATCAGGCTCCACACCCAACACCCAAAGGTACACTTGAGCAAGTTGATACATGTAAGGGGTGTACTTTGGGAAAACACACCAAGTATTCCTTTCATGATAGAGATAGTTGAGCAGAGGCTATTCTAGAGAGATTCCATTCGGATGTGTGTGGACCATTCCTGATAGCATCCACAGCCAAACACATGTATTATGTTATATTTGTTGATGACTATTCTTGTAAATGCTGGATATTTTTCATGCAGAAAAAAAGGATCAAACTTTCACAAATTTTTGTGAGTTTAAAGCATTGGTGGATAAAGAGTCAAGTAAGAAGGTTAAATCTCTGTGGAGTGATAACATTGGTGAGTATGTCCCAAACGAGTTTAAGAAATTATGTGCAACGCAAGGGATTAAACAGGAGTTGACGACACCCCATAATCCTCAGCAGAATGGGGTGACCGACAGGAAGAACATAAGCATAGTAGGGGTAGTAAGGGAAATTTTGCATGATCAGGGCCTACCACTACACTTGTGGGTTGAGGCATGAAACACATCCATTTATGTTTAGAACCGTAGCCCACATCGGATACTTGAGATGAAGACACTACAGGAGGCTTATTCTGGTAAGAGGCCGATGTTGGTCACTTCAATATTTTTGGGTCATCGGTATATTTCCATGTGACCAAAGATGGATAGAAGAAGCTTGATCCGACAACAGAGTTGGGAATATTTGTGAGGTATACTAATACACCTCACAACTATTAGGTGTACTTTCCGACCAATAGTATGACAATGGTTTCCAGGGATGTCAGCTTCGATGAGGAGAAGGTGATGTGAGTTTCCCTTGAGAGGGATATTGATCTACATGCGGATGAGGAGATTTTAGCTCCTAAAGTTGAGGAGCCTCAAATTGATGTGAACCAACCACATGTAGAGGATACGGGAGTGGAGACATCCACTTAGGCAGAGTCTTCCAGAGATGGAAGAAAGCACACCAGAGAGGCTGGTAAATTGTTGGATGATACACGGGAGAATGTGGGAGCACCCACTTCTCAGCGCAGGAAAAGGAGGTTACCTAAGAGGTACATTGAATACATGGTTGTTATGGGTGAATGTGTTGTGAAAGAGCCATATTCCTTTAAGGAAGTAGTGCAGCAGCTGGTTTGGGTTGATTCCATGGTGGAGAAGTATGACTCCATATTTCGTAACAATGTTTGGGATGTGGTCCTGAGACCGGAGGACAAGTCGGTGGTGAGCTCTCATTAGCTTTACAAGGTAAAGAAAGATGTAGATGGTAGTGTGGAGAAGCATAAGGCTGGATTTGTGGCCTGTGGCTTTCCACAGGTAGAGGGGATTGACTATGATGAGACCTTTGATCCTATTGCAAGGTACTCATTAATCAGATCTATATTGGCACTATCAACACAGATGGGTTGGAAGATACATCAAATGGATGTGAAGACAACCTTCCTTAATGGCATGATTGAGGAAGAGGTGTACATAGAGCATCCTGAAGGTTTTGAAACCTTTGACGTGATTCGCATGTGTGCCGACTCAAGAGAGAGTTGTATGGGTTGAAGCAAGCACCATGTGCTTGGTACAACAGTATAGATAGATACTTCACCGGGTTGGTCTTCATGAAGATTGAAGTGGATGCGAACCTATACCACATAGTGGTGGAAGGTAAGTTGTTGATCATTGTACTTTATGTTGATGATCTCATACTGACAGGTGATGATCAGCTGATCAAATATTGCAAGGAGAACCTTGCAAGAGAGTTTGAGATGAAGGACATGGGGCTTATGCATTACTTTCTTGGCATGGAGGTATTGCACGGAGATGGGGAGTTATTTGTGTCTCGGGGCAAGTATTCCAACGAGATACTTAGGAGATTCCACATGGAGAGTACCAAACCCATGGAGACTCCTCTAGCAGGTAACTGGAGGAAGGAGGATGCTACTTCAGGGGAAGCAGTGGAGGTTATTGTTTATAGGTAGCCTGTGGGTTCACTCATGTAATTGGTGAAGACACGACTGGATATGTGCTATGCATTTAACCAGCTTAGTTAAGCAATGCTTAGGCCTACCAAGTTGTATTGGAAGGCGGAAAAGCATGTGTTGAGATACCTCAAGGGCACTTCTCAGTATGGATTATGGTACAGATGGATAGAGGGAGTGAAGCTTCAAGGCTTCATCGATGCAGATTGGGAAGGGAGTCCATCTGACAGGAAGAGCACATCAGGAGGGATCTTCAGTATTGGGTCAGCGGCAGTTTCCTGGTACAACAGGAAATAGAGATCGATTGCACTCAGTTTGGCAGAGGCAGAGTACATGGCTGCAAGTCAGGCATCATGTGAGGCCATTTGGACGAGGAAGATCCTGGTTGGTTTTTTTGATCAGTATATGGATCGAATTGTGATTTACTACAATAATTAGAATTGTATCAAACTCTATGAAAATCCCATTTTTCATGATCGGTCAGAGCATATTGATATCTAATATCATAAGCTTAGATATTGTGTATTAAGGTGGATTATGTTGTTAGAGTACATTCCCATGAAGGAGAAATATGCTGGCATTTTGACAAAGGCATTGTCAAAATGTAAATTTGAGTTTCACAGAGACAAGATCGGGGTAGCTGATAATCCCTTTCTTTTTGAAGAGTGTTTAGAAATGGAAACAAGAAATTCAAGTTTAATTTGTTGTTGAATTAAACTAAGAATTAAAATTGAATTATATTCTCATAACAACTTGTAAATAGTTAATTAAGTTTAATTAACTTAATTATCTTAGGAATTTCGAGTTGGAAGTCTTTCTGAAGTCATGTATATGTTCACCTTATAATCTAGGGGTCTAGTATGAGTTAATTGTGAGTCGTAATCTGATAAATCATTTGACTGAGTTAAGTTCAATTAAATTAGTTCCTAACTGTTTGAGGAACTAATAGTGAGTTAATAGTCAATTGGTGTACTAATGCATACACTAGTGCTACTCTAGTTAACTGAAGATTCCCTCGTCAAAAACTCATGCATGTAGATTCTAAGAAAGACCCAATTGAGACTAGAGTGCAGGGACAGTGTACTATCAGTTATGATTTACTGAGTTGTATAGGTCATGCATGCAATAAATAATTGAACCTAGAGTGGATTGTATAGTTTTGGATGCGCTGGTTTCCCATTAATATGGGCTAATTAGCCATAGGAATTGTGCAAGGAAATAGGGGATTAGAGAGCTGCAAAATTGGCTAAGTGTTGGCCAAGAGTTTGCTTGTGAGCTGAGGATTGATTATACTGAGTTTTGGGATAGGTCTTGTGAGAACAAGCATTGTATATCATCTTGGATTTCTAATTTAATGCAATACAGATAGTTGGGGGTTTTCAACTGACGCTTTTCCCGAATATTTATTGTATTATGTGTATTTTATTATCTTCCTCTTGTTGATTATTGTTTCCATCGATCTATTGGCTTTCCCTGGTAGAAAGTAGAATTATATTCTTGTCCTATGCTTTAGTACATTGCATGAGCTTGTGAATCTACAGGAAATTCTACACTATCTTCCGGAGTGTCCCATTTTGTCACAACCATGTCTTTGCACACCTCTTTATAAATGTCCTTCTCCTTCTGAGGATCAAACTTCAAGGGCGGGTTTACAGATTTCCACACCCACTGCTAGTTGGTATTGGTCTTCTTGGAAGCATGCACTCTAGTCTTAATCCCTCTACATATAATTTTTTTTTCCTATGATTGATCATGGTGCGACTTTGTTTTCACGTTATGTATGTTTTTCCCCTTCTTCTCCTATATCTTTATAATTAGTTGAGGGCAGTCCTCCATCGCATGGTCTAAAGCTTGACAACATGTGCATGTTGAACATGGATTCAGACTCTATGTAGCAAGATACCTAGGTTAGCGACAATTGTAATAGATGATAGATCCCATTCCTCTTCTAAATAATCCTCGTCCTCATCTAGGTCATGTGACTCCTCCAGGTCCTCTGCCTATCACACCCTAAAGTCTACCAGGATGATTAAATTTTTTTTCATTTTATCCTATCCTTATTGCACCCTATATGTATCCATGGTACGATCACGCATCAGCTCTAAATACCTGTAGTGATGAATGTTGTGACCAACGTACATGTAGAAGTCACAAAATAAAGTTATACTAGAAATCTCATACTTCTGCATCATTGGGCATGTTGTGGGTGTATTACCTCACACCCTACAAATTTCACACCATAGGCATCTTCCTTGTGCCATTAGTTTAGTGGCAACAATTGCAATGTACTGAGTTAAAACAAGGCATTAATTACTATGGTTCCCTTGTGACAGATTATGCACTAGATCTCTATGCACTGTCCCTTCCCCTTCACCAAATCCTGTAACTAAACAGTAAGAGTATCCATCTATGACTAAAGCTGAGATATAACAAAATT
This sequence comes from Pinus tabuliformis, assembly GCA_031772625.1. Classification (NCBI taxonomy): domain Eukaryota; kingdom Viridiplantae; phylum Streptophyta; class Pinopsida; order Pinales; family Pinaceae; genus Pinus; species Pinus tabuliformis. Next base: position 921,564,322 of record CM062805.1, on the reverse strand, counting down.
CTCTCCCACTATGGTGACTACTAGGAATGCTTCTAATAAGAGTGCTCTCTCCAAGGCTTCTAATTGGGTCTAAATATCATGTTGAGTTAGTGTCACATGAATATGAGGCAATTCCACATAATAAACCTTTTTTTTTGCTTCTTGTCAAATACATTGAATGCCAACTTACCCAACAACACTTTAAACCATTATTCATAGTCCCAGATGGACTTGTCTAGTTTTTGTTTGATCTCCTTCAACTTGGTTATGCACTAGGATATAGACTTAGGCCCACATAACTCCTTCATCATCACTTTCTTAATGTCCTATATTGATCTATATTGTTGATCAGGTGCTCAAAATTGGGCTCAAAACTCAAAGTATCATAATCTTGATAAACTTGGCTTCAGATTGAAGAGATCATCATTCTAATTCCAACGGTGTCAACAACACTCGAATCCGAGCTCATATAAAGAAGTTAGAGCAAGTCAAAGTTTAGGTTTGACTTGGACACATGGAAGGAAAAGATGATGTGGCAAGGCTCTTCAATGAATGGGAAAGAAAAAAATGGCAAGCCACCATTGGCCCTCGCATTTTGTAGATCGCAATTCGCAACAGGGAAGGCATTGCAGAAATCAACCCCCAACATACCCAGGTTGCGATGTGATAATCGCAATCGCAGATCACAATTGCATATCACAATCACACACCACAGAAGGCAAAGTCCCGCATTATGTTACCCGCCAGTTCTCCGCCTATTGCGATTTGAGAAAGGATCCTGGATGTGATGCCACTAAGGGTTACAGTTAATAGTACTATCGAGTCCGCCATATCACAATCACAAATCACCCCACCACATGCATAGACCATAAGACTGGCGGTTCTCACCGATTACGATTTGCGATGGAGCTACCTGAATCATCACCTTAACAGCCAGACCTAACCACCATGTGACCACTCAGCCTTAACTGTGAGATAGGCAAGAAAGTTGGCGGGACTGCCGATTTTGGCGAAACTGCCAGAATTAGCTCCATATAATGAATTTAACTGGAATTTAGCCATATATGGAGGAGGAAATTGTGAAAAGACTGACGGAAGTCATAACTAAGGCACTTTTCCACCAAATTGGATGCAAAAAGAGGCTAGATGGCCATTTTTGGACATTTTGGACCCATAGGAGTAGGTTTCATAAGCATTTGAGCATTGTAAACATAGATTTTTACACTTTTGAGCATAATATAGAGGCCCAAGCCATTGGAAACTGGACCAAGGAGACATAGCATAGGAGGGGTGAACTCCTTTATAATGTGCTTATTCTAGTGTGTTTTGATGATGTTCTGTACATGTTTATGTTGTTGTTCAGTTTCTAATTTATGTTAAATTTCTCATTAATTAACATAAAAACTCTTCATTTCACTTGCAAAAATTCATAAATCCTTAAACAAAATGAAAGCATTTTGTTAATATTCTGAGGAAGATCTTAGCACTATAAACTAATATTCTAAATCAGATCAATTTGGTATCGAAGAACTAGCTTTGCTTTGTGAAAGAAGGATTTAATTGTTTGCACGTTTATGTCATGCTTACAAGATTAAAACTCAAAAGATGTGAAGGAAATATATTTGGAATCCCTAAAGTTGGGTCAAGGGGAAGAAGAGCAAGGTTGCCACAATCTCCCACACCAGTTCAACCTCAATTTGCAGTTGAGACTCCAGAGATCATGTCTCATGAAGGAGAACCTACAAACATGACAGAAGATGAGAAAACCTTTAGAAAGGCTTTCTTTAATATGACAGAGATGGTGATGGTCCTCTATGAAGAGAGAAATACCAGGTTGCAAGGAGAAAGTTCTAAACCTCCCAACGGAGAAGGCTATTCAGGAGGAGGTAATGGAAATGGATACAAACCTCCACCCTATCCACCATATTCTTCATCTTCTTATTCAAAAGCATCTTCACCCTCTTCCACTAACACAACCCTTACTCATACTCATCATCATACTTCAAAAGGAACTAGTAAATCACCTTTTTTAAAACTTGATGTTAAATTTGAGTTGCCCATGTATAATGGTGAAGTGAATGCAGAGAAGCTTGATAATTGAATTTTTTAGTTGATGGTATACTGCAAGATTCAAAACCTTCAAGAGGATGACATAAAGATTCAATTAGCTTCCTTGAGAATGGAGGGTGTAACACTAGTATGGTGGGAATCAAAGACCTAAGAGGAGATTAAAAAAAAACGGTAAGATCTCAATTTCTTGGAATGATTTCATTGCTGAAATCAAAAGACAATTCTACCCTCTAGCTTCTATGCATAAATCCATCATGAATTGGCAAAACTTTAGACAGATTAAAGGTCAAAATGTGGAAGATTACACCCAAGAATTCAAAAAAAGGTCTTTGATGTTAGGCGTAGATTTGCAATCACAGGACACATTGCTGAAGTACATAGGGGCCCTACACAATTACCTTAGGCATACTATCTTAATGTTTAATTCCAATAATATAGATTATGTGTGTGTGCAAGCCACTCGTCTTGAGGCAAGAGGGAAAAACACCCTAGAAGAATGTAGTAAAAAGTCATTTAAGAGTAAAGGAAAGGAAAAGGCTTTCAAAGGAAAGGCAAAGAAAAATGCATCTATAAAAAAAGAAGAGAGAAAGTTACATGCAAACATTTTTCTAGAGAGGGTCACGATGAAGCTCATTATTAGAAGCTTCATCCTAAAATGGTACCAAAGAAAAACAACAAGGGGAAACAAAGGACAACTGCAACCACTCAACAGGATATGGGATCCGATTCGGGTGATGAAACTAAAATCACATCCATGGCATTAAAAGAAAAGGAATCCATTTCCAGCACTAGTTCTTCAGACTCGCAAAATGAAACTCCAAATGAAAAGAGGAGAATAGAATTGTTTCACATAAGGGTGATCTTAAAACATAACAAGATTGATACGTTGTTTGATAGCGGCTCTCAAGCCAATCTTATCTTTGAAAACATTTTCAAGAGTTTAAATCTAGAAACTGTTCCACATCATAAACCATATCCACTTGGATGGGTATGTAACAATGCATAATTTCAGGTTACAAGAAAGTGTAAACTGAAATTCTCTATCACTACAAAATTCATAGATGAAGTGGAGCTTGATGTTGTGTTGTTAGATATCTATGGCATCGTTTTGGGCAGCTCGTACCTTTATGAAAAAAAATCTATCTTCCATCGACATGAAAAAAATATCATTTATTCAACATGGAGTAGAATATATTGTGAGAGCTCACAGCAAGAAAATAAATCTTTCACTTGTTAATGCAGGGTAGATGAAAAGACAGGTGAATTCGAGCAAGAATTTTATTCTTCTCATGATCAAACCCAGGAATGATGTTGATAATGAAGCTTTTAAAGGTTTTGATTCGAATTTGAAATCTAAATTGGTTGACGCAATTAACCAATATGATGAAATGTTTTAGGAACCAAAGGGATTACCTCTCAAGAGAGGAATCCAACATGAGATACAGTTGCAGTAGGATTGTCCTCTTCCTAACATTGGCATGTATAGGATGTCAATGATGGAAAGTGCATAACTTAAGAAGCAAATTCAAGCGTTATTGAATAAAGGGATCATCATACCATCTTCCTCGTTGTGGTTCACCTGTTTTCTCGGAGCCAGAGAAGGATGGAACATGGTGCATGTGTGTTCACTTTCATGCATTGAAAAAATTACAGTAAAGAACCATTACCCACTGCATAGAATAGATTATTTACTAGATCAATTGAAAGATGCAGAGTATTTTACTAAGCTGCACTTAAGAAGTGGCTACCATCAAATTAGAATAGTTGAAGGAGACATTTGGAAGACAACGTTAAAAAAAAATAGGGTTTGTTTGAATGCCTAGTTATGTCATTTGGTTTATGAAATTCTCCTTCTACATTCGTGTGTGTGATGAATGATGTGTTGAGGAAATTTCTTGATGAATTTGTCATAGTATACTTAGATGACATCTTAATTTTCAGTAAATCCTGTGTTGAACATTTCATGCATGTAAGAAAAGTACTTGATGTCTTGAAAAAAGAATAGTTGTATCTGAAGATGTTAAAGTGCGAGTTTGGAAAGACTTCTTTAGTTTACTTGGGTCATTTTGTTGGAGGAGGTGAGTTGAAAATGGATCTTCCCAAGGTTGACATCATTGTGAATTGGCCAAGGCCCAAGATATTACAAAGGTAAGAATTTTTCTAGGAGCAGCCCAATACTGGAGGAAATTCATTGTTAGTTTTTCTCTTATAGCAGCTCCTTTTCATGTGTTAAAAAGTGTGAAAAAGGTTTTTCAGTGGGGAGGCAAACAACAAAAGGCCTTTGATGCGTTGAATAAAAAAGATTAGTACAGCGCCCATACTCGCACTTCTAGACTTGAGACAGTCATTTGAGATTAAGACAGATGCTAGTGACTAAGCTATGGGTGCAGTTCTCATGCAACATGGTAAGCCTATCTATTTTCATTCGGAAACTTTTAATGGTGCAGTGATTAACTATCCTACATATGACAAGGAATTTTATGCATTGGTGCAAAGTGTGAAAAAATGGAAAAACTACCTGATGGGTAAGGAAACAGTCATTCACCTCGGATGCGGGTGTCTAATCCGAATAGCAGGAGGGTACAGCTAGCACGAGGAGGCCACATGGCTAACGCTAGCTGCCACGAGTCAACCGAACGCGGGAGGAGGTCTGGCAGGTTGGCGAGTTTAATGTTGAAGCCTTCACGCCTGAGTTCATTCGCATTAATGCGAGTAGACGGTGACTGTAAGGAGCATTCATGGCGCTCGGGGTTCAAGAGCAAGCCATGGAACTTAAGGAGGCGGACTGGTATGGGGAGCGACATTCTCAGCAAGCTAAGTGTAGGAACACTCTCTGGCCTCTGGCGATTTTGGAGTTTAGGAATTGGCTTGGGGCCGCGGAAACTCCGGTTTTCTACTTCCTCATGGCCAGAACCAGAGAGAGGCAACCATGCCGAAGAGGAAGGGGTCGTGGAGCACCAGGTCGCCCTCCTGCAGCTGCAGAAGCGCATCACCATTGTTGTTGTCAATATTGTTTCCGCAGAGCCGGAATTCCCCATCTGCAGGCATTCTCGTTCCTGGACTCTGATGCCCCGCCTGAGCAATTGCCAAGGCCGCTGGTGCTTCAGGCTTATGGCTCAGCCATCTTCAGGCTGGGCAATCTCAATGTCCACATTTAAATTCTCTTTATTAGAAGAGCAGAAGAGGAACACGATGACAGCAGAGTTCCTACTTCTGCAAATATGGAGAATATGGCAGGGGAACAACTGGGGGAAGCAAAGGGAAAGGAGCCAATTCAAGCAAAAGCACAGGATGCGTCGACGTCTAAAGCTGGAGAGGACTCGGAAGAGGAGCTGGTGGGCTGGGGATACCCGATTGTGGAGATGGAGCCGGAAGAAACGGAACCAGCAGACTAATTTCTCTAGTCATTCACATGCCAGGTTCATTTTGATGATTTTGGGTCTCGGTCATATGGTCATGTCCTATAATTCTCTGTCTGGTTCGAGTCTTGAGCGTGGGTCTAGTAATCTTTATACAGGTCATGCTCTGTTTGTTACTAAGGTTTTCAGTTGTGTCTGGGAGTTCGCCAATTCTCAATGTCACCCCTGCGTGGGTTGTTCTGCTTCAGTCTCGGCCCCTGCGTGGGCACTGTCAAAGTTAAACTCTGTTTTTGAGGTAGTTTTGGGGCAGCCAATGCTTAGAGCTTGAAATTCTCAGCTGCTTACCACAGAGCCATAGTTGGCCATGGAAAACTTGTTTCTCTGCTTGTAATTTATTCATGTATATAATATAATACCCTAGCGTAGTTTTATGGAGAAAAAAAAAAAGGAAACAGTCATTCACACGGATCATCAACCATTGCAATACTTATAATCTCAATCAAAGTTGTAGAAATCAAGGCACTTCTGATGGATGGGTTTTCTTCAACAATTCCACTTGGTAATCAACTATAATAAAGGTATCTACAATAAAGTTGTTGATATGCTTTCTAGGCTGGTTGCTAGTGCATCTACTTTTCTCAAGCATAATTTTGTTTTACATGAAAGTTACATTGAGAAATATGCATTAGATAATGACTTTCAAGATGTTTATGCAAGCTTGACTCAATGTAACCAAGTAGAGGAATTGGATTATCATTTGCATGATAACTTGTTGTACCATCTTGGCAAGCTTTGTATCCCGCATGGAGAAAGATTCAACATCATAAGAGAGGCACATACTTCTCTTATTTCTGGTCATTTCGGTGTAAGTAAGACGATAGAACATCTACATAGGTATTGCTATTGGCCTCATATGATTGAAAGTGTGTCTCATTTTATTAAAGGATGTTCATTATGTGTAATCAGTAAGCCTAGTAATAGGAAGTTAGGATTGCACATACCACTTTCGGTTCCTTCATGACCGTGGGAGAGTGTTTCTATGGATTTTGTAGGAGGTATTCCATTCTCAAAAAGAGGTCATGATTATTTTTATGTAGTTGTGGATAGGTTCAACAAAATGTGTATTTTGATGCCATGTAAGAAGAAAGTTACAGCTGAACAAACTACTCAGTTATTCTTTCAGAATGTTTGGGTGCATTTTGAATTGCCCACATCTATTGTTAGTGATCGAGATTTTCACTTTGTGGGAAATTTTTGGTCAAACTTGTGGGGATTCATAAACACCAAATTGAAAAAGAGTACAACCTTTCATCCACAAACCGATGGTCAAACATAGGTAGTGAACAGAATAGTGATACATCTTCTTCGTGGGTATTGCAGCAAGCATCCTAAGTTGTGGGATGAACATTTGCACTATATTTAGCATGCTTACAACCAAGCCAAGCACTCTTCCACTCAAACTTTTCCATTTGAGGCATGCTTGGGATACTTGCCTAAACCTCCTTTGGATTTTATTTTTGGCAAATATGTTGCTATTGAAGGTCATATTAACATAGACAAAGCAAGAAATTTCATTGAACAAATCCAGTTAGTACACCAAAAGGTTCAAGAATGGCTTGAGAAAAGCCAAGTCAAGTACAAAGAAAGGCACGACAAGCATCGTCAAGATCACAAGTTCCAAGTGGTTGATGAATTTTGGCTTCACATTAACAAAGATAGGCTCCAAGGAGAAGGTAAAAAGCTAAAACCAATTAGATATGGTCCATTCAGAATTTTGGAAAAGATTGGTAACAATGCCTTTAGGTTGGATTTGCCTTCATATGAAAATTTATGTTGTTGTTAATGTTGAGAATTTAATGTTGTATGAGCCTCCTTTGATTGAAGATCAAGGAGAGAATAGTCAAATTCCATCTATTGAATATTTTTGTCCAAAATTCCTTGATGAGCTTCAACAAGACACTATACTTGACAGAAGAACAAGGACATCAAAAAGGGGAAGTATCGATTATCTTCGAGTGGGGCTGAAGGGTAAAAATCCTTTAAAATCCAAATGGATAGAGGTTGGAAAGGTGAGGGAACTATACCCTCACCTGCTGGACAATTGATATTGATCCTTTTGGAGTCCAAAAGGCTTCCAGTAGGGAGGAGAGATCAGGTGCTCAAAATTAGGCTCAAAACTAAAATTGTCAGAATAGTGATAAACTTAGCTTGAAATCGAAGAGCTCGTCATTTTGATTCCAACGTTGTGAACGACACTCAAATCCGGGCTTGTATCAAGAAGTTAGAGCAAGTCAAAGTTTAAGTTTGACTTGGATAGATGGTAGGAAAAGATGATGTGGTAGGGTTGTTCAGCGAATGGGGAGGTGCCAAGTGGCAAGCCACCATTGGGCCCTGCATTTCACAAATCACAGTTTGCAACAGGGAAGGCATTGCATAAATCATCCCCCAACGTACCTAGGTTGCAATGTGATAATCGCAAGTGCACACCACAGAAGGCAGAGTCCCACATTATGTTACCCGTCGGTTCTCTGCAGATTGTGATTTGTGAAAGGATCCTAGATGCGATGTGACTAAGGGTTACAGTTAATGGTACCATATGGTCTACCATATCCCAATCACAAATCGCCCCGCCACATGCACAAACCATAAGACCACCAATTCTCACCGATTATGATTTGTGATGGAACTGTCGTAACCGTTGCCTTAACTGCTGGACCTAACCACCGTGTGATCACTTAGCCTTAACCGCAAGATAGCTAAGGAAGTTGGAGGGACCGCCAATTTCGGCGGAACTTCAAGAATTAGCTCTAGATAATGAATTTAACTGGAAGTTAGCCAGATTTGGAGGAGGAAATTGTGGAAAGATTGGCAGAAGTCATAACTAAGGCAAATTTCGACCAAATTGGATGCAAAAAGTGGCTAGATGGCCATTTTTGGACATTCTAGACTCATTGGACTAGGTTTCATAAGCATTTGAGCATTGTAAGCATAGATTTTTACACTTTTGAGCATAATAGAGAGGCCCAAGCCATTGGAAGCTAGACCAAGGAGACGTAGCCTAAGAGGGGTGAACTCCTTTATCATGTGCTTGTTGTAATGTGTTTTTGATGATGTTCTGTACATGTTTATGTTGTTGTTCAGTTTCTTATTTATGTTAAATTGCTCATAAAATTAACAAAAAAACTCTTCATTTCACTTGCAAAAATTCATGAATCCTTAAGCACAATGAAAGTATTTTGTTTCATAATCTGAGGAAGATATTAGCACTGCAAACTAATATTCTAAATCAGATCAACTGTGCAAGTGGAATTTTACTCTTATAATTCGTGTACCAAGCTAAACCACAACCTCTAAAGGTAGCTCCCAACTTTATAATCTTGGCATTTTCATCCTAGACATTATTAGCATTCCAAACCATCTCACAAAAAAACAAGTGATGTCCAGGGTATTCGTTCCCAACACCATGAAAAACTCACAACTTCAAAGTGTCTGCTATTTTTCTTTGTCTACTAGCTCTTAACTATCTTCTGCTAGATCCAACTAGTATTTATTGTGATCCATTCCCTCTTAACTAGCTAGTCTAACTCTAGCTACTATGTTAACTCCCTCCACTTCCTTGACTAAATACAGTATGAAACATGCTACTAGGAGAACTTGCCTTTGTGTAAATAGGTGCACATAGGATCATGGGTTTGGCATAGGGTGTACTCTGAGTAGGATCCTCGAGATGCACATTCTCTAATATCCTTGGCCTAGGTTGTGGAGTCTCCCCTTCTTCGCCTTCCATTTGGTGTATGTCAATGCACGCTTGATTTGGACTCCTCTGATCTCCACTAATCCTCCTCCTTTCACCTCTTGTTGTCTCCCTTGATATACTTTGATCAACTATAGATACTAATGTAGACCTATCTCTTCTATCATTACTATCTCAAAATATTCTTCCACTGCATTGAACAACACCTTCAAACTCCATCATATTTCACCTTTCCCACGATATTCAAGATTTCAACTAAAATTTCTTGGCATACTCTTTCGACAATATTAATTAGGGACCTTCCACACCTGCTTTTTCCTTTACTTTCCACTACTCTTGCATCTCGTTCTTTCTCCCTCGGATTACTCCCTGACCATCCCCTAGCTCGCCTTTAGCACACGAGGGATTTAGCTACTCATAGTATCAGATTCCATCTTTAGTATATCTTTGTTGCACAACAACATTTTCACAAAAGTCAATAATGCTTGAATAAAACATTCTCGTCGACCTCCCAAATTTTTTTGTTGAACATCCATATATCAGATAATACATTCAATGGAAAAATATATACCATACCCTCCAATCATTCTCTCAAACTAGAAATCAAAAGCCCAAGTAATTTGGTTATCCACCAGTTGGAGTCTTTGAACTCGCTCAAGAGTCCAACTTCTAGGTTCATCCAATCTCCAATTTCTGCTCTGGTCATTGAGATTTCCAATCCAATATGCACGTAACTCTGGAAATTCAAAAAGAAACTTTTGTAGAGGTATTCTATATACATGTATCTCTCTAGCCACTTATCAACACTAATCCTAAAGTCCTTGATTTCACCAACAACAAACTCTTCCAACTTGGTTTCAAACCACCTACCACTCTCTTCTTTGGTAGGGTTCCACATCCCCTTCAGTCATAAACTATGGTCTCAAAAACGAACCCATTTTTTGGTGCTAATCTATTTTTTACTCGGGTTGTTGCATGTGTCGTGACCAAAAAAATTCCTTTTGGGCACTAGCCCTTGTAGCAACACTTGTGTAACAGGCGAGGTCTCACCTGAGGCCCAGGGGGTTGCGAGAATTATGTTTCTACAGCTTTAAGGGGAATGGAATCCACTCTACCATCATCCTACTATGTTTAAACCCAATTTTACATGTAGACACTATTCACAAATACTCGCAACAAATATGAACCATTATCAATAACAACAATTAAAAAGAGTTTGGTGCACCAATTACCCTTAGCAAAACATTTTATTCATTCAATCAATATTAGCATAGATAAACTCTACACATAAAAGAAATCATTGTGCAAACACAAAACACAAATATTAAAAACCCCAATCATCCTGCTTATTACCAAAAAAGTGCCAAATGTATTACATCCACCCTTGGCACAAGGTTCCTCTCGACTCACCAACCTAGTTTAGCATTAAAAAGTTACAGACTCTTCCCAGTCCCTAAAGTTACCAACCAATCAACCCACTGATTAGCTAACTAACTAAAAAACCAACAAATATAGGAATAGAACAAAAAAGAAAATAATAAAACAAAACCCTAATCTTGTCAGCTTCTACTGACTTATACAAAATTACTTACAGAAAACACCATAGGAAATACTCTGGTAAAACAATTATCATGGGAAATTAAAGTGTTGTTTACTAAAACTAGATTAACCCAAAATGTGGGCATTTGAATCTGTTTTTCAAATTTGGTACTTTCCCACCTAAATGCTCCTTCCCTTTCATGTTGTTTCCAACTACACAATTATCCACTATGTGTTGTTGTTGCGTGCTCGACCATATCTGTGCGATGTTCTAGCATGCAATTTCTACTTCCTTTTGACTGTGCATGCACAACCAAAACTGCTCCAAAACTTGACTCCAACATATATGTACACCTTTTTACTCTATGATTCTCGAGTTTGTGCAGTGGGATAGTTGACTAGAAAACTCTCATCAAGTTGAGCATAATGGAAATGTTAACATCAAAGTTCCACGAGTTTTTAGAAAATGTCACTCTCAGAATTCCAGTGCATCGTTAATCATCGAGTAATTAAAGTTAAAATGTCAATAACACCTTCCACAATCCATAATGATTCAAGGGGGTGTAGGTAGTGTTACAACCTTTTTGTTGAATGTAAAATTTATCCATCAATCCTACCATGCATATAACCAATTCTTGCTAAGTATCAACTTTGTCAATTAAGACTCTTTCCATGAGTGTTTTGATGTGCCAGTAGAGTTTTATAATTTACATATATTATGTTTTCCTTGTTCTAGTGGGGTTCCTCGCCTTGGGAATCCATGCCCTTGTGTCTTGTTCAATATGTTTATCTGGAATGAAGTGCCTAGAATTTTTGAATTTCTCCTTGACGTTAGAGATGTGTAACAACCCTGGTGAAAATTCCATGTAATAAAAGTTAATAAAGGAAAAATAATAGCCACGATTATGGGACACTTATTCCAATCTGAATGTTGGACAAGAAATCCTGGTGTGGGTGTTCATTTGGGTTATTATGGCTAAGGAAATTGGAAAAGGCAATGGCAAACACTTTGGAAAGGAAAAATGACATTAATTGGCATTTTTTTTATGAAAATAAAGGAAATTAGGAGAAAAGGAAGGTGAAAGGTCATAGGTTGCATGTGAGGAGGAAAATGAAGGAAAATAATGAAAAATGAAGAAAATAGAGGCCTTGTTGATAAAAACGCTTTTGAGGATCAGTTGGTACATTTTGTCAGTTCAGTTTTAGAGATCTCTCTCTATTGTCTCTCTCTCTCACTCTTGGACACTTAGATTTTTCCTGGAGCACTTCAACACTGGATCAAGAAAAGAAAATAAGGCAAGAGGAAGAAAATATCAAGCAAGGAAGAGAAGGATCTAGCAACTGCAACGGGATTATTTGCACGTATTGATTTGCATGTGTGATTTCATTACTAGTTTTTGCATGCATGGTTATGCATGTGTGTTCTTGGTTCTCTTACTGTCATGGGCATGGGTTTTTCTAGGTGTGACATTATTCTCCAGCCTTGCCTTGCCATTTTTGGATAGCCATGGTGTGGTGGGTTCTTTTGTATGTGGTTGAGTTGGATTGCAAGATGGACTCAAAGCTGAGTGGGGTGGTTCCAGGATTATTCACAAGGCCTAGTAATATCAGGATGGGATACACGGTAAATCCTGGATGCGAACACCTCGATTGAGTCTAGGAATCCCTTAACTGCTAATGGCGGGATACACAGTAAAGCCTAGATGTGAACACCTCAATTGAGCCTAGGAATCCCTTGACCGGTAATGGCAGGATACATGATAAATCTCAGTGGTGAGTACCCTTGATTGGGCCTAGGAATCTTGGGATGGGATACACAGTAAATCCCAGAGGGTGGAGACCTTGTAGGCCTAGGAATCCTTTGATTGGTAATGGCGAGATAGACAGTAAAGTTGATAGGTTGGGATGGAAAAATTCCTCACGATGTAGGTGGAGAGATCTAGTGGCATCCATGCCTATTTTTGACTAAGTGATCTCGTGAGGATTGCGGTAAAGCCTGGTATTGTATGTTTATTTTTTATGGCCTAGTGATTTGGTGGGGATTACAGTAAAAGGTAATTCTATTGTTGAGGGTGAGGTGGTGTAGCATTATAAATACCTAGTTGATTTTTGTTATAAGTCCCACATTCATGCTTGGAATATGGCATGGGGGTGATTGGCTGAAGAGAGATTTGGCTTAAGCAATCTACAGTCGTGTAGAATGTAGTAGTCCCATACTGGGTTGGCTTTTGAATTCATTAATAAGAGTTCATTTCCTTGGTATTTTATGAGAAAATGTACTAGTTCATATGAGGCATTTATGGCTGATGTATCCTTGTTAGTTCTGTTGGTTATATGCTGGTTATGAGCATGTTTTATGATAACGATGATGTATGGATCTCATCATGTTTTGATTTTTAAATGAATGTACAATGAATATATGACCTAATAGATGTTAATGCAACTAATGTGATAAGGAATCAATTCTTCTTAGCGATTCTCAGATAAGTATGAGATCCCTATGTTAAGATATGTTGTTATGACCCGTAGAATGCATATTTGTGACATGTTTGACGAAATGTTTGTCATGGCTAGTAGGGGTACAGTAATGTATTTGTTCAAGTATTTGCATTTTTAACATTGTTCTGATGTTACTTTTCATTCTTGAAAGTTTCATAGAGTTCTGCGAAGTGTCTTGAGTGGTGGCTCTAAAAAATTGGTGCAAAATCTGGGGTCGCAGGCTCAGAACTAGCTGGAAATGACCCTAATCGCTTGCATGCCCAGTCTATGAGAGCAATTGAAGGGCCCTATTCGCATGAATTCCCATGTCATGGGAGCAACTGAGGCTCTAGGGTAGTGACGTGTCAAGATGTCTTAAGGTGTTGATCACCTAGAAGGGTTGGTTGGCTCCTGTAGGTTCTGTGGTATGTGCAGAAGGTCAGATTGGTTGTGTTTTGTCAGTTCCACTTCCCTAACTATACATGGGGATTTGAATCATATTGTAGTAGCCTCTCATCACATGTTTACCCCAGTGGACCAATTAAATTGGGTAAATGTCGGAGGAGGGTGTTACATAGTGGTATCACAACATGGTTCACCCATTGGACTAAATGGCCAGTGTGTGTTGCTAATGTATTCATGTCAGTTGCATATGTGTCACTTATGCTTGTGGTCTATGTGCTTGTTGCATATGCATGGTGTTGGTTATGGTTGCAGTGATGTCACCATGTGAAATTGGATGGTGTGTTGTTAGATGTGTTTATCATGAGTATAGGTCGGTTATGCACTGGTTATGCATGATATTTTTTGTATGTATCGTGTATGCATGCATGTCGTCCATATGTTGATTATGCATACATTGATATGGGTGTAGTTGTCAAGCATGAGGTCATGATGTGTGGTTGATATGGTCATGCATTGATGACTGGATTACAGATAGGATGATATCTATATGTTGTTATGATTATGATTATACATGTATTATGCTAATCTAGTTGATATTGCAGATGAGATATCATCCCCGAACTATACATGGGTATGTTGATTATGTTTATATTTTGGTTTAGCTCACATGGTATGCTTTGTAGGAAGAAAACAACAAAGATGACGAGCAAGATGGTAGACTACAGTTCTTGAGACTCTTCCTATGTTTCAGATAAGTAGTGTGGTGTTGGGAATTTTCTGATTTAGAGACACATTGAGAAGCTTGAAGGAGGAATTAAGGACTTACAAGGCAAATAATGAGAAAATCATGCAGTTATAGGAGACACAAGCAGAAGTCAATGCATTAATCCTTCAGAGTTCGTCAGATTTGCAAAGACAGGGACCACTTTGGATCAACCATGGATAGGAGAATAGGTATTAATGAGGCATATGGATCAACCATGGATAGGAGAATAGGTTAACAAGGTTAATTATGTTATCACTCCAAGAAAATATCCTAGTTTGTAGCTCGGAGATGCTTGGTAAAATATAATATTCAATATTTTTCTCAGAACTATTGGAATGGATGATGGTTTGGATCAAGTCAGATAACCATTTCAGCTCTATTCTCACTCAAGATATGCATGAACACCCTCAACAATACAAGGTTTTAGACAACTAATGCTCAATAGTTTATAAATTCAATGGATATGTGAAGAATACTGACTGTACTAGCAAATGCATACATAAACACATATAAATGGCTAGCTATAGGAAGTAAATGTAGCTTGCAAATCTAATATATCAATGCAGAGATAAGATGACAGTTATCTGGCATTAGACACAGCAGAAAGCATGAATAAACTATTCAAATGCAAGCATAGAACAGTAGAGAAAATGGGAATTGAACATGTAACAACAAAATAAGCTTATATTGCTGGAATGAAGATGAGAAGCTAGAGGAGTAGAGTCTCCACAGTCTCCAAAGGTTGAACCCTTGTTACATTTTACTCTCATCCTTTTATAGGCCTTTTATAATGATGTTGAGCCTTCTGAGGCTCGATGTCTTAATCTATCCCTCAGTCTTGTTAACTGTTTGATGCCCTGACTAGGCAAGCATGGCTCGAAGGTTTCTTCTTTTGATAGAAGAGTAACCGCATTCGGGTATGTTGATGCGCTGGCAGGGAGATCTATTGTGCCAGAGATGCCCCATAATTGATTTTGTTGTTTTCGGTTGAGCTGGGTTGTCTTCTCCATGATCGATTCTGTTTCGAGCGAGCTGCGATGTCTGCTCCATGACTGTTTTTGTTTTGGGTGAGCTATGCTATGATAGAAGGGATATCGGGCCTCTATTTTCCCTTTAAATGTTTATAACGACTGTTTTCCTGTTTTTATACAGAAAACGCTGCACACAACAAAATCCCGCCCATCTTTATTCTTCCGAACTTCAAAAGTCCTTAGATCTGGTCTATTCTCCCATCGGGTCCGCCCTTAGGGTCGCTATCGCAAGTTGCACATGACCTGTCCTTGCATATTTCCTTTGTATTATGAAATACATAAAAACACTGAAAATACACGAAAAATGGCTTTCTTCGGACTTGAAAACATTATAAATTTTCATTCTCGAACCCTTTTGGGTCTGGGCCCTATCGCATCGTCGCTACCCCTTGGTTCCCTTTGTATTTAATAAAATAACGAAATACACGAAAATGCATTGAAAATGGCTTTCTCGCCGACCTCAAATATTATACATTTCCCTTCCTGGACCCTTTCGGGTCCAGGTATTATTGCGTATCACAAAACCTAGCTTCCCTTTGTATTTCGTTATATAATGAAAATACACAAAAATGCATTGAAAAAGCCTTACCCGCGGACCTCAAATATTATGAAATATTATGTATATAACTGTCAGGTCCGGTTATCGGGTCACACATATACCTGTGCATAGGCCCTGCCCCTTGGTGTTGTTCCGCTACGATACGGTGATGCGATCTAATTGCAATCGCATATCGCTCATGCCCAGGACCACTGTTAGCGCGCCCCTTTGTAATTTCCGATAGCGGTATTGCGATGTGATGTGGGCCATCGATCTACGTCGATTGATCAACGGTCCACATTGTATCGCTAATCGCAATCACCAATTCCACTTGGTCTACTCTTACTCTGCCTACCTGCCTCCATCGATTGTGACCCAACGATCTGATCATCGGAGATCATTGATCGGGGGTTTCTTGCGCCCATCTTTAAGTCGTCCTATCTGCAGCGCCAATTGTGATTTGCCACTTAGATCTAGGTTGTTGATCGGCCAGATCTAACAACTGTTGTGCGTTGTTATGTTCATGCCTGCAATACTCTGTTTTTTCACTGTTTTTGAGTGTTTTAGCCTCCCGGTAGTGTTTTTCCGCCCTTCCAAGGGCTCCTGGCATGTGATGGTTTTGATCTTTGGCTGATCTTAAGAAGATTTTGAAGACTTCAAGAGCACATTTGGATCCATTGGCATGATTTTGCTGGCTTATGGAGACTTTAAAGAGCATATTTGGATCCATTTTTGGGCCATTTGCCAACAAGGTTAACAAGGTATGGATGACACAGTTAGAGATGGCAAATTCTTGGATATTTTGGATTGGAGAGGTGATGGACACAGGTACTATTCTAGTTTTGGTTCTGACATGCACTATGATCGTTATTGTTATCATCCTTACATGAGGAGTGATAGGGGATATTTTTCGGATGAGTTTAAAAAAGTTAAGCCACCTACATTTGATGGAGATTTGAATAATCTAGAGGATGCAGAGGCTTGGTTACTTGGGATGAAGAAGTTTTTTAAGTTTCATAATTACACAAATAATATGAAGGCCAAAGTAGCTAACTTCAACCTAAAAGGTAAAGAAGACATTTGGTGGGAGAATGTGAAGCGGATCAGAAACATTAGGACAGACGAGTTGAGTTGGCATGAATTCAAGAGACTTTTCAGAAAGAAGTACTTATCGGAGAGGTACTACAACGACAAAACCAAGGAATTCTATGAGCTAAAAATGGGATCGATGATATATGAGGAGTATATGACTAAGTTGATGGAGCTATTGAGGTATGTACCATATCTTAAAGATGAAAAGGCTAAATTTCATAGGTTTTTCAATGGATTTCCATTAGAATTTAAGGATCATATTGAGTATGATGAGCCTCAGTCATTGGAGGAATTTATTGGGAAATTGAAGAACTGTTATGAACAGTCAAAATGTAAGACAAAATCTCAACAAGGTTGGAAATGGAAAGACAAAGCTAAAGGTAAATGGTGTTGGGTTGTGTTATATTCTTTCTACGATTAGCCCATGTAGTTAACTGGGGGGTTAGAAGGGGGGTGGAGCCCCCCCTTCGTTGCGCCAATTGCATAGCGAGGGGAGTCATAGGGAGTTTGAGGGGTGCAAGTAACCCCACTCTATGGGGTCCGGGGCAGCGCCCCAGAAAATTTTGGTTTTGGACCCTATGTTAGGCTGGGCGGACTTACCTATGGTTTTATGCATGTTTTTCACACATGTTTTTGGACGCAATCATTTTCGGTCCATGGTTTTGAATGCGATGGTTTTTTGTCCATGGTATTGGATGCTTTAGCATGTATAAATATGTATTGTAACATTGAAAGGAACATAATGAAAAATCAAGTTGGTAATCCTGGTTTTGGGATCCAGGGGAAAATCTCTGTGTATATGTGTTTTATGTGTTATGGTCTCGCATTGTTTATTTTCTGTGTTTCAGAATTCGTATGCAGGTAATTTCTGTATAGGGTTAAAACCTACATTTGGTATCATAGTTGTTTTGGCTTCAAGGGGACACCTTTTTTGCTGAGGGGTTTCGCTTGGGCCTATGGTAGACCCTGTTCAATGGGAGATCTCTGGAATCGATTCTAGTGGTGAAAGAAGATGGTGAGTAGTGGAAAGATAAAGATCAAGAAATTTAATGGTCAGATTTTTGAGTTGTGGAAACTCAAGATGGAGGATCTGTTGGTGGATAAAGATTAGTGGATCGCGGTAGATCTAGGTACTAAACCAACAGGAGTGTCTGATGAAGAATGGAAGAAGTTGGATCGGAAGGCAAAGAGAACAATACGATTGTGTGTCTCAGATTCAGTATTGTTGAATGTATCAGGGGAAGCTACAACGAAGGCTTTGTGGGACAAGTTAGGGACTTTGTACCAATCTAAGTCTCTGGTGAATAAACTATTCCTACGGAAAAAGCTGTATAACCTGAGGATGAAAGATGGAGACTTGATGACAGAGCATCTAAATGTGTTTAATACTACAGTAAGTCAATTATCGTCTATTGATATCAAAATTTCAGATGAAGATAAGTGCATTACTTTGTTGTGTTCTCTACCAGATTCGTGGGATAGTTTGGTTATTGCAATAGGTAGCAATGCAATTGCCTTGAAGTTTGATGAAATAGTCTCATCCTTGCTGACGAAGGAGATGAGATGGAAAAATATGGAGAGCCAGAATGGTGATGCCTTGTCTGTACGAGGACGGTCCCAGAACAGAAACAAAAATAAGTCATCGAGTGGGAGATCTAAATCTAGAGGGAGATCTAATTCTCTAGGAAAACCTATAAAGGTGGTGTGCTGGAAATGTAGAAAGGAAGGGCACTACAACAGGGACTTTAAATCTAAAGCTCTTGACAAAGGAAAGCGATCTGATGATGCTCCTTATGCAGAGGCGAAAACCACCTCAGATGAAGGTGGGGATGTGTACTTGGCTTCTTCAAGTACACATGTAGATCATGAGGCATGGTTGATTGACTTAGGTGCATCCTTTCACTTCACTCCCCATAGAGAGTGGTTCTGCGAGTATGAGAAATACGATGGTGGTGATGTCTTCTTAGGGCATGATAGGAAGGCTAGAATTATTGGTCACGGAAAAGTAAAATTGAAGTTGCAAGGTGGAAGGGTTAGAACACTTCCGGGTGTTCTGCATATTTCTGAATTGGTCAAAAATCTAATTTCTATAAGCAAGCTAGATGATGCAAGTGTAAAAATAGTGTTCAAGAAGGATACCTGCAAGATGGTTCTAGGAGCACCGTTATTGATGCGGGGAGTTCAGATTGGAAGTCTGTATAAGCTGTGAGGTAGCATTGTTGTTGATGGGTGCAACAGTTCCATGGTTCCTAAAAGTGGAGCAGAAAATCTAATGGTCTCTGGAGAGAAGACCATGCTGTGGCATCAAAGGCTTGGACATATTGGAGAGAAGGGCCTTCGAATACTTCATGGTAAAGGTATGGTAGAAGGTATGAGTAATTGCTCTCTGGATTTTCATTTCTATGAAAATTGTTTATGTAGGAAGTAGAATCGGGTGAGTTTCCCCTCTGGTGGTAAGAGGGTGAAACAAATATTAGAGCTTGTGCACAGTGATTTGTTTGGACCTATGAAGGTTCCGTCACTGGGTAAGTATGTGTACTATGTATCATTTATAGATAACTTCTCAAGGAATACATGGATATATTTTCTTAAGAAGAAATTTGGGCTCTGGTGGAAAACCAAACAGAGAAGAAGATAAAGGTGCTGAGGATAGATAATGGTGGAGAGTTTTGTAGTAAGGAATTTGAAGAATTCTATAAGTGTGGTATATCACGGCAGAAGACTACTCCATATACACCTCAACAAAATGGAGTTGCAGAAAGAATGAACAAGACATTGATGGAAAGGGCAAGAAGCATGCTCAGTGGTGCCGAGTTAGGATAGGAATTATGGGCAGAGACGATGGAGACAACATGTTACCTTGTCAACAGATCACCTTCATCAACATTGGAGGATAAAACTCCATAAGAGGTATGGACTGGTAAGAAACCCTCTCTTTCACATTTGAGGATATTTGGATGTGATGTATATGTACATGTTCCAAAAGAGAAACAAACCAAGTTGGATAGTAAATCTGAAAAGTGCATCTTTATTGGGTATAAGGATGGTTTCAAGGGTTATAAGCTTTGGAACACAGTAACAAGGAAGGTTGTGTACAGCCGAGATGTGGTGTTCAAAGAGGTGAAAGATGTTATTAAACATGAATTCCAACAAAAGGAACCTGAGAAGATAGAGTTTGAGCTAAAGGAGGAAGAATCAGACTCTACAACAGAAAAGGAATCAGAAGATGAAGAGTCACAAACTCCGGGTGTGAGAAGATTAGCTCGAGAAAGAAGGCAGCTAGAAAGGTATAGTCCATCCGCTTTCTGTGCAAATTTTTCTTTATCTATTATTGATGATGATCCCAGAATTGTGAAGGAAGCAGTAGATTCAGAGGATGGAAAACTATGGAAAGAGGCCATGGTTGATGAAATGGTACTTTGCACAAAAATGAGGCTTGGGATATGGTGGAGTTGTCGGCTGGAAGGAAACCCATTGGCAGCTGTTAGGCCCCTATACTACTAGTGTAACCCCTTATTGTTATTAGTATAACCCACTTATTATATTGATGTACCCTTGTAGTGCCCATATTGTTACTATTGTGCCCCATAGAAGCCCACTATTGTTATTATTGTGCCCTTACATTATTATTGTTATGTCGGCTCTGATTATGTTATGACCCCTTAGACTCCTATATATAGAAAGGAGGTCTTTTCATTTGTATCATCCAAGAATTGTTCATTTATGTAATGTAAAGGAGGTTTCCCCCTCGAAGAGGCTGAATTCTAAGGCGTTGATCTATCTTTTCTATCTTTTCTTGAGCTAATTCCATAACATTTGGTATCAGAGCTTTGGATTCTAGGGTTTCGGTGCTCCAAACAGGTCATCGTGGAATTTTCGCTATAAATTTTTTTTTTTGTGACGTTTCAGAAGTCGCAAAAAAAACCCATTTGAGAAGAAATCGCGCTGAACCTTGGATCCTAATTTCAGAGCTTTTCGCGCGATATTTGCGGAGATATGATCTGAGGAAGTTGGTCTTTTTGCAGACTCCTGAATTACATTCAAAACAGGTGACCTGGGGAAAATCGTCATAACTTTCTCTCTAGGGATCAGATTGAAATTCTATAAGAAGGTACAAAAAGAGAACGGACTGTAGTTTCTTGTATACATTTTTTAGATCCAAAGGTTGAAACAGTGACTCGTGGCATGTCGTACAAGTTCGCTCTACTGAACTAGTCTATAATCAGGTCATCTTGGGAGATTGTGCATAACTCTTTCTTGGAGAATCAAATTTGGATCAGACTAGTGGCATTGGAAAGAAGATACAGAGGGCTACTACAAGTCACAATTTCAGAACTTAAAGATCTGAAAGTACAGAGTTACAGTCGTTTCAAGGTAGAGCTCATAAAATCAAGAAAAAGAAAGATGAGGAAGTTTGATGGCAAGGATCCAGTAAATTGGATACTTCAGATGGAGCAATATTTTGATATACATGGTGTACAACTGTTACAAAAGGTATGTATTGCATCTTCATATTTAGAACTAGATCAATTTTTATGGTACAAAGGGCTTTGTTCTCGTAAAAAACTTGTTACGTGGTCAATTTTCACGGAGGAAATGATAGCACATTATGAGGATACAAAGAGCAAAACCTTCTTTAGAGAAACACCACAACATTTGGAAAGAGTAAAAGGGTTTTGTGACATAGTGGAAAGCAAAATTATGGAAACCAGGAAGTGTACCCTTCACAACTATAAAGATGGAAGTGTTGTTTCTCCTAGCCTTCCACAACCTACAAGGGTTACACCACAACAATTGGAAGAAAAAAGAGAAAAAGGGATTTGTTACAATTGTGATAGCAAATGCACTAAAGGTCATAAGTGTGCTGAGAAGAAATTATTTTACATAGAATATGAAGAGGAGGAAGAAAAGGATCAAGAAAAAAAAAAATAAGAAGATATACGCCAGGACCCCACCCCAGAGAAAGAAGAAATGAATCAGACCATATCTTGTAAAACATTGGCAAGAATTACCACTCCTCAAACTCTCAAGATAGAAGGACATATCAAGAAGAAAAAGGTGCAAGAAGTGAAAGATCACATCGAGAAAGAAGAAATGAATCCAACCATATCTTGTAATTCATTGTTCGAAATTACCACTCCTCAAACTATTAAGATAGAAGGACATATAAAGAAGAAAAATGTTCAAGAAGTGAAAGATCACGTCGAGTATCAAGAAATAAATCCGACCATATCTTGTAAAGGATTGAAAGAAATTACCACTCCTCAAACTCTAGAGATAGAAGGACATATCAAGAAGAAAAAGGTTCAAGTAGTGAAAGATCACATCGAGCATCAACAACAATTTCTCCAACTTTTAAAGGATAACGCCACTTCGGTGCAAAATCAAACGAAACAACAGGCACTTAAAAAATGGCGACCTTACCGAATGGGAAGACTCTTCAAGGATGAGGATGTGGAAGCATTTTTTTGTGCTATTTATATTATCCAACCAGATTGGATAAACGAAGCAAGGGATGAATGGAAGAAGGACGAAGAAGTATGGCCACTTATTCAAAAGTTGCAAAAGATCCCAATTCAAACAATATTGCCAGAAATTAAAGAGGAAGGAAAAATCATATTGGAACCTGAAGCAGTCACAGAAAAAAGAACCCGACAGCTACGAAATCGATCAATTTCAGAGTATCTCATCAAGTGGAAGAACTTACCCGCTGAATATTCCACATGGGAGGACAAGAATTTTATACAGAAGCATCAAGAACTACTCAAGCGTTGAGGACAACGCTTTTTGAAGGAGAGGGGCATGTTAGGCCCCTATACTGCTAGTGTAACCCCTTATTGTTATTAGTATAACCCACTTATTATATTGATGTACCCATGTAGTGCCCATATTGTTACTATTTTGCCCCATAGAAGCCCACTATTGTTATTATTGTGGCCTTACATTATTATTGTTATGTCGGCTCTGATTATGTTATGACCCCTTAGACTCCTATATATAGAAAGGAGGTCTTTTCATTTGTATCATCCAAGAATTGTTCATTTATGTAATGTAAAGGAGGTTGCCCCCTTGAAGAGGCTGAATTCTAAGGCGTTGATCTATCTTTTCTATCTTTTCTTGAGCTAGTTCCATAACAGCAGCAAATGGGTGTTCAAGAAGAAAACAAATGTAGAAGGAAAGATGGAGAAATAAAAAGCTCGATTGGTAGAAAAAGGTTATTCCCAGGTGCCGGGAATTGATTTTGGTGATATTTTTTCTCCTGTTGCCAAGGTAGCTTCTATTAGATTACTTTTATCTGTTGTTGTTGCTTTTGATTTTGAGGTAGAACAGATGGATGTGAAGACAACATTTTTTCACGGGGATCTAGAAAAGGAGATCTACATGAAAAAACCTAAAGGCTTTGCGGTGAAGGGTAAGAAAGAATTGGTATGCAAGTTAAATAAGTCTATGTATGGGTTAAAACAGTCACCAATGATGTGTGTCATGCGGAAAGAGTCGTTAGTGCAGACACAACCGACCTCCCTAGAAGCAACAACTTTCTAGTGACAAACAAAACAAATAAATCCTACCTTTCTCTAAACATGCATTGCAAATACAAGTAATCAGGGGATCTTTAACATACCTTTAGTCCAATGCTTTGTAGTAGTCCAGCCTCGCCGATCCGGATGAGCTCCTCCTTCTCTTCGAAACCTGCATTCACTAACAAGCCAAAAGATTAAATAGCACCTGATAAACTCATAAAACAATACATATCTATCATATAGACCAAGGAGTATATGAAACAAACCATGAATAACAATCTGTTGAGAAAAATAATTTCATTTGTATTAAGAGGTAACAAAAGGAACCATTACAACCTGAGCCTTGGTGTTGTGCAAGTCCCTCCTAGGGTCCAGCAAGAGTTTTCCTTTACTTTGATCAGCTCACCCACTCTCAAATAAGGCTAGGAAAGGATGGGAATCTCTCCTCTCAAGCTTTACAAGGGAGTCCTAATTCCAGCAGCATCTACCCTTAGGAATGTTCAGCTTTCAACCTCCCTCCCTCTGGCCCAATGCCTGTATTTATAGTGCTCTAGAGGAAGTTATTCAGGTCCACCATCAATGGGATAAGCCCCTCTTTG
The DNA here is from genome assembly GCA_031772625.1 of Pinus tabuliformis. Taxonomy (NCBI): domain Eukaryota; kingdom Viridiplantae; phylum Streptophyta; class Pinopsida; order Pinales; family Pinaceae; genus Pinus; species Pinus tabuliformis. The sequence continues at coordinate 921,540,191 of CM062805.1, read as the reverse complement.
GATGGGATAGCTCCCCTCTTGATGGGATAAGTTCCTCTTTGGTAGGGATACATGAACCATCTGGAGGCGCTTCATACACGTCAAACAAGCTTCTAGAATGCTCTATAAATGACCACAAGTAACTTTTTTGGAGTGAAACTTGTGCCTTTTGACCTTTACAGGAGTACGCACCCTCCTCTTTACATACAGAGCGTACAAGTACGCAGGTATTGTGAACTTGGGGTGCGTACACACAGGTAAGGCTAAGAGAAACTGCGTACCCAGAGATATATAGATTTTTAATGACTTTCTCTCTTTCTTGAAGTTTGACATGGAGAGCAGAGGTATGAGGCTTGCCAAGGAGGATAGTATGACAGTTGATGGAGCCATACTAACTGCAAATAGTCATGGTGACAAATTTTAGTGTAATAGATTGCCCCCTAAAGTGCGAAGCCTGTAGTAGATTAGGGTTTCATATCATCTAGGAAGGGTGAAGTACTTTATCATTTCAAGGATTATCTTGTGGAGAGCCCAGTCGGAACCTGCAAGTATTTAACACAAAATACATATATATGATCATATCATCACTGAGGTAGGCATTCCCATACTCAGATTGAAAACTTTAACTAATTGACTATCTACTGCTCTGATACAGGAATGATTCTGCAGTACATCATAATCATAGACTTTTGTAGACACAGTATGGGCGTAGCCATCTGTTTATAGTTAGTCTACTGTATAATGAATACAAAACTCCTCGCAGCCTAGATGGTGGAAACTAGATCCAGGGTCTTCATTTCTACTTCCCGAACAGGTACGATTCTATCCATGTGAATAGATGAGTTGATGTCGAACATGGTAGAAACCACTTGATTACCAATCAATGATGTAAACTATTAACAAGTGTGAGAGAAACCACCAGTGATGTCAATGGTTCTCAAAGTACCCAGTACAATCCATGAGATGTGAATGAATGAGTTGATGTCGAACATTTCACGGAATCCTTCGATCGAAAGTCAATGATGTAAACTGTCGTCAAAGGCGAGAAACCTGCCATTGATGCATGCAGACTTCAAGGAACTGACGATTCCTAGGTCATCTTTCTAGATAATGTGCTGATGTCGATAGAAAGCGACCTGTTGCAGGCAAGCCCACAACACGAAATCATAGATCAAGTTGAAGAAATGTAGCTGAAAGGACTGACTCAGGGATGGTCAAAATGGATGACGAGTATTTTGCAGATGAATGTTTATTGCAGAGACCTCTTGAACACATAAGGACACGACAGATGGCTTGGTGACATTTGACCCAAAGTTAATACCCGGCTAAAAGACTTTCAATGTGGTTTGATCAACTGTGAGGCAAAGGATTTCCCAACCCAGGTGAATGAAAAGTGTCGTGTTCAAGAGTGGTAATAAGGCTTCTTTTGAGACAAAGGATAACAAATGGGCTCATTTTTCTCTCTTTTCCCCCACCATTTCTGGCAAGTACCTCTTTATTTTTTACAAGCTTGAGGAGGATAACATATGCTTGATTATAAGCTCATCCTTCGGATGAGTCCAACTTAGTTTTCATTCAAACCCTAAGAAGGAGTGGTCCGTTCCTGTTTGTAATCGAACAGGTCCTTTACTGTGAAATTTTAACGAGTCCAGTATAGGAGAAACTCGACGTTTTTCATTTTTAGAGAGTCTGAAAAAACTTAAGAAGACTCCAGGTTGAACTTTTTCGTAAAGTTGTGTCTCCCAAGCCCGAAAAAGTATAAAATAATACTTGAGAGAACCGCTTAGTCTTGCGACCAAGGAGTACTTTCATGATTAGTGCCTCTGACCTGAAAAGTAAAAAGCGATCAAGGACACGTCGTTTTATTTCCAGTATCGAGTTTGAAACGACAAAAACCCGGCAATCTTTTCCTGTTTTTACGGTCAGAAAAGAGCTATAAGGGGACCGTCTTTTAATTCCGTTTTAACGAGTGTAAAAGAAACGCTCGGCAATCTTTTCATGTTTTAGGAGTCAGAAAAGGGCTTAAAAGATGACTCTGATGTTTTGGTTCGTGAAAAATGATAATTTTCTTTGAAAATCCTATTGTCCTGCACAAAAACGACACATTACTCATACCTGTTTAAGATAAGCAAAAATGCATTGAGAAATATCCTTCCATGGTGAAAAATAAACAAATTTAGCATTCATTTATCCAAAAAACCTATAAAAAGACCTTTTACCATGTCATTTTTACCATTTTACTGTTGAGGGAGAGAAAAGGGCTTTTGACAAGAAACTTCCCGTGGAATTTGCGGAGAATCCAACCGTCGGAATCGAGTGTCGTCTCTTTCAGGTATTTCACAACATCCTCCTCTTTGTTTTCATCCGTTTAGAATTTCATTTTAAGCCCTAGTTTGATTTTTTGGGCGCTTTGGGGTTTTAGGATCCGCTTTTCGGGGTACGCAAGTGCCCCATGGGCGACCTGCGTACCCCGACATTTTCGTTAATGGGAAAATGGCGGGAGTACGCAGCCTACCTTCAGAACAGCTGCGTACCCACACTCTGTTTCTGAACGCGGGGTGCGTACTCCGCGCAAAGCAATTTCAAAACCCCAAATCTCAAAACTAAACCATTAATTTTTTTATTTAATGAATTCTAATGAATGTTTTCTGGTGTGTAGATTGCCCACCATGCTTGATTGGCGTGAAAGAGAACACGAAGATGTCGATTTGGCCGCAATAGATCATCAACCCTCCATTGATGCTTTGAAGGCATGCGGTCTCTACAAATATTGGGCCATACCTGGCATGAGGGCCCAGGTGCGATTCTTAGAATGGATGGTTGAAAGGTGGAACGTCCAGGATCAATGCTTCTACATCGGAGGGCACCAGCTCGAGATAGAGCCCTCAGACATATATTTTCTCACTGGTTTGCCTAATAGGGGCGAGCAACTAACTCTGTCCGGGACTAGGCCGGGTGGCCAATCCCTTGCTAGCCTCCGGCTAGAGTGGTGCAACAATCAGAACCAGGAGAAAGGGATAGAAATCAAATACATATCCCTGCCTGAACTTATGGTAATTGCCTTTACAGTTACCAGACTCTGCGGTGCAGCCGCTTTGCATATTGCCACCGGGTCCCAAATGCGGATGGCGATAGATTGCTACCGAGGCACCATTTTCAATTGGTGTGACGCTGTGTTGGCCAATATGAAGGGCCAACTGACTAGGGCAAAGAACGGGCAATTAAAGACCTTTGGGTATGGGCCTCTAGTTGTGAGCTTTGCCCTAGAGAGGGTTTTGATGCTGATCCCACAGCATCTCACTGTTGCAGCTGGGCCTCCTCGGGAGCCAAAGTTGATGCGATGGGTTGCGGTGATGGCCCGGCATCCTGATGAGGGAGCGGGAGTTGTTCGATTTCCTGCGGGTTACTTTCACTGGTTGGAGGACCAGGTCTTTGCGATCCAGGATTTTCCTTATGCCGGAGTAGATTTTCGCGGTGATCCGGACATGGTTCTTCCACAGGGAGAACAATGGGACGACAGAGGTACTTCATTTTTCACAAGTTTTTAAATTATTTACTTTTTTGTTTGTTTTTATATCATCTCAAAACTGACAGTGACAATTTTCAAAATGCAGATGTAGGTCCACAGCGTCCGGCCAATCTCCGGCCATTCGAGAGAAGAGTACCAGTTGCACCAGCACCGGCCCCACAGGATGCGGCCGCAGAGACCTTAGCCGAGTTGGAACAGGACCTAGAGCGTCTCACGGCGGACATACCAGAGACGACTATAGACGATATTCCTATCCGACTTCAGCGCTATGTGGTCGCAGTCCCAGGACCTTTCAGGAGGTTCCTGTGTAGGGTAGCGCGGGCAGTGGTCTCGTATAGAGAGCACCACCAGTGATTGGCTAGTCACTTTTTGTAGACACATGTGACATTTTTTGTTTTTTGTACTTATCATTTTTGCCGATCATAAGGTGTTTTTCAACCTATGATCGAAGACGATGTATATTTTTGACACACTCCTATCTATATATATATCATTATTACCGGCTTATCTTGTTAAACATGTATGATGAAATGTTTTTAAATTTACATTTATGATTATCGCAAATCTCTGTCTAACATTCGAGAAGCAATTGCATCTGCTAATGTATTTAATGACCTTGGAATATGTTGATATTCAATGTAATCAAATTCACGTTCCAAGAGGCGCACTCTCAAAAATAACCTTAATAACACTGGATTTCTAATGGCATATACTCTATTAAGCTGTAATACAACGAGTTCAGAATCTAACCTCACTATCAAACTCCGAATCCCAAATGAAATAGATTCAGATAATAACTCAATCACTGCACTGTATTCTGCAATGTTGTTTGTTGTTTGACCGAGGCTCACCCCATGCATAGAAACTAACTCGTCAGAGGGCGAATAGATAACCCAAGCTGCAGAAGAGATATTCCGTGTACTACGACAAGCACCATCAGCAAATCCAATGTACGTTTGGAGAGGCGTCGACATCTGCAATATCAAGAGTAAAACCAAGATAAGCCAGAATAACAACGAAAAACACACTCTCTAAGCTAAGCACACTGTCTATACTAACAAACACACCAGCTAGAAAGAAAAACTAACCTAACTAAATCTCCATACCCATCATTTAAGCATAATACCTCTTTAGGTAAAGTCCATTTCTGGGCTTACCCAAAGAGTCCCCATCAAAATCTACCAGCTCATAGGCCCCTTTTGCTAGCTTTCGCTTGACAATGTAGGGCCCATGCCACATAGGAACGAATTTGCCAGCACCTAATTTATCGTTAGCTTGATCATATAATAGCACTAGGTCTCCTTCCGAAAAATTAGGAGGGGTCACGTTGCGATCATACTGAGCTTTCATCCTTTTTGCGTGAGTCTCGATTGCCAATGCAGCGTCACGTCGAGTCTCATCTAATTTAGCTAAGTATAATAGACGCTTCTCCTCTTCGGAAGTAGCTGGAAGAAATTCGACAGCCATTTGAAGTGATGGGATTTCGCATTCAATGGGCAACACTGCTTCCAAACCATAAACTAGTTGGAAAGGAGTGAACCCTGTTGATGTTTTCACTGAGGTTCGGTATGCCCAAAGCGCTGAAAATAACATGTTGTGCCAATTCGACCGATGAATACCAATGATTCGTCGGATCATGATAACTAGAACTTTGTTGATGGACTCAACCAAACCGTTTGCTTGGGGATAATAAGGAGTAGAACTATCATGACATAAACCAAGCTGGCTTGTAAGTTCTGTCATCATAATGTTTCGAAAATGGCGCCCATGGTAAGTGATTATCGCTTGTGGGACACCAAACCTAGCAATAATATGATTGAATACGAAAATCGCAGCTGTCTTGCCGTCTGCCTCGAATGTAGGCATCGCCTCGGCCCACTTAGTAAAATAATCAACCGCAAGGATGATATACGCATGCCCCCCCAGCCGAGTGAGGGTTACATGTAATAAAATCGATACCCCATTTAGCAAAAGGACCAACGGCAATTATAGGGTGGAGAGGAGCAGGTGGTGCGCGCATCTTGCGATCAAACACTTGACAGTTGTGGCATTTTCGGACCGCAATGATACAATCTTTAAACATGGACGGCCAGAAGTAGCCAGCACGCAACACCTTCTGAGCTGTGGCATACCCAGACATATGACCGCCACATGCTCCAGAATGACAGTCATTCATAACCCTTTCTGCCTCTTCATGAGTTAAGCAATGACGAAAAACCAAATCTGCCCCACGACGATAAAGAGTATCTCCAATAATTTTGTACTGTTGGGACTGGAATCGAATTTTCCGACGTTCCGACTTTGAAGCTTCGGGCCGAAAGGATTGGGTTTGGAGATAGACGATTATATACCCATACCACGGATCTAAAGTGTTGATGAGAAACAGAGATTCGTCCGCAATGGGTTCCTCTGCCACAGTTTCCGTGTCAGCACGCGGGAAATCACACATCAATTCCGCAAAAACTAAAGATTTCTTAGACTTAGATTTTTCAAACTCCAAGTCGAACTCTTGCAAGATAACAATCCATTTAGAGTACTTGCCCCCTAGCAATTGTTTAGTCAAAATGTAAATCATAGGGTTGCAATCCGAAATGACTGTAGTTTTACGGAGAAGAATGTAATGACGAAAACGTTGGACAGCCTGAACAGCTGCCAGGGCCAATTTCTCCACATGCGAATATTTTAGCTCAGTGGGATTTAACGTCCTACTAAGATAATATATCACATGTTCCGTTTCGAATTCATCTTCCTGTACTAAGACCATTCCAATGGTGGAATGAGCGGCGGCGAGGTACAAAAAGTAATCCTGGTTGTAGTTGGGAGGATGCAGCAACGGTGCATGGGTCAACGCGTGCTTTAGCGCATCAAAAGATTTTTGAGCTATCTCATCCCAAGAAAATTGAGCATTTTGTTTCAACAACCGGGTAAAACCCTTGGTAATCTCGGCGTAGTTAGGAATGAATCGGCGTAAAAAGTTTGCTTTCCCTTGCAAACTTTGGAGTTGGCGCAAACTCGAAGGAGGAGGCAATTTGATGATAGCTTCGACCTTCGAGGGATCGACGCAAATGCCGGCTTTTGAAACTACAAATCCCAGCAATCGTCCCACTTCGATGCAGAAGACACATTTGTGTGGGTTCAACCGTATACGATAATGCCTACACCTCATAAAAATTGCTCGTAAATGGACAAGGTGATCAGCTCGACGTAAGGAGTGAGCGGGCAAATCATCGAGATACGGTTGCACAATGTGCTTGATGTCATGAAATGCATAAGACATCGCCCTTTGGAAAGTGGCTCCGGCATTCTTAAGCCCAAAAGGTAATTTTCAATAAGCAAATGTCCCCCATGGACAAATGAAAGCCGTTTTTGGTTGATCGGCAGGTAGAATATTGATTTGGTTGTAACCGGAAAAACCGTCCATAAAGGAAAATATTTCACTGCCGGCACAATCATCAATTATTTGATCGATATAGGGCGTGGGATAGTTGTCCTTGGGACAAGCACGATTGATATCCCTATAGTCGATACATATTCTTATTGTTCCCTGCTTTTTGTTAACTGGAACAATATTCGATACCCAATCCGTTAACGGGATCGGATAAATGAAACCTGCTTTCAACAGCTTCTCGACTTCTGCTTTAATTGCAGCCGCTTTCCGAGGGTGTATCTGACGCAGACGTTGCCGAACGGGTTTAGCGTCTAGGTAAGTCTTGATCTCATGAACAACAATGGAGGGATCAATTCCTGGCATTTCCTCATAGGACCAGGCAAACACGTCGCGGAATTCTTGAAATAGGGCCTTGTATATTTGAATTTCGTCATCTGAACACAAGGCACCTATATGAATGTGTTCAACAATTCCGGGCTTCACTGAAATGTCAATGGGAATAGTGCGAGAAACATTTCCCAAATTCAGCTCTGAATCAGGATGTTTCATTGGACTCTGAGCGTCTTTGACATATTCAGCTGTAAAAATTGATGAGAAATCGTTTTCAAAACGATCATCCTCAGGTAAAAACGAAGATCTATGATGGAGATCTTCCCATGGTAAATCGTCTACACACAGGACTTCACAAAGTTGTTCGTCAGATGACACAACTTCGGGAAACATTATTAACTCCGAGGTTGACGCGAAAAGGGATTCCTCACGGACCACATTCATTTGGTCGATTCTGGTTGAACTTGGGTCGGAAAAATATTGCACAGCTTCATAGGCAATTTCATATGGACTCAAAGGCATTGCATCACCGAATGAGTCTATCTCAGATTCAGATGGGACAATCCAAGGATCGTCATAAATAATAGTGTCTGAAGTAATCATATGAATGAATGTGAATGAAGGGTCTGCGTTGATTGGAGGAAAAGGAAAAGTTCCCAGTAAACCAGAATCTTTAACTAATCCTACACCAACATCCTTATAAGGGATAGTCGTTTTACCGACATGCTGGATACTCTCTGAAGAGGCTGGGTCGGATGAAAAATAAGCCAGCTGGTCTATTGTAACGATCTTGCCATTATGTGGAAACTTTATGACTCTGAAGACCGATGAAACGACCGCTGTCATAGCGTAAGACCAACTTCGACCCAAGAGAAGGTTGTAGTCTAGAGGGGCATCAACCACCTCCACATCCAGACTAACGGTTTTTCCTTCAACCCCTATAGGCAAATCCTGTAAAATGCCAAACGGATGGAACCCACGGCCATCAAAAGCCTTAAGAATTGTCGGGGATTGGTTCAGCGAAGGAGAACCAAGCGATCTCCAACACTGAATCGACATAATACACGTGGAAGCTCCCTCATCAATTACAGTCCGATGAATAGGCCTGTTTTTTACTATCACTGGAATCTGGAAAGCCATCTGATGAGGGAGACGCGGTGTACTATTTTCTAGATCAAAGATTATCAGGTTCGGGTCCTGAACATCAACAGCTCCTATAGCCGACAAAAGTAATTTTCGCTGTGCTGGGCATGATTGCAGCACTTCTAAAGCCGACATTGCTGAGGGTGAAACAGCTAAATCCTCAACAATGTTGTAATTTTGAGCTGCTCTCGCATGTGGATTGAAAGCAGACCTTCGAAGTACACCCTTGGCGGACGGTTTTATTACTAAGTCAGGGTTAGGTTTCTCGATCTGTAGTGGATCGGAACCGGGAGCTGAGGTTGATGGATTTGAATGAGAAGATTCTGCTTCTTTCGATCCATCAACAGGACTTTTACTACCATAATTGTGTGATCGAGTCGCAATCCTTACATGAGACATCATCAATATGGGTTCTTCAGTGGCATTCGAGGAAGAACCTATCATCTTACTCTCCTGCTTTGGAAATGGATCTTTCAAAACAGCAGGAGTTGAGGAACCTTTGACAATTTTCACAACCTCGGCCCGATGGGGGCAATCTCTTGTAAAATGATCCTCTTCACAAATTAGACAAGGATATCGAGGTTTGCGCTTTTCGTCATTGGTGTCCGACTTTTCTGTTTTCTCCTTTGGAGTCTTGTCTGCTTTACCCTTCTTCTTACCCTTCTTCTTCCCACCGTTTTTTGATTTAGCCATAGATGACTCTACAGCGTGAATATCGGCGGAAATTTCAGGAGAAGACGAACCTGTCGGGGAATCTGGTAAGGTTATAATGGGCGAAGAATTCTTTGAATATTTCTTCTTACTTTTAGTATTTACTGTACCAATCATGCCATCAGCAACATGAGATCCCGAAGGAGCAGCAGCGATTTGATTTGACTTTGGAAGATCTGGGATCTTTTCGTGTAACGTACCTGACTGAGTGTAAACTAAGTCAAGGTACTGCGCTTGAGCAATTACTTGCTCTTCAGTAACTACTCCGGCCTTAGCTACGTCTTCAGTAATCTTCGGTAATAATGATTTAACAAACCATTCAGCTAAGATTTGGTCCGGAATAAAAACTTTCACTAATCGCCGTCGACGTCTCCATTCATGGATATGATCGGAAATATAAGTGGACGTCGACTGTTTTAGTGAAGTTAGTAGTTCCGTGCCATTATCATATCTGACCAGCAACTGAAAATGAGTTAGGAACGAGGTAGCTAACTGACTAAAATTGTAAAAAGAGGCCCGTGGTAACTCAATGTACCACTTGGCCGCGAGACCAATGAGCGTACGCTGGAAAAGACGTAAGCGGATCGAATCATCCGAGATGGAATTTGAAGCACACCAGAGGTGGTAAGTCATCACATGATTGGACGGATCCTCTCCAAACTTACCTTCGAACTTGGGTATATCACTGGGCAACTTATTTGGCATTGGCGGCCAGAACGGAAGATAATTTATTGGATCGTTCGTTAGGCGCGTCAAGTCTGGTAAATCCAAAGTTGCGATAAACGGTAATTGTCGATTAGGATCCCTAAAACTCTGGGTCACAAGGCCAGTCCCAGGAGGAGGATATCCAGGATAACTTGGAATTGGAATCGCATTCGGGATATTATATCCTCCTGGAAAACCAGGATTAACCGGACCGTACTGGGGTTGCTGAGTTTGTTGATAAGTGTACCCAGGATACGGTTGATACTGGTAAACCGGCTGTTGGACAGCAGACCCGTATTGGTACTGTCCCTGGTACGGTTGATAAGTGAATTGTGGTTGACTAGTGACAACCGTACTTAAACCAGGTTGTCCTACAGGCATTTGAACCGTAGTTTGAATCGTAGATCCAGACAATGGTAAAGATGTCTGAGGAGTAGTTGCAGAGACAGTAGAAACCGGAGCTGTCGATACTCCAGAAGCAAGTGTGGTGGAAGGAGCATATGTTGCGGTAGTTGCAGCAGCCGTTTGAGATGGAGTACTCGGTGCAATTGGCGGCTGAGTAACTACTGAAGTTACAGAAGTTTGAACATTAGACTGGACCGGTTGCTGGGATGGACCAGCAACTAAGGGTTGTCCAGCTTGAGATGACAACTGTACACTTGGCTGCAATACCTGTTGAACTTGCGATGGATCCCACACTATGTTCATTCCGAGGTATTGACCCATGACAGGTTGAGGATATTGAGATCCATAACCGGATTGAGGATAGGATTGATAACTGAAAGGCACAGTTCCCGTACCTTGAACATATGATTGACCTTGAGGTGGTTGATAACCTTGACTCAAGTATTGACCTTGAGGTTGATAACCTTGAGGTAAATACTGATACTGAGGTTGACCTTGACCTTGAGGTTGATACCCTTGGGGTAAATACTGATACTGAGGTTGACCCTGGGGTACATATTGAGGCTGGGGTTGACTTTGAGGAATGTATTGTACTATGGGTACATACTGTCCTTGAGGTTGCCCCCCAGACGCAATTTGTGTACCTCGAGGTTGCCCCCCAAGCGTTAATTGAGGCTGCCCCCCAGGCGGTAATTGGCCACCTTGAGGTTGAGAACCGGGAACTGAACCTGACATCATGTAAATGTCTCCTACACCCAATGGTTTATTACCATTGTTTCCAGCTAATAACCCATGTTCAATGGGTTGAGGAGATGCTCCCGCAAAAGTACCAGAAAGTGATTGATACCCGGAGGGAACAGAAGGACCGCCGTACAAGAAAGATTCAGGAGATTGAGTGAACACGGACGACTGACCAGACATATTTACAGGAGTATAAATACCTCCAGGTGGAAAAGGAGTATGAGGTGGAGAAAAACTTATCCCTGAGTTGTCTAAATAATTGGTTAACGAAAGGTACCAAGTAGTACTTCTAGGAGGACTGTAAAAGATAGATTCACGCTCCCTTAGATCAATAGTAGGTTGATCTTCAAGGGTAGATACGCCAAATTCTTCCTCTGGAGCAAGTTCTTCAATAGCTATCAAACCAGCAGGAAGATTTTCGGTGATGACTCTTTCTACCCTAGGTGAATCAGGTGCACTAGAAGTTGGAGTAACAGGTTCAGATATTTCAGGTTCTTCGCCTATATCACTAGTAGATGAAAAACTACCAGCAAGCTCGGAAACTGCAACAGCTTCAAGATTATAACATGTTTCTAGACCTTGGTAATCTGGATGGACTACCAATGACGATTCTCCTTCTTCAGGTGAACCTACTTTACTGCCACTAGGAGTTACAAGGACCTTCAAACCTTCGTAATGACTCGGGACCTCTTCAGGAGGTTCGCCCCGCAATCTACGGGACTTCCTCAATAAATCGGCCACGGTAACAATCTCAGGAGACTTGCCCCGAAGTCTACGGGACTGTCTCGGTAATTTAGCCACAGTTAAAAACTTTTAACTACTGCACACGCAAACAAAGTAAAATCTCAAAGCAAACCACCTAAAGCCTCTAAAGAACCAAAAAAATTTGAATCACACGCCTAAAGAATCTAGGGCGTCAAACCATACACAAACAGTAGCCTTCCGGACCGAAATCACTAGTTGGAGATGAAACCGAACATCGCCGAATTCAGTACAGAAGTGGTGGGCGGAATAGTTACCCCGACAACCTGCTTAATGAATAGACCGGCACAAGTTCCTCCACTTTAACCGTCTCGAGTGAAGTGAACCCGCCGGAAAATCCAAGTGAGTCTAGCCGACGTCTGCTCCAGGTACAGTGGGATCTTCCCTCCACCGTCACCTCGGTAGAATCCTAAAGATAATGGTCACTAAGGTTACCAATAGCAACAAATGCACCTGGGGGAACAGTCTACACTCCGACAGCACGCAAGGGCAGAGTATCAAGGTCAATCCCCTTGTCAGCTCCTTGACAATAATCCAAGGTTTACTGACAAGTGACCCCTGGCTCCTCGACAATGGTTAATCCGAGGTTTACCGTTTGTAATACGTGCGTGTCTGGCGTCGTTCCCAACGAGGGAGGATTGATCCCCTCACTGGTTCGGACACGAGCTCGTGCTTCTCCTTTAAGAGGAGCTTTCCCAAAGTACAAATGAAACAGTTGGATTTATCCTACCACAAGATGAGCTACTTGTTTGGTTTTGTTGTCTTGGAGAGTTAATTACTCTCCTACTCCAAGACACTAGCCTGATCTATATTGGTGTTTCAGAGCCCTAGTAAATAAAAGTTACTAAGTTGATTTTACTTTAAGCGTTAATTTTTATGGCTTTCTTTAAGACAAAAGGTAGTGGAGATGAAACTGGTGGTGTGTAGACTCGACCGAAATCCACTAAAAAGATGCACTTAGGATGATTTTATACTAATTTTTCCTTTTTCAATGAATTTCCTAGCTAAGAGAGTTGGAGAATGCAAACTTGATATAAAGACAACTTTCTTGGCAATGAAAAACAAAGAAACAAACCCTTTATCTTTTCAAAACATACGACACATGACCACTAATCACTTCACGAAAGTTCCTTTTTCTTTCAAAGACTCAAATGCTACGAAAGCAAACTTTCCTTCAAAAGATATTTTTGTATTTTTTCCTAATTAATAAAGCATGTAAAACTTACTTTAACAAAAATCAAAGTTAAAAAAGCTATGGCAATCAAATCAACTCAATTTCACTCAAAATCAAATCTAAGAGAAAAGCACCTAAAAGTAAATCTAACAAGTCAAAAGCTTACTAAAGATGATTCCTGGATGTTTTACTCAGTCAAAATGTAACTAAGGACTAGTTAATGCAGAACCAAAAACCAGTCAAAACAAAAATCAAAATCTTTTGTTCTTTTCTCAAGAATAAAATTCAAAGTTCAAACAACAAACTTTTTCGAGATTCGCAAAGAGAAGACACAAAGGTAGGTCTCTCACAAGGGTGAATTCTATGACAGGCCCGACTCCTAAGAGGACTGAACAAAACCAAGGAGATCCAAAGTTTGACAACCTCTAACGCCAAAGTCACTACAGGACCAGTTAAAAATCAAACCCTAAGGCAAAATCCCTATGAATTTCACTAAAACTCTCGACACTGACGAAACAAGCTTAGGTGAAGATTTATGGCAGAAAACCAGTGGATCTGGGCAGAAAAAACAAATTAAAAACAAAATCTAAAAGGCAAAAAGGAGAAAATTGAAAATTTCTTAATTTTGAGAGGGTACGCAGGCGACCTATTTGTACAGGTGCGGATACGCTCTGTGCACAAAGCGACAGTGCGTACAGGTACGCACTGTGCTCAACTCAGAGGCTGCGTACTTCTAGCAAAACAAAGAAAAACTAAAATCTAATTTAACCCTAAGCTAGCCCACCCAAATACACAGTCAGACAGCCAAAAACCAGAAAACAAATGACTCTTCTCAGATCAAAAGTTGATACAAAGGAAAAAACATTCACATCAATGGACTCCCCAGCGGAGTCGCCATTTTGTCATGCGGAAAGAGTCGTTAGTGCAGACACAACCGACCTCCCTAGAAGCAACAACTTTCTAGTGACAAACAAAACAAATAAATCCTACCTTTCTCTAAACATGCATTGCAAATACAAGTAATCAGGGGATCTTTAACATACCTTTAGTCCAACGCTTCGTAGTAGTCCAGCCTCGCCGATCCGGATGAGCTCCTTCTTCTCTTCGAAACCTGCATTCACTAACAAGCCAAAAGATTAAATAGCACCTGATAAACTCATAAAACAATACATATCTATCATATAGACCAAGGAGTATATGAAACAAACCATGAATAACAATCTGTTGAGAAAAATAAGTTCATTTGTATTAAGAGGTAACAAAAGGAACCATTACAACTTGAGCCTTGGTGTTGTGCAAGTCCCTCCTAGGGTCCAGCAAGAGTTTTCCTTTACTTTGATCAGCTCACCCACTCTCAAATAAGGCTAGGAAAGGATGGGAATCTCTCCTCTCAAGCTTTACAAGGGAGTCCTAATTCCAGCAGCATCTACCCTTAGGAATGTTCAGCTTTCAACCTCCCCTCCCTCTGGCCCAATGCCTGTATTTATAGTGCTCTAGAGGAAGTTATTCAGGTCCACCATCAATGGGATAAGCCCCTCTTTGGATGGGATAGCTCCCCTCTTGATGGGATAAGTTCCTCTTTGGTAGGGATACATGAACCATCTGGAGGCGCTTCATACACGTCAAACAAGCTTCTAGAATACTCTAGAAATGACCACAAGTAGCTTTTTTGGAGTGAAACTTGCGCCTTTTGACCTTTACAGGAGTACGCACCCTCCTCTTTACATACAGAGCGTACAAGTACGCAGGTATTGTGAACTTGGGGTGTGTACACGCAGGCAAGGCTAAGAGAAACTGCGTACCCAGAGATATATAGATTTTTAATGACTTTCTCTCTTTCTTGAAGTTTGACATGGAGAGCAGAGGTATGAGGCTTGCCAAGGAGGATAGTATGACAATTGATGGAGCCATACTAACTGCAAATAGTCATGGTGACAAATTTTAGTGTAACAATGTGGTATCATAAATTTGATACATTTATACGGGGACTTGGCTTCACCAGAAGCAAAGCAGATCACTGTGTGTATTTTAAATTAATTGGTGACCATGTTATTATCTGGTCTTGTATGTGGATGATATGTTGCTGGTTGGAAATGACAAAGAAATTATCCAGGATTTGAAGACCCAATTTTCCTCCAAATTCGACATGAAAGATCTTGGTGCTGCAAACTATATTTTGGTCATGGAAATTAAAAGAGATCAGGCAAAGAGGAAGCTCTGGTTAAACCAGAGGAAGTATGTCGAGACAATATTGCAGAGGTTTAATATGCATGATAGTAAAGCGATGAAGGTTCCTATTCCTATAGGTGTAAATTTATCTGCTGAACAGTGTCCCAAGACACAAGAAGAGGAAGAGGACATGTCCCATGTTCCATATGCAAGTGCATTCGGTAGCCTGATATATCATCACTGAGGTAGGCCTCATCGTTATAGTGCACACGAGGCAAAGACTGCTAGGGATGTTGGGAAGAGCATTCCTCATATCTATTCAGCATTGGATAGCATGCAGGAAAATCACTAGACATCTATCATTGAGATGGATGGTAAGCTTTGCAATTAAGTTGTTTGTATTTTGATTGGCCCCATATATAATTATAGTTATATTAGTCCTGACTTTGTGGATAAGTGTGGTTTGAATAAAGAAGTGCATGGGGAATCTTGGTTAGTAGAGTTACCTATAGGTACAAAGAAGGGAGTTCATCATTGGGTAAGAGCTTGTGCATTTGAATTGAATGGTATGCCTAAATCAGTACATTTGAAGGTAGTATTGTTGGGATCATATAGTATGTTGTTTGGTATGGATTGGTTGTATCTACATAGGACAAAGGTGGATTGTTATGACAAATCCATTTAATGCTTGGATGACAATGGAGTGCAAAGAATCTTACAGGGTAAGAAGAAGGAAAAATCAGTTAGGATGGTGATAGATATGTAGGCAAAGCACAATCGTAGAAAAGGGTGTGTATTATTTGTAGTACATATCTCTAGTGAAAAATGTAAGGATAAAGAGGATGAAAAGCTATTGAGAAGGTACCCTATTTTACAGCATTTTCAAGATGTGTTTCCAACAAATATTTCAAATTTTCCGCCTCATAGAGAAGTGGACTTTTCTATTGAGTTGGTACCATGGGCAACACCAACATCAAAGGCACCTTACAGGATGAGCACTCCAGAGTTAGTAGAGTTTAAGTTGTAGTTAAAGGAAATTCTTGACAAGGGATACATTAGGCCAAGTGTATCTCCTTGGGGTGCACCGATATTGTTTGTGAAGAAGAAGGATGGTACTCTCAGGTTATGCATTGATTACAGGTAGTTGAATAAGGTGACCATCAAGAACATGTATCCATTGCCGAGGATTGATGACTTGTTTTATCAGTTGAAGGGAGCAGTAGTATTTTCAAAGATTGATCTGAGATCTGGATATCATCAGGTACGCATTAAAGAAGAGGACATCAACAAGACAAACTTTCGGACCAGGTATTGACATTATGAGTTTGTTGTAGTTCCATTTGGTTTGACTAATGCTCCAGCTACTTTTATGTGCTTGATGAATAGTGTGTTGTGTCCTTATCTGGACAAGTTTTTTATTGTATTCATTGATGACATTTTGATATATTCTAAGAATGAGGAAGAACATGCCGACAATTTAGTAGCAATATTGATATTGTTGACAGAGCTTCATTTTTATGCTAAGCTCAGAAAATGTAGTTTCTTTCAGACAGAGGTGCATTACTTAAGACATGTTGTTTCCAACGAAGGGATAGCAATGGATCCGGAGAAGATAATGGCTATCGTGAAGTGGGCGGCTCTTAGAAATGTGGAAGAGGTAAGATCATTTATGGGGTTAGCAAGCTATTATAGGATTTTTATCATGAAATTCTCCCAGATCTCATATCCTTTTACATCACTACACAGGCAAGGTAAGAAATTTGAATGGACAGAGGAATGTGTAGCAAGTTTTGAGCAGTTAAAGCAATTATTTGCAAATGCTCCAGTGTTAAAGTTTGCAGATCTAGACAAATATTTTGTAGTGTGTACAGATGCTTGCAAGAGAGGACTTGGTGGAGTCCTTATGCAGGAGGGACAGATAGTGTGCTACAAGTCACGAAAACTGAATGAGTACGAGTAGAACTATTTGACTCATGATATTGAATTAGTAGTGATCATTGATGCGTTGAAGATGTGGAGGAACTATATTTTTGGCAGGAGGTTTGTATTGATGAGTGATCACAGTGGGTTGAGGTATCTATTTGACCAGTTGAATCTAAATGCCAGGCAAGCTAGGTGTTTGGCCATAATTAGTGAGTTTGACTTTGAGATCAGGTACATCAAGGGTAAATAGAATAGGGTTGTCGATGCTCTTAGTAGGCAAATACAGGTAAATCACATTGCAACTATTAGTTCTTATGGGACAGATCTACAGGATCAGATCTTACACGAAGGTCAGCAAGATAATAGGTACATTGATCTCAAGCACAAGTTACATTAGAGTACAAGTATCGGTACAGGTACTGGTATAGCTGCACATGATGTGGACTATCATCTCTCAGTAGATGGCTTGATCATAGTTAGGGATAGGATATATGTGATAGACAGTAGTGATCTCAAGAAGATTATCTTGAGGGAGTTTCATGTGAAACCATATTCAGGACACCCACGATATCATAGGACATTGACCGTAGTGAAGAAGTTCTATTATTGGCCAAATCTAAAGAATAATGTGGCAAAGTTTGTGGCTAGGTGCTTGGATTGCCAATAAGTGAAAGTTAGAGTGTAAGCACCCAGGTGGATTACTACAACCAATTCCAACTCCATAGTGGAAATGGGAGGTCATTTACATGGATTTCATTATAGGTTTTTCGAGGAAATCTAGACAACATGATTCCCTCATGGTTGTGGTGGACATGTTGACGAAAGTAGCACACTTCATTCAAGTGAAGTCCACATATTCATCCAGTGATGTCACATAGGTCTTGATTAGGGATGTGGTTAGATTGCATGGTGTTCCAAAGAATATTGTGTTAGATAGGAATGCTAAGTTCACTTCAAGATTCTGGAAAAAGTTGTTTGCAAGTTTAGGTACAATGTTAGCCTTCATTACATCTTATCATCCGCAGACAGATGGAAAAACAAAGAGGGTCAACAAGACATTGACGGACATGTTGAGGATGTATGTGATGCATCGACAGAGGATATGGGAGGAGTGCCTTCCGTTGGTTGAATTCGTTTATAATAATGGTTAGCAGGAGTCTTTGAGGATGATTCTGTTTGAAGCACTCTATGGGAAGAGTTGCAATAATCCCATTAGTTGGAGTGATCCAATGAACATGGTGTTGATTGGACTAGATATGTTGGTAGAGATGGAACAGGAAATGCAAGTAATCAAGAATAATATGAAGACAACATAGGAAAAACAAAAAATTTATGCGGATCAAAATAGGTTGTTTAAGGAGTTTCAGGTTGGGGAACAAGTGTACTTGTGCATAAAGCCGAAAAATAGCTACTTGCAGAGTAGATCATGTGCAAATTTGACACCTTGATTTTGTGGACCTTTCAATATACTTGAAAGGATTGGACCAGTATCCTATCGACTTGCACTTTCTCCAACAATGAAAGTCCATGATGTTTTCCATGTGTCATTGCTTAAGAAGTATGTTAAAGATGTTGATCATGTGATTGACTGGTTTGTATTGCAGGTGGAGCCAGAAGGAGAATTCTAGCGGGAACTATAGTGTATATTACAGAGAAAGCTGATCATGCTTCGAAACCGAAAAATTGAGCAGGTTAAAGTGCAATGGAAGCACTTTGGGCCTGATGAAGCTACATGGGAGATGACTGATTAGATGCAGGTTATGTATCTGTCTCTATTCGTTGGTTGAGCAAATGTTTTTAGTATATGTTTGGTATGATTTTTTTGGTATGTGTATATATATGTATATGGATGTAAATACCACCATGAGTTGTGTTATAAAACTCCAATAAGCAGTATGGGTGTCATGTCATTATGGTTATCATGTAGTTATGTGGCCACATTGGTTTGCTTCGCAGCAGGTTGATCATTGTAAATACTGCATCGAGCTAAGTTATAAAGCTCCATAGGTTGTATGTCAACAATATTGTTGGTTGTAGGTGTCATTAAATACCGAGGACAGTGTTCCCCCAAGTGGGGGGTTCTATAATAACCCTGGTGAAAATTCCATGTAATAAAATTTAATAAAGGAAAAATAATAACCATGATTATGGGACACTTATTCCAAGCTGAATGTTGGGCAAGACATCCTAGTGTGGGTGTTTATTTGGTTTATTATGGCTAAGGAAATTGGAAAAGGAAATGAAAAAGGATTTGGAAAGGAAAAATAACATTAATTGGCATTTTATTTATGAAAATAAAGGAAATTAGGAGAAAACGAAGGTGAAAGGGCACAGGTTGCATGTGAGGAGAAAATGAAGGAAGATAATGGAAAATGAAGAAAATAGAGGCCTCATTGATAAAAAGGATTCTGAGGATCAGTTGGTACCTTTTGTCAGTTCAATTTTGGAGCTCTATATATATTCTCTCTCTCTCTCTCTCACTTTTGGACACTTAGATTTTTCTTGGATCACTTCAACATTGGATCAAGAAAAGCAAAGAAGGAAAGAGGAAGAAAAGATCAAACAAGGAAGAGTAGGATCTAGCAGCTACAACGGGATTATTTACAAGTATCGATTTGCATGTGTGATTTCCTTCTAGTTTTGGCATGCATGGTTATGCATGTGTGTTCTTCTTTCTCTTGTTGTCATGGGCATGGGTTTTTCCAGGTTTGAAAATGGTCTTCAACCTTGCCTTTCCATTTCCGAATAGCCATGGTGTGATGGGTTCTTTCGTATGTGGTTGAGCTGGATTGTCGGATGGACTCGTAGTTGAGTGAGGTGGTCCCAAGATTATTCACAAGGCCTAGGAATCTTGGGATTAGATAAATGGTATGTCATGAATGTGAACACCTCGATTGAGCCTAGGAATCCCTTGGCCAGTAATGGCGGGATACACGGTAAAGCTCAGTAGTGAGTACCCTTGTTTGGGCATAAGAATCCCTGGATGGGATACACAGTAAATCCCAGAGGGTGGAGACCTCATAGGCCTAGGAATCCCTTGACCGGTAATGGTAGGATACAAGTAAATCCAAGAGGTTGAGACAGACAAATTTCTCATGGTCTAGGTGGAGAGATTCGGTGGCATAGATGCTTGTTTTGGCCTAGTGGTCCAGTGAGGATTGCGGTAAAGCCTTGTATTGTATGTTTATTGTTTATGGACTACTGATCCAATGGGGATTGTGGTAAAGCTTGGTTCTATTTTTTAGGATGAGGTGGTGTAGCCTTAGAAATACCTAGTTGATTTTGGTTGTAAGTCCCACATTCATGTTTGGAATATGGCACGAGGGTGATTGATTGAAGAGAGAGTTGACTTAGCCAATCTACGGTTGGATGGAATATGGTAGTCCCATACCGGGTTGGCTTTTGCATTCATTAATAAGAGTTCATTTCCTTGGTATTTTATGAGAAAATGTATTGGTTCATATGAGGCATTTATGACTAATGTATACTTGTTATTTCTATTAGTTATATGTTGGTTATGAGCATGTTTTATGACAATGACGATATATGGCTCTCATCATGTTTTGACTTGTAAATGAATGTACAATGAATATAGGACCTAATAGATCATAATGCAGCTAATTTGATAAGGCATGAATGCTTCTTAGTGATTCTCAGATAAGTATGAGACCCTTATGCACAGAGATGTTGTTATGACCTATAGAATGCATATTTGTGACATTTTAATGAAATGATTGTCATGGCTAGTAAGGGTCCAATCAAGTATTTGCATTTGCACCATTTTTCTGATGTTACTTTTCATTCTTGAAAGTTTCATGGAGTTCTGGGCAGTGGCCCGAGTCCTGGCCCTGAAAAAGTGGCATAGAATTTGGGGTCGCAGGCTCAGAACTAGCTGAAAAAGACCCTAGTCACTTGCATGCCCATGATGTGAGAGTGGCTAGAGGGCCCCAGTTGCTCGTATGCCCATGTCATGGGAGTGACTGAGGCTCTATGGCAATGAAGTGTCAAGTTGCCTTAGAGGTTGATCACCTGGAAGGGTTGGTTGGCTCCTGTAGGTTCTGTAGTATGTGCAGAAGGTCATATTGGTTGTGTTTTTTCAATTCCACTTCCCTAACTATACATGGGGAATTAAATCAGATTGTAATAGCCTCTTGTCACTTGTTTACCCCAATAGACTGGTTATCTTGGGTAAATGTGGGAGGAAGGTGTTACTAGATGGCTCTTTGGACTGCTACAGAGATGATGTCCTTGTAGTGCTCCATGGCCATCTATGCAACAATTTGGGCATGATTCCAATAACCAGAAGGTGGGCTATGCTCAGAGGATGGGGAGAATCCAGGGAATCTCCTTCTTCCGCCTTGCTATAAAACAAAAGGATAATGCCAGACCATTGAGCCTAGCTTGAGACAAGGGTAATATACTAAGGGTGAACTATACGACAGTAGAAATAGTGAGACCACACTAAAGCTAGGATAGAATACCAAAAGAGGATGAGATACAACTTTAGAGAGTCATCAAGGAAGAAAAGGGGATTTTTTTTTCTGGTAAAACAGGGTTGGCAAGGGACTAGATAGGGAGAGAAAATAGATACAGTTGCCAGGAAGATAATTAGATAATAGCTGAAATATTATTGAGCTAAGATAAAAATGCCCTTAGAATTAATGAACCCAACGAAGGGAGATAAAACCAAAAGCCAAGAATTCCAATGTCTGTGCTTACAGTTGCTGTCAAGAAGTCTAGATTGGAATGATAAGAAAAAAAATCCCAAATTGCTTGACGTTCGTGTGAGTTCCCTTGATTGTGGAGTTTTTAAGTTTACATGATTTTCCACTGAGGAGCGCTACAATCCTTGTTAGGATATTCCGACACATAGGATATAGTTAAGTTCAACTTGGTCTAGTATAGAGTTAGGTAAAGTGTGTTTCTTTACCGTTGTACATTTTGTAACTTACAATCTGACGGTCACGATATGTAGTGATCCGACGGTTCACTCTCACCTCGGTATTACCGACACTTGATCCATGGCTTGACACCCGATTGGTCCATGAGTTCTATTTAAAGCGCATGGAGGGTCATTGTTCGGGTAATCCGTGCATGAGAGAAGCTTATGTAAATTTTCATTCTTTGATTAATAAATTGCCTGTAGTACCCACGTTGGGACAGGTCGTGGACTGTTTCCCTCCTTGCACTTTGAGGGTTTTAACCACGTCAAAAATACTGGTGTATTGATTTGAGATCTGGTTGTGAGCGGTGTCCTTTTGGTGTTCTTTCTGAGGAACTTACCCTGTAAATTCCTACATGGTATCAGAGCTATTTGAGGGCCGCGTCCGTTGGTGATCCAAATCTGAAGCCGGTAGAACTGCATGCGGCTGTCATTTCCTAGATCTGCTGTTTCTGACTGCTTTCGGGCCGAGAGGACTGCTCTGTTGCGTTTGGAGCATCTGTTCCAGTGAGGAACCCCTTTCGTTTCACGCGAAAAGGTTTCCGGTAGCCCTAGCTGCGTCATTTTTCAGATCGGGAGGTATACAGTGTTTTTTTTGCAGTTCACTGTTATTTTCTCTCTGCTTATTTCGGTTTCGGTTTATTTAGCCTTTTTTTTAACCGAATCTATACCTTTCATTTCTGCGTATGCTCTTTGCCCTGCGACTATGTGCGATCTGGGCAAATCAGAAACAGAAAGGAAGGATTTTTCTCATGCGTATGCTCTTTTCCCTGCACCTTAGTGTGATCTCGGAAAATCAGAAACATTGAGAAAAATATTTAGTTTTTCGGCTAAAGCTAACTTTGAGATTTTTTTAAAAAATTTCTAGTTTTTTGGCTAAAGCTAACTTCGAGCCGCAAGGTTCATTTTTCTTTGCATATTCGTGTTGGGTTTGTGTTTTGTGTTTTGTAGGGAAAAAAGAGCTTTCTCAAGGCAAGCACGCAAACCAAGGCCCCCCCCCCCCCTCTCTCTCTCTCTCTCTCTCTCTCTCTCTCAAATTTTTTGTATAGATCAATTGGTTCAAAGCTATTTTAAGAGAGTAGAGGTCTTGGGTTCAAGTCTCCATTTTGTGGGGGCGAATTTTTTCATTCCCGCACATTCGCGCACTTTGCCGGCAACTTCAACAATTTTTTTTCAAAAAGCCATAACTTCTTCATCCGGAAGCCTTTTTCAGAGCCGTTTTTTTTAAAACCGCCTATTTTTTCGAGATCTATCCATTGGAACACTTATTTTCAGCATCTTCAGCTTCAGCTTTTTTTTTAAATGGAAAGTCCATGCCAAGTCATTCTTGACAGCACTAACTACTTCCAATGGGTAGCCTACATGGAAGATTTACTTAGAAGTAAAGGTCTCTTCAGAATAGCCACAGACCAAGAGAAGAAACCAAAAGATGAAGACAAGGTTGCAAAATGGGAAAATAGACAAGATCAAGCACGTGGTTTGATAGGGATGTCTATTTCTCCTGATCTTAGATTCCACATTGCAGACCTTGAGACTCCTCATGAAGCATTAGAAAAACTCGCTAAAGTTTTTGGGATTAAAAATGAAATTAGAGCCCATCAACTTGAAAATGAGCTGCTTACTTTGGATCCTAATAATTTTTCTTGCATTGAAGATTTCTTGTCCAAATTCAAGACCCTTAGATATCTCTTGGAAGGTGTTAAAGTTAAGAAAGAAGATGGTAACCTTATTTATTCCATCCTTACTAAGTTGGGACCCGCCTACTCTGTATTTGTTTCCACTTTCCATTCTACAAGGGAAGCTTTCATTTGTCAAGGAAAAGACTACAAGACCCCTTCCTTTGACTCCTTTTGTGATTCCTTAATAAGAGAACAAGAAAAACTCTTACACCTTGGTCTTCTTAATCTTGGAAACTCTTCCACGAAAGCGTTAGCCGCCCAGCAGCAACCAAATTCAAAGAATCCTAAGAAGTCATATCCTCAAAAGAATGGTCCTAAACCATCTCAGCCTCAAAATGAAAGATCATTTCAGCAAAATGATAAGACCAATAAAAACAAATGGAAGAAGACTGATAGACATTGTAACTTTTGTAATCGAGATGGCCACTTAGAATCTAAATGCTTTAAGAAGATGGAAGCCTTGGAAGCCGCAATGAAGAAACATAACATCCATGTGGAGCCTACTTCAACTTCAACTTCCGGAATGGCACTTTCTGCATGTCATTGTCAATCATCTCAGTCTGGTTATGCATTAAATGTATCTTCTTCTTCTTCTCATTCTCATGAGTGGCTCATTGATTCTGGAGCCTCTTGTCACATGGCCAAAAACCAAGCCATGTTTTCTTCTTTAAATGATTGTAACACCAAAAATATATATGTTGGTGATGATAGATCTCTTAATGTTGTAGGGACTGGAACTGTTCATCTAGACAATGGTCAGTTTAATGATGTATTATGTGTTCCAACCTTATCCTGTAACCTTCTATCTGTCTATCAGATAACTCATTCAGGTGAAGGTAAAATTGTTGAATTTTCACCTCATGATGTTGTAATCAAGGATCTAAAAGATCCTAAACAGATTCTAGCTACTGGTCTTGCTGATGATTCCAAAAGGTTGTATAAGTTTCACAACTTTGGGTCATCAAATCTTCCCTCAGTATTTATTGCTCATAATGATGAAGTGAGCAAACTTTGGCATGAGCGATTTGGTCACTTAAACTATCGCTCCCTTCAGCATCTATGTAAAGAAAATATGGTGACAGGTCTTCCTATGGTATCTTGCAGAGATGGTGTTTGTTCCGGATGTGTACTCGGAAAACATCATCGGGACAGTTTTGACAAACGTGCCTCTTGGCACGCCTCAGCCCCTTTACAGCTTGTGCACAGTGATTTATGTGGTCCTCTTCCTGTTGCTTCATTCTCTGGCTGCAAGTACTTCTTAACTTTCATTGATGATTTCTCCAGACGCACTTGGGTATACTTCTTAAAACTCAAGAGCGAAGTATTTAACACCTTTTTGGCCTTCAAAGCCTTTGTTGAAAAACAATCTGGACATCAAATTCTTAAGCTAAGAACTGATAATGGTGGAGAATATGTTAAAAACACATTCATCAACTTTTGCATCGAAAATGGAATTCAAATGCAACATACTGTTCCATACACTCCACAACAAAATGGTGTAGCTGAAAGGAAAAATCGCACCTTAAAGGAAATGGCTAATTGTATGCTGCAATCTAAAGGACTCAGTCTTAGTTTTTGGGCCGAAGCAATTAATTGTGCAAATTATATAATCAATCGCACTCCTACTAAGGTTCTAGAGAATATCACTCCAGAAGAAGCTTGGAGTTCCATTAAACCAGATGTAAGTCACTTTCGTGTGTTTGGAAGTGAAGCATGGGCCCATATTCCAGATGAAAAGCATAAAGCTTTAGAACCTAAGAGTGAGAAATGTACTTTTGTTGGATATTCTGAAGATGTAAAATATAGACTTATTCCATTTAAGTCCAAAAATGTTATCATTAGAAGAGATGTAAAGTTTGATGAAAATAAATCGGCCTGCGAGCCTAGTTCGGCGGATGTGCCACCTCTTCCTATCTCTTCTATCTTTGAAAACATTTCTTCTTCAGATGATGAAAGTGAGGATGATAATCCTCCCCCACCTTCTCAGGATCCTCAACTTCCACGATGGGTCCGTGCTACTCGGGATGCAGCAGGTGATCTTGCCGGTGATCCTACAGATCAACGACGTACACGTTCTCAGTTTGAAAGAGCCTCTTCTTTACTGGCTCAAGCTCCAGTAAATCATGATCCTGACACTTTTGCAGAGCTTCAGGCCATCCACATTGGGAAGCAGCTATGAATGAAGAATATCATTCATTGATGACAAATGATACATGGGATCTTGTTCCTCTACCAAAGGGACGCAAACTTGTTAGATGTAAATGGGTTTACAGAACCAAGTATGGACCAGATGGGAAAGTTGATAAACATAAAGCTCGTCTCGTTGCTAAGGGCTTTTCATAGGTTGAAGGCATTGACTACACTGAAACCTTCTCCCCTGTTGCCAAAATGAACTCTATCCGCCTTGTTCTTTCCCTTGCTGCCTCTTTAAAATGGGAAGTCCATCAGATGGATGTTAAATCTGCCTTCTTGCATGGGGACTTGCAGGAAGAAATCTATATGGAACAACCCATTGGCTTCATACAAACAGACTCCAGCCTTGTTTGTCGACTTAAGAAATCCCTTTATGGCCTCAAGCAAGCTCCTCGGGCTTGGTATGCCAAAATGGATAGCTTTCTTTTAGAATCTGGCTTTTCTAGGTGTCATTCTGACAATACTGTCTACACCAAGAAAGTGGGCAACTCTCTTATCATCCTTGTTCTTTATGTTGATGATCTTATTCTTACTGGTAGTGATCCCAACCTTATAAACCATGTGAAGTCCAGCCTTAAAAAGAAATTTGAAATGACAGACTTAGGACACTTACACTATTTTCTCGGTCTTCAAGTCTTGCAATCCCAGGAGGGTATTTTCCTTTCCCAGTCCAAGTATGCTTGTGATATTCTTCGTCATTTTCACATGGAAGACTGTAAGCCAGCCCCTTCTCCCTTTCAGTATGGAGTCAAACTTTCAGTCTCTTGTACTTCTCCTGAAGTTGATGCTACCTTATACCGTCAACTTGTCGGAAAACTCTTGTATTTAACCCATACTCGTCCTGATCTTTCCTTTGTTGTTGGCCTTGTTGCTCGTTTTATGCAAAACCCCCGTGAAAGTCATTGGAAAGCAGTTAAAAGAATACTTCATTATGTTCGAGGTACAGTACAGTTTGGGATTCATTACAGTGCCAAAGCAGCTCCTCTGTTAGTTGGTTTCACTGATTCTGATTGGGATGGTGACCCTGATGATCGGAAGTCTACTGCCGGTTATGTCTTCACTCTTGGTTCAGGACCTATTACATGGGCTTGTAAGAAACAGGCTGTCATTTCTCTTTCGTCAGCAGAAGCAGAGTATCGTGGTGCCGTGGAAGCTAGTAAGGAAGCCTTGTGGCTTCGTCAGATCCTATCAGAGTTTGGCTTTGAGCAGCAGCATCCAACCACACTTTGGTGTGATAATCAAAGTGCCATTCAGCTTTGCAAAGATTCAGTCCAGCATCAGCGCAGCAAACACATTGAACTACACATGCACTTCATCAGAAAGCTCATTCATGACCATGTTCTTGAAGTGCAATATTGTCCAACAGATGATCAGGTTGCAGACATCTTCACAAAGGCTCTCACAGAGGTGAAGTTCACTAAACTTTGATATATGCTTGGAGTTCAGGAAGTTGTCACTAAGGGGGGATAGGCTCTAGTGCCTCCTTCCTTCTCCTATTGTGTCATATTTGTAAATCCTTCAATCCTATCCCAAGTTGTTCTTAAGGGGGGATGTTAGGATATTCCGACACATAGGATATAGTTAAGTTCAACTTGGTCTAGTATAGAGTTAGGTTAGAGTTAGGTAAAGTGTGTTTCTTTACCGTTGTACATTTTGTAACTTACAATCCGACGGTCACGATATGTAGTGATCCGACGGTTCACTCTCACCTCGGTATTACCGACACTTGATCCGTGGCTTGACACCCGATTGGTCCATGAGTTCTATTTAAAGCGCATGGAGGGTCATTGTTCGGGTAATCCGTGCATGAGAGAAGCTTATGTAAATTTTCATTCTTTGATTAATAAATTGCCTGTAGTACCCACGTTGGGACAGGCCGTGGACTGTTTCCCTCCTTGCACTTTGAGGGTTTTAACCACGTCAAAAATACTGGTGTATTGATTTGAGATCTGGTTGTGAGTGGTGTCCTTTTGGTGTTCTTTCTGAGGAACTTACCCTGTAAATTCCTACAATCCTAATGTGCCTCAGAGCATTTATGAATGAGCCTGCCATGACAAGCAACTCTGTAAAATCTCCTGGAAACCCGTGAATGGTGATGATTATCATGCAATCGTTGACTAACATAGTGTATCTAACCTTAGCATGCAAGTCGAGCTATTATTCCGCCTCCACTCTCCATACTTTTCCATAATATCGTTTGAAATTCTCCTGTAAGTCGATCTCATGATTAGTTGTCCTTCCCCCGAGGTTGGCACATTCAAAACCAACTATATTGTGAGTTCTCTTAGATCGAGTTTCAGATTTTCCACGGGATAATGTATGAGCAGCGTGTCCCCTCCTTTTACGCTATCATCTCTCATCGCAAGTAGAGGAGGGTGGCACCCACCATGGGGAAGTCAATGAGTTTATCTTGGTTGAAAGGAATGATTGTGATTTTTTCCATTAGAGTTTATTTTTCATAGTAAATTGAGGTAAGAGAAGCTTCATAGCAATGAAGTTAGTTTTTCTTTTTTAAATCAATTATTTAGATAAATAAAAGATAAAAAATAAAAATAAAAGAAAAAAAAACGAAAATAGAATAAAATATTAAAGATAAAAAAACCAAGGGAAAGCTACATTGTATATATATATGATTGTGTTAACCATAAAATATTTTTTATGATTTATATCAACCATACATTATATTTTTTGAATTTGTTTTTATAAAATAATTAATTAGAAGTACAAATAAC
Organism: Pinus tabuliformis; assembly: GCA_031772625.1. Taxonomy (NCBI): domain Eukaryota; kingdom Viridiplantae; phylum Streptophyta; class Pinopsida; order Pinales; family Pinaceae; genus Pinus; species Pinus tabuliformis. The sequence goes on along the minus strand of CM062805.1, from coordinate 921,511,686 downwards.
AAAGTGCATCGAAGAGAGATTTTATTAATATCATTATATTGAGAAGGAAAAGAGTTGTCTCTAGTGAGATTTTTTGGAAGTTTTTCCGGTGGGATTTTCTAGTCTAATTTCTCTAAAATCTGGTAGGAATTTATTGAAATCACAAGCTTGCATAATCGAAGTGCCCTAGGGGTTTTTCAGTGTTGAATCCATATATACAGTGGAAAAATGAGTTTAAATAACACAAATCAAGATTTCACCTCATTTTTTTCTGCCAGAATCTGGCACCAGAAAGTCCAAAAAGTCACACTAAAGATAACTCCATTTATAAATATTATTGTACCCACTATTCTACACGAGAAAGTCCAAAAAGTCCCACTAAAGACAACTCCATCTATAAATATTATTGTACCACATAAAAGTATATTGTAATTAATTTGCAAATTTTTAGAGATTATTTCCAAAATTTATTAAAGTTTTGATAAAATTAAATATTCAACTTTTTTAGAAATTGAAAATTAATTTTTAAATTTTTAAAATTTGAATTTCTAATTTTTGATTAGTGGATGATTAATTTTATGTGGTTTAAAATCATTTTTTTCAAAATTAAAAGTTGTTTAAAAAAACCTCTAATTACCTACGTAAATTAATTCTCAAACAAAATTCAAATATATAGATTTTTCCATGATTAATATTTTCTTTCCTTTTATTATCATACTTATTTTTAATAATAAATATTTATTAACTTATAATTATTCTCGACTTTCTTTCTATTAATTGTTGTATTTTTTCTAATAATAATATTTTTTTTCTAATAATAATATTTTTTTTCTAATAATAATGTCGTTTCATCTTTTTCCATTAATATATTTTATTCATCATAATTTTTTGATGGTTAAATTATTTAATTGTGGCAAAGTTCTCTTACCTAAAACTATGATATCATGTACCAATAGATTATTAGAAATTTTATTTCCCTTCTCCAAGGGTTCTCTACTTTTTACATAAAAAAAACCTGTACTCATTGTAAATTACACTGGTTATAATTTATGATTTATATTAAACCTATATTATATTTTTTAAATTTGTTTTTATCAATATGATTATATTGAAAAATAATTTTATAAATATTATTATCGAAAAAAGTTAGGGTTTTTTTAAACCTTGTAAAGTTAATAAATTTCATAAATGAGTTTAATATTTTTAAATTTTATTTATTTATTTTAAAATAGGAAAGATAAAATTAAATATTAAAAGTAAAATATTTTGGATTTTTTTTAATATTAGATTTAAAAAATAAAATTTTATATGTTTTATGAAAATAAAGTTAATAATATATATGTATGTGATAATTAATAATATTATTTTTTAATTGTTTTATAAATATAAAATTAATATATATATGAAAGAAAAAGTAGGAAGTTTAGTATAAAGTATTAATGTTATTAATTTTATGTTATAATTTTTTTAATAAAATAAAGTGGGAAGAATCATCTTTTCAAAGGGGTTTTAGAAAGTGAAATCTCTTGTAAATATGAATATTATTTGAGCCTAAAATAAAGATTATAATGAATTTTTATATAATAAGTATTATAAATTTTTTTAATAGATTAGATTGAGAAAATGAAAAATTTTAATTAAAGAAATTGTGATTTTTTTTATAGAAAAAAAAATATTTTAATTAAAATAAAGATGATAAGGGTTTTAACAAAAATGTTATTAATTTTATAAATATTTTTTAATAAAATAAGAATTTGATTAGTTATTATTTTAAAGATATTTTAGAAAGTAATTTTTCCTTTATTAAAGAGATTTTTTTTGGTAAAGACTAGTATTATTTTAAACTAAAGTAAAGAATCTAATAATTTTTCAGATAATAAAAATTGATATTGTTAATTTTATAATATAATTTTTTTAACAAGATGGTTGCGGAGCAAAAGCCTTTATAATTTTTAGTAGGGAGACATTGTCCTTTAGTGTGATCTCATAACTTATTTTTAGGTTTACATTCTATAAACACATATATGCATATATCCATAAACATGTCGTTAGATAATACTATACCATATAAGTGCTTGATGAAGAATTGTCTTCTCAATCTGGTCAAACACATGAACACTACATATCAAAAGGTTTTAGAAAATGACCATTGAGGAAAATGTATTGTGGATGTATTTTAACAATCCTTGAACCATATAATATGTAAAGTATCATGATCATTTCGATAGAGCCTAAAAGATATAATGCTTTTTGCTGGTTGGTTCCATTATCACAAAGCTACCCAAGGAAATCCACATACATGATTGAAGTTCAAATAATTATTAATATGTAAGCATTTTTCACATATAATAACAACAATGAATGTGCTCAACAAGAATCACAATTATTATTTATTAATCATATATTTGTATTAATAAATTGAAGTGGACATAATTTATCATATATAAACTTAATGTTTCCATATGTTTCTAAACAACATCCATGTCTTAATGCGTCATGGATTTCCACTACAACTTTGCATAACCTTTTAGAATTAGTCAATAATGCATTTTCAATGCAATTATTTCATGTTTGTTAGCAAGATGGCCAAATCTTGCAAGTAGAAGGTAAACATATTCTTAATGGCCAAACAAATTCATGTACTTGGTAGGACCATTGCTAATGGTAATCCTTTATTCTATGTCCTCTTCAATGGATTGGATAACTCAAACCTAAGAACACATGCAAAGTGGTAGACTACAAGGAGAACACATGCCACTGCAACACTGAACATCAAGCCAACATAACTTAAGCCAAATGCACTATACAAGACATTGGATATTTTCCATAATGACAAGTTGCAAATGCGATCTCACCAACTGTTACAACGAAACCACAATGAGATAAGGTGTTGTCACTTTTTATTCTTATAAATTACTCATAATAAACCCCACTTGACAAGAGACAATGGTCCTAGAAAAAGACAACGAGCTCTTCTCAAATGTATTGACTACTATGACAATGAAAGTTTATAACTACAATCATTAGGGATAAATTGGTAAGCATGAGAAATATCCTCATTTATGATCTTCTTAGCCCCATTTAGTGCATTGTTTTTAAGGTCAACAAACCGTCCCACTAACTGGTTCCTTTTGCACAAGACTACTAATGTAGTGCTCTATTTATGGAATGCATTTGGTTGTGTTAACAACCACAATTTTTCTAGTGGTTTTTTGATTCATCGTGATCTTGAGATGAATGATGATGTGTTGGGTCTCGTAGTATTCACAATAGATTTACATGACCCAAAATCATCATTTTCTTCAACTTGAAATGGAGATGATCATAGCCCATGTCTCCAGATAGGTGTGGTATGCAACAACAAAGAAAGGTTAGAAGGTTGGCCCCTTTGGTATGAAGTTATATGTATGCCATTTCTTTTCGATTTATTCACCACTCCAACACCATTATTGGACATTGTAGAATCAACATTTATCTCATATGAGGCTTATTGTTTCCTACCCACATTGAATACAGGGATTTGTGCCTCCAACTACAAGGATAGAAGCATAGGCTCCTACCCTGGGAAGCATTGATTTTGATAGGGTATAGGTCTAACCCAACTCTCTTTTTTTTGCCAAATATTTCTGTTTGGAGCTCTAAAAGATTAAACTTAATCATGCAAAGAGGTTAGCATGTGTAGTTGAACAATTGGCAAGATAATTATAGGCATGTACTCTAGTTTCTTTTACTATTTCTGGAAAAAGAGTTTTAGGTTATGAATAAATGTAAATCATATGAACTTTTGTCAATTCATTTTCAAGAACAATATTCCATATGTAGAAATAGTTATGCGTATTTATAATTTATTTTCATTTCATTAATAGTTGGCTTTACACTTGGGTTTAGATTTGCACTTGTACCTTATTTGGTACTTCATTCCTTACCCCAACACTCGGTATAAGTTACCAAAACTTAAATGGGTACCTAGGCATGTAATGGGTAGGAGGTTAGACAAGAGCAAGATCAAGTCAACTTGAACCACAAAAAGGAGGTATAGATACATTTTGTGAGTGAGATCATGACTAGTGGGAATAACCATAGGTATAGGTATGTAACCATTAATATCACTCTTCCAAATTATACTAAATCAAATTATAGCTAAAGGAAACTTGCATGCAAGAAAAATGTAAGCGCAGTTTTAATCATTGTGTTAAATATGAATGCTTCTAACACATGATAATTATACATTCAACATATAATAATGGGAAAAGCCCACTTTTACTAGGATATCAATCTACTAGAGCCTTAAAGATGAAAAACTATAAATCAATTCTAACTAAAAATATTAGCATGCGGACATATTCAAATTGTACAATACTTTTAATTATGTCAAAGAGAAGGTTAAATTTTTTATTAAATAACACAATTTTCATCGCATATCCATCTTTCTTCTTCATGTTTTGTTAACCTTGTTTCACCTATTATTTTTTGTCCTTCATAACAACACATCAAAATCACTATCATCAATGGTACTTCAACATACTTCAAATATCCTAAGTCTACAATATATATGTGTGGCATAATTACTCATCTTTTTCTTCATTGTCTCAACTCTTTATCTCAATTAGGGGTCACTATTGCAAGTGAAGTTACCCTTTGCAGAAGTTACCCTTAAGATGTAGCAAAGAACTAGAGAAATAAAGAAACAAAGGAGTTGTTGTTATTGCATTTTTATCTTGATTAGGGGTTGATATTGTCAAAAGAAGTTACAAATAATGGTGTGGTAAAGAGAGTAATGGAGAATGGGAGCAATGGAGGAGTCATCATTAATGTATCCTTATCTCGATTAAGGGTTAAGACTACCAAAATATAATGGTGTGGTAGATGAAGGGGTGGAGAATGAGAGCAACTAATGAGTTGACACTAATGGTGTGGTAGATGGAGTAGTGGATAATTGGAGCAACTAAGGATATTTCTAGCGGGGGGGCTCCTGGCAATAAGAGTCTCTACTCTTTTGGCAAGAGTAGAAAAGTATAACAAATGAAGCATGACTTTTACATGGCACTAGGTGGCAAATCAGTAGCAAGGAGAAAGGAAGCAGTATCAATTAAAGAGCAACGAGAAAGGAAACAATATTGAACTATGGTTTATGCATTGTTCTTTGCATTCAGTAAACATTTAATTTAAGTAATGCTACTTCACTTTGAAAAAAAATACTAATTAAATATGCTTTGTAAGATATGTTTTAACCAATCCCAAGATTCATTTATATGGGACCCTAATCAAGGAGTGTACACAGTGAAGTCAGGATATTTGACCATTCAAGCTCAACAAGATAAAGAGGAGTGGGCTCCTTGGAGAACGGTGTGGAAAACTGAAAGTTTACCAAAGGTAAAAAATTTCATTTGGACTCTTATAAAAGGAAAAGTCCTAACTGTGGATAACCTAAAAAAAAGGGAATTTCAGGGCCCTCCAGGTGCCCTATGTTCTTAATGGTTGAAGAAAGCATTCAACACCTTTTCCTCGACTATCCCTTAGCAAAAGAATGTTAGAACCTCCTAGTCAGTCCCTTGGAGATCAATCTGAATCTAACCCAACCATTCAACGACTTCTTCACAGCTTGGAAAAAAGAATATCCATTTTCTCTTAAAAAAACCTCTCCATCAAAAGGTATTATACTAGTCTCCCTGCCTTCCTGTGCTGGCAGTTATATTTAGCAAGAAATCAACAAATCTTCAATGACCGCCCTCCAGTCATCGAAAAAATAATGTCTAGGATGTGGGGTCTTACATATGAATTCCTTTCCTCAAAAGGAATGAAACCAATTGATACAAATCAGCTCCAACAAGAGGAGAGAAATTGGATTAGCTATGCAATTAGCATGCCTAATTGGCCTTGCACCCCCAAGTTAAAACTGACCCTTCAGAACTGGAAAATAAGGCTAAAAAATGAAGAATTCATCTTATGGATGAAAATTTTGAATAGACCCTGCCCTTTTTTAATGGCACTTCAAAGGAAAATCTCGGCAAAACAAGAGCGGGTGGCATCCTCCTTGAACTAAGTGGATTCAACCCTACCACCTATTAATGGGGTCTTGGAAATATCACAACTAACAAGGCAGAGGCCTATGGGAGTTTGTTGGGCACGATGATCCTCAAAAAAAGGAATATTCAGAATCCAATCATATTGGGAGACTCGACAATAATCATTCAAGCAATGGTTAAAAGAAGCAATCCTGCAAATGCTGCTCTGAGCCAATCCATAATAAGAATCAGGCAAAATCTAATAAATTTGGGCCAAGTCTCTTTCAAGCACATTTTGAGAGAAAATAATAGCTCAGCTGACATCCATGCCAACTTGGTAGTGGCACGGCCTCTTGGTGAATCTCGTATTCAGCATGATGTTGCACTTTTTCCAATACCATGAAATCTCTTGCAGATCAATCCTGTCCTTGTCTCTTTGAAACATGGATAGGAGTTTGACCAATTGCAATTTTATCCCTCCTCCTCTGATCTCATATCTCCCTCATATCCTTATCGTATTCCTCCCCTGCTCATGCCCGAATTCCAAGTCTAACATGTCCCCTCATGCTTCTTGTGACTGCTCTTCATTCTTATCCGCCCCTCCGTCTCCCCTATGGATTCACCCTTATATCTACCTCTATCATGCTCCCGTATTCATCTCCTATTCTCCCTACAGTCATGATTTCCTCCCTACTATTGTGTCTCCCTCTATGCATCCTCCCATTGCGCTCTGGATCACCTCCCTCCCCCTCTTCCACTGGCATGTATTCTCTCCTTTCAGTTTTTTTTCACTCTCATCTGTTGGCCTCTTGCCCAACTAGCTTCTCTCTGCATTATATACCCGCATTTGTCTTCCATTTCGATTTCCTCCATCAGGGAGTACCCTTCACGGATCATCCTTTCTCCTTCCTGTTGTTCTCTCAAATCCCTCTTACCTCCAGACAACAGAGAAATGTTTGTCCTCCTCTCAGAACAACAATGGAAATGAATCCACTAGATCGACCTTCCCAAAACAACAAGTGTGTTGTGTGCAAAGCAAACAAATTCATGATAGACAATCTCTGTGAAACAATGAAGGAAATAAGGCAGCAAGCGAAGTCAAAGAACTCTCTCCTGAAAAAGCAGCTTAATGATCAGAACTCTGAAATTGATTCGCTCAAAGACAAATGCTCCCATCTTGAGGAATTAGTCAGTTATCTCAAGGGTCTCATCATCAACCAAACTGGTGAAAACTCAAACTTCCAAGGCAACAGAATCAAGTCTCAACAAGAATCTTCAGTCAACCAGTTCTAAAAGACTACAACATTAATCCTAAAGCAACATTCTCGGCATTTATCTTAAGTTTTACTCATGTTATGTAAATGTATATTTTTACTCAATCAGTTTGTTAGACAGTACAATCAAGGTGTAGTTGGAAGCTCGGGTTATTTTGGCTTCCATGCCCGAGGTAATAAGAACTGCGCTCCCTCTACTTCCACCAATAGCGAGACAATCTCCAATATTCTATATGTAATGGGAGCTTGCTCCAATTTTCTTTTGGAATAGAAAACACAATAGCTAATATTGTTTAAAAAAAAATTTAACCTTAAGATATATGAAATTGTCTAGAGAATTATTTAATTACAAAAACATAAAAATAAACATGTAATTTAAAAAAAAAACACATACTCTTGACCATTATATTCACTGAAATTTTTAAAATGATTTAATAACATTTTAAATAATAAATATTAATATTATTAATTTTAAAAAATATTTTTTAATAAAATAAAAATTATTATTAATTTTATATATAGAAAACCGAAAGAGAATTTAGAAAGTGAAAAATGCCGATTAAATTGATTTTGGAAAGTGAAATCTCTCTGAATTAAAGTGATTGTGATTTTCTATCAGAAATACGAATAATATCCAAAACTAAATGGAAAATGCGATAACTTTTTATCACAATACGGAGGTGGAAGTGAACTTAAGAATATGTGAGACTTTAAACTGTTTTCATCTTCCTCGAGGAATTTGGTCAGAAATTATTCCATCCGATTCTATACAAACACTCCAGACAAGGGAGAAATCATTGTCACTCCAAATCTACGCTAAGTTGGGTATCTCTATTTAATAAATGTTTTTGTTTTTGTTTCAACTTTCATGGATTAATTAAATATGAAAAAAAAATAAACTATGAAATTATAAGTTTGAGTTTTTTAATATGTAAAATTTAATTGATAAAAATCCCATGGGTCAAAATTATTAATATAATTAAAAATATATTTTATGTAATGAGAAATTACAATTTTATTGAGAAATTATAATTTGGTTAAAAATTGTATTATTAAATTTTAATTAAAAAATCATAATGTTTATTAATTAAATTATATTTGATAAAATTAAGAGACAGATTGAAGGGGTATTTTTATTATTTTTATTATTTTTTAATTATTCTATGTTTTGAAGTTTTAAAGTCAAAATCTAATTAAACAATTTTTTGGTCAAATGGTGATTTTTTTTGTTGTTTAAAATGTATTTTTGATTATTTAACCATTTTATGTTTTGGAATTTTTAGTCTAAATCCAATAAAACAATTTTTAGTCAGATCTTGATTCAAGTTTAAAATGTATTTTTGATTATATAGAGATTCAACGCTCTGAAAAATATCCAAGACACTTTAATTGTGGAGAGCTTACAACTCAAATTTATGATTCCAATAAATTTTTATAAATTCATCGCTCTGAAAAATCTTTAAAACACGCTAATTGTGGAGAGCTCAAAGCTCAAACTTGTAATTCTAATAAATTCCTATTAAATAATTCGACTAAAATATATTCCTAAAAATATAGCACTAAATATCTTTTCAAATTATGCTACGGACAAATTGATTGAAGAAGATAAAGTGACCCATCAATCTCCAAATTAATTTCATCATGATGCCTCCACATTATGTAATGTGAAGGTGAGGCCAACATTAAAAGTAATGAAATCAATGAGATAAAGGCTGTGACCAGAATGAGTGCACCACATAACTTTTGACTTTGAATAGCCCACATATGGCCCATTCCCATTTCAGTTAAGGGCACCTCAATGGCCTCCTAAACTAAGTGCAAGAGCCCATGGAACTTGAACTTTACCCGCCATGGAATCTCTGACACATACGAACTGAGCCATGACGTGTAAAGTTCCAATGCCAATTCCACGCACAGGCGAACCATTGGTGAAGACAGGTCAAGAAATAAATACATTGCGACCAGAGCAATCAGCATTGGTGCAGGGGGGGTGACTGAAACAAATTATGTATCGACTGAGTAACAGTGTAATAGGATTTCTCAACTTCCTGGCTTTACTTTTCTCAATCCTAATTCTAGGAGGTGGACTGTATCTGGCCGGACACACGAGCGCAGATTGCCAAAAATTTCTCCAATGGCCCCTCATACTCATGGGGGGCTTCATTTTGGTGCTCGCTCTCTCAGGTTTCGTCGGTGCAGTTTACAGAGTATCATGGCTTCTCTGGATCTATCTGTTCTTCATGTTCATTATCATACTTTTGCTCTTGTTCTTCACCATCTTTGCCTTCATAGTCACCAGTGAGGGCAGAGGGCGGGCAGTGCCTGGAAGGGAATACAATGAATACCGCCTTGGTGATTACTCTGCCTGGTTGCAGAGCCGTGTGAAGAATGCAGACAACTGGAGAAAGATCAAGAACTGCATTATTTCCCATCAAAAAGTCTGCATCAAACTGATGGCTGATAGCTATCCATCACCCATTCAGGTGGGTATTTCACTTTCTGGTTGGTTTTTGAAAATTGATAGTAGTCATTTTAGGTGTATTAGAGGTAAAATTTTAAGAATAAAAATTTATTTTAATATTTAGAAATTTTGGCCAATTTTATTTGTGCTTACTATATCCAGTTAAATTTATTCAAATTTTTAATAAATATATATATATATATATAGGTTTTGGCAATTTTAAAAATAAATTAATTTGATACTATAAAATTTTGGTGAATCATTTAAAACAAACAAAAATGGAAACTGACGAATATTTTTGGGAAAATTATGAAAAATTAGCTTACTTGCAAATATTAACCCCTAAAAATTTACCAGGTGTATTTTAAAATTCATGTTTTTATGATTTGAATTATTAACCCCTAAAATTTTCCCTGGTGTATTTTAGAATTCAGGTTTTTATGATTGTATTTTATAATTCAGGGTTTTATGATTTGAATTGAGTTGAGCTTCTTTTTCCCAATCCATCACATTCTTTTTAGTAATCGAACAAGTGAGGCTTTTATGATTTGAATTCAGTTGAAATTCATTATCAGAATCCATCACATTGAAAAATAATTGGGCCTCTTTAGTATGTGTAGTCCGGTTATTGCAAAATTGATCATGGTCATCTTAAGGGTGAATTGATCATGGTCATCTTAAAGGAGAGAATTGATCATGGAAAATTTCAAGGATAGAAATTTATCTTAAAGTTTAGGAATGTGAATCTCATTAGTCCCTCATATCCACACTGTAAAATGTTTGTTGATATTGATGTAAAATTATTCAGATTTCTAATAATTGTATACAACGTGTCTATATAAATTTTGTGATTTCACAGGTAAAATAATTTTATCTTATAATTTGGACCAATCACTAAAAACAAAATTGAGATTTTTTTGGGAAAATCCTAGAAAATTAACACACTTATGAATATTAGCCCCTGAAATTTGTCTCAATATATTTTAGAATTGAAATTTTTTATGAAATGAATTGAGTTGAGCTTCCTTTTTCCAATTCATCACATTTTTTTTCAAATTCGACCATCATTAAAAACAAAATTGAGATTGAGAAAATCATGGAAAATTAACACCTATAAATATTAGCCCCAGAAATTTTTCTCCCATATTTTAGACTTAAATTTTTTTATAATTTGAATTGAGTCGATTCCTTTTCCAATTAACCATTTTTTTTTTCAAATCAGTCACCGTGTAGAATTGAAGTTTCTGTGATTTAAATCGAGTTGAGTTTTTTTTCCAAATCCATCGCACTGAAACTTTTTTATGCTTTTTCTGTGCAGTCTGGCTGTTGCAAACCTCCATTGTCATGTGGCTATGCCTACGTGAATGCAACCTACTGGATTTGGAATGGGAATATGATACGCAGCGCTGATCCAGACTGCTATTCGTGGAGTAACGAGCAGACCCGTCTCTGTTTTGACTGCAATTCCTGCAAAGCAGGCGTTCTGGAAAATCTGAAACGTGAGTGGCGTAAGGTATCCATTGTGAATGTTGTGATGCTCATGTTTCTCATTGTTGTTTACACAATTGGGTGCTCCGCCTTCAGAAACAGCAGGAAGAGGGAGACAGACTACAGCCATGGCAGAAACATGATGACCAAGCTCAATCCCACATCCCTTTGGTAAAACTGTACCCCACTTTCTAACCTCCTACCAGCCATATTCCCATGAGTTTGAACCTGTTTAGTAACTATATGATGTAAGTTAACTTTGGATTCTAGGCTTTTCTAGCGTTTTCTCAACGCTGGTATATGGACAACTGCTTTTAAATATCATGATGTGTAGTTGGGGATCCGAGGCCCTGTCATTTCCATTTGAAAAACTTGCCTTTCTCTTTTGCATTATTGACTTCCCAAGTGATGTTGAAACTCCTGATGTATAAATGAAGGAAAAAAAAAATATGAGGTTTAATTGATTTATGTTTTGGTTTTTTAATTTAAAATGCGATAATATATTTTCTAATAAAATTGATTTTTTTGTTATTTAAAATATAATTTTAATGAATAAATCAGTTAAATTTCTTAAATTTTTTAGGTATTTAGATTGTGTATATATCTTTTAAATTTGTAATTTTAATAATTTTTATCATAGAAAATTATTTAGAAAAATATGATAATTTTTTCAGAAGAAAAAAAACGTTGAGAATTCTATTAAAGAAAAAATTAGAAATTATTATTTAAATTTTAAATTTTATACATATATATAATTTTATAAATTAAAATTTTGAAAAGTAATTAACTTATCCCGGAAGAAGTTATGATTTTATTATTAAGAATATAATGAGTAAAAAGAAATTGGTATTCACTTTTAATTTCTTATATAAATAAATATAAGACAAAAAATTATTCCATATTGTTAGCGGTTTATTTAAATTTTCACTCCAAAGTCATGACTCTCACATAGTATGGTTATAAACGAGATTTTAAAAAACTGATATGGATTTTAAAATAATTGTGAAAATGATTGAGGTATATAAGATTTTTTTTAATAAAACCATATTTGATGGATAATTTAGGAAAGTATATGAAAGGAATATTATAAAACATTTTAAGTAAATGGTTTCGGGTTTGATTTTTTTTCAATATAAAGGAATATGATTTTTCTTTTCTTACAACCAAAAGTAGTAAGATTTTTTTGGTATCTGTGATGTAAAGAAAAAAGAAATTTATTTAATATTTATATAGAAGATATTTTGTGAAAACATTTTGTTTTTATCCTTTCAATTTTGGAAAAGCTATAAAAGGTCTCACACCTAGCTAATAAGCCTTTAAACTAACCTTTAACATTTCAAAAAATACCATTTATGTAATAATAATGTAAAAATAACTTATTACATATAAAAAGAAAGTCTCGTGATTATTGCTCCATCTCAACTAATATTACACTACACTAAAAATACCATATTTTCAAAATATTTTAATGTCAACAAGTATTTTTAAATATCTACTGCAACTCAATTTGTCAATATTTATTTGGTATTGTGTGGGGTAACATCACGGGTCGTTGGTGGCGGTGCATTCAAGGTAGTAGGGAATCTAGCATTCTTCAGGTAATTTTGTTTGTGTGGTTTTTGTATTTTCTTGCAAGTTTGCTTACGTAGGTGGCTAGTTTCGTGGTCTTAACGTGGGAGGGGGTGTGGGTTTATCCTGATCTGAATTCTGTCAGGGGTTGCCCGAATTTGTGGTGGCTTTTGTTGTGGATGCGCAACATAGAAGGAGAATGTCAGGGTCATAGTAGAGTTGGTTGTTGTCTGGCCATCATGATATTTGATAGCCTTAACCTACTTATCTCCATTGTGGTGTTGGGTTTGTTGGCTATGGTGTTGTTATGAGTGTTGGCATTCATATTGTTCAATTTTGGTTGTGGGTTGCCAATGGGGGTAAGTCAATTCGAGGAATTCAGATGGTGTGGGTAAGGAAGTCCCTGTGCCTACCCAGGCATAGCCTTGGTCGTGGGGCATTGTGTTGTGGTTGTGGTGGGAGTCTGGATGGTCCTGGTGTGTCGTGGTGGGTAATTCCATTTGGGTTGCTGGTGTATTTTTCTTCTTCCCCATTCAGAGTTTATTGCGGGCTACTAACCATGCCCCATCAGCGAGGCCGCCCTCGTTGTGGAAGGGGGAAACATGGTCTAGGCAGGGATCAAGCTAATTTTCAGAGCTCGACTTGGGAGGAGTTAGATAGTGGGGGTCGAGTGGGAGAGGTGGCTCACGATCATGGGTGCTCACCTGGTAGTAGAGGCACCGGCTACGCTGGAATCGATTGTTGAACATCTCTGAGGAGTTCAGGCCAACCTAGAAATCCTCAGAGAGATTGATATGAAGATAAAAATGAGTTGGTGGTATATATGAATGATATTCAATTTAGCCTCAGTGAAACTCTAGAACATCTAGAGAGCATCCGCCGGAACTAGTGACACATCAACGGTCATCTGCGTGACTTGGAGGTTCGAGTGGAGCATATTGACTTCCACATGCATGAAAGAGATGGCTTCCTTGTAGCACCTCCTGGGCTTCCTCCTCAACCACCCCGCGACATGATGTTATCAGGTTTTTAGTCAATTTTGTTGCCTTTTTGCTTTGTAAAAATTTATAGCTTATCGGAAATAATGGTTGTATAGTCATATCTTTTGCATTCTCCAACTCTCCTCACTTTCTCTTATGATCTAAATGAAACAAAACAAAACCATAAAAACAAGTTTTGTACTTAATTCTCTTTGATGATGATATAAATTTATACATTTAATTAATTAACAAACATATATATATCATAAAAATTAACAAACATATATATATCATAAAAATTACAAATATATATATATATGTAAAAAAATAAATATTCACTTTTATTTTTTCATATAAATAAATATGAAAAATAAAATATTCCATATTGTTTTTGGCTTATTCAAACTTTCACTCCAAAGTCATAACTCTCACATGAGTATCGATGGTTAAAAACGATATTTTAAATAAATGATATGGATTTTAAAATAGTTGTGAAAATGATTGAGGGTTTTTTTTTTTTTTTAAATATACAACCTATTTAATGAATATTATGGATATTTTAGGAAAGTATAGGAAAGGAATATTATAAAACACTATAAGTAAATGTGTTTGATTTTTTTTAATATAATTTTTTTTTCTACATTAAAAAGGAGTAAGATTTTTTTGTTGATATTTGTGACGTAAAGAATAAGAGACATTAAATAATATTATATTTTAGGAAAATGATCTATTAGTTTAATAAATCTAACAGATTAATATTATAAACTCAAAGGATTAATATTAAAAACCCAATGGATTATAAATCCAAGGGAGTAATATTAAACCCAAGGGATTAATATTATAAACTCTAGGTATATAAACCCAAAGATAAATACTATAAACCCTAAAATAAACATGGTTGACCATGTTTTACCATGATTGATTTCCATATTGAGACAATCTTTATCACAATGCGACAGTTACCATAATTGATTTTCATATTAAGACAATCTTTGTCACAATGTGACATTGGACCATGGATGTGTATGATTAACCATGATTATAAACCCAAGGGATTTATATTAACTATAGGATTAATATTATAAACCTCATGAGTATGAACCCAAGGGAATATGAATAAACCTTGGGGAATATGAACCCTTATATTGATAAACCCAAGGGATTGTTATTATAAACCTTATAAATATGAACCCAATGGATTATGAATAAATTTTGGGGAATATGAACCCTTAGATTGATAAACCCAAGGGATTGATATTATAAACCAAAGGGATTACTTCTAAAACCCGAAGGTATTATAAACCCAAGGGAATAATATTAAACCCTAGGGATTAATATTATAAATCCAAGGTATATAAACCCTAAGATGAATATTATAAACATAAGGGAATAATAAACTCAAGGGACTAATACTAAAAACCCAAGAGATTAATACTAAACCTAAGGGATAAATATTATAAACCCAAAGTATATAAACCCTAAGATAAATATTATAAACCGTAAAATAAACGTGGTTGACCATGATTGACCACGATTGTTTTTCATATTGAAACAATCTTTGTCACAATGCAATGTTGGACTATGGTTGAACATGACTGATTTTCATGTTGAGACAACCTTTGTCACAATGGTCGGACCATGGTTGACCATGATTGATTTTCATATGGAGACAATCTTTGTAACATTGCGACATTGGACCATGATTGATTTTCCTATTGAGAAAATCTTTGCCACAATGTGACGTTGGATCATGGTTGACAATAATTATAAACCCAATGAATTTATATTAAACCCAAAGATTAATATTATAAACCCTATGAATAATATTATACCTTAGGAATATGAGCCCTTAAATTAATAAACCCAAGAGATTGATATTTTAAACCCAAGGGATTAATACTAAAAACCCAAGGGAATAATATTAAACCCAAGGAATAAATATTTGACATTTCACCATGGTTGACCATGGTTTACCATGATATACAATGCGACATTTGACCGTGGTTGACCTTGATTGAACATGGTTAACCATGGTTGATGATGGTTTACAATGCGACATTTGGCCATGGTTGACCATGGTTTACCATGATTGAACATGGTTAACCATTGTTGACAATGATTGACAGTGGTTTAACATGGTTGATTTTCATATTGTGACAATCTTTGTTAAAATGTGACATCAGACCATGGTTGACCATGGCTGACCTTGATTATATACCCAAGGGATTTATAATAGACCCTAGAATTAATATTATAAACTTTATGAATAATATTATAACCTAGGAATATGAACCCTTACATTAATAAACCCAAGGTATTGATATTATAAACCCAAGGGACCAATAAATGCAAGGGACTAATAATAGAAACCCAAGGGATTATAAACCCAAGGGAATGATATTAAACCCAAGGGTTTGATATTATAAACCCTAAGATAAATATTACAAACCCTAAAATAGACATGGCTGATCATCGTTGACCATGGTTGATTTTCAAGTTGACACAATCTTTGTCACAATGTAATGTTGGACAACGATTGATTTTCATATTGAGACAATCTTTGTCATAATGTGACGTTGGACCATGGTTGATTTTCATATTAAGACAATCTTTATCACAATGCGATGTTAGACCATGGTTGACCAAGGTTGACCATGGTTGCCATAATGTGACATTGGACCAAAAGACAATCATCGTCACAAAGTGACCATTGTTATTGACCATGGTTGACCATGATTGACCATGGTTTTAAAATAAACATGGTTGACCATGGTAGATTTTCATACTAAGGAAATCTTTGTCGCAATTTGATGTTGGACCATTGTTGAGCATGATTGACCATCATTGATTTTCATATTGAGATAATCTTTATCACAATGTGATGTTGGACCATGGTTGATTTTCATATTGAGACAATCTTTGTCACAATGTGACATTGCATCATGATTGACCATGATTGACCAAGGTTGATGATGGTTGACAATGGTTGACCATGTTTGATTTTCATATTGAGACAATCTTTGTCACAATGTGTCATTGGACCATGGTTGACCATGATTATAAACTCAAGGGATTTATATTAAACCCTAGGATTAATATTATAAACCCAAGGGATTTATATTAAACCCTAGGATTAATATTAAACCCTAGGATTAATATTATACCCTACGAATATAAATCCTTATATTAATAAACCCAATGGATTGATATTATAAACCCAATAGATTGATATTATAAACCCAAGGGAATAATATTAAACTTAAGGGATTAATCTTATAAGCCCAAGGTATATAAACCCTGAGATAGATATTATAAACCCTAAAATAAACATGGTTTACCATCCTTGACCATGATCATGGGGTTGATGATGGTTGACCATAGTTGTAAAATAAACATGGTTGAGCATGATTGATTTTCATTTCGAGACAATCTTTGTCACAATGTGATTAATAAACCCAAAGGATTGATAAACCCAAGGGATTAATAAGCCCAAGGAATTTATTTTATAAACCCAATGAATGGTCATCGACAACCAAGAGATTGGCATGGCATAGAATAGCATGAGTGAAAGAGCAAAAGTTATGTTGTTGGAAAATGTTTGGCTTTGATATCATGTCAAATTGAGGAATAACTCAATATAGTTCATTGTGGTTCACTATAGGCCACCTACAAATCGACCATGATGCTCGTGGTAAGTATGGCTCGCCATGGTAGTCACGTTGACTATTGTTGACTATGATACCCATGTTAACTATAGTTTACAATGACAAAAATAGTCAACCATAATTAACATATGTTAATGTATAGATTAATTTATAACCAAAACATTCTAGAGATATAAATTAATATATTATTAATGTTTCATTAATATTACATTAAACTCTTATTAATGTTATTTAAATGCTATAATATTTTTATTAATATTATATTAATATATTAATATTGTTTTATATATATATTTGAAGGTGATAATTAAATATATTAATGTTAATAAAAGTATCTATTGCTCTTATTAATATTAATAAAATAGGGATCAAATAATGTTCGGCTGCTGAAATGAAGCCCAAGCTCTGGATTTGAATCTCCCGCGCGCTCCTGCCTTCGCCCCCCAGGCCCTGCCTGGCTGGGCCTCTGATCCTCGATCCCCTCCCGTGCCTGTCGTTTTGCGCTGGCCCCTGCCCTCGGGGTCCCAGCCCCCCCTCCCGCTTTGTCTCTTTCGTCGTTCCCTGCGGGCCTGCAATGGCAGGGCCCGCCCCCCCCCCCCCTCCCCCCCCAGCTACAGAGAATCACGAAGAAATTTTTGCCTCACTCTTTTCTGAACCCTCAGATGACAGACCTCGCCCCTCAGTAACAAAGTTCATTAAAAAGCTGGATGAAATCCCTGAGGTTAATCTACCTCCCTCCCTTCCAAGGAAATCGGCAATAGCTCTTGCGGAAAGAGGCCTTGTAGGCCAGTTCACCGGCCTTTGGCCCTCCCCGAGATCAGTTCAAAAATGGGTGGAGCGCAACTGGAGTGCAATGATCCAAGGAAAGATCGCCATCAGATTCTGCGGACGTGGATACTATACTTTTCTTTTTGAGTCGAAAGAAGACAAGAATCTCATTTTCCGTAATGGACCTTATTTCATAGATACAAGAGGACTCTATTTGAACAGATGGACTCCGGATTTCGACCCGGAAATGGATATTCCAAACGCAGTTCCAGTTTGGGTGCGGCTCCCCCATTTGCCGCTTCATTGCTGGGGGGATGAATCAGTAAAAGCAATAGGTAATGCAGTAGGAAAATACATTGACAGATCTGAACCAAGGGAGAACATGCACGCGTGCGCAAGGATCTGCGTTGAAGTAGACCTAGGGAAAGGCCTGCCAGAAGCTATAAAGATAAAGGTGGATCAATGGATGCACATCCAGCAGCTGGACTACGAGCAGCTCCCCTTCAAATGCAAGGTATGTCACGAGTATGGCCACTTCGCCAATAGATGTAGTAAGTTAAAAGCAAATGAAGTTGAGAATAATGAGGAAAATGTTGAGGGATCATGGGAACATGTAAAAAGAAAAAATCCCTCCCCTAACCAGGGAATCAGCTCTAAAACCCCTCCGGAATCAAGCCTCCCCCCCCTCCTCCCCCCCCCTCCAACTCAGCCTTCCCTTCATCCTCCAACCCCTTCGAATCCTTATCTGCTGAAGAACCTTCCTCCCCCCCGTCCCCTCGTCCAGCCTCTCCCCGCTCGAACCCTCCCCCCTTCCCCCCTCCCACCATTGAAAGAATCCTCACTAGAAACAAATCGAAAGAAGCCAATCAACCCTCAGATCCCCCGAGAAAAGTTGGTAGGAAGACAAACAAAGAACTCAGAGATGAAACAGCTGCTAAGGAGATGGCAACGGGAACACAACAACCTATGGACTCATATCTAGGCAAGCTAAAAGGGAGTGGAGAAAAGGCAAAGGAGAAGTCCGGATCCCACCCAACAAATGGTAAATAATGATCTTGGTCTCTTGGAACTGTAGGGGGATGGGCTCTTCCGTAAAACTGAAAGCAATCAAGGATTTACTAAAACAGGAGCAGCCAGACTTTCTCCTTATCCAGGAGACCAAAATCACCGAGCAGGACTTTCATCATCAAACCCAACATTTCAAAAATTTTACAGGTTTATCAAAAGGCTCAGATGGGGCCTCAGGAGGTATAGGAACAATATGGAGCAAGAACAAATGGGAAATCATCAACTCACAACTATGCAACTGGTGGATCAGAACAGACTTGAAAAATAAAAGCACTCAGGAAGTTTATCACATCTACAACATATATGCCCCAAATCACTACAGGGACAAAGCTAGCTGTTGGAATACCATAGAGGCAGATCTCCTCTCTGTTCAAAACAGTCGGATAATTCTTGGGGGAGACATGAATTTAATAAGACATGTGGAAGAAAAATTTGGTGGAAATTATCATGCAGATTCCTCACGAGATAAGCTAGAATCCATTATTCAGTCATTCAATTTGATCGACACCTCTCTGTCAAATGGCAAATACACATGGAGCAATAAAAGATCAGGATCTCACAATATCAAGGAGAGATTGGACAGGTTTTTACTTCAGGAAGGAATAGTAGGAAATTTTCAGTCCATCAGGAGCCACTTTATTCACGCCTCAGCTTCGGACCACAAGCCTGTGATTCTCATTTTGGATAAAGGAACAAATTTGGGGCCACTTCCCTTCAAATACAATAAAACTTGGGACCTCAAAGAAGACTTCCGCACCCTTATACAAAATCAGTGGGCTAAGGAAGTAATAGGATCGCCTCACTTCGTCTGGGAAACAAAATTAAAACAACTAAGGACAGTCATAAAGCAGTGGGCAAAAGAGGCGGCGATCTCTGAAAGGAAAAAAAAAACAGACCTGCTTACAAAGATGGAGCTTTGGCATAAAGAGAAAGAGCACATTCAATACACAGTCGAGGACTTAGAGCAGGAAAAAAATATGTATAAGGAACTCTACCGACAAAACCGCGTGGAGGAAGAGGAACAAAGAGTGAAATCTCGCTGCCTATGGCTGAAAGCTGGGGACAAAAATACCACCTTCTTTCACAACAATATCAAACTCAGGAGAGCTGGCAACCAAATCGACAAAATCGAGGCTGATGGGAAGGTGCTGAAGGATCAAGAAGAAATTAAAAATGCAGCCTATAATCACTTCAAGGCCCTCCTCTCAGTAACTCCTCAACAAATAGACAGCGCTGACTTCCTCAGTACAATAGAGAGCAAATTATCAGAGGACCATAATAGAGAGCTGGAGCAAGACCTCACAGAAGAGGAAATCCGAGTGGCGACCTTCAGCATGCAGCAAGATAAGGCTCCGGGCCCGGACGGATTTACGGTTGCATTCTACCGTCAACACTGGGAAATAATCAAAAAGGATTTTGTGAGAATGATAAAGAATGTTTTCAGAAATCACAAGCTGGGAGAAAACACAAAATCTTCCCACATTGCTCTGATCCCTAAGGAAGCAAATCCCATCTCATTTGACAGGTTTCGCCCCATCTCACTATGCAATGTCTCCTACAAGATTATAACAAAAATAATTGCCAACAGGCTCAAGAAATTTCTCCCTCTCTTAATCTCTGAAAATCAGGGAGGCTTTGTTCCAAGCAGGCACATAACAGATAATGTCATATTAATTCAGGAAGCCATACATAGCAGCCTTAATAGAGGAGAGCGAGGAATGATAATCAAACTAGATATGGCTAATGCTTTCGACCGGGTGGACCACTCTTTCCTAACTGCAGCACTAAAAAAATTTGGGTTTTCAACCAACTTCATCAGCATCATCAATGGGTGCATCTCCAACCCTTGGACTGCCCCTTTGATCAATGGTCGACCTAGCAAATACTTCAGAAGCACCAGGGGGATGAGACAAGGATGCCCCCTCTCCCCATTCCTATACATAATCATGGCTGAGACCTTGAGTATTCATCTAGAACATCTTCGCAGCAATAAAGAGATCACGAGAATCTGCATAGAAAGAGGGATAAAGGAGATAAATCACTCGCTCTTTGCGGATGATACTCTCTTAATTGGGGGAGCCTCTAGTCTAATGGCAAGGAGATTTAAAAGAGTTTTGGATGCTTTCCTCTCAGTCTCTGGGGGTAAATTGAACAACAAGAAATGCAAAATATACACATGGAATGTTCCTTTCCAAATTCAACAAAGAATATCCTTGATACTAGACATCCCAATGCAAAGGAATTGGAGCTCTTTCTCCTACTTGGGTTTGCCTCTGGCTAAAGAACCTGTCAAAGCTGAGGTCTGGACAAAACATATAGAAAAGATGAGAGGTCTCCTTCAGAGTTGGGGAGTCTCTTGGCTCAACTTAGCAGGCAGAACCATTCTCATCAAGGCTGTCCTCTCAGCCCTCCCAATCTACCAGTATGCGGTAATCATGGCTCCGGCCAGCATTCACAAACATATGGAACTCATCATGCGAAGCTTTCTCTGGCAGGGAGGAAAACAGGAGTCCAAGAAATTCAGCCTCGTCAAATGGGATCAGGTAACTCTTCCTTATGAAAAAGGAGGCCTCTCCATTAAAATTCCAAGTCTTTCCAACCAGGCTCTGGGGCTCAAATTGATCTGGAAGATTCTCTCAGGCAAAGGATCGTGGTGGGTGGAGACCATAAAAAGAAAATACCTCAGAGGTTCGAATTCTAACATTCTCACTGAACCAATTGTAGACAGGCCTTGCACCCCGATGTGGAGACTTATCAAAAAAGTTCTGCCTCACTTTAGAGAAAATGCTTCCAAACTCCCAGGTAATGGAAAGGACACCAAGATTTGGTCTGACAGAATTATGGGTTCAAAACCGAGAAACCTCCTCCAAGGCCTCCGGCCCCTGCAAGAATGGATGGAAGAACGAAAGTTAACCTCCTTGTTTGACATATCTTCTTGGAATCAAAACAGATGGCTCGACTGGAAGGATTTGCAACCCCCCCTGACCTCAGAGAATTATGGCTCAATCTTAAGCAATCTCTTTCTGGTTCTGCTCCAACCAATAAGGGGACTGAAGATAGATATATCTGGGACTCCTGTGGAGGGAATTTCACGGTGAAAGAAGGATACAAAACCTTGCAAAACATAACCCCCTCAGCAAACTGGAATCTCCACACAGCTGCTTGGAAGTCAGAATGCCTTCCAAAAGTGAAATATTTCAATTGGACACTACTTAAAGGGAAAATTCTTACAGCTGAGAACTTAAGGAAAAGAGGAATTCAAGGTCCTTCGATATGCTGCTTCTGCCGAGCAGAGGAGGAGTCCATCCAACACACCCTTTTACTCTGTCCCTTCGCTCAGAGTTGCTGGAAGCAGGTGACAAGCCCCATGGAAACCCGCGAAAGCTTTGATCAGATCTCCAATCTTCAGAAAAATTGGAAGAAAAGCTACCCCTTCTCCAGGAAAGGCAAGCTCAATCTAATCAGAGTGTGGAAATGCATCCCAGCCACCCTCTGCTGGCACCTCTGGCTAGCCAGAAACAACCATGTTTTCAACAACAAACAGCCTAACATGGCCAGTATCCTTGCAAAGACAATCGCCAGCATTTCTGAAACTATCAGTACAAACTACATAGCTCTTCCAGATCAGACGAGCTGGGCTCAAGAAGAGAGAGATTGGTATAATAAATTCAACCTCAACCACACCCAAAATCATCTCCCCCAGGCCAAAGATCATAAGAAACGGCCTAATTGGAAACTCAGAGGATCCAAGGAAGAGGTAATTCAATGGATCCTCAATCAGAAGCGCCCTTTTCTCCTCTTTGATGGTGCTTCGAAGAACAATCCTGGGAAAGCCGGAGCAGGGGGTATCATCAAAGATCACAATGGGAAAACCATTCTTAGCTACGAATGGGGATTGGGGAATGCCTCCAATAATGCTGCTGAAGCCTATAGCCTCCTATTGGGCACCTCAATTTTGTCTAGATTGGGAATTAGGAATGTAATAATATTGGGGGACTCGGCCATCATCATCGCCGCTATGATTACAGGCAAAGAGTTTATTAAGGAAGGCCTTAACAACATCAAGACCAGGATTCATGACAATCTCAGGCACATGGGAGACTCAACCTTCCTACAAGTTCTAAGAGAAAAAAATACAGAAGCAGACTCCTTAGAAACCAAGGCTGTCAACAGGCAGCAAGGACAAGTTCGTGAGAATGAGAGGATATATGAAAAGGCAATCCCGTAGGAGATCAAGCTGTCAGACAGCTCACCCGATCAGCACCCTCAGAACTCGTCCTTATATCAGTCATTTCATCAGTCATTCCTTCCTCGATCTTCATTACGCCTCTTCCACTATGCTGTCTCTCCTCTGCTCCATCGCGACCAGTACAAAGTATCCTCTCATATCCCGTGCTCTCCTTCCTATGATTTCTGGTAAACGTCCCCTCCCCCTCCTCATCGACTGCATCAAGAATCTTGAGCAGGATATGCACTCAGTCCCTTTAAATAAAAATAATTCGACTTCTCATCATGGCTGGCCTCCCTCATTCCTTTATAACCACTTCCCTTCTCCCGACCGTCTCAGAACACCCCTGCTTTTTCAGAAACAGGCTTGGAAAGTTGCGCGTTCAGAGAGGAGCCCGATTGTTCTTAACAACAGAAGCAAACAGTGCGCTCATCCTCCCAAGACACTGTTGTCTCTCTCTCGTGCTCACCTCCCCAGCATCAAGCGAGGCAGTCATCAGAGCAACCACGAAGAGCTCGCTCCCTTCACAGCTCTCAGGTATAAATCGTGCCATTCCCAGACTCTTTGTTTGCTAACTCTCTCCTTCTTAGCAATGGCAGAGCCCTCAGAGAACAGAAAGCAGAAAGAAGCTCAGGAGGGCCATGAGCAGCAAGAGAACCCGCTGGACCGAGTGCTTGGAAACAACACATGCACTCTCTGTAAACAACACTGCTTCATGATCGCTCGGTTCATCAAACACCACAATGAACTCAAAGAGGACTTCCAAGCAGACAGCAGGTCCAAGAGGAAAAAACTAGAAAAGCAAAAGACAGAGATAGAGAGCCTCAAGGAGAAATGCCAACACCTGGAGGAGGCCATCACCCACATAAAGAATATCGCAGAGAGTATGCAAGCAGAGGCATCTACCAAGGCAAGCAAAAAGGAGCCCCAGGTGGAAGACTCGGTTAATCAGTTCTGGTAAATAATCATATGTCCAGCAAAGTTTGCCTTCTAGCTGGCCTTTTTGTCCGACAATACAGTCGCTATCTATTCCAACATATTTTCTTTAAGTTTAATTCTCAGAAGTCAAGGGCTGCGACCCTATTTTGGACTTCTTTTCTCCTTTTCCCTGCATCTTATGTAACAGCACCTGCTTAATGCAGTTTTTTATAATATAAGAGTAGACGATCATGTTAAAAAAAATATTAATAAAATATAAAACTTTAATATCAATATAAAACTTATTATTAAACTTTATTATTAATATTAACTTTATTAACAAATTTTAATTTTAACATTAACTTTATTAATAGTAACCTTAATATTATTAAACCTTAATATTATTTATAAACATTCATATTAATATAAACCTTAATATAAATATTAATAATACATAAACTTTAAAAAATTTAATTTTTTATTAAATAAAAAAATTAATTAAAAAAACCCAATTAAAAAAAAAGGGGGCACTTTTAAAAAATGACTTCTTTAAGTCATATTTTAATATCCCCTAAAATTTTAATTAACTATAAACAAAAGACGATTACATTGAAAAAATCAGGGAATGAATTGATTTCAACTTAATACGTCGATATGTCAGTGAGCTCGACTAATTGGAAAGGCTCACAGATACGTGATTATTAATAAGAAGGAAATGATCAATCTATATTATGATCCATGGAAAACGGGCCTTTTATGTTTGTCCTGTATTAAGTGGTGGTTCATATATGACAACGTAGTCTCAAACCGTGTAAGGCATTGCTTCGTATATTTCAGATTTCGAGTTTTTACATTTTCAATTTATTGTTTTTTAGCCGTTTATTTATGTCATATTTTTTTTGGTTGGAATTTAAGTGAGTTGTTTTTAGCATGATTTTTTGTATTTTTTAGTGTCGGAATTTGGTGGAAAATTTTGGGGTGAAATCTTGACTTATGTTATTTAAACTTGTTTTTTTATTATATATATGAATTCAGCACCCTGAAAAACTTTCAAGGCACTTCGATTGTGCAAGGGTTACCATCAAGCTTGTGATTTTAAATTCCTGCCGGATTTTAGAGAAATTAGACTGGAAAAACCTATTGGAAAAGCTTCCAAAATGTCTCACTAAAGACAACTTGGAATTTAAAGATTTAACCATTTAAATTTATTATTAAAAATATCATTGATATTTTTAGTTGATTAAATTACAAGAAATAAGATTTTTAAAACAATATAGCATTGATCGTAAACAACTTGAAACTACTTGTCAAAATCAAAACAAATTCATCACATTTCTTAAAAAAAAAAAAAACTCTGCTCTTGTTCAATACTAGGAAAAACTACAAGTTTTGCTTCCATATTGTCCCATTAGTCATCAATCTTGTTTTTATTATATAGTGATCTATTCGATCCTTATCGAAATTTGAACAAATACTTCATTTGATATTCAATAATAAAAATGTGAAGAGGGCTTCAGATTTAATAATACAACAAAAACTCGAGTGAGTGAATAATATTACAAACATCACATCATAGGGTTCGATTTCAATCCTAGTGATTAAGGTTTGACTGGAATGACCATGCGAATAGAAGTCGTTGGTGTATATGCATCTAGTTAGCCTTAATTAGCTTCAGTTCAACTCTAATTATTGCATGTGATGTGCACTTGCCGTTAGTTAGTTAATTTGAGTGCTTACATGTGGTGTGCACCTGGCTTTAGTTAGTTAACTCTAGTGCTTGCATGTGATGCATGTGATGCATGTGCACATTAACAGAACATAAAACACACTTAGCTTTAATTATCCATAGTTATTGCATGTACAACTAAGCTTAACTTAGCTGCTTAATTTATTGGTTCTCAAACCAATGAAAGCCAATATTGGGTAATCAAATTAATTTTCGATTCTAATTTTTCTTTTTCAATTTCATGCAATTTTGTGCAATTATTCTTCAACTAGATCTGTATTTGTGCTATAATAATTTTACATCGTATCAGAGCTACAAGGGCTTGGAGAAGGTGCAGGAACAATATTTTGCAGGTTTGAAGATCAAAGAATTTGAAATTGTTTGGAGATTTGATTTGCAGATAAAAATATTGGAGAATTGCCGCAATTGTTGCTACAACTATAGGTGAAAGCATGGAGTTCTCATCTTCAACTATTCTTACTTTGTATAAGTACTTCCAATGGAAGCTAGAGATTTTGATTCACCTCAAATGCAAAGGCTTGTATCGAATAGTTATGAATACTGAAGCTGAACCAAATTCCGCTATTGAAAAATCCAAATACTTCAACAAGATGGACTTTTGGACTTCTATTGTTGATCCAGGTGGATATTGGTGGCCACTCGCCTATTCCACCTAGACCCCCCAGTCAGTTTCATCTTTTCCTTGTTCATTTCAGCATTTACTATTTTTAGTTGTTTTTAGGGTCGTGAACTTTCGACGCAGTTTTGACCCCCTAAACGACATTTTTTTGGGGTCCGCGACAAGCCCATAGCCATACTCAGGGGCATGTTGCGAAACTTATAGTACTTAGAGAGACATTTCCAACAAGGTATTGTATGCGCTAAACAAAGATAATATGACCAAGTTACGACCCACGGGAAGTTGGTTGCCCCACTAACCCCAACGGGGCCCACAAATTCTTGGTGTTACATCTCCTGTGGTTAGGGTTTTAGTTGTTTAGGGTTTTCTCATGTTTTCCAATAATAGATAGGCCCTTGAGCCTCATTGTAACACAGTTCAGAAGCATGTACCTTCCACATCTCTTCTCAGAGATAAACTACCATTGCTTGAGCTATCTTATTTCCATTCTGTTTGTTAGCATAGTTCAATATTTTTCTATTGATGAAATGAAGTGTTTTTCTGTTGCATCTCTATGTGTATGATTATATCTATAAGTTTTTGCATCCCTGTTTAAGTTCGAATCAGTGGTATCAGAGCGGTCTGCTCTTTCTCTGTTTTTCTTTGCATGTCCCCAACGAGGTCAGGTTATAAGGAGTTAGGGCTTGATTTGGTTGAACCATTGCAAGATCAGCCTCGCAAAACCCGACGACCTCCCATGGCGGAAGAAAATAAAGACGAGGGGGTAGAATATCCTTTCAAAAGATTGCTCGAGGAAGCCCTTGAGTGACATAGGGATGTGATAATGGATAACTTTGCTAAGATCCTTCGACGACTACCCACAGACGATGCATCTTCATCCAGAAACCACTCTAGAGGCGCCACTCCTTTTAAGGTACAAGTTAACTTCGATATTCCCATATTCAAACGCCTAATAGATGCAAATGCCGTATATAAATGGTTAAATCTATTCGAAGGATAATTTTTAGTTCATGACTTTTCTAATCGTGAAAAGATTACTTTTGCACTTCTTAAAGCCGCCCCATATGTCAAGGATTGGTGGGTAACCTATTGTGAACAAAAGGACGAGAGTGAACCCTCGTTGTTTTCAGCTGCACCCACTTGGAATTATTTCTGAGAGGTCATCAAGGAGCAATAGTATCCCGTTGGGAGCTATTAAGACAAATACATAAAGTGGACCATGCTATGGCAGGGAAGGGACCAAGATGTGCTAGAGTTCACAAATACTTTCCATACCCTTCACACGAAGCTAGGTATCAAGGATACTAAGAGGAATTTGGTGCTCAAGTAACGTTGTTGTATACAAAAGTATGTCCAGGGCGAGATGGAGTTCGTGGACATTTCCTCGCTTGGCACGGTGTATCGCTACAGTGTCAAGAATGAACAAAAGTTTAAATAGAAGAAATGAGACTTTGGATCTGTGAATCCAAAGCAAGGAAAAGACGCCCCCAAACCACAGAACAAAGGACCGAGCAAAGAAAAACACCCCGAAGACGAAAAAGGACATGGGAAAATGGTGTGAGTTCCATAAGAGTTCCACTCACAATGCAAGTGAGTGTCGGGCCAAGCAGTCACTGGTGCCCGAGATGAAGGATTCTGAATCAGACGCAAGTTCCGACTCTGAATCAGAACTTGACAAGGGAACTAAAAAAGGGAAGCAAATCATTCATGCAGAGCCCAGTGCCACAGTGGCCACCACCAGGATCCATAAGATTGAACCTGAACATCCAAAGGAGGGGGAATGCCTCTTCCACTCACAGATGTGGGTGAAGGGTTCTCCGTTGTAGTTCATTGTTGACATCAGGAGATAAAAGAATCTAATTTTAGCAGAGGTCGTGAAGCGTCTAGGCCTAAATACTATATCACATCCACAGTTGTACACCAGCGGGTGGCTTCACTAAGGACTAGATCTTCGTGTCAGCCAGCAGTGCTGCCTTCCCTACATCATCAAGACCTTCACGGATGAGGTACTGTGTGATGTTGCTCCTCTTGAAGTTTGTGATGTATTGTTAGGACAACCATACTTGTGGAAGCAACATGCTATATACTAGTCTAGACCTTGCTATGTGATTATTACTTTGGCTAATAAGTTGTACAAGATACTCGAGATAGCCTCGCCTACCGCCATCTCTTTGATCACTGCAAATCAATGCAGTGAGATCATTTCCCATACCAGGAAATTTGTTTTCCTTATGATTCGTCTCCAGGGCAAGAAGAAGGTTGTGGCCACGACTTCCAGGCATGGATACTCTACAAAAAAGCAGCAGATGGACAAGGTTGTGGAGGGGTAAATGGATATTTTCGTCTCACCCACAGGGGTACCTATACACTGTCAGGTCAAGCACTCCATCGATCTGATGGCGGGCGCACCGCTGCCCAATGGATTGATCTATTGACGCTATGTTCTGGAGAATGATGAGATCAATAGGCAAATTCATGAACTATTGCAGAAAGGGTGCATCAACCCAAGTTCAACACCTTGTGGGAGACCGATTGTATTGGTACAGAAGAAGGATGGGACTTGGACGCTCTATATTAACTATCGGCCGCTGAACAAGATCACTATCTAGAATAGGTACCAAATCCAACGGATTGATGACCTTCTGGACCTGCTCAAGGGAGCCAAATATTTCAGCAAGATTGACTTGTAGTCAGGTTATCACCAGGTGCCTATCGATCCCTCTGATGTTTAGAAGACTGCCTTCAAATCCAAGGAGGAAATTTTCGAATGGTTGGTCATGCCATTCAGATTGACGAACACCCTTTATGAGGCTGATGGACGACATCTTGTGACCCTTCACCAATGCATTCGTGGTGGTTTATTTAGATGACATCTTGCTTTTCAACCAGAGTTGGGAAGAACGCCTCCACCTGATCCAAGATATTTTTATTATAGATGCACCATAATTACATGAAATTGAACTTATAAACTATGGAACTTAAAAGCACATAAAACAATGCAGAAATAACGCTATAAGAAAGAAAACCATAACACAAAGATTTGATTACGGATTTCGTCTAATTTGGACTACGTCTCTGGGCCCTGCTCCATAGTGGGGAGACCTCCTTTCATTAAGTGGCATAAAAAGAGATAAAGGTACAAGCAAAATTCTTTACAATCCTTATACCTCCAAGCTGGAAGATAGACGAAGAATGGAGAGCCCAGCTTCAGAAACAGACAATACCACTGAAATCCTGGCAAAAAATCATGCAAAAATGCCTATTTGAACACCCAATTCAGATAATCAGGGCTTCTGCAAGTTCTCGGAACCTCCCCATTGCTCAAGGTGAGGTCTTGGCCTGTTGCCAGGTGAGGGTCTGCTGCGCACAATGGCTTATGAACTAATCTGCCAATCCTCTCTACTTTTCTCTGACACAGAAAATCCTTTATATATGCTGGCGATAAAATCCCTCAATACCCGGGCAGTTCCAAACAAACGACAAAGTTAACAAGTGGGTTTGATTTAATAATATAGAGAATCTTGGATCTGAATAATACACACAAAAACTGTTTCAAATATGGAAAAAATATTTAAGTGCGCGTTTAACCCGGTGGCCCTTTACTATGAGTGTTTCCCCCTATTGGCATTTCCAATCGGTAGGTAGACCCAACGCCCATACAATAATCATCCTGCGATAACCGTGGACATAACGAACTTATTAACCACAATATATAATATATCGGGTCCGAGGGCCATATCGAAAATCGCAATCAAAAGAAACCCAAGTTTGATACAAAATGTGATAGCATCCCCTTGCGAAATGTGATTGCGATATCGAAAAACACAACATGATTTTGTCATTGTGATCGCATCGCAACTTGGCTTGCTCCGGGGGCTGATTATTTAACCCTTGCGAAATGAAAAATTAAGATTTGATCGCATCGCAACAATGGCCTATTTTCCTTAAGCTGCGGCCTCTTTATTTTGCGATTTGTGATATGTGGGACCAATGGTAGCCTGTCACTTGGCACTTCCCCATTCACTGAGAGTGTCTGCCACATCAACTCCCCCTACCACCTAGACAAGTCAAACATAAAATTTGACTTGCTCTATCTTCTTCATATGAACTTGGATTTGAGTTTCATTTGCACCATTGGAATCAAGATGACGAACAATTCGATCCGATGCTAATTTTATCCAAATTCTACCACTCTGAGTTTTGAGTCTTTTACCATGCCACTGGTACTTTTTTTGAAGATCCACCTGGATCAATCCTCCCCACTAAGAGCTTTTGGACTACAAAAAACCTTTTTAGTCTATTGGAAAGTGAGGAAATTTCTCCCTCACTTTATCTTTCTCCATCCATCGAGCTTTACTTGGATGGATTCCTTTGAAGCCAACACGAGTGTACTCCACATCTCCCTGTCGTGAAGTTCTAGTTTTCATGTCGAGAATGATATCTTTGGAAAAATTGTCTAGATACTCTGGTGCAAAATCATCCAGTGTAGGAATCTGTGTAACCTCTTTGGTATCCATAATCAATGGAGGTTCATAAAGCTTCAAGTTTTCAACATTCACTACTGAGTACATTTGCATATAAGCGGGAAAGTCAAGACAAAAAGAATTGTCTCCAATCTTTGCCAATATAGTGAAGGGACCATATCAAATGGGTCTCAATTTATTCCCTTCTCCCTTCATTCTATCCTTGTTGATGTGGAACCATACCTTGTCCCCAACTTGAAACTGATGGTCAACTCGGTGCTTATCATGTCGAGCTTTATACCGAGCCTGACTCTTCTCCAACTGCTCCTATGCTGCCTGATAGATCACTTGTATCCATTGAATAAACTTCTGTGCTTTGTCCCTATCATCTCGTCCATTGCCATCCTCACCTTTCCTAAAGACCATGTCTAAGGTATCCCTTGGTAGGTAACCAAAACATTTCATGAACGGTGAGCTTTGTGTGGATGAATGTGCCGCTCAATTGTATGCATGCTGCACATAAGGAAGATGTTCATCCCACAAATTGGGATGTTTTCCACAATAGCCTTGTAACAAGTGTACCACAGTGCGGTTGACAACCTCTGTCTTCCCATCGCTTTGTGGATGAAATGTTGTGCTTCTTTTTAGCTTGGTGTCCATCATTCTCCATAAGTTGTTCCAAAACTCTCCAAGAAAGCAAGAGTCTCGATCTGACACAATATATGTGGGCAACCCAAAATGGACCCAAACACGCTGAAAGAAAAGATAAGAAGTCTACTCAGCAGTGACCTATTTTTTACAAGACATTAAAATACACATTTTACTAAAACAATCCACAATGAAATACTAATAGTCGTGACCTTTCCTAGACATAGGAAAACCACCTACAAAATCCATGGACACAATTTCCCATGGTTGAATCGGAATAGGGAGTGGTGTGTAGAGCCCAATTTTTCTATTAGAGGGCTTTGAAATAGAACACAAAACACAACCCTTTACAAAGCGAGTCACAATGTTTTTCATATGAGGCCAAAAACAAAACCTTTGTAAATGACAAATTTTTTTCAACCCCAAAATGACCACACATAGGAAAGGTATGAGCCTCTCGTATTACATGTTCCCTTTCATCAATGGGTATGCAAAGTTTGCCAAGGTGGTACAACAGTTTTCCCTGCAAGTAATAATTGTCCACCTGCGATCCACCAGTCAGTTTTGCATAACTCTCTTTAAAATCATCAACATTAGCATATGGTTCAGCATAACTTTCTAACGTTAAAGAAACATTTAGCAAAACTACAGATGCAAACATAGGAGGGTGAGAAAGCATGTCTCCTACTTTGTTGCTGGTGCCCTTCTTGTATTTTATTACCAAATAACTATTAGAGGAATCCCATCCATATGAAATGACGGGCTTGCTGAAGCTTGGTCTGTGACTGAAGGTACTGCAAGGGCTGATGATCCGTATGGATGATGGTCTCCTTGTTGATTAGATAGTGTTTCCACTTCTTTACACTCTTAACCAAGGCATACAACTGCCTGTCATACGTGGGATAATTCACAAGAGCCTGGGAGAAAGTTTCTGAATGGTAACATACAGGCTTCCTTTTCTACATCAATACAATGCCCATGACATATCCACTAGCATCTGTTTCAATCTCAAAAGGCTACTGAAGGTCTGGTAAGGCTAGCATTGGTGTTGTGCTAATATTCTCCTTCAGTGTGTAGAAGGATTTCTACTGCTTTCCTCCCCACTGAAAGTCCTTCTTCACACTTGTCAATGCGTGTAAGGGGGCTGCAATAACAAAGAAGTTGGCAATGAACCTTCTACAATATTGTACTGCACCCAAAAAGCTTCAAACCATTGTAACATTTGTGGGCTCAGGCCACTTCATAATCACATCTACTTTAGAGGGATCTATTTTCAATTGCCCATTATCGACTATGTGACCCAAATAAACCAGAGAGGTCTTCCCAAACTCACACTTTGATAATTTTACATACAATTTTTCTTTTTTCAGAACATCAAGTACTTTATTCACATGACATACATGTTCATCCCATGTTCTACTGTACACAAGAATATCGTCCAGATATACAAGCAAAAAATTATCAAGAAAAGGTTTAAATAGATCATTCATTACCCTCATAAACGTGGCCAGAGTATTGCACAGTCCGAATGGAATCACCTTCCATTCGAAAAACCCCTGTTTGGTTTTGAATGTAGTGTTCCAAACGTCTTGTTTTGCAACTCTAACCTGGTGATACCCATAACACAAATCTAGTTTTGTAATGTAGACAACATTTTTCAACTGATCTATTAATTCATCAATGCATGGGAGAGGGTATCGATTCTTCATCGTAATTTTGTTTAGCACCCTGTAATCTACGCACATTCTCCATGTGTCATCTTTCTTTGGCACCAACATGATTGGTGAGCCGCATAAAGAAGAACTCGTCCTGATGACCCCTTGGTTTAGCAACTCCACCTATTTCTTGATCTCCTCCATCTCGATAGAAGCCATCTTGTACATGCCAATATTTGGTAAAGGAGCATCCTATTATAAATTGATCTCATGTTGGACTTCTTGTTTTGGGGGAAATCCTCTCGGTTCCTGAAACAATCCATCATAGTCAGAAATAATTTGAAACAATTCTTTCTTATGATCAGGATCAGAACCTTTAGAAGTGTCAACCGTCTCGGCCTCTTTTGCTCTCACTACCATGAGCATGCACCCATTATTAGAATTAACCAGTCGTTTAATCTGTCCTGCACTTACAAGGCTAGCACTAAATTTCGTATGATGAGCTCTAACCATATATTCTACCCCGTCCTTTGTGAGGTGGTATTTATTTTCGTGCCAAAATAAAACTTCCTTTCTGTCATATAGATACAGTGTTGAGAATAGCAACAAGAAATGCTAAAAATAGAATTTAGAATATTCCAATTTTGATTTGTCCTTGAATTAGAATTGTGAATTAAAATTCGAATTTAGTCTCACCAGCTGCTTGAAAAATAATTAATTAATTCATCTTGAGTTAATTAGTTGGAGAAATTCAAGCTAGAAGTCTTTGTGAAGTCATGCAACAGTTATCCATTAAATTAAGGAGATTATCCCTTAATTAAGGAGATAAGATTGAGTTGTAATTAGTTAGCTTAGTTAACTGAGTTAAGTCCAATTAAATTAGTTCCAAACAGTTTAAGGAACTAATTGTGAGTTCAGTCAGTTAATGCATGCATGCATCCAACTAGTGTACTCTAGATAACTGAAGATTCTCTCATAAATAACTCATGCATGTTTATTCTGAGAAAGGCCTAGTTGAGATTAAAGACAGGGACATTGTACTATCAGTTGGAGGAATTTTCCCATAAAGGAAACTCATCCATGTAGAAGGAATAAGGTTCCTTGAGGATTGCACAATTTTATATGGTGTGAGATCAGTGTTACACTTGGTAACAATAGGATCACCCAGGAGAAATAGCGCAAGGAAATAGGAGGCTTGGAGGGCAGAGGAGAAGGCTTGTGAGAAGCTTTGTTTGCCTGTGAGCATCCAGGAGGATTGTACTGAGAGATGGTTAGCTGTGGGAGCTAAAGCTTTGTGTAATCTTGATGTATTTCCACCTTGTATGATAATACAGATAGTGGGGTTTTTAGCTGAGGCTTTCCCCTGAGTATCTTCTATGTTTCATGTGTATTGATTCTTCTTCTATGTTATATGTGTTCTATTTGATCTTGCTCAAATTGATTAAGCTTCTGCAAGTTTTATTGTAGAAGTAGATTAAGTATTTTTCTTTAGTTATATTGCATAATCAGGTTAATCTACAGTCAGAATTTCTACATGGTATCAGAGCCAAGTTTATTGAAGCAAAGTTTATCCGAGCTGTGAACAGTATACGGAGAAGGGAAATTTGAAGTTTGAAGTTCGGGATTTAAGGTACAAATCAAATTCATCTCATACTTCAGGTTGGACAATGGCGTTGTATGGCTTGAGACTCGAGTATGCCTTGGATGGTAGCTCAAATTACATAGCATGGAAAGATCGCATGGAAACTGTATTAGAAGACAACGACTTGAAAGATTTCATTGATCAAGAAATCCCAAAGCCAGGCTCAACTAATGCACAAGAGTTGGCTAAATGGAAGAAGTGTGTGGCGAGGGTGAGACAAATCATCCTTGAGGGAGTTCAATACCATATTGTATCAAGTCTCCATGGGAAGGAGACTATGTTTTCAATGTGGAAGGCATTGAAGGAACTATATCAGAACAGTAGCGACCAGAGGAAATTGGCACTCAAGGATAAGCTTCGAAGAATCAAGATGGAGAACAGTGATATTATTTCCACATATCTGAACAAGCTCACCACCTGTAGAGATGAGCTTGGAAGTGTGGGAATAACTACTGCCGATGATGATATGGTGAGCCTCACTCTCCTTGTCCTTCCAAAGAGTTGGCATAGTTACCAAGACTCTGTGAATGGAAGGGAGAAACTGCTGGATTGGGAACGACTGTGGTTGGATCTCATGTAGGAGGAGATCAGGAGGAGCACACGAGATGGTTCTTCATCCAAGGAGGATGAAGAAAATCTGGCCTTAGTGAATATGGCAAGGAAAGGGAAGGAGAAGGATTTTCATCCCAAATTGAATTATTCTCATGGAGTGAAGAAGGGTGACAAATCTAAAGTAAGATGCTTTAATTGTCATGAGATGGGTCATTATGCGACTAATTGCCCATCGAAGAAGTCCAAGAAGGGGTCCTCAAAAGGATCTGAAGGTGAGGCATTGGCCTCTCAGTTCGAAATGGACTTCGCCCTCATCACATGCATGGTGTCATCGATGATGGGTTGTGGTTGGTTTCTTGAAAATGGAGCCTCATTTCACATGACCGACGATAAAAGTTTATTCAGTACCTTGGAGGAGAAAGACCTCAAGATACTCATAGAGATGGGTGACGATGAAAGGTATAGTGTTTCAGGAGTGGGCACGATTTCTTTTTAGAGGGAGCATGGAGCTCTTATCACCTTGACAGATCTGAAGTATGTGCCCGGACTGAAGAAGAACTTGGTATCGATTGCGATGTTGGAGGACAAAGGCTACGATGTTGTCTTCAGTAAGGGAAAGCTTTTCCTTAGACACATCACCACAGGACAGGTGAAATAGATCAGTTCACGAGTTCAGAACCTGTATGATCTTGAGGTTCAAGATGCATGAAAAGCCTTGAGGAGCAAGGCCAATGTTAGAGACTTGGTGGTTTAGAGGGAGAGTAAATGACCTTTCAACATGCAGCGCAAGAAGAAGTCTCAGACAATTGTGGAGGAGCCACAATTAGAGTCAGTAGAGGGATCACATTTAGTCATACCTCCAAGTGTGAGGTGGGGCGATGTGAAGTGATAGTCTCAAGAAGGTTGAAATTGGGCAGGGTCCATTGAGAGGTTTTATCTCATGGATTGTACCTTGCTACGAGAGCCCAAAGTACATAGTAGCAGGAGGAATCAGTGGGATTGATGCAGTCAAAGATCAAAGTGACAGAGGCTAGAGCAGTCAAATACTGAAGAGCGCAGAGAAGGATTGACAACAATGTAGAAAGGCTGAGTTAGCAAAAGTGAAGAGTTTTCAGTTGACAGAGGAAATAGTAGTCAGAGACTTTGATGACAGAGGCATCATACTAATTCAGGTTGGATATTTTTTTGTTTCTGGAGTTGCTGGAGAAACAACATTAGAGAGAAGTGTTGCATGCAGAAGATTCCAAAGGTTCAGGATTGGGATCGAGTTGAATTCCTTTTTTGTTGAGAGGGTGTGTTGAGAATAGCAACAAGAAATGCTAAAAATAACATTCAAAATATTCCAATTTTGATTTGTCCTTGAATTAGAATTGTGAATTAAAATTCGAATTTAGTCTCACCAGATGCTTGAAAAATAATTAATTAATTCATATTGAGTTAATTAGTTGGAGAAATTCAAGCTAAAAGTCTTTGTGAAGTCATGCAACAGTTAACCCTTAAATTAAGGAGATTGTCCCTTAATTAAGGAGATAAGATTGATTTGTATTTGAGTTGTAATTAGTTAGCTCAATTAATTGAGTTAAGTCCATTTAAATTAGTTCCAAACAGTTTGAGGAACTAATCATGAGTTCAGTCAGTTAATGCATGCATGCATCCAACTAGTGTACTCCAGATAACTAAAGATTCTCTCATAAATAACTCATGCATGTCTATTCTGAGAAAGAATCAGTTGAGATTAAAGACAGGGACATTGTACTATTAGTTGGAGGAATTTTCCTATAAAGGAAACTCATCCATGCAGAAGGAATAAGGTTCCTTGAGGATTGCGCAGTTTTATAGGGTGTGAGATCAGTGTTACACTTGGTAATAGTAGGATCACCCAGGAGAAAAAGCGCAAGGAAATAGGAGGCTTGGAGGGCAGAGGAGAAGGCTTGTGAGAAGCTTTGTTTGCCTGTGAGCATCCAGGAGGATTGTACTCAGAGCTAGTTAGCTGTCGGAGCTAAAGCTTTGTGTAATCTTGATGTATTTCCACCTTGTATGATAATACAGATAGTGGGGTTTTTAGCTGAGGCTTTCCCCTAAGTATCTTCTGTGTTTCATGTGTATTAATTCTTCTTCTATGTTATATTTTTTTTTGTTTGATCTTGCTCAAAGCGATCAAGCTTCTGCAAGTTTAACTGTAGAAGTAGATTAAGTATTTTGCTTTAGTTATATTACATAATCAGGTTAATCTACAGTCAAAATTTCTACATACAGACTTCCCAAGATAATTCCATAGATGTCCAAAGGTGCAAAATCTAACTGTACCGCATACTCTAAATTGGAAGAAATGAAAAATCTGGCCCTACACTGCTTGGTTACTTGTAATTTTTCTTTATCGCTTACCCAACCAAGTGGGTATGGACTCAGATGAGGCTTAGTTTCGAGGCCTAACTTTTTCACTAAGGACTTTGAGATTAAATTTTCTTGGGAACCTGTTGTAGTGGCTACAATCACCCTCCATAATTTTTCCTTAGCTTCGTTTTGGAGCCTCCCTACTAACGATCCCTAGCAGCATGTCTTGCACTGTTAAGTACATATGATTCATTTGTTTTTTAGTGGCTTGCTAGCTTGTGCATGTCAATTTTCTTCACTTCCTTCATAGGCTGCCATTTCGGACTTAAGCTAATTTCTGGCTGAGTAGCTGCCCCAAGAAATTGCGTAATTCTAGAGGGGAACCAACCTTCCCTCTAGAAATTGTGAAAATCTGCTGGGCAACCTGTTGGGCTCCAAAATTGCGCACAACAGTTAGACGGGATTCCCTGAGAAAACTACATAATCTGGCTCGACACTGTAGCTCAGCCCAGAAATTTCACAATTCTGGGTATGGGTCACATGCTGACCCCAGAAATTGCGCAATCCCTCAGGGACAGACAACCCAACTCAGCTCAGAAACTGCGCAAATACCTCTCTCCGTCTTGCAGGCTGTTGCATGTGCCTTCAGGTTGACCAGTTCCACCTGGGACCCAACAAAATTGATTTGCATGCATGGGTTGCTTTTCCTGAAATAACAAA
The DNA here is from genome assembly GCA_031772625.1 of Pinus tabuliformis. Classification (NCBI taxonomy): domain Eukaryota; kingdom Viridiplantae; phylum Streptophyta; class Pinopsida; order Pinales; family Pinaceae; genus Pinus; species Pinus tabuliformis. The sequence goes on along the minus strand of CM062805.1, from coordinate 921,472,903 downwards.
AATCAACATGAAAAAAGCATCCCTAGATTTTTGGGATCTATTTTTAGCAGCTGGAGGTTACATGCAAAGATTGTTTTAGAAACTTCCCTCCAAGTATTGCTTTTTCCTATGTTTTTGGCATGCACGTCATAAGCCTCAAACTTATTTATTCAACGCTACAAAGTTCATTCTTCACATCGATCTTGGAGTTGTGACATCCCACAACACAACTAGGAGTCTTCGACACATCCAGCTATTTCCGGGTAAGTCCGCTCTACTTGTCTTTTGCAGAATTTCTGTCGCTTTTTTGTGTTGGCTTGTGGGAGTGTTTTTTTCTTGATTTCTATGAATTCTTGTTGTTTTTTGCATGCATGTTAGCATGTACAAGCACCATTTCAATTTTTGTTTTCATCTCACTGCTATCGCATGCATGACACTGCTTTTGCACTAACGTCACAGATTCGGTGACCCGTTTCACACACATGCATGCTTTCCCATTTTCTAAATCTTGCATTCACTGTTTTCATGCATGATCATTCACTCTTTCTTACACTCAGTTTCACCATGCATTCAGATCTTCATATGTTTTCAGTCACCCGTCGGAGGGTCTAGTCAACCTTGCCTCGGACCTTGACTTTCCTGGACATCATTGCACATTTATGAGAGGGAAGGTTCTTCCCTCCTCCCAGAAAATGCACAAAAATGGCCATACACTGTCCTCTAGGCTTTCTTTACACAAATATGTGAGGCAATGCTATGCTGGCCCAGAAAATTGTGCAATGAAATCCCTGGGCCTGCATGCCTTGCTGACTGAAATTGTGCATTACGAAATATCAACACCCAACAGGTCAGCCTGGATTGTGCATTGCACAATTCCAGTAGTCAACCAACCTCCCAACAGTTCGGGCTTCCTTTTGTGTAGTTCAGGAAATCAGTCTCCCAGCCTCCCGGTAAAAATTGCGTAATCCTTGCCATCAGTCTCCCATGTATGTTGCATGTCAGTACTCAAGTTTGCTTTGGTTTCAACTGACAGATTGTTTGCCATGCATGTCTCAATGTTTCCAGGTATAACAAGTGTTCATCTGTCTCTTAGAATTTTAGGTTCAATGGCCTCCAAGAGAGCAGGGTCAAAAGACACAGACGAAAGTGCAATTGGAGAAGCAGTTGAGTAAGTGTTTATGAGTTTTCTGATTTACGAAGACACCTAGATGATCATAGATAAGGACATCAAGCTGAAATGGAAAGACATCAATGATGCATTCTCAGGCACATTTGAGGAGGAAATTGAAGATCGTAGTGTCTATGTGAACATTCACAAGTCCCGCTTGTACTGGATTGCATGCAGGTACCTTGCATTTCCATGAGAGGACATGATACATTGGATCGTCTCGCACACTGATCCTGAGATGATGGTGTTAAGAAATGTCAACGGGAAAAATATTTCTACCTTTAGGGCATAAGACTATTAGCAGATGTACCACTTGCTGAAGCCAGTGATCATAATGGGGACACCCTTCAGCATACCTAGCAGTAGTGAAAACTCCATGGATATCTTGAAGAGCTTGGTGAAGGAGCAAGCCAACCCAACCATATTTACAAGACGAAGATACTACGAAATGCATATTAGTACTTGGTCATCTTTGCATGTTGCTTATATGGCCAAGAGAGCATGGAGACCTTCCCGCAGAGTTGGGTGATCGCATTGGACCAATTGTCTAGTGAAGGCAAAGCATGCAACTGGTATGAAATTTTGGCTCACAGGTTGAAGGAACATGTAATAGGAGCTCGGTAGCCGCCCAAAGGTCAGCAAGCAGAAATATACATGTCTGCATACATCTTGGATGCAATCTGTGCCCATCAGAAGTTCCTAGGCTTGAAGTGGGCATGGACATCAACATAAACCTTTGTACATACTTATTGCAAACTGTGTTCCGAATGCAACCTCCACGTAGTCATCACACAGTTGTTAAACCATTTTGTCACCCCGGTGTATAAGATGATATTTGAGCATGATCCACCTTGCATGTCAAAAGTAGCAATGGAGGCATTGATTGACATAGTGGATTGGTATGCCTCGCCTTTTGGCACCTTCATACAGATGTATAGCGTGGAGAAGCCTCCGCATGTTTTGCTGAATTTTTCCATGGACAAGCTCATCATGGAAGAAGTGTCGTACCACACCTCGGTAGGACTGTCAGCTAGACTGCATCGGAAGAAGAAGGCACCCCAACCCACTCTTCTGTTGCGGATCAGGTTGTACAAGATACAGAATCTCAAGCATGTTGATGCTGAGAAAGAAGAGTTCAAACTATTTACTCTCAGCACTACAAGCTTCAATCCATATGACCCACATTTCTTTGTAAAGGATCACTATGCGAGAGTGAAATTTCCTTGAATCCACGGGGCGTGTCATTAGGTCGAGGAAGATCCATGGAGATATCGTTACAGCTTCTCCAGGCCAAATGAACTGGTCGGCATAGCTGTGGAATGGTTAGCGAAGCAGCGTGAAGAAGCATCTAGGAGAGTACCATCATCAACAATAGCATAGGGTAACATACCCACGCGTGAAAAAGGAAAGAGAAAGATTGTTGATCGTGTAGAGGTAGAACAAAGCTGCAAGTTCAAAGTAGATCCACTAGTGGAGAAAGAAGCTTTGGAGATAGAGGCGAAGTGGTGACAATGCGACAAGAGGAACGTGCAAAGGTAGAGAGATAAACAGAGGATGGAGGAAATGGTGAAGGAGTTGCAAGAGTTGAAGCAGCAAGTCAGGGAAGAACAAGAGATTTGCAGATGGGAAAAGGAAGCACAACATGGACAGACACAACAGGGGGCGCAACATGCACAAATTGATGAAACTGTGCCCATACAGGTGGTAGACTCATTCGAGAAGCTGACACAAAGCAGACAGGGTGAGAAGTCGTAGGAGCAGGACTTCACTCAAGAGATTGAATAGATACTTGAGCAGATGAATAAGGAGATGGAGCAACTAAATTTATAACAATACATCGACCTCATGCCTTACAACCAAGAGGTCGACCCACTGGCTTCACCAGATTCGGAAGCAGAGCAAGCCCTGAGCGACCAAGGAGATACTGAGATCCTTGGAGACAACCTGGAAGCAGAGATGCACAACATATAATTCAACAAGTCGTAGCATAGAGTTGTGTAATCACGCAGAGTTTTTACTCCATATGTCCACACATCTCCTACATAGTTTGAGGAACGAGTGATCGTATATGATGTGTGCAAGCATCCAACAACATGGCCAATGCTACCAGAGAATATGCGGAAGCCATTAGCTTAAGTGTTCACTTCTTGATAACAGAGAATGAGTGAATGGCTAAGGAGTTACATACGAACAAGAAAGGAGGAGAACAGGTTACAACATTGGCCAGAGAAGAGTTGAAGAAGATGATACTGGATGAATTATCGTCCCTTGAGACAGTCATGTAGATGTTGTATTCTAGATTTGGTACCATACATAAGGCAGTTGTCAATCTCAACGGTTGGCAGTAGCGTTGCGCTAGGAGATCACGTATCTTATCAAACCTGCATACTGTTGTCGACCACATGCAAACATGGACAATGAGATACAAGGAAGCCCTATTACACTTGCCCCAGTTGATGAAGCCCAAGGCGGTTGAGTTGAAGGCACACATCCAGAGTCAGATTCGGAACTATGAGGAACTCTCGCAGCTCATCGCTAGTTTGCAAGCTTCCCACACACGAGTGTTTAGAAGCATGGATATTTTTGTGCGTGCACATGCGATACCATCTATTAGGATACTCACCAAGGCAAAGACAAAGAATCAAGTCTGACCAGAGCTGGACACGTACTTTGACTAATTGATGCACATAGCCCCCAACACAGACTTGGTGATCAGCACAGACACTATGTTGTTGAAAATAGCAACAATAAATGCTAAATATAGAAGTGCTAAATTTAGTACTGCTATAAATAGAATTTCGGGATACTTTCCTATTTTAGTCAGTCCCTAAAACTAAAATAGTGAAGTAAAATTCGAATTTGATCTTAGTAGCTGTTTGTAAAATAATTAATTAATTCACCATGAGTTAATTAGTTAAGGAAAATCAAACATGAAGTTTATGTGGGGACATTCAACAGTTTCTCCATTAATTGAGGAATTTATCCATCAGTTAAAGAGATAAGGATGAGTTGTAATAGTGAGTTGTAATTAGTTGTCTTAGTTAACTGAGACAAGTCTAGTTAGATTAATTCAAATAGTTTGTTGAAATAATGTGAGTTCAGTTAGTTAATGCATGCATGCATGTAACTGCTGCACTTTAGATAACTAAATATTCTCTCATAAATAACTCATGCATGTTAGTTCAGACAGAGACCCAGTTGAGATCAAATGGAGGGACAATGTACTATCAGTTGCTAGAATATTCCATTGTGAATATCCCTTGCATGCAGAAGGAATTCTTTCCTTGAGGATTGTGCAGTTACTTCTTCAGGTTTTGTGAGTGTGATGAGGCCAATTCACACATGTGGCTTCATTGGACCCCAAGAAAAACTGCACAAGGAAATAAGAGGCTAGGAGGGCTTGAGGAGGAGATATACTATGTCTATTCAGTTTGTGAGCTGTATTGTTTGATTGAGGAGAGAGCAAGATAGCTTGAGATCTGATTCTTTTTGTAACTTGAACAAGATTTCCACTTGTATGATAATACAGAGATTGGGGTTTTAGGCTGAGGCTTTCCCCGAGTTATTTCTTCTGTGTTATGTGTGATTGATTTCTCATTCTCAGTTATATGTGTTCTCTTGATTTTGCTCAATTCGATTAAGCTTCCGCAAAGTGTTGTAGAAGTAGATCTTGTATTTTTCTTTAGTCTATTGCATAATCTGTTGATCTACAGTGGAGATTTCTACATGGTATCAAAGCAAAGGTGATCAAGGCGAAGATCAGTATACAAGAAGGGAGAAGTTCGAAGTTTGTGTTTCCTAAATATAGAAATCGAGTTCTTATCACATCTCAATTTCACCAATGGCATTCAGTGGTTTAAGACTTGAGTATTCCCTTGATGGCAGCTTGAATTATATAGCCTGGAAGGATAACATGGAGGCAATATTAGAGGATAATGGTCTAAAGGACTTCATTGATCAAGAAGTCCCCAAGCTGACTGATGCTACTCAACTGGCGGAATGGAAGAAATGTGTGGCTAGAGCAAGGAGAATCCTCCTGGAGGGAGTTCGAGACCACATTGTCTTGGGACTCCATGGGAAGGAGACACCATTTTCGATGTGGAAAACATTGAAATATCTATATTAGAACAACAACGATAAGAGGAAGTTGGTGCTGAAAGACAAGATTCATAAGATTAAGTGTGAAAAGGGTGACACGATCTCTACATATCTGAACAAGCTCACCACCTGCAGGGATGAGCTTGAAAGTGTAGGTATCATTCCCGCTGATGATGACATGGTGAGTCTTGCACTCCTTGGTCTTCCTAAGAGCTGGCATAGCTACCAAGACTTGGTTAATGGAAGAGAAAAACTGCCAGATTGGGAACGACTTTGGTCAGATCTAATGCAGGAGGAAATAAGAAGAAGCACCAAAGATGGATCCCGATCGAAGCAAGATGATGAGGAAAATCTAGCCTTAGCGAGTAAGGCAAGGAAAGGGAAAGGGAAGGTGTCCCATCCCAAATTCGGTTCTTCCCATGGTGGGAAGAAGATTGACAAATCGAAAGTGTGATGCTTTCATTGTCATGAAGTGGGCCATTATGATACAAATTGTCCACAGAAGAAATCCAAGAAGGGTTCCTTGAAGGGATCTGATGGTGAAGCACTGGCCTCATAGTTTGAGCTAGATTTCTTGCTTATCGCATGCATGGTTTCATCCATGGTAGGAAGTGTGTGATACCTGCACAGTGGAGCTTCATTCCACATGCTAGGTGATAAGAATCTTTTCAGTACCTTGGAGAAGGATCTCCAGATGCGTATCGAGATGGGCAATGATGGAAAGTACCGTGTTTCAGGTGAAGGTATGATTGTGTTTCAGAGGGAGCATGGAGCTCCCCTCGCCCTGATTGATGTAAAGCATGAACCAGGTCTGAAGAAGAATCTTGTGTCTATCGCTATGCTAGAAGATAAAGTGTTGGGTAGCGGATCCCCCTATAGCGGATTTTTGGGGCTTGTAGCTCGAGTTTGGTCAATGTAATGTAAAGACCCCACAAAATGCGGGCGGGGAGCACGAGAATCTAGGGTTGTCCACCCTAAAGTATTGTAATTTAATATAGAGTGTGTCGGGGACCATGGGAATGTATAAATAGAGCGAGGCTCTAAGTGTAGAAGTCAATTTTTAGTTAGAATTGATCTTAGTGATATGGGTTTTTGAATGCAATATTTTCTCTGAGTCTATAAGTCCGAGTCTTAGGTTGTAGGAATAGGAAGAGGTTCTGTAGCTGTGTGCGCAAAGGTCTAGTAGAGTCCACAGCTATGTGTGCGGACCCCTGCAGTTGAGTGCATAGGGAGGAGTGGGGATTGTAACGGAACATAAGTTTAATAAAAGCTAAGTTGATTCTGAAATATTGTGCATCTATTCGTAGATCTGTATGTTTATGCTTCTGTTATATGTTTATGCATCTCCTTACAGTTTATGATTGTGCGCACTTGTTATGAATGTTGAATGATTGATAAGAATATTGGGCCCACAAAATTAAGTTAAGATCTATAATAATAACACAGTAAGGATAAAGGATCTAGATCGCGCCTCTTTACACTCTTTACAGAGCTACGCGAAGGTCAGAATGCTGCGCGAAGCAGCGAAAGCGTGCAGGATCGGTTCGCGAAATTCCCAGACTTCATTAAGGCATCCCTAGGGTACAGAAACCTAGTTCCAACACCCTCCCATACTACCTTGGGTGAGACCTCAGTCTGCGCCCCACGGACTATTGCCGAAAGGGCCGGTAGTTTCGGGATTTGTTTGGCTAAAACACTTCTGAACCTGGGTCAGGCCCCAACAAGCCAACAAATGGTTCCGTTGCCGGGACCAGGATCTGCCTAAGGGATGTTTGATGTTGGAACATTGGAACCCTACGAAGAAGGAAATTGAAGAGTGGTTGGATTAGAAACTTCACAAGTTCATGGCACAGGAAAACAAAACTCCATAGATATCCAAGAAGAGGTGGCTGGATCGCTACGTATATATGGAAATCCACGAGATTTCTTTTTGCGTCCTTCTCTTCAGAGCTGTATGATTGGATCGCGAGGTTAGCCGATAGCCAGGGAAGGTATAAGCTCGATCAATCGATAGTGTGGACTCCAGAGTTAGTGCGCAAGCTAGAGGCATCAGAATATAAGATCACACGAGCCATAGACCATTGGCTCGACTGGATAATAAGAGGATTTATCACTAAATTTGTGATAGACATGACTGTAAGCTACAACGAAGCAGAAAGATGTTTTCTCAAGGGACTGCGAGGTAAGTACATCAAATCTTTGAATACCTGGATTAAGATGCTGTTATGTGAAAAACAGGTGATGTGAATACATTAATGATTGGAACGACACGGAGCAAAAAGGCCTACAAAGGTATCAAAGGGTTAGGAAATAGTCCCTTAATTTGACCTCCACGAGTGAGCGAGGAAGAGCGTGCTTGGGTTTCTTCGAGGAGTGCGGTCAGTTTGATAAGGCAGTGCATTCCGCAATTACCATCTCCACTTACGCCACCACTCGCATCACCTCCTTCACCTCCATGTTTGCCCACACCACCTCCACCAAACCAGCAATTCAGTATGGCAAGTGTGATTGAGCTACCTGTATTCAGAGGAGTAGGAAATGAGGACCCGGATCAGTTCTGGTTCGTGGTAAGAGCAGGGTGGGAAGCATAAGGGGTTACAGATGATAGCATTAAGAAGGCTACATTGGTAAGTGTGCTGCAGGATCGTGCGTTGATGTGATATATCAAGCACTCAAATGATCACCTGAATGCAGGAATAGCGAAGATCCAGAATGCGCTGAACAGATATTTAGTCGACTGAAATCAAAGATGCAGTTAATCATCGGATTTGAGGAGATCACAATGCTTCCAAGAGAGACCCCATGGGATCTGGATCAGCGGCTGAAGAGTATGATCCGCGAGGATAATATGACTCTAACGGATGCACAACACTATGCTTGGTTCATGGCGTCTTTAACACCCCACGTGAGGACGACGCTGTCACAGTAGAAGCTTTCAACCCAGGCCGAAGAATTGGAAATAGTGATGAGGTTGCATGAAACACCGATACAAGATCCAGGGCTAGGAGTTCAACAGATTCATGCGCAACTGCAGAACCTATGCTTGGAGATGTAGAGTTTGAAGCAGGATAGGGTGCCACAGCCAGAGGCATGTGAAGAAGTGTGGTGTATAAAATACAAAGGCCAGGGTCATGATAAGGATCACTGTTTGGTATTCACAAAATACTTCGTAGGAGGGGGGCTAATGCCATTGAGACCAGAGGCACAAGCAGGGCCGAGTGCGACACCCCCGCTATGGTGCGCGATCTATCAGATAGGAGGAAAACACACAATGGACAATTGTCATCTGTTGCAGAAATATACACAGACTCCGCAACAACTATTTTGTAACTTTTGTAGGTCGATGGGCCACGTCAAGCGTACTTGTCGCAGCTACGAGTTAATGATGGATCGGACCCTAGCTTATAGAATGTATACAGAAATGTGAGGCCTCAACCCAGCTGCGGGAATGGCGTGCGCTATATTTTAGGGTTGAGGTCGAGGACGAGGAGGAATGGGGTCAGGAAGGGGCCGAGGACAATTAATCTGTTACAATTGCAGAGGACCAAGGCACTATGCTCTCGATTGTACCAACCCAACGAGAATATTGTGTTTGTACTATTCTCAGTTTGATCACGAAATGGTAGATTGTCCTATGCTGATCACCCAGATGTGCGAGAAAGGGGTACTACAAATTACTCTGACTCAGAATATTCAAATGATGAGGTCTGAACCGCACAAAGAAGACCCCAACATGAAGATGATGCTCAGAAGTGGCGCAACCACAGGGGAAGATAAGGGGAAGTAGCCCGAGGAAGATACATGGGTTCGCAAGGCTCCTACAAAGGAACGTGAGTTTGACTTGGAACACGCAAAGGAGACAAAAATGAAACCTAAGAAAAGATTCGTGCAGGCCTCTACTTGAGGTAGTAAGGATCAACCAGAGACAAGGATGGATCCTTCTATGCTTACTACCTTTCTAGAGACATGTATGAAACTGCTACGTGACAATAAGGCCATGAAAGGACTACAAGAATTGATAACTAGGTGCGCAGGGTCAAGTGAACCGCGCGTAGTTCGGAAACTAGGAAAGCATACATTGCACACTCGGAGAGAGATGAGATTAACGCCGCAGATTGGCGAATATGAAATGGATTAGGTAATCCTAGACCTAGGTTCAGACGTGAATGTGTTACCAAAACAAACATGGGAACGCATGGGAAGGCCCACGTTACAGTGATCCCCTATTCAATTACAGATTGCGAACCAACAAAATATTTTGCCCATGGGGAGGTTGCAAGGGGTAATAGTTGATATCGAAGGCATGAGCACGCAGACGGAATTTGAGGTGATAGAGATTGTGGATGACAGCAACCCCTACCCCGCGTTGCTAAGAATAGACTGGGCCACTGATATGAATGGAGTCATCAACCTGAAGAAGCGGAAGATGATATTTGAGAAAAATTCCCTTCGCGTAGTAGTTCCACTAGATCTGGCTGAAGGTGCATGCTACACCGAACTTGTGCGCGACGAGGACAGCGACGATGAGCTGGATTGCATTTACCAGATAATGGCGCAAGACTAGGATCAGGTGAACCCGACAGCAGATGGGAGAATCTCATGGGAGCGCGATAGTTCCTATACTTCAGACTTAGATGAAGAAATAGAATGCTGGCAGAACTGGTTGCATGAAGTAACAACGCTGAATTATAACATGATGATTAGATCACTCCGGTGCGTGATGATTGAAGCAAGGGAACTGCCAACATATGATGGGCTAATAGGAGTGGATGAATTCTTAGACAAATTTGAAGGTGCAGTATCGGAACAACAGTGGTATGGTGCGATGGAATGGGCGTTGCACGTGACACCCACACGATGGTGGAATACACACCAGAAGGATACTAGAAACTGGCGTGAATGTAGAAGACTGATGCGCTTAAAGTTTGGAAGTTCCCAACATTGAACGTGAGCCGGGCAACCAAGACAAAGCAATTTGCGTGCCCACATGTGTCGATGGGTGCAGTCATGTGCTTTGCAAGTACGTCCTAGACTGACGCAACAACAGGAAAAGCGACAAACATTCCACGTCAGAGTCTTCACAAAGCTATGTGGAATCATGAACAAAGTTCACTAGGTGAAACGAATTGACTGGGACCTGCGCGTACTAGCAGTTTGATGGACCTATAGGACCATAAGCAAAAACCAGAGTGCGGAAATGGCCCCGACACTACCGAGAAGAGATGAAACTAGGATAGTAGAAAAGAATCCCTAGACTGTGGCTACCACAGTTGGGGAAGGACGTGAGGACCTGGGTAAAGGAATTAGGTAGTTACAGGAAGCTATTTGATGAAGGATCTTGACACTTCGTGAACTCGATGAAGATTGGGCATGACTGAGGAAGAAAAGTGTGACATTGGGCGAAGAAATCAGCGAACTAGAAACTGAAGTCGCACAAGCGGGCTGCGAGAAACTAAGCAAACTAAGCATGATGGGGCCCAATTCAGCCAACCCTACTACTGCATTATAAGGAGTTGCGACCCTGCTACCATGGCTATGATTGCACCTTACTAAACGGGGAAGCATACCATATAAAGAAGAATGCGACACACTAACAGATGCAAGTATATTTGAAGGGTGTCTGCGCTCGAGCTAGCAGGAAAATTGAAGCCTCACACCGAGGGTGCGACCACCTGACTATATGTAGGAGGCACAGTCTCAACACTCCAAGCAGTTGAAAGAGGGCACGGGGACTATAAACGAGTCTACAAGAGAGCTGTGTGGCAAGGAGGTTCCGCGCAGGGTCAGTATGTCATAAGGGCCACGGTCGTGCGTAATGGGCTGCACTGCTGCGCGGGTAGACTAGGAGGTGATCGTTGACGTCACTGTTCATGACACGAGATCCAATTTAAGGCAGAAAGGAGTGGGCAGTAGGCCATTAATACAAGAATTAAGAGCTAGATTCGGGACGATTTGCCGCCAAGAAGGTATTAATGACTTGGAAGTGGAGGGAATGGTCGAATTCAAATTCAAACGTTACTGTTACACAGTAATTTGTCACTGTCTCCCTGTCAGTCACCGTACTGTGTCAAGAATTCACAATAATCAAGTTCATGCCTTCTGAACTGGCCCAAAACCCACTTTTCCAAAGTTTTCCTCATCAGCGCGTCTGTTTCTAAAATTTCCGCGCTGACTGGCGGCTCGTAGTGTATTCAGTGCGCTGCCAGTGCGGAAGCACATCACTTTTCCGCGCTGGTTGCATTTTATGAGCCAGCGCATCTCTCCTTTGTATTGAGTCGCGTTGACGTGACTTTCCCAGTTATTGAGGCACGACGTCAGCGCGTCAGTTGCCTTATAATCCACGCTGATCCTGTTTGGGCGAATTTGTTCCAACAGCCAGCCTTCCAGATCACTCCAGGTTTGGTTGTTGGCTTTGTGAGTATCGACTCCCTTCTATGGCATGTCTGTTCGACTCTTTGCAACCACTTCCCTCAAGGATAAGCTCATCCTTCCACCTTTTGAGGAGGCTCCTTCTCCTATATAAACTTCCACCATTACCATGAGTAGCTAGTTTGGAATAGCTTGGATTGTATAGAGCTTATAGTGCTCAGATTGCTGCTACTATAGGTATTTGGTGTGCTAGGTGTGGAAGTGATTGATAGCTTAGGGAAGGATGTTTTGTGTTGCTTGTGTGAGAGAGAGTTTCTTGTCTTGGGAGAATCATTTCCAAAGGTGAATGCTTGAGACGCTTGCTGACTGGCCCCTCCTGAGAAGGATACCGACGTCAGAACATTTGGTTGTACTCTTCTCTATTTTGATTAATAATAGATGACTGCTACTATTGTTCCATTCTCATTTGTACATGCAATGGTTAAATGTGAATTACATCTTTTCTGACCGATGTATGGTTGCTTTTACTAGATTTCACGCTTGCGTTTGTTTCCTCTTTGTGTGTGCAGGTATCTATTCGCGGGGATCGCGGAGGATTGTGACCAGCCGAAGTGAAGGAGCAAAGGCAACATCTCTTCGTCAAACGACAGCGCGGGAATCCAAGTAGGTGCTCTTTACCTCTTGTTTAATTGCAATTAGGAGCATGCATAGCAGCATTGTGTGATTGTTGCTAGACCCTTGCTGGGCTAGTAGGGATCGCCTCTATCCATAGAGGGGATTTACCTCTCCAACAATTTGGCGACTCCACTGGGGATCAGCCTTTTTGTCTCTTGAGTCCACTTTTGTGTTTGATTTTGATTGTTCTCTCTTTTCGAGATTTTGGGATTGTTTCTTTGCTTATAAACTTTCTGGGTGCATCTGGGAAGTGTTTTAACTGTTAAAAGGTCTTTACCTTTGGTTTGGGAAGTTTTCGCTTTGGTTTTACTGGCTTTTTACCCTTAGCGCGCTTTAATTCAAAACAGACGCGCTGACGTCGCGTCCCCTCTTTTGTGTTGTCCTTGTCATCGCGCCTGTACCATCCATAGTCGCGCTGACCTCGTTTTTAGAGACAGCGCGCTTTATCCGTGTGCTTCCGCGCTGACGTCGCACACTTGCTTCTTTGTCCTCCCTGTCATCGCGTCTGTGTGATTAATAGTCGCGCTGACCTCGTTTTTCTGAGACAGCGCGCTTTACCAGTGTATTTCCACGCTGACGTCGCAAAGTTGCTACGGGACACCTCCTGTCAGCGCCGAGTTGCTGAAGGCCACCCGCGCTGATCCTGTAAAACCTGATTTTGTCCAGATTAGCCTCCTGAACTTGTTGCTTTAGCTTTCCCCTCTTCTCTCCACTTGATTTGTGACTTGTTTTTCACCATCTGAACTCTGAGCTGCTTGCTGGCGAAGTCTTGTTCCACAGGGTTTCGTTTTGCTCATTTTTTTCGATTTTACAAACACCTTCCTCTTTGCTTTCGCTGCTTGGTTTGTGTTTCTGCCATCACTTTTACAGTTGCTGGATTGTGTCGAGTCTCTAATTGACTGGTTGTAACTCTCATCCTTCGGGTGTTTGCTTTTCTCCATTGATTTCGCACTCTAGCCCTAGGACATCTAGTGGCCGTGTGTGTGTCAAGCCTTCCGTCGGGATCTTGTTTTCTAGTTGAACCAGTCAACTTCAGATTTCTTGTTGCACTTGTTCAGTGATTGTTGAAGTGTCTTGGGTTGTGTTTCCGAGTGGTTTTCGCTTCCTACTTGCTTGCAATCCTTGCTTGTCTTGCCGAGCTTAGATCACATAGCTCGTGCACAACTTAGTTTTCTGTTGATTTGGAAACCTTTGTTGGATGTTTTGGGAACTTTGTGTGCTTTCATTAAGTGATTTGCTTGGTGTTCCGGTTCCTCCAAATTCATTTAGATGCTTTATGCCATTGAAAGAAAATCAAACTAGTAGCTTTGCTTTTGAAAATTGAAAAGGAAAAGAACATTTCGTTGATTTGCATTTTCAAAAGAAAAAGTTTTCTTTCCTCACTTTTAGCTGCATTAGGTTGTTGGTTTGCTTGTATTCGTTTTGTTTGATAAAAAATTCTTTACCCTCTCATAGCTAGAATTCATCGAACAAAATCAAATTCTTTGGCATGTAGTTTGCATCTAGGTAATTGTGAGAGAACATACGATAGAGCCTGAAATCGAAACTTAATTTCAAGATCAACTATAAAATGAACCGAATGAATCTAAAAACGCATTGGAACTAAACGCAAACATCTAGAGGTCTAGGTTAGAGACGTGTTCCAGCGTCTTTAAACATAGTCACTGTTGTTTCACATTAGGTTATGTGATTCCTCCTTCTGTGACTCGATAGTGGTCTAACACGGACTGCGCTCCCACGTACCGTCGCGTATATAGGGAGACCCCACTAGGCTTTTATCCTTTATCCATAGGAAGCCGAGTCTGCCGCCTTGTGAACCGTAACGCACCGAACACAGCATTCGGGAAGATTGACTGCAGTACGGAAAGTCCTTGGCTCTCATACGATTGCTGAGGTGTATAAGCAGTTTTACGGGTTGCTTGGTAAACCTTATACCTAGAGTCTCCAGAGCAGTCACTTTTGATCCTTTTCGGACTCCCTAAATGAAAAGGTGCCTGTGAGCGTCTTGTCACTTCGTGCTCATTAAACATTCGAAGGAGACTGGAGTCATCTTTTCGTCCTTTTCTCAACTCTCGAAACATGAAAAGGTCAAGTTTGGTTCTTGTGTCTAAAAATTAATTCGGCCACGATAACATTACCTGATTAGATCTTGTGTGCGTTAGTTTTGAGTAGGGTCTTTATCGTTAGTTTGCTTTAGGTTTTCTAAGGGGTCTGGTCATCCTGGCTGACCCGTCAACTCCCGGTCTAAGTGATCAAGGATCTCCATCTTCTGTTGCTCCAGAGGTACCAGTTGTAAGCGGTACTCTTCGCGTTGTTCCGAGTATCCAGCCCATCAACGTACGTGCCCCAGGCGAGGAAGATTACATAGAAGATTGGAATCCTATCTGGGAGCCTGATTATACCCCTCGTACCCCTCGTACTCCTCTTGGTATGTCGTCTCCGATGTCTACTTCCCCCATGGATGAGACAGCTTCCAGCACCGGTGAGACGCCCGTGGCGACCGACATTGAGACCCCGATCCCGGCTTCCTCTCCACTCCCTCCACGATATCAATAAGTGAGGGATAGGATAGCCGCTAGGACTACTTCTACGACTATATGGGATCCTAGTCTTATTGCCTCCACCGGGCCCTTTGTTTCCCAACCCCTTAGTACACCCCTTACGTCAGGGCTTAACACGCCCGTTACCTCAGAACCCACTAGACCCACCGTCTGTGTAGCACGTTCGACTCCGGTCGTCACTGCTGTACCGGCGTCCTCATCTGAAAACCCTGAAGCTGGTCCCTTTTCTGGTGGCATTCCAGGAGCAGGACCGTATGATGCTTTTGGGCAACCCATTACGGACCCAGATTACGAAGGTCCCCTCTTTTATTATGATGAGAACGGTGAGTACCTCGAGAGCATTTCGGTCCTTCCTCATCGTCCTTTCGAAGAAAACGAGGAACCGTTGAACGTTACGTATGATCCCGCTACTCACATTCTCCGTGGGAACCGGGATCCTCCCAGACAACCCCAAGGACCACCCAATCAAGGCCAGCCACTTTATGTGCAAACCCCTCAGGGGCAACCACTTTATGGCCCGCCTTACCCAGGACAATCTGGGGGCCCACAGGGTCAACCCTACCAGGGATAACCCTCGGGCATTGGAGGTCCGTCGCATTCATATCAAGGTCAACCTACTGGCTATCCAGGGCAACCTGGTACCCAGCAGAGTTACCCAACTGGACAACCAGGGCAGCCTTACGTTCAGCAAGGCCAACCCGGTTTCCAGCAAGGGTACCCATCTGGACAAACTAGGTCAGTTTATAATCCTCAAAATCAACCAACAGTCCAGCAGGGATATCCTCTTGGGCAGGGGGGCAACCCTACTTACAGCAGGGCCATCCTACTGCCCAGTCCGGTCATCTTCCTGGGTAGGGTGGGCAACCCTATGTTCAGCAGGGCCAACCCACTGCTCAATCCATGCATCCTTCTGGGCAAGGGGGGAAACCTGCTATACAGCAAGGCCAACCCTCTGCTCAGCCCATGCACCAAGGAGGGCAGCCTGCCATGCAGCAAGCCCAGCCCTCTTCTCAGTCTGTTCACCCTGGGGGGCAAACGGGCCAACCTTCTACGCAGCAAGGTCAACCCGCTGTCCGCCCTAATCGTCGAGCTGGACAAGCTGGCCAACCTCGGCGTCAACCAGCTATCCAGCCAGCTCAGTCATCCGTTCCGCAAGGACAACCCTTGGTGGCGCATGGACAACCTGGTGCCCAGCAAGTTTATCCTGCTGGCCAACCAGGCCCATCTCAAATCCAACCAAGTCAACCTTCGGGACAGATGGTTCAACCCCAGCCGGTTCAAGGACATTACCCTGGGCCTCAAACTCAAACAGGTTATCAACCTTCTTACCAAACGCAGCCTGCCTATCAGGCTCTGTATGGGGCCCAACAACCATATGGCTACCAGCAACCCCAGGGGCAAAATCAGTTTGCTCCTTATCAAAATTATCAGCAACCACAGGTCACTCCTTACCAAAATTATCAATATGGTGCACCTACGGGGCAAGCTGCTAATACATGGGGAGCTGGGGGGCAGACACAGGGACAGCCGTCCGCATATGGCCAGAATCCATACGGACAGAACCCCTATGGACAAACTCCCTATGCGCCAGGCCCTTTTGGGCCAGGTCCATCGGGACAAAGTTCTTACGCGCCAGGCCCTTTTGGGCCAGGTCCGTCCGGACAAAGTTCGTGGGGGCAACCACCATCTGGGTGGAACCCTAATGTCGCCTCGAATCCGCAGCCACAGATGTCCTTTAACCCGCAGCTACCATTCTTAGCAACGTTGGAACTGCCTGATGTGTCCAAGTTAACAAATGATCCTATTTTGCACAATCCATATTGGCCACCGGTTCCAACCAAAATACCAGGTGACTGTCCAAAGTTTGATGGCAAAGCTGGTGAAGACCCTCAGGCCCATGTAATGACTTATCACCTTTGGTGTTCATCTAACTCGTGGCTTGATGATTCTATCCGGCTTCGCCTCTTTCAGAGGACTCTCACTGGTTCAGCTGCTAAGTGGTACATCGAACTCAACCGCGACATGTTTTCAGATTTCAACTCGTTGGCTATGGCCTTTTTGACTCATTTTCAGTTACCCATTCGGTACGAGACTGGGACCCATCTTCTCACGTCTCTCAAACATGATACAGCTACGCACATCTCTGATCATATACATGAATGGAGAAGGCGTCGACGCTTGATTAAATTTTGGATTCCTGATCAACTCCTGACCGACTGGTTCACGACTTCCTTTGTCCCTAAAATTGCTAAAGATATCGCAATGGGAGTGTGTGTAACTGAAGAGCAAGCGATCGCGCGAGCTCAGTACCTCGACTTAGTGTACTCTCAGTCAGGTACCTTGTATGAGTATTTGCCAGATGCCCCGAGGCCTGGATAGCCCAAGGCTCCACCAAAGCCTTCTGTTGATGGGGTCATTGGCTCTGTTAACTCGTCATCTAAGAAATCGGCCGCGAACCCTCGAAAGCAGAAACAAAACGCCTCTAACGAAAATGCTCCTCAGGGCCAATCTATTTCTGGGACTACCTCCGAGGTAAACGCCGTCCAGTCCACCGTGGCGGATAAATCCTCGAAAGGCAAAAAGAAAGGGAAGGCTAAAGATAAATCTGGACAGCCCAAGCAGAACCCTCCTAAACCTCCCTCCGAGGAAGGAGCCAAACGGAAGCTTAAGTATCCTTGTCTCATCTGTGAGGAGGATCACTACACCAAGGATTGCCCTAGGCGGTCCGAGGTTAGTCGGCTTTTGAAAGGTACTCCAGGGTCTCCTGCTGTGCTTAAAGAGCCTTTCCCTTCCCAGCAGACGCATCAGGTGGCAGATCCCTCCCAATCCTCTTCCTCGTTCGGTTCTCAAGTGTTCATGGCGGGAATGATTCCCATCCATGTTTCGACTCGAGCGAAAGATTATCCATCTCCAGCCGGGAAGGAGCCGGAGGTTCCCTCCAGCGCTCCTCCGTCCAGTTCTGGTCCCCTTCATATCGAACGGCCCAGCACTGAGACGATCCCCCAACCCCCTCCCAAAGGTGTACTCAGGAAGTCATCTTATAACCCCAATGCTCGTGCTGCCCAGCACTATAGCATTGTCGAGGACTTAGCTCAGGCTCCGTCCGCTATGTCCGCATTAGGAGTCCTCCAGAGCTGCCCCTCCCAGAGGAAGTCCCTGCTATCAGCAATTGGTGGCATAGACCCGGCAGATTCGGATTTAATTTCTTTTGATCTCGAGGGTTTCACACAGAGACTGCCTCATCAGGTGGCCTTCCTTATACAGGTTCTCATCAACGGCAAAACGATCCATCGCACAGTCATTGATGAAGGTGCCTCAACCTGCATCATGTCAGTTGCTTGCTGGAAGGCTATTGGCTCTCCTGCTCTGAGCCAGTCTCCTACGACCCTGGAGGCTTTCGATGGAAGAGAATCTCGTCCATATGGT
This sequence comes from Pinus tabuliformis, assembly GCA_031772625.1. Lineage (NCBI taxonomy): Eukaryota > Viridiplantae > Streptophyta > Pinopsida > Pinales > Pinaceae > Pinus > Pinus tabuliformis. Next base: position 921,454,627 of record CM062805.1, on the reverse strand, counting down.
ATCCTCCCACGATTGCCTATCTCTTTAGAAGGGAAAACCGTAGAAGTAGAGGTTGAAGTTGTGGACGCTAATCTCACTTACAACCTCCTCCTTGGACGAAGCTGGACATACGCCATGCAAGCCATGGCTTCCTCCTTGTTCCGTGTCGTTCGCTTCCCTCATCAATGAAGAATCGTCACGGTGGACCAGCTGTCCTTTTTTGCTTCCTCTTCTGAAGGGAATGTCCCATTCGTGGAGCATACCTCCAAGTCATTAGTGAGTGTGGGTGCCGGACTGTTCAAAGATCCCTCATTGATGGGAGTCTTTCCCCTCCCACCTCCGAATCTCGCCCCTGTTAACATGATTTCAGTGTGTTCTGATCCATGGGTTCTTCCTCCCTTGAATCAGGAAGACTCTTGGGGTGAGATGATGCCGTTGAGTCCTGCCGAGCTCAACTACATCGAGATTTTCGCTGCATCGGCTCCCCCTCCTGAGCCTGCTTTTTCAAGCAGCGTTCCCGATTCATATGATCACTTCCCTTGGTTGGGAGATGAGGCCACTTCGGATCCCTTGAAGGAATCATTCCCCTCCGATGAGGCCATCATTGAGACTATGTCTCTCGAGGAGCTCCCTTGGTCAGATCACCACCATCGCTCTTCGTTCCTCCCTCCACATTCGGAAATGGTCGCATGTCTCGAGCGGTTTTCTTCATGTGTCCCATATTCGCCTCTCCAAATGCCTGTTCAGCTATATCAAGTGTCTTCGAAAGGCAATATGGGTAACATCACGCAGACCCAGGCCATCGACATCTCTGTCAAACCGGGGATTGTCGAGAATATTTTCATTGGAGTCACATGCACTCCTGAGGAAGTTCAACTGTATACCGCTTTATTTCGTGAATTCCGCGATGTCTTCGCATGGTCTTACGAGGAAATGCCCGGCATCGACCCTAGCATTGTGGTGCACGAAATCCCTACTTATCCAGGCGCTAAGCCTGTTCGTCAGCGTTTACGTCCAGTGCACCCTCGAAAGGCTGCAGCCATCAAGGCCGAAGTTGAAAAGCTCCTTCGAGTTGGTTTCATCTATGCCATTCCCCTCACGGAATGGGTATCCAACATAGTCCCTGTGAATAAAAAGCAGGGTACTATCCGGGTCTGTGTTGACTACCGCGATATCAATCGCGCCTGTCCAAAAGATAACTTTTCCACGCCTTTTATTGATCAGCTTATTGATGACTGCGCAGGAAGCGAGATTTATTCGTTTATGGACGGCTTCTCTGGTTACAACCAGATCAACATAGCCCCCGCAGACCAGCATAAGACAACTTTCATTTGTCCTTGGGGCACCTTCGCTTATAAGAAGCTACCTTTCGGTCTTAAAAATGCAGGTGCCACTTTCCAACGTGCAATGTCGTATGCTTTTCATGATATCCGACACATCGTACAGCCTTACCTGGATGACCTTCCAGCTCATTCAGCTAAACGTCAAGACCATCCATCTCATTTACGCGAAATCTTTCTCCGCTGTCGACACTACCGTATTCGACTCAATCCGCATAAGTGTGTCTTCTGCGTAGAATCTGGCCGACTACTCGGGTTCATCGTCTCCCGGGAAGGCATCCGCCTGGATCCCCTTAAAGTCGAGGCCATTTTGAATCTTCCTCCCCCTGCCTCTTTGCAGCAATTGCAGAGCTTGCAGGGTAAAGCTAATTTTCTCAGACGATTCATCCCAAATTATGCCGAGGTGGCTAAGGGTTTCACACGGTTGTTAAAGCGAGACACGCCCTTTCGCTGGGACGCTATCGCCCAGGAATCTTTCGAGCGTCTTAAAGACCTTCTTGTCTCAGCTCCGCTCTTAAGACCTCCGATTTACCACCGTGACTACACTCTCTATTTTGCTGTCGCTGATACCACCATCGGCATGGTTCTAGTGCAGGATGATGATGTCGGCACCGAGCACGTTATCTATTATCTTAGCCGCAACCTTCTGGATACGGAAACTCGCTACGCATATGTCGAGAAGTTGGCATTGGCAGCTGTCTGTGCCGTCCAACGATTCTGTCATTATATCGTGTTGCGCACAACGACCGTGATCTCTGATTGCAACCCCATGACCTACATTTTGTCACGTCAGCTGCTGGGGGGCAAATACTTGAAGTGGATTGTAATCCTCCAAGAGTTCGACTTGGAATTCACTGCCGCCAAGTCTAAGAAATCTCTGGTCTTTGCTGAACTGCTCTGTTCCTTACCATCCCATTCTGCACCATCTCGCTCCGAGGAGCATATTCCGGATGAAACATTGTTTCTCATCAGCACCCTCGACCCGTGGTACGGGGACATTATCGTATATTTACAGACGTCTTCCTTTCGTCCGAATGTATCGAAAGATGCTCGACGGTGAATTCGTCACCAAGCCCAACCCTATCGCATCTTGGGCGATACCCTGTGCCGCCTCGGCGTTGATTCTGTTCTCCGTCGTTGCTTGACTCTCGAAGAGGCTGAGCGGGTTTTGAATGACTGCCACTCCGACGCTTGTGGCGGCCATATGTCCGGATATGCTACCGCCCAGAAGATCCTCCGCGCTGGTTATTTCTGGCCTTCCATCTTCAAGGACTGCATCCTTGCTGTACGTGCATGTCACGAATGCCAGGTTTACCACTGGAAGATGCGTGCACCTGTTGCACCACTGCACCCTGTTGTCACCGTAGGTCCATTTGCCAAATGGGGCATCGATTATACGTCCTGTAACCCTCGTTCGGCCGGGGGGCATGGGTACATTATCGTTGCTGTGGATTATTTCACCAAGTGGGCCGAAGCGATGCCTACATTAAACGAAGACGGTTACACAGCGGCGCAGTTTTTATTCAATCATGTCATTACTCGTTTCGGAGTCCCTCACGCTATTGTCACGGATCACGGAAAGCATTTCCGAAATCACATGATGACAGAACTAACGACCCAACTAGGCTTGCGTCAGGATAGTTCGACACCATACTATCCGCAATCTAATGGTCAGGTTGAGGCCGTGAACAAAGTTTTGATCACGATGCTTCAACGCACCGTCAATACGCACAAGTCTAATTGGCATCTGATGCTGTTCCCAGCCTTGTGGGCCTACTGGACTTCCGTGAAGGACGCCACCGGCTTCACTCCATTTCAATTGGTTTATGGACTGGAGGCTACCCTTCCTGTCGAATGCGAGATTCCTTCGTTGAAATTAGCTGTCGAGTTGCTTCCCAACACCACTCCGGTGGAGGAACGACTTCTGTACCTAGAACAGTTAGACGAGACTCGCCGTTTAGCTTCTCTGGCTATCAAAGCGCAAAAGAAGAGAGTCAAAGCTCACTTTGACCAGAACATCCATCCTCGTTCCTTCGTTGAGGGAGATCTAGTACTGCTCTACGATCAAGCTAAAGATAAGCTGGGGGCAGGAAAACTCGAGTCCATGTGGCTAGGTCCCTATATCGTGAAAAGAGTTTTACAAAAGGGCGCATATGAGTTGATTGATTATGAAGGGAACCCTCTTGACAAGCCCTGCAACGGGCTGTATCTGAAGAAATATTATGCATGACTTCATGCACTCACTTTGTACATACATGTGTCAGTGTGTTTTGTGTGCATGATTTCATATTTTGCTTTGGTGTGAAAGCGTGTTTTGCCTCTTATCATGTTTTCTTCTTCTCGTGCAGATGTCTAGTGCACCTTATGTCGGTTTCGTTGATGGCGCCTGCCGTAGTACCTGTAATTTGTCTTCTGCGGCATGGGCGATCTATGATCCTCACGGAGAGTTGCTAGATCTTCAAGGAGTTTGTCTCGGTCGTACCACTAATAATGTTGTTGAATAGAGTGTCGTAATCGAGCTACTAGCCGAAGCAGTTGATCTCGGCATCCGAGCAATGATGGTAAACCTGGACTCCCAACTGGTCGTTCATCAACTTAACGGGCGATATTCCGTCAGAGACCAACGCATCCTAAGGTTGTATCTACGTGTCAAATTGTTAGAAAGGAATTTTGACTATATCACATATCAACATATTCCGAGACGATTAAACACGTTGACTGATGCATTGGCAAATCATGTGTTAGACAGACATTTGCGAAATAGATAACATCATACAAGAAGACATAGGAAGCATAATAGAGTAAAGCATATGTAAATATTTTCTCAAGCATAGTTTGCATGCGTGCTGTGTGTGCTTTTAAGCTTGCATTAAAAACATTAAAATACATGGGTCATGTGTTGTGCAATTCATACATAAGATCACATTTGTACTGAACATTTGCATAACATAAGCAAAAACATCATCATATGTAACAAGATCCATCCAAAAATCGGTATGTATATATATATATATATATATCGTGTGGCGCACTGAGGCGCTAAAAAATAAGTGTATATGTCAAAAATGAGAGTCACTGTTCTCCCTACATTTGAGACATATGTCTCTCAAAACATCAAAAAGAAACCTAGGCGACTACTGTGCTGGGTTGTGCTCTCTGTAGCACACAGCCGCCCGTGCCACCCGCCTCAACAGGCGGTGCACCCTAGGTGCCACCCCCACTGTATGGATCTGGTGCTCTATGGGAACCTCCTCGACTCCCTGATAGTCTGGCACGCCCTCCAGCAACCCCTCAAGGTTGCGAGCTATGGTCTCTGAAGTATCGACTCCTGGAGGGACCAAGGCAAGGACATTGGCTCCTTGCCCCTCTCTCCGTGCCTCTGGGGCTAAGCCAATGGGTCTAACAGGTCCCACATCTGCACACAGCGACATCTGTTAAGACATATGCATTTAAAATCCAAAAAAAAAAATACATTAAAAAATTCAGAAAAAATCAAGTGTCATACCTCCATCATCCCAGTGATCTCCCGCGGGCAGCGGCATGTCGGGATCGTTGCGAAAATCCATACCTGCGTACGGCCAATCCTCAACGAAAACGATCTGCTGCTCCAACCACTCTCGAAAGACCACTCCCCAAGTAGCTGGCCGGCCACCACCCCCGCGTGGCATGATGCGATCCCATCGAGTGGCCCTCGTCTCCCGCGGACTCCTAGGAGGATCCACAACTATAGTCTGCAGCCGCATGACCGGTACCCACTCCAGAATGAGTAGGAGTAAGAGCGACCCATAGCCAAACTGTTTCGACTCTCCGCGTCGACAGTTGTTGAGTTGCCTCTTCATACTGTTGGTCACCGCAGTGGCCCAATCAAACACTGTAGGCTGTAGACAATCAAGAGCTAGTAGCAGGTGGGTCTTCGAGGCCTCATGGTTGGCCAAGCATCCCGCTGCCCGGGTCACCATAAAAAGGATGGTGCGGAGGACTATGTCTCTCACCGTGGGAATTGACACCTTCCCACTCCGCGTTTTCTCCGCCTCTGGACATACTCGAGCCATGAGTTGGTCGAGAGTCTCGCCGCTGGGCCGCTGCCCCTCCAGAATGGGCCTCGCACCCCGGCGCGATAATCCAGTCAAGAAATATATGTCCATATGGTCGAACTCAATGTATTTACCGCGGATGGTAAATTTGCCGTCTATTGGGTTCCATGACCGGATCAGGAACTCAAGTAAGTCATGATGAGCTCTCAGGTGTGGAGTCAGGAAGAATTTTAGGAATCCACACGCCCGCATGGCATCTCGGCAATCCGCTCTTGCAAAAGCGGCTACATCCTCAACATCGTGAGCCCTCTCTTGCCACTGGAAGGCCATTGCGTCCTGCATGAACATTAAAAGCAATTAGAATGCTGGCTAATAAAGATTCCACGTTCAAATTATAAAAATTAAAATTTGACTGCGCCAGCGCGGCTGTTTTTAAAACAGCCACGCTGGCAATGGCGGACCTTTTGTATTTTCTCCAGGTCAGCGCGGAAGAACACGGGTTTTCCGCGCTGACCCGGAATTTGGTACGTGTAATTTTCATCGGTCAGCGCGGACCCGAGTGGGAAACCCGCGCTGACCGAGAGCACACCAATGGCTCAAAAAATCGCCCGATTGGGCCAATCCCACCGTCAAAATACTTACAAAAAGACTCAAAAAAAGGCGCATGGAAAGAGGAACCTACCTGAAGCAAGCCGTTCACCGAATGGTGTCCACACGAGGAAGAATTGGCTCCGTCAACTTCACAGCTTCACAACGTTCTCAATGGCTCAATTTGGTAACAATGGTGAAAATGACTATTTACCTCTCTATTTATAGTAAAAATGGCTCAATTGACTATAATTTTTTACGAATATGGGTTTTTGTCATGCTTTTACCATGGATTTAGCACTTCTGTCACTGTCTTATACATGTTTCTATATGTTTTTAACATGTCGAACAGATTTATGCGGGTATTTTTATTGTGCAGATCCTCAGAAACGGTGGAAATCATCATGGTCCTAAAATCACTTGGTCCCAAAAAATGTCGTCTTTGAGCTCTTTTCTGACATAAAACAAGAAAAGATGGCCGAGCTTCCTTTCAGCTCGTTAAAGGGAACGAGAGGCGGTCGTTTTAAGCTCTTTTTCCGACCGTATAACTCAAAAATATTGCCGGGTGTTTGTCGTTTCGCACTCGTTATCGGCTCCAAAACGACGTGTTTCCGACCGCTTTTTTACTTTTTCAGGTCGAAAGCACTATTTACGAAAATTACTCCTTGATCGTAATGGTCGGGAGGTTCTTTCGGGCATTGTTTTATACTTTTTCGGGCTCGAGAGACACAACTGTATGAAAAAGGACCCCTTGGAGTCTCCTTTTCCGCTGTCTTTTCAGACTCTCTAAACAAGAAAAGACACCGAGTTTTTCCTTTGTCAGGCTCGTTAAACACTTGATGACATCGGGCATTGTCGAAATGACACTCTTCAAGCATATGCTATCCCCGTCAAGCTTGTCATAAAAAAATAACCGGGGTACCTGCCAGAAATGGTGGGGAAAATGGAACTGTACTCATCGTTGCGTCGGCAGTATGTCGCTCTTGAACATGGCACTCTTCTGCTTCGTGTCTGGGTGGGCCCATCTCATCTTGTTTTTCACTGGCCTCCGTGGGTTTGGGTTATCCTATTTGACCTCTCATCTGCTCATTGCCATCATCACCATACCCCTTGCTCATTTGATGTCAAATACTGCCAAATCCGTTATGGTGCCGCCGATATGTTCAAGAGAAGTTGACCTCTACAATAGTACAACCTCATCTGCTGTCTCACACAAATTATTTTGACCTCTGTCTCGTGTCGATGATGTGGGAATCATTATGGCCCACCTTCAATCAAGGTCACTTCCTGTCGACTTCAGCTCATTATCCGGGAAGGTGACTTAGAGACTCTCTTCAGGTGCCTTAGAGCCTGCATGCCCTAATGGAAATTTCTTCGTGTTCGGCGCGAGGTTTACATCATTGGCCTCCGATCGAATGATTCCGTGGGTGTTCGACATCAGCTCATTGATTCACACTCCGCGGATTGTACCTATAGTACCTTGAGGGCCATTGTCATTATTGGTGGTACCTCTCGCGTCTGTTAACAGTTTTCATCATTGGCTGGTAATCAGGTGATATTCATGCATGTTCGACTTCAACTCATGTATTCACATGCTTGGACTTGTACTTTGTTCGGGTCGGGACGGAGCACAAGACCCTGGATCCCTGTCTGTTATGGTCCATGTTGCGATTTTGTGGATGATCATTACATGACTCATTGATGGATGGCTGTGCCCATACCTGAGTCTTCATGGATGGCTGCGACCATACCTTATCATTATTCTGGTCTCTTTAGCTGGGTGGCTGCGTCCATTCCACAGACCTTTTCGCATGTCTTTTGGATGGCGGCGCCCATGCCTAGACTGCATGTACTTGATTATCAGAGATATTCGGTCCTTCCTGGTGGTGTTCCAGTTCGGCAAAGCGTTGTAAAGCATTTCACCCCTCCCACTCTCTTGGTCTTCATGCTTTAGGGGGCATCTGTTACACAGTAATTTGTCACTGTCTCCCTGTCAGTCACCCTACTGTTTCAAGAATTCACAATAATCAAGTTCATGTCTTCTGAACTGGCCCAAAACCCACTTTTCCAAAGTTTTCCTCATCAGCGCGTCTGTTTCTAAAATTTCCGCGCTGACTGGCGGCTCGTAGTGTATTCAGTGCGCTGCCAGCGCGGAAGCACATCACTTTTCCACGCTGGTCGCATTTTATGAGCCAGCGCATCTCTCCTTTGTATTGAGTCGCGCTGACGTGACTTTCCCAGTTATTGAGGCGCGACGTCAGCGCGTCAGTTGCCTTATAATCCGCGCTGATCCTGTTTGGGCGAATTTGTTCCAACAGCCAGCCTTCCAGATCACTCCAGGTTTGGTCGGTGGCTTTGTGAGTATCGACTCCCTTCTATGGCATGTCTGTTCAACTCTTTGCAACCACTTCCCTCAAGGATAAGCTCATCCTTCCACCTTTTGAGGAGGCTCCTTCTCCTATATAAACTTCCACCATTACCATGAGCAGCTAGTTTGGAATAGCTTGGATTGTATAGAGCTTATAGTGCTCAGATTGCTGCTACTATAGGTATTTGGTGTGCTAGGTGTGGAAGTGATTGATAGCTTAGGGAAGGATGTTTTGTGTTGCTTGTGTGAGAGAGAGTTTCTTGTCTTGGGAGAATCATTTCCAAAGGTGAATGCTTGAGACGCTTGCTGACTGGCCCCTCCTGAGAAGGATACCGACGTCAGAACATTTGGTTGTACTCTTCTCTATTTTGATTAATAATAGATGACTGCTACTATTGTTCCATTCTCATTTGTACATGCAATGGTTAAATGTGAATTACATCTTTTCTAACCGATGTATGGTTGCTTTTACTAGATTTCACGCTTGCGTTTGTTTCCTCTTCGTGTGTGCAGGTATCTATTCGCGGGGATCGCGGAGGATTGTGACCAGCCGAAGCGAAGGAGCGAAGGAAACATCTCTTCGTCAAATGACAGCGCGGGAATCCAAGTAGGTGCTCTTTACCTCTTGTTTAATTGCAATTAGGAGCATGCATAACAGCATTGTGTGATTGTTGCTAGACCCTTGCTGGGCTAGTAGGGATCGCCTCTATCCGTAGAGGGGATTTACCTCTCCAACAATTTGGCGACTCCACTGGGGATCAGCCTTTTTGTCTCTTGAGTCCACTTTTGTGTTTGATTTTGATGGTTCTCTCTTTTCGAGATTTTGGGATTGTTTCTTTGCTTATAAACTTTCTGGGTGCATCTGGGAAGTGTTTTAACTGTTAAAAGGTCTTTACCTTTGGTTTGGGAAGTTTTCGCTTTGGTTTTACTGGCTTTTTACCCTCAGCGCGCTTTAATTCAAAACAGACGCGCTGACATCGCGTCCCCTCTTTTGTGTTGTCCTTGTCATCGCGCCTGTACCATTCATAGTCGCGTTGACCTCGTTTTCAGAGACAGCGCGCTTTATCCGTGTGCTTCCGCACTGACGTCGTACACTTGCTTCTTTGTCCTCCCTGTCATCGCGTCTGTGTGATTAATAGTCGCGCTGACCTCGTTTTTCTGAGACAGCGCGCTTTACCGGTGTATTTCCGCGCTGACGTCGCAAAGTTGCTATGGGACACCTCCTGTCAGCGCCGAGTTGCTGAAGGCCACCCGCGCTGATCCTGTAAAACCTGATTTTGTCCAGACTAGCTTCCTGAACTTGTTGCTTTAGCTTTCCCCTCTTCTCTCCACTTGATTTGTGACTTGTTTTTCACCATCTGAACTCTGAGCTGCTTGCTGGCAAAGTCTTGTTCCACAGGGTTTCGTTTTGCTCATTTTTTTCGATTTTACAAACACCTTCCCCTTTGCTTTCACTGCTTAGTTTGTGTTTCTGCCATCACTTTTACAGTTGCTAGATTGTGTCGAGTCTCTAATTGACTGGTTGTAACTCTCATCCTTCGGGTGTTTGCTTTTCTCCATTGATTTCGCACTCTAGCCCTAGGACATCTAGTGGCCGTGTGTGTGTCAAGCCTTTCGTCGGGATCTTGTTTTCTAGTTGAACCAGTCAACTTCAGATTTCTTGTTGCACTTGTTCAGTGATTGTTGAAGTGTCTTGGGTTGTGTTTCCGAGTGGTTTTCGCTTCCTACTTGCTTGCAATCCTTGCTTGTCTTGCCGAGCTTAGATCACATAGCTCGTGCACAACTTAGTTTTCTGTTGATTTGGAAGCCTTTGTTGGATGTTTTGGGAACTTTGTGTGCTTTCATTAAGTGATTTTCTTGGTGTTCCGGTTCCTCCAAATTCATTTAGATGCTTTATGCCATTGAAAGAAAATCAAACTAGTAGCTTTGCTTTTGACAATTGAAAAGGAAAAGAACATTTCGTTGATTTGCATTTTCAAAAGAAAAAGTTTCCTTTCCTCGCTTTTAGCTGCATTAGGTTGTTGGTTTGCTTGTATTCGTTTTGTTTGATCAAAAATTCTTTACCCTCTCATAGCTAGAATTCATCGAACAAAATCAAATTCTTTGGCATGTAGTTTGCATCTAGGTAATTGTGAGAGAACATACGATAGAGCCTGAAATCGAAACTTAATTTCAAGATCAACTATAAAATGAACCGAATGAATCTAAAAACGCATTGGAACTAAACGCAAACATCTAGAGGTCTAGGTTAGAGACGTGTTCCAGCGTCTTTAAACATAGTCACTGTTGTTTCACATTAGGTTGGGTGATTCCTCCTTCTGTGACTCGATAGTGGTCTAACACGGACTGCGCTCCCACGTATCGTCGCGTATATAGGGAGACCCCACTAGGCTTTTATCCTTTATCCATAGGAAGCCGAGTCTGCCGCCTTGTGAACCGTAACGCACCGAACACAGCATTCGGGAAGATTGACTGCAGTACGGAAAGTCCTTGGCTCTCATACGATTCCTGAGGTGTATAAGCAGTTTTACGGGTTGCTTGGTAAACCTTATACCTAGAGTCTCCAAAGCAGTCACTTTTGATCCTTTTCGGACTCCCTAAATGAAAAGGTGCCTGTGAGCGTCTTGTCACTTCGTGCTCATTAAACATTCGAAGGAGACTGGAGTCATCTTTTCGTCCTTTTCTCGACTCTCGAAACATGAAAAGGTCAAGTTTGGTTCTTGTGTCTAAAAATTAATTCGGCCACGATAACATTACCTGATTAGATCTTGTGTGCGTTAGTTTTGAGTAGGGTCTTTATCGTTAGTTTGCTTTAGGTTTTCTAAGGGGTCTGGTCATCCTGGCTGACCCGTCAACTCCCGGTCTAAGTGATCAAGGATCTCCATCTTCTGTTGCTCCAGAGGTACCAGTTGTAAGCGGTACTCTTCCCGTTGTTCCGAGTATCCAGCCCATCAACGTACGTGCCCCAGGCGACGAAGATTACATAGAAGATTGGAATCCTATCTGGGAGCCTGATTATACCCCTCGTACCCCTCGTACTCCTCTTGGTATGTCGTCTCCGATGTCTACTTCCCCCATGGATGAGACAGCTTCCAGCACCGGTGAGACGCCCGTGGCGACCGACATTGAGACCCCGATCCCGGCTTCCTCTCCACTCCCTCCACGATATCAATCAGTGAGGGATAGGATAGCCGCTAGGACTACTTCTACGACTATATGGGATCCTAGTCTTATTGCCTCCACCGGGCCCTTTGTTTCGCAACCCCTTAGTACACCCCTTACGTCAGGGCTTAACACGCCCGTTACCTCAGTTCCCACTAGACCCACCGTCTGTGTAGCACGTTCGACTCCGGTCGTCAGTGCTGTACCGGCGTCCTCATCTGCAAACCCTGAAGCTGGTCCCTTTTCTGGTGGCATTCCAGGAGCAGGACCGTATGATGCTTTTGGGCAACCCATTACGGACCCAGATTACGAAGGTCCCCTCTTTTATTATGATGAGAACGGTGAGTACCTCGAGAGCATTTCGGTCCTTCCTCATCGTCCTTTCGAAGAAAACGAGGAACCGTTGAATGTTACGTATGATCCCGCTACTCACATTCTCCGTGGGAACCGGGATCCTCCCAGACAACCCCAAGGACCACCCAATCAAGGCCAGCCACTTTATGTGCAAACCCCTCAGGGGCAACCACTTTATGGCCCGCCTTACCCAGGAAAATCTGGGGGCCCACAGGGTCAACCCTACCAGGGACAACCCTCGGGCATTGGAGGTCCGTCGCATTCATATCAAGGTCAATCTACTGGCTATCCAGGGCAACCTGGTACCCAGCAGAGTTACCCAACTGGACAACTAGGGCAGCCTTACGTTCAGCAAGGCCAACCCGGTTTCCAGCAAGGGTACCCATCTGGACAAACTGGGTCAGTTTATAATCCTCAAAATCAACCAGCAGTCCAGCAGGGATATCCTCTTGGGTAGGGGGGGCAACCCTACTTACAGCAGGGCCAGCCTACTGCCCAGTCCGGTCATCTTCCTGGGCAGGGTGGGCAACCCTATGTTCAGCAGGGCCAACCCACTGCTCAATCCATGCATCCTTCTGGGCAAGGGGGGCAACCTGCTATACAGCAAGGCCAACCCTCTGCTCAGCCCGTGCACCAAGGAGGGCAGCCTGCCATGCAGCAAGCCCAGCCCTCTTCTCAGTCTGTTCACCCTGGGGGGCAAATGGGCCAACCTTCTACGCAGCAAGGTCAACCCGCTGTCCGCCCTAATCGTCCAGCTGGACAAGCTGGCCAACCTCGGCGTCAACCAGCTATCCAGCCAGCTCAGTCATCCGTTCCGCAAGGACAACCCTTGGTGGCGCATGGACAACCTGGTGCCCAGCAAGTTTATCCTGCTGGCCAACCAGGCCCATCTCAAATCCAACCAAGTCAACCTTCGGGACAGATGGTTCAACCCCAGCCGGTTCAAGGACATTACCCTGGGCCTCAAACTCAAATAGGTTATCAACCTTCTTACCAAATGCAGCCTGCCTATCAGGCTCCGTATGGGGCCCAGCAACCATATGGCTACCAGCAACCCCAGGGGCAAAATCAGTTTGCTCCTTATCAAAATTATCAGCAACCACAGGTCACTCCTTACCAAAATTATCAATATGGTGCACCTACGGGGCAAGCTGCTAATACATGGGGAGCTGGGGGGCAGACACAGGGACAGCCGTCCGCATATGGCCAGAATCCGTATGGACAGAACCCCTATGGACAAACTCCCTATGCGCCAGGCCCTTTTGGGCCAGGTCCATCGGGACAAAGTTCTTACGCGCCAGGCCCTTTTGGGCCAGGTCCGTCCGGACAAAGTTCGTGGGGGCAACCACCATCTGGGTGGAACCCTAATGTCGCCTCGAATCCGCAGCCACAGATGTCCTTTAACCCGCAGCTACCATTCTTAGCAACATTGGAACTGCCTGATGTGTCCAAGTTAACAAATGATCCTATTTTGCACAATCCATATTGGCCTCCAGTTCCAACCAAAATACCAGGTGACTGTCCAAAGTTTGATGGCAAAGCTGGTGAAGACCCTCAGGCCCATGTAATGACTTATCACCTTTGGTGTTCATCTAACTCGTGGCTCGATGATTCTATCTGGCTTCGCCTCTTTCAGAGGACTCTCACTGGTTCAGCTGCTAAGTGGTACATCGAACTCAATCGCGGCATGTTTTCAGATTTCAACTCGTTGGCTATGGCCTTCTTGACTCATTTTCAGTTACCCATTCGGTACGAGACTGGGACCCATCTTCTCACGTCTCTCAAACAGGATACAGCTACACACATCTCTGATCATATACATGAATGGAGAAGGCGTCGACGCTTGATTAAATTTTGGATTCTTGATCAACTCCTGACTGACTGGTTCACGACTTCCTTTGTCCCTAAAATTGCTAAAGATATCACAATGGGAGCGTGTGTAACTGAAGAGAAAGCGATCGCGCGAGCTCAGTACCTCGACTTAGTGTACTCTCAGTCAGGTACCTTGTATGAGTATTTGCCAGATGCCCCGAGGCCTGGACAGCCCAAGGCTCCACCAAAGCCTTCTGTTGATGGGGTCATTGGCTCTGTTAACTCGTCATCTAAGAAATCGGCCGCGAACCCTGGAAAGCAGAAACAAAATGCCTCTAACGAAAATGCTCCTCAGGGCCAATCTATTTCTGGGACTACCTCCGAGGTAAACGCCGTCCAGTCCACCACGGCGGATAAATCCTCGAAAGGCAAAAAGAAAGGGAAGGCTAAAGATAAATCTGGACAGCCCAAGTAGAACCCTCCTAAACCTCCCTCCGAGGAAGGAGCCAAACGGAAGCCTAAGTATCCTTGTCTCATCTGCGAGGAGGATCACTACACCAAGGATTGCCCTAGGCGGTCCGAGGTTAGTCGGCTTTTGAAAGGTGCTCCAGGGCCTCCTGCTGTGCTTAAAGAGCCTTTCCCTTCCCAGCAGATGCATCAGGTGGCAGATCCCTCCCAATCCTCTTCCTCGTTCGGTTCTCAAGTGTTCATGGCGGGAACGATTCCCATCCATGTTTCGACTCGAGCGAAAGATTATCCATCTCCAGCCGGGAAGGAGCCGGAGGTTCTCTCCAGCACTCCTCCGTCCAGTTCTAGTCCCCTTCATATCGAACGGCCCAGCACTGAGACGATCCCCCGACCCCCTCCCAAAGGTGTACTCAGGAAGTCATCTTATAACCCCAATGCTCGTGCTGCCCAGCACTATAGCATTGTCGAGGACTTAGCTCAGGCTTCGTCCGCTATGTCCGCATTAGGAGTCCTCCAGAGCTGCCCCTCCCAGAGGAAGTCCCTGCTATCAGCAATTGGTGGCATAGACCCGGCAGATTCGGATTTAATTTCTTTTGATCTCGAGGGTTTCACACAGAGACTGCCTCATCAGGTGGCCTTCCTTATACAGGTTCTCATCAACGGCAAAACGATCCATCGAACAGTCATTGATGAAGGTGCCTCAACCTGCATCATGTCAGTTGCTTGCTGGAAGGCTATTGGCTCTCCTGCTCTGAGCCAGTCTCCTACGACCCTGGAGGCTTTCGATGGAAGAGAATCTCGTCCATATGGTATCCTCCCACGATTGCCTATCTCTTTAGAAGGGAAAACCCTCGCAGAAGCTATGAAGGCCAAATATAAGCTGGAGAAGAGGAAGTGAGGGTATGTAATAGCGAGCAACAAGGACAAAGGGTGCACGTAGCCACCTAGCTACTGGCCAACAAGCTTATGAGGAAATGCCGCACAGACGAGGTGCCAACATCTGTAATTGTGTTGGTAGAGCAGAGTGCAGGGGAGGTCCAGTTCAACTAGGTGCAGTTTCTTTGCAATAAGTTTTTGAAAAATTATTGAGAGGCCCAGGAGCAGGGTAAGACCTTCCAGTATGCGTGGTTTCTCTTTTCCATCATATTGGTTGTCGGGGAGTTGCCGTAGGATAGCCAGTTTCCCACCATTGAGAGAAACCTACCCGAAGCCGTGAGGTACACCTCGCTTTGGGCAATGAAAGACGCGATGAGGGTTCACGAGATCAAGGTGTTTTGGGTGTTCATGGAGGCAAACATCTGAACTTGGATCAACCGCAGGCCGCACTTGTCCCCGATAGTATACAATAGTTTGCATAATTTGTATATCCAGGCGCGAAAGGATCCAACCCAAACATGGGTGAAGCTTCCATTCATTGCAACGGACGATGCAATCTTTGATGTAATGGCGACATGGTATCCGGAGTGGCATGCTCTGGACTTGGTAGAGTTGGAAAAGATCGCCGCATAGAAATGGAAGAAGGAAACCAAGCTGCACATCGCAAAGTTGGCGGAGAGAAAGCGACAAGAATAGGAAGTGGCTGAAGGCAACTGAGGCAGCAGCGACAGCGCGGACGTCAGAAACCACAACTGTGCCCACCGAAGAGACCGTTGAAGGTCAGGAAATGTCCACGGAGTAGGAAAAATAGGAGGAAGTTAGATAGAGGAACGCACGACACAATCGACCCAACTCAAGAGGCCGCGCGTCTAGGAAAAGCCAACCGCATGGAAGAAGACAAAGACAACAAAAACCTTTGAGGGAGCCCCTCTTGAGAGTGACGAACTAGTTCGCGATTTCCTTAAGGATGCTCTTGAAGCATTAATGACATAGCAGACAACTGTGTTGGGGACGCTCAGAGTGTAGTTGTAGGCATTACAGGTGCGACCCCCAAGAGTGATGACACTGCACCTTGCAGAAGGTACATCTGAAGCTAAGCAGATGCAACAAACACTTTGGTGTTACCAGAAGGCGTCGTCTTAGCAGAAGCCGAAGGTGACATAAGGGGCTGGGGGTTGAATCTGGCTGCCCTTCCCAGAGAAACCCTTTACCAACTACAGGATGGGATAACTGCTGAGCTTCACGCCAAGGAGGTCCGCGCTCTACAAGTCTTGAGCGAACAGAAGGTGAATTTAGAATAGCTCAGCCTGCAGTGTGACAACCTGGTCACACAAAACCAGGGATTAGAACAGGCTGTGGAAGAGGCCTGTAGTAGTATTTCGGAGTTGGCCGTGCTGGCAGCACTCCCCACTGTGACAAAGATTCACCAATTAGCAGCTGGAGTTTGCAAGACACAAGAGGAGGCCACGAAGGTTTAGTTGGAGCTGAACTTGCAGATTGCGGAGCTGCGACTAAAGGTGCAACCCTCTACACCCCCGGAAGTCAGAGAGAAGTGCCACCACGCCATTCAATTAGGGCCAGAAGTGATAGAGAACGTTGTACAGGACTACACAAGATTGTTGGATCAGTCCCTCTTCACACTCACTTCACTGCAGGAGGACCCAATGCTACAACAGGTAGAGACAGAAGCGCGAGAATTGCAACAGGCCTATGACAATGTCCAGGGGACCATGCAGACATTTACCCTTACTCAGCGACTGGCCAAGATGAGGGAGGCCCAGGATCTAAAGGCACAGGTGGATGTTGCGCGTAAAAAAGAAGCAGTGCTTAAAGAACACATCCAGCCTTGGCTCGAGGAAGCATTCACGGTCACTGCCACGATCGAGGGGAAGCTGGCCCAAATGCAGGATACATATGCACAAAGGCAAGAGGGTGCCTCTGACAACAATGCATCCGAGAGTTATGCACAATTGATACAATGGACAGCGGAGGAATGTGTGGCAGACATCCGCAAAGCGTAGAAGTTGCTGGATGGACTATGAGCAAAAATCACCACACCAGCCGAGTGACTCGAGACGAGTCACGTTGATTGTGTTGGGGTCTTGTTGGGCAACGGATCCTCCCACAGTGGATTTTTTGGGCATGTAGCCCGAGTTTGGTCAATGTAATGTAAATACCCAGCAAAATGCAGGCACAGAGCATGAGAGTGTAGGGTTGTCCATCCTAAAATATTGTAATTTAATATAAAGTGTGTCGGCCTACCCATGGTCCGTGGACCATAGGAATTTATAAATATAGTGATGCTCTAAGTGTAGAAGTTAGTTTTTAGTTAGAATTGATCTCATTGATATGGGTTTTTGATTGCGATATTCGCTCTGAGTCTGTAAGTCTGAGTCTTGGGTTGTAGGAGTAGGAAGAGGCTCTGCAGCTTTGTGTGCAGAGGCCTGGTAGAGTTCGCAGCTGTGTGCACGGACCCCAGCAGCTGAGTGCATAGGGCGGAGTGGGGATTGTAATAGAACAAAAGGTTAATAAAAGCTAAGTTGATTCTGAAATATTGTGCATCTATGCTTAGATCTGTATGTTTATGCTTCTGTTATATGTTTATGCATCTCCTTAAAGTTTATGATTGCGCGCACTTGTTATGAACGTTGAATGATTGATAAGAATATTGGGCCCACAAAAATAAGTTAATATCTATAATAATAATGTAGTAAGGATAAAGGATCTAGGTCGCACCTCTTCGCGCTCTTTACAGAGCTACGCGAAGGTCAGACCACTATGCGGAGCAGCGAAAGCGCACAGGATCAGTTCGCGAACTTCCAAGACTTCATTAAGACATCCCTAGGGTGCGAAAACCTGGTTCCAGAACCCTTCCATACTACGTCAGGTGAGACCTCAGTCCGCACCCCGCGAACTATTACTGAAAGGGTTGGTAGTTTCGGGATTTGTTTGGCTAAAAAACTTCTGAACCTAGGTCAGGCCCCAACAAGCCAACATAAAGGCTATGATGTAGTCTTTATTAAAGGAAAGGTATTCCTAAGGCATATTGGTACTGGACAGACAAAGCGAATTAGGATTCGAGTAAAGAATATCTACAAGCTGGAGGTAGACAACTGTGCTGCATTGAGTTCCAAAGTTGAGATCGTTCAGAGCCAAGATGTTGGAAAGCTATGGCATAGAAGACTGGGCCACTTGCACCATGGAGCCCTGAAGATCATGCAATAGATTTCTACTGGATTACCCAAGGGAAAAATTGAGCAGAGGAATACATGCAAAGGTTGTACCTTGGGTAAGTATGCGAAATCTTCCTTTCCGGATCAAGACAGTAGAGCTAGAGCAATCCTGGAGTGAGTTCACTCAAATGTTTGTGGACCATTCTCTACAACCTCCACTGCTAAACAAAGGTACTATGTTATTTTTATTGATGATTTTTCTCGTAGATGCTGGATCTACTTTATACAAAAGAAGGATCATACCTTATTGAGGTTTTGTGAGTTTAAAGCCTTGGCAAAGAAAGAATCTGGAAAGAAAATAAAAGCCTTGCATAGCGACAATAGTGGAGAGTATGTATCCCAATAGTTTAAAGACTTCTACGCTGCAGAAGGAATTAAACGGGAATTGAAAACACCCCATAACCCACAACAGAATGGGGTGGCCGAAAGGAAGAAAAAATCAATTGTGGGAGCAACTCGAGAGATGTTGCATAACCAAAGCCTACCACTGCATTTGTGGGCTGAGGCATGCAATACAGTAGTATACTTGCAGAATAGAAGCCCGCACCGTATATTGGGGATGAAGACACCTATGGAGGCCTTTTCTGGGAAGCGACCTGAAGTAAGTCACTTCTGAATCTTTGGATCATCAGTTTACTGTCATGTGACCAAATATGCCAGGAAGAAGCTAGAACCAACAGTTGAGTTGGAATACTTATGGGGTACAAAGATAGACCCCACAACTATCAGGTGTACGTGCCTTCCACTCATAGGACATTGGTACGTAGGGATCTGAAATTCGATGAGCAGAAAGCCATGTGCTTATCACTTGAGAGGGAGCTCAAGTTACATGTAGAGGAAGAACTTTCAGTTCCTAAGGAGGAGGAGCCCCAGATTGATGCGGAGCAGTCGCATGCAGAGGATTCGGGACTGGAGACATCCACTCATGCTCATACTTCCAAAGATGGGTGAAAATGCTCAAGGGAAGCTGACAAGTTGATGTTGGATGCACGGTAGAATGTGGGACAACCATCTTCTTAGCGCAGACAAAGGAGGTCACTCGAGCGGTACACTGGGTACATGGCCCTGGTTGGGGAGTGTGTAGATACTAAACCTTCTTCATTCAAGGAGGCAGCGCAACAGCCAGTCTGGGTTGATGCAATGGTAGAGGAGTACGACTCTATCATTCGAAACAGTGTGTGGGATGTTGTCCCAAGACCTCAGGGTAAGCCAGTGGTGAGTTCTAGATGGCTTTACAAGGTAAAGCAGGCAGTCGATGGCAGTGTTGAGAACCATAAGGCAAGGTTTGTTGCCCGGGGTTTCTCATAGGTTGAGGGGATCGACTACGATGAGACTTTTGCTCCCGTAGCAAGGTACTCATCGATTATATTGATATTGGCACTATCAACTCAGATGGGGTGGAAGATCCACCAGATGGACGTGAAGACAACATTCCTCAATGAGAAGATTGAGGAGGAGGTGTATATTGAGTAGCCAGAAGGTTTCGAAACCTTCGATCATGAGTCGCATGTGTGCAGACTCAAGAGGGCTCTGTATGGGCTGAAACAAGCACCCCATGCTTGGTACACCAAGATCGACAGCTATTTCACCGGTTTGGGCTTCACCAAGAGTGAAGCATATGCAAACCTTTACCACATCATGGTAGAAGGTAAACCATTGATCATTGTTCTTTATGTCAATGATCTGATTTTGACAGGTGATGATCAACTGATACAGTCTTGCAAGGAGGACCTTGCAAGAGAGTTTGAGATAAAGTACATGGGCCTTATGCACTACTTTCTAGGCATGGAGGTGTGGCAGAAAGATGGTGACGTATTTGTGTCTCAAGGCAAGTATGCCAATGAGATACTCATCCGCTTTCACATGGAGAAGTGCAGGCCCATGCAGACTCCTCTAGTTGGGAACTAGAGGAAGGAGGATGTTGCTTCAGGTGAGGTAGTAGCTGCTACTATTTATCGACAGCTGGTGGGTTCACTTATGTATCTGGTGAACACACAACCCAACTTATGCTTTGCAGTGAACCAACTAAGTCAAGATATGGTTCAGCCTACCAAGCTGTTTTGGAAGGCAGCGAAGCATGTGCTGAGATACCTCATAGGCACATATCAGTTCGGATTGTGGTATAGATGGACAGAGGGAGTGAAGCTTTAGGGCTTCACAGATGTGGATTGGGTAGGGAGTCCATTAGAACGAAAGAGCACTTCTGGAGGAATCTTCAACCTTGGTTCAGCTGCAGTTTCCTGGTACAGTAGGAAACAGAGATCAGTTGCACTTAGTGCAATAGAGGCTGAATACATGGCTACTAGTCAGGCTGCATGTGAGGCCATTTGGATGCGGAAGATTCTAGTGGCATTATTTGGTCAGAGGATGGATCCTACAATGATCTACCACGATAACCAGAGTTGTATCAAACTCTTTGAGAATCCAGTTTTTCATGATAGGTCTAAGCACATTGATATTCGATATCACCATCTTCGAGATTGTGTGGTCAAGAGGATAATGTTGTTGCTGTATGTTTCGACCGAGGAATAAGATGCAGATATTTTGAATAAGGCATTGTCAAAATACATGTTCGAGTTCCACAGAGATAGGATTGGGGTCACTGATAATCCATTTCTTTTTGAGAGGGAGTATTGAAAATAGCAACAAGAAATGCCAAATATAGAAGTGCTAAATTTAGTATTGCTATAAATAGCATTTCAGGATACCTTCCTATTTTAGTCAGTCCCTAAAACTAAAATAGTGAAGTAAAATTCGAATTTGATCTTAGCAGCTGTTTGTAAAATAATTAATTAGTTCACCATGAGTTAATTAGTTAAGGAAAATCAAACATGAAGTCTATGTGGGGACATACAACAGTTTCCCCATTAATTGAGGAATTTATCCATCAGTTAAAGAGATAAGGATGAGTTGTAATTAGTTGGCTCAGTTAATTGAGTCAAGTCCAATTAGATTAATTCACACGGTTTGTTGAATTAGTGTGAGTTCAGTTAGTTAATGCATGCATGCATGTAACTGCTGCACTTTAGATAACTAAATATTCTCTCATAAATAACTCATGCATTTCAGTTCAGATAGAGACCAAGTTGAGAATAGATGGAGGGAAAGTGTACTATCAGTTGCTAGAATATTCCATTGTGAATATCCCTTGCATGCAGAAGGAATCCTTTCCTTGAGGATTGCACAGTTAATTCTTCAGGTTTTGTGAGTGTGATGAGGCCATTTCACACATTGGCTTCACTGGACCCCAAGAAAAACTGCGCAATAAAATAGGAGGCTTGGAGGGCTTGAGAAGGACATATACTATGTCTATTCAGTTTGTGAGCTGTATTGTTTTATTGCAGAGAGAGCAGGATAGCTTGAGAGCTGATTCTTTTTGTAACTTGAACAATATTTCCACTTGTATGATAATATAGAGATTGGGGTTTTAGGTCGAGGCTTTCCCTGAGTTATTTCTTTTGTGTTATGTGTGATTGATTTCTAATTCTCAATTATATGTGTTCTCCTAATCTTGCTCAATTCGATTAAGCTTCTGCAAAATGTTGTGGAAGTAGATCTTGTATTTTTCTTTAGTCTATTACATAATCTGTTGATCTACAGTGGGAATTTCTTCATATGCATCAGTATGTCACTAGTTCGACCACTCTCAAGACAATGATGCACATGTTATCAGATGAGTTGGCGAGAGGAGACATATCAATGTACCCGGATGAAACGGAGGCAAGTGTTCATTTCCAGAAAGATGTCACCACAAAGTACACAGACACTGTTGCAGACTACCAAGCTTGGCATCAGTTTTCCAGTGTCAACCATCATGAGGATGTCGAAGAGTTGGTCTTCCCACAATTGTCTGAGTCTTAGTGATGTCTTGCATGGCTTGCTCAAGCCTATTTTGGCTCACATGGGTACATGTGCAGATTGTATGTAACATCTTATAAAGTGGAAGTCCAAGTGTGGATAGTTGAACGTAACAGTCATGGAGTAGTTGAAGAGTCATGAGGGTAGGTGAACAGTCACAAAGGGGAATGTTAAGGGTCACCCCACCATTTTCTATTTATAGTACCTCATAAATCATTGTAGAGGCTTTTGGGCAGCCAAGATTCCTATAGGAGTATCTTAGAGAAAGCTTGGGGAGTATTGTAACGAGCCTTGGCTTCTCCACAGTGCAGAGCTAATAATCTTTTTGGAGGAGCAGGCGGTAGTGACTGTAACGTTCCGTTATCGGGACTAGTGGTTGGTCATGGTTGTATTGTATGTTAATATAATAG
The DNA here is from genome assembly GCA_031772625.1 of Pinus tabuliformis. Taxonomy (NCBI): domain Eukaryota; kingdom Viridiplantae; phylum Streptophyta; class Pinopsida; order Pinales; family Pinaceae; genus Pinus; species Pinus tabuliformis. Next base: position 921,432,145 of record CM062805.1, on the reverse strand, counting down.
AGCCAACACATTTCATGCATATGTTGTTATTGTATTTCAGTTATCTTGGTTACTCTAATGATATATTCATCTATTTGCTAACAAATGTATATATAGGCTCTTTCTGTATATGTATGTATGAATCTTACTGAGATGTGTTGTTGGTTTAACCATCACTTTGGATTGCTGGTTCAACTGCCTTCCAGTTCGTGATGCATCTTTGCTCATGTGTTCCCTTCCAAGTTACATGTTTACATAGGTTTCCAAGGGGTGCACTCATTCCAAATTTCTTGTGTTAGAACCATTCATGCACCTTCCTTGGCTTGCTGTGCATGTCACACCCTTGCTACCAACAAGGACATCTTACTTACCTCTCCATGCAACCGCGGTGAAGGCGATACCATATGACCCACTAATGAGACTCCTACACCAAATGGTCTGAGGTCTAGTTGGGACTTCTTACCAAGGAGATCCCCTGACATGTTGGTGGCTCCAACACCATCAACAGAACCTGAATCAAACAGAGTTTCCACCTTTGTGTGTTTTATAATAACCCTGATGTGGAATAGTTCAATTCTATTTCACTCATTACTTACAGGCTCATTCAAATAACTAGTACTTTCAATTGAATCATAACTATTATTAATAGAAGGAGTACCTTTTGCGCCCATGACTATGATCAATGTCTCATTACGAGAATCTGATCCAAGGTCTTGCTGCGCTATTGCCACTGTCTTCTGCTTGCCCTTTCTGCTGAATCTCTTTGGTCTCAGCTCTGGATGTAGCTTCCAACAGTGGTCCTTGTCATGACCTTCTCTCTTGCAATGCGTGCAAGATGGTGTTGCTCCATCCTCTTTCTTGGCTACAACAGTCTTCTTAGCCTTCCCCTTTCCTTTCTTCTGGAATTTTCCATGCTGAGGGTTGAACGATGTTTTATTGGCTTGATCATCTTTGTCATTCTTGCCTCGGATTTCAAGATGAATCGCCTTTACACTGGTTGCATCAATCGTAGTAGGCTCGAACAATAACAATGAGTGTCTTATGTAACTATGTAGCACACTAACATACTTACTTACAGTCTCGAGTGAATTTAATGAGATGCCCAAATTCAATAATTGTTTTTGAAATTCTTTAGTGAAGCTTTGAAAATTTTTGCCTTTACCTTGCCTTAGATATTTCCCTTCCATTAGTGCCTTTTTTTTATAACCCAAAGGGTAAAATTGGTCTTTCAATGCACAAATAAAAATGGACCAAGAGGAAAGAAGGCTACCCGACTTTTTGATGCCCTTCTGCAACTTTCTCTCCCACCAAACGAGAGTAGTGCCACTCAGCCAAAGAGATGCTAACTAGACCCTTGCCTAATCCTATTCGATTTCTTGGATCAAGGAGTAGACCTCTATCTGTCTTATCCAATTATTAAGTTTTTCTGCATTACACTCTCCATTGTACATGGGCAGGTCAAACTTTACATATAACTTGAAGAACGATTTCTTAGATGTATGTTTGGAATTGCGATTAGAGTGATGAGAAATATCACTTAAAGAAGGAGAGGGAGGAGGCTCTTCTCCACCACCTTCATGATTTTCTGATCTATTATCATTGGCACCTTCTCGTGCCCAAGTGCCTTCTCATACTCTGAAAACAACTTGTCCACTTTCTTTACCATATTGTAGAATACCTTATGGAAATTTTGTTCCTCTTCCCAACAAGCTTCTTCATTTTCCATGTTTCTTCTTCATTGTGCACATCCTGCTTCAGGATAAAAGGACTTAAGCATTCGTTCTCCTTTTTGCAACTTGTTTCAGGTTGGCATATACTCATGCAATTCGCATCAACAAAGAATTGCTCTGATACCAAAATTGATCCAAGATCCTTTGCTTATAGGTGCATCAGAATTACATGAAGCAAAGCTTATAAACCATGGAACTTAAAAGCACATAAAACAATGCTGAAATAACACGATAAGCAAGAAAACCATGACAAAAATATTTGATTATGGAGTTCGTCCAATTTGGGCTACGTCTCCAGGCCTTGCTTAATAGTGTGGAGGTCTTCTTTCATTAAGTAGCATAAAAAGAGATAAAAGTACAAGAATCATTATTTAAAATCCTTATACCTCCAAGTTGGAATATGGAAAAAGAATGGAGATCCTAGCTGCAGAAACAGACAGTACCACAGAAATCCTAGCGAAAAATCGTGCAAAAATGCCTATCCAAACACCCAATTCAGATATCCTGTGCACAATGGCTTATGAACTAATCTTCCAGTCCTCTATGCTTTTCTCTGATACGGAAATTCCTTTATATATGTTGATGGAAAAATCCCTCAATACCCGGGAAATTCCAAAATAATGACAAAGTTAGTAGGCATGTTTGATTTAATAATACAGAGAATCTCAGCCCTAAATAATACACGACAAAAACTCTTTCAAATATGGAAAAACTATTTAACTGCACATTTAACCCGATGGCCCTTTACTATCAACGTTTCCCCCTATTGGTGTTTCCAATCGGTAGCTAGACCGAAAGCCCATACAACAATCGCCCTACAATAACCGTGGACTCGATGAACTTATTAACCATGATATATAATATATCGGGTCTGGGGTCCATATCGTAAATCACAATCAGCGGAAACCCAAGTTTCATACAACATGCGACTGCTTCTCCTTGCGAAATGAGATTGTGATATAGCAAATCACAACATGATTTTTTGATCATGATTGTATCGCAACTTGGCTTGCTTCAGGGGCCGATTCTTTAACCCTTGTGAAATACGATTGTGATTTGATTGCATTGCAACAATGGCCAATTTTCCTTAGGGGAAAACTCTTTCTTCTACGATCTGCGATATGCGGGACCAATGGCAGCCTGCCACTTGGTGTTTCTCCATTCGTTGAGAGTGTATGCCACGTCATCTCCTCCTGCCACTTGGACAAGTCAAACATAAACTTTGACTTGCTCTATCTTCTTCATATGAACTCGGATTTGAGTGTCATTCACACCGTTGGAATCAAGATGACGAACAATTCGATTCGATTCTAAGTTTATCTAAATTATGCCACTCTGAGTTTTGAGTCTTTTACCATGCCACTGGTACTTTTTTGAAGATCCACCTGGATCAGCACCATATTCGATAGGTCCTTCAACTGCTCCGCCAACACAAGTTGTGTGCTAACTTGGAGAATTGCACCTTTTGCCTGACCCAGGTTCAATATCTAGGGTACATCATTGATGAGTAGGGTGTACATGTGGAGCCATCCAAGATACAAGTCATTCGAGATTGGCCAGCCCAAACCACTTTAATAGAGCTCTGCAGCTTTTTGGGTCTTTCCAATTTCTACCATAGGTTTGTGTTGGGGTTCGCTCATATTACTTGGCCTTTAAGTCGAGTCACCAAGGGTGGAAAGAAAGCAAATTTTTTTGGTCAGAAACCCAACAACAAGCATTCTATAAGTTGAAGAATCGTCCATGTTCTGCACCAGTGCTCACATTACCAGACCTGCAACAACCATTTTTGATTGAGAAATATGCCTTTGACTATGCTATTGGTGCAGTTCTTACTCAGCATGGGCATCCAATGGCTTACCACAGTGAGACAATTTCAGAAACAGTCTGAAAGTACCCCACTTATGACAAAGAAATGTATTCCATTGTGTAGGCCTTTCGTCAATAGAAGAATTACATTATGGGGAAGGAAACTATCATCAACACAGACCATTGACCTCTACAGTTCATATAGACACAAGGGAATTCACAGAACTATCGCCATCAAAGATGGTCCACCAATTTGCAAAATTTCCATTTGAACATTAAGTATAAGAAGGGAAACATCGATAATATTGCTGATCGCCTCAGCAGACCACTAGTCATGGCGCTGATCACTATGCTCGACTCCTGTGGGCACGAGACATTAGGGTGGTCACATCTTTACAAGAGCGATCCATAATTAGGCAGCATCTACAAGACACTTCAGGAAGGGAAGCAAGTTCCAAATTTTCACCTTAAGGATGCAATGTTATGCCACCTGGGACACATCTGTGTTCCTTCAAGTGAGCGTGCCAAGATGATTTGGGAGGCACACTACAGTCGGGTCGCTAGACATTTTAGAGTAGAGAAAACAGTGGCGATATTGCAGAAGTATTTTTATTGGCCGAAACTTCATCAGGATGTTGGGAAGTACATTAGATCCTTCACTGCCTATTCCATTGCCAAACCAACCATCAAGAAGCAAGGCATGTGTCGTCCGGAATGAGTTGATCTTGCGGACAAGATAGACCTTCCTAGAATCTAAAGAAGACCTAACGACAAGCAAACCAACCAGACACTATCTTTCTCTAAATATGCTTCAATAAACAATAGCAAACAAAGGTTTTTAGGGCCTACCTTTGGTCCAACGCAAGCTTTTGGATGCCCTCGCTCCTTTGATCCAAATGAGCTCCTTTTCGCGAATCTGCAAACACAAACAAGGCAAACACATTAAATAGCACCTAAAAAACCAATTGCATAAAACATATTTAACATGAAAGTCAAGGAGTCCATGAAACAAATAACGTAAGATACTTGTTGAGAAAATGAGTTTGATTGTATTAATTCAAAAGAAGAAGAACCTTACAACCTTTGCCTTGACGCTGTACAAGCTCCTCCCAGGGTCCAAAAAGATGTCTCCTCTACTTTGACAAGTTTCACTCACTCTCCAATGGAACCAAGAGGTATGTGATCTCTCCTCTCAAGCTCAACCAAAGAGTCTCAGTTTCACCAGCATTTACCCTCAAAATGTTCAGCTTCTAACCTCCCTAGTCCTCACCCCAATGCCTGTATTTATAGTGCAATGGAGGGAAGTTACCAGGTCCTCCTTCAAAGGGATAAAGCCCTCCTTCAAAGGGATAGCTCCTTTAGTCAAGGGATTAGCTCCTTTTCTTTTGGGATGCATGAACCACCTCAGAGCGAACAATCCATGTCAAAACTCCTTCTATAAAACTCTAGAATTAACCCAAAGTGAGTTTTTTAAGATAAAAATTGCGCCTTTTGACTTTCACAGGGGTCCGCACCTGCACCGTTTGGAATAGAGCGGGTAGGTACGCAGCTTTTGTACACAGAAGGTGCGGGACTGCAGGTGACCATGAGAGAAAGTGCGGAACCAGAGTTACATTGAATTTTAATGTCTTTCTCCCACTTTCAAAGCTTGATTTGAAGAGCTGAGGTCCTAGACTTGCTTAGGAGGATAGTACAAGTGATGATAGACCCATACTGACTGCAAATAATCATGGTGACGATATTTTTGTGTAACAGATTGCCCCCTAAAGTGCGAAGTCTGTAGTAGATGAGGATTTCATTTATCATATAGGAAGAGTGAAGTACTTTATCATTTCGAGGATTATCTTGTGGAGAGCCTGGCCAGAACCTGTAAAAACATTCAATGCAAGATATATATATGAGATCATATCATCGCTGAGGTAGGCATTCCCATACTCAGATCAAAACTAACTAGAAAACCTATCTACTGTCTGATACATGAATGATCTTGTAAAAAATCATAAGTATAGACTCGTGTGAACACAGTATTGACGCAGCCATCTGTTTATGAATAGTCCACAACATAATGAATACAAAATTCCTGGCAGCCTGGATGGTGGAAACTAGATCCAGGGTCTTCATTTCTATATCCCGAAATAGTACGATTGCATCCATGCGAATAAATGTGTTGATGTCGAACATGGTAGAAACCACTTGATTACCAGTCAATGATGTAAACTGTTAACAAGTGTGAGAGAAACCACCAGTGATGTCAATGGCTCTCAAAGTACCCAGTACAATCCACGAGATGTGAGTAGATGTGTTGATGTCGAACATGTCACGGAATCCTTCGATCGAAAGTCAATGATGTAAACTGTCGTCAAAGGTGAGAAATCTGCCATTGAGGCATGCAGATTTCAAGGTACTGATGATTCCTAGATCATCTTTCTAGATAATGTGCTAATGTCGATAGAAAGCAATCTGTCGTAGGCAAGCCCACAACACGAAATCATAGATCAAGTTGAAGAAATTTAGTTGCAAGGACTGACTCAGGGATGGTCAAGATGGATGACAGATATTTTGCAGATGAATGGCTTATTGGTAGTGACCTCTTGAACACATAACGACACAACAGATGGCTTGGTGACAATTGACCCAAAGTTAATACCCAGAAACCGGCTGAAGACTTTCAATGTGGTTTGATCAACTGTTAGGCAAAGGATTTCCCAACCCAGGTGAATAAAAGTGTCGTGTTCAAGAGTGGTTACAAGGTATGAAAAACAGACTCATTTTCCTCTCTTTTCCCCCACCATTTCTGGCAAGTACCTCTTTATTTTTGACAAGCTTGAGGAGGATAACATTTTCTTGATTATAAGCTCATCCTTCGGATGAGTCCAACTTAGTTTAAATTCGAACCCTAAGAAGGAATGGTTCGTTCCTGTTTGTAATTGAACAGGTCCTTTACTGTGAAATTTTAACGAGTCCAGTATAGGAGAAACTCGGTGTTTTTCAATTTTAGAGAGTCTGAAAAAACTTGAGAAGACTCCAGGGTTGACCTTTTTCGTAAATTTGTGTCTCCCAAGCCCGAAAAAGTATGAAATAATACTTGAGAGAACCGCTTGATCTTTTACGACCAAGGAGTACTTTTCGTTATTAGTGTCACTGATCCGAAAAAGTAAAAAAGCGATCAACGACATGTCGATTTATAACCAATATCGAATTTGAAACGACAAAAATCCGGCAATCTTTTCATGTTTTTTACGGTCGGAAAAGAGCTGTAAGTGGACCGTCTTTTAATTCCGTTTTAACGAGTGTAAAAGAAACGCTTGGCAATCTTTTCATGTTTTAGGAGTTAGAAAAGGGCTTAAAGATGACTCTACTTGTTTTTTCGTTGAAAATGATAGATTTTGCCTGAATAATCCTGTATTCTACACAAAGACACAAACATTACTCATACCTGTTTGAAATGGATAAAGATGTCGTAAAATACCTTTTCAAAGTGAAACATAAACAAATTTGCAATTCATTTACTCAAAAAACTTATAAAAAGGGGTTTTGACAATTCATTTTTACCATTCGAGTTTGGGTGAGAAAATAGTGTTTTTGCTTAGAAAACTTCTCGTGAAGATTGTGGAAAATCCAACCGTCGGAATCGAGCACCGTCTTCTCCAGGTAATCCACATCATCTCACTCTTCATTTTCAACCGTTTAGTTTTTTGATTTAGCCCCTCATTTTGTTTTTTGGGAGAGTTTTTAGGCGCAAAACCCGCGCGCGGGGGTCCGCAGGTTTACCATTGCGGACCCGCGGACCCCGACTTTTTCTCCATTGGGAAAAAGCTCGGGGTCCGCACCTTCCGTGTAGACAAAGTGCGGACCCACGCACTGTGTCTAACGTGGAGGGTGCGTACCCCGCCGCAAGGGTTTTGAACCCAAAATTTCTCAAAAATGGACCAATCAAAAAGTTTTCTAGCAATCTAATTAATCTTTATTCTTGATGCAGAGAATATATCATGCTAGATTGGCGCGAACGGGAGTATGAGGACGTGGATACCTCCGCATGGAATCATCAGCCTTCACTTGATGCTTTGAGGGCATGCAGACTGTACAAGTTCTGGACCATTCCTGGCATGAGAGCTCAGGTAGATTTCTTACAGTGGCTGGTTGACCGATGGAGCGTACAGGACCAGTGTTTCTTCATTGGTGGGCACCGGCTCGAAATCGAGCCGGAGGACATTTATTTCTTGACTGGTTTGCCTAAGAGAGGCGAGGACTTGACTCTATACGGGACTAGGCCAGGTGGCCAGTCTGTCGATAGCCTCCGGCTAGAGTACTGCAACAGCCAGGCTAAAGACAAAGGGATAGACATAAAAACCATATCCCGTCCTGAGCTCATGGTGATTGCGTTTACTGTCACTAGACTTTGCGGAGCTGCCGCATTACATGTTGCCACCGGATCCCAGATGCGTATGGCAGTTGATTGCTTTCAAGGCACCATCTTCAACTGGTGCAATGCTGTGCTGGCCAATGTGAAAGGCCAACTGACCAGGGCCAAGAGCGGACGACTAAAAACATTTGGCTATGGGGCTTTGGTCGTGGGTTTTGGCCTGGAGAGGGTTCCTATGCTGATCCCACATCATCTTACTGTTGGAGCTAGGCTTCCTCGAGAGCCCAAACTGATGCGATGGGTCGCAGTCATGGCCCATCACCCGGACGAGAGGACAGAGGTTGCTTGGTTCAAACCTGAGTATTTCCAATGGTTGGAAAACTAGGTTTTTGCCATTCAGGACTTCCCTTACGCTGGGATAGATTTCTGTGGTGACCCAGACATGGCTCTTCCACCAGGAGAGCAGTGGGACGAGTCAGGTAAAATCCTTTTCAACTTTTCTATTTAAATTTTTATTTTTTATTTTTGCATCGTCTCAAAACTGATAGTAAAAATTTCAAATGTAGATGTGGGTCCACAGCGACCAGCCGCTCTCCGGCCTTTCGAGAGAAGGCAACCAGTTGCACCCGCACTAGCCCCACAGGACGAATCAGCAGAGGTTTTGGCTGAGTTGGAGGGCCATCTTGAGCGCTTGACAGGGGATATTCCTGAGACCACTATAGACGACATTCCTCGTCGACTTCAGCGCTATGTGATTGGAGTCCCGGGACCTTTTAGGAGGTTCCTTTGCAAGGTGGCCCGGGCAGTGGTTTCTTATAGAGATCATCACCAGTGATAGGATGATCGCCTTTTGTGGGCACATGTGACATTTTGTTTTTTGTACTTATCATTTTTTCCGATCATAAGGTGTTTTTCAACCTATGATCGAAGACAATGTATTTTTTGACACACTCCTATATATATATATATATATATATATATATATATCACTCTTATCGGCTTATGTTGTAAATCATGTTATGGAATGGTTTTAAATTTACATGTATGATTATTGCAAATGTCTATTTAGCATTCGAGAAGCAATTGCATCTGCTAATGTATTTAAAGACCTTGGAATATGCTGATATTCAATGTAATCAAACTCACGTTCCAAGAGACGCACTCTCAAAAATAATCTTAATAACACTGGATTTCTAATGGCATACACTCTATTAAGCTGTAATACAACGAGTTCAGAATCTAACCTCACTATCAAACTCCAAATCCCAAATGAAATAGATTCAGACAATAACTCAATCACTGCACTGTACTCTGCAATGTTGTTTGTTGTTTGACCAAGGCTTACCCCATGCATAGAAACTAACTCGTCAGAGGGTGAATAGATAACCCAAGCTGCGGAAGAGATGTTCCGTGTATTTTGACAAACACCATCATCAAATCCAATGTATATTTGGAGAGGCATCGACATCTACAATATCAAGAGTAAAACCAAGATAAGCAGGAATAATGACGAAAAAACATTCTCTAAGCTAAGTACACTTTTGTTTTTAAACTAAAACACACCAGCTAGAAAGAAAAACTAATCTAACTAAAAATATCCATACCCATTCTTTTAAGCATAATACCTCTTCAAGTAAAGACCATTTCTGGGTTTACCTAAAGAGTCCCCGTCAAAGTCTACCAACTCATAGGCCCATTTTGCTAGCTTTCGCTTGACAATATAGGGCCCATGCCACATAGGGACGAATTTTCCAGCACCTAATTTATCATTAGCTTGATCATACAATAACACTAGATCTCCTTCCGAAAAATTTCGAGGGGTCACATTTCGATCATACTGAGCTTTCATACGTTTTGCGTGAGTCTCGATCGCCAATGCAGCATCACGTCGATTCTCATCTAATTGAGCTAAGTATAACAAACGATTTTCCTCTTCGGAAGTAGCTGGAAGTAACTCGATGGCCATTTGCAGTGACGAGATTTCACACTCAATGGGTAACACGGCTTCCAAACCATAAACTAGTTGGAAAGGAGTGAACCCTGTTGATGTTTTTACTGAAGTTCGGTACGCCCAAAGCGCTGAAAATAGCATGTTGTGCCAATTCGACTGATGAATCCCAATGATTCGTCGGATCATGATAGCTAAAACTTTGTTGATGGACTCAACCAGACCATTCGCTTGTGGATAATAAGGAGTTGAACTATCGTGACATAAACCAAGCTGGCCTGTAAGTTCAGTCATCATAACGTTTCGAAAATGACGTCCATGATCAGTGATTATCGCTTGTGGGACACCAAACCTAGAAATTATATGATTGAACATGAAAATTGCAGCTGTCTTGCCGTCTACCTCGAATGTAGGCATCGCCTCGGCCCACTTAGTAAAATAATCTACCGCAAGGATGATATACGCATGCCCCCCGGTCGAGTGAGGGTTACAAGTAATAAAATCGATACCCCATTTGGAAAAAGGACCAATGGCAATTATAGGGTGGAGAGGAGCGGGTGGAGCGCGCATCTTACGATAAAAAATCTGGCAGTTGTGGCATTTTCGGACTGTCGTAATACAATCTTTAAATAAAGACGGCCAGAAGTAGCCAGTGCGCAATATCTTTTGGGCTGTGGCATACCCAGACATATGACCACCACATGCTCCAGAGTGACAGTCATTTAGAACCCTTTCAGCCTCTTCGTGAGTTAAGCAACGTCGAAAAATAGAATCCGCCCCACGGCGATAAAGAGTATCTCCAATAATTTTGAATTGTTGGGACTGGAAGCGAATTTTCCGACGTTCCGACTTTGAAATTTCTGACCGAAAGGATTGGGTTTGGAGATAGACGATGATATCCCCATACCACAGATCTAAAGTGCTGATTAGAAACAAAGATTCGTCTGCAATGGGCTCCTCTGCCACAGTTTCAATGTCAGCACGCGGGAAGTCACACATTAACTCTGCAAAAACTAAAGATTTCTTAGACTTAGATTTCTCAAACTCCAAGTCGAACTCCTGCAGGATAACGATCCATTTAGAGTACTTGCCCCCTAGCAATTGTTTGGTCAAAATGTAGATCATAGGGTTGCAATCCGAAATGACTGTAGTTTTGCGTAGTAAAATGTAGTGACGAAAATGTTGGACAGCTTGAACGGCTGCCAATGCCAATTTCTCCACATGTGAGTATTTTAGCTCAGTTGGATTTAACGTTCGACTAAGGTAATATATCACATGTTGGATTCCGAATTCATCTTCCTGAACTAAGACCATTCCAATGGTGGAATGGGAGGCGACGAGATACAAAAAGTAATCCTGGTTGTAGTTGGGAGGATGCAACAACGGTGCATGGGTCAACGTGTGTTTAAGTGCATCAAAAGATTTCTGAGCTATCTCATCCCAAGAAAATTGAGTATTTTGTTTCAACAACCGTGTAAAACCCTTTGTAACCTCGACATAGTTAGGAATGAATCGTCGTAAAAAGTTTGCTTTCCCCTGCAAACTTTGGAGTTGGCGAAGACTCGAAGGAGGAGGCAAATTGATAATAGCTTCGACCTTCGAGGGATCAACACGAATGCCGGCTTTTGAAACTACAAATCCCAGCAATCGACCCGTTTCTATACAAAAGACACATTTATGTGGGTTCAACCGAATACGATAATGCCTACACCTCATAAAGATTGCACGTAAGTGGACGAGGTGATCAGCTCGATGTAATGAATGAGCAGGTAAGTCATCGAGATAGGGTTGCACAATGTGCTTGATGTCATGAAACGCATAAGACATCGCCCTCTGAAAAGTTGCTCCGGCATTCTTAAGCCCAAAAGGTAATTTGCAATAAGAAAATGTCCCCCATGGACAAATGAAAGCCGTTTTTGGTTGATCGACAGGTAGAATGTTGATTTGATTATATCTGGAAAAACCGTCCATAAAGGAAAATATTTCGCTGCCAGAAAAATCATCAATGATTTGATCGATATAAGGAGTTGGGTAGTTGTCCTTTGGACAAGCTCGATTAATATCCCTATAGTCGATGCATATTTTTATTGTTCCCTGTTTTTTGTTAACTGGAACAATATTCGATACCCAATCCATTAACAGGATCGGATAAATGAAACCTGCTTTCAACCGTTTTTCAACTTCTGCTTTAATTGCAGCAGCTTTTCGTGGGTGAATCTGATGCAAATGTTGCCGGATGAGTTTAGCATCCGGGTAAGTCTTGATCTCATGAACAACAATCACGGGATCAATTCCTAGCATTTCCTCATAGGACCAGGCAAACACGTCGTGGAATTCTTGAAATAGGGCCTTATATAATTGGATTTCGTCATCTGTACACGAGGCACCTATATGAATGTTCTCAACAATTCCGGGCTTAACCGAAATGTCAATGGGAATAGTTCAAGAGATGTTTCCCAAATTTAACTCTGAATCGGGATGTTTCATTGGATTCTGAGGTTCCTTGACATATTCAGTCGTAAAGATTGATGAAAAATCATTTTTAAAACGATCATCCTCAGATAAAAATGAAGATCTGTGATGGAGATCTTCCCATGGTAAATCATCTACACATAGGATTTCACGAATTTGCTCATCAGAGTGAACAAGTTCAGAAAACATAGTTAAATACGAGGTTGATGTGAAAAGTGATTCCTCACGGACCACATTCATTAAGTCATTTTCGGTTGAACACGTGTCGGAAAAAGACTGCACGGCTTCATAGGCAATTTCATATGGGCTCAAAGGCATGGAATTACCAAATGAGTCTACTTCAGATTCAGAAGGAACGATCCAAGGATCGTCATAAAAAATAGTGTCTGATGTAATCATATGAATGGTTGCAAATGAAGATGATGCGTTGATTGGAGGAAAAGGAAAGTTCCCAGTAAACTGGCATCTTTAACTAATCCTACTCCAACATCCTTGTATGGGATAGTCATTTTACCGACATGCTGAATACTCTCCGAAGAGGCTGGGTCAGATGAAAAGTAAGCCAGCTGGTCTATTGTTACGATCTTTCCATTATGTGGAAACTTTATGACTCTAAAGACCGATGAAACGACCGCTGTCATAGCGTAAGACCAACTTCGACCCAAGAGAAGGTTGTAGTCTAGAGGGGCATCAACCACCTCCACATCTAGACCAACGGTTTTTCCTTCAACCCCTATAGGAAAATGCTTTAGAATGCCAAAAGGATGAAACCCACGGCCATCAAAGGCCTTAAGAATTGTTGGGGATTGATTTAGTGAAGGAGAACCAAGCGATCTCCAACACTGTATCGACATAATACACGTTGAGGCTCCCTCATCTATTACAGTCCAATGAATAGGCCTGTTTTTGACTATTACTGGGATCTGGAAAGCCATTTTATGAGGCAACCGCGGTGTACTATTTTCTAGATCAAAGATTATTAGGTTCGGGTCCTGAACATCAACAGCTCCTATAGCCGACAAAAGCAATTTACGCTGTGCTGGGCATGATTGCAGCACTTCCAAAGCCGACATTGCTGAGGGTGAAACAGCTAAATCCTCAACAATGTTATAATTCTGAGCCGTTCTCGCATGTGGATTGAAAGCTGACTTTCAAAGTATACCCTTGGCGGGCGGTTTGATTACTAAGTCTGGATTAGGTTTCTCGATCTGTAGTAGATCGGAACCGGGAGCTGAGGTTGATGGATTAGAATGAGAAGATTCTGCTTCTTTGCCATCAGCAGGACTTTTACTACCATAATCTTGCGATCGAGTCGCAATCCTTACATGGGACATCATCAATATGGGTTCTTCATTGGCACTCGAGGAAGAACCTATCATCTTGCTATCTTGATTTGGAAATGGATCCTTCAAAACAGCAGGAGTTTGGGAACCTTTGACGATCTTCGCAATCTCTGCTCGATGAGGGCAATCTCTTGTAAAATGTTCTTCGTCACAAATGAGACATGGATAACGAGGTTTGCGCTTTTCATCATTGGATGCCGCCTTTTCAGATTTCTCTTTTGAACTTTTGTCCGTTTTATTCTTCTTCTTTCCTTTCTTCTTTCCACCGGATTTTGATTTAGTCGTAGATGATTCTACAACGTGAATATCGGCGGAAACCTCTGCAGAAGAATCTCCTGTCGGGGAATCAGGTAAGGTTATGATAGGAGAAGAATTCTTGGAATATTTCTTCTTACTTTTAGTGTTAACCGTACCAATCATACCGTCAGCGGCAGTGATTTGATTTGACTTGGGAAGATCGGGGATATTTTCGTGTAACGTACCTGACTGAGTATAGACCAAGTCAAGGTACTGTGCTTGAGCAATCACTTGCTCCTCAGTAACAACTCCGGCTTTAGCAACATCTTCAGTGATCCTTGGCAACAAAGATTTTACAAACCACTCAGCCAAGATTTGATCCGGAATAAATACCTTCACTAAACGTCGTCGACGTCTCCACTCATGAATATGATCTAAAATGTACGTGGATGTCGATTGTTTTAGCGAAGTTAACAATTCTGTGCCATTGTCATATCGGACTGGCAACTGGAAATGAGTTAAAAACGAGGTAGCTAACTGACTAAAATTATAAAAAGTGCCTCGCGGTAACTCAATGTACCACTTGGCCGCAAGACCAATTAGAGTGCGCTGGAAAAGTCTAAGACGGATCGAATCATCTGTGATGGAGTTAGACGCACACCAGAGGTGGTAAGTCATCACATGGTTCGACGGGTCCTCTCCAGATTTACCTTCGAACTTGGGAATGTCACTGGGCAACTTATTCGGCATTGGCGGCCAAAATGGAAGATAATTAATTGGATCGTTTGTTAGGCATGACAAGTCTGGTAAGTCCAAAGTTACGATAAACGGTAGCTGCTGATTAGGATCCCTAAAACTCTGGGTCATGAGACCAGCCCCAGGAGGAGGATATCCAGGATAACTAGGAATAGGAATCGCGTTCGGGATATTGTATCCTCTTGGAAAACCAGGATTAACCGGACCGTACTAGGGTTGTTGAGGTTGTTGATAAGTGTACCCAGGATACGGTTGATACTGATAAACTGGCTGCTGGACAGCAGGACCGAATTGGTACTGTCCCTGGTACGGTTGATAAGTGAATTGTGGTTGACTTGTGACAACCGTACTTAAACCAGGTTGTCCTACAGGCATCTGAACCGTAGTTTGAATCGTGGATCCAGACGGTGGTAAAGATGTCTGAGGAGTAGATACAGGAACAGTAGAAACCGGAGCTGTCGATACTCCAGAAGTAGGTGGGGTAGATTGAACAGATGTTGCGGCAGTTGCAGCAGTTGTTTGAGATGGAGTATGAGGCACAATAGGCCCAGACTGAGAAACTACCGAAGGTACAGAAGTTTGAATATTAGACTGGACTGGTTGCTGGGGTGAACCAGAAACTAAGGGTTGTCCAGTTTGAGATGACAATTGTACATTTGGCTGCAACACCTGTTGAGTTTGCGATGGATCCCACAGTATGTTCATTCCGGGGTACTGACCCATAACAGGTTGAAAATATTGAGGACCATAACCGGGTTGAGGGTAGGTTTGATAATTGAAAGGTACATTTCCCGTCCCTTGAACATAAGATTGACCTCGAGGTGGTTGGAAACCTTGGTTCGAGTACTGACCTTGAGGTAGATACCCTTGAGGAATGTACAGATACTGAGGTTGACCTTGAGGTATAAATTGATACTGGGGTTGACCTTGGGGTACATATTGAGTCTGGGGTTGACCTTGAGGAACGTATTGTACCGTAGGCACGTACTGTCCTTGAGGTTGCCCCCCAGATGCAAATTGTGTACCTTGAGGTTTCCCCCCAGGCGTTAATTGAGGCTGCCCCCTAGGCGGTAACTGGCCACCTTGAGGTTGAGAATTGGGAATAGAACCTGACATCATAAGAATGTCTTCTACGCTCAACGGCTTTGCAACATTGCTTCTAGTGAATAACCCTTGTTCAATGGGTTGAGGAGATGCTCCCGAAAAAGTACCAGAAAGTGACTGATACCCAGAGGGAACAGAAGGACCGCCATACAAAAAAGATTCAGGCGATTGAGTAAACATGGACGACTGACCTGACATATTTACGGGAGTATAAAAACCTCTAGGATGATAAGGAGCACGAGGTGGTGAAAAATTTAACACTGAGTTTTCCAAATAATTAGTCAAAGAAAGATACCAAGTAGTACTTCTAGGTGGACTGTAAAAAATTGATTCACGCTCCCTTAGATCAATAACAGGTTGATTTTCAGGGATAGGGATGCCTACTTCTTCTTCCGGAGCAAGTTCTTCAATAGCTATCAAACCAGAAGGAAGATTTTCGGTGATTACTCTTTCTACCCTAGGTGAATTAGGAGCACTAGAAGTTGGAGAGACAAACCCCGATGTTGGAGTAATAGGTTCAGATATCTCAGGTTCTTCGCCTATATCACTAGTAGATGAAAAGCTACCAGTAAGTTCAGAAACCGAAATAGCTTCAGGATTATAACCTGTTTCTAGAGTTTGGTAATCAGGATGGACAACCAATGAAGACTCTCCCTCTTCAGGTGACCCAACTTTACTGCCACTAGGAGTTACGAGGACTTTCAAGCCTTCAAGATGGCTCGGGACTTCTTTAGGAGGTTGGCCCCGAAGTCTACAGGACTTCCTCAGTAAATCAGCCACGGTTACAAACTCAGGAGACTGGCCCCGAAGTCTACGGGACTGTCTTGGTAATTCAGCCACAGTTAAAAAATTTTAACTACTTCACACGCAAACAAAGTAAAATCTCAATGAAAAACACCTAAAGCCTCTAACGAACCAAACAAATTTAAATCACATGCATAAAGAATCTAGAGATCAAACACACACAAACAGTAACTTTCCAGACCGAAAACACTAGTTGGTGATGAAATCCAACGTCACAGAATTCAGTACAGAAATGGCGGTTGGAACAGTTACCCCGGCAACCTGCTTAATGAATAGACTGGACCAAGTTCCTCCACTTAACCGTCTCGAGTGAAGTGAACCCCCCAGAAAATCCAAGTGAGTCTAGCCGACGTCTGCTCCAGGTACAGTGGGATCTTCCCACCACTGTCACCTTAGGAAGAATCCTAAAGAATATGGTCACTAAGGCTACCAACTAAGACAAATACACCTGGGGGAACAGTCTACGATCTGATACGCACGCAAGGGCAGAGTAGCAAGCTCAATCCCCTTGAAGGCTCCTTGACATAATCCAAGGTTTACCAACAAGTGTCCCCAGGCTCCTCGACAATGGTTAATCCGAGGTTTACCATTTTTAATACGTGAATATCTGGCGTCGTTCCCAATGAGGAAGGATTGATTCCCACACTGGTTCGGACACGATCTCGTGCTTCTCCTTTAAGAGGAGCTTTCCCAAAGCATAAATGCAACAATTGGATTTCTTCCTACCACAAGATACAACTACTTGTTTGTTTTTATTGTCTTGGAGAGTTAATTACTCTCCTACTCCAAGACACTAGCCTAAGCTAAGTTGGTGTATCAGAACCCTAGAAATAAAATGTTACTAAGTGAATTTTACTTTAAGCATTAATTTTAGTGGTTGTTGTTTAAGTCAAGAGGTGGCGGAGATGAAACTCGTGGTGTAAAGACTCGACTCGAAATCACTAAAAAGATGCACCTAAGATGATTTAAACAATCTTTTCTCTTCGATGAACTTCTAAACTAAGAAAGAGTTTGAGAATGAAAATACTTTGTAAACACAAATATTTCTCAATTAAACAAATTAAAAGAAGAGCTTTTCCCTTTCCAAAGCACTCAAAAACGAGACAACTAGCTATTTCACACAAATTTCCCTTTTCTTTTCAAAGCACTCAATCACTACAAAAACCAACTTTTCCAAAAGAGATTTTTTTTTATATTTTGTAAATAAAACACTCAAAACTAATGAAAATGACTAACTTTGATAGCTACAAACTATAAAAAGCTACTTGAAGTCAAAGCCTACTAAAAGTCTTTTTGAGGATGTTTTACTTAGCTAAATGTGAGCTAAGGACTAATTTATGCAGAATCACAATTAGTCAAAAAACAACCAATCTTTTGTTTTCTTTTTGTAAAAATGAAAATTCCAAACTTTCAACTACAAGCTTTTCGAAATTTTGAAATGAGAAAACTCAAAGTGAATTCCTCAACAAGGGGAGATTTCATAAATGGTCAAACTCACAAGAAGACCAGTAGACACCAAGGTAATCTGAGGTCCCTAGGGCTTCTAATCTCAGAGCCACTACACAACCAAAAACGAAAAACAAACCCAACAAGCAAAATTCCTAGGAATTCCACCTAAAACCCTAATGCTGATGAAATCAAACCAAGGAAATTTTTTGACAGGGAACAAGCAGGTCTGGGCAATGGCTAAAACCTATAAACAAATTCTAAAGTGATAAAAAAGAGGAAAATTTAAGATTTTTCAAATTTTTGACAGGGTACGCAGGCAACTTGTTTACATAGGTGCGTCTACGCTCTGTGCACAAAGGAAAAGTGCGTACAGGTATGCACTGTGCCTAACTCAGATGGTGTGTACCTCTCCCAAAACTATGAAAAATGAAAACTAACTCAAAATTAACTAAATTCACCCAATCCCACAATCATCAAGTCAAAAACAGAAACAGGAAAAACAGTTTCTCAGGTCAAAGTATAGACAAAGAAAACAATCAAGTCCCCAGTATGGTCGCCATTTTGTCGCGCGGAATGAGTCGATCTTGCGGACAAGATAGACCTTCCTAGAATCTAAAGAAGACCTAACGACAAGCAAACCAACCAGACACTATCTTTCTCTAAATATGCTTCAATAAACAATAGCAAACAAAGGTTTTTAGGGCCTACCTTTGGTCCAACGCAAGCTTGTGGATGCCCTCGCTCCTTTGATCCAAATGAGCTCCTTTTCACGAATCTACAAACACAAACAAGGCAAACACATTAAATAGCACCTAAAAAACCAATTGCATAAAACATATTTAACATGAAAGTCAAGGAGTCCATGAAACAAATAACATAAGATACTTGTTGAGAAAAATGAGTTTGATTGTATTAATTCAAAAGAAGAAGAACCTTACAACCTTTGCCTTGACACTGTACAAGCTCCTCCCAGGGTCCAACAAGATGTCTCCTCTACTTTGACAAGTTTCACTCACTCTCCAATGGAACCAAGAGGTATGTGATCTCTCCTCTCAAGCTCAACCAAAGAGTCTCAATTTCACCAGCATTTACCCTCAAAATGTTCAGCTTCTAACCTCCCTAGTCCTCACCCCAATGCCTGTATTTATAGTGCAATGGAGGGAAGTTACTAGGTCCTCCTTCAAAGGGATAAAGCCCTCCTTCAAAGGGATAGCTCCTTTAGTCAAGGGATTAGCTCCTTCTCTTCTGGGATGCATGAACCACCTCAGAGCGAACAATCCACGTCAAAACGCCTTCTAGAAAACTCTAGAATTAACCCAAAGTGAGTTTTTTAAGATAAAAATTGCGCCTTTTGACTTTCACAGGGGTCCGCACCTGCACCGTTAGGAACAGAGTGGGTAGGTACGCAACTTTTGTACACAGAAGGTGCGGGACCGCAGGTGACCATGAGAGAAAGTGCAGAACCAGAGTTACATTGAATTTTAATGTCTTTCTCCCAATTCAAAGCTTGATTTGAAGAGCTGAGGTCCTAGACTTGCTTAGGAGGACAGTACAAGTGATGATAGACCCATACTGACTGCAAATAATCATGGTGACGATATTTTTGTGTAACAACATGTATACTCCTCTACCTATTCTTAGCTGCCCTTGGGAATATGTCTCCATGGATTACGTGTCAGACCTTCCTTCTACTAAGCATGCCAATGATTGTGTTTTTGTGGTTGTCAACAGATTCTCTAAGATGGCCATCATGGTGGCCTGCAAGAAGAGTATCACAATGGAGGACATTGCTAAGCTTTTCTTTGAGCAAGTATGGGTACACTTTGGGATCCCATAGTCCATTATCTCAGATCGGGACAGTAGATTCCTGAGTGCATTTTGGTCAAGCCTCTGGTCAATGCTGGATACAAAACTTACTAATTCCATGACTTTCCACCCCAAAATTGATGGCCAAACATAGGTTATCAACATGACGATCATACACATTATGCACATGTACAACTCGAAGCATCCACACACGTGGGATGAAAGTCTCCCCTAAGTCCAACATTACCACAACATAGCTCTCCACAACTCAACAGGCCATAACCGCTTTCAGGTAGGATTAGGATTTCAACGATTATGCCCCATTGATGTGGCCATACCATTTGCAACCACTCAGATAGATTTGGCTCACATTCAGTCCGAATATGAAAATGCTAGAAGCTTCATTGAGCGCATTCAACACATCCACCAGCAGGTCCATGATATATTGGACAGAGCCAATGCTAAGTACAAGCAACTACATGATCAACATCAAGTTCCGCACAAGTTCTAGGTGGGAGACAAAGTTTGGCTACATTTGCAGAAGGAGCACCTTGCTGGACCCCACTACAAGCTTTGCCCACTCCGATATGGAACATGCACCATAACCAAGGCTATTGGTGACAATTCCTTCGAGCTCAACATCCCACCGTTCCTTGGTCTGCACCTAGTGTTTAATGTAGATCGCCTTCGACCATACTTTCCACCATTGTTGGACACATATGACATTGCAGAACAACTCACAACAACAGAGCTCAACCCAGACTGCATGGAACATGCCACAACTGATCAAATCATGGACACATAGATCAAGAACACTCGCTAACAAAGGATACAACTATATTGAGTTGTCAAAGCAAGCTAGCTCCTTCACCAGGGCAGGTGGTTCACCAGGGACCAAGTTCAACAGAAATTTCCTCACCTCATGGAGGCTCTACATGCAATGGGGACCATTGATTCCTAAGGGCGGAGAAATGAGCCAGGTGGATATTGGTGGCCACCCGCCTATTTGACCTAGACCCCCCAGTCAGTTTCATGTTTTTCCTTGTTCATTTCAACATTTACTATTTTTAGTAGTTTTTTGGGCCCTGAACTTCTAGAGTAGTTTTGACCCCTTAAACAACAATTTTTTGGGGTCAGTGTTAGGCCCATAGCCATAGGTTGGGGCTTGCGGCGAAACCTATAGTATGTAGAGATACCTTTCCACCAAGCTATCGTATGTGCCAAATAGAGATAATATGACCAAGTTATGACCCCGAGAAGTTCACTGCCCAACTAAGCCCAACGAGGCCCACAAACTCTTGGTGTTACATCTCCTGGGGTTAGGGTTTTGGTTGTTTATGGTTTTCTCATGTTTTCCAATAATAAATAGGCCCTTGAGCACCATTGTAACACTGTTTAGAAGCATGTAGTTGCCACATCTCTTCTCAGAGATAAGCTACAATCACCCGAGCTATCTTATTTCCATTTTGTTTGTAAGCATAGTTCAATATTTTTCTATTAATGAAATGAAGTGTTTTTCTGTTGCATCTCTGTGTTTATGATTATATATGTAAGTTGTTGCATTCATGTTTAAGTTTTGATCAATTGTTGTCCATATCTCCAACATTGTGCTTCCATGTGGACACATGCAGTGCTCCGAATGAGGTATGGACAATCTTGGATAATTTATTTGGAAAGCAGGATGAGATTCGAGCTCATATTCTCGAAAATGAGCTAAATTCCTTAGATCCAATCAACTTTGAGATCATTTCTTTGCGAAATTCAAATCTTTGCTTCCAAAATTGCATGATCACAGGATTGATAAATCCAAATAGGAAGGTCAATTGATCATTTCTATTTTGTATAAATTATGCTCTGAATATGTTGTTTTAGTTTCTAAATTTCATACAGTTAGACTTGCAACTGGAGATAAATAGAAAATTCCCAAACCTGATTCATTTAACGAGTCTCTCATTCATGAGCAGGATAAGCTCATCAAAATGGGTTCAATAAAGTCTCCAAATGCACATGAACTTTCCATCATGAGAAAGGAAAGTCCAACTCAAAACCAAATTAGTAATACAAAGGCAAAGGAAAGGCAAGAGATCCAGATCCATGAAAGGGAGGAAATCCAAAACCTCTGGATGATTCTTCTAGCTCCAAGGGTAAGAAGGGAAAAAAAGGAAACTCCAAGTGTCCTTATTGTAATAGAGGTTATCATCATGAATCCTCTTGCATGCAGAAGACTATTGATATGATGGAAAAGACTCTTTAGCAAAATAATCTTGGTCATCACATTCCATATAGTGCCAAGAAGACGAAGGAGGAAAAACCATTAGAAACAAGGAGTAATGTTCATGCTTTGATTGCCCTTCATTCTACATTGCAAGAATGGATCATCGATTCAGGAGCTTCACATCGTATGGCTTCTTCAAAGGAATCATTTTCTTCTCTACATGCATACTCGGGACCTCCTATTCTCATAGGGGACAATTCTATAGTTGAAGAAACTGGACAAGGAAGAGTGCAATTCGAAGATAGAATTTTTGAGAATGTCTTGCATATTCCAAGGATTTCAGTGAATCTTCTTTCAGTGTATCAAATGACATACATAGGAACCAGAAGGAAAGTCAAATTTACCCCTGATTCCATGAGCATTTACGATATGCAAACCAACTTGAAGATTTCATCTCGCAAGGTAA
The DNA here is from genome assembly GCA_031772625.1 of Pinus tabuliformis. Lineage (NCBI taxonomy): Eukaryota > Viridiplantae > Streptophyta > Pinopsida > Pinales > Pinaceae > Pinus > Pinus tabuliformis. The sequence goes on along the minus strand of CM062805.1, from coordinate 921,409,667 downwards.
ATGATCAATCTTGTTTGTATACATTTTCTGATTTTGTTCCTCAATCAGATTCTATTTTTCTACTTACGCATGCAAATGAAGAAAGTAGGATTTGGGACGAGAGATTTGGGCAACTAAATTTCAGATATATGCAACAACTAAGCAAGCAAGGGATGATTAAAGGATTGTTGACCATTGAATTTTCAATGGTGTTTGTAATGGATGTGCTCTTGGAAAGCATCCACAAGACAAGTTCGAGAAGGGGCATGCATGGAGAGCCTCTTCACCTTTGGAGCTTGTACATAGTGATCTCATGGGTCCATTTCCAGTAATTTCAATGAGAAAAGAAAGATATGCATTGTCATTTATATATGATTACACGAGATTCACTTGGGTTTACTTCTTGAAAATCAAGTATGAAGTTTTTCAAAATTTAAATATTTTCAAAGCACATGCAGAAAATCAGTCTGGAAAACACATCAAGATACTCCACACAGATAATGGGAAGGAATATGTCAACAAATATATCCAAAATATTTGTAATGAAGTAGGCATACAGTTGCAACATACAGTTCCTTACACTCCACAACAAAATGGGGTGGTTGAAAGGAAGAATAGATCTTTGAAAGAGATGGCCAATTGCATGTTTCATGCAAGATATATTTCATCAAAATTGTGGGCTGAAGCTATCAATTGTGCCTCATACATCCAGAATAAATCTCCTCATAAATTTGTTACTAGAAAAACACCTTGGACTGGAATGCAACCTGAAGTTAGCCATTTTCGCAGTTTCGTATCTCTAGCATAGGCTCACATTCCTACAAAGAAGAGAAAGGATTTGGAGCCTCAGAGTAAGGCATGCGTGTTTGTTGGATATCCTGATGAAGTTAAAGGGTACATATTGCTTGATATCAACACTGAAGTTTATCAAAAGGAGTGTAAATTTTGAGGAAGATGTTTTACATGCTCCCCAAATGAACATGTTACAAAGTTTCCCTCATCGTTAATTGATGAGTATGCAAATGATACTTCAGATTGGAATTCTGATCTAGATAAGCCTTTGCCTGTGACACCTGTTGTACCACCAGCTATTGAACATCCAGATAATACTTCCTTATATAGTTCAGGAGATTCTTGACCACTTTCAGCATAAAAATGGTGCAACATGAGTGATCTCCTAGATGATCCTGCCACTATACCCCAGTTTGAGGAAGATCCACAAGAAATATTAGCTATGGATGCATGCATGCCCATGCACGCTTATATGATGCATGCATCTGATTCACAGAGTTATGCAGAAGCAACTGGGCATCCTGAATGGGAAGCAACTATGGATGAGGAATGCAACTCTTTCATTGAGAACCAGACCTGGGATCTGGTTCTGCTACCTTCCAATCATAAAATCTTGAGGTGCAAGTGGGTTTACCAGACCAAGAAAGTAGCATATGGCCAATTTAGTTGATATAAGGCATGGTTGGTGGAGAAAGGTTTTCAACAGGTACATGGTATTGACCATGATGAGACTTTTTCTCCAGTGGAAAAAATGGTTTCGATTCGCCTAGGTCTCTCCATTGTAGTAGCAAGAAGATGGGAGGTGCATCATATGGATGTGATGAATGCATTTCTTCACAGTGATCTTGAGGAGGAGATCTACATGGAATAGCCATAGGGATACATGCAAAATTAATCTCTAGTATGAAAACTAAAGAAGTCTCTTTATGGCCTCAAGGAGGCACCTAGAGCGTGGCATGCAAATATGGATTCCTATTTGTTATCTCAAAATTTTGTACGCTACAAATCTGATTCCAATGTTTATTTTTTGAAGAAAATTGACTCCTTGTTGATCATAGTACTCTATGTAGATGATCTTTTGATAACATGTAGTTCAGTTTTTGCTATTGTAGAGATTAAAATTGCATTACATAAGAGGTTTTCTATGACAGACATGGGCTTGCTAAATTTCTTCCTTGGACTAGAGATCAATCATAGTGGTTTTGGGATTACCATTTCTCAACCAAAGTATGCTAGAGATCTTTTGGCATGATTTCACATGAGTGACTGCAAGCCAACAACCACACCTTTCTTATCATGGATAAAACTTGAGAATGGTAAAGACACACCATTGGTTGATTTCACATTGTACCATTAGCTTGTGGGAAGTCTTCTTTATCTCACTCACTCCTATCCTGATCTCCCATATGTCATAGGAGAAGTTTCCAGATACATGCAGGAGCCACATGAGTTACACTGGAAAGCTGCAAAGCGCATCCTTCGATATGTCTAGGGGACAATCAGAAATGGGATTCATTATGAAGAAATTTTTATTTGGATCTAATTGGGTTCAGAGATTCAGATTGGGTTGGAAAAAACATTGATCGCAAGTCCGCCTCTAGTTATGTAATTAGTTTGGGATCTGGCCCAATTTGTTGGTCAAGAAAGAAGCAGGCTGCCATTGATTTATCATCAACAGAGGTCGAGTACAGAGGAGTAGTCAATGAAACTATTAAGTCCATCTGGCTACGAAATTTCCTATCTGAGCTTGGTATCAGTTTTCATTATCCAACTGTCATCTGGTGTGATAATCAAAGTACGCTAAATTTTTGCAGAGGTCTAGTGCAGTGAGAACAGACCAAACATATCAAGATCCACATGCACTTCATTAGATAAATTCATGATGGGATCATCGATCTTTAGTACTGTCCTAATTTCGAGCAATCTATTGATATCTTGACCAAGACTTTCACTAAGAAGAAGTTTCAATTTCAGCGAGATTGTCTCAGGGTGAAGGAAATAACTGCCTAGAAGTTGTCTTTTCTCTACTTTTTGCATTATATTTTGAGGGGAGGTTTTCTTCCCACTCGGTTTTCCCTCTTTCCTATTTTCATGCATCATATATGGGTACCTAAAATGGCCTTGTTGTCGAGATTCACATTTTGTATCACACTCACCTAAGTTATGCTTAACTTAGGTGTACATGCAACTAGTTAACCTTAATTAGCTTTAGTTGAACTTTATTTATTGCATGTGATGTGCACTTGGCTTTAGTTAGCTAACTCGTGTGCTTACATGTGGTGTGCACTTGGCTTTAGTTAGTTAAATCGAGTGCTTACATGTGATTTGTTAGGTTCCTCTACCAATAGAAGTCATACTTTTGAATGGCTAAGGTTAAGCCTTGTAATATGTACATACCTTTGCTTTCTACAAATGTTTTCCATATTGAAAAATCAAAAAATGAAAAGAGGGTATGTCCTAAAATAAAAACCAAAGGACAAAGAAGAATAAGAAAAGATCCAAAAAAGTAAAAAATATGAACCCCAAAAACAAAAGAACATGAAATTAAGCAAGTCAAAATGCCACTACTATTTACTTTTATGCATAATAATGATCGTGTGAAGCTTGTTATTCATGCCACAATCCATGGTAATCAAAATATTTAATCTTGATTATGCCATGATTTAAATTTCATGTTGATAGTTAGAGAATAAAATCTGACCAAACTGTTTAATCGTGGCAGATCATTAGATAGGTAGAGTAAATAAAAGGAGCTCATTAGTTTAATTTGAGCCCTTGGATGATATAAGTTTAGAATTAGATAGTTTCTTGCTTTAAAAGAAAATGGATAAGGGTTTGCTAAACGCACCCAAATAAAATGAAGAAAAAAATGGTAGGATAAGTAGATGGGTAAGTAGAAGAAAGGTTGCAGAAGTACGTTGATTGATTAGACAAAATAACATTTATAAACTTTCAACATATATTTCAAATGTGAATGGGAAATTAAGCATGCAAAAGGTTTACAAAGTCAATTAATTAACTTCCCCCATTCATTTCACCCCTTTACTTTACTAATTTCCCATAAATAAATTCAAAGTGCTAAAAAACCTTTAAGTCAAAGGGGCTCAAAGCATTTATCTAACTTTTGGAGGGACTGAACGCTCGGCTTAATGACTTAAGGACAACAAGTACTATATTCCCCCTCATAAGAAATTCATCTCCCTTCATTCCCCCTCATTTCCCTAATAAAACCCCTTTTCCTAAGGTTAAAACACTATTTGCCTAGGAAAAGTAATCACCCCCATGTAAAACCCCTTTTTCCCAAAAACCCACAAAAGCACTTTAGCCTAAGTTATAATGCATATATGCGAAAAGAAAACAAATCACATAAAATACATTATGCTTAGCGAAATTCATTTCCGCCATTTTCATATCAATTTCTAACTTTTATATATTAATTCCCATTAATTCCCTTTCCCGTATGTATATATTGAATCCCTTACATTAATATCCCCAGACCTAGTTTTAACTCTAAGACTATGAATTTCACCCAAACCCCAATAAAACTCATTAACTGATCGATTCACGATTACGTTCAGTAAAACTCCGCAAATCACCCCTGCCGCCTAAGTTCATCATTAACCAATGCTTAATCACCATACCGTCGTAATTAACCCATCGGGTCCCTCACCCTTTACCCTCCGCGCTGGTTCGCAGTGCGATCACCTTTTGATATGAAGGCCCACATCCAACGCTCATAAGCCATTTTGGGTGGGATCATTTTCCGAACGATACCCACATGAAAAAGTGGTTTTCCACCCGGCCTTCGATGCTACGTGTCATTCAATGAATGGAATCACGTGACCCCTCCCAAATACCACGAAGCCCACAAAAGCGGTGCGAAATAAACCGCTTACCGCCCTCTTGCTAAATGAAAAAACCATCTAATGTTCAATTTGCACCAAAATTCAAAAAAAAAAATCAAACCTTTACTTGTTTAAACACGAAAACCCCAGTTTTGCTTGTTTTCACTTGTTTGTGCAGTAAAATCCTGTGTAACCCTTATGCGCCACCTGAAGCCTCTGCTAACCAATTCAAGCATGGTTTACCTCCGGAAAGCACTTTGGACTGACTCCATAGACCTATAAAGCTCGATAAAGCCATTAATGACCCTCCCTGTCAACATAACGTTTTCCTAACAATTTGTTTTATTTTACAGGCGATCAAAAGATCGCAACCTTGGATAAACAGTCTTAATACTAGTCATAATACTTGTTTACTCCAAGATTGTTATCAATTCTATTCAAACAAAGATGGAAAATAAAACATACAATTAAAAGACAAGCAGAGGAAACATGGAATTAAATGATTTACTGTTGAAATAGACAGTAAAAACCTAAAATATACCGTGAATGTGAAAGGACAAAGTAAAGAATAGTCAAAGTATATTAGGGTTAAAGAGTATTAGATTTAAGACCAAGTCAAGTAAAGAAGCTATCATGAAGACAAACATTAGGGAAGATAGTTACAAAGCATACAGATTCATGTCAAAGTGAAGATAGATGAAAAAACAGAGCAGTAAGAGTAAACAATAAAAGTAAACATGGAGACAGTAAGGGTTAAATAGAGATGAAAACACTTTCACCAGCAATAATGAAGTTTATCCAAAGTAAAAGTGAAAAATAGTTAAAAGAAATTTAAGGTTAAAAGATGAAATCATAGCAGAAATGGTACATTCTTCAGAAATATCTTATTTAAGTCATACTTTTTCATAAACTAGTTCGGTCAATCCAAGATGAATTTTCAAAAACTCGAGGAGGTTTGTGTTCCTAAAAGGCTAATATACAAAACCTATCTCACTTTTTACACAGGTATTACCAAACATGAGATAAGTGCATGACTTCACAGCCTATTTTTCAGACTGTGCAAAGTCCTGTTTCTGACATTTTTTTGTAGAGAATATTGTGAACAGCGGGAGTTGAATTTTGGGAAACTGAGAGACGTTTATCTCAAACACATACTTATCTACAATAACCTCTTTCACATTTTACATATCTATCTTGGATTGAGATATACAAAGGTATCAATGGACCCTAATTTTGCAGAATTGCTGGGGCAGAATGCACAAAGAAAGGATGCAGTTAGTGACTTGGATGCCTCATCATCAATTAAGAGTTGCTATCAAATTCAACTTTCTCTTATTTGTCACCCTAAATCCATAAATATAGTGCCAAATAGATTCATTAGTTTTGAGTGTCCTTTATTTAAGTTCTATTAATGTAAAACAGTTTGAGATATTTGTAAAACCAATCTTGATATTTTTTCAAGATATTTCAGTTTAGAATTTGTACAAGTACTTCTTCATTTGAAGTATTTTGTGTGGATTCCAAGAAATTTCTATAGATTTTTTCTCTTAAATTAGAGTTCTATTGTATCAATGACTGGATTGGCTTGCTGGATCAAGGAATAAAGATCAGATATTTTGCAGGATTCTTGTGTAAAGAAAAATATAAATAAGTATTCTCCTATGTTCAATGTTATTTTCCTTATGTTTTTTCCATAATATTTTGTGTAAATTTCTAAAATCTAAATGTACAACAAGGAATGATATTTCAGAAACTACTTAAATGCACTCTGTCTTTACTGTTTTACATTCTGAATGTTTTCTCCTAAACTATCTTAGCTAGGGAATTCTTAACTACTCCTTAGCTTCTGTAGTTTCTCCTCTAATCTATAGCAAAGGATTCTTAATTGCCCTTTGTTCATGATCACCCTCTGTTCTTCATTCTGATCTCGGTCCAAGGATTCTTAAGTGCCCTTTCACCCTGGTTAGAATCACTTCACCCATTAGGCCTAAATATTTGCATTTTTCTTTGCTAGCCTACCTTGTGAACATTCCCTTCAATGATCTGGTCCAGTTATGCTATCCATTTGTTGATTCCATAGCCCAATGGCTTGAAGACCTAGCTCTATCCATATGCTCCAAGAATTCCACCACCCAATATTCAACACAAATCAAAACCCCCTGAACTTTCATAACTAGCCTAATATCCCATCAAACAAAGCTAAATCATATAGAGAGAGCCCTCTCTGGACTTAGGTTGTCTAGAGCCTAAGCTTAAAAGTTGGTTTGTGGTTATCCCGGTGATCTCTTTCCTTAACCTTGGGAAATTACTGGGTGATAACATAGTGGCAACTATATTGGGGATAACTAACATTTTCTTCAGAAATCTTTTATAGGTTCAGGTTTGATCTATGATGGTGGACTGTGATCAGACACAAAGGTTAAAATCATCCACCTGGCGACTCCAAATCAATTTCACAATCAAGACTCTAGTGGAGGAATGAACATGAAAGAACAATATGAAAAGATCAGGCTTTTAACTTGGATTGCTATCCAAGAAATTATGTTCTTTCTCATCAATAAAATTTTTCAATGTATATTTTATTTTAGAGAAGATTTTAGATTAATTTTTTATTATTTCCCTTTGAAAAGTGTGGATATAAAGTCTCCTTACACATTTAAACAACAATCTTCTAACTCTTATGAAGATCATTTTCCAATTGAGGAGCATCAAACATTCAAGACTAATAATACAATCCTGTTACATATTCCAGTACCTCATAAAGTTCCTGATAGACATAAGCCACTCATCTTACCTCCTACACTCCATGCTTTCCCTAACAATTATTACAAGTATCTACCTAGGTTTGATGGAGAGAATGGTATCACTGCTCAAAAACATATTCAAGGTTTTGAGAATTATCTGGACTTATTTGAAATTGATGAAGATGATGTTATTATTAGGCTTTTTTCTCTTTCTTTGCAAAGTAGAGTAGAGAGTGGGTTCAAGAATTTACCTATTGCAAGCATCCCAAATTTCCAACAGTTTGTCAAAATTTTCCTTGATAGATGGATAATCAAAGTTAATCTCCTTGTGATCATAGAAGAATATAATCAGTTAAGAAGACAGCTAGATAAACAATAAAACAATTTTCAGACAGATCTAATAAAGCCTATTATTCAATGCCATCAAATATAAGACCTGCCCCTGATTCAGCTCTTTTGCATTACCCAAGAGCATTTGATCCAGAAATAGAATTTCAGGTAAGAGAAAGAAACCCCTCAACATTGGAATAGATGCAGAACATTGCAGTAGATATAGAAGTTAATATGCAAATTAGAAGAGAAAATTTGAAAGCAGAAGTAGAGGAAAACAACATTGCAAAGGTAAAACACGACATTTTGGTAAGAAAGATAGAGGAAAGGATATAGAAGATCACCATGAAAGATAATTTTTTGCTCAAAATTACCATGACACATTTATTTCACAAAAAGAAGAGGTTGATAGCCATGAGAAAATTCCTGCTAATTCCAACTACCATATATCAGAAGATAGATTTATAGAGCAATATGTGGAGAAGCAATCTGCTGATCTAATGTGTATGTTTGATGACATTACTTCTTTTAATGATTTGCCTAAATATGATCAGTATGATGATAATTATGTTCTTCAAATCCAAACTAACTTTACAGAGCAATCAAAAACTAGTTTGGGGAATAAGGAAATTCTGTTTCATCAGCTTGAAAACAATGATCATCTTATTCATATCAGCCATGAAAGTGAGGAAGAAAGTTCAAAAAATTTCGAAATAAGTGAAGATTTTTTGCCTCTTTGTTTTGCTTCATTTCAGTTCATCAGAGAAAACTTTAAAGAAATAAAAAATCAGTAATCTTTAGGTATTGACATTAACAACAAAGAAGACAATAAAATTCTTGATCAAGATCCTTCAGTTTCACAATTACAGTTGTCAAATTCCATTGAAACACCTAATCAAATAATACAAGAAAGTTCTATACCACTATGTTTTGAATCATTTCAATTTTTAAAGGAAATGTGGTATGAAAACTCTAAAGAAAAGGATGAGCAGCTTGTAGAAATTTGTGAAGTCCCATTCGAACCTATGAGTAATAAGTTGCAGCAATCCTTCCAAGTTTTTCATGATCCCATAACTGATGGGTTGGATAGTGAATGCAATCAAATTTTTTCTTCATTAACTAACAATCGGATTTAGGATCAAGATGATAAAGGTTTCATTAGTCACATTTCAATCAAAAGAAATATCATCACAAAGCTTGTTTGAAAATATGCGGGGTGATAAAGGTGAAAGTGATATTTCAGTTTCATGGCCTGGAGGCCATCCACAACAGAAGTACAATTGCTTAAATCAATTCAAAAATAGTGTGTATATTTTGCAAGATCCTTTTGTACAGTTTCTAGAGTCAACAAAGGAAATCAAATATTTCCTTATCTTCTCATTTGTTGACAAGGTTATATTTTTCTTTAGAATCTCAGTTTTAATCACAAACAAGCACAAGAAGCAAAATTCGACAATGTATATGATGCTTGAATGGATGCATTGGATATTTCATTTTACCTAACCAGCAGTCAAAAAGCTGATTAGAGTAAGTAGGTAGGATTTTAGTTTGAATAAACTTAGTTTTCAGCAGCAAGTTTATGTTAGATCAAATTTCAGTTTGCAGAAAAGAGTGTATTTTTAGTTCAAAAGTTTTGGTCACAAAGATTATACAACAGAGCATATACATGTATGGGATTGGCCCAATGGATCAGGCTACTAGTCGACGGTGTTATTGCCATTTCACAAGGAAATGTCATCCCCAAGTGGAGCCACTATTAGGTTCCTATACCAATAGGAGTCATAATTTTGAATGGCTAAGGTTAAGCCTTGTAATATGTACATACCTTTGCTTTCTGCAAATTTTTTCCATATTGAAAAATCAAAAAATGAAAAGAGGGTATGTCTTAAAAGAAAAATCAAAGGACAAAAAAGAATAAGAAAAACAAAAAAGTGAAAAATATGAACCCCAAAAACAAAAGACCATGAAAGTGTGCAAGTCAAAATGCCACTACTATTTACTTTTATGCATAATAATGATTGTGTGCAACTTGTTATTCATGCCACAATCCATGGTAATCAAACTATTTAATCTTGATTATGTCATGCTTTAAATTTCATGTTGATAGTTAGAGAATAAAATCTGACCAAACTGTTTAATCTTGGCAGATCATTAGATAGGTAGAGTAAATAAAAGGAGCTCATCAGTTTAATATGGGCCCTTGGATGATATAAGGTTAGAATTATATAGTTTCCAGTGTTAAAAGAAAATGGATAAGGGTTTTCTAGCCTAAATGCACCCAAATAAAATGAAGAAAAAAATGGTAGGATGAGTAGATGGGTAAGTAGAAGAAAGGTTGCAGAAGTATGTTGATTGATTAGACAAAAGCACATTTATCATCTTTCAACATATATTTCAAATGTGAATGGGAAATTAAGCATGCATAAGGTTTACAAAGTCAATTAATTAACTTCCCCCATTCATTTCACCCCTTTATTTTACTAATTTCCCATAAATAAATTCAAAGTGCTCAAAAACCTTTAAGTCAAAGAGGCTCAGAGCATTTCTCTGACTTTTGGAGGGACTAGACCCTCGGCTTAATGACTTAAGGAAAACAAGTACTAGATTCCTCCTCATCAAAAATTCAACTCCCTTCATTTCCCCCTCATTTCCCTATTAAAACCCCTTTTCCTATGGTTAAAACACTATTTTCCTAGGAAAAGTAATCACCCCCATGTGAAACCCCTTTTTCTCAAAAACCAACAAAAACACTTTAGCCTAAGTTATAATGCATATATGCGAAAAGAAAACAAATCACAGAAAATACATTATGCTTAGCGCAATTCATTTCCGCCGTTTTCATATTAACTTCTAACTTTTATATATTAATTCCCATTAAGACCCTTTCCCGTATGTATATATTAAATCCCTTACATTAATATCCCTAGACCTAGTTTTAACTATAAAACTACAAATTTCACCCAAACCCTAACAAAGCTAATTAACTGATCGATTCGTGATTACGTTAAGTAAAACTCCGCAGATCACCCTCGCCGCCTAAGTTTGTCATTAAACCATGCTTAATCACCATACCGTCGCAATTAACCCATCACCACACCCCTTTACCCTCCGCGCTCGTTCGCAGCACGATCACCGTCCGATCTGAAGGCCCACATCCAACGCTTATAAGCCATTACAGCTGGGATCATCCGCTGAATGATACCCACCTGAAGAAGTGGGTTTCCCCCCGGTTCCCGATGCTACGTGTCATTCAATGAATGGAATTGGGTGACCTCTCCCGAATACCACCAAGCCCACAAAAGCGATGCGAAATAAACCACTTATTGCCCTCTCGCTAAATGACAAAGCCATCTACTATTCTCTTTGGGCCAAAATTCAAAACAGAAAAAATCAAACCTTTACCCATTTAAACACGAAAACCCAAATTTTGCTCATTTTCGCCTGTTTGTGCAGTAAAACCCAGTGTAACCCTTCTGCACCACCTAAAGCCTCTGCTAACCAATTCAAGCATGGTTTACCTCCCGAAAGAACTTTGGAATCACTCCATAGACCTATAAGGTTCGATAAAGCCATTAATGACCCTCCTTGTCAAAGTGAAGATAGATGAAAAAATAGAGCAGTAAGAGTAAACAATAAGAGTAAACATTGAGGCAGTAAGGGTTAACCAAAGATGAAAACACTTTCACCAGCAACATTGGAGTTTATCCAAAGTAAAAGTGAAAAACAGTTAAAACAAATTTAAGTTTAAAAGATGAAATCGGAGTAGAAATGGTACATTCTTCAGAAATTTCCTGTTTACGTCATAGTTTTTCAGAAACTAGTTCGACCAATCCAAGATGAATTTTGAGAAACTTGAGGAAGTTTGTGTTCCTAAAAGGCTAATATACAAAACCTATCTCAATTTTTACACAGGTATTACCAAACGTGAGATAAGTCCATGTCCTCATAGCCTATTTTTCAGACTGTGCAAAGTCTTGTTTCTGACATCTTTTTGCAGAGAATATTGTGAACAGCTGGAGTTGAATTTTGGGAAACTGAGAGACGTTTATCTCAAACACATACTTATCTACAATAACTTCTTTCATGTTTTACATATCTATCTTGGATTGATATATACAAAGGTATCAATGGACCCTAATTTTGCAGAATTGCTGGGGCATAATGGACAAAGAAAGGATGCAGTTAGTGACTTGGATGCCTTATCATCGATTAAGAGTTGCTATCAAATTCAACTTTCTCTTCTTTGTCACCCTAAATCCATAAATATAGTGCCAAATAGATTCATTAGTTTTGAGTGTCCTTTATTTAAGTTCTATTAATGTAAAGCAATTTGAGATATTTGTAAAACCAATCTTGATATTTTTCCAAGATATTTCAGTTTAGAATTTGTATATTTACTTCTTCATTTGAAGTATTTTGTGTGGATTCCAAGACATTTCTATAGAATTTTCTCTCAAAACAGGGTTCTATTGTATCAATGACTAGATTGGCTTGCTGGATCAAGGAATAAAGATCAAATATTTTGCAGGATTCTTGTGTAAAGCGAAATACAAATAATTATTCTCCTATGTTCAATGTTATTTTCCTTATGTTTTTTCCATAATATTTTGTGTAAATTTCTAAAATCTAAATGTATAACAAGGAATGATATTTCAGAAACTGCTTAAATGCACTCTGTCTTAACTGCTTTACATTCTGAATGTTTTCTCCTAAACTATCTTAGCTAGGGAATTCTTAACTACTCCTTAGCTTCCGTAGTTTCTCTTCTAATCTATAGCAAAGGATTATTGATTGCCCTTTGTTCATGATCACCCTCTGTTCTTAATTCTGATCTCGGTCCAAGGATTCTTAAGTTCCCTTTCACCCTGGTTAGAATCAATTGACCCATTAGGCCTAAAGATTTGCATTTTTCTTTTCTAGCCTACCCTGTGAACATTCCCTTTAATGATCTGGTCTAGTTATGCTATCCATTTGTTGACTCCATAGCCTAATGGCTTGAAGACCTAGCTCTATCCATCTACTCCAAGAATTCCACCACCGAATCTTCAACACAAATCAAAACCCCCCTGAACTTTCATAACTAGCCTAATATCCCATCAAGCAAAGCTAAATCACATAGAGAGAGCCCTCTCTAGACTTAGGTTGGCTAGAGACTAAGCCTAAAACTTGGTTTGTGGTTACCCTGGTGATATCTTTTCTTAACCTTGGGAAATTACTGGGTGATAACATGGTGTGCACCAGGATTTAGTTAATTAATTCTAGTGCTTGCATGTGGTGCATGTGTGCATTAATAGAACATAAATCACACTTAGCTTCAGTTAGTTTTAATTATCCATAGTTATTGCATGTACAACTAAGCTTAACTTAGTTGTTTTATCTATTGATTCTCAAGCAAATAATGGGTAATTTCATTCTCGATTCCAAATTTTATTTTTCATTTTCTTGCAAGTTTGTGCAATTATTCTTCAACTAGATCCATATTTGTGCTCTAATAATTTTACAGAAACAAAGAGACAAAAGAGGAAGGGTATGCAATGTTCTGGTCTAGAATTACGCTATATTACCTGGGTTCCCTTGCATGCAGAAGGAATTTTTTCCTTGAGGATTGCATAATTACTTCTTTAGGTTTTGTGAGTGTGATGAGGCCAATACACACATGTGGCTTCACTGGACCCCAAGAAAAACTCCGCAAGGATATAGGAGGCTTGGAGGGCTTGAGGAGGACATATACTATGTCTATTCCGTCTATGAGCCGTATTGTTTGATTGCAGAGAGAGCAGGATAGCTTGAGAGATGATTCTTTTTGTAACTTGGACAAGATTTCCACTTGTATGATGATATGGAGATCGGAGTTTTAGGCAGAGGCTTTCCCTGGGTTATTTCTTCTGTGTTATGTGTGATTTATTTCTCATTCTCAGTTATATGTGTTCTCTTGATCTTTCTCAATTCGATTAAGCTTTTGCAAAGTGTTGTAGAAGTAGATCTTGTATTTTTATTTAGTCTATTACATAATCTGTTGATCTACAATGGGAATTTCTACATATGCATTAGTATTTCACTGGTCCGACCACGCTCAAGACAATGATGCACATGTTATTAAATGAGTTGGACAAAGGAGCCAAATCAATTTACCTAGATGCAAGGGAGGCAAGAGTTCATTTCCAAAAAGATGTCACCACAGAGTACACAGACACTATCACAGACTACCAAGATTGGAATCAGTTTGCCACCGTCAACCATAATGAGGATGTCGAAGAGTTGGTCTTCCCACAGTTGTCCGAGTCTTAGTGATGTCTTACATGGCTTGCTCAAGCCTATTTTGGCTCACATGGGTACATGTGCAAATTGTATGTAACATCTTATAAAGTGGAAGTCCAAGTGTTGATAGTTGAATGTAATAGTCATAGAGTAGTTGAAGAGTCATGAGGGTAGGTGAACAGTCACAAAGGGGAATGTTAAGGTTCTCCCCACCCTTTTCTATTTATAGTACCTCATAACTCATTGTAGAGGCTTTTGGGCAGCCAAGATTTCGATAGGAGTATCTTAGAGAAGGCTTGGGGAGTATTGTAATGAGCCTTGGCTTCTCCACAGTGCATAGCTACTAATATCTTTGGAGGAGCAGGTGGTAGTGACTGTAACGTTCCGTTATTGGGACTAGTGGTTGGTCATGGTTGTATTGTATGTTTGGAACTTTCACTTCTTAATATAACAGAGCCAACACGTTTCGTGCATATGTTGCTATTGTATTTTAGTTATCTTGGTTACTTTAATGATATATTCATCTGTTTGCTTATGAATGTATGCATAGACTCTTTCCGTATATGTATGTATGAATCTTACTGAGATGTGCGGTTGGTTTAACCATCACTTTGGATTACTGGTTCAATTACCTTCTAGTTCGTGATGCACCTTTGCTCGTGTGTTCCCTTCCAAGCTGCATGTTTACACAGGTTTCCATGGGGTGTGCTCATTCTAACCTTCTTGTGTTAGAACCATTCATGCACCTTCCTTGGCTTGCTGTGCATGTCACACCCTTGCTACCAACAAGGACATCTTACTTACCTCTACAAGCAATCACGGTGAAGGCGATACCATACAACCCACTAATGAGACTCCTACACCAAACGATCTGAGGTCTAGTTGGGACATCTTACTAGGGAGATCCCTTGACATGTTGGTGGGTCCAACACCATCAACAGAACCTGAATCAAATAGAGTTTCCATCTTTGTGTGTTTTATAATAACCCTGATGTGGAATAGTTCAATTCTATTTCACTCATTACTTACAGGCTCATTCAAATAACTAGTACTTGCAATTGAATAATAACTATTATTAATAGAAGGAGTACCTTTTTTGTCCGCGACTATGATCAATGTATCATCACCAGAATTTGATCCAAGGCCCTGCTGCGCTATTGCCATTGTCTTCTGCTTTCCCTTTCTACTGAATCTCTTTGGTCTCAGCTCCGGATGTAGCTTCCAATAGTGGTCCTCGTCATGACCTTCTCTTTTGCAATGCGTGCAAAATGGTGTTGCTCCATCCTCTTTATTGGCTACAATGGTCTTCTTAGCCTTCCCCTTGCCTTTCTTATGGAATTTTCCATGCTGAGGGCTGAATGATGTTTTCTTGGCTTGATCATCTCTGTCATTCTTGCCTCGGCTTTTAAGATGAATCGCCTTTACACTAGCCGCATCAATCATATTAGGCTCGATCAATAACAATGAGTGTCTTATGTAACTATGTAGCACACCAACATACATAGTTATAGTCTCGAGTAAATGTAATGAGATGCCCAAATTCAATGATTGTTTCCGAAATTCTTCAGTGAAGCTTTGCACATTTTTTACTTTACCTTGCCTTACATATTTCCATTCCATTACTGCCTTTTGTTTATAACCCAAAGGGTAAAATTGGTCTTTCAATGTAGAAATAAAAATGGACCAAGAGGAAAGAAGGTTACCCAACTTTTTGATGCCCTTCTGCAACTTTCTCTCCCACCAAACGAGAGTAGTGCCACTCAGCCAAAGAGATGCTAACTAGACCTTTGCCTAACCCTATTCGATCTGTTGGTTCAGGCAGTAGACCTATATCTTTCTTATCCAATTATTAAGTTTTTCTGCATTACACTTTCCATTGTACATGGGCAGGTCAAACTTTACATATAACTTGAAGAACGATTTCTTAAATGTATGTTTGGAATCGCGAATAGAGTGATGAGAAATATCATTTAAAGAAGGAGAGGGAGGAGGCTCTTCTCCACCACCTTCATGAATTTTTGATCTATTATCATCGACATATTCTTGTGCCCAAGTGCCTTCTCATACTCTGAAAACAGGTTGTCCACTTTCTTTACCATATTGTAGAATACCTTACGGAAATTTTGTTCCTCTTCCCAACAAGCTTATTCATTTTCCATGTTTCTTCTTCGTTGTGCACATCCTGCTTCAGGATAAAATGACTTAAGCATTCATTCTCCTTTTTGCAGCTTGTTCTAGGTTAGCATATACTCATGCAATTCGCATCAACAAAGACCTACTCCGATACCAAACTTGATCCAAGATCTTTTGCTTATAGATGCAT
Source organism: Pinus tabuliformis (assembly GCA_031772625.1). Taxonomy (NCBI): domain Eukaryota; kingdom Viridiplantae; phylum Streptophyta; class Pinopsida; order Pinales; family Pinaceae; genus Pinus; species Pinus tabuliformis. Next base: position 921,393,396 of record CM062805.1, on the reverse strand, counting down.
CAAAATTACATGAAACAAATCTTATAAACCATGGAACTTAAAAGCACATAAAACAATGTGGAAATAACACGATAAGCAAGAAAACCATGACAAAAATGTTTGATTATGGAGTTTGTCCAGTTTGGGCTACATCTCCAGGCCCTGCTTAATAGTGTGGAGGCCTTCTTTCATTATGTGGCATAAAAAGAGAAAAAAGTACAAGAAACATTATTTAAAATCTTTATACATCCAAGCTGGAATATGGAAAAATAATGGAGATCATAGCTTCAGAAACAGACAGTACCACAGAAATCCTGGCGAAAAATCATGCAAAAATGCCTATCCGAACACCCAATTCAGATATCCTATGCACTATGGCTTATGAACTAATCTTCCAATCCTCTATGCTTTTCTTCGATATGGAAAGTCCTTTATATATGTCACCGAAAAAATCCCTCAATACCCGGGCAATTCCAAAATAACGACAAAGTTAGTAGGCAGGTTTGATTTAATAATACAGAGAATCTCAGCCCTGAATAATACACGAAAAAAACTCTTTCAAATATGGAAAAACTATTTAACTGCACGTTTAACCTGGTGGCCCTTTACTATCGGAATTTCTCCCTATTGGTGTTTCCAATCGACAACTAGACCGAAAGCCCATACAACAATCGCCCTACAGTAACCAAGGACTCGACGAACTTATTAACCACAATATATAATATATCAGGTCTGGGGTCCATATCGCAAATCGCAATCACCGTAAACCCAAGTTTGATACAACATGCGACTGCTTCTCCTTGTGAAATGAGATTGCGATATCACAAATCACAACATGATTTTGCGATCGCGATGGCATCGCAACTTAGCTTTCTTCAGGGGCCGATTCTTTAACCCTTGTGAAATGTGATTGTGATTTGATCGCATTGCAACAATCGCCAATTTTCCTTAGGGGAAACCACTTTCTTCTACGATCTGCGATATGTGGGACCAATGGCAGCCTACGACTTGGCTCTTCTCTATTTTTTGAGAGTGTATGCCACGTCATCTCCTCCTGCCACTTGGACAAGTCAAACATAAACTTTGACTTGCTCTATCTTCTTCATATGAACTTGGATTTGAGTGTTGTTCGCACCGTTGGAATCAAGATGAAGAAGAATTAGATTCGATACTAAGTTTATCTGAATTCTACCCCTCTAAGTTTTGAGTCTTTTACCATGCCACTGGTACTTTTTTTGAAGATCCACCTGGATCAGCACCATATTCGACAGGTCCTTCAAAACCTGCACCAACACAAGTTGTGTGCTAACTTGGAGAATTGCACCTTTCGCCTGACCTAGGTTCAATATCTGGTGTACCTCATTGATGAGTAGGGTGTACATGTGGACCCATCCAAGATACAATTCATGCAGGATTGGCCATCCCCAATCACTCTAACAAAGCTTCGCAGCTTTTTGGGTCTTGCCAATTTCTACCATAAGTTTGTGTTGGGGTTCGCTCATATTACTTGGCCTTTAAGTCAAGTCACCAAGGGCAGAGAGAAAGCAAATTTTTTTGGTCAGAAACCCAACAACAAGCGTTCTGTAAGTTGAAGAATCGTCCATGTTCTACACTAGTGCTCACATTACCAGACCCACAACAACCATTTGAGATTGAGACAGATGCCTCCGACTATGCTATTGGTGCAGTTCTTACTCAGCATGGGCATCCAATGGCTTACCACAGTGAGACACTTTCAGACACAGTCTGAAAGTACCCCATGTATGACAAAGAAATGTATTCCATTATGTAGGCCTACCGCCAATAGAAGAATTACATTCTGGGGAAGGAAACGGTCATCCACACAGGCCACTGACCTCTACAGTTCATATAGACACAAGGGAATTTACAGAACGATCGCCATCAAAGATAGTACACCTATTTGCAAAATTTCCATTTGAACATTAAGTATAAGAAGGGAAACATCGATAATGTTGTTAATTGCCTCAGTGGACTACTTGTCATGGCGCTGATCACTATGCTCGACTCTTGTGGGCACGAGACATTAGGGTGGTCGCATCTTTACAAGAGCGATCCATAATTAGGCAGAATGTACCAGACAATCTTGGAAGGGAAGCAAGTTCCAAATTTTCACGTTAAGGATGCACTGTTATGCTACCTGGGAGACATCTGTGTTCCTTCAAGTGAGCGTGCCAAGATGATTATGGAGGCACACTACATTGAGGTCGCTGGACATTTCAGAGTAGAGAAAATAGTGGCAGTATTGCAGAAGTATTTTTATTGGCCGAAACTTCATCAGGATGTTTGGAAGTACATTAGATCCTCCACTGCCTATTCCATTTCCAAACTAGCCATCAAGAAGCAAGGCATGTATACTCGTCTACCTATTCCTAGCCGGCCTTGGAATCTGTCTCCATGGATTATGTGTCGGACCTTCTTTCTACTAAGCACGTCAATGATTGTGTTTTCGTGGTCGTCGACAGATTCTCTAAGATGGCCATCATGGTGGCTTGAAAGAAGAGTATCACAATGGAGGGCACTGCTAAGCTCTTCTTTGAGCGAGTATGGGTACACATTGGGATCCCACAGTCCATTATCTCAGATCGGGACAATAGATTCCTAAGTGAATTTTGGTCAAGCCTCTAGTCGATGCTGGATACAAAACTTACTAAGTCCATGACTTTCCACCCCCAAATTGATGGCCAAACAGAGGTTATCAACATGATGATTATACACATTATGCACATGTACAACTCGAAGCATCCACACACGTGGGATGAAAGTCTCCCCTAGGTCCAACACAACCACAACATAGCTCTCCACAACTCAACATGCCATAATCCCTTTCAGGTAGGATTGGGATTTCAGCCATTATGCCCCATTGATGTCGGCATACCATTTGCAACCACTCAGGTAAATTTGGCTCACATTCAGTCCGAATATGAAAGGGCTAACAACTTCATTGAGTGCATTCAACACATCCGCCACCATGTCCATGATATATTGGATAGAGCTAATGCTAAGTACAAGCAACTACATGATCAACATCAAGTTCCGCACAAGTTCTAGGTGGGTGACAAAGTTTGGCTACATTTGTAGAAGGAGCGCCTTGTTGGACCCCACTACAAGCTTTGCCCGCTCTGATATGGACCATACACCATAACCAAGGCTATCGGTGACAATGACTTCGAGCTCAGCATCCCACTATTCCTTGGTCTGCACCCAGTGTTTAATGTAGATCACCTTCAACCATACTTTCCACCATTTTTGGACACATATGACATTGCAGAACAAGTCACACCAACAGAGCTCAACTCAGACTGCATGGAACATGCCACAACTAATCAGATCATGGACACATAGATCAAGAACACTCGCTAACAAAGGATACAACTATATCGAGTTGTCAAAGTAGGCCAACTCCTTCACTAGGGCAACTGGTTCACCACGGACCAGGTTCAATAGAAATTTCCTCACCTCATGGAGGCTCTACATGCAATGGGGACTATTGATTCCTAATGGGGGAGAAATGATCCAGTTGGATATTGGTGGCCACCCGCCTATTTGACCTAGATCCCCAATCAATTTCATATTTTTCCTTGTTCATTTCAACATTTACTATTTTTAGCAGTTTTTTGGGCCTTGAACTTCTGGAGTAGTTTTGACCCCTAAACAACAATTTTTTGGGGTCCGTGGCAAGCCCATAGCCATAGGTTGGGGCTTGCAGTGAAACCTATGGTATGTAGAGATACCTTTCTACCAAGGTACCGTACACACCAAACAGAGATAATATGAGCAAGTTATGACCCCGGGAAGTTGGCTGCCCAACTAACCCCAATGGGGCCCGCAAACTCTTGGTGTTACATCTCCTGGGGTTAGGTTTTTGGTTGTTTATGGTTTTATCATGTTTTCCAATAATAAATAGGCCCTTGAGCATCATTGTAACACAGTTCATAAGCATGTAGCTGCCACATCTCTTCTCAAAGATAAGCTACCATCACCCGAGCTATCTTATTTCCATTTTGTTTGTAAACATAGTTCAATATTTTTCTATTAATGAAATGAAGTGTTTTTCTGTTGCATCTCTGTGTTTATGATTATATCTGTAAGTTGTTGCATTCATGTTTAAGTTCCGATCAATTGTTGTCCATATCTCCAACATTGTGCTTCCATGGGGACACATGCAGCGCTCCGAATGAGGTATGGACAATCTTGGATAATTTATTTGGAAAGCAGGATGAGATGCAAGCTCATATTCTCGAAAATGAGCTAAATTCCTTAGATCCAATCAACTTTTAGATCATTCAAGATTTCTTTGTGAAATTCAAATCTTTGCTTCCACAATTACATGATCGCAGGATCGATAAACCCAAATAGGAAGGTCAATTGATCATTTCTATTTTGTATAAATTATGCCCTGAATATGTTGTTTTCATTTCTAAATTTCATACAGTTAGACTTGCAACTGGAGATAAATGGAAAATTCCCAAAATTGATTCATTTAATGAGTCTCATTCATGAGCAAGATAAGCTCATCAAAATGGGTTCATTAAAGTCTTGAAATGAACATGAACTTGCCATGCATGAGAAAGGAAAGTCCAACTCGAAACCAAATTAGTAATCCAAAGGCAAAGGAAAGGCAAGAGATCCAGATCCAAGAAAGGGAGGAAATCCAAAACCTCCAGATGATTCTTCTAGCTCCAAGGGTAAGAAGGGAAAGAAAGGAAACTCCAAGTGTCCTTATTGTAATAGAGGTTATCATCATGAATCCTCTTGCATGAAGAAGACTATTGATATGATGGAAAAGACTCTTCAGCAAAATAATCTTGGTCATCACATTCCATATAGTTCCAAGAAGAAGATGGAGGAAAAACCATCAGAAACAAGGAGTAATGGTCATGCTTTGATTGCCCTTCATTCTACATTGCAAGAATGGATCATCGATTCAGGAGCTTCACATCATATGGCTTCTTCAAAGGAATCATTTTCTTCTCTACATGCATACTCGGGACCTCCTATTCTCATAGGGGACAATTCTGCAGTTGAAGCAACTGGACAAGGAAGAGTGCAATTTGGAGATGGAAGTTTTGAGAATGTCTTGCATATTCCAAGGATTTCAGTGAATCTTTTTTCAGTGTATTAGATGACACACATAGGAACCAGAAGGAAAGTGGAATTTACCCCTGATTCTGTGAGAATTTATGATATGAAAACCAACTTGAATATTTTATCTCGCAAGGTAAATGATCAATCTCGTTTTTATACATTTTCTGATTTTGTTCCTCAATCAGATTCTATTTTTATACTTACGCATGCAAATGAAGAAAGTAGGATTTGGGACGAGAGATTTGGGCAACTGAATTTCAGATATATGCAACAACTTAGCAAGCAAGGGATGATTAAAGGATTGTTGAGCATTGAATTTTCAATTGGTGTTTGTAATGGATGTGCTCTTAGAAAGCATCCACAAGACAAGTTCGAGAAGGGGCATGCATGGAGAGCCTCTTCACCTTTGGAGCTTGTACATAGTGATCTCATGGGTCCATTTCCAGTAATTTAAATGAGAAAATAAAGATATGTGTTGTCATTTATATATGATTACACAAGATTCACTTGGGTTTACTTCATGAAAATCAAGTCTGAAGTTTTTCAACATTTAAAAAATTTTCAAAGCACATGCAAAAAATCAGTTTGGAAAACACATCAAGATACTCCGCACAGATAATGGGTAGGAATATGTCAACAAATATATCCAAAATCTTTGTAATGAAGTAGGCATACAGTTCCTTACACTTCACACCAAAATAGGGTGGTTGAAAAGAAGAATAGATCTTTGAAAGAGATGGCCAATTGCATGTTGCATGCAAGATGTCTTTCATCAAAATTGTGGGCTGAAGCTATCAATTGTGCCTCATACATCCAGAATAAATCTCCTCATAAATCTGTTACTGGAAAAGCACCTTGGACTGGAATGCAACCTGAAGTCAGTCATTTTCGCATTTTTGTATCTCTAGCATAGGCTCACATTCCTACAAAGAAGAGAAAGGATTTGGAGCCTCAGAGTAAGGCATGCAATTTTATTGGATATCCTGATGAAGTTAAAGAGTACATATTGCTTGATATCAACACTGAAGTTTATTGAAAGGAGTGTAAAGTTTGAAGAAGGTGTTTTGCATGCTCCACCAAATGAACATGTTACAAAGTTTCCCTCGTCGTTAATTGATGAGTATGCAAATGGTACTTCAGATTGGAATTCTGATCTAGATGAGCGTTTGCCTATGACACCTATTGTACCACCAGTTGTTGAACATCGAGATCATACTTCCTCATATAGTTCGGGAGATTTTTGACCACTTTCAGCATAAAAATGGTGCAACATGAGTGATCTCCTAGATGATCCTGCCACTATACCCCAGTTTGAGGAAGATCCACAAGAACTCTTAGCTATGGATGCATGCATGCCCATGCACGCTTATATGATGCATGCATCTGATTCACAGAATTATGCAGAAGCAACTGGGCATCTTGAATGGGAAGAAACTATTGATGAGGAATTCAACTCTTTCATTGAGAACTAGACCTGGGATCTGGTTCTGCTACCTTCCAATCATAAACTCTTGAGGTGCAAGTGGGATTACCGGACCAAGAAAGTAGCATAGGGCCAATTTAGTCGATATAAGGCATGGTTGGTGGAGAAAGGTTTTCAGTAGGTACATGGTATTGACCATGATGAGACTTTTGCTCCAGTGGAAAAAATGGATTCCATTCGACTAGGTCTCTCCATTGCAGTAGTAATAGGATGGGAGGTGCATCATATGGATGTGATGAATTCATTTCTTCACGATGATCTCGAGGAGGAAATCTACATGGAATAGCCACAGGGATACATGCAAAATTCATCTCTGGTATGAAAACTAAAGAAGTCTCTTTATGTCCTCAAGGAGGCACCTAGAGCGTGGCATGCAAATATGGATTCCGATTTGTTATCTCAAAATTTTGTACACTACAAATCTAATTCCAATGTTTATTTTTTGAAGAAAATTGACTCCTTGTTGACAGTAGTACTATATGGAGATGATATTTTGATAACATGTAGTTCAGCTTCTGCTATTGCAGAGATTAAAATTTCATTGCATAAGAGGTTTTCTATGACAGACATGGGCTTGCTAAATTTCTTCCTTGGACTAGAGATCATAGTGGTTTTGGGATTACCAATTCTCAACCAAAGTATGTGTTTGGTCAATTTAGTGTATTCTAAATTGCTATTTAAAATGTCAATCCGGGATTCGTAAACTGACGAAGTGAAGTGTACTATATGTACTAGATAACCATTTCCTTAGTCTTTTGTCGTTTTTGAGTTTGTTTTTAGATTTATCTTTTCCTAATGTGTGATGGTGAAAATGAAAGTTAAGTGTGGATGGTGATGGTGATTTCTACAGTGATTTCCCCAAACTTAAAAGCGATCAAAGAGAAAGCTTTAAAACAACTGTAATGAAATCAATTCTTAAGAGGAAGTAAATGTATCAAACAGTGAACTAATGACAATGGCCCAGTATCCTTTCTGCTGAATGAAAAGAAAGTAAAAACTGAACTTAAAGCAACTCAAATTAAAAGCAAAGCAGCTAATTCACACTACTTCAACTCTTCAGATCCTTTATCCTTCAGCTCAATCTACCTTGTGGGAAGCAATCATGAACAAGTCAAGTAATATGATATCTAAATGGAAAGAAATTAAATTGCATAAAGGAAACTAATCACACTACTTCAACTCTTCTGATCCTTTACCCTTCAGCTCAATCTAACTTATGGGAAGCAATCATGAATAATTCTAAGCAATATGATAACTAAGTGGCAAGAAATTAAATTGCCTAAAGGAAACTAATCACACTACTTCAACTCTTCAGATCCTTTACCCTTCAGCTCAATCTACCTTGTGGGAAGCAATCATGAACAAGTTTAAGCAATATGATAACTAAATCACACTACAATAAGTAATATTCTGATTCCTTACTAATAGAGTCACTTGACTATAGAAAGAAACCATAAACAAATGAGTAGTATGATGTCTAAGTAGCAGAAAAAGAAATAAGCAAATCACAACTTGAAAAAGGACAGTGCTGGAATTAAACTTCAGAAAATGGAAATTAGCAGGAAGGACAAGATGATCTCATATGTCAATAGTTATCAAAAAGATGAAAATTTTCCCGGGCTGCCTAAGAAAACCTGCAGAAAAACGTTGATCAGCTGATAGCTATAAGAAAACAAAAGTGAAAATATAAACAACAGTGAATTAAAAGCATCAAAACAACATGTTATATACAAGCTAGTAATTATAAAGACAGAAACATAATAAAATTAAATGACAACTATACAGGGCTTTAGTGCGTAAGTGCCCTTTGCCACCTCAGCCAATCAACGAACAGTCACAAGAACGAGCTGAAGAAAGTAGTCTTCTCATGTATTAAAGCAGCAGCAACATATATAAAATAGAGTATAGTGGGGTGATAATAGAAAACAGTTCAAAAATTACATTCCAAAAAACTTCTTTACAGCGTTCATCAACGCGTTATTTATAATGAAAAATTGCTGAAACTGACTAACTGAATCCTATGCTATCAACTGCGTTGCCAAAGACACGTATATCTCCTCAGCCGAGATCTAGCGTAACTGTCATCATGCCTATTAAATCTTCGGAGTGGTAGCTGTTGGATTTGGGTTACAGGGATGATCTCCAGGTGTGCCGATGTCTCCGTGGGCTGAGAACTGGGCCACGTAAACTTTCACGTGCTCCAAACAGAGGCGTGCCACCGCTAAATTCCTTGGTTGGCTTTGCCTTTGACCCTTGTTGACCGTGACCTTCTATGGATGATTTGGCAGATTTGAAGGGACACGTTCCATGTACCCGTCACATGTAGCTTGCCCATGTGGCTCGTTTCTTCATAGGACACCTGTAGCATAGCTTTTAACAAAATAGCTGCGGAATCCTGTGTTGGCTGCGGAAACCTATGCTGGCTGCGGAAACCTGTGCTGGCTGCGGAAACTGACAAGTTTCCGCAGCTTCCTAAACAAAAATCTAAACCAAACAACACTCATAAGCATAGTTAGAAAACCATGTCAGAAGCTCTTTTTAGACTATAATGCAATGATTTAACAGCTTGATGGATGAAGTAAGTGGGAAAAAGAAGGCTGAGAGGGTGTATAGGAAGATGCAGGTTTGAGGCTCAACATACCCCCACTGTGAAGGTGTTGCATGTCCTCATGCAACCAAAATTTAGTTATTTCCCTCTAATCCACATGTTCTGAGGCTTCTGCTAGGACATCTAGCCCTCTTTTCTTCTTCTTTGATGATAACATCATCCTTGGTTTCCTGACTAGACATTTGAACTTGAGATTAATCAATGCTTTGCTTAACTTTTTGCACCTCCTCTTCAGTTTCCTATTTTTCTTTTGCCACAGTCCTAAATGGAGCATAGTGTTATCATGGACAATCTTGTCTACTTTACTCTGCTCTTTGAGTGCTTCATTTTCCTGTTTGATATGCCTATTTAGGACTTCTAGTTCAAATACTTCCTGTTTCAAAGACTGAACTTGTGCATCTAGTGGCAGAGTGGTACTTGGTCCTGCAGCTGATTGTTCTAAGGACTCCAGGTAGTTATATGCCTCTTGCTGATTAGGATCTACCTCAGGTGTCTTTCTCGGACTAGGCTCAAAATCTGGTGGAGGAGGAGGACTGTTCTCTCTTTCCGGCCGAAAAGGGCTTTCATCATGTGGAGGACTTGATTCAATGCTTGGCTGGGCTGGAGACTTCTCAATTGTCTCTTCACCTAAATCAATAAAGTGAGACTGTTTTTCTTGGTTTTTATTCACTTTTCCTTTTAGCCTAGTGCTCCTCCTTAAGTATAGACTAGTACTCTTCTCTTGCGCACTCTGTTTTCCTTTTTGCTTTTTCTTTGCTATAGCAGCAGCTTGAAGATGTACTAATATTTCTGACAGAGGTTGATAATCCTCCTCTATGGATTGCTCAGGGGATGGATAGACTTCTTGAATGGTTCTTTTGCCTTTTTCTTTCTTCTGTTTCTTACTTTTAGCTCTATTTTCTTCTTCTTTTTGGACAGTTTCTTGAATTTCTATTGTAGGGGAGTCTTGGACTGTAATGTTCTTTTCTTTCCTCCTACTTTTCCTTGGAATCTTTGGTGGACTGCTTCCAGAGGCCTCAGACGGCTCTTGGAAGTAGTTTCTTGTCAAAAATTGCTCCCAAGTATCCTTAGTTTTCTTTAACTGGTCCTCAATAAGAATTTTTATGAATCCATGATGGTAGAGATGAGATTCAATGTTGCCTATGTGTTTTTGAACTGTAAAACTCATCCTTTTCAAACTCAATAACAGAAAATGAGGCAAATTAAGAGTATGACCCTCTAGGAAATTCATCATAAGTCTAGCATGATACATATACATAGAACCAAAACGACCTTCACACGTGATAAATTTCTGGATGACTAACAGTAGACTAGACCATTCCTCTTTTAGTGCATGAACAGGGATGCCTCTTGTAAATACGGTGGTATCCATACCTTGGTTTTGTAGCATGATTCTCCATATTTGATCGTCCACACTTCTATTTTTAAACCACCTTTCACCTTCTTGAGGTAGGCCTGTGGCAACTGCTACTGTGGCCTCAGTCACTGTAAACTTTAAGTCTCCAATCTCCATTGTTTGTCTATCAAAATACCGTGCAAAAGCTTTGGTCACCTCCTTGTTATGGCCTTTAAACTTTTGAATAAATCGTAGCCATCTGGATTTCTTCAGCAATTCCTTAGTTTGAGGATAACCCTCCAAGTATTTCGGTCCTTCTGGCTCGGCTCTCAGTAATTTTCCCATCTGCTGTTTTAAATTCCAACTGAGAGTTCTTCTGCGTGTGAGGGTTCAGAAAAAAAAGAAAAACGGCTCTGTTACAGGGTTTAGGATAGACTGTAGTGACTGCAGTCGGGGTTTTAGGATGACTGTAGTGACTGCAGTCGGGAATGGAGAACAAACTGTAGTGGCTGCAGTCGGAAATGGAGAACAAACTGTAGTGGCTGTAGTCGGAAATGGAGAACAAACTGTAGTGGCAGTACCCAAATTACCGGAGGAATAGAGGGTGAGCAGCAGTGAACAAGTTCAAAATAAAATGCGGATGCATGTGAGAGGTATGGTATTATTGGAGTGGTAAACGAATGGAATCAGATCGATGACTGTGTATGAAATTTTTACACGTCTCAATAGACGGCTACAGAAATTACGGCTAAGAAGAACCGTAACACAATAGGTCACGTCTCAAGAGTACGGGTAATAAATGGAAATGCAGTCAGTCTTGAGTTTGAACTCGGAATAATCATGAGACCGTTGGAGAAATGAATGCAAGGTGTGTGGAGTGATATCGTGGAATAGGAGTGGTAGTGGGGCTATCGTATCAAATCATTGCACATAGTAGAACTTGTTATGGTTTGATAACTATGAGTAATTATGACTTGAATTGTTATTTGATAAAGATTTTTTATCATACCTTTGGAAACTTTGTCAATTTTTCCTCAAGGCTTCTAACCAATTGCTCTTCCTTGATGTCTTGGAGATGCCCCATGTCTTTAGCTCAATTACACCTGCATTTCATGACTATGGCACTAACAGTTGATTGTAAATTTGAAAACAGAGTGATGCTGGCTGCGGAAATCGTTTCTGGCTGCGGAAACTGCTTCTGGCTGCGGAAACGGTGTCCAGCTATGGAAACTGAGACAACACCCCCTTGACTGCACAAAGATAGTTAGAGAAGAACTAACTGAATGAAAATAGTCCTGAAAGGGACTTTTATTGATGAAGTGAAATGGAATGAAGATGAAGTGGAGTGAAGTGAAATGGTAATGAGAGTGAGATGGAGGTGAAGTGAGATAGAAAATGAAATGGAGTGAAGATGGAAAGAGAAGGAGAGGAGATTTTTTTCTTTTAGAAAATATAGAGTGTCAGGTGTCCCTGATTTTCACTCTACATTTTCTGTATAAGACTGCCAATCTATGATTGGTTTTCAGGCTTATACGATTTTTTTTTTTTTTTTTTTTAAGAAAGTAACAAAGACTAGGCTGATGGGGGAGAAGGATTCTTCTCCACCAGCCTTATTGCAGAATTCTCCTAGAACATTTTGACAAATTCCTCTTTTGAGAGTGGCTTATGATAGATTTTCAATCGGTGGCCATTCACAATGAGAGGAGTTTGAAATTCATCAATAGTCTTGATTCTTACTGCTCCATTGTTAAAGACTTTGTCAATCTCATATGGCCCAAGCCAATAAGTCTGAAATTTTCCTTTGAAGTCTTTAAACTTGGAATCAAACAGTAACGCCCAATCTCCCTCTTGAAACTTTCTCTCTTTGATGTATCTGTCATGCCACTTTGCTCTTTGATGTTGAACTAGATCAGTCCTTAAAATTGCATCTTGTCTGATCTCATCTAGCTCATTCAGCTGCTCCATTCTGTGCTTTTGGGCTTCTGATAGATTCATCCCCAACTGGACTGCCATCTTGAAAGTCTTGATTTGAAACTCAATGGGGAGTAGGACCTCTTTCCCATAAACAAGTTCATAGGGAGAATGTCCTGTTGTATTCCTCCATGTAGTTCTCTAAGCCCATAAGGCTTCAGGAAGCCTTTCTGCCCAATCTTTTCTGTGTAGATGAACAGTTTTGGTGATGATGTTTTCAAGAACTTTGTTTGTAGATTCCACTTGGCCATTTGCTTGCGGATGGTAAGGGGTAGATTTTCTATGCTTGATTTTATATTCTTCCATCAGCTTCTCCATCAAGTTAGATGTAAATTGACTTCCTTGATCTGTCACAATTTCTCTTGGGACACCAAAACGAGTAAAAATATCCTCAAAAAGAAATTGAAAAACTGAATTTTCAGTGGCAAAAGGCAATGCTTTGGCTTCTACCCATTTAGTGACATAATCAGTGCATACCAATATATACTTCTTTTGTTTAGATGGTGGATTAATGGGTCCAATGAAATCTAAAGCCCATTTTTCAAAGGGTTCGATGAGTACCTGTGGTTGTAATGGCATTTCATTTGAAAGAGTCGGTCTCCCAACTCTTTGGCAGCTGTCACACCTTCTGACATATTGTTTTGCATCTTTGAAAAGGGAAGGCCTATAATATCCTAAAGAAAGGATTTTATAGGCCTTCCTCTTGTCGGCAAAGTGTCCCCCGCATGGTTCATTATGAGATGCCTTGAGGATGTCAGGCATTTCATCTTCCCGAACACATCTTCTGATCACACAATCTAGCCCTGTTTTAAACAATTCATTAGAAATCCATGAATAACTTGAGCTCTCCTGAATAATTTTTCTTTTTTCACCAGGAAATAGATGTGGAGGTAGCTTCCCTGTAACCAAGTAGTTAGCAATATCTACATACCAAGGAGTCTTAGTAGTTACTGCAAACAAATATTCATCTGGAAACTTATCCTCTACAGGAGAATCTTCGTTAGTATTTTGGATTCTAGACAAGAAATCAGCTATTGTATTTTGTTTCCCTGGTCTATCCAACACAGTAATATTCAATTCTTGTAAAATTAAGAGCCATCTTGTAACTCTGCTATTAGTAATAGGTTTATTCATAAGATATCTAATTGCAGAATGATCAGTATGGACAAAAGTTTCATAGCCGGTTATATAGTGTCTAAACTTATTGATTGCATGAACAACAACTAAGAACTCTTTCTCAGTCACAATATAGTTTAACTCAGGGAGTCAAATTTTTACTGGTGTAGTAAATGGCATAAGGAACTAAATCCTTTTGTCCTAACACAGCTCCTAGAGCTGTATCTGAAGCATTTGTAAAAATATGGAAAGGAAGTTTCCGATTTGGACCTCTCAAAATGGGTGCTTCAGATATTCTTGTTTTCAAAGTTTCAAATGCAGATTGACAATCAGGATCCCATTTGAATTCACAATCCTTTGTAAGTAATTTGGAGAGTGGAGATGCTATTTTGGTGAAGTTTTCAATATATATTCTATAGTATCCAGTAAATCCAAGAAAACTTCTAACATCTTTTTGACAATTTGGAATAGGCAACTTGGAGATGACTTCAACTTTTGATCTATCAACTTTAATCCCATCTCCTGAAATATGATGTCCTAAAACAATCCCTTCAGTAAACATCATAAAGCATTTTTCATGACTTAATGATAGGTTTGTTTCTTTACATCTTATAAGGACTTTTTCCAAATTCTCTAATGCCTCTTCAAACGAATTACCATAAACTGTAAAATCATCCATATAAACCTCTACACAATCATGGATTAGATCAGAAAAGATTCCTAGTACTGCCCTTTGAAATGTTGCGGGTGCATTACATAATCCAAAAGGAAGTACTCGATAAGAAAAAGTTCCACATAGACAGGTAAATGTGGTCTTGTCCTGATCTTCAGGTGCTACCTGAATTTGATTGTAACCACTAAAACCATCCAAAAATGAAAAATACTTTTTGCTTGCTAAAGTATCTAATACCTGATCGATAAAGGGTAAAGGAAAGTGATCCTTCAAAGTTGCTTTGTTCAATTCCCTGTAATCAATGCATACTCTCCATTTACCATTCTTTTTAGGTACTATAAACAAAGGAGAAACCCATCAGCTATCGGAAATTGGATAAATGAAGTTCACATTAAGTAACTTTTGGAGCTCTTCTTTCACTATCTCCCTAAGGTTTGGATTCATCCTTCTCTGAGGTTGTCTGATTGGTCTACTGTTTTCCTCAATATAGATGTGATGAATGCAAGTCTTAGGGTCAATACCTTTCATATCGGTATACTCCCATGCAAATGCAGTAGAATGTTTTTGTAAGATTTTGGTTAGTTCTTCCTGTTGTGATCTTTCAAAATTTTTGTTGATATTCAATGTTTTTCCTGGAAAGATCTCGATGGTGGAACTACCAAATTCTTCCATAGAGAAAAGAGACATTTGTCTAGATGATAGATACTCAATGTCAGAATCTAACTGAAATTGTGTGTGGTCATATTCGGAAGATGTTTCAAAATTTTCTAATGTGTTCAGAATTTGACTATCTTCACTAACTTCAGAAATGGTAAAGACAGGTTGTATAGTATCTTCATCATCAATCCATTCATTATCTCCTATTTCTGTGATTGCTTTTTCTGGAGGATACAGATTGAATTTCTTTGTCGAATTACCATCAGAAATATACATATCCCCAGACCTACAACTGATGAAAGCATCGGCTGTGGCTAGCCAAGGTCTTCCTAAAATGAGAGGATGTCCTCCTAAATTACTCTTGGGAGTTAAAATCATGAAATCCACTGGATATTCCCAAGAGTCTAAGGAGACTTAAATGTCTTCTAATACACCATCTGGTTTAATAATTGATCGATCTGCAAGTTGCAGTAAAGTAGGTGTAAAGAAAAGATTAGGAAGTTTTAGTTGTTCCATAGTCTGTCTACTCATAATGTTGATAGCAGCCCCTAAATCAATCAAAGTATTTGGAATTTCAACCCCATTGATATGTGTTTTTACAATTGGACTACCGGGATCTACATACTTCTGCATAGTAATTTTTCCCATCATGATGTCTGCAATTTTCCCTACCATGTGGATTCTTCTTGTGTCTCTAGGTTTGCTTCCTGGTCTTTTAAGACTCAACTCCTTTATTGTTTTTGCTAGAATAGTAATCTCTTTAATGGCTTGTAACAAGGGAATCTTGATACAGAAATTCTTCAATTCATCTAGAAAATCATAGTCAGGCAACAAGATTTTTTTTTCCACCCCTTTGTCAATTTGTAATCTTTCAGGAAAAGGAGGCGTGGATGAAGATACAGGTTGCTCAACTATAGGAGTTGTAGGGGTTAGTTCTTCTTTTTCTTTTTGAGTGTTTGGGTTTTGAAGAGATACTTCAGAACCCTTACTGGCTTCAAGAGATTCTTCCTCAAAAATGCTTTGATTTTGGGCATCTATAGAAGGTTTATCTAAAACTCTACCAGATCTGAGTTGTACATCATTGAGAGGAACAATCATATAGGCAGGAAATTGTTGACCTTCTATCATGTAAGCATTTTGAGGGTTTTTATTATTGGGGTTTGGCAATGGCTGAGAAGGAAGTTGATTTGACTTCTGTTGGAATGGAAGCAATAGTTGAGAATTTTGGTTTTGTTGAGAAGGTTGTTGTTGTTGAAATGGCAATGATAGTTGTGGGTTTTGATTTGGAAGTTGTAGAGCCTGTTGGTTTTGAAAAGATGGAGGATATTGATAAAATTGAGCAAATCTCCCATAAGGATTTTGCATACCTTGTACCCATGATTGAAAAGGATTTTGAGGTTGGGACCAAGGTTGTTGCCAAGGATTTCAATTTTGTGGGGGTTGAAAATTCATAGAGTTGTTAAACCCTTGATTTTGTTGCCCCTGCCAAGGTCTCCTTGCAACAAAACAGAGAGACTCAATTGTATTTGGATCTTCTTGAAAGATAGCTTTCAGCCCAGGAATTGAAGGACAATCCTTGGTCTCATGATTCTCTGAACAGATCACACATGTTTTTACAACTTTTGCATCCAAGGGACATTCCCTGAGAGCATGTTTTTTTCTACATGTTAGGCAAAAGATGGCTAAAGCTTCAGCTTCTGCTTTCTACTTGTTGTGGATCTTAAGAGTGTCTAGTTGCTCACTAAGACTCCCTAAGATATCAGTTTTGAATTCATCAATCATATTGCCAATCTCAGCCCTACTTACTGATCCAGTTGTAGATTTGTTTGCTCTGATGAGAGAAGGATCTCTAGGCCCTTTTCCAGTTTTAGATTTTCCTCTTGAGAGATGGACACACAGTTCTACTATGTCATGAAGTGGAAGTTGAGATATGTCTCCTTTTCCCATCATGTTCAAAATATCTATCCATTCATCTCTAATGGCTTTTAATAGAAGGGCTTTCAAGGTCTCCTCATCTAAGTTACTCATCTTTGCTCTCTTCATATTGTATTGGAATCTTTCAAGTAAATCCTCCAAGTTTTCATCTTCTTTTTGTACCATTTTAAATACTTCATCCTTGTGGTTGGTAGGCATACAATAATGCATGTATCTATCCAAAAATGTTTGTTTCATATCATTCCAAGTCCTAATGGATTGAGTGAGTAATCCCATGAACCATTTCAAAGCAGCTCCTTTCAATGTTGAAGGAAACAATTTCAGTTTTTGAGAGTCTTCCAGATAATCATAGGTTCGACACATGACCTCAAACTCAAATAGAAATGTTTCAGGATCTTCATTTCTTAACCCATGAAAGTTTGGGAGGACAGATGGTGAAATATTTTTCATTGTTGCTCGAGAATCCTCATCGACTATAGGAAATCCAAATTAGTTATCTCCATCTCTATTTCCCCCATTGTTACCTCTACCTCCTCCATTATTTCTTCCTCCTCCTCCTCTACCTCTACCTCTACCAAATCCGATAACTCCCTCTTCTGTCATGGTATTTTTCTCAGAGATTTCAGAGTCTTCTGGTTCTTCTACTAATAGCGATCGAGGAGGAATTTCTCCCTCTTCTTCCTCAGGTGATTCTACTTCTTCAATTACAATGTGTCTCCCTGTAGAAGAAAAGAAAGAATCTTTTCCTAATTCAGATTCAATGGATGGTGAGGAAGAGTCTCCTAACTCAACTACTGTCTCTTGAATTCCAGGAATCCTAGGGCTAGGAGTGTAGGTTGGAGATGATGGAGGTGTCTCTTGTCTATTCCTTGAGGTAGAAGGAGTTGTAAAAATCGAACTCTTGGCTCTAGCTAAAAACCTTCCCCTAGAATCTCTTGCTCTATGCATGTCATTTTTTATTTTTCTTCAAGTCGGGCTAATAATTCTCTTTCTGATCTTCCAGGTCACTCTAGGTGCAAGAAGAGAGCATACTCAAGAAACTATTAAACCAATAACTTTCTCTTTTCTGATCCTCCAGATCACACTAAGTGCAAGAGGAGAGCATACTTTGAGAGGTTATCAATTTTCCTTCCTTGAAATTTTCTTGTTTTTTTTTAAGAAATTGGCTACCTAATTTCACTTCCTCGGCAACGACGCCAAAATGTTTAGTCAATTTAGTGAATTCTAAATTGCTATTTAAAATGTCAATCCAGGATTCGTAAACTGACGAAGTGAAGTGTACTATATGTACTAGATAACCATTTCCTTAGTCTTTTGTCGTTTTTGAGTTTTCTAGTTTGTTTTTGGATTTATCTTTTCCTAATGTGTGATGGCGAAAATGAAAGTTAAGTGTGGATGGTGATGGTGATTTCTACAGTGATTTCCCCAAACTTAAAAGTGATCAAAGAGAAAGCTTTAAAACAACTGTAATGAAATCAATTCTTAAGAGGAAGTAAATGTATCAAACAATGAACTAATGACAATGGCCCAGTATCCTTGCTGCTGAATGAAAAGAAAGTAAAAACTGAACTTAAAGCAACTCAAATTAAAAGCAAAGCAGTTAATTCACACTACTTCAACTCTTCAGATCCTTTACCCTTCAGCTCAATCTACCTTGTGGGAAGCAATCATGAACAAGTCAAGTAATATGATATCTAAATGGCAAGAAATTAAATTGCTTAAAGGAAACTAATCACACTACTTCAACTCTTCTGATCCTTTACCCTTCAGCTCAATCTACCTTATGGGAAGCAATCATGAATAAGTCTAAGCAATATGATAAATAAGTGGCAAGAAATTAAATTGCCTAAAGGAAACTAATCACACTACTTCAACTCTTCAGATCCTTTACCCTTCAGCTCAATCTACCTTGTGGGAAGCAATCATGAACAAGTTTAAGCAATATGATAACTAAATCACACTACAATAAGTAATATTCTGATTCCTTACTAATAGAGTCACTTGACTATAGAAAGAAACCATAAACAAATGAGTAGTATGATGTCTAAGTAGCAGAAAAAGAAATAAGCAAATCACAACTTGAAAAATGACAGTGTTGGAATTAAACTTCAGAAAATGGAAATTAGCAGGAAGGAAAAGATGATCTCATATGTCAATAGTTATCAAAAAGATGAAAATTTGCCCGGGCTGCCTAAGAAAACCTACAGAAAAACGTTGATCAGGTGACAGCTATAAGAAAACAAAAGTGAAAATATAAACAACGGTGAATTAAAAACATCAAAACAACATGTTACATACAAGCTAGTAATTATAAAGATAGAAACATAATAAAATTAAATGACAACTATACAGGGCTTTAGTGCGAGGGGCCATTTGCCACCTCAGCCAGTCAACGAACAGTCACAAGAACGAGCTTAAGAAAGTAGTCTTCTCATGTATTAAAGCAGCAACAACATATATAAAACAGAGTACAGTGGGGTGATAATAGAAAACAATTCAAAAATTACATTCCAAAAATATTCTTTATAGCGTTCATCAACGCGTTATTTATAATGAAAAAGTGCTGAAACGGACTAACTGAATCCTATGCTATCAACTGTGTTGCCAAAGACACGTAGATCTCCTCAGCTGAGATCTAGCGTAACTGTCATCATGCCTATTAAATCTTCGGAGTGGTAGCTGTTGGATTCGGGTTACAGGGATGATCTCCACGTGTGCCGATGTATCCGTGGGCTAAGAACTGGGCCACGTAAACTTTCACGTGCTCCAAACAGAGATGTGCCACCGCTAAATTCCTTGGTTGGCTTTGCCTTTGACCCTTGTTGACCGTGACCTTATATGGATGATTTGGCAGATTTGAAGGGACACGTTCCATGTACCCGTCACCTGTAGCTTGCCCATGTGGATCGTTTCTTCATAGGACACCTGTAGCATAGCTTTTAACAAAATAGCTGCGGAATCCTGTGTTGGCTGCGGAAACCTGTGCTGGCTGCGGAAATTGACAAGTTTCCGCAGCTGCCTGAACAAAAATCTAAACCAAACAACAATCATAAGCATAGTTAGAAAACCATGTCAGAAGCTCTTTTTAGACTATAATGCAATTATTTAACAGCTTGATGGATGAAGTAAGTGGGAAAAAGAAGGCTGAGAGGGTGTATAGGAAGATGCAGGTTTGAGGCTTAAGAGTATGCTAGAGATCATTTAGCATAATTTCACATGAGTGACTACAAGCCAACAACCACACCTTTCTTATCAAGGATAAAACTTGAGAATGGTAAGGACACACCATTGGTTGATTGCACATTGTACCGTCAGCTTGTGGTAAGTCTTCTTTATCTCACTCACTCCTATCCTAATCTCTCATATGTCGTAGGAGTAGTTTCCATATACATGCAGGAGCCACATGAGTTACACTGGAAAGCTGCAAAGTGCATCCTTCGATATGTCTAGGGGACAATCACCTATGGGATTCATTATGAAGAAAATTTTTATTTGGATCTCATTGGGTTCAAAGATTTAGATTGGGTTGGAGAAAACATTGATCGCAAGTTCGCCTCCGGTTATGTAATTAGTTTTGGATATGGTCCAATTTGTTGGTCAAGAAAGAAGCAGGCTGCCATTGCTTTATCATCGACAGAGGTCGAGTACAGAGGAGTAGTCAATGACACTATTTAGTCCATTTGGCTACAACATTTCCTATCTAAGCTTGGGATTAGTTTCCATTGTCCAACTATCATCTAGTGTGATAATCAAAGTACAGTAAATTTTTGCAGAGGTCTAGTGCAGTGAGAACAAACCAAACATATTGAGATCCACATGCACTTCATTAGAGAAATTCATGATGGGATCATCGATCTTCAGTACTGTCCTAGTTTTGAGCAGACTGTCGATATCTTGACCTAGACTTTCACTAAGCAGAAGTTTCGATTTCTGCGAGATCGTCTTGGGGTGAAGGGCATGATTGCATAGCAGTTGTCTTTTCTCTACTTTTTGCATTATATTTTGAGGGGAGGTTTTCTTCCCACTAGGTTTTCCCTCTTTCCTATTTTCATGCATCGTATATGGGTACCTAAAATTGCCTTGTTGTCGAGGCTCACATTTTGTATCACACTCACCTAAGTTAAGCTTAACGGGGGGTGTTGGTGTACATGCAACTAGTTAACCTTAATTAGCTTCAATTGAACTCTAGTTATTGCATGTGATGTGCACTTGGCTTTAGTTAGCTAACTCGAGTACTTACATGTGGTGTGCACTTCGCTTTAGTTAGTTAAATAGAGTGCTTACATGTGGTTTGTTAGATTCCTATACCAATAGGAGTCATACTTTTGAATGGCTAAGGTTAAGCCTTGTAATATGTACATACATTTGCTTTCTGAAAATGTTTTCCATATTGAAAAATCAAAAAATGAAAAGAGGGTATGTCCTAAAAGAAAAATCAAAGGGAAAAGAAGAATAAGAAACGGTCCAAAAAAGTGAAAAATATGAACCCCCAAAAAAAGACCATAAAAGTGTGCAAGTCAAAATGCCTCTACTATTTACTTTTATGCATAATAATGATTGTGTGTAGCTTGTTATTCATGCCACAATCCATGGTAATCAAACTATTTAATCTTGATTATGCCATGCTTTAAATTTCATGTTGATAGTTAGAGAATAAAATCTGACCAAACTGTTTAATCTTGGCAGATCATTAGATAGGTAGAGTAAATAAAAGGAGCTCATCAGTTTAATCTGAGCCCTTAGATGATATAAGGTTAGAATTAGATAGTTTCTTGCTTTAAATGAAAATGGATAAGGGTTTGCTAGCTTAAATGCACCCAAATAAAATAAAGAAAAAAATGGTAGGATGAGTAGATGGGTAAGTAGAAGAAAGGTTGCAGAAGTATGTTGATTGATTAGACAAAAGCACATTTATCATATTTTAACATATATTTCAAATGTGAATGGGAAATTAAGCATGCATAAGGTTTACAAAGTCAATTAATTAACTTCCCCCATTCATTTCACCCCTTTACTAATTTCCCATAAATAAACTCAAAGTGCTTAAAAACCTTTAATTCAAAGAGGCTTAGAGCATTTCTCTAACTTTTGGAGGGACTAGACCCTTGGATTAATGACTTAAGGACAACAAGTACTAGATTCCCCCTCATAAAAAATTCATCTCCCTTCATTCCCCCTCATTTCCCTAATAAAACCCCTTTTCCTAAGGTTAAAACACTATTTGCCTAGGAAAAGTAATCACCCCCATGTAAAACCCATTTTCCACAAAAAGCCACAAAAACACTTTAGCCTAAGTTATAATGCATATATGCGAAAAGAAAACAAATCACAGAAAATACATTATGCTTAGCGCAATTCATTTCCGTCGTTTTCATATTAACTTCTAACTTTTATATATTAATTCCCATTAATACCCTTTCCCGTATGTATATATTAAATCCCTTACATTAATATCCCTAGACCTAGTTTTAACTATAAAACTACGAATTTCACCCAAACCCTGACAAAGCTCATTAACTGATCGATTCGCGATTACGTTAAGTAAAACTCCGCAAATCACCCCCGCCGCCTAAGTTCATCATTAACCCATGCTTAATCACCATACTGTCGAAATTAACCCATCGGGTCCCCCGCCCTTTACCCTCCGTGCTCATTCGCAGAGCGATCACCGTCCGATCTGAAGGCCCACATCCAATGCTCATAAGCCATTTCAGGTGGGATCATCCATCGAACGATACCACCTGAAAAAGTGGTTTTCCGCTCGGCCCCCGATGCTACGTGTCATTCAATGAATGGAATCGAGTGACCCCTCCCGAATACCATCAAGCCCACAAAAGCGGTGCGAAATAAACTGCTTACCGCCCTCTCGCTAAATGACAAAACTGTCTACTATTCACTTTGCGCCAAAATTAAAAAAAAAAATCAAACCTTTACCCATTTAAACATGAAAACCCCAGTTTTGCTCGTTTTCGTCTGTTTGTGCAATAAAACCCTGTGTAACCCTTCTGCACCATCTGAAGCCTCTGCTAACCAATTCAAGCATGGTTTACCTCCCAAAATCACTTTGGACTCACTCCATAGATCTATAAAGCTCGATAAAGCCGTTAATAACCCTCCCTGTCAACCCAACGTTTTCCTAACAGTTTGTTTTATTTTACAAGCGATAAAGAGACCGCAGCCTTAGATAAATAGTCTTAATACTAGTCATAAGACCTGTTTACTCCAAGATTGTTATCAAATCTATTCAAATAGAGATGGAAAATAGAACATACAGTTAAAAGATAAGCAGAGGAAACATGGAATTAAATGATTTACTATTGAAATAGACAATAAAAACCAAAAATATACATTGAAGATAAAAGGACACAGTAAAGAATAGTCAAAGTGTATCAGGGTTAAAGAGTATCAGATTGAAGACCAAGTCAAGTAAAGTAGCTAGCATGAAGACAAACAATAGGGATGACAGTTACAAATCATACAGATTCATGTCAAAGTGAATATAGACGAAAAAACAGAGCGGTAAGAGTAAATAGTAAAAGTAAACATGGAGGCAGTAAGGGTTATATAGAGATGAAAACACATTCACCAGCAACAATGAAGTTTATCCAAAGTAAAAGTGAAAAATAGTTAAAATAAATTTAAGGTTAAAAGATGAAATCATAGCAGAAATGGTACATTCTTCAGAAATTTCCTGTTTAAGTCATAGTTTTTTAGAAACTAGTTTGGCCAATCCAAGATCAATTTTGAGAAACTCAAGGAGGTTTGTGTTCCTGAAAGGCTAATCTACAAAACCTATCTCACTTTTTACACAGGTATTACCAAACGTGAGATAAGTGCATGTCTTTACAGCCTATTTTTCGGATTGTGCAAAGTCCTGTTTCTAACATCTTTTTGTAGAGAATATTGTGAACAGCGGGAGCTGAATTTTGGGAAACTGAGAGAGGTTTATCTCAAACACATACTTATCTACAATAACCTCTTTCATGTTTTACATATCTATCTCGGATTGAGATATACAAAGGTATTAATGGACCCTAATTTTGCAGAATTGCTAGGGTAGAATGCACAAAGAAAGGATGCAATTAGTGACTTGGATGCCTCATCATCAAGTAAGAGTTGCTATCAAATTCGACTTTTTCTTCTTTGTCACCCTAAATCCATAAATATAGTGCCAAATAGATTCATTAGTTTTGAGTTTTCTTTATTTAAGTTCTATTAATGTAAAACAATTTGAGATATTTGTAAAACCAATCTTGATATTTTTCAAGATATTTCAGTTTAAAATTTGTATAAATACTTCTTCATTTGAAGTATTTTTGTGGATTCCAAGACATTTCTATAGGATTTTTCTCTCAAATCAGAGTTCTATTGTATCAATGACTGGATTGGCTTGCTGGATCAAGGAATAAAGATCAGATATTTTGCAGGAATCTTATGTAAAGCAAAATACAAATAAGTGTTCTCCTATGTTCAATGTTATTTTACTTATGTTTTTTCCATAATCTTTTGTGTAAATTTCTAAAATCTAAATGTATAACAAGGAATGATATTTTAGAAATTGCTTAAATGCACTCTGTCTTGACTGTTTTACATTTTGAATGTTTTCTCCTAAACTATCTTAGCTAGGGAATTCTTAGCTACTCCTTATCTTCTGTAGTTTCTCCTCTGATCTATAGCAAAGGATTCTTAATTTCCCTTTGTTCATGATCACCCTCTGTTCTTCATTGTGATCCCGGTCCAAGGATTCTTAAGTTCCCTTTCACCCTGGTTAGAATCACTTGACCCATTAGGCCTAAATATTTGCATTTTGATTTTCTAGCCTACCCTGTGAACATTCCCTTTAATGATCTGGTCCAGTTATGCTATCCATTTGTTGATTCCGTAGCCCAATGGCTTGAAGACCTAGCACTATCCATCTGCTCTAAGAAATCCACCACCCAATCTTCAACACAAATCAAATTCCCCCTGAACTTTCATAACTAGCTTAATATCCCATCAAACAAAGCTAAATCATATAGAGAGAACCCTCTTTGGACTTAGGTTGGCTAGAGCCTAAGCCTAAAAGTTGGTTTGTGGTTACCGAGGTGATTTATTTCCTTAACCTTGGGAAATTACTGGGTGATAACATAGTGGCGACCATACTGGGGAGAACTAACATTTTATTCAGAAATCTTTTATAGGTTCAGATCTGATATATGATGGTGGACAGTGATCTGACACACAAAGGTTAAAATCATCCACCTGGTGACTCCAAATCAATTTCACAATCAAGATTCCAGTGGAGGAATGAACCTGAAAGAACAATATGAAAAGATCAGGCTTTTTAACTTAGATTTTTATCCAAGACATTATGTTCTTTCTCATCAATAAAGTTTTTTAATGTGTATTGTATTTTAGAGAAGATTGTAGATTAAATTTTTATTATTTCCCTTTGAAAATTGTGGATATAAAGTCTCCTTACACATTTAAACAACAATCTTCTAACTCTTATGAAGATCATTTCCAATTGAGGAGCATCAAACAATTAAGACTAATCATACAATCTTGTTACATATTCCAGTACCTCATAAAGTTCCTGATAGATATACGCAACTCATCTTACCTCCTACACTCCATGCTTTCCCTAAAAATTATTACAAGTATCTACCTAGGTTTGATGGAGAGAATGGTATCATTGCTCAAAAACATATTCAAGGTTTTGAGAATTATCTGGACTTATTTAAAATTGATGAAGATGATATTATTATTAACCTTTTTGCTCTTTCTTTGCATAGTAGAGTAAAGAGTTGGTTCAAGAATTTACCTATTACAAGCATCTCAAATTTCCAACAGGTTGTCAAAATTTTTCTTGATAGATGGATAATCAAAGTTAATCTTCTTGTGATCTTAGAAGAATATAATCAGTTAAGAAGATAGCCAGATGAAACAATACAACAATTTTCAGACATATTTAATCAAGCTTATTATTCAATGCCATCAGATGTAAGACCTCCCCCTGATTCAGCTCTTTTGCATTACCCAAGAGCATTTGATCCAGAAATAGAATTTCAGCTAAGAGAAAGAACCCCTCAACACTGGAACAGATGCAGAACATTGCAGTAGATGTAGAAGTTAGTATGCAAATTAGAAGAGAAAAGTTGAAAGTAGAAGCCGAGGAAAACAACATTGCAGAGGTAAAACATGACATTTTGGTAAGAAAGATAGAGGAAAGGATATAGAAGATCACCCTGAAAGATAATTTTTTTTTCTCAAAATCACCATGACGCATTTATTTCACAAAACGAAGAGGTTGATAGCCATGAACAAATTCCTGCTAATTCCAACTACCATAGATCAGAAGATAGATTTATAGAGCAATATGTGGAGAAGCAATCTGCTGATCTAATGTGTATGTTTGATGACATTACTTCTTTTAATGATTTGCCTAAATATGATCAGTATGATGATAATTATGTTCTTCAAATCCAAACTAACTTTACAGAGCAATCAAAAACTAGTTTGGGGAATAAGGAAATTCAGTTTCATCAGCTTGAAAATAGTGATCATCTTATTCATATCAGCTATGAAAGTGAGGAAGAAAGTGCAGAAAATTTGGAAATAAGTGAAGCTTCTTTGCCTCTTTGTTTTGCTTCATTTCAGTTCATCAGAGAAAACTTTAAAGCAATAAAAAATCAACAATCTTTAGGTATTGACATTAACAACAAAGAAGACAATAAAATTCCTGATCAAGATCCTTCAGTTTCACAATTACAATTTTCAAATTCCATTGAAACACCTGATCAAATAATACAAGAAAGTTCTATACCACTATGTTTTGAATCATTTCAATTTTTAAAGGAAATGTGGTATGAAAACTCTAAAGAAAAGGATGAGCAACTTGTAGAAATTTGTGAAGTCCCATTCGAACCTATGAGTAATAAGTTGCAACAATCCTTCCAAGTTTTTCATGATCCCATAACTGATGGGTTGGATAGTGAATGCAATCAGAATTTTTCTTCATTAACTAACATTCAGATTCAGGATCATGATGATAAAGGTTTCATTAGTCACATTTCAATCAAAAGAAATATCATCACAAAGCTTGTTTGAAAATATGTAGGGTGATAAAGGTGAAAGCGATATTTCAGTTTCATGGCCTGGAGGCCATCCACAACAGATGTACAGTTGCTTAAATCAATTCAAAAATAGTGTATATTTTGGAAGATCCTTTTGTACAGTTTCTAGAGTCAACAAAGGAAATCAAATATTTCATTATCTTCTCATTTGGTGACAAGGTTATAATTGGCTTTAGAATCTCAGTTTTAATCACAAACAAGAACAAGCAACAAAATTCACCAATGTATATGATGCTTAAATGGTTGCATTGGCTATTTCATTTTACCTAACTAGCAGTCAGAAAGCTAATTAGAATAAGTAGGTAGGATTTCAGTTTGAATAAATTCAGTTTTCAGCAGTAAGTTTATGTTAGATCAGATTTCAGTTTGAAGAAAATGTTGTATTTTCAGTTCAAAAGTTTGGTCACAAAGATTATACAATAGAGCATATGCATGTGTGGGATTGGCTCAATGGATCGGGCTACTAGTCAATGGTGTTCTTGACATTTCACAAGGAAATTCCATCCCCAAGTGGAGCCACTGTTAGGTTCCTATACTAATAGGAGTCATAATTTTGAATGGCTAAGGTTAAGCCTTGTAATATGTACATACCTTTGCTTTTTACAAATGTTTTCTATATTGAAAAATCAAAAAACAGAAAGAGGGTATGTCCTAAAAGAAAAATCATAGGACAAAAAATAATAAGAAAAGGTCAAAAAAAGTGAAAAATAAGAACCCCAAAAACAAAAGACCATGAAAGTGTGCAAGTCAAAATGCCACTACTATTTACTTTTATGCATAATAATGATTGTGTGTAGCTTGTTATTCATGCCACAATCCATGGTAA
Organism: Pinus tabuliformis; assembly: GCA_031772625.1. Lineage (NCBI taxonomy): Eukaryota > Viridiplantae > Streptophyta > Pinopsida > Pinales > Pinaceae > Pinus > Pinus tabuliformis. The sequence continues at coordinate 921,365,591 of CM062805.1, read as the reverse complement.
TCAAACTATTTAATCTTGATTATGTCATGCTTTAAATTTCATGTTGATAGTTAGAGAATAAAATCTGACCAAACTGTTTAATCTTGGCAAATCATTATATAGGCAGAGTAAATAAAAGGAGCTCATCAATTTAATCTAAACCCTTGGATGATATAAGGTAAGAATTAGATAGTTTCATGCCTTAAAAGAAAATGGATAAGGTTTTGCTAGCCTAAATGCACCTAAATAAAACAAAGAAAAGAATGGTAGGATGAGTAGATGGGTAAGTAGAAGAAAGGTTGCAGAAGTATGTTGATTAATTACACAAAAACACATTTATCATCTTTCAACATATATTTCAAATGTGAATGGGCAATTAAGCATGCATAAGGTTTACAAAGTCAATTAATAAACTTCCCCATCATTTCACCCCTTTACTTTACTAATTTCCCATAAATAAATTCAAAGTGCTCAAAAACCTTTAAGTCAAAGAGGCTGAGAGGATTTCTCTGACTTTTGGAAGGACCGGACCCTTGGCTTAATGATTTAAGGACAAAAAGTACTAGATTCCCCCTCATCAAAAATTCATCTTCCTTCATTCCTCCTCATTTCCCTAATAAAACCCCGTTTCCTAAGGTTAAAACACTATTTGCTTAGGAAAAGTAATCATCTCCATGTAAAACCGCTTTTTCTCAAAAACCCACAAAAACATTTTAGCCTAAGTTATAATGCATATATGAGAAAAGAAAACAAATTACAGAAAATACATTATGCTTAGCGCAATTCATTTATGCCGTTTTCATATTAACTTCTAACTTTTATATATTAATTCCCATTAATACCCTTTCCCGTATATATATATATATATATATATATATATATATATATATATATATATATATATATATATATATATATATATATTAAATCCCTTACATTAATATCCCTAGGCCTAGTTTTAATTATAAAACTATGAATTTCACCCAAACCCCAACAAAGTTCATTAACTGATCGATTCACGATTACGTTAAGTAAAACTCCGCAAATCACCCCCCCTGCCTAAGTTCGTCATTAACCCATGCTTAATCACCATACCGTCGCAATTAACCCATTGGCCCCCCCGTATCCTCTGTGCTCGTTCACAGCATGATCACCGTCCGATCTGAAGGCCCACATCCAATGCTCATAAGCCATTTCCGGTTGGATCATCTGCCGAACGATACCCACCCGAAAAAGTGGTTTTCTGCTCGACCCCCGATGCTACGTGTCATTCAATGAATGGAATCGGGCAACCCCTCCCGAATAACACCAAGCCCACAAAATCGGTGCGAAATAAACCGCTTACCACCCTCTCGCTAAATGACAACCATCTACTATTCTCTTTGCGCCAAAATTCAAAAAAAAATCAAACCTTTACCCGTTTAAACACGAAAACCCTAGTTTTGGTCGTTTTTGCTTGTTTGTGCAGTGAAACCCCATGTAACCCTTCTACGCCACCTGAAGCCTCTGCTAACCAATTCAAGCATGGTTTACCTCCCGAAAGCACTTTGGACTCACCCCATAGACCTATAAAGCTCGATAAAGCCATTAATGACCCTCCCTGTCAACCCAACGTTTTCCTAACAATTTGTTTTATTTTACAGGCGATCAAAAGATTGCAACCTTAGATAAACAGTCTTAATACTAGTCATAAGACCTGTTTACTCCGAAATTGTTATCAAATCTATTCAAACAGAGATGGAAAATAAATCATACAGTTAAAAGACAAGCAGATGAAACATGGAATTAAATTATTTACTGTTGAAATAGACATTAACAACCTAAAATATACAGTGAAGGTAAAAGGACACAGTAAAAAATAGTCAAAGTGTATCAGGGTTAAAGAGTATTAGATTGAAGACCAAGTCAAGTAAAGCAGCTAGCATGAAGACAAACAACAGGGAAGACAGTTACAAAGCATACAGATTCATGTCAAAGTGAAGATAGATGAAAAACAGAGTGGTAAGAGTAAACAATAAAAGTAAACATGGAGGCAGTAAGGGTTAAATAGAGATAAAAACAATTTCACCAGCAACAATGAAGTTTATCCAAAGTAAAAGTGAAAAACAATTAAAATTTTTTTAAGGTTAAAAGATGAAATAAGAGCAGAAATGGTACATTCTTCAGAAATTTCCTGTTTAAGTCATAGTTTTTCAGAAACTATTTTGGCCAATCCAAGATGAATTTTGAAAAACTCGAGAGGTTTGTGTTCCTAAAAGGCTAATCTACAAAAACTATCTCACTTTTTACATGGGTATTACCAAAGTGAGATAAGTGCATGTCTTCACAGCCTATTTTTCGGACTGTGCAAAGTCCTGTTTCTGACATCTTTTTACAGAGAATATTGTGAATAACTGGAGCTGAATTTTGGGAAATTGAGAGAGGTTTATCTCAAACACATACTTATCTACAATAAACTCTTTCACGTTTTACATATCTATCTCGGATTGATATATACAAAGGTATCAATGGACCCTAATTTTGCAAAATTGCTGGGGCAAAATGCACAAAGAAAGGATGCAGTTAGTGACTTGGATGCCTTATCATCAATTAAGAGTTGCTATCAAATTCGACTTTCTCTTGTTTTTTACCCTAAATCCATAAATATAGTGCCAAATAGTTTCATTAGTTTTGAGTGTCCTTTATTTAAGTTCTATTAATGTAAAACAGTTTGAGATATTTGTAAAACTAATCTTGATATTTTTTCAAGATATTTCAGTTTAGAATTTGTATAAATACTTCTTCATTTGAAGTATTTTGTGTGGATTCCAAGACATTTCTAAAGACTTTTTCTCTCAAATCAGGGTTATATTGTATCACTGACTGGATTGGCTTGCTGGATCAAGGGATAAAGATCAGATATTTTGCAGGATTCTTGTGTAAAGCGAAATACAAATAAGTATTCTCCTCTGTTCAATGTTATTTTCCTTATGTTTTTTCCATAATCTTTTGTGCAAATTTCTAAAATCTAAATGTATAACAAGGAATGACATTTCAAAAACTGCTTAAATGCACTTTGTCACACGGAATCTATCAAGGGTGCGGACACGACTGACCTTCCTAGAAGTCTAAGACATTCTAATGACAAACAAGACAAAATGGAGTGATCTTTCTCTAAATACACCTTTTACGACATGAAAACTACAAGTGTTTAGGCTTACCTTATTCCAAAACGCTGTTGTTGAAGTCCGTTCTTGACGATCCGGATGAGCTCCTCCTTCAAGTCAATTCCTGCAACCACAAACAATCAAACAATTACCAAGCACTTGCATTTCATATAATAAAACATATATTCAACATGCAGACCAAGGAACACATGAAATAACTCATTAACACAAGCTATTGAGAAAAATAAACCAGTTTGTATTAATAACGAAACAAAGAAACTCTTACAACCTGGCCTTGGTGTTGTGCAAGTTCCTCCCAGGGTCCATCAAGGGTTTTCCTCTACTTTGACAAAGCTCACCCTCTCCCAAGTAGAATCAAGTGAAGACAATCTCTCTTCACAAAGGCTCTAATGGAAGACCTAAATCCTGCAGCATTTACCCAAAGAAAATGTATAGCTCCAACCTCCTCTCCTTCTGGCTCAATGCCTTTATTTATAGTGCTGTAAAGAGGTTATTCAGGTCCACTATCAATGGGATCATCCCCCTCTATGGGTGGGATAGCTCCCTTATTGATGGGATAAGTTCCCCCTTAATAGAGATACATGAACCAACTGGAGGCGCATCCATTTCATCAAACCGACCTCTAGAATGTTCTAGAAGTAACCACAAGTAACTTTTTCAAGATAAAACTCGCGCATTTTGCCTTTTACAGAGGGACGCACCTGTCCCTTAACATACAGAGCGTCCATGGACGCAGATTTTGTGAACATGGTCCGCGTCCCCGCAGGTAAGGCTAGAGAGAACCTGCGACCCCAGAGATAAACATAGTTTTTACAAGACTTTCTCTCTTCTTTGAGTTTGAGATGGATAACAGAGGCATGAGACTTGCCTAAGAGGGTAGCATGACTGTTGATTTGAGCCATACTAACTGTAAGTAGTCAAGGTGACATTTTTTAGTGTAACAGATTGCCCCCTAAAGTGCGAAGCCTGGAATAGAATAGGGTTTTGTAATTCTAGGAAGGGTGAAGCGCTTTATCATTTCAAGGATTGCCTTGTGGATGGCCTGGTTGGAACCTGCAATTTTCAACACAAAATACATGGATAAGATTATATCATCACTGAGGTAGGCATTCCCATACTCAGATTCAAAACTTTAACTAATGGACTAACTATTCTGATACAGGAATGATCTTGCAGTACATCATTTTTATAGACTTTTGTAGACACAGTATGGACGCAGCCATCTGTTTATGATTAGTCTACATAGATAATGAATACAAAACTCCTCGCAGCCTGGATGGTAGAAACTAGATCCAGGGTCTTCACTTCTACTTCCTGAATTGGTACGATTCTAGCCATGTGATTAAATGATTCGATGTCGAACATGGTAGAAACCACTTGATTACCAGTCAATGATGTAAACTGTTAACAAGCGTGAGAGAAACCACCAGTAATGTCAATGGTTCTCAAAGTACCAAGCACAACCCGTGAAATGTGAATAGATGTTTTGATGTCGAACACTTCACGGAATCCTCTGATCGAAAGTCAATGATGTAAACTGACGTCAAAGGCGAGAAACCTGCCATTGATGCATGCAGACTTCAAGGTACTGTCGATTCCTAAGTCATCTTTCTAGATAATGTGTCGATGTCGATAGAAAGCGACCCGTTGCAGGCAAGCCCGCAACACGAAATCATTGTTCAAGTTGAAGAAATGTTGCTGTAAGGACTGACTCAGGGATGGTCAAATGGATGACAAGTATTTTGCAGATGAAAGTTTTTGCTTGCAGACCTCTTGAACACATAACGACACAACAGATGGCTTGGTGACGTATAACTCAAAGTTAACCCCTGGAACCCGGTTAAAGACTTTCAAAGTGATTTGGTCAACTGTGAGGTAAAAGATTTCCCAACCCAGGTGAATGAAAAGTGTCGTGTTCAAGAGTGGTAATAAAGTTTCTTCTGAGACAAAAGGTGACAAACAGGTTCATTCTTCTCTCTTTTCCCCCACCATTTCTGGCAAGTACCTCTTTATTTTTAACAAGCTTGAGGAGGATAACATATGCTTGATTATAAGCTCATCCTTCGGACGAGTCCAACCTAGTTTAAATTCGAACCCTAGGAAGGAGTGGTTCGTTCCTGTTTGTAATTGAACAGGTCCTCTACTGTAAAAGTTTAACGAGCCCAGTATAGGAGAAACTCGGCGTTTTTCAATTTTAGAGAGTCTGAAAAAACTAAAGGAGACTCCACGTTGAACTTTTTCGTATATTTGTGTCCCTCAAGCCCGAAAAAGTATAAAATAATACCTGGGGGAACCGCTTGATCTTGCGACCAAGGAGTACTTTCATAATAGTGTCGTTAACCTGAAAAGTAAAAAGCGATCAAGGACACGTCGTTTTATTTCCTTATCGAGTTCGAAACGACAAAAACCCGGCAATCTTTTCCTGATTTTGCGGTCAGAAAAGAGCTAAAAGGGGACCGTCTTTTAATTCCGTTTTAACGAGTGAAAAAGAAACACTCGGCGATCTTTTCATGTTTTAGGAGTCAGAAAAGGGCTTAAAAGATGACTCTGAAATTTTGTTTGTGAAAAATTACAATTTCCCTCGAAATCCCTTTGTCCTGCACAAAAGCGACACATTACTCATACCTGTTTAAAATAGGCAAAAATACATTCAAAAACATCTTTTCATGGTAAAAAATGAACTAATTCATCCAAAAAACCTATAAAAAGACCTTTTACCATGTCATTTTTACCGTTTCACTGTTGAGGTTGAAAAAGGAGCTTTTGACAAGAAACTTCCCGTGGTCGCTGCGGAAAATCTGACCGTTGGAATCGAACGCCGTCTCATCCAGGTATTTTACACATCCTACTCTGCATTTCTATCCGTTTAGAATCAATTTTTAGGTTTTAGTTTCATTTTTTGGGGGGGTTTTGGTTTTGGAATGCGCCTCTCGGCGGACGCAGGTGCCCTTCGGGTGACCTGCGTCCCCCGACTTTTTCTCATACGGGAAAACGGTCGGAAGACGCAGCCCGCCTTCAGGCCAGCTGCGTCCGGGCGCCCTGTGCTACAAAGCCGGGGTGCGTCCTCCGAGAAACGCGCATTTCAAAACCCCAACTCTCTCAAAAAACCACCAAAAATTCCCAAATTAATTTCTAATTGCTATTTTTGATATGCAGGGCATTAATCATGTTAGACTGGAGAGAAAGAGAGCATGTAGAGGAAGATGAAGCTGCAATAAATCATCAACCTTCCCTGGATGCCCTAAGAGCATGCGGATTATACAAATATTGGACCATACCGGGCATGAGGGGCCAGGTAAGATTCTTGGAATGGCTGGTTGAGCGATGGAACGTACAAGAACAATGCTTTTACATAGGAGGGCACCAGCTCGAGATAGAGCCCTCGGATGTATACTTTCTCACTGGCTTGCCAAACAGAGGTGAGCAACTCAGTCTTGCGGGGACTAGGCCGGGTGGCCAATCCCTTGATAGTCTCCGCGAGAATTGGTGCACACCTGGGGCTCACCATTCAAAAGGCATAGAGATAAAACACATCACTCTACCGGAACTCAAAGTCATAGCGTTCACGGTTACCAGAATTTGCGGCGCGGCCGCTTTACACATTGCTTCCGGATCCCAAATGCGGATGGCAATTGACTGTTACCAAGGCACCATTTTCAACTGGTGTGAAGCTGTGTCGGCTCATATGAAGAGCCAACTGACCAAGGCAAAGAACGGACGACTAAAGACTTTTGGATATGGGCCTATAGTCGTGAGCTTTGCCTTGGAGAGAATTCCAATGCTGATCCCTCAGCAACTCACTGTTGATATCTTGGGTCCTCAGCAGCCAAAGCTGATACGATGGGTTGCGGTGATGGCCCGGCATCCTGACGAGGGCGCGACAGTAGTTCGATTCTCAGATAGTTATTTTGACTGGTTAGAGGGCCAGCTTTTTGTGATACAGGACTTTCCGTATGCCGGAATGGATTTCAGAGGTGATCCGGACATGGTTCTTCCACAGGGAGAACAATGGGACGACAGAGGTACTTTTTATTTTCACAAGTTTTCTAGTTATGTATTTTTTGTATTTTTTATATATATCGTCTCAAAACTAATAGTAAATCTTTCAAAATGCAGATGTTGGTCCACAGCGTCCAGCCAACCTCCGGCCTTATGATAGACTACATCCAGCTGCACCGGTACCGGCCCCACAGGATGCGACAGCAGAAGTACTAGCTGAGTTGGAGCATGATCTAGAGCGTCTCACGGCAGATATACCTGAGACTACTATGGACGACATTCCTATCAGGCTTCAGCGCTTCGTAGTCGCGGTCCCTGGACCGTTTAGGAGATTTTTGCGTAAGGTAGCCCGCGCAGTGGTGTCGTACAGAGAGCACCACCAGTGATTGACTAGTCACTTTTGTAGTCACATGTGACATTTTTGACTTTTTGTACTATCATTTTGCCGATCATAAGGTGTTTTAAACCTATGATCGAAGACGATGTATATATTTTTTGACACACTTCTATCTATATATATATCACTATTACCGGCTTATCTTGTTTAACATATGTGATGAAATGTTTTTAAATTTACTTGCATGATTATCGTAAATGTCTGTCCAACATTCGAGAAGCAATTGCATCTGCTAATGTATTCAAAGACCTTGGAATATGTTGATATTCAATGTAATCAAATTCACGTTCCAAGAGACGCACTCTCAAAAACAACCTTAATAACACAGGATTTCTAATGGCATAAACTCTATTAAGCTGTAATACAACAAGTTCAGAATCTAACCTCACTATCAAACGTCGAATTCCAAATGAAATAGATTCGGATAATAATTCAACCACTGCACTGTATTCTGCAATGTTATTCGTTGTTTGACCGAGGCTTACCCCATGCATAGAAACTAACTCGTCAGAGGGCGAATAGATAACCCAAGCTGCGGAAGAGATATTCCGTGTATTACGACAAGCACCATCAGCAAATCCAATGTATGTTTGGAGAGGCGTCGACATCTACAATATCAAGAGTAAAACCAAGATAAGCCAGAATAATGACGAAAAACCACACTTGCTAAGCTAAGCACACTGACTAAACTAACACACTTGCTAGCTAGAAAGAAAATCTAACCTATCTAAAAATTTCTCCATACCCATCATTTTAAGCATAATACCTCTTTAGGTAAAGTCCATTTCTGGGTTTACCCAAAGAGTCCCCATCAAAATCAACTAACTCATAAGCCCCTTTTGCTAGCTTTCGCTTTACAATGTAGGGCCCATGCCACATGGGAACGAATTTTCCGGCACCTAGCTTATCGTTAGCTTGATCATATAATAGTACTAGGTCTCCTTCCGAAAAACTTCGAGGGGTTACATTTTTATCGTACTGAGCTTTCATTCGTTTCGCGTGAGTCTCGATAGCTAAAGTAGCGTCACGTCGAGTCTCATCTAATTTAGCCAAGTATAATAACCGTTTCTCCTCTTCGGAAGTAGCTGGAAGTAATTCGACAGCCATTTGAAGTGATGGGATTTCGCATTCAATAGGTAACACAGCTTCTAAGCCATAAACTAGCTGGAAAGGGGTGAAACCTGTTGAATTTTTCACTGAAGTTCGATATGCCCATAGCGCCGAAAATAACATGTTATGCCAATTCGTTCGATGGATACCAATGATCCGTCGAATCATGATGACTAGAACTTTGTTGATTGACTCAACCAAACCGTTGGCTTGCGGATAATAAGGAGTAGAGCTATCGTGGCGCAAACCAAGCTGGCTTGTAAGCTCAGTCATCATGACGTTTCGAAAATGGCTCCCATGGTCAGTAATGATTGCTTGTGGGACACCAAACCTAGTTATGATATGATTGAATACGAAAACTGCAGCTGTCTTGCCGCTTGCGTCGAATGTAGGCATCGCCTCGGCCCATTTTGTAAAATAATCAACCGCGAGGATGATATACGCATGCCCCCCGGCCGAGTGAGGGTTACAAGTAATAAAGTCAATGCCCCATTTGGCGAATGGACCAGCGGCAATTATAGGGTGGAGAGGAGCAGGTGGAGCGCGCATCTTTCGATCAAACACTTGACAGTTGTGGCATGTTCTGACAGCAAGGATACAATCTTTAAACATAGACGGCCAGAAATAGCCAGCGCGCAACACCTTCTGAGCTGTGGCATACCCAGACATATGACCGCCACATGCTCCAGAGTGACAATCATTCAAAACTCTCTCAGCCTCTTCGTGAGTTAAACAACGTCGAAAAACTAAGTCTGCCCCCCGGCGATAAAGTGTATCTCCAATAATTCTGTATTGCTGGGATCGAAACCGAATTTTTCGACGGTCTTCCTTGGAAGCTTCAGGCCGAAAGGTTTGGGTTTGGAGATAGATGATTATATCCCCATACCACGGATCTAAAGTGCTAATAAGAAACAAAGATTCGTCCACAATGGACTCCTCTGCCACAGTCTCTGTGTCAGCACTCGGGAAATCACACATCAATTCCGCAAAAACTAAAGATTTCTTAGACTTGGACTTCTCGAACTCCAAGTCGAACTCTTGCAGGATAACAATCCATTTAGAGTACTTGCCCCCTAGCAGTTGTTTTGTCAAAATATAAATCATAGGGTTGCAATCCGAAATAACTGTAGTCTTGCGGAGAAGAATGTAGTGACGAAAACGCTGGACAGCTTGAACGGCTGCCAGGGCCAATTTCTCCACATGCGAATATTTTAACTCAGTGGGATTTAAGGTTCTACTAAGATAATATATCACATGCTCTGCTTTGAATTCATCTTCTTGAACTAACACCATTCCAATGGTGGAATGCGAAGCTGCGAGGTATAAGAAGTAGTCCTGGTTGTAGTTGGGAGGATGCAATAACGGTGCATGGGTCAACGCGTGTTTCAGTGCATCAAAAGATTGTTGGGCAATCTCGTCCCAAAAGAATTGTGCGTTCTGTTTCAACAACCGTGTAAAACCTTTAGTGACCTCGGCGTAGTTTGGGATGAATCGGCGTAAAAAGTTCGCTTTCCCTTGCAAACTTTGGAGTTGGCGCAAACTCGAAGGAGGAGGCAATTTGATGATAGCCTCGACTTTCGAGGGATCGACGCGAATGCCGGCTTTTGAAACAACAAATCCCAGCAATCGACCTGTTTCTATACAGAAAACACACTTGTGGGGATTCAACCGAATTCGATAATGCCTACACCTCATAAAGATTGCTCGTAGGTGGACAAGGTGATCAGCTCGTTGTAAAGAATGAGCAGGCAAATCATCGAGATAGGGTTGCACAATGTGCTTGATGTCATGAAATGCATAAGACATTGCCCGTTGAAAAGTAGCGCCGGCATTCTTAAGCCCAAAAGGTAATTTGCAATAAGCAAATGTCCCCCATGGACAAATGAATGCCGTTTTTGGTTGATCGGCAGGTAGAATATTGATTTGATTATAGCCTGAGAAACCATCCATGAAGGAAAACATCTCACTTCCGGCACAATCATCAATAATTTGATCGATATAAGGCGTAGGATAGTTGTCTTTTGGACAAGCTCGATTGATATCCCTATAGTCGATACAGATTCTTATTGTTCCTTGTTTTTTATTGACGGGAACAATATTCGATACCCAATCCGTTAACGGGATCGGATAAATGAAACCTGCTTTCAACAGCTTTTCGACTTCTGCTTTAATCGCAGCCGCTTTTCGAGGGTGAATCTGACGCAACCGTTGCCGAATGGGTTTAGCATCCGGGTAGGTTTTGATTTCATGAACAACAATGGCAGGATCAATTCCCGGCATTTCCTCGTAAGACCAGGCAAACACGTCGCGGAATTCTTGGAATAGGGCCTTGTAAGTTTGGATTTCTTCTTCAGTACATGCGGCACCTATATGAATGTTCTCCTCGATTCCGGGCTTCACTGAAATATCAATGGGAATAGTACGAGAAATATTCCCTAAATTCAGCTCTGAATCAGAATGTTTCGTTGGATCCTGAGCGTCTTTGACATATTCAGCGGTAAAGATAGATGAAAAATCATTTTCAAATGCATCATCCTTAGGTAAAAACGAAGATCTGTGATGGAGATCTTCCCATGGTAGATCATCTACACTTAGGATTTCGCGAAGTTGTTCGTCAGATGACACTTCTTCGGGAAACGTTATCCGTTCTAAGGGTGAGGTGAAAAGTGACTCTTCACTGACCACATTCATTTGGTTGGTTGAATGAAAGTCGGTAAAAGACATAAGAGCTTCATAAGCAATCTCATACGGACTCAACGGCATAACATCACCGAGTGAGTCTAGCTCAGAGTCAGAGGGAACATACCAAGGATCATCATAAATAATGTTTTCTGACGTGATCATATGAATTGTTGCGAACGAAGGGTCTGCATTGAGTGGAGGGAGAGGAAAAGTTCCCAGTAAACCGGAATCCTTAACTAAACCTACACCAATGTCCCTATAAGGGATTGTCGTTTTACCAACATGCTGGATAGTTTCTAAAGAGGTTGGGTCGGATGAAAAGTATGTCAGCTGATCAATAGTCACGATCTTACCGTTATGTGGAAACTTAATGACTCTGAAGACCGATGAAACGACCGCTGTCATAGCATATGACCAACTTCGACCCAAAAGAAGGTTGTAGTCTAGAGGGGCATCAACCACTTCCACATCCAGACTAACGGTTTTACCTTCGACCCCTATAGGCAATTCTTGTAGAATACCAAACGGACGGAACCCACGGCCATCAAAGGCCTTAAGGATGGTGGGGGATTGGTTCAACGAAGGAGAACCAAGCGATCTCCAACATTGAATCGACATAATACACGTAGAAGCTCCCTCATCAATCACAGTCCGATGAATAGGCCTGTTTTTGACTATCACTGGAATTTGGAAAGCCATTTGATGGGGGAGACGCGGTGTACTATTTTCTAGATCAAAGATCATTAGGTTCGGGTCCTGAACATCGACAGCTCCAATAGCCGACAAAAGCAATTTTCGTTGCGCTGGACATGATTGCAGCACTTCGAGTGCCGACATTGCTGAAGGTGAAACAGCTAAGTCTTCAACAATGTTGTAATTCTGGGCTGCTCTCGCATGTGGATTGAAAGCAGACCTTCGAAGTACACCCTTGGCGGGCGGCTTAATCACTAAGTCTGGGTTAGGTTTTTCGATCTGTAGTGGATCGGAACCAGGAGCTGAGGTTGATGGGTTAGAGTGAGAAGATTCTGCTTCCTTACCATCAACAGGAGCCTTACTACCATAATCTTGCGATCGAGTCGCAATCCTGACATGAGACATCATCAAAATGGGTTCTTCACTGGCATTCGAAGAAGAACCTATCATCTTATTCTCCTGCTCTGGAAATGGATTTTTTAACACAGCAGGAGTGGGAGAACCTTTGACTATTTTCACTACCTCGGCCCGATGAGGGCAGTCTCTCGTAAAATGATCTTCTTCACAAATAAGACAAGGATATCGAGGTTTGCGCTTTTCGTCATTGGTTTCCGACTTTTCCGTTTTCTCCTTTGGAGCCTTGTCTGCTTTAGCCTTCTTCTTTCCTTTCTTCTTTCCACCGTTTTTTGATTTGGCCGTAGATGACTCTACAGCGTGAATGTCGGCGGTAAGTTCAGGAGGAGAAGACTCTCCTGTCGGAGAATCAGGCAAAGTGATAATTGGAGTATTGGAGGTCTTGGAAGACTTCTTCTTACTCTTCGTAGTCACGATACCAATCATACCATCAGCGGCATGAGATCCCGAAGGAGCAGCAGCGATTTGGTTTGACTTTGGAAGATCCGGAATTTTCTCGTGTAACGTACCCGACTGAGTGTAAACTAAGTCAAGGTATTGTGCCTGAGCAATGACTTGCTCCTCAGTAACTACTCCGGCCTTAGCTACATCTTCAGTAATTCTTGGTAATAATGATTTGACAAACCATTCAGCTAAGATTTGGTCCGGGATAAAAACTTTCACTAATCTCCTTCGACGTCTCCACTCATGGATGTGATCAGAAATGTACGTGGATGTCGATTGTTTTAGCGAAGTTAATAATTCTGTACCATTATCGTATCTGACTGGTAACTGAAAATGAGTTAAGAACGAGGTAGCTAACTGGCTAAAGTTGTAAAAAGAGGCCCGTGGTAACTCAATGTACCACTTGGCTGCGAGACCAATGAGTGTACGCTGGAAAAGACGTAAGCGGATGGAATCATCTGAGATGGAATTTGATGCACACCAGAGGTGGTAAGTCATCACGTGATTAGACGGATCCTCTCCAGACTTACCTTCGAACTTGGGTATATCGCTGGGCAACTTATTTGGCATTGGCGGCCAGAACGGAAGATATTGAATTGGATCGTTCGTTAGGCGCGTCAAGTCGGGTAAATCTAAAGTTGCAATAAACGGTAACTGCCGGTTAGGATCTCTAAAACTCTGAGTCACAATACCAGCCCCAGGAGGAGGATATCCAGGATAACTAGGAACAGGAGTCGCATTTGGGATATTATATCCTCCTGGAAAACCAGGATTAACCGGACCGTACTGGGGTTGTTGAGGTGGTTGATAAGTGTACCCAGGATACGGTTGATACTGGTAAACCGGTTGTTGGGCAGCTTGCCCAGGTTGATACTGTCCCTGGTACGGAGGTTGAACAAATTGAGGTTGAGTAGTAACAACCGTACTTGTACCAGGTTGGCCTGCAGGCATCTGGACTGTGGTTTGAACCGTGGGTCCAGACAACGGTACAGATGTCTGAGGAGTGGTTACAGGGACAGTAGAAACCGGAGCTGCCGATACTCCAGAAGTAAGCATGGTAGATGAAGCGGTAGTTGCTGCAGCCGTGTGAGGTGGAGTACCAGGTGCAATTGGCGGCTGAGTAACTACAGAAGTTACAGGGGTCTGAACACTTGACTGGACAGGTTGCGGTTGCTGGGGTGGACCAGGAACTGCAGGTTGTCCTGCTTGAGGTACCGACTGTATACTTGGTTGCGACATCTGTTGACCCTGTGACGGATCCCATGTTAACATTCCAGGGTATTGACTCGTAACAGGTTGAGGATACTGAGATCCATAGCCGTATTGAGGATAGGGTTGATAACTGTAAGGTGCAGTCCCATATGATTGCCCTTGAGGTGGTTGATAACCTTGACCAGGGTATTGACCCGTAGGTTGATAACCTTGAGGTAAATACGAATACTGGGGTTGACCTTGACCTTGAGGTTGGTATCCTTGAGGTTGATACCCTTGGGGTTGCCATCCTTGAGGTTGCCATCCTTGAGGTTGATATTGATACTGAGGTTGACTTTGGGGTACATATTGAGGCTGGGGTTGATACCCTTGGGGTTGATACCCTTGAGGTTGCCCCCCAGTCACGAATGAAGTACCTTGAGGTTGCCCCCCAGGCATTAACGAAGGTTGCCCCCCAGGCGGTAATTGGCCACCTTGAGGTTGGTTAATGGGAGTTGAACCTGACATCATATAAACTTCACCTATACTCAATGGTACATTACCACTGTTTCCAACTAATAACCCATGATCAACGGGTTGAGGAGATGCTCCCGCAAAGGTACCAGAAAGTGATTGATACCCAGTAGGAACAGAAGGACCGCCATGTAAAAATGATTCAGGACTTTGTGAAAACACAGATGACTGACCAGACATATTTACAGGAGAATGAATTCCTCTAGGTGGAACCGGAGTACGAGGTGTAGAAAAACCTACTGAGTTGTCTAAAAAATTGGTTAATGCAAGGTACCAAGATTCACTTCTAGGAGGACTGTAAAAGATGGATTCACGCTCCCTTAGATCAAGGGTAATTAGATCTTCAGAATCAGAAACGCCTATTTCTTCCTCTGGAACAAGTTCTTCTATAGCAATTAATCCAACAGGAAGATTTTCGGTGATAATTCTTTCTATTCTTGGTGAATCAGGAACACTAGGAGTTGGAGTAACAGGTTCTGAAATTTCAGGTTCTTCGCCTGTTTCACTGGCAGATGAAAAACTACCAGCAAGCTCGGAAACTGTAACAGCTTCGGGATTGTAACCTGTTTCTAAACTTTGGTAATCTGGATGGACTACCAAGGAAGATTCTCCTTCTTCAGGTGATCCTACTCTACTGCCACTAGGAGGAGTTACAAGGACCTTTAACCCTTCTAAATGACCCGGAATGTCTTCAGGAGATTCACCCCGCGATTTACGGAGTTTTCTTAACAAATCTATTCCGGTAACAATCTCAGGAGACTTGCCCCGAAGTCTACGGGACTGTCTCGGTAATTCCGCCACAATTAAAGATTTTAACTACAACACACGAAAACAAAGTAAAAAATTTCAAATCAAACCACCTAAAGTCTTCTAAAGAACCAATCAAATTTGAAGCACACGCCTAAATAATCTAGAGCGTCAAACCACACACAAACAGTAGTCTTCCGGACCAAAAACGCTAGTTGGTGATTAGGCCCAACCTCGCAGGATTCAGTACAGAAATGGTGGGTGGAACAGTTACCCCGGCAACCTGCTTAATGAATAGACTGGACCAAGTTCCTCCACTTTAACCGTCTCGAAGTGAAGCGAACCCCCCAGAAAATCCAAGTGAGTATAACCGACGTCTGCTCCAGGTACAGTGGGACCTTCCCTCCACCGTCACCTTGGGTAGAATCCTAGATATTATGGCCACTAAGGTTACCAATCACAACAATTACACCTGGGGGAACAGTCTAAACTCCGACAGCACGCAAGGGCAGAGTAGCAAGCTCCAATCCCCTTACCGGCTCCTTGACAACAATCCAAGGTTTACCGATAAGTGACCCCTGGCTCCTCGACAATGGTTAATCCGAGGTTTACCGTTTGTAATACGTACTGCCTGGCGTCGTTCCCAACGAGGGAGGAATGATCCCCTCACTGGTTCGGACACGAGCTCGTGCTTCTCCTTTAAGAGGAGCTTTCCCAGAATGTAACTGAAACAATTGGATTTGTTCTACTCAAGATAGACTATCTGTTTGGTTTTGTAGTCTTGGAGAGTTAAGTACTCACCTACTCCAAGACCCTAGCCTAAGCTATGTTGGTGCTTCAGAGCCCTAGAAAAATAAAGATTACTAGATTGATTTTAATTTAAGCGTTACTTTTAAGGTTGTTTCTTAAGTCAAAAGGTGATGGAAGTGAAACTAGTGGTGTGTTGACTCGACTCGAAACCACTACAAAATGCACCTAGAATGATTTATCCACTACTTTACTTTTTCGATGAATTGCTTAACTAAAAAGTTGAGAGAATGCAATCTTTGTAAAAGCAACTTCTTAATTGAAGACAATCAAAGAAACAATTCGTTTTTCTTTTCCAAGCATAAAAACATAACTTCTCTTTACATGCACGAAAAAACTCTTTTCTTCTTTTGAAAACAAAAAGCTACTTGAAACAAGACTTTTTAAGAAGATGTTTTTGTATTTTTCTTTTAATAAAACAAGTAAATCTAATATAACCAAAAATCAATCTTAACAACTCTTAAAATCTATGAAAATGCACTCATAAGCAAACTAAAGGCAAATTTACTCTAAGCAATCTTAACGAGGCCAAAACTAACAATGATTATTTCTAAGGTGTTTTACTTGATCACAATCAAATCAAGGACTAGCTTATTGCAGAATCAAAAACTAGCCAAAACAAAACTCTAATCTTTTTGTTCTTTTTGTAAAATGGAAATCAATACTTTATAAACAAGTAAGTCGAAATTTGACCCAAAACAACTCAAATGGCAAGTTGCTCACAAAAGGAGACTTTACGACAGGCCCGACTTCTAAGAAGGTTGACTAACCAGAGAGATCTAAGGCTGGACAACTTTCTACTATCAAAGTCACTACAAAGCCTTTCCAAACATCAAACCCTAGGTCGAAACTTCGTTGAAAACCACTAAAACACTCAAAGCTCACAAAACAAGTTTAGGTGAAAATTCTTGACAGGGTACTAAAGGATCTGGGCAGAAAACACTAAGGAAAAACAAAATCTAAAAGCAATTTGAAGCAAAAATGGAATTTTCTTAAGTTTTACAGGAAGACGCAGGCAACCCGTTGTCACAGGTGCGGCCCCGCTCTGTGCAGACGGCAATAGCGCGTCCAAAGACGCACTGTGCAGTACTCAGAGACTGCGTCCTTCTGGAAAAATGAAGAAAAACCAAATCTAACTAAATCTAAAGCTAAGCCACCCAAATACTAATTCTCACAGTCAAAAACCAGAAAATAAAAATGATTTTCTCAAAGCAAAGTTCATATAAAGGAAAAGACTCTCTCATTAATGGATTCCCCAGTGGAGTCGCCAATTTGTCACACGGAATCTGTCAAGGGTGCGGACACGACTGACCTTCCTAGAAGTCTAAGACATTCTAATGACAAACAAGACAAAATGGAGTGATCTTTCTCTAAATACACCTTTTACGACATGAAAACTACAAGTGTTTAGGCTTACCTTATTCCAAAACGCTGTTGTTGAAGTCCGTTCTTGACGATCCGGATGAGCTCCTCCTTCAAGTCAATTCCTGCAACCACAAACAATCAAACAATTACCAAGCACTTGCATTTCATATAATAAAACATATATTCAACATGCAGACCAAGGAACACATGAAATAACTCATTAACACAAGCTATTGAGAAAAATAAACCAGTTTGTATTAATAACGAAACAAAGAAACTCTTACAACCTGGCCTTGGTGTTGTGCAAGTTCCTCCCAGGGTCCATCAAGGGTTTTCCTCTACTTTGACAAAGCTCACCCTCTCCCAAGTAGAATCAAGTGAAGACAATCTCTCTTCACAAAGGCTCTAATGGAAGACCTAAATCCTGCAGCATTTACCCAAAGAAAATGTATAGCTCCAACCTCCTCTCCTTCTGGCTCAATGCCTTTATTTATAGTGCTGTAAAGAGGTTATTCAGGTCCACTATCAATGGGATCATCCCCCTCTATGGGTGGGATAGCTCCCTTATTGATGGGATAAGTTCCCCCTTAATAGAGATACATGAACCAACTGGAGGCGCATCCATTTCATCAAACCGACCTCTAGAATGTTCTAGAAGTAACCACAAGTAACTTTTTCAAGATAAAACTCGCGCATTTTGCCTTTTACAGAGGGACGCACCTGTCCCTTAACATACAGAGCGTCCATGGACGCAGATTTTGTGAATATGGTCCGCGTCCCCGCAGGTAAGGCTAGAGAGAACCTGCGACCCCAGAGATAAACATAGTTTTTACAAGACTTTCTCTCTTCTTTGAGTTTGAGATGGATAACAGAGGCATGAGACTTGCCTAAGAGGGTAGCATGACTGTTGATTTGAGCCATACTAACTGTAAGTAGTCAAGGTGACATTTTTTAGTGTAACACACTCTGTCTTGACTATTTTACATTCTGAATGTTTTCTCCTAAGCTATCTTAGCTAGGGAATTCTTAAATACTCCTTAACTTCTGTAGTTTCTCTTTTGATCTATAGCAAAGGATTCTTAATTTCCTTTTGTTCATGATCACCCTCTGTTCTTCATTCTGATCCCGGTCCAAGGATTCTTAAGTGCCCTTTCACCTTGGTTAGAATCACTTCACCCATTAGGCCTAAAGATTTGAATTTTGCTTTGCTAGCCTACTCTGTGAACATTCCCTTTAATGATCTGGTTTAGTTATGCTATCCATTTGTTGACTCCATAGCCCAATGTCTTGAAGACTTAGTTCTATCCATCTGCTCCAAGTATTCCACCACCCAATCTTCAACACAAATCAAACCCCCCCCTGAACTTTCATAACTAGCCTAAAATCCCATCAAGCAAAGCTAAATCATATAGAGAGAGCCCTCTCTGGACTTAGGTTGGCTAGAGCCTAAGCCTAAAAGTTGGTTTGTGGTTACCCCAGTGATCTCTTTCCTTAACCTTGGGAAATTACTGGGTGATAACATGGTGTGCACTTGGATTTAGTTAATTAATTCTAGAGCTTGCATGTGGTGCATGTGCAGATTAACAGAACATAAATCACACTTAGCTTCAATTAGCTTTAATTATCCATAGTTTTTGCATGTACAACTAAGTTTAACTTAGTTGTTTTATGTATTGATTCTCAAACCAATAATGGGTAATTTCATTCTCGATTCCAAATTTTCTTCTTCATTTTCTTGCAAGTTTGTGCGATTATTCTTCAACTAGATCCGTATTTGTGCTCTAATAATTTTACAGAAACAAAGAGACAAAAGAGAACGGGTATGCAGTGTTCTGGTCTAGAATTACGCTATATTACCTGAGTTCCCACATTCAAATATTGTTTTATCTAATTTGTAATGCCTAGTGTGCTCATAGTGGTAGATAACTTATTCAAACAAAACATATTCCCTTCACATTCAATCACGCTAGTCTATTTATAAAAAAAATCAACAAGGTCAAAATAAAAATGCCTTTGGTAAAAAATATAATAAGTAAAAAAATGGTATTCACTTTTAATTTCCTACGTAAATAAATATGACAAAAAAATATTCCATATTGTTTTTGGTTTATTCAAACTTTCACTCCAAAGTCATGACTTTCACATGAGTATTGGTGGCTATAATCGATATTTTAAAAAAATAATATGGATTTTAAAATAGTTGTCAAAATTATATATATATATATATATATATATATATCATATTTAATGGGTATTTTAGGAAACTATATGAAAGGAATACTATAAAACATCGTAAGTAACCGAGTTTGATTTTTTTTCAATATGTTTTTTCTTCTTTACACCAAAAAGCAATAAGATTTTGTTTTTGGTATTTGTGAGGTAAAGAAGAGGGGAAATTTATTTAATATTATATGGAAGATATTTTGTGAAAACACATATTTTTTCGACCTCCATATGTGATGTAAAGAAGAGGGAAAATTTATTTAATATTATATTAAATAAATATTTTGTGAAAACACATTTTTTTGAAAAAAAATAAAATGTCTCATACCTAGCTAATAAACCTTTAAACTAAAAAAACTAAAAGATGAAAAGTCTCACACCTAACTAATAAACCTTTAAACTTATATATCAATAATGAAAAAATAACCTACTACATATTAACAAAATATAAATTAAAAAAATAAAGTCTCTTGTTGGCTGCCCATCTCAACAAGTATTACGCTACACTTAAAAAAAAAGACCATATTTTCAAGATATTCAATGCCAAAAAGTATCTTTCATTAATAAAAAGTGATGTGAATATCAATAAGGTGTTTGCAAAGAGATATATTAGATGTATATTTCATATTTTATAGGGGTGAGATTATTCGTTAAATTTACACTATATATTAATTTATGAAAAAAATATAATTGTATTGACATTTTTGAGTGAAGTAGGAAAGAAATGTTGTAAGATTATGTTATGTTATGTGATATGATATAAATATTTTGAATTAGTCAAATTACATAAAAAAACAAAAATAAAAATATAATTAAAAAATAAAATATAAAAATAAAATTAATAATTATAATTATTAATTCAAACATTTTGATTTAGTCAAATTACATAAAAATAAAAATAAAATAAAATTAATAATTATAATTATCAATTATTAATAATTAAACTAACCTAAATCCATCTTAACTCAAGTGCCTAGAGGGATCAAATCTCTTGAGATGCAAACCTCTTTTAGAGTGAAAATAGATTTGATCCCTCTTGATGCTTGGTAGATCCAAAATTAAGATGAATCTAAATTGTTATATAAATAGTATCACAGTGAATATAATTTATTAGAGATGAGATGAGATGTGTAACACTTTAATTTAAAAAAAATATTATATGAAAAATGAGAAGAAAAAACAAAAACCAAAAAACTTAAAACGTTAACCCTATAGATACGTGTGTTGGTATCGCCTTTTTCACCATTATCTATATCATCTTTGATTCATTTGGGGAGAGACCCTTTTTCCAAAATTCATCTTTGGCCTCAATAATGGTAGGTGAAATGATGTCTATCCAAATGTTCTACCACCATATTTAAATGACTTACCCATGTTCTCATGAATGCCTCAAATTCATGTTAATTTTTCTTTCAAGAATGCATGGAAGCCTTAATATCAACTATGCCTCATGATATTCTCTTATTCTTGATTTTCCTTAATTTAAAATAAAAACCAGAATTTAACAAATATATTAGAAGGCACAACTACTACATGAAAATTGGGCTTTTACATTTGGTTTTTTCACCATGATCTCATTTACACGTGCAATTTGGCTCCAAAAAAGCTCTTTTCCCTTTCCCCAGTATTTGAACTATTTTTACGTGTAGATATAATAGAAATCTAACAAAATTATGCAAAATTTACAAAAAATAGAAAATCAACTAAGTATGGGAAACATCTCCTAACCCACCATCCTTTGATTTTGAAGATGGTAGGAGACTCAGGCTAGAAAATTTTCTCAATTTTATTGGCATTGCTACTTGAAATTTATTGATCCCCTAGGTTTTTGTTCAAAGAATATTGTAATACTTCTCTTTTCTTCCTTAGACATGCTATTTCATATTCAATCCTCTGCATGGTAGTTTGTTGATCAATAAGTATCTCCATTGTTGAAGTAAGGATTGAGGCTAAGGAAAACTTTAAGGATGGAAATTTATTTTAAAGTGTATAAACCTGGACAAATCTTACTAGTCCCTAATATGCAAAGTGTTGGCATTATGTTTCAAGTGTTGTCCTTGATGGCAACTCACTCAGAGGTTGGTACAGGTGCTTAGAGGTTGGTACAGGTGATGGCAACTTGATCAGAGGACAGATCTCAGTACAGCAGGACAAGAAAGAGATATACGCAGGTTCAGCAAGGAGAATCCGCGTGTACACGCAGGTTGGCTTCAGTAAAAGCGCGTACATGTGAAAAGTACCTTTGGTCCGTGGTAGTTAGACCTTGGAAGTTGTGCCTATGGTTTTGGACCATAATGTCTCGACGGACGTGTTGATCCCTAGTTTCGAGGTTGATGGTATTGTGTTTCTATGGTTTTGGCTCTTGGTATTGAACAAGGCCTAAGGCTATATAAGGAGAAGATCACTAGGCAAAGAAGAATGGAGTGTGGGTGTCTGACACAGTGAGAAGATCTGGTATTGCTGGTTATCTGTTCGGGACGCTTGGCAAGGGTCGGATCTGACAGCAAAGGCAGAAGTAATCATTTCTAGATCTACACGCAGGTTGCCTTTGGAGAAAGCGCGTATACACGCGGTTTTGGTACAGTGAAGTAGCGTATGCATGTTAAGTGTTAATATTTCAGGGTGCTGTTGATTCTGGTGGTTGTTGCAGAGTTCTAGATTCTGGTTTGGGTTCTGTGTTCTTGATGACAGGGTTTCAGTGATTCGGTATTGGGTTGTTTAATGAATTATGATGCAAGTATAAGTTGATGATTGTATTGCGGTAATGTTTGCTTTGTACTCTTGGATCCAGTCTGAAAATTGATGAAACGTGGTCCCTGAAGGTTGTAGGGTCAGCACCTACGTACTAGTAAATGGATCAGCTAGTACAAGAGCTGAGGGGGTTGTAGCTCCCTTCCAGAAGTGGTTGGAAAACGAAAGAGAGGGTTGTAGCCCTCTGCAGGTTGTAGCCTGCATACTGGTAAAGGACTGCACCAGTATATTGTAAAAGAAGTTTCTCATTAAAGAAGAAAGAGACGAATTGCAGCAGGTGGTTTTCACCCACATTGGGTTTCCACCTTATATCATGGTGTTCATGTGTATGGCTCTTGTGTGATGTTCTGTTCTGTTATACTGCACCTGTTTACTGTTAAATTGCTTAATAATGTTCTGATGCATTTACTAAAGATAAGATTAACTGAATCATAAGATATCTGCATATACGCTAGTTGCTTTAGACACAGTCGCGTGTACACGCGGATTCACTTAACTGAAGTCGCGTATATGTTTCTGAGTATGAAATTGAAAAGGTTTTATTGATCTGATAATACTGATTCACCCCCCCTCTCAGTATTATTTCCAACAATTGGTATCGGAGCCGGTCCTTCAGAGGAAGCTTGATCGCTTGAAGGAAAAGATCCATCAAAATGGCTAATCCAGAAAGAGAGGCACATATCAGGCCACCAGTCTTTGACGGGAACAATTTTACTCACTGGAAGATAAGAACCACTGCATATCTACAGTCTCTTGGAGCAGAAGTTTGGGGACTCGTAGAAGGAGGATACAAATTCCCATCAGCAACTCCTACAGATCCAGCAGAGAAAAAGCAATATGAGCTCAATGCCAAAGTAGTTAATGTCCTATTGAGTACTTTGACTCAATCAGAATTTATGAAGATCATGCATCTCAAATCAGCTAAGGAAATATGGGACAAAATCGTTACAAGCTACGAAGGAGATGATCAGGTAAAAATAGCGAAGCTTCAAACTCTCAGAATCCGGTATGAAACTCTTAAGATGCGAAGTAATGAAAGCGTAGCTAATTATTTCCTGCGTATGGATGAGATTGTGAATTGTATGAGGGATCTGGGTGAAGAATTTGAGGAAGTTGTCTTAGTTCAAAAGGTTTTGAGATCTCTGTCTACTAAATTTGATTCTAAAGTATCTGCCATAGAAGAAAAGGAGAATGTGCGGAAAATTACCATGTCACAGCTTCACGGGATCTTAACTGCTTTTGAAATGCGACAAGAGGTACCACCAGAGGCCGCATTCGAAGTGTCAGAGGAAGAAGATGAGGTAAATTTTGTCAAGAATCTTGAACGGGGAACTGGACGGTTCAAAGATAAGCTACCTTTCAAATGTTTTCTATGTGGTAGAGTTGGTCACTATGCTGCTAGATGTCCTCATAACAAAGAAAGGATATATGAAGAAGATGGTAGAAGCTATTATTCCCATATTAAAAGTTCATTAAATGATAGTGAAGATATTAGAAGTCTCATGGCGCACAAGAAGAAGAATGCTTCATCCAATAATAGCGAGGATATTAAAAGTCTCATGGCACATGAAGAGAAGAATGCAGAAACTGAAGAAGCTGCCAAATTAAAAGAACTATTGGAAACAGAAACCAGGGTAAGGGAGAGATTGCAGGATATAGCAAAAGATCAGAGCACAACTATTCAGAGACTTGAATCAAAGATCCTCTCTCTAAAAGAAGATCTTGAAGATCAAGAACATGAAGTGATCAAACTAAAGCGACAAGTGGAAGAAGGGAGAAAAGTTGAAGAAGACCTAAGGAAGCAGTATCTGAAAAAGGAAGAACAACATCAGGTTGAGGTAAATATCTTGAAAGGTAAACTAGAAGAAAAGGATAAGCTCTTACGATTTCAAGATAGTTCTAAAGTCTTGGATGATATTCTTAATAGTCAAAGATCTCCTGCTATCAAGACTGGTCTTGGTTTTCATGAATATGTTGAAGGTGAATCTAGTTCACAAGGTGAGACAAGAAACTCCAATGAGAAATCTGAAATGCTCAAGGAACAACCAAGGAAAGAAATTCCTCAAGGAAGATCCTTTACTCCTAACTATGGACGTGATAGACGATTATTTCCTCCGCTGAATAATGTTGAATGTTATGTATGTCATAATCTTGGACATGTTGCAGCCAGATGCAGAAGTAGAATGGTTCAAGAAAGATCATCGCATCCCAGGTACTTCAGAGGGTATTGCTTTGCCTGCAATGCATATGGACACAAAGCAATTGATTGTGATAGAAGGAACATGAAAAATATAAGGTGCTATACATGCAACAACTATGGGCATAAAGCAAGGGAATGCAGGAGCAGATTTCAAAATTCAAGACAAAAGGACCATACATCATCACAGTTGCAGGAATTGAAGAAGACAGAGACAGAAAGGTGTGGGATAGCTCAGTCAGCTGACATAACAGACACAGGGGAATCTGAAAGTGATGAAATTCAGTATTCCATCCTGCATACGCTGATATAATGAAGACAAGTCGCGTATATACGCGAGTTACAGGCTGCAAAGTCGCGTATATGGAGAAAGGGCAGCAGAACAGACCCAGGTTCAGTCATGGTTGGCTTAGGCTCAGGGGGAGCAGAACAGACTCAGGAAATGGTTCAGACATGGTTGGCTCACACTCAGGGGGAGAATATTCTTCAAATAATTCATTGTTGGCACTATGGTTACAAGTTGATGATACATCTTGTTGTTTGATCAAAGGAATGGTATTGCAGGCTGATGCTTATGATACAGATCTGAATGGCTGGTCTTAGAACTTGCATCTGCTCAAGGGGAGCGTGGATAGATTGGTACATTTTGGCATATACAAAAGGGGAGTCAAATCAGAAATTTCAGCATGTACTCAGGGGGAGTATACCAAAGAAGAGCATATCTTGGTACGCCCTTTGCCCTTGATGTCAAAGGGGGAGAGTGACTTGGTGTGGTGGTTGCCATCAAGTCCAAAGGGGGAGATTGTTGGCATTATGTTTCAAGTGTTGTCCTTGATGGCAACTCACTCAGAGGTTGGTACAGGTGCTCAGAGGTTGGTACAGGTGATGGCAACTTGATCAGAGGACAGATCTCAGTACAGCAGGACAAGAAAGAGATATACGCAGGTTCAGCAAGGAGAATCCGCGTGTACACGCAGGTTGGCTTCAGTAAAAGCGCGTACATGTGAAAAGTACCTTTGGTCCGTGGTAGTTAGACCTTGGAAGTTGTGCCTATGGTTTTGGACCATAATGTCTCGACGGACGTGTTGATCCCTAGTTTCGAGGTTGATGGTATTGTGTTTCTATGGTTTTGGCTCTTGGTATTGAACAAGGCCTAAGGCTATATAAGGAGAAGATCACTAGGCAAAGAAGAATGGAGTGTGGGTGTCTGACACAGTGAGAAGATCTGGTATTGCTGGTTATCTGTTCGGGACGCTTGGCAAGGGTCGGATCTGACAGCAAAGGCAGAAGTAATCATTTCTAGATCTACATGCGGGTTGCCTTTGGAGAAAGCGCGTATACACGCGGTTTTGGTACAGTGAAGTAGCGTATGCATGTTAAGTGTTAATATTTCAGGGTGCTGCTGATTCTGGTGGTTGTTGCAGAGTTCTAGATTCTGGTTTGGGTTCTGTGTTCTTGATGACAGGGTTTCAGTGATTCGGTATTGGGTTGTTTAATGAATTATGATGCAAGTATAAGTTGATGATTGTATTGCGGTAATGTTTGCTTTGTACTCTTGGATCCAGTCTGAAAATTGATGAAACGTGGTCCCTGAAGGTTGTAGGGTCAGCACCTACGTACTAGTAAATGGATCAGCTAGTACAAGAGCTGAGGGGGTTGTAGCTCCCTTCCAGAAGTGGTTGGAAAACGAAAGAGAGGGTTGTAGCCCTCTGCAGGTTGTAGCCTGCATACTGGTAAAGGACTGCACCAGTATATTGTAAAAGAAGTTTCTCATTAAAGAAGAAAGAGACGAATTGCAGCAGGTGGTTTTCACCCACATTGGGTTTCCACCTTATATCATGGTGTTCATGTGTATGGCTCTTGTGTGATGTTCTGTTCTGTTATACTGCACCTGTTTACTGTTAAATTGCTTAATAATGTTCTGATGCATTTACTGAAGATAAGATTAACTGAATCATAAGATATCTGCATATACGCTAGTTGCTTTAGACACAGTCGCGTGTACACGCGGATTCACTTAACTGAAGTCGCGTATATGTTTCTGAGTATGAAATTGAAAAGGTTTTATTGATCTGATAATACTGATTCACCCCCCCTCTCAGTATTATTTCCAACACAAAGTATAAAATGTTTAGCGATGTTATTGTAAAAATATTCAAATTTATAATGATTTTATACATTATCTATAAAAAATTACCTAAATTTAAGGTCAAGTAATTCTATCCTATAAATTTTGAGTGAACTATTTTTAGAAGAAACGGAAATGAGCTAATCCTCTTCTTGGGGAAAAAACTTGGAAAATTATCCCATTTGCAAAAATTATGATGACATTGTTGTCATTGATGGAAAATGAATAACAAGAGTAGTGAGGTATGCTTGGTGTGCTTGATGAAAACAAGAGCAACAAGAGATGAAGGTTATGGCATAGGAACATCAACATAGCAACAACATATGTGATATTGATGCTTGCATATGTCATGTCATGATTGAGATGTTGTAAGGTTGACGTTGAATAAATATGTTGTTGCATTTAGGTATATTTGTGTTGATGGCTTTGATAAGTCATGTTGAGTTGATGCAATGCAAGTTAAAGGAATAAAGGAGTTGTGATACATATGATAAAAATTCTTGCATAGTGATGTAGAGACTGTAATGTTGAAAAAATTGTTGTGATGTTGAATTGTTGTTGAGCTAACTTGTTGTGATGCAAGGAAAAGACAAGACTCCATGACTGACAAGGAAAGACTCAAGGCTACTAAGGCAATGGCATGAAGAAGTAGAGATACAAGATGTTGTAGAACATATATATGGCTTTGGACAATGATGCTTTACTTTCATACGTTGTGTGCATATTGCTTGCATTGTGTGCATGTGTTATGATATTATAATGTGTTTCTTGCATATGCTGGAATTATGTTGATATTGGTGTATTTAATCATTATATATGGCTGAAAATAATATTTGAGCATTTATTTGTTTTCTTATATTCAAAATATGAAGAGTTGGAAATGAATGAGTGGAAGGCAAAGAGTCAAGTCTGTTCACTTTATATTCTTGTGCGGAATACAAACAGCTAACAAACTATCTTCATAAAATATCTATTTTTGGGAGGCAAGAGGCGAGTTTTTTAGTTTGAGAATGTGAGAGTTGATTGTTTGTGAGTTACCTGGTACATATGAAGCTGATGTGAAGCAGATTTGAGAGGGAGAAGAGGCAGAGATGTAGATGGAGGTATACATAATTGATGACTAGGTAAACTAACATGTCGTTTCTGGTATGTATTAGGGTATTGTAATCTCCTTTTAAGTTAGAGATTGATAAAGAACAAGTTGTAGCCTGTTGAGGTAGGAGCTTCTTGTAGGTTGTAGCTTTCATCAAACTTATGGCATTTGGAGGTTCTTTGCATGTTGTAGCTTGAAAAAAAATTGAGGTAGCAACCTCCTATGGGTTGGAGCCTACATAAAATCAGATGTAATACAGGATTAGGAGCTTTCCTTTGCATCACAATAACAAAAATAGTGGTTTTCTCCCTTTATGGTTTTCTACTTATATCTGATGTTGATATGTGTTGATGATATGTGCTTCTGTGATGTTTTGGATTACTTATTACTTTTTGTTCTCATATTCAATATGTTGGTCATTATGTGTTAAGTTGCTTTTTTAGTGTTTCAGTTGATTAGTTAAAAGAAAATAATTTAAATTTCCATGAATGTACTAAACTCATTCACCATCCCCTCTTATTTTAGTCAATTGTTCATCAATTTAACCCCTAAAATTTTCCTTACTTGAGACAAGGTGATTGTATCTCAATAGTAGGATATTGAATTCACCATGCATTTGATTACTTTTCTCAAGAATTTCCTCATACTTGTCTTCAAACTATCTTGACATATTTATGATTTCTCTGCTTTAGGTACTTCTTTTCCGATTTTCAAAGTATCATTGGAGGGATAGAGAGGCCTGCTAGCTTTGATTAAAATTGCTTTATTTTTTCCTTCATTAGCTTTAACCGGGATTGGGTTTTTGAGCTCTAAATTTTGAAGATGAATGTTTTTTTAAAGGAGAAGACCAATGAACAAGTAACAAGAGGTGAGGTTTGATAAACAGGAAATGACCATATCAAACGAGGAACCCAAAGGCTAAGAGGTTGAGTTAGATCAATTCAGGTATAAAAGGGATTCATGACACAATAAGTACCATAGAGATGAATAAGAACTTTTCAATTATGAGAAAAATTGAAATCGAGATTGGCCATGAATGAATTACCTTCCCCAACAATTTTTCCTTTCCACCACTGAGCTAACTCATGCAAGCTTTGACCGGTCTCTACGTAACACTTCCTTTTAGCACCAAATTTGTGTTTCTCGTGTAGTGAATTCCTCTAGGACCAGAGCTCCTCACTCACCTAGGAAATACTGCTAATAAATGTTAAGATTGTTGATCTTAGTGTTAAATATAAACCTACATTAATGCACCTGCTCTGGCTGATGACTAATGAAGTCATCCCACCCAGGTTCTGACCTGATTTGTGCCATATTTTCCATATCTTGTAGAAAATGGCTCAATTTAGTTCCATGATGATATAGTTTCTTTGATCCTAACCGCGCTCAATTTCAGTCCTATCCACTCTGTTAGATGCCATAGTAGTGGTATCTACCACCATGATATTTGCTTCTCCAGCTCTAACAATGTCATTGCTAATTGTCACCCTGTGTAGACCATATTCCTCTCATGTTTCCCAGTTACACCATCAATTACTCCTTGCGCTTGCTGTGTGGTGAATCCTCATACTTATTCTCCAAGCATGTCATGATTGGAAATTTGAGGCCACATGACATAGTACATCATTATAATTACTAGCATTTGTACCAAAAGGTGTAAGGGCACATTGATAAAAGTGTAGATGAATGTAAAGTGATAGAGAGGTAGGGGTGCAAGAAACAAGAATGTGGATGTGAAAACCTTTAATAATTTTATATATTATATAATATCGCTATTCCTAATATCACATCATTTACATAAAACAACATTTAAAAAAATCAATTATATTTATTATTTTTCATATGTCTAACTTATTTATCGAAACATGAGACAATGTGAAAGAACAACACTTTAGAATTTAAATATTTTACAAATTGACCTACTCAAATACCTAAACTCTTATTAAAATCATTTCAAATTTAATAAAATTAGAAATATCAATAATAAATATTTTAAAATTAAATTACAATAAAAATTTAAAAATAAAATTTAAAAATAAAATTGCAATAAAGGGAGGTATTAAACTATGTTTTCTCCCACAAAACACCATCGAAAATCTCTTATTAAGATTATTTCAAATTTAATAAAATCAGGAATATCAATAATAAATATTTTAAAATTAAAATACAATAAAGATTTTAAAATCAAATTACAATAATGGGAGGTATCAATAACGACTCGATGACGATATATGATGCTCGATGACGAAGTATGATGATGTATTCTGCTCGCTTCGGCGATATTGTATGATGAATCTGCTCGCTTCGGCGATATAAGATGTATTATGATTCTTCAGCGAGGATTCTCCCCTACTGAAAAAAAAAAGAAAAAGAAAAAATATGATGTCTTCCATCAAATACAATGTCAACCACAAAAAGAATGCGACATTCTCATCCATATTCCATCCACCATTGGCCCAAATCATCTTTATTAATTCATTCGTGTGATTAAAATGAAGTTCAATAATTTTGAACTTCATGTTATTTTATATCCAGCACAATCTGAAAAATTTGACAACTTCTTGTATTGACTCCATTCATATTAAATGTTGTGGACGTGGACCACGACAACATTTATCTCGTATACTCCAAAAATTTGTAAAAGTGCTTCATGTTTTTGGTATTCAAATAAAAACTAAACCCACGTTGATTTACAAAATCACTTTGGTGGTTTTTTAGATGGGTAGCAGGATATTCTCATCTGCATGCTTTTTAAAATTAAGTTTGAAATGAATCAAGCCATATGCATTTTGGAATTATATGATTTGAAATAAAACAGTGGCATATGCATTTTGGAATTAAAATTATTCATTTTTAAGTTTTTGTTTTTAAATTTGGATTGAGTTTATGTTCTTGATATGGTTTAATGTGTCTTATAAAAATAAATAAATTGCTTAACCAAAATATTAAGTAAAAGTGTGTATAAGAATATTTTTCGGGAAAAAAATATATATGCAATTTACTCCCTGCTAAATTCTTTTTCATAAAATTTTAGTTCATATTTTAAATTAAAATCTAATTATTTAAATAATTTAAAATATTAAAATTAATCTATTTAAACAATGAAATTGCTTTAATAAATAAAATATTTATGCAATTTACTCCATGTTCAGTTATTTTTCATAAAATTTTAGTTTATATTTTAAATTAAAATTTAATTATTTAAACAATGAAACTATTTTAATAAGTATATTTTATTTAATTGAATTACAATTAAATTAAATAAATAAAATTAAAATTAAAATTAAATTTTATTAAACGTTAAATACATAAATGTATTAAAAATTCTATCATTTATATTTATGATTATATATTTTATAATTACTTTAGTTATTATTTTCTTAATGGGTTTGCTTCAGTATCTCAATTTCGAAATCGATGGTATCACAAAGCTTCAATGGTTATGGCAACACATTCAATTGTTTGAGTTGATACCTAGAAAACCCTAAACCCTATCTTTCCTTTCACATGGACAAGATGATATCGCAACCATGTGCGCTCTCCCTACTCTGTTTCCAAATTTCATAGCAACCTTCTTCTATGTGTTATCGTGTCTATGCAAATGAAATCAATATGGAATAAGAAAATCTATGCTGAAAATCTGCAATGAGGCTTCTTCTCTTCTTCATACTAAGTGTGAGTTTAATCAAAATTTCCAGTGCCACCTCCTTGCAGGTACTGCAGTCCATTTCTATGTTGGGTCCTCAATTCTTTCCATATTTTTCTACTCATTGGAATACAATCCCTAATTCGTCACAACTCTTGCAGAGAAAAGATTTCAATTACCAGACCCACTATTGAAGCCATCCAGTACCGAGATGAAGGATATCAAAAGGGAAATAAGGCAATAACATTATTTGATGGTAAGAATGATCAATTTTATGTTTTGGCATCTATCCATTTTATTGAACATGAAAAATTCCTAACCGAACTATTAAACCCCAAAAATGATACCTTAGAAATTCAACAATTTTTATCAAAATTATTGATAAATTCTAACTCAGTGGCGGGTCCCCTAGGGCCAGGGCCTAGGTATCATAGGGTTTTCTGCAAGCTGACACGCAGGTACAGGTAGATGCGGCGCTGGCAACCACAGAGGGAGACGGGTGCAACAGTGGTCAAGCGGTCTGGGTCGCGCGGGTCAAAGGAGTATTCCCTCAGGCGGGCGGGTTAATGTTTTCGAAGGCAGATTGAATGAGCGGTTTACTTCGAAAACCCGTGACCTTTACCTCGGAGCTGTTCCGGTTTAGCACTTGTATGCGTTTTTTCGGTTGTGCAGGCGGTTTTTCAGCTGGCATTTTCGGGCGTCGGTTGGAAGGTCTTTTACCATTTTACGGACTTCTAGGTTTTTTACAATGGTTATTGCTAGTGAGTCGGTGGAGCTTGACCCTTCGCCAGAGGATGTGCTTACAGTGTGGGGGAAGGATTTAAGCGAGCAGAACATTGGAGAGCTGATTGAAAAGCTCGAAAGGAATGGAGCTGGAGCGGTTTTGACGGCTGGTACTAGGGCTGCAAGTTTTGCAAAGGGTCTGTTGGAGGAAAGCTGGGATCTATCGGGCAATTTGGGCACCGATGGCAGGAGAAATGAGAAGGAACCCTCACTGTCAGGTTTGAGCTCGTGGAGAGACAAATGTTCCGCTGTGCCGTCTGGTAAGTTAACATCTCCAGCCAAGATCTTTTGTCCATCCGGGGGATTAGAAGACATAATTAATTCAGTCCAGAACAGAGGGGTGTGGAGATCGGTAGGAGGTTTAAACGTTACAGGGAAGGAGGTCGGGAGTGGCACCCATCCATCTGCAGTAAGCAAGGGGCTTTTTACAGAGAACCCTCCTTTGGGAATCGGTGGGTCGGTAGGATTGCTCTCCGGAGCAGGCGGACAAGTTTCACAGGGAACGGTTTCGACTTCACCGGCAGCAGGGACGGTTCATGGAAAGGTCATCTCGGAGTTTGAAGGGGTAGGCAGCCCAGTTGAGGGTTTGGTCGAAACCCCACCATCGGATGGGGACGTGCAGGTTATTAGGCCGGAATTCGGGCCCCAAAGGGACGACGGTTTACATGACCCAGAGCTCGGGGACCAGAATGCACACCCGGAGGTGACAAGGGTTGGGGAGAAAAGAAAGAAAGCTAAACCCTTAAAGACTAAGACCTTCTCAGAGCTCGTTCTTGATATGGATATGCATGTGGATGGCGTCCTAGAGATCGCAGAAGTTACTCTGGTGGGCAGAATCAGGGGGCGGCCCGTCTCCGGCAAAGATCTTAGACAGTGGGCATCGAGTCAGTGGGAAAACTCCCCAGCGGCCTCATGCAAGATCAACTCTCTGGTCAAAGGTTGGTTTATGGCCCGTTTCAGCAGTAAAGAGGCCATGGAATGGGTTGAAGGAAAAATTTGGGAATTTGGGAACAGACCGGTTTTCTTTAAGAGATGGACGCCGCTTTTTGATGCAGCAAAAGAGAAGGTTGATGAGTTTCCCGTCTGGGTAAGGGCTCCGAGTCTCCCTCCTTATCTCTGGGCGGACTCTGTTTTCAAGTCTATTGGGAACCTCTTGGGAACATACCTGGATGCAGATAGATCGTATCTTGACACTTTCGAAATGGGGGTGGCAAGGATTCTGGTGAGGTTAAACCCCAAGGAGGGACTGGCAAAATCCATCACTCTGAGATATAGGGAGTACGTGGTTGAGCAGCCGTTGGACTATGAACTACTCCCGTTTCGCTGTCATCGCTGCCATGAATATGGGCACCTGGCAAGAGATTGCCCGTTGGGTAGGAGGAAGAGGAGGACCTATAGAGATGAAAAGGAGTGGGAAAGGAGTAGCAGGCGGGTCGGGAGCGAGCAGGAGGAGGTCATTCCAGATGGGAAGCCTGTGGAGGAGCAACTGCAGCAGACAATGGAAGGGAAGCTCAAGGACGACGGAGATGCGAGGATTTTGTCTGAGGACCAACCAACTCTGGACCCCTCTCCTTCTGTTCCGGTTGCGGTCTCAGCGGAAGATCAACCGGGTATGCTATTTCCTCATCATACCTCTGTCTCTTGTTCTGAATCTGTTGAAGGGGGGGTTTCTAAGTTAGAAACTGTTAAGTCTGTTATGCAAAATATTGAAAATATCACGTCTGATCTTCCCTCCTTAAATCTGAACTGTGAGGATTTCCCTCCTTTGGTTTCCGGTGTTGGAGCCTCTTCTGGTGGATGTCAATATAATCTTAGATCTCATAGCAAAAAACCGGGGTGCTCGAAGGAGCTTTTGGACCCTGTTGGTGGTTTGGGCACTGAAACTCCAAAATCCTGCCCAAAGAAGGGTAGAGGAAGAAAATCCATGTTTTCAAAAACTCAAGCAAAAGCCGTTTTTGATGTAGCAGATGGGAAACAGATGACAATTCCCGGGGCGCTTAGAGCAGCAAAACCCCCAGAGTCTGTTATAAAATGATTTGCCTTTCATGGAACTGCAGGGGTTTAGCTAGTAAACCCAAAAAACTAGCTTTAAAAGATCTTATTGCTCGAAACAACCCGGACATAGTCTTCCTTCAAGAAACTCTGGGAAAAGGTTCGGATGTTGAATCCTCCTTGGGCTCTCTTTTTCCAGGATGGGTATTCATAGCTGCAGATGCTAGTGGACATTCAGGAGGACTAGCCTTGGGTTTTAAAAAGGGAAGACTGAAGGTCTTAAGCTCCTGGGGGTTACCAAATGTGTTGGGAGTGGAGGTGGTATCCCCTGATTTCGACATCCCTCTGCTGTTTGTAAATGTCTACGGCCCTTGTCAGGGTCGGGTCTCTTTCTGGAACGACCTTCTCTCAAAAGACTTGTTAAAAGACAGAAATCTTATCATTGGGGGAGACCTAAATTTCTCGATGGGAATTGCTGAAGCCTGGGGGCCTCTTGCGAGGGAGGATCCATTGACTGACTTCTTCTCAAATATCCTTCTCTCACATCATCTGATTGATGTCAATATCATTAAAGCAAAACCTACATGGAGAAATAGAAGAACGGGGGAAGACAGAATTGCGAAAAGACTAGATCGTTTCCTTATAAATGAAAGATTGGCCTCTGGTATTCCTCTGTTCCGTCAATGGGTGGGTGATGGGGGAAACTCAGACCATTTTCCTATCTTTCTGGAGTTCTCCAAGCCACCCTCAAAACCTGCGGCGCCTTTCAAATTCAATGCTTCTTGGCTTCAGGAGGAATCATACATCAAGCTTTTTAATGAGACTTGGAGACATGCAAGCCAGGAGCATTCGGTGAATAAAGCTGGCCGGTTCTTGGAGAACCTCAAAAGACTAAAAAAAGCTACAATTGAATGGGCAGCAGCGAGGAGGAAAAAGCAAGTGGAAGATTTAGTGAGTATTGATGAGGCACTGGGGGCTCTCGAAGATCCAGCAAACGATTCTTATTCATCTCAGGAGTCGAAAGAAAGAATTCTGGCTCTGGAAAAGAGAAGGGCGAAGATCCTATTGGAAAGAGAAGAGGAGTGGAGATTAAAAAGTAGGGCTATTTGGTTGAAAGCAGGGGATGAAAATACTAAATTCTTCCATAACTTTGCAAAAGGGAGGAGGAATGCAAACACTATATGGAAGCTAAGGGATGCTGAAGGCAGGGAGGCTTCATCTTTTGAGGAACTGTCCTCTATGGGGAAATCTCATTTTCACTCTCTCTTCTCGGATCCGGGGGACATTTCTTTGCCTGAAATTATTAGAACTGCCCAGGCTTTCCCTCGGTTTGTGGAGGAGGAAGATGCGGATGATCTTTTCAGAGAAGTGACAAAGGAAGAAGTAGAACATGTAATAAAGTCTATGCCAAAAGACAAAAGCCCAGGACCCGATGGATGGACCATAGAACTTTTTGCACATTTCTTTGAATCTATTGGGGCTGAGCTTACTGAAGTAGTTGAAGAATCTAGAGTTAAAGGGGAAATCTATGGTCCTTTCAATGCAACTTTCATTGCACTTATCCCTAAAAAAGAAGATCCTGGCTCTTTTGAAGATTTTAGGCCTATCTCTCTGTGCAATACCATTTACAAGATTATTGCAAAGATCATTGCTGTTCGCTTGAAACCCTTTTTATCTGGCTGTATTTCAAAGGAACAATTTGGGTTCTTGGATGGGAGGCAAATTCATGAAGCTATAGGGGTAGCTCAAGAAACTATTCACAGTTTAAGGCAAGCAAACAAGAAGGGGGCAGTGCTTAAAATAGACCTATCAAAAGCATATGACAGGGTCAGTTGGATGTATTTAAAGCTACTGCTGACACATTTAGGGTTCCAGGTGGGTTTCATAAACTGGATTATGGGATGTGTCACAAATGTAAACTTTGCTGTCCTGATTAATGGAGCTGCTTCCCAATTCTTTAGAAGCCAAAGAGGACTGCGCCAAGGATGTCCACTTTCTCCTCTTCTCTTCCTTCTTGCTGCGGAAGGCTTGAGCAGGCTTATGGCAAAGGCAAAACAATCAGGTTTGGTAAAAGGTTTGGAAGTTGCTGTCAACCTGTTTATTACTCACCTGCTCTTTGTTGATGATATTCTTCTTTTTACAAATGGGAACTTAAATGAAATTTTAGAGATTAAGCGCATTCTTGATCTGTTCCTAAAGGCTACAGGGCTCCAAATAAACGAGAGGAAGTCACAACTTATTTTTGAAGGTTTCAATAGACAAGAGGAGAATATGATCGCAGGCCAGCTGCCCTTTGGCACCTGTAATATGGAGCAGCCCTTCAAATATCTGGGTTTTTGGCTAAAACCATCTTCTTATAGAAAGCAAGACTGGAATTGGCTAATTGCGAAGATTGAACAAAAAATTTCTCATTGGAGCTTTAAGTGGCTTTCAAGGGCGGGAAGGCTTACTTTGGTAAATGCTGTTCTCCAGGCTATTCCGGTATTCTGGGCTGCTTTGACTTGGATTCCAAAAGGAACTCTTCACAAAATCAAGCAGATTTGTAGTAGATTCTTATGGTCAGGATCAAAGGAAGATTCCGTGCTCCCTTGGGTGGCATGGGACAAGATAGCAAGACCAAAGGACTGGGGTGGTTGGGGTTTGAAAAGCCCCACAGATTTCAGTCTGGCTTTAGCTGCAAAATCGGGTTGGAGGGTTATCACTATGGAAAATCTCTGGACAAAGGTGGTAAGGCGAAAGTACATTGATCCCACACCACTGGAAGATTGGATTAGAATGCCAAATAAAAAAGGAAGAAGCTGCTCTGTTATTTGGAAAGCCACTACGGAGGCTTTCAAGGTTATTGAACAAGGGCTAGCTTGGAGGGTGGGAAATGGAGAAAATGTTAGGATTGGAAGGGATCCTTGGGTTGGGTGTAGTGAGGGTTTCGCTCTTTCCCCTGGTATGCTTAATCACCTGGATGATATTGGTATTAGGAACTTAAGGCAGATTGCAAATTTGGAGCAGTACTCCATTTGGGGACAGGTTTGGAGGTCTGAGGTCGAGATAGGAATCGATCCTGCTTGGAGAGTGGAATGGCAGGCTTTCATCCAAGAACTTAGAAGATCAAACGTAAGAATCTCGGACAGATCAGATGCTCTGGTTTGGGCTCATGCGGAGACAGGCTTATATTCGCCAAAGGCTGGCTATAGCTTACTGATGAAGAATAAAGGCTGGAACCCGCCAGTCTGGTGGTCAAAACCTTTATTTAAGCTAAAGTGTCCTAAAAAAGCAAGAATTTTCTTCTGGTGTGCCTTAAATTATAAGATCCCTACATGGGAAGTTCTGCAAGCTCGCTACAAACAAGGACCTGGTAGATGCCCTTTGTGTTTCACTGAGTCTGAATCCATCTCGCATCTGTTCATCCTTTGCCCCTTTACAAAACAGGTGTGGGCTGAAGTGGAAAGATTGATAAATGTAAAAATCAGATGGGAAGGTGACTGTTTGACCACAGCTTGGGAATACTGGTGGAATCACTTTCAAGAGAGGAATTTAAGGAATTTACCTCCCATCATCTGCTGGGGTATCTGGATTGCTAGGAACCGAAGCATCTTCTGTGAGCAGCTGACTCCGGGGACAGCTATTGCCATTCAAAGCAGTGCCATCCTTGAAAGCATACCTATAAAGGAGGTTTCTACAAACGCTACCCCGCGGAAGGAACCATGCATCAGAGAAGGGATCCCGTGGGCTTTTTTTGACGGGGCTGCTCAAAATGACTACACGGGGGCCGGATTGTGCATCCACCTTAGTGGTTCACATTCTCTCAAAGCTTCGGTGGGAATTGGAAGGGGGACAAATAATTTCGCTGAACTCACTGCCCTTAAACTGCTCCTATGTTGGCTTGTTCACAAACATATCCTCACAGTTCAGATTTTCGGTGATTCGCTGAATGTTATAAATTGGGTTTTGGGGAAGCATAGATGTCAGAACTATTTGTTGTTGCCACTACTTGAAGAGATCCAAACCTTAAAACAACAGTTTAATGTTTTCTCAATTGCTCACATATACAGGGAATTCAATGAGGAAGCGGATAGATTTTCTAAAGAAGGCTTGCGGCAGGCTGTGGGTGCTTGGAGAATAACTGAACAGGAACATGATCAGATCCGTGTGTCGGATCAAGCTCCAAATATATAAATCTTCCACAAAAGATGCTCTTTTATATGCGCTGGTTTTTTTCCTGTTAGCGGTTAGAACAAGATGACAACGTTCCAAACTGATAATTTTACTCTTATGTTTTTATAAGCTCTGGTTTAAAGAGCGAACTATATTCTGGTCAAACTTTTATGCTTTGATCCTGGGTTGTTTTCCATATGTATGGAGGCCCAGGAAGCACTGCGGTTTTTTCCTTGAGAGTACATGCAAATTAGAAATGGCTGTAAAAGCCGGGTTCAGCAGATGTTTTTAGAGCCCTGTAGGGGCGCTAATGATCCTACCAGAGGAGTCTCGGCTCCTAAACAGGCAGTTTATGCAGAATGTTAACTCAAAAGCATTGTAACTTTTTTATATCTTATAAGAAAGTTCGTTTTTTTCCTTGGAAAAAAAATTCTAACTCAGTGGCATTTTTAATTTGAATTACAATTTTGACATTTGATTAAGTCAGCCTTTTAAATTCACTTTCAGTTATGATCTTAAGGAGGTCCTATAGCCCATGTAGGTATCATTGAAACAATATATTCATTTATTTTAATGGTGTGCATTCAGAACTAGAGTGGGATTATGGATTTGGAAGTGATATTGGTCTGAGTGAATGAGGAAAATTATCACAAGAATGGTCTCTATGCAACACAGGAGCTAAAAATCACTCATCAGAATCCTCTCTTTTCATATTGGATTTGTAAACTGTCGTGGATATTCCACTGGACGGTTCGTCACAACAGATCTGATAATATTATATGAAAAATATGAGATTCTACACTATTAGAATTTTATTTAATTTCTAGATCTGTAAAATTAATTGTAATTAGTGCACGCATGAAAAGTAGAGAACGAAAAAATAAGCACACACACACATAATACACAAGATATGCTCTCTAGGAAACCCTTTCAGGAGAAACCCAACTGGAAGGTGAGGCCACTTCATTCTCTTTCTCTGTTTGGAAATATGGCTTTAGATACAAAGAAGTAATGTTTGTGGCCCGTGCGCTGCTATAGTGCACAGATCCTCTCTATGTGCTCTACCTCCTATCTCTCATGGCTATCTTTTCTCAACTATGGAACAAAAATTCTCTTAAAATAATGGAATGCCTCTTCCTCCTAGTGGTCCGGTTATAACACAACCTAATAGCATACTAGTGGTTAAGTTTGACTACATAAACTCTTAACTAGAGTTAAAAAATAGACTCTTCTAGAGTATTTTACATCAAAAACATGTGGCTAGCTCCTTTTCCATGAATAATGTGGGCTGACGTGGCATCCTCCCGAACTATAGGTTTGAAAACATGAAGGTCAACTTCTGAGCGACATAACTTATGCATACAAACTCCGATTGAAACAATTCTTGCGCCATTGGAAAGCTCTCTGTGTGTGTAGAATACCATGAAAAGGTGCTATGCCTAAGAGGCAAATTTTTAGCCCCAAAAAATTCCGTTTGATGGCTCAAAATGCTCTTGGAAGGTTTCAAACCCCGTTTTGCCAAACTGGGTCCCGCTGGTAAAAACGGTCCCGTGAGTTGATTCCTCCACTGTTTCCACTCCGAATGCATCGATATAGATGAAAAACAATATAATGATCCAATTTGGATCACACCTCCCCATTTTGGGAGGCTTTTGGTCCCCAAAATATTTTATTAAATGAGGTGAGGAAAGTTTTCCCCCACCTTCTCTCTGGTGTACCATTTAGCTTTGCTTGGAGGTTGTCCCTTCAACCCAAACTTCCAAAGGTCTTCTTGCCCTTGTCTTGTAGTTTTGGACCTCTTCTACAAAATTGTATCTTTTATCAACTTTGCCTGAGCATCTCGTGCCAAATTCTCCACAGAAGGTAGGACTTGTTCCTCTTCCTGATCTAACATGAAAGGCTCATAGAGTTTCAAATTCTCTACATTAACAACTGAGTAAATGTTCATATATGGTGGTAAACTAAGTCGATAGGCATTATCGCCCACCTTTTCTAGTATCTCAAAGGGACCATACCTTATAGCCTTTATTTTCTTACCAGGCCCCTGCAACCTCTCCTTGTTCAACTATAGCCATACTCTCTCTCCCACCTTGAATGATTTCTCTATTCTGTGCTGATCATGCTTGGAATTATACTTCACCTATGACTTCTGTAGTGTTTCCTGTACCTGTATATGGATCTTCTTGATCTTCTCTATAATTTTTTCAACCCTCAAATCATCTCTTGTAATGTATTCCTTCACTTCTCCTTGCTTCCCATATGCAATATCCAAAGGTGAAGGTGGAAAATATCCAAAACAAGTTTCAAATGGGAACTTTCCTATAGAACTGTGGACCCCTCTATTATAAGAATGCTATATATATACCAGATTTTCATCCCAGGTCTTCGGATGCTTCTGGTTGTAACCCCTCAGACGCTGCACCAAAGTCTTGTTGACTACTTATGTCTTCCCATCTGTCTATGGATGGAATGTTGTAGATCTATTCAACTTCGTGTGCATCTTCTCCCATAGTGTAGTCCAGAATTCAATGAGAAATCTTGTATCCATGTCTGAAATCATGCTCCTTGGTATCCCAAAGTGTACCTAAACCTGTCCAAAGAACAAATTTGTCTTCTTGTTTGTTTATGGTCTTTTTACATGGCATCATAACACACATCTTGCTGAACCTATCAACTATCACAAACAGGTAGTCATGTCCCTTCTTGGTTGTCGGTAAACCTACCACAAAGTCCATGGAAATGCTTTCCCAAGGACAAGTAGGTATAGGTAAGGGATGATACAAACCTTGTTTCCTATTGTTAGGCTTGCTGGTACAACAAAACATGTATCCTCTTATGATCCTAGCTACTTGTTCTTACATCTTGGGCCAATACACATACCTCTACAAGTTAGCCATGATCTTCCCTATACCAAAGTGCCTTACAACTGTTGAGGTGTGAGCCTCTCTACTCAGTTGCAAACACTCACCTTTAGGAACACATAACTTATCGAACCTATAGAGTAACCTATCATGGAGATGGTAGTCAACGGTGTTGTCGCCATCGTGCACATGACTCTGACTCTACGACTACTGATACACCTCTTTGAAGTCCTCATCTTCTGAATATGCCTCTCTGTATGCATCATGGGTGAATGGCTTTGTTAGGTTCCTATACCAATAGGACTCATAATTTTGAATGAATAAGGTTAAGCCTTGTAATACTGTACATACCTTTGCTTTTTGCAAATGTTTTCCATATTAAAATAAAGTAAAAAATGTAAAGAGGGTATGTCCTAAAAGAAAAATCAAAGGACAAAAAGAATAAGAGAAGGTCAAAAAATGAAAATATATGAACCCAAAAAAAGAAAAAAAGACCATGAAAGTGTGCAATTATAAATGCCACTACTATTTACTTTTATGCATAATAATGATTGTGTGCAACTTGTTATTCATGCCACAATCCATGGTAATCAAACTGTTTAATCTTGGTTATTTCATGCTTTGAATTTTATGTTTATAGTTAGAGAATAAAATCTGACCAAACAGTTTAATCTTGGCAGATCATAGATAGGTAGAGAAAATAAAAGGAGCTCATAAGCTTAATCTGAGCCCTTGGATGATATAAGGTTAGAAATAGATAGTTTGTTTTATAAAAGAAAAGATAGAATAAGGGTTTTCTAGCCTAAATGCACCCAAAGAAATGAAGAAAACATGTTAGGGTAAGAAATGGGTAAGTAGAAGAAAGGTTGCAAAAATACAAAGTTAATTAGATCAAAACACATTGTTATAGACATATTTGGGCACTGCAAACCCAATCACATATGTCCATAAACCAAGGGCTTCTAAACCCCTAAAAGTGTTGTTTCATACCCTAAAGGAACAAGGTCAGCTGATTACATCATTTCCCGGAAGTTCTCCCTGACAAACTACTCAGAACTGGTCGAAACTAGACCATACAGACTACTCCATGCTGAGGGTGCGATGCATCTCACCTGTTACACACGGGGGTGCGATGCATATTGAAAAGCCCTTCTATAGGGTGTGATGAGCGAGAGAAGACAAATGGCAGAAGCAGTTTTCTAGGTGGAAACTCAAAGAATCTTCTAGAAACTGCTCATATGACACTTGCCTCTCTGAATTCGCCCAGGGATGAGTAAGAGATCATGAAATCTCCAAGTGGAACCAAGAAATATCAGTGAAATGACACTAATCAAAATCCCAGAAGCTGACTCACCCACTTGCAAATATCTATATATGGATCCCTCATCCTAGAGATCTAGAGGTTGGAATTTTGTAATTTGTAAGGAAGTGCTATTGGTTTTCTCTTTGAATACATTGTATTGTTGGGTGATCTTGCTTTGTATGAGGTGAAGAGGGCTTTCATGCTAGGAGGATGATTCTAGATCAGACAGCTTGGTTGTAATCCTCTCTTCTACTACTTCTATCAATAAAGCTATTTGAGTTTTCCTCCATATGCTTGTATATCTCTAAATCTTGTATTTGTATATGCATTTATATGGTTAATGTACATCTGATCCTACATTGTTTATGGTTATAGATCTCTATGCTTTAATGGTATTTTGCTGCTTTGACTCTATAGGTGTTCTTTGAAGCGGGACAAGTGAGAAAGGAGTGGTGAAAGCTCTATCAAGGGAGAGAGGAAACGAGCAAGGAGACTAGCGAAAGACTGAGGTTGGTACTCTCTGCATCTCTCTCATCTATCTCTCATAAAGGTAAACACAAGTAACTTTAGTTTGTTTGTTTCTAAGATAGCTACCCGTCTTAGTGGGACTAGCAGCTCTGAATGGACACTAGTTTTCCCGATAACACACATGCATCATGCTTAGACACATATTTCAACATGTATGATCAATTATGAAGGCAAAAACAAAGGTTTACAAGCACATGTGATTAACTCCCCCTCATTCATGTTTTCCCCTATACTTACTAATTTCCTACCCACAAGCATGTTCTAGTACTTTTAATCCTTCAAGTCAAAGAGGCTCAAATCATTTCTCTGACTTTTGGTGGCACTGGACCCTCGGCTTAATGACTTATCGACACAAGTGCTAGAATCCCCTTCATAAAATCCATTCCCCCCTCATTACCCCAAGAAAACCCATTTTCCTAAGGTTAAACACCATTTGCCTAGGAAAAGTAAAAACCCCCGTGTAACTCCTATTTCACCCAAAAACCCACAAAAAAACCTTTTATCCTAAGTATAAAGCAAAGTGCATGAAATTCATACATTTTACCTTTTTACTTAAAGATATACCCACTCCACCACATTTCATATTAATTATTAACTTTATTATATAAATCCTCGATAAAACCCTTTTCCTGTATATTAGTTAAATCCCTATGTAAATACCCCCAACCCTTAGTTTTAATGAAAGCTATACATTTACCCCTTATCTCGACAAAACAAGAAAATCCCCCATTAACCTTAAATAAACACAAATCACTTGTGATTAAAGCATTGGGCCCCCCTTAAACCTCCGTACATTTCACCAGTGCTATTTCACCACCTGACTACCATGAGATTGACATCTCCCGCATCCAACAGTGCACAACCATATTGGTCGCGCCCGATGGCTGAATGTTACCCACCCGATAAAGTGGTTTTCCCAGACCCCTCGAAGGCTACGTGTCAAGCACTAGAGTATATCGGGTGACCCCTCCTAAAAACCACCTTCGCCTCATAAGCGGTGTGACGAATCCCAATACCACCTCCTCGCCAACCCAATAAACCACCTATTATCCGTAACATGAATTTTTGCGCCAAATTCAAAAAGTTGTCCGTTAAACCTTATAATTGTGAAAACCCTCGTTTTCATGCTTTTTTCCCGTTTCACAGTATAGACCCATTAAACCCTTTGGCGCCACCCTGAACCTCTACAACGTAATTCAACCTCTGATTACGTTCAAAACACTACCACAACCCCTTTCCCAGACATCCCTGTGCAAAAAAGCTATGAAATCGCCTTCCTTGCGAACCAGTGTTTTCTTAATTATTGTTGAATTTTGCAAGTAATCCGTAGAAGACTAGACCTTGGATAAACAATTTTGATACTAGTCGTAGAACTTGTTTACTTCAAGGCTCGACAAGAAACCTATTAAAAAAGCCTATATTTAGAGGAAGAAGACCAATTACATGCAGAACAGAGAAGAAGATAATTATACACAA
This sequence comes from Pinus tabuliformis, assembly GCA_031772625.1. Taxonomy (NCBI): domain Eukaryota; kingdom Viridiplantae; phylum Streptophyta; class Pinopsida; order Pinales; family Pinaceae; genus Pinus; species Pinus tabuliformis. Next base: position 921,320,929 of record CM062805.1, on the reverse strand, counting down.
AGCCGAGAAGAAAACATTTACATAGAGCATTGACTGTTAAAACAAAGGAACTAGACAAAGCATAATGTTAAACAAAAAACAGTTCAAACATACAGAAAGTTGATCAATATCCATTACCATATGCTGATACATATAAGAAACTAAATAATTTACTGTTGAAATACACAGTAAAAAGTTAAAATGTACAGTAAAAGTAAAAACATAGTAAAGGATAAAGAAAAACCATCAAAGTAAAAGTGTATCAGATGAAATAGTATCAGTAAAAGTGTATTAGATTGAAAAATCAAAGTCAAAAAAGTTGAAATCAGAATAGAAATGGTACATTTTCCAGAAATTTCCTGTTTAAGTCATACTTTTGCAGAAACTATTGTGGCCAATCCAAGATGCATTTTGAGAAACTGGAGGAGGTTTGTGTTCCCAAAAGGTCAATATACAAAAACCTACCTCACGTTTTACACAAGTATTACAAAAAGGGAGATAAATGTATATCTTCAGAGCCTATTTTTCGGACTGTGCAAAGTCCTATTTTTGACATCATTTTGGAGAGAATATTGTGAATAGCTGGAGCTGAATTTTGGGAAACTGGACGAGGTTTATGTTAGTAACATACTTATCTAAAATAACCTCTTTCATAGTTTACGTATATATCTCAGATTGAGATATACAAAGGTATCACTGTGCCCTAATTTTGCATAATTTCTGGGGCAGAATGCACAAAGGAAGAAGGTAGTTAGTGACTTGGAAGCCTCATCATCAATTAAGAGTTGCTATCAAATTAAAATTTCTCTTCTTTGTCACCATAAATCCATAAATATAGTGCCAAATAGATTCATTAGTTTTGAGTGTCCTTTATTTAAGTTCTATTAATGTAAAATAGTTTGAGATATTTGTAAAAACAATCTTGATATTTTTTCAAGATATTTCAGTTTAGAATTTGTATAAATACTTCTTCATTTGAAGTATTTTAGTGTGGATTCTTAGACATTTCTATAGACTTCTTGATTAAAAGAGTGTAAAGCCATTGGAGCATTGACTGAGCCAGCAAGCTGGATTGATGAATAAAGACAAGATATTTCAAAGGATTCATGTGTAGAGCGAAGTGCAGACAAGTATTTTCTCACGTTGTTGTTATCTTTATAAAGTTTTTTCATAATGTTTATCTGAATCTAAATGCTATAATTGGAGTATTATCTCAGAATTTGTTTAATTACACTATGTTATAACAGTTAGGCAAATACATGTTTTCCACTGATATCTAAGTTAAGGAATTCTTAATTTCTCCTTAGTTTAGGTTGTTTCTTTATAATATATAGCAAAGGATTCTTAATTTCCCTTTGTTTCCGATTACCCTTTGTTCCTCGTTTCAATCCCAGTCTGAGAATTCTTAATTGCTCTCTCACCCTGGTTAAAACCTTTTTCACCCCTCTGGCCCTAAGACCTGCACTCTACTCTTTTAACATTCCCTTTAGTGAGTTGATCCAGTTCTGCTATCCTTCTACTGACTCCATAGCTCAATGGTCTAAAGACATCATTCTATCCATCTGTTTTAAGGATCCCACCATCCAATCTTCAATACAGATCAAAAACCCCCTTGAGCATTCATAACTAGCTTGAAATCCCAACAAACAAAGCTAAATGATATAGAGAGAGCCCTCTCTAAGCCTAGGTTGGCTAGAGCCTATGCCCAAAAGTGGTTTGTGGTTACCCCGATGATCTATTTCTTTAACCTTGGGAAATTACTGGGTGATAACATAGTGGCGACCATACTGGGGAAGACTAACATTTTCTTTAGAAATATTTCACAGGTTCAGATCTGATGTATGATGGTGGACAATGATCAGACATACATAGGTTAAAATCATCTACCTGGCGACTCCAAATCAATACCACAATCAAGACTCCACTGGAGGAATGAACCTGAAAGAAAAATATGAAAAGATCAGGCTTTTAACTTGGATTGTTATCCAAGACATTATGTTCTTTCTCATCAATAAGATTTTTCAATGTATATTGTATTTTAGAGGATATTTTAGATTAATTTTTGATTATTTCCCTTTGAAAATTGTAATTATAAAGTCTCCTTACATATTTGAGCAGCATTCTTCTAACTCTTAAGAAGATCATTTTCCAATTGAGGAGCATCAAACCATCAAGACTAATCATACAATCACTGTACATATTCCTGTACCTTACAAAGTTCCTGATAGGTATAAGCCACTCATCTTACCTCCTACACTCCATGCTTTCCCTAACAATTATTACAAGAATCTCCCTAGGTTTTATGGAGAGAATGGTGTCACTGCCCAAAAACATATTCAAGGTTTTGAGAATTATCTAGACTTATTTGAAATTGATGAAATTGATGCTATGATTAGGCTTTTTGCTCTTTCTTTTCAAAGTAGAGTAAAGAGTTGGTTCAAGAATTTACCTATTGCAAGCATCTCAAATTTCCAACAGTTTGTCAATTTTTTCCTTAATAGATATCAAAGTCAATCTTCTAGTGATCATAGAAGAATACAATCATTTAAAAAGACAGCCAAATGAACAATACAACAATTTTCTGACGGATTTAATCAAGTCTATTATTCAATGCCATCAAATATAAGACCTCCTTCTGATTCGACTCTCTTACATTATCCAAAAGCATTTGATCCAGAGATAGAATTTCAGCTACGAGAAAGAAACCCCTCAACACTGGAACAGATGCAGAACATTGCAGTAGGTGTAGTAGTTAATTTGAAAATTAGAAGAGAAAGGTTGAAAGTAGAAGTAGAGGAAAACAACATTGCAGAGGTAAAACTTGACATTTTGGTAAAGAAAATAGAGGAAAGGATACAGAAGATCACCATGAAAGATAATTATTTTGCTCAAAATCACCATGACATATTTATTTCACAAAAGGAAGAGTTTGAGAGTCATAAACAAATTCCTGCTAATTCCAACTACCATAGATAAGAAGATAGAGTCATAAAGCAATACATGGAGAAGCAATCTGTTGATCTAATGTGTATGTTTGATGGCATTACTTCTTTTAATGCTTTCCCTAAATATGATCAGTATGATGATAATAATGTTCTCAAAATCTAAACTAACTTTACAGAGAAATCAGAAATTAGTTTGGGGAATAAGGAAATTCAGTTTCAACAGCTTGAAAATGGTGATCATCTTATCCATATCAGCTATGAAAGTGAGGAAGAAAGTGCAAAAAATTTGGAAATAAGTCAAACTTCTTTGCCCTTTGTTTTGAATCATTTCAGTTTTTAAAAGAAATATGGTATAAAATCTCTAAAGAAAAGGATGAACAGCTTGTAGAAATCTATCAATTTCCATTCAAACCTATATGCAATAAGTTGCAGCAATCCTTTCAAGTTTTTTATGATCCAATAGCTGATAGGTTGGGTAATGAATGCAATCCGAATTTTGCTCCATTAACTGACTATGAGAGTCAAAATCAAGATGATAAAGGTTTCACCAGAAAGACATTTCAATTAGTAGAAGTATCATCACAAAGCTTATCTGAAAGTCTGCAGGGTGTTAAAGTTATAAATGACATTTCAGTTTCATGGCAGGGAGGCCATTCAGAACAATTGTACAGTTGCTTAAATCAGTTGAACAATAGTGTATATATTTTGGAAGATCCTTTTGTGAAATTTTTAGAGTCTACAAAGGAAATCAAGTATTTCCTTATCTCTTCATTGGTTGACAAGGTTACAACTCACTTTAGAATCTCAGTTTTAATCACAAACAAGCCCAAACAACAAAACCCACCAATGTATATGATGCTTGAATGGTTGCATTAGTTGTTTCATTTGATCTAACCAGCAGTTGGAAAGCTGATTAGAGTAAGTAGGTAGGATTTTGGTTTGAATAAATTCAGTTTTTCAGCAGCAAGTTTATGTTAGATCAGATTTCAGTTTGCAAAAAAAAGGTGTATTTTCATTTCAAGAGCTTTAGTCACAGAGATTATACTAAAAAGCATATACATGTTTGGGATTGGCCCAATGGATCAGGCTACTAGTCGACAGTGTTCTTGACATCTCACAAGGAGATGCCATCCCCATGTGGAGCCACTGTTAGGTTCCTATACCAATAGGAGTCATAATTTTGAATGACTAAGGTTAAGCCTTGTAATATTATACATACCTTTGCTTTTTGTAAATGTTTTCCATATTAAAAAAAAAGTAAAAAATGTAAAGAGGGTATGTCCTAAAAGAAAAATCAAAGGACAAAAAGAATAAGAGAAGGTCAAAAAAATGAAAATATATGAACCCCAAAAACAAAAAGAGACCATGAAAGTGTGCAATTCTAAATGCCACTACTATTTACTTTTATGCATAATAATGATTGTGTGCAACTTGTTATTCATGCCACAATCCATGGTAATTAAACTGTTTAATCTTGGTTATTTCATGCTTTGAATTTTATGTTTATAGATAGAGAATAAAATCTGACCAAACAGTTTAATCTTGGAAGATCATAGATAGGTAGAGAAAATAAAAGGAGCTCATAAGCCTAATCTGAGCCCTTGAATGATATAAGGTTAGAAATAGATATTTTGTTTTATAAAAGAAAAGATAGAATAAGGGTTTGCTGGCCTAAATGCACCCAAAGAAATGAAGAAAACATGTTAAGGTAAGAAATGGGTAAGTAGAAGAAAGGTTGCTAAAATACAAAGTTGATTGGATCAAAACACATGCATCATGCTTAGACATATATTTCAACATGTATGATCAGTTATGAAGGCAGAAACAAAGGTTTACAAGCACATATGATTAACTCCCCCGCATTCATTTTTTCCCCTATACTTACTAATTTCCTACCCACAAGCATGTTTTAGTACTTTTAATCCTTCAAATCAAAGAGGCTCAGAGCATTTCTCTCACTTTTGGTGGGACTGGACCCTCGTCTTAACAACTTATGGACACAAGTGCTTGAATCCCCTTCATAAAATACATTCCGCCCTCATCACCCCAAGAAAACCCATTTTCCTAAGGTTAAACACCATTTGCCTAGGAAAAGTAAAAACCCCCGTGTAACTCCTATTTCACCCAAAAACCCACAAAAAACCTTTTATTGTAAGTATAAACAAAAGTGCATGAAATGCATACTTTTTACCTTTTTACTTAAAGATATACCCACTCCGCCACATTTCATATTAATTATTAACTTTATTATATAAATCCCCGATAAAACTTTTTCCCGTATATTAGTTAAATCCCCATGTAAATACCCCCAACCCTTAGTTTTAATGAAAGCTACACGTTTACTCCTTATCCCAACAAAACAAGAAAATCCCCCATTAACCTTAAATAAACACAAACCACTTGTGATTAAAGCATCGGGTCCCCCTTAAACCTCCGTACATTTCACCCGTGCTATTTCGCCACCCAACTACCGTGAGATCGACATCTCCCTCATCCAACAGTCCACAGCCATATTGGCCGCGCCTGATGGCCGAACGTTACCCGCCCGATAAAGTGGTTTTCCCCGACCCCCTGAAGGCTATGTGTCAAGCACTAGAGTATATCAGATGACCCCTCCTGAAAACCACCTTCGCCTCATAAGCGGTGTGACAACCCCCAATACCATGTCCTCGCCAACCCGATAAAGCACCTATTATCCGTAATATGAATTTTCGCACCAAATTCAAAAAGTTGTCCGTTAAACCTTATAACCATGAAAACCCTCGTTTTCATGTTTTTTGCTCATTTCATAGTATAGACCCATTAAACCCTTTGGTGCCACCCTGAACCTCTATAATGTAATTTGACCTCCGATTACATTCAAAACACTGCCACGACCCCTTTCCCAGACATCCCTGTGCAAAAAAGCTATGAAATTGCCTTCCCTGTGAACCAATGTTTTCTTAATTATTGTTGAATTTTGCAGGTAATCCACAAAAGACTAGACCTTGGGTAAAAAATTCTGATACTAGTCGCAGAACTTGTTTACTCCAAGACTCGACAAGAAACCTATTTAAAAAGCCTATATTTAGAGGAAGAAGACAAATTACATGCAGAACAGAGAAGAAGATAATTATACACAGAGCTGAGAAGAAAACATTTACACAGAACATTGACTGTTAAAACAAAGGAACCAGACAGAGCATACCATCAAAGGAAAAACAGTACAAACATACAGAAAGTTGATCAATATCCATTACCATATGCTGATACATATAAGAAACTAAATAATTTACTGTTGAAATACATAGTAAAAAGTTAAAATGTACAATAAAAGTAAAGACACAGTAAAGGATATTGAAAAACCATCAAATTAAAAGTGTATCAGATGAAATAGTATCAGTAAAAGTGTATTAGATTGAAAAATCAAAGTAAAAAAAGTTGAAATCAGAATAGAAATGGTACATTTTCCAGAAATTTCTTATTTAAGTCATACTTTTACAGAAACTATTGTGGCCAATCCATGATGCATTTTGAGAAACTGGAGGAGGTTTGTGTTCCCAAAAGGCCAATATACAAAAACCTATCTCACATTTTACACAAGTATTACAAAAAGGGAGATAAATGCATATCTTTAGAGCCTATTTTTCGGACTGTGCAAAGTCCTGTTTTTGACATCATTTTGCAGAGAATATTGTGAATAGCTGGAGCTGAAGTTTGGGAAACTGAACGAGGTTTATGTCAGTAACATATTTATCTAAAATAACCTCTTTCACAGTTTACGTATATATCTCGGATTGAGATATAAAAAAGTATCACTGGGCCCTAATTTTGCATAATTTTTGGGGCAGAATGCACAAAGAAAGAAGGTAGTTAGTGACTTGGAAGCCTCATCATCAATTAAGAGTTGCTATTAAATTAAAATTTCCCTTGTTTGTCACCATAAATCCATAAATATATTGCCAAATAGATTCATTAGTTTTGAGTGTCCTTTATTTAAATTCTATTAATGTAAAACAATTTGAGATATTTGTAAAAACAATCTCGATATTTTTTCAAGATATTTCAGTTTAGAAATTGTATAAATAATTCTTCATTTGAAGTATTTTAGTGTGGATTCTTAGACATTTCTATAGACTTCTTGATCAAAAGACTGTAAATCCATTGGAGCATTGGCTGAGCCAGCAAGCTGGATTGATGAATAAAGACAAGATATTTCAAAGGATTCATGTGTTGAGTGAAGTGCAGACAAGTATTTTCTCACATTGTTGTTATATTTCTAATTTTTTTCATAATGTTTATCTGAATCTGAATGCTATAAATGGAGTATTATCTCAAAATTTGTTTAATTACACTTTGTTATAACAGTTAGGAAAATACATGTTTTCCACTGATATCTAAGTTAAGGAATTCTTAATTGCTCCTTAGTTTAGTTTGTTTCTTTATAATATATAGCAAAGGATTCTTAATTGCCCTTTGTTTCCGATTACCCTTTGTTCCTCATTTCAATCTCGGTCTAAGAATTCTTAATTTCTCTCTCACCCTGGTTAAAACCTTTTTCACCCCTCTAGCCCTAAGACCTACACTCTACTTTGCTATCTTTCCCTTTGAACATTCTCTTTAGTGAGTTGATCCAGTTTTGTTGCCCTTCTGCTGACTCCATAGCCCAATGGTCTAAAGACATCATTCGATCCATCTATTTTAAGGATCCCACCATCTAATCTTCAATACAGATCAAAAACCGCCTTGAACATTCATAACTAGCCTGAAATCCTAGCAAACAAAGCTAAATGATATAGAGAGAGCCCTCTCTGAGCCTAGGTTGGCTAGAGCCTATGCCCAAAAGTGGTTTGTGGTTACCCCGGTGATCTCTTTCTTTAACCTTGGGAAATTACTGGGTGATAACAGGCTCAATGTTGATAAGAGTCCCCAAAGCTGTAATCTCTGATGTGGGTGGCCTTGAAGGCATATTGGCCAACTTGTTTGTGTTTCCCTTCTTATACATGATCACCGAATGAAACTGCTGTAAAAACCCCATCCACTTGTAATGCCTGGTCTGTTGTAGCTTATTCTGGGCCTGTAGATACTATAATGGTTGGTGATCCATGTGGATTATTGTCTCCTTTCCCATCAGATAATATTTCCACTTCTTCACAACTTGCACCATGGCATAAAGCTCCTCATCATAGGTAGGGTAGTTAAGAACTGCCCCATGAAATACTTCAAAATGGTAGCAAATGAGCATTCCTCCTTGCATCAAGACAACTCCCATAGCATATATACCCACTCGCATTTGTCTCCAGTTCAAACAGTTGTTGCAAGTTTGGTAATGCCAGAATTGGTGCTTAACAGATCTTCTTCTTTAACTCATTGAAAGCGTTCTGCTACCCTTTTCCCCACTGGAAACTCTTGCCACTTGTTGTTATGGCATGGAGCAGTGCTGCTACCACTGAAAAGTGGCTATGAATTTCCCCAGGTATTGTGTTGCTCCAATGAAACACCTAACCTCCGTAACATTAATAGGCACTGACCATTTCATGATGGCCTCCATATTGGAAGGATGTATCTTCAATTCTCCTCCACCAATCACATATCCCAAATACACCAAGGACTGCTGTGCAAAATCACACTTCTTGAGATTTGTTAGTAGCTAGTGCTTCTTCAATGTTTCCAGCACCTGCGTCAAATGTGAAATATGCTCATCCTAGGTAGCACTATATACCAGTATATCATCCAATTAGATAATAACAAATGAATATATAAAAGGGAACAATAGATCATTCATTAACCTCATAAATGTAGTTGGTGCATTACATAGGCCAAATGGCATAACTAACCACTCATACAAACCTTGCATTATTTTGAAGGCGGTCTTCCATGTATCTTCTTCTTTGACTTAAACCTGGTGATATCTAGACTTCAAGTCCAGCTTGGTGCAATACTTTGCTTACTGCAACTGATCTAGTAGATCATCTATCCTAGGCAGGGGGTATCTGTTCTTGAGCGTGATTTTATTCAACGCCCTATAATCTATACACATTTTCCAAGTCCCATACTTCTTTGACACAATGATGATGGGTGACCCACAAGGTGATGTACTCGGTCGAATGACACCCTGTTCTAGCAGCTGCTGAATCTGTTTCTTCACCTCACTTTCTTCTATAATAGATTACCTGTACAACCAAATATTTGGCAATAGCCGGATCTCGTGCTCCACTTCTCTCTTAGGGGCTAGTCCTTTAGGCTCTCAGAACACGTCCTTCTATGCATTTAAAAACTACTCCAATTGTTATTTTTGTTTCTTAGTTCACCCCTCTAGGGATGCCTTGCCTCTTATTGACTCCTCTACAGACTGATTTTCTCTTAAAAATAATAAAACATACTTCTTGCTGCAACTGATCAATTTCTTAGCTTGGTTGGCACTTACCAGTGAAATTTTCGACTTTCCTTTGTGCACCTTGATGATGAATGATTTTCCATCCTTATTGAGTTGGTACTAGTTAGCTCTCATGAATATCTCATCACGCATGTACATGTATAGAATCCCTAACATGACTCCACATACATCAAGGGGAACCACATCCAGATGTACTTCATCAATAAAAGCAGCTCTGGTAGCAAATCTAATTTTACACTGTTTTGTTAGCTTCAGCTCTGCATCCTTATATACCCATCTCAATGGATATGGGTTTAGATGATCATGAACTTCCAACCCCTACTTCTTGACTAGATCCACTGCAATGAGATTTGTCAGCGATTTTGAGTCAAACAAAGCATCAATCTTCATCTTCTTGACCTATATCTTTACATGGAAGAGTTTGGTCATTTCTTTCTCTTCCTGTTACTAAAGGCTACTTAGATTCACCTCCTTCTGCACTGATGTACATACAATCTTCTCATTCACGCCTCAGTTTCTTTCAACTTGGTTGCTCGAATCAATGGCTATGATATTCTTCTTCTTATTATCTTTCTTCTTATTCTCCAGGTTTAGATCTGGATGCAACTTCCAACACTTATCCTCTGTATGGCCATCAATATTGCATTGGTTGCAATGGTTTCTAGGTTATTTTCACTGGTGTGCTGTGGCTATCATATTTTTATCTTTTCCCCCTTTTTTCTTTTTCTTCCCATCCTTAGAAGCATCTTTTTGCTCCTTTTTCTTCGATCCAATTGATTGCACTCTTTGCAGGCCTATGTTCTCTAGGTACTATGCCTGTACACAAGCCTCGTCCACTGTTTTGGGCTTTAACAACATTGATTTCTCACACATATGGCAGTGAAAACCCCCCAAATACTTGAGGAGTACATATAGGTTCTTAAGAGAGATACCCAACATTATAGCCATCTTCCTAAATTCTGTGGTGTACTCCGGCATGCTTTGGCCTGGATTTTACTTGAAGTAATGCCACCAAATCCACTAGTCTTCCATGTACCCAATGGGATAAAATTGTGAATTAATGAGGGTTTTGAAATCCTCCCACTTAGTCACTAAAGGTTCTCCCTCCAACCTTAGGGTTTCCGTGTCACTCTCCCACTAAGTCAGTTCATGGCCCTCCAATTTCAGTCGCGCGAATGAGATATTCTACCCTTCTGTTACAGATCCATTTGGGCACATCAAATTCCAACATGCAGATTAGTGTTTGAGGGCTCATCAAACCCTAAATTCAGTTGTTTCATGCCCTAAACAAGTCACTTGTTTGAATTCCTCCTTCCTAGACAGTTTCATGACTTGAAGACATCCAAAAATAACCTCTAGAGGGACCAATGCAGGTAAGCCCTTATGAAGGTGTGTTGTAGAGCAGTTAAGTCCAAAGTCAGGGTGCTCTGCAGAGCACTTAGGCTTCCTTTCACCCGCGCTGGGCGAGAATGAGTGAAATTCACATAGGGTTTGGGGAATATTCTTATCTTTTAGAGTCATCTAGAAGTTTCCCTCACTTATCAACTCCTATGAGCTCGAAAATGGATGAGGAATGAGTTAAGGTGCATCCTATCCTCTCATCCCTTCCTCCATGGAACTAACTCTAAGTATGGAAGGCCATTTAATTCCACCATTAATGACAAAACCTCCTTCATATTCCTATAAATTGACCACTCATCTAAGTGATCAGGGGTTGGATTATGTTGAATTATAAGGAGATAATGCTGCTATGAGATTTGGCTTTGAAGAAAGTATTGTAATGCTACAAGTTTGTCATGCTTTTGATGTGATGTGGATGGGATCCAAGTTGGAGGAATGGATTTGAATCAGACACCAATGGTTGTAATTCCTTCTTCTATATAATAAAGTGTTTGAACCTTTTTCCCATATATTTGTATTGTTTCATAATGCTTATGTGTGTGAATTGTATTTGATTCCTTTCACTTATATTCAATAGATCGTAAGCTTTGATCGGTTTTTGTCTTCTGTTGTGTTTACATGGTACTTCTCAAGTGGATTAAGTATGAGAAGGAGTGACGGAATCGATACAAGGGAGATGAGAGGAAAGAGTAACTACATGTAGGCCTTCTATCTTCTCATCTTATCTATTGCTTATAGGAAAAGTCTAAAACACTTTAAACTATTGTTCTAGATACAACAACTTATTTAGGGAATTAGTATTTATCTGTAGATGCCAAATCCTTCAAAACACCTTCCTCGATCTGATGGACACTGAAATAAACTTCCACTTGTTGCAATCAATGGTTTAGCTTCAGAGCGTTGATATCACTATGGTATGGCTTGATATTGACTTTTGCTTCCACTTTTAACATGGATTGGTTCATGACACTCGAACTGGATTGATATTTTCTGGGTTCTTTCTTCGGCTGGTTATCTGCGTTTTCTCGATATCCCGATCCCCCTTTTGATTTGTACTTTGCATTCAAATCCCCTTCTTCCCCAAATATCCCTAGCTTATTGCTTAGGGCCACCATGAGGAGGTTGACATTGCGGTTTATATTTGCGAATTGGTCTTTGAGCTGCGAAAACCTCACCTTTGCAGGATCATGAGGTTTGTTTACATATTTGTCACCCATGATTAGGGTTTTATGATTTTCGGCCTCGCTAACCTAGATCCCTGCAATCTCCACAAAATACTCAAAGAAATTTTCTTTGATACCAAATTATTTGTAAACTACTGTGGATATTTCACTGGACAGTTCATCATGTTAGAGAATCTAGGGCAAAGTTGTGTTGTGATGATTCTCTCAGACTTGATAACAATTTGTGAAGTCTTTTTACCTTTATTAGTTAGCTTATACTTCTTCTTCTTCTTATTAGTGCATGTGTGCACGCTTCATCAAACTGCTACCAAAACAACATAACAAGAACACAGAATTTGGCTCTCTGCCAGGAACAAACCCTCTCCACTCTTGAGAGGGAAGCACTTTGTAATTTTTCTCTTATTGAAGCTTCTTATTTGCACAACTTCCAAACCCTTAACCCTTGACTAATATCTCCTCCAAATATGAGTCAAATCCTTCCTCTTTATTCACTATCACTTCCGACACAACATCTTCTAGCACTTCTTCCATCACTTTGTCTTCAAGCACTTTGTCCTCTAGCTTAGGAAACCATAGAATATTAGGTATTTTTTTCTTTGCTATAATGAGATCCTTTTTCACCTTTCTTTGGATACCTTGTGGACCTTAATGCACAATTGAATGAGACCGTTTATGCTGCTGCCCTTGACTACTATTGAGTCCGCAAAAGTTACCTTGCCGAAGTATTCACATGTGCTGACAAAAACCCTAGAATATTCCTCCTTTCTTCGCTTTCCTTTTCTTCCTTCTTCGCTAGATGAGGAGGCATAACAACCCTTGTATATTAGCCCAAAACAGAGAGATGGTTCTTGCTGCGCTTGACCACAGATAGAACTCTTTTTCCCTTGCACATGTGGCTATTGATTCCCTAGAGAATAGCCATGTACCTTCGTTGTCCTTCCTTGTCTCTTCGCTTCCCTAACAGACTTCTTATCCACCTTTACTCGGTTGTCCTCCAACATTCTAGTCACCCTTCTCTTTGCGTATTTCAGAGCTTGTGTTATATATCCAAATGAGGAGTGGAAAACCTCTATAAATAAAAGTATATCCCTCCTTTCTCAAGATGACATGACTTTTCATTAGGCCAACTTGACTGTCTTCTAGGCCGACTTGACTGTCTTCTAGGCCGACTTGACAGTTGCATTATATTTCACATTTATTCATCGTTTTTTTTACTTGTAGACTTCGTTGGTGCTAGGAGAGGATTTGAAAATGCTTGGAATTATTTCCTTGACCTTGTATTATGACTTACATGATGTAACATGCCCTCAAAGGGTCTTTTCATAATTACATTTCAACTTTGACTCTCTAGAAGCACTCCAAAATGTGCTTAACCTATTTTCAATGAGTAAGAAACTCATTGACAAATAATACAACAATAATTTCCCTTTTCTTTAACAAGTACAAATATCAAAATTACATTTATGAAGACTGAACCTAATTGCATTTTCTCCAACACTCCCTCTTAACTAGGGAGGTATTCATACAACATTACAAGGTGTTTTGGAAATTTTCGATCTTGAAGAATTCACATAAGAGAAACCGGATTAGCAATCCATCTGTTATAGCATCATATTCATCAACATTGTCACAGTGCAAGGCCTTTCCTAGCAAATCCATCTCTTTATGAGACCATGAGCTACAATTTTGGTGAGACCAATGATTTATAGACACCTTCATCATTGTCTCTCAAGGTACATACCCACCCGAATGTTCTTGAGTATGAACTTCTAGGACTATTCTTATCTTGGGTTCCCAACCCTCAAAGAATATCATTCCTCTTGCCTACTCTTGTCTTGGATTCCCTACACATCCTCAAAGAGTATCAAATTCCAGATGATTACCTAATCCTCCCATTCTTTCTTCCCAAGTTAAGACAAGAATGTTGTGTCTATCTTGTGTCTACATTTCCATTCATGGCCTTCATCTAGACTTACGGCTGTTAGTCCTGCATGACCCATGACATGGAAAACACAATAGTCACTCCTTTGTAATTAGGGGTGATTCAAAACTTCCTCTTGATCAGGGACTTGTCAGAGTTCCCTCTTAACTGGGGAATCTTTCCTTTATCAATAGCTTCTTCTTCGTGGGTCCTTTAGCTGCATGATCTCCTTCCTTTCTTGATGTCATGAAGTCTTCGATTGAAATTCTTCTCAGTAGGGCACCATCCATCCATCACTTTCCTTCTTGGTTAGTCATGTCATTGATTCATGGAAAGTGACTATCCGGTTCTTCTAGTCACCTTGGCTACTCCTTTGTCATCTTGTCCATGCTTTAGAATGATCTCCTCATGAATGCTCCACCACAATTTCTAGGTTATATGCTTTGACCTGGTAGCCCATCATGAATTCATCCTGATATTGCTTCAACGTTGTTTTTCCTTTTGTTGGATGGCTTCTTCATCACTACATCTTCATAGAGTAGAATCAGTTATTTGCACATTTTATATCTCTAAGGCCTTCATGGGTGTCAAGGGTCACTTATTCCTTCATCAGAGTTATCCTACCTTATTTTGGGAGATATATTTCAGGGAATTTTGTCAGATAGTAATTCTCGGTTATTATGGTATTCTTCACATGTTTGATATCGTTCTTCATTTGCTTCTTCTCAGATAGATTGGTCAACAACCTAATGCTTCTTTTGGAAGCATTCCTTCATCCCTTTCTTTTTGGACTTTTCAGCATTTCTTATTGCTTCTTAGTCAAAAATCTTATGCTCCTTATGTGAGCATGTTCTTTCATTGACCTTCATTACATCGTGGTACAAGCCTTCGAACATGTTCTTGGTGAAAGAGATCCTTCCATGCTTGATCATGTTATAGAACTATACCCCTGACACAATAATATAAAAATGATGACATGACTTAAAATTTGATGCATACATACCTCATCTTGATCCTACTTGATTATTCTTTGGTGTAGCCCTTCTTGCTTCATCTTAGCCTACCTGCATATCATCCATTTTCTTGAATCCCATGAGTGGGATTCCCAATGAGACATCTGCCTTGGTTCACGAACCTTCTCTTGAAGATTCCATAATAGGATCTTAAAGATCCTCGCCTTGCAAACGTTTCCTACCTTTCATGATTTAGTTCTTCTAATATTCTTGTCATGATAAAGTTTTCTTCCATCATATATGAGGTCCTATACGGTATGCTCCTACTACATTCTCCTATATTCTAGGAGATATTTTTACTTATGCATTTTTTTTCTTTTCATAAATGCTACATCTACATGAGTGTCTAGAACTCCATGTACATCATGCTGCTAGATTATAGAGGGTAATTCTAGCCATGCAATTTAATTTATTCATACATGCTCCTATTCTACTCAAAACTTTGAAAGAAGTCTAGAAGGAAAGAGTTTGACCTAGTCATAGTAGAGATCCAAAGGATCTTCCTTCTTTTGCTTCTTTCCTTCTTCTTCCACTTCTTGAGTTATATGAGCTTATTCTCTCTTTCTCTTGTTGTTGTTGTCCTTCTTAAGCTTGGGACAATTCCTTTTGTAGTGTCCATATTCTTGGCATCCAAAACATTGAATCTTGGACATGCCTTTGTTGTTTTTTCTTCGTGGACCAAACTTGCCAAATTTACCCTTTCTTTTGGCCATGGTATAAAATTCTTTCTCCTTTGATCCCACATATTCTTTCACCTTAAGTCTAGTGTCCTTTGTTCTACATAGAGACCACATATCATTGAGAGTGGTTGCTTCCTTCTTGGCATAAATGCTTGATGTGAAGTTTCCCCACTCCTCAGGTAGAGCATTAAGTACAACAGTTGTCATCTCTCTATTAGACATGACTTACCTTATCTCTTGAAGTTGATCTCTCATCTCAAAGATTTTCATGAAGTAGGGAGATATTCCTTCCTTTGTTATCTTCATCTTGTATAATTCATTCCTTAGAGATAATACTTCTTTGGCGGTGGATACCGTGAATAGCTCTACTAGATTATCATAAATTTCTTTTGATGTCTCAAACTTGGAGACATAGGGAATGAGAGAGTCCTTGATTGATTTTATCAAAATCCTTTGAGCTCTTGTCTCATCCTTATTTTACTTGGCTCAGGCTCAAGTCTGTTTGTTAGCAGGGACAGTGATGATCCCCTTGACATATTCTAGGAGCTCATTCTCCTTGAGAAGTAGATCAGTCCTCTTCTTCCATGAAAGAAAGTTATTGGTGCCTACCAATTTATTGCTTTCCTTGCAAAAAAACATTGATGTATATTCAAAAGGGGACATGTACTTACTTGATAGATTTTGAGATTTGATAGATTTTCTTCCTCCTTAAAAGCTTGGTGGCTTTTCTTTCCTAGATCTTGATGTCCTTCAAGTTGTCATCTCCAAGTGGAATTTCTTAGTGATGAGGTGTGCTTGAGGACTTGCAGCTTGATGTAGATATGCTACTTCTTTTATATAAGGCTCCCCTTCTAGCTTTGTAGCCCTCCTTGATGAATGATGGATTGCAGACCCTTCTTGTCCTTGAAGGTCTTGTCCTTGAAATGGTTGAGACTTCTAGGCTTGATGCTTCAACTCTGTAGATGCTTGAGTGTTCTTGAGTTTCCCTTTCATTGATGTGTCACCTATCCTCTAATACCATGTTAGAAAATTTAGGGTAAAGTTGTGTTGTGATGATTCTCTGAGACTTGATAACAATTTGTGAAGTCTTTTTACTTTTATTAGTTAACTTATACTTCTTCTTCTTCTTATTAGTGCATGTGTGTGTGCTTCATCAAACTGCTACCAAAACAAGATGACAAGAACACATAATTTGGCTCTCTACCAGGGACAAACCCTCCTCTCTTGAGAGGGAAACCCTTTGTAAGTTTTCTCTTATTGAAGCTTTTTATTTGAACAACTCCCAACCTCTAGACCCTTGACTAAGATCTCCTCCAAGTATGAGTCAAATCCTTCCTCTTTCTACACTATCACTTTCGGCACATCTTCCCACTTTGTCTTCTAGCCCTTTATCCTTTAGGTTAGGAAACCCTAGAATATTAGGTCTTCTCTTCTTTTCTATAAAGATATCCTTTTTCACCTTTCTTTGGATACCTTGTGGACCTTAATGCACAACTGAATGAGACCGTTTATGTTGCTTCCCTTGACTGCTGTTGAATCCAAAAAATTACCTTACTGAAGTATTCACATGTGCTGACATAAACCCTAGAATATCCCTCCTTTCTTCGCTTTCTTTTTCTTCCTTCTTTGTTGGATGAGGAGGCATAACAACCCTTGTATATTAGCCCAAAATAGAGAGATGTTTCCTACTGCACTTGACCATATACAAACCTCTTTTTCCCTCACACGTGTGGCTATTGATTCCCTAGAGAATAACCATGTACCTTCGCTATCCTTTCTTGTCTCTTCTCTGCCCTAACAGACTTCTTATCCACCTTTACTCGTCTGTCCTCCAATGTTCTAGTCAACCTTCTCTTTGCGGATTTTAGAGATTGTGTTATATGTCCAAATGAGGAGTGGACAACCTCTATAAATAGAGGTTTGTCCCTCCTTTCTCAAGCTGACATGATTGTTCATTAGGCCGACTTGAAAGTTACATTATATTTCACATTTATTCATCGTTTTTGTTGTTTGTAGACTTCGTTGGTGCTAGGAGAGGATTTGACCATGCTTGGAATTATTTCCTTCACCTTGTATGATGATTTACATGATGTAGCATGCCCTCAAAGGGTCTTTTCATAATTACATTTTGACTTTGACTCTTTAGAAGCACTTCAAAATGTGCTTAACCTATTTTCAATGAGTAAGAAACTCATTGACAAATAATATAAAAATAATTTCTCTTTTCTTGAATAAGTACAAATATCAAAATTAAATTTATGAAGACTGAACCTAGTTACATTTTATCAAACAAGTCACAACATATATGATAATATTATATTAAAAATATTATATTCTACACTATTATAGTTTTATTTAATTTATAGATCTGTAAAATTAACTATAATTAGTGCATGCATGTAAAAGTAAATCAAGTAGAAAAGTAGTGAACTAAAAAATAATATCTCACACACATAATACACAAGATATGCTCTCTGGGAGATCCTTTCAGGAGAAAACCTAGCTGGAAGGTGAGGTTGCTTCACTCTATTTCTCTGTCTAGAAATATGACTGCACTTATAAAGAAGTAATGTCTGTGGCCCATGGGCTACTACAATGCACATATCCTCTCTGTGTTCTCTACCTCTTATCTCTTCTGGCTATCTTTGATCAAATATGGAACAAAACTTCTCTCAAAAGAATGTAATGCCTCTTCCTCCTAGTGACTTGGTTATAACACAACCCGATAGCCTACTAGTGGTTAAGTTTGACTACATCAACTCTTAATTAGAGCTACATAATAGTCTCTTCTATAGCATTTTACATCACAAACACGTTACTAGCCCCTTGTCCATGAATAATGGGGGATGACGCGATATCCTCTCGAACTATATGCGTGAAAATAGGAAGGTCAACTTATGAGTGGCATAAGTTTTGCAAACCGACTTCGATTGACGCGATTCTTGCACTGTTGGAAAGCTATCTCTGTGTGTAGAATAGCATGAAAAGGTTCTACACTTAAGAAAGAAAGTCTTATCCCCATAAAACGTTGTTTGATGCCTCAAAACACTTTCGAAAGGTTTCGGACCTCGTTTCACCAAACTGGGTCCCACCGTTAAAAATAGTCTTGTGAGCTGATTCCTCCACTTTTTCCACTCCAAATGCATCGATATGGATGAAAAATGATATAATGATCCAATTCAGATCAAAATTACTAACAGCGAACAAATTGGTAATATGCAAAGATGAATCATTCAACACCTGCTACAATTTTAAATGATGGGAACCTTGTCAGGGTTAGTATAAAACTGTTGCTCAGCCTCACATGTTTCTTGGGACTTTGTGAGGTTTGGGTTCATGTTGTTATGATTGTCGCAACTGACGTGGAAGGGTGGATTTCTGTATATTGATGGTACTTTCTATGAACTTCATGACACTGAGTTTCATACTCCTTCTAAGCATACCATCAATTGAAAAATTTAAGAATGAATGTATTTTTTGATGGACAATTTTTCCTATTTAAGAACTTGTGGGGTTTTTACTCACTGCTTGGTGGAGACAGGGATATAAACAACAAGCTTTGATTCATGCTCTTCAAATTCATATACCCATTGGGGATGTAGATGATGCATAAGTGTAGAAAATGGGCTTCCAGGTGAAACGAGGATTGGTTCGTGTCCAGTGGGCTTTACTATTGGCTACATACTCCTTCATGATGGGAAATTATTCTAGATAATAAGACCTATTGCATCAACAACAAATATGTCTCCATGGTTCTAGCTTCTGAACCATAGCTCCAATGTTTCAACTACTACCCAAGACCTTGTCCAAAACACTATCATAAATTCTTAAACTTAGGATTAACGAATGGAAGCGCAAAAAAACATAGTTTGAAATTTGTAAATTGGCATAAACTTTGCAAGAAATTTCCAAATCATGAAGTCTTGTTCTATACAATTTAGGTTCCTTGGTTAGTGTTACACTAAAAAATGTCACCATGACTATTTACAGTTAGTATGGCTCTATCAACAGTCATGCTATCCTCTTAGGCAAGTCTTATGCCTCTGCTCTCCATGTCAAACTCCAAAAAGAGAGAAAGTCTTTATAAATGTATTTATCTCTGGGTACGCAGGTTCTCTCAACCTTACCTGCGGGGACGCACCCAATATTCACAAAAGCTGCGTCTTTGGACGCTCTGTATGTAAAGGGGCAGGTGCGTCCCCCTGTAAAGGTTAAAATGCGCAAGTTTCATCTTTAAAAAGTTACTTGTGGTCATTTATAGAGCATTCTAGAAGGTTGTTCGACGTGTATTGAGTGCCTCCAGATGGTTCATGCACTCCTACCAAAGAGGAACTTATCCCATCAATAAGGGAGCTATCCCATCCAAAGAGGGGATTATCCCATTGATGGTGGACCTGATTAACTTCCTCTTGAGCACTATAAATACAGACATTGGGCCAGAAGGAGGAGAGGTTGGAAGCTATACATTTCTAAGGGTAGATGCTGCAGGAATTAGGACTCCCATTTAGAAGCTTGTGAGGAGAGATTGCCATCTTTGCTTGTTCTATTTGGAAGTGGGTGAGCTTTGTCAAAGTAAAGGAGAACTCTTGATGGACCCTGGGAGGGACTTGCACAACACCAAGGCTCAGGTTGTATTTGTTCCTTTTGTTACCTATTAATGCAAATGAGTCCATTCTTCTCAATAACTTGTTATTTATGAGTTGTTTCATGTACTCCTTGGTCTATGTGTTAAATATGTTTTATTCTATGAGATTATCAAGTGCTATTTAATCATTTGATTGTTAGTGTATGCAGGTTTCAAAGTGAAGGAGGAGCTCATCCAGATCAGCAGAGCTGGACTGCTACAACAACGTTGGACTATAGGTAGGATCTAAACACTTGATTTCCCATATAGTAAATGCATGTTTAGAGAAGGATTGCTCTTGTTTGTCTTGTTTGTCACTAGAGAGTCTTAGGCTCCTAGGGAGGTTGGTTGTGTCCGTACAATTGACTCTTTCCGCCTGACAAATTGGCGACTCCACTGGGGAATCCATTGATGTGAAAGTCTTTTCCTTTGTATGAACTTTGCTCTGAGAAAATTGGTTTATTTTTCTGGTTTTTGGCTCTGTGACTTTGTCTTTGGGTGGGTTAGCTTAGGGTTAGATTCATTTTGGTTTTTCTTGAATTTTCCAGTAGGACGCACCCTCTGAGTATTGCACAGTGCGTCTCTGGATGCACTATCGCTGTGTGCACAGAGCGGGCCCCAACCTGTCTTAACGGGTCGCCTGCGTCCCCTGCTAAAATTTGAAAAAATTCCATTTTTTGCATTTTTTCTCTTAGATTTTGCTTTTTCTCAGTTTTTACTGCCCAGATTCATTAGTCCCTTGTCAAAGATATTCACCTGAACTTGTTTCGATAGCATTGAGTGTTTTAGTGGATTTCATAGAAATTTAAGCCCTAGGGTTTGATTTTTGAGTAGGTCTTGTAGTGACTTTGGCGGTAGAAGTTGTCAAGCCTTAGATCTCTCTGGTTTTGTCAGCATTCTTAGAAGTCAGACCTGTCATAAAGTATACCTGTGAGAGCAACTTACCATTGAGTTGTCTCTTTGGGCAAATTTCGAAGTGCTTGTTGATTGAGTCTTGAATTCCATTTTACAAAAAGAACAAAAAGATTTGAGTTTTGTTTTGACTAGTCTTTTGATTCTGCATTAGCTGGTCCTTGATTTGATTTTGGTCAAGTAAAACAACCTAGAATCATCTTTGTGAGCTTTTTCCTTGTTAGGTTTGCTTAGAGTAATTTCCCTTTTGATTTGCTTGTGAGTCAAGTTTTCATAGATTTTATAGCTTTTGAGATTGATTTTCGTTAAGATAGATTTATATGCTTTATTAAAAAGAGAAAATACAAAAACATCTCCTTTGAAAAGTTTTGTTTCAAGTAGCTTTGAAAAGTTTTGAAAGAAAAAGAGTTTTTCGTGCACGTAAGGAGTGGTCATGTTTGTATGCTTGAAAAGATAAAGAGAATTGTTTCTTTGATTGTCTTTACTAAGAAAGTTGTTTTCTATAAAATTTGCATCTCTCAACTCTCTTAGTTAAGAATTTCATTGAAAAAGGAAAGTAGCGTAAATCATCTTAGGTGCATCTTTGTAGTGGTTTGAGTCGAGTCTACACACCATTGGTTTCACTTCCGCTACCTTTTGTCTTTAAGAAAAACCATGAAATTAACGCTTAAAGTAAAATCGACGTAGTAACTTTTATTTACTAGGGCTCTGAAACACCAATTTAGATCAGGCTAGTGTCTTGGAGTAGGTGAGTAATTAACTCTCCAAGACAACAAAACCAAACAAGTAGCTTATCTTGTGATAGAATAAATCCAATTGTCTCATTTGTACTCTGGGAAAGCTCCTCTTAAAGGAGAAGCACGAGCTCGTGTCCGAACCAGTGAGGGGATCAATCCCCCCTCGTTGGGAACGACGCCAGACACGCACGTATTACAAACGGTAAACCTCGGATTAACCATTGTCGAGGAGCCAGGGGTCACTTGTCGGTAAACCTTGGATTATTGTCAAGGAGCCGGCAAGGGGATTGAGCTTGATACTCTGCCCTTGCGTGCTGTCGGAGTTTAGACTGTTCCCCCAGGTGCATTTGTTGCGGTTGGTAACCTTAGTGACCATTATCTTTAGGATTCTACTGAGGTGACGGTGGAGGGAAGATCCCACTGTACCTGGAGCAGACGTCGGCTAGACTCACTTGGATTTTTTGGGGGGTTCACTTCACTCGAGACGGTTAAAGTGGAGGAACTTGGTCCAGTCTATTCATTAAGCAGGTTGCCGGGGTAACTGTTCCACCCGCCACTTCTGTACTGAATCCGGCGAGGTTGGATTTCATCACCAACTAGCGCTTTCGGTCTGGAAGGCTACTGTTTGTGCTTGGTTTGACGTCCTAGATTCTTTAGGCGTGTGATTCAAATTTGTTTGGTTCTTTAGAGACTTTAGGTGGTTTGATTTGAAATTTTACTTTGTTTTCGTGTGTAGTAGTTAAAATTTTTTAGCTGTGGCGGAATTACCGAGACAGTCCCGTAGACTTCGGGGTCAGTCTCTTGAGATTGTTACCGGAACAGATTTGTTAAGAAAACTCCGTAGATCGCGGGGTGGATCTCCTGAAGACGTTCCGGGTCAGTACGAAGGGTTGAAGGTCCTTGTAACTCCTCCTAGTGGCAGTAGAGTAGGTTCACCTGAAGAAGGAGAATCTTCCTTGGTAGTCCATTCAGATTACCAAGGCTTAGAGACAGGTTATAATCCCGAAGCTGTTACAGTTTCTGAGCTTGTTGGTAGTTTTTCGTCTGCTAGTGATACAGGCGAAGAACCTGAAATATCTGAACCTGTTACTCCGACTTCTAGTGTTCCAGATTCACCGAGAATAGAAAGAATTATCACCGAAAATCTTCCTACTGGTTTGATTGCTATAGAAGAACTTGCTCCAGAGGAAGAAATAGGCGTCTCTAACCTTGAAGATCAACTTACTATTGATCTAAGGGAGCGTGAATCCATCTTTTACAGTCCTCCTAGAAGTACTACTTGGTACCTTTCGTTAACCAATTATTTAGACAACTCAGGGGTAGGTTTTTCTACACCTCGTACTCCTTTTCCACCTGGAGGTATTCATACTCCTGTAAATATGTCTGGTCAGTCGTCCGTGTTTACTCAAAGTCCTGAATCTTTCTTACACGGCGGTCCTTCTGTTCCCACTGGGTATCAATCACTTTCTGGTACCTTTGCGGGGGCATCTCCTCAACCCGTTGATCATGGGTTATTAACTGGAAACAGTGGTAATATACCATTGGGTGTAGGAGACATTTACATGATGTCAGGTTCAGTTCCCGTTTCCCAACCTCAAGGTGGCCAATTACCGCCTGGGGGGCAGCCTCAGTTAACCCCTGGGGGGCAACCTCAAGGTACACCATTTGTGTCTGGGGGGCAACCTCAAGGTCAGTATGCGCCTATGGTACAATACATGCCTCAAGGTCAAACCCAGCCTCAATATGTACCCCAGGGTCAACCTCAGTATCAATATCAACCTCAAGGATGGCAACCTCAAGGATGGCAACCCCAAGGGTATCAACCCCAAGGGTATCAACCTCAAGGGTACCAACCTCAAGGTCAAGGTCAACCCCAGTATCCGTATTTACCTCAAGGTTATCAACCTCAAGGTCAATACTCGAGTCAAGGTTATCAACCGCCTCAAGGTCAGTCATATGTTCCAAGTATGGGAACTGCACCTTACAATTATCAATCCTATCCTCAATCCGGTTATGGATCTCAGTATCCTCAACCTGTTACGGGTCAATACCCTGGAATGTTAGTGTGGGATCCATCACAGGGTCAACAGGTGTTGCAGCCAAGTATACAGTTGGTACCTCAAGCTGGACAACCCGTAGTTTCTGGTCCACCCCAGCAACCGCAACCTGTCCAGTCAAATGTTCAAACTTCTGTAACTTCGGTAGTTACTCAGCCGCCAATTGCACCTAGTACTCCATCTCAAACGGCTGCTGCAACTACCGCCACATCTACCATACTTACTTCTGGAGTATCGACGGCTCCAGTTTCTACTGTCTCTGTAACCACTCCTCAGACATCTTTACCGTTGTCTGGATCTACGATTCAAACCACGGTCCAGATGCCTGCAGGTCAGCCTGGTATAAGTACGGTTGTCACTACTCAACCTCAATTTGTTCACCAACCGTACCAGGGACAGTACCAACCTGGGCAAGCTGTCCAACAACCGGTTTACCAGTATCAACCGTATCCTGGGTACACTTATCAACAACCTCAACAACCCCAGTACGGTCCGGTTAATCCTGGTTTTCCAGGAGGATATAATATCCCAAATGCGACTCCTGTTCCTAGTTATCCTGGATATCCTCCTCCTGGGACTGGTCTTGTGACCCAGAGTTTTAGAGATCCTAACCGGCAGTTACCGTTTATCGCAACTTTGGATTTACCAGACTTGACGCGCCTAACGAACGATCCAATTCAATATCTTCAGTTCTGGCCGCCAATGCCAAATAAGTTGCCCAGTGATATACCCAAGTTCGAAGGTAAGTCTGGAGAGGATCCGTCCAATCACGTGATGACTTACCACCTCTGGTGTGCTTCAAATTCTATCTCGGATGATTCGATCCGCTTACGTCTTTTCCAGCGTACACTCATTGGTCTCGCGGCCAAGTGGTACATTGAGTTACCACGGGCCTCTTTTTACAATTTTAGCCAGTTAGCTACCTCGTTCTTAACTCACTTTCAGTTGCCGGTCAGATACGATAACGGCACGGAGTTATTAACTTCACTAAAACAATCAACGTCCACGTATATTTCTGATCACATTCATGAGTGGAGACGTCGAAGAAGGCTAGTGAAAGTTTTTATCCCGGACCAAATCTTAGCTGAATGGTTTGTTAAATCATTATTACCGAAGATTACTGAAGATGTAGCTAAGGCCGGAGTAGTTACTGAGGAGCAAGTCATTGCTCAGGCGCAATACCTTGACTTAGTTTACACTCAGTCGGGTACGTTACACGAGAAGATTCCAGATCTTCCAAAATCGAATCAAATCGCTGCTGCTCCTTCGGGATCTCATGCCGCTGATGGTATGATTGGTATCGTGAATACAAAGAGCAAGAAGAAGTCTTCCAAGGCTTCAACTACTCCTATTATCACTTTGCCTGATTCCCCGACAGGAGAGTCTTCTCCTGAACTTACCGCCGATATTCACGCTGTAGAGTCATCTACGGCCAAATCAAAAAACGGTGGAAAGAAGAAAGGAAAGAAGAAGGCTAAAGCAGACAAGGCTCCGAAGGAGAAAACGGAAAAGTCGGAAACCAATGACGAAAAGCGCAAACCTCGATATCCTTGTCTTATTTGTGAAGAGGATCATTTTACGAGAGATTGCCCTCATCGGGCCGAGGTTGTGAAAATAGTCAAAGGTTCTCCCACTCCTGCTGTGTTAAAAAATCCATTTCCGGAGCAGGAGAATAAGATGATAGGTTCTTCCTCGAATGCCAGTGAAGAACCCATTTTGATGATGTCTCATGTGAGGATTGCGACTCGATCGCAAGATTATGGTAGTAAGAATCCTGTTGATGGTAAGGAAGCAGAATCTTCTCACTCTAACCCATCAACCTCAGCTCCTGGTTCCGATCCACTACAGATCGAGAAACCTAACCCGGACTTAGTAATCAAACCGCCCGCCAAGGGTGTACTTCGAAGGTCTGCTTTCAATCCACATGCGAGAGCAGCCCAGAATTACAACATTGTTGAGGACTTAGCTGTTTCACCCTCAGCAATGTCGGCGTTAGAAGTGCTGCAATCATGCCCAGCACAACGAAAATTACTTTTGTCGGCTATCGGAGCTGTTGATGTTCAGGACCCGAATATAATAATCTTCGATCTAGAAAATAGTACACCACGTCTCCCCCATCAAATGGCTTTCCAAATTCCAGTGATAGTAAAAAACAGGCCTATTCATCGGACTGTGATTGATGAGGGAGCTTCTACGTGTATTATGTCGATTCAATGTTGGAGATCTCTTGGTTCTCCTTCGTTGAACCAATCCCCCACCATCCTTAAGGCCTTTGATGGCCGTGGGTTCCGTCCGTTTGGTATTCTACAGGAATTGCCTATAGGGGTAGAAGGTAAAACCGTTAGTCTGGATGTGGAAGTGGTTGATGCCCCTCTAGACTACAACCTTCTTTTGGGTCGAAGTTGGTCATATGCTATGACAGCGGTCGTTTCATCGGTCTTCAGAGTAATTAAGTTTCCATATAACGGTAAGATCGTGACTATTGATCAGCTGACATACTTTTCATCCGACCCAGCCTCTTCAGAGAGTATCCAGCATGTCGGTAAGACGACAATCCCTTATAGGGACGTTGGCGTAGGTTTAGTTAAAGATTCCGGTTTACTGGGAACTTTTCCTCTCCCTCCACTCAGCGTAGATCCTTCATTTGCAACAATTCATATGATTACATCAGAAAACATTATTTATGATGATCCTTGGATTGTCCCATCTGAATCTGAGATAGACTCATTCGGTGATGCTATGCCTTTGAGTCCATATGAAATTGCTTATGAAGCTGTCATGTCTTTTACCGACTCGCGTTCAACCAAAATCGACCAAATGAATGTGGTCAGTGAAGAATCACTTTTCACCTCAACCTTAGAACGGATAGCGTTTCCCGAAGTCGTGTCATCTGACGAACAACTTCGCGAAATCCTAAGTGTAGACGATCTACCATGGGAAGATCTCCATCACAGATCTTCGTTTTTACCTAAGGATGATGCATTTGAAAATGATTTTTCATCTATCTTTACCGCTGAATATGTCAAAGACGCTCAGGATCCAACGAAACATTCTGATTCAGAGTTGAATTTAGGGAATATTTCTCGTACTATTCCCATTGATATTTCAGTGAAGCCCGGAATTGAGGAGAACATTCATATAGGTGCCGCATGTACAGAAGATGAAATCCAAACTTACAAGGCCCTATTCCAAGAATTCCGCGATGTGTTTGCCTGGTCTTACGAGGAAATGCCGGGAATTGATCCTGCCATTGTTGTTCATGAAATAAAACCTACCCGGATGCTAAACCCGTCCGGCAACGGTTGCGTCAGATTCACCCTCGAAAAGCGGCTGCGATTAAAGCAGAAGTCGAAAAGCTGTTGAAAGCAGGTTTCATTTATCCGATCCCGTTAACGGATTGGGTATCGAATATTGTTCCGGTCAACAAGAAACAAGGAACAATAAGAATCTGTATCGACTATAGGGATATAAATCGAGCTTGTCCAAAAGACAACTATCCTACGCCTTATATCGATCAAATTATTGATGATTGTGCCGGAAGTGAAATGTTTTCCTTTATGGATGGTTTTTCGGGCTATAATCAAATCAATATTCTACCTGCCGACCAACCAAAAACGGCATTCATTTGTCCATGGGGGACATTTGCTTATTGCAAATTACCTTTTGGGCTTAAGAATGCCGGGGCCACTTTTCAACGGGCGATGTCTTACGCATTTCATGACATCAAGCACATTGTGCAACCGTATCTCGATGATTTGCCTGCTCATTCTTTACATCGAGCTGATCACCTTGTCCACTTACGAGCAATCTTTATGAGGTGTAGGCATTATCGAATTCGGTTGAATCCCCACAAGTGTGTTTTCTGTATAGAAACAGGTCGATTGCTGGGATTTGTTGTTTCAAAAGCCGGCATTCGCGTCGATCCCTCGAAGGTCGAAGCTATCATCAAATTGCCTCCTCCTTCGAGTTTGCGCCAACTCCAAAGTTTGCAAGGGAAAGCGAACTTTTTACGCCGATTCATCCCAAACTACGCCGAGGTCACTAAAGGTTTTACACGGTTGTTGAAACAGAACGCTCAATTCTTTTGGGACGAGATTGCCCAACAATCTTTTGATGCACTTAAACACGCGTTGACCCATGCACCGTTGTTGCATCCTCCCAACTACAACCAGGACTACTTCTTATACCTCGCAGCTTCGCATTCCACCATTGGAATGGTGTTAGTTCAAGAAGATGAATTCGGAGCGGAACATGTGATATATTATCTTAGTAGGACCTTAAATCCCACTGAGCTAAAATATTCGCATGTGGAGAAATTGGCCCTGGCAGCCGTTCAAGCTGTCCAGCGTTTTCGTCACTACATTCTTCTCCGTAAAACTACAGTTATTTCGGATTGCAACCCTATGATTTACATTTTGACAAAACAACTGCTAGGGGGCAAGTACTCTAAATGGATCGTTATCCTGCAAGAGTTCGACTTGGAGTTCGAGAAGTCCAAGTCTAAGAAATCCTTAGTTTTTGCGGAATTGATGTGTGATTTCCCGCGTGCTGACACAGAGACTGTGGCAGAGGAGTCCATTGCGGACGAATCTTTGTTTCTTATCAGTACTTTAGATCCGTGGTACGGGGATATAATCATCTATCTCCAAACCCAAACCTTTCGGCCTGAAGCTTCCAAGGCGGAACGTCGAAAAATTCGGTTTCAATCCCAGCAATACAAAATTATTGGAGATACACTTTATCGCCGGGGGGCAGACTTAGTTTTTCGACGTTGTTTAACTCACGAAGAGGCTGAGAGGGTTTTGAATGATTGTCACTCTGGAGCATGTGGCGGTCATATGTCTGGGTATGCCACAGCTCAGAAGGTGTTGCGCGCTGGCTATTTCTGGCCGTCTATGTTTAAAGATTGTATCATTGCAGTCCGGAAGTGCCACAACTGTCAAGTGTTTGATCGCAAGATGCGCGCACCACCTGCTCCTCTCCACCCTATAATTGCCGTTGGTCCATTCGCCAAATGGGGTATCGACTTTATTACTTGTAACCCTCACTCGGCCGGGGGCATGCGTATATCATCCTCGCGGTTGATTATTTTACTAAATGGGCCGAGGCGATGCCTACATTCGACGCAAGCGGCAAAAAAGCTGCAGTTTTCGTATTCAATCATATTATAACTAGGTTTGGTGTCCCACAAGCAATCATTACTGACCATGGGAGCCATTTTCGAAACATCATGATGACTGAGCTTACAAGCCAGCTTGGTTTGCGCCACGATAGCTCTACTCCTTATTATCCGCAAGCCAACGGTTTGGTTGAGTCTATCAACAAAGTTCTGGTTATCATGATCCGACGAACCATTGGTATTCATCGGTCGAATTGGCACAACATGTTATTTTCAGCGCTATGGGCATACCGAACCTCAGTGAAAACTTCAACAGGGTTCACTCCTTTCCAGCTAGTTTATGGCTTGGAAGCTGTGTTACCCATTGAATGCGAAATCCCATCACTTCAAATGGCTGTCGAATTACTTCCAGCTACTTCCGAAGAGGAGAAACGTTTATTGTACTTAGCTAAATTAGATGAGACTCGACGTGACGCTGCATTGGCAATCGAGACTCACGCGAAGCGAATGAAAGCTCAGTATGATAGAAATGTGACCCCTCGAAGTTTTTCGGAGGGAGACCTAGTGCTATTATATGATCAAGCTAACGATAAGCTAGGTGCTGGAAAATTCGTTCCTATGTGGCATGGACCCTACATTGTAAAGCGAAAGCTAGCAAAAGGGGCTTATGAGCTGGTAGATTTTGATGGGGACTCTTTGGGTAAACCCAGAAATGGACTTTACCTAAAGAGGTATTATGCTTAAATGGTGGGTATGGAGAATTTTTAGTTAGGTTAGGTTTTCTTTCTAGCTAGCGTGTTTGTTAGTTTAGTTAGTGTGCTTAGCTTAGAGAGTGTGTTTTTCGTCGTTATTCTGGCTTATCTTGGTTTTACTCTTGATATTGCAGATGTCGACGCCTCTCCAAACATACATTGGATTTGCTGATGGTGCTTGTCGTAGTACACGGAATATCTCTTCCGCAGCTTGGGTTATCTATTCGCCCTCTGACGAGTTAGTTTCTATGCATGGGGTAAGCCTCGGTCAAACAACGAACAACATTGCAGAATACAGTGCAGTGGTTGAATTATTATCCGAATCTATTTCATTTGGAATTCGACGTTTGATAGTGAGGTTAGATTCTGAACTTGTTGTATTACAGCTTAATAGAGTTTATGCCATTAGAAATCCTGTGTTATTAAGGTTGTTTTTGAGAGTGCGTCTCTTGGAACGTGAATTTGATTACATTGAATATCAGCATATTCCAAGGTCTTTAAATACATTAGCAGATGCAATTGCTTCTCGAATGTTGGACAGACATTTACGATAATCATGCAAGTAAATTTAAAAACATTTCATCACATATGTTAAACAAGATAAGCCGGTAATAGTGATATATATATAGATAGGAGTGTGTCAAAAAATATACATCGTCTTCGATCATAGGTTGAAAAACACCTTATGATCGGCAAAAATGATAAAGTACAAAAAGTAAAAAATGTCACATGTGTCTACAAAGTGACTAGCCAATCACTGGTGGTGCTCCCTATACGACACCACTGCACGGGCTACCTTACACAAAAATCTCCTAAACGGTCCAGGGACTGCGACTACATAGCGCTGAAGTCTGATAGGAATATCATCTATGGTAGTCTCAGGCATATCCGCCGTCAGACGCTCTAGATCCTGCTCCAACTCAGCTAGTGACTCTGCAGCCGCGTCCTGTGGGGCCGGTACCGGTGCAACTGGATGTCTCCTCTCAAAAGGCCGGAGGTTGGCTGGGCGCTGTGGACCAACATCTGCATTTTGAAAATTTTTACTGTCAGTTTTGAGACGATATATATAAAAAACAAAAAAAAATACATAATTTGAAAACTTGTGAAAAATAAAGTACCTCTGTCATCCCATTGTTCTCCCTGTGGAAGAACCATGTCCGAATCACCTCGAAAATCTACTCCGGCATACGGAAAGTCCTGGATCGAAAAAACCTGGTCCTCTAACCAGTGAAAATAACTATCAGAGAATCGAACAATCGCTGTGCCCTCGTCAGGATGCCGGGCCATCACCGTAACCCATCGTATCAGCTTTGGCTCCCGAGGACCCAAGATATCAACAGTGAGTTGCTGAGGGATCAGCATCGGAACTCTCTCTAAGGCAAAGCTCACAACTAGAGGCCCATATCCAAAGGTCTTTAGTTGTCCGTTCTTTGCCCTAGTCAGTTGGCTCTTCATATTAGCCGACACAGCATCACACCAGTTGAAAATGGTGCCTTGGTAACAGTCAATCGCCATCCGCATTTGGGACCCGGAGGCAATATGTAAAGCGGCTGCGCCGCAAATTCTGGTAACCGTGAAAGCTATAACTTTGAGTTCACGCAGAGAGATGTGTTTGATTTCCACGCCTTTCGCATGGTGTGCATTGTGTGTGCACCAATCTTCCCGGAGACTAGCAAGGGATTGGCCACCCGGCCTAGTCCCGGCTAGATTGAGTTGCTCGCCTCTATTTGGCAAGCCAGTGAGAAAGTATACGTCAGAGGGCTCTATCTCGAGCTGGTGCCCTCCTATGTAAAAGCATTGCTCTTGAACGTTCCATCTCTCAACCAGCCATTCCAAGAATCTCACCTGAGCCCTCATGCCAGGTATGGCCCAGTATTTATATAGCCCGCATGCTTTTAGGGCATCAATGGAAGGTTGATGTTCAATTGCGGCTAAATCAACGTCTTCGTGCTCTCTTTCTCTCCAATCCAACATGGTGAGTGCCCTACACACCAAGAAACAGAGA
This sequence comes from Pinus tabuliformis, assembly GCA_031772625.1. Classification (NCBI taxonomy): domain Eukaryota; kingdom Viridiplantae; phylum Streptophyta; class Pinopsida; order Pinales; family Pinaceae; genus Pinus; species Pinus tabuliformis. Next base: position 921,289,224 of record CM062805.1, on the reverse strand, counting down.
TTAGAATTAATTTGGGAAATTTTTAATGGTTATTTGTGGAGTTTGGGGTTTCAAATTCCGCCTTTCACGGGGGACGCACCCCGCGTTTAGAACACAGAGCGTCGGGACGCAGCTGGCCTGAAGGCGGGCTGCGTCCCCCGACCTTTTTCCTTTACAGGAAAAAGTCGGGGGACGCAGGTCACCCGAAGGGCACCTGCGTCCCCCGCAGAGCGCACTTTGAAACCCAAAACCCCCCAAAAATCAAAACTAAAACCTAAAACACAATTTTAATCAGATGAAATTGAAGAGGAGGATGTTGTAAAATACCTGGAAGAGACGGCGTTCGATTCTGACGGTCGGATTTTCCGCAGCGACCACGGGAAGTTTCTTGCCAAAAGCCCTTTTTTCAACCTCAACAGTAAAATGGTAAAAATGACATGGTAAAAAGTCTTTTTATAGGTTTTTTGGATGAATTTGTTCATTTTTCACCATGGAAGGATGTTTTTCGATGTATTTTTGCCTATCTTAAACAGGTATGAGTAATGTGTCGTTTTTGTGCAGGACAAAGGGATTTAGAGGGAAAGTCATCATTTTTCACGAACCAAAATATCAGAGTCATCTTTTAAGCCCTTTTCTGACTCCTAAAAAATGAAAAGATTGCCGAGCGTTTCTTTTACACTCGTTAAAACGGAATTAAAAGACGGTCCCCTTATAGCTCTTTTCTGACCGTAAAATCAGGAAAAGATTGTCGGGTTTTTGTCGTTTCAAACTCGATACGGAAATAAAACGACGTGTCCTTGATCGCTTTTTACTTTTCAGGTCAGTGGCACTAATTATGAAAGTACTCCTTGGTCGCAAGATCAAGCGGTTCCCCCAGGTATTATTTTATACTTTTTCGGGCTTGAGGGACACAAATCTACGAAAAAGTTCAACTTGGAGTCTTCTTAAGTTTTTCAGACTCTCTAAAATTGAAAAACGCCGAGTTTCTCCTATACTGGGCTCGTTAAACATTTCACAGTAAAGGACCTGTTCAATTACAAACAGGAACGAACCACTCCTTCCTAGGGTTCGAATCAAAACTAGGTTGGACTCATCCGAAGGATGAGCTTATAATCAAGCATATGTTATCCTCCTCAAGCTTGTTAAAAATAAAGAGGTACTTGCCAGAAATGGTGGGGGAAAAGAGAGAAGAATGAGCCTATTTGTTACCTTTTGTCTCAGAAGAAACTTTATTACCACTCTTGAACACGACACTTTTCATTCACCTGGGTTGGGAAATCCTTTACCTCACAGTTGATCAAACCACTTTGAAAGTCTTCAACCGGGTTCCGGGGATTAACTTTGAGTCGTTTATCACCAAGCCATCTGTTGTGTCGTTATGTGTTCAAGAGGTCTGCAAGAAAAACTTTCATCTGCAAAATACTTGTCATCCATTTGACCATCCCTGAGTCAGTCCTTACAGCAACATTTCTTCAACTTGAACAATGATTTCGTGTTGCGGGCTTGCCTGCAACGGGTCGCTTTCTATCGACATCAGCACATTATCTAGAGAGATGACTTAGAAATCGTCAGTACCTTGAAGTCTGCATGCATCAATGGCAGGTTTCTCGCCTTTGACGTCAGTTTACATCATTGACTTTCGATCGAAGGATTCCGTGAAATGTTCGACATCAACTCATTCATTCACATCTCATGGATTGTACTGGGTACTTTGAGAACCATTGACATTACTGGTGGTCTCTCTCACGCTTGTTAACAGTTTACATCATCGACTGGTAATCAAGTGGTTTCTACCATGTTCGACATCAACTCATTTATTCGCATGGCTAGAATCGTACCAATTCGGGAAGTAGAAATGAAGACCCTGGATCTAGTTTCCACCATCCAGGCTGCGAGGAGTTTTGTATTCATTATCTAAGTAGACTAATCATAAACAGATGGCTGCGCCCATACTGTGTCTACAAAAGTCTATGATTATGATGTACTGCAAGATCATTCCTGTATCAGAGTAGTTAGTCTGTTAGTTAAAGTTTTGATCTGAGTATGGGAATGCCTACCTCAGTGATGATATAATCTTATACATGTATTTTGTGTTGAAAATTGCAGGTTCTGACCAGGCTCTCCACGAGATAATCCTTGAAATGATAAAGTGCTTCACCCTTCCTAGATAATACAAAACCCTAATCTATTATAGGCTTCGCACTTTAGGGGGCAGTCTGTTACACTAAAAAATGTCACCATGACTATTTACAGTTAGTATGGCTCTATCAACAGTCATGCTATCCTCTTAGGCAAGTCTTATGCCTCTGCTCTCCATGTCAAACTCCAAAAAGAGAGAAAGTCTTTATAAATGTATTTATCTCTGGGTACGTAGGTTCTCTCAACCTTACCTGCGGGGACGCACCCAATATTCACAAAAGCTGCGTCTTTGGACACTCTGTATGTAAAGGGGCAGGTGTGTCCCCCTGTAAAGGTTAAAATGCGCAAGTTTCATCTTTAAAAAGTTACTTGTGGTCATTTCTAGAGCATTCTAGAAGGTTGTTTGACGTGTATTGAGCGCCTCCAGATGGTTCATGCACTCCTACCAAAGAGGAACTTATCCCATCAATAAGGGAGCTATCCCATCCAAAGAGGGGATTATCCCATTGATGGTGGACCTGATTAACTTCCTCTTGAGCACTATAAATACAGGCATTGGGCCAGAAGGAGGAGAGGTTGGAAGCTATACATTTCTAAGGGTAGATGCTGCAGGAATTAGGACTCCCATTTAGAAGCTTGTGAGGAGAGATTGCCATCTTTGCTTGTTCTATTTGGAAGTGGGTGAGCTTTGTCAAAGTAAAGGAGAACTCTTGATGGACCCTGGGAGGGACTTTCACAACACCAAGGCTTAGGTTGTATTTGTTCCTTTTGTTACCTATTAATGCAAATGAGTCCATTCTTCTCAATAACTTGTTATTTATGAGATGTTTCATGTACTCCTTGGTCTATGTGTTAAATATGTTTTATTCTATGAGATTATCAAGTGCTATTTAATCGTTTGATTGTTAGTGTATGCAGGTTTCAAAGTGAAGGAGGAGCTCATCCGGATCAGCGGAGCTGGACTGCTACAACAGCGTTGGACTACAGGTAGGATCTAAACACTTGATTTCCCATATAGTAAATGCATGTTTAGAGAAGGATTGCTCTTGTTTGTCTTGTTTGTCACTAGAGAGTCTTAGGCTCCTAGGGAGGTTGGTTGTGTCCGCACAATCGACTCTTTCCGCCTGACAGTTAGCTCAAGTAAAACCACTTCGAAGCTATACACATCACTTTTCTCACCCACTTTCAGTGTGTGTGTACTATGTGTAAATTCAATGATTAAAGTTTAGTTGAATGTTAAATGAGATCAAAATTTGCTTGAACTGATATACACAGTAAAGCCTTTAAACGATCCTCTAATAAAATCAGCGATTGAATAATGTAGATGAATAAAAAATATGAAACAACAATTTATCTGGAGCTATGTAGCCAAAGGTGTCTTCCATTGAGGACATGCAATTTGAGGCATAAAAATAACACAAGATTTTGGAAATTCTAAAATTTGCAACCGGGGCTTCAAAGTTGGAGTCAAGAAGAATATTGTTGGATTTCACATTTAAATGAAGAATGGGTGGTCGAATATCATGGTGAGATGACACAAACCCTTAGAAATCTCCATTGTGATTTTGTATCTAGTTTTCCAATAGATATGCCCACCATTATTTCCATGAAGTAGTTCCCCTAGGATTCCATTAGTCATGTATTCATACACTAGAAGATTAGTGTCATGTTTGGAGAAAATCACCAACAATATGACAATGTGTCGATGGAAGATTATCCGTAGAGTTCTAATCTCCTCAGAGAAACCAAAATCATTTGAAGGGCATATAACCATCAATTTATTCATGGAAACATGTTGTTTGTTTTCCATGATACCTCTATGCACAATTCTGTCTCCTCCTTTGTTGATGATGTTCTCTTCTTTGATGCATTCCAACACATCGTCACTCCCAAAGTTGAGATCATGGAAGGCCATCATATTTGAAGACCTGGCGTCGCCTTCTTTCTTGATGGTTGTTGCCTTAGATTTGACTGCCCAAAATGTGAACACTAGAGAGCAGAAGAGTAAAAATCCCAAAGCTGAGAGAGTTGGAAATCCAACCCATAATAGACCAATTGTGATCCACATAAGTAGGGGTTCCTTACAAACAATATTTTATTGAAATGTGAAAATAGACTGCCCTATATAACATGGTTGGAAAAATTATTATAAGATAAATTCAAAGGTCAAACTACACATGTTATACAATTCTTAGCATAGAAAATTTTAGGGGCGAATGTTCGCCCTTTGGCGAAATTAAGGGGTTTTAAATTTTTAGTGGGCGAATATTTTGTATCATAGCACATTTTTACAAATCACCTCAAATAGCCCACCTTATTTTAAGGGAGAGGGTAAAAAAGGTAAATTTAGCCCTTGAAACTAGGAGTTACAACCTTCCATTCGCCCATTTTCAGTAATAGGTTTTATTTAAGGGAATCCATTCGCCCATTTTCAAGAATAGGTTTTATTTAAGTGAAACCTATGGGCCAAATACCATATTTATAAAAGAGGTATGGTAAATTAATAAAAATATAAATAAATGAGAGGTATTATTTAAGTGAAACCTATGGGCCAAATACCATATTTATAAAAGAGGTATGGTAAATTAATAAAAATATAAATAAATGAGAGGTATAGTAAATAAATAAACATTTTTTATATTTACTCCATAAGTCACCTTATATACATGCAAGGGTGTAAACAAATAAAAATATAAGTAAAGTGGAGGTATGGTAAATAAATAAAACCTCTTTTTATACTTACTCAAAAGGTATGGTAAAAAAATAAAAATATAAATAAACTAGACCTATGGTAAATAAATAAAACCTCTTTTTATATTTAGTCCATAACCCTCCTTCTATTTATGAAGGCTCAAGAAAGAGGTTTTATTTAAGTGAATCCTATGGGCCAAATACCATATTTGTAAAAGAGGTATGGTAAATTAATAAAAATATAAATAAACGAGAGGTATGGTAAACAAATAAAACATTTTTTTATATTTACTCCATAAGTCACCTTATATTTACGAACACTCAAAAAATGCGTTATATTTAGGTGAAACCTATGGGCCAAATACCATGGACTAGATTGTTATTAATAACATGCAAAAAAACATTATTAACCCTAATATTAGTATTAATAAAAATAAAAATGGCACATGGTATTGACCCATGGTATTCACCAAAATGGCACATGGTATTGACCCATGGTATTCACCTGGAATGTAGCCTATTTAAATGGGGGAATTAAACCAGCATAGATCCATATTTACTCTGGATCTACTAACCCCCGAGAAGTATCAAATATTGTGATATGCAAACTAGCATAGAGTGAAAAAGTATTTGATCCCTCTCGGGGCTTGGTTAAAATAAACAATAAAATAAAATTCAACTATTAATTTTATTAATTTTTCTAAATTACTAATAGTAATTTATAAGCTCCAGGTTTATGATAACCCATGGTAATACCATGGTATTCATGTGAGCATAGACTATTTAAAGGGGAAATTCTATCATCTTAGATCCATCTTAATTCTGGGTCTACCAAGTGCTCAGATGGATAAAGAGTGGTAGATGTGGAGTTAAGATGGATATAGGTTGGTTTTTATGATAATGAAGTTATTAAATAGACTTAGGAAATTATATTGTAAAAACATCTTAAGGTGAATGGTTAAAGCATAGACATTGGACAAGTATATTTGTATGCTTCTGTTTTAAACTGAAACAAATCCAGGGCTAAAAGGAATGGATTGATTGCACTAGTCATCCTTCTATAACTTTCCAACATATGCTGGAGTAAACAGATTGTAATTTGGGTAATTTTTCTAACTGCAAACAGGAACATACTTGTGTATTGGTAGGGTGGTTACAAGGTCCCTAGAAGTGATGAATTTGAATTTTTGTTGGTTTTATATATAGTATTAGGTTTTTTCTCATGCTTTCTGTGAATGACACGGCTGAATTTTATCCTACACCCACTAGGTTATCGATATGTAATTTCAGTAATTTTGATTTCAAAAGATATTTTAAAGAAATGCAATGATTTCATTTGTGTATTCAATAAACAAAATATTCTAATGGAATTCTGCATTTGTGGTTTACCTATATAGATCCATGGAGAAGTGTTAGTGGTGTGACATCAATTGTCCTCAAGCAGAGGCTTTAGTTTTACTCTTTTTGGAAGCAAATACTTTCTTCCAACATTTTTGAGTTCCATGAAAAATTTGAAAGTCCTAATAGTATTCAATTATGGGTTCAAGAGAGACATAGTATTCAATTATGGGTTAAAGAGATCCACACTGAATGATCTATTGACCTTATCTTCACTTAGTTTAAGACTATTCACTTGGAAAGCCTGCATGTGCCCCCACTTCAAGAGCATAGTAAAGTCATGTAGAACTTAGAGAAGCTATCTTTAAGCTTTTAGTGAAGAATGGAAAAATGTCTGGGTTCAATAACAACCGGTGGAGCATTAAGCTTCCAATAATGCTAGATTTTAACTTGGAGCACTTTTATGATTTGGAGGAGATGCCCCCTTGTATTTGTGACACATCTTCAGTTGTGAATTGGACTATTACTAACTATCATTTCCTTCGAAAGTTACCTGATGACTTGGGGAAACTAAACCCTTTAAGAATGTTAAGGAAGGAAAGAAAGTACATTATGCTAAGTTCTCTTATGCTTTTCAAGTTTTTCTTGGATATCTACAATGTTTCAGGTAGGAAAGTACATTCTGTTAATGAAAATTTGTCTTGATAGAAAGGCCCAATTTCAAATTCTAATGCTTTCAAAAAACATTGTATAATTGTAATGTTTCTAAAAGGAAAGCATATTTTTTCAATTTAAGTATCATGATCCCATATTCCAACTTATTTTTCAGTAACCCATTAGGCTTTGTAGCTTTGAATAAATCCATGTCTTTTGATAAGATCCTCTTCCAAATTAGAACGCAGTTTCCTTTTGGCAATAACCACATACAATGTCTTGATTTTGTTATTGAGAAAATAGAGGTTGTGAAACAAGCTTGTGCCATACAAGGACTTGATTCATTGATTATGTATCAATTATGGCTCTTGATGTAACAATGTCTTGATTTTGTTGCTTGAAAATAGAGGTTACGCTTTACTATTTCATAGAATTTCTTACAATCTTTCCATAAGTATTGATTTGTAATCTCAGTCACTGAGGGATGACAATAATGACAAAGGTAATATTCCATGGTTTGAAGTTACCATCTTACTAAATATTTAAATATATCACCACAATTTAACTGTTAGTTAAAGGAATTGTATTTGATTTGTAAACAATTCATTGCTTGATTTATAGATTTTGATTTTTTCCCTTTTTTATTTTTTTCTTAGATTTGGTATGAGATATCTTCCAATATTTGGGTTCCCTAGTTTTCCCACTATAGCTATGAGGTTCAGATGCTATCATTAAATATTCTCAAAATGTTACAAATTTTCTAGTAAGTGTACTTTGAAAAATTGTTGCTGCTTTTCCATGGTGTTAATGCAAATAAGCACTACAATTAGTGCCATTATTTAGATTAAGTGCTGAAATCTAGGTGGTCTTGTAATTATGGAGTGATTGTTTTCTAGCTACTAAGGCCATATGCACTTTTATCTCTTATGTTGTCCTGAGATATTCAAATTCAGAATAAGAATTGAGGTCTCGTTTCCACTCTAGATTGCAGTCAGTTTCTTGATCATAATATATAGTAGAATATATTTTACTAATCAACTGTGGATGTGATCCCTCATAGGAAAGGAAATTCAAAGTGACTTTGATTTCACATTGATTTGTCAAAACATCCACACAGGAAAGGAGATTCAAAGTGACACTGGTTTCACACTGATTTGTCAAAATGGAGGCAAGACAAAAGGAAACTTTGTATTCAACAATGCTCTTAATTTCATATGTACATGCACAAACATATTAGTAGAAAATATTGAAGGGTTGCCTAAGTAATATTTTCCATTCCACTACATTCTTTACAGCTTGTAAATAAATAACTCAGAACAATTCATTACACTACTTGTTATTCTTTATTAATCAGTGGTTAAGATTTTGATATTGAATTGGCTAAGATTTTTCTTCCTTCTATGAAATTGTGTGTTCTATAATTCTTCTTTTCCATTCACTATGTATAGCATATAAAGTGTGTCTAATGGAGTAGGAAGATTGGAAAGTCTTGTGATCCTTGAACTATGTTACAAGGCAGAAACCCAATGGGGCAGGGTAGGTGCATCCCCACAAAGGGGTCACAAATACCAAAGTTGGTATTGGCTAGTGCCTTGAGCTAGAAAATTTCCTTTACCTTGTATTAACAGTGAATCTGGAGAGGATTCTAATATTATCTTTATAAGATTTATATTAGTTAAGATTGATGAATAAAATTCATGAGACATGAGCTAGGATGTCCTTGCAAGGTGGTTGTTGATTATTGGAAGCTATGATGGCCATTATGTCAGGCTAGGTGGTCGCACTCCCTTGATCGTGAGCACGATTGTGATCAAGATGGAAGACTTCATAGTCTGGATTGATTGTTTAGCAGTGATAACTAGTGGGCTCATTCACAAAAGCTTCTATTTCACTAATCCTTTTTATAGAGTTGTCAGATTCAATTTCCAAAGGTTTTAATTACACTATAGAGTTGAGTTCTGAGAGAGTTGTGATTCACAGTGTTAAGTATAGCAGCTATGACACTTGAATGAAGACAAGCATAGTAGATGTATCAGACTCTGTTATAAGCTTACCTGCATATTATAAGGGACTTGGTTGGCTTTTTTATAATTTTATAAACAAGTTCCATTTCGTGGAAATGTGAAAAAAAACAGTGATATTGCCACCATGTGGCTCTTGTCATATATGGTTTTATAATTTTTCAAAAAATTCTCTAAGAGTTCACAATGCTAAGATTCACTAGGACCTTACAAAGTTTTATTATTTAGTGAAAGACTCACCAAGATCTTACAAGATTTTATAATTGAGTAAAATATTCACCATGCCTGGTGAGAGATTCGCCAAAAAATTATATATACATATTATATTATTGATAAATTCGCCTTCCATTTTTCCTATATACCATGGAGATTTGCCCATTTATTATACATATAAATTTAGGGGGGGTTCTTAAAATTTTCCCTAATTCTTAGGGAATTCTGTCATTCAAATTATTTCTCGATATCTTTAGATAGTACAGATTAAGTGCCTCGGTGAATAGGTTTAACCAAGTTATTTTAGAAGTTTAATTTTCAAAATATCTAGAGACAACTGTAGAGAACAGTGAATCTTCAATAATTTCCTAAGGCAAAACCATAAAAACCTCAAAAAAGAATGCTCATTGGCGTATATAATGGACCAATTTTGATCCTGTATCATAGGAGTTAGGGAATGAAGTTGTGCCCCTCAAGTTCATTTACATCAATCCTTCCTACACCCAAAACACAACATTTGTTTTCCTAGATATTAACTTCCATTTTGTATTGCCTCAGGATATGGTGGGTTTCTAAGAAATAAAAGTCATCTAGAATACCCCAAGAGTTTTGAAGAATAACTTTTAATTTTGTCCCTTGGTATTTTCTTGTTGTTCAGGATTTGAATTATGATCCCATAGTCACCTAGGATTGAAATATTTGTAATGTTTCTTTCTTTAGCGAGATATAAGTATTTGGAAATAGCATAGGCTTCCACTTTATTATTCGATCTCATTCCTAGGCCCCAAGTAAAAGTTGATTCTATCGTTTCATCAAGGTGAAGAATACCCCCCTCCTACTCCTACATCCCTTGGATTATTTTCAAAGCTCCATCAAAGAAATTAATATGAAATTTATTAGAATGTGTACATTTTTCCACTTCATCCTTAGAGCCACGAATGTGCCATTTATCATAAATATCAGGCTTACCTTTAGAATGGGGTGAATCTCCACAACGATATTGAAGGAGAAGGTTCAACAATTTTAATTCATTTATGTCGAGAGCTTTCCTAAGGGAGATGGGATCAACTCTTGATTTCCAATATTTTGGTATCAAAAAATATAACCCTCAGTGCAACTTCTTGAGTTTAAGATTTAATGTTTTCAAAGATACTTATGTTCTTATTTAACCGTATCTTCTAGTAGATGAATTTGGGGAGAGATACCTAAATTTGTTTGAGGGAGACATTTCCTTGGAATGTTCTAGTGTAATTTTTATACTAAACCTCAAATAATTTTTGAACTGAATTTGGAAAAATTACTCTTGCAACTAGAGTTTCTAGATTGTTCTAGATTATTTAGTAAAAATACATTCCAGAAAGAGCTAAGATATATTTTCTTCAACTAAAAACGATAGAGGATACCTGGAGGGAACTACATTTCCTTGCTTAACTATATTTTCTACTTAGAGGATATTTCGATGTGCAAGGAGCCAACAATAAAAATTGAATTTTGAGATGCTATTAGGATGCTAAATATTTTTCCACATTATTTATTTTGGTGGCTCACCTTGCAGAGATAAGAAGGTATGATATTCCGCTTTAATTATGTATTCATACTATTTGTATTTGTAGGTGCTACTAGAACGACTAGGGTTTCCCTAGTTGCAACTTGCAATGAGTTACAACCTATTGATTTCCATATAAGCTAATATTTGAGTATCATTGTAGTTATAGCATCCCATCCTATGCTTGTGCGTAGGTCATGGTTGCAGATTGGTTTTGAAGTTTTCTTGTTCAAGGTTTGATTTATATGAGGCTGTGATTTTAGATCTGCACCCTTATTCCTGTGTTTTGTATTTGAAGAGACCCTCTCTATATAATGAGGGATCTTTCCAATCATGTTGCTAAAGGTCATGTCTTCTATAGTCCTATGGTTTTGGATCTAGCCCTCACCTCGGGTAGTGATGTTTCCTTCAAGTAAGTTGCGCTCTAGTCTTTTGCACTTCTTTCCTCTATTTTGGTTCATCAAGCACCAACTATCTCCATTCTTATTATATTAGAGGCTAAAGAGGATGTTGAGTTCCACAAATATAGTAGCATGGTTTATTGATTTCTTTGTGTTTTGGCCACTACTTGCAGATCTTCAATATTGGATTTCTCACAACTAGCTTCCTGTGATCAAGGAAGAAGCATTCATCCATCCTTGTGATAAAGGGTTTTTTGTTGTTGAGTTTTACAGTGTTTAAGAAAAGGATCTAATATTCAACTTTGGTCCTTGGATTTTGGGGAAATGTTAGTGTGTGTATGAAACATTGGTCTCCCTCCTTGGATCCAATCTTTGATGTCTTGACTTCTAATCCTATTTGGGTGCTACTAACAAATTTAGAACTACATTTATGGGGTTTTCCCACTCTTCATGCTATTGGGTCTACTTTAGGAAAGTTCCATTTTTCCTACCAAGAAAATCAAAGGAGAAAAATTGCTACTTATGCTAGAATTTGTATGGAAATGAATCTTAGCCTTGGGTTTCTAGCTGAAATAAAGTTGGATGGGAAATATTTTACGTGGACTCAGAAATAAGAGTATGAGAATGTTTCATTGCGATGTAGGGCTTGTTTTAATACTGACCATGCAATTGTTCATTGTCCTACTGGGTTGAAAAGTGGTAAAAGGAAACAAAAAAATATACTTGGTGAAGTAGCTCCACTGAGGATCATTAGTTATTCCTTCAAGATAAATCTCCTCCTCAGTGGAATACTATTTCTAAATAAAAGCATCAAGATCAAGTTCCCCAAAGTATACCAAAATTAGATTTAGATCCTCTGAAATTAGCTCATGAATCACATGGGAACCCTAGCCCTCAGATCTTGAAAAATTAGGTAGATCAAGCTAATGCAACTAAATATTAAGAACAAGAAGAATCTTCAACACCTAATACTTCAGGTACAACCAAATCTACAAGCACTCCTCTTAATTCATTAGAATTGTGGAAAAAAATTGCGAAAAAAAGAGTCGATAGGCATTATCACCAACCTTTTCTAGTATCTCAAAGGGACCATACCTCAAAGCCTTGATTTTATTACCAGGCCCCTGTAACCTCTCCTTGTTCAAATGTATCCATACTCTATCTCCCTCAAACAATTTCTCTATTATATGTTGATCATGCTTGGCCTTACACTTCTCCCATGACTTATGTAGTGTCTCTTGTATCTGTAGATAGATATACAATATCTTATCTACAATTTTTTTAGCCCTCAGGATGTCTCCAATAAGATATTCCTTCATGCCTCCTTGTTTCCCATATGCAATGTCCAAAGATGAAGGCAACACATATCCAAAACATGTTTCAAATGGGGACTTTCCTGTAGGAGTGTGGATTGCTCTGTTGTAAGAATGTTGTATATATACCAAATTTTCAACCCAGGTCTTGAGATGCTTCTTGTTGTATCCCCTCAAAAGTTGCACCAAATTCCTATTGAATACTTTTTTCTGTCCATCTGTCTGTAGATGGAATGTTGTATATCTATTCACCTTCGTGTCCATGTTCTTTCACAATGTATTCTAGAATGCACTAAGAAATTTTCTATCCCTGTCTGAAATGATGCTCCTTGGTATCCTAAAGTGCACACAAACTTGTCCAAAGAACAAGTTCATTGCTTCTTTCCCACTGATGGTATTTTTATAGGGCATCAAAACACACGTCTTGTTGAACCTTCCAACTACCGTGAATAGGTAGTCATGTAACTTTATGGTTGTTGGTAAACCTCCCACAAAGTCCATGGAAATGCTTTCCCAAGGATGAGTGGGAACAGGTAAGGGATGATATATACCCTATTTCATGTTGCTAAGCTTGCTGGTACAACAAATCACACATCCTCTTATGAACCTAGCTACCTGCTCTTTCAACTTGGGCCAATACACATACCTCTGCAAGTCGGCCATGGTATTCCCTATACAAAAGTTCCTTATAACCTTGGAAGTGTGAGCTTCTGTAATCAGCTGCAATCACTCACCTTTAGGAACACATAACTTATCCAACCTATAGAGTAACCCTTCTTGGAGATGGTACTCAACGGTTTTGTCGCCATCATCCACATGACTATGAATATGCAACTGTTAATACACCTCCTTGAAGTCCCCATCCTCTGAATATGCCTCTCTGTATGCATCATGGGCAAATGATCCATGTGCATAAGATTACCCAAAGCTATGATCTTTGGTGTGGGTGGCCTTGAAAGCACACCAACCAAATTTTTGTGTTGCCCTTCTTGTACTTTATCACTATATGTAACTGTTGTAGGAACCCCATCCACTTGTAATTATTGGTTTGTTGTAGCTTACTATAGGCCTACAAGTACTGTATGCACTGGTGATGTGTGTGGATTACTGTCTCCTTTCCCATCAGATATTTCTTCCACTTCTTCATAGCTTGCACTAGGGCATAAAGCTCCTTGTCGTAGGTAGGGTATGTAAGAATTGCCCCATGAAATACTTCAGAATAGTAGCATACAAGCCTTCATCCCTGCATCAGGTGTGCTACCATAACATACCCATTCACATTTGTCTCCACTTCAAAGGGTTGTTGCAAGTTTGGTAATGTAATAACAACTTGACTGATTTTCTTCTTTAGCTCCCTGAAATCCCTTTGATGACCCTTTCCCCACTGGAAACTCTTTCCACTTGTTGTTATGGCATGGAGTGATGCTACTACCATTGAAAATGAGGCTATGAATTTCCTCAGGTACTGTGCTACCCCAATGAAACTCCTAACCTCAGAAACATTAGTAGGCACTAGCCATTTCATGATGGCCTCCATCTTGGTAGGATTTATCTTCAGCTCTCCTCCACCTATCACATACCCTAGATACACCAAAGACTATTGTGAAAACTCACACTTCTTGAGATTTGCTAGCAGTGGGTGCTTCCTTAATGTCTCCAACACTTGCATCAAATGTGATATGTGCTCTTCCTAGGTAGCATTGTGTTATCACTGAAGAAAAATTTCTAAATTGTTCACATCAGTTCGATTGTTTGCCAAAGGGTTGGTGTCAATTTTGGGTCTAGTCTTTTCATCTGGTTTTAGAGTCTAAATAGTTTGAATAGGAATCTTGTTAAGAGTATTGTTGGTATATATAACAGGGTCAATTCTCTGTTTTAGTCTATCATTGGTCTCACATCTCACATGGATATCATATGTCCAAACTCATTTCAAAGTCGAAATTGTCTAGGTGATTTCGTAGCGCCTGTAATCATTTTAAAGTGGTTTTGTAGCACATAAATCCTTTTTAGCAGTTTCGCAGCGCAACATGTTTTAGATGATTTTGTAGCGCATAATTCATATTTTGCACTGGCTGCACTACGAAATTGGGGATTTTTTCGAATCCATAGCCATTCTTTCACAGCTGTCATATCCATCAAAATCCATCAACAGTTGTCAGCCTATACACTTCGTCTATCATATCCGATAGTGCTGTAGTGCTAGCTACAATCAATTTGTTTCGTCTAGTCTTGAGCCATCTACATCTGTTGGTGACACGTGCTCCAATACTGTTTTCATCAGATTATAAGCATTTTTATTGTCGCTACAGTGACCCTTCATATGTGAAGAAATTGAAGCTTGAGATGCTTACAGTCGTGGCAAATGAGAGTAATACATATGATATTGTGACGGAGCTCAGTGAATATGCTGCAAATGTTGATGTGGCCATTGCAAGAGAGTCTGTCCGAGCAGTTGGAAAAATTGCATTGCAGCAGTATGATGTCAATGCCATTGTTGACCGCCTTCTTCAGTTCCTAGAGATGGAAAAGGATTATGTCACTGCAGAAACTCTGGTTCTCATGAAAGACCTTCTAAGGAAGTATCCGTAGAGCGTGTAATTAATCCACCTAAACAAGAAGTTTCTGTATTTGCTGATACTCAGAGCAGTGAAGTCAAGGACCGTATATTTGATGAGTTCAATAGTCTTTCTGTTATTTATCGTGAGCCTTCATATATGTTTATTGATAAGGAACACCAGAGGATAAGGATAGATTTAGTTTTCGGAATTCCTTTAGTTATGGGACATTGGTTGCAGCTAATCGTGTTGAAGGAGCTCTCTATTTGGACTTTAGAGAAGATGGAGTTGATGACAATTGGATCATCAATCATAAAGCAAATATAGAGTCAAGTTCCAAGGTGATTGAGGAGCCATGTTCATCAGACTTTGATTATACTCTTGTACAGCCTCCTTCCATGCAGAGCCTTCTTTCTTGGAAAAAGAGGAAATTGAATTTTCGGTCACCACGAGCAAGGGGAGAGACGCTGTTGAATAAAGCATATGGAGAAGAGGGTGGAGATGATATTGATTTTGACCACCGACAATTATGTTGCCCTATCGACTCTCTTCCTTTGTATCATAAGAATGACAATGGAGTATCGCAGGACAGATGTAAATGTTTAGACTTTGGCGATGACCATTTCACCATAGGCAGCTGGGAACAGAAAGATTTTATTAGTAGAGATGGTTAGATGAAGTTGTCGTCTCAAGTTTTTTTTTGCTTCAATTGATCAGCGTAGTGAAAAGGCTGCTGGGGAGAGTGCTTGTACTGCTTTGGTGACTGTTATTGCTGATTGGTTGCATGATAATCCCAATTCCATGCCTATAAAATCTCAGTTTGATACCTTGATACGAGATGGATCTTTAGAGTGGAGGAATCTTTGTGATGTAGAAGCTTACAGAGAGAAGTTCCCAGATAGGCACTTTGATCTGGAGACAGTATTACAGGCAAAGGTTGAAAAGGAGGCATACTACATCATTGACACCCTAGGAGAAAGATTGTTTGAAGGGTGCAACCAGGCTTATGTCTTGAAGTTTGATAAGGAGACAACTGTCTATCAGTTGCCAGAAGAATAGAAGTTGGAAGACGAAAAGTGTGGCAGTACACATCAATCTTCACCAACAGAGAATTTGAAATCTATACCTGTAGACATTTCAAAACCTTCACCAGTAGCCAATGGGAATAGACCACAAAAGGAAACTCCTAAAGATAAAGAGACAGATTCATCTGAGATTGTTGAAAAAAGAGACTGTAAAGAAAGGTTGGTATTGCTGGGGGGAGGTCCTTCTCGTGCTTTTTCAAAGTCCGATTCTGAAATAATAGAGAAAGATTTCATGGCTCTAAAAAACTTGTTCAAAGCTGAGGGGGATGGTCTTCCTGGAGAGTTGGTGGAAAAAGCAGCAATGCCTGTGACAGATATCTTCCCCTTGTTTTCTACTAACACAGAAGACTGATCAAGAACTAGTTTTTCTGCGGGAATGTGATGAGGTGTGGAATGTCTATGGTGTGCTCAACTATTTACAGGCTCTTGTTGAGAAGTCTGTGATCATCCAGATCCTAGAGGAAGAGAAAGAAGGTAATTTAACATTTACTGCAACTGATGGATATGACTACAATGGAGGAAGCAATTTTCTGAAGGTCTTGGGATACTTTAGTATTATTGGTCTACTTCGTGTACATTGCCTTCTTGGAGATTATTACAGTGGACTCAAGTGCTTGGCACCTATAGATGTTAACCAGACAGGTGTCTACAATTCAGTGATTGGAAGCCATATCACAACTATTTATTATTATGGATTCGCCAACCTTATGTTGAGAAGGTATTTTGAGGCAAACCAAGGACCGACAAACAGGGGCAGTTTCCTATATTTCAGGGTATTGGAAAACATGTGACATTGAAGACAAACATGGAGCCTTGAAGACCCATCACAGCCAAACTAGAAGGGGACCAGATGTCAAAGAACGAAGATGATTGTAGACCAAGACTGTCACGGTGTTAGAATCCTACTTGATTTAGATCTCTAAAAAACTCCAGTCAACACTTTGTTGTATTTATTAGTTAGTTAAAGGGTTAATAGGTGTCATTAGAAGTATTATTCGAATTCCCCTCATGCTGGAGGAGGAATCTCGATAAGTTAGAATAAGAACTCTATATATAGCTGAAACAGCAAGGTAATCAGGGTTGGAAAACTTTATGACAGAGCATTGTATTTGGCTTATGTAAAGACTCACTTTTCAGTAATAGAATTTTGATTTTACTTCTCAGGATTCATGAAGGATTTCTTATCTTCAGAATGTGTGATGTTTTCCTTTTCTTAGTTTTGTCTCAGTAGTATGGATGTATAATCACTCAGAATTCACTGAATGTGCTCTGATTTCCTGTATGCATCTGTAAAATGTGTGGTTCCATATGAGTGTGTGTTCTGAATATTCAAATGATGAATGCCCTGACTTCCATGTAAGGTCAAGATCTTTGTTATTTTGAGGTGTTGTTGACTCCATAGGCCCAATGGATACTTGTTTAATGTATTTCCAGCATTCATATTTGTCACAATTGTTTTACAAGAGTTAGCCATCTTATCTTAAATCAAAATCATTATTATACCCAGAGAGAGCCCTCTCAGGTTGAGGAGGCTAAGCCTCAGCCTAAAGTAGGTTTGAAATAGTTACTTGAAGTCTTCCTGGTCTGCAGCCTTCCAGGGCCTGATTTTGAGATAACACATTGTATACCAGTATATCATCCAAATAGATAATAACAAATGAATCTATAAAAGGGTGCAGTGCATCATTCATTAATATCATAAACATAGTCGGTGCATTACATAGGCCAAATGACATGAATAACCACTCATACAAACCTTGTCTAGTTTTGAAGGAAGTTTTATAGTTATCTTCTTATTTGACTTGAACCTGGTGATATTAAGACTTCACGAAGTAATTTTCCCATTGCAACTAATCCAATAGATCATCTATTCTGGGTAGGGGGTATCTATACTTGAGCATGATTTTGTTCAACACCTCGTAATTTATACACGTCTGCAAATTCCCATCCTTCTTTGGTACAATGATGATGGGTAACCCACATGGTGATCTAATCGATTGACTAACACCCTTTTCAAATAGTTGTTGCAATTGTTTCTTCACCTCACTAGCTTTTATAATAGACTACTTGTACAGCCCAATGTTCGGCAATGGGGAGTCTAACAAAGGTTGGATCTCGTGCTCCACATCCATATTAGGCGGTAGTCCTTTAGGCTCTTGAAACAGATCCCTATATGCCTGTAGCAACTCTTCTAGTCATTGTTTCTGTTTCTTATTACACCCCTCAAGGGATGCCTTTTCTCTTACTGACTCTTCTATAAACTGACTTTCTCTTAAAAATAGTGAAACATACTTCTTGTTGGAACTGATCAATATCTTGGCTTGATTGGTACTTATAGTGAAATTTTTGACTTTCCTCTGTGTGTGTTGATGAAAAATGATTTTCCATCCTTGAAGAGCTGGAAGTGGTTGGTTATCTGCATGAATATTGCATCTCGCATGTACATTTAGGGACTCCCAAACATGATTCCACATACATAAAGGGGAACCACATCTATTTCTACCTCATCAATAAAATCAACTATTTTGTTATCTTCAACTCTGCATCCTTATTTACTCATCCTAGTAGATATGGGTTTGGATGATCACGAACTTCCAGCCCCAACTTCTTGACCAACTCTACTGCAATGAGATTCATCTGCGATCCTAAGTCAAAGATGATGAATGCTTTTCCATCCTTGAAGAGCTAGAAATGGTTGGTTCTCCACATGAATATTGCATCTCACATGTAAATTTAGGGACTCACAAACATGACTCCACATACATAAAGGGGAACCACATCTAGTTCTACCTCATCAATAAAACCAACACTGATAACAAATCTAGTTTTGCATTGTTTTGTTATCTTCAACTCTGCATCCTTATTTACCCATTCCAGTAGATATGGGTTTGGATGATCACGAAATTTGAGCCCCAACTACTTGACCAACTCTACTGCAATGAGATTCACCCGCGATCCTAAGTCAAACATAGCATCAATATTTGTCTTCTTGACTTGTATCTTTATATGCAAGAGTTTGGTCATTTCTTTCTCTTCCCACTATTGAAGGCTACTTAGATTCACCTCCTTCTACATTAATGTACAAACAATCTTCTCATCCACATTTGAGCTGCTTTCAACTTGGTTTCTTGAATCAATGGCCATGAGATTATTCTTCTTATTCTTGAGCTTTAGCTCTTGATGCAACTTCCAACACTTCTCATCTATATGAACTTCAATGTTACTGTGGTTGTAGTGGTTGTTGGTATCTTTACAAAGATGTGTTGTGGCTATCGTATTTTTATATTTTCCCCAATTTTTATTCTCCTTCCACTGCTTATAAGAATCTTGTTTCTCCTTCTTCTTTGATCCACTTGATTACACACTCTTCAGGCCTATGTTCTCTAGGTACTATGTTTGTACATAAGCCTTTTCCACTAATTTGGGCTTGAACAACATCAATTGCTCCCGTATGTGGTGGTGTAAAACCCCCAAATACTTGAGGAGTACATTTGGGTTCTTCGGGGAGATACCCAACATTATGGCCATCTTTTTGAACTTGATGGTATACTCCTGCATGCTTTGACTAAGTGTTTGTTTGAAGTAGTGCCACTAGATCCACTAGTCTTCTACATACCCAATAAGGTAAAACTATTGCTTAATGAGGGCTTTGAAGTCCTCCCACTTAGTTACTGGAAGCTCTTCCTCCAACCTCAAGGTCTTTGTGTGGCTCTCCCACCAAGTCAGTGCATGGTCCTCTAATTTTAGCCACACAAATGAGATCTTTCGTCCTTCCTCAATTTAATGGACGCTGAAATAAACTTCTAGTTGCTATAACTAGTGAATCAACTTTAGAGCATTGATCTCATTGTGATATGGCTTGATATAGAATTTTACTTCCATTTAAAACAAGGGTTGTGATTGATTCATGGCACTCAAACTAGGGTGATATTTTTTGGGTTTTTTCTTCAATTGGTCCTCTACTTCTTCATGATCTGATGATACCCCTTCTAATTTATCCTCTGCATTTGAACCGCCATCTTCTCCAAATATCCCAAGCTTATTATTCAAGTCTTCCATGAGATTTACATTTCAATTTATATGGGCGACTTATTTTCCAGTTGCAAAAACCTCACCTTTGTAGGATCACGAGGGTCATTCACAGATTCGTTGACCATGATTAGGGTTTTACAATTTTCGACCCTATAGATCCATATTCCTTGAAAATATCAACAAAATACTCAAAGAAACATACTCGGATACCAATATGATCCGTAAAATTCCATGGGCATTCCACTGGCTAGTTTGTCACAACAAATCTAATAATATTATATTTAAAATTTGAAATTTTACACTCTTACAGTTTTATTAGATTTCTAGATCTATAAATTTTACTATGAATAGTGCATGCGTGCAAATAAAAATTAAGCTGAAAATAAAGAACAAAAAAATAAAATCTCACACACACATAAGACACAAGATATTCTCTGGGAAACCCTTTCGGGAGAAAACCCAACTGGGAGGTGAGGCCGCTCTGCTCTCTTTCTTTGTCTAGAAATATGGCTACATGTACAAAGAAGTATGGCCTATGGCCCATGGGCTACTAACGTGTATAAATTATATCTGTGTTCTATACCTCATATCCCTGTTGGCTATTTTTTTTCTCATCTATGGAACACATGCACTCAAAAGAATGGAACCCATTTTCCTCCTAGTGGTTTGGTTATAACACATCCAGATATCCTACTAGTGGTTAAGTTTGACTACCTCAACCTTTAAATAGAGTTACAATATGGAATCTTCTAGAGTATTTTACATCATAATCATGTTTCTATCCCATTTTCAATGAATAATGGGGGTTGATGTGGCATCCACTCGAATTATGGTGGTGAAAACAGGAAGGTCAACTTCTAAGTGGAATAACTTTCACATACAGACTTTGATGGACACACTTCTCATGCCATTAAAAGTATATCTGTGTAGACTTTTACCACCAAAAATTGTTGTTTGACTCCTCAA
Source organism: Pinus tabuliformis (assembly GCA_031772625.1). NCBI lineage: Eukaryota > Viridiplantae > Streptophyta > Pinopsida > Pinales > Pinaceae > Pinus > Pinus tabuliformis. The sequence continues at coordinate 921,268,291 of CM062805.1, read as the reverse complement.
AATGCTTCCGAAAGATTTCAGACTCATTTTGCCAGACCATAAAAACAATCCAATGAGTTGATTCCTCCACTTTTTCCACTTTGAATGCATCAAGATGGATGAAAAACAATATATAATGATCCCATCCAAATAAAAAAAGAAGAAGTAATATCTATTAACATATCAACCAATGGTGATAAGAAGTCACACTTGAAAACTAGTATAATCTTGCTCTACTTTTGTTTATGTTAATGTAATCTATTTGTGAGAATATATTCATGTTAGAAATATTGGAACGTATGTCCTTTAACTTTTTGGAAGTCTAAGTCAATCATGTTTTCTCAACATGTTAACACTATTTGAGTTAGTCCTTCCTACCTCAAAGCTTTAAAATTTAGAGATTATTGATGTATCTTGATGTAATAGCTGTGCTCCAAACACATATTTTTTTATTAATAAAAAACTATCATTCCAGTTAAAAAATAATAGTGTATTCAAACTATTTCCATCCCCTAGAGTCTTCTTCATCCATATGATTTGGGGCACACCCAGAGATCTTTCGAAGGAATGCATATACCAGTTCATTAAGGTTTTCTAGAGCTTCATGAAAGTCCCATCCCATCTGCCTCCCGTCCTTGTCCCAATGTAATATATTTGCAAGAGAGTACTTGCTGCCCTACACAAGACATTCTCTAAGGGTAAGAGGAGTGGAGGAATCACTTGATGGAGGCTTCCCTATGATGCCACTATTCTAGATATTTATTAATGAACCATTTCTAGGAACCCAATTTATGTGATTTCTAGTTAGAGTGGTTGTTAAAGAAATTAGTTTCGAAATTGTGGAGTCTCCTCAATGTGAGAGAGAAGTGTTAAGACACATAAGCATGTTTCCATTTAAATATTTATAGATGGTCACTAATTTCAACCATTCATTATTTAAGGAAATGAGTCTCTAGGCTAACTGTGCACCATTGGCTAGATTCATAAGGGATGAATCTCTTGTACCTATACCACCATGAATTTTCAGAGTGCACACAATAGCCCATTTGATATATTTTTTTTCCTTCAATTTACCCCCTATCCAGAGGGATTTATTAATCATTAGGAGATTTTAAAAATGAAACCTAGAGGGGATAATGATGCATAAAATTGAAAGAGTGGAAGAGCTAAAAGAATAGATTTAATTAAGATTACCCTTCCTATAACGTTTATTTAAATGGCTCCCCATTGCTCAAACATTTTCCATAGTTTGGATAGAATTGGTGTCCAAGATGGGTGAGGAAAGGGATTAATACAAAGGGACATTCCCAAATATTTAAACTTTTACCAATTTTCCACAACTTTGAAGCCCATTAATATATTTAGTTGTATTTTCTCGCTTTTCCCAATGTTCCAGGCATGAATTCTACTTTTTTCTTAATTAATTGATCCTCCTAGAGCCTTTATGAACTTTTCCAAAATATTTTTCAACCTTTCAGCTATTATTATTGAAGCTCCCCTAATCAACAAGGTATCATCCACAAATTGAGAGTGACTAATATTCTTGAATTTTGGTCCATATCTTGTCTCAGGAGGCATTTCCATTCTTTTTTCATATTCTAACCTTTTGCTTAAGGTATCCATAAGAGTATATAACATTAGGGAAAGAGGAAATCCTTGCCTTAATCCTCTTGAAGCTTTGAAAAATCTTGTAGGTTTCCCATTGATCTATGGATATATCCATATATTTGTAATACTAGATTAGATTCTCTAGAAGACATGATCATAGAATCACATATTATTTATGGTCTCTTGGATAAAATGGTGATTTACTCCATCAAAGGCATTTTCTAGACTTAGTTTTATTACCATTCCTTTTTTCCCTTTGTCTTTCTTGATTGCACTACTTCTTGAGTCAAAATGATATTCTCCACCCTCTATCTCTCTCTTACAAACCCCCTTTGATTTTTAGAAATAAACCTAGATAGATAAGGCTTCATTATTAGTGCCATAATATTTTAGATTAATTTGTATGAGACGTTACATAGAGGGAGAGGTTGAAAATGACCAAAAGAGGATAGATTAACTTCCTTGAGTATTAAAACTAAAAAGGACTAGTTCCCCCCCGCAACATATCAAGTCTTTAAACAATAATCAATCATTTGAAAATGGAAGTCTTCAAACAATAATTAATCAATTCCCTAACATTTTTAATAGAAGCATGCCAAGAAGGCATCCAAACTCAGAGCTTTATCTAGACCAAAACAAGTCAAATATTTTTAGATTTATTATTCTGTTTTAGGTTTGAGAAGAGTTTCATTATCTAAAGTGGTGATCTTCTATGCTCTAGCATATAATGGATCTCAGCTAGATTATTTTCTTCAGATTTCCTATATAATGCCATGGAATAGTTGAAGGTGGCCTCCTTGATTTTTGTTAGGATATTCCGACACATAGGAAATAGTTAAGTATTACTTGGTCTAGTGTAGAGTTAGGTAAAGTGTGTTTCTTTACTATGTACTTTTGTAACTTACAATCCGATGGTCACGATATGTTCTAGACATGAAGTGATTCGATGATTCATTCTCTCCTCGGTATTAGTGACACTTGATCCATGGCTTAACATCTGATTGGTCCATGATCTCTATTTAAAGAGCATGGAGGGTCATTTGTAGGGTAACCGTTCATGAGAGAAGCTTATGTAAATTTTCATTCTTTTATTAATAAATTGCCTGAAGTGGTCATGTTGGCTCAGGCCGTGGATTGTTTCCCTCTTTGAGGGTTTTAACCACGTCAAGAATACTAGTGTATTGATTTGTGATCTATTTGTGAACAGTGTCCTTTGATGTTCTGTCTGAGGAACTTACCTTGTAAATTCCTACACGGTATCAAAGCTATTTGAGGGCCGCATCCATTGGTGATCCAAATTTGAAGCCGGTACAACTTCATTCGACTGTCGTTTCCTAGACCTACTTTTTCTAACTGCTTTCAGGCCAAACAGATTGCTCTATTATGTTAGGAGCATCTGTTCCAGTGAGGAACCCCTTTCGTTTCACGCGAAAAGGTTTCCGGTAACCCTAGTTACGTCATTTTAAATATCTAGAGGTATACAATCTTTATTTATAGTTCTAGCTATTCATCTCTCTGTTTATTTCAGTTTATTTATCTCTCTGTTTTTTATTTCTAGCACTATACTTTTAATTTCTGCGTATGCTCTTTGCCTCGCGACTCTATGCAATCTTGGCAAATCAGAAATAGAAAGCAAGGATTTTTCTCATGCGTATGCTCTTTTCTGCCACGCCTTAGTGTGATCTCAGAAAACCAGAAACATTGAGGAAAATATTTAGTTTCTGGCTAAAGCTAACTTCAAGCCGTAAGGTTTGTTTTTTTTTGTATGTCCATGTTGGGTTTTTGGGTTTTTGTTTTGTAGGCAAAAAATAGTTTTTTCAAGTAAGCATGCACCCCAAAGCTTCAGTGACTAAAAAAAAAAAACCCCTTTCCTCTTTTCCAAAAATTACTAATCTTTTAAACTAGCTCACTTGGTCCAAAGTTACTTTATGAGAATAGAGGTCTTGAGTTCAAGTATTTCTTTTTGTTGAGTTACTTTTTCAAAAAGCACATGTAACTTATGTCTTAAAGTACTTCATGTAAAAGTGTTCTCACCTGTGAGTCACTTATAATTCTAAAGTCTCTTTATCTTTTATTTAAGTTACAATTTAGTGGGTAGCTCATAAAGTACCATTATAAAAGTGACTTTCACTTATTTATAAAAGTGAGTCACATAAAATATTTTTTTAAAGTGAGCTAATTAGATTAAGTTTGGAAAGGTGGGGGGGGGGGGGGGGGGGGGGGGGGGGGGGGGGAGCGGGGGATTTTTTTTTTTAAATATAACATTATCATTCATTTCTGCACATTCACACACTTCGTCGGCATTTTCAACAACTTTTCTTCAAAAAGCCATAACTTCTTCATCTGGAAGCCGTTTTCAGAGCCGTTTTTTTTTAATCAGCCTATTTTTTCGAGATATTTCCATTTGAACACTTTGTTTCAACATCTATAGCTTCAGTTTATGTTAAAATGGGAAGTCCATGCCAAGTTATTCTTGATAGCAAAAACTACTTCTAATGGTGGTCCTACATTGTGGATTTACTTAGAAGTAAAGGTCTTTACAGAATAGCCTCAGGCCAAGAAACCAAACTTCAAGATGAAGATAAGGCAACCAAATGGGAAAATAGGCAAGATCAAGCACATGGGTTGATAGGGATTCCTATTTCTCCAAACCTTAGATTCCATATCGGAGAACTTGATACTCCTAATGAAGCAATGAAACAACTCATTAAAGTTTTTGGAATTAAAAATGGAATTAGAGCCCATAAACTCAAAAATGAGTTGCTTACATTGGACCCCAATAATTTTTCTTCCATTGAAGATTTTTTTTCCATGTTCAAGACCCTTAGACTTCTCTTGGAAGGTGTTAAGGTTAAGAAAGAAGATGGTAGCCTTATCTATTCCATTCTTACTAAGTTGGGACTAGCCTACGCTGTGTTTGTTTCCACCTTCCATTCTACTAGAGAAGCCTTTATTTCTCAAGGACAAGACTAGAAGTTCCCCTCTTTTGATGCATTTTGTGATTCTTTAATAAGGGAACAAGAAAATATCTTATATCTTGGTCTTCTTAATCTTGGAAACTCTTCTAAAGAAAGCCTTAGCTTCCGAGAAACAACCAAATTCAAAGAATCCTAAGAAGCAGTATCCTAAAAAGAATGGTCCTAAAACAAACAAGGGTCCTAAGCAATTTCAGTCTCAAAATGAAAAATCATTTCAACAAAATGATAAGGCAAATAAAAACAAAGCGAATAAGACTGATAGACATTGCCACTTTTGTAATTGAGAAGGCCAATTAGAATCCAAATGCTTTAAGAAGATGGAAGCCTTGGAAGCAGCAATGAAGAAGCATAACATCCATTTGGAGCACTCTTCAACTTCAACTTCATATTCAGGAATAGCACTTTCTGCATGTGGTTGTCAAGAATCTCGGTCTGGTTATGCACTAAACGTATCTTCTTCTTCTCATTCTCATGAGTGGCTCATTGATTTTGGAGCTTCTTATCACATGGCCAAAAACAAAGCCATGTTTTCTTCTTTAAATGATTGTAACACCAAAAATATATATGTTGGTGATGATAGATCTCTTCGTGTTGTAGGGATTGGAACTGTTCATCTAGACAATGGTTAATTTAATGATGTATTATGTGTTCCAACCTTATCCTACAACCTTCCATCTGTATATCAAATAACTCATTCAGGTGAAGGTAAAATCGTTGATTTTTCACCTCAAGATGTTGTAATTAAGGACCTAAGAGATCCTAGACAGATTTTAGCTACTGGAATTACTGATGATTCTACAAGGTTGTATAAGTTTAACAACTTTGGGTCATCAAATCTTCCCTCGGTATTTGTTGCTCATAATGATGAAGTGAGCAAACTTTGGCATGAGCGATTTGGTCACTTAAACTACCGCTCCCTTCAGAATTTATGTAAAAAAAATATGGCGACAGGTCTTCCAATGGTATCTTGCAGAGATGGTGTTTGCTCCGGATGTGTACTCAAAAAACATCATCGTGATAGTTTTGAAAAATGTGGCTCTTGGCATGCCTCAGCCCCTTTACAGGTTGTGCAGAGTGATTTATGTGGTCCACTTCTAGTTGTTTCATTCTCTGGATCCAAGTATTTCTTAATTTTCATTGATGATTTCTCCAGAAGCACTTGGGTATACTTCTTAAAACTCAAGAGTGAAGTATTTAACATGTTCTTGGACTTTAAGGCCTTTGTTGAAAAACAATCTAGACATCAAATTCTTAAACTAAGATCTGATAATGGCGAAGAATATGTTAACAACAAATTCATCAACTTTTGCACTAAGAATGGAATTCAAATGCAACATGCTGTTCCATATACTCCACAGCAAAATGGTGTAGCTGAAAGGAAGAATCACACCTTAAAGGAAATGGCTAATTGTATACTTCAATCCAAACGACTTAGTCTTAATTTCTGGGCAGAAGCAATTAACTATGAAAATTACATATTAAATCGCACTCCTACTAAGCTTTTAAATAATATCACTCCATAATAAGCATGGAGCTCAATTAAACCAGATGTAAGTCACTTTCATGTTTTTGGAAGTGAAGCATGGGCCCATATTCTAGATGAGAAACATACAGCTTTAGAGCCTAAGAGTGAAAAATGTATTTTTTTGGATATTCTGAAGATGTCAAAGGATATAGAATTATTCCACTTAAGTCCAAAAATGTTATCATTAGAAGAGATGTAAATTTTGCTGAAAATATATCGGCCTACGAGCCTAGTTCGGCGGATGTGCCACCTCTCTCTATCCCTTTGTGGAGTATTGAAGAAGGTATGTTTTTATTGATTAGTTTGTCATGTTTTCTTTAGAACTCGTAACCTCTTTGCATCATGAACTAGGTAGATAATAAGAAATCATGACAAAATCTATAGGATTTATACGCAACAAAAAAACACTAATAATTGCTATTTCTTATGCAGGAAAAGGGAAAAACGAAAGATTGCCGTTCCAAAGAAAAAGACAGGGCCAAGTTAACTGTTGTCCCTTTGGCGGGGAACCATATGCAAACAAGGCGATCTAAATTAAAACATATCAGCCAAGGAAAGGAAAAGGAGATATCGACTTAGCGCAAGAAAAAAAATGGATAACTGGGAATTAATAGTTTGGCAAATCCCTCAGGATCCTTTGATCCTGAGGGATCGCTGCCTTAACTATTTTTGCATCCTTGATATCTCCACTTTAGCTGTTATAAAAAGGGGCAACACTACTAGCTCGGGCAACGATCTGCTGTTATTTTTTCTATGTAACATTTCTCTGTATTTGAAACTTTGATAATCGACTCTTGTTGAGAAGTGATTCGTTGTAACTCTATTTTAATGCTTTAATATAAATCTAGTTGTTGTTTCGTCTTTGATCCTGGAGTACTTTCAAGCGGTGTGTCCCTGGAGGCTAAGGGCCCGGCCCTGGTGGAACACTTGCTCCTGTATCATTATCTTTAGTTCGTGCATGGTTTTCATTATCAGCTTTGTTCGGTAATCTAATGTGTTTTGTTATTTTACATCACGACTCTGTTATATTTGATTCATGTTTGACTGAGTAATATCGTTCTCTGTGACAGGAATGTCGGATTGTTCATTCTGACTCTCTAATGCATTGTTGTTCCTTTAATCATTAATATAACATTGCCGGTCTTTACAGAATGCTATTGCTATTCAATTACAGAGTATCCATGTTGTAACAGTCATAAATTGGTATTACTGTATTCATCTATAGATTACATTTAATTGCGATTGTTGATTCAACTGATATTGTTGTTCCATTATGAATTACAATTGTTATTCTTTATAACTAAGAGTGATATTTGTAGTACCCAAATCAGATTACTGTTTTTCTCAATACTAAGGTGTGCCGTGTGTGTTATTTATCTTAGTTTATTATGCATTTACATTTGGTTCCAAGTGCTATTCTATATTTCATTATTAATCAGTTGCCGTTCTATTTCCGTGTGCTGTCTGATTTATTCCTAGAGTAAAGATTGCTATCTGATTTCTGTAGGATATGATTGCTGCACTTATTCTTGTAGATTAAAGTGTTGCTGTTTATAAGAATCAGTTGCTGTTACATTTTCTAGTTGCTGTTCCATTTCCTAGTTGCTGTTCCATTTCTTGTTATTTGCATTCTCATTGCTTTGGTGTGCAGAACGATCTGAAACTGTAGTGAGCATTGACATTCGTTGTCTAGTTCCCAGGTTGATGATCTGTTCCTTGATTGTCTTCAGTTACATCAGTTTACAGAGGGATGAGTTATTGTTACTGTACCCTTGACTGATAATTTACTTAGTCTTCTGAATGCATGATTGAAGTTTTAAAGTGCTTTGCTGTAAGTAGATTTTCTTTTAAGCATCCGTTTACTCTTGTATTTTCTTGAGCACTATACTACTAGGATTACTCTGAAAAATGACCACCTCAAACTAAGTACACTATTTGAGATAACAAATCATTCCTGGATTGATAAGTTAATGTGAGGTAATTAGAGGTGAAAAAGACCCTTTTTATGGCTCGACATTTTGGTGCCATTTCCAGGGAAGAGTGTAGCCATTTTTTTCTTTTCCAGAGTAGTGTAAGAACCTGTTAGGAAAAAACTGGGTTTTAAAAATGAAAGGTAAGAACCTGCATGTGGAGTATGTAATAGCCCTGCTCCCCTGCCTGCTTTCCTATAGATTTGTTGCTATTTCGTTGGGTAGAACTTCAGAGTTGATTTGAGTGCATGACTAAGCAGAAAAAGCCTGAAAAGAATCCCAAACCTCTACCCAAGCTCGATAAAGCTAAGGGGCCGGTGACCCTTGGCCGATCGACCTTTATAGACTAAATCATTAAGAAAGCAGAATCTCAGCCTTCAGTAGGACCTAGAAAAGTTACTTCTAGACAGCCTACTAGTTCCCTTCAGGCCACAGGATCACCATCTGTAGCCTTTGCTGAGGTGCATAGTCAAACCGAAGAGCAAGATTTTCAAGAAATTGAAAATTATAGCCCAAAATCATTACAAGAAGGGAACCTTAACAACCTCTGTGAAGGAAGAGGAGAAATCAGAGAGACTTAAGAACCAAGATCTCCCCTTGGGGTAATTCAGCCATTAAGCAGTCCAGATAAGGGAAGTGCTGCAAAAATCATTTATAACGAAATTCAAGAACCTGAATCCCCCTAGACGTTAGGCACTCTCATTATCCTAGATAAAGGAAGTGCTGTCAAGACCATTCCCGTTAGAGCCATTCCCCCTCGATAACCTAGGAATACCCTCCTAGATATCCTAGAAGGTTATTGGCATATATTTGACCAAATGGCCCAAAACCAACCAAACACCCAAACCTCTACACTGCAATACCCCATTGTGGATACTGCAGCTAATGCACCTATGAAAGCAATTCCTCTTCAACACATCCCTACATTCCATTGCCTTACATCAGAAGATCCAGATGCTTTCTTGTTTGAATTTGATGTGCTATGTAGAGGATATGACTATACCACCGATCCCCAGAAACTGAAATTATTTCCCTCTACATTAAAAGGGGCCTCTTTAAGATGGTTTATGGGATTGGGTGGTGGTGTTATAAATAACTGGGACCAAATCAAAGAGTCTTTTCTAAAAAAATATCAGGACTATTGCAGGTCTAGAGAGTTAAAAGATGAAATATTTCAGATGGTAGCTAGACCAAATGAAACATTAGAAGAGTATGTAGAGCGTTTCCAGTATAATCTTCAAAGATCTCCTTATGCAACATTACCCTCACCTGATAATGTGTTAAAAACAACATTAATTAGGGGAATGAAGGAACAATGGATTGAAACACTGAATATTATGGGAAAAGAAGATATTTATCAGGAAAATTTTGCTGACATTATTAATGTACCAAGAGCTCGAGAGGCAGCACAAGACTAAAACCAGTAGAACATGATTGGTTTGTAAGAGATAACAGAACTTCGGCAGAAGGAGTAACTCGTGCAGAAATTGGAAATTTATTAGAAAATTTTAAAATTGACATATTGGGGACACTGACAACACAACTTGATATTATGCAGGCCAAACAAAAGCAAGTAGAAGCAAAACAGAATTTGGCAATCTTCTGTCCCAGATGCAGAAAGAAACACAGCCATAAGGAGTTTCCATTAGATGTAGTCCAAGTTTGTGCCATTTGTACAAAAGACCACTCCATAGAGAGCCGCCCCTCACTTCCTGGATTGAAAGCAGTATACAAGGAAGCAGAAGAAGAACCAGAACCAATGTATCTACTCAATCAGCGCCGTCAATGACAACCATGACAATCAGGTATGTTTTCAGACCCAACTTCTTCTTTTCAGCCTCCACAATATCATGCTCAACAATATAATACAATGTGGCAAAATCAACCTCCCTTCCCGAATTGGTCACAACAATCATTTCCTTCATCGTCTCCATGGCCAAATTAAGCAAACCGACCCAATTGGCCAAATTTTCCCTATACCCCACCATATTGGCAAAACAACATATATCCAACACAATGGACCCCTCCTACCTCACAGAGTCAAGGCTGGCAAACAAATTGGCAAAGAATGATGAATCAGCGAGTAGGAACCATCCCGCTCCCTCAACCTACACTGCCAGCCTTACAACAAAACCCCTAGTCTAATTTAAGACCACAACTCCTAGCCCAACCCAACCCTAATCTGAATAACAGACCGGTCCAATCTATTCAAATAGTGGAAACACCAGAAATAGGAATCGATCTAAGGGAGTGTAATGATCTTCAATTAAGACCTGGGTGTATCATTGAAACAAAGGGAGATAAAGCAACTCAAGTTGAAAATCAATTACCTATGGAACAACTACCACAAGAAGACGAAGTGACCAGACAACAAATTCATAATCCAGCAACCACATCCTCTCCTCCATTCCCAGAACGCCTAATTATACCTCGACCTATACAATACTCTGATTTTGACAATCTGGGAGAACTACAAAACTTGTACATAAAAATCCCACTCCTCCAAGCCATTCAAGACATTCTGATATATGCAAAGACTATCAAAGAATTATGTATAAAGAAACCAAGGAGGAAAATAACAAATAACCCAAAAGTCCAAGTAGCTGGCACTCTATCTGACTTATTATCAGGAAAAGAAACACCCGTTAAATACAAAGACCCAGGAAATCGAATAATAACCATACAAATCTATGGTAAACCTTCTCAAATGCCTTAGTTTATCTAGGAGCTGCAATTAATATCTTAACAACCACCACTTGCCAAAAACTGGGCATTACATCAGTAGAACCGACCTCTACTTTACTAGAACTGGCTGACCGATCTGTGGTTAGGCCAGAAGGCACACTACATGATGTCATGGTATCCATTGACTCCTGGGAGTATCCGACTGATTTTCTGATAATAAACCCTAAAACCCGACTTGATGGACATCCGTTGATTTTAGGCAGACCTTGGCTTGCAACTGCCGATGCTTATATTGGCTGCCGACAAGGCAGTATGACCATAGCTAGGGGGGCAAATATCAAGAACCTAGCTTTATATCCTCCAATGCAGCCAAGTGTCACAATAATAAAAACTAACAAGCATCCTGTATCATACCTTACCGAAAATATTAGATCTCCATTAACCATAGAAGAGGCCCTCGATTTCAAAGACCAAACAGAAGATGATGCCATTAACAATTTTATTAGCCAAACTGAAACCAGATCTTGCATACAATGTCACATGATAGAAGCAGCATTTGATAATGAATTAGAAGAAGATCCTCTTAAAGATACACACGATCAAACAATAACTACTATCTCTGTCTCAAATAATAAAATTGTAGAAATTGACCCAGGAAAGACTTTATACATTAATGCCAACCTGACTCCCAAACAGGAAGAGAAGATCATCCAACTATTGAGGAAATATAAAGGAGCATTTGCATGGGACTACCCTGATATGAAAGGAATTGATCCCCAGTTATGTACACACCACATTTACATAGAAAGGGATGCGAGACCTGTTTGCCAACCACAAAGGAGACTTAATCCTCATCTAAAAGATGTTGTAAAAGCTGAACTTCAAAAAATTTTAGATGTCAACTTCATCTACCCTATCTCCGATAGTAAATGGGTCTCTCCACTTGTTGTGGTACCAAAGAAGAATGGAAAGTGGAGGATTTGTGTAGATTATAGAGAGCTAAATAAAGCAACACAAAAATACCACTTTCCCCTTCCATTCATTGACCAAGTATTAGACACTTTGGCAGGGAAGAAATTCTTTTCTTTCTTAGACGGCTTCAGTGGATACAATCAGATTCAGATTGCCCCTGAAGACCAAGACAAAACCACTTTTACTTGTCCTTGGGGAACATTTGCCTACAGAGTCTTACCTTTTGGCTTATGCAATGCTCCTGCCACATTTCAAAGGGCTATCCTCAGCATCTTTTCAGATTTAATAAATGAAGGACTCGAAGTATACATGGATGATTTTACACCATATGGAGACGATTTTGATCCAGCATTGGACACACTGGAAAAAGTTCTCCAGTGCTGCATTGCCACTAGGCTCTGTTTGAGCCATGAAAAATGTTATATGATGATGACTGAAGGACTTATTCTAGGCCATTATATCTCAGCAGCTGGCATATAGGTAGACCTAGCCAAAATTCAAATAATTTTACTAATTCCCACTCCCACCACTCAAACAGAGGTACGCAGTTTTCTTGGATTTTCTGGTTACTATAGAAGATTTATAGAACATTTTTCGCATATTGTTGCACCTCTATATGCATTGACAGGTAATGTTGACTTTCTATGGACAGAAAAATGTGACCGTGCTTTCAAGGATCTGAAGAGGCTTATGTCAACAGCCCTAGTCCTCAGAGGACCAAATTGGGACCTGCCATTTCAGATTTCATTAGATGCCTCAGATACAGCTATTGGAGCAGTCCTTGGGCAGGAAGAAGATAAAAAACCATATGCAATTTATTATATTAGCAAGAATTTATCCCCTGCTGAATTGAATTATACCGTTACTGAAAAGGAATTTCTAGCTGTAATACATGCTGTCAATAAGTTCAGGCATTACATTACTGGATATCCTGTTATCTTGTATATAGATCACTCTACCATAAAATATTTAGCAAATAAACCAATCACAAATGGTAGAATAACTAGATGGCTGATTTTATTGCAGGAATTTGATATTACAATCAAGGATAGACCTGGAAAAGAAAATCCTGTAGCTAAATTTCTCTCGCGAATGCCAAAACCAGTGGACACAGCAGCAGTTGAAGATCAATTTCCAGATGAGAATTTGTTTGTTGTCACTGTTAAAACACCCTGGTATGCTGATGTTGCGAATTACTTAGCAGTAGGTAAATTACCAAAACATCTGACCCCCAATGAACGAAAACAGATTGTCCAGCGAAGTGCTCGATTTTCTTGGATTGGGGGCTACCTGTTCCATACAGGGGCAGATATGCACATTAGGAGATGCGTCCGCGAGGATGAAATTTTTGACATTTTGAAAGCTTGTCATGACAGACCATGTGGCGGACATTTCACCGATCGCAGAACTAGACATAAGGTCTTGCAAACAGGGTATTATTGGCCCACGATCTTCAAAGATGCAAAAAAGTTCGTTCAAGCCTGTGATAGTTGCCAGAGAGCAGGACGCCCTGGTTAGTCCGACGAAATGCCCCTGAACCCACAACTAGTTATTGAACCATTCGAGCAATGGGCCCTCGATTTCATTGGATCAATTAACCCATCCTCAAACCAGAAAACATATATTTTAGTAGCAACAGAATATGTCACCAAATGGGTTGAAGCAGAGGCATTGCCGAGAGCTATAGAGGATTCTGTCATACAGTTCCTGTTCCATATATTCATGCGATATGGGCTTCCAAGAGATATAATTACAGATGGTGGACCACAGTTTGCTGGTAACAAGATTGCTGCAACACTCAAAAACTATCATATCCAGCACAAAATCACCACTCCATACCACCCACAGGCAAATGGTCAAGTAGAAAGCAGCAATAAAATAATAGAAGCAATCTTAACAAAAACCATTGCGTCACATAGATGTGATTGGGCTGCAAGACTACCAGAAGCCTTGTGGGCTTACAGAACAACATGGAGAAGCACTATTGGCTATTCACCTTACCAATTGGTGTTTGGAAAGCAACCCATATTTCACATAGAATTCGAAATCCAGACACTGCGAACAACACAAGAAGTCATCTTAGATCTAAACGAGGCACAGATTAATAGATTACAGCAGATCAATGAGCTGGATGAAATCAGTCTCTCTGCCCTCCAACACATAGCATTGATCCAACAACAGCGAGCTAAATGGCATGATGCTCTCATTAAAAATAAAGTCTTCTGCAAGGGAGATTGGGTGCTCTTATACGATTCCAGGTTTCAAGATTTTCTCGGGAAGCTTCAGATTCGCTCGCTGGGGCCATATGAAATCCATAAGGTACATGATAATGGCACCCTTATTCTAGTCACTATTGACGGATTTGGACATACCTTTAAAGTAAATGGCCACCGAGTTCGATTATACTGCAAACCACTTACTCGGGAATCCTTCTACCAGCAACTCCGCGAAGATTCCGATATGAAAATTTATAGGAGGAAGAGAAATCTTCCTCACCTGTGATTCATTAAGTGATTCACCTGTTTTTACACTTTGTGCATAATTTCTTTGTTTTTTTAAATCATTCTCTATACATATTTTTGTATTTGCACTTTGCTGTTCCTTTTCGAAGTCGCAACAATTCCATCATTTTTGCTGTTCCTTTTTTTTTTCGAAAGAACAACACTTGCATTTTTTTCTGTTGTTCCTTTTTTAGAGGAAACAACACTGTCATTTTTTGCTATTCCTTTTCTGAAGGGACAGAATTTGTGTGCACTTTTGTTGTTTCTGTTGTTCCTTTTCCAAAGGGACAACATTTTTGTTTCGCTGTTCCTTTTTCAAAGGAACAACACTTTTTGTTTCAACCGCTCCTTTTCCACTTTCATTTTGCTGTTCCTTTTCCAAAGGAACGACACTTTTGATTTTTGCTGTTCCTTTTCCAAAGGAATGGCATTTGAGTTTTCTGCTATTCCTTTTCCAAAGGAACGACATTTGCGTTTTTGCTGTTCCTTTTCCAAAGGAACAACACTTTTGGTTTTTGCTGTTCCTTTTCCAAAGGAACGACATTTGCATTTTCTGCTGTTCCTTTTTCAAAGGAACAACACTTGTATTTTTTTTGCTCTTCCTTTTTGAAATGACAACATTCTCGTATTCCTGTTACTTATGCTTGTTCTCCTTGCTGTTCCAATTTAAAGATACTTGCCGTTCCTCCTGTTTCAAGTCTTTTGGAGCACAACTATATGCTTATGCAATGGATACAAAGCTAGAGCATAATGAAATCAGCAAATTATATAAAATCGCTATTTTTACAGGAAATTGCTTTGAATTGATAAGAGGAAAGAGGAAAGGACACAACTATCCATCACTTTTGTTGTCATTATCCTACTAATACTGATATGATTGCTTATCTTTATCATGGTGGTTCTTTTTTAAAAATTCCCATAATCTTCTTTCATCATTATTAAGGAATAAGAACAAAGGGTATATTTTTCTATTGAGATGTTAAGACTTCTTCCACCATTCCTACTCTTAAGAAGTGCTAAACCACCCTTTGTGTATACATAGGAAATTACTTTATAAAAAGAAAAGAAAAAAAAAAGAAAGAGAAAAATGATTATATAACTTATGGGTTGTCAAATGCAAGATAGGGGGTCTCATCAAGAGCCAGCCTACCATGATCATAAGGAAGAAAGTGAAGTGGCATTCCCACTATGGCCACCACACCAGGGATATGATCCAAGAGGCACATCAGAAAAAATAAAGAGTCCTTGGAACAAGAGGTCTCATCACGAGCCGGCCTGCCCACCTTTCACTCCTTCCTGGTGAATGGCATTATGGTTTAATTGGTTACCAAGCCAGCATAATGGCCTCCATTTTGACATTGTACAACACTTCCTAAGCATACACAAAGGATCATGGTTCCATGGGTGAAACAAACAACTCTGTCAAGGTTATGGACACCTATCAGCAACAGAGCTCTATTAATGGTATTGAAGTCACATTCCTTATACACCAATAGTAATCATTAACACCCTTTTTTTGTCTTATACCTTTGTAATATGTCACATAAGATTATGTATATTATTTCCCCGAACCATTAAACACATGAAAATCTATTACAGCCAATCATGACGGAAAAAGTTGATAATGACCGCATCGGACTTTTTGTGCACGTCAGCTGTCCTATCCTCCCAGCCTCGCATCATATCATAGCATTCTCTTATTTGTTAAGCGATCCTACTATATACCTCGATTTCGGCAATCTGCTCCTTTTGTAAAACATGGCATTTTGGCATACACTGTTCCTTTATGACTCTGTACTATGGCAAATCGGCACACCGCTCCCTCATTTGACGGCCGAGGACGGCCTATCACATTGCAGGGGGGAGGCTGACCCCATAATTTGTTGGCATACATGTTAGACTATTATTCGGCAAACTTTTACTTGGGAATAGCAAGGCTCAACATTATATTGTTTTCAATCTGCATGGCTTGCTGTTCCTAAGCCATTTTCGTATTATGCTTTGTAGCAATTAGTAAGTTACCCAGGATTTGAACGAGCCCTGCTGTTTCGTTATTTCCTCTGTATTTCTAACAGTTTGAACAACTTGCTGTTCCATTACCGTCTCTACGTTTTTACAGTGAGCTAAAGCATGGGAGGAAGATCAATTCGGAGAGAACCACAGGTATTGATAGTTTCTGATGCTGCACGGGAAATCCTGGCAAGGGCAGGATGGCTAGTTTATCTTAATCGTTTACAGGAATCCAACGAGACCGTAGCAATAGAATTCTTGCAAAACTTGCAAGAATATCACTCCACAGTGAGGGGGAGACACATAGCAGTCACTGATGACGTAATTGCAGAGGTCTCGGGACTGCCAGCCACTGGACCTGTGTGGACTCTAAAGAAGGAGAGACTGTGAAAGATCATGAAGATCTTCCAAGATGAAGGCCAGAACCTGACAGTTAGAGGAAAGGGAGTCCTACCAACAGCATTGGGCGAGCCGTGGGTAGAATTGGCGAAGATCATCCAGAGCTACATCACCTGTGAAGGCAGGAAAGACGTGGTAAGACCACGACACCTTAAACTCTTAGCTGTATTAAAAGAGAAATGCTCTGTGAACTTACCTGCATTTTTAAATTCATTACTTCATGATGTCGCCCGAAGTATGAGGAAATCACAACATGTAGAATCGGTAGTAAGTCACCATGGGCTGATACGGCTAATAGTTAGCCACAGTCTTGCTCAGCAACAGAGCAGCTGGGAAGAGCTAATTTCCATGATAGAAGGGGGACTGACTATGCCAGCCCCAAAACGTAAGCATGCAACCAGTACACCAGATAGACCATTGAAACGGAGGAAATCAGTCAGATTGGCACGGATTAGAGGGAGGCTAGAAAATTCCCAAGGGGATACTAGCCAACTAGTGGAGATAGACGATTCAGGGGATGAGCAACCCCCGCAATTGGAAGGAGAAGAGAATGAGAAAGGATTGGAAGGAAATGAGGGAGCAGAAACGGAGGAAGAGGCCGAGCAGCCTGGGCAGGAGGAGGTAGAAACAGAGCAACGCGAAGATAGCCCATTGCAAAATCCATTGCAAGAGGATGAATTGGCCAAAATTCTGGCCAATATGGGTGAATATGCCCAACCTCTCAGCCTGCTAGGCCTCCATATTGAAGAGGAACCAAAAGAGCATTCTGCTCAGGACAAAAATGCACCCGAAGAATTACATGACAGGGAAGTAGAAGAAGAGAATCATCCTATTCATGATGAAGGTATGATAGGAGAGAAAAGTGATACAGAGGAGGAACAATCTGTTCCCAGCCAGACTACACCGGAAGAATTCCAGGAAGAAGAAGGGGTGGAAAAAGAAGTCACCCAGGAAATAACAGAGCCGGCTAGGGTTTTTACTCCTGAGCAACCCGAACAGAACAACGAAGGATCACCCCAAGAAGAAAACCAGGGAACTGGCCAAGATAACAGCCCAGGCCCGAGTAAACATACAACTGTTCCTTCTAAGAAAACAGAAGAAATTAGAAGATCATGAAAAGAACAACAAAGATTACTGAATGTGATAGCTCAACTTCGACAACAAATCAGGGTTTTGAAAATGAGAAAGAGAGTGAAAAGGACTTCGGGGGTAATACATGCGACCAATCCGGCAAGACCCCTTAAGAAAAAGGTAAGGAGGACTCAAGTCCAGCCTGCCGTTCAAAACCAAAAGGAACAGCATTCAGCTGTTACCCATGTTGAAGTACAAACAGATGATATGTTGGCCTGTGACAAAGAAGTTTAGACAGAGGCACAACCCTTTGAAGAATTACGAACCATGAACACAAGACAATGCAATAAGAAGATTCAAGTGAATCTTCTGCTTACCACTACCATGTGGGACAGTGATTCGAGGACAGTAACCCTACGAGAGGGTTTGGTACAAGCTCAGAAAGCAGTAGAAAAACTCACAGAACAAACAGTTTCTCGAGAAAAGTATGAAGAATTACAACAACAGCTAAGGAATGTCAATTTATCCGAAAGCCAGGCCTTTGAAGGATGGCAAAAGGAAGAAGAAAAAGTCGCAAAGGTAACTCATAGGTTAGATGTAGTTATCAAGAAGATGGATACCTTATGCTCTTTATACACTGACGTCCTAGCATGTAGAGCCCCTACTAAGAATTATGCCTTGTTTTTAATGGAACGATATTTGCAATTGAAAATTAAGGCTGTCAAAGTAGGAGCCCCTATACAAATTAATACTATTGATGATTTCATAAATTGTTGTAAGCACTATGGAGTAAAGGTTCAAAGACTACTGTGTGAATTTTATCTGCACAACCTCGTGTTAGATCAAGAGACAGAGCAGAACCCCGGCCCTTTCATTGGGGATATCCAACTGCAGGCATTTGTTTCATTTGGGGTTAATCAAATCAAATGGCTTAAAGCCTATAATGCCTTCCAAAGACAAGAAAATAGATTAGATTTATGGGCAAGAGCTGAGCCTAGAAATCCAGTGCAGTTATGGAGGAAACATAGGAATCTCATGAGGACTCCAGGCGTGATTGAAGCATTAGGACCCATTCATACAACAATCAATCAGCAAGGAATATAATACTTTTTCACTATTAAAGACCTTGCCATTGATGCTGCTAAATTTCGATATCAGATTTCTAATCCGAATATTCAACTCAGGGAACCATTTAATTATGAGAACTTTAAATTAGCTGCCGATCGCTTGAACCTCTATGGCGAAATTATCTTGAGGGCAGGGCCATCTTGGTTAGGATATAGGTTTCGGAGTCTGATTATTTGGCACCCTGCACCTGGATACCAAGCCCTGTATGAGATGCTTGAGGGTCAGACAGGCCATCTTTTTGAACACCTAGTTAGGCATCATGGCTGTAGACCACCACATGAGATCCCATCTCCAGCCTACTCTCTCACTGCCTTACATGTCAACTACAATGTTTTCATGAGGGCATGAAAAAGGGTAAGCAGGGGGGTGTGTGGAGTACTGAAGAAGGTATGTTTTTATTGATTATTTTGTCATATTTTCTTTAGAACTTGTAACCTCTTTGCATCATGAACTAGGTAGATAATAAGAAATCATGACAAAATCTATAGGATTTATACGCAACACGAAAACACTAATAATTGCTATTTCTTATGCAGGAAAAGGGAAAAACGAAAGATTGCCGTTCCAAAGAAAAAGACAGGGCCAAGTTAACTGCTGTCCCTTTGGCGGGGAACCATATGCAAACAAGGTGATCTAAATTAAAACATATCAGCAAAGGAAAGGAAAAGGAGATATTGACTCGGCGCAAGAAAACAAACGGATAACTGGGAATTAACAGTTTGGCGAATCCCTCGGGATCCTTTGATCCTGAGGGATCACTGCCTTAACTATTTTTGCATCCTTGATATCTCCGCTTTAGCTGTTATAAAAAGGGGCAGCACTGCTAGCCCGGGCGATGATCTGTTGTTATTTTTTCTATGTAACTTTTCTCTGTATTTGAAACTTTGATCATCGACTCTCGTTGAGAAGTGATTTGCTATAACTCTGTTTTAATGCTTTAATATAAATCTGGTTGCTATTATGTCTTTGATCCTGGAGTAATTTCAAGCGGTGTGTCCCTGGAGGCTAAGGGCCCGGCCCTGGTGGAACACTTGCTCCTGTATCATTATCTTTAGTTCGTGCGTGGTTTTCATTATCAGCTTTTTTCGGTAATCTGATGTGTTTTGTTATTTTACATCACGACTCTGTTATATTTGAGTCATGTTTGACTGAGTAATATCGTTCTTTGTAACAGGAATGTTGGATTGTTCATTCTGACTCTCTAACGCATTGCTGTTCCTTTAATCATTAATATAACATTGCCGGTATTTACAGAATGCTATTGCTGTTCAATTACAGAGTACCCGTGTTGTAATAGTCATAAATTGGTATTACTGTATTCATCTATAGATTACATTTAATTGTGATTGCTGATTCAACTGATATTGTTGTTCTATTACAAATTACAATCGTTATTCTTTATAACTAAGATTGATATTTGTAGTACGGAAATCAGATTACTGTTTTTCTCAATACTAAGGTGTGCCATGTGTGTTATTTATCTTAGTTTATTGTGCATTTACATTTGGTTCCAAGTGCTGTTCTATATTTCATTACTAATCAGTTTCCGTTCTATTTCCGTGTGCTATCCGATTTATTCCTAGAGTAAAGATTGCTATCTAATTTCTGTAGGATATGATTGCTGCACTTATTCCTATAGATTAAAGTGTTGTTGTTTATAAGAATCAGTTGTTGTTACATTTTCTAGTTGTTGTTCCATTTCCTAGTTGTTGTTCCATTTCCTGTTATTTGCGTTCTCATTGCTTTGGTGTGCAGAACGATCTGAAACTGTAGTGAGCATTGACATTCATTGTCTAGTTCCCAAGTTGATGATTTGTTCCTTGATTATCTTCAGTTACATCAGTTTACAGAGGGATGAGTTATTGTTACTATACCCTTGACTGATAATTTTCTTAGTCTTCTGAATGCATGATTGAAGTTTTAAAGTGCTTTGCTGTAAGTAGATTTTCTTTTAAGCATCCGTTTAATCTTGTATTTTCTTGAGCACTATACTACTAGCATTACTCTGAAAAATGACCACCTCAGACTGAGTACACTCTTTGAGATAACAAATCGTTCCTGGATTGATAAGTTAATGTGAGGTAATTAGAGGTGAAAAAGACCCTTTTTACGGCTCGACACCCTTGTACTTCTGAAAATATTTCTTGTTTAGATGATGACAATGAGGATGAAAATCCTTCCCCACCTTCTCAAGATCCTCTTTCAGCTCCTCAACTTCCAAAATGGGTCCATGCTACTTGGGATGTAGTAGGTGCTCTTCCTGGTGATCCTACAGATCAGCGACGTACATGTTCTTAGTTTGATAGAGCCTCTTCTTTACTGGGTCAAGCTTCATCGAATTATGATCCTGACACCTTTGCAGAAGCTTCAGGCCGTCCAGATTAGGACACAGCTATGAATGAAGAATATCGTTCATTATTGGCAAATGATACATGGGATCTTGTTCGTCTTCCAAAGGGAAAAAAAATTGTTAGATGAAAATGGGTTTACATAAAGCTCGTCTTGTTGCTAAGGGTTTTTCACAAGTTGAAGGCATTGACTATAATGAAACCTTCTCCCCTGTTGCCAAAATTAACTCTATCCACCTTGTTCTTTCCCTTGCCGCCTCTTTCAAATGGGAAGTCCATCAGCTGGATGTTAAATCTACCTTCTTGCATGGGGACTTGCATGAAGAAATCTATATGGAACAATCTACTGGCTTTATACAAACAGACTCTATCCTTATATGTTGGCTTAAGAAATCCCTTTATGGTATCAAGCAAGCCCCTCGGGCTTGGTATGCCAAAATGGATAGCTTTCTTTTAGAAACTAGCTTTACTGTCTACACCAAGAAAGTGGGCAAGTATCTTATCATTATTGTTTTTTATGTTATGATCATATCCTTACTGGTAGTGATCCCAACCTTATAAACCATGTGAAGTTCGACCTTAAAAGGAAGTTTGAATGATAGACTTAGGATACTTGCATTATTTTCTTGGTCTTCATGTCTTGCAATCCAAGGAAGGTATTTCCCTTTCCCCGTCCAAGTATGCCTATGATCTTCTACGCCATTTTCACATGGAAGATTGTAAGCCAGCCCCTTCTCCCTTTCAGTCTGGAGCCAAAATTTTAGTCACTTGTACTTCCCCTGAAGTTGATGTTACCTTATACCGTCAACTTGTAGGAAAAATTTTGTATCTGACCCATACTTGTCCTAACCTTTCCTTTGATTTTGGTCTTATTGCTCAGTTTATGAAAAACCCACATGAAATTAATTGGAAATAAGATAAAATAATACTTCGTTATGTTCGAGGTACAGTTCAGTTTGGGATTCATTACAATGCAGAAGAATCTCCTCTATTGGTTGGTTTCACTGATTCCGATTGGGTTGGTGACCCTGATGATCGGAAGTCTACTGCAGGTGATGTGTTCACTCTTGGTTCAGGACCTATTACATGGGCTTGCAAGAAACAAAGTGCCATTTCTCTGTCTTCAGCAGAAGCAGAGTATCGTGGTTCCATAGAAGCTAGTAAGGAAGCCCTGTGGCTTCGTCAGATCTTGTTAGAGTTTGGCTTTCAGCAGCAACATTCGAATACACTTTGGTGTGATAATAAAAGTGTCATTCAACTATGCAAAGATCCAATCCAACATCAGCGCAACAAACACATTGAACTGCACATGCACTTCATCGGAAAGCTCATTCATGACCATGTTCTTGAAGTGCAATATTGTGCAACATATTATCAAGTTGCAGACATCTTTACAAAGACTCTCACAGAGGCAAAGTTTACTAAACTTTGATTTATGGTTGGAGTTCAGGAAGTTGTCACTAAGGGGGGATATGCTATAATGCCTCCTTCCTTATCCTATTGTGTCATATTTGTACATCCTTCAATCCTATCCCAAGTTGTTCTTAAGGGGGGATGTTAGGATATTTCGACACATAGGAAATAATTAAGTATAACTTGGTCTAGTGTAGAGTTAGGTAAAGTGTGTTTCTTTACTATGTACTTTTGTAACTTACAATCTAACGGTCATGATATGTTCTAGACATGAAGTGATCCGACGGTTCATTCTCTCCTCAGTATTACCGACACTTGATCTGTGGCTTAACACCTGATTGGTCCATGATCTCTATTTAAAGAGCATGGAGGGTCATTTGTAGGGTAACCGTTCATGAGAGAATCTTATGTAAATTTTCATTATTTTATTAATAAATTGCCTGAAGTGGGTGCGTTGGCTCAGGCTATGGACTGTTTCCCTCTTTGAGGGTTTTAACCACGTCAAGAATACTGGTGTATTGATCTGTGATCTGTTTGTGAGCGGTGTCCTTTGGTGTTCTATCTGAGAAACTTACCCTGTAAATTCCTACAATTTTGGTAAAATAAAAAATATGTTCCCCTTCCATTATTATAGATTTGATATTGTTCCCGCATTGTCTGATTTTTCCCTAATTATGAAATAAATTTCTATTTCTATCTCCTTCTTTCTACCATCTGATTATAATTCTCCATGTTTCTACTTTCTTCCTTCCTGATAGTTGTATGGTATTGATCAAACTCGCTTCTTTCTTCTTGATAAATTTTAAAGGATATATTTTCATTTTCCATTCTCTTTTGGACACTTTCTAACTTGCTTTTGTATAGTTTTATTACTTGACCCTAGTTTCTTTGTTTTCCTTGGCCCATCTCTTGAGAGAATTTTTTATATTTCTAATTTTTCATTCACATATATGAATACATGAGCCAATAATCCATTTACTCCAAGTAAATGACATGATTTCCATCACTAGTTGTTGGTTTAGTAAAAGTTAATCAAGTTGAAATGACAAGGGTCCATAATCAATATACGAGCATAGAAATGGATATTTTCCTATGATCTGATCCTCCCCAAGTGAGAATATTGGATGAGAAAGAAAATTTATAATTTATAATTTATAATTTCATTTCTTATTAAAAACTTGTTAAGGGGAGTAGTTATATTTCTAGGTCTGATTTAAAAGGTCATTGTTTATTAAAAATCTATTAAGGTGAGTAGTTATATTTCCAAGTCTCATTCTTCTATTGATTTGAGTGTGGTTTATTAAGTTCATTATGATATCTAGTAGTTCAAATGATCATATGAGATCCTCTATATTTTCCATGAAGGGGTCTCTTATTAGGGTGCCCCCTTTTTTCTCCTAGTGGTAGAGGGTGAGATTGAAATCTCCTCCAAAAATAATTCCATTATTGTATTCAAATTACTTTAGATTCATTAATGAGTTCCAACAAATAACCTTCTCTTTATTAAGCCCTGACAAATATAAATTTAAAGTAAAGAAAACCTATTGTGATGGTGTATGAAGAAGTCTGGTTACTAGCCAATGTGGTGATCACTCCACTAAGAGGAGCTTGAAACATGAGTCAAACAAAATGGTGCAAAATCCTCCAAAGGTTTCATGCAAACTCATTTTTGAGTTGTACTTCCTTGCCATGAAATCTACATGTTTGGAGAATCCATTGATTCCCCATTTTTGTCTCATGGAGAAAGAGGATTGAAGGCTTCTCTTGTTTAATCATACTTCCCCCTTTAGAGAAGGCTACATCTATTAACCTTTGTTGGATCCTTAATCTTTTTCTTCTTTCTCTTTCATTAGATCCTTATGATCTTTTCTGCCTACTCTTTTGAATAATTTAAGTTGTCCCTCTTCTTTATCATGATCTCCTTGAGATATTCTATTTGCTAAATATACTCAGATAAATTCTTGATTTGGTTTTTGATTTCTTAGGGAGAAAATTTTCTCCTCTTCTTTCAATTCATATTTGGGATCCCCCTTGTCACATTCCTAGGTTGGGAGGGTTACCTTTTGTTGCCATGTTATCTTGTATTTCTTGGTTGAGACTTCAAATCTATTTTCTTGGTTAAAATTTTCTTTGGTTTGTTTGTAATATTCTTCATTAGCCAATATTTTGTACCTATTCTCTGGCTAAGAATGGATTTTTATTTTTTTGGAGGATGACACTTGAGTTCCTTCAGGTGGAGCAAAGTTTTTCGATGACTTAGGGTGATTTATCTCACCATTCATCCTCTTTATGTATTTAGCAATAGATGGTTGATGACATGTACCTATTATTCGGTTTGAATGTTGCCATAGTTGATTTTATCCAACTTGGTTTTGTTGATCCTCCCACTTCTTGAAATTTCTAAGAAAATGCCCATATTCATGGTGTAGTTTACAATTAAAAGGAAATTGATCATAATCTACCTCTTGGAACAAGGGAGACACTCGTATAGATAAAATTCCATGAAGAAATTGCCACAAGCAAGGATAGCTTCTCTTGGTTTTGTGTGCTCTATGTATATACCTAGATCATTTACTATAGATCTCACTATTTCATCATTCCAGTAGTGCAGGGGAAGATAAGGGATTTTCGTCCAAACATGAACAAATAGAGGGACATAATTTTTGAGTGAAAATTAGGATTCCACATATATAAATACAGTCCTTGGCCCCCCATGAAGTATGGACCACTCATGAAAAGTAGATCCCTATCAAACATTTTCTCAAAGAGATAGGTGAAGAACCCTCTTCCACATAAGGAGACAAAAAATTGACCCTAAATGAGAGGCATATTGTTCTTGTTTGATCCAAATCTATGACTTGATTTGAAATTATTATAAGTGTGATTAGCTTAATGAGTGAATGAAAAGATTGAAATGAAAAAATAAAGAGTAAACAAGAGAGAGACAAGAAGAAATCAGGTTGTTAATGAACTTCATCCAGTGTGGGCTACATCTCCGGGCCAACTTCCAATGAGTGAGCACTCTATTAAGTGATGAAAAATGTTGTTACTTTCACCAAGTCTCCAACCTACAACAATAATTTTCCTCTAGGCTTCTACAGCTATGGTGGTTTCTAAAAAAACACTTACTTGCTTTCAAACAACTAAAACAAGGCTCCAAAACCACTCTTCTTCAAAATTAAATAGAGCAATACCAGCTTAACAATACTCTGGTTTGTATTCCTTACACAACTCCGAATCTTGGCACAATGGTGAAAGCACTTTGCTTAAATGGTATAGGTCTCGGGTTCAAACCCACATATTATTATGATATTTTGGAGTTTGGTAGAAAAGTAAATTCAAATATAACATTGTTTATTTCAAAACATAAACCTTCTAGTTGGTGTAATGGTTAGTTATTGGAACCCATGACATAGAGGCGGGTTCAAGCTCGTGGACTGTCCATATTTGACACTAGCCAATAGTTAATGTTTAAATACAAGTTACCTGCTCTATATTACCAAGTGACTCAATCGAATTTTCATTGGGGCATTGTTTTTTGGTTGTTGGGGTCGTGGGGTCAAGCCCACAGACCATCCATTTTGGGCAACTTGCTTAACAATAAACTTTATATAGTTCCTACATTAGTTGGCTGCCAACAATAAGGTGGTGACATAGTGGAAAAATCGTTTATTGTTGGCGGGGGTCCCAAGCTCAAACCCACAGACTTCCCATTTTATACAAAGGTTACAACCAAAACTTTAAATATAAATTCATCCATTAACCTTGCAACAACCACCTAGTGGTGTAACGATATACTTTTGCAATGGCTCTGTTAAAGTTGGGGGTTCGAACCTTCCCAACAATTTTTCATAGGGTGCCATAGTTCATTTAGGGATTCCATGTGGTTCCCTATGATTGGTGCACATCAACCCTCTACACAGTCAACTTACCATTTCAATCATCCACATCATATTTAGTCATCCCGCCATGTCCACACCCAACATGCCACATCAACCTCCCTACTGCCACCTATCACCATTTATACTTCCATGTCAACACCCACTTCAACTTTCATACTACCATGTGTCAGTCCCTAGTGATGCCACATGTCCACCCTGTCATCCTTTCTGTCTATTTGGCCAAAATTTCATAAGGCGATAACTTTCTCATATGACGTCCATTTGAATTCATTCAAGAATCATTGGAAAGCTGTTGATGAGATCTTTGACATAGATAAATTTTGATCAACATTTAAAGACTTCATGTTTTTTTAATGTCAAGGATCCAACTAGATAAATCTTCCCCATTGAAAGCTTTCATACCACTAGAAATCTAGTTTACTCAACAAATAAGTGAGGGTATAGCTCCCTCACTTTCCTAATCTCTATTCACCATGATTTTCTTAGATGTACCCCTTTAATACCCACTCGAAAATGCTTCACATAACCCCTACATGAAGTCCTTATCTTCTTGTAAAGGATAACATCTTTCTATAATTCATTTAAGTATTCAGGAGAAAAGTCATGAATATAAGGACTTTACCAGTACCACTCTCATCCTAATCCATGATTGTAGGAGGTTCATACAACTTCAAGTTATAAACATTTACAACTAGATATATTTTCATATGCAGTGGAAAATCTAAGAAAAACTCCTTAGCATCAATCTTCTCCAAAACTGTAAATGAAAGATAATTGATTGGTTTAAGTTTCTTACCTTCACCTTTCAATCTTTCCACGTTGATGTGCAACCAAACTTTATCACCAACTTGAAATTGATGTTACACCCAATGCTTATCATTCCTCGCCTTGTACTTGGCTTGAATATTTTCTAGATGTTCTTGTACTGCTTGATGGACCAATTGGATTTTTTGAATACACTTAATAGATTTGTCCACATCATTATGTACTTCTATCACGGTATCTTTCCCAAAAGAAAAATACAAAGTATACTTAGGCAAGTATCAGAAACAAGTTTCAAATGAAAATTTCTGCGTATAAGAATGGAGGGCATGGTTGTAGGAATGTTGCATATAGTGTAGCTATTCATACCATAACTTAGGATGCTTGTTGTTGTATCCTCAGAGTAGGTGTACAATTGTTATTTTCACCACCTCTATTTGTCTATCGATTTGTGGATGAAATTTCATTATGTTCTTCAAATTAGTTTCCATTAATCCCCACAAACGTGAACAAAAATATCCAAGAAAATAAGAACCCTAATCTGATACAATAAATGTGAGTAACCCAAAATGGACCCATACATGCTAAAAGAACATGTGTGTAGTTTGTTTCGTTGTTACTTGCTTCTTACAAGGAATTAAAATGCACATCTTGATGAACTTATCCACTACTATATATAAGTAATCATGATCCCTTCTAGACATAGGTAACCCTCCCAAAAAATCCATATACACACTTTCCCGTGGATGGGAAGGTGCAAGAACCAATGTATCCAAACCTCATTTCTTGTTACTTGGTTTACTAGTATCACACATAACACACCTTTTTACATACTTGAATACAATCTCATACGTCTGAGGCTAGCAATAATACCTTTGCAACTAATCCACTCTTTAACCTACTCCAAAATATTGATAAATAAGATAAGTATGAACTCCTAGTGACATGAATTATTTCATCCCAGGGAATGAACAATTTACCAAGATGATAGAGCAATCTTTTGTGCACATGATAATTTAATTCTTCCACCTGATTACCATGAACTAATGCTTCATATACATCCTTAAATTATTCATCTTTAATATATTGTTCAACATAATTGTTATGAATTATATAAAAGTGTCGCAGAACAATGGATGCATTTGTAGGAGGGTTGGAAAACATGTCAACAACTTTATTGTGTATACCATTTTTATATCTAATGACAAAGTGAAATTGTTGTAAAAATCCCATCCATCTAAAGTACCTTGATTGTTGTAGCTTTATTTGTGATTGAATATTTTGTAATGGTTGATGATTAGTGTGTATGGTTGTTTCTTTACCCATTAAGTAATGTTTCCATTTCTTCATACTTTGAACTAAAGCATAGAGTTCTTTATCATAGTTAGGATAATTAATTACCACTTTAGAGAAGGTATCAGAGTTGTAACATATCAACCTCCTTTGTTGCATTAATATTTCTCCTATGACATACATGCTTGCATCAATTTCAATTTCAAATGGTTCCTATAGATCTAGTGACGTTGGCATTGGTGTGGTGCTGACTTTTTCTTCGAAGTGTCGAAGCCTTTCTATTGTTTTCCTTCCCACTAAAAAATATATTTAACACTTGTAAAGCATGAAAAGGAGTTGCAATAGTTGGGCTGCTCCTAGGAAGATTCTAACTTCTGTTACAAATTTAGGCTTGGGCTAATTTACAATAATTTCTACTTTAGAGGGATCTATCCTCAATTCTCCACCCCTTACAATATAGCCCAAGTATACTAAAGATGCTTTAATGAAATTACATTTCAACATATTTATGTATAATGTCTCCCTTTTTAACACATACAATACTTTCTTAACATGTTTGACATGATATTCCTAAGTCTTACTAAAAATAAGAATGTCATGTAAGTGGACTATAACAAAATCATCATTGATTGTTTGAAACACATCGTCTATCACCTGCATGAAAATTGCAGGAGAATTACAAAGGACAAAAGGAATTACTAACCATTCATATAATCCTTGTTTTTTTTTAAAAGTGATACTCCACACATCACATTCAACAATTATTATTTGATGATAACCACTTCTTAAATATAACTTATTGAAATAAGTTGCATTCTTTAATTGATGTAACAATTCATCAATGCAAGGAAGAGGGTAATGTCTTTTCATCATGATTTTATTCAATGCTTGAAAATATACACTCATCCTCCATGTACCATCTTTCTTTGGTACCAATACAAAAGATGATCCACATAGAGAGGTACATTAGAGAAATTTTGAGGTAAAAAATTGGCCTCAAAACAAAAATGTACAACCAAAATCAACTTTATAAGAACCAATAGGATTCAAGATGATTATGTCAACAATGGGGGATGATTCATAATTTTTGGAGTAAAAATGTAAAAAAAAAAAAAAAAAAAAAAAAAAAAACAAAAAAAAAAAAAAAAAAAAAAAAAAAAAAACTACTTTTTCAACTCGTATTTTCAGCTTATCTCACCATAGTTTTACTGAAATTTCAAGTGGGAGCACTCATTGGATGCATAATTCAATTCCTCATCCAAGGAGTACCCATGCACATACTTTCAATAGACCCCACTACACAATAAATTAGAAATACATGAAAAGACGTGATTGCAATCAAAATTTTTCCATGTATTTCTCATTTTTCATTTATTTGTGTCCATCGAAAGTATGCAACAAGGGTACTCCTTGGATGAGGAATTGAGTTCTGCATCCAAAAATTTCTCATGCTCAAAATTTGAGTAAAATTATAGGGAGATAAGTTGAAAATGCAAGTTTTTTTGTCACAGTTTAGCTTCAAGGTGATGGTTTCACGGGTAATGGCTTGGGTCAGTGGTTTAAATTTTTTCACAAGAAATTTAGGCACGATAATAGATAATTTGTCAGCGCTGGTTCAATGGGTGTTCATTTTCTTAAAATGTAGGCACTACGAAAAAAGTGTGTTTTTGGTCTTCTTTGTGCCTATATATGATCTCGGTTGCTAATGTAGGGTTCTTAGTTATTTTTATAAAAATTAAAAATATTGGGCTCAATGAGCTCCAACCTTCAAGTTTATTTCAACAACTAAGTCAACCAAATTTTCAAGCCGGTGCTCATATCAAGTTGCACAAGTCACGAAGGGAGGAGCCCACAAGAGTCACCATCATAGTGTACAACATGCCACATGATCTTTTAAGGGTTCTCTCATATATGTAACTAAGTTTACGTTCACTTGGTGCATGTGAGATTTGCATTCCACAAAAAAGAAAAGCAAGCACATAAAAATAATGTAGACCTTTTTATGGAGGAAGTAGAAAAAACTTAAATATTTTTTTGTAACATTGCTGACAATTAATCTGTCAACATTCCTTTTGAACATATTTTAACAGAGTGTTGACAATTAATCTGTCAGTGACTAGAGCATATACATTTTTTGATGATTGATAAGGCGTTTTGGTTATGATAAATCACATTTGATATGGATTCATGCACTAGACTCTTGTTTTAGCGAACCAAGCTCAAGTTCCATGACAAGGTTACTATTTTAAACATGATGAAAAAACGTGGGATTTTAGAAAAATATTATAGGATATCAACGAGAAGTTTTGTCCTCAATTTAGTCAGTCAAAGACATGCAAAGAATATAAGTGGTACTAAATTAGTCTCAAGGGGATTATCTCCATATTTTTATGACACAAACACAACATTTCAAGAGAAAAGGTGCTAAAGCATGTTTTGTTTTCACTTGAAAAAACTATGTTTTTTAAGATTGTTTTTTGTAAAAGTTAGTAACTTTAAGCAAGGTCTCCAAACAGTTGGAAACAATTTTTTGAAAACCAAAAGAAGATTTAGGCAGGAACAGATCCATTTACAAAAATCTCTCTCAATGTTTACACAGATGTCATGGTTTGGGATATTTGTAGGAACCTTTGCAACCCATTTTTCCATTTTTAAATATTAAATAAGTTCTCTTTTTAGTAATTAACTTTGGGCGCATTTTTCGAGAAGATGAAAATGATTTTTTAAAATATGACAGAGGTGTTTTTCAATAATAGGCTCATTTGCAAAAACCTCTTTCATTTTTTACACATCTATCATGGTTTGAGAGATACAGAGGCATTTTTGGACCCTATTTTTTTAGGAATTCGCTAGAAAAAGTTGATAGACAATTGTTGATGAGACACCTCATCAATTCGACTTGGAGACCATATTTTACCATATCCTTTATAATTTAAAACATAAAACTAAATAAATATGAGGAGGTTTTCAGATCCAATTCTTTTGGATCTTGATAATCTCTTTGATATTTTAGATATTTTGTAATTAAAGTTTCCCTGAAGGTTAGGGTTTCAGTTTTTGTAAGTTTTCTATAAAATTGTTTATGAGAATGAACCATGGGTTGAGATCTTGGAAGAAGAAGAAGACTCATTTTAGTGTGATAATTATTTTTTATATTAATTGAAAACTCTGTTGAGCAGAAGGATTTTGGGTGATATCAATCTCAGGGATTCCTGAGTTGTGATTTATTTAGTCAGTTTTCCTTGTGATATGTAGACTTATTTGTTTTTCATAAATTATTTTTGCCTTCAATGATTGAATGTGATACTATATTTATAGATTTATATTTTACTTTGTGACCTTTGTCTATTTTCCATTCAATTGATTTGTGAATTCCCTCTAAAATCTAAACAAGAGTCATCCATTGTGAGGTGCCTGATCTAAATGGCCTGTCTTCTATTCATTTCCTCTGCTCATTGAATATCTTAAATGTATGAATACTTATAGCTACATACCTCTAAATTATTGAATGTTCCTCCCCACTAGCCTCTTAAGAGCTCAATTTGATGTTGAAATTGACTCCATGCCGAATGGTCCTCTCTCCTTCTCAACCAAACCATGTTCAAACCCTTACCCTTTTTACCAAAGATCTGGCCACTGTTAGAATACATCAAAAACTCCCAAAGTGACATTGGGTAGTTGATTCATAAAGAGATCCCTCTCTGCATTGGAAGGGCCAACTTATGATCTCTAAGACTAGTCTGGTGTTATCTCTGGGTTTTCCTTTCACAACTAAGAAAAAGTACGGAGTGACAAAAATTATTTTTTCCCTCCAATATTTGATGAGGTAATCCAATCTTATTTTTATTATTTCCACTACTATTTTATAATATTCCTTACGAGGCACATTTTAGATCTTAAAATTTCTCTAATAGGCTTGGTCTGATGACTCCTTTGTTGAACAATTCTTGAACCTACTTCTTGATCTTTGCATTATCCAACACTGAAAAATTGTATATACCAATTTTAGGAAGTGGCACATCTCGTTGCAACTATATCTCATGTTATATCTCCATTTTTGGAGGTAATCCTTTAGGTTCCTAAACATTTCATCATATTTAGAAATAAGTTTAACTAATTAATCTTCAAGTAAAGGATCACATCCTTTAAAAGTATCAAATTTATTAGTATCCTTAACCTTTATAATCACAAGTACAAAGTTCTTGATAGCAATTACAAGTCTCTTCATTTTTCTTGTGCTAACACGAGATAGGTTAGTCTTCAAGTGATGAGCTCTCATATTGTATTCAATTCCATATTTGAAGAGATGTTACTTATTCTCCTCTCTATATAAGATGGATTTTTGGTTATAAAGATATGGGTTTCCCAACACAGTTCCACAAATGTTGTGGCATTGCATCTAATTCAACCTCATCTATGAAGTTAGAGGTGATTTCAAATTTGAGTTTAAATTATCGAGTTACTTACAATTTTTCATCATCACACACCCATCCCAAAGGGTAAGGTTATAAATGAGGTTTAATTTTCAATCCTAACTTCTTGACAATTTCTTCAGATATGAGATTTACTTGGGAACCACTATCAAATAATGTATCAAATTTAGTATTTTTTTGTTATGACTCTAATATGGAAAACCTCACTTATTTTTATTTCATCATGTTTAATTTCAGAATTAGGAGACTGAATAGTAGAGCTAGAATGTTAGGTCCCTATAATACTAGTGTAGTCCCTTATTGTTATTATTAGTGTATCCCCCTTATTGTTATTTTTAGTGTAGCCCCCAATTGTTATTTTTGTGCCCATGTAGCCCCCATATTGTTATTTTTGTGCCCTATAGAATCCCATTATTATTATTGTTGTGCCCTTACATTATTATTGTTATGTAGGTTCTGATTATATTGTGACCCCTGTTGCGGCCTCAAAGTTCTGCTGCCAAAACATGGGGGATAACCACCCTGTCCAGACCTTAAGGCAAATCCTTTTCTGTTTAAAGTGGTGGCTCTGACTGGGGATAATGAGACCAATTTCCGAGTGTGGGTTTTAATATGAGAGTGGGTGGTTTATGAGTGCCTTTTGAAAGAATAATAATAATCTAAGTGATCTATTCTAAAATGAAATTCCTGTAACTAACTTATTTTAATATAAACTTGGGTGTTCTTATGTGATATGCGATCTACAAGGATATCTATTTAGCATGTGATAATAAAGATTGAACACAACTAAACATAGTTGATAACGTAAAAAATAATTCCTTTTGACTAAATAGTTTGTCAAAGGAATTTATAAAATATATCGCATATATGATGAGTTATATATGAAAATCACAACTTTAGCTAGGCATTATACAAAAGTGTAATTAACGCTTAACAGAAATAATAAATCTCACATATAATCCATGAAAGTAAAGTTTTTCCACTAATGAAATGTAAACAGAATCAATCAAACATGATAATAGTACCATATGTATGAAGTCCTGCTCATTTGACAAATGACATAGACCAACTTCTTTCTTCAAACAAAATTGTCTCCCAAGAATACAAAAGTGCATCAATAAAGGAAAGTAGTCTGATCTCTAAAAGAAATGATCATGTTCCATAATTTCACCAAAGCATTCACAAACTTACAATATTACATTCTTTGCAAATGTTTTTGATAAAATTCTAGACCCTTCTCTAAATGCATGAGAAGGGTATAAATACTACTCTAACTAAAACTACAAAAATAGATATACAAAATTTGAGGAGGTTTCAAACAACCATCCTCCTAACTAGGTAACTAACTCCAAAAATAAACATAGCCTAAATATACGAAACTAAGAGGATGACTTGCTATCCGCCAGCTTGTCCTTTAAGTTGCAAATATCAGTCATCGGTTGAATTTGAGGAGGTGGCCCGAAATGAGTCCTGAGTTGTTCGGTGAAGATCACATCAGTGAGCGGTGGCAACATCCTTTGAGTCGTGTGAAGGGAACAATTGAGAGTCATAATTTGGCTATGTGGCTTAACCAGATACTGCTAATACAACTCCCAATTGCTCATAGTCAGTTTCGTAATTGCCTCTCTTTGAATCCCCGCCTTCTCTTGCCAGTCTTTATATGGAGTAGTTAAATTAGGCATTTATTTCGTATTGACTTCCTTGATGAGATTAGTGGTGAACAAGATGTGGTTCATTGCTTTGACGATGTTCTTTGATACTCCCGCTACCCTTGCCACTATTAGTTCAACCTGTTTGATTATGGCATCCCAATATGTAAAGAGAATGTCCTTATGAGTTTCTTCAATCTCGGGTATATTGGCCTTCTTTCCATCTTCTATTTCCTACCACTCAATGAACTCAGAGATTCTGGTGTTTAAATCATTAAACTCCATTCTCTGGTCGATTGCCTTGTCTATCAGCTAGTCACTAGTAGTCAGATAGGGAGTAATATGTGACATATTTTGGCAGAAATACTATTGTTGTCTCACTATAAGGGAATTTAATTCCAAGGCCTCTTTGATGAACTCCTCAGTAGTGGGAACGTCCTTGTATCTTTCCATGGATTGCTGCATTTCCTGGAGTTGCATGTTTTTGGCTGATATATTGGCCTCATGGCTAATTTTTAAGACCTCCATGTCTTGCTGCAATTGCTTTAGTTGCTCCATTGCCTGTTTGTTTGCGCTTGCTTTCTTTGTCTCAAGTTCTTGTTCGAGTTGTGCAATTTTCTCCTCTTTCTCCCTTAGTAGAGTAGAGACCTCAGTAGCCTTGTCCATAGTGGCCAATGCGTATGATTCTGTGAACTGTGATAATCTAGTCATGTTCTCGGCTGCACTGAAAGGAATGTCCTTCTAGACCACGTCCATGGTCTTGTTCCTAGGTGGAAATTCAGGTGCATCTACCCTTCTCCTTTTCCGCTGCCTTCTAACTACAACCTTGTGGAGAGGGCTATAGAGGACACCAAGTGGAGGTATTTCAGTCACTCTGAGAACAATCTTAGATGTGGGTAAAGCAGGGATGATTTTAGTATGTTGGGACGTTGTTGCTTGTTCCTCCATAGGTGTAGATTGTTTGTCGGCAGAGTTGGGCTCTATATCCTTTTGAACATGCGGAGGAGTTTTGAATTCCTATGTTTCTTGGGAATTTGAGGCTTTGGGAGTGCCTTGCAATTTTTGATTAAACTGATCCCACTCCTACTCCAAACTACCGCCTTTGGTTTCTGAACCGATTTTCGTAGCCGGGGTGCTCATCACTTGCTTCTTAGTTGACTTTCTGCTAGACTCAGTTGTGTTTTCGACATCTTGGGACCTCCCTATGTATGGTGTCTTCTCAGTGTTTACCTAAGAGTCTATTTGAGAGCTAGGGCCTCCATTATCAATAGTGACGCTTGGATTAGTCTTATCCTCGGGTTTCAACAGATGCGTTGGGATCACTCGGAGCCTCTCCTCTCTGAATTCCTGAAATCTTTGAAAATATTTAGGTTTTAGATTTGCTTTTGCTCATTTGAATGCTTGTTATAAGAATACAACTGACTGTAACAAATCCTCAAAAT
Organism: Pinus tabuliformis; assembly: GCA_031772625.1. Taxonomy (NCBI): domain Eukaryota; kingdom Viridiplantae; phylum Streptophyta; class Pinopsida; order Pinales; family Pinaceae; genus Pinus; species Pinus tabuliformis. The sequence goes on along the minus strand of CM062805.1, from coordinate 921,232,223 downwards.
GATTATCATCATGATTGTATGGATTGAGTTTAACTCAAGTAGTGACATTGTATGCCACTTTATTTGGATCAAATTGTCTCTTGGGCAACCTATGAAGCCTGAGGGATTCCATATGTGCTGATTCCTTAGTGGCATGAACAAAATTGGCTAAAGTAAAAGAATCGCATTTGACAGCGAAAATGGGCCATAATGACTTCTTGCCATCTTTTAGAACTTTAGTCAGGCCCTTTCCCATAGTTTGGTAGGCAATCTCTCTCGATAATAACTTATCTGAAAGATATAGAGGAAGGACGGGTGGATCAGCTATGCTACCAAAAACCCTAATATAGGTGAACCATTCTTCAATAAAATACTTTCCAATAGTAAGCAGGTCTGTTGCAGCTTCTTGGGAGAATCTAGGGGATTTCTTATTGAAAATCATTTGATGTAGGGGCAACACAACATCATGGAATATCTTATAGAGGTGAGGTATGTAATGTGACTCCCATATTTGTTTATGACTGAGATGGATTGGGTAAGGATCTTGTAAGGTCCATTTCCAACCCATGGTTGGAAATGTTGTGCAAAAACAAATAGCATCCATAATGTAGGCACTAAAATAGAAGGGAGGGAGGTTATCTAAGAAGGAGGCTTTCTTCTGTCAATATTTGGTAATGGTGGTGGCTAGGTTGTCAGATAGGATGGAATACCAATTCATGATATGGGAATTAACACAGGCATCAATAAGAGGAATCCATTCAATTGAAAACTTAGTATTATTGGGTAGCCCATACAATCTACGTAACATGGTTTCTGCATAGTTGTAGGGGTTCGCCAAAGAGGCTATAACATACATACCCAATTTGTCATACTGGAATTGGTTGTCCAACAACCTCCAACCCTAAATTAGCTTGAAGGGGTATGGATTCTTCTTTGTGAAGTTAGCCACAAATTTACCGTCATAGATATCCTGGGGATCAGGTATGTGGTACATTTTCTTTAGATTCTCTACTCTGAACGACCCAATGAGCTCCATCTTTGAATTCTTGAACTACTTATGTTCAATTATAAGGTTTTCAATCACCCACCTGATTATATCTATATAGGGGAGGATTTTAGCCCTTGCTCCCATCCTATGAAGGAATGAACAAGAAGCATCTCTACATTAGAGTTCTGAAGGCCTTTTGGAATCAGTTGTTTCTCTTGTAATAGTGATTTTAGGATGCTTGTCCTCTATCCTATTGTAGATTACTTCCCAAGTTGTTGCACCTCTAGCATCGTCACAAAGTGTATTAGTAAAGATAGGAGCCATCTTTTTAAACTTAGCTTCAACAAAGGTCTGTTTGCTCTATTTTTGCATCACCTTTCTAAGGGACATGTCTTTTGTCGCTTTATTGAGATAGAGAAGATATATTGGCACAGACAATATCTAGCAATTAAGATTGAAAACTTCTGTGAAATGACTTTGGATCGTGAGAAAGGTTTTAATGAGATACTTGATTATAACTACCCATAACCAGGAAAATGATTATCCTTCCTCAGGCCGCTAAATATTTAATAACCTGTCAACTCGTTTGTTTTAGCATTTAAAACGTAATTATTCCACACGTTTTGCCAGAATTAATCATGCATCACAGTCTTAAAAAGGATACAGTATAGCATTACTAGATATTTAAGCGAAATGTGATTGCGAGATCGCAATATCACATTTCGCAAATCATTTGTGGTTGTTCTAATGGCATGGTCAAGTTTTTTGCGAACTATGCGAAGTGTGAAATGTGATTGCGAAATGACTAGGTGATGTTATCGCAACGAGATCCCTCATCGCATATCTCACTTTTTTAACAGTTTTTAACATGGTCATGTGTAAAAGTACGATTTTGCGATTGCAATATGGATTTCATCCTTAGTTAGTTTTGTAAGGTTTTGCTAGGAATTTTCTTAGAGTTAGGGCTTTATTATCCTAAGCATAAAAATTTAAAAGGGTCCCCATTTACACTTCTAAGCCTAGCTATTGTCATTTATAAATGGGGGGGTTGTTTCATAGTACAACAATTGGCGATTCACTTGGGAGAACCAGTTATCTTTGAGTAGTTTTTCTGAAATTTCTAAAAACTTTCAAAGTAATTAGGGTTATAAGAATAATGATTACATGAGTTATAAGGTAAAAAACATGTCTCTAGAATCATCATTACTTGCTCAACTTATTTACTTAATTACTTTACTCTTGTAATGATAGAAGTATAAAGATTTGCATCAGCTAATAAAGTTTAAAGAAATATAGTAGGTGTCTTTTGCAGATTAGTTTTTTGTAGTTTACTCATTTATCACAGATAGAGCCTCTGTTGCCAGTAGGCATTCATAGCCTCAACAGGGTTATATTTTAACCAACAATGATTCATTATCCCATCTGTATGAATTTTCAAATTTCAAAATGATATTCACTTGGATTGAATCTCACTTGGACCTTGTCCTCTTTTTCCTTTTTTGAATGTAATTTTTCTCTTTTTGGTTTCTTAAAAGACATTGTCTAGGCGTGGTAACCTACTAATGACAATGCCATTCACTGGTTGTAACTAAACTGAACAAGCTGGCTCTTGATGAGACCCCTTGTCTTCTAATCGAGGAGACCATTAGCTATTACCCTATTTGGTATGCAGTATTGGTAATATCAGTTTAATCACTTCCCTATGAACATGGTAAACAAGCTCGTAATGAGACTTTTCATCTTTTAAGTTTTTATTTTATTTTATTTATATTTATATTTTAGAATTACACTCTGAAAAAGGAAAATTTTAAAAGATGGGGTGGATCATTGGCTCTTTTGAGATTTTTGGGTGATAATAATAGAGTTTTTAAGATGCTGAAATGCAAAAATCTTTACTAGGTTAAATATTCTTTTCTTGACTGATAACAAAACCTTCATATTCTATAAAGATAAGAGTTTGTTTGTAAAATAAATGTTTTAAGCAAGATTAGGTTTTTCCAAAGAAATCAAGTTTACTTTAGCACTCAAATGTGCTAATTATTCCTTTTAACTCTAACTTTCTTATAAAAAACGACAAAAAACAAAAATGTTACCAAAGATTTTATTTTGAAAAGCCAAAAGTAAATACTATTTGACCACTATTTTCCTAGAAAGCAATTTGTTACAAAATTGGAAGAGTCTATATCTTAGGAGAAGTATCTTTTCAAAATTTGCCCATTGATGGGCAAAGAATCCTTTTTACTTGAAAAGTCTTGTAGAAGAAATGTTGATTGTCCAATTTTTTCAATGATCTGAAAAGGGCCAAGCCACAGTCTTTGGAATTTGGTATGTCTACCCTTTTCCTCGTGTGCTTTGTCCCATTTTAGAATTAAGTCACCTACTTCAAGATTTTTATGACTGAAAAAGTTGTATCAAAAGAATCTTTGACTAATTGTTGATGATGGAAGTGGGTTGCTTTAGCCTTTTCTCTTTCTTCTTCAAGCTTGAGGATTTGAAATTGTATGGCCTGGAGAGAAGATGAAGGGTTTTCATCAATAAATTGTACTAGGGCAAGAGATGGGATTGCTACGTTTGTGGGAAGAACAACTTATTTTCCATAAACTAAAGCAAAAGGAGAAGAACCAATAGAGGCTTTCTGAGTAATCCTATCTACCCATAGAGAAAATGTTAATGCTTTATGTCAATTCCTGTGATTTTGATCAATAGTTCTTTTGATAATTCTAATGAGGTTCTTGTTTGTTTATTTTGCTAATCCATTACCTTGAGGATAATAATTGGTCGAATATTTCAACTTGAACCCTCGTTTAAGAGAAAATTCTACCATTGTATTTCCAGAAAAGTAAGATGCATTATCAAACATTAAAGATGAGGGTAGCCAAACCTGGTAATTATGTACTGATCAATGAAGTCTGTGATATTTTCAGTATTATATATCTTCAATGGGACAACTTCTACCCACTTAGTAAAGTAATCAGTAGTTGTAAGGATGTACATGTTCTGTTTGGAAGAGTTACGAACAATATCACCAATTATGTCGAATCCCCATTGTTCAAATGGTTGTTGGATGTTGACTGGTTGTAAGGGGAATGTTGGCCTTCTCTCTCTTCTAGTTGTGATTTGACAAGTTTTGCACTTCCTTGCATATTCATGTGCATATTTAAATACTGTTGGCCAATAATACCTTGCATGTAGGATTTTGTGGGCCGTGGTATTTCCTCCAAAATGTCCTCCAGCTGATCCATCATGTAATTCCTGCATGACCTTTTCGGCTTCAGGTTTCTCTAGGCATCTTAGCAATATTAAGTCATAATTCTTCCTGAACAATACATCACTGACTAGCTCATACTGATTTGATTTCAATCTTAAAGCTCACTTTGTTTTATAATTAAGATGCATAGGATCATATCCATTTTTTAGATAAAATTTCAAATCAGCATATTGAGATTGGGTCTCATTGAGGATTACCTCTGATATTTTAGCTTCATTACCTTGATCTTCCTTTGATGGTAACTAGGAAGCTCCTGTTAACATCCTGCAAAAACCTTGGCCCCTGACAATTTTAGCTCGCCGAATTTCTACATCATATTCTTGGAGTGCAGTTACCCAATTATCTATTTTCTCCCCTACTTCTCTTTGGATCAATAGTTTTCTTATTGCAGGGTAGGGTAAAATTATCTTTGTATGGGTTTTAAGAAGAAAAGGTTTGAAATGTTTCAGAGTTTTAAAAACAACAAATGCTTGTTTCTCCACAACCGAATAATTTAATTCAGTGCCTTGTAATTTAGAACTGAAAAAGGAGATAGGTGCCTCAATATTTTCATTGTTCAACTGTGTCAAAACTACTGCATATGATGTTTCAGATGAGAAAGTATATAATAAAAAAGGTTTGAGAAATTTCAGGGTTTTCAATGAGGGAGAATTAATAATAGCTTTTTTTTATCAACTTGAATGACTCTCTTGCATCCTTGTTCCATCTAAAGACTGCATTTTTTCTTATCATCGCTTCAAGAGGTAGAACAATTTGTGAAAAATCTGGGACAAATCTTTTTAAAAAAATTATTTGGCCTAGGAATGATTGCATGTTTTTCTTGCTGTGTGGGAGGGGAATTTTTTCAATCTCTTGGAATCTATTAGGATCAATGTAAATTCCTTTCTTGGATACTATAAACCCAAGGAGTTTTCCTTCTGGTAAAGCAAAGTAAGATTTCTTGGGATTTAAGGAAATGTCGTATTTCTTACATCTTTCGAAAATGTGTTTTAGGTTAGCTAAATGATTATTCCTATCCTTAGAATAGACTATGATGTCATCCAAGTAAAACCATCAATTTATTAATTAGACCTCTGAAAGCAATGTCCATAGCACGTTGAAATGTGGCACCTGCATTAATGAGTCTGAAAGGAATCTTCTGATAGGCATATGTTCCCCACTTGGTCTTGAATGTTGTCTTTAATGTGTCATCTGGATGGATAAGTATTTGATTATATCCTGAGGATCCATCTAGAAAGGATATTAATTCAGAAACTACAACTGATTGTAAAATCTGTTCCATGGTGGGCAAGGGAAAATTATCTTTCTAGCAAGCTTGATTCAGGTTTCTAAAATCAATACAAATCCTAATATCTCCATTATTTTTCCTTACGGGTACCATATTTGATACCCATTTAGAATGTCTAACAGCATAGATTATTTTGGCTTTCAGGATCTTGTTTAATTCAGATTTGATTTGACTTTCAAGGTTGGCATGAATTTTGCAGAGCTTCTATTGAAATGGCTTTTCATTTGAAGTCATGGGTATGGTGTGTTGAATTATAGAGGCATCATAAGTTTTGAGATCTACATAATCCCAAGCAAAAATGCCTTTATATGTCTTCAACAACCTGATGAATGATATTCTTTCTTTAGATGATAGGCCTAGACCTAGGTTGACATTTTGAGGTTTTTCGTTTGACCCTAGGTTTACTACTTCAAATCTCAAAGTAGAACTTTGAGTTTTGGAGTTAGTACTTTTCTTAAATCTATCCTTTAGATCATAAAGATCTTCCATTTTAACCACAGACTTTGGGATCGGGTTATGATCATGATTAAGTTTGATTTCTAGATCATGCTCATGTTCATCTATGATCTTTTCTTCATATTTTCCCTCTGATATAAGGAAATTAACTATATTCGCATCGTTGTTGAATACTCTCCAATTTGTTACATTATTGGGGATTGATGGCCTAAATATTAATTCTATTGAAAATATGTCTGGACTAAAATCTTCTGAGGGTATAAGCCTAGATGCCACATTTGCAAGTAAGTCAGCACTTGCGTTTTGTAATCTAGGGACTGAAGATATGTTGAAAGCAGAAAAATGACAAGTCAATTTCTGAGCTAAAGATTGATAGTGTTTAAAGTGCCTAGAGACACAATGAATTGTATTTCTCACCTATTTCACAATTATCTCCAAATCACCATAGACTTGCAGGCATTTGACATTAAGACCGATGGATTTATATAGTCCTTGGATTAGTGCTTCATATTCAGCGACATTGTTAGTGCACTGGAATTCAAGTCTGCAGGCCAACATGGTTTTCTCTCCTTACGGATTGATCAAAATGCATCCTTCACCTGCGCCATCCTTTGATTTAGAACCATCAAAATAGAGAGTCCAGAATGAAGAGTTATTAGAAACTTTATCTACTAAATTTAGACATTTAGAAGGATTCGTTTGTGAAAAATTTTCGATTTGGGAGACTACAACATTATCTAAAAAAGGAGACCTCTGAGCATTAAAGGATCCTAAAGAGGACTCAGCTGAGTAATTTCCAATGATATTATTAGTGAAAGCAACAGGTTCTTTGCTTCCCTCGAGTTCGGTAACTGTATATTTCATGAATTTCTCTCAGTCTACCTTGATTTTGTTAGGCTTACCATTATATGGCAATCACATGTGAGACCAATCAATTGTGAAATAACCATGCAGATTTTTAGACCAGTCTCTACTGAGAATTAAACCATAAAATTCAGGGATATCGGCTACCAAAATATCAATTATTTGGGAAAATTTTGGATTAGAGGAAAGCCTAATTGAAACTGAGGCTATTTCTCCAAGGACTTCAACTTTTGTCCTATCTAGCTGAACTATGTGCACTACAGATTTTTGAGGTGTAATGTTCAATTTGGTACACACAACCCTTGGAATTATATTTGAGGAGGCTCCTGAATCAACAAGGCAGTTGTGAATGTTCCTGTTGAAAATTTCATAAGTGAGCAGAAACGAAGGAACATGAGAAATAGACCTATCACCAATCAGAACTAGATCTGAAGGATCTACCTTGTTTGAGGATGAGGGAGGTTTTCCCATATTGTAGGCAGCTTGAGTAACTACAACAGATGGTAGAGGAGATACTGGAACTGCTTTCAATTCTCTTAATAAAATATTCTGCTGATGTTTGAGTTTAGTGAGCTCATGCAGCGAGATGTTAGCTCTAGTCTTTTTCATGTCGTCCACTATATTGTATTCGACCGTATTATAGATTACCAATGTTTTTGAGGCATTTGGGGAATCTAGAGGGATAGGATCAGTTTGGATAGTCTTATATTTCTTAGCAATTGTTTTCTCCTTTGCAGGAGTAGCAACTTTCTGCTTGTGATTTGTGATAGACATGTCAAGAGAATTTTTGCTTCTTGTAGTCACTGGCATTGCTTGTGCCCCTTATTCAGTTGGGAGAATAAGATCCCACATCCTGTTTAGTTCAATCTCTTCTTCCGTTTCTGCTTCCTATTCGTTTGGCAAGTATTCTTCTGCCTCTTGGTCAGATTCAACATTTGAAATGGTGTTTGGGGGTTGCAACATAGAAGAAGGGTTCCTTTTGAATTATCGAAAAGGTTTCTTAGGAGTAGAGGATTCTACAACTGGTTTGTTAATTTCGACCATTTTGTTGGACATTGTCTTTAACACATTCTGAAGACCTTCAAGAACGAAATGTTATTTTGAAGCCTTCTTCTTCGAGTCATCCTTAAATATCACTTTTTTTTTGTCTTCCTATCATCTGCTTATGATCTCTTTTCCAAAGCTATGATTATTCTTTCTACAGATAGGGATTCTTTCATGTTTTCTACAAGGGTAGCCTTGTTGGCTCTATCTACAAAAATTGCAATATTAGAAGGCATAGATGATATATACCATTCTATTTTACATCTACAACAGGTTTAGAGGTAGTTGGGATTTTGTTTAGCAATTTGTTAAATCTGGAGTTGAAATATTTGATATTTTCATTTGGATTAGCTTTTAAATTAGAAAGATCATTGATTAAGGATGATATGGTCCTATCATCACCAAATCTTGCAAGAAATACTTCTTGAAAAGTATCCTAGTCTCTAATTGAACCTGCTGGGAGGGAAAAGTACAAGGACCTAGCAGATCCTTGGAAAGTATAAGAAAATAGTGTGATTACAACAACTTCATGTGCAACCCCATTGAGATTCATGGCTAGCATAAAATTATTTAGATGTTCTTCGACTGGGAGAGCATCATCAAGATTATACTTAGGTAGCCATTTTTCTGGGTTTGTTGGGAGTGCATTTGGATTTGCAACTAGAACAACACTAGGATTTGTCCAAGGTTGATTGGCCATAACTTATGTTTGGGACTAGGAAATTGGGAAGGTAAGTCCAAAAGTAGGTATAGATGGGGAAGAACTTACTACTGGATTAGTAATAATAATTGTAATACTAAGTGGAGAAGTGGATGTTTGAGAAGTCGTGGATTGGATAAAAGTGGATGGAGGAGTAAATGGATGGAAAGGTGATGTCATCTCGCTAGTATTTGATTCAGATGATGATGAAGTGACTTTCCTATGTTGTGGAGGAATGGGGAACTCGAAAGGGGTAACTCCAAGTCTCTCACTTTGCAATCTAGTCAATATGTGAGTTTGTTGTAATAAGGAGGTAACACTCTCTTCAGATACTTCAGGTCTCTGTGGCTTATCTGCAGAAATGGATATCTATTCCAATTGCTGTATTAAAGAATAAACTTTGGGAGACTCAAGAGTGTATTTTGGGGAAGGTGGTCGCCTTACTACTTCAGGAGATGAGGGAGATGTTTCTACCACTTCAGAGTTCCGATCAGGAGATTTTGAACGAGTTTGAGAAGGTGTAGAAATGGTGGAGGGGTTTTGACTCTTATGAATTCTTTTCGAATGATTTTTAGCCTAATCTTCCATTCATAGTTGAATTCCCTCCTTATAGCACCAAAATGTTGTGGCCTAAAAGTTCTGCTGTCGAAACATGGGGGATAACCACTCGGTCTGGACCTTAAGACAACTCCTTTTCCGTTTAAAGTGGTGGCTTCGACTGGGGATAATGGGACCAGTTTCCCAGTGTGGGTTTTAATATGAGAGTGGGTTTTTTATGAGTGCCTTGCGATAGAATAATGATAATCTAATTGATCTATTCTAAAATGCGATTCCTCTAACTAACTTATTTTAATATAAACCTGGGTGTTCTTGTGTGATATGTGATCTACAAGGATATCTATTTAGCCTGTGATAATAAAGATTGAACACAACTAAACAGAGATGATAATGTAAAAGATAATTCCTTTGACTAAATAGTTAGTCAAAGGAATTTATAAAATATATCACATATATGATGAGTTATATATGAAAATCACAACTTTAGCTAGGCATCATACAAAAGTGCAATTAACGCTTAACATAAATAATAAATATCATGTATAGTCCATGAAAGTAAAGTTTTGCCACTAATGAAATGTAAATAGAATCAATCATACACGATAATAGTACCATATGTGTGAAGTCCTGCTCATTTGAAAAATGACATAGATCAACTTCTTTCTTCAAATCAAATTGTCTCCCAAGAATACAAAAGTGCATAAACAAAGGAAAGTAGTCTGATATCTAAAATAAATGACCATGTTCCATCATTTAACCAAATCATTCACAAACATACAATAGTGCATTCTTTGCAAACGTTTTTGATAAAATTCTGGACCCTTCTCTAAATGCATGAGAAGGGTATAAATACTACTCTAACTAAAAGTGCAAAAATAGATTATACAAAATTTGAGGAGGTTTCAAACAACCTTCCTCCTAACTAGGTAACTAACTCCAAAAATAAACAGAGCCTAAATAAATGAAACTAAGAGGATGACTTGCTGTCCGCCAGCTTGTCCTTTAAGTCGCAAATATCGGTCATCAGTTGAATTTGAGGAGGTGGCCCGAAATGAGTCCTTAGTTGTCCAGTGAAGATTGCATCGGTGAGCGGTGGCAACATCGTTTGAGTCGTGTGAAGGGAACATTTGAGAGTCATAATCTGGCTATGTAGCTTAACTAGATACTGCCAATACAACTCCCAGTTGGTTGTAGTCAATTTCACAATTGCCTCTCTTTGAATCCCTGCCTTCTCTTGCCAGTCTTTATACAGAGTAGTTAAATCAGGCATTTCTTTCGTATTGCCTTCCTTGATGAGATTGGTGGTGAACAGGATGTGGTTCACTGCTTTGACGATGTTCTTTGATACTCCCACTACCTTTACGACTGCTAGTTTAGCTTGTTTGATTCTAGCATCCCAATCTATAAAGAGAATGTCCTTATGAGTTTCTTCAATCTCGGGTAGATTGGCCTTCTTTCCATCTTTTGTTTCCTGCCACTTAATGAACTCAAAGATTTTGGTGTTTAAATCATTCAACTCCATTCTCTAGTCATTTGCCTTGTCTTTCAGCTTGTCACTAGTAGTCAAATAGGGAGTAATACGCGACAAATTTTGGCAGACATACTCTTGTTGTCTCACCAGAAGGGAATTTAATTCCAAGGCCTCTTTGATTAACTCCTCAGTAGTGGGAATCTCTTTGTATCTTTCCATGGATTGTTGCATTTCCTGGATTTGCATGTCTTTGGCCAATATATCGGCCTCATGGCTAATTTTCAAGACCTCCATGTCTTGCTACAATTGCTTTAGTTGCTCCACTGCCTATTTGTTTGCGCTTGCTTTCTCTGCCTCGAGTTCTTGTTCAAGCTGTGCAATTTTCTCCTCTTTCTCCCTTAGCAGAGTAGAGACCTCTGTATCCTTGTCCATAGTGGCTGATGCATATGCTCTCCTGAACTGTGATAATATTTTCAAGTTCTCGGTCGGACTGAAAGGAATGTCCTTCCAGACCATGTCCATGGGCACATTCCCAGTTGGGAATTTAGGTGCATCTACCCTTCTCCTTTTCCTCTGCCTTCTAACTACAACCTTGTGGAGAGGGCTATAGAAGACATCAAGTGGAGGTATTTCAGTCACTCTTAGAAGAATCTTTGATGTGGGTAGAGCAGGGATGATTTCAGTATGCTGGGATGTTGTTGCCTATTCCTCCATAGGTGTAGATTGTTTGTCAATAGACTTGGGATCTGTATCCTTTTGAACATGTGGAGGAGTTTTGAATTCCTTTGTTTCATCGGCATTTGAGGCTTTGGGAGTGCCTTGTAATTTATGATTAAACTGATCCCACTCCTTCTCCAAACTACCGCCTTTGGTTTTTGAACCAATTTCCATAGCCGGGGTGCTCATTGTTATCACCTAGATTGACCTCAGGCTGAAGGGAGGCAATTTCCAGGGTAACCACAAACCAAGCTTAACCTAGTAGCTAGCCCTACTAGGTCAGGAGAGGGCTCTCTCCTTTTGAATCTCAGTCAAGATGACTAGATCAGGAAAAATATTTTATGCTAGGTATAGTAGCTTAAAGGTTTTGATTGAAGTTGTTGGTGTTTTTTCCAGATTCGGAGGAGCTGGGCAATTTGGGTGTGGGAAACTAAGTCAAAATTGTAGGGGATTCTATGGGGCAAGGTAGGTATGAGATTTAACACTTTAGGCTTGATGTGGTGAAATGATAAACTAGTGATGAGCTAAGAAGGGCACGAGAAAGTCATGAATCCTTCCTAAACAATAGAAAATACATGAAATACTGGTGTTTTCTCAAGGCAAAGCATTAAACCTAATGTATTCCACATATTTGACTTGAAAACAACCAATCAGAAGAAATTATATGAAAGATGCATACATAAATAACATGAGAACATAATAAAAGAAGAAGAAACACATGCTAAAGGCCATACCATAGGGATCCCATAAACATAGCTGCAACTTTATTAGTTTCCTGCCAAAACAGCTACAAAGTGATATGTGTTCACTACATGAGCATCCAGTTGAATCCAACCTCTGTCAATGAAAAAGAAAATACATGATATAGACATTCAAATCACTCATCCTAGCGATCAGGGGTCAAAACCATGAGAAGAGGAGTTGTTTCAACCATTTATAAATGAGGAACAAGAATCTAGGCAGTCAAACAACTTGCCTCTAAAAGAGGGGAAACTGATTCATTACCCTCAAAACCACTTTTAATATAATGAATCTACCATCTACTAGTGTTTGACCATCATATTTACAATCCATGTCATTAATTACATCAGTAAATCCTCCACCATGAGAGAGAAATCAAGAAAATAGTCGAAAATTGGCAAACTAGGCATTCCTAAGCAAAATTGCCCTACCCGCAATGCCATTGGTCCTACGCATAGTGCCACTTTTAGGCCACTTTTGGAGGCCTGTCCATCATCCAAATTGAGCCCAGGATAGCTAATTGGAAAGGTCTTCAGGTCTATTTTCTGGAACACCTAGAATTTCTACATTTGTAGCTCATTTGTCCCCTCAAAAGTTGATTATCCCAAGACTGGTTTTGTGTGTCCAAAAACTGGCAGAAAGGTCAATTTTGGAGTGTTTTTGGACCTTATGGTGGACTATTTTTGCTCCAAAAATTCTGAAAATTTATAGGGTGCATGTCCTTGATGCCCTGAATCTAAAAATGCAAGTCATTTGTCCATTGGGTGCCCCTAGAAAAAGTGCAGCGCCACCGCCGGTGGTGCTGTGCTTCTGGGCAGTTTTTCTGTGTATTGAATTTCAAAAATTCAAAAATGACAAAATTTTCTCAAAAAATGCCCAAAATTGGTATGAAGCACCACCATCATATGATTTGATTAACCAAGGAGGTTTCAACCAACATCTTAAGTCTATCCTTCTCCCTTTTTCCTTCTAAAGCTCTCCTTAACCTAGCCTTCATCTTTTTGATTCTTATGTTGCAAATCTTATTGCGGGTCCTGTAGTGATAAGCCATGTGTCTAAGCATCTGGTTGTCCTTGTTGGCCTTCTTTAACAACTCCTCAAGGTGTAGGTTGACTCTCTCAAGCCAAGTCTCCCTATCGTTTTCAATCTCTTGCTCAATAGGAGTCAATGTGACTTGTGTCTCTTTGCTAATTTTCCTTTTTTCTTTGAGCACTTCCAGCTCCATGAGGACTTGTTTGTCACTCAACTGTTTGTTTTCCTATTCTAAGTATGTGATGACATACTTGGCCCTCTCTAGGTTATCCATCAAAGCTTGTATTTGAGCTTCCCTTTCCTGTATGATGATGTCCTTAATTTTTTGCCTCTCTTGAGCTTCTAAATCAATGGTCTCAATGTTAGGCTATTCAAACTCATCATGTTCTTCCAAGTCAAAATCCATTTCCTCCTCATCATCATCTGGCATCTTTTATTTTCCCTTGTGCAACTATTGTACCTGTACCTGCTGTGTCGACGAAGAAGGCAAATCCCCTTCCACTTCCTATGGAGCTAGCATTTGCCTATGGACTGATGAAGACGGCAAGGTCCCTTCCACATCCTATCGAGCAAACACTTGCCTAGTAGCTGCAAACAATTTCCTTGTACCTCCTTGATATGTCAAGTATACTGGCACCTCAACAATTTTTGTCTCCTTGGTTTCTTCTCCTGTTTCTTGAACCATGGATGGAGGAATTTGGGGTCCCCTAAACATGCATGAGCAATGAAAGTCTCTCAAGGTATGTTGAGGATACTGAGATGGTGAAGAACAGTAATCTTGATGAAGGAATAGTGATAGATGTTTTTCATCTGCTGAGGGTATGGCTTCTTCTGCACAATGTAAGCCATTTTATCAATGTTTCTAAACAAAAAGTAGGGGAGGTTCAACATCTTCACCCTTGTAAAGTGCATGAGGAGCCTGATATGGTAAGTATACAACCTAGAAAATCTACCCTCACAAGTGAAATATTTGATGATGACCCTTATTAAGGGGACATACCTGTTCTCTAGAAATTTGAAAGGGAAAAGCCTCTTCACCTGAATTCTATGCTGAGGTTTAATGTAAGGCTTATAATAATGCTCATCAAGGTCCTGAACCTTATACCATTTCTCACCAACATTAGGAATCCTGGCAGCCTCTGAAATGATTGATGGTGACACTATGAAAGTCACCCTAGCAAGAGTCACTTCATTGTTGTGCAGGTGGGCTACAAAAAGTCTAGCTAGTTCATGGTGAAATTGGACTCTCTCCATTAGTTCACAAAATTCATAACACTCAAGGTGTCTAAAACATGAAACTGCCAATGGAGAGGCTTACAGTTCTCTTAGGTTAGTTGGCTCTTCTCTTGTGATCTTGCCTCCCTTATGAGGTTTTCTATCCAGTCTGTTTCTCTCTGCTGAACTGTCACTTGCTGTATTCTACTCATCACAATCATAATCACCTCTATCCATGTTTAACCAACTTCTTAATTGCACAAATTTTAGACAATGTAAATGGGACTAAATGGGATACTCTAGGGTTTGTAGGAATGAGTTTGAGTGAATTTAGGTAGTTATGGACAAACCATGAGAGTGAGGGGAGGGTTTAGGGAATGAGGGATAGATGGTGGAATGTAGATGAGGGGGAAAGAGGTAAGGAGTTTTAGTTATGAAGCATAGGCAATGGGAAAAACAAAATGATTAGGGTTTATAGTGAAAAACTAGGGTTTTATATAGGGTGAAATTTTTTTCTAAAACTTGAAATGTGCAAGCCAATCCTTGAGTGAAGTGAGAGTACTTACTTGTAAAAGCAGAATTTGGAAGAAATTAGGTGAAAATTTGAAGTTTGGAGCATTTTGGTTGCTTGCTGCCCTACGTGCAACGCACTTGTCCAGATGCACAGCGTCTGCTCCTACTCACAGTGCTTGTGTATTTTTGAACTGGAGAAAATTTCCCTATGCATAGCGCACTGCTCTACGCGCAACGCCTCCTTCCCTATGCGCAACGATTTTTGCAAGCCACTGTTAGAGGCCTTCCCGGTGTCCAAATTGGGCTTGGGATAGGTCATTGGAAAGATTGTTGAGTCTACTTTCCATAACATCTTAAATTGTTCAATTTGGAGTTCATTTGCACTGTCAAAAGCTCAAGCTCGCAAGACTAGTCAAAATGTGCAGAATGAGGCTACCAAAATGCAGAGTGATGTTGTAGTCAGCTTTAGGAGGTCTTCCTCAACTCCAAATTAAGCTCATGATAGCTCATTCGAAATATATATGTGTCTATTTATCAGTTGACTCATCAAGCAAGTCATTTGGACATTTAATCTAGGAGAAAAGTTGATTTTCCCAAGGTCACTCCAGAAGTGCATCAACTCTCCTGAGGAAACTGTATTTTTGACATTTCCATAAAACCATGACACCTATGTAAAACGTGAAGGAGGTGTTTCTTCCTTGGCCTATTTTGGACAAAAACCTCTCTCACATTTTCCAAATTCTGCCCTGTTTGGTCTAGGACATAGTTTGAAGAAAAACCAGCCCTATGTGTGGCAAATGATTTGTCCCTTGGAATGACTTATTAAAAAATGATGAAGACATGATGTGTATGAGTTGGAATGGCCTCATACTTGCTGAAATAACCTCCCTTATGCCTCATATACTCAGATTTCTCTGATTCCACAGCCAACCCTAGCTCAATGGGTGAGGAAATTAGGGTTTAGTGCTTTTGGAAAATGATGATTTGGACACCCTTAGGAAAAAACAACTCCCTTTGGCATGCACTTAAGCCTTTGAAAATTTACCCTTTCACTTAACAATTTTCTTTGAAAAATTGATCTTTTCATGGTTTGGAATATTTGGAACACTGAGTTAACAGCTTGGGATGTTGAAATTATTACATTTGAAAGACATAAAATTACATAATGAAATAAGCATTTATCTTTACAATTCATCTTCACCTGGTGAAGGGATGTTATTTGATCACCCTTTACTTGCTAGTCTTATGCAATGGAATGGAACCTTGGCAAGGCTAATAACCTAATGAAACCTTTAAAAACCCTAAAGACCTAATGAGACCTTGAAGAACTAAATTTCAAGATGACATAATGACCTCATAACTGATACAAATGGCATTATAAAAATAACTTTATGGATGATGTACAATCAACAAGATATGAAACTATGCCAACAAGTAATCACATTTAGGGAAGAGTGATGTTTTGGACTAGGACTACCATTAGTGACCAATTTTTTGCATGACCTAGTGGAATGATAAAAAAATTACTGAATCGGATACCTAAAATGATATGAAAAGAGGATTTTTTATCAGTAATGGTAGGATGCAAATACTGACACTAACACTCATCACTTTCTTCTCAGCCGACTTTCTGCTAGATTCAGCTGTGTTGTTGACATCTTGGGACTTCCCTGTGTCTGGCGTCTTCTCAGTGTTTACGTGAGAGTCTATTTGAGAGATGGGTCCTACAATATCAATAGTGATGCTTTGATTAGTCTTATCCTTGGGTTTCAATAGATGCATTGGGATCACCTAGAGCCTCTCCTCTCTGAATTCCTGAAATCTTTGAAAATATTCAGGATTTAGATTTTCTTTTGCCCATTTGAATGCTTTTTCGAAGGATACGACTAACTGTAACAAATCCTCAAAATGATTATCATCATGATTGTATGGCTTGAGTTTAAATCCAGTAGTGACATTGTATGCCACTTTATTTGGATCAAATTGTCTCTTGGGCAACGTATGAAGTGTGAGGGCTTCCATATGTGTTGATTCCTTAGTGGCATGAACAAAATTGGCTAAAGCAAAAGAACTGCATTTGATAGGGAAAATGGGCCATAATGACTTCTTGCGATCTTTTAGAACTTTAGTCAGGCCCTTTCCCATAGTTTGGTAGGCAATCTCTCTCATTAATAACTTATTAAAAACATATAGAGGAAGGACGTGTGGATCAGCTGTGCTACCAAAAATCCTAATCTAGGTGAACCATTCTTCAATAAAATACTTGCCAATAGTACGCAGGTCTGCTGCAACTTCTTGGGAGAATCTAGGGGCTTTTTAATTGAAAATCATTTGATGTAGGGGAAACACAACATCATGGAATATCTTATAGAGGTGAGGTATGTAATGTGACTCCCATATTTGTTTATGACTGATATGGATTGGGTAAGGATCTTGTAAGGTCCATTTCCAACCCATGGTTGAAAATGTTGTGCAAAAACAGATAACATCCATAATGTAGGCACCAAAATAGAAGGGAGGGAGTTTATCTGAGAAGGATGATTTCTTGTGTCAATATTCCGTAATGATGGTGGCTAGGTTGTCACATAGGATGGAATACCAATTCATGATATGGGAATTAACATAGGAATCAATTAGAGGAATCCATTCAATTGAAAACTTGGTATTATTGGGTAGCCCATACAATCTACATAACATGGCTATTGCATAGTTGTAGGGGTTCGCCAAAGAGGCTATAGCATACATACCCAATTTGTCATACTTAAATTGGTTGTCCAACACCCTCCAACCTTGAATTAGCTTGAAGGGGTCTGGATTCTTCTTGGCAAAGTTAGCCACAAATGTACTGTCGTAGATATCCTGGGGATCAGGTATGTGGTACATTTTCTTCAGATCCTTTGCTCTGAACGACCCAATGAGCTCCATATTTGAATTCTTGAACTTCCTATCTTCGATTATAAGATTTTCAATCACCCACCTGATCATATCTGTATAGGGGAGGATTTTAGCCCTTGCTCCTATCCTATGAAGGAATGAACATGAAGCATCTTTACATTGGAGTTCTGAAGGCCTTTTGGAATCAGCTGTTGCTCTCGTAATAGTTATTTCAAGACTCTCGTCCTTCAGCCTATTGTAGATTTCTTCCCAAGCTGTTGCGCCTTTGGCAGAGTCACAAATTGTATCAACAAAGATAGGAGCCATCTCTGTAAACTCAGCTTCAACAATGTTCTGTTTTCCCTATTTCTGCATCACATTTCTAAGGGACATGTATTTTGTTGCTTTCTTGAGATAGACAAGATATATCAGCACATACGATATCTAGAAATTAAGATTGAAAACTTCTATGAAATGACTTTGGATTGTGAGAAAGGTTTTAATGAGATACTCTATTATAACTACCCATAACTAGGAAATTGATTATCCTTCCTCAGGCCGCTAAATATTTAATAACCTATCAACTCATTTGTTTTATCATTTAAAACATAATTATTCCACATGTTTTGTTGGACTTATTTGCGCATTGCGGTCTTAAAAAGGATATAGTATAGTGTTACTGAATATTTTAAGCAAAATGCGATTGCGAGATCACAATATCGCATTTCACAAATCGCTTGTGGTTGTTCTAATGGCATGGCCAAGTTTTTTGCAAACTATGTAAAGTGTGAAATGTGACTGCGAAATGACCAAGTGATGTTATCTTAGCAGGAGGCTTCATCGCATATCACACTTTTGTAACGGTTTTTAAAATGGTCATGTGGAAAAGTGAAATTTTGCAATTGCGATATGGATTTCATCCTTAGTTAGTTTTGCAAGGTTTTGCTAGGAATTTTCTTAGAGTTAGGGTTTTATTATCCTAAGCATAAAAATTTAAAAAGGTCCCCATTTACACTTCTAAGCTTTGTTAGAAAATTATATATTACGGAGCAATGGAACACATAAAATATTGCAGAAATATAAACACAGAAAACACACAAAACAAGTGAGACACAGATATACGTGGTTCACCCAGTTTGGGCTACGTCCACCCCGAACAGTCAGTCCTTCCTTTCTATTATCCAGCAAAATGAAGAGACACAACCTACAACAAATCCGCTGTAATATCCTCTGTTTTCTCTCACAGTCTCACCTCTCTGTTTCTCGCTCACAGAATACACATCTATCACACAACCTCAAATACAATACCCTCATACAAAGAGAGGGGTTGCCTTCTAGGGCAAAAAACCCTAAACTAAACATAAGTTCTACCGTCAGATCATTCGCCTAATGAACGGCCCAGATTGACTAGAAATTACTATACTTTTACAAGGCAATTTTACAGTTGTTTTTAGCTTCGGGGGCGCTGCCCCCGAAACCCCCCGCCAGGGGGGGCTCCCAAAGGTCACAGCCCCCCCCCCCCGGACCCCCCCTACAGCGAATATTTTACGGGCAGCGTTGCTGCCCCCATTTCGAACTGGGGTCCTATGTGGCGATCCCTTTGAATATAGAAGATAATCAGGCTCCACACCCAACAAGCTTAGCTATTGTCATTTATAAATGGGGGGATTGTTTCATAGTACAACAACCCCTTAGACTCATATATATAACAAGCAGGTATTTTCATTTGTATCATCGAAGAATCATTCATTTATGTGATGTAAAGGAGGTTTCCCCTTTGAAGAGGCTATTTTTTAAGTCGTTGATCTATCTTTTCTTCTGTTTTGTGAGCTAGTTACATAACATTTCGTATTAGAGCTTTGAATTCTAGGGTTTTGCTGCTTCAAACAAGTCATCTTGGAATTTTTGCTATAAATTTATCTCTATGAAGCTTCAAAAAATGAAATTTAGACCATGTGTAGCATACATCTTGGTAAACTTATTGTAGAAATTCAGATCTTGGTTTGCTATATTTTATGAGATTATGGTCTGAATAAGTCAGGGTTTCTACGTGCTCCGGAATTCTGTCTCAAATAAGCGACTTAGGGAAACTCATCATAAATTTATTCTCAAGAATGGGATTTGAATTCTATAAAAAGTGACTAAAATTGAATGGAATTTAGTTTTTTATGTATCAATTTCAAGGCCAAAGGTTGAAAATATGACATGCGACATCTCATATATGTTCTCTGTAGTGAACCAACCATAATTAGGTCATCGTGGGATAATTGACATAAATTTATATTGAAGAATCCAATATTGGTCTGAATTATAGTGTTGGAAATAAGACTCAAATTTCTACCATAAGACCTAATTTCAGACCTTGGGAGGTCGAAATTTAAGAGATACAACAGTTTCAATATCAAGCTCCAAAAAGCAAGAAAACAAAGGTGTGTATTATTTTTAAATTCGTATAAGTTTTGTTTGAAAAATTAGTCTAAAGTAATTCAAAGGGCATAGTAAATCATAGATATCATTATTTGGTTTGAATATGCCTCCAAACACAAAATGGATGCTCAGAGTAAGCCTCCAGAAATCTCTACTATGACAAATGAAGAATAGGAAGAAATGCAACATGATATATCAAAATTACACAACCAAGTGCAACAAATTTCACTCTCGCAAAGAGCAACAAAATATGAAATGAAAGCTAAGATGATAGTTTGAATAATGTTTTAAAATCAAACATGGAAGGTTTGAAGGATGGATTAAAAGAAAGCATGGAAGGTTTGACAAAGTTTTCACAATAAATTCTTCCTAATGGCGAAAGGTATTCCATGAAACTCATGATGAGAACAAAAAGAATGTTAATAATGATTTTAGAGAATCTAAATTTGGATTGAAGACCAACCACATTCCAAAGATCAATATGAGGTTCTTTGATGGAAAGGATATGGTAACATGGATACCACATATGGAGCAATATTTTTGATCTACATGATGGTGCAACACACACAAAAGGTACACATTGCATCTTTATATTTAGAACCCGGTCATTTTGTATGGTATCAATGGATTTGTTCTCGTAAAACACTTATCACTTGGTCAAATTTTATGGAGGAAATGATTACACATTATGAGGATACAAAGAGAAACACCTTCTTTAGCCAATTCATAAATCTCAAACAAAAGGGTTCAATGGCAGAGCACATTGAGGATTTCCAAGAATTGAATTTTAGGGTAACTGATATTCTAGAGGAGCATAGGATTGATGTCTTCATAGGGAATTTAAAGGATAACATCCAACATGAGGTTTTCCTTTGGGAACCTGATTCATTGGAGAAGGAATTCAGGGCGACAAGAAAAGTTGAAAGAAAAATTATGGCGATAAGAAAGTTTACCACTCACAAATATAAAGATGAAAGTGTTGCTACTCCTAGCATTACACAACCTACATGGATAACACCACAAAAATTGGAGGAAAAAAGAGCAAAATGGATTTGTTACAATTGTGATGGAAAATACACTAAAGGTCATAAGTGTGTTGAGAATAAATTATTTTACATTGATTGTGAAGAGGAGGAAGAAAAGGAACAAGAAGCATCAAAATAATAGGATATACACCAGGAACCAACCTCGGAGAAAGAAGAAATGAATCCAACCATATCTTGTAATGCATTGGCAGGAATTACCACTCCTCAAAATCTCAAGATAGAAGGATATATTAAGAATAAAAAGGTATTCAAAGTAATATATTCAAGGAATTGAATTGCTTTCTATATCTAGCATCAGAGTGTCAAGTGATGGTTAGAAATGGAGGAACTGTAAATTGCTCAATAAAGTGCCATAATATCAAGCTAAACATAGGGAAATATGTATTGGATAGTCAAATTATTTCCATTCCAATGGTTGGTGCTGATGTTGTACTAGGAGTCCAATGGTTACAATATTTTGGGACAATAACTTTTAATTTTCAAGAAAGTTTCTCGAAATTATTTTGGGAAGGAAAGGAAATTAATTAAGGGGTATCACAAAGAAACGAGGGAAGATAATACACTCTAATGGCATGAAAAATATTTTGAAGAAAGATAAATAGGGAGAAATTGCACAATTATGTTCACTAGAGGTTCAAACATCGAAATCATCTATTTCTCCAGATATCCAAAGAGTCTTGGACAATCATTCCAAGGTATTTGAGACTCCCAAAGGCCTCCCACCTATTTGTGATTATGATGGTGTTGTTCACTTGATTCCAGTGAGTGTTCCTCCAAACATTAGGCCTTACAATTCCCTATGCCCAAAAGAGTGAAATCGAATGTATGGTTGTAGAAATGCTAGAGGCTAATATAATTTAACCTAGTCAAATTTCTTTCTTTACTCCAGTAGTATTGGTGCACAAGAAGGATGGATAATGGCGTATGTGTCCAAATTATAGGCATCTCAACAAGATCACTATTAAAGACAAGTTTCCCATTCCTGTCAATGACGAATTGTTGGATGAATTACACTAAACAATTTACTTCACAAACCTGGATCTTTGTTTAGGATATCATCAAATTAGAATGAAGACTGAAGACATTTTGAAAAAAACATTCATAACTCATGAATTTCATTATGCATTTTTCGTCATGCCTTTTTGCCTTACTAATGCACCATCCACATTTCAAGGTTTGATAAATTCCATTTTCAAACCCGTTAGTATTTTTTGATGATATACTAATCTACAATAAGTATTGGAAGGATCATGTTCAACATGCTGACAGGGTGCTCCAACTATTGGATGAGAAACAATTATATGAAAAAACATCCAAATGTTTCTTTGGAGTATATGAGGTGGAATATTTGGGTCATATTGTATCTCATGAGGGTGTTAAGGTAGACCCTAACAAAATTAAAAAGGATTGGAAAATAACCACAACCCTAAAGCATCTTCGAGGATTTCTCGGGTTGATAGGGAATTATTGAAAGTTTTTTAAGAATTATGGGAGAACAATAGTGCCTCTAACGAAATTAGTGAAGAAAGATGCATTTTCTTGGACTTCGGAAGAAAATAAGGACTTTGAACATCTTAAAGAGGCAATGTGCCAAGTAGCGGTCTTAACTACACCAGACTTCACAAAAACCTTTATCGTGTAATGTGATGCCTTAGGAAATGGAATTGGTGTTCTTTTAATGAAATAAGGAAGACAATTTGATCGTGATAATCTTAAATACTTTTTTGAATAAATATTCTCTTCAGAAGAGCAACAAAAATGTGTCACAAAGATGTTGGGTTATGACTTTGACATCATCTACAAAAAAGGGAAGAAAAATGTTGTTGTAGATGCATTCTTAAGAAATGATGAGTATGTGGAAGCATTGCTTTGTGCCATTTCTATTATCTAATCTGACCAGATAACTGAAGCAAGGGATAAATGGAAGAATGACAAAGAGGTGTGGACAATACTCATTCAAAAGTTACAACAAGATCCCAATACATATGATACCTTTATCTAGAAAATGATTCATTATGGTACAAAGATCCCTTATATCCAAGATTCATTATCTAAGAATTGTTCATTTATGTGATTTAAAGGAGGTCCCCCCCTCAAAGAGGCTATTTTTCAAGTCGTTCATCTATATTTTTTTTCTTCCTGTTTTGTGAGCTGGTTTCATAACATAGAACTTGCATGAGAAGATATACCTAGCGCTCCCATAGCTACGATATTAGTTTCATCACCTGAGTCAAATTTGAGATCTTGTTGAATTGTAGCAATAGTCTTTTGTTTCCCCTTCTTTCTGAACTTCTTTGGTCTTAGTTTTGGATGCAACTTCCAACATCTAGCCTCATCATGTCCTTCCTTATTGCAATAAGTACATGTAGGATTTTCACCCTCTTTCTTTATAGTGACTATTTTTTTCCTTTGCCTTTTCCTTTTGAATTGCCTTAAGTAGACTTAGATGACTTATTCGAGAAACAATCATGAGCATGCTTCTCTCTAGATTCAATATGTGTATCTTGAACACAAACATTATCTAGTTAGTGAGATTGAACATAAGATGGTATATCGAAGATAACTATGCAAACCACCAATATATTTGAGAAGAGTTTCTTGTTTATATAATGGAATACCCAAATTCAAATATTTCTTCCTAAAACTAAGTGTAACTCCCAGCACTTTTTCCTTTACCTTTCCTTGAAATTTTCTATTCCATTATGGAATTTTACATGTAACCTAATGCATAAAATTGTTTTCTTAATGTAACAGTATAATCGTACTAAGAATAAATTATTTTACCATTACTAAGGAGATCTTCTTGAGTTCTTCTCTCCCACTTGATCAAGGTTGTGCCACCTAGTCAAAGAGATGTAAGTTGGATCTTTGCATTTTCATTCATAATCTTCTAAACACTGCAATAAAATTCAAGCTGTCTAATCTAGTTATCCAACTTCTCTACATTAAGGTCTCCATCATACATATGAAAATAAAAATTCACTTCAAGTTTTAAAAAAGACAATTTGGACATAGTTTCCTTAGAATGTTTCTTTGAAGAAGTAATTTCAATTGAAGAAGAAGAAGAAGAATAAGAATAAGAAGAAGAAGAAGAGGTAATAGGAGGATCACCAACTCCTTCAACTTTTATTGGTGGAATACTGTCACAAGACTTCTTTTTTCCATGATACAACTCTTACACCATGGATTTCATTGCCATGAATTCTTCACAAAATTCCTCTTCAGAATTAAAAGGATTCCCTCCTCTTGGTGATGCCCTTTCTTGTCTTTGAGTTGCACATCTCGAACCAATTTTAGGGTTGTATTCCTTAAATTATCCTTTTAATTGTTTAACATTTGATAAAGTAAGCATCCACACTTGCAAATCCTGTCACACTTTCTCTGATACCAAAATTGATCCAGAATCTATGACTTTATTTGCAATTATTAATTTTGATTAGCTTAATGAGTGAATTAAAAGACTGAACTCAAGAAAAAAAGAGAAAAAAAAGAGAGAGATAAGAATAAATTAGGTTTTTAACGGGGTTTACCAATTGTGGGCCACATCTCTGGGCCAAATTCCAATGAGTGACTGCTCACATGCAACCTGTGACCTTTCACCTCCCTTTTCTTCTAATTTCCATTATTTTCATAAATAAATGTGCCAAAAAATCCATTTTCTTTTCCAAAGCCTTAGCCATTGCCTTTTCTAATTTCCTTAGTCATAATAAATTTATGAACACCCACACTAGGATGTTTTGCCAACATTCAACTTGGAATAAGTGTCCCATCAACTGTAGTTATTGTTTTTGTCTTGATTAACTTTTATTACATGGAATTTTCACCAGGATTGTTAAATTTATTTTGTGCAGTTGCTACGAAATAATTTCGCAGCGCTTAAATAAAAACCTATAGCTATTATGAAATTATTTCATAGCGCTCTTTAAAAAAAATGTATTGAGAATTCAGGATAGTGAAACAACTCGACTCTTTGCAAAATATACTTTCCATGACCTTTACTCACTTCCCAATTGAGGGGATGATCCCACTCGACTTCTCCTCCTCAAGTTTTGCATTCTAGGTCAAAGTTTATAGTAAAAAAATTAGTATAAAGGACATGGAAACATTCAAAACAGGAGTACTCCATTTCAACACTCAATTATTTTAACTACCTGTTGAAGCCTCGAAATCCACTGCAACAACATGGGGGAAGACTAGCTGGTTCGGACCTTAAAGCAACTCCTTTTCCATTTGGAATGGTGATTATGACTGGTTTAACTAGGTCCAGTTACCTTTTCTCAATCTCCAAAATGGCGTAAATTATGACTTTCATCCACCAATGGAGAAGAGACATCAGATCAACTCTCTTGCTGATCAAGCAAGAAAGTTATGTAGAAATTTCTCTATGGATCAACTAGCTCTAATACCATGTAGAATTTCTCACTGTAGATCACCTGATAATGCAATATACTAAAGCAAAATACTTGATCTACTTCTACAAACAAACTTGTGGAAGCTTAATCGATTTTGAGCAAGATCAAATAGAACACATATAACAGATGAAGAAGAAGCAATCACACATGAACACAGAAGAATGCTCTGGGGAAAGCCTCAGCTAAAAACCCTGATCTCTTTATTATCATACAAGTGGAAATATTTCCAGATTACACAAAGCTTTAGCTCACAATCTATCCAGCACTCAGTAAAATCCCTCAATGTTGCTCATAGACAGAATAGACAAAACTTGTGCCTCCCTTTAGTCCTTAAAGCCTCCTATTTCCTTGTGTAGTTTCTCCTAGGTCCTCCAGCTGCAACCTGTGTGATTCTCACCTCACACACAACATTGACCTCTGAAATAACTGCAAAATCCTTATGGAGATCATTTCTTCTGCATGGATGAGTTTCCTTTATAGGAAAATTCCTGCCACTGATAGTACACTGTCCCTTCTTTTAATCTCAACTCATTCTTTCTCTGAACTGACATGCATGAGTTATTTATGAGAGAATATTCAGTTATCTGGAGAACACTAGTTGCATGCATGCATGCATTAACTGACTGAACTCACAATTAGTTCCTCCAACTGTTTGGAACTAATTTAACTAGACTTAACTGAGTTAACTGAGCTAACTAATTACAACTCAAATACAACTCATCCTTATCTCCGTAATTAAGGGATAACTTTCTCAATCAAAGGGATAGCTGTTGCATGTCTTCACAAAGACTTCATGTTTGATTTTCTCCAATTGATTAACTCAAGATGAATTAATTAATTATTTTTCAAATAGCTAGTGATACTAAAT
Organism: Pinus tabuliformis; assembly: GCA_031772625.1. Classification (NCBI taxonomy): domain Eukaryota; kingdom Viridiplantae; phylum Streptophyta; class Pinopsida; order Pinales; family Pinaceae; genus Pinus; species Pinus tabuliformis. Next base: position 921,205,762 of record CM062805.1, on the reverse strand, counting down.
TCAAATTTTAATTCTCAATTTTAATTCAGGGACTAATTAAAATTGGAATCGATCTTGAAATGCTATTTGCAACAAAGTTGGAGTATATCCTGAAATGCTATTTATAACAATGCTATTTTTAGCATTTCTTGTTGCTATTTTCAACACTCCCTCTCAACAAGAAAGGCATTCAACTTGAACCCGATCTTGAACCTTTGGAATGTTTTTCATGCAACACTTCTCTCAAGTGTTGTTGCTCCAACAACTCTGAAACAAAAAATATCCAACTTGAATCAGAATGATGCCTCTGTCATCAAAGTCTCTGACTGTTATTAACTCTATCGATTGAAAACTCTGCACCTCTGTGCCCTTCAGTATCTGACTAATCTAGCCTCTGTCACTTTGATATCTGATTGCATCAATCACATTGATTCCTCTAGCTATATCTGTGTTGCTGCTAGTCCTTTCTCCCAGCACTACATCCGCACTGCACCTCTTCTCATCACGTTGCATCGTGCTTCCAACTGCTGCACTGCAACTCAGTTACTGAGAAGTAAGTAACTGATCTCCCAACTGACCTCCCCGTTGGGCTAGAAACACCCTTTGATGCTGAAGCTTCCTCTGCTACTGACAAGTGCTCCGTCTTTGACCTCTGTGCTGCTGCTACAACTCCCTACATCTCGCACCGTTGCACACCTCTCTGTGCCAGCCCACACTGGTGCAACAATCCTGTGCCTCTCGCATTGCTACAACCTACTAGCTCTGCGCTATCTTGGGACTCCTGTAATGTAGCTCTCTCTGCTACTCCATCTGCATCCGTCTCTACCCACTCAGCTAGTCCTGCTACTCCTCGTTGGGGCTCTCGTAGAAAGGTCTAATCAAAGAGGATGGGTACCTCAAGGATCCTGGCCCTATTTTAGCCTTCATGGGACTATCATTTCACATCACCCCACCTCATACCTGGAGGTATTGTTGCATGTGATCCCTCTACCCACTTCACCAATTGTGGCTCCTCCACAATTGTCTAAGACTTATTCTGGGATTGCATGTTGAGAGGTAATTTACTCTCCCTCTCAACCACCAAGTATTTAAACTTTGTCTTTCTCCTCAAGGCTTTGCATGCATCTTGAACCTCAAGAGCATACAGGTTGTTGGCTAGCACACCAATATGTTTCATCTTTCCCGCCGTCATGAAATTTTCTGGAAAAAGAACTGATTTTAAATCAGCGATATCTCCCTCATCTGAACTCTGATTCAGCCAATTTTTTTTTTTGAATTTGGGTCTTTTTCCGCAAAGAATCCAAATCTACTATTTGTTTCTGAAAATTTTGTACAAAAATTTTCAGATCTGCTTTGAAAACTCACGGCCTTTTTTTTTTTTTTTTTTTTTTTTTTTTTTATAAACTTCGAATTTTCTTCTTCGTGTACTGTTCATTGCTTCAATCACCTTTGCTCCGATACCATGTAGAAATTTCTCTATGGATCAGCTAGCTCTAATACCATGTAGAATTTCCCACTGTAGATCACCTAATAATGCAATACAATAAAGCAAAATACTTGATCTACTTTTACAAACAAACTTGCGGAAGCTTAATCGATTTTGAGCAAGATCAAATAGAACACATATAACAGATGAAGAAGAAGCAATCACACATGAACACAGAAGAATACTCTGGGGAAAGCCTCAACTAAAAACCCCGATCTCTGTATTATCATACAAGTGGAAATATCTACGGATTACACAAAGCTTTAGCTCACAAGCTATCCATCTCTTAGTACAATCCCTCAATACTGCTCATAGACATAATAGACAACACTTGTGCCTTCCTTTAGTCCTCCAAGTCTCCTATTTCATTGTGCAGTTTCTCCTGGGTCCTCTAGTTGCAACCTGTGTGATTCTCATCTCACACACAACACTGACCTTTGAAATAACTGTGCAATCTTGAAGGAGATCATTCCTTTGGCATGGATGAGTTTCATTTATAAGAAAATTCCTCCAACTGATAGTACACTGTCCCTTCTTTTAATCTCAACTGGGTCTTTCTATGAATTGACATGTATGAGTTATTTATGAGAGAGTATTCAGTTATCTGGAGAACACTGTTGCATGCATGCATGCATTAACTGACTGAACTCACAATTAGTTCCTCCAACTTTTTGGAACTAATTTAACTGGACTTAACTTAGTTGACAAGCCAACTAATTACAACTCAAATAAAACTCATCCTTATCTCCTTAATTAAGGGATAACTTCCTCAATCAAAGGGATAACTGTTGCATGTTTTCACAAAGACTTCATGTTTGATTTTCTCCAAATAATTAACTCAAGATGAATTAATTAATTATTTTTGTAACAACTAGTGAGACTAAATTCAAATTTTAATTCAGGGACCAATTAAAATTGGAATCTATTCTAAAATGCTATTTATAGCAATGCTATTTTTAGCATTTCTATTTTTTGCTATTTCCAACAAAGTTGGAATATATCCTAAAATTCTATTTATAGCAATGCTATTTTTAGCATTTCTTAGCGCTATTTTCAACAAGTTATCCTTAAGCTAATTTGGGGCTCAGCCAAGCCACAATTAAATTTTTCCTCTTTATCAAGAGGACTTTTAGGAATGTAGAAATAATCTAAATGTAAAATTATTCTAAAATGCAAGCAAAAGGAACTAAAGCCTAATCCTATCTCAGTTAGACAGATATAGATCTAACCCAATCGAGAGCAAGATATTTAAATGATTGAGATTTAAATATGTTTGGTTTATAGTGAATATCAAGTTAACGAAGTAGTTCAATTAACTGACATTATGAATACCAAAACACATTCTATTAAGAGACTTTTTAATTGAAATAATCAACCAACAATATCTAGGAAGTAGTTCACAAAATGATATTGATTGTTAAATCAATACTTCGAACAATTAAACAATAATATGAGGAAATAGTTCACAACATATCATTATTTGCTAAATCAATATTAAAAGACAGATTTTTGAGTAAATAGTTACTTAAAAATCACAATTCAACTCATAAGAGAAGAGATATATAATAACATATGATTGAGAGAAATTACTCATATCGACAATAGTGCACAAATATGAATAAAATGACACAATCTTTCCATCATAAAATGAATATAGTATTTAAAACAATAGTATTAGAAATACCAATTTATTTAATCCATTTCTCCTGCTCTGGTCTCCAACAGTCCTCTCCAATATTTGAACTTATGTTGTTACAACAAGAGTTTCAGTAGTGCAAACCCTGCCCATCATACATAATTCAAAATGCAAAAGAACTTCAATAATCCCCAAGAATTCTCAACAAGAAAGTTTGTTGAAGAAGAAATCTACTCCATTAATTCTCATTGCCCAAAAATTCCATTTTCCTATTGCTAGAGCATTCTTATTGATTGAGATCTTCTTCTCCTCCTCTCTTCAACTATTTTCTAGCAAAAACAAATCAAAACTAAATTAAAATGGAAAAAATAAAATTAAAATGCTAAATCTGGAATTAAAAAAAAATCCAATCAAAAATTAAATACATAATTAAAATAAAAGAAATATGAGATTTCTATTGATGTCTGTGATGATCTAATTGGTCAAGGATATCATTGACGAATGAATCTGCACCCAAAAGAAGCCGTGGGCAAATGATAATGCAGAAAATTAAAGTCAAAAATTAGTTTCATTAAAAATTTGGAGCTTGATATTATGCTGGATTTTAGACCCAATAACTGATAAAATATGGTAATTAAACCACTTCAAAAATGTTCTCCATGATTTTATCTTTCCAATGAGCCATATTGGGCCCCATTTGACCAAGTAAAATTCCATTTATGAGCTTCCAAATTCGGTATATTAAAATTGCCAGAATTATGGAAATTATGTTGCTTGGGCTAAAAATGAGAATTTTTAATTAAAATCTAATTTCTAAGTTAGACTACAGTTATTAATTAATATAATGCTAATTAATTACATCTACATTATTAAAGTTTATAAATTAATTATTAACGAAACTTAATTAAAAAAATATGATTTTAAAAATCAATTAAAATGTAATTATATTATATTAATATTATATATATATATATATATATATATATATCAACTGCAAACCAAACCAAGCTCAAATTAATATATTTAAAAAACAAACCATTTACATAGCCAGGGATGAGGAGGGTGAGTGGAGGAGTTAATGAAGAGAGGATGAAGTGATAAGGAAGGTGAGTGGAATGGTGAGGTGGAGGGTGAGTGAGGTCATGATGATGTGAGGGTGAGTGACGTGGAGGTACGGGAAGCATAAGGAGTTCAGACAAAAACTTTATATTAAAACTTTTTAACCCCTCGTATAATTCTAAAATCACAATCGCAGTTTCAATGTTTTTCAAATGGGTGGCTTATGAAATATGTTTTATGCGATATGTGATATATCGCAATCACAATATTGCATTGCTACTTTTAATTCGACAATTTTAAATTTCAGGATTTTGGAAGGGAGGGTTTGATGAGAAGTGGGGCCCACGTTAATTAACCATCCTACAAATTGGATTATAACCACTTTGCAATTTTGGGTTTTGGGTTTGGTAATTTATTTACAGATTGGAGTAAATTACCAAGATCCCAAAACGTGTTTTCATTTATTGTACAACTTAGCTGGGTTATTTTGTAGGGCCGTTAGAGAAAAATGAAAGAATTAGTAAAAATTAACAAAGAGTTAATATTTACAATAAATGACTATTTTAATTGCAAAAATGAAATATCATACATTTTTTTACAGTTTTTTAGTCCAAGCAAGAAAATGATGAAACTTGAAAGGGGTGTTATTTACAAACCGTTTGACCAAATGAGTCGAACCAAGTATTGATGAAAGCTTGTGAAAAGTCGGATTTAATGAAACAATCAAAACATAAATCCGATAAAAATGAAAAAATGATAAAATTGTAAGACAATTAACTTGAATGAAAATAATAAAAGATGTTTAGCCAAAAATAAATGGAAAGGTTCCTCATTATTTGAAATAATGGGAGGCGTTGGGTTTTCCTTGCAACAATGGCGACACACTAGGAAGAACCATTTATCTCTGGTTAAAGATAATGAACTTTAATTTACCCAAAGGTTAAAAATAATGGAAATCACGAAATCTTCTAACAAAAAAATATTTCCATAGGTCCCACATAACTAGATTAAGCAATATGAGTTTGTAAAGATAATTACATAAAACAGATTCAAGTAAAATTCATGAATCCAAATTCGGGAAGATTTGTTTTAAAACTACTTCATATAATAATAGAAGAAGGTAGAGATAGGAGTTTTTAATAAATCATATACCCATTTTATGATTGTTTCTAACATCGCTTCACTGCTAGCGAGCCTAAAGAATACCCCGACAAAGTTGTCTTTTATGTCATACAAGCTTAGTCCCGCTTACAGCGAGCATCCATAGCCCCTGATTCCTCTTTAATCACTCTTTTGATAAGCGCATTTTGCAAGCTTTTAGTTTATTATGTATTTGGGGGAAAGAGGTGGGATGGTAATAGAGATTTATGTTTAATGGACATAATACTTTCATAATATTTACTCCAAATTCTTTTCCTAGAACTATTAATCAGAGGCTTTTATGTGGAGGGGTGGGAGGGATTCATTGTATTGAACTCAAAGCAGTTCTTTCCTTGAAAAAATAAACTCCATCACTTAGTAAGGATGTGTTTTCCTCCATGAAAAATATTTAAAGTAAGAGAGATTTATGGTTCCATAGAGATACGCCTTTAATGATAAATGAAATTCACTGAAATAGATAGAGTTAAGAGATTTCCCATGTATGCTAATCATTGTCGGGTGAGGAAAAAGGCTTTCACATAAATCATGGTAGAGTCACCAAAATCAAAAGGAAAGGAATTCCTAAACTAAAGTAAGAAAAGAAACTAGCAAACAAAAATAAAATTAAAGAAAGCAAAAACTGAAAGAAAAATCCAAATTTAAAAGATAAACTCCAATAAGACTACTTATACAAATATCTCAACAAAAATAAAATAAGCATATATCCGTTCCTTCTGATGTTAAGATTTTTTATTTTTATTTTTATTTATTTATTTATTTTTTATCTTGCAGAGTTATAAGAAATGAGGCTCTGAAAATGGAGAGGGTGAAATAACAATGATGATGGATAATATGCTAAATGAGAAGGTTTTGTCTGCTGCAAACTTTCTTGTTTCAAAGAAAAACTTGCAAAAAGCATCTCAACCATTTTCTAATAAAAATAATGCTTAAGAAAACAGACTAGAGGTTCAAAAACTCCCTCGTTTGGCTGATTTGATGAGGATCACTATTGCTTCTTTCAAGAATATTAAAGCAAACTAAACAAAAGAGAATGAAATTCAAAACTGATCTGGTAGAGGTGTAAAAGGTTGACGAAGACCTGTAAAAACAAAGTTCAAGAACAACAACAATTAAAAACAAAACTAAAACCAAAATAAAATAAATGAAAGTGGACACATGAAACTTACCATTGGAGAATTACATTTAATCTTACCTGAGAGGTATTATTTTCTCCAATAAAAGATAACTTATTCCTTTAATTAGAATTAAAAGCATGAAGAAGTTTGAACTAACAGTAATCTTAGTAACCCAAAATCATCGTTTATTAAATCTATACTAAAGCGAGTAGTAAACCAAGAAATCAATGTTTCATGTTCAAGGAATCGAAAATAAGCCAAATCCATCAGAAATAAAAATGACGATATACTTCTTAATGAATTTCAGCCATGAATGTTCTCTTAATATTACAATTTTCATATCAACTCCATGATTTTCATAAATTGTTCAGAATCAAGACCAAATGAAAGATAATGAAATACAGATGTGTAGATAGAGAGGTATTGGATTTCGTATATTAAATATAAAGTGATATATTAAAAATCAAATATAATAAAAATAAAAATGATTTAACCATGTTGCAAATTTGTTATCAATTTCTTCATTATCACAATGGTTTCCCAAGAGTGCCTTAAATTATTTTATATACGAGGGCGCCTCATCGGATGTTTCACATCGCAAGTTTCTTTGCCATGCATTACTTCAAACTACGATATTCACCTTTACCGATGTGCGATTGAATATAATAGCTAAACGTAAAGGCAAAGAGGCATATACCGAAGTTTATCGCATTAATGGATGTCAAGACAAGGCGTCATTTGAGTTTCGCAATGCGATATAAGTGTTGCAGTAGTGGAGTTGCGATATAATCATATGTAATAGAAAACTACGATGAAGCAATTGTAATATCAGAGAATAGGCATATCAGGAGATCAGAGCTGTTAGGAAAAGGTAATGCTGACATTATTCTTGTGATATGCGGAAATGCGATAGATGACGTGGCTCATTGGTGGGACCGAATTTGGATTTTATAAGTGATTGACGATTGAAATATTTGGGTACGAGATGTAAGCACTTTGATATGCTGATATGCGATATAGAACGGACCTGATCATTTAATTATATGGATTTAATTTTATATCGGATCTGGGATATCATAAGTTTTAAACATGTGCCTCAACCGAAATTGTGATTTATGAGCGGACGTGATATCTTTTAAAACTGGGTTTAAATGTCATATGTGGTCTAGGTTTGTGTAGACATCACAATATTGGCGAAGTCATTTTATCGAAAAATGAGCGAAAAGGAATATCGAAGGTCTTGCATCGATGATTTCTTATTGAGAAATGTTAAACGCTGCTTCCGATCAAATGTTTGTGATACAAAGGTTTTGCGACATGGATGATGCGATATTGGGTGGAAGGTTTACCAAAGAATGAGCGAATGGGAATATCGACGGATCGAATATATTTAGAGTATGCTTCATTTGAGAACCTCGGATATGTGACTTACGATATGAGACGTGCCATATGTGAGGTCAACAACTTCTTTAAAGCATTCAATTAAAACGAAAGTGACCAACTTAACTTTGCCTTTTAACAAAACTCCTTTTAATAATTTAATTAACTATCAAGAGTATTCAATCGGAGAAAAATGTTATCGAAACTTTCTTATGAGGAGAGTTGCGATTTGTAATGATCCGATATGAACCTTCTGGTGATGTATTAAAATTTTATTGGAGTTTCAATGAATATAAGCAAAATTAGAAGAGTGCTCAAATTTGGATGAAACAATAAGTACTTCCCTGAACATGAAATAGATTTAGAAAAGTTCTGGCTGCTTGCTTATCTTAAGTCTTTGTAATTAAGTTGATGAATACCTGCAAAATAAACAAAACATAAATAAGAATAAACCTTTGAAAAATTAAAGCTAACAATAGATGATGATGAACTTGTAAACGCATACTTGGGAGAATTTTGATTGTAACTTTACCTCATGGATCTTCAAGTTCTCCTGAATTTTCTCAAAATTTGCATATGTTCATCTACTTGTTTAATCTAAAAATGCTAAATAATGAATTTTCAAATTGCATCTATCTTGAATTTACGTCGGAAGACAAGAGTGGTAAATACGAGTTCTTTTTTAGACATACTTATGAATAAAAAATTGTCAAGCTGTAACAAATTTTTGGAATTTCTTTATGTATGATTATCGTGATGATTTTTTTGCAAAACAAGATAATCAAGTGCTTTCACAAATATGTATGATCTAAGAGCTTCTGAAATATTCTAAGTTGTTTTTCCAAAATGAAAGGTTATTCCCAAAATAATTCAGATTCATTATTTGCTTTATTAAAAATATGAAATAATGAAATAAGTACAAATAGAAAAGAAATTTGATCTAAATTAATCTATTCCTATTTCTAACTTAATGAAGGAAACATGACTAGGCATATTCATACTTCCAATGTAACCATGTAAACATTTTATTCCTGCATGTATGTACATGACAAACATTAGTAATAAAAATACAAATATAATTAAACTAAGAAAACTAAATCTGAAAATAGAATATATAGTTATTGCTAATATATTATTTACAAATCCCTTCTCTTGAAATGCTCTTTCCAACTGAATTTCAATTGGATCATGGAAATCTGGATGAATTTCTATTGATGATTAGAAGGGATTCAAAAGACAAGATAACAGGCCAGATCGTAGAAGTGAGCTTTTAGATTCAATGGCCTTGTTATATGGAATTTATACCTACAGATAAGTATATCTTCCCTAAGTAGGTAGTTACACTTAGAACAAATCAAGTAAAGATGTTTAACCTTTTCCTACAATAAACATATAAGTTAAAAGAACCAACTTGTGATCCTTCTCTTCCTTTGATCTCCTTTGAGTTTCTCTTGGCGCTCCCGCACAAAATAAATTCGCTCAATTGGTACCCAATGTGGTTCGATCTCATGTCACTCATCGAGCTTAGTCCAAGCCCTCATCACACCAATAACAACACCAATCCAGTAGCATAACATTACTTTGACAATGATTTCAAGTCTCTAAACCAACAATATTTCTCTATATTCTAGCCCCTTGGCTCTATGATGGGAGGCCAATTTATAAATGAATGCAAGTGGTTTTGTCATTAATATGGCATTGAATGGTTTTCCATAATTGGATGATTAGTTTTCGTGTTCAAAGGGATGAGAGGATAGAGGATTAGATGATCCAAGGCTATCCTAAGTCGAGCTCATCTTGATAGGATAGGAGCTGGGTTCATTCTAGAAGGCTCTAGAAAGGAGGAATATACTCATAATCCAATGAAAATTTCGAGGATTCTCACCTAGCGCATGCTTGAGTGAGCTTAGGTGCTCTACAATGCAACCTTGAATGGGGATACCTACTCTGCAGAGCACTTACCCCTGACCAGGGGTGTGTTGGTGACCCAAGGAAGCACTTCAATAGGGTTTGAAGTCAGGAAACTCTCATGGATGAAAGCACTCAATGAGGTGGCATGTCTAGGGCATGTAGCAATTGAATTAGGGTTTGATAGACCTTATTTACACTGATCTAATTGTAAGGAGTGATGTGCCCAAATAGACCTGTAACAGTTGCCCCTTAAAGCATGAAATCAAAAATGATAATGTTGCGTGATTTGCTTTATGATGTGATGAGGAGGATCTGAAGCAGACATTGACCTGCATCAATTACAATACATAATATCATGATATATTTGAATTTTCATGAATTGCTGAGGGAAGGCATACCCATACTCAACATTTAAACTTTTCATTACATGTACATAAATTAGATAGTCGTCTACAGATATAGACCCATGATAAGATGACCATCTGTGTAAAGCCATCATACAAATGATTTAGCACTCTCCTAAAATCACAGCTCTGATGGATGAAACTAGATACAGGGTCCTCTATCTCATCCAATCGTTTGCTTAATTATGAGTCTAACCATGTGAAAATGTAATCTGAATTTAAACATGGGAAGACACCGTCTGATTACCAACCAATGATGTAAGCTATTAACAGACACGAGAGAAATCACCAATAATGATAATGATTCTGAAGGTAATACAGTACATTCTGCATGGTGTGAATAAATGTTTTGATGTCGATCACCATACAAAATCTTTCGGTCGAAGGCTTGTGATGTCAACCTGTCACCAGAAGTGAGAAACTTGCCATTGATGTATGCAAGCCTCAAGGTACTGGAACGGTGTTTCTAAGTCAACTTCTTTGATAATGTGCCGATGTCAACAAGAAGCAACTCGTCACAGGAGGGCCTTGATGTATCCCCCATCAACGACATGAAACAAGTGTAATGATTTTGAATATAGAACATGACTGATGACACAATGTTCAGGAATGCTAGTTATGAAAATGAAGGTTTATGAGTATTGCAAAGGATGAAGTTTAGTGAGCGACTTCTCTTGAACATGTCGGCGACAATGAATGAATTGGCAACATTGACCCAAAACCAAAGTGATGGATGGTGTGATAGACCATAGGTATGATAACCATCAAGAAGATAACCCAACCCAAATAGTCACAGAGATGAAGTGAAAGTGTCATGTTCAAGAGCGACTTGCTACCATAAAGTGATTTATCCCTTTTCCCATTTTCCCCAGTCATTGCTGACTAGTACCTGATTATTTTTTTAACAAGCTTGAGGAGGATAACATATGCTTGATGTATAATTCCACCCTTCAGGTGAATCCATTGCTATGTGATGTTTTAACGAGTCTAGCGAAGGTGAAATTCGGTCTTGTCATGATGGACAAGTTCGTCGCTATTTGATGATTTAACGAATTTAACGATAACGAGAACTTGGTCCTTTTCATATTTAGAGAGTTTGAAAAGGGACAAAAAGAAAACTCCACAAGTTATTTTTCGTAAATTTGTCTCTCAAGTTTGAAAAAGTGTAAAATAATACAAGAGAGAACCTATTTACCATGTTTGATCAACGTATTCCTTTTTCGTAAGTAATCTATCTCAGTCCGGAAAAGGGTTAAACTTATACTGAGTAGATGTCGTTTCCAATCCGTTTATGAGTTGAAAAGGAAAAGCGCCCGATAATCTTTTGATATTTTGAGAGTCTAAAAAGAGCTAAAAGAGGACTCTAGGGGGGTTCCTTTTTCGATGTTTAACAGAGCTCGAAAAAGAGATAAAAGTATGCTCTGTGGTCAAAAGTAAATTTTACGATCATGCACGTCAAATTCACTATGTCAGCTGTAAACTTGCTCAAAGAACCACCAAATGGATTAAACATACCTGTTTCATTGGTAAAAATAGGTAAAAACTATAGTTTATTCATTTAATGAACATGAAATAACCATAAAACAAGAATTTACCAAGTCATTTTACCATTTGACATTTACCATTTAGTTTTGTGCTCTGAACCAGTTTTTTACCTCAAACTTCAGCAACTGATTATGAGAGATTCTGTGGATCATTCTTCGTGTCGTCAGGACCAAGTAGGAGATCTACCTCTTCTCTTTCATTTAAGGTCATTATTTTTCAATTTCAGGAAAAAATTTTAGGGTTTGGGGTCCCTAGGGTAAATATATCACGCCCTAGGATCAACACACCCTTATGCATCGAAAACTACGTTACAGAGCAGTCAAACAGAAGGGAAACTGCTCTGCATTGCACTGTCTAAAGATTAGGGGTGCGTTGGGTGCAATTTAGAAATTTGATTCATCATTTCTACCCAAAATCTCTTCAGTTTTTTGCATGAAATGGATCCTAACTAAGCCTATGGTGTGATTTCAAACTTTGATCGGATCATAATGGCTATCACATGGTGTGAAAGCGAACATGAAGAACAAGATATGGTTGCCCTAAATGATCTTGGTACTTTCGAGGCCCTCAAATATTGTGCGTTACTCAAATATTTCAGGTTATCTAGGATGAGGCAATATTACAACTATTGGAGTTCTTGGTTCATTCATGGGATCCAGCGAAACATGTTTTTCACATAGGGGACAAAGTGCTCCCTATATTGATTGATGATATTTACTTTTTTCACAGGATTGTCGAGACAGTGCCCCCATTTCTCTTTTAGGTTCTTCCTGTGGGGGTGAATCAGTGAGGGACTACATTTCACAATTTTGCCAGCCAAGTACACAACCTAGCAAAGATGGAAAGTTAAACATCAGGGATGTTCGTGATATGCCCTTGCGAACAATCCTCTTTACTATCACAAAGTTGGTGGGTAGCGTGACACTTCATGTCGCGAATAGGTCATACATGGAAATATGCGCTCGAGTGTCTTGAGCCAACAATGTTCAATTGGTGTGAGGTAGTATTATCTTTGATGAAAGAGCAGCTGACTAAATTAAAAAGCAGTAATACGAAATTTTTTAGCTATGGATCAATCTTGATCGCTTTTACTTTGGATAGAATTCCATTGATGCAACCTCAGCATGTGACACTGAGTTTAGTTGGTAGAGTTGAAGGCTAGACATGCTGATCAGTCATCAATATCATTTTTTACCGCATTCTTTAGTTGGCTCTATCGACAACATATTGTCATAAAGGAGCATCCATATGCAGGGATGGATTTCCATAGAGATCCATATTTGAGATTACCAGTGGGTGCTCAATGGGGTGCTATAGGTAAATTGTTTTGACCATGTATTTTTTATTTTTGAGTTTTTACATGTTTTTGTGTTTTTTTTTATGTTTCCGGGGCTAAACTAAAAATTTTCTCATGTAAATAGATGTTAGAACTGTTTGTCCAGTGGGTCATCAAGAGGAGGCAGGTGAACCAATGGGGAGAAATGTTAAAAGAGCAGTTCTCCAGGATTTAGATCTGATCGAGACACTAGCGGAGTTGCAACATCATATAGAGGGGTTAACCCTCGGTATACCAGAAGTTTGAATCAAGGAGTTACCGATGAGACTACAACGCCATACTATTGGTGTACCTAGCCGTTGGATGAGGCTATTGCACATGATAGCTCAGGCAGTGACATATTATCATGAGCATCACTAGATCTACTTAATATGATTTACTATATTCATTTTGAGGTTTTCAGGTCAGATGAACAACATGTCTTGGACACAAATTTTTGTAAAAACTTTGAACATCTATCTATTTTACTTTCAATGTTTTTGTATGGTTATGTGTAATCTTATTCAATTGTTGATGTGAATTCAAAATTTACTCTTTACATATGTCGTAAATGTCTGTTTAACACGTAATTCGCTAAAGAATCAGTCAATGTGTTAAAGTTTTTGGAAATGTGTTGATATTGAATGTAATCAAAATGTCTTACCAAGAGACGAAATCTAAGGAATATACGATGAATAATTGGATTTCAGACAATATAAATATTCCTAAGTTGTAGTATGACAAGTTATGAGTCTAGCCTAATGATGATTCGACGAATTCCAAGTGAAATGGCATTAGAGAGGAGTTCGATCAATGCGCTATACTCAACGATATTGTTCATAGAATGATCGATACAAATCCCTTGAAAACTCACTAACTTGCCACTTGGAGCAAATGTGGCCCATGCCGCAGAGGATAGGTTCTACGTACTACAACTAGCACCATCAGCATAACCAACAAATGGTTCCAAATATTTCGACATCTGCAACAAATGCAAAGCAGATTATTAACCACATAAAAACTCTAAAAGTCACACTGTGACACACCCATGCAACCAAAGCATATATACAATGTTTTTACTATGCACGATCAAGCATAGTAACGTTTAAGATACAGCCCATTTCGGGGCTGCAACAATGAAATTCCATCATAATCAACCAACTTGTAAGCGCCTTTTTCCAAAACACGCTTGACAATATAGGGGCCCATCCATAGTGGTTCAAAGTTTCCTGTTCCTAATTTATCAGCTTCTTGATCATAAAGTAAGAGCAGGTCTCCTTGTGAGAATATACGAGGCTTGACATTGCAGTCATATTGTGCCTTAATTCATTTCTTATGTGCTTCATTGGCCAATGCAGCTTCACGATGTGTTTCATCTAAATGGATGAGTTCTAAGAAACGTGCTTCCTCATTAGAAGTGTCAAGTAAGAAGTTAATTGCGAGTTTTAGTGATGAAATCTCACATTGTATTCGAAAGATTGTCTCAAGACCATACACCAATTGGAAAGGTGTGAATCCAATTGCGTTTATTACCAAGGTTCAGTAAGCTCACAAAGCTGAGTACAGGATCAAATGGCTATTTCATTTGTGAACTCCTATCATTCGTTGAATCATTCACTTAAGGACTTTGTTGATGGCTTCAACTTTTCCATTAGTCTGTGGATAATAAGGAGTAGAACTATCATATGAGAGTCCTAACTTGGTAGTTAATTCAGTCATCATGTGATTGTGAAAATGCGAAGCATGATCTGTAACTACAACTTGTGGTACACCAAACTGTGCAACCACATGGTTGAAGAAAAGAAGTGTAGCTGTCTCACCATTGTTGTTTAATGTAGGCATCGCCTTGGCCCATTTAGTAAAATAGTCAACATCGACAATAATATACCCATTCCCCCTGGCCGAGTGAGGGTTACATGTCATGAAATCAATGCCCCATTTTGCAAATGGTCCAACAACGAGGATAGGATGCATTGATGCAGGCGGTAATCGAGTTTTACGGTCAAAAATCTGGCATGCATGACAACTTCTGATAGCAGTAATGAAATCATTAAATATGGTAGGCCAGAAGTAACCAGCACGAAGAATTTTGTGTGCGATAACATAACCAGATAAATGTCCACCACAAGCACTAGAATGGCAATCATTTAGAACTTTCTCAACTTCCTCATGTGTGAGGCACCTACGAAAAATCGTATCGATACTACGACGGTAAAGGGTGTCACCAATTATTAGATAATATTTGGCTTGATATTGAATACGTCGCTGTTGCAAGCGAGAGGTATCGAACCAGAAATTTTAGGTTTGGAGATAGATCAGTATATCTCCATACCAACGGTCAGATGATGAGATCAGAAACAAAGACTCATTCAGAATTGATGGTTCCATTGTTGAGTCGATGGCAGTAGAGGGAAGGTCGCAAATAAGCTCAGCAAAAACTGGAGATTTCTTTGACTTGGATTTGATGAATTCCAAATCAAATTTCTACAAAATGATGATCCATTTTGAATATTCCCCCCCCAGCGACGTGACAAGATATATGTCATAGGGTTGCAATCCGAAATGACAGTGGTCTTTTGGAGTAGGATATAATGGCGAAATCTCTATATAGCTTGAATGGACACCAAAGCTAGCTTCTCAACGTAAGAATACTTAACTTCTGTATCATTGAGATTACAACTCAAATAATAGATCATATGTTCAATCCCATGTTCTTCTTGGACTAAAACCATAATAATGGTTATATCTGCAGCGACGAGATACAGGAAATAGTCGTTCTGATAATTAGGGGAATACATTAATGACGATCGGATCAGGGTATCTTTGAGAGAATCAAAGGAAGCTTGCGCAACCTGGTCCCAATGGAAGGGAATTACCTTTTTCAAAAGACGAGTAAATCCTTTAGCCATTTCAGCATAGTTGGGAATGAATCTCCTTAGGAAGTTAGCCTTCCCTTGGAGTCTCGGTAATTGAAGTAAATTGGAAGGTGGAGGCAGATCAAGAATTTCCTTAACCTTCAAGGGTCAAGTCAAATTCCTTATTTGGACACTACGAAACCAAGCAAATGACCAGAACCAACACAAAACACACATTTATGTGGATTGAGTTGAATTTTGTAGTGTTGACACCGTAAAAAGATGGCTTTGAAATGTTGTAGGTGATCAGCCCATTTCCGTGAATGAGAAGGTAAGTCATCTAGATAGGGTTGAACTATGTGTTTGATGTCGTGGAAGGCATAATTCATTTCCCTCTGAAAATTTTCCTTAATTCTCTTCAAACCAAAATGGAGTTTCCTATATGCGAATGTGCCCCAGGGACAAATAAAGGTAGTTTTAGATTGGTCTTCTGGGCGGATATTGATCTGATTATAGCTGGAAAAGCCATCCATAAATGAGAATATTTCACATCCATCACAATCATCAATTATCTGGTCGATAAAGGGAGTAGGATAGTTGTCTTTTGGACAAGCATGAATAACATCCCTATAATAAACACACGCTCGTATTGTTCCTTGTTTCTTCATTACAGGAACAATATTGGAAACCCAATCGGTAAGAGGAACGGGGTATTTGAAACTAGCATGCAAAAGTTTTTCAACTTCTGCTTTTATGGCAACAACCTTCTTTGGATGAATAGGACGAAGGCACTATCGTACTGGCTTGACATCAGGATACATTTTAATCTCATGTTCAACTATACTAGAATCAATACCTGGCATTTCCTCATATGACCAAGCAAATATATCACGAAATTCATGAAGAAGAGCCCGGTAAGTTTCAAGTTCCGTTGGAGAACAAGATTTGCCAACATGGATGTTTTCTACAATTCCAGGTTTGGTCGAAATATCGATAGAAATGGTTTCTTTGATATCCGATAAGTTTCGTTCGGAATCGACTATGCCTATAAAATATATAATTTGAAAGGAAATCAATGATTGAAGGGCAATTTAGTTCATTTGGAATAAATTCTATGTGATCTGGAAGATGGGATCGATGATGATAATCTGCCCATGGTTTTCCTTCTGTCATCATTGATTGGATGATTCCTTCATCAGTAGAAAATGTACATGAAAAAGGATCAGAGGAAGTACCATATTCTAACAAACGATCAACCCATACAATTGGTGATGATGGATTTGGATTTGTTGTGCAAGCCAAAACGATTGATTGCTATGCGAGCTCAATTAGGCTTAACGACATGGTTTCATTACACATATCAACTTCATAATTATTGGAAATCTTCCATGAGTCAGATGAAGTGGAAGATATCATGTTACAGGTCTCAACTTTTGCAACTTCTGCCGTTTGTGATGGTGAAGATAGTGAAAAGGTACCCATTAGGGAAGAATCTTTGAAGAGACGTATTCCAATGTTCTGAAGAGATAGCGGAGGTCTATGAACTAACATAATGCTTCTAGTTTCCTGTGAACTAGAGGTGAAGAAAGCGAGTTGATCAATTACTGTGATTCTACGTTTATGATGGAAAACAATCATGCGAAAGTATGTCGAAACCACAACAGTCATAGCGTAAACCCACGATCTTCTTAGTAAAATATTATAGTCAAGGGGTCCGTCAACAACCTCAACTTCAACAGTTACAGTTTTTCCCCCTAGTTCTATCTGCAGGTTAGTTAAAATTCCACAAGGTGTATAAGTGCGACTGTCAAAAGCTTTTAACGTCGTAGGTGATCGTGACAAAGATGGTGAGCCAAGTGTTTTCAAGCAATTCATTGACATGATACAAGTAGATGCACCTTCATCAACAATGGTTCGGTGAATGAGGTGATTCAAATCATTTACTTGGAACAAGAATTTTAATTGTGTTGGTAATTGTGGCATATAACCCGCATGGTTAAAAACTACGAGATTGGAATCCGTTGGATCAATTCCACCAATTGCTGACAATAAAGCATGCTTTTGGGAGGGACAATTTTGAAGCACCTCAAGCATCGACATAACAGAAGGTGACTGAGCCAAATCTTCTACTATGTTATAATTTTGCGCTACTCGAGCTCAAGGGTTGAATGTAGATTTATGAACAACTCCCTTAGGCGATTTTATTGTTAACTCTGGTGTAATGGGTGGTGGAATGGAGTTAGATGAAGTCGAAGTCAAAGTATTGGGTTGATCTATAGCCTAGTTATTCAACAACGATGGTGGAATACCGTAATCTTTACTTCGTGTAGTCACCAAAACATCAGTCTTAGGCTTAGTGACGGATAGCATAAGCACTTGTGAAGTGGAAGAATGATTTGTAGCAACCAAATGAGTCTCTGGGTTTGGAAAAGGGTCTGTCAACACAGCAGATGTACTAGAAGTCTTAAGAAGTTTTGAGACTTTAGAGTGGTGAGGAAAGTCTCGCGATTACAAATTAAACATGGGTAATGAGGTTTCCTAGCCAGAGAAGAGGAATCAAATGATTTCTCTTGAGGGGGGAATTTTGTTTCTTTTTGGTTTTCCCCTTTTTCTTGCTTCCAAGTTGCCTTTAATTTTTACCTTTGTCAGATGACACAACATTTATTTCGGAAGCAAGTGTATTATTAGGTGTATTAGAGGTTTGATTTGAAATAACAAGTGTTTGACTAGATGGTCTACTTTCTATTTGAGTGCTTGAAGAACCTATCACACCGTCATCGGCATGAGAGTCCTTACTGGATGGAGGTGGTGGAACAGTAAAAGCTGGTCTAGGTGCATTTTGAATCTCATCATAGAGCATGCCAAACTGGGTGTAAATCAAGTCTAAGTATTGGGAATGAGAAATTACTTGCTCTTCAGTAACAAGTCCTCCTTTAGCCACATCCTTGGTGATAGATGGAAATGAGGATTTAATAAACCACTAAGCTAAAAGCTGATCAGGAACAAAAGTTTTGACCATTCGACGATGACGATGCCACTTATGAATGTGATCAGAAATATGAATATAAGTGGTCTGTTTAAAGTTTGTCAACAGTTCCGTTCCAGTTTCATATTTCATGGGTAACTGGAAATGGGTTAAAAATGTAGTGGCTAAGGTTGTGAAGTTTTTAAATTAAGCTTGTGGTAATTCAATATACCACTTTGCAGCCTGACGAATGAGTGTTCACTGGAAAATACATAGTGTTACTGAATCATCATTTAGGGAGTTGGGTGAACACCATAAATGAAAATTCATAACATGATTGGATGGATATTCTCTAGGTTTTCCATTGAACTTAGGAATATCATAAGGCAATTTGTGTGGAATCACCGATCACCAAGCTGAATAAATAATTGGATCATTGGTAAGCCGATTTAAATCCAGTAAATCAAGTGTTGCGACAAAAGGCAACTATCGGCTTAGGTCAGGTTAAGCGTAACCAGGGTAAGATGGAATTTCCTGGGCAATAAGCCTTTGCATACCAGCGTAAGGAATCTACTGCTGGTAACCTTGATAGGTGTAGGTTTGTCGAGCATATCCAGTATAAGGTTGTTGTTGGGAACCAGGATAAATTTTCTGTTGACCAAAACTAGCATAGGCTTGTTGACTAGAACCTGGGTAAGCTTGCTATTAACCAAACCCAACATAGACTTGTTGGCCAATTCCAAGATAAGTTTGGTACCATTGTTGGTATTGTGGCTGCCAGAGTTGTTGATACAACGGTTGTTGCCCACCAGTATAAGTTTGACCAGGTTGTGGATAAATTGGACCAGTATAAGTTTGAGTCATCCCAGTTAATGGTAAACTGGCCTGAGGTTGATGGATTTCAGACACAAACAGTTGTTGTAAAATGGCCTGAGAAGATTGAGTCTGTATACCTGAAACTTGAGGGTAAGAGGTTGAAGGATCAACTTACAAATGTTGAGATACAATAAACTGAACTTGTGACTATGGTAAAGTTGTAACAACATGCGTAGTAGGTATGGATGAAACAGGTTGTATTGGTTGTGATGAATACACAAGCCTTGGTTGAATAGGCATTGTAGGCTGCCATTGACAAACAATCATTCCAGAATAAGTTGGACCTAAAGATGACAATATACTGCCATATGGTGCCCCCCCAGAGTATGGAGAATAAGAAAAATGGGCATATTTTTCTCCATATGGAGGTAATCCAGTGTTAAGTGGATACATTGGATGGTAACTAGATGGACCAGCTTGATATTGACTTGATGGATCAAACTGTTTAGTATCCGTAAGTGAAGAACCAGGTAAAATTCCTGTGGATGACATGGGTGAAGACCATGGACTAGAAGAAACACTAGAGTGAGTTCCATATAATGATTGGTAACCCAGTAGGATGGATGGAGCACCATACATATGTGACTTAGCTGTTGTGGTAAACATCGAAGAAGTAGTGACAGTAGATGTTGTCCCAGTTGTAACAGATGATACAGTCTAGGGTGTTATTTTAGCCATAGTCAAATGACCCAATAAATGTCCTAATGAATCTATGGGAGTTTGAAAGTAAACATGAACAAGGGGAGAAGTATAAGTTAACCAAGGAAAAGAATGATAAAGATTTGGAGTTTTATGTGAAGTTTCTTCTTCAAATTCCTCTTCAATAGAAATCAAACCAGGTGGAAGGATTTCACCATCAGGTCCATAATAAATTTCTGGTATTTGACTCTGCGGTAAAGGAGAAGTCTCAACAATTACAAATGTCTAAGGCATAAACCGGTCGGTCGTCTTCTGGTATGGGAACAACTTCTGGTTGTTCAAATTCAAGATCCAAGTGTACTGGTAAAAGAACATTGGGTTTAGGATGAATTTCTTAAACAAATTCTGGTTGAGGATCAACTTCTTGCTTGAAAACTTCATTTACCATTTCACTAAGTTCACTTTCAGTGTCCTCATGTAATTATAAAGGTTCCACTTTAGTAGCAGATAAATCACTAATAGCAGGAGTAACTAGAATCATAGTACGTACCAGTATAGGTGACTTTGGTAAATCAGATGAAGAACTAGAAGTTTGTGATGTACTAGACTCAGTTAAATGAGACTGCTTTCACCAACTAGGTGTAGCTTAAGGTGGTAAAGGTGGTTTACTCGCCGTCCTACGTGAATAATGGGGTAAAGGTTGATTTTCTTCCACGATTGCTGATTGATTTTATTATAAAAAGAAATAAACAAAATGAGGGTAATCTAGGAAAAAGAATTACCAAGTAACTTTGAAGTGCAATATACCACCTCAAAGGAGCCAAGGACTTAACATACGTGCATGTAATCTCCCCAAATGCTATTTTCGGTGTATCAAAATATACAAGGCGGCCAACTCGATTACCATATCAACCTAATGTAGTCCTGTTGGGTCCCTATAATACTAGTGATTACCCCATTACTATTGTAGTTATACCCCTTATTTATATTGTTGTGCCCCTATTACCCCCATATTGTTATTTCTGTGCGCCATAGAATCCCTCTATTGTTATTTTTGTGGCTTTATATTATTATTGTTAGGTCGGCTGGATTATATTGTGACTCCTTAGACTCCTATATATAGAAAGGAGGTTTTGTCATTTGTATCATCCAAGAATTGTTCATTTATGTAATGTAAAGGAGGTTGCCCCCTCGAAGAGGCTAAATTCTAAGGCGTTGATCTATCTTTTCTATCTTTTCTTGAGCTGGTTTCATAACATTTGGTATCAGAGCTTTGGATTCTAGGGTTTCGCTGCTCCAAACAGGTCATCGTGGAATTTTCACTATAAATTTGTTTCTGTGACGTTTCAGAAGTCACAAAACAAACCCATTTGAGAAGAAATCTCGCTGAACCTTGGGTCCGAATTTCAGATCTTTTAGCGTGATATTTGCGGAGATATGCTCTGAGGAAGTTGGCCTTTTTGCAGACTCCTGAATTACATTCAAAACAGGTGACCTGGGGAAAATCGTCATAACTTTCTCTCTGGGGATCGGATTGAAATTTTGTAAAAAGGTACAGAAAGAGGACGGACTGCAGTTTCTTGTATGTGTGTTTAAGATTCAAAGGTTGAAACAGTGACTCGTGGCACGTCGTACAAGTTCGCTCTACTGAACCAGTCTAAAAGCAAGTCATTGTGGGAGATTTCACATAACTCTTCCTTGGAAAATCCAATTTGGGTCAGACTGGTGGCATTGGAAAGAGGACGCAGAAGGCTACTACAGGTAGAAATTTCAGAACTGGATGATCCGAAATTACAGAGATACATCAGATTCAATATCAGGCTTCTATAAAGTGAAAAAAGGTGTGTAGTTTTTATTTTTATTTTTTATGTAAGCTTGGTGTAACGGAATTCAAAGGGCATAGTAAAGCATTATTATCGGTAACTGATGCCCCGAGGAAAGAAAATTCAAACACCTAGTAAGGAACCTGAAAGCTCTAGCATGACTCATGAAGAAGAGGAAGAAATGCTACATGATATATCAAAATTACAAGAACAAGTGCAACAAATGTCACGCTCACAAAAGCTAACAGAAGCTAAGATAAGTGGCATGGAATCTAAGATAAATGGCGTGGAATCTACGATAAATGGCGTGGAATCTAAGATAAAGGGCATGGAAGCTAAGATGGAGGATTCGATGGTAAATTTGAAGACAGACATGGAATAATTGAAGAACTTGCTACAAGAAAGGGTCACTAATGGTGAAAAGGTAGTAAAGGAAACTCATGATGAGAACAAAAGAAATGTTAATCATGATTCCATAGACTCTAATGTTGGATCAAAGACTCACCATGTTCCAAAAATCGATATGAGGAAGTTTGATGGCAAGGATCCCGCCACATGGATATTACAGATGGAGCAATTCTTCGATCTCAATAATGTGCAAAACACACAAAAGGTACGTATGGCAACTTTATATTTGGAACCAAATCAGTTTGTATGGTATCAATGGCTTTGTTCTCGTAAAAAATTTATCACTTGGGCAATTTTTACGGAAGAATTGATAGCACATTATGAGGATACAAAAAGCAACACTTTTTTTAGCCAATTGATAAGTCTCAAACAAAAGGGTTCAATAATGGAGCACATTGAGGAGTTCCAAAAATTGAACATAAGGGTAAAAGATATTCCAGAGGAGCATAGGATTGATGTGTTCATAGGGTCTTTAAAGGATAATATCCAACATGATGTGCGCCTTTGGGAACCTGATTCATTAGAGAAGGCATTCAGGTTAGCAAGAAAAATGGAAAGCAAAATTATGGCAACTAGGAAGCATACCATTCACAACTATAAAGATGGAAGTGTTGTTGCCCATAGTCTTCCACAACCTACAAGGTTGACACCACAACAATTGGAAGAAAAAAGAGCAAAAGGGCTTTGTTACAATTGTGATAGCAAATACACAAAAGGTCATAAGTGTGCTGAGAAGAAATTATTCTACATAGATTGTGAAGAGGAAGAAGAAAAGGAGCAAGAAAGGTCAAAAGAAGAGGATATATTCCAGGAACAAAGCCTAGATGAAGAACAAATAAATCCGACCATATCTTGTAATGCATTGGCGGGAATTACCACTCCTCAAACCATCAAGATAGAAGGACAAATCAAGAAGAAAAAGGTAATAGTGTTGATTGATTCAGGAAGCACCCACAATTTTATTCATTGTAGGGTAGCAAAAGAATTGAATTGCTTCCTATATCCAGCACCAGAGTGTCAAGTGATGATTGCAAATGGAGGAACAATAAATTGTTCTGGAAAGTGCCATAATATCAAGCTATCCATGGGAGAATATGTATTGACTAGCCCAATGCTTTCCATTCCAATGGGAGGTGCTGATGTTGTACTAGGAGTCCAATGGCTACAATCCTTGGGTACAATAGCTTTTAATTTTCAAGAACTTTTCATGAAATTTTCTGTGGAAGGAAAGGAAGTTGAATTAAGGGGTATTGCAGGGAAACCAGGAAAGATAATCAGCTCTAATGGCATGACAAAGCTTCTAAAAAAGGAGCAAAGAGGTGTAATTGCACAATTATGTTCGCTAGATGTTTCCACATTGGAATCATCTATTTCTCCAGATCTCCAAAAAGTCCTGGACAATCATTCCAAGGTATTTGAGACTCCAAAAGGTCTCCCACCTATGCGTGATCATGATCATGCTATTCATCTGATTCCAGGAAGTGTTCCTCCAAACATCAGGCCGTACAGATATCCATATGTCCAAAAAAGTGAAATTGAACGTATGGTTGCAGAAATGCTAGAGGCTGGTATAATTCAACCGAGTCAAAGTTCTTTCTCAGCTCCAGTAGTATTGGTGCACAAGAAGGATGGATCATGGCGCATGTGTCCAGATTATAGGGAGCTCAACAAGCTCACTATTAAAGATAAGTTCCCCATTCCTGTCATTGATGAATTACTGGATGAATTGCATGGATCAATTTACTTCACCAAGTTGGATCTTCGTTCGGGATATCATCAAATCAGAATGAAGATTGAAGACATTCCAAAAACGGCATTTAGAACTCATGAGGGTCATTATGAATTTTTGGTCATGCCTTTTGGCCTTACCAATGCACCTTCAACATTTCAAGGTTTGATGAATTCAATTTTCAAACCATTCCTTAGAAAATTTGTGTTAGTATTTTTTGATGATATACTAATCTACAGCAAGTCTTGGAAGGATCATGTTGAACATGTTGACAAGGTGCTACAACTATTGGAGGAGAAACAATTATATGCAAAAAGATCCAAATGTTTCTTTGGAGTCCAGGAGGTGGAATATTTGGGTCATATTGTATCTCATGAAGGAGTTAAGGTAGACCCTAGCAAAATTAAAGCCATTAAGGAATGGAAAATCCCCACATCCATAAAGCATCTGCGAGGATTTCTTGGGTTGACAGGGTATTATCGCAAGTTTGTTAAGAATTATGGGAGAATAGCAGCACCTCTAACAACATTATTGAAGAAAGATTCATTTTCATGGACTCCGGAAGCAACAAAGGCCTTTAAACATCTTAAAGAGGCAATGTGCCAAGCACCGGTCTTAGCTACACCGGACTTCACAAAAACCTTTATTGTGGAATGTGATGCTTCAGGAAATGGAATTGGTGCTGTTCTAATGCAAGATGAAAGACCCATTGCTTTTGAAAGTCGTCCAATCAAGGGAAAGTTTTTAAGCAAAGCTATTTATGAGAAGGAAATGTTGGCAATACTCCATGCACTTAAGAAATGGCGACCCTACCTAATGGGAAGACACTTCAAGGTAAAAACGGATCATGATAGCCTTAAATACTTTTTAGAACAAAGATTATCCTCTGAAGAGCAACAAAAGTGGGTCACAAAGATGTTGGGTTATGACTTTGAAATCATCTACAAAAAAGGGAAGCAAAATGTGGTGGCAGATGCACTCTCAAGAAAGGATGAGGATGTGGAAGCATTGTTGTGTGCCATTTCTATTATCCAACCAGATTGGATAAACGAAGCAAAGGAGGAATGGAAGAATGATGAAGAAGTGTGGGCACTTATTCGAAAGCTACAACAAGATTCCAGTACTTCTGATACATTTAGCTGGAAAAATGATTCGTTATGGTACAAAGATCGCTTATACCTCTGTAAGAATTCCCAGCTAAAACAAAAGATTCTTATGGAATTGCACACTTCTCCCTTAGGAGGGCACTCAGGATTTTTAAAAACTTACCACAGGGTTAAGAAGGAATTTTTTTGGGATGGCCTTAAATCATATATTCAAAAGTTTGTGGCGGAATGTTTGGTTTGCCAACAAAATAAAGTTGAAACAATTAAGACACCAGGTCTATTACAACCTTTATCCATTCCAAGCCAACGTTGGGAGGAGGTTTCAATGGATTTTATCACAGGTTTACCCAAGTCTGAGGGAAAGAGTGTCATCATGGTGGTAGTTGACAGACTTACCAAGTATGCACACTTTTGTGCATTATCACATCCATTTAAAGCCAGTACAGTTTCTACTGCATTTATGGAAACAGTTCAAAAGCTACATGGAAACCCAAAGATTATTGTAAGTGACAGAGATCCCATTTTCACTGGAAATTTTTGGACAGAATTATTTTCTTGTCTTGGTACTCAGTTAGCTCATAGCTCATCTTATCATCCTCAATCTGATGGGCAAACTGAGATAGTAAACAAATGTTTGGAAGGATATCTTCGTTGCTTTGTATCTGATAAACAGACACAATGGGTCAAATGGTTGCCTCTGGCTGAATGGTGGTATAACACTTCCTTCCATACAGCAACAAAAATGACCCCATTTATGGCACTTTATGGGTATCAACCACCATCCATCACATCATATTTAAGAGAAAATTCTAAGGTTCAGGCAGTGGAACATCACATCGAACATCAACAACAAGTCCTCCAACTCTTAAAGGATAACCTCGTGTTGGCACAAAATAGAATGAAACAACAGGCAGATCAACATCGCAGTGAAAGAAGTTTTGATGTAGGTGATTGGGTATTCCTACGGCTACAACCATATAAGCAAATGTCCCTAAAGCAAGCTAAGAAGGATAATAAATTATCACCAAAGTATTATGGTCCGTACAAGGTGTTGGAAAAGATTGGTACTATGGCATACAAATTGGAGCTTCCTGCAGCTTCTCGATTGCACCCAGTTTTCCATGTTTCATGTTTAAAGAAGGTTATAGGCGACAAGCTCCCAGTTCAAACAATATTGCCAGAACTTGACGAGGAAGGAAAAATTATATTGGAACCGGAAGCAGTCACAGAAACAAGAACTCGACAGCTACGAAATCGATCAATTTCAGAGTATCTTATCAAGTGGAAGAACTTATCCGCTGAAGATTCCACATGGGAGGATGAGAATTTTATGCAGAAGTATCCAGAACTGCTCAAGCGTTGAGGACAACACTTTTTTGAAGGAGAGGGGCATGTTGGGTCCCTATAATACTAGTGATTACCCCATTACTATTGTAGTTATACCCCTTATTTATATTGTTGTGCCCCTATTACCCCCATATTGTTATTTCTGTGCCCCATAGAATCCCTCTATTGTTATTTTTGTGGCTTTATATTATTATTGTTAGGTCAGCTGGATTATATTGTGACTCCTTAGACTCCTATATATAGAAAGGAGGTTTTGTCATTTGTATCATCCAAGAATTGTTCATTTATGTAATGTAAAGGAGGTTTCCCCCTCGAAGAGGCTGAATTCTAAGGCGTTGATCTATCTTTTCTATCTTTTCTTGAGCTGGTTTCATAACAAGTCCTCCCAACGTGGAGGCCCAATTTGTGTTAGCGCTATATAATGCGAAACCGCATAGTGAGAGCATTCCCTTATACTTTTCGTACTATAACACCGCTTGATATAGTCAAAAGTATGTGGACGAGCTATGATATGCTTATGTAAGTGGAATGAGGTATCACACTCAGAATGTATCACAGACCGTATAATGCGAAACCACATAGTAAGAGCATTCCATTATACTTTTCGTACTATAACACCGCTCGATATACTCGAAAGAATGTGGACGAGCTATGATATACTTAGGTAAGTGGAATGAGGTATCACACTTGGAATGTATCGCAGACCATTAGCAACAACTTCTATTTTTAATAGTGTCGGAACACGTCTCTAGCCTAGACCTCTAAATGTTATGCGTTAAGTTACAATGCTCCATTAGGTTAATTGAGATAAATTTTAGTTAATCTTGTTTAAAAGTTTGCCTTTCAGGTTCACCGTGTGATGTTTCTGGAACTCCGAGAATGCAACTAAGATGGGAAACATTCTTTTCATTTGATTTAAATTATTAAAATCATAACTAAAAGGGATAGAGCAATCAGAATCTTTAAACAAAGAGCATAAAGCACATCTAATGCAACTTTCCCTATACCATTCCTACAAGCACACACAAACTTCTAAATGCATTATCCATGTTTTTCTTTTCATTCCTTTAATGTTTAGATGAACATAAAGAAACTAAATGTACAAACAATCAATCAATGCTTTTCACAAGAAACAAAGACTTTACAACAGTTTCTTTTTCAGAAAAGTAAAGGCTAATCAATGTAAGCTAACTTTGGGATTGATTCGACAATGATAAAGAAAACATAAAGAAACATTGAACAAACAAAGACAAAGTGGGCATGGAAAAGAAATTCTAATTTGGACTTTAGGGACAGAGAAACATTGACCATTCAACAAACAAGATGTGAAACAGTTTGGAAAAAATCAAGCAAAAAGATGGGTTTTTGGCTTGATAGGGACCAGTGCAGCCCTGAGTGGGAGATAGTGCATTGCAGAGCACTCTCTCTAGGCTAAGGCTACTCTACAGTGCATTGTGTCAAGAAAAAAAGTGCGTTGATGCCAGAGAGCACTTTCAACACACAAAGAAGCACACATTTTGACCAAACAAGGTTCAAAATAATTGAATATAGGTAAATGAACTCAAGCAAAGTCTACTAGTGTTGCTAAGAGAAGGGATAACTACCAGGAATGATGGTTGCTCCCAAACGAAGTCGCCAATTTGTTATACAGAATTTATACCTACAGATAAGTATATCTTCCCTAATTGGGTAGTTACTCTTAGAACAACTGAATTAAAGATGTTTAACCTTTTCCTATAATAAATAGATAAGATAAAATAACCTACTTGTGATCCTTCACTTCCTTTGATCTCCTTTGAGTTGCTCCCGTTGCTCCCGCTCAAACTACATTCGCTCAATTGGTACCCAATGTGGTTTGATCTTGTGTCACTCATCCAGCTTAGTCCAAGCCCTCATCACACCAGTGACAACATCAATCCAACAGCATAACATTACTTTGACAATGATTTCAAGTCTTTAAACCAACAATATTTCTCTATATTCTAGCCCCTTGGCTCTATGATGGGAGGCCAATTTATAGATGAATGCAAGTGGTTTTGTCAATAATATGGCATTGAATGGTTTTCCATAATTGGATTATTAGTTTCCATGTTCAAAGTGATGAGAGGATAGAGGATTAGATGATCCAAGGATATCCTAAGTTGATCTCATCTTGATAGGATAGGAGTTGGGTTCCTTCCAGAAAGCTCTAGAAAGGAAGAATATACTCAAGATCCAATGAACATTTCAAGGATTCTTGCCCAGTACAAGCGGGCTTAGGTGCTCTGCAATGTAGCCTTGAATGGGGCTACTTGCTCTACAGAGAATTTACCGCTGACTAGGGGTGCGTTGGTGACCCAAGGAAGCATTTCAGCGGGGTTTGAAGTCAAGAAACTCTCGTGGATGAAAGCAATCAATAAGGTGGCATGTCTAGGGCATGTAGCAACTGAATTAGGGTTTGATAGACCCTATTTACACTGATTTGATCATTGGGAGTGATGTGCCCAAATAGACCTATAACAAGCCTGCATAAATATATTATTGTTATGTGCAAGTGTTAAACTATTAACATTATTCTGTGAAGGAAAAGTTTCCAAATATTTTTCAAATAGGTCAATGAAAAATGGATGAAAATCTGTCAGATACAATAGAATATTATTAATTGAATTACATTGTTGGTCATATTGTGAAAATACAATCTCTTGTTGACACTGCCTTTAAGAATATAGAGGTAATTGATAAGAAATGAACATTAATTGAGGTTGGAATATTAATATCTCTTGATGTTCAAGATTATGATGTGAGACTTCATTTTCCCATTCAGGCAACACATCGATTGTTTGTTTAATACCGAGCTGCTCAATATGCCAGCACAAAGTATCTAAAAAAAAAAACAGAAAAACAGAAGATAAATCTAAATTTAAACAAAATAAGTGAAGGACAGATAACAAAATTGAATCGTAGTTTACACTAGTGTTACAATTATTATTACATCACAATTGGGATTAATTTAAAACAATTTCCTTTCCACAAGAATTGGTCAGATTTAAAATAGAATTCGAATGATTGCTAATACCAACTTGTGAATTAGAAAGAGAATTATGACTATGAATAGGAATGAGAGCTTGATCGTCATATAAATAATCGATTGAGATGGTTTCTTGAATGCTAAAATCATGAGCATGATTAATTGTTTGAAATGACAACTATTTGAAACAATTTCTGAATTAGAGTGTTCTTCATTTTCACATGTGATTCGACTTTGATCATGATGATTGAATTGTGAAAAAGAAAAATCAATATCCTCAATGTAAAAGTAACTATCATAAATGACCCCACGACATTCATTGGAATTCCATTTGATCTCATCTAATGTATCAAAACAAGAAGGAATATAAATCACATGTTCATTAATACCAAAAGAATGATCAATAATTAATTCTCTATCTTGATAAAAACTAATTGGAAATTCATTAAGATCAACCTCTCTGTTTTCTGAAATATCATTAATATTAAGAGGGGATAAATTGCTATCAACAAAAATATCAAGATAAAGGGAAAAGTGAGAATCAGAAGCAACGGATTTAAAAGTGTCTCTATTTGAGAACTCTTGCGTATTCTGTTCATTGTAAATTTTACATTTGAGATCATTAATTTGTGTACTTGTGCTTTCTTCAAGAATGTTTCTTTGTTGTTCTGAATTTGGCATTTTCTCTCGTAAAAGAATTCATAAATTTGTATAGCAGGTCATGTGTTATTGGAAACTTTAATTGTTGCTTGTACTTGTTTATTTATATTCTGATTTTCTGAATTTAATGCATACTGATTTTCAGATTTCAAAGCAGTATTTTCTTCAAGATTGTTGCTAATATCTTCTTGCATTTGAATAGTAAAATTCTCCAAGATTTGTGATTGAGATTCGCTGACATGTGAAGGTGCATCCTGATCATTATTAATATTGTAGGAAGTGTGCACTAAATGAAGAAATTGATTGTACATAATAGAGGCCACTTCATCATCATTTGTTTGCACCTCCATATTGGAATTCTCAATTATGTTAATGAAATTGGAAGGAGATTAAGTAAAGCTTGAAATTATTTCACATGGATTATGAATGGGAGAAAGAGAGAAAATATATTCAAACCAATCTAATAATTCTTCTTCCAAAGGTTTTTCTTTAATGTTAAATCTCAAACAGTTTAAACAAAATCGAATGGTAAAATCAATCAAAGATTCATTTTCAAACCTTCGTAAATCTTCGATTTCGTCACATACCTGTTCGTAGTTATAGCAAACAAATTTACAAAGGAACATTGTAAAAAATTGATCCTAGTTGTGAATTGTGGCAACTAGAAGTGGTTGACACCAGCTTCTGGCTTTTTCCAAGAATGTAAGAGTAAAAATCCTGCATAAAATGCCTTCATCAATATCATGAAAAGTAGAATTTGAAATTTTTTAAATAAATTGAAAGACATGAGGAGGAGGGTGAGTGGAGGAGTTAATGAAGAGAGGATGGAGTGATAAGGAAGGTGAGTGGAATAGTGAGGTGGAGGGTGCGTGGGGTCATGATGATGTGAGGGCAAGTGAGGTGGAGGTATGTGAGTTATAAAGAGTTCAAACAAAAGTATTATATTAAAAAATTTTAACCCATTGTATAATTCTAAAATTGCAATCATAGTTTCAGAGTTTTTAAAATGAACGGTTTATGAAATATGTTTTATACGATATGTGATATATTGCATCGCGACTTTTATTTCGACAATTTTAAATTTCAGAATTTTGGAAGGGAGGGTTTGATGAGAAGTGGGGCCCACATTAATTAACCATCCTACAAATTGGACTACAACCACTTTGCAATTTTGGGTTTTCGGTTTTGCAATTTATTTACAAATTGGAGAAAATTAACAAGATCCCGAAATGTCGCATATCACATATCGCATCGCAACTTTTATTTCAGAAATTTTAAATTTTGGGATTTTAGAAGGGAGGGTTTGATGAGAAGTGGGGCCACGTTAATTAACCATCCTACAAATTGGACTACAACAACTTTGGAATTTTGGGTTTTGGGTTTGGCAATTTATTTACAAATTGGAGTAAATTACCAAGATCCTAAAACATGTTTTCATTTATTGTACAACTTAGCTGGGTCATTTTGTAGGACCATCAGTCATTTTGTAGGACCATCAATTAAATGACTATTTTAATTGCAAAAATTAAATAACATAATTTTTGTTACAATTTTTTAGTCGAGGCAAGAAAATGATCAAACTTTAAAGGGGTGCTATTTACAAAATGGTTGACCAAATGAGTCGAAACAAGTATCGATGGAAATATTGTGAAAAGTCAGATTCAATGAAACAATCAAAATATAAATCTGGTGAAAACGAAAAAATGATAAAATTGTAAGGCAATTAACTTCAATGAAAATCATAAAATATGCTTAGCCAAAAATAAATGGAAAGGGTCCCCATTATTTGAAATAATGAGGGGTGTTGGGTTTTCCCTACAACACTACCTTGCTTTCTCACTCCTAAACATAGTGACACATTTCTCTACGAGTTGTGATACCCTTTCAACAAGTATACAAATAATATATGAACCAATCACAATGACAAAGGCTTCAATACTCAGATTCTTGGTGTAATTAGATTGAACAAGTGCAGAGTTTAAAGGAAAACAACGCATAGGAATAAAAATTATTGGAAACAATTTATAAATAAAAATCGATTTGCTTCAACACTCGACTTCAATTAAATTCAAAACCACATCAACTTATAGTCCCATTGGTCATTCAATGGCATCATTCACACAAAAAAAAAAACACTTCTCTGTTCACACAGAAGGAAAGTACATCATGTTGCAACCTATAGGACTGCAATTTCATAGAGAGCAATGAGCCCTCTCTTCTCCTTCTTCTCTCTCTCCTTTAGGCACTCGTTCTATTGAAAAATAAATCTAACATGGAAAATCTAAGGGTCACAAGAGATGAATCGTTTCATCTTCTCTACAAAAAAATAAAACTAAAAACGATATGTACAACAAAAAATACCTCCTCTACTTATCAAAACTACTCCTAAATTAAATATTTACAATTTATTAACAAATATTCCTCCCCATCATTTCCATGTGAGCATCCCATAACATTGGCAAGATTTTCTCCAGTCTTCATTGAATTTTGTGCTCCATCTATGCACCTGCATCAGGAATTAGTTTATTCGTTTGAAGTCTAATGAGAGTGCATCACTAGTGATATATGCAATTCTTGTTTATTGTTT
The DNA here is from genome assembly GCA_031772625.1 of Pinus tabuliformis. NCBI lineage: Eukaryota > Viridiplantae > Streptophyta > Pinopsida > Pinales > Pinaceae > Pinus > Pinus tabuliformis. Next base: position 921,172,769 of record CM062805.1, on the reverse strand, counting down.
TGTTATAGGTTATAGATACTTCATGGTTCATACACACGTGGGAGAATTTGTTTAAAATCTTACACATATATAACCTCTTTAATCTCACATGATGAGATAACAAATAAAAATCTACTTGTTTTAGTGTATCTAGGAGGTTAAAGTAAGTCTAGGAGTTGGTTTCAATTTTTCTTATAGTGGAAGATATGAACAAGTCTAATTGGGTTCAAATATTCTCCCTCATGATGTATAAAACAAGATGTAAGAATCATCTTTGTGTGCATATGTGTCACAATCCGAGAGAATTTGCATGATTTTAGGTACCATGTGATCTCTAGTCATGTGGACCAATGTTTTTCCTCCCAAGGGTATGCCAAACTTAGTCCTACTCAACATGGACTACACCTTTGCTCTCCTGTTAGTTAAGTGTTTAGCGAAAATTGTTACTTAACCAAATTTCCGTTTACAATGTACAATACAATATAAAACATGCATCATCAACACAAGGACAAGATACATATGCGTTATAGGTGGCACACATCCTAACACTTGATATATAACATCATATAAATACAACTACAATACCCAGCACAACACTTAGGCCAATATAACAACTTGGCTTACAACTATATAAAAGATGACTCACGACATCAACCCATGAGATATCTCCCCTCCACCATTTAAAGACTTCAAGTACAACTCTCAAACCCCTTTGCTATAATCCACAACTAAATTGGTGTCTAGGGGTGATCCCTAAATATCAACTTTATGGAAACCTAAAATTTCAATTCATAAGACAAACCTCAAAATTTTGTGATATGGAAACCCTAAATATGGTATGAGCACCAAATTTTGGTCCAAATTGTAAAATGTCACAACTCATCTTGTGATATCACAACCCTATGTGATATATCTCTTTAATTATCCATGCAATATCTCTCTATGATATCACACACGACACCATATATCGCATGACCACGTCGCATGTCACAACTCTGTCTGTAGTCACGATTGACCTTTATAAGGTCACATGCAATCTCTCTCTGCAATGGCACACATATCGGTGGCCATCAAAACTAAAATAAAAAATTCTCCTTTTAGTCATTACATAACCCCAAGTCACTTGTAGAATGATCCATAGAAGAAGAACCTAATCTATGTTCAAACCTCTAGCTCAAATCCCTTGCCTCACTAGGAAAGGCATGGCCTAACACCAAGTTTGTGTAGAAATTAATGTGTAGATTCAATACTGCTCATGCAATTTTCTAAATCACAAGACTTGAAGCTACTCTACTAATCTGCGGAAGTTAATTCACCATATAAAACAATAATCATTGACATGCAAAAGGAAACATCACACATACACAAATATTAAATATCTAGGGGAAAGAAATTGCTTAAAACCCCTTACTATATGTATTGCATTAATTAGGGAAAAGAGAATAAATACAATGCTTGCTCAATCCTGAGCACACCCTGTGATAGTATAGTTTATCCCTCTGCCCAACCGACTAATCTTGGCACAACACTTAGCCAATTTCAATCCTTCCGAAGCTCTTATTTCCTTGCATTGTTCCCTTGGGAAATTCCCCTATTTTTTAGGAATTTCACACCAAGGAAATGCACAGTAGCCTTAGGTCAATCTCTGTTATGAAACCAGCTCAAGAAAAAGATAGAAAAGATAGATCAACGCCTTAGAATTCAGCCTCTTCGAGGGGGCAACCTCCTTTATATTACATAAATGAGCAATTCTTGGATGATTCAAATGACAAAACCTCCTTTCTATATATAGGAGTCTAAGGAGTCACAATATAACCCAGCCGACCTAACAATAATAATATAAAGCCACAAAAATAACAATAGAGGGATTCTATGGGGCATAGTAATAAAAATATGGGGAAAATAGGGGCACAACAATATTAATAAGGGATACAACTACAATAGTAATGGGGTAATCACTAGTATTATAGGGACCTATCATGCCCCTCTCCTTCAAAAAAAGTGTTGTCCTCAACGCTTGAGTAGTTCTGGATGCTTCTGTATAAAATTCTCATCCTCCCATGTGGAATATTCAGCGGATAAGTTCTTCCACTTGATGAGATAATCCGAGATTGATCAATTTCGTAGCTGTCGAGTTCTTGTTTCTGTGACTGCTTCCAGTTCCAATATAATTTTTCCTTCCTCGTCAAGTTCTGGCAATATTGTTTGAACTGGGAGCTTGTTGCCTATAACCTTCTTTAAACATGAAACATGGAAAACTGGGTGCACTCGAGACGCTGCAGGAAGCTCCAATTTGTATGCCATAGTACCAATCTTTTGCAACACCTTGTACGAACCATAATATTTTGGTGATAATTTATTATCCTTCTTAGCTTGCTTGAGGGACATTTGTTTATATGGTTGTAGCTGTAGGAATACCCAATCGCCCACATCAAAACTTCTTTCGCTGCGATGTTGATCTGCCTGTTGTTTCATTCTATTCTATGCCAACACGAGTTATCCTTTAAGAGTTGGAGGACTTGTTGTTGATGTTCAATGTGATGTTCCACTTCTTGAACCTTAGAATTTTATCTTAAATATGATGTGATGGATAGTGGCTGATATCCATAAAATACCATAAATGGGGTCATTTTTTTTGCTGTATGGAAGGAAGTGTTATACCACCATTCAGCCAGAGGCAACCATTTGACCCATTGTGTATGTTTATCAGATACAAAGAAACAAAGATATCCTTCCAAACATTTGTTTACTATCTTAGTTTGCCCATCAAATTGAGGATGATAAGATGAGCTATGAGCTAACTGAGTACCAAGACAAGAAAATGATTCTGTCCAAAAATTTCCAGTGAAAATGGGATCTCTGTCGCTTATAATAATCTTTGGGTTTCCATGCAGCTTTTGAATTGTTTCCATAAATGCAATAGAAACTGTATTGGATTTCAATGGATGTGATAATGCAAAAAAGTGTGCATACTTGGTAAGTCTGTCAACTACCACCATGATGACACTCTTTCCCTCAGACTTGGGTAAACCTGTGATAAAATCCATTGAAACCTCCCCCCAACGTTGGCTTGGAATGGATAAAGGTGGTAATAGACCCGGGGTCTTAATTGTTTCAACTTTATTTTGTTGGCAAACCAAACATTCCGCCACAAACTTTTGAATATCTGATTTAAGGCCATCCCAAAAAAATTCCTTCTTAACCCTGTGGTAAATTCTTAAAAATCCCGAGTGCCCTCCTAAGGGAGAAGTGTGCAATTCCATAAGAATCTTTTGTTTGAGTTGCGAATTCTTACAGAGGTATAAGCGATCTTTGTACCATAACGAATCATTTTGCCAGCTAAATGTATCAGATGTATTGGAATCTTGTTGTAACTTTTGAATAAGTGCCCACACTTCTTCATCATTCTTCCACTCCTCCCTTGCTTCATTTATCCAATATGGTTGGATAATAGAAATGGTGCACAACAACGCTTCCACATCCTCATCCTTTCTTGAGAGTGAATCTGCCACCACATTTTGCTTCCCTTTTTGTAGATGATTTCAAAGTCATAACACAACATCTTTGTGACCCACTTTTGTTGCTCTTTAGAGGATAATCTTTGTTCTAAAAAGTATTTAAGGCTATCATGATCTGTTTTTACCTTGAAGTGTCTTCCCATTAGGTAGGGTCGCCATTTCTTAAGTGCATGTAGTATTGCCAACATTTCATTCTCATAAATAGCTTTGTGTAAAAACCTTCCCTTGATTGGATGACTTTCAAAAGAAATGGGTCTTTCATCTTGCATTAAAACATCACCAATTCTATTTCCTGAAGCATCACATTCCACAATAAAGGTTTTTGTGAAGTCCGGTGTAGCTAAGACCGGTGCTTGGCACATTGCCTCTTTAAGATGTTTGAAGGCCTTTGTTGCTTCTGGAGTCCATGAAAATGCATCTTTCTTCAATAATCTTGTTAGAGGTGCTTCTATTCTCCCATAATTCTTAACAAACTTGCGATAATACCCTGTCAACCCGAGAAATCCTCGCAGGTGCTTTATGGATGTGGGGATTTTCCATTCCTTAATGGCTTTAATTTTGCTAGGGTCTACCTTAACTCCTTCATGAGATACAATATGACCCAGATATTCCACCTCTTGTACTCTAAAGAAACATTTGGATCTTTTTGCATATAATTGTTTCTCCTCCAATAGTTGTAGCACCTTGTCAACATGTTCAACATGATCCTTCCAAGACTTGTTGTAGATTAGTATATCATCAAAAAATACTAACACAAATTTTCTAAGGAAGGGTTTGAAAATGGAATTCATCAAACCTTGAAATGTAGAAGGTGCATTGGTAAGGCCAAAAGGCATGACCAAAAATTCATAATGACCCTCATGAGTTCTAAATGCTATTTTTGGAATGTCTTCAGTCTTCATTCTGATTTGATGATATTTTGAACGAAGATCCAACTTGGTGAAGTAAATTGATCCATGCAATTCATCCAATAATTCATCAATGACAGGAATGGGAAACTTATCTTGAATAGTGAGCTTGTTGAGCTCCCTATAATCTGGACATATGCACCATGATACATCCTTCTTGTGCACCAATACTACTGGAGCAAAGAAAGAACTTTGACTAGGTTGAATTATACCAGCCTCTAGCATTTCTGCAACCATACATTCAATTTCACTCTTTTGGGCATAGGGATATCTGTACGGCCTGATGTTTGGAGGAACACTTCCTGGAATCAGATGAATAGCATGATCATGATCACGAATAGGTGGGAGGCCTTTGGGAGTCTCAAATACCTTGGAATGATTGTCCAAGACTTTTTGGAGATTTGGAGAAATAGATGATTCCAATATGGAAACATCTAGTGAATATAATTGTGCAATTACACCTCTTTGTTCCTTTTTTAGAAGCTTTTTCGTATCGTTAGAGATAACTATCTTTCCCGGTTTACCTGCAATACCCCTTAATTCAACTTCCTTTCCTTCCGTAGAAAATTTCATGAAAAGTTCTTGAAAATTAAAAGCTATTGTACCCAAGGATTGTAGCCATTGGAATCCTAGTACAACATCAACACCTCCCATTGGAATGGAAAGCATTGGGCTAGTCAATACATATTCTCCCATGGATAGCTTGATATTATGACACTTTCTAGAGAAATTTGTTGTTCCTCCATTTGCAATCATCTCTTGACATTTTGGTGTTGGATATAGGAAGTAATTCAATTCCTTTGCTACCTTACAATGAATAAAATTGTGGGTACTTCCTGAATCAATCAACACTATTACCTTTTTCTTCTTGATCTGTCCTTCTATCTTGATGGTTTGAGGAGTGGTAATTCCAGCCAATGCATTACAAGATATGGTCGGATTCATTTCTTCTTTATCTAGGCTTTGTTCCTGGAGTATATCCTCTTCCTTTGACCTTTCTTGCTCCTTTTCTTCTTCCTCTTCACAATCTATATAGAATAATTTCTTCTTAGCACACTTATGACCTTTAGTGTATTTGCTATCACAACTGTAACAAAGCCCTTTTGCTCTTTTTTCTTCCAATTGTTGTGGTGTCAACCTTATAGGTTGTGGAAGGCTAGGGGTAACAACACTTCCATCTTTATAGTTGTGACTGGTATGCTTCCTGGTTGCCATAATTTTGCTTTCCATTTTTCTTGCTAACCTGAATGCCTTCTCTAATGAATCAGGTTCCCAAAGGCGAACATAATGTTGGATATTATCCTTTAAAGTCCCTATGAACACATCAATCCTATGCTCCTCTGGAATATTTTTTACCCTTATGTTCAATTTTTGGAACTCCTCAATGTGCTCCATTATTGAACCCTTTTGTTTGAGACTTATCAATTGGCTAAAAAAAATGTTGCTTTTTGTATCCTCATAATGTGCTGTCAATTCTTCCGTAAAAATTGCCCAAGTGATAATTTGTTTATGAGAGCAAAGCCATTGATACCATACAAACTGATTTGGTTCCAAATATAAAGTTTCATTACGTACCTTTTGTGTGTTTTGCACATTATTGAGATCGAAAAATTACTCCATCTGTAATATCCATGTTGCGGGATCCTTGCCATCAAACTTCCTCATATCAATTTTTGGAATATGGTGGGTCTTAGATCCAACATTAGAGTCTATGGAATCATGATTAACATTTCTTTTGTTCTCATCATGAGTTTCCTTTACTACCCTTTCACCATTAGTGACCATTTTTTGTAGCAACTTATTCATATTTATCTTCAATTCTTCCATGTCTGTCTTCAAATCTATCTTCAAATCATCCATCTTAGCTTCCACATCATTCATCTTAGCTTCTACGCCTTTCTTTAAACAATCCATCTTAGCTTCTACGCCTTTCTTTAAACCATCCATATTAGCTTCTACATATTTCTTTAAACCATCCATCTTAGATTCTGTTCCTTTTTGTGCAAATGACACTTGTTGCACTTGGTCTCGTAATTTTGATATATCATGTTGCATTTCTTCCTCTTCTTCATAAGTCATGCTAGAGCTTTCAGGTTGCCTAATAGGTGTTTTCATTTTCTTTCCTCGAGGCATCAATTACCGATAATAATGCTTTACTATGCCATTTGAATTCCTTCAAACTAATTTTTCAAACCAAGCTTAAGCAAAAAATTTTAAAAAACTACACACCTTTTTTCACTTTGTAGGAGCCTGATATTGAATCTGATGTCTCTCTGTAATTTCAGATCATCTAGTTATGAAATTTTGATTTGTAGTATCCCTCCGCGTCATCTTTCTAATGCCACCAGTTTGATCTAGATTGGATTCTCCAAGAAAGAGTTATGCACAATCTCCCACAGTGACTTGATTGTAGACTAGTTCAGTAGAGCGAACTTGTACGACATGCCACGAGTCACCGTTTCGACTTTTGGCTCTGAAAAATATTTACAAGAAACTACAGTCTGTCCTCTTTCTATACCTTCTTACGAAATTTCAATCTAATGCTCAAAAAGAAAGTTATGACGATTTTCCCCAGGTCACCTATTTGGAATGTAATTCAGGAATCTGCAAAAAGACCAACTTCCTTAGATCATATCTCTGCAAATATAGCACAAAAAGATCTGAAATTCTGAACCGAGATTCAGCGTGATTTCTTATCAAATGGGTTTTTTTTTTAGCTTCTGAAACGTCAGAAAAAAAAGTTATAGAAAAAATGCCACAATGACTTGTTTGGAGCAGCGAAACCCTAGAATCCAAAGCTCTGATACCAAATGTTATGAAACCAGCTCAAGAAAAAAATAGAAAAGATAGAACAACGCCTTAGAATTTAGCCTCTTCGAGGGGGAAATCTCCTTTACATTACATAAATGAGCAATTCTTGGGTGATTCAAATGACAAAACCTCCTTTCTATATATAGGAGTCTAAGGAGTCACAATATAACCCAGCCGACCTAACAATAATAATATAAAGCCACAAAAATAACAATAGAGGGATTCTATGGGGCACAGTAATAAAAATATGGGGAAAATAGGGGCACAACAATATTAATAAGGGATACAACTGCAATAGTAATGGGGTAATCACTAGTATTATAGGGACCTATCAATCTCTGACTACATGCACCACCTGTACACATGCGAATATTCTAAAACTAGTACTACACTTCCCTGGGATCTCCATATCAATTGGGTAACTCGAATTCTCTACATGCAACAATTATTTTGGCTAATTGATCAATTAATTGATTTATCACTGAGTGTGGTTGAAGTTACACATCCACAACTTGACCTCCACTAGTTCTTCTGACAGGTAGAACTAGTTAAAACGACAATAACTAAAATTAACTGAAATATATTTTTACAAAATAGAAATCAATCATGTAGAAATGAACTTAAGTGTCTCCAACTCAAATTTACTAAGTTAACTATGTGACAAGAACCATGTCACATCAGTTAACTACCTCCAAGTATTCTACTGAAATAGAAATTCAAATTTTAATTTAGTTTGACCAAGGCAAAGTCAAACTATATTTTCTGGCTACATTTTCAACACTCCCTCTCAGCAAGAAAGGGATTATCAAATACCCCAATCTTCCTTCTATGGAAATCAAATTTTCCTCTTGACAAGGCCTTTGTCAAAATATCAGCATCTTTTTCCCTTATTGGAATGTACTGTAACAACATACTCCACCTCTGCACACAATCTTGTAGATGGTGATACCAGATGTCGATATGCTTGGATTGATCATGAAATAATAGATTCTTAGAGAGTTTGATACAAATCTAATTCTCATAGAAAATCACTGTAGGATCCATCTTCTGACCAAATAACCCAATAATAATCTTTCTCATCTAGATAGACTTACATATTTCTTGACTTGCAACCATGTACTCTGCTTTTGCCAACTCGAGTGTGATAGATATTTGCTTCATGTTGTACTAATAAATGGTTGTGAACCCAACACTAAAAAATTCCTCCTCATGTACTCTTCCGTCTGATGGACTCCCCACCCAATCTACATCTATGAAGCCTTGCAGCTTCACTCCCTTTGTCTGTATGTACTAAATACCAAACTAAGTAGTGCCTCTGAGGTATCTCAACACATGCTTTGTTGCCTTCCAATACAATTTGTTTGGCTTAACCATTTCTTGAATAAGCTGGTTAACTACATAACACATGTCCTATTGTGCGTTCAACAAATACATAAGTGAACCCACAAGATTCCTGTAAATGGTATCCTCCACTAAAGTAGCATCCTCTTTCCTCTAATTTCCTGCTAGAGGAGTCTCCATGGGTTTGAACCTATCCATGCAAAACCTCTGAAGTATCTCATTGGAATACTTTCCATGAGATACAAATAGTTCCCCATCACCTTTCCATACCTCCAAACCAAGTAAGTAGTGCATAAGGACCATGCTTTTCATCTCTAAATCCTCTTGCAAGGTCCTCCTTGCAAGATTAGATCATATGCTCATCACCAGTAAGGATCAAGTCATCAAAATATAAAAAATAATCAATAATTTACCTTCTACCACAATGTGATAAATATTTTCATCTTCTTCACTTTTGGTGAATCCAAAACCAGTGAGATCTCTATCAATCATAGTATACCATTCATGAGGTGCTTGCTCGAGTCCATACAATGCCCGCTTGAGTTTTCACACATGTGAATCTCTGTCAAAGGTCTCACACCCCTTTAGCTGCTCAATTTACACCTCCTCCTCAATAAGTCCTTTGAGGAATGTTGTCTTCACATCCATCTGGTGGATCTTCCACCCCATCTGCACTAACAGTGATAGAATTGACCTGATGGATGAGTACCTTGCCACTCGAGCAAAGCTATCCTCATAGTCAATTCCCTCCACCTGAGAGAATGTCTTGACCACAAATGTAGCCTTGTGTCTCTCTATTCTCCCTTCTACTGCATGATTTACCTTGTAAAGCCATCTTGAACTAACCATTGATTTGTATGTTGGTCTTGGGACCACTTCCCAAACACTATTGCTGACAATGGAATCATATTCCTCTACCATAGCATCAACCCATACGAGTTTCTCTACATCTTCCTCGAACGAGGATTTATTTGTCTCTACCATCTCACTCATCAGAGCCATGTAGCTAGTGTATTGATCTAGTGACCTCCTCTTCCTACATTGTGATGTGGGTGCTCCCACATTCTCTCTAGAATCCTACAATAATATTTCAGCTTCCCTGGTTTACTTCCTTCCTTCTTGAGTGAATGTCTCCACTCTCTGATTCTCTGCTTGTGGCTTCTCCACAACTTCTTGAGGTTATGCCTATGGAGCCAAAAGCTTCTGATCAGGCTGGAACTGAAGCTTCCTCTCAAGAAAACACCTCATTGCCTTCTCCTCATCGAATTTCACATCTCTTATGACCACTGTCATCCTGAGAGATGGAAAATACACATGATAGTTGTGAGGTGTGTCTATGTACCCCACAAATATGCCCAACTCTATTTTCGTCTGTAGATTTTTCCTTGCTTCCTTGGAAACATGACAGTAAATTGATGATCTAAAGATCCTGAAGTGTGACACATCTAGTTTCTTCCTTGAAAAAGCTTCCTTTGGTGTACTCATGCTGTAACATCCCTAGTGAAAATTCCATGTAATAAAAGTTAATAAAGGTAAAATAATAACCACATTTATGGGACACTTATTCCAAGCTGAATGTTGGGCAAGAAATCTTAGTGTGGGTGTTCATTTGGTTTATTATGGCTAAGGAAATTGACAAAGGTAATGGCAAAGGCTTTGGAAAGGAAAAATGGAAATTTTGGCAATTTATTTATGAAAATAATGGAAATTAGGAGAAAAGGAAGGTGAAAGGTCACAAGTTGCATGTGAGAAGGAAAATTAAGGAAAATAATGAAAAAATGAAATGAATAGAGGCCACTTTAATAAAAAGGCTTTTGAGGATTAGTTGGTAACCTTTTGACTGTTCAATTTTGGATCTCTCTCTCTATTCTCTCTCTCACACACTCTTGTACACTTAGAGTTTTCTTGGAGCACTTCAACATTGGATCAAGCAAGGCAAAGAAGGAAAAGAGGAATAAAATATCAAGCAAGGAAGAGCAGGATCAAGAAGCTACAATGGGTTTACTTGCAGGTATCGATTTGCATGTGTAATTTCCTTGCTAAATTTTGCATGCATGGTTATGCATGTGTTTTCTTGGTTCTATTTTTGTCATGGGCATGGGTTTTCCATGTGTGACAATGTTCTTCAGCCTTGCGTTGCCATTCCTGGATAGCCATGGTGAGATGGGGTTCTGATTTTTTGGTTGAGTTGGATTGTTAAATGGATTCAAAGCTTAGTGAGATAGATCTCTGAATGAAATAACGCATGGCATAGTGATCCCTGAACTGGACTGTGGATTGAGGTAAAGCCATTGGCCTAGTGACCCATGAACCAGACTGTGGGTTGCGTAAAGCTAGGTATTATGTGCCTCGGTGGGCCTAGGAATCCTTAACTAATGAATGAAGGGATATATGGTAAATCCTAGAGGTGGTTTCCCTTGAGAAGGCCTAAGAATCCTTGCTAGTGAATGGCGGGATATACGGTAAAGCCTGGAGGGTGGTGTCTCGATTATGGCCTAGTGACTCCTATATTAGACTGTGGGTTGTGGGCAAGCATAGAGACTAGGAGATAGGAAAATTCCTCACGGTGTAGGTGGAGAATTCTTGTGGCATCCATTCTTGTTTATGGCTTACCGATCCAGTGAGGATTGTGATAAATCTTGATTCTATTGATGAGGGTGAGGTGGTTTAGCCTCGGAAGCCCTGATTGGTTCTTTTGGTTTGAGTCCCGCATTCATGCTTGGAATATGGAACATGGGTGGTTGATTCAAGAGAGACTTGGCTCAGCCAATCTGTGGTCGCGTGGAACATGGTAGTCCCATACCAGGTTGGCTTTTGCATTCATCAATAAGAGTTTCTTTCCTTGGTATTTTATGAGAAAATGTATTGGATTATATGTGGCATTTATGGTTGTTGTATCCTCATTATTTTTGTTATTTATATGTTGGTTATGAATATGTTTTATGATAGTGAAAATGTATGGTTGTCATCATGTTTTGATTTGTCAATGAATGAGAAATGAATATATGAACTAATATATGATAATGCAGCTAATGTGATAAGGCACCAATTCTTCTTAGTGATTCTTAGATAAGTATAAGACCCCTATGCTCAGATATGTTGTTTAAACCTATAGAATTCATAATTGTGATATGTTTGATGAAATTCCTGTCATGTCTAGTAGGGGTCCAGTCAAGTACTTGTTTAAGAATTTGCATTGGAATCATTTCCTCTATGTTTCATTTCATTTTTGTGAATTCCATGAAGTTATGGGAAGTGACTAGGTCTTAGCCCTGGAATTTAGCCTTCAATCTCGTAGTCGCTGGCATAACACTGGTAGAAAATGGCTACAGTTGCACTCAGACAGGCTCATGGGAGTGGTTGGGAACCTCAGTCGCTTGGAGGGCTTGGCAAGGGAGAGACTGGGGCTCTAGGTCCTTGAAATGCTGAGTTTCCTTAAAGGTTGGTCTCCTGGAAAGGTGGGGTAGCTCTTGGAGGTTTTGTTGCATGTGTGGATGGTTAATTTGGTTATTTTTTGTGGTTCCACTTCCTTAAGGTGACCTAGGAGGTTGAATCAGATCATAGTAGACTCTTGTCACATGTTTACCCGGTTGGTCGGTTATTTGGGTAGATGTGGGAGGAGGGTGTTACCGAGTGGTATCTAAGCATGGTTCACCCCTTGGACTAGAGGGGTTGTGTGTTGGTCAAGAATTCATGTCAGTTTCATATGTGTTCTCATGTTTGTGGTCTATGTACTTGCTGTGTATGCATGGTGTTGGTTATGGTTGTAATGATGTTTCCATGTCAAAAGTTAATGGCGTTGTTATTGGATGTGTTTATCATGAGTTTATGTCAGTTATGCACTAGATATTAATGTCAATTCTTGTATGTAATGTATATGTGTTCATTTCATACATATGTTTTTATGTATATATTGGTATGGTTGTTGTTGTAATGTATGTGGTCATGGTGTGTGGTTAATATGGTCATGCATTTATGATTGGACTATGGCTAGGATGATATCTACATGTTGTTATGATTATGTTTATACATCTATTATGCTAATCTGGTCAGTCTTGTAGATGAGATATCCTCCCTGAGTTATACTAAGGTAGTTTGGTTTGTTTATGATTTGGTTTAGCTCACATAGTGTGCCTTGCAGGAAGAGATAAAGATGACTAGAAAGATGGTAGAATACAATGATTCTCCCTATGAATTAGATGAGCAGCATGATGTTGGGTACTCTTCTGAATTAGAAGACACATTGAAAAGTTTGAAGGAAGAAATAAGGGGTTGTAAAGTGGATAATGATAGAATCATGAAGGCGCAAGAGAAACAAGCAAAAGTCAATGCAATAATCCTTCATAGTTTGTCAGAATTACAAAGACAGGGGCCACTCTGGATTAGATATGGATAGGATAATGGGACTAATGGGGCATATGGCAGTAGGTCTTAGGGTGGTCAGAGGTTAGATATAGATGACATGATCAGAGATGGTAGATTCTTGGATACTTTGGATAGGAGAGGTGATGGACACATGCACTATTCTAGTTTTGGTTCTGATAGGCGTGATGATCATCATTGTTATCACCCTTACAAGAGGAGTGATAGGGCATACTTTCCAGATGAGTTTAAGAAAGTGAAGCCACCAAATTTTGATGGAGAGTTGAAGAAGTCTAAGGATGCAGAGGCTTGGTTATTTGGTAAGAATAATTTCTTTGAATTGCATGAGAATACAGAGAATATGAAGGTTGAAATAGTTATCTTCAGCCTCAAAGGGAAAACATATATCTGGTGGGAAGATGTAAAATGGGCCAAAGACATCAGAACATAGGATTTGAGTTGGCATGAATTCAAGAGACTCTTTATAAAGAAGTACTTGTCGAAAAGGTACTATGATAGAAAATCCAAGGAATTCTATGAGCTCAAAATGGGATCGATGACATATGAGAAGTATACGACCAAGTTCTTGGAGCTATTGAGGTATGTACCATATCTTAAATATGAAAAGGCTAAAATTTAGAGATTTTTTAGTGGATTTCCATTAGCATTTAGAGATAGGATAGAGTATGATGAGCCTAGATCACTTGAGGAAGTTATTGGGAAACTAAAGCATTGCTATGAACATTCAAAGCGTAAGACAGAGCATCAGAAATGATGGAAAGGGAAAGATAAAAGTAAAGGTAAATGGCAACCAAAAAGAAGAAGGCCTCAAAATACAGAAGAGAAAGAGAATTTTTCACCGCATAAGAAGGTCAATACAACTAGATAGGGACATGTGTCACAACAACATAATAGAAGTGATGGGACAAGACAGTTGGAGTGTTGGACATGTGGTAAGGAGCATTGTAAGAGGTATTTTTTGCATAATCAGGGTGGTAGGCCTCAAATATATAGTGCACAGGAGGCACAAACTGTTGGGGATGTTGGGTAGATAATTCCTCGTATATATGCAATGCTGGATAATAGGTAGGAATATCATCAAGCATGTATCATTGAGATGTATGGTAAGCTTCATGATCAAGTTGTTTCTATTTTGATTGACCCTAGATCTAATTATTTTTATAATAGTCCTGACTTGGTGGATAAGTGTGGTTTGAATAAAGAAGTGCATGTAGAATCTTGGTTAGTATAGTTGGTTATAGGTACAAAGAAGAGAGTTTATCATTGGGTAATAGCTTGTGAATCTGAATTGAATGGTATGCCTACAGTAGCACATCTGAATGTATTACTATTGGGATCATATAGTATGATTTTGGGTATGGACTGGCTATATCTTCAAAGGAACAAAGTATATTGTTATGACAAATACATTGAGTGCTTGGATGACAATGGGGAACAAAGATTCTTGCAGGGTAAGAATAAAGCAACATCAATTAGGATGGTGATAGATATACAAGCAAAATAGAGTCATAGAAAAGGGTGTGCGTTATTTGCAGTACACATTTATAGTGATAAAGGTAAGGAGGATGAGGATGCAGAGATATTGAGCAGGTACCCAATTTTACAATAGTTTCAATATGTGTTTCCAGCAGAGATCTTAGAGTTTCCGCCTCATAGAGAAGTGGACTTCTCCATTAAGTTGGTAACAGGGGAAGCAACAACATCAAAGGCACTGTACATAATGAGAAATCTAGAGCTAGTAGAGTTAAATTTGTAATTGAATGAAATGTTTGACAAGGGATACATTAGGCCAAGTGTATCACCTTTGGGTGCACCGGTATTGTTTGTGAAGAAGAAAGATGGTACTCTTAGGTTATGCATTGATTATAGGCGGTTGAACAAGGTGACCATTAAGAAGAAGTACTTGTTGTTGAGGATTGATGACTTATTTGACCAGTTAAAGGGAGAAATATTGTTCTCAAATATTGATTTTAAATCCGGATATCATCCGGTATGCATCAAGAAAGAGGACATTTACAAGACATTTTTTGGACCAGGTATGGGAATTATGAGTTTGTTGGAGTTCCATTCCATTTGACTAATTCCCCAACTACCTTTATGTGTGTGATGAATAGTGTGTTGTGTCATAATTTGGACAAGTTTTTTATTGTATTCATTGATGAAATTTTTATATATTCTAAGAATGAGGAAGAGCATGTCGAGCATTTAACAGCAGTGTTGAGACTATTAAGAGAGCATCAATTGTATGCTAAGCTCAGTAAATGAAATGGAACAGGAATTGAATAGGAATTGAAGTTGATAAAAAAGAATCTAAAAGCAGCACAGGATAGGCAGAAAAGATATGCAGATCATAACAAGTTGTTTAAGGATTTTCTGGTCAGAGAACATGTGTACTTGCACATCAAGCCAAAGAAGAGCTCCTTGCTAATTGGATCATGTGCCAAGTTGGCACCTTAGTTTTGTGGACCTTTCAATATCCTTGAAAGGATTGGACCAGTAGCCCATTGAATTGCACTGCCTTCGACAATGAAATTCCATCATGTTTTCTGTGTTATTGCTTAAGACGTATGTTAAAGATGTTGATCATGTGATTTACTAGTCTGTATTGAAGGTGGATCTAGATGGAGAATTCCAGCCAAAACCTTAGTGTATATTGTAGAGAAATGTCCTCATGCTATGGAATCAAAAAATCAAGTAGGTTAAAGTGCAGTGGAAGAACTTTAGGCCCGATGAAGCTACATGGGAGATGGCGGATCAGATACGGGCTATGTATCCTTCTTTATTCATTGGTTAAGTGAATGTTTTTGTATATTTCTTTGGTATATGTTTCGGTATATGTTTTGGTATATGTACATATGTATATGGATGTAAATACCACCATGAGCTATGTTATAAAGCTCCAATAATCAATATGGGTGTCATGTTGTTATGTTGGCATGTTGGTTTGCTTCTCAGCAGGTTGATCATTGTAAATACTCCAACGAGCTAAGTTATAAAACTCCATGGGAAGTATGTTTTTCTTTTAGTATTCTTATGGGTTATAGGTGTCATTGAACACTGAGGACGGTGTTCCCCCAAGGGGAGAGTTTTGTAACAACCCCGATGAAAATTACATATAATAAAAGTTAATAAAGGAAAAATAATAACCACGATTTTGGGACACTTATTCTAAGCTGAATGTTGGGCAAGAAATCCTAGTGTGGGTGTTCATTTGGTTTATTATGGCTATGTAAATTGGAAAAGGATTTGGAAAGGCAAAATGGCATTTTTGGCAATTTATTTATGAAAATAATGGAAATTAGGAGAAAAGGAAGGTGAATGGTCACATGTTGCATGTGAGGAGGAAAATGAAGGAAAATAATCGAAAAATGAAGAAAACAGAGGCCACATTAATAAAAAGGCTTATGAGGATCAGTTGATAACCTTTTCTCTGTTCAATTATGGAGATCTCGCTCTATTCTCTTTCTCTCTCTATTGGAAAATTAGGGTTTTCTTGGAGCACTTCAACATTGGATCAAGAAAGGAAAAGAAGGCAAAGAGGAAGAAAATCTCAATCAAGGAAGAGCATGATCAAGTAGCTACAAAGGTTTTACTTGCATATATGATTTTCATGTGTGATTGCCTTGCTATATTTGTCATGCATGGTTATGCATGTGTGTTATTTATCTTTCCGTTATGGGTATGGGTTTTTCCAGGTGTGACAATGTTCTTCAGGATTTCCTTGCCATTTCCAGATAGACATGGTGATATGGGGTTCTCATGTTTTGGTTGAGTTGGATTTCTAGATGGATTCGAGGTTGAGTGAGGTAGATATCTGAATGAAAGAACACATAGCCTAGTGATCCTTGAACTAGACTATGGATTCCGGTAAATCCACTGGCCTAGTGACCCATGAAACAAATTGTGGGTTGCGATAAATCCAAGTATTGTGTGCCTCAGTGGGCCTAGGAATCCTCAACTGCTGAATGGTAGGATATATGATAAAGCCTAGAGGTGGTTTCCTTGAGCAGGCCTAGGAATCCCTGTCGGTGAATGACGCGATATACGATAAGGCCTCGAGGTTGGTTTCTCGATTATGGCCTAGTGACCCTTGGATTAGATTGTGGGTTGTGGTAAAACCTAGAGACTAGGAGATAGGAAAATTCCTCATGGTGTAGGTGGAGAAATCCGGTGGAATCCATGCTTTTTTATGCCTTAGTGATCCAGTGAGGATTACAGTAAACCCTGATTCTGTTGATGAGGGTGAGGTGGTTTAGCCTCAAGAAACCCTGGTTGGTTCTTTTGGTTTGACTTCCACATTCATGCTTAGAATATGGCACAAGGGTGATCGACTGAAGAGAGACTTGGCTCAGCTAATCTATGGTCAGGTGGAATGTGGTAGTCCCATATCAGGTTGGATTTTTGATTCATTAATAAGAGTTTCTTTCCTTGGTATTTGATGAGAAAATGTATTGTATTATTTGTGGCACTTATGGCTGTTGTATCCTCATTATTTATGTTGTTTATATGTTAGTTATAAACATGTTTTATGATAGTGAAAATGTATGGTTGTCATCATGTTTTTATTTGTGAATGAATGAGAAATGAATATATAACCTAATATATGATAATGCAACTAATGTGATAAGGCACCAATGCTTCTTAGCAATTCTTAGATAATTATGAGATCCCTATGCTTAGATATGTTGTTTAAACCTGTAGAATTCATAATGGTGATATGTTTGAAGAAATCCTTGTCATGGCTAGTAGGGGTCCAATGAATTCCTTGTTTAAGAATTTTCATTGGCATCATTTCCTTTATGTTTCTTTTAATTTTTATGAATTTCATGAAGTTTTGGGCAGCAACTAGGTCCTAGCCTTGGAATTTAGCCTTAAATATTGCAATCACTGGCATAACACTGGCAGGAAAAGGCTATAGTAGCACTCAAGAAAGCTCGTCGGAGGCACTGGTACCCTTAGTTGCATGGAGGGATTAGCAAGGGAGTGAATGGGTCTCTAGGTCCTTGAACTGCTAATTTTCCTCAGGGGTTGGTCACCTGGAAAGGTGGGGTAGCTCCTGTAGGTTCACTGGACGTGTGGATGGTTAGTTTGGTTGTGTTTTGTCGGTTCTACTTCCTTAAGGTGACCTAGGGGGTTGAATCAGATCATAGTAGCCTCTCGTCACATGTTTACCTTGTCTAATCATTTACTTGGGTAGATGTGGGAGGTGGGTATTACACATGCCAAGAATCTTGTGAGGGCTCTTGTTTTGCAAATAGATCATTGTGTTACATGCTTCAGCCCATAAGTGTAGAGGTAGGATTTTGTCATGCAACATATCTCATGTTGCTCCCACAATACTTTTGTTGATCCTCTCAATCATCCCATTTTGTTGTGGGTTATGGGGTGTTGTCAACTCTATTCAAATGTGTTCCTTTGCCTGAAAAAATTTAAACTCATTCGACACCTACTCACCACTGTTATTCCTCCTGAGAGCCTTCACTATCTTACTGGTTTCTTTCTTAATAAGTGCTTTAAACTCAACAAATTTGGAGAACGTCTGATCTTTATTTTGCATGAAGTAGATCCAACACATTTGTGAGAATGCATCTACCAATATAACATAATAACTATGCTTGGGAGTGGAGGCTAATGAGAAAGGTCCACAAACATTAGAGTGGATCCTTTCAAGGACTACATGCACCCTATTGTCTCGATCATTGAAGGTGTATTTTGCGTACTTCCCTAATGTACACCCTTTGCATGTATCTCGTTGCTCTAGTGCTCCTTTGGGGAGGCTTGTAGAAATTTATTGCATGATATTCAAAGCGCCATGATGAAAATGGCCAAGTCTTCTATGCCATAATTCGTTGACATCTTAGCTCTACACCTTCTCTACCTTTGTGCTCAATGTTTCACAGTATTTCACATATAATTTGTAGAGGTTCTTCAATCAAACCATAATTTGTTTCACTTGTCCAGTGGAGATATGTCTCAGGAAAGCCTTCCCTTTATAAATATCACATCATAGCGACGGTCTTCCAACACATCTATGAAAACTAGATTCTTCTTTAGACCCAATACATACATCACATCCTTGAGCTTGAGAGGGGAGCCAGACTCCCTCTGAAAATTAACTGCACCAATACCAATTGTGCTATACCTTCCATCATCTCCCATCTCGATGTGCATTTGGAGATCCTTCTCCTCCAAGTTAGTGAAGAATTCTTTGTTACCCATCATGTGGAATGAGACACCACTGTCAAGATACCACACACTACCCATCACTGTGCTTGCCATGCATGAAATTAGGGTAAAATCAAGTTCGAATTGTGAAGCCATGGCTTCACCCACTACTCCTCCTATGGTCTTCTTTCGTTCTTTCTTGTGTGGACACTTCGTTGCATAGTGCCTGAATTCATGACAGTGAAAGCACTTGATTCTAGACAAGTCTTTCTTCTTGCCCCCTCAACTCAAATCTGCTTTGGATTGGGATTTCTTCCCTTTCCCTTTATTTTCCTTTCCATCCAAAGAAAAATTCTCCTCATTCTCTCCCTTGGATGAGTTCCAATCTCAGGTGTTCTACCTTATTTATTCCTGCACTAGATTAGACCATAACTGCTCCCAACTCGGTAGTTTTTCTCTATCATTTACCAAATCTTGATAGCTATTCCAACTCTTGGGAAGGCTCAAAAGGGAAAGGGTTACCAATTATTCTTCAGGTAGAGTACCACTGACCTTGCCGAGTTCATCACGAAACTGTGTAAACCTGCTCAGGTATTGTAGAATTGTGTCTTTCGTTTTCATCTTGATACTTCAAAGCTTGTCCTTGAGTGCCAACTTCCTGTGGTCACTATTGTTCTTGAATAATTCAGTCAGTTCTTTCTACATCACGAATGGAGTCTCTTTTCTATGCAGATTCAAGATAATATGATCTTGAACTCCCTCCAATATGATTCTCCTTGCTTTGGCCATAAACTTCTTCCACTGAGCAAGATTCTGAGCATCAAATGCTTGGGGTTTTGCTACATCTATATTGATGTATTCTAGCAGTCCATTATCATCCAATACTACCTCCATCTGGTCCTTCCATGCAACAAAGGTTTAGGTTCCTTCCAAGTCATACTCGATCCTAAGTCCATTGAAATCCATCTTCTCAGTCTTGAAGAAACCCTGCAACATTGATCTTGAGATTTGAATCTCTTGCAATGGCAACTTCGAAATCTCTTCTCTATAGTGATTTGATTCCAGCTCTGGTACCATGTATAAATTAATGTGTAAATTCAATATTGCTCATGAAATTTTCTAAATCATAATACTTGAAGCTACTCTACTGATTTGCAGAAGTTAATTCACCATCTAAAACAAGAACCATTGCCATGAAAAAGGAAACATCACACATACACAAAGATTTATCTAGGGAAAAGTAACTTCTCAAAACCCCTTACTATATGTATTGCATTAATAAGAGAATAGAAAATAAATACAATACTTTCTCAAGCCTAAGCACACCCTGTAATAGTATAGTCTATCCCTCTGTCTAACTGATTTATCTTGGCCCAACATTTAGACAATTTCAAACCTTCCCAAGCTCCTATTTCCTTGCACTATTCCCTTGGGAAATTGCCCCTATTTTTTGGGAATTTCATACCAAGGGATTGCGCAATAGCCTTAGGTAAATCTCTGACTGCATGCACCACCTGTACACATGGAAATATTCTACAACTAATAGTACACTACCTTGGAATCTCCATATCAACTAGGAAACCTGAATTCTCTGCATGCAACAATTATTTTGGTCTAATTGATCAATTAAATGGTTGATCATTGAGTGTGGTTGAAGTTACACATCCACAACTTGACCTCCACTAGTTCTTTTGACAGTTAGAACTACTTAAACTCACAATAACTCAAATTAATTGAAATAGATTGCTACAAATTAGTAATCAATAATGTAGAACTGAACTCACGTATCCCCAAATTGAGTTTACTGAGTATTCTGCTGAAATAAAAAATTGAATTTTAATCTAATTTGACCAAGGAAAAGTCAAAACAAGATTTCCCTACTACATTTTCAACAGTTTTTGTTGTGCACATTTGTTCCAAATATGTAATCCCAATCAAGTGCTCATTCCAACCTATAGTCATTCCAATTTTCATTTTTTCCAACTTTTCCTACAATATGCACCTTAGCCGCAAACTCAACTTCATGTCATCTTCATCTAAGTATAGTGTGACAATCTATGCCCCATGCCACAGACACAACTCACCACCAAACTCCTTGTTTTTTTTGTTGCATGGTTCTCCCTCACTATATACATGTCTAATATTCAAAATAAGTCAAATATATCTACCCCCTACGGAAGTATGACTCAGAAATATATACAAGTGATGTGTGTGCACCCAACTATAACATTAGCTAATTGGATGTGCCCTTTGGGCTCTCTATATTGGTTCACATACCAAGTAGATCCATCGTAATATATGACCAATAATATAATGCTTTGTTTCATCAAAATATTGAGATTTGATACATAGAGGTCATTGAACAATGTGGTTCATTTTTTAATGGCATGTTTTAGATTGTATTTACAACTTTCTAGAAATTAAGTTTGATAGAGTAAAACAATGAAAAAAAATATTTATACAACTTATTGAAATTTGGTAGCATCAATGCTAATCAAAATGATTCTTTTCAAGATTGTAACTTGTGTTGACTCATTAGAAGTGTTATCACCAAAAAATTATGCACTTGAATGTGCCAATTAGGGCTAGCATATGTAAAAAATCATCAAATCAAAGGTTATTAAAGGTTAATAATCAATAACTCATAAGAATATGGTTACTGGCCATTAATCATACTTTAACTAATTCATGCAAATACATTCTTTAAGATTTGCATGGATTTTCATGACCGTTTCTTCAACATATGGACAAATCCATACAAAGTGACACTCTAAGGATCAACGATACAATGAATCATGAAGATATGTGACAGGGTGTTAGTATCAAGTGGAATTGGATCACCCCAAGCTATACACACTTGAGGGAGTACAAGGATCCCCCAAAGGACTCCCCAAGTACT
Source organism: Pinus tabuliformis (assembly GCA_031772625.1). NCBI lineage: Eukaryota > Viridiplantae > Streptophyta > Pinopsida > Pinales > Pinaceae > Pinus > Pinus tabuliformis. The sequence continues at coordinate 921,150,765 of CM062805.1, read as the reverse complement.
CCTGTAGGCATGGAAAGCCCATAAATATATCCTAATACCATTAATGGAGATGGATGGAGACATCCACTCATTTGACTCACTTGATCTATATGAACACAATCCATGGGACGAATTCAAAGAAAGAAGTACATAACAAAGCTATGCTACCAAAAAATGCCTCTCAGTGTGCATTTTTTTGTGATCTTGGCCCTCACTATTGAAGAGTGTTCAATGGGCTTCTTGAGGAGATATTACACCTGTAGGAGAGTTAAAGGATGAACCTCCTTTAGGATATCCAAGGATCCATTTACCTAAAGGCTCCCTTTAGTGTCTTTGGGAGATATTTGTTGGCTTGTTGGGGCCTGACCTAGGTTCAGAGTGAATTAGCCAAACAAATCCTTGTAGTACTAGACCTTTTGGCAACAGTCCATAGAGCGCGGACTTAGGTCTCACCCGAAGTAGTGTGGGGGGGGGTTCTGGAACTAGGTTTCCACACCCTTGAGACGTCTGAGGTGTTGAGTAGGTCCAACTGTGAATACCTACGCGTAGGTTACTCTACATGCTTCCCTGACCTACGGGGCCTCTGCACCCTGATATACTTGACTTCGTGCAGCCCTAACTAGGGGTTGTGGGGCTTTCGTGCTGCTGAATCAGCGATCTGCACTATTTCCCCAAGTCACACCGTAGATCTTACTTATCTTCTTATACCAGTTCAGTTATCTTCACATAAACAAATACCTTGTATTACATTCACTTACTCAACACATTCATATAAGTTCGCATAGTAGTAAACTTGAAATTCATACCCAAAAATGCATAAGACAGGAGAAGATACACATAAATATGGTAAAAATTCTCTTTATTAATGCTTCCAATGGTTACAGGCTCGACCTACCTTGCGCACTTAGCTGCATGGGTCTGCACACTCAGCTGCGGACTACTAGGCCTCTGCACATTCAACTGTAGAGCCTTATCCTACTCTACGACCCAAAGACACGACTTACACTTCGAATCAATGCTTCATCAATTCTTTAGATTCATCCATGCTTTTTTTATTAGATTCTTTCTACACTTAGAGCCTCGCTCTATTTATACAATCCCATGGTTCGAGACCATGGGTAGATCTTTCAAACCGACATTACATTACAAAAACAAGGGTGGACAACCCTATGACTCTATTACGACTTCACGCTCCGTGCCCATAATTCGCGGAGTCTTTACAATGGAGTTAGTCAAAACTTGGGCTTTAAGCCCCAAAACATGCCTTGGGGGGATTCCATGCCCAATAGACCCCCAACACAAACATCGTGACTTCCACTCGAGTCACTCTATCGGTGCAAAGATCTTCACGTGGAGACCCTCAAACTCTGCTCGAACGACTGCAAGGCCAGCAGCTCACTGAGCGGTTGCCTGTTGAATCTCTTGTACTCATTGTTCTGTGACCGCGGTGTTGGAATTGCTTCCCTGGATCTGTTCCTATATCCCCAGCATCTGCGTGAGCTTGCCTTCAATTGTTGTTGTGATGATGAAGGCCTCGTTGATCCAAGGCTGAATGCATGCCTTCAAAACTGCTTCTCTGTGTCGCGTTGCATCTACTTGCTCCTTAAGTGCTTTGGCCTGTTGCATTCGCGCGAGTCTCTGAGTGAGGGCCACTGTCTGCGCGGTCCCTTTGACGGTATCATACTGCTACTGGAGCTCATGTGCCTCTATCTCTAAGCACTGGATGTTAGGGTCCTCTTGTAGATTGGTGAGGACCTCGAATGACTCTTCCAACATTCTGGTGCAGTCCCTTACTACACTGTTGATCTCCTCCATCCCCGATGTAATAGCGCTGGTGCATTGTTCCCTTACTTCTGGAAGAGTGGACAGCTGTGCCTTCAACTGTAGCTCTGCTATCTAAAACTTCAACTCCAGCTGAACCTTTGTCATTTCTTCTCACACCTCATGCACCCCTGCTGCTAATATCTGGATGCGCGCCTTTGCTAGTGCTTCTCTTGGGATGGCCATCTCAGGGACCATCTGGCAGGATTCTTCAAGTACTTGCACCATCTACTGGTTCTGAGACACAACCTCGTCTCTCTGCAAGCTCAACTGTTCCATGTTGATCTTCTGCTCACTCAACACCTATAATGCACGACTGTCCCTAGCCTGCAGTTCTGCAGCAATCCCATCCTATAGAAAGTAGAGCATCTCCCGCGATAGCACAGCCATGTTGATTTTGATGCCTTTCAAGGTACTGACTGTAGGCTTGTCGTCCTCATTTGTTGTAACCAGTGCCCCTTCTGGTAGCACTATTGTGTTGTTTGTACGAGCATGCAACATTTCTTAGGCTGCAATTGTCCCTACTGCGATGTTGGTCAAAGGAGTACCAGCCTAAGGAGTGTGCACCTGCAACTCCTGAATCTTCGCTCGGAGGGCACCTAATACAAGCTAATTCTCCTCCATGAAGTTCTAGAGGGCCTCGGTGGTGATGTCGCACACCGTCTTGCCTATGTTGTACAGATCGTCCTTAGTAAGGGTGATTGGGTCGATAGACAGTTTAGATGCTTTGACCTTCTTGCGCAATCCCATCCGCTCACCCGAGCGCTGGTGCTTTAATTGTGTTGATGCTGTTTGTGGGTCTGCGCTGCCCTCCTATACCTCTATTTCTGTCTCCTTCTCCTACTCCTGCTCATTCGAAGGCGATTTCTGGCCCTCGCTCACCTTCTTTGCTGCCTTTTGTGCTGCTGCTGTGACCTTTTTCTGCTCTGACACTTTCTACACAACGTCCCGTGCCTCCTACGCTTTTGTTGTCACTGCTTCTTGCCTTCTCTTTTCTGCCAACTGTGCCATGCATAGTTTGGCTTCCTCCTTCTTCTTCTGCATAGCAAACGTTTCCACCACGACGATGTCTGGGGTGCGCCATTCTAGCAACCATGTCTCCAGTACATCAAAAATCACATCATCAGTGGCTATGAAGGGTAACTCGCTCCACTTCTTGGCAGGGTCCTTGTGCGCCCTAAGGTATATGTGATGAATGTTCGCTTTAAATTCTGCAAAACTTTGCAAGTTCTTGTAGACAGTTGGTGATAACCGCGGCTTACGATTAATCCCCATTCTGATGTTCATCTGCATGAACACCCAGAATATCTACTGTTGCGGATCCGGTTCATGTCCTTAGTGGCCCATAGCAAAGTGTACTTCGTAGCCTCCAAGAGATCCCTTACAATCCTGGGGAACTAGCTATCCTCTGACAATTCCCTCACCACCAGCATTATGGATAGTAGAAGCCATGCATAATGGAACGTTTTTCCTTGTTCCAGTGCCTCACGGTAATTCTCCAGGAATTCTTTGCACAAGAATTTAGACCAATTAAACTAGACCCCTTCTGCACATTGTTCAGCAAGTGGCACCACCGGCGCGGGTACCTCATCCACATGACACTTCCGCATGAGCTTACCTGCCAATATCTAGGTTGCAACTTTGAATTCTTTGTTGTTGATGCTAGATATGGCATAGCCCCTTTTCTTCTTCTCTAGCTTGTATTTCTTTTTCATGGCCTCTACGAAGGCCAAATTGCTGCTCTTTCCTTTTGAAATGTCTGCGGGGTCCTCTCCTTTACATGGGAGCCGGGTAATGCTATGGATTAAGTGGTCTGTGATGGGGGTGTGCTCCACCAGCCACAAACACCCACCATGCACCAGGCAGAGGAGCTGCCTGATGATGAAGATAGTCACTGGGGTGCAGTGGTAATGTAGCACTTAGAGCCAGTTTAGAAACCCTGCCTTTTCAACTCTGCATAACCACTTTTCATGGCTCTAATTCTATAACTCCTTCTGCGATGTTTTGCTTTGTCTTCATGAGCTGTGTGGTCTTTAGGTGAGGGAATTTCTCGTGATCAGCGAGATCCCAATCTTCAAACTTGAAGTTTGGTACCCGTCGCAGGTGCCTGCCCTAAAAAATGATGTCGTCTGAGAGGAGCAGGGTTTGGAGAGAGCTCTTGCTCTCATCGAGGTCCTTGGGCACTTTTGCCTTCCCCTTCTATGGGGGGACATACGTAAGTAGCTTTGTTGGAGGGTGCGCAGCCTCGGTTGCTTCCTCCATGCTCTCTTCCTCATCTTCTTCAATTATGAGGTCCTACAGGTCTTCTTCCTCCTCGTTGTTTTCCAGGTTAACTGCTTTCCCTTTCTCCTCCATCATTAATCTGGTGCACAATGGGTTTCGTGGGGACACACACACTAGAATCATTGGCTATTTATCTTTCTTTGGTCTCAGCATGTGTGGTGAATTAGAAATTTCCGCAACAATCTTAATGCCTTCAGGGGCATCTTCTACCATCAGGGCGTGCGCGGCTTCTTCAGCGGTCATCTCTGTAATTTTCCTAGCTTCTTCAGATGCTGCCATCTCGTTTGTCCAAAAATATCTCAATCGCTCACTCAAGGGCTCAAACAATGTTCTGCATAGGACAAATAGGTCTTGGTTCAGGATAGTCATGGCGCACAACAACTCAATTCACAAATGACCAAGTGTTGTTTGTGGGGAAACCCTTTGTATTTTATATCGCCTTTTAAATTTGAATTTGACCATTCCCCCCAAATCTAGTTCATTAATGCTCCCTTGGTGGCAGATTTTCCCAAATATTGCCCATAAAGCGCATCTTAAATGCCTATTGCCCGCTCCATTTGGTCTCAAGTCAAGCATCACATCGTGAATAGTGACTACAATGGTCACTTTCCAGCCAATCTGCATGACAGCGCAGCCCCCCTTGTGCGGTCGTGGACATTGTGACACTTTGCTCCAGCACATAGCTCCAACATCGCGCAGCTCTCGGGCATAGTAGTTTATAGTCCCGTGCCTCCTTTCAGCTACTTGGGGCACTAAGACTATACTTCCCATGGCTAGTTAGGTGGTCGCGCCACCTGTATAGGGTTTCAATCAGTCATCCATCACTTTTCCTGGAAAATATCCACCTTTTATTGTTACTGGCTGCGTCGCGCACTTTATCATCTACAATGCGCCACCATGGGTGATCCCTTTAGTAATATGCGGTCCAATCCAAGGCATTAGGCTGATCAATTCCCAGCGGTAGTACCCAAATTCGTCAACGTGATCATGTGCATCCTGTTTTATCACCCTGGTTTTCTTATCGAGAAAATCCTTCTTTATTTCGTCCTCAAGCTTCTTGACTTCCACTTCCATCAGAGCGCTTTTCTCCCTTAATCACACCCTTTCTTTCACAAGTTCTTGGAGGCTAAGATCACCTTATCATATTTCTTCCTAAGGTCCTAAGCATTCTGCTTTTTTCAACTGCGCGATCCCTTGTTCCGAGGCTCCACGAGCTGTCATATCTATCAGTGTTGCTATGCGCAAGCTAGGAATTTTATACTCTATTGGGACTACAACGTTCGCTTCATACTCCAGCCTTGGAGGCACCTACCCCATTAGTTTTTTGAATGTTCTCTTATAAGCCCATAGAACTGCTAGTATGCACAGGTCCCAATCACTCCGCTGCGCATTATATACCTTGTTCAGTGTTTCGCACACTTTGTTAAAGGCTTCTGTGTGGGTAGCCTTCTACGCACTCGTTCCTTCCACACTTTGTTGTCCCAACTGGAGGGACCATTCCCGCAAATTCCCCGCCAACACCTGCTTATTGACCATGTTCCCAAATACGAAGTCCAAGTGCATCCGCGCTGGTTGTTTAGCATATGCCTGTACCCATCTGGACAGATGCATGTGCAGAACATTCCATCCAGAAATATTGTCTGTTAATCACATTTTAGGCTTCCCAAACCACATGTGCATCATTCTCTTGCATTCGCGCCAATCCTCAAAGATTCCTTGGTGTGTACCCCACCACCTCGCAGGCGTCACATGCAGTACCCATTTCAAAGCCTCGAAACATTGTTGTTTCGGCACTTCTCTTTAAAATTGGTTCAGGAAATCATCTACCTCACTTAACCCATCATACGTAGGAAGATCCCTTACTTCCATTGATACGCAATGCATCGATCTTGTCATCATGTTACAGTTTAGTGTGGTTACCTTGTGTAACCGGTTCTACCATTGTTCTATCTCCTCATCAGAATTCGATGTACAGGAGCTTTCACGCTCCCATGAGATTCGTCCATCCACAGAGGGATTTACCCAGTCTTGCTCTTGCACGGTTATCTTGTAGATGCAGTCCAAGTCATCGTCGCTTTCATAGTCGTGCACTGGCTCTGTGTAGCATTATCCTTCTGCAGGGTCCAAAGGTACTACTACACGTAAGGACTTTTTCTAAAAAATCATCTTGCGCTTCTTTAGAATTATCACCCCATTCATGTCAGTGGCCCAATCTATTCCTAAGAGCATAGGGTAGGGATTGCTGTCATCAACAATCTCTATCACTTCAAAATCTACTAGCGCACTTGCTTCTTCAATATCCACGGTGATTCCTTGCAATCTTCCCATAGTTAGGATCTTTTGCTGGTTCTCCATTCGCAGTTGGATAGGAGAGCATTAGCATAGGCCTTCCCATGCGTTCCCATGTCTGCTTTGGCAAAACATTTGTGTCTGATCCTAGGTCCAGAATCACTTGGTCCATCTCATATTCCCCAATCTACGTGGTCAACCTCATTTCTCTTCCCATCCTCATCGCGTGCTTTCCAATCTTCCGAACTACGCGCAGTTCTCCTGGCATGGTCCCATCGCATCTATTTATGAGTTCCTGCAGTCCCTTTACAACCTTTCTATCACGCAACAACTTCATGCATGTTTCCAGGAATGTCATGAGCATCGATGCATCCATTTCTAGCTTCGATCTGTCTTTGCTTCCTAAAGTGGAGGCATTAGCGAAGCTCTTCCTAACTTCCATGAAGGTTTCCTTAGCATGCACCAAATCCAACTCTGGTTCTTTCGTCGGAGCCATGTGAACCCAAGTACTATCTTTAGGCTTCTTGCCTTTATCATCCCCTATCGTAATTCCACTTCGGAGCATAATGTTTACGTTGGGGTCTTCCTCACATGGCTCAAACCTCATCATTTGCAGGTTCTGAGTCGGGGGAGGCCGGAGCGCTCCCTTGTCGCGCAGCTTAGCTATCAGTGTGGGAAAATCCTCCGTCTTATGATCAAACAAGGTACAATACATACATGATGGATGCATTGGATTTGTACAATCACGGGCATAATGTCCAAGCCCTCCTCAATTGTAACATATCAGTTGTCCACGACCTCTTCTAGGTCATCCTCCTCCACCTCGGCCTCATCCACACCCCTAATATTCGGTTCATGCCATCCCTACATTCTGTTCAAGGGGCTACATTTTGGCCTGAACTCTGTATCTGGGAGTCCTATCCATCATCAGTTCATAGCTTCTACAGGTACTCTCATCGTGTCCCACTGATCTACAGAAATTACACAACAACTGTTGCGAATTCTGTGTGTACTTCTGTAATAAATGGCAGTTGTCCGTAGCATGCTTTCCCCTTATTTGACAAATTGTGCACCACAACACAGGCATCGCACTAGGTTCTTCTTGGGCCTCCGGTCTTAACGGCATTAGTCCTCCTCCCATGAGGTAATTCGCGAACACTAGGTAGTGGTCCTTGTCATGACCCTGACCCTTACATTTAACACACCATACCTCATCGTGCACCTCTGGGCGAGCTGTCTTGTCTTGTTTCAGACTCTGCATCTCAAGGCACAAGTTTTTCAACTATGTGTGGATCTGTTGAACTCCTAGGTTAGGATCCTGTATCAGGGTTTCATGCAGCCTCATCGTGATCTCCAAGGCCTCGGCCTAAGTTGTTAGCCTCTGTTGTGACAACGCGTTCCTTAAATGCGGCATTAGCAATGCTACAAACCATTTGCGGTGTTGTCCATCCGTCAAAGTCATATTAGCTTCGCTAATTGTTCACTTTAGTCTCTGATCCAACTCCCAAGGAGTCTCACCTGGTAGCATCATGATCTCCTTGAATCCAATGATCGACTGCGCCTTTGGCTTTGGCCTGCTAAATTATATGTTTAGCGTAGTTTGGATGTTTGTGATCCCCGCATTCAAATTTTCATTAGAATGCTTAATATACTAGGTCAACATGCAATACTGTAGAGTGTATACCAACGTCGCTTTCTTTATATTGTCATCCGTAACTTCCTATGCTTCCCATACAACTTTTATCATGAGCCAAAACTGGTCTAGATCTTCATTTCCTACTCTCTTGAACACTGGCAACTTTATCACACTTGCCATATTGACTAGCGGTGGTGGCGAAGGTGGTATGGGAGAAGATGTGGGTGAAGGCGGTGAAGCTGGTGGTGGTGTGGGTGGGGATGGTATGCACAGAATCCTCTACCTTATCAAATTGATCGCACTTCTTGGTGAGACCTTTGCGAGCTCTTCCTCGTACCCTCGCGAAGGTGAAATCAAGGGGCTAGTTTCTAGTTCTGCACTACCTTCGTTTCTGTAAATTTTCCTACTTTGCATATCCCTGAACATCAATGTATTCGCATAAACTACTTTTCACACAGTAGCATCTTAATCCAAGTGTTCAAATACTTAACGTACTTATCTCGCGGTCCTTTGAGGAAGTGTCGTTTTGCCTCGCTATAGCTTACTAAAGTATCTACCGAGAACTCAGTGATGAATCCTCCTATAATTCGATCGAGCCAGTGATCAACATTGAACGTGATCTTATCCTCTTATGCTTCCAGTCTGCGCACTAATTCTGGAGTCCACACAATAGGATTATCAAGTTTCCACCTTCCTTAGCTATCTGCTAGCTTTGCAATCCACTCGTACAACTTAGTAGGGAAAGATGCAAAGAAAATTTCATGGATCTTTGTGTACAGGTAGCAGTCTAACCACTCTTCCTTTAATAGTCGCAGATTCTTGTTCTCCTGTGCCGCGAACTCGTGAATTCTCCTATCCAACCAATCTTCAATTTATTTCTTAGTTGGATTCCAGTGATATGACATCAGACATCTCTATGTAGATCCCGGTCCTGGAAATGGAACCATTTGTTGGATTGTTGGGGCCTGACCCAGGTTCGGAGTGAATTAGCCAAACAAATCCCTGTACTGCTGGCCCTTTTGGCAGCAGTCTGCGGAGTGTGGATTGAGGTATCACCTGAAGTAGTATTGAGGGGTGCTAGAAGTAGGTCCAACTACGAATACCTACATGCAGGTTACTCTGCATGCTTCCCTGACCTGTGGGGCCTCCGTGCCCTAATATACTTGCCTTCGCGTAGCCCTAACCAGGGGCTGTGGGGCTTTCGCACTTTTGGAGCAGTGATTTGCACTATTTCCCTAAGTCACACTGTAGATCTTACTTATCTTCTTATACCAATTTAGTTATATTCGCATAAACAGATACCTTGTATTATATTCACTTACTCAGCACATTCATATAAGTTCGCGCAGTAGATAAATAGTAAACTTGCAATTCATACCTAATAATGCATAAGACAGGAAAAGATACACATAAATATGGTAAAACTTCTCTTTATTAATGGTTCCAACGGTTACAGACTCGACCTGCCCTGCGCACTCAGTTGCAGGGGTCTGTGCACTCAACTGCGGACTACTAGGCCTCTGCGCACTCAGCTGTAGAGCCTTCTCCTACTCTACAACCCAAATACATGACTTACACTTTGACTCAATGCTTCATCAATTCTTTAGATTCATCCATGCTTTTTTTATTAGCTCCTTTCTACACTTAGAGCCTCGCTCTATTTATACAATCCCATGGTCTGCGGACCATGGGTAGATCTTTCAAACTGACATTACATTAAAAAAACAAGGGCAGACAACCCTATGAATCTATTACGACTTCACGCTCCACGCCCACAATTCACGGAGTCTTTACAATGGACTTAGTCAAAACTTGGGCTTTAAGCCCCAAAACATGCCTTGGGGGTATTCCACGCACAACAATATTGTACCTCATTCATCAATCAATAAAGATATTTATTTCTTCTCAACCTTATTTTTCTTTTGTTTTTTATTTTGGAATTGTAGCTTAAATATCTCATGTTTAGATATGGTTACTTTTCTTGTTATTTTGTTTTTCTTTTATACTAATCAGATACTATTTAGTCTATGTAGGAAAAAATAACTTGCATAGGAGTGGATTTTGGAACATGTTTTCTCTAAAAGACTAATAGCAATAAGAATGTGGCCTTGAAGGTATCAATCTAAAGTTTCTCTTGAATTGAATTGAGCATTAGGTTTTGTGGTTGCTAGCTATATAAACATAGGTCTAAAGGTATTATTTTTACATCAGATTCATCGATGTAATTTTTTGGAAAAACAAAAATTGACATACATAATGGATGATGTATATTGTGTTGATTGACTTAATCCATGCATAACTAAAACAAGGAAACAATCCTACATATCTAAGATAAAATACACCTACACGATAGAGACACGATAACAACCCACAAATATATTTATGTTGCAACTAATAATTATTGTAGCTCAATAAACTCACCAATTTTTTAATGTACTAGTCATAATCTAAAATTAATTCCCCCACCTTCTACTTAAGATCCTTAAATTCCACATTGCTCTATTGTTTAAATTTTGGATACTATAAATCCTTCGAAAGATATGCCATTAGTTGAACCAAAATCACACCATGGAACATGGAAGTTTTCTTCTTATACTACATATCCTATTACAATGTTTTTTCTCACATCCTTGTTTGGAATTCATTTGTTACATATCATATGGGGTTATTCATGAATTCCAAATGGAATTAGAATAGAATTAGTATTAATCCCCATCCTCACTAGCTTTCCATGGAATAGAGGTAACCAAACTGATGAACCAATTATTTGAGTTATTTATTTTCTTTTATGGCTTTATACCAACACGAACCCTTGGGGAATTGATTATTTGTCATGAATGGTTCCTTTGGAAACACTTATAAAATTGGATAATATTGAAGACAACTTATAATTCCATTGAAAGGTCACACTTTCATTGTTCATAGCCACTATCAAAAGGTTACTTTAACTACTAATCAATGACACACTTACACTCTATGCAAAAATGATCATAGGGTCTTTTAAAATATTCAAAAGTAGCAAGGGTTAAGAAGTAGGACTGACCAACTTCATTGTAATTTCAACATATTTCCTTTGTGGTATGGCAATCTATAGGATTAAAATACTAGAATGGTGTAAACTCAAAATAATCTTCAAATGCCCCTTGTTGGTTCTACTCTTTCATATATTTCATAATAACGCTTGAGTTACTAGTATTAGTGAATGTCTCCACGCCTATATTCCAAGTATTTATATTCCCCACATCATGTATTATTATCTCATTTCTTCAAAAGTTATTTATACCTCAAAAAATTCATATTCTCTTCACAACACCTCACTTTATTTACTTGTAGTGATGAAAAAAATCTCCTTCATGTTCTCTCTTATCATATACATCATATCACACTTTAGATGTAGTTAAAACCATCTCCTCTTGTCAAAAACTCTTTCTGGATTTGATCTTTTCCATTTCTTCCTACCACTAGTGCTTTGCAATGTCTACCTATATTTGTTTTCACTTGTATTGTTCTCTTTCAAATTTTATTACCATTACCATCATCAATCCTTCAAGCATATTATGACATTTTTTCTACCATCAGGTCATCTTACCATTTGAACCTTGCATGTATGGCTTACGGTTAAATCTTTTTGAAACTAAGGAAGATACTCATTCCATCATTAGAAGAATTACAAACACTAGTATTTATTCTATCACTAATTTTCAAGATAATTGGTTAAAGAACTCAAACATCTTGGTTAAATACCAATGAAATTATACTGCAAACTACAAAGCATAATTTTCTACTAAACCTTTATGCTAGAAGCCAATTTATACAGTGAATTGTAATCTTATTATTGAAACTTTACCAATTTCACATTGTTCCAATCAATTATGCATTATTGATGCTAATTTTTATGCTAGTCCACAATCCTTTCAACCATTCATGCAAAATTATTGGAAATTCAACCCCATAAAATATCATACAAACATTCAAACAAGTATCTCTTTTTGAATATTTTTATATCTTCCACCACATAAGATATTTATTGACAAGAAGATTCATGAATCCTTCCTTTGATAAAATCTTGAATCTCATCCTTCTCCATTATTTATTTCATTTATGTTACTATACATCAATTAAGGTATTGGTAAAAAAAGCATGTTGCTGGCTCCATGAAAAAACTAGGGCTCACAAATGGTGTCAAATATGGTCATGATGTTGTCTAGTGCATCAACATATTCAATGTTCTAGGAGGAAGGAAGTCTCAACAGAGGTACATGTAATAGTTTCCATGTGATTATTATGGATATTTTTAAAGATTAGCAAGGATAAATTCTTTTATTTATCCATTATTTAAATTCATGCAAACTAGTAGAGATAATTACATTTAGAAAAATTATAGTCACATACAAATCATCGAGCTACAACATGAACCCAACTATATAAGAAAATTGTTTATCCATTATAGTAGCAGGATGATTAACACACCATAAATTAGAGTGTATAACTTGGGATGGAGATTGGTGTTATAGATAAAATACCTCTTACATATAGGTGAAGAAGAGAAAAACCCTCTTATGGATAGGTGAGCACTCCATCAGGTCTGGCCTTGACCTAAGATACACTATATGATAGAAAAATACACAAACCCACTAGAGCTAACACAACCAATCAATATCAATATTACAAGAAGATATGGTCCTCATATATACCTTTTTTCTTAATGTTTGTCCTTGCACGATCCATTTGTTGCAACTTTAGATATATAATGCTCCATCTCCTAACACCCATTTCCTATACAAAAAGAATATACCAATTGCAACCTTTCCAAGAAAATGGGAATGTTGATTATAATAATATCTAATCTAGCGTACTCACAATAAATTAAATCTACCAAATACTTCACATGTCATATTGAACACACAACAGACTAGAAGGTTAAATCATGTAGATCTATATTAATATAAGAATAATAGCATTACATCAAATAAGTAAATGTACCTTGAGTCTTCGTTGAAGGCCTCTCCTAGCTCCTTGCATAAGCTTTCCCTTTGCCCTCGCACAAGCTCAATAACTATGATCATGGAAGGTTAAAAAGAGACTATGAATACTAAGAACATAAATTTTCATAAATGTTTTGATCATTTTTCCCTTGGCATGACCCAAGTAGTTATTGGCAGCCACCCACCTCTTCCATTAACTTTACTTTTCTCTATCTTCTTAGTATTCTTTCCATTGTTTTTGGGTCCCAAAATTTTGGTGCCATTTTAGGGTGCTAAACAATGTGTGGTAGTAATTCAAAGAGCTAGGGGTTGCCATGTCATACCTTGTCCCTAGTATAAATTTGTAGTCCTTTGATATTTCTTTCCAATGAGCTATTTTGCATTCCAAATAGAGATTGTATGAAAAAATTTCACCCTGAGGAAGTTGAGGTACCACCTAACCACCTCAAGACTCACAAAAATTTCACTAGTAGAAAAATAGAAATTAGTGACTAAACAAACTACTAAAAATCACATAAAAAAGACTATGTTTGGTCATGTGACCATTAGTGGCTAATTTATAATATCATAACTCTATGACCAATTTAGTCGTTACTTTGTTGTATCAATTTTATCGTCTAGTGGTATCTTTAGTCTTGAATTTCTTCATTGAATTAGTCATTAATTGTCACATTTAATGACCAAACAAATAGATAAATGGTTCTTGGAAATGAAAAATTTGTGACTACAAACTACGACTAAAATTTGCATATAAATGATTATTAGTGGCTAATTTACAATATCTTATTTTATGACTAACATTTTGGTCATATTTATTTGGTCATTAATTGGTTTCAAACGATGACTAAAATTTGCGTATAAACAACTATTAGTGGGTAATTTACATTATCTTATCTCGCGACCAACATTTTGGTCATATTTCTTTGGTCATTAATTGGTTTCCTTAGGTGATTCATAGTAGTATATTTGGTTGTGAAATGAATAATTTAGTAGTGTATATTCATTTCATCTACTTTCATTAATAGTCATTATAAGCGACTAATTTAGTCATTGTATATTCATTTTATTTGTGTTCATTATTAATCAATAGAAACTACTAATTTAGCAGTTTTATATTCATTTTGTTTGTGTTCATTATTAATCAACATAAATGAATTAGTATGATTTTGCGACTATATTAAAAAAGTATCATACAATATTCATGCTCATCTAATATGAAAACACGTGAATCATGCAAAGTCGCATAAGTTGATTACAACACTAAAAATATCAAGTACAATCATAAATAATTTGAACTACAAATTTTATAATATGAAATGTCAAGTATTACAATTTGAGCTTCCAATTGAATATTGACTAGGCTACAATTTACACATGAATTGTTGTTTAATCACTTCAAAACATTCCCGCTATGTTTCCAATGCATTGCACATATGTCTCTCCACCTTTCAAATCATTCGATGATTTTCATTTAAAAATTGTGTAACTGATAACATTCACCATTCGAGAGTCATGCTAAGGACTAGAATCTCCATTCTTTGGATAGTCCAAGGCTGGAAGATGAATATGAGCCCTTTGATCTCAACCAATATATATTCATTTAACTATTAATAATGTGATCTCATGATTTTTTTAAAATTAGAATATCTACTATAACTCTGATCACTATTTACAATATAACGAGACTATAGAACTTCCTTTACAACACACGGAAAAGTTCACAAGAACAATGAATACAAACAAAGTGCACATACCCAAGTAGGTCATGTTCCACAAGACCTTTTGGCACATATATCTCTACACAAATAGAAAGAAGAAGATAAAATCAGCCATTTCAGAGTAAAATGTGTCCTTTAACAATTAATATAATGATTGAAACATATACAAGTCATTTAAAAAAAAAATTCTTAGATAAACTACCACGAGAAAAACATTCCTATCAAATAAGGCACTGTATTTTGAAATAAAAAAATGTGCCACGAGGCCACATCATGTGAAAACAAAATAGTCATGAGGCAAGTATCATTTATTATAGAAAGTGTAAAGTAGAAAGGCTAGCTAATCTTCAAAAACATAGAAGAATTTCAAACCATAGTCAGGGTCATATAGAACCCAGTAGTTGATATCTTCATCTTTGAGACTTGGCAACAAAAAGAAAAGAAAAAGAAAAATATCTTCTATGAAGTTACCATAAACAAACAGATCAACTTTCTACAATATAATCAATCCATCGTGCTGCAATAACATTAGGCACAATGGCTAAAAGTATTCAAAATACATAGGGGTGGAAGGAGGCAGATGGATTCTCTTAAATCGTGGAGGAAATCAGGTACTTAAGTTTTTATAGGGACTTGGAAAGAGGACAAATACTCTGGTTGAAATGTATGGGTTCTTGCTTGGGCTCCAATTAGCTAAAGAAAGGAATCTCTTTAGGATAACAATCATCGTACACTATCTTCTCACCATTCAACATTTACAAAGCGGATATCTTCCTAAGAATACTCATCGAAGTCTCCTTTTTGGAAGAATTCTTAGTATCCCAGACCATTTCTCTCAGAAGTATTTCTATCACATCCTAAGAAGTCAAAATAAAGAAGTTGATGTGTAGGTGAATCAAGATTGTTTTCCTAAGGTAGGTCAGCTCATCAATAATGTTGTATTAGTATGGAAATTCATTCCATGATGTATTCCATCGTGATATTTCTTATCGCTTCAATTGGGAAAGTGGGTATGACACTAAGGGAAAACTCTTTCAATTGTGCTTAATATCATTTCTCAAGCCCTCCTCCTCCCATTAGTTTGGAAGCTATATGAAATATGTTTTGGTAGGAATTTTTGTCATCATGGTTTAGGTGTTTAGCGAAGGGTGTGTTGGCCATGTGCACCCATGTTCCATTCAAGCATTGCATGAGGTGACTCTACATTCTAGGAAATATTGCACGCTGAATTTTGTCATTGTTTCTGATCTCTTAAAGGCTCTAGGGTGGTGTAATTTAATTAAATTCATTGTCGATGTGATCTTTGGGGCATGTGATCTTACAAGACCTGGGATTAAAATCATGAAAGGTGGAAAGGAGTTTTGTACTAAAGCCTTAGGAAGTCGAGGTTTGAATTCGTGTCGAGTTGCTTTTTCCTAGTGAGAAGGGGTTCTTCAAGCTCATGAAGCAACTAGTCTCAATTGTGAACCAATGCATAGAAGGGTACTTCTATTTTGTGTTGTGATTAAAACCTTTCATTTTAACTTCCAATTTGGAATTTTGTCGTTGCCCTCGATCATTTGTGAGACTAGATTTTTCTTCATCTTGGAGTGAAGTTGAGAATTATTAGTCCCCGGCTGGGAGAGGAGTACAAAAATATTAACCTCTATTACATCATGGATTTTGGATTTCATTATGCCTAGAAACTATGGGATCCTTCAAGGTAGTGTTGTCAATCTCTTTGAAGACCACATGTCCCCTCTTTTGGTATGTTCTCTTCCATCTTTCCTAGTTCTGGGCAATGATAGCTCTAGCATACAAAGGTGGCAAAGTGAAAGTCTCTTGATTTATATTGACTACTAGTGTAGCCCCTTATTATTATTAGTGAAACCCCATTATTGTATTGTTGTTCCCATGTAGTCCCCATATTGTTATTACTATGCCCCATAGAAGCCCACTATTGTTATGGTTGTGCCCTTACAATAGTATTGCTATGTTGGCTCTAATTATATTGTGACCCCTTAGACTCGTATATATAGAAAGGAGGTCTTGTCATTTGTATCATCGAATAATTGTTCATTTGTGTAATGTAAAGGAGGTCTCCCCCTCTAAGAGGCTTATTTTGAAGTCGTTGATCTATATTTTCTTCTATTTTGTGAGCTTGTTGCATAACATTTGGTATAACATAAAATTGAATATAAGCATAAATGATATTCTAGAGAAGCATAGGATTAAAGTTTCCATATAGAATTTAAAGGATAACATCTAGCACAAGGTTCACCTTTGGGAACCTGATTTATTGGAGAAGGCATTTAGGGTGGCAAGAAAAGTTGAAAGAAAAATTATGGCAACAAGGAAGTTTACCGTTCATCACTATAAAGATGGAAGTGTTGATGCTCCTAGTCCTCCACAACGTACAAGGTTGAAACCACAATAATTTGAACAAAAAAGAGCAAAAGGGAATTGTTACAGTTGTGATAACAAATACACTAAAGGTCATAAGTGTGTTGAGAAGAAATTAATTTACATAAATTGTGAAGAGGAGGAAGAAAAGGATCAAGGAACGTCAAAAGAAGAGGATATACACCAGGAACCAACCCTAGAGAAGGAAGATATGAATCCGACAATATCTTGTAATGCATTGGCACTTTATGGATATCATCCACCATCCACCACATCATATTTAAGATAAAATTGTAAGGTTCAAGGAGCAGAAGATCACATTAAGCATCAACAACAAGTTCTCCAACTCCTAAAGGATAACCTCACTTTGGCGCAAAATCGAATGAAACAACAGGAAAATCCACATCGCAGCGAAAAATGTTTTGATCTAGGAGACTAGCTATTTTTATGTCTACAACCATACAAACAAATGTCCCTCAAGCAAGCTAAGAAGGATACAAAATTATCACCAAAGTACTATGGTCCTTACAAGGTGTTGCAAAATATTAGTACTATGGCATACAAATTGGAGCTTCCTACATCTTCTCGAGTGCACCCAGTTCTCCATGTTTCATGCTTAAAGAAGGTTATAGGTGACAAGCTCCCAGTTCAAACAATATTTCTGGAACTTGACGAGGAAGAAAAAATCATATTGGAACTTGAAGCGGACACGGAAATGAGAACCCAACAGTTACAAAATCAATCAATTTCAGAGTATCTCATCAAGTGGAAGAACTTACCCACTGAAGATTCCACATGGGAGGATGATAATTTTATACAGAAGCATCTAGAACTACTCAAGCATTGAGGAAACTCTTTTTGAAGGAGAGGGGCATGTTAGGTTCCTATACTACTAGTGTAGCCCCTTATTGTTATTAGTGTAACCCCCTTATTGTATTGTTGTGCCTATGTAGTCCCCATATTGTTATTATTATGCCCCATAGAAGCCCATTATTGTTATTTTTGTGCCCTTACAATATTATCGTTATGTCGGCTTAGATTATATTGTGACCCCTTAGACTCCTATATATAGAAAGGATGCCTTGTCATTTTTATAATCAAAGAATTGTTCATTTGTGTAATGTAAAGGAGGTTTCCCCCTCGAAGAGGCTGATTTTGAAGTCGTTGATCTATATTTTCTTATATTTTGTGAGTTGGTTGCATAACATCCTCCTTTCTATCATATTTCCCAAGCCCTGATTTCCCTGGACCTCCTCCTGCTCTACCTCCAATTCTGGGTGTCCCTTCTTTGATCATCTTCTTTTCTGCCTCTTTTCCTCTACATCCCAATTCCATGCCTGTATGGATCTCTTCCTCTGGCTAGAATATCATGGAACATAGAATGTATAATTCAACTACTTATGGATGCTTAAGTGTATTTAGTAGTTTTCTACACCTCCCTATTGATAATCAAGACATGAATTTGTACTTTTAAGGGAAACTTCTTTAGTTGTCTAATATCATTCTCTTTCTGGTTGAGGAATTACAAAGGATCAAAGACCAAGAGAGAAGAAAGGAGGATGAAATTGATGCATTATGATGTCAATTGGCTGAGTTACATACTCATAGGAATGTTTGTCATCATCGTATCTCTACAAGAAACACTTTTGGAAGCCAGTCTGATAAGATGTCTATTGATCCCCCTCCTTAGATATGATCTCTTTTTATAATGTTGTGCATTTTTTTGGTCATTTTACAGGGCATTTAGTTGTAGGTTGCTTGGTAGAATGTATGCCAATAACAGTTTCCTAGAGAAACATTTTGGAACTACTCTCTTATTATTTTTTGGAAGAACCAATAGCTTGGAATGCAATGTAATCATTTCTTAGGTATTTTTTTGTGCTTGGGCATAGAATTAATATGAAAAATATTCATTGGTGTGAAAAAAAATAAAATTCACAATACATATTTTTGTTGGGTGGGTTGTTGTTGATAGTATGATTATTAACCAAAAGCAATGACTTATCAAATACAATGAAAGCAAGTTAACTAGCAGTGACGACAAGAATAAGAATACAATGAAAGAAAATAAACTAAAAGATCTATTAACTTATGTAATATAATTTGGAAAAAATTAAGATTGAAATGATTACGTACATGCTAAAGAGTTGAAAGTACCATTTTTCAATCCTCTTCCAATGTGCGTCCGTTTAATATTTTGCAATTAAACCACAAGTATATATTAGTAATATTTTCTATGAAATTCAAAAGAAAAGGTACCACCTGTGAAGAAAATGAAAAAACAAATAAATACATAAAAAAGCCATAACGTTGAAGAAAATATTCCAACAACTAAACTAAAAAATACATTTAAATATTTCATATATTTAACATCACTGAGATGACATGAACATTCAACATTACCACCACAAATTCAAGAGAGAAAAGTCTTACTATATGCATACGATATGCATCCATTTCTTGCTGCACAAATTCTACAAGACTCTCATAAGCAGAATTGATCCACTGATCGAAATTTGTTGATGTCCATAGTATGCTATGGTTAATAGGTCTAAAAGGACTCCAAGATTCTACCTAAATTCTTTGTATGTTATGAACCAAGAATCTATATTCATTACAACGTAGAACTAAAACATCTTTGATTTGGAAATGGAATATCAACAATACAATTATCTCAACGCAACTCCTAAAACAAGAAAGAAATAACATAACATAGCCAGAAATCTAAAACCTTCATCTTGTGGAAAGATCAAAATTGTAAAGCATTGTCTCAACAAAATAACAAAATACATAATGGTCATAAGAACAATCTTCAAGGGCATGAGATCACATTATATGTTAATAAGACATATTAATATTATAACAGAAATATATAATCTCATGAAATTATTACCATCCCACAGACTCCATATTTCTTGAATCTCATGGCTTCTTCTTGTACAACTGGTGAATTGATAAGAAATAGTTGGAGAGCATCTTGTAATTTGAAGAAAATTCAAGACAACATACAAGTAATCATTAACAAAAGATAAAGAATTGGTAATGAAATGAACTATAAACATCAACCAACTTAACATGAAGCATTGAGTATTAAATTCGAATAACTAAATTAAAGCATAACAAAGTAAAGAAGCAATCTTACATGACAAAATTTATCTGCACACTAAAAGAATAAAACTATACAACTTGTATTTAATTTCATGATGTCTCTCAGATTATAGAGAGACATAATTATGTATTTTGATTTTGGTTTGGCTTTTCCTATGATCTTGGTTTTTTCCTTTTCTGAAGTTAAGTTTATTTGTTTTTGTTCTACCTCTAAGTGCTTATAGCATAAACTTCTCATTGCACAATACCCAACACATGCCTTCAAAGACAACACAGTCACATTTGTGCATCACTTGAAAAAAACATTCACTAGTGAAGGCTTATGAAGATTTATTCAGTTTCTTAGTTATTTCTTTCTATAATGGCTACAACCATGAAACTTTGTTGGACCCAACCAATTTTCCATTGATCTAAGAATATGAACATTGTCATTATGCATGAAATCTCTTGCTCACTCCTGTTTTTGGCATCCAACGATGTTAATTTACACTAGGTCTTTCTACATGTAATTTTACAAGTCTAATTGTATTAGTTCGAATAGATTTATGCCCATTAATCTATGTAGGTTCCATTACACAAATATCATGGATCTCCCTAGACAATTACAAGTTCATGCATAAAATTTAGTATTAATAAATGCATGTAGGTTAAAAATTAGCTTGCAAAGCATCTTTAGGAAATGTGCACCATCATCATATAACAAATGCATTCACTTGTAAGTTTAAGACATCAATACCATGGTATAGATGGTCGATTAATATTACTAAGTTTTCAGCAATTATGGGGGCATAATGATACTAGGTGGGCTTCTCTAGAAACACATGGAAACAACAAATTGGCAAGATATGTTGAATCAAGTATCACATAAAGAAACATTATATTCTAACTATATATCTCCTTTCTCTAAGAAGTAGGTTATTTTCATTCAAATGACACACTCCAACCTCTTACATGAACTTTGTAAGACTTCTCCAAATATTTTGTTATTGGAGTATACATATCCTGACCTAGTTGGTGTTGACCATGTTTACTAATCTTCATGCTTCCTTCCATTAAATTGAACTTATAACAAGCTCATCCAATTACTTACAAATTTCATCAAGGTCAACTCAAATGACAAAAAGGAAATCCATGAAGTCAATCAGATTCTTTAAAGCACTCATAAAAACCACATGTGACTAGATTATACACATCTAGAATCAACAAAAGACATAATATGGACCATAGAAGGGAATGAATATTACAATATTTTAGTCTGATGCAACATCTTAAAAGGATTGCCTATGAGAAACCTAGATGGAATTGGATTTGACTAACTAATCTACTAATAATGCTAGCCCATGTAAAGACAAAAGCTCCTTGTTTTATAGACTATGTGAAGTGAGTGAAAAAGATGCAAGCCAATTTTGGGATGGAAGGAAGATGAATACTTGATCCAACCTCTCCTTCAATAATCACTCAATATGGCAGATGCTTGTTTGAGACCAGAATATAATTTTGCAAGGGGATGTCCCATGGTCTAATGTTCTTAACATTTAAGGGAATCAAAACTACCCAATACCTTTTCACCTCAAAAAGAAGATAATGGATTGATTAAGTCAAATTAAAAGCTAAATATTGGTTGGAGAATCTAGGAAAAGTTTTCTTAGACAAAATTAAGGACATGGTCCTCAATAGCGTGGGTTCTAAACTTGACATTGCATTCAAAGGAAACTTTTAGCAACACCAGTGATGGAATTGAGCCATACGATTTACCAAATGCTGATCATGTCTTGCTTACAACTAGATAATAATGTAAAGCAAAATTGAGAGTGATCACCATGCATGCTAAAATAAAATATATGGTTTACATCTACTATTGATACATTATCTATCAATTCTACAATATAAAACATATTAAATTCAAATATCACATAGTGAGGATCAAAGGCTCCCTAACTTACTGCTCCATAGTTGTCCATGGCTTCCTGATCAATGAGGATCTTGTTAGTCCAGCATGAGCGGAGTCTTCAGTGGTTCAAAGTTGACGTGATCATCAAATGATCATGGTCAATGAGGTCTTAAGATTGATCAACTTGACCAGTATTCATTATCAGCATTTAGTGTCCGGTATCTTCAACTTCAACAGTGATGTATATGGTTCATGTTGTCCGGTGATGTCAATGGTTTTTATGGGGTTTGAAGGATGTACCTAGTTGTCGACATATGGTTGTTGTCAGTTCTGTCAGGGTTTGGTTGTCAGAGATGGAACATGTATCGTAATGAGAGGTTTTATGTCACATTGTGACAATTTGTTGTAAATGGGCTTTTAAGATCAAAGTGATGTAAAGTGTAAAGCTAACGCTAAAAGACATGACCTAAAGTCTTTATATAAACCTATGCTAAAGTCCTAACACTAAGCTATGGTGTCAAACCAAAGTTCTAAACCTATGACATAAAACATTATTAAAACCATAAAAACCTAAGTCTCGGACCATATTGCAAACATTACATTGCAAAACATTGCAAACTGACCCTAACCACTGTCTTAACCGTGCAGGGGAGGCTAACCGTGACCTCAGACCATGTGAGAAGAAGAGAACAGTTAAGTGGTTAATCGTTGGTGGAGTTCAATGGATGACAGTCGCATGTGAATGCGTTCACCGCACTGTTAACTAACATCGCGGTTACCGCGTCGTTGTCAAAATCATCGTGAGAAAGTGCTATCACATGGCACATCGTAGACAGTTAACTAGAACCACGGGGAGCAGTAGCGGGTGACAACCTACGGTTAGACCACGGTTGTTCACATGGAAACAATCACTTATCCCACGTAGTTTTTTGACTGTTGGCGGATAACACCTATCAAAAGTTCTAAATTGGTTTTTTTTTTATAAGTTTTATGCCTATTTTTAATTCACACCATGTAACTAAACCCTGAGGTGTCCCTAGTGGATTGGATCGAAACCTTAGATAGGTTCATGACTAAAATTAGCAGTGGGGAGCTCGAATGAACCCAAACAAGCTATAATTCATCTTTTAGTCATGAAGAAAGGAGAGAGTGGTTTTAGAGTTTTGTATGCAGATTATGGAGGTTATAGGTAGTTTTGTTTTCAATGTAATAGGAGCATCGGGAGTCAGAATTGGGAATCGTGATAAGAGTTGGAAAGCTAATTCAAAGAGCTTTCTTGTGACGGTGAAAAAAAGTTCCTGCATGCATACTTCGTCTGGTTAATTTTCTGTGTAATCAACCTCCTCAGGTTCAATCCCAATAAAGTGGTCGCCCATCTTGAAAGTAGACCCGGAGACATAGTCCATCAGGGACAAAATCCGTAATCAATCTTATTGTCTGGTATCACTGTGTTTTTGTTGCTTTTCACTTCTGTTTACATCTTGCTTATGTTTCTCATCTGTCTTAATGTTTTTCCTTTCAAACTATTCTCACGGTTAAAGCACTTTAAGTTAACATTCAATTCATGGTTGGCATTAATAAATTCTACTTCAGTTTAACATATGATAATTTCAGATCACTTATGTAAGTGGGGGTATTTCTTTAGTCTTTTGCTTATTTTTTTACCCTCCTCAGCTAAAACAAGGCCATTGCAAATCAGACTCCTAAATGTTTTTTAACCAAATGTTCAAGTTCTGAATTGTCCTCCTTTTTTATATCCTTTTTACCACTACTTCCATCTTTTTTCATAATAGTTTTGTTATATTTCCAAGCTACCAAGTCATTTCAGTCATGCTCATACACATTAAAAGGTATCATTTATTCATGGCTTATAATTTGTATTTTCTTTTTGAAAATTAATGAAAACATTCCTATAGCTACTGAAATGAACAAATTTCACAGTTAACTAGAAATTTTGCTACTCAATCCATTGTTAGACAAATTTCCCCGAGCCAGAAGGTGAACAAGAGCTATGGATAGATGCCAATTGTTGAGCATATGGATGACCACCTATTGTGCCTATTTGGAAGATCACAAAGCATGAGAAATTGACCAATCAAACTAGAAGTCAAGTTTGGTTCTAACAGTCTATCCTTGTGCAGAGTTTGAAGGCGAGTAAATTCATCAACAAGTGAGCATGGAATTGAATGAGAAAATATTGAATCCAAACCAGAGGATGCATTAAAATGAAATCTTCTCATGATTTTCTCTTATCATAGTAAATCATTAGAAGCACGTTTCATGCTCTCATTTGAACATTTAGATGTCATTTGAAAAACTAGTTTTTTGGCTTGAGTGTCTTCGAACTTGTTGTATTAGAATATTATAAATTGATTGACAAGCAAAGGAAGTGATAAGGATGGATATAATTTGTAATTGTTTCTTAGATTTAAGGCTCCATTTTAATACAATCACTTTGTTCTCTATATTCAAATGTATTCGTGAGTTAATTTGTTGATATGAGTTCAACTGCATTCAACCTCAATAGGAGGACCCCATGAAGAGTTTGTGAGACCATATTTCTATTTAATTTATCTTACCAAGCATTTGTTTCATTCTACTTTTATTTTTGAATTGGTTTTATTGCTTCATTTCACTTCATTAACCATTAGTCTCTTACTTTGTTATGTAGTATGTTGAGTGCTCAATTAAAATATAAAAAACTAAAAATATTTCCTTTGTTAGTTGTTTACTTGAATTGATAACTTAGTCTCAGATTTAATGTTAGTTTTGATTGGTTCTATTTGAAATGACACACATTAGTAATCTTAGCACGAATTGAATTTCCTATCCAAGTTGATTTCAATCTTAGATTTCAAGTTGATGATTTGCATAGATTTCTAGTTTTTCATTAGCATATACTTTCAATTCTTCCCATTAGTATAGCATTTCAATTCTTCCCATTAGCATAGAATTGCAATTCTACCATTAGCATAGAATTTCAATTCTGCTCATTAGTATAGTATTTCAAATTCATTCTTTATAATAGGATTTCAATTTGATTCAAAAGCATAAGTTTGATTTTTCATCCTTCTCTTTAGAATAGAATTTCAATTCAGTTCTTAGCATAATTATTTTGATTCTTCGCTTAGCATAGTTGTTTCCAAAAGTCTTCAAGAAAGAACATGTGCGTTCATTTAACAAGAATGAATTTTGAGTAATTGCATTTTACATTTCACTTTAGATTTAGAACATTTAATAATGAATAATCCTCCTAGCATATATAGTGCACATACACTTCATAATAATATGATTCTCGAGTTTGATAATTTAATGACATAATTTAAATATCAATTAAATTACCCAAAAATTTTGGCACCATTGTCGGGGAAGTGTATATAGGACTTTATTTTTTATTTTCATATCCTAATAGATTCATTCATTTTATAGATGCATAATTAAAATCATATTAAAATCATTTAGGATGCATGTATAGAGAATGATATTCTAGGGGTATATTTGTAAATGGAGGTAGAGGATGTAGTTCAATACCAACATCACCAACCACCCCCGCTAGATCACGTAGTGCCACACCATCCACTAACACTCACATTCCATCCATAACAGGTAGACATAGACTCCCTGAAGTACATAGGTCTAAAATTTAGCCTAGGGATTCACCAACCTCATCCATAGAATATGTAGTTGAAGAACCTATATCCCCTATTAAAGGAGTTATATTTCTGTCTTCAATAGGTGAAAAAATCTTAGGACAGGAGTTAGAAGTACCTAGTGAAGAAGAGGAGGATTTTTTTTTTACATACCATTAGTATAAAAACCAGATGAAGAAATAAACAACCCTATTATTGAATCTTATATCAGCTTTGAGGAATCTACAATGGCAGTAGAAGGGGAAGGAGAAGTACACAATGGAGATGTTGGAATAAGGATTGGTGGAGGAAGAGGTAGAGGAGGAAATAGAGGACATCACGGTGGAAGGGGAGATAATAGAGACTTTCATGAAGATGATTGTTATGGGTTTCCTATTTTAGATATAGATACCATTGCTACCATGAAAAATATCTCACCTTCCATCCTTCATAATTTTCATGGTTTAAGAACTGAGGATCCTGAAACATTTATTTTTTGAGTTTGAAGTATTATGCATATCATATGATTATCTACTTGATACTCAAAAATTGAAATTATTTCCAGCCACTCTAAAAGATGGAGCTCTTAAATGGTTCATGGGTCTAGGAACACATTCTATTAGAACATGGGATGATATGAAAAGAATATTCTTAGAAAAATATAAATATTATTGTATGCACCATAACCTTAAGGATGAAGTCTTTAATATGGTTCAAAAATAGGATGAAAACCTTGAAGATCTAGTGGAAAGGTTTTCCTACAATATCAAAAGGGCTAAAATGCATAATTTAGATGAAGAGACATGAAAAACCATGTTGAAAACCATAAAGGATGAGTGGATTGATCTTATCAATCTAATGGGAAAATGAGATGCCTCCCAATTGTAATTTGATGAAATTTTTGAGTTTTGCAAACACATTGCAAGATGTAAGGAAAAATATGGTAAGAATCTAAGAGACCCAGTCGCATCAAGAGTAAGAAAATCTACATATGGAAAAGTAAGTAGAGCAGAAGTAGGAAATTTGCTTGAAAAATCTAAAACATATATGTTTGGAAATATTAGTGAACAAATAGATATTTTAAAGATACAAAACAAGAAAATAGTCGAGAATGCTACATTATCTATTTTTTGTCCCAGGTGTAGGAAAAAAAAATGTTTTACGAGAACACCCTCTTAATAGTGTTGAAATATGTGTTATATGTGCAGAAAATCATGATACAAATAATGTCCCTCAATATCTGGGCCTAAGGTTGTTTTCCAAGATGAAGTTGGAACAATTCATGTTGAATTATGTTGCTTTGTTGCCCCTAATAAATCTTGGTAGCTTAGACAAATAGGTAAGGTACAAGATCCCAATGCAAAATATTAATCATATGCACAACCACAAAGTAATTGGAATACACCTATGCCTTGGAAAACTTTACCACCTCAACCCCAATACTCATCTTGGTCACAAGGTTGACCAAATCCTTATGGTAGGAATCCTTAATATTCTCAATTCCAATAGCCATATCCTCAATACCAACCCATTACTATCCTCCTCAATATTCACAACCTACTCAACCACAATTCCAACCTCAATTGACTACAATTCAAACACTTCCCTTGCCATCGACTCCATTTCCTCAAAAATCCAATCATCTACCTACTCAACCACTCTCGAATCCGAATAATAAATCTCCTCAACAACCCATATATAATGTTGAGGGTCAAAATTTTTAAGCTTGTATGATAGACCCTAGGTCTAAATGATGTCCAACTTAGATATGGTATGGTTTTACAAAGGAAGTCACCACTAGTTGTCATCCAAGAATATAAGGAGGATTTTTTTTTTGAAAAAGAGCATCCTCTTGATCAAGAAAAGACTCCTCCAAAGGAACATGTTCCTACACAATTAGGTGACAACCAAATAAAATAAATTCCTATAGTAGAGCAACCTTATGTTTCCCTAAAAATTCCTCCTTTTCTACAAAGGCTTCAAATTAGGGAGTTGGGTTCCTTCCCTTTTGTCTTGTCTTCTTGGTTTTTTAATAAAATTTTATTATTCTTTTTTGTTTTTGTTTTCATGGTTTTTCATTTTATTTATTTTGGTTTTGTTTTTGAATGATCCTTTCCATTCTTTTCCTCTTTTCTATTTTGTGGCTTTTCTATGTTCCTTCTTTACTTATTAGGATTCTCTATTTAATCTTTTAATTTAATTTAATTAAGATTTATTTATTTGTTTTTAATTATTAAGACTTCCCCCACATCTATATATATATATATATATATATATATATATATATATATATATATATATATATACCTTCTCTTTTTTCCTGCCCTTTCGTCTTGACTTCTCGGTTTATTAAAAAAAAAATTAGTCCTGTTTTTTGGTTTTGTTTTTCATAGTTTTCATTTTATTTATTTTGGTTTTGTCATTTTATCCTTTCCGTTCTTTTCCTCTTTTCCATTTTGTGGCTCTTCTATACTCATTCTTTAATTATTTTGATTATTTTTAATCTTTTAATTTAATTCTATTAATATTTTATTATTCATTTTTAATTATTTGTACCTTAGTAATATATAAATTAGTAATTTATTAATTAATTATTGATTTTATACCTTATTTATTTTATGTTTTTTTACCTTCTCTTAAACATTAGATGTTTTTCCTTGGTCTTTAATATTAGTACTATTATTTATTTTATTCAATTAATATTTTATAATTTCCTCACTAGTTAACTTCTTTGAATATTATTTTGACCTAACTATACATTAATTTTCATATTAAAACTGAAATTATTAATTTATTAACTAAATTTTCAATGTTTACCTTTGGGATCTGGGGCGTCTCTTCTATTTATACCTAATGACAGATCTTCTCCTTGTCCTAAGTATGAACCACAATAGATGGTTCGAAATGTTGACTCAAAAACCAACATGTGATTATTCTGAAATACATTTCTGATAAGGCTTCAAATTGATAAGGGAATAGAAAGGTAAATCATTTTACCTGAATATAATATGCTAGATGAATTGAAAAAAAAATTGCATCAAAATTCCTTTACTTCAAGCTATAAAGGAAATACATATATTTGCAAAAAATAATAAAGGAGTTGTGCATTAAAAAACTAGGAAGAAAAAGGAAAGACATTAAAAAGATTCAATTGGTAGGAAATATTTCAAATATTATGATGGGGAAACCAACAATTCAAAAATATTTAGATTCAGGTATCCCTATTGTAAAAATTCATATCAATGGTACTGAGATCCCAAAAACTTTGATTCATTTAGGAGCAACCATTAATTTCATGATCAAGCAAACTATGGATTAATTAAAGCTTCCTAATCTTCAATATACCCCAACATTATTGCAACTAGCAGATAGATCTGTTATTAAAATTGATGGTATATTAGAAGATGTATTTGTATCTTTAGATTCATGGGAGTATCTTGTTAATTGTATGAGTTTAACTCCCAAGAATAATTTGGGAGGCCATTTATTGATCCTTGGTAGACCTTGGCTAACTACAGCTGATGCCTTTATAAGTTGTAGATTGGGTGATGTAAATATTTATTATGGAAGTTCTACTAAGAGATTCACATTATATCTTCATGTAAAAGAAATAAATGAAATAGAAAGTGAAGTTTGGATTGATGATGATAAACAAGACTTTGAAGATATTCAACCTGTATTTACTCTTTCAAAAATTGATGAGGAAGATCAATTGATAAATTTGATGAATAATAATGATTCTTCTTCACATTGTGAACAAGATCAATGTTTCAAGAGAAATGTAACATTAAATATTTATCATCTTGACAATCTAAAGTAGCTTTACATTCTATGGAAAAGTTTCACAATTCTTTAGTATATTTTTTTCCAGACAAAACAATAAACATTAATAATAACTTAGAAGAATTTCGAAAGAAACAATTGATAAAGATGACATGAAAACATTCTTCTTCATATGCACGAGAATATACTAACATGAAGGGAATTGATCCTAATACATGTATTACGTCACATTTACGTTCAGGAAAATGCCAAACAAGTAACCTTAAAGAAGGATGAATCCCAATTTGAGAGAAATTGTTAAGGAGTAATTACAAAAACTCCTTAATGTGAATTTCATTTACTCGATGTCAAGTAGTCAATGGGTCTCACCTTTAGTGATTGTTCCTAAGAAGAATGAAAAATGGAGAGCGTGCATTAATTATAGAGAACTAAATAAGGCTACTTTAAAAGATCATTTTACATTGCCTTTCATTGATAAAGCATTAGATACTGTAGTAAGGAAGAAATAATTTTCATTTTTTGATGGTTTCAGTGGATATAACCAAATTAAACTGGCACCATAAAATCAAGATAAAACAACTTTTACGTGTATATGGGGTATGAATGCTTACAAGATACTTCCTTTTGGGTTATGTAATGCACCTGCAACACTCCAATGAGAAGTTTTAGGTATATTTTCTGGCTTGATTCATGATTATGTAGAAGTTTACATGGATTTGTTGTTGGGAAAAGTATCCAATACGGAATGACCCTATCCCACTCTAAGGGTGATAGTACCTCAGCAACAACCGAATGCAAAGCTATTCAAGATTACTTTTTTATGAGATGTAAGAGAGAGGAGAAAGGGATCCACTAACCGTTGTCTTCCGCTAATGGTTGATCCAATCTTCCCTCTTTGCCGCTTGCTCCCAGCTCCTTGCTCTTTCACTGGCCCAGCTACACAAAGATCCTGCAAAAGCACAAGAAAGGGAAACTACAAGAAGCATACATCCATAATTGATTCAAGGATTAGAATAAATCAAATATACAAGCATCAATACACCATTAAGACACATGCATATAGAAGAACCTCAAATTCTTTATTAATGGAAGAAGTAAAGTTCTGAGAGTGTTACAACCATAAGAGGCCCAATCCAGCAACACCTCCCAGCAGAAAGAAATCTCCTCTTCACCTCCTTCAAAGCAATCACCCAATAGTTCTATGCACAAACCAACAGCACTTCCTTACATTCACAAGATTCCAGCCTCCTTAGACCTCATGAGAGAGCTCTATATATAGGAGATTTGGAGAAAGGATGAGTCAGCTTGAGTTTGGCATGAAGCTGACTAGTGTCCTCTCCCACTTCAGTTATACTTCAGTTCTTGAGTCCACTTGGAGTTTCTTGCTTCCACTTGGAGATCTAGATCCTCTTACTCATCACAAGGCGAATTCCTTGATCCAAGTGTCATTTTGGAAGCTTCCTGGGCATTTGACACCTTGCAGAATGACTGTGCCACTTGGCCAATCTCGCCCAGCGCAGGTAGCCTTCATTGCTTTTGACATTCAGCGCAGGTACAGAGTGGAGCAGTTGACATTCAGCGCAGATGCTCAGTGGAGCAGCTGACATGATCCAGAAATAGCTTGTTTTTGAGTGTTTTCAAGTGGAGAACTGATTTTCAGTGATGTGGTTTGCTGACCTTGTTCCTCTAGGGGTAGGAACAACATGTTTAGGGACTTTGGATCCCTCAGATTATCGACATTTCATGCTTCATGCTGTAAGGCACAAAAATTTCTATAACAGGATGATCTTACTGTCTATGGAAACATTTTTGAAGAATCTCTTGAAAAATTTGAAAAAGTTCTCGTTAGATGCAAAGAACCAAATATTTCATTGAGTCATGAATTTTTTTATGATGTTTAATGAGGGAATTGTTTTATGTCACCATATTTTAGGTGATGGAATCAAAGTGGATGCATCTAAGGTAGAGGTAATCTCTAAAATTTCAGTTCTTACTTGTCAAAGAGATGTTAGAATTTTTCTTAGTTTTACATGATATTACAAAAGATTCATAGAAAATTTCACAAAAATAGCTTCTCCACTCTTTATAATTCTTACAAAAGATTGTGATTTTGTTTGGAATTCTGACTGCCATAAGGAATTTGAACCATTGAAATAGAAAATTACTAAAGCACGAACCTTAATAGGGCCTCACTGGTCTCCCCCTTTTCATATTTCAACTAATGCTTCAAAGACAACCTTAGGAGTTGTATTGGGACAAAAGGACTTGGCTCCTTATGTTATTTATTATACATGTAAAATTTTGACTCTTGCAGAGTTAAATTACATAGTAATAGAAAAGGAGTTTTTAGTTGTTTTTCATGCCATCAATAAGTTTCAATATTATATTACTGGCTATGAAACTTTCATTCATATAGATAATTATGTTATTAGATATTTAATGAAAAAACCAATTACTAATGGGAGGATTAATAGATGGTTGTTATTATTACAAGAATTCAATATTACCATTCTAGATAGGTTAGGAAAGGAAAACACGGTTATAGATTTCCTTTCCAAGATGAAAAATGATAATGTTGATGCTCCTGTGAAGGATAATTTTCCTAACGAATATATTTTTGCAATGTCTATTAAAACTCCTTTGTTTGCAGATATTGCTATCTATTTGGATACATGAAGGTTTCCCCCATAGTTATCAACCAAAGAAATTCATAACCTACTCAAGGATATAGGGATAATTGTATAGAACTGGACTTGATCTCATTATCTGAAGATGTGTTTGAGAGTATGAAGTACCAAAGATATTAAAATCTTGCCATGATGAACCATGTAGAGGACACTTCGTTGATAAAAGAACTGCATACATGGTCCTTCTTTTGGGATATTACTGGCCTTCTCATTTTAAAGATGCCAAGGAATATTTCAAAAGATGTGACAACTACCAAAGAATGGGAAAGCCCATTTAATCAGATGAAATGCCTCTGCAACCTCAGGTACATGTAGAGCCTTTTGAAAAATGGGCTCTATTTTTTGTTGGTCCAGTCAACCCTCCATATAAACAAAAGAGGTATATTCTTGTTTGTACGGATTATGCTACAAAAAGGGTAGAAGATAAGCCACTTCCTTTTGCTACTGAAAATGTTGTAGTTACATTTATTTTTTAGGATATTTTCACTCATTTTGGTGTCCCAAGGGAAATTGTGATAGATCAAGGTGTTCAATTCACATCCAAGTTGGTTCAAAAGATAATGGACCAATATCAAGTCAAACATCGAAAGTACACTCCATATCATCTACAAATCAATGGGCAAGTGGAATCTACCAACAAGGTACCTGAAGCAATCCTGACCAAGATTGTACACTTACACATAAGATATTGGGCAGAAAGACTTGCAGATGCACTTTGGGCATACCGCACCACATGGAGAAATATTACTGGACATACTCCTTATAAGCTTGTCTATGGGAAGCAAGTCTTACTTTTAATTGAATTCGAGGTGGAGACTTTTAAAACAACATCAAAGTTGGGTCTTGATCCATCTAATGCTCTAAAACAAAGATTGAAACAACTTAATGCGTTGGATGAGATCCGGCAAGATGCCATACAAAGAAAAAACATAATCCAACAATAAAGAACTAGGTGGCATGAAAAATACATCGAAGTCAAGAAATTTAGGCCATGTGATTGGGCTCTTCTTTTTATTCTAAGTTTAAGGATTTTCAAGGAAACTTTTAGACACATAGGCTTGGTCCCTATGAAATAGATATTTTTTTTTATAATGAAGCAGTTAGAATCAGGACTATTGAAGAAGAAAAGGTTACCTTTCTTGTTAAAGGGCATATGTTAAAGTTATATCATAAGCCGTTGGCAAGAGAATAATTTTTCAAACATTTGCAAGAGAATTCAGATTCGCAGTTAGCAAGAAAGGAATATTTTTCTTCCTTATCATTGAAATAATTGTAATTTCTTTTTCTTATATATATAAGAAAAAGAGAGAGAGAGAGAGAGAAAAGGAAAAATTAAAATAAAATAAATAAAACGTAGGTATGAAAACCAACATTGTTAGAATTTATATGCAGAAAATCTTGGTTGAAAACCAAGGAATCCTTGGAAACCTTGATTTTCCAAAAAAGAAATCCCCCTTTCCTTTTCCTTTTTTCTCTTGTACCCCCTTTCTTCTTTGCAAGAAATGATTTTTTTAGTACTAATAAATTTTTTGAACACTTTGTTTCTCTCATAAAAGAGAAAAAGAATCATCAACATCATTAGCACCAATAAGGGTCATCCACATCAAAAGCAACAAGTTTTCAAGTAAATAGTTAAATTGAGGAAGTAGCTACATAATTTGTAATATTCTGCAACTTATTTCAAATTCTGCGGCTAGCGATGAACCTGCAAATCTATGAACAATTCAAGTCTCCAAAAGCATTTCAGATCTACAGAAAAGACAAAGGTATGCAATAGGATGTTAAATTATTTTTCATTAAGGAAACAATACATCTATGAATCTATTGAATAATAATGATATATCCTTTATAAAAATGAGCGAAATTATGACCTTATTTACAGTCTTATCACAATACTCAGTCATATCCTAATCCATCATGTCAAAATCCTCTCTAAATCATTTGAACTCCTAATGGTCCTCAAGGATCAGATCTTTTAAATTGTGGAAAATCATGAGTGTATAAGCCAAATTTCTATTAGGAATTGACCACTTCCTTGACATTTTATCTTACTCCAACCATCAAACTGCTTCATTCCCTACCCATCTCCATCCATCTATGTTGAAAAGAGGCAATTCATGGTTCCACTTCTCTACATAATGGGTGTCACTATTCACTTTGAGCCAAATGGAAAGAATTTCCTTAGTGCCTATCTGCAAGTTAAGGATCAGTTATAGAAGGGTGGTTAAAATCCTTTGAGAAATTCAATAGCTATGAAATTTAAGTGACTAGGGTGTTTTCCAGAGCATTTGATGGTGCGGAGGTAGAGATAGGCAACATAAGGCTAAAAATTATAGAGTTCTTCATAGCAAAGGCTACAAAACTTCCTCGCCATGGTGAAATTTGGTTCAAGAGTCAAAGACTTAAAGAGGAGCATTGGAAAATATTTGTACATGATCGAAACATGGAACCATTTGCCTTTAAGAAGGGAATTCTAGTCACAACAGTCAAATCAAAATGCAGGAACCTGTTGCTTATACTCCATAAGCTCCTCACTTGTGAATTTAGGTATGAAACTATCCTTTTCTACCATGCAATACCGTTAATGAATTTTTATAAAGGAAAGGAAATAAACCTTCCTTACTATTTGATGCGGATCTTGAAGAAGATGGCCTTCAACATACAAAGAGATTCTAAAAAAATTGATAGGGTTTTGTATCACCACAGTTTAATGAAAATCCTTATTGAAGCACATTTGAAGTCTAATGGTGATAATTGACACGACTTTTAGTAAGGAATAATTTCATAAAAGTTTTAGAAGAAAAGGGTTTAACTATCAGTGAACCAACAGAGATGGAAAATATACCAGAAGAGATAGAGGATGACATTCCCCTTAGCCAGTTTTTGGAAAATATTAAACAAAAGAATGAAAAACAAAATGTTAAAAGAAAGAAAGTTGTCCAAAATATTATGAAACCTAAGGAAGATCTAGAGAAATTACGTAGGTGAGGTAGAAAGAAGAGAATTATGACAAATATAGTGGAATCTAAGAAAAAGTTAAGGAGAAGCATGTGACTTTTCAAGCGTTCACATGAGCCAACTCAACAAAACCCTCCAGAGACTATTAATATTGAGGAAGAAGATAATGTTGACATAGGAGTAGTGGTATAGTCGTCATTCTATCAGAGTCCAATAAGAAAAACTCTCGAAATTGATCTGGCCCAATAAGAAGTCTATGAATACTTGGAGACTTTGGAACAAAGAGCACAAAAGAAGGTAAAATCTCCTGAGGAAACTCAATTTCATGAAGAAGTTTCATATGATGATGTTCCTATAGTTAATTCTACCCATACTACTACTTCTCAAGGAGAACAAGATAATTTTCATACTTTCAAACAAGACATTTATCAGTTAGAGGTATTGAACAAACACATGAAATAAGAAAATGAAATGGTCAAGGCATAGAATGAACTATTGAAAGCACAAAATGACACTATGTTGTTAATGATGTGTTATTGGTACAAAAAGAACAAAAAATTCAAAGAAAACAACAAAGTTCTTAGAAATAATATCAAAGGGCTAAAATGAAATTTTCACATGAGAAAACCTAGATGGTCTATTAATGTGAAAATCAAAAGGGATGCCAAGCAATATGGATGTGTTAATTCAAGCCTCAAAATCAACACAATTGCAAGGATATTTCTTCAATTTTGACATTTTGGTACATGAGGACATGCAACATCCTCAACGTGGGGGAATGTTGAAGTCCTGAATTGTCCTCCATTTTTTGACAACCTTTTTACCACTACTTCCATATTTTTCATAACAATTTTGCTATATTTCCAAGCTACCAAGTCATTTTGGTCATGATCAGAGACATTAATCATTTATTGATGGCTTATAATTTGTATTTTATTTGTGAAAATTAATGAAAAAATTCCTATAGCTACCAAAATGAACAAAATCGCAACTAACTAGAAATTTTGCAACTCATTCCATGGTTAGACAGGTTTCCCCAAGCTAGAAGGTGAATAAGAGATATGGGTAGACGCCAAATGTTAAGCATATCAATGACCACTTATTGCACCTATTGAGAAGATCGCAAAGCATAAGAAATTGTTCGGTCAAACTAGAATTCAACTTTGGTTCTATTAGTCCATCCTTGCACAAAGTTTGAAGGTAAGAAAAGTCATCAACAAGCGAGCGTGGAATTGAATGAGAAAAGATTGAATCCAAAGTAGAGGATGTGTTAAAACAAAATCTTCTCATGATTTGATCTTATTGTAACAAATCATGAAAAGCATGTTTCCTATTGCCATTTCGAAAACTAGTTTCTTTTATTGAGTGTCTTCGAAGCTGTTAGATTAGGATATTATAAATTGCTTTACAAGAAAACACAACGATAAGTTTGGATATTGTTTGTAATTGTTGCTTAGATTCAAGACTATGTTTCAATACAATCACTCTGTTGTTCACTATATTGCAAATGTATTTTTGAGTTAACTTGTTGATCTGATTTCGACCGCACTAAAGCTCGACAGGAGGCCCCCTTGATGAGTTTACGAGATTGTATTTCTATTTCATTTCTTTACCAAGCATTAGTTTCATTTTGATTTGATATGTGAATTGGTTTTATTGCTTCATTTCACTTCATTAAGCATTAGTATTTTACTTTGTTATGCATTAGGTTGAGCGCTCAATTAAAAGATGAAACACTAAAAATATTTCCTTTCTCAATTGTTTACTTGAATTGATAACTTAGTTTCATATTTAATGTTACTTTGGATTGGTTCTAGTTGAAATGGCACACACTAGTAATCTTAGCAAGACTTGAATTTCCTGTCCAAGTTTATTTTAATTTTAGATTTCAAATTAATGATTAGCATAGATTTCTATTATGTTCATTATCATAATGTTTTATTTTTTCTTAGTGTAGCATGTCAATTCTGCCCATTAGCATAGAATTTCAATTTTTCCCATTAGCATAGAATTTCCATTAGGCCATTGGCATAGAATTTCAATTATGCTCATTAATATAGTATTTTGAATTCATTCATTAAGATAGGATTTCAATTTGATTCAATAGCATAAGTTTGGTTTTTCATCTTTCTCGTTAGCATAGAATTTCAATTCAGTTTTTAGCATAATTATTTTGATTCTTCGCTTAGCATAGTTGTTTCCAAAACCTTCAAGAAGGAACATGTGCGTTCATTTAATAAGAATGAGTTTTGAGTAATTTCATTTTACATTTTGCTTTAGATTTAGAACATGTATAAAAAATAATCCTCTTAGTATATATAGTGAACATACACTTCACAAGAATATGATCCCCGATTTTGACAATTTAATGACGTAATTTAACTATTAATTAAATTACTCAACACCAAAGGGAGAAGTTGATAACACCATAAGAGTATAAAACCTACAAAATCACCAAAGACTTTATAGGAAAAATGATAGTTAAGAAAGAGAAAAAGTATTAAAGTGTGTAAAACCAACAAAACATGATTAAAATTAATCTATAAAAATAACATCTACAAAAAAATCAATATAATGCATCATGAAAATTTTTGATTCCAAATGGATCAAAAATAGTTTCAAGTTTAATTTTTTTATCACAAACAATGATCAAAATATGACTAAAGTACTTTAAGAAAGATAATAAACAAAATGACAAAAAGTTTCTCTTCCATAACTGCTTGAAAAAAAACATTTCAACATAGGGAAAATGGAGTGCTCAAAATTTAATTTAGAAAATGGAGTGCTCAAAATTTAATTTTCAACTTAATAGTTACAAGGTACAATTCTAGAAAAATGAATGGAATGACATTTTTAGATGTTGGGTTAGTCAAATACGAGTGTTACATTATGTATCATTTTTTTAATCATGGATTTACGTGACATTATGTACCTTTTTTTATTTGATTTCTCACATTATCTTAGTTTTTAGTTTTATTTTACATAACTTCAAACTTTCATATAATTGGCACAATATCATGTTCAAAGAATGGAATCACATCCTTGAGAGGACAACAATAAACATTTAGCACTATTTAGGTTTAAAAACCAATAGATAGAGAATATTTAAGGGTGAATCTCTTGCATCTAACTAATGTCACTTTCCATATTTATTATAAGAGCACGATGGTGATGAAAATGCAACATCCATAGGTATTTGGGGCAATGGTTCAAACTACATCTAAATGATATTAGAGAGTTATATGTGGTTACACTAGAGTATAACTACATTAGTAACATATTTATACATGTAATAATTGGTATTATAACCGAGGAATAATTTAAGGTTTTAACATTGATTTGAATAATGTTAAATCATCCAATGCAAAATCATAGTAGTACAAGTCAATATGCCTGCAGATTATAAAACATAGCTCTATTTGATATTAGGATTTGTTTTCAATAAATTTTGTTAGTAATCCAAAATTCAAACCCAAGGGAAAATTTATTGCGAGTTATATATTTATTAGCAATGGCTTCTCAATAATCTGCAACTCTACAATCAACATTTTGTACCCTTCAATTTGGGGCTAATCTTCATAAAAAGGAGGTACATATTGTAATATTCCTCCTTGTAAGAACGAAAATAACATATTGTGATATAAATATATAACCTATAGGAAAAAACCCTATTTGCGTAAATAAAAGACTTGCAGGCATTTTTGGGAGCTTGTACAATGTGTTTTTTTTTAAGGGAAAAATTCAAGTAATTTTACTAAAGTTAACAAAACTACAACAATAGATACTCAGGAGTATTCCATACTACCAGGGAGTTAGTATTCCATACTTCAAGTTAACTCCACAATTAAGTGTGCTCAGAATATTGTAATACTATGATGGATTGGATTGTCTCAAGTAGTAGTTCCAACTTATAGTATCTGATAATATTCCAAATGTTTTGGTGCTTACTTCAATCAGTAAATATTTACAAAAATATGATGGGTTAATTCCTTCGAATTAGTGTCAATTTGCAGTATATAATGCTTATTTTTTAATGTGAACACATAGAAGGTGGTTCTCATAAAATAATTTGGATTAACCTTATTTTTGAGAGCTTGAGACAATTAACATACAAGCTTCTGTGACAAGACAAAAGAAGAAGAAGAAAGAAGACATAATCCAAAGAACTTAATTATTTGTATCACCATATAATTTCAATCCATTTCACTTATATTGCTCCATGTTCTCATGTAGACATGATTTGTTGAATCTGTAAATTCAAAAAAGACAGATCTTAATTTTAATTTAATTTTGGTCTCCATTATTTTCGATAAATGTCCAATAGGACTAAAAAAACTACAAATATAAGTGAATATTTAGAGTGATAAAGCATCTCCATGATAACTTCACATGAAATAAAAAAAAAAACAAAAACATAGTGAGTTTCAAAAGAGATGCCATCAACCACTAGAAATAACAAAAGAACAAATTGGGTGGGAGTTACAAAGGGTATCAAGGAAACAAATATAAAGTTTAGAGATTCTATAACTTCAATACTTTCCTAAAGTTATTTATAATGTCAAGAATATTACCTTAACATAATCAAGAACCGTCGATTTATTATTCTCTAATAAACAAACAAAATATCCATAAAGAGAATACTCAAGCAAGTTACAATTTTCTCATAATCTACCTAGCTGATAGCAAGTTGAATATGTTTTAAAAGTGAGATTGTCATGGCCAGATTTGGCTTCTCTACTAGTTCTCATACTTATATTAAGTTATTGTAGCATTGGAAAATATGAAACTATAATAATTTACAATGGCTAGTTTCCATAGTGACACCTGCTCTCTAGACAAACCAACATAGCATTTTGTAAAATAATAATATATTTGGATAGGAATATGAATATACTAGAAAAAATTTAAAAATAAAATGCTCTAGTAATTTTGTATCATATACAAGAGGATGGTATAACTTCAAATGAATCAAATGAGAAGGCACAAAAATAAACTTGACGAGCCACTTTCTAATTAAGAACTTTTGTTAGCCTAGAAGCATGACATGTCATTGAATTTATCAATGAAATAAAAGAATAAAACTCAATTATAGATAAAAAAATATGGAGTTAGATTATTTCAAAGGATGTTAATGACATAATAATGGCCCGATTGAACCAATGAATTGGTACATGTTCTGAATTGGAGTGGGATATCTCATTTACTAACCTAGTTAAGTCATGATTGCAAGGGTCTTCAAGAAAGCCTAAGATTGGTCAACAAATGGATGGCATGTTAATATTAAAGGAGAAAAGGGTGATCACTCCATAATTATGAAGTCCTCTCACGTTAGAGAATATCTCATGATGATGATGGTAAAGAGAGTAAAGTACTCCTACTAGACTAACCCACTTTACGATACATTAGCAATCATCTTGGATGATAACAGGCTATAAAATCAAACTGAATTATGGATAATAGTGTGGTCTAAATATCCAAATTTTTGGTATCAAGGTTATTGTGTTCCACCTTCCACTTTTCTTTATTTTATTAATAATATACTTAGTTGGCATTAATAGTTAAGGAAGAAAAATAAACCATAATTGGCTTCCATGACCACCATGTAAGGAAATGGCGAGCCCTGATAATATGTCAAAAAGTATGCCCCGGTTTTATCCTTGCAGACAAAACATGGATGTTTTCAATTTTTGGAATACCATAGGAGGAACTTAAACTTAAATTTGCTTTAAAAATGGACACTTCAACCAATAGTATGAGCATAAAGTAAAACCATACTTAAAAGCAAACAATCCCTGGTGACAATTTTAGAAAATAATGCAATCATGAATAGGTAAGGAACTTGGGTTGGAGAAAAGAAATGCACGGTCTTGCGGCTTCCAACACCACTTCACCATTGTAATCCTACTCATTTATGGATCAAGCCATATTTTCACACTTTGGTTGTTTCCAGTTACTCTACAGTTTTCTTAATTTTCTTGTACATCTGTTTTCACTAGTATTTGGTGTAGGAAACAAGTCTTTTTCCAAGCATAAGCATGCCTCTATTGCCTTGACACTAGAGGGAGATGGACTGCAAGACTAAATAGGTCTCCTCATATTTCTAGGTCAACAACTTATTCATCCTAACAAAAAAAAAAAAAGTGATAAATCACATGGAATCCAAAGTTTTCATATTAAATCATATGCCTCTAACAACCAACATCAACAACCTTCTAAAGTCAACTCTAACATGTTGGTTTTTTGACATCTGGATATCAATATACTACAATAGAATGAGTTTATCAAAATTGGAAAACCCTTAATGGTTTAGAGAATCCTCTACCAGAGGTTACGTTATGGTTTTCTTCTCCAACACTAAAAACAAGGACAAAGTCTCAGATGATTAGGAAAGCATGCTCCTTCAAGAAGTAGTGAGCAGTGACATTTGAACCTTTTGGAAACACACCCTCATTAGTCCTACTGTAGATACATTTTCAATCCTTTCCCTGAATTTTTGCCTTAAATATGGTTTGAAAAAATAGGGAATGATTTAGGTTCCTACCCACTACCTTTAGTATTTACAACATAACACATTAACCTTTCTTACACAACAATGTGTATGTATTTTTACATTAACAAATCATTAGCAACTTCTTCAAATCTAATTATTTTGGCTTACATTTGGTTGCAACTGCTAGAATATGAAAATAGTTATACCAATTGTAGGGTATGCCTAGAGCCTAACCACCTTCCACCCAGGTGTCCCACATCCAAACCAAGAGAAACTAGCAAGGAGGCCACTCAAAAAATATCAAAGAAGATATCTAGGACATAAAGCCCCTATCCTTAGCCCAATGAAAATATGAAATGGAAGTTGGTCAAAAGAATTCCTCTAGAAGTTACTCCAGGACAAAAGTTCATTAGTGACATAAAATAGAATCACGTACAATAAAATTTCCAACAAACCAAATGGAGAGGGGATACTATCATTAAGGGGATTACTTATAAGATCCAAAGCTTCCAACATAGAAAAATTTCCAAATCATTCAACATAGTCAAGTATTGGTTGATATAAAGTAGAAAAATGTGTGAATTCAAAGACAGCGACAATTTCATTCATGGTGGAAACAAGATGGTGAAAGAAGGTGCAAAGTGAAGCCTTTATGATTCGCTTTGTATAGCTTGTAACTTAGCTCATGATAATTCTTCTGCAAGTAGTGTTATGACTGATGGCTCAGATGGTTAATGCAACTAGATCAATGGGGGCTTCTACCCCTCTTGGATTTCAAGGGGGAGGGGGGATGGGGTACGCATTGAGGTGGTTTTCCAAAATAATTCATGAAAGAGATCAATGGTTGTGATCAAATGGGGACACTCACCCCCCACCTATTTTGAAACCACTAGGGGGGGTCTGAAAAGTCGTTCGTGATTTTCTAATATGCATCTGATGAAATTCGGGCTCGCATGTCCTTCCATAAATTCCAAACATTATCATACATATTTTGTTTGGTTTAAAAAAAACCTCAAATTATATTGTTATGTAATACAATAAATCTTTGGGATGAGACTTTTCTTTGTAAAAAGGGGGTTTTAAATATTATATATATAATATTAAATGTATTTAAATATTGTAATTTTTATTATAAATCATAGGGTAGTTTTATAATTGTAACTAATCAGTTTTATAATTGTAACTAATCAATTTTATAACTGATTTTGACTGTTAGCTTTAGGTGGGTAGAAATAAAAATGAGAGAGTAGAAAAGGAAAGTTGTATGTTGTATGTTGTATGTAAAAGCTTTTCAAAATAGAAAAAAAAAAAGGACAAACGATTGAAGATAAAAAAGAAAAATGAATATATCTATATATATACAAAAATGAGAAGAATTTTTGGAGTTTTCTATGTTCTATTCTAATAGTGTTGTAGGTTAAATAAACATTGTGTCTTCTGAACTATAAAAAGTTAGGTCTTTGTAAGCCAAAAATTAAAGTGAAACAAAATGCATGTACGAACTTGGATCCTGCGATGTGTTTATAGGAGCTCATATCGGATGAAATGAAGACCCCCTTTCCCTATCGAAGTTTAAAGGGGGGGATATAAAAAACATATAGAAAGAAAGTGTGCAAGTTTTCAAATGTAAAAGGGTTGTGTACACATGAGAAATAAAACAATGATTTCTATTGTGCAGCCAGAAACAATGGCTAGTTTTCAATCTTGGATTACCTAATCATTTATAGTGACTTCCAAGCTTTCCAAGTTAGCCTCAATTTCAAAAGTAACTGTCGGGTAGCTCTAGTTCTCCCGCTGCAATTCATTTTTCTTTGTGTCTTCAAGATGGTTAAAAGCAAGCAATATCAATCCAAAGAGCCCCAAAATTTTGATAAAATTCCTTTAATAGACCAAGAATTAGACATATATGATACTCATTGCTCTTTTGATCTATTTTTTATTCGAGAACAAGTCCTACACCATTTTAATTAGTCAAATGATTTGTATCATGTTGTTCAGTCAAGGTTACATTATGATATTATGTCTCTAGTCTATTGTTTTCTCTAATTTGTAGGTTGGCTTGGATTCACCTATATCCCTCATAAACACTCCATCATTTTCATATAAGGCCACAATGTCATCCAAGTCCCCCTAGAATTAATTTGAAATGCCTTTTCGTTTCCTAGAAAATAAAAAATTGTAGTAGTTCGTTGATCAAACCTTAGCCTAGGTTTATAAGTCTTTACCTCAGAGTGACAAGGAAATCCTGATAAGAGTTAAGAAGCTTCAATTACACAATCAAATTTTAATTATCCTCTCACAATATTTTCTGAAGTTTCCTAACAAACACTATTTGAAATCCTATGTGTACTTAGGGAAGACAATGTTGAAATTGTACATGAAAAATCCTTGGTGTTTCCTAGTTTAATGAGGTAAATTGGAGTTACTATGGATATTCCCACCTATCTTTCCCAATACATTAAATTTCGGCTCCAAAAGTTTTAGGAGACTAAATATTTTAGGCACTCCTCTTACCTTGTGCATATGTTCTTATACCTACATGTCGAAAAATTCATTCATATAAACTTGAATATTCTTAATGTGCAAAAAAAACCACAAT
Organism: Pinus tabuliformis; assembly: GCA_031772625.1. NCBI lineage: Eukaryota > Viridiplantae > Streptophyta > Pinopsida > Pinales > Pinaceae > Pinus > Pinus tabuliformis. Next base: position 921,106,527 of record CM062805.1, on the reverse strand, counting down.
TCGTTATATATTGGAATGTTGTAATCAGAAGGAAAGATATCAATCAAGGATTTTCCCATTACCTCTCCTCTTTCATGTCCATTGTCTTTATTGTTTTAAATGATCAACCTCCACCTAGAATTATTCTTGAGATTAAAATTTGTCTAAATCTTAGCACTGATACAAGAGTATCAAATTAGTTCATGTTTGAAAAATATATAGAGATCGGGTTGTATGGTGTAGAGATTCCAGCTTATCAGTTTCCAATTTTCTTGCCTATGAGAATCTTTGCTTTAGAATTCATAAGACAAAGTTTAAATTAGATTAGACTCATTTCATGACCTGACATAAAGTGCATAGTTTCAAACTTAAGAACATGGTGGGCCCTTTTTTTCAATGCCAGGAAGGCCTTGGAGCAAGTGGAGAATATGCTAAAGAGCATGAACATCGTAAAAATGATACATTTGGCACTATGCTCCTCATCGGGTTATTTCAAATAAAAGAGTTAAAATTGGTTCAGTTCCCTATGTTGGATTGAGGGGGCCTGACCGAGGTTCAACATTAATTAGCCAAACAAATCCCTACACTACTGGCCCTTTCGGCATCAGTCTTCGGAGTGCGGACCGAAGTCTCACCCGAAGCAATATGGGGGGATGCTGGAACCAAGTTTCCGCACCTTGAGATAGTTGTGATGTCGTTTGATTCTCTCTATCCCTGCTGTCATACAGGTCGCTTCGCTCTAGGGCTTGCAAGAGGAGCCCTTCATTTTGTCCTTCAATACCTCCATGAAAGGATATGATTGACCTTCATGCAGCCCTAGGCTGCTGCTCAGGTAGTTTCGCGCTACTACGGCAGTGTGCTGTGCAGATTCCCCAATTAACCTAAGTGACTTGCTTACCTTATCAAACAATTATTAACACCCCGTAAACATATATTCGTAAATGCGTTCAATTATTCAATGGAATTGCATCATTCGCGCATCACATAAGCATAATAATGGAAATTCATACATACCATATCAAGATGCATCAACAGAACAAAGACATAGGAATTGCTGAATATTTATCTTTATTAATATCTTACAAGTGTTTACAACTCTATTCGCCCTACACATATAGCTGCAGGGGTCCACGCACTCAGTTGCAAACTTCTACCCTAGGCCTCTGCGCACTTAGTTGCAGAGCCTCTACCTACGCTACAACCCAAGAATTAGACTTATTTACTTCAGAGCTATGACCCACTCACATTCTTCATTATTGTGTGCCACTAAGACTACTTAGAGCTTAGCTCTTTTTATACAATCCCATGGTCCGCAGACCATGGGTAGGTATCTTACAGCTGAATTTACTATAAAAACTAAGGGCGGACTACCATTTTTGACACATGACATCTTCACGCTCCGCGACCACAAAATATAGAGTTTTTACAATCTTATTACAAAATTTGACTCAAACATGGGCTTTTAGCCCCAAAATTTCCCTTGGGGGATCTCGCTCCCAACAGGCCCCCAACACAAACATCGTGACTCTCCCTCAAGTCACTCAGTAGGCATGATATCTTTGCACGAAGCCTGTCCAGCTCAACCCATATGACTGCTACCTCGGCTGTGCACTGAGCTACCACCTTCTTCGTGTCTTCCATTGTCTTATCGGTCACTGCTCCTACACTGTCAGCCTAAAACTTTTATTACGTTGTGTCCAAAGTCACAAGCTTTCCTTCAATATTTCCTATGAATGTGTAAGCTTCCTCCAGCCAGGGCTTTAGTCTCGCCTTCAGCACTGCTTCCTTGGGCAGTGCTGCATCCACCTGTTCCTTCAACCGCTTGGCCTCCTGCAGCTTGGCTAGCCTCTGTGTCAGTGCGATGGTTCCTGCTTTGCTCTTAACCTCATCGTAGTGCTGTTGTAGCTCGTGCGCTTCTATCTCTAGCCTTTGTATATTGGGGTCCTCCTACAAGCTTGTCGGGACCTTAAAGGACTACAAAACAACTGTGTGCAGTCTTCTACTACTCTATCCACTGCCGCTACTACCTCTGAGACAACGACCGCCTGCTGTTCCTTTACTTCTGGTGGTGTTGAAGGTTGGGCCCTCAACTATAACTCTATAATTTGTAGGTTCATCTCCAACTGAACCCACGCCATCTCAATCTGGGTGTTGCACACCCTTGTGGCCAACTTGTGAATGCGTACCTCAACTAGCTCCTCCTCCAAAATGGCCAACGCTGGGACCATTCAGCACACCTCAGCGACCTACATAATCCCTTTGTGTTGATTGGTTGCCTTGGTCTCAGCGGTGACAACAACATTTCTCTGTAGGGTCATCTATTCATTGCTGATCCGTTGTTTGCTGATTACTTGGAGGGTGCGGTGCTCACGGGCCCTTAGCTCTGTAATTACTCCATCTTGTAAGAGGTGAAGTGCTTCGTGCGGAAGCACTGCCAGGTTCAACCCAACTCCCTTCAAGGCACTGACAGTGGGCCTGTCAGCCTCATTTTCTGTGGTCAGTGCTCCATCCAGCAGCACTATCACACTGGAAGCCTTCATGCGTAGCATATTCACAGCCTCTAAAGTACTAATAGCTAAGTTGTTAGACACCGTGCCAACTTGTGACATATGGGTTTGCAACTCCTGGAACCCAGTCTGGATGGCCCCTAGGATGATATGTTGTTGTTGTTCAAATTGTTGTAGGGCCTCCGTGGTGACATCCCTGACTATGTCATTGATATCATGTAAGTCACCCTCTATCAGTGTGATAGGGTCCATCAAGGTCTTGGTTGCCTTTGATTTCTTCTTGGACCCTCTCTTTTCCAGCTCTCTTGTGTGCTTAATGTGGGTGGACATCTCCTGAGGGTCTGCGTTGTGCTATTTTGTTTCTTCCTTTTCTGTCTCCGGTGAAGGCGACCTCACGCCTTTGTCAGAGCCCCACTCTATTCCACCTATCTGCTTTCTTGCCTGCTCCGCCTGCACCTTATCAATGGCCTCCTTTCTCCTTTTCTCAACCATCTATGCCATCTTCAGCTTGGCCTCCTCCTTTATCTTCTGTGTGGTGGACTTTCTCTCGCCGACTGCCAAGTCCGTGGTAGTGCACCACTCCGTCGACCATTGGTTAACCACCACATCAATGGCATCATCCGTGGACAGATACGACAAGTTGTACCACTTCTGCGCAAGGCCCTTCCATGCCCTGATGAATATTTGATGGAAATTGGCTTTAAACTTGGCGTAGCCCTGCAAATTGGCATACACCGTGGGTGAAAATCACAGCTTGCAATCGATGGCCATCTTGATGTTCATCTCCATCAAGATCTAGAAGATCTTGTTGTCCTAGACTCACTGTGTATCCTTGGTCGCCCACAACGAAGTGTACTTCACTGCTTCTGGGAGGTTTGGTGTGACCGAAGGGAACTGGCTGTCCTTTAGTAGCTCCCATGACAGCAAGATCCATGCATAGTAGAATGTCTTGCTAAGCTCTTATGCTTCGCGACAGTTTGGCAGGAACTCTCTGCGAAGGTAGTTCGACTAGTTAAATTGGACTCCTTTAGTACACTATTGTGCAAGCGCGACGATAGGCGCTGACACCTCATCGACATGACAATTCCTCATTACCTTCCATGTGAGGATTTGCGTAGCTACTTTCACATCAGGGTCATAGATGTTGGAGATAGCGTACCCATGTGGCTTCTTCACTAGCTTGAATTTGTCCTTCATTGACTCTGTGAGAGCCTGCTCACCACCCTTTCTACCAAATATCATGGTTGGATTCTCACCTATATACGGAAACTGTGTTATTCAGTGAATCAACCTATCTGTGATGGGTATCGGCTCCTCCAACCATAGACACCCATCATGCACCAAGCATAGCAACTGCTTGATGACCAAAACTGTCACTAGGGTGCGATTATAGTGTGTCACCCAGAGTAGGTTGAGCAACCCTACCTTTTCTACCCCCTTGAGCCACCTCCGTGGCTCCAAGGTGGTCATTCCCTTATTCGTATCTATGATGTGCCACATCAGCTGCTTGGTTGCTAGATGTGAGAACTTGTCATGGTCCGCCAAGTCCCAGTTCAAGCTTCAGTAGGGGCACTTGTGCCAAGCGTGGACTGTCGAAACCAATTTCGTCTAGCAGTAGAGGGGTTTGCAGGGGAGTCTTACTCCCATCAATGTCCTTTGGGACCTTGGAATTAGGCTTGCATGGAGGGAAATACTCTAGAAACTGCGTAATAGGGTCCGCACTGTGGGCTTCAGCCTCCTCCACTTCCATTCCCACATCCTCATCGTCCATCGGGATGTCTTCGATATCTTCCTCTTCTGGTTCTAGGTTTATAGCCTTGAATTTCTCCTGTGCAGTGGGCTTTGCTGGGTTTCTCCTTGGCGATGCACGCACTGGTATGGCAACCTTCTTGCCCTTCTTGTCCTTCACAATCTCCTTAGTTGGGGTTGGCTTTGGTCTCGGAGTTCTCGATGATTTAGGAACCTCTGCCAATACTTCAGCCACTTCCGGAGTAGCTACTTCTGCCTCTTTTTCCATTTCCTATGTTGGCTCCTCTACTACTTGTTCGGTATTTATAATCTTTGCGGGTGCTAACATAATGCTTTCTAATGGTGCTCGTGACATCTCTTGAAAGTTAACAAATGCAAGAGTCTTTTTGAAAGCCTCGAAGAGTTCTCGGTCCATAGGTGTCTAAGAGCTCAACAACTCAATACTCAAAATGCCAAGTGTTTCTTGCTGGACAACCACTTGTAATTTATAGGGAATTTTGAATTCAAATCCAACCATTCCCCCCAAATTCGGTTCATTAATGCTGTATTGGAAGTAGATTTTCAAGTATCTGAGCCATAAATTTCGTCTCAAATGTTGGTCGCCCACTCCATTTGGCCTCACTTCTGCCATCAAATCATGGATAGTAACTTTGACGATCACTTTCCGGTCGACCTATGTGTTTTCTCCTTGGGTAGCACAGCTCCCTCTGCGCTACTGCGGACCCTGTGACACTTCCTCTCTTTGCACCATCCACTAATCACAGTCCCCAACCCAGGCAGTTTATTTTATAGTCTTGCGCCTCCTTTCAGCCACCTAGAGTGCTAAGACTGTGCTACCTTTATTTAGTCACATGGCCGGACCACCGGTGTATGGCTTCAAGTGACTGCCATTCACCTTTCCTGGGAAGGGTTCTCCATTCAATTTTACCAATTGTACTGCTCCTCCATCGGTAATTTCCTTAATGACATAGGGCCCTAACCAGTGCATTCTGAATTTCCCTCGAAATTTAGCAAACTTACTATCATATAGAAAAACGAGGTCATTTACCTTAAATGAGCCCAGCTTAATGTGTCGATCATACCATGCCTTTTCGCACTATTTTTGGACCTGTTGGTGAAATCCATCCAAAAATATTTCTTCCTCGAGCTCATCCAACTATGTGAGACTCTCCTCTAGGGCTCCACGATCTGTCATACCTATGAGAACTGTTATGCGCAAACTACGCACAATATATTCCATAGGCATTACCGCTTCAACACCATAGACAAGCCTAAAAAGGGTTTTTCTAGTCAACTTCTTGCATGTCATTCGATAAGCCCATAGTACTACAAGTATGCATAGGTCCCAATCACTTTTTTGAGCATTACAAACCTTGGTTATTGCATTTTTTATCACCTTGTTGAACACCTCCATCGTCTCGTTAGCCTGCAGGTGATAAGGTGTGCTTTTCTGGTGGTATACCTGAAATTCTTCTGTCAGCACGCCAATTGTCTCATTAAGTGCGTACCACGATCACTCATCAAGATATTTGGACAACCAAATCACGTTAGTACGTGCTCAAAGAGGAATTTTGTAGCGGTTGCGCCTATGCAATCCTTCACAGACTGTGCATCCGCCCAACGAGTTAAATACTTTGTCGCGGTGATAATGTACCTTGCTCTCGTCTTTCCTTGGGGCTGAATGGGTCCCAAAAATTCTATTGCCCACTTCTCAAAGGGTTGCAACATCATTTTTGGATTCAAAGGCATCTCATCCCTCTGTGATGGCCTACCAGTCCTTTGACACACATCACATGCCTTGCAATATGATTTTGAGTCCTAATGGTGGGTTGGCCACCACAATCCTACGCGTAGAATCTTTTGTGTAGTTGCTCTTCCTTCATAATTTCCTCTCGCAGTGCCCCCATGAGCATCTACAAGGATGCTGATTCTTTCAAACTCAGGTACATACTGTCACAATATCTCATCAGACCCCATCTTGTACAAATGCCCAGCAACGACAGAGAAATCTGTCGCGCGCACCACTAATTCATTCTTCTGCTAGATAGTGTGTCCTTCCAGTGCAGTACCTATCGTTAGGAAATGTATTATATCCTCAAAATGACCATCCACGACACACATTGCAAATAGTTATGTCTCAGGCAATCCCTCCTCCAAATTAGTGAGCTCTTCCCCTATTTCGATGAGCGGCAGATGGTATGGTCCCACGTTTAGTCGTCCAAGCTTTACAATAGCTTAAAAATCATATTCCTGTAATAAACAGATCCACCTACAGATTCTCCCCCCCAATGTAGGCTTATTGACCAGGTACTTCAGCGCGAAGTGATCGACATACATCTTAAAATGGCCTCCTAGCAAGTAGTGCCTAAACTTTTGGAGTGCATAAACCATAGCTAACCCTTCACGTTTGGTGGTGGAATAGTTCTTCTCCTCTTTGGATAATCTTCGCCTTCTCTACCAGCCTGTGTTAGTACTACTCCCAACGCTATACATGACATGTCGACATGTACATGAAACTATTTCTTCCAATCCGAGAAGACTAGAATTGACGTGGTGACTATCTTTTCTTTTAATATATCCAAGTTCTTCTTACAATCATCGTTCCAGCAGAATGTGACATTCTTCTTCAATAATTTCTCCATAGGCATGGTGATCTGGGCATAGCCTTTGTTAGACTTCCTGTAATATCTTGTATATCCTAGGGTAGCACACAACTGCTTCACACCCCTTGGCACTTCCAAGTTTAATATCACTTCTATCTTTGTGGGGTCTACCATTAGTCCCTGTCTACAAACCACATGCCCCAACAGGTTCCCAAAAGGAGCACAAAACATACACTTCTTGGATTGAGTGCGATCTAGTATCTTCGACAGGTATCTAGCATCAGGCATAAGATTGCTACATGGCATTTAACCAGCCCAAACATGGTCCAATCACCAAAATATGCCTCCAGGAACTTATGAATAAATTCCTTGAACACAGCCACAACTATGTGCGAGAATATCATAGATGCAGTCTTCAATCCAAATGACATTACATTGTACTGAAAACAACCCCACTCGGTTGCGAAGGTTGTCTTTCTCCTATTCTCTGGTGTGATTTTGATCTGGTGGTGCCCAGAGAACCCATCAGTGAAGAAATATGCTTCCTGACCGCCTACATTGTCCAACACTTCATCAGTGAACGGAGTGAGGAAAGGATCATGTACACAAGTGTCATTCAGCTTTCTGAGATCCACGCATATCCTTATTTCATCCTTCTACTTCTTTTCCTGTATGACCATTAGGCTTACCTAGTCAGATTCTTCCACAGGCTTGATGATGCCTACCGTGAGCATCTTGTCTAACTCTAAGCGGACCATCTCCTTATATTTCAGATTGAGACAGTAAGGTCTTTGTTTAACCGGCTTTGCATCGGGCTTCAATGTAATATTCATCATCCCTAGGTCCCCGATTATCCCCTTCAGATCCGTAAACTTGGTAGGGAACAAATCCTGATATTCGCAGAGGAATTTAGCAACCTTATCCATCGTTGCATCAACCCATTAGTCTCTAATATTCGTGAATTTGTGCTCTGCCTCCATACTAATGTTTACTTGTTTCATTTTCAACGGCACGATTATATCAGGGTTCTCAATTTGCGGTCCTTTAATATCACGGTGACCTTATGTTTCCAGAATGTTAATATTCTATGGATCCCCTTCCTCTTCTTCAACAGTCACATTATAGCATTCCAACGCATGACTTAGCTGAGTAGCCCATTCAGGCTGAATCAGGTCCAAAGGATCCTGTGGTATCTGAAAGATGGCTACTTTCACTTCTTGTAGCACCTCATCAATGCAGTCAAACCTGTCTTCAAAGTTGAATGGCATTACAAAGCCTTGCGCAGAATATCCCATTCACTTGTACCATGGCAGAGCTCTATTTCTAAATACCAATTCATCGGGACAACAACCAAGGTGTGACAGAACAAGTGCACCCATTCAAATTGGGGCTTTTATCCATAAGCCTGGGTCCATTTAGCCAAATGCGCACGTGGATCATCCTTCCCATCATACTTGTCTGTCATTCGTATCTTAGGCTTCCAAAATCATGTTCTCATCATCATCCTACATTCGCGCCAATCATCAAATCTTCCCTTATGCGTACCCCACCATCTTGCGGGCATAGTGCGTAGTGCCTAGTGCAACGCCTGGAAGTGCTGCTTTTTTGGTACCTCCCTTTCAAATTCATCCAAAATGATATCTACCTCATTCAGACCATCATAAGTAGGTAGATTTCTTACCTTTGAGGACACACATTGCAACAATCGGGTCATCATGTTGCAATTCAGCGTAGTCACTTCATGTAACCGATTATGCCAGCGTTCTAACTCTTCATCGGAGTTTGAAGTGCAGGAACTCTCACGATCCCAGGTAATCCATCCATCCATGGTGGGATTCACCCAATCTTGATCTCACGTTGTTATCTTATAGATACAGTCCAAATCATCATCACTCTCGTAATCATGGACTGGTTTAGTATAGCACGATCCCTCAACAGGATCTAGGGGTACTATTACGCATAGCGATTTCTTCTCAAAGATCATCTTCTGCTTCTTTAGATTGATTACCCCATTCATATCAGTAGCCTAGTAAATTCCCAAGAGCGCGGGATAGGGATTGTTATCATCCACTATCTCTATTACTTCAAATTCAGCCAGTGCGCTCGCACCTTCAATATCCACAGTCACCCCCTGCAGCCGCCCCATGGGGATGATCTTTTGCTGATTGGCCATCCTTAGATGAATTGGAGACCATTGCAGCACGGGTCTTCCCATTCGTTCCCAAGTCTACTTTGGTAGGACATTCGCATTTGACCCTAGGTCCAAAATAACCTAATCCATTTCATACTCTCCTATCTATGCAATCAGTCTCATCTCTCATCCCGTCCTTGTTTTATGCTTTCCAATACTTTGTACTATGTGTGGGTGGCATGGTTCCAGCACATCTATTAATGAGCTCTTGTAACCATTTCATAGCCTTAATATCGTGCTGTAACTTCAGACAGGTCTCCAAGAAAGTTGTGATTATAGAAGGGTCCATCTCTAGATCTGGCTTATCCTTGTTTCCTGAGGTGGATGCCTCAGTGAAGCTCTTCTTAGCTTCCATGAAGGTTTCACGTGCGCGCTCCAAATCGAACTCAGCCTCCTTCGCCGGAGCTTTGCGGACCCATGTACTGTCTTCTCGTTGTTTCCCCTTGCCATCTCCTGTCTTGATTCCACTCCTAAGCACTATATTTATGTTGGGATCCTCTTCACGCGGTGCAAACCTCATCATCTATAGGTTTTGAGTCGGTGGAGGTTGTAGTGCCCCTTTGTCATGTATCCTAGCTATCATGTAGGACAGTCTTCTGTTTCATGATCAAACAATGTGCAATACTTGCACGACGGACGTGTTGGGTTAGTGCAATCGCTAGCATAGTAACCTGGTCGTCTGCAATTGTAGCAGATCAACTGTCCCTGACCTCTGCTAGGTCCTCCTCCGCCTCGGCCTCGTCCGTGCTCCTGAAATCCTGTCCGCGCCATCTCTGCGCTCTAGTCATGGGGCCGCATTTCTGCATGAACCCTATAGGCAGGAGTTATATCCATCATCAATTCATAACTTCTGTAATTATGCTTATCATGCCCTACAAGGCTACAAAAGTTGCAAAACAGTTGTTGTGGTGTCTATACCACTTCTGTAGCAAATGACAGTTATCCGTGGCATGTTTTCCTGCTATCTGTTAAATAGCGCACCATGATGTAGGCCCTGTGCTAGGTCCTCCTTGTGCTTCTAGCCTCAAAGGCATCAGTCCTCCCCCTGCAATATAGTTCGCAAAGACCGGGCAATGGTCTTTGTCATGACCCTGACTCTTGAATTTCAAGCACCATACCTCCTCGCGCACTTCGGGTCGAATCATTTTGTCCTGCTTAAGACTTTGCATCTCAAGGCACAGATTCTTCATTTGCGCATGGATCTGCTGAACCCCCAGATTTGGATCTTTCATCGGAGTTTCATGCAGCCTCATGGCAATCTCCAAGGCCTTTTCCTAGGTTGTTATCTTTTGTTGTGATAGCGCAACCCTTAAGTGTGGCAGTAGCGAAGCCACAAACCACTTGCGATGTTGTCCATCTGTCAAATTCATGTTGGCTTCACGGATTGTACACTTTAACCTCTGATCTAGTTCCCAAGGCGTCTTGCCTGGTTGCATCGCGATATCCTTGAATCCCACAATTAACTGTGCCTCATATTTAGGCCTACTGAACTATCTATTCACTATTGTCTGGATGTTTTCCACTCAAGCATTTGAGTTATCATTAGAGTACTTAACATACCAAGTTAGCGCACGATCTTGCAGAGCACTAACCAATGTCGCCTTCTTTATGTGATCATCTGTAACACCCTAAGCTTCCCATACAACTTTCACAATGAACTAGAATTGGTCCGGGTCCTCATTTCCCAAGACTTTGAACAAAGGCAACTTCACTGAATTTTCCATACTGAATTGCGGTGGAGGTGGAGGTGGTACGAGTGATGTTGGAGGCGATGGTGGTGAATTCGGAGGTGGTGTGGGTGGAGGTGGTATTCGTGGGAATCCTTGTCTTATTAACTAGATAGCACTTCGCGGAGAAACCTTCGCTATCCCTTCCTCATCACCTTGCGGAGGTGAAATCAATGGACTACACTCCGGACCATTTTTTCTGTCATACCTGTAAGTTTTTCTGCTTCACGTAGTTTCGAACATCAAGGTAGCTGCATAACCCGTTTTTCACACAATAGAATTTTAATCAAGGTATTCAAAGATTTAACATAGTTACCTTGCAGTCCTTTGAAAAAGCATCGCTCCACCTCGTTGTAGCTGACTGAGGTGTCGGCCGTGAATTTAGTCACAAAGCCTCCTATGACACAATCGAGCCAATGATCGACAGTGCAAGCGATCTTGTCCTCCGATGCTTCTAATTTCTGTACTAGCTTCAGGGTCCAAACAATAGGATCGTCAAGTTTCCACCTTCCTTGGCTATCTGCTAGCTTTGTGATCCACTTATATAGCTCAATTAGGAAGGAGCGGAAAAAGATCTCATGGATCTCTGTATATAGGTATTTGTCCAACCATTGTTCCTTTGTTAGTTGCGAGTTTCTTTTCTCGTGCACTGTGAACTCGTGGATCTTCTATCTAACCAGTCTCTGATCTCTTTCTTAGTTGGATTCTAGTGATACGACATCACACCTCTTATGCAGATTCTGATCCCAGCAACGGAACCATTTTTTGGCTTGAGGGGGCCTGACCCAAGTTTAGCGTTAATTAGCCAAACAAATCCCTACACTACTGGCCCTTTCGGCATCATTCCATGGAGCGTGGACCGAAGTCTCACCTAAAGCAGTATGGGGGGATGCTAGAACCAAGTTTCCGCACTCTAAGATAGTTGGGATGTCATTTGATTCCCTCTATCCCTACCGTCGCACAGGTCACTTCGCTCTAGGGCTTGCAAGATGAGCCCATTAATCTGTCCTTCAATACCTCCTGTGAAGGGTATGATCGACCTTCATGCAACCCTAGCCTGCTACTTAGGTACTTTCACGCTGCTACGACAGTGGTGCCATGCAGATTCCCCAATTAACCTAAGTGACTTGCTTATCTTATGAAATAATTATAGTTAACACCGTGTAAATAGTTATTCGTAAATGCGTTCAATTATTCAATGGAATTGCATTCGTTCACGCATCACATAGGCATAATAAAGGAAATTCATACATAACATATCAAGATGCATCAACGGAACAAAGACACAGGAATTTCCGAATATTTCTCTTTATTAATATCTTCCAAATGTTTACAACTATGTCCGCCCTGCGCACACAGTTTCATGGGTCCGCGCACTTAGCTGCAGACTTCTACCCTAGGCCTCTGCATACTCAACTGTAGAGCCTCTACCTACGCTACAACCCAAGAAAACCAAGGAAACCACCTTCATAGTGCCTAGTTTTAAAATGTAGCTAGAGAATTCAGAGTGGTATACTTCCTCATCAAATGAAATGGTAGAGAGATCCACTGAAACTTCTCCACAAGGCGGGGGGGGATTTGCAGAGAGAGTATAAACAAATAAAATAAAGGAGCTAAAAAGAAAAGGAGGAATTGAAAACTCAACCTTGGGAACAATCAACCTATGATTGTCAAACTAGGTTTCTCTCAGCAATGGACCTAGAAAGAAGTAAATTAAAACTATCCCTTGTTCAATCCATTCAATTTGGCATAGATTTCAAGGCCAAGTGTGTGACCATCAATGTAAATGACATCCTTATGCCTAAAAAAATAATTTACACGGGAAAACTAGAGAAATGCTTTATTATGATCTTAACAAAAGTGTCATAATGGTGACAAAAGTAGAAAAATTGCTTCAGAAAGTTTCTAATCAATTGAAGCAGGAGAAGGTCAACTTTATAGATCAACAAATGAAGTTTGAGGAGTAGAAGTAGTTGATAATAAATTTAGAATCTATCCCAAGAGATAGGGAAGCTACTAAAACTCTTTTGCAGAACAAGGAAAAAGAAACACAAGCCCTGAAGAATAAGTTGAACATGCCAATGTCAAAACATGTACATACATCAGAACTCCTCCAGGTAGGGAAAGGAAAATAAAAGTTGTTGGCAGATCTTGTGGAGAGGATTAATGACATTTTTAATTTACAAAATAATATTCAAGATTTAGAACAATGGAAGAAAAATCATGTTTGTGTATCTTCCTCCATTTATTCAGATAGTCAAGATCCCCAAGATCCTTCAGAGCAACTAGCTAAATCTCTTTAAGACCTGAAGCTTTCTAAGACAGTATTAAGTGAGGAAAAAATATCATGGAACTTCAGTAATATGGAATAGAATAAGAAAAGGAGAAGCTAAATATAAAAGAAATATTATTGAATATTGCAGGGGAAAAGAATAATAAATTGACAACTGAGAAGCAAACAACCTTGGAAGAGATAAACAAGCTAAAGGATAACTTGAAAGGAGATGTATCCTTGGTAGAAGCAAGGTGGATAATTTGGGACAAAATAATACATGAATTAAACATTATTTTGGAATACATCGGCCTCATAGTATAAAAAAAGGTCATGCTTTCTAAAGTTGAACCTATTATAAAAGGGTTAAAATTGAGTTAGATGGTAAGCTCCCAAAAGTGAACCAGATTATCAAATATCTAAATGATAATATTATGAATGAATTGAGGGTTATGGATATAGTAGACAATACTTGCACTATTGTAGAGATGAGGAAAATTATCAAGAATAAATCACTCATAATTTGGGTCTCAAATCAATATAAGGAAGTCAAGAAAAGCATCTCTGTGTTTGAGTACAAATTATATAAAAGAGTGAGAGTTGGAATTCTTTTTTGTTGGGAGGAACAAGGAAATTTACTCTCTCAAGAAGCATATGAAAATAAGTTGGTAGCTTCAAAAAGCCAAACCAACAAGATCCATGGATTATAAGATTCTTTAAAAGGACAAGTCATCTTCAACTACCTACAAAGGGAGTTTTAGCTTCTATGGTTAGTAAATAATTTGTTTTTGGCTAAACAAAATTATACAAAGCACAAAAGCTTGAAGATAGCATGTGAATAACTAGTAGCTCACCTGTATCAAGACATAACCGAATGGAAAAAATGTGTAAATATGATCACATAAAAGTATACACAGTTAATGGAACGAGGAACATGGAACTGAGATACATAAATTCAAAATACTTGTTTCATTTTTTTATAAAAAAATTACAATTATTACATTCTCATTTACGAGATTTTTTTTGTATGTAATTATCTTTGAGTACCTGCTAAGGTTTAGTTAAAGAGTAATTAATTTGACAGTTAGGTAGTCTAAATAGTTACATTTGGTAACTAAATATACATTTTGGATTAGAAATAAAAGAGAAATCGATCCACAAAAAAGGGTTCATATATTTTGAAAATAAATTATATCAGTGTAATGCATATGCCTTCCTCGAAGATCAATTAATGCAAAGTTAGTCTGATTCCACTTCTAGATTAAGTTATCTTGTGTTACTCTTATTTTATATTTAACTTTTCAAGAGTGTTTTATTCTATTGAGAAGTTTGATAGATGTCATGGGAATTGATTCCATACAAACAAGAATCATCTGTAAGGGACAACATGGGGAACGTTTTTTACCACATTTTGAGAAACCCCTAGAGACTTCACCACCTTTAGTGAGTGGTAACCAAGGTATACTGTCAACATAGACTACAGTATGGCTGACTTGGCGGGGACATCAAGTATTGACATATCAGATATAGCTATCATGGGGACATGACCCCTAGACCTCTTATTTGCAATTCACAACACTTACCCATGCATGCTAACTAATTGGGATACCTGATAATAGTAATACTACAACCTCATTAATACTACAACCAGGTCCAAATATTATGGATGATAAGCCTACAAAATTGTATAAGTTATGAAAAGTGTAATAAAATCAATTTCTTAGTAACAAAATAATTCATACATTTTTGGGTTGTAGAAGAAAAAAAAAGGAAAAAAAAGAAAAAAAGTAACCCTGTAAAATTTCCATCTCCTGGCCTTTAGGACATTGGCATGTTACATTCAACAAAGCAATAATTTTCCTTTCATTCAATTGACTAGTTCAAACCTACCAAAATGTACGGATTTAAAAAAAAAAATTATCATAGTGCAACCAATTCCTTCAACCCAAATATTTCAGAGGCTATGGCTAGAATTATATCCTAATGTACACCATATCCCACACAAAAATCAAATAATACATAAAGAACATATTTTTATGTTGTCACTTATTGAATAGTTTTTCTTCCCACCCAATGCATACCAAAAAGTTGTAGTTTTTGTCCCCTTTGCATGCTTAAAATTAACACCAAGCTAATGAAGCAAGAATATCAAATAGAATAATTACAACTATAGAAGAAACATAGAGTTCATCCATGTGCTAAGAGTATACAAAATTTACTCTTGTGTCACCAACAGATTGTAGGTTATATCCTGGAATTGCATTTAAAAAAAGATCTCCAAGTGACATTATACAACAAAGGAAAAACTAATTTTGCTCCAAGTAATTGTACATCAAATAAATAATTGAATTTGTGCTTTGGAGCTAATATTTAACCCAATAACATGCATGAATTAGACCTTGTGTCTGGGGAAAATTTTGGCCAATATCATTGTAATTGTCCTCAACATGTTGCAGTAAACAAACAAAGGTATAGAAATCATTTTCTTATGCAAGGATACCAACCCAAAGGCATTGGTTCTATAACATAATTCCCTGCAAAACACCTTGATAGACTAAAAATTTCCTCAATTATATTCAAGCACCTAATCATTCAAAATAAACTCCTCAAGTTACATTCAAACTAGAATGGTAGAATTTAAAACCCATACAGAAAGGATCAAAGAACACTGAGAGTTGGATGTGAAAAAAACCCTCACAATCCAAAGCTTCATATCTATTTCAGAACAAACGAAATAAGCCTTAAATGCAAAAAAATGCATGTTGTTAATAGAATTACAAGTTATACAAATAAAAAACATAGAAACATTATATGCCATATTGTAAAAGTATGTTTCATATAGGAGCTAATGATTCTAAAGAGTAATGTTGAGGTAAAATACAAAGTCCAAATTTATAATTTTAGATCATCAGCTCAAAACTGAACTACATTATTTAAGAAGAGAATTCAATTCTGATTTATATAAGAAAACAATAAATCAATTCTCTGAAAATACAACAATAATGCACTATTTAAGTATTTCATAACAATTTTATCTACGACATGAACAACCTAAAATTTCTTGCAGAAAACCCCTTAAATGTAATATTAGGCTTTGGCTGCAGAGAGAACATGTAATTCTAACTCTGTTACAATTACATTAAACTATACAAATTCTAGCCATAAAAATTGGATTGAATATTGTTTCCAATTTTCCAATAAATTCATCATAAGTATGGGATATCCATCTCTGGAAATATCATCTTGTTGTAGCGGCTACAACCACCCTCAAAAATTTTGGCCTGCACCAATATCGGAGCCTCCCTTGAATATTTCTACTTGATGACTATACACACTCTGGTTCACTCTATGAGCTCGTGTGAGACTTTACATCCACTTTGCTTGTTCATTGAATTCAAGTCTCTTCATGTTGATGTCTAAGTCATGCTTGTGACCATGTTCTGGTTATGCTGAAAGTCTTCGCTTTGTATGTGCTTGTTTTGTTCAGTATGAAAGCATCTTTCGCACTCACACACAGAGTCACATTCACTATCACGCAAGCATCATCTCAAACAATGAACAATCAATCACGAGTGTCGCGCTTATCACTTATACCGTCAGTCAGACTTGTTGAACATGTGTGTCTGGATGGTTTGGTCATTTCATCATTAAATCATGTGAGTGTGTGTTTGTATGATCACCTATGCTTCTTTCAATTTTCCATGCACTTGCCATTTTTGCTAAAGGTCCTGACAACCAAACTCCCCTCTGATAGTTGGATCATCACCCTGTGATCGACTCGATCGACTGTCGACCAGAACAGCACAGAAGCACCAAGCTAGTATTTTCAAGTTGCCCGCAAGCAATTCAATCAACTCTCATGATGGCCACCTGGAAATCACCCCGGGACTAACTCCCCTCAAAAACTGTGTGGAGGCCATTGGCTTCACCTGCTCAACTAACTGAGGAAATTGCGTAGACAAGCCGGATAGACACGAAGTGCTTGTCCCTGTCTCCCTCAGAAAATTGTGCAGTTTTCCCACTCAGTCATCCCGACAGTTGACCAACTGTTCATCTCAGAAATTATGCAATGTTCATGTGCAGTAATTCCACTACCCATCAGTCAACTCAAATCAGAAATTGCATAGAGATGATCAGTAGGCCGACCTCCTGGCGTTAGTGCAGTTTTCCTTGCCAACAGCCCCTAGTAGCAAACTGCCAACTCCATCCAGGAATTGCGCAGTTTCTACTCCCAGTGACCCCAGCAAGCAACTGGTAGTTCCCTCTGGGAATTGCATAGTTTTGGCAACCAGTGATCCAGTATCCAATTGGAAGTTCCCTCTGATAATTGTGAAATTTTGGCCAGTAGCCCGGGAAGTTCCCCCAAAAAACTACCCAATCCTTGCTTGCTGACCCTTCATGTAGCCCAGCCCATTCGTCTAGAAAATTGGGAAAATATGGATGTCCAACCCCACTTCCTGTTTGTTATGAAAAATGTGTAGAGCATGCCTTCCTTGGCTTCTAAAAACCCTGACCATCCCTCCCAAAATTTGGGCAATTTTGCCTCCCAACCGAGCCAGACCTCGCAGACAGTCATTGTGACTCAGATTCCCTGTCTCCATCACCCAGTGACTCTTGCACAATTTTCATCAACAGTGACCAGAGCCATCATACTGTTTCACAACCTTTCTACCTCTCTTGGTCACTTGCATCTAAAATCATCATGTGTCATGGTAGACTAGGAGCTTTTGGATTTGATTCCTGCTCATCATGAGTGACTGAAGGTACAAGTGCACCAACAAACATGGCAAGATGACGAATGGGATGAATGAGGGGAGCACATGCAAAATGACAGCTTCACCAACAGACTAACGAACGAAGAATGCGATGTGGATGAACATGACAAACATGCACCTTCGTGAACAGATGAGTCTGTCAAGCCTTCTAACATGCAAGCAAGGAACAACATGCTAAAGCTTCATCAAGCAAACCAAAGACCATCAAAGACTCTGCGCAATTTGCCATGCGGAGGTGAAGCTATGATACACCATGAACACATCCATCATCCAGCAACACTATAACTTGACATACACTCCAACAGCACGAATGTACCAACATTGTCATGTCAAGTCATGTCGAGTCACGTCATGATTCATGTTGCCCACATATCCACTATGGGCTTGTTGTTAATCATTGTGATGTAACGTGGAAGTCCAAGAGACCCACTTGTTGAACAAAGAGTCATGTAAGTCGAAAAGTCATGGAAGTCAAAGGGTCATGAGGGTAGTTGAACAACCACAAGGGTCAATTTAACCCTTGGCTATAAATACCCCCTCATTGGTAGATGCAAAGGACTTTTCACCTCAACTCCTCCCACATAGCCAAGAGAGTATGTAATCTTTTCTTTAAGGAGTAAGTAGTGGCTCCAATGCCCCGCACTCAGGGTTAGTGATGTATGGTGTAACGATGTGTCTTGGAAATTTTTCTTAATTTAGAAGCCTGCTAACAGGCCAACATGTTTTCACACATGTATTGTATATGTTGTACGACTGATATTTAACACTTGTAATGTATGTTGCTTTAACTTGTTTTCTACATATGAACTTCTTCATTTGTTGTAATGCATAATTTATTAATGGAAATGTGTTGTATATGATGTTAACGTTGTCTCGCCCATGTAGACTGCTCTCTTGGACATTAGAAAAACCTTTCACATGAAGCTTGTTGTAACAACCATTGCACTCGTTTATACTGATCCGTGAGTGTTGTACGTGTTATCTTACCTTATATGTTGTTACTTCTGCATATGTGTGGACTGCTCTGCCGGAAGTTGTGCATGTCCTGTTGTGTTGTGTGTTCCTAGTAGTGTTGGGACTACTCCCAATTGACCTAGAACTCACTCTCACCCTCTCCCTCGACAGTGAAATAACCATTGACACAAGTGACACTTACACTCACCAGGCACATGAACCTCACTTCTCGAAGACAAATAAAACCACTCTCATGTGCTGACAAGCAAGAGTTAAGGCAAATCCTTAAGACAATGGCAATCGGGCCATCATACCAAATGGGACTCCAACACCAAACGGTGTGAGGTCTAGTTGGGACTTCATACCAGGGTGATCCCCTGAATGTTGGTAGGTCCAGCACTGTAAACACATCTATAGCTCTTGAAAAATATAAAATTATGTATAATATCTTGATTACATTTTATCAGGTATAAAAATCCTCAAATGTGTGTATGAGAATTAGATTCATATGAATAATGCATTCATGTGAAAAAGGGGGAAATGTGACTTTATGAACTTCCTAAAATGCATTGAATTTTGGTTCTTTGAACAATGTACAACAGTTGTCTCTATCCAAAAAACCAACCTAGGGTTCAAGCTGGTATCGACACACTATAGTGTGACTCTTAGCTTGAGGATGCAAATACTTTAATGCATACTATAATTAAAGGATTAGCGGAGCGACTTGGAGGGGATCCACAGAAGTGTGGAAGGGAACCATTTACATTTACTTGGTCTCCACACCCACTCTACACATTTAGATGAAAATGTTAAATGAATTTAACATGTGTACTAAACATTATCACCGAAAACATTTTATGATAATATTTTCACTAGAGGGAATTTACAAAGATCACAAGGGATCATTTGTCTTAGCTAGTTGGTAAAATTCAATAGAGAATGCTTCAAAATTGTTACACAGTAATTTGTCACTGTCCTCATCTCAGTCCCTCTGTTGTGTCATACATCAAATAAACATGTCCATATCTTCCCACTTATGCAAGAAGATTAAGCAAATTCTCTCTAATGCTGAAGATTGACCCTTTTTGACTAAGTTCCTGCATCGTCACTAGGAAACCCTTAAAATGCATGATGGTTCTCTATCATGCACTGTATCATTGCGACATCGTCGCTAGTCCCCAGTTCATGACCTGCGACGATCCAGATTTGGCGAATTAGTTCAAACAATCGGCCTTCTGGATGTTTCTAGAGCTGGTTGTTGGGTTAGTTTGGGTCACATTTCCACCTCTAGGATGGTGGTTCCGCCTCTTGTGCAACCTCCCTTAATAATAAGCTCCCTCTCCCTCATTTTGTGGAGACTCCTTCTCCTATAAAATCACTCACCATTGCTATGATTTGCTAGTTCTTGAGTTCTGCAGTGCTGTTTCGTTCTTTTGAGTTTGGTAGATAGCTTTGGTGTGAGTGACAAGTGTGGGATTGCTAAGAGTTTGATAAGAGGTTGTGGAGTGCCTTAACCTTATATTAGAGCTTGTGAGTGAGAGAGAGATATTGTCTATTTGGGAGACCCATTCTTGAGAGTGAATGCTTGAAGAAAAATAGTGGCTGGACCCTCTGAGAAGGCTTGCGATGTCAATACTTGGTTGTAATCTTTGCCCTTGATTCATTTTAATACAATCAATGATGATTTCCTATATCTAGTGTACAATTTACTTGATAGCTTGCTATTTCTTGACTTTATAAGTAAATAGATCATTGTTGTTCTCGGTTACATGGTCTGTTGTTTTCTTGTAGTCTTTTAGGTTGATTACTCATCGAGGAGAAATAAATGGAAGCTGGAGCAGTGCGACGGAAACTTCATCAACCACGGTTTGAGGTAGGCCTCCAACAATGACTATTTAATGGAATTAATTGTTGTTTCGTCTTTGCTGTGACTAGACCCACTCTAGGGCTAGAGGGGTTGCCTCTGTCCGCAGAGGGAAAACTTTCCTTTATCAAAAAAATAACACTCAGATTGGGGATTTGGATACTCCTAGATGTATAGGGAGTTAATGGACAATCTTCAATCTCAAAACTATTTTTCCTAATTAACATTATTATAAAAACATTGCTTGGGTCTTAGGCTAGAAAATAGTAGATCAATTAGGGTTGCAATATAATCTAGTTGAGAAATGGAGACTCAAACTCGTAAATAGTATTCATAACATGAAAGTTTGGTCTAAGCTACAAAACATCTAGCTGGTGAATACACAATCAATAAAGGCTATCATATAGCTATACCACTTAGCAGAAAAAGGGGAGGGATTGGAAACTTGGAGGTGGAATTTAATTTGGTTATTATAGAATCCTCTTAAGATAAGGATCTTTCTATAGCTCATTATAGAATATAAACAACAAGGTACTAACTAGGGATAATATAAAAGAGAGATCATGGAAAGGGCCAAGATTCTATACAATGTGAAAGGAAAACTCAAAAAGTAATCTTCATGTTCATTTCAAATATGCCACTTCATTTTAGAAGTCTAGACAAGGGTAAAGGTACTAATTGGAGTCAAAGGAAATGGGAAGCAAGCCCAGTGGAGGGATCAATTGAAGCCTATCTAAAGGGAAATGATATATCAAAATATCGAAATTATCTACCCCTTTTTTTGCTATGGGCCATATCACGATCTAGGAGTGTTTCTCTATTTTAGGATTTGGTTGTAACCCCTACCATGACCTATTACTATATCAAAGGATCTTAGAAATCATTTCATAAGAGATAGAGATGGAAAAACAAAGGGTATTAGGTGACTTTCAGTTGAATAAGACCATTCCTTTTGGGATTTTTTATCGTGCCACAAACCAGGATGCCATAGAAAGTGGGGCAAAAGGAATTTTTCATATCTTTGATCAACAAGTGATCACTTTTGGTTGTGACTTGGGACCAAGTACAAATAATTCAACAACAATATGGGAATACTTCCTTTTAGGTATGATTTAATTGGAGAAAGGTATTCAAGAGAAAGGTACTAGAGAAAGGCATCCAAAAGAAAGGTAGTGGAAAAAGGTATTAAGGTCCTTGACGTCCATATATCCACTCCATACTTTCCAGCAACACGTTCTTTTCTAGATATTAGACTACATATGATTTTGGCTTTTAAATAAATGGACTTTGCATTCCCATAATGTATTGACACTAATGTACTTAGAAGTATGATTGACCTATGTATTGTCACTTGTACATTGACAAAATTATCTTATGTTATCTTACTCATAATAGGAACTAGAGTGAAGAGGTGTATGGGCCTCCATAGGGTGCTCATCATGCAATAGATATGAAGGTTGGGTTTCAATCCATCCATTTTCATCACATTTTCAAGAAACATGAATAGAAATCATAAAGGACATCAAAGCAGGATTGAAGTCGTATTGCAGATTCTTTGCTAGTCACATAATCTTGGGACAGGGTTGAGGTCCCTTATTCGAGTATGATTTCTATATGAAATTTTGGTCATGGGTTAAGTAACCCAAACAATTGTTTGCTTTTTGGGTGTTTCTAGAATTTTATGTTGTTTCATATATAATTTAGAATTAAAGGAGTTCTTCAGTATTCTCTTGATCTCTTCTATTGGAACACATTATTATATGCATAATCATGTGAACAAAATATTAAATGCATAATGGATTGAACTTTATATAAAAAAAATACAACAATTTGCATGTGGAATTTTCAATCAGTAGCACAAATTCAACCACCAGAATAAAAAATCCGACAACAATTTGACACTAGTCAATACTATCATCAACAATATCAACAACATGTTTTTTACAAGAACATAAAGATAATCTAGATGGATGAATTTTCGAAATAGATCTTTTTCCACTGAATGAAAATCCTTTCCTTCTCTTTCAAATAGACACATCCATATATTTTATCTCCGTCCCAAAGGGGGGTGTTACTCGTCACATTCATCACATTTACATTTTCTTCCTTAGGACCAAGTGCCACTCCATGGATCATAGAAAGTGAATGAATTTGTCTAATGTCGGAAACAACAACAGCATATGTGTTAGTGTAAAGTTTTCAGAAAAGTGTACCAAAATCCCTTACTTAAGTTATAGGTGACTTATAACTCTAACAACAAAATATGGTTGTGTTTATGCTTCAGGTCTGCAACTAAATGTTAGAAAAAACCTGTAGAAAAATATAGCATGCAAATAGAAACATATAGCAACATAAATATAAGTGAAACAATCCAATGGAGAAATGAATAATCAATTTTATTAATCAAGAACAATACACCTAATGAGCAGTGATTATAGAATTGGGTTTGTAGACCCCCCTCTGTGGTATGGGTCCTTCTTGACCTTGCGCTTCAACAATGTGCTTCTCTCTATTAATATGTGGTATGCACTGGGAAAATAAACAAAGGATGCTTGAACTCAAATGTGAGCTCAAATGCTATGAGATGATAATGGGGACGATGAAAATGGTCATGGTGAAGAATGGAGAGAAAGCCCTCTATTTATAACAAAATATTGGAATAGATTAAGAATTAGAAAATAATAAAATATTATTGACTAAATCAAACTCTAGCTGTTGTGAATATTTTATTATACTTTTTGAGAGGGAAGAGATATTTAAAATAGTCAAACATATTTATTTAGAAAGTGGTTAAAGTAATTAACATATAAAAATGATTTATTAATCACTTTGTGAGAATTAAGACAAATATGAATTTGAAATAATTATTTTGAATAATGATTTGACAATTATCTCATAAGGAAAATAGGGGATAAATATGGAATAATAAATAAATAAATATTTATTTAATTATTCCAAAGTGATTAAATAAAAAATGATGAGAAATAATCTTCAAATAATGATTTAGTAATTATTTCTAGAGAATATTAAACAAATAATGATTTATTTTATTATTCTCATGGGGTTTTTGGATTTTAATGAAAAATAATTTAGAAAATTGCTTCAATAAATTATTTCCTATGGCGAAAGTAGGTTTTACCATGGTAAAACTCATCTGACATGGTGTATTTCGATAAACCTAGTAATACATGGCTAGGTGAACATTTTTTGGGTGATAATAGATTGCCCCCTAACGTAAGAGTGTCAGGAGAAAATCGTATGACTGAAATACATTATAGTTTGCACTTTCAAGAGACATTGAAGGGGAGCCAAGAGAGAGAGAGAGAGAGAGAGAGAGAGAGAGAGAGAGAGAGAGAGAGAGAGAGAGAGAGAGAGAGAGAGAGAAAGAGAGAGAGAGAAAGAGAGAGAGAGAGAGAGAGATAACATTGAAGCAATGCAAGGAAGGACTGAGATTGGAGGGGCGATACCTACTTTTCTGATATAAGTCTCCTTTTATTGGTAAATACACGATCTCAAATGAGGTGGGGAGGCTTAACCATACCCGCTGAGATAACTGAGTACAAAAAATAATGATGTGCCAAAAAATGTGGTTATGATAAAAAAAGTACATAATACATGATATGTTGGAACCAATGGGCCAGAAAGTGTTACAATGATACAATGAGTCCCATATACATAGTGTGCATGGAAAACAAAGGCCGGGAATAGATACAATAACATCTGTTGATCTGACTACATGAGACATAAATCCCCCCCAAAATGAAAGGAGGGGGATCAAAACCAAAGAAGCCCTGTTGAACAGGAGTGGGCTATCTTACGGACACATGCATGTTGTGGGCTCTACGATTGATGGAAATTGATCCAGTAAAATTAACATAACAACATTTGAGGTTGGATCATAATCTACTGTCATCTAGACATGAGGGGGACTACTTGAAGATCCATCCCCTCATGAGGTCTAGAATGTCTCACACACACCTCAGAAATGTTGGTAGAATCTACTATATCATTGGACCATCAACTGTACAATTATTGATCGTGCGAAATGAGTTGGAGTTGAGCACATGAGAAATAGCCAAGTCAAATGGCAATGATGATTTCCTTTACTTGATCTAAGGTATTGAACAAGGATGAAGGCTGGAAGAAAATATTTGTTAAAGTTGATAGAAGAGCACCCACTAAAGTTGAGGCAATGAGGATTCCTTAACAAAGGCATGAGTATCATAGTACTATGATTGATTTGGGTTAACACTAGGGATGGTGATCAAGGAATGAGGGGGATAATAGTATTGGTGGACTTATGACTTCCCTTGTTAGATCATGATATGTATGGTTGACCTGGCAGCAAATAACTTGATTCTAAAGGGGATGGTCAATTACTCAAACAAAGGATTTGAAATTATATATAAGAATAGTTATAGGCCAAATGGGAGAAAATGGGATGAATGTAAAACAAAGAGGGATAATTTATTGTAATAGGACCCAATGGGACTCTAAATAGACTCCATGGATGCGGGGATGACTCATCTTTGATGATATGAAAAAGGGTGGTTTTGTGCATGATTTTCGCACATGTTTTTTGGACGCGATGGTTTTCGGTCCATGGTATTGGACACGATGGTTTTCAGTCCATGGTATTGGATGCTTTGACATGAATAAATATGTATTATAACATTGAAAGGAAAATAATGAAAAATCAAGCTGGTAGTCCCAGTTTTGGGATCCAGGGGAAATCTCTGTGTATATGTGTTTTATGTGTTCTGCTCTCACATTATTTATTTAGAATTCATATGCAGGTAATTTCTGTACGGGGTTAAAACCTACATTTGGCATCAGAGCAGAACTGGCTTCAAGGGGACACCTTTGTTGCTGAGGGGTTTCTCTCGGGCCTATGGTAGACCTTGTTCAATGGGAGATCTGCACGATCGATTCTGGTGGTGAAAGAAGATGGCGAGCAGTGGAAAGATAGAGATTGAGAAATTTAATGGTCAGAGTTTTGAGTTGTGGAAACTCAAGATTGAGGATTTGTTGGTGGATAAATATCAGTGGATCGCGGTAGATCCGGGTACTAAACCAACGGGAGTGTCCGATGAAGAATGGAAGAAGTTGGATTGGAAGGAAAAGAGCACAATATGATTATGTGTCTCAGATTCAGTATTGCTGAATGTATCAGGGGAAGCTACAGCAAAGGCTTTGTGGGACAAGTTAGGGACTTTGTACCAATCTAAGTCTCTGGTGAATAAACTGTTCCTATGGAAAAAGTTGTATAACCTGAGGATGAAAGATGGAGACTTGGTGACAGAGCATATGAACGCATTTAATACTATGGTAAGTTAGTTAGCATTTGTTAATATTAAAATTTTAGATGAAGATAAGTGCATCATTTTGTTGTGTTCCCTACCAGATTCGTGGGATAGTCTAGTTATTGCAATAGTTAGCAATGCAACTGCCTTGCAGTTTGATGAAATAGTCTTAGCCTTGCTGATGGAGGAGATGAGACGGAAAAAAATGGAGAGCCAAAATGGTGATGCCTTGTCTATATGAGGACATCCCAGAACAAAAACAAAAATAAGTCATCGAGTGGGAGACCTAAATCTAGAGGGAGATCTAAATCTCTAGGAAAACCTGTAAAGGTGGTGTGCTGGAAATGCGGAAAGGAAGGCCACTTCAAAAGGGATTGTAAATATAAAGCTCCTGACAAAGGAAAAGGATTTGATGAGGCTCCTTCTGCAGAGGCAAAAACCACCTCAGATGAAGGTGGGGATGTGTACTTGGCTTCTTTAAGTACACATGTAGATCATGAGGCATGGTTGATTGACTCAAGTGCATCCTTTCACTTCACTCCCCGTAGAGAGTGGTTCTATGAGTATGAGAAATATGATGGTGGTGATGTCTTCTTGGGGGATGACAGGAAGGCTAGAATCATTGGTCGTGGAAAAGTAAAGTTGAAGTTGTGAGGTGGAAGGGTTAGAACACTTCCGGGTGTTCTGCATATTCCTGAATTAGCCAGAAATCTAATTTTTGTTAGTAAGCTGGATGATGCAGGTGTAAATAGTGTTCGAGAAGGATACCTGCAAGATGGTTCGGGGAGCACTAGTATTGATGCGAGGAGTTTGGATTGTAACTTTGTACAAGCTGCAAGGTAGCACTGTTGTTGATGGGTGCAATAGTTCCGTGGTTCCTGAAAGTGGAGCAGAAAATATAGTGGTCTCTGGAGAAAAGACCATGCTGTGGCATCAAAGGCTTGGACATATTGGAGAGAAGGGCCTTTGAATACTTCATGGTAAAGGTATGGTAGAAGGTATGAGTAATAGCTCTCTAGATTTTGATTTCTGTGAAAATTGTGTATACAGGAAGCAGAATCAGGTGAGTTTCCCCTCTGGTGGTAAGAGGGTGAAACATATATTAGAGCTTGTGCACAGTGATGTGTTTGGACCTGTGAAGGTTCCATCACTGGGTAAGTCAGTGTACTATGTATCATTTATAGATGACTTCTCAAGGAATATATGGATATATTTCCTTAAGAAGAAATCTGAAGTCTTTGATAGGTTTAAAGAATTTAAGGATCTAGTGGAAAACCAGACAGAGAAGAAGATAAAGGTGCTGAGGACAGATAATGGTGGAGAGTTTTGTAGTAAGGAATTTGAAGAATTCTGCAAGAAGTTTGGTATAGCATGGCAGAAGACTACTCCATATACACCTCGGCAAAATGGAGTTGCAGAAAGAATGAACAAGACATTGATGGAAAGGGCAAGAAGCATGCTCAGTGGTGCCAGGTTAGGACAGGAATTCTGGGTAGAGGCGGTGGATACTGCATGTTACCTGGTGAATAGGTCACCTTCATCAGCGTTGGAGGATAAGACTCCACAAGAGGTATGGACTGGTAAGAAACCCTCTCTTTGACATTTGAGGGTATTTGGATGTGATGCATATGTACATGTTCCAAAGGAGAAAAGAACAAAGTTGGATAGTAAATTTGAAAAGTGCATCTTTATTGGGTATAAGGATGGTTTAAAGGGTTATAAGCTTTGGAACCCAGTAACAAGGAAGGTTATGTACAACCGAGATGTGGTGTTCAGAGAGATGAAAGATGTTATTAAACCTGAAGTCCAACGAAAGGAACCTGAGAAGATAGAGTTTGAGCTAAAGGAGGAAGAATCAGACTCTACAGTAGAGGAGGAATCAAAAGATGAAGAGCCACAAACTCTGGCTGTGAGAAGATCAGTTCGAGAAAGAAGGCAGCCAGAAAGGTATAGTCCATCTACTTTCTGTTCAAATTTTGCTTTGTCCGCTACTGATGATGATCCCAGAACCGTGAAGGAAGCAGTGGATTCAGAGGATGGAAAACTCTGGAAAGAGGCCATGGTTGATGAAATGGCATCTTTACACAAAAATGAGGCTTGGGATTTGGTGGAGTTGCCAGCTGGAAGGAAACCCATTGGTAGCAAATGGGTGTTCAAAAAGAAGACAAATGTAGAAGGAAAAGTGGAGAAATACAAAGCTTGGTTGGTAGCAAAAGGTTATTCCCAGGTGTTAGGTATTGATTTTGGTGATATTTTTTCTCCTTTTGCCAAGGTAACTTCTATTAGATTACTTTTATCTGTTGTTGCTGCTTTTTATTTTGAGGTAGAACAGATGGATGTGAAGACAACATTTCTTCACGGGGATCTGGAAGAGGAGATCTACATGAAGCAACCTGAAGGCTTTGCGGTGAAGGGTAAGAAAGAACTAGTATGTAAGTTAAAGAAGTCTCTATATGGGTTAAAACAATCACCAAGTATGTGGTATCAAAAATTTGATACATTTATACGGGGACTTGGCTTCACCAGAAGCAAAGCAGATCACTATGTGTATTTTAAATTAATTGGTGACCATGTTATTTATCTGGTCTTGTATGTGGATGATATGTTGTTGGTTGGAAATGACAAAGAAGTTATCCAGGATTTGAAGACCCAATTGTCCTCCAAATTCGACATGAAAGATCTTGGTGCTGCAAACTATATTTTGGGCATGAAAATTAAAAGAGATCGGGAAAAGAGGAAGCTCTGGTTAATCTAGAGGAAGTATGTCGAGACAAATAATGCAGAGGTTTAATATGTAGGATAGTAAACCAGTGAAGGTTCCTATTCTTGTAGGTGTGAGGTTATCTGTTGAACAGTGTCCCAACACACAAGAAGAGGAAGAGGACATGTCCTGT
Source organism: Pinus tabuliformis (assembly GCA_031772625.1). NCBI lineage: Eukaryota > Viridiplantae > Streptophyta > Pinopsida > Pinales > Pinaceae > Pinus > Pinus tabuliformis. Next base: position 921,077,709 of record CM062805.1, on the reverse strand, counting down.
GTTCCATATACAAGTGCAGTCAGTAGCCTGATGTATGCAATGGTTTGTATTAGACCAAACATTACACATGCAGTGGGAGTATTGAGCAGGTTTATGTCAAAACCAGGGAAGGAGCATTGGACAGTAGTTAAGCAGATTTTCAGGTATTTGCGTGGCACTAGTGATTATGGTTTGTGCTACCAAGGAAGACCAAGATTGGACAGAGTGTTGGATATTCATGGCTTTGTTGATGCAGACTGGGCTAGAGATCTGGATCAGAGAAGATCTACAAGTGGGTATGTGTTTAACCTATTTGGAGGTGCAGTTAGTTGGATGAGTAAGAAACAATCTGTAGTGGCACTGTCAACCACAGAGGTAGAATACATGGCAGCCACTCATGCAAGCAAGGAAGAAGTTTGGTTGCAGAGATTGTGTTCAAGTATGGGGTTAGTATAGGAACCTATAAGGATAGACTGTGACAGCCAAAGTGCAATTTTCTTGGCAAAGAACCCCGCATATCATTCAAAGACAAAGCAAATTGATGTTCAGTATCACTTTGTGAGGGATATGATAGAAGACAAAAAAGTGTTGCTGGTAAAGGTGGACACTTTGAAGAATACTGCAAATGCATTGACAAAATCTGTGAGCTCTGAGAAGTTCTCTTGGTGTAGAGAGACAATGGGCATTTCAGGGCTGGAAAAATGACTAAGCTCTCTTGTGGCTCCCTGTGGAAAGAAAACAACAAGTGGGACAATGTTGGGTTGTGTTATATTCTTTCCACGTAGTTAACAAGGAGTTTGAGGGGCACCCGTAACCCCACTTTATGGGGTCCAGGGCAGCGGCCCGGAAAATTTTGGTTTTGGACCCTATGTTAGGTTGGAAGGACCCACCTATGGTTTTGTGCATGATTTTTGCATATGTTTTTTGGACGCGATGGTTTTCAGTCCATGGTATTGGACACGATTGTTTTCGGTCCATGGTATTGGATGCTTTGGCATGTATAAATATGTATTATAACATTGAAAGGAAAATAATGAAAAATCAAGCTGGTAGTCTCGGTTTTGGGATCCAGGGGAAAATCTTTATGTATATGTGTTTTATGTGTTCTGCTCTCACATTATTTATTTTCTGTGTTTTAGAATTCGTATGCAAGTAATTTCTATACAGGGTTAAAACCTACACTTGACACCTAAGTCGATAAGCGCAAGGGAAAAGTGGTACCAGAGTACAAGTGACTCATATGAAGAGATTTGATTTTGGTAGGTGGCAAAATGAGACCTTGTGGAAATAATGGCTTCTTGGCGAAGTTTCAAATTACCCAAAATCAAGAGAGACCCCTTATAGTGCTCAATGAAAGCTTTCCAACAGTGCTAACAGTTCATCAAACCAAGCTATGGTTTACTCGCAATGGCCAACGGAAAGAAATGTGGTTTTTCCTATGAAAGGGCTTCTTGCCCCCAAATCCAATTCATTTTCACATTGAGTTGTTGGAGAATTAGGAGAGGATGAGGAGGCCTTAAATATTGGTGAGCTCATATAAAAAAAAATGACCATTAGATTTCAGATTTGCGACCTTCAGGAAGGTAACCATACTTGTCTAAAATGGCCTTAATGCTTCGTGGAAGGATGGTTCCTAGTGAAGAATCAAGGTAAGAAAGGAATACATGAATGACCTACTAGAGAGGTTCTAGGAAGATCCCAATGCACCAAGTCAAACATGGGGAATGGGTGGTAAGTTTGGTATCACATAGAGTAAAATGTTTGAATATATGGTATCAAGCATCTACAATATGTGATCTATATATGGATCACTATAGAGGTGAGTAGGAAAAACTATCCAAGGAATGAGAGGATAATTTTCCATACCTAGATCTTTGGGACCTAAGTCAAGACTAATGTTAATTAAGTGAGTAGGTGGCCAGCGGTGGCCATCATTCCATCAAGAATGGGATAATTCCCCCCAACATATGTGATGGAGGGGATTTATCAGGTATGCAAAGGTGGGTATGATGCCCCTAACTATATGATTTTGTGGATTTCCATTGTGTTCAAAGTGCTAAAATAAGGGATTTGAGCATTTGACCCGACTGGCACAAGATCATCTAGAGGATGATGATTAGATGTAGGGGCATGGGTTCCCCCAATTTTTGTATGCATGGATGTATCATGTTATGTAAATTCCGAATGCATTTAGAATAATGGACTCTAAAAACTTTATGAATGTACATGATATTGCTATGCACTTTTTGATGTCGTCATCATTTGCTTGTTTATGATTGTCTTCTTATGGGAAGAATGGATAACTGCAGCGGGAGAAGAGTAATGGTGGATTACCAATCTCATTTGACACTACATACAAGATTCAAATGGAATGATTTTTTGGGTTCCCATACATGGTGTCACTATACCAAAGAATGGCTTTGAGCATATTGAATTGATGCTCACTCAGATGACAGTAGGGTTGAACAACAATAATGTCTATGGGATTGGGTTTTTTTTGGAAGATGGAGGAATGATTAATTGTATCACCCTGAGGGTGATCTTGAGTGATATGGGACTCTATAAGTTCTTTGAGGTGGAGAATAATAGTGGCACTAGAGTCACCATTATGAGATACACTATGAGGGTTGGGGAGAATTGGTTCTCCTAGACTCTCCAAAGTCGATGCCTCCTTACGCAAACATTAAGTGGCAATGTAATGGCCACAAGGTCGATGTGGTTTGAATTCTTGGGTTTGAATTAAGGGGTGGTTGAACCAATCATCATCACGGGAGACATGGTTCACATCCATATCGTCAAAAATAGGGGACAAATGATTAGTGGATGTGACATCCACCAATGTTAAGACCGAAGCATCTTCTGAATATGGTTTGGAAGAAGCACAATAGGAAACTCCTAAAGAGTCTAAATATATCGATCCCATCGATGATGACGAGTAGAGAATAGGGGTTGAAATATCCCTCATCTCCACATCTAGAGGGGAAATCACGATGGTGGTTTGAGATACCTCTTGTCCTGGCAAAGAACTAGGGCCAAAAACTGTAGGTAGAGGGGAAGTGGAATCACTACGAGTGAAATATAACTCATGAAGCACTTGAAGTGTATCCCAAAAGACTTCGAGATGGGGACAGTGATGGGAATAATGTCCATACTTATCAAACAATGTGTTGCAACATTTTTTGGTTTTGGTAAGTTAAAATAAATTAGTCCAAAAAATGAAAATATTTTTCAAAAAATGTTAGCTAGGATATGGACAAAAAGAATACTGAGTAAAATGTTAGGAAATATTTTGATAAATATGTCCATATCAAAGAAAATATTAGAATAGATGCCCTAAAAAATGAAGTCAAAAATAAAATGTTAGGTTAGAGAGAAAAGCAAAAAGCAATAAACTCTTAAAATGTTGCAAATCTAAATGCCACTACTTTTACTTTAATTCACTTTTGAAAATAATACTTGTGTGGAGTTTGTTTAGATGCCACACTAGTTTATTTAATCCAATTATACAGTTTAATCATAATTGGATTTGTTTTAAATTGATTGTCATAGGTAGAAAATTAAATTGGCTCAATGGTTTAATCTGAGCCAATGGGGAGAGTAAGGTATAGAGGTAGATTATTCGTGAAAAGAAATATTGAGGTTGCTAGTTTAAATGCACCTAACTAAGTGAAGAAAAAATGTTAGGGTAAGTAAAGGGTAGGTAGAATAAAGGTTGTAGAAGTACAAGGTTGGTGAAGCATAAGCACATTCATCATGCTTAATCCAATGTTTCAATGTACAGGAGTACTTATGAAAGTGAAAGGATGTTTACAAGTTGATTTAATTAACTTCCCTCATTTCATTTCATCTCCCACTACATACTTACTAATTTCCCCATTATCCCATCATTTCTTGTTAAAATACCCTTTTCCCTTCATTTTCACCCTCCCCTTTGGTTTCACACATTTCCCTAGAAAATTACCCTCCAAACTCATTCCCCTACCCAAAAACCCCTTTTTCTAGTGTGAAACCCATTCCCCTTGAAACAATCACTTTCCCCTTATTAATTTCCCTATTTTTCCTAAAAAACCCATAAAACCCCCCTTGTCCTAAGTTTAATTTCCCCTCTCCGCTTTATTTAATTAAACTCCGCCATTCATGTTTTTCCCGACAAAACCCTTTTAACCCATAAAATCCCTTTATCCTAAGTTTTTTCTCCCCCCGCTTTATCTTGATTAAATCCGCAAATTCACCATTTTCCTGATATAAAGACTTTTTAACCCACCACCCTTGGTGCAGTTAACAAACCTAGCTAATTTTTAACCCTAGTCCCGTTGTATTAAAACTTGCTTGTTATATTTTTAACCTGCCTTGTTCATTAATTAATTACAGTTAAGTGTAATTATCCCTCGGGCACCGCTAATCTTTGCCTGATTACCCTCTGTGCAGCTTCACCACGCAATAGCCGTTAGATATTTCACCCCCAGATCTAACAACCCACATCCATATCACACGCTCCCGATGTCTGACAGTTAAAAGCCCGAGAGTACACAAGATTCGTGGTTTTGCTTGGGCCCCTTTCGGTTATGTGGCAGCTTTACGTGAACTCGTGTGCTCTCATGAAAAAACTGCCCAAGTGCCAAAAGTGGTGCGATGAACCTTAATACTACCTCCCCGCATAGGCCGAAACCATCCACTATTCACTTATCGATTTCCACGCCAAATTCTAAACGTTACCCGTTTAAATGCCAAAGACCCTCATTTTCACTCTTTTCGCTCGTTTTTTCACTGAAACTTGCCTAACCCTTCCTACACCACCTTGAACCTATGAAACCCAATTTGACCTCCGATTACCTTTCAAACACTACCACAATTCCGTCCACACACTTTCCTGTTCCCTGAAGCCATTATCGCCTCCATGCCAACCTGTGTTTTTATTAATGATTGTTTTATTGTGCAGGTGATTAGAAGACCAGGATACTGGATAAATAGTTTTGATATTGGTCACAAAACCTGTTTACTCCAAGATACTCAGGAAATCTATTCAAAGGCTTCATTTAGTAGAAGTTTTGTATACAAACAAAAAATCAAGTTTAAACCAGAGACAGAGTAGAAAGAAAACTTTATACAGTAAATGTTAAAACAGACAATTTACACAGTAAAAGATAAAACAGAGGAGGCAGATAAAGAGATACAATTAAAGACAAACACATGAAATATACAAAAAGATGATCAATATCCAACTACCAGAAGCTGAAACATGGGAAAAACTAAATGATCTACTATTGAAATACACAGTAAAAATTTGAAATGTACAGTAAAAACAAAAAGCACAGTAAAGGATATTGACAGGTCAACAAGGTCAAAGAGTATCAGATGAAAGGTCATAAGTAAATATGACATCTAGCGTGAAAATAAAACATCATTTAGCTTTTGGAGGAATAGTTAGCCAACTTCAACAATTTTTAGTTTTTCAGCGATAGTCACTAACAACTCAACATCAAAATAGTGCCAAATCAGCTAGCAGTCTTTATTTTTATTTTATAATAATCTGTTTTTGTAAAAATAGTTTAGGATATTTTCTTAGTTCTACTATTGTATAAATAACTCTCCTCACAAGTTATTAAGGGTTGCACCATTGATGAAGCATTTCTAAACATTTGATGTACTTGACATTTCTGGATCCTTAATACAAAGCAAAGGATTCTGAATTTTGTTTTACACAGTTTGTGTTTCCTGTAAGTTTTTACAGTATTGCTCATTATTTTTTTCTTCATACTCTTATGTCTTACAGAGATAACTAGGTAGGAATAATTGTGTTTCAATCTATTCCTGTAATCTTCTGAAGTGATAATCTATAAAGAGAATGAATTAATGGATTGTTTGTTTAATTAATTCCCTCTGAATCAATAAATCATCAACATCTTTTGTAAGCTTGATAATATTCTCTTAAACCTTCTGAACATAGTTTAAAGGTGTTCATACTTATGATTATTTAATTTTCAACTTGAAAACTGTGATAATCATATTATTTCTTTGTTTCTGCTCACCACCATACAAGCTATATCAATGTGTGAAATTTTATAGCAGCGCTATGCTTTGATATTAATATTATTCACAAGGTTAGGCATTACAATGTTACATCTATTTCATTCATTGGTCCTCCAAATTAAAACAAAACCCCCAAAACAATTATTTTAGATGCTATGGCATGATAGCTGGCCATTATCATCTCAGAGATACAACATCAATTTGGCACCATCGTCGAGGATTCGAATTTCATTAAGTTTTCCTGGGGAAATGATATTCATTCTATTCCATTAAGGTGATTAAAGGTCTAGAAAGGTTAAAATCCTTCACCTAAGGACTCGACTAGCCCAAACTAGCACCTTTTAAGAACACTAGATCTCATTCAGAATTTGACTTAGTTAATCCTCTGTCAGATCCTGAAAAAATTCTGAGAAAAGCCATTTCTAAAAGGATACATCAACCATCTTCTTCTTCCTCTTCAGCCTTGTAGTCTGAAGATTTAGTATCATTTGATCCTTTTAGTAATATTCCATCCAATCCTGATTGGACACAAATACCTCCTAGGTTTTCTGAGCTATTAGATAGGCGAGTTGATTTAGATTCAGCTTTCCTCATTCATTCTTTTGAAACACATCAATAATCCCCACTACCACCAGGATCAACTAAAACTAAGTCTAACTTGGGTGTTCATTTACCTGAATACAAACCCACAGATTTCATATCCCCTACCACTTATTCATTTCCTTCCACTTCTGAACGACCTGAAGCTTCTACTTCTGAACAACCTGAAGAGACCCTCTCTATATATTCAAATCCACTCTTTGAAACAAAAGAGGGTATTCATTCACAGGTCCAAAAGTTAGTTCTTAAGACTCCTTTAAATTTATTTAGGAGATCCCCTCCTTCTTCACCTCCACATAGTCACACACCCCCTCAATCACCTTCTTCTACCTCTTCTTCATCTTCTTCTTCTTCATCCACACAAACACCTCATACACCACCTTCTACTATGGCATTCCAACCTATTGTACATGCTAGATATGCAAATTTAGTCTTATCTGCTAACGTCGATGCATTCCCAATTGGGTACTTGAAATACATTCCTAGGTATAATGGAGAAACTGGTCCCTCAACTGAGGACCATCTTCAAACATTTCTAGACTTTGCAGACAACATTAATATCGAACAAGAAAATGTTTACATGAGATTGTTTATATAGTCACTTGAAGGAAATGTAAGAATCTGGTTTAGGCAGTTACCTGTAAATTCCATTAGAAATTGGGAAGAGCTTACAAACATATTTAAAAATCAATGGGGTGTAAAGAAAGATCCTCTTTACTTTCTGACTGAGATTGAAGAACTTAAAAGAAACTTTCTTGAACCTATATCAGATTTTATCAAAAGGTTCAATAAAATTTATCATAAGATGTCCCCTGATTTTAAACCCCTTGTAGCAGTAGCTATGTCTAGGTTTTCTAAAGCCTTTGACGATGATTTTCTTGTAATGCTAAGAGAGAGAACTTTAAGAACTCTTGAAGATATGCAAACAAATGCTATAGAGGTGGAAGAAAATAGGGCTGCTTCGACTTCCTTGAAATCTAAAGAGGAAAAGTTCCAAAGAAAGCTCAAATCTATTCAAGAGGCCTCTAGTTCCTCTAGTTATTCTAAGACTAAAACAGAAGATTCTAAAATAGATGAAATAACTTCTCTTCTTAGGAATCTATCTAATAGAATTTCCAAGATTGAGACTCAACCTAGGACAGTTAAAAAAATAGTTACTAGACCCCAAAATCAAAATCAAGGTCAATATAAAAGAAATCCACAATTACAAATTCTTTAGAGACCTAGTAATGATCAATAGGTTCCCACTCCTTTACTGATAGATGAACAAAAACATGATGAAAATACTATGACTATTACTGAAGATATCAATAACATGGATACTTCTTCTAATCAAATAGTTATTATTCCTCTCTCACAACAAAATCAGGTTCAAGAAGATCAAGAATCCTCACAGGTTTCTAAATACCATGCCTTCTCTAGATTTTTAATTGTAGAGTTGAACAAGAGATATGATCTTAGGCCTAGACCTAGCCCTGGAAGACCTCCTAAGGAGACTCCAATAATTGAACCTCGTACCAAAGGTGCCGAAACTCAAACAACTGTTATTCAACCATTAAATCAGTCAAATGATACTGCTCAAAATGATAAAAATTCTTTGACTACATTTAATGTTGAAAATGAGTTAGAAAGAGTTAAAATCCCAATTCCACTTTCAGAACTTTCGAAAAACCTTGGGTATAAAAATCAAGTCTCAAAATGGATACAAAACACCTCGGTTGATGCTGAAAGTGATATCATTAGTCTGCAAGATGAAAAACCAGCAGTTGTCTTTGGTCCTAGCTTAGATGTGATAGATGAAATAGTGCCTCCTTTCTATGTAACTCTTATGACAAATCATTCCATGTTATATAATTGTATGCTTGATTTTGGAGCATCACATAACCTCATGCCAAAAACTGTCATGGACCATTTGAAACTTGACATAACTAGATCCTATCATGACTTGTACACCTTTCATTCTAAAAGGGTGCACTGCTTAGGATTGATTAAGGATTTAGTAGTCACCCTTGCCCAAATTCTAGTGAAAAGTGTAGTGCCTGATATAGTTGTCACAGATATTCCTCCCAAATTTGGAATGCTCCTTTCTAGGTCTTGTTGTGCCAAATTAGGGGGAACTCTTCAGATGGATATGTCTTATGCCACTATTCTAGTTTATGGGGGAGAACAACTAAGGTTATATAGAGAGGTAAGATTTGTGCACATTATTTTCAAAATAGACCAGCCAAGGAACCATCCCATTTATGCAATTGATTAGGATTTTGGTTGCTTTCAACTCTCTTCAAACCAAATACATGAAACTCAAGTTAAAATAGAAGATGTAATTGAAAGTCCTGTACCAAATCAAATTGATGTATGGAAACTATTTTTTGATGGTTCTTGTACAAAAGATGGAGTAGGAGCTAGGGTAGTTTTAATTTCACCAGAAAAAATAAAATATCACCCAATCATGCAAACTCGACTTCGAAGTTACAAATAATGTGGTTGAATATGAAGCTTTCCTTTTGGGACTGCAACTAGCCAAAAGCTTAAAGGTTCAAAAATTAAGTGTTTTTATTGATTCAGAACTTATTGTCAAACAAGTGAGAAATATTTGCCAGACTAAGCATCCTAGACTTAGGTCTTATCGAAATGAAGTTTGGGATTCAGTCAAAAACTTCTTTGATGCTTTTAATTTGACTTATATTCCAAGAAATCAGAATATTCATGCAGATGTCTTAGCTATTTCTGCTAGTTCATTTAAAATTCCTGATCAGACCAATGTACTCTATCAAATACAAGTCAAGTACAGACCATCCATCCCAGACAATCTATAACACTGGTAGATATTTGAAGATGATGAACATTTGAAATCTTTTCTGTAGGTTATAAGTGAATTTTCAGTTCTACAAATTGATGAAGATAGAACAAAAATAAATGAAAATACAAATGGAAATGATACTTCAAATTTCAATTCAAAATTTTTTGATCATGGCATTATTCAATTGTCTAACAATTTTATTCCCAAATACCTCATTCCTTTAGAAAAATTGTTTGATCAAAATGATGTCCTCCAAAACCCTTAGTCCCTTTCTTCACAAGATGACATAGAAGAAATTAATATTGGAACAAATGATGATATTAAAAACATCAAAATTTGTGCATCTCTAGATCCTGAGATCAAAGCCCAATATCTTAAGTTACTTCAAAATTATAAGGATGTTTTTCATGGACTTATGCTGATATAAAAATCTATGATACTTCATTAATACAACAAAAGATTCCTTTAAATCTAGAAGCAGTTCCTTATCAATAGAAACTTAGGAGGATCAACCTAGCTCTTCTACCAACTGTAGAAAAGGAAATTAAGAAAATTCTAGATGCCCAGATCATTCTCCCTCTTAGATATTCTAATTGCGTTGAAAATTTAGTTCCTGTTAGAAAGAAGAATGGAGAATTCTCTGTGTGGAATTTATAAATTTGAATAAAGCATCATTAAAGGATAACTATCCTTTGCCCAAAATGGATTAGTTACTTCAAATGGTTTCAGGAGCACAAAGACCTTCTATGCTTGATTGTTTTTAAGGCTATAATCAGGTAAATGTTGATTCAAAAGACAGAGAGAATACAGACTTTGCTACACCCTGGGGTACATTCATGTATGCGATAATGCCATTTGGCTTATTCAATGTTGGAGCAACATTTCAAAGAGATATGGATGTTGCTTTTATGGGCTAGGTAAATAAATTTGTGGTCATTTATCTTGATGGCATAATTGCTTTTTCTAAATCTGATCAGAAACATCTAAAGCACTTAATGCAGGTTTTTGATAGGTGTAGAAAATTCGGAATATCATTGAATCCTAAAAAGTATATGTTTGCTATCAAAGAAGGAAAACTACTGGGCCATATAATTTCAGAAAAAGGAGTGGTGATTGATCCCAAACGTGTGTCTTCCATTAAAACATTGACCTTACCTAGAAATAAGAAGGAGATTCAAGCTTTTCTAGGCAAGATTAATTTTTTAAGGAGATTCATCCCAAATTATGCTGAGATTGTAAAATATATAACTGACATGCTCTGAAAAGATCATGAAGTTAAATGGATTGTCTCTTCCAGGCATGCATTTGATCAGATCAAGAAAGCTATCTCTGAAGCTCCCACCTTGGCCAACTCTGATTACACTAAACCATTCAGTATCTTTTCCTTTGCCTCAGAAACAACCCTTGTTGTTGTTTTACTACAAAAGAATGAAGATTCCCATGACCAACCCATAGCCTTTTTCAATAAGGTTATGAGAGATGTTGAGCTTAAGTATGACATAATTGAGAAGAAAACCTATGCCCTTATTCAAGCCCTAAAATCATTCAGTATGTATGTCTTGCATTCTCCTATTACTGCTTATGTTCCTAACAATGCTCTGGAAATCATTTTAACTCAACTAGACATTGATGGAAAGAGAGGTAGATGGATCACTCAAATACTGGAGTGTGATATAACTATCAAAACTACAAAGCTAGTAAAAGGCCAAGGATTAGCTAAGATTCTAGTTGAATCCAACTGTAAAGTGCTCAGGATCAATTATGTTTTAGAGATACAAGGGAAGAATCCACAAGAACCTTCTCAAACCTCAGATAAGAAGAATACACAAGAACCTTCTGTCCTTGCAGAAGGGGAGAATCCAAAAGAACCTTCTCAAACCTAAGATAAGAAGAATACATAATAACCTTTTGTCCTTGCAGAAGGGGAGAATCCACAAGAACCTTCCCTTCATCCCGAAGAAAAGAATCCACAAGAACCTTTACCTTCAGATCAGATCCGCCCTTTATACATTGATGACAAATTTTTGTTGTCAGATTGGTACCAAGACATTGTAAATTTCTTGATCCATTTTGAATGTCCAGCATCATTTTCCAAAAGCCAGTGTAAAACTCTCAAACTGAAAGAATTCAAGTACTGTATCATAAATGCAAATTTGTACTAGAAAGACCCACTAAATATTTTGTTATTATGTTTAACAGAATTAGAAACTGAAGGAATCATTGACCAGTTTCATACAGGATTTTGTGGAGGACATTATGCTTGGAGAGAAACAACATATAAGATATTAAGGGGAGGATTTTATTGGCCAACATTGTTCTTACAAGTAGGAGCAAAGGTCAGAGGTTGTGTTCCTTGTCAAATATTTGCTGGTAAGCAAAAATTAGCAGCTCTTCCACTGGTTCCATCAATAGTCTCACAACCTTTTCTCTGATGGGGATTAGATTTTGTTGGAGAGATTCATCCCACTTCAAGTAATCAGCATAGATGTATCCTCACTGCAACAAACTACTTCACTAAATGGGTGGCAGAAATTCCAGTGAGAAATGCTACTAATTCAATAATAACCAAATTTATTGAAGAGAATATCTTATCTATATTTGGTTGCCCAACTCAAATTGTCACTGATAATGCATCAGCTTTTTCTAGTGTTAAGATGATTTACTTTTGCCAGAATTATTAGATTCTATTACATCGTTCAAATCCATATTACCCACAAGGTAATGACCTTGCAGAATCCTCAAATAAAAGTCTGGTAAAGGTAATAAAAAAGACTCTAACAAATCATAAAAAGAGTTGGGACTCATTAAATTTATGCAATATGGGAAAACAGAATTACTCCAAAGAGATCTACTGGAAAATATCCTTTCCAGTTAGTTTATGGGAAAGATGCAATCTTCCCTACCAATTTGGCCTTCCCTGTATTAAAATTCCTGCAGGATTCAATAGATGAACTTGATGATTTTTCAAGGAGAATAAATCTGATTATTGAACTAAATGAAAACAGATTGAAAATGTATCAGAAAAAGATCACCTTGCAAATGTATGCACTTCTATTAGGGTCGTATTCTATGGTTACAATTTCTCCTGATATGTGTTCCTGATTCCGTCGAAAATCAATTTGACGATACAGACGCTTGTGAGGGAAAGGGACTTCAAGGAAGGTGATCTAGTTCTAAGATGGGATTCCAGGAGAGAAGAAAAGGGAAAACATGGCAAGTTTGATAACCTGTGGTTTGGACCTTTAGCAATTTATGAAGTGAAGGGAAACAACACTTTTGTGCTATAAAATATTGAGGGGCTATATTCCACTTATCCTGTAAATGGAAGGTTTCTCAAACATTGCATTCATTACTGAGAAGTTGAAGTATATTTCATTACTACCATTGTAAAATCTCTGATTTCTTTTACTTTTCAAGTTGTCAGTGTGATGTTTTACAGCAAAAGACTCCATAGCCCAAGGAGAAGGCACATGGATCTGTAGGTTCTCTACATTCTATAGGAGAAAGCAGTCCCCAGATGGAGCCAATGTTGTAGCATTTTTTGGTTTTGGTAAGTTAAAATAAATTAGTCCAAAAAATGAAAATATTTTTCAAAAAATGTTAAGCTAGCATATGGACAAAAATAATACTGAAGAAAATGTTAGGAAATATTTTGATAAATATGTCCATATCAAAGAAAATGTTAGAATAGATTCCCTAAAAAATGAAGGCAAAAATAAAATGTTAGGTTAGAGATAAAAGCAAAAAGAAATACTCTTAAAGTGTTGCAAATCTAAATGCCACTACTTTTACTCTAATTCACTTTTGAAAATAATAGTTTTGAGAAGTTTGATTAGATGCCACACTAGTTTATTTAATCCAATTACACAGTTTAATCATAATTGGATTTGTTTTAAATTGATTTTCATAGGTAGAAAATTAAATTGGCTCAACAGTTTAATCTGAGCCAATGGAGAGAATAAGATATAGAGGTAGATTATTACTGAAAAGAAATATTGAGGTTGCTAGTTTAAATGCACCTAACTAAGTGAAGAAAAAATGTTAGGGCATGTAAAGGGTAAGTAGAAGAAAGGTTGCAGAAGTACAAGGTTGGTGAAGCATAAGCACATTCATCATGTTTAATCCAATGTTTCAATGTGCAAGAGTAGTTATGAAAGTGAAAGGATGTTCACAAGCTGATTTAATTAACTTCCCCTCATTTCATTTCATCCCCCACTACATACTTACTAATTTCCCCATTATCCCATCATTTCTTGTTAAAATACCCTTTTCCCTTCATTTTCACCCTTGCTCTTTGGTTTCACACATTTCCCTAGCAAATTACCCTCCAAACTCATTCCCCTACCCAAAAACCCCTTTTTCTAGTGTGAAACCATTTCCCCTTGAAAAAATCACCTTCCCCTTATTAATTTCCTAATTTTTCTATTATGAAACCAGCTCACAAAAAGATGGAAAAGATAGATCAATGCCTTAGAATTCAGCCTCTTCAAGGGGGAGACCTCCTTTACATTACACAATGAATGATTCTTGGATGATAGAAATGAAAATACCTCCTTTCTATATATAGGAGTCTAAGGGTCATAATGTAATAAGAGCTCACATAACAATAATTATGTAAGGGCACAATAATAACAATAGTGGGCTTCTATGGGGCACAATAGTAACAATATGGGGACTACATGGGTACAAAAATATAATAAGGGGGTTGTACTAATAACAATATGGGGTTACACTAGTAGTATAGGGGCCTAACATGCCCCTCTCCTTCAAAAAATGTTTTCCTCAATGCTTGAGTAGTTCTTGATGCTTCTGTATAAAATTCCTGTCCTCCCATGTGGAATCTTCAACAGGTAAGTTCTTCCACTTGATGAGATACTCTGAAATTGATCGATTCCGTAGCTGTCAGGTTCTTGTTTCTGTGACTGCTCCAGGTTCCAATATGATTTTTCCTTTATTGTCAAGTTCTGGCAATATTGTTGGAATTGGGATATTTGGCAAATTTTGAATGAGTTCCCTCCCTGCTTCGAAATTCTTCCATTCATACCTTCCTTTGTTTATCAAATTTGGTTGGATAATTGTACCAACCTCTACCATTTTTGCAACCATATGTTCAATTTCACTCCTTTGGGCATATGGATATCTATAAGGCTTGATGTTTGGAGGAACACATCCTGGAATAAAATGAATAGCATGATCATGATAAAAAATACGTGGGAGACCTTTGGGAGTCTCAAATACCTTGGAATGATTGTCCAAGTCTTTTTGGAGATTTGGAGAAATACATGATTTCAATGTGCGAACAGCTAGCAAATATAATTGTGCAATTGCACCTCGTTGTTCTTTGTTTATAAGCTTTGTCATTCCATTAGAGTTGATTATCTTTCCTGGTTTCCCTGTGATACCCTTTAATTCAACTTCCTTTCCTTCCGAAGAAAATTTCATAAAAATTTCTTGAAAATTAAAAGATATTGTACCCAAGGATTGTAGCCATTAGACTCCTAGTACAACATTAGCACCACCCATTGGAACGGAAAACATTGTGCTATTCAATAAATATTCTCCCATGGATAGCTAGATATTATGACACTTTCCAGAGCAATTTATGGTTCCTCCACTTACAACCATCACTTGACACTATGGTTTTGGATCTAGGAAGCAATTCAAGTCCTTGGCTATCTTACAATTAATAAAATTATGGGTACTATCCGAATCAATCAACACTATTACCTTTTTCTTCTTGATATGTCCTTTTGTCTTTACCATTTGAGTAGTGGTAATTATAATGAATGCATTACAAGATATGGTTGGATTCATTTCTTCTTTCTTTGGGGTTGGTTCCTGGGGAGTATCCTTTTCTTTCGATGTTTCTTGATACTTTTCTTCCTGATATTTCACTGTTTGAACCTTCTTCTTCTTGATATGTCCTTCTATCTCGAGAGTTTGGGGAGTGGTAATTTCTTCCAATGCTTTACAAGATATGGTCGGATTCATTTCTTGATGCTCGATGTGATCTTTCACTTCTTCAACATTTTTCTTCTTGATATGTCCTTCTATCTTAATAGTTTGAGGAGTGGTAATTCTGGCCAATGCATACAAGATATGGTTGGATTCATTTCTTATTTATCAATGTGATATTTTACTTCTTAAACCTTTTTCTTCTTGATATGTCCTTCTATCTTGAGAGTTTGAGGAGTGGTAATTCTTGCCAATGCTTTAAAAGATATGGTCAGATTCATTTCTTCTTTCTCTGGGGTTTGGTCCTGGCGCATATCCTCTTCTTTTGATGTTTCTTGATCCTTTTCTTCCTCCTCTTCATACTTTATGTAAAATAATTTCTTCTCAGCACACTTATGACCTTTAGTGCATTTGCTATCACAATTGTAACAAAGCCCTTTTTTTCTTTTCTCTTCCAATTGTTGTGGTGTAACCCTTGTAGGTTGTGGAAGGCTAGGAGAAATAACACTTCCATTATTATAGTTGTGAGGGGTATAGTTCCTTGTTGCCGTAATTTTACTTTCCACTATGTAACGAAGCCCTTTTACTCTTTCCAATTGTTGTGGTGTTGCTCTAAATGAGGTGTTTCTCTTTGTATCCTCATAATGTGCTATCATTTCCTCCATGAAAATTGACCACGTAACAAGTTGTTTACGAGAACAAAGCCCTTTATACCATAAAAGTTGATCTGGTTCTAAATATGAAGATGCAATACATACCTTTTATGATAGTGGTACACCATGTAGGTCACAATATTGCTCGATCTGAAGTATCCAATTTACCGGATCCTTGCCATCAAACTTCCTCATCTCTCTTTTTCTTGATTTTAGGAGCTCGATCTTGAAATGACTATAACTCTGTAATTTCGGTTCTTCCAGTTCTGTAATTACGACCTGTAGTAACCCTTTGCATCCTCTTTTCAATGCCACCAGTCTGATCCAAATTGGATTCTCCAAGGAAGAGCTATGCCAAATATCCCACGGTGACTTGAATATAGACCTTTCTAGAAGAGCGAACTTGTATTAAGTGCCACGTGTCACTGTTTTGACCTTAGTATCTGAAAAAAATACACAGGAAACTACAGTCCATCCTCTTTCTATAAATTCTTACGAAATTTCAATTTGATGCTCAAAACAAAAGTTATGATGATTTTCCCCAGGTCACCTGTTTGGAATGAAATTCGGGAGTCTGCAAAAAGGCCAACTTCCTTAGATCATATCTCTGCAAATATAGCGCGAAATGCTCTGAAATTCGGATCCGAGGTTCATAACAATTTCTTCCCAAATGGGTTTTTGTTTTGGAATCTGAAACGTCACAGAAACAAAGTTATAGCGCAAATGCCACGATGACCTGTTTGGAGTAGTGAAAGCCTAGAATTCAAAGCTCTGATACCAAATGTTATGAAACCAACTCACAAAAATATAGAAAAGATAGATCAATGCCTTAAAATTCAGCCTCTTCGAGGGAGAAAACTCCTTTACATTACACAAATGAATGATTCTTGGATGATACAAATGAAAATACCTCCTTTCTATATATAGGAGTCTAAGGGGTCATAATGTAATCAGAGCCAACATAACAATAATAATGTAAGGGCACAATAATAACAATAGTGGGCTTCTATGGGGCACAATAGTAACAATATGGGGACTACATGGGTACAACAATATAATAAGGGGGTTCTACTAGTAACAATAAGGGGTTACACTAGTAGTATAGGGGCCTAACATTTTCCTAAAAAATCCATAAAACCCCCCTTGTCCTAAGTTTAAATTCCCCCCTCCACTTTATTTAATTAAACTTTGCCATTCATGTTTTTCCCAACAAATCCCTTTTAACCCATAAAACCCCTTTATCCTAAGTTTTGTCTTCCCCTGCTTTGTCTTAATTAACTCCGCAAATTCACCATTTTCCCGATATAAAAACCTTTTAACCCACCACCCTTGGTGCGGTTAACAAACCCATCTACTTTTTAACCCCATTCCCACTGTATTAAAACCCGCTCGTTATATTTTTAACCATGCCTTGTTCGTTAATTAATTATAGCTGAGTGTAATTATTGCCCGGACCCTGCTAATCTCTGCTCGATTGCCCTCCGTGTAGCTTCACCATGCGATAGCTATTAGATCTTTCACCCCCTGATCTAACGACCCATATCCATATCATGTGCTCCCGATTTCCGACAATTAAAAGCCTAAGAGCACACAAGATTCATGGTTTTGCTCGAGCCCCTTTCGGTTACGTGGCAGCTTTATGTGAACTCGCGTGCTCTCATGAAAAAACCGCCTGAGTGCCAAAAGCGGTGTGATGAACCTTAATACTGCCTCCCCATGTAGGCTGAAACCATCCATTGTTCACTTATCGATTTCTGCGCCAAATTCTAAACGTTACCCTTTTAAATGCCGAAGACCCTCGTTTTCACTCTTTTCGCTCGTTTTTTCACTGAAACCTGCCTAACCCTTCCTGCACCACCCTGAACCTCTGCAACCCAATTTGACCTCTAATTACCTTCCAAACACTGCCACGACTCTGTCCACACACTTTCCTGTTCCCTGAAGCCATTATCACCTCCCTGCTAACCTGTGTTTTTATTAATGATTGTTTTATTGTGCAGGTGATTAAAAGACCAGGAGACTGGATAAACATTTTTGATACTAGTCACAAAACCTGTTTACTCCAAGATACTCAGGAAATCTATTCAAAGGCTTCATTTAGGGGAAGTTTTGTGTACAAACAGAAAATAAAGTTTAAACCATAGAAAGAGTAGAAAGAAAAATTTACACAGTAAATGTTAAAATAGACAATTTACACAGTAAAAGATAAAACAGAGGAGGAAGATAAAGAAATACAGTTAAAAGACAAGCAGAAGAAATCTACAGAAAGATGATCAATATCCAACTACCAGAAGCTGAAACATGGGAAAACTAAATGACTTACTGTTGAAATACAAAGTAAAAATTTGAAATGTTCAGTAAAAGTAAAAAGCACAGTAAAGGATATTGATAGTTCGACAAGGTCAAAGTGTATCAGATGAAAGGTCATAAGTAAATATGACATCCAGCGTGAAAATCAAACAACATTCATCTTTTGGAGGAATAATCAGCTAGCTTAAAAAAAATTTAGTTTTTTTAGCGATAGTTACCAACAGCTCAGCATCAAAATAGTGCCAGATCAATTAGCAGTCTTTATTTTGATTTTATAAATAGAAATATTTTGGAATATTTTCTTAGTTCTACTGTTGTATAAATAACTCTCTTCATGAGTTATTAAGGGTTGCACCCTTGATGAAGCATTTCTAAACATTTGATGTACTTGACTTTTTTGGATCCTTAATAAAAAGAAAAGGATTCTGAATTTTGTTCTACATAGTTTGTGTTTCCTGTAAGTTTTTCCAGTATTACTCATTATTTTTTTCTTTATATTCTTATGTCTTATAGAGATAACTAGGTAGGAACAATTTTGTTTCAATCTATTCCTATAAGCTTTTGAAGTGATAATCTATAAAGAGAATGAAATAATGGACTGTTTGTTTAATTAATTCCCTCTTAATCAATAAATCATCAGCATCTTTTGTAAGCTTGAGAATATTCTCTTAAACCTTCTGAACATAGTTTAAAGGTTTTCATACTTATGATTATTTAATTTTCAATTTGAAAACTGTGATAATCATATTATTTCTTTGTTTCTGCTCACCACCATACAAGATATATCATTGTGTGAAATTTTATAGCAGCCCTATGCTTTGATATTAATATTATTCACAAGGTTAGGCATTATAGTGTTACATCTATTTCATTCATTATTCCTCTAGATTAAAACAAAACCCCCAAAACAATTATCTTAGATGCTCTGGCATGATAGCTGACCATTATCATCTCACAGATACAACACAAAGCACAAGGGTTGTTCATGCATAAGGATTTATTCTTCTTAGCAAACTCATGTAAGGTAACATGGACCTCATGAATGTTAGGGTTAGGAAAAGTATCATAGACCACATTCTTAATATTGAGAAGTTCAGGAAAGGTATTGGTGGCATGCCCAGCAACATCACACAAAGAAAATGGAGGAGAAGGCTTTGGTGGTTTAGGAGGAACGGGAATTTCTTAGGTTACCTTGTCTTTACCCCCATTCTTTTGGGTTCCCCCCCTCATGAGATTCTTTCACAACAGGAGTGGCTTCCTATTGAGGTTGATATGGAACTGAATCAAAGGAAGGGGTGGTAGGAACCAATTGAATTGGTGTAAAATATGTATAAGGTTTGAGTTGGTCAGGAGGAGTGTTTGCAGGAGGATCAATGTACCATACTGGGATCCCCAAGGTGATGTTAGGAAGACTCAACATAGCCATTACATGAGTAGAAAATATTCCTTGTAGCGGGAATAAAAGGTATATGACCAAATGAGTAATGACCTAGAGGAGCTGCTCCTAAGTGGGAAAGGCTTGTAGGAACTGCTCCTAGTTGGGAAATACCTAGAGAGATAGAAGTCGAAGAGGATTGGCTTGGAGGAATTATTCCTGATGTGCAAGTTGAGTCTTGAGTAGGGGGTTGTTGAGGAGTTGTCTATTTGGAAGACATACCAGACTACTTTCTAGTGGCATGTGACACTTGAAGCATGCAAACACTCGAAGAGCTAAGCTTAGAAGGAGTAGGTAGTGGGCCGTAATAAGCCCAAAGTAGTGTGGATTTTTTATAGAATCCGGGGGAAACATCGGTAAAAGTAGGGGTGGTATTATTGTCATTCATCAATGAAAAAGTTGTTTGATGGGAGGCCTGTGACTGAGGTTCATAGTAATTCAACTGATCGATAGTGATGATCTTTACATTATCAGGGAAGAACATCTTGCGAAAGACAGATGATGTGACAACTGACATAGCGTATGTGTAACTATAACCCAAAAAGATGTTATAATCTGAAGGGGCATCAATGACTTCGATATTAATCAAGACTGTCTTGCCAGCAATAGTGATGGGGAAACTCCAACATAAATCGAGGGGATGTGAGGAGTGACCGTCCCAAGCATGAAGAGTGGTAGTGGATGGTGAAAAATTAGGGGATCCAATTTTATTCCAGACAATAGCAGCCATCACACAGGTGGAGGCACCTTCATTTATTATACACCATTGAACAATGGCATTTTCTATGGAGACTGGTATCAGAAAGGAAATGGATGAAGGGATGTTCCGATTTATCAACATCAAAGATGATAAAATGATCATCATAGGGATCCAAAATTCCTAGAGTAGATAATATATCTTTCCATTGGGATGGGAACATCTAGAGGACTTCCAGCGTTGACATGGAGATAGGAGATTGTGCCAAGTCATATACTATACTATATGTATGGGTAGCTTTAGAAGAAGCAACATTTCAACGTAAAGGTCCTTTGGTGATCTTAGGGTGAACCTCTACCTTAGGTGGAGGGATCTCTAAGTTACCATTTGGTGATGACAGGGGTTCAGTGGAACTCTTAGGATGGGGACCAGTTGTTGACTTATCAGGAGGATTGTCATATTGGCACGATCGAGTCCGAAGGTTGATGTATTTGGAATTCATCATGAGAATTTGGTAATTATTATTGCCATATTATAAAGGTTGGGGGGCTGCAATGTTCTTAGAGATTTTGGTATCCATATATCCTCGATGACAGAATGTATTGGTAAGAACTGTCGGCTATGAAGAAAAAGGAGGAGGAGGTGGAGCCATGGGTTGAGGTCCTCTAGAAGCAGTTGTTTGAGCTTCCCATGCCTGACACAATTGAGGTAAAAGGGGACATTCATGCGTATAATAGTTGTAAGTCTCGCAACAAGCATAAGGTTTATTAGTTCTAAGAGCCTTGTTCAACTTGGTATAGCTACCTTGTTGCTAGGTTTAAAGGATTAGACTGCTCACCTTACTAGAATTAGGTTGTCTACCTTGGTTTCCTTGGTTACCTTGAGGTTGTTGGTTCTAGTTACCATTCCCCTTATTCCTTCTATTGGGGCTAGGGATAATGGTAGTGCTCTATTGAGAATACACTTGACTCTGAGTAGGTGGTTGATGTTGTGGAAAAGGTGGTGGAGGCATGGAAGGTTAAGGTGATGGTATCATTATGGTTGGAGCATTAGGTGGTGCATAGGGATAATAAGGATTCATTAAAACATTTTGGTAACTAGGTTGAGAAACAACTGGCCCTGACATTGGCTAATGTGAATGGGGAAATGCATATGATGTGCTTGTACCTTGGTAAGGTTTGACATGTGAAGGACCAGGGGGAATAAGTGTAAGCAAAATAGGTCCCCTCTATGGTTGACCGTAACTCATAGGAGGTTGAGAATATGGTGATGGATGAGGGTGGGAAAGGGATCCAATGGTACCATTAGTGGCATGAGATGCCCCTGGCATAGAAGCAATGCTAGGTTGAGGCAAATTAGGGAGGAAAGTATAAACATAACCTGACTATGCATAAATTAAATCATATTTCAAGGCTATATGGAGGGCTTCTTCCTTAGTCTGAGGGAAGTGAGAGATGAAAAATTTACTTGTGGGAACCAAAATGGTTCTCAAGAACTAATTCGTATACATCCGATCTTCAAACTTAGGGGCTTTACAAATGCTCCTCCTTTTGTGCCATTCTTATACATGGTTAGAAATGCAGGTGGCAGAAGTTTGAAGAAAAGAGGTCAATAATTCAGTACCAATGTCATATCGAAGAGGTAATTGGAAATATGAAAGAAAGGCATTGGCAAGAGTCACAAATTTGGAATGAGAGGCATGTGGTTGTTCGAGATACCATCTGGAAAAAACTCTAGTTAGGGCCTGTTAGAGGAGATGAAGACAAATGGAGTCTTCGGTAATAGAATTTGATCAACATCACATGTGGAAAGAGTGAATATGATTGGTGGGGTCTTCTCCAGGATTACCTTCAAACTTGGGAACGTCTGAGGGAATTTTGGTGGGCATGGGAGACCAATTTGCATTACAGAGAAGGGGATCATTAATGAG
Source organism: Pinus tabuliformis (assembly GCA_031772625.1). NCBI lineage: Eukaryota > Viridiplantae > Streptophyta > Pinopsida > Pinales > Pinaceae > Pinus > Pinus tabuliformis. The sequence continues at coordinate 921,055,320 of CM062805.1, read as the reverse complement.
ATGGCTTAAATAAGGAAGGCTCAAACCATCCAGAAATTACCTGTATATGAATTCTAAAACACAAAATAAAAAATGCAAGGCATTAACACATATACACAGAGATTTTGCCCTGAATCCCAAAACCGGGACTACCAGCTTGATTTTTCATTATGTTCCATTCAATGTTATAATACATATTTATACATGCTGAAGCATCCAATACCATGGACCGAAAACCATTGCATCCAATACCATGGACTGAAAACCATCACGTCCAAAAACATGTGCGAAAATCATGCACAAAACCATAGGTGGGTCCACCCATCCTAACATAGGGTCCAAAACCAAAATTTTCCGGGGCGCTGCCCCAAACCCCATAAAGTGGGGTTACAAGTACACCTCAAACCCCCTGTGACCCCCCCCCACCCCGCCCCGCTACACAATAGGCACAACGAAGGGGGGCTCTGCCCCCCCTCTAACCCCCTGGTTAACTTTGTGGGCTAGTCGTGGAAAGAATATAACACAACCCAACATTCTCCCACTTGTTGTTTTCTTTCCAAAGGGGGCCACAAGAGAACTTAGTCATTTTTCTAGCCTTGAAATGCCCATTGTCTCTCTACACCAAGAGAACTTCTCAAAGCTCACAGATTTTGTCAATGCATCTACAGTATTCTTCAAAGTGTCCACCTTTACCAGCAACACCTTTTTGTCTTCTATCATATCCCTCACAAAGTGATACTGAACATCAATGTGCTTTGTCTTTGAATGATATGTGGGGTTCTTTGACAAGAAAATTGCACTTTGGCTGTCACAGTGTATCCTTATAGCTCCTTGTACTAACCCCATACTTGAACACAACCTCTACAACCAAACTGCTTCCTTGCTTGCATGAGTGGCTGCCATGTATTCTGCCTCTGTAGTTGATAGTGCCACTACAAATTTTTTCTTACTGATCCAACTGACTACACCTCCAAATAGGTTAAACACATACCCACTTGTAGATCTTCTCTGATCTAGATCTCCAGCCCAGTCTTCATCAACAAAGCCACGAATATCCAACATTTTGTCCAATCTTGATCTTCCTTAGTAGCACAAACCATAATCACTAGTGCCACACAAATATCTAAAAACCCGCTTCACTGCTGTCCAGTTCTCCTTCCCCGGTTTTGACATAAACCTGCTCAATACTCCCACTGCATGTGCAATGTCTGGTCTAGTACAGACCATTGCATACATTAGGCTATCGACTACACTTGCATATGGAACACGGGACATGTCCTATTCCTCTTCTTGTGTCTTGGGACACTGTTCAACAGATAACCTCACACCTATAGGAATAGGAACCTTCACCGGTTTACTATCCTGCATATTAAACCTCTGCAGTATTGTCTCGACATACTTCCTCTGGTTTAACCAGAGCTTCCTCTTTGCCCAATCTCTTTTAATTTCCATGCCCAAAATATAATTTGCAGCACCAATATCTTTCATGTCGAATTTGGAGGACAATTGGGTCTTCAAATCCTGGATAATTTCTTTGTCATTTCCAACCAGCAACATATCATCCACATACAAGACTAGATAAAATAACATGGTCGCCAATTAACTTAAAATACACACAATGATATTCTTTTCTTCTGGTGAAGCCAAGTCCCCATATAAATGTATCAAATTTCTGATACCACATCCTTGGTGACTGTTTTAACCCATACAAAGACTTCTTTAACTTGCATACCAGTTCTTTCTTACCCTTCACCGCAAAGCCTTCAGGTTGCTTAATGTATATTTCCTCTTCCAGATCCCCATGAAGAAATGTTATCTTCACATCCATCTGTTCTACCTCAAAATCAAAAGCAGCACCAACAGATAAAAGTAATCTAATAGAAGTTACCTTGGCAACAGGAGAAAAGATATCACCAAAACCAATTCCCGACACCTGGGAATAACCTTTTGCTACCAACCGAGCTTTGTATTTCTCCACCTTTCCTTCTACATTTGTCTTATTCTTGAGCACCCATTTGCTACCAATGGGTTTCCTTCCAGTCGGAAACTCCATCAGATCCCAAGCCTCATTTTTGTGCAAAGATGCCATTTCATCAACCATGGCCTCTTTCTAGAGTTTTCCATCCTCTGAATCTACATCTTCCTTCAAAGTTCTGGGATCATCATCAGTAAAAGATAGAGAAAAATTTTAACAGAAAGTAGATGGACTATACCTTTCTGGCTGCCTTCTTTCTCAAACTGATCTTCTCACACTCAGATTTTGTGGCTCTTCATCTTCTGATTCCTCCTCTACTGTAGAGTCTAATTCTTCATCCTTAAGCTCAAACTCTATCTTCTCAGGTTCTTTTGGTTGGACTTCATGTTTAATAACATCTTTTACCTCTCTAAACACCACATCTCGGCTGTACACAACCTTCCGTGTGACTGGGTTCCAAAGCTTATAACCCTTTAAACCATCCTTATACCAATAAAGATGCACTTTTCAGATTTACTATCCAACTTGGTTCGTTTCTCCTTTGGAACATGTACATATGCATCACATCCAAATACCCTCAGATGTGAAAGAGAGGGTTTCTTACCAGTCCATACCTCTTATGGATTCTTATCCTCCAACACTTATGAAGGTGACCTATTGACCAGGTAACATGTAGTATCCACCGCCTTTGCCTAGAATTCTTGTCCTAACCCGGCACCACTAAGCATGCTTCTTGCCCTTTCCATCAACGTCTTATTCATTCTTTCTGCAACTCCATTTTTCTAAGGTGTATATGGAGTAGTCTTCTATCATGCTATACCACATTTCTTACAGAATTCTTCAAATTCCTTGCTGCAAAACTCTCCACCATTATCTGTCCTCAACACATTTATCTTCTTCTCTGTCTGATTTTCCATGAGAGCCTTAAATTCTTTAAACTTGTCAAAGGCTTCAGATTTATTCTTAAGGAAATATATCCATGTATTCCTTGAGAAGTCATATATAAATGATACATAGTACACAGACTTACCTAGTGATGGAACCTTCACAGGTCCAAACACATCACTGTGCACAAGTTCTAATATCTGTTTCGCCCTCTTACTACCAGAGGGGAAACTCACCCGATTCTGATTCCCATATACACAATTTTCACATAAATAAAAATCCAGAGAGCTATTACTCATACCTTCTACCATACCTTTACCATGAAGTATTTGAAGGCCTTCTCTCCAATATGTCCAAGCCTTTGATGCCAAGACATCGTCTTCTCTCTAGAGACCACTAGATTTTCTGCTCCACTTTCAGGAACCACCGAACTGTTGCACCCATCAATAACAGTGCTACCTTGCAACTTGTACAGAGTTCGAATTCGAACTCCCCGTATCAATACCAGTGCTCCTTGGACCATTTTGCAGGTATCCTTCTTCAACATTGTTTTTACACCTACATCATCCATCTTGCTTACAGAAATCAGATTTCTGGCCAATGCAGGAATATGCAAAACACCCAGAAGTGTTCTAACCCTTCCACCTTTCAACTTCAACTTTACTTTTTTGTGACCAATGATTCTAGCCTTCCTATCATCCCCTAAGAAGACATCACCACCATCGTATTTCTCATACATACAGAACCACTCTCTATGGGGAGTGAAGTGAAAGGATGCACCTGAGTCAATAAACCATGCCTCATGATCTACATGTGTACTTGAAGAAGTAAAGTACACATCCCCACCTTCATCTGAAGTGGTTTTCGCCTTTGTAGAAGGAGCATCATCAGAACCTTTCCTTTATTAGGAGCTTTAGACTTACTGTCCCTTTTGTAGTGCCCTTCCTTTCTGCATTTCCAGCACACCACCTTTACAGGTTTTCGTGGAGATTTAGATCTCCCTCTAGATTTAGATCTCCCACTCGATGACTTATTTTTGTTTCTGTTTTAGGACCATTCTCGTATAGACATGTTGAGAATGCAACAAGCAAAGTCTATTTTTAGACTATGTCTATTTTTAGACATATGGATCATGGTCTATGAGTTGCAGGATGCTATTTGTGGATGATTGGTCATGTTGGTAAAAATAGATGGACTTCTATTTTTAGAAATATGGGTGGTTTCTATTTTTAGACTGCCAGGCTAAAAATAGAACAGTCGAATATTATTAGCTCATAATAATATTTGGACTGTAAACATTATCTTATCCTCTTGGAGCACTTTATTTTGAGCTACAGATGTGGCACATGCAGCTGTCAGAATGAAATATGCTTTTCTTATGGGTCAGTTGAGCTATTGCATGCAGGACTTCAGTTAGAACTCATGTGATTGAGTTTGGTGGAGTTGATTGTGGAGTTGATGGAGTTGTGTTCAATTTGACTTGGTTGAACTAGTTGTATTTAGTTTAACTACAAATACACTAGTGATGAGTGATGTGAATTAATTGTTAAATTAAATTCACTAATTATTAACTCATAAAGCATCTAAAGAATACATCAGTTAACTCAGTGCATGGATAGTTAAGTGGAGACAGGTGTTAGAGGTTGAGATTGCTATCAGTTGTGACTATAGTTGTGCATGAGATCTTGCACAATCAATGGGATTGAGTAATGCCAATGAGGATTGCGTGGTTCAGCCAAGGAAATACGAGTTTGGTTCATCCATTCATCATTATTCTCATGCAGGATTGCGCAGTGGAGGCAGGCAGACAGCAGAGGAGATTTGAACCTGTGATTGATTCAGATCTGAGCTAGTTTGTGTGTAACAGGTGGAGATAGTACTGAGTACTTGTGAGGAGTATTGTACTATGTATTGTTACATGTTCTCAATCATTATAATATACAGATAGTGTGGGGTTTTCATCTGTATGCTTTCCCCAGGTTACATACTGTGTTAATGTGCGCATGCGATTGATGTTTCATTGTTTTTAATTCCGCAAAATTGATGATCAACGTAGAGGAGGTTATGTATTATGCATGCATTCCGAAATAGTGTATAATCAGGATAATCTCTATGAATAAGTGTCATACTATTCAAAATTTCTACATGGTATCGGAGCTGTTGATCATCAGATCTATTATTCAAAAGGTGTTTACATTTTATTTCTTCAGGCAGAGTCTGTAATCGGGCCAGGTAGCCTCTGGATTCATCCTTCCATTGGAAGGTGAGATATCTGGTAAAAGCCCATACAGTCAATCTCTGTATGAGAAATACTTTGTTCTCATGAATTTTATATCAGAAGTGGTTGAGTTTTGAGCTGGTGGAATTCGAATTTGCAGCAGTGTTTTCTTGGTGTCAAAGTTGAAATGTCTTTCAACGGATTGCGATTGGAGTATGCTCTTGAGGGTAGCTCGAATTATATTGCATGGAAAGACAGGATGGAGGCGGTGTTAGATGATAATGGTCTGAAGGAGTTCATAGAGGCTGAGGTCCCAAAGCCTACTGATACTGCTCAAGTTGATTCTTGGCAAAAGAAGACAACAAAGTGTCGAAGGATTTTGTTGGAGGGCGTGAAGGATCACATTGTATCCAGCCTGCATGGAAAGGCTTCTCCATACTTGATGTGGAAAGTGTTGACAGATCTATTCCAAAGCAAGAGTGACCAGAGGAAGTTGGCGCTCAAGGATAAACTCAGAAACATTAAGTGTGAGAAAGGAGATAGTATGCCCAAGTATCTCACGAAGTTCACTCAATGCGGGGATGAGCTAGGAAGTGTGGGGGTGACTTTCGATGATGAGGACTTGGTGAGCTTGGCTCTACTTGGTCTTCCAAAGAGTTGGCATTCCTATCAAGACTCTACCAATGGTCGGAAGAAACTGCGAGGATGGGAGAGACTTTGGTCAGATCTTGTGCAGGAGGAGATTAGGCGGAATACCAGGGACGGATCTTCATCAAAGGAAACTGATGAAGAAAATTTCGCTTTGGCTGCCAAATCAAAGAAGGGGAAGAACAAGAAATCTTCTCATTCTGGTGCAAAAGGAAAGAAGCAGGACATGTCCAAGGTGAAGTGCTTTCACTGTCACCAGCACGGACATTATGCCACAAATTTTCCGCAGAAGAAGAAAAAGAAGCAAGCTGCTGGATCTGCAGCAGGAGAGGCCTTAGCCTCACAGTTTGAGCTTGATTTTTCATTGATCGCATGCTTGGTATCAAGTGTGATGGGATCGGTATGGTTCTTGGACAGTGGTGCGTATTTTCACATGACAGGAGATCGAGATTTGTTTTCTGATCTGGAGGAGAAAGATCTTGGAGTGCACATCGAGATGGACGATGATGGTAGATACAGTGCGACCGGTATCGGTACCATTTCCTTTGAGAGGGAGTCTGGTAAACCCTTCGTATTGAAGGAAGTGATGCATGTTCCAGGATTGAAGAATAATCTTATCTCTGTGGCGATGTTAGAATACAAGGGATATGATGTTGTTTTCAGCGAGGGAAAGGCTTTCCTGCGCAGTAAGACAACTGGAGAAACCTGGAAGATAGGGTTCGAGTCAGGAACCTTTATCAATTGCATGTAGATGGCTGCATAGCAATCGCATGCAAGGAAGAAGGATTGGTGAGCCAGGATGATGGCGAGCTATGGCATAGGAGATTGGGTCACCTTCACCATGGATCCTTGAAGATACTGCAGCAGATTACTACAGGGCTTCCTAAAGGCACTCTTGTGCAGTCAGATCAGTGCAAGGGGTGTACTTTGGGAAAATTTGTGAAAGCCACCTTTCACGAGAAGGATAGTCATGCCACGACGATCCTTGAGAGAATTCACACAGATGTGTGTGGACCTTTCTCAGTAGCTTCGATAGCAAAGCACAAGTACTATGTGATCTTTGTTGATGATTTCTCTCAAAAGTGTTGGATCTTCTTCATGCAGAAGAAGAGCGAGACATACTCAAAGTTTTGTGAGTTCAAAGCACTGGTTGAGAAGGAGTCAGGGAAGAAGGTGAAGACTCTTAGGAGCGACAATGGTGGTGAATACATCTCTGGCGAGTTCAAGGACTTTTGCAGCACAGAAGGGATTCGAAGAGAGCTCATAGCTCCCCATAACCCACAGCAGAATGGGGTTGCTGAGCGGAAGAACAGAACGATCGTGGGTGCTGCACGGGTGATGTTGCATGATCAGAGCCTACCCCTTCACTTGTGGGCAGAAGCATGCAATACTGCAGTTTATGTGCAGAACCATTGTCCTCACATGATACTTGGCATGAGTACACTCGAGGAGGCTTATTCTAGTAAGAGACCTAATATTTCTCATTTGAGGATTTTTGGTTCTAATGTTTACATGCATGTGACGAAGGATGCCAGGAAGAAGCTGGAGCCGACCGCAGAGGTTGGTATATTTGTGGGGTACACTGATATGCCCCACAACTATCGTGTGTATTTGCCAGACAGTGGCAAGACTGTTGTGCGACGGGATATAAAATTTCAGGAGGAGAAAGCCATGAAGTGTTTTCGAGGAAGCTGTGGAGGATCCCGCATGGGTAGATACCATGGTAGAAGAGTATGATTCGATTGTCAGAAACAGTGCATGGGAGATTGTCCCAAGAGCGGAGGGGAAATCAGTGGTGGGTTCGAGATGGATCTACAAAGTGAAGTAGGCAGCTGATGGGAGTGTGGAGAAGTACAAGGCAAGATTTGTTGCCTAAGGTTTTTCACAGATAGAGGGGATCGATTATGAGGAGACCTTTGCACCTGTCGCAAGGTATTCTTCCATACGGAAGATTCTTGCTCTCTCAGCGCAGATAGGGTGGCACATTCATCAGATGGATGTGAAGACTGCGTTCCTCAACGGAGTCATTGAGGAGGAGGTGTACATAGAGCAGCCTGAAGGTTTTGAGATCTTCAGCAGCAAGTCGCATGTGTGCAGGCTCAAGAGAGCGTTGTATGGGTTGAAACAAGCACCACGTGCTTGGTACACACGGATAGACATTTACTTCACCGGACTTGGATTCTCAAAGAGTGAGGCGGATCCTAACCTATACCAGATTGTGGTGGAGGGTAAGTTGCTTATCATTGTACTTTATGTAGATGATTTGATTCTAATAGGTGATGAGTTGTTGATACTTTCATGCAAGGATGATCTTGCTAAGGAGTTTGAGATGAAGGACTTGGGCCTCCTTCATCATTTCCTGGGATTGGAAATTTGGCAACACAGTGATGGACTATTTGTTTCTCAAGGTAAGTATGCTCGGGAGATACTAGAGAAGTTCAACATGCATGGCTGCAAGCCTGTTGATACTCCTCTTCCTGAAGGTTGGAGGAAGGAGGATGCTACTTCAGCGGAGGTAGTGGATGCCACTGTTTATCGACAGTTGGTGGGGTCACTTATGTATCTGGTCAATACACAACCCGATATATGCTATGCTATTAACCAACTTTCACAAGCTAGGGTTAAGCCAACCAAGCTCTTCTGGAAGGCAGGCAAGCATGCATTGCGTTATCTCAGAGGCACATCGGGATATGGATTGTGGTACAGACAAGAGGATGATGTGAAGCTATGTGGCTTCACAGATGCAGATTGGGTAGGGAGCCCAATGGACAGAAAGAGCACATCTGGATGGGTCTTCAGTATCGGGTCGATAACAATTTCTTGGTACAGCAGGAAGTAGAGATCCGTGGCACTCAGTTCAGCAGAGGCCGAGTATATGGAAGCAAGTTTGGCTGCATGCGAGGCTATATGGATGAGGAAGATCTTGGTCGGGTTGTTCGGTTCATGCTTGGAGCCTACAGTGATTTATTGTGATAACCAGAGTTGCATTAAACTCTCGGCTAATCCAGTATTTCATGATAGATCTAAGCACATTGACATCAAGTACCATCATATCAGAGATTGTGTGCAGCGGAGAATCATGTTACTTTCATACATTCCAATGGAGGATCAGGATTATAAGAAGAGCTTCGGCGTAATTCACATAATGAAAGACTTTTGTCGACGCGTTTCGAGCCAGCAAGTGTGGCTCATCGTCAAGACAAGTTGAAGACACAGATCCAGCTTTGCGTGTTAAATAGTATGAGCAGGGCCTCCAACAGCTATCTAGAATAACAGCTAGTTTTGACTTAGGGACAGTCAAAAAGTCAAATCGATTATTTCAAGGAAGATAACAATGACCATACCTATATATAAATATATAATTATATAAATGAAATAATTTAAGAAGGGGTTTACTTTAATAATTAGTTAAAATGTATAATTTAATAATTAAATTTTTTTTAATTAAATGGGAATTAGTTAAATTGAAGACCTAACTTATTTATAAACAAGGTAAATGCAATTAAATAAAATAATAATACAAATCAGCGAATAAATAAATAATAATAATATATATTCGCTAGATAAATAAATAAATAGATAAAAATCTATATAAAAATAAAAATAAAAATAATATATATAAATTAGTTATGAAAAAAATAAAAAATAATAAAGTAAATACTAATAATGATATATATCCGTTAATAAATAGATAAATTACCAATACTAACAATATATAAAAATTAGTGACGAAAAATAATAAAATAATAATAATATATCTTCCTTAATAGATAAATAAAATTAGTATATAATAAAATAATAATAATATATATAAAAATTAGTTATGAAGAACTACTTAAAAAAAATAAATAATAATAATAATAATAATAAATAATAATAAATAATAAATAAATAATAATCATAATAAATAAATAAATAAAAATAAATAAATAAATTAAAAATAAATAAAAAATAAATAAATAATAATAATAATGATTAAATAAACAATAATAATAAATAATAATAATAAAATAATAAAATAATAATAATAATAATAAATAAAAAAAATAATAATAATATTAGATAAAATAATAATAATAAATCAAATAATAATAATAATAATAATAAATAAAATAAATAATAATAAATAATAATAATAATAAATAATAATAATAATAAATAAAATAATAATAATCAATAAATAAATAAATAAATAATAATAATAAATAATATATCTATATATATATATATATATATATATAAAATATAATAATAAAAATAAAATAATAATAATAATAATAAGTAAATAAATACTAGCTATAATAATAGATACCAATATCAATCCGGGAAAAAGGAGCGACACAAAATAAATAGGAGAAGGCCTGGAAAGAGTCCAGGGCCAAAAAGGATAAACCAAAGGAGAAAGGAAGGCTCCAGGGGAACGACAAAAGCGAAAAAAGATGAAAGAGGGGGGCGGGGGGGAGAGACTAATAAGAAAGGGCAGGGATCCAACATCTACTGATCTTCCAGCCGTCATCTCTATTGAGATTGTTAGGCCTTCTTTCGATCTCAATAGCTTCCCTGAGTTTCCGATGATGGAACTGGGCAACCTTGGCAATAACCTTAGCCTCCTCAATACAAACGTGATGCTTGGTCTTATCCACATGCTCTGCCAGCGCTGAAGACTTGGTTCTCCCATGTTTTAAGTCAGCAGCATGTTCACAAATCCTCTGATGGATGGAGCGCCGTGTTTCCCCGATGTAGGGGGTCGCACAAGAACAAGGGATCAAGTAGACACCCTTCATGTCCTTGGGGTTAACGGGATCTTTAACCGATCGGAGGGAATTACGAATAGTTTTGAGGGGTCTAAAGGAAGAGGGAATATTATACCTTTTAAGGATCCGAGCAATCCTGTCTGTGGTACCTTGGACATATGGAAGGTGGACACCTGGTCGGTGTTCCTTAGGTTCTTTCCTAATAACTGCATTTCTAGATGCTTTAAGGAAATCCTTTCGACCAAGGCACCTACTATATCCATTTTCCACAAAGACATCAAGGAGATGAGAACTCTCCTTATCAAAGCTCTCATTATCAGAAATCCGGAGGGCACGAGTAGCGAGGGTGTTAAGGACACCCATCTTTTGAGCAGGGAAATGATGGGAATCGGCATGAAGATACTGCTCAGTATGCATTTTCTTCCGGAACACAGAGTGGGAGAGATAGCCATCCTTATTCTTAGAAATAAGAATATCCAGGAAGGGGAGGCAACCATTGACCTCTTTCTCCATGGTGAACTTAATGGCAGAGGACTGACCGTTGAGGTGATTGAAGAAGCGATCCAGCTCCTCTTGGCCGCTGATATCTTAACGAAGGCGCTCACCAGGAGCAAATTCGAATACCACCGAGGCAGGATAGGGTTTGCTGATAATCCATATCTTGTTGAGAGGGAGTGTTGAGAATGCAACAAGATGATGGAGCTTAGTGGAAATAAGTCGCCTTCACTAAGTGGGCCCGCAAGCTATTTTTGGCACAAAGTCTATTTTTAGACTATGTCTATTTTTATACATATGGATCATGGTCTATGAGTTGCAGGATGCTATTTGTGGATGTTTGGTCATGTTGGTAAAAATAGATGGACTTCTATTTTTAGACAGATGGGAGTTTCTATTTTTAGACTGCCAGGCTAAAAATAGAACAGTCGAATATTATTAGCTCATAATAATATTTGGACTATAAACATTATCTTATCCTCTTGGAGCACTTTAGTTTGAGCTACAGATGTGGCACATGCAGCTGTCAGAAGGAAATACACTTTTCTTATGGGTCAGTTGAGCTATTGCATGCATGACTTCAGTTAGAACTCATGTGATTGAGTTTGGTGGAGTTGATTATGGAGTTGATGGAGTTGTGTTCAGTTTGACTTGGTTGAACTAGTTGTATTTAGTTTAGCTGCAAATACACTAGTGATGAGTGATGTGAATTAATTGTTAAATTAAATTCAATAATTATTAACTCATAAAGCAACTAAAGAATACATCAATTAACTCAGTGCATGGACAGTTCAGTAGAGACAGGTGTTAGAGGTTGAGATTGCTATCAGTTGTGACTATAGTTTTGCATGAGATCTTGCAAAATCAATGGGATTGAGTAATTCCAATGAGGATTGCGTGGTTCAGCCAAGGAAATACAAGTCTGGTTCAGCCATTCATCATTATTCTCATGCAGAATTGCGCAGTGGAGGCAGGCAGACAGTAGAGGAGATTTGAACCTGTGATTGATTCAAATCTGAGCTAGTTTGTGTGTAGCAGGTGGAGATAGTACTGAGTACTTGTGAGGAGTATTGTACTATGTATTGTTACATGTTCTCAATCATTAGAGTATACAAATAGTGTGGGGTTTTCAGCTGTATGCTTTCCCCGGGTTACACACTGTGTTAATGTGCGCATGCGATTAATGTTTCATTGTTTTTAATTCCGCAAAATTGATGATCAATGTAGAGGAGGTTATGTATTATGCATGCATTCCACAATAGTGTATAATCGGGATAATCTCTGTGAATAAGTGTCATATTATTCAAAATTTCTACAAGACAAGGCATCACCATTCTGGCTCTCCATATTTTTCCGTCTCATCTCCTCCATCAGCAAGGATGAGACTATTTCATCAAACTGCAAGGTAGTTGCATTGCTACCTATTGCAATAACCAGACTATACCACGAATCTGGTAGAGAACACAACAAATTGATGCACTTATCTTCATCTAAAATTTTAATATCAATAGATTCTAACTTAATTACCACAGTGTTGAATGCGTTCAGATGCTCTGTCACCGAGTCTCCATCTTTCATCCTTAGGTTATACAGATTTTTCTGCAGGAACACTTTATTCACTAGAGACTTAGATTGGTACAAAGTCCCTAACTTATCCTACAAGGCCTTCGCTGTAGCTTCCCCTGATACATTCAGCAAATACTGAATCTGAGACATACAATCGTATTGTGCTCTTTGCCTTTTGATCCAACTTCTTCCATTCTTCATCGAACACTCCTTTTGGTTTAGTACCTGCATCTACCATGATCCACTGATCTTTATCCACCAACAGATCCTCCATCTTGAGTTTCCAAAACTCAAAACTCTGACCGTTAAATTTCTCAATCTCTATCTTTACACTGCTGGTCATCTTCTTTCACCACCAGAATCGATCTCATAGATCTCCCACTGAACAGGGTCTACTACAAGCCCGATCAAAACCCCTCAGCAACAAAGGTGTCCCCTTGAAGCCAAAACTGCTCTGATACCAAATTTAGGTTTTAACCCCGCACAAAAATTACCTGCATATGAATTCTAAAACACAGAAAATAAACAATGCGAGAGCATAACACATAAAACACATATACACAGAGATTTTGCCCTGGATCCCAAAACCGGGACAACCAGCTTGATTTTTCATTATGTTCCTTTCAATGTTATAATACATATATATACATGCTGAAGCATCCAATACCATGGACCGAAAACCATCGCGTCCAAAAACATGTGCAAAAATCATGCATAAAACCATAGGTGGGTCCGCCCATCCTAACATAGGGTCCAAAACCAAAATTTTCTCGGATGCTGCCCCAGACCCCATAAAGTGGGGTTATGGGTACACCTCAAACCCCCTGTGACCCCCCCGCTACACAATCGGTGCAACGAAGGGGGGCTCCGCCCCCCCTCTACCCCCCAGTTAACTACATGGGCTAGTCATGGAAAGAATATAACACAACCCAACACCCTCTAGGGTTGACCGTAACTCATAGGAGGTTGAGAATATGGCGATGGGTGAGGGTGGGAAAGGGATACAATGATACCATTAGTGGCATGAGATGCCCCTGGTGCAGAAGCAACACCAGGTTGAGGCAAATTAGGGAGGAAAGTATAAACATAACCTGACTATGCATAAATCAAATCATATTTCAAGGCTATATGGAGGGCTTCTTCCTTAGTCTGAGGGAAGTGAGAGATGAAAAATTTACCTGTGTGAGCCAAAATGGTTCTCAAGAACTAATCCATATACACACAATCTTCAAACTTAGGGGCTTTACAAATGCTCCTCCTTTTGTGCCATTATTATACATGATTAGAAAGGCGGGTGGCAGAAGTTTGAAGAAAAGAGGTCAATAGTTCAGTACCAATGTCATATCGAAGAGGTAATTGGAAATATGAAAGAAAGGCATTGGCAAGAGTCACAAATGTGGAATGAGAGGCATGTGGTTGTTCGAGATACCATCTGGAAAAAACTCCAGTTAGGGCCCGTTGGAAGAGATGAAGACAAAAGGAGTCTTCTGTAATCGAATTTGATGAACATCACATGTGGAAAGAGTGAAGATGATTGGTTGGGTCTTCTCCAGGATTACCTTCAAACTTGGGAATGTTTGAGGGAATTTTGGTGGGCATGGGAGACCAATTCACATTATGGAGAAGGGGATCGTTAATGAGATGGCTTAAATAAGGAAGGCTCAAACCATCCATTTAGGTAAGCAAGGGTGGATTAGTGTCCATACATGAATAGGTTCTACCAGTAGGGTTAACTTGGTTAGGACCGTGGTTACCAATTGGGTTTCCACCACCCACATTAGCTCCTAACATGGTGGCGATGCAGGGTTGGAAGGATGTAGAATTAGAGGAAGAGCTAGAAGAATCATAAGAACTAGAGTCTGTATGGAAACTCAATGGAGGACTAGGAGGATGTATCCTAACTCGGCGAGTAGGAGTAAAAGGATATCTAAAATAAAATTGGGAGAAAAGGCGACGAAGTCTCTGTGATAGACACCTAGGGGGTGCAATGGTGTCAATAAAAAGGATAAAGGAGATGGTATGAGAAAAGTGTGACAAACAATGAGAAAATACCTAGTGTAGTGGTGCCAAGTGTAAACTAACTATAATAATATGCTACTCTAATTCAAGAAAACACGTCTTATTAAAGAAAAAACTACCTCTATCCTAAATTTTATTTAAATCCTCAAACAAGGCCTAGTTCTATTGTTTTAGATGGTCTTCCAAAAGACTTATTACTTGAAGGAATATGATCCTAGCAAGTATAGTTGTCTAGAGAAAGGAGGGGTAGACGATCTACTGCTTGCCCACGACCACTCCTACAGGGTGTTTTCCTAAGATTGGCCACTAAGGTTACCTTCGTCCCATGGGGGCGGTTGAGTCCTAGGATTCTAGGTAGTCATTCGCCAGTACAAAATTCCCTACCACGATTTGAGTAGCCTCGAAAATAACCCCTTGCACCTTGACCTAATCCTAACCCCTTTTGAATCAGGTTTCTAGCACACACTGGCTTTGGACCATGGGATGGTGAAGGATTTTAAGCTCCCTAAAATGCAAACTTTGTTAACAATCAGGACACCTTTGTTGCTGAGGGGTTTCGCTCGAGCTTCTAGTAGACCTTGATCCCACTAATCCTACACCTAACTACAAATATGTTTTTAGCCCTGGTGCCTAAGTGGGCTTAATCTATGTGTGTTAAGTTATTATTATGGTGGAGTGTTTCAAGTATTTGCTTCGCAGGCTTCACAACTGAAATCAATCTCACATTCACTTTAGGTGTGCATGTGTGAAATATGTATCAAGTGGATGAGTTAATTAAACATGTTTTCATGATGCCAATTCTGTTGAAAATAAAGTGCACAATTTTGAAATATGGCAACAAGAATATTCCAATTTAATTGAATAAATTGTGAATTAAAATTGAATTTAGTCTTAACAGCTACTTGGAAATAATCAATTAATTTATTTTAAATTAATTAGTTGGAGAAATTCAAGTTAGAAGTATTTCTAAAGTCATGCAAGAGTTATCCCTTAAATTAAGGAGATAAGATTGAGTTATATTTGAGTTGTAATTAGTTAACTCTGTTTACGGAGTTAAGTCTAGTTAAATTAGTTCCAAACTGTTTGAGGAACTAATAGTGAGTTAACAATCAGTTGATGAATTAATGCACTCAACTAGTGCTACTCTAGTTAACTGAAGATTCCCTCATCAGAAACTCATGCATGTCTATTCTAAGAAAGACCTAGCTGAGATTAAAGTCAAGGACAATGTACTATTAGTTGCATGTGTTTTCTTATGGAGAAAACCCATGCATGCAGTCAAGGATTTATCCTTGAGGATTGCGCAATTTTGGAGGAGGGTTTTCCACTTGGTAACAGAGAATCATCCACAAGGAACAACGCAGGGAAATAGGAGCTTGGAGGGCAGAGAGGAAGGTTGGAGAGAAGCCAAGATTTCCTGTGAGCATCTGTGAGGATTGTACTAAGAGTTGGCTAACTATGAGAGCTAAGGCTTTGTATAATTCCTATGTGGAAGACATTAAAGGACCTCTACCAGAACAATAGCGACCAGAGTAAATTGGTGCTCAAGGATGAGCTTCGAAGAATCAAGACGGAGAAGGGCGATACTATTTCCACGTATCTGAACAAGCTCACCACCTGCAGAGATGAGCTTGGCAATGTGGGAATAACTACTACTGATGATGATATGGAGAGCCTCACTTTCCTTGGCCTTCCAAAGAGTTGGAATAGCTACCAGGACTCTGTGAATGGAAGGGAGAAACTATCATATTGGGAATGACTGTGGTCAGATCTTATGCAGGAGGAGATCAGGAGGAGCACATGAGATGGTTCTTCATCCAAGAATTATAATGAAGAAAATCTGGCCTTAGCAAGTAAGGCAAGGAAAGGGAAGGGGAAGGCTTCCCATTTCAAATCAAATTCTTCTCATGGAGGGAATAAGGGTGACATGTCTAAAGTAAGATGCTTTAGTTGTCACAAGATGGGACATTATGCGACTAATTTCCCATCGAAGAAGTCCAATAATAGATCCTCAGAAGGTGAGGCATTAGCCTCTCAGTTCGAAATGGACTTTACCCTCATCACATGCATGTTGTCATCGATGATGGGTTGTGTCTGGTATCTTGACAGTGGAGCCTCATTCCACATGATCGATGATAAAAATTTATTCAGTGCCTTGGAGGAGAAATACCTCATGATGCACATAGAGATGGGTGACGATAGAAGGTATAGTATTTCAGGAGTGGGCACGATTGATTTTTAGAGGGATCATGGAGCTCCTCTCACCATGACAGATGTGATGTATGCGCTTGGACTGAAGAAGAACTTGGTATTGGTCACGATGTTGGAGGAAAACGGCTATGATGTTGTCTTCAGTAAAGGAAAGGCATTCCTACGACACATAACCACAGGTCATACCAAGAGGATAGGGATTCGGGTGAAGAATATCTATAAACTAGAGGTAGATTATTGTGCAACGTTGAGTATGAAAGCATAATTGGTGCAAAGCCAAGACATTGGCGAGTTGTGGCATAGGTGGTTGGGCCATTTGCATCATGGGGCTTTGAAGATAATGCAACAGATATCTACAAGACTTCCCAAAGGTAAACTTGATAAAGTTGACACATGCAAAGGTTGTACCTTGGGAAAGTACACCAAGTCTTCCTTTCATGATCGAGACAGTCGAGTAGAGGCTATATTAGAGTGATTTCATACTGATCTCTGTAGACCATTCTCGATGGCACCCACAATGAAGCAAAGGTATTATGTGATTTTCATTGATGACTATTCTCGTAAATGCTAGATTTATTTCACGCAAAAGAAGGACCAAACTTTCACAAAATTTTGTGAGTTCAAAGCTTTGGTCGAGAAAGAGTCAAGGAAGAAGATCAAGGCCTTGAGAAGTGACAACGGTGGAGAATATGTCTCTCAAGAGTTTAAGGACTTCTGTGCAATGGAAGAAATTAAATGAGAGTTGACGACACCTCATAACCCACAGTAGAATGGGGTGGCCAAGAGGAAGAACAAAACTATTATAGGGGAAACACGAGCAATGCTGCATGACCAAGGCCTACCACTTCACTTGTGGGCTGAGGCATGCAACACAGTGGTCTATTTGCATAATAGAAGCTCGCATCGCATACTTGGGATGAAGACACCAGATGAAGCTTTCTTTGGTAAGAGACTAGATGTGGGTCACTTCAGGATCTTTGGCTCATCGGTATATTGCCATGTGACAAAGGATGCACGGAAGAAGCTTGAGCTGACAACAGAGTTGGGGATACTTGTGGGGTACACTAATACACCTCAAAACTATCGGATGTACTTGCCTACCAGTTAGATGATAATGGTTCGTAGAGATCTCAAGTTTGATGAGAAGAAGGCCATGAGAGTTTCCCTTGAGAGGGAACTCCAACTACAGGCTGTGGAGGAATTGTTGGTTCCTAAGGAGGAGGAGCCTCAGACTGATGTGGAGCAGCCGCATGCAGAGGTTCTAGGAGTGGAGACATCCATTCAAGCAAAGTCTTCCAGAGATGGACGGAAGTGCATAAGAGACGTTGACATATTGTTGGAGGATGCGAGAGAGAATGTGGGAGAACCATCTTCTCAGCGTAGACAGAGGAGGTCACCGGAGAGGTACACTGGATACATGGACCTTGCTAGGGAATGTGTTGAGACCGAGTCATCTTCCTTTGAGGAAGAAATGCAGCAATCGATTTGGGTTGATGCTATGGTGGAGGAGTATGAATCCATAGTTCGTAACAGTGTTTGGGACGTGGTTCCAAGACTGGAGAACAAGTTAGTTGTGAGACCCTACTGGCTTTACAAGGTAAAGCAAGCTGTTGATGGTAGTGTGGAGAAGCATAAAGCAAGATTTTTTTCCCATGGCTTTTCACAGGTCAAGGGGATTGACTATGATGAGACTTTTTCTCTTGTCTCAAGGTACTCCCCTATCAGATCTATTTTGGCAGTATCAGCATAGATGGGTTGGAAGATCCATCAGATGGATGTGAAGACTGCATTCCTCAATGGCCAGATTGAGGAAGAGGTGTACATAGAGAAGCTGGAAGGTTTTGAGACCTTCGATCATGAGTCACATGTGTGCTGACTCAAGAGAGCATTGTACAGGCTGAAGCAAGCACCTTGTGCTTGGTACACCAGGATAGACAACTACTTCACCAGGCTAGGCTTCACAAAGAGTGAAGTGGATACGAACCTGTAGCGCATCATGGTGAAAGGTAAGTTGTTGATCATCGTCCTTTATGTTGATGATCTCATATTGATTGGTAATGATCAGTTGATCGTGTCTTGTAAGGAGGACCTTGCAAGAGAACTCGAGATGAAAGACATGGGTCTCATGCATTACTTCCTTGGCATGGAAGTGTGGCAGAAGGATGGGGAGTTGTTTGTGTCTCAGGGCACGTATGCCAACGAGATCCTCAAGAGATTCCACATGGAGAAGTGCAAGCCCATGAAAACTCCTCTAGCAGGTAACTGGATGAAGGAGGTTGCTACTTCAAGAGGAGTGGTAGAGGCTACTGTGTACAGGCAGCTTGTGGGTTCACTGATGTACTTAGTGAACACATGACCAAATTTATGCTATGCGGTGAACCAGATGAGTCAAGCGATGCTTCAGCCTACCAAGATGTTTTGGAAGGTGGCAAAGCATGTATTGAGATACCTTAGAGGCACATCTTAGTATGGGTTATGGTACAAATAGACAGAGGGAGTGAAGCTATAGGGCTTCACTGATGCATATTGGGCAGGGAGTTCATCAGATCAGAAGAGCACATCAGGAGGGATTTTTAACCTTGGGTCAGTGGCAGTTTCTTGGTACAACAGGAAATAGAGGTCAGTTGCACTCAGCTTGGCAGAGGTAGAATACATGGCTGCAAGTCAGGCAGCATGTGAGGCTATCTGGAAGTAGAAAATCCTAGTTGGCTTGTTTGATCAAAGGATGGATCCAAATGTGATCTATTGTGATAATCATAGTTGTATCAAACTCCCTGAGAATACGGTATGGTCCAAGCACATCGAAATCTGGTATCATCATCTCAGAGACTGTGTAGTGAGGAGGATCATGTTGCTGCAGTGTATTTTAATAGAGGAGCAAGATGCTAACATTTTGACAAAGGCATTGTCAAAGTGTAAATTCGAGTTCCATAGAGACAGGATTGGGGTGGAAGATAATCCCTTTCTTGTTGAGAGTGAGTGTTGAAATATGGCAACAAGAATATTCCAATTTAATTTGTCCTTGAATTAAATTGTGAATTAAAATCGAATTAGTCTTAACAACTACTTGGAAATAATTAATTAATTTATTTTAAATTAATTAATTGGAGAAATTCAAGTTAGAAGTCTCTCTGAAGTCATACAAGAGTTATCCCTTAAATTAAGGAGATAATATTGATTTATATTTGAGTTGTAATTAGTTAACTCATTTTACTAAGTTAAGTCCAGTTAAATTAGTTCCAAACTATTTGAGGAACTAATAGTGAGTTAACAGTCAGTTGATGCATTAATGCACTCAACTAGTGCTACTCGAGTTAACTGAAGATTCCCTCATCAGAAACTCATGCATGTCTATTCTGAGAAAGACCAAGTTGAGATTAAAGTCAAGCATAATGTACTATTAGTTGCATGTGTTTTCTTATGGAGAAAACTCATGCATGCAGTCAAGTATTTATCCTTGAGGATTACATAGTTTTTGAGGAGGGTTTTCCACTTGGTAACAGGGAATCATCCACAAGGAATGACGCGAGGAAATAGGAGCTTGGAGGGCAGAGAGGAAGGCTGAAGAGAAGCCAAGATTTCCTGTGAGCATCTGTGAGGATTGTACTGAGAGCTGACTAGATGTGAGAGCTAAGGCTTTGTATAATTCCTATGTATTTCTACCATGTATGATAATAAAATGGTGTGTGGTTTTTAGCTAAAGATTTCCCCAAAGTATTTTCATGTGTATTATGCGATTGATTCTTCTTCTTCTGGTTATATTGTTTAGCTTGATCTTTAAGCTTCCGAAAATTGATAGTAGAGGTAGGTTATAGTATTCTACTTTGATTTGTATTGCGTTATCGAGTTAACCTATCACTAGAATCTCTACACATAAATTGTAAATAGTACTAAAAATGAAAAGTAAAATAAAAAACAAATTCAAGCACATAATCCCCCACCCAAGAAGGAAAACAAGCAACAAGAAAAATGGTGGCAAACAAGAAACTCAAAGACACAAAAATGCCAAAATATCTATTTCCTAAGGTATTGGGGTCTAAAGGAAAAATTCTGTTAAACATGATGTAGAAAACTAGCAAAAAACAAAAGTGAAAATGCTAGAAAATTGCAGAAAACAAGTTGCAAATGGGAGGATGAACAAGGGAATCCTAAGAGGAAAGAAAACACGAGATTCTAAAGGGAATGAAGTGTTGTAAAAACCTATCTAGAAATATTGTAAAAAACTGGAAAAAGAATTGAAAAACAGTGGCTGAAAATGTTGCACACTAGACTCCTCAACTCAACAATTCTCTTCCTAAATGATGGAAGTGTACTCTAAACCCTAGGGAGATTTTTCCTTTATAAATGAGAATAATACTAATTTGATCTAGGCCTAGAGTTGACTTAAAAACAACAAAATCCCTTCATGGAACACAAGTAATAGTCTCAACAAAATCTGGAAAAAAAGAAAATTTTCTAAAAAAAAGTGCAAGGTGCATGTTCTGACCTGAAAAGTGTGCCCTGGTGCATATAACTAGCCAAAAAGTGCATTCTAGGGTGTAAAGCTTGGTCAAAAAGTTTGCTTTGGTCCCAAGGGTTCCACTCAGTAGATTTGCTCCAAATTGTGTCGTCTCCTGCACAACCGGTACCTGTAACTTGCAAAAAGGTCACAAAACCCAAGACAAGCAAGAAATTTCCATAAAATAAAAGAAATCTAAAAATAAAAAATGAGAGAAATAGAAAATGTGGAAAAACACTGAAAATAGTTGAAACAACAGTTACCAAGGTTTTGAATCACTACACTAGCGGAGTCACCATTTGTTAGTATAAAGTTTTCAAAAAGGTGTACCAAAATTCCTTACTTAAGTTACAGGTGACTTATAACCCTAAAAACAAAACATGGTTGTGTCTATACTTCAAATATGTAGCAAAATATTAGAAAAACCCTGTAGAAAAATATAGTGTGCAAATAGAAACATATAACAACGTAAATATAAGTGCAAAAACCCAATGGAGAATATGAATAATCAATTTTATTAATCAATAATAATACACGTTATGAAGAGTGATTATAGAATTTGGTTTGTAGATCCCCCTCTGCCGGATGGGTCCTTTTTGACCTTGTGATAAAAATAATGTGCTTCTCTCTCTTATTATGTGGTATGCAATGGGAAAAAAGAAACAAAGGATGCTTGAACTCAAGTGGGAGCTCAAATGTTATGAGACGATAATGGGGATGTTTAAAATGGTCATGATGAAGAATGGAGAGAAAACCCTCTATTTATAACAAAATATTGGAATAGATTGAGAATTAAAAAATAATAAAATATTACTGACTAAATCAAAATCTAGTCATTGTGAATATTTTATTATATTTTTTGAGAGAAAAAATATTCAAAATGGTAAAATATATTTATTTAGAAGTGGCTAAAGTAACTAAGAAATAAAAATGGTTTATCAATCACTTTGTGAAAATTAAGACAAATATGAATTTGGAATAATTATTAAATAATGATTTAATAATTATCTCATAAGGAAAATAGGGGATAAATATGGAATAATAAACATCTAATGATTTATTTAATTATTCAAAAGTGACTAAGTCAAAAGTGATAATAAATAATCATAAAATAATGATTTAATAATCATTTCTAGAGAATATTAAATAAATAATAATTTATTTAATTATTCTCACAGGGTTTTGAGATTTTAATGAGAAATAATCTAGAAAAATGGTTTACTAAATTATTTCCTATGGTGAAAGTGGGTTTTACCATGGTAAAACGCATCCTACATGGTGTATTTTGATCAACCTAGTAAGAAATGACTAGGTGAACATTTATTAGGTGATAACAATATAGATCTAATATGTTAACTTTCTCACCTACATGAAGTACTTCATGCCCTACTGGAGTTAACAGACATTGTTAAAAACATAAAAAGAAATATACATAAATATTATGAAAAAATAATTACAATAAAATTGCAAAAACACACATAGTTATTGAAAAAAAAATTATATGCACTCACCGAATCAATATCTTCAATGCCAGCACGATCTGGCATTGATTGGGAATGTTCAGGTGCATTGATTTTGTCATATTTCAAAATTCTTGAGGTGACAATTTTACCTTTAACATCCTACATGTGGTTTCATTATGCATAAATAAAATATTGCATTAAAACACAATAACACAACAAAAAATAGTAAATATAATAGTAAAACATAGCTATTGAATTAGTATATACCTTTGCATGCTCATGGACCTTGCTTGAGTCATTCAACATTGTTGCACCACCCAGACTTATGGTTTCTTCCTATGATTGAAAGGCATTGCCAATAAAAAGGGCTTTGTGAGTGAAGGGAAATGGAACCAAAACATCAACATATTACAAATGCAAGTGAATGATTGATTTCTAGGGAATGATAATTAGCTTACCTCATCTAAATCAATATTAATTTCCTTCTTTTTCCATGCAACAACAAGAAGTTTAATGGAGGAAGTTATGGTTTACGTTGTCTCTGCCAACCAAGTTATACATTTCATTGCATGATTATAATCCTCATTATGATGTCCAATAGTAGATGTGTCTCTAATTTTTCTTCTCTCGAATTCAATAGATTCCAACCAAATTTATATTGGATATTTTGACATACACTTCTATTGAGAATTTTCAATCATATATTAAGTCTCACTCACAACATGTTCTCTATTACTTCCTTCAACCTAAAGATCATATAAACAATCAAAATGCATAACACAATGTACAATAATCAACAAAATAAACATATATTTACAAATATGCGTTGTTTGGCTCGCAACCCACCCCAACCCAAAAAATATCGAGCCTTCAAAAGATTAAATTGCTTTCTTCGCTCTTGTACTCTTTGCCAAATACTCTTCAACATGCATGCTTTCATTCAAATCTTCCCACTTTGGGAGTCAATTTGTTCCCCCTATCTTTGCCATCAAAGATTAATTTTCTACATTTATGCCTCAAGTTATTCATCAATATTTTTATTCTATGCTTGTAATATTTAATGGAAATCCTTCCACCACTAGTCTCAAAATAATTTTCCATTTTTTGGATCTTGATCTACAAAGTTGGATTTGGTAACATCCAAATGAGACCTTATTCTTGTCCCCAACTCTGTGGCCTGCCTTGAAGCATTTGGTCTAGTAGGTTGGCCATCTTTTACCTCAATCAAGTAAGCCCTCTTTCCTTCTAGTTTTTTTCTTTAGTTTCCCTTTCTATGGACCTATACAGGCCTTGAATAATTTTCATCTTTGGATGGAAGATAATGTATGTTCAAAACTAATATTGGGTGATGAAAAACCACTCATACTTGAGGATGTAGAAGGTGTACTAACTCCTAACGCCTTGCTTGGAAGAGATTTAGTTGGTTTTTTTCTATGGTATAAGGCCAAACATGTTGCTCCTTTTCCAAAACACATGTGGTGCTAGTTGACACACAAATTTCCTTGGATGTGCATTAAAATATTTGCTTTAAATTTAAATAAAGTTCTTTCTATCCTGCTTCTCCATAATATACCATGTTCTCATGAACACCTTGGACATGATCATCTAATATATTAGGAATATGATCATTAGTATCATCAACTTCATCTCCATGTATTTATCTACCAAGGCATTGGCTTCTATGTGTTGGCTGCAACATGTCTTTGCTTGCCTTTTGTTTCTTCTCATTTTCTATAGAATCCAACTTTTCCCTATAAAACAAAAAACTTATCAAATTATAATGAAAATCATATATGGATTACATCATCAAATATATTATCTACAACATTCTTGAAATACACATAGAAGTGAAAAGTAACAAGGAAGAAATACTTATTTGTCAAACCAATAGATGTCTTCTTCATTTTTGTGTCGTGTTCTTTATGAACATGATCATATTTTGTCACATTTTTGTCATTGTTTTGTCTCAACAGCTTGTTCTTCATAGCCTTTATGTCCTACATTTCACATGAAAAAATATTATTCTCATAAAAAATATTATACTTTGAAGCAACTATTTGCATAGGCATGAGGTCACCTACAACAAGAAAGGTTGGATATAAAAGATCATGGTGGCAGTATTAAAGGTAGAAATTTGCTCAATAGGGACAACAAAAAACTTAGAATGTAACAACAACAATTACGAATAGTAAATGTTACCTACAACCATAATCTTCAAGAACAAGAAATAAACATATATTTCAAGTAGTCCTATAGGTGTTTCAATGACAAATTCTTTCAGCCCTTTCAATAGCAAGATCTGATCACTACACAGGGCTTCCATGGTTGTTTTGTAGTAGAGATTAGGACCATAAGTATTGTAGGTATCCTTATTGGTGGATCTAGGCACGATGTATTAAGAATGGACATAAAAATACTTTATTAAAGTTCTACAATCAAGAGACACATTCCAGCAACCAAAAATTATGCTTAATGCTACAATATGATAGCCATGTCGGTGGAAAATTGATCTATGTTGATGGAACAAGTAAATATCCATTCTATGATGAATATGGCATCCATAGTAAGAAAAAAGGAACAAGAATAACTCATTTTCAAGCCTAATACTAACAAATGTTCATCATACATACATGAAATTCAAGTATTTCATCATAAAATCTAATAAAACACTCTTAAATTAAATTACATGTATCATTTATAAACTACAAATGGATACATAATTGCTTAGTTCAATAGATATTTTTGTCATGATGTCAAATCTTAAGGGTTTTCAAAAGGTAAATTCCATAGAAAGAAAATAAAATAGGTTAATTATGGTGCTCATTATGGTGCTAATTATGGTGAGTTCTTTAAGTAAATTCACATTGCATGAATTCAGGATATTAGGTCAATGTTCTATGCATTAATGGTATCTTCTTCTCTATTAATAATAAAAAAGGTACCATAATGGAATCCATCTTTCTAAAACAAGTATTGAATGTCTTTGAAAGCCCAAAATCATGTTATATGTACTTCATAGGGAATTATCCTAGAATTATGAACTCACTTGGGTTCCCACACCACAAATTACCTCATATACCTCTTACCAATTGATTTGATTTACTTGAGTCCATTTTGTTGGAATATTAAAGGAAAATCCCTACTAGATAACGAGGCTCAACATTTTGTTTTAAACAACTATCCCTTCCCGAAATATCTCAAGTTATACACCAAGTGATTTGACCTTACCACCATAGCCATCTTGTCCTCATATGGGTGCACCAAAAACTTCCTCATCAATGCCCAAACCAGTCCCTCCATGTTGGAAACTTCCCTTGGGATAATGTTACTATTGTATGAGGCTCAACCCATTATATTTAAGCCATGTTGCATTTTCTTGAAATTTTAAAGAGAAATTTGCATGCATGATATCAAATACATATAAGTATAATATTTCATATCAATGTTCAATACAATTCTAGTTTGTCCCATGGCTAATCCCATGGCCAAAAAAATAAAATCCATTTGTATCATAAACATTTATTCCATAAAGTTAAGGTGACAAATCATCATTGTCATCATTCGCATTGCATTCAGGATCACAATCCACTAGTAGAAAATGAGAAATTAGTGACTAGGTGACTAAAAACATTAGTCACCGCAGCTTTTCCAAGTGAAATACTACCAAAAATGAGCAATCTTAATTGACCAAACTAAAAACGACTAACATAAATCACTAATTTAGTCGCGGGTTAAAATATGTGACTAGATAATAAGTAATACAACTAAAAATGACTAACATGAGTGACTAATTTAGTCTAAGAACAAAAATATAACTACCTAACAAGTACTACAATAATATGAATCAATTTTTTATGTTAGTCATCTTAATTTTGTCAAGCAATCTAAACTTACAAGTGATAGGGGATTGAAATGTTGTTAAAGATTGGTTGAAAGGTTATCCTTCCTTAAACACTTCTTCATCCTCATATAGTGTATAGGTGAGCCAACTTTGCATTATTTATCTCTAATAATTTGAAATTTAAAAATATATTTACCAAAAAAAAAAAAAAACTATTTTTATGTATTTTTAAAAAATATATTCATTGAATCTAATTGGATCTAGTTCCACTTTGAAATTAATTTGAAGAGCAATTTTATTTTTTAAGACTATAATATCAAATAAAAACTACTTTAATTTCATATTAACCAACCTAGATCCATCTTAACCCTAGATCTATCAAGCGCCGAGAGGGATCGAATATCTCGAGGTGAAAACTTTTTTTTCTAGTGCAAAACTTGAGGAAAGGTTTGCACCTCAAGAGATTGGATCCCTCTCGGCACTTGATAGTTATAGGGTTAGTATGAATCTAGATTGGCTATATAATATCTATATTTTTACTTGTGTCTCTTTGTTATTCCCTCTCTCTATCTCACCCCCAAACATACATGAACTCTCTCCCCCTTTCTTCCCCTTCTCTATCTATCTCTCTCTTCTCCTTCTCTCCCTCTCTATCTATATCCTTCTCTCTATTCCCTCCCACTCTCCTCTCTCCCTCACTCTCTCTCCATGACTCCCTTGTCACCCCCCCTCTCTCCACCTTTCTCCCTCTATGTTTTCCTTGTTCCCTCCCTCTCCTGCCCCCGCCAATTCCATCTCTCTCCCTTCCTCTCTATCCCTTATCTTCCACCTCCCTCGATATCTCCCCCAAATCACTCTCTCTCTCCCTCTATCTCTCTCTCTCTCTCTCTCTTCCATCCAACTCTATCACTCTCTCCCCCCTCCCTTTCCTTCTCCATCTCTATGTATCCATCTCTCTCCCTTCCCCTTCTCTCCCTATCTCTATCCTCTCCTCTTCCTTATCTTCCCTCCTCTCCTCTTTCCATCACTCTCTCTCCATCTCTCCCTTCTCACTTCTCTCTCTCTCGACCTCTATCTCTCTATGTCTTTGTTCTTTCCTCCCTCTCTCTCCCACTCCAACTCCATATCTCTCTCTCTCTCTCTCTCACTCTCTCTCTCTCTCTCACTCTCTCTCTCTCTCTCGCTCCCTCTCTCCCACCTCACTCTCTCTCCCCCCCATCACTCTCCATTTATCTCTCTCTCTTTGTCCTCAAACTTTTTCACTATCTCCCTCCCTCTCTCCGCCTATTATCATAAAAAAAATGATCATCTAACCTAATTTACTAGATGGATCGAAGTACACCATGTATGTTAATTTAAAATTGCTTTCACTGTGAGAAATTACTTAATAAACCACATTTGTTAAGTAAGCCACGTTGCCGGTTCAATTTACTTATTTGGTGGCCCCTCTCAAATAAGTAACTAAAGAGCAACTAAAGTTCCTCTCCTTATCAGTCGAGCCCCGTTGCCGGTCCTTGATGCTTAAACCCATGAAGAATAATTAAATAAATCATTATTTGTTTAAGTTTCTTCTAGGAATAATTAATTAATCACTAATTAATTATTATTCCTTGTCAAGTTTGACTAAATCCCTTAAGAATAATTAAAATAATAATTATTTGTTTATTATTCCTTAACCATATTTCTTGAGATGATAAATAAATCATTTATTTATTTATTATTTCTAAATAAAAGTTTAAATACTTTTTCCCTCCTAACCAAATATAATAAAATATTCCAAGTGGTTATTCCTAGAATGGGGCTAATAATATTTTATTATTGCTCATTATTCAAGGATAAATCAATATTTTGTTATAAATAGAAGGCTTTTCCATTCATTATTCACTTTTGATTATTTTCATTGTTGCACTCACTGCTGTAACTCTGATTATTATCACTGTCGCACACCATTTTTCTTTCCATTTGAGTTCCCATTGAGCTCAAACTTTCTATTTGCTAGGTTTACACATTATAGAGGAGAGAGAATCTACACAAGCTAAATACGTTTGAGGATAGCCAATAACCCATCCCATAGTGGGGGACTAGTAACATTTATTTGTTCCCTTCAGAGGTGTTATTTAATAGAATCTATTCTTTGTATATCTGGTTTCCATTGGGTTATTGGAGTTACCAGCATTTATTACTATTTCATTTTGATGTTTAACTATGATTGTGGCATAGATCAGGACTTTGGCAGGTTTTGTTTCTATCATTTGCTGTAGATCTACAATGTTTAACAACCATTTATATTATTGAGACTATTTGTCATCCATAGTCTTAAGTGATTTCTTTTCATACACCTTTGAGAAGAAAGCATTATAACAAAATTAGTGACTCCATTGGGTTTTTACTTCAGATCTAGAAACCTGGGTGACCTTCAATTTTTAGCTTATGGTTTCTTCTTTTTTTAGTCTCTTAATGTTGTTTACTAGCATTCTAACCCTAGATCTATCAAATTTCTAACTTCTAGAAGTTTTCTAGTATTTTTCATAGGTCACAGGAACCAACCCTGATAGAGACGACAAATTTTTCCAAGACTTGTCGACCATGAATCAAGGAAAAAAATCACACTTTTTTGCCCCAAAAGTGCGATCTGGAGGTCCAGAGCACACCTTTCAGCCCAAAAAGTGTGATCCCCCTGAAATCAAGTCAGTACTTGCAATTTTTAGGGTTTCGGGGATTTTTTTAGATCTGTTTCTGGGTTTTTATTGGGTCCCTATAATACTAGTGATTACCCCATTACTATTGTAGTTATACCCCTTATTTATATTGTTGTGCCCCTATTACCCCCATATTGTTATTTCTGTGCCCCATAGAATCCCTCTATTGTTATTGTTGTGGCTTTATATTATTATTGTTAGGTCGGCTGGATTATATTGTGACTCCTTAGACTCCTATATATAGAAAGGAGGTTTTGTCATTTGAATCATCCAAGAATTGTTCATTTATGTAATGTAAAGGAGGTTGCCCCCTCGAAGAGGCTGAATTCTAAGGCGTTGATCTATCTTTTCTATCTTTTCTTGAGCTGGTTTCATAACATTTGGTATCAGAGCTTTGGATTCTAGGGTTTCGCTGCTCCAAACAGGTCATCGTGGCATTTTCGCTATAACTATTTTTTGTGACGTTTCAGAAGTCACAAAAAAAACCCATTTGAGAAGAAATCGCGTTGAACCTTGGGTCCGAAATTCAGAGCTTTTCACGGGATATTTGTGGAGATATGATCTGAGGAAGTTGGTCTTTTTGCAGACTCCTGAATTACATTCAAAATAGGTGACCTGGGGAAAATCGTCATAACTTTCTCTCTGGGAATCAGATTGAAATTTTGTAAGAAGGTACAGAAATAGGATGGACTGTAGTTTCTTGTATATCTTTTTCAGAACCAAATATCGAAAATTGTACACGTGGAACTTCATACAACTTCGCTCTTTTGGAAAGGTCTATAATCAGGTCATCTTGGGAGATTGTGCATAACTCTTTCTTGGAGAATCCAATTTGGATCAGACTGGTGGCATTGGAAAGAGGAAACAGAGAGCTACTACAGATCACAAATTCAGAACTAGATGATTGGAAAGTACAGAGATACATCAGAGGCAATATCGAGCTCCTACAAAGTGAAAAAAGGTGTGTAGATTTCTTTTAATTTTTGCTTAAGCTTGGTTTGAAAATTTATTTTGAAGGAATTCAAAGGGCATAGTAGAGCATTATTATTGGTAACTAATGCCCCGAGGAAAGAAAATGAAAACACCTAGTAAGGAACCTGAAAGCTCTAGCATGACTCATGAAGAAGAGGAAGAAATGCTACATGATATATCAAATTACAAGAACAAGTGCAACAAATGTCACGCTCACAAAAGTTAACAGAAACTAAGATAAATGGCGTGGAAGCTAAGATGAATGGCATGGAAGCTAAGATGGACAATTTGAAGATAGATTTGAACACAAATTTGAAGACAGGCATGGCAGATTTGAAGACAGATTTGATAAATTTTCTACAAGAAATACTTACTAATGGTGAAAAGGTAGTAAAGGAAACTCATGATGAGAACAAAAGAAATGTTAATCATGATTCCATAGACGCTAATGTTGGATCGAAGAATCACCATATTCCAAAATCGATATGAGGAAGTTTGATGGCAAGGATCCCGCCACATGGATATTACAGATGGAGCAATTCTTCGATCTCAATAATGTGCAAAACGCACAAAAGGTACGTATGGCAACTGTATATTTGGAACCAAATCAGTTTGTATGGTATCAATGGCTTTGTTCTCGTAAACAATTTATCACTTGGGCAATTTTTACGGAAGAATTGATAGCACATTATGAGGATACAAAAAGCAACACTTTTTTTAGCCAATTGATAAGTCTCAAACAAAAGGGTTCAATAATGGAGCACATTGAGGAGTTCCAAAAATTGAACATAAGGGTAAAAGATATTCCAGAGGAGCATAGGATTGATGTGTTCATAGGGTCTTTAAAGGATAATATCCAACATGATGTTCGCCTTTGGGAACCTGATTCATTAGAGAAGGCATTCAGGTTAGCAAGAAAAATGGAAAGCAAAATTATGGCAACTAGGAAGCATACCACTCACAACTATAAAGACGGAAGTGTTGTTGCCCCTAGTCTTCCACAACCTACAAGGTTGACACCACAACAATTGGAAGAAAAAAGAGCAAAAGGGCTTTGTTACAGTTGTGATAGCAAATACACAAAAGGTCATAAGTGTGCTGAGAAGAAATTATTCTACATAGATTGTGAAGAGGAAGAAGAAAAAGAAAGGTCAAAAGAAGAGGATATACTCCAGGAACAAAGCCTAGATGAAGAACAAATAAATCCGACCATATCTTGTAATGCATTGGCGGGAATTACCACTCCTCAAACCATCAAGATAGAAGGACAAATCAAGAAGAAAAAGGTAATAGTGTTGATTGATTCAGGAAGCACCCACAATTTTATTCATTGTAGGGTAGCAAAAGAATTGAATTGCTTCCTATATCCAGCACCAGAGTGTCAAGTGATGATTGCAAATGGAGGAACAATAAATTTCTCTGGAAAGTGCCATAATATCAAGCTATCCATGGGAGAATATGTATTGACTAGCCCAATGCTTTCCATTCCAATGGGAGGTGCTGATGTTGTACTAGGAGTCCAATGGCTACAATCCTTGGGTACAATAGCTTTTAATTTTCAAGAACTTTTCATCAAATTTTCTACGGAAGGAAAGGAAGTTGAATTAAGGGGTATTGCAGGGAAACCAGGAAAGATAATCAGCTCTAATGGCATGACAAAGCTTCTAAAAAAGGAGCAAAGAGGTGTAATTGCACAATTATGTTCGCTAGATGTTTCCACATTGGAATCATCTATTTCTCCAGATCTCCAAAAAGTCCTGGACAATCATTCCAAGGTATTTGAGACTCCCAAAGGTCTCCCACCTATGCGTGATCATGATCATGCTATTCATCTGATTCCAGGAAGTGTTCCTCCAAACATCAGGCCGTACAGATATCCCTATGTCCAAAAAAGTGAAATTGAACGTATGGTTGCAGAAATGCTAGAGGCTGGTATAATTCAACCGAGTCAAAGTTCTTTCTCAGCTCCAGTAGTATTGGTGCACAAGAAGGATGGATCATGGCGCATGTGTCCGGATTATAGGGAGCTCAACAAGCTCACTATTAAAGATAAGTTCCCCATTCCTGTCATTGATGAATTACTGGATGAATTGCATGGATCAATTTACTTCACCAAGTTGGATCTTCGTTCGGGATATCATCAAATCAGAATGAAGATTGAAGACATTCCGAAAACGGCATTTAGAACTCATGAGGGTCATTATGAATTTTTGGTCATGCCTTTTGGCCTTACCAATGCACCTTCAACATTTCAAGGTTTGATGAATTCAATTTTCAAACCATTCCTTAGAAAATTTGTGTTAGTATTTTTTGATGATATACTAATCTACAACAAGTCTTGGAAGGATCATGTTGAACATGTTGACAGGGTGCTACAACTATTGGAGGAGAAACAATTATATGCAAAAAGATCCAAATGTTTCTTTGGAGTCCAGGAGGTGGAATATTTGGGTCATATTGTATCTCATGAAGGAGTTAAGGTAGACCCTAGCAAAATTAAAGCCATTAAGGAATGGAAAATCCCCACATCCATAAAGCATCTGCGAGGATTTCTTGGGTTGACAGGGTATTATCGCAAGTTTGTTAAGAATTATGGGAGAATAGCAGCACCTCTAACAACATTATTGAAGAAAGATTCATTTTCATGGACTTCGGAAGCAACAAAGGCCTTTGAACATCTTAAAGAGGCAATGTGCCAAGCACCGGTCTTAGCTACACCGGACTTCACAAAAACCTTTATTGTGGAATGTGATGCTTCAGGAAATGGAATTGGTGCTGTTCTAATGCAAGATGAAAGACCCATTGCTTTTGAAAGTCGTCCAATCAAGGGAAAGTTTTTAAGCAAAGCTATTTATGAGAAGGAAATGTTGGCAATACTCCATGCACTTAAGAAATGGCGACCCTACCTAATGGGAAGACACTTCAAGGTAAAAACGGATCATGATAGCCTTAAATACTTTTTAGAACAAAGATTATCCTCTGAAGAGCAACAAAAGTGGGTCACAAAGATGTTGGGTTATGACTTTGAAATCATCTACAAAAAAGGGAAGCAAAATGTGGTGGCAGATGCACTCTCAAGAAAGGATGAGGATGTGGAAGCATTGTTGTGTGCCATTTCTATTATCCAACCAGATTGGATAAACGAAGCAAGGGAGGAATGGAAGAATGACGAAGAAGTGTGGGCACTTATTCGAAAGCTACAACAAGATTCCAGTACTTCTGATACATTTAGCTGGCAAAATGATTCGTTATGGTACAAAGATCGCTTATACCTCTGTAAGAATTCCCAGCTAAAACAAAAGATTCTTATGGAATTGCACACTTCTCCCTTAGGAGGGCACTCAGGATTTTTAAAAACTTACCACAGGGTTAAGAAGGAATTTTTTTGGGATGGCCTTAAATCAGATATTCAAAAGTTTGTGGCGGAATGTTTGGTTTGCCAACAAAATAAAGTTGAAACAATTAAGACACCGGGTCTATTACAACCTTTATCCATTCCAAGCCAACGTTGGGAGGAGGTTTCAATGGATTTTATCACAGGTTTACCCAAGTCTGAGGGAAAGAGTGTCATCATGGTGGTAGTTGACAGACTTACCAAGTATGCACACTTTTGTGCATTATCACATCCATTTAAAGCCAGTACAGTTTCTACTGCATTTATGGAAACAGTTCAAAAGCTACATGGAAACCCAAAGATTATTGTAAGTGACAGAGATCCCATTTTCACTGGAAATTTTTGGACATAATTATTTTCTTGTCTTGGTACTCAGTTAGCTCATAGCTCATCTTATCATCCTCAATCTGATGGGAAAACTGAGATAGTAAACAAATGTTTGGAAGGATATCTTCGTTGCTTTGTATCTGATAAACAGACACAATGGGTCAAATGGTTGCCTCTGGCTGAATGGTGGTATAACACTTCCTTCCATACAGCAACAAAAATGACCCCATTTATGGCACTTTATGGGTATCAACCACCATCCATCACATCATATTTAAGAGAAAATTCTAAGGTTCAGGCAGTGGAACATCACATCGAACATCAACAACAAGTCCTCCAACTCTTAAAGGATAACCTCGTGTTGGCACAAAATAGAATGAAACAACAGGCAGATCAACATCGCAGTGAAAGAAGTTTTGATGTAGGTGATTGGGTATTCCTACGGCTACAACCATATAAGCAAATGTCCCTAAAGCAAGCTAAGAAGGATAATAAATTATCACCAAAGTATTATGGTCCATACAAGGTGTTGCAAAAGATTGGTACTATGGCATACAAATTGGAGCTTCCTGCAGCTTCTCGATTGCACCCAGTTTTCCATGTTTCATGTTTAAAGAAGGTTATAGGTGACAAGCTCCCAATTCAAACAATATTGCCAAAACTTGATGAGGAAGGAAAAATTATATTGGAACTGGAAGCAGTCACAGAAACAAGAACTCGACAGCTACGAAATCGATCAATTTCAGAGTATCTTATCAAGTGGAAGACATTATCCCCTGAAGATTCCACATGGGAGGATGAGAATTTTATGCAGAAGTATCCAGAACTACTCAAGCGTTGAGGACAACACTTTTTTGAAGGAGAGGGGCATGTTGGGTCTTTATAATACTAGTGATTACCCCATTACTATTGTAGTTATACCCCTTATTTATATTGTTGTGCCCCTATTACCCCCATATTGTTATTTCTGTGCCCAATAGAATCCCTCTATTGTTATTTTTGTGGCTTTATATTATTATTGTTAGGTCGGCTGGATTATATTGTGACTCCTTAGACTCCTATATATAGAAAGGAGGTTTTGTCATTTGAATCATCCAAGAATTGTTCATTTATGTAATGTAAAGGAGGTTGCCCCCTCGAAGAGGCTGAATTCTAAGGCGTTGATCTATCTTTTCTATCTTTCCTTGAGCTGGTTTCATAACAGTTTTCCCGAGAGTTTTCTACTGGGTTGGTTATCCATTGTCCTCACCTCACTTAGGCCTTGATATACTTTGATTTACTCGTCAAAGTGGAATTTATCCCCTTAGGGCTTCTAGTACGCTTCCACCTTTATAGGAGGAGTTTCGTTGAGTAAGATGTTTGAGTTTCTGCATTACTTTCAGCCATATCTTCCAGATTTGTACCCTTCTGTTTCAGATATTCAAAGATAGGTTTTCTTCATCCAAAGTTTCATCTTAAATCTTGTTTGGTCATTGGCCTTAGGGTCTCATCGGTTGCCCTAGCTTTTTCACCCATCTCCCTATCTTTTTGCAGCAATTTTCCTCTCTGGTTTTTTGTTGTTGTTGCACCACTTTCCAGTAGCATAGTGTCATTTGATCCCAGCCACATTGACGCTTAGATCTCTTGGCCTTTTTAGTGTGTTTTCTATTGATTTTTCCACCAACCAACACAGTTTTTGCAAACCTAGTTTGGGTGGGGTTTAGATAATTGATTTGTTGTTCATTTTCTGTTGTTACTTTCAGTTTTTTTTTAGAAATACTTTTTATTTTTTCAAACACGATCTGGGCTTAATTAATAAACACGTTGGCACACAAAAGCACACCTTAAGTGAAGGGAACTTGGTTTACACCACCAAGCCAAGACTTAAAATAATTCATTTATCTCCCCACACAGAGACAGAAACATCTTGTTGATCTCTCTTCACCATTTCCATGTCACTTGCGTCTCACCACCATTGCGCCACCAAAGCGTTTGTCATGGAGACTCTTAGGCCTTCATCCCTAGTTTCCACTTGGGCATATTACTCCTCCCCATTGGGTTTGAGTTCATAGTCCCCTGAGTCCGCATACCGACTCTTCTCCTAGTTCATCCGATTCCTAATCTGATTCCAAGCCTCCTTCACTGCATATCATCACCATGTCTAGACCCACAGCTAGTGTAGAAACCCAACTTCATGTTGGCTCCGGTTCTACCCAAGTGGTCACATCTAGCGGAACCATCTCAGGAACCATTATGACAACTCCAATGCTACCTTTTATGGCTGGGTTAAGCCTCCTAGATTTTATCTAGTTGATAAATGACCCTATACACCATGATGCTAGTTGGCCAGCTATGCCAACTAAGCTTCCCTTTGACATCCCCAAGTTTGAGGGTAATTCTGGAGAGGACCCTACCAATCACATCCTCTCCTTCCACATGTGGTGTTCATCCAATTCCATTACTGATGACTCCATTCATCTTCAACTGTTCCAACGCACGCTTACCGGAGACAATGCAAAATGGTATGTAGACCAACCCGCTGCATCTCATTCCATTTTCTCAATGCTTGCTAAAGCGTTCCTCTCATATTTTCAGTTAACTCTCCAATACGACACTGGTACAAATCTCTTGACCTCATTCCGTCTGTCCTCGGCCACCCGCCTTTCTGGTCATATTCAGGAATGGCATAGAAGGAGGAGCACATGCCATGCCCCACCATTCGAAGACCGTGTCTATCTTGATTGGTTTCTTAGGAGCCTCTTATCACCCATTAGCAAAGATGTCACGTCCAATTTTGCTCAAAAAAAGTAAGAAGCTCTCCAAACCTCTCTGAGATATGACTTGATTTATGTGCAATTTGGTAATGTCTATACCTTCATTTCAAAACCCCCCCATCCTGGAGGTGCCAATGCACCGAGGGCATCTCACATCGGTGACAGTATCATTGGAACCCTTTCACACCCTTCTCCATATACTCAGCAAAGTTATGGCTATCCGCAGGGGGGCACCAGTTCCTCCAACACTTATGCCCCTCCTGCTAGTAACATGTTTTCAGGGTCAGCCAATGCTCAACTTGTCTACCAAATCGTTTCTCCTCCACCATCTTATACCTATGCACACAAGCACTCTAGCCCATAAAGCATTAGAATCACATCCTCCCATGCATCCTCAGCCCCAGCAGCTGCCGCCCCCTTAGGGTCAAGTGTTTATGCAACATAGTGTAACCAATCCCCAAAATTTTAAGAAAAAGAATAAGGAGAAAGGTAACAAGGGTAACCAGGGTAATCAAGGTAATCAACCTAGTGAGCCCCCAACAACCAACAACAAGGCAGCCATCCCAAGTAGAACAAGGTTATTTGTATGAATAATCCTTGTGCATGTTGTGATGTACATGGCAATTATACACATGAGTTTCCTCTCTTACCCCAAATGCACCAAATATGGGAAGCTCAAGAAGCTTCTAAAGGTCAACTTCCCATCCAGCAATCGCTTCAGAATCCTGCAGCATATCAACTGATAGTGCTTACAAATCCTTTCCCTTAACTAGTTCAAGCAACTCATCCCCCCCCAACCTTCTGTTCTTGGTGACTACCAGATCCTCATGATGAATTATGATGAGGTTAATCCCTCCCATATCAACCTGCAAACTTGGTCGCATCAATATGACAAGCCATCAACTTCGTCTGCCACTGAGTCCAAAACCAAAGCATCTACTAAGCCTCTTACGACACCAAATGGTATGCTACAGATCCCTCAGCCTAAAGTTTAGGCAATTCCCAAGGTCCTAAAGGGACCATTACACCATAACGCGGCTTCTAACCGCGCTGCCCATACATACAACATAGTAGATGATTTGGCACAATCACCTGCCACCATGTTGATGTTGGAGGTACTTCAGTCATGCCCATCTTGAAAGAAATCTCTACTAACTACTTTGGGCACAGTAGATCCTTCCAACGGTCATTTGATTGTCTTTCTAGTTGATACAGAACATACTCCATTACCTTCATCCATTGATTTCTAGATACTAGTCTGAGTCTGTAATGCCATCATATCCCAATGCATTATTGACAAAGGTGCATCCACCTGTGTGATGTTCATTGCTGTCTGGAAACAACTTAAGTCACCTGAGATGCCCCCATCCACCATCACTTTGCGTGCTTGGGATGGTCACTCCTCCCAGCCTCTCGGCATGTATCGTAATTGTCCAATGGCTCTTGCAGGTAAGATTGTTCATGTGGACATTGAGGTTATTGATGCTCCTTTAGATTACAAAATTCTCTTGGGTCATAGTTATACATATGCCATGGTAGTTGTTGCATCTGTGGTTTTCTGCAAGATGTGCTTCCCCCATGAAGGGAAGATCGTCACCATCGATTAGTTGACATACTATGAGCCGACATCTATAACCTATCACAAGTTCATTATCTCAGTAATATTAGATAAGCAGTCTTCACCTCCTCTCACTAATGTTTCACCCAGAGTCTACAAAGATTCCTCATTGTTGGGTGCTTTCCCTGGTCCTCCCCCTCTCATCTTTGAGCTTAGCTCTTTAAGTGTTTGCATGTTACAAGCATCACGACCTGCTCTCAAGAAGTCTGGTACAACTTATCAGTAGCTAGCTCCTAAACATCTTGCTATTACCCTCTCAGCTAAGCCATCTGGATCCACCCCCCCAGGACCTCCTCCATTTGTGAGTGCCTCCAGGAGTTGTTCCACTAGGACATTACCCTACAAGCCAGATACCTTTCTTGTTTCCTCCTCCGAGAATATTTTCTGTCCCTATCATGGCTTCGCTTTTCCCCCTAATATGACTATGGGGATCCCAATATGGTACATTGACCCCCCTACAAGCACTTTGCCTGGTCAGTTAAGACCTTATCATGCTTTGACCTTGGTTAAAATGGTACCTATGGCCCATGCCACTACTCCAGTTCCACCGCAACCACAATAGGAACCCACTCCTATTGTGAAAGCATCCAAACAGGGGGGGAAATCTAAGAGGAAAGAACCTAAGGACAAGGCTCCCCAAGCTCCTTTAGCCCCCAAAGCCCCGAAGCCGTCACCTTCATGTGCTTTGTGTAAAGCTGTTGGACGAGCCACCAATAATTGTCCTCAACTCCCTCATCTCAAACCTTTGGTTCATGAAACGTTATCTGAGGTACATGTTACTTAAGCGGGTCTAGCCAATAAAATCAGAACGTTATGCACAAATCACCCTTGTGCCTTGTGTGATCATCATGGTCACTATTACCATTGTTTCCCTCACCTCGACGAATTTTTTGATTGCCTTGAGGCACTTCGTGAATATGAGACCACTCATAGTGGATCACCTACTCCTCTACCCATGGGTTCTGGTACTGCAAGTAAACAAAAACAGTGGACTCTGGTCCGACCATCGTGATCCCTCCCCCCGATGTCGAGATGACGGATTCCACAGGCCATATCCTTTACCTATCGTCATCCTTGAGTTCCTCGCAAGAAAACCTTTGTGAGGTTTTTGTGCGCACTTCTATCAAACCTCTTTCAACATAATCCCAAGTCTCAACCTTCATAGATCCTCCATCTACTAGATCGTCGTCTACCATTCCAGATGATGCATATGTGAACATTATCTCTTACGTTGATGCACCAGGTACCACCGCCACATCTTGTAGTCAGTGTGCCTTCCGTCCACTCATCTTCCATTCTGATAAGGACATGATGGAAGTTATGTCTACCCATGATTACCCTTGAACTTAGGCAAGGGGGCATATTTTTTGGAGGATTTTGAAGGCCATTTCCTTCCTAATTCTCCTAGTGAAGTCTACCTCAAGAAAGTTTGCTCATACCATATCCCTTTGATTTGCGTGTCTTTATTTCTAGCATGAAGTTAGGTAGGATGCATCATCTCATCCTTATCTTTTTCACCTTTCAGATGGATCCATCATCCACACCATATATCGGTCATGCCGATGATGCAATTCGCTTCTCCAGGAATCTAGCCTCGGCAGCCTGGGCCATTTTTCCCCCTTGCATACATTAGTCCTTTCGAACGGCGTGTGCATTGGATCTTCCACCAATAACCAGGTCGAATATGATGCAGCGATAGGTTTTTTAGTCGATTCCCTTGCTCATCGCATCCTTCATCTTCATGTTCGTTTAGATTCCTCGCTAATTGTCATGCAATTGAATGGTGTGTATCATGTGCATAACCAAGTCCTATTTAGAAAATACCTACAAGTTAAGCTGTTGGCATGTGAATTTGAAACCATTACTTTCAGTGATGTTCCTAGCACCCAAAATAACTATGTAGATACCATTGCAAATAACATTCTAGATTGGCATTTACCACATGTATACCATAGAAGAAAACCATAAACACAACACATGGCGAACCATCATTGTCATATAAAATGCATAATCATATTATGTATCACATAAAACATACAAGTGTTTGGATCCCATAGCTCTAAATACATCCGACATGCCCATAACATGTTCCAAAAATCAAAACCAAAGGGATCCACATGAACCCATATCTAGTCATTGTTTGGTGGACCTTGCACCAAAGGCTTTACTCCACCTACATGTAGATCATGTACTACCTGACCAGCCATAGCCATGTGCCGCATGATACCTCGCAATTCTGAGGGAAGCCCAGTACACTCATCTGTGTATCGATCATCTAGCTCATGCCATCCGCGCTCAGAAACTTCGATCAAGAGTGCCTCACACCTATGATGTAGATCAATGAGTAGCGCACTATCCTCTTGACCTTGACGTGACTATGAGTTCCCTGATTTGCAGCCCCTAGCACTACGGCTTGTCCTGCATATCCTGTCGGTTTTACCAATGCTATGTCTACATACCACATATTCTACACTCAGTACCATATACATGTGATAAAAATATGAAATGCACCATAAGAATAACAACTTAACACTTACCATCTAGTCACCATGCTCGCCCGGGTGGAAGTGGTAAGTCAGGATCACTCTGACAGTTCTTCTCGCTATAAGGATAATTGTCAATGTAGAGGGGCATCTAATCCTAATGTGCGAAAAATTTTGGTTGGAACACCCATTTGACTCCTGCTCCTCCTCCTCTCTAGAGTAGCTTCCCTCAGTGGCACATCCTCGGCTCCTGTGGGCCCCCATCTTGGATTTGTACATGAGGACAGATGGTGGGTATCTTCTCAAAGAAGAATGCACACAACACTGTACCAAAAGCACAATCACGATTCACCTACCTCCTGCATAGACTTAACTATCATTTCACCAACGACAGCATCATCTGGGCCCACCCATAGTAGGTCCCTGCCAAAACACTCTCAACCAGCATCATCTTCCCACTAGTGATGTGGTGGAATGCTTGGCTGCCCAAGACCTGTAGCACTGTTGCGGCAACAACTCGTGTCTCTAGCCTATCTAGATCACCAATCGGGATGGTCGTGCCCTTCACACGCACATCTCGTGGACAATGGCACTCCAAAAACTCTGTAATGTTCCTCCCACAAGGCAACACCGGATGTATATCCCCCACCACCCTTAGGGGAGGGAGTTCGGTCAAGAAATAAATATCCTATAATGTGAGCTCAATCTTGTGCCCCTGCACTACAAAGACCTCCTGGTCTAGATCCCAATAGCTCACAATCCTCGATAGCAAGGGCTCACCTACCCTCATCAATGGGTTCTCTACCAACTTGAGAACCTCGTAGTGAGCTAACGCCCCTCGAACCCCTGATCCCTCTGAATCTTGGACCGAAGGGTATCCAAGTCTCACTCATGTGAGATGATTTTCAGCTCTATCATGCCTGCAAAACACCACATGTATTGTTAGTTCAGACAATAAAACATTGGCCTACACTGATCAACCTACAGCCCCCACCAAGCCAACAGACCACCCCTCTCTCGAGCCCCAAATCACAGTTTTCTACCCAAAAAGTGTGATCTTGCAGGTTTTCACCTATTTCCTACAAGCTAGATCATATTTCTGGGCCCAAAAAGTACGATACGACTGTGAAGAGGAGCAGGGGTCTCCTAGGGAGCTACGGGGTGCCAAAAATTACGAAATAAACCACTAAAATTGAAGAGATGAGTAATGCCACCTACCTGAAAGTTGCATATCCTGATTACTATGGTTGGTTTTTCCACTACAATCTCCACAATAGTTAGGGCCTCTTCCTCCTCTCCAAATTCACCATAGCTCACTTAGAAAATCAATGTAAATGGAGGGAAAACATCCTATTATAGAAAAACCCACAAACTTTTTCTATTTCCTATTGCAACCAGACTGTAGCTCCATTTGACGAACCATTAGCACCATTGGAAAGTTCTCCTTAAGTAATATGATGGGTCTTTCTTGTTTTTTAATGACTTGACACTTCACCCAGAAACCATTTTTCCAAGGAGGGTCACTTTGTTTCCTCTCAAAGTAGAATTTCTTCATATGCGATGCTTGTACTTTGGGGACAACCTTCCCCTAGTGCTTGTTGCATCACGTATTGATTTTCGTCATGATTAACCATTATTTACTCATGCTTTCATGGTCCCCACTGGGCCTATTCTGTGTGGCAACGTCATCACATCACCCTTGTTAAGAGCATCTGCAATGAGTCATCCTTGCATCCATGGAGTCTGTTTCACGTCCCATTATATCATGTCACAATATTCCATCCATCTTTGCATACCGTTCATCCTGTGTTGCCCATTTTCTCCTCCAATCATACTGTCCCCCATCCCCTCCAGAGTCGAGTCAGTCGCTGCCAGGTCAACCATGCACTTTATGCTCTGACAAGGGAAGTCACTTGTTTGTCCCTCTGTCCCATTTTCTCCGTTATCCCTGGTATCAGTCCATCAGTCACATTAGTATTTTCCCTTGTGCCTTAGTTGAGGATCCTCATTACCTCACCTATCGCAGGCCCTATTCTGTCGACATCAACTCATTTATTCCAAAAGAACGACCTAGAGGGAGGTGTATCTTGGTTCCAGCTTCTATTCGTGTTCGGTGCCTCAGATCAAGAAAAGGTACTCATTATTTCCCTTTGACTTGTTTGTTTCACACTCCTTATTCATACACTTGATGGTCCAATGATGTGGCAGATTGTACCAGCTATTTCTGGGTGTGTGTGTGATGTTTTCAACCCTTATGAGAGGGTGGCCCTTCAGGTAGCCCCCCAAATGCCCGAATGCCTTCATATTATGTTACAGCCTCAGATGCAGTTCCACATATTTGATGGGTTCGGTTCCTACCGATTGGAGTATTCATAGCATGCACGTCTCCTTCACATGATCCATTCAGTTTTACAGAGCCCTTCCCTGTTCAGCATGGCTTCTTCGATTGCTCTACCCTCCTTCCCACCCTTTTTTTGAGGGAAGGGACATTATATTTCATGTGCTCAGATATTATTGTATTCAGTCCTCACTCATGTCTTTCCAAGTGCATTATGTATATGGGACACATTGTATTATTTTCTGGCTCAGTTATGCCAGTGTGTCATGTACCATTCAGCATGTACTTCATTGCTCAATTTTATGTTTCTAGGATTATTTTCTTACTAAGTTATCTCGACGGGTATAGGTATGCCTCCCCTGCCTCACTAAGATCTGGTACCACAACATAAAAGGACACTTGCATTGGTCTCGTCCCCTCGGTCCCTATCCTCCTTTGCTTTAGCTCTATTGGTCTCTATATCTCTCTCTCTTAATCCTCTTTGTTGTCTAATGATTGTGTCTTTACAACGTACTTCTGCCATACATTTTTCTCCTAATACTCATACATTGGGGGAAATCTGTTATCACAAAAAAATTGATCATCTAGCCTAATTTACTAGATGGATTGAAGAACACCATGTAAGGTCAATTTTACCATAGTAAAATTACTTTCATTGTGAAAAATTCCTTAATAAACCACATTTGTTAAGTAATTTATAATTAAACCCATGAAAATTAATTAAATAAATCACTATTTATTTAATTTTCTTCTAGGAATAATTAATTAAACCATTGATTAATTAATATTCCTTGTCATATTTGACCCAATTATGAAAAATAAAACAGATAACTTATTAATTATCTTATTTTTCTCTAGGAATAATTAATTAATCACTAATTAATTATTATTCCTTGTCAAGTTTGACTAAATCCCTCCGAAATAATTAAATAAATCATTATTTCTTTATTATTCGTTAACCATGTTTCTTGAGATGATAAATAAATCATTTATTTATTTATTATTTCTGAATAAAAGTTTAAATACTTTTTCCCTCCTAATCAAATATAATAAAATATTCCAAGTGATTATTCCTAGAATGAGGTTAATAATATTTTATTATTGCTCATTATTTGAAGATAACTCAATATTTAGTAATAAATAGAAGGGTTTTCCATTCATCATTCACTTTTAATTGTTTTCATTGCTGCACTCACTGCTGTAACCCTAATTATTATCACTGTCGCACACCATTTTTCTTTCCATTTGAGTTCCCATTGAGCTCAAACTTTTTATTTGCTAGGTTTACACATTATAGAGGAGAGAGACTCTACACAAGCTAAAGACATTTGAGGATAGCCAAGAACCCATAGCATAGAGGGGG
This sequence comes from Pinus tabuliformis, assembly GCA_031772625.1. Taxonomy (NCBI): domain Eukaryota; kingdom Viridiplantae; phylum Streptophyta; class Pinopsida; order Pinales; family Pinaceae; genus Pinus; species Pinus tabuliformis. The sequence continues at coordinate 921,010,821 of CM062805.1, read as the reverse complement.
ACTGGTAACATTTATTCGTTTCCTTCACATGCATTATTTAATAAAATCTATTCTTTGTATATATGGTTTCCATTGGATTATTGGATTTACCTGTATTTATTATCGTTTTATTTTGTTGTTTAAATATGCTTGTGGCATAGATCAAGACTTTTGCAGGTTTTGTTTCTATCATTTGATGCAGATAGACAATAAAGATGTTTTAGGATAGCCAAGAACCCATAGCATAGAGGTGGACTGGTAACATTTATATGTTTATTTCACATGCATTATTTAATAAAATATATTCTTTGTATATCTGGTTTCCATTGGATTATTGGAGTTACCCACATTTATTACTGCTTTATTTTTTTGTGTAACTATGATTGTGGCATAGATTAGGACTTTGGCAGGTTTTGTTTATATCATTTGCTACAGATATACAATGTTTAGCAGCCATTTATGTTGTTGAGACTCTTTGTCATCCACAATCTTAGGTGATCTCTTTTCATACACCGTTGAGAAGAAAACACTATAACACCACCCCCTCCCCAACTCTCTTTTAAATTTGATCACATTGTATTGTGTTTAAGAAATTATCTAAATTTTAAAAACATAATTGGTTGAAATATATTAAACCTATATTTTGGATCAATCATTTTAAAGAAAATAAAATAATGAAAAACTTTAAAATATCATGCACTATATTTAATCTATTATATTAAAACCTTAATTAAAATAAAATATTTTTACTATGAAATAAGTTATGGTTTTTTGGCATGTGGTATTGATAAGCCATTGTATTGGCCCATGGTACTGTTGATTTACAAGTTCATATCCATGGTAAAGTGAGGGTGAATATCCATGGTTATAAAATATTTTAATTGTAAAATAATTTATGTTTTTTCGGCATGTGGTAGTGATAATCCATGGTATTGACCCATGGTATTGTAACAAAGACTATTTTTTACAAGTTAATAATATCTACCGTAATGTGTGGGTGAATATCGATGGTTAAGAATCTTGTCATATTGTTATTAAATATTTTGGTTGTGAAATAAGTTATGGTTTTTGGACTTTTAGTAATGATAAGCCATGGTATTGTAACAAAGCCTATTCACAAGTTAATAACAAAATCAAAATACAACAAATTGAATATTATTATTTTTATTAATTTAAATTTTTATTATTAATTGAGGCCATATTTAAATGTTTAAACTCATCCCAATATCATTTTTAACTTCTTATTCTTCTTTTTAATTTAGCGTCTTACGCAAAAATAACAAATTCTTATTAAAAATAAATCATTTAACCCAATTGCAATTTATATATTTTATTTTATATTATAAATATTTCTTTTATATTTTCCATTATAAATATTTATTTTCTTTTTAATTTCCAATTTAGCATTGGGTTCAAATAAAATATTCACATATTACAACATCACATTGTAGCACTGCATTTTTCTCTGCCTTGTTGATATCTGTGTTGAAATGCCAGAAGAAGGAATAAAATATTCAGATTACCACATCACATTGTAGCACTGCATTTTTCTCTACCTTGTTGATATCTGCGTGGAAATGTCAGAAGAAGGAATACCATCAAAGTGATTTATGGATTTCATGGTATTTGAACCCCAGATGGAGTTTGCATGGGAAACACCTTAGAATAGAATCAACGATTAGATGGAGGAAGGGCAAGGTCATTGGGCGTGTTGTACATGGGTATGAATTTGGAATCTGGAGAGTTCTTCCTTTTTACTAAAGATGATTTTTGTTCTTATGGGTAAACAATTTCAAGGGTTTATATGATCAAAGCATAAATTTCATCTACAGTTGAGGGTCTAATGACTATGATAATGCATATTTTGATTGCGGCCAACAATTCATCAAAAGGAAATACACAAGTAAGCATTTTTCATGTCCTTATTGTACAAAGAGTTTAATGATTATGATAATGCAAATCTTGATTGCAGCAAAAAATTCTTCAAAAGGCAATGGACAACTAAGCATTTTACATGTCCTTATTGTACATATTAGTTCACTCCTCCCTAACATTTCTAGGGTTAGAATGCATGAAATTTTGTTTTTTCTTTTCACCTTTTTTTTTTAGTGGTTCATTGTTTGTGTAATGGACTCTACCATGCCCAAATTCAAAGGGCTCGAGTGATGCAAGCAAATTTTCTGGTAGGATGAAAATACTAGACCTTCCTCAAACTTTGTTACATGAAATTAAAATTTCTTGTAAGAATGAACATAATATCTTTTATGTTTCATCCTTAGATTTTGATCTCAATGCCTACAATTTTAAACCATGTTATTATATTTTAAGTAGAATATACTTAGATCCATTAAACCTTACAACTCTCCAAATCTTAGGTTAATTTTAGCTAAAAAGAAGGAATCTGAATGGCTTTTGCAATTTATACTCAATGCTTACAGATAAGGATTAAAAATGGAAGAACCCAAATGGTCTGATAACTTTTACCCACCCATCAATTTCCAAGACCTTTGCTTTTATTCTAAACCTAAATAGAGAGAGTAGAAGAAGAAGAGGAGCCTGGATGAGGTGGACCCTAACCTGCTTGATACTTTTCAAAAGTTGGGCATGCCCTTAACTAGAAGAAGAGATTGACCAACATTATTGTAGATGTTGTTTTTGACAATGTTTTCATTGCAACCATGCATAGGTAGACTTTATAGGCAGTTGAGGTTATATTTTGTTTGTTATAAGAGGTAATTCAGGAGTATCTTGATCTAGTCAGGAAGTAGCTTAGTAGGGTTGTTCCTCCTATTGATAACTATTATGCTACATTATATTTTTTTTTTAGTGATAGCTCTTTCTATTAAATCCCCAAGTACACTTTTTCACCCATGGAAATATCCACTTATTTCAGGATGAATGAGATGGAGACCAGGCAGTTTGAGAGGACTCTTATTATTGTAGATGAGAGGAGTTCTGTGAGGTGAGAGGAGTTCTATGACATATATTGAAGGATGCACTGCACCATTTTATGACACCAATCATCTCCATGCCACAGTAGTGGATCTCTATTGCACTGAGGGAGCAATGATAAAGTATTCCACTTTAAATAATTGGTATGTCGGGGACGAGGAATGTAGACATGGGATTTATAGTTTTATTACAAAAATAGGTTTGTGCGATGGATACAAATCAAGGATTTCATGGACCTGAGTAGAGACTGGTTCGACAATCACCTGGAAATACTCAAGCATTGTTTTGAAAGGCGATGATGTAATTGGAGAGTTCTATTCTATTTCCTTCAAAAATAACTATCAATTGCGAGGGATAGAGATGATTCATATAGGGAATAATTGCAGGAATAGGATTGCTTCTAAAATTATATCTATAGGCAAGTCATGGAACTAATACAAAGGATTAATGCAGGTGCAACCAAATTCTCATAATGCAAAGAATTTTTCACTGTGTGATTCTATGCTCATCAGTGACCAGGCAACAACAAATACTTATCATTACATTCAGGTACAATTTGAGTTGCATTCTAAAGTCTCTAATTTCATTTATTGATAGTCCTTCTTGTGTCCTTGTCTCTCTTAATTGCATTATGGCAGGATTGGAATGGGTTAAAAACTCAAGAATATCATTGAGTAAAATATACACCCACATGTCACTACATGTCATTGTGCATACTCTCTGTTTTTTATACAATTAGAAGTGAGCAATATGATGTGTGCACAACTAACGATCCTAGCAGGAATGACGAATCCAGTCTTAGCATGGAAATCGAAACCAAAAATCATAAAATATCAATAAATTTGTGACACAGAGTAAAAAACACAATAAAATATTCTATCCCAACATTGTCTATTTAGTGCAAGATACTACTAATATTTCATAATTTTTAGATATGGTGGATGTCATGAAGATGCCCTCAAGCAAATTTACTGCCTTGAAGATAAGATGTTCAGTGCAACTATTTACTTTAAATAGACTAAATTTAGGTAATTAAAGCAAGTTTGAAAGTCACTAGAAACACCACCCCCACATCATTTTATTTCCAGTTGTACAAGATAATATTGAATAAAATTATGAGAACTTCCATTTAAATTGACCATACATAAAATAGAAAACAATTTTGAATATTTTAAAAGCTATATCCATCATTAAATATAATATATGACAAGGATGGCTCATAATTTTAAAGGCTATATCCATCACCAACTATAAGATGAGAGTTAATGAGAAGAGAAAATGTTTGTCTTGATATAACATGTAAACGTCATATTACTGATAACTCATGCATATTGTATCTTATTATGCATAAGTTAATTGTATAACTTCAATCTAGGTAATTTTTTACATTTAAATTGCCAAATATGTAGAAGTTACATTACACTAGCTTAAATCTGCACACAAATAAAATATCAGAAATATGGCAAGGAAACGAGTAAGAATTTTCACACTAGTTTAAAATTTCCCCTTGGCTGGTGAAGAACCAATTCAATGCTAATTTTGGTGGAGTATTAAGTTATTAACCGAAGATAAAAAAAAGTTAGTCTCTTAAATGACTAAAAAAATAATATTTAGAATGTTATATAGAAGTTACATTTCACCTAACTATAATATTCGAGCTCCGTTTTTATATATAGAAGTTACATTTCATGTAGCTATATAAGTTACATTTACTTGTTTTAAATAGAAGTCACATTTTACATAGCTATATCTACCTTGACATAACTATAATATTCCAACTCCATTTTTTTCACACTTTTCAACATTTTAAAGATTTTTCTATTCTACTGTGACAATTAAATAGTTGATATTGTTTAAGACATCTCCTATTTGCAACATTTTGAATTCTTAAGTGGGATCTTGGGTAAGTTTTTGTTACTACCATATATCATGTTCCAAGTAGATGGTGTTTTATAATTCACCCGAGAGAATCTAGGAGCAACCTTGAATTGCATGCTTGTTTCTATTATACATCTAATATTTGCAACCTTTTTCCACGTGAAGAACCCAATAGCCCATGTTGAACATGAAGCAAGTACCTCAAAAATTGGGGAATAACAGTTATTATATTTCCAGAGAAGGATAAATCTAGAGAAGGCAACGACAAATATCATAAATGGCTTTTTTCGGGTTGTATTTAATTAAATCTCACTACAATTTTCTATTAAAGTAAATTAATTGATGAATTTGAAGCTTGAAGGTAGTGTTGAATAGGTGTTGCAAGGTATCTCTATAACACTATCTATCTACATTATTCTAATGCCATGAGATGGTGTCTCAATAACATTATTGTCCAGTGACGGTGTTAGATGTAGATAGCATTCTCATATCCTATAGGTAAATCATATCATTATATTTCTATGAAATCTCAGAATGTGTTCAAATCTTGTCTTAGATAAGGAAATATATATGTACTCTTGAATTTATCTATGTTGTAATAAGATCAAGAATAAAGTTGTCATTGCAAATAATTGGGATCTACCATGTAAGTTTACCTTACTACATGAAATTCTTGATTTGTTAGATCTCAACTAGTTAGGGTTGAATTTATTTTTGTTGTAATGAGATTAAGAATAAAGTTGTCATTTTAATCATTGAAATATACCATGTAATATTTATTCACTACATGAAATTGTTTATTGGTTAGATCCCAACTTATTAGGATTATGAAGTGTCCTCTTTCATGACAATATTTATGAATTTTCTATTATTGCTCAAAGAATTACATATTACAGAAAGGTGAAAAATAAATGAGATGCAACTGAATCGTTTTTGTTTTAAAATGTGTGGAGGGATTATAAAATCATTTTCAATTACATTCAAATATTTTGGAGCACCAACTAGAGTGCTTCATTTTCCTCCTAGTTAATTCCATTTCTAAAATCCCAATTCTTCTAGAAGTCCTTCTCCAAAGTGATCTCTTAACTATCTTGGAGGGAAATTGATTACTTGATTGGAAACCATGGATTACAATTTGATTAGGGGAAAGGGATGAGAAAGCTTCAGATTCTTCAATATATTCCACAAGTTGAAAGAATATCAAACGATTTCCTTTTTGTTTAATTGATACGACAATCACTTTAGCATTTGTTAGGATTTCAAGACCTTTTTCAATGAATTTTTTTTCTAAAATTTATGTTCTCAATTAAAGAAATTAAAGAAAAGGTGAAAATGATACAATCAAAGTATTTTTTGTTTTAGTGCCTGTTGAAGCCCCGAAAATCAAGTCTATAACAAGGGGGATACCCACCCGGTCTGGACCTTGGTTAGCAGCTCCTTTTCCATTTGGTATAGTGGGTCCGACTGGGGATATGGGACCAGTTTCCCAATATGTGTGTGTGTGTGTGTCGAGAGTTGATATTTCTTTCCTAATGATTCCTAAGTAAAATGCTTTCTATTATAAATCTAATCTAACAACATGCAATTGTATTGTAGTAAATAGAAATATCTAGTTCTAAACTAACCTGGGATATAATCTTTCCGTTATGCGATCTAAAATGATTTCAAATGACAGTTGGTAATAAAGATCATTCAACTGCTATGAGAAAAGAATTCAATAAAGATAAACCATTTCATATAAAAAGTTAGATGAAACAGTTAAGAAAAACATATCGCATAATAAGCTACTCATATGCTAATCATAAATAAATAGCTATCACCGTACAAAAGTGCCAAATGATAACTCAAGCATTTAAGCATTCATATATAAATAACTAAACATGAATATCACCATAACACATAAGCAGAAATAGTTAAGAGATAAAAGTACCATTTATAACTAGTTCTACTCATGATCCCTAGTAATAATGATCTATTTCTTCTTAATCCAACATCCACTAAGAGTATAGAAGTGAAACATCAGTAGTAGATATTAAACATAGATATCAATAAATCATGTTCCATTCATTCATCAAAACCTCCTCGGAGGGTGCAAAAGTACATGTTTTGAGGACAAGTTTTTGATAAATTTCTGGATCATTCTCTAAATGCATGAGAAGGGTTTAGATACTACTAACTAATTCTAAAAATAATTTATTACAAAAATGTAGGATGCGGTTTAAATGATCGTCCTCATTTCAGGCAAAAATAAAGCAAAATTAAAACTAAAACTGAATCTAAAACTAAAACTACTAACTAACTATTTATGTATCTGTTCCTTGAAATCGCATGCGTTCAACATTTGCTTGAGGAGAGTTGGCTGGCCAACTTCCGATTTTAGCTATCCTGCGAAAACGGAATCGGTAAGAGCTGGCGCTATCTTCTCAGCAGAATTGATGACACATTTGAGAGTCATGCACTTGCTGTGTGGTTTTACCAAGTACACCCAGTAAGAATCCCAATTCAACCTGGTTAACCTTTGGATTGATTCTTCCTTTTCTTGAGCCTTCTGTCTCCAGCTTGTTTGTAGATGCTGTACATTTGGTAGATATTTACATATGACTTGATGATATACCTGATAAATATCACTGGTTTTGAGTTCCAGTTTTACTTTCCGTCTTTAGCACTTTTTCCTACAAATTTCTGTGCTTATAGGTGACTAAGCAATTTGAGGCTTCCTATCGCGAGGGGTTTTGCCTGGCGATCGTCAGAAACTGCCTTTGTTTCTTGATCTGGGCTTCCCTGGTGCGATTTTCGCCTCTTGCACATTTTTTATTAGAGGATATAAAGCTTAAATTTTGTGGAAAGAACGACTTATATGTTCTTGGTTCTAAGCTTTGAATTCTCTATATGTGATATCAACACTATCTAGCATTCATTCAACCATGTCCGTATACGGGAGAATTTTGGGCCTCGTCGCTATCCTGTGCGAGAATGAACATGCTAGATCTGTAATAGATGCCTCAGAAGACCCGTGTGAGTCTGCAGTAGTAGTGACCTCCATTACCTTGGGATCCTCTTCCTCAAGTAAATTATACATGCCTTCCCAAGTAGTAATATCGACGTCTTTGTTGCAGATGGTGTCTGTGTACAAGGAAGTCATCTCTTTATCTTCAGAACTGGGAGCTTTACCCTTCTTTCCCATAATATCTTTAACTCTACTCTGTATACTTCTCAGTTCTTCGCTCCTGTAGTTTACAAATGAGGTGAGAACAATGATAAGAAAAGGTGACGGGAGAGCTTTAAATGCGAAAAACATATAAAATATATCACCTTACGTGAACTGGCTCCTTGATAAGATCAAAACCATATTTCATTAATGATTGCCAACTAACTCATTAATTAACATAAATGCGCATAATTGGGCCTCGGTTTTATGAAAAAACTTTCTCGAACAACAGGTTGTATAGATCTGCGATAAGGTGATTTTGCGATTTGCTTCACAATATTGCAGATCGCAGTATCGCAATATCGCAAATCGTAGTTCTTTTATGTGTGGCAAGCATCTGTCAATGTGTTTTCTACAAAATGCGATTCGCAAGATGCACCATCGCATATCGGCGGTCTAAGGCACTTCAGCATAGGTGATGTTTAAGGCAAGCGATGCGATGAGGGTTTTTCAAGGTGTGATTTCGCATTGCAATTTCGCATTTTTAGAATTCTGCTTGTGGGAAGGTATCCATTATCCTTTTTGTGATGTGATATGTTTTAAGGAGTGATTTTATTCTAACTTATCATAAAACTTAAGTCTTTTTATATTTTTGAGGGTATTCTCCTAAGTTTATGATAGTAAGTTTTATTGAAAAAGGAAATACAAGCATTAATCGATTTTTTTGAATTTTTGAATAAGGGTCCCCACTTATTTAGTATTAGTGATAAAACTAAATAAGGAGGGAGGTTGTTGCTAGCCACAACAATTGGCAATTCACTTGGAAGAACCAGTTATCTCTGCTTTTCTTTTAAATTTCCTAAACTTCCAAAACAGAAAATTTCCTAGAAAATTAAACTTTATTATAGAAAGATAAAATGCATTCTACTTTTCAGCCGTCAATGATAGTTTGTTTCTTCTATGTGAACTTTGTTTATTTACTTCCTAGAGCTAGTTATTGTATCTACATCAGTCATTACTTGGTTTATAAAGATAAAAACAAAGCCTTCTCTATAAATCAGTTTTAAATATGCTCATTGGTCGTAGGTAGAGCCACTTCTACCAGCAGGTGTTTATAGCCTCAACAGGGTTACCTGTTACCCAGCAATGATCCTGTATCCTACTTGGGAAATGTACTATTTTCAAAGAGAAATCCATATTTACACTTATTGCTTTCATTTTCTTTTAATCCTTAAAGAACAATGCCTTGGTTTGATAGTCAAATTATGACAATGTCCATAGAAAATTTTAGGGGCGAATGTTCTCCCTTTGGCGAAATTAAGGGGTTTTAAATTTTTAGTGGGCAAATATTTTGTATCATAGTACATTTTTACAAATCACCTCAAATAGCCCACCTTATTTTAAGGGAGAGGGTAAAAAAGGTAAATTTAGCCCTTGAAATTAGGAGTTACAACCTTCCATTCGCCCATTTTCAAGAATAGGTTTTATTTAAGTGAATCCTATGGGCCAAATACCATATTTATAAAAGAGGTATGGTAAATTAATAAAAATATAAATAAATGAGAAGTATGGTAAATAAATAAAACATTTTTTATATTTACTCCATAAGTCACCTTATATACATGCAAGGGTGTAAACAAATAAAAATATAAGTAAAGTGGAGGTATGGTAAATAAATAAAAATATAAATAAACTAGACGTATGGTAAATAAATAAAACCTCTTTTTATAGAGGTATGGTAAATTAATAAAAATATAAATAAATGAGAGGTATGGTAAACAAATAAAACATTTTTTTATATTTACTCCATAAGTCACCTTATATTTACGAACACTCAAAAAATGCGTTATATTTAGGTGAAACCTATGGGCAAAATACTATGGGACAAATACCATGGACTAGATTGTTATTAATACCATGAAAAAAACATTATTAACCCTATTAATAAAAATAAAAATGGCACATGGTATTGACCCATGGTATTCACCAAAATGGCACATGGTATTGACCCATGGTATTCACCTAGAATGTAGCCTATTTAAATGGGGGAATTAAACTAGCATAGATCCATCTTTACTTTGGATCTACTAACCCTCGAGAGGTATCAAATATCGTGATATGCAAACTAGCATAGAGTGAAAAAATATTTGATCCCTCTGGTGGATCAAGAGTAAAATTGGATGTTGTAATTTAATTTATGTTAAACATTTTAGCTTGGTTAAAATAAAAATCAACTATTAATTTGATTAATTTTTATAAATTACTAATAGTAATTTTTAAACTCCTATGATAACCCGTGGTAATACCAAGATCTTACAAGATTTTATAATTAAGTAAAATATTCGTCATGCCTGGTGAGAGATTCGCCAAAAAATTATATATACATATTATATTATTGATAAAATCGCCTTCCATTTTTCCTATATACCATTGAGATTCGCCCATTTATTATATTTATAAATTTAGGGGGGGTTCTTAAAATTCTCCCTGACAATGTCACTCACTTGATTTATAGCTTTGCTAAACAAGCTAGCTCATGATGAGACCCCTTGTCTTTTGATTGCAACAATCTTGAGACATTGCCCTGTTGTGGTGTGCAGTTTTGGCAAAGTCAACAAGCTATAATATCTATGATCAAGATAAGTCGGCTCGTGATGAGACCTCTTATTCTTTAAGTTTAAAGTGTATCATTGGATTATTCCCTGAAGCATGTAATTCCTTAGGTGGGGAGGAAGTCATTGTTTCCTTAAGAATAGCTCTAGATGACAATGGTAGAGTTTTTGGAAAGAGATTTTCTACAGAGAATCTTTGTTTTGTTATTGATACCTTTCATTTTATTGATATAAAACAAATTCCCACTATAGGTTGCTTTTTATCAAGATTTACAAGGTTAGAACTAGTATCATATTCAGGCTTATAGCTTTTTGACTGTATCTTTCAATAATAATGACCAACTTTCTAAATTATTTCTATTTATACAAGCGGGAAAACAAAATCTAAAAGAAATCTTGTCCTTTTCGTGAATTCCAAATGTAACATTTACAACTGGTTTTATTATGAAAATAAAGAAAAACTAATCGACAAAAATAGAAGAACAATCTCCTATGGAAAGTATTTTTTGAGGATCTGCCCATTAACAGGTAAAGATTCTCTTTTTCCTGTTAAATCCTATAACATAAAGGTAGGTGGGCCTATGATTTCTGCGATTTGGAAAGGTCCAAGCCACATTCATTGAAACTTCATATGTTTGCCCTTTTCCTTATGAGCCTTGTCCCATTTTAAAACTAGATCCCCTACTGAAAGTCTTTTCTGGACATCATGTTTGAGTCAAAAGAAGGTTTTACTGATGCTTGGTGATGAGCGTGAGTTATTTTAGCCTGCTCTCTTTGCTCTTCTAGCTTAAGAATTTGTAGCTGCCTTAGTTATAAGGAGGAAGTTGGTGTTTCATCAATATATTGAACTAAGGCTAAAGAGGGAATTGCTAGATGAGTTGGAAGAACCACTTCTTTCCCATAAAATAAATTAAAGGGAGAAGTGCCAATAGAGGCTTTCTGCGTTATTCGGTCTACCCATAAAGCATATATTAAAGACTTGTGCCAATTTTTATGATTCTGATCAATGGTTCGCTTAATGATCTTGATCAAATTTTTATTCGTAGATTCAGCTAACCCATTCCCCTGTGGGTAATAATTGGCAAAGTATTTGAGCTTAAAACCTCTTTTGAGTGCAAATTCAGTGATAGCATTGCCAAAAAAATATGACGCATTATCAAACATTAAGGCAGAGGGTAAACAAAACCAGGTGATTATGAACTGATCTATAAAATCAATGATGTGTTCGGCATTAGCTGTCTTGAGAGGAACTGCTTCTACCCATTTAGTAAAATAATCTGTAGCTGTAAGGATATACCTATGTTGTTTAGAAGAGTGAGGAACGATCTCACCTATTATATCCAATCCCCATTGATCAAAAGGTTGTTCAATGTTGACTGGTTGCAAAGGTAATGATGGCTTCTTTTGTCTTCCAGCAGTAGTTTGACAAACTTGACATTTCCTTACGTAGCTATGCGTGTCTTTGAATAATGTGGGCCAGTAATAGCCTACGCGAAGGATTTTATGTGCAGTAGCATCTCCAGCATAATGTCCACCCGCTAGTCCATCGTGGAGTTCCTGCAACGCCTTTTCAGCGTCAGATTTCTCAAGACATCTAAGTAGAATAGAATCATAATTCATCCTAAAAAGTACATCGTTCACGAGTTGATATTGCTTAGCCTTCAACCTTAAAGCTCTTTTCTTTGTATAATTGAGGTTTGAAGGGGCATATTCATCTTTTAGATAAAATATGATATCAACGTATAATGAATCAACATCGTTTAGGCTTACCTCATACATTTGTATCTCTGTCGATGGTATTTCGGAAATAAGCGATGCTCCAGCTAGCATTTTACAAAAGCCTTGACCTTTAACAATATTTGCTGGTTTAATCTCAACGTCATATTCTTGTAATGTGGTAACCCAATTGGCTCTTTTCTCACCCACATCTTTCTGTAATAAAAGATTTCTTATCGCTGGAAACAGTACTATGACCTTTGTATGGGTTTTAAGCAAAAAGGGTCTGAAATATTTTATCGCTTTGAAAACAGCGAATGCTTGTTTTTCTACATCTGAATAATTTAACTCAGCCCCTTGTAGATTTGAATTGAAAAAAGCAATTGGGGCTTCTGCCTTGTCTTGATTTGCTTGAGTGAGTATCACAACATATGATCTATAAGATACAAATGTATATAAAATAAAAGAATCGGAAAAATTGGGAGTTGCTTAAGATGGAGCATTAATAATCGCTTGTTTGATTAAGTTGAATGCTTCATATTCGTCTTGGCCCAATTTGAAGATTGCGTTATTTTTAATCATTGCTTGTAAAGGAGATACGATTCTTGAAAAATCTGGAACAAATCTCCTTACAAAGTTAATCTGGCTAAGGAAAGAGTGCATAGCTTTCTTCTTGTGAGGCAAAGGTATTTCGGAAACCTCCTTGATTCTGTCAGGATCAATATGGATTCCAAATTTTGACACTATGAATCCTAGAAGTTTTCCTTCACTCAATGCAAAAAAGGACTTTTTTGGGTTAAGTGAAATTCCATGCCTTTGACACCGTTAGAAGATCTGTTTTAAATCTCTGAGATGATTGCTTCGCTTCTTGGAATATATAGTTATATCATCTAGGTAGATTACTACCGATTTGTTTACTAGTCCCTTAAATGCGATGTCCATGGCCCTTTGGAATGTGGCACCAGCATTGATCAGACAAAAAGGCATCTTTTGATAGGCATAAGTACCCCATTTGGTTCTGAATGTGGTTTTTAATTGATCATTGAGATGGATCAAAACTTGGTTATAGCCGGAGAAACCATCCAAGAAGGACATTAATTCTGATCCTGCAACTACCTGCAATATTTGCTCCATAGGAGGCAAAGGAAAATGATCTTTTTGGCAGGCTTTGTTCAGATTTCGAAAGTCAATGCAAATTCTAATATCTCCGTTCTTTTTTCTAACGAGAACCATATTGGAAACCCATTAAGAATGTCGTACGGGAAAAATGATTTTGGCTTTCAATAGCTTATTAAGCTCAGATTTGATCTGGTTTTCTAAATTAGGATGGATCTTTCTTAGTTTTTGTTGGACAGGTTTTTCATCGTTTATCATTGGGATAATATGTTGGATGATAGAAGTGTCATAAGTCTTAAGTTCATCGTAGTTCCAAGAAAAGACACTTTTTTATTGTTTCAAGAGACGAACATACGCTAATTTTTCTTCAGGAGCTAGTCCAAGGCCTAGGTTGATATTCTGTGGCTTGGTATCAGTTCCTAGATTTACTAATTCATAGTTCAGAGTTGAACTTTGAAGCTTCGAATTGGTAGATCTTTTGAATCGATCTTTCAAATCATCTATATCTTATAATTTGACTATTGATTTTGGCATAGCATTATTAGTGCTATCTTGTTGCAATTGTATGTCATGTTGGTCCTCATCAATTATCTGATTAGTATAAGATCCCTCAGAGGTGAGGAAGCTTACAATATCAGGATCATTGTTGAAAATTCTCCAATTTGTAATGTTATCAGGAATCGAGGGTCTGAAGATTAATTCGATTGAAAATATATTGGGGCTAAAGTCTTCTGAGGGAATGAGCTTGGAAGCTACGTTTTCCAAGAGGTTGGCACTAGAATTATGGATTCTAGGAATTGATGAAATATTAAACGCTATAAAATGTTCAGTTAGATCTTGTACTAAAGATTGGTAATACTTTAAATGACCTGATAGACAATGTATAGTATTCCGTACCTATCTAATAACAATTTCAGAATCTCTGAAGACTTGTAGATATTTGATGTCTAATCCGATTGCTTTGTATAATCCTTGGACTAAAGCCTCGTATTCTGCAGTATTATTGGTGAAATTGAACTCGACTCTACAAGTTAGCATAGTTTTGTTTCCTTCTGGGCTAACTAATACGCATCCTACTCCTGCTCCTTCATTAGACTTAGAACCATCAAAAAATAACTTCCAAAATAAAGATTTATTTACAAGATTATCTATAAAATTAATACATTTAGAACTATCTGTTTGAGAAATTTTTTCTACTTGAGATAAAACAAAATGTTCTAAGTAAGGTGAAGTGTGAGCATTAAAATTTCCTAGGAAAGAATCGACAGAATAGTTGCCAATTATATTATTGTTGTATGCTACCAGTACATTTTCTCCTTCCAATTCTGTTACTATGTATTTCTGATGTCTTTCTCACTCAACCTTTATCTGATTTGGCTTACCATTGTAAGGGAGCCACATGTGCGACCAATCGGTTGCAAAGTATCCATGAAGATTTTCTGACCAATCCCTGCTAAGAATTAAGCCATAGAATTCTGGAATGTCTGCAACTAAAATATCGATAACTTGACATACCTTTGGATTAGATGACAGCCTTATGGTAACCTGATTTAATTCGCCAATCACTTCAACTTGTGACTGATCCAGCTGTACTATGCACACAACAGATTTTTGAGGTTGAACGTTCAACTTTGCACAAATCGATTTAGGTAAGATATTGGATGAGGCTCCTGAATCCACTAAACAATTATGCAAATTTTTATTGAAAATTTCATAAGTAAGAAGAAATGGCGGAGTATGAGATCTTGACCTTCCTCCAATTAGAGCGATGTCATTTGGATCAACTTTATTAATCACAGTATTTGGAGGTCTTCCCATCTCATGGGAATCTTACAAGATTACAGTGGTGGGCAGAGGTGCAACTAGTACTGCATGCAATTCTTTCAAAAGGAGCTTTTTCTGATGTTTTAACTTGCTCAATTCATAACAAGTGATGTTAGCCTAGTATTTTTCATATCTTCTATGATATTATACTCCATTTCATCCAAAACAATCAATGTTTTAGATGGAGTTGGTGAATCAGTTTGTACTGGGCTTGTTTGAGTTGCTTTGGATGTCATTTTCTTGGTTGTGACTTTATCCTTAGGCGTTGAGCTTGCGCTCTTTGACTTAGGAGTAGATTGAGGAGGATCGAGTTGATTTCTACTTTGAGTACTAACTGGCGATGCCTCTTGATCCTCTTCATCGGGGAGGATGAAATCCCACATAACTTGTACCTCGACAACTTCTTCTTCATTAGTAGGTTCTTCGGTAGGAATTTCCTCTTCTTCTTCTTTTGATTCAACACTTTTAATAGCGTTATGGGACTTTGAATCAGTTGAAGGATTTCTTCTATAAGGCTTGTAAGGGTTTTTAGAAGAAGTATCTACTACTTGTTTCTTTGTGTCAACCATTTCGTTAGACATGGTTTTCAAATCTTTTTGCAGTCCTTCTAAATCAAATGGGTCTTTGGGCTGTTTTTTCTTTAGATCTTCTTTGAAAGAAACCTTTTTAAATTTACATTCTTCAACGGCGTTTTTCTTTTCTAGAGCTATGATACATTTCTCTACCTCTATTGCTTCCTTCATATTGTCAGCTAAAGTTGTTTTGTTAGCTCTATCAATGAAGATTGCTATGTTTGATGGCAACACAGAGATGTACCATTCACTTCGCACTTCTTCGCTTGGTTTAGAAGCAGTAGGAATCTTGTTCAATAGTTTATTAAAAAGCGAGTTAAAATCTCTGATAGGTTCCTTTGACTTAGCTCTAAGGTTAGACAGGTCATTGACTAATGTTGCAGTAGACCTGTCATCACCAAACTTAGTCAAGAATTGTTCTTGGAAGATCTCCCAACTAGTAATAGACCCAGATGGTAATGAGAAATACCATGATCCAGCTACTCCTTGCAACGTGTAAGGGAAAAGCCAAATGATAGCGTCTTCATTAGTGACCCGATTGAGATTTATGGATAGCATAAAATTATTTATGTGTTTTGCTAGCATGCCTGCTTCAGGATTAAACTGAGGTAGCCATTTTTCAGGATGGGCCGGTATTTGACTCAAGGGCGCAGGCATTAAGACTGCCCCTAGGTTATTCCATGGCATTTGGGCCATCGTTGAACTGCTAACAGAGGAAAGTGCAGAAGATGATCCTTGCAGTTGGGAAGATGAGGATATTACAGTTCCAGATGTTTGAGAAGGAGATGTTGAAGTTCCAGTGGTCTGATGGATGATGATTTGAAGTGGAGGAGTGGATGGTTGACTTCGCAGTGGGGAAGTTGAGATGGATGATGATGACAAAAGAGTCTCACTATCGGACCCTTTAGGTGATTTCCTTGCTCTCTTCCTTGTAGGTAGAGGTAACTCGATTGGTTCAATACCAAACTTTTCGCTCTTTAATCTAGTGAGAGGATGAGTAGGATTGTATTGCGAAGTCACACTGCCTTGAGATTTATCATGTTTTTGAGGTAATATAGAAAATCGTTGAAGTTTATGAATCAAAGATTCAACTTCAGGAGGTTCAATAGTAGATTTCTCTGAAATGTCAGGGTTTGTGGCAGTGGTTGTTGTTCTTTCAACTTCTTGCTCAAGATTTAAAGATTCTAAGTGCGATGGAGAAGTCGGGGGAGATGGTGAAGGTGATTTACTCTCAGAATGGTATTTGTATTTAGACTTACTTGTCATTCACAGTTTGGGGCCCTCCTTCTAGCGCCAAATATGTTGAAGCCTCGAAAATTGGGTCTACAACAAGGGGGATACCCACCCGGTCTGGACCTTGGTTAGTAGCTCCTTTTCCGTTTGGTATAGTGGATCCGACTGGGGATATGGGACCAGTTTCCCAATATAAGTGTGTGTGTGTTGAGAGTTGATATTTCTTTCCTAATGATTCCTAAGTAAAATTCTTTCTATTCTAAATCTAATCTAACAACATGCAATTGTATTCTAGGTGATAGAAATATCTAATTCTAAACTAACCCAGGATGTAATCTTTCCGTTATGTGATCTAAAATGATTTCAAATGACAGTTGGTAATAAAGATCATTCAACTGCTATGAGAGAAGAATTCAATAAAGATAAACCATTTCATATAAAAATTTAGATGAAACAGTTATGAAAAACATATTGCATAATAAGCTACTCATATACTAAGCATAAATAAATAGCTATCACTTTACAAAAGTGCCAAATGATAACTCAAGCATTTAAGCATTCATATATAAATAACTGAACATGAATATCACCATAACACATAAGTAGAAATAGTTAAGAGATAAAAGTACCATTTATAACTAGTTCTACTCATGAGCTCCAGTAATAATGATCTATTTCTTCTTAATCCAACATCCACTAAGAGTACAGAAGTGCAACATCAGTAGTAGATATTAAACGTGGATATCAATAAATCATGTTCCATTCATTCATCAAAACCTCCTCGGAGGGTGCAAAAGTGCATGTTCTGAGGACAAGCTTTTGATAAATTTCTGGACCCTTCTCTAAATGCATGAGAAGGGTTTAAATACTACTAACTAATTCTAAAAATAATTTATTACAAAAATGTAGGATGCAGTTTAAATGACCGTCCTCATTTCAGGCAAAAATAAAGCAAAATTAAAACTAAAACTGAATCTAAAACTAAAACTACTAACTAACTATTTATGTATCTGTTCCTTGAAATCGCATGTGTTCAGCATTTTCTTGAGGAGAGTTGGCTGGCCGGCTTCCGATTTTAGCTGTCCTATGAAAATGGAATCGGTAAGAGTTGGTGCCATATTCTTGGTAGAATTGATGATACATTTGAGAGTCATGCACTGGCTGTGTGGTTTTACCAAGTACACCCAGTAAGAATCCCAATTCAACTTGGTTAACCTTTGGATTGATTCTGCCTTTTCTTGAGCCTTCTGTCTCCAGCTTGTTTGTAGATGCTGTACATTTGGTAGATATTTACATACCACTTGATGATATACCTGATAAATATCACTGGTTTTGAGTTCCAGTTTTACTTTCTGTCTTTAGCACTTTTTCCTACAAATTTCCGTGCTTACAGGCGACTGAGCAATTTGAGGCTTCCCATCTCAAGGGGTTTTGCCTGGCGATCGTCGGAAACTGCCTCTGTTTCTTGATCCGAGCTTCCCTGGTGTGATTTTCGCCTCTTGTGTGTTTTTTTATTAGAGGATATAAAGCTTAAATTTTGTGGAAAGAACGACTTATACGTTCTTGGTTCTGAGCTTTGAATTCTCTATACGTGATATCAACACTATCTAGCATTCATTTAACCATGTCCGTATATGGGAGAATTTTGGGCCTCGCCGCTATCCTGTGCAAGAATGAACATGCTAGATCTGTAATAGATGCCTCAGAAGACCTGTGTGAGCCTACAGTAGTGGTGACCTCCATTACCTTGGGATCTTCTTCCTCAAGTAAATTATACATGCCTTCCCAAGTAGTAATACCAGCATCTTTGTTGCAGGTGGTGTCTGTGTACAAGGAAGTCATCTCTTTATCTTCAGAACTGGGAGCTTTACCCTTCTTTCCCATAATATCTTGAATTCTGCTCTGTATACTTCTCAGTTCTTCACTCATGCAGTTTACAAATGAGGTGAGAACGATGATAAGAAAATGTGACGGGAGAGCTTTAAATGCGAAAAACATATAAAATATATCACCTTACATGAATTAGTTCCTTGATAAGATCAAAACCATATTTCATTAATGATTGCCAACTAACTCATTAATTAACATAAATGCACATAACCGGGCCTCGGTTTTATGAAAAAAACTTTCTCGAACAACGAGCCGTACAGATCTGCAATAAGGCAATTTTTCGATTTGTTTCGCAATATCGCAGATTGTAGTATTGCAATATCACAAATCACAGTTCTTTTGCGTGTGGCAAGCATCCGTCAATGTGTTTTCTGCGAAGTGTGATTCACGAGATGTGCCATCACATATCGGCGTTTTAAGGCACTTCAGCGTAGGTGATGTTTAAGGCATGCGATGTGATGAGGGTTTTTCAAGGCGTGATTTCACATCGCCATTTTGCATTTTTAGAATTCCGCTTGTGGGAAGGTATCCATTATCCTTTTTGTGATGTGACGTGTTTTAAGGAGTGATTTTATTCTAACTTATCATAAAACTTAAGTCCTTTTAGATTTTTGTGGGTATTCTCCTAATTTTATGATAGTAAGTTTCATTGAAAAAGGAAATACAAGCATTAATCGATTTTTTTGAATCTTTGAATAAGGGTCCCCACTTATTTAGTATTAGTGATAAAACTAAATAAGAGGGGGGGTTGTTGCTGGTCACAATAGTGCCTAAAATTCCTTGCTAATGTGAAGGGGTTGGTATTTTCTTGACTCAAGATTAGTTGCATTTGACTTCCTAGCATTTCTTTTAATTTCATTTTTGTTGTGTTTATATTGCTATCCTTGAGGTTGGTGATCTACTGTGTGTGTAATAGGAAGTATTAACTACTAATCACTCTCAAAGGAGATATTGATGGATGAATAACTTTAAATGTCCCTACTTGATACTTTAGTACTACATGATCATGCAAAGAAATTATTAATCAATATTAAAGGGAAGATGATTAACATGCAATGTTTCTTGGATTGTCATATAATTACTGCATTTTGGCCCCCAATAATATATTTGAGGCTACTTTTTGGTTGTTACTTGTGGAGCTTCCCTTTGGCTCAGAAAAACATCGAGGATAAATGTCCATTGCATTGGCATTAGACATCATCAAAGAGGAATTCACCAAAAGCAGTAGAAAACATGGGATCAATTGGTACAATGATAATATAATTGCTAGAGAAACACTGAGGCACCATAATTTCTTGTGTATTTAGATTCACTCGAAATTAACTAGTCACAAAATGTACCTTTTTTCTGAATATTTTCATGTATATAGAAATACTTAAAATGCAATTTCAGACTAATTATTCAAACTAATAATTAACTGATAGTCATAATTTATAATTAAATAGTATGATATGATTAATATTATAGGACACAAATATAGGGTCGGACTTTGAGGGGCATTGTGACAATATATGTACACTTCTCATTGTATTAGACAATCATCTCTCAGAGTGTGTTATCCATCCAACCAAATGTACTCCCATAGGCCATTGTCGGATTAATTTTTTTTCTTTCAGTGGACAAGTGGTGATATATTTTCTTAGGCCTTAGTGTTTTGCTTCCCTAAGGTTTTGACACTACTCACAACTAGCACCTTCATTCAACCAAGTGAGGTACTCATCTTGGAAATTTGAATCATTTTATCTCCACAATCCTATATGATGTTGGATAAATCTCATGATCCTAAAACCATAGGTCGTAATAGTGAGGAACTTTTACTGTGGGCAAAAGAATATCCAAATTTAAGAAACATGGCTCTTTTAGAACAAGCAATAAGGATATTTTTTACACTCATCTTTTTTTTTCCATTATTTTTCACAAGTTATCTATTGCCTGATATTTTTAACATGTAACTTAGTTGGTATGATTGCGCCTAACATTTTGTTGAAGGTTGAATACTAAGTTCATAAGGTGTTATTTTCTATGGTGAAATTTTATTTTCTTTGTTTATACAGGTCATCTAACCGCATAGTGGCCACTATCGAATGTTGAGGTCTATGTCGTATAAATATTTTATAGTCTACTTTATTTTATATTCAAGTATTCATCATCTTTCATATCTTATACTTTGCATTGTATCTTATTTCATCTTCACGAGAGGAACTCAATATTGATGGTAATAAGTAGCAACTAAAGAAAGAGGAGAACAATAACACTGAAGCAACAAATGCAAAATGAGAGAGAGAAGAGAATGTATCTAGTGATACCCTTAGAGTCAATATCTTGTATAAGACACACTCATAGAGGCTGATGGTCAAACTTTCATAGTTGATGAATTCATTTGCAATGCTTTGGCAACACAACGATAATGTTTTGAAATGATGAAACAATACTTCACATGTAAATTGTAGTCCAACCGATATTGATTTGGAAACTCATATTGTAATACTTGATATTTTATATAATAAAATTTATATGATTGAAATTATTTTTATTTGCACTTGATATTATTTAGTCTTGTAATTAACATATGTAACTTTGCGTTATCATATTAGATAAACATGCACATTGTATGGCATTTTTTTAAAATTTAGTCACAAAATCATATTAATTAATTTATGTTGATTAATAATGAACACATAAAATCAATCTAAAACTACTAAATTAGTAGTTTATATTAATTAATGATGAACACGAATAAAATGAATATATGACTAAATTAGTCATTTATAATGATTATGAATGAAATTAAATGAAATGAATAGAAACTACTAAATGAGTCGTTTATATAATGAATATGAAAATACCAAAAAAAGATAAATGACTACTACAAATGATAATTTTTTTATTAAAATGATGACTAAATTTTACATACATATGATTATTAATGCTAATTTATAGTGTCTTATAACACAACTAAAATTTAGTCATATTTATTTGGTTATTGATTTATTTCAAATGATTACTAAAATTTCCATATATATATATATATATATATATATATATATATATATGACTATTAGTATCTAATTTACAATATCTTATAACACGACCAACATTTTGGTCATATTTCTTTGGTCATTAATTGGTTTTCTCGAAGATTCATAGAGTAATATATTTTGTTGTATATTTTTTCATTAATTGCAACAATTAATGACTAAACTAATAAAAAATTAATGACTAAATATACTACTAGATGGTAAAATTGTGGAAACCAATTAATGACTAAGCTAAAAATGACTAAAAGTTGGTCACATTATAAGATACTATGAATTAGCTACTCTTGGTCACTGGCTGAAAAATGGTCATTTATATGGAAATTTTAGTTGTTTTTTTAGTAACTAATTAGTCATTTAGTACTAGTGATACTGATCACTTGTGTATGCATCTACTTGATTTTCTTCAACGTCCTCAAACAATACATGGTCGAAACCATGCATTATATTCTTTATCTCAATATCTCCATTGGGAATCAAAGTTTCTTCTTCAAATACTCTATCACCTTCATTAACTTCTTCTCTCCATGTCTCTTGTAAACTATTACATTTCCCATTGGCCATTATATCAAAATATTCCATGAGTTTCCTTTTTGAACAAGGCTCTGTTTGAATGACATATGACCATCCTAGGCTTGTTACCTCATCAATTAAAAATGACTAGTTAATTTGAAGAGGGGAAACATATGGCTCATCGGTCTTCAATAAAATTTGACATGCAATTGCACATACAAATCCATACTCATCACATTGTATTGTGTATGGCTTGATCCATTTACATTTTAGTAATATAGGACTAGTTTCATCATACTCAACTTGATTTATTCTTGTATGAATCCAACATAAAAGTTATTTTCAATGTCTTGATGAAATTCAACATTAATAATACAATCACCATTTTCCTTTCCTATGTCCCTTTCTTCCACTCTTAAATGATTACGATAGGCCCACATCCCACATAAAGAAGAAGCCCATATATTTGAAGGTTGTGAAACCTCAGTTTCCTTGATTGTTATATCATTACCTTCTTATTGTGCATCAACAATCCAATCATAAAATATTGGAAAAGAACCATATCTAATATTCAAATCCTGAAGTGTATTATTTCAAGATGGACCCAGCCCTATTCGAATCACTTATTCATATTTTCTACATAGAATATGAACATACGAGATAGTAAGAATGATAATAATTTAGTTGTTAAATAAAATTAAAAAAATAAATTACCATGTAAATAATATTTCATCAATGCCACTTATTGAATGAGGATGTGTTTTGAAGAACATAGGCATCTATCACAATTCTTTCTTCATTTTATAGCTTGAATTGGTGCCCATTTCCTTCTAATACTTTAGCTTCACCTACAACTATCTCATCATCAACATCATAACATACACGCCAATTGACATCACTAAAATACTTCATATATTATGTGCAAAATCCTATGGCATCTTGCATTAAATATCCCTCGCACATGCTACCTTCTGGTTTTTAATTATTATGAACAAAAATTTTCAGAACCTTGATATATCATTCTCTAGGATACATCCATCTCAATATTATCGAGCCACAATGCTCTAGTTCATGTTCTAGATGTATAAGCAGATGCATATAAATATTGAATATTTTTGGTTGAAATTCCCATTCCAATAGGAAAAGGACTTCAACAAACTCTCCACTAGAATTATCAAAGTTTGAAGGATCTAACACATCAAACTCCTCCTCTTTAATATTAGGCCCTACCTTATAATTTCCAATCTTGGCCCCTTTTCCAAACTTGATATGACTATAATATGTAAAATATCCTCGATTAAGACATGATATGCATGGGTCTTGAAGCCTCTTAAGCTATTATTGTCAATTTGGATTATAATATTACTACTTACATATCCAGTAGGAAACTAAGTCTCACACATCAACTTTAAGAATTGTGCACATTATTCCTTTGTCCACACATAAGGAGCAATAGGTTTTCTATATTTTCCATCAACATAGTTTTCAACCCAAATATTTTGATGAATCTTTAGTTTTTCAAGGTCTAGTCATGATGGCGCTGTATCTTATGCACCAAAAAGATTTTGTATAATATCAAAAGCTATGTTTTTCTCAGTATGCATAAAGTCAACAATATGTCTAATGACTATATTCTTAAAGTATAGAAACTTATAGAATATGCACACTCTTTTAACACCATTATCATTAATTTGATCACTTCTACTACCACAAATGCCTCCATTTTCAATCAAATTCATTCTTTTTTCTCCATTATCAATAATGTAATCACTTGTTATTGCTAATGGTGTTTCACAATTCTCTTCCTAATCATTGAAACGTGACTTTTTAACAATGATATGGATGCTCCATTTTAAGGTAAGCACAATGTCCACAATAAATATGCTTATGCAAACTATTTTAGTACATCACAAAACCCTTGAAGATGCAAGTCGGACATCCATGGTATCCATGAACATTGATACTAGTCAAAATGTCATATGTAGGAAGATCATGTATCGTAAATAATAAAGAAGCTCTTAAATTGAATTGGATTGAATTACCATCCCTTAAAATTTGAATTGCTTCAATTCCTTTCCATAATTCTAGTATCTCATCAAATAATGGCTCTAAATAAACATCAATTGTATCTGAAGTCACACTTTTTTCCCCTGGTATAATCAATGACAACATCAAGAAAAATGGTTTGGTTACTAACCATGGAGGCAAGTTATAATTTATTAAAATCACTGGCCAATTTTACCATTTAGTACTTTCATCTAAGAAAGGGTTCACCCCATCTAGAGATAAACCCAACATTATATTACGAGGATCTTGGGAAAAATCAGGTGATCTATTGTCAAATTCCTTCCATATCTTAGAATCAGCCACAAATCATTTTTTCCCATTTGTTAGGCAGACTAATCCTTCTTGTGGACAAGATGGATCTCCATAGATATCAAATAAAACCTAGTAACAAACAATAAAATAATTGTTATCTTTCCTTAGATTTTGACTGATTGAAATAAGTAATATGTGAAAAAACACTTGTCAATTTAACAAAGTGCTTGTTGAAGTAATTTCATGTATTTCCACATCCAACTTCTCCATGATGCTCCAAAAGAGATCCACATAGAAAGAAACATACAAAAGGATCAAAGCATCTAGCATATATAATCAAAGGTAAATGAAGTTCTTAACTCAACATACATCATAATTTGAGTCAATAACCAGTTATAAACCACGTGAGTGATCAAGTAATCTCACAAATAATATCATAATAGACATGATTAGGAAAGAACATTTGTTTTTTATTGAATTCAAAGGAGAACAAGCTTACAACATGATTGCCTTGATGTCATAAATCTCTTCCCATTATCTTCAACCTTCTCCTTGGATGAAAATACTTCTAGCCTTATTTATGTAGCATAAGCCTACCTTCAGTGGTCCTATACAACCCTCTGGCATGTGTTTTATTTATAGGCTAAGAGGAGGAGGTTTGGGATCCTCTTCCTAAGGATGATATCCACAAATGGTGGGATAGGGGATCCACAAATAGAGGGAATTAGTGCCATGATGAGAGGGATTAGGTTTGAGTAAGCATCAATTCAAAGCTTTTAGTTGGGAAATATTAAAATAACAAAGCTTCTATTTTTTAATTTTTAATTTTTACTTGTGTTGAGTCATGTGCACTGTCCATAGTGTAAGACACAGTGCACTTTTGCACTGACTTTAATGGTCAAATCGGCATATGCACAAAAACTAGCTATGGAATTGTGAAGACAATCAAAACTAGGTTTTTTGGGCCTTGTATTCCAAAAATTTGATTCTCTTTGGGATTGTTTAGGTTCTAGCCTTGCATGGGGATGCTTTGGAATACTTTTATGGATAGCGAAAGATCCAGGCTAATGGTCATTTTCCTAATGCGACAAAATGACGTGTAACATATTTCCCCCTAAAGTGAAAAGTCAAAAAGTATATTTGAGGACTGAAGCACTTTATCATGCCAAGGTTTAGATTAGAGACCGTAGTTGGAGACCTAAAGTAATCAATCAAATGTTACAATGCAATATATAATCATCACTAAGGTAGGCATTCCCATACTCAAATCATAAATATATGAAATAACTAGTACGAAAATACATCTAAAGATCCATGTCAACAGATGACACGGTACAGACGTAGCCATTAATGGATATATGCTTACAATCATGAATATTTAATAAATCCAAGTAGCTTGGATGGATGAAACTAGATCCAGGGTATTGATCTCCATCTCTTGATCCGTAGTATGAATCTAACCATGTGATTAAATGTCTGATAGTCAAACATGGTAGAAACCACTTGATTATTGGTCAATGATGTGAAATGTTAACAAGTGTGAAAGAAACCACCAATAATTAAGATGGTTCTCAAGTTAATTCTAGTACAATCTATGAAATGTGAAAATATGCCCTAAATTCAACCACTCATAGAATCATTCAATCAAAGTCAAATGATGAGAACCTTTCATCGAAGGTGAGAAACCTGTCATTAAGGCATGCAAGCTCCAAGGTACTGAAGAAGTTTTCTAGATAAACTTCCTAGATAGTGAGCTAAATTCAATAGGAAGTGACCCATCATAGGAGGGCCTACAACACAAAACTCATGTCAAGTTTTGAAGAAAAAATTTGGAGTAATCCAGGACTGACTCAGGGATGGTTGATGCGATTGAAGGCTATAAATTACAAGGTAATTTTGACTAAGGTTTGAATTCTCTTGAACATATTGGTGACACGACATTCTGACTTGGCAACATTTGACTCAAAAATAATACACAAAACAAACTGAATACTTTCAATGAGGTATGGTCAATTAAGAGACAAATGGATTTCCCCAGACAAAAAAGTGACGATGTGTCATGTTCAAGAGTGACATACTGCCTTTTGTAATACAAAAAAAAGCATTCTTTCCCCATTTCCCCCACCATTACTAGCAAGTACCTCTTTATTTTTGGCAAGCTTGAAGAGGATAGCATATGCTTGTACTGTAAGCTCATCCTTTGAATGAGTACTTCGGAGTATTTTTAACGAACCTTAGGAAGGACTGGTTTAGTCTTGTCATGATCAATGAATCCTACATTGTTTATGTTTAACGAGCCTAGCGAAGGTGTAACTCGATGTAGTTTTCATGTTTCAAGAGTTTGAAAATACACAAAAAGAAAACTCGTTCATTTCTTTCAAGGTAAAGTTTTAACGAGCTGAGAGAAAGTAAATCTCAGTGTTTTTCATTTTTAGGGAGTTAGGAGAAAAACATAAGTAAACTCCATAGTGTCCTTTTTCATAAATTTAGTCTCTCAAGCCTGAAAAAGGGTAAAATAATGCAAGAGAGAACTCTATTGACCATGATTAGTCAATGTATAAATTTTTTGTAAATAGTCTAGTTCAGTCCATAAAAGGGTTAAACTTATACTGAATAAACGATTGTTCATTTACTTTTACGAGTTCAAATAGTCAAATACTCAACGATATTTTCATGTTTAGGGAGTTTGAAAAGGGATTAAAGAGAACTCTAGTGTTTCACTTTTTTGTAAGTTTAAGGAGTCCAAAAAAGTGATAAAAGTGTACTCATATCACCGACTTTCCATTTAATTAACGAGCAAGAAACTATGGAAAGAACTCGACATTTTCATGTACATTTTATGAGCATGAAAAGATAGAAAAAGAAGCTCAGGATTTTCATGAGTTTAACGTGTCTTGAAAATAATAACTGAAATGGACTCTAAATAGGTTTCATTTTTATACAAGCTTGAAAGAGAGAAAAACTATGCTTGAGAGTGGTTTCATTTTTACACAAGCTTGAAACAAAGAGAAAATTGTGCTTGAAATAAGTTTTCATTCCCCCCAAACATAACTTGCAAAGGTACATCCCCCCCAAGATTCATTTGATCTACCTAAGTAGACTACTAGTTACTAATAGGTGGATGAAACGAAGGTTCATTTATGAGATTAGATGAAATACTTGACTCAAGATTTACAAGCTCTAGTCAAAGACTCGACTCAAATAGGGGAGGATTTGTTTCATTTTTTAATGAGCTTGAATTAGTAAAATAACTATGATCATGGAACCTTGTTTCATTTTTTAACGATCTTGACATAAGAAAAGGAACTATGCTCATAGTGACCCGATTCATTTTTTAACGAGGTTGACATAGTAAAAGAACCATCCTTGTGAGGACCTGTTTCATTTTTTAACGAGGTTGACACAATAAAAAGAACCATCCTCATAATAACATGCTTCATTTTTTAACGAGGTTAACACAGTAAAAGAACCATCCTCATAGAAACTTATTTCATTTTTAATGAGGTTTACATAGTAAAAGAACCATCCTTGTAAGAAATTTATCATGGCTTCTATTTGGAAGAAACACATGCCAAGGGACACTCCCCCATCATGGCTTCCAAAAGGTCTTCATCAGAAGGAAGAATAGTTCTCTAGAATTACCACATGGTAAGGGAATCAATGGGGATAATAAAATTGGGTTCAAATGTCTCCATTGAAGGGTTCACCATGTCAATTACCAGATCTGAGTCAAAATAAGTCGAGAAAACAGTGAGAGGCTCACTTACATTGGTAATTGAAAACATGGGACTGGTTTCCACATAATTAACCTATTGTGGGGTGGATACCACTTTCATATAAGGATTATTCAAGGGTTTCGGATGGTTGGTATTTGAATCAATACCAACGAATGAAAGCTGGTCAATAGCAACAATTTTTCCATTATGAGGGAAAGACATCACTTGAAAGAGTATGGTCAAGACAACTTTCATGGCATAGACATAGTCTCGCCCAAGGAGAAAGTTGAAATCCAAGGGGCATTGGAATATTATAAGATTGATATAGAAAAGTTTTCCTTCTAGAGTAATAGGTAACTTAGGAAGGATCCCTAAAGGCTCACTAATAGTTCTGTTAAAAGCTAACATATTCTATGTAACAGGCACAAGCTAGGGGGAACCCAAAGCTTCCAAAGAGGTTGAGGACAAAATAATGACAGAAACACCTTTATCTACATTTGTGCCACGTATGTTCTTACAATACACTTTCACAATGATTTGGAAAGGGGTGGAAGAAGGAAGACGAGGCCCTGTCATTCTACTCCAGTCAAAGGAAATAGCCCCATTACGTGGAGGGGGTTCGATGGAAACATGTGAAATGTCCCCATGTGTAGAAGAATCTGAGGTAACAAAAGGAACTTGAGTGGTTTTAATTTCATTCTATATATGGAGAATGGGATTGACTAAATGTGGAATTGAGTTGGATACTTGATCAACCAATGGTTCATCAACCTGAGTTATACATATTTCACTCTCCAATGGAAGAGTGGGATTGACTATACTTGGAATTAGATCAATCACTTCGTGAACTGGTGGTAGGTTGGGAGAAATCTTATGGTAAATAGTTGAAAGTTGTTGTTTTGAAACGATAATTTTTCTAACAATGTTGAGGCTTCATCCATATGAGGGAAAAGGTGACTCTAATGAATCCCTTTGCATAACCGACCAGGAAACCTAACTTTACCCTTTTTCTCGAGAACCTCACAATCATTGGTCGATGGATCAACAACAAGTTGCTAAGAATTTTCTAACGATACTTCCAAGACCTTAGGAATATTAGTACAATTGATAAGGAAGTGGTCAGAAAGCTTGTAAGGGTATCTAGGCTTGTGATGCATGTAGTAATTTTCCTCAACATTAACAATAGTTACATCCATGGTTGGTTGGTTGACTTCTTTCTTATCTTGCTTCTTCTTCTTCTTCCCTTTCTTCTTCTTCTTAGTCACCTGGTTACTAGCCTAAGGGATTTTACCAAGCGAAAAAGAAGAAAGGGAGGAGATCATGTCGGGTGAAGAAGGTAAAGGGTCAACATCAGGTTGGTGATGTTGAGATGATGAACTTGGTTGAGGTGGAACAGTTTGGTTATTTGGGATTAAAGAAGTTGAAAACAACCACATTGGTAAACCTATCATGAATTCGGGAAGAGACAATAGAGCCATATAAGGAGGACTGACATTTTCAAAGTCAAGAAAAGGACTAGGGTTTCTATTAAAATGGGTTCCTTTATCGGCAACTTCTGGCATTGTTTCCATTAGATTTAACTTAGATAAATTTATTACCAACTTAAATAATATTCACAATCCACACCTAAGGTCTGTAAAAAGTAAAAACAAGAAAATAACATACGTTAGTAAATCTAAGGAGACAAAACATGCAAACAAAATTTTCATAGTGAAATCACTAGTTGGTGATGAAATCCAATGTCACAGAGATCAATGTAAAAAGTGGATAAAGATAGAGTGGGTGGAACCAATTACACTAAAAACCTACTTAATGTACACGATCTGGTGCAAGTAACTTCACTTATGCCATCTTGAGTGAAGAATGCCCTCCAAAAAGGTCCAAGTGTGTCTAGCCAATGTCTGTTCCAGGTACAACAGAGACTTCCCCTCCACCATCACATTAGGTAATATCCCTATGATTATGGTCTCTAAGGTTACCACTTAAGAAAATTTAACCTGGGGGGATAATCGTAGATCAGACGTACATGCAAGGGCAGAGTAACAAAGCTCAATCCCCTTGAAAGTTACTCGACATGGTTAATCTGAGGTTTACTTCCAAGTGGCTTCTAAGTACCTTTCGACACCATTTTTAATATGTGTAAATCACTCTACCGTAACCAATGAAGTGGGATCGATCACTCCACCGGGTCTGATATGATGTCGTGCTTAACGCCTTTGTAAGGGGAGCTTCCTAGAGCCAGACTATAATAAATGGATTTACTCCCTATCGCAAGATTCTAGTATTTAATTGAAGCTTTCGAAAGTTAACTCAATTCTCTATTCCAAAGCCCTACAACCTTAACTAATGTAGGTGGAGAGAGCCCTAAAATAATAAAAATTCTAAATGATTTTATTAGTGTTGTTTTTTAAAGTTATTACTTACTCAATAGATAAATGGATGTGAAACTGATGGTGTTATGACCTGACCCAAAACCTTAATACAATCAAACATGATATTGCAATCTTTCCATTTCGATGAATTCTAGATAAAGTAAGGAGAGAGATTCTTCTTTAAAATATTAACTCCAAAATGCACCACTTATAATTTTCCAATGCAATTCAAAGCCCTAAGTGCCAAACCATGCAATGTAATCTATGCACAATTTACTTGAAAATTGCAAATGTAATCTAGGCACAATTTATGTTCACATTATGAAAATGAGAATTCTAACTATGAAAATGTATATATGCAAGAGAATTCTTCAAAACAAACACAAGATGATTTCAAATCAGCAAAAGAACAACATAACTATTTTCATTCACCAATGTAACTAGAGAACCAATCGAGTGTAAGTAAAGGAAATTGGGTGAAAATTCCAAAGACCAAAAGTGATGACACTCAAAGGCGATTAACATTTAGACACAATTCAGCCCCACCCTCAACAACTGAGGGGGAAATTGTCTTACAAAAATGAAAGAAAAAACATGCAAAAATTATTAAGAAACTAAGACAAACCTCTGAGTAATGACCAAAGGAAATCAAATTAAAGATTTCTCAAAAATAAAATTAAAAACAACCAATCAAATTGACTGAGACTCTCTGAAGGTGCAAACAAGTGTAATCAATCATAAAAAACAAAAGTTCCTAGACTTAGTGAAAGTAAAAGTCAAATTTTCAAAAATTTCAGCTATGTGCACAGGCAACAGTTTAATCCAGTGTGCATACATATTGTTTCTAAAGACTCGGTGTGAAAAAATATGCTCTATGGCTAAAGATAAAGTGCACACTTCGAGAAAAAAATAGAAAAAAATAAAAATAAAACCAAATAAATCACAAAATCCAAACTCTTGATATCTTCCAGACACTCAGACCGGGCTATGAGAAAAGGTTCAAAATTGAAAACAAGTAGATAATGAAGAATGAGACGTTCCAAAATATGGTCATCAATTTGTTAGGTGGACTAATCCTTCTTGCGGACAAGATGGATCTCCCTAGATCTAAAAAAAAAAACCTAATAACAAACAAGAAATAATTGCTACCTTTCCTTAGCTTAAGACTGATTAAAATAAGTAATATGTGAAGAATCACTTATCAATTTAATGATGGATCTCCCTAGATCTAAAAAAAAAACCTAGTAACAAACAAGAAAAGAATTGCTACCTTTCCTTAGCTTATGACTGATTAAAATAAGTAATATGTGAAGAATCACTTATCAATTTAATGAAGTCCTTGTTGAAGTCCTTCCGATGCTTTCCATAGCCAAATTCTCCTCAATTCTTTAAAGGCCTTTCCAATGCTTTCCACCACTCCTCCATGATGCTCCAAAAGATATCCACATAGATAGAAACATACAAAAATATAAAATCATCTAGCATATACAATCAAAGGTAAATTAAGTTCTTAACTCAGCATACATCATAAGTTGAACCAATAACTAGTTATAAACCATGTGAGTGATCAAGGAATCTAAAAAATAATATCATAATAAACATGATTAGGAAATAATAATTACTTTTTCTTTTAATTAAAAGGAGAACAAGCTTACAACCTGATTGCCATGATGTCACAAGCATCTTCCCATGATCTCCAACCTTCTCCTTGGATGAAAATCCTTCTAGCCCTATTTCTATAGCATAAGCCTACCTTCACTAGTCCTTTCCAACCCTTTGGCGTATGTTTGATTTATAGGCAAAGAGGAGGCTTTTTGGGATTTCCTTCCTAAGGGATGAGATCCAAAAATGGTGGGATAGGGGATCCGCAAAGAGAGGAAATTTGCTCCATGATGAGAGGGATCAGGCTTAAGTAAGCATCAAGTTGAATCTTTTAGTTGGGAAATATTCAACTAATAAAGATTCTATATTTTACTTTTTATTTTTTACTTGTGTTGAATCATGTGTGTTGTCCATATTGTATGATAGAGTACACTTTTACACTAACTTTAATGGTCAAGTTTGCATATGCATAGAAACTGAATAGATAACTACATAGGCAGTCAAAAATATTT
This sequence comes from Pinus tabuliformis, assembly GCA_031772625.1. Classification (NCBI taxonomy): domain Eukaryota; kingdom Viridiplantae; phylum Streptophyta; class Pinopsida; order Pinales; family Pinaceae; genus Pinus; species Pinus tabuliformis. The sequence continues at coordinate 920,977,832 of CM062805.1, read as the reverse complement.
TTTTTGGGCCTTGTAATCTAGAGATTTCATTCTCTTTGGGATTGTTTAGGTTCTAGCCTTGCAGGGGGTGCTTTGGAACACGTTGATGGATAGCGAAAGATCCAAACTGATGGTCATTTTCCTAATGCGACAAAATGACGTGTAACACCATTGGTTCTCTTATTTTGGGTATGTCATTGCATGAGCTCAACAATGTATTGACATCTATAGATTCAAAGAAACCATGATATTAGTATAAAGTGGTGAAGAACCTTTATAGGATTTTAACTTAATTCAACCCTACTCTATACCTCCCTTATTTACGTTTCGGACATTTAGTCTCACTTGCAATATTTTTGCGAAATAATACACAAATATTCACACATGTGTGGATGTTGTCTTATCCTAAGCCTAGCTTAGTGATTTTCCTTTTACATGCTCTCCATTTTATTAGCAATGTCAATTTAGGTGGTAAGAATTGACGTAAGAATGCCAATAACTCATCAACACTCTCATTCATCCAACCATGTACTTCTTGCAGGTTAAGAATTAGAAGGATTGTTGTCAAAAGACTTAATTTACAAGTACCATACACACATTTTGAAGCATCCTACATCAACTTTTTCCATTCATCCTTGAAACCCTAATTCAACATTCTATCAAATTTAATCCCTTCATTGAAGGTTCATACCTCTTCATTTGTGTTTGTTTCCTCTTCATTTATGTTTGGTGCCTCTACATCTCTCATGCTATGCAATTCTATCCTATATGGATAACCATTTTGAGGGAAAGGGTTTCTGCTATGACCATATTTTATCATATGTTGAAAAATCACACTTATTTTTCTCATCGTCCCACCATGACTATCATTACAAGGACATGCATATTTCAGCAAGCTCTTCTCATCGATTATTTTCTCAACATGTGCATGATAGCTATTCATTATCTTAATTGAATGTTGGCTCATCTTAAATTTTATTCATTTAAATATGAAAATGATATGTTAACTCTTTACTTTCAACTCTTTTCAAAATTGTGGTAGTAAAAGAGAAGTTTCAAATCCTAATTGAGTACAAATTTCATATTTGTGCAAACTTTCCAGAAAAAACATATATGAAGAGAAGACTAACACATTTTAAAAAAGTGTGAAGACACCCATACATGACAATCACACAATCAAACAAGAAAATAAAGTCATATTTGTTGTTCTTTCATGCTATCCATTTTTCTTGATGTTTATGTAGTATTGGTCAAAAGTGATTAATTTCATTGACCTAAGACAAATAACATATCCTCATTGTGGGGTTTTTCCCTAGGTATTGACTCTAAATCTTGGTGTTTTCTTACTTGTGGTTAGTTGTTATAGTTTTTGGCATTTTAGCACTTAAACTCCGCCATTAAAATATGGTTTCAAGTTTTTTAACTAATTTTCAATGTCATATGTTAACTACTACTAAGTTCTTGAGCTTAACTACTATGAATTTATGGTCCATAAACCTTTGTATGTCAACATGAACCTTGTCATTTTGGTCATTTATTTCTGATAGTCATTACAACCTTGTGTCAATAATAATACATGTGGGTATAGGCACTTGTCACATGAGTGTTGATTTCCATTATTCTTACATTCAATTATTTCAGACTTTTAGATCTATAACTAGCTAAGGGGACCATGTTCCTAGTGGTGAATGTGATTTCTACGAAAACATAAAAAAACATCTTAAATTCTAGAGTTTATTCCTTTATTTATTAATAAAAACTATTTGTGTGAGTATTTGTTACAAAAAAATAGGCGACAAGGACACCCACCTATAGCACTAAACTTTATGGCATTAAAATCCACAACATCTAACTTATAACCAATATAACTACCAAATTGAAGCCAAAATTATCATATCCACTTGGCACAATAAGAATTTCTAAATTACCTAAAGACTAAAAATTTAAATATTCAATCATAATAATGAGAGGAGCATAATTATAGTGAAATTGATTATAGAACTTTATAGTTGCAAGAGTAGAATACACAATCATAGTTACAAAGGGAGAGATTATGGTAATTCTCTAAAGGTGAAAGTATGGAAGTATTGAGAACCAGAGTGAAGACACAAGTGCCAAGATGCACAGTGAAAATCCACGGAAAATTTTAGTAAGGAAGAAATTGGATCTAATTTGTGTTTGTAGACATGTGGATCATGGCACCTTTGAATAGAAGATCAAAACATTTCTTGGATTATTTTTACATCTTTTTTTTCATGTTTTAAACCACAAATATCTCATATTGATATTCACCATTTTTAATCCATTGATTTATTTCATATTTATGAGAATTTCCTTTCTTCACAAAAATATGTATTGCTATATTTTTGGACTTGCCTAGCTTATGAAAAAATTTCCCTAGCTGAATCAAATATTTGGATTCTTTTACCTTAGTGTACTTTTGTTTGGTCACAATAATATCAAAAATGGAAGAGTGTCAATGGAAGCCTAGTTATATGATAAATAAGGGGTTTTTAATACCCTCACCAAGGTTCAAATCCTTATAAAAACACATTTCACTTTGCAGGGAAACATATCAAGTGGTTGGTGCTAGATGCAAGTCCTTAGGGTTACTTTGGCAAGATAGATATTCCCAAAACGTATTCCAAAACAATATTCATAAATCCTCTATGAAGGAAAAATTGAAAAGGGAAGTAGTCACTTGTTCCATCTGTTCATGAAAAACTAAGTCTCAAAGTGTCGAAATGAACCCTCAAGTAATGGATATTGACCCAGAGAAAATATCGTGGCAATTTGTTATTGTATGAAAGCTTGAATACATAGGCATACTTTGTTTTTGTAATTTAACTTCATTTTAAATCCAACTTTCATGTGAAAGGGAAATGGATCTATGTGAATAGAGAATTTACTCTTGAAAAAAATAGTTTGTTTCTGTTCCATTTAAATATTGTATTGAAAGTACGAGACACATAATGAATATGGGCAGTTTTATGATTGGTTGTGGATGATGCGAGTTTAAACCATTGGTGTTAAAACCTATAATATGATGATACACCCAACATATCATCAAATGAACTCTTGAACTATGCCCAGATCATAGTGAGAATAGCCATTGGTAGAATTCAGGTTTACATCAGGTCTTAGGACGCATAAGTGAATAACATGCAATTCTAGGAATATTGTGTTGGCTTAAATGTACTCATAGAATAAAATGGAGTCTATCACATGATAGTAGGTGAAACTATTAATTAAATTAAGTATATATAAGAAAACAATTGATGTTAAAACTATACCTAGGGGGATAGATTTGGATCTGGAGGATCCACACAAGAATGTTTTTTGTTCTTAGTTACAAGACAATTGATTTTTTCTAACCAGAATTGAGGACGGTTTTTGGTAATTGCTTGAAATATTGTGGCATTAACAACTTACCAAAAATATTGTTGGACTGCAACTAGAGAAGGTGATGTTAATCGGGAAAGAGAGAGTGTGGCCAACATCATATTCAAAGAGTTATAGTTAAAGAGGGGAAAATGCATGAAGGTAAATCAAGTGTAACCTGATATTTCGCCTCCAAAGTTATAGGCGCCTTCAACTGTGTTTTCTCACCTCTTCAACAACCTCCAAGCTATGTCTACTTATCTTCTACCCATGGAAAATACATCCAAATAACCCTCTAAAAACCAAAATAACCCTCCATCTTCCTACAAAATGCAGAAATTAATGCAAAGATTGGTGCCCAAATTTCACTGAGTAGTAGTGGGAGTAAACCAATGATAGTGATTTTAAACACAATGGCTAGTCACTACAATGAACCTTGATTTTTCAATCATGAGGTAGTCACTAAAATGAAACTTGATTTTTCAGATGAGCTAACTTTGAGTCATGATTAGGTGGCCTGGTATTGTATTGTAGTGGACTTAAAAAAATGGTGGGAGTTTCTTTTTGGGCAGGGAGATTTGGATTTTTCCTCTAAAAGAGTGATATTGATTATTAATAAGAGACTAGGGGCATTAAAAATTTGCACCAGAGGAAGAATGCATAACTTAACTAAATATCCCACTCTAAAGAGACAAAATTAAGATTATCACTGCTCGGAACCCTCGTTTATAAGTTAGACTAAATTTGGCGGTATTTATACTAAGAATTATATTATAAGTTTATTGAGTTCCAAATTATAATATTAAATTAATAATTATAAATATATACTTTTATGTATGTATTTTTAATTATTAAGTTGTGAAGTGGATAAATTTATTAATCTTATATAAAATAAAATAAATTAATGTGTGAATTTTTTAATTATAATTTAATTTGATTAATACAAATTTGGATTATGAATTACGTGTGGTGGGTGTAAGGATATGTTCCTTGTTTAGGTGGATAAATTGAGAAATTGTATTTGTGGACCCTAGACATTACTTCAAATAATCAAGTAGAATGGTATGTCCCATGGCAAGGAATAAAGTTAGCTAAAAGTCTTTCAATCCATAAGTTAATCATTATCAAGGAGTCAAACAATGTCATTCAACATTTGAGTCTAAGAATTAGTCTAGCAGATCTGAGGATGTTCCTTATTCGTAAGAGGATAAATCTATGTTTAAATTCATCTTCAATATTCAAGGACTTTCATGTATTATTCATAATGTATTTGACCCAACTTTAAACCCACTCCCATTTTGGATACTATGTCAGCCTCTAAATGCAATTCCCTGTGACTGTGATCAAATGATATAACCCTATATATTATAATCAACTCCATAACTCTTATCGTCCGTTGATCCAATAAATAAGTCTTTAACAAATTTTAACCTCTTATCCAATATATAACAACATTTTAATCCCATATCAGTTCTAACATTAGAATTATGAAGTGATGCGATTAAAATTCCTAAAATTAACGATTGATTCATATTATTGTAGTACTTGTTAGGTAGTCATATTTATGTTCCTAGACTAAATTAGTCATTCATGTTAGTCAGTATTAGTTGTATTGCTTTTTATCTAGTCGTCTATTTTAACTTGTGACTATGATTAACCATTTATATTAGATGCTTTTAGACATTGATCACTTAAGATTTCTCATTTTTGGTAGTATTTTACTTTGCACCCTTGAAATCCCTTTACCCATGTAAAATTGGGAAGGTGCTAGAAGAGACACAATGAAGATGAATCCATGATATTCAAGGTAGGACCCACTCGGGAAGCTTTAGTTGATGCCCTTAAGGAGGAATTCTACCCTATAGGGAACTATTATAAATGGTACATTACATCTCCAACGCTATGATAAGAGAGAGATTGAATGGTTCTTAATTACATTAAAATTTTCCATACCTCATGGTAAAAGGGTATCAAAGGCTCTAAAAAATTCATGGTTCTAAAGTACCATAGTGGTATACATAGGTACATCCAAATGAATATGGTTATCATGGAAATAAATATCCTCACTGGAAATCATTTATCAATATGTTGTCAAATTTGAGCATAAATTGAAGCAGAGAAATGTGGGAGTTCAGATATGAAAATCCACTACAACAGAAGCCTGGAAAAGGTGGCCCAAACTCACAAAATAAAGCATAGAGAAATAAAATTCAACCTCAATACAACTAGCCCAAGTCACAAGCAAAGAAGGGTACTAACAAGTCAAAAAAGGACACTAGAAAGTGTTGTGAGTTCCAAAAAATCCCTTAGCACAAAAATGATGAATTCCACTTGAAACAATCATTGTTAGTAGAGCTTAAAGAAAAATAAATTAAATTTCACTCTAATTATAATTCATAATAGGATAAAGGAACACAATTCAACAATATATAACTCAGTTCTACTATCACAACTATAAATATCCAACTAGAAGATCCATATGAACTTGAAGAGGGGGAGTGCCTCCTCCATTCACAGATGTGGGTGAAGGGGACAACACTATACTAATATCAAGAACCATAAAACCTAATAGAATTTGAGGTCATCAAGATATTTAAGTTAGTTATAATGACACAACCCCAACCTTACGCCATTGGTTGATTAGGCCATGGATGATACATTTGTGTTAGCCATCAATGTCATTTATATTATGACATCAAATCCCTTGAAAGATGAGTATCATGTGATGTTTCCACACTCAAAGTTTGTGATGTTATTTAGGAAAAACTTATATGTGCAAATGAAATGTTATTTATGATTCTTTCCCATGTAGTGTCATTGTTACACTAGGATTTCAACTCTACGGGGTACTATAGGTAGTTCCAACTATTACAATTTCATTGATCTTATCATAACAATGTTGAAAGATAATATCTCAGAATGCAAAGTTTTCCCTCTTCATGGTTTGGTCAAATGGTGAAAGGAAGGTCACTACGACCACCACAACATTAACATGAGGCCTCTTTTCTCAACAAAAGTAGATGGAAAAAATTATAGACACTTACAGAGATATCTTCACTCCACCAACGGGGATGCCACTCCACTGCCATGCCAACTTCTTAATTGACTTGATGCTTGGCACTTCTTTACCTAATGGAAAAATATCTCAATACTCTCTTTTGGAGAATGAGTAAATAAAATTTTAGATTCATGAACTCATCTAAGAGTGTCACATTCAATTGATCTCCTCACCTTGTAGGAGCCCAATTTTGTTGGTGGAGAATAAGGATGGCACACAGAGCTCCATATTTATTACATATCCCTAAAACAATAATATTCAAGAAAAAATGTTCAATCCTCTGGATTGTTGATCTTCTTGATCAACTTAAGGGTTCCAAGTTATTTGGTAAGATTGTTCTCAAGTCAGGTTACCACAAATTTCTATTTAAGCAAACCAATATATGGAAGAAAACCTTCAAATCCAAATAAGGCATTTTTGAATGGTTGGTAATGCCCTTTGGCTTGAATAATGCTCCAACAAAATTCAGAAGGATGATGGATGATATCCTAAAACCTTTCACAATCTATTTTGTGGTTGTATAATTAAATGGCATTCTCATCTTTAGAAGAACATGGGAAGAACATTTTCTTGGAATTCAACAGGTCTTCAACACCTTGCGATAGCACAAGTTGTATTCCAATCTAGAGAAATTCTCATTTGGCATGCAAAGAATTCAATATTTTTGATACATCATGGATGAACATGGGATGCATGTGGACCCAACCAAGTTCCAAGCCATTTAGCATTAGCTAGCCCCAACGACTCCAATAGATCTCCATAACTTATTGGGCCTTTCTTTTTTCTACTAAAGGTGCATGTTGGGGTTATCTCATATCACTTGGCCCTTAAGTCAAGTGACCAAGGGTGGAGCTAAAGAAAAAAACTTCCTAGTGACTAAGTCACCAAAAAAACAATTCAAGGATTTGGAACACTACCTCTACTTTGCACCGATCCTCATTGTGTCATATATATGACAACCATTTGAGATTGAGATGAAATTCCTTTGATTATGATATTGATGCAATCCTAACTCAACAGGAACATTCGATGGACTATCAAAATGAAAACAATTTGTACTCAATCATGCAAGCATATTTATAGTGGAAGCATTATATTCTGGGAAGGGAGATGATCATCCATATTGATCATAGGCCTTTGAAATTCATGCATACACAAGAAAGTTACATAATTAGTGCCATTATAAATGTCCCACATATATATAACAATTCCACTTGAACATTAAATATAAGAAGGGCATCACCAACCATGTTGCAAAATGCCTCAATCGACCCCCAGTTGTGGTGATAACCATAATTATTAACTCTTGTGGGCATGAAATCTCTAGGAGGCTACAATTATAAAACAATGAATCTAACTTTGTTTCCACATACCATATTTTGATCACATGAAAACGAGTTCTAGAATTCCACCTCTAGGATGTGCTCTTGTGCTACCTAGGCCACCTTTATGTTCCTTCAAGTAATCATGCCAAGTTGATCTAGGAGACACATTTAAGTTGGTTGGTGGGGAACTTTGGTATGGACTATATAATAGTAGTATTTCAGAAGTATTTATATTAACCAAATACTCAACAAGATGACCAATGTTGATATGACCAATGAGAGATCACATCACACATTGTTTGTGTCAATATTGAACCACCCATTAAGAATTATGGGATTTACTCTATTTATCTACCCTAAACAAGCCTTTGGAGCTAGTCTCCATGGATTACATGTCAAGTTTTCCATCCACTAAGAATGTTGACAATTGTGTATTTTTGGTTATTGATTATTTCTTTAAAATAACCATTTTAGCACCATGAAAGAAGAGTATCACAATTGAATCCACTATTAAACTCTTATTTGAACATGTTTGGATACATTTTTGTCTGCCTCAAACAATTATTTTAGACATGGACAACATGTTCCTCATTACCTTCTAGTTGAACATATGGTCTATGATGGATACTAAATTGACCAGATGGAAAAATAGAAGTGGAAAACAGGATGATTATGCATATCTTGCACATGCACAAATCTAATAATATGTGTACACAAACGTTGGCTTGAGGGGGCCTGACCCAGGTTCGGAGTTATTTATCCAAACAAATCCCTACACTACTGGCCCTTTCGGCATTAGCCCGCGGAGCACAGACTGAAGTCTCACCTGAGGCAATATGGGGGGATGCTGGAACCAATTTTCTTCACCCTTGAGATGTTTGTGGTCTTGATTTAGTCCAACTATGCCTACCTTCGTGTAGGTTAATTTGCGCATTGTTCTAACCTTCAATACCCTTTCGATCTGTTATAACCACCTTTTATGCAGCCCTAACCAGGGGCTAAGATGCTTCCGCGCTATTTCCCCAAACTACAGCACGTATCTTACTTATATTCTTATAGATGTTAGTAAACTTCGCGTAAACAGATATTCTATCTTGTATTCACTTAATCAATACAACCATATATATTCACGCATCATATAAACAATAGAATTGCAATTTATACCCAATATATTCAATGCATAAAATAGGAAATAAATACACAGAATTGGTATGAAACTTATCTTTATTAATGCTTTCAACTTTCTACAGACTCGACTCACCCTACGCGCTCAACTGCTGACTACTAGGCCTTTGTGCACTCAGCTGCAAAGCCTTCTCATACTCTACGACCTAAACAAGACTTTACACTTTTGTTCTTCCACTATGATTCTATTCCATGTTTAGATTAGATGATGTCCTTATCTACTTAGAGCCTCGCTCTATTTATACAATCCCATGGTTAGTGGACCATGGGTAGATCTCTACAGCCAACATTACATTACAAAATTGAGGGCAGACAACCCTATGACTCTTTTACAAGCTATGCGCTCCGCGCCCACAAAATGTAGAGTCTTCACATCAGAGTTACTATTTTTGACCAAAAACTAGGCTCTAAGCCCCAAAAATTTCCTTAGGGGATCCTGCGCCCAATAGGCTCCCAACACAAACATCGTGACTCACCCTCGAGTCACTCTGTTAGTGCAGAGATATTTTTGCGAAGACCTCCCAATTCTGCCTGGATCGTTGCAAGATCGGCAGCACACTGAGTGGCTTCCTCCTGTACTTCTTCGACGCGTTGTTCAAAGACCATTGTGGTTGAACTACTGCCCTGAACCTTTTCCTGTGTTGCCTCAGCTGTGCAAGATTTGCTTCAATGGAGGTTGTAATGATGTACACCTCATCAATCCATGGATGTAAGCACGCCTTCAAAACTACTTCCTTATGTCGAGCAACATCCACCTGCTCCTTGAGCGCTTTCGCCTATTGCATCCTCACAAGCCTCTATGTAAGGGAAACTGTCTACGCAGTACCTTTTACTTCGTCGTATTTCTACTATAGCTCGCGTGCCTCTTTCTCTAGGTGTTGTATGTTCGGGTCCTCCTGCAGGGTGGTGAGAACCTCGAATGACTATGTGAACAGCTTTGCGCAGTCTATCACTACACTATTAACCTTTGTTATTACTGCTGTAATCACGTTGGCACACTATTCCTTAACCTCTGGCGGAGTTGAAGGCTATGCCTTCAATTGCAGTTTGGCTATCTGAAGGTTCAGTTCAAGCTGAACCCTTGTCATTTCTTCCTTTTCCTCGCACACCCCTACTGCTAGTTTCCAGACACGCACCTCCACTGGTTCTTCTGCTTGGATGGCCAACTCTGGGACCATCTAGTAGGCTTCCTCGACCACCTGCATGAGCTAGCTATTATGTGCCACTACCTCATCGCATTGCAGGCTCAACTATTCAATATTGATGCACTTCTCGCTCATTACCTAGAGCGCACGACCATCCTTAGCTCGCAATTCTGCAGTAACTCCATCCTACAAAAAATAGAGTGTCTCTCAAGGGAGCGCAACCATATTTATCTCGATTCCCTTTAGCTCGCTCACCATAGGCCTATCAGCCTCATTTTCTGTAACTAGTTCTCCCTCTAGCAACACTATTGTGTTAGTCATCTGGGCGCACAACATCTCCTCGGCTGTGGCCGTTCCTAGTGCGAGGCTGGTTGACACAGTGCCAGCCTATGGGGTGCGCACCTGCAATGCCTGTATCTGCGCTCGGAGAGCCCCCAACACCATCTGGTGTTCCTCCGTGAACTATTGGAGGGTCTCTATGGTGACATCCCTCACCATCTCCCCAATGTCGTGCAGATCCCCCTTAGTGAGGGTGATCGGGTTGAAAGAAGTCTTTAAAGCCTTTGAGTTCTTCTGTGGCCATACCTGCTTTCTTGGGCACGGTCGTTTCAGCTGGGTGGACACTATCTGCGAGTCCGCGCCACCTTGGTCTGTATCTGTCTCTTATTCAGGCAAAGGAAACTTTTCTCCCTCGCGCTCTTCCTTGGCTGCCTTCTGTTGTTCTTCCACTAGCTTCATAGCATTGTGCACCACCTGGGCCTTAGCTGCTGCTACTTTGTTCCTGAATTTTTCTTCCAATTGTGCCATCTGCAGTTTCGCCTCATCCTTTTTCCGCTGTGCAGCAGACTTTTCTGCTTCCACCACAGAGCTGGCTGGAGCACGTCACTCTGGTGGCCACGACTAAAGGACTGTGAAGATGACGTCCTTTTTCACCCGGTAGGGTAGCTCGCGCTGTTGAGGGAATAAGTCCCCTAGGGCTTTATTTTAGAACCCTAGTAGAGCAAGAGTAATCTACAACAAGAAACAAGCATTCAACTCAGGCAACATGCTTAAACAAACTAACTATGCGAGGATGAACATACCTGGATGTCCTTCATTTGGGTAGTTCCAGCTAGGGTTCAAACCTTCTGCAACTCCTAATGATCTTCAAACCTACGAATAAGCCAATTCGAATACACATAGAAACATATAGCTAAAGCATTATAGTGAAATCAACTTTATATCATATATATAGATGGTTAGTTATACATTGAAATAGTCATTCATATATTAACCATAACAATAACATCAGATGCATAAACAAAGTTGATATCAGGAACAAGACAACATTTCTTTTTATTGTAGAAAACTATAATAAAACATGGAAAGAGTTCACCTGAGTCTTCCTCTTCTGGCTCCAAGAGGAACCGTCCTCTAGGTCCGTCCAGTCCTAGTCTTCAACAACCTCCTTCCATAACCAATAACATGATATCTCCAAGCATATGAGAGAACATCAACACTCAAGGAAACAAGGGTTTCCTGAACTTGGGGAAGTGCTTGAAACACAAGGATTCTTTAAACTTGGTCATGGGATAATCTTAGTATAGTAATCCTATCCTTTCTCTCCTTGTTAAGTCCTTCCCATTGAAGTCTTTTTCTACTTCTCCCAAATTAGTTTTTTAGTTGGGAAATAGTTGGGAATAATTGGCCACGGGCACTAATAGGTAATCAATAAGTAAAACCCGTGATATTTGCCCATATTTAAGGCAATTTAATTTTTTTAAGTGTTTTAACACATATACTGGGGTTGGGTATAGACTGGCCTGTGTGTACACGCTTTTAACACAGGGTAAAGTAGCGTACAGGGAGTAAAACACTGTTTCTAAAATATTTGGACCAAGTTTGGAAGGAGGGGTTGCCCTAGGCCATAAGCATCACATATACAAAGGGTGATATTTGGAGTTATAACAGATGCCCCCTAATATATGAGGTCAGAAGGGGTACATGATGGGCGAAATTTATTAAGTATATGGAAAGGAAACCTGTCAAAAACTGAGAAGGACTTCACCAGATTTCAGCTTGTCAAGCCAGCAAAAGAAGATGAGAAAGAAACAACTATCTGAGGTGGGCATACCCATGCTCAGAGAAAGTAAAGCATGTCTGCATATCAAGTACAAGTGGATCCAGTATGTATACAAGTATAAAGAATTGAAAGTACATAACAAATCATCTGATCATGATCGAACAAGTACATGTCTGAATATCACATATAAGAAGATGACCAATGAAGCTGATCACTGATGTTAAAAACTGATCCCAATAGTACCAAATAAACATGATGGAATAATATGATACTACATCACAACTAGGATGTCAGCATATATGATGTCACTGTGAAGGACTACAACATATAGTGTGGAATGGTGTCAACTAGCAGCAACAGGAGCAACTGGCAAGTGAACCAAAGAATGCTGATGCAACCTGAGGTCTTCACCAACCACCGTGATACATTTCTACACAATGGGAATAAATGATCTGAATTCGACCATGTGAGAAATCGTTTGATTACCAATCATTGATGTATACTGTTAAAAAATGTGAGACTACTCACCGATAATGATAATGAGAGTCAAGGTACCCAGTACAATCTCACAAGTGCGCATAGATGAGCTGAAGTCGAACACCTAGAATAATCTATCAATCAGGAGACAATGATGGTTTCCCGCTGTCAATAGCGAAGGATCTGCCGCTGATGATTGCCAACCCCAAGGTACTACCAAATGGACTCTAGACCTTTGCCCCAGAGTAATGAGTTGTATTCGATAGGGAAAGATCCACTAGAAGGAATGAATTAAGGCATCCTTCATCAATCTAGTGCGAGTGTAACCTTTAGGCCAATAATGTGGAAGGAATCGAACGAAAAAATATGTAGTAACCTGATCGAAGCACATTTCCAGCATACACAAGATGTAGCTAGCGCACAATAGAAACCCTCTGAACCAACCAATAATGAAAGTTGAAACAGAGATGAGGAATCGACTAATAGGGTCAAATGGAAACCAAGGTACTACACGAATCCAAATGTGTAATAATGAAAGCTGATTTCGAACACAAGGGAAACCACTCAGTCAAAGACCCATGATACTGATCGATGCTAAGCACAAGGTGACCTATAAATAATGAAAATAGGGCCAGGGTGTAGCTCTAGGCCTGTCCTTAGAGCAATATGTCGCCATTGATAAGGACAAGGCCCGCCAGCAAGAAGTCAATGGAGACCTTCTCAAACTGGCACGAGTAAAGGACCAATATAACTGATGTGATGATAGACAAGACACTGACAACCAGGGATGGCCAACTAAAAAATAGGTCAAGAGACAACGTAGAGAGGTTGACTCAGGCTTACTTCCCTTGAACAAAAGCATGACTCAATGATGACCATGTGACAGCATATGATAACTCTATATAAGTTCGTCATGCAGGCAGCATGAATGAACTCTCCATATGATTGGAAGAGATAACCAATCGGAGGAGAACTGACTCAATAACAAGGTTAAGGCATACCTAAGTCAACCTAAATCCCACCCAAATGGAGGAGAGACTTTCTTTTGAGTGATTTTTTCAAGGGAGACACGACTGACTCTATCTACCAACAATATATGGAAATGTTGTCCCGTTCCTACTCTTTTTTGAATATGTAATTTTGTTGTCTTTTCTTTAAGCTAGAAAAAGAATAAAAGAATGCTATAGTACGGTGGAAAGAAAGAGTGTCAGTGAAGCAGATGATATAGTTCCTAGGATGGGGAACCTTCCTATGCTCAATGCAGGGAGGCGAAACTAGTCAAGAACACTCAAAGGGATGTTCCTTCCATAGGTCCGAGGATGTGTCAAGTTGCAGAAGCTAAGGGATTGCAAGTTTGAGTTTGCAAAAGACATGGTCAAAAAGTGGCTTAAACACGAGTCCAAGTGAAGCCGGCTCAAGGCCAATAGGTGCAAATGGTCAAAATGCAATGCAGTAGTACAACTAAACAAAAAGGAGCCTCTAGGGTATAAGGCCAGAACGAAGCGAAGAAGCAAAGAGGAATGAGTCTTCAACACACAAGTCATGGCAGGACTAAAGAGGACTCCCGAGCCTACTCAATGAAATAGCATAGGCAACCAATGTCAGTGAGGTGCTAACTACGATGCCCATGTAAAGGATGGCTCTACCATTATGTCATGATTTAAAAATTGGCGAGTGAACATGGTTTACTAACCATAACATGATGGGATTGACCCTATGCCAAGTGTATCGACAAATGGAGGCTAGTATGCAAAATGCAACGAAAAAATGATTTCCCTAACCTATATGCCAGTGAGTAAACGATACCTACCATGACAGGTCAACAATCATGGAACCGATGTGAAATTTCTTAATAAACGTCAAAAATGTCCTAAAAAACAACATATTCCCGACAATCCAAACTCATGTAGGTTTTAACCCCGTACAGAAATTACCTGCATATGAATTATAAAACACAGAAAATAAATAATGCGAGAGCAGAACACATAAAACACATATGCACTGAGATTCTCCCCTGGATCCCAGAACCGGGACTACCAACTTGATTTTTCATTATGTTCCTTTCAATGTTATAATACATATTTATACATGTCGAAGCATCGAATACCATGGACCGAAAACCATCGCATCCAATACCATGGACAGAAAACCATCGCGTCCAAAAAACATGTGCGAAAATCATGCACAAAACCATAGGTGGGTCTGCCCAACCTAACATAGGGTCCAAAACCAAAATTTTCTGGGGCGTTGCCCTGGACCCCATAAAGTGGGGTTACGGGTGCCCCTCAAACCCCCTATTAACTACATGGAAAGAATATAACACAACCCAACATTCTCCCACTTGTTGTTTTCTTTCCACAGGGGGCCACAAGAGAGCTTAGTCATTTTTCTAGCCCTGAAATGCCCATTGTCTCTCTACACCAAGAGAACTTCTCAAAGCTCACAGATTTTGTCAATGCATCTGCATTATTCTTCAAAGTGTCCACCTTTACCAGAAACACCTTTTTGTCTTCTATCATATCCCTCACAAAGTGATACTGAACATCAATGTGCTTTGTCTTTGAATGATATGCGGGGTTCTTTGCCAAGAAAATTGCACTTTGGCTGTCACAATCTATCCTTATAGCTTCCAGTACTAAACCCATACTTGAACACAATCTCTGCAACCAAAATAATTCCTTACTTGCATGAGTGGCTGCCATGTATTCTGCCTCTGTAGTTGACAGTGCCACTACAGATTGTTTCTTACTCATCCAACTGACTGCACCTCCAAATAGGTTAAACACATACCCACTTGTAGATATTCTCTGATCCAGATCTCCAGCCCATTCTGCATCAACAAAGCCATGAATATCCAACACTCTATCCAATCTTGGTCTTCCTTGGTAGCACAAACCATAATCACTAGTGCCACGCAAATACCTGAAAACCCGCTTCACTGTTGCCTAGTGCTCCTTCCCAGGTTTTGACATAAACTTGCTTAATACTCCCACTGCATGTGCAATGTCTGGTCTAGTACAGACCATTACATACATCAGGCTACCAACTGCACTTGCATATGGAACACGGGACATGTCTTCCTCTTCTTGTGTCTTGGGACATTGTTCAGCAAATAACCTCACACCTACAGGAATAGGAACCTTGACACGTTTACTATCCTGCATATTAAACCTCTACAATATTGTCTCGACATACTTCCTCTGGTTTAGCTAGAGCTTCCTCTTTGCTTGATCTCTTTTAATTTCCATGCCCAAAATATAGTTTTCAGCACCAAGATCTTTCTTGTCAAATTTGGAGGACAATTGGGTCTTCAAATCCTAGATAACTTCTTTGTCATTTCCAACCAACAACATATCATCCACATACAAGACCAGATAAATAACACGGTCACCAATTAATTTAAAATACACATAGTGATCTGCTTTGCTCTGGTGAAGCCAAGTCCCCATATAAATGTATCAAATTTTTGATACCACATCCTTGGTGACTATTTTAGCCCATATAGAGACTTCTTTAACTTACATACCAGTTCTTTCTTACCCTTCACCGCAAAGCCTTCAGGTTGCTTCATGTAGATCTCCTCTTCTAGATCCCCATGAAGAAATGTTGTCTTCACATCCATCTATTCTACCTCAAAATCAAAAGCAGCAGCAACAGATAAAAGTAATCTAATAGAAGTTACCTTGGCAACAGGAGAAAAAATATCACCAAAATCAATTCCTGGCACCTGGGAATAACCTTTTGCTACCAACTGAGCTTTGTATTTCTCCACTTTTCCTTCTACATTTGTCTTCTTTTTGAACACCCATTTGCTGCCAATGGGTTTCCTTCCAACCGGCAACTCCACCAGATCCCAAGCCTCATTTTTGTGCAAAGATACCATTTCATCAACCATGGCCTCTTTCCAGAGTTTTCCATCCTATTAATCCACTGCTTCCTTCACAGTTCTTGGATCATCATCAGTAATAGACAAAGCAAGATTTGAACAAAAAGCAGATGGACTATACCTTCTGGCTGCCTTCTTTCTCGAACTGATCTTCTCACAGCCAGAGTTTGTGGTTCTTCATCTTCTGATTCCTCCTCTGCTGTAGAGTTTGATTCCTCCTCCTTCAGCTCAAACTCTATCTTCTCAGGTTCCTTTGGTTGGACTTCATGTTTAATAACATCTTTCACCTCTCTGAACACCACATCTCGGCTGTACACAACCTTCCTTGTTACTGGGTTCCAAAGCTTATAACCCTTTAAGTCATCCTTATACCCAATAAAGATGCACTTTTCAGATTTACTATCCAACTTTGTTCTTTTCTCCTTTGAAACATGTACATATGCATCACATCCAAATACCCTCAGATGTGAAAGAGAGGGTTTCTTACCAATCCATACCTCTTATGGAGTCTTATCCTCCAACACTGATGAAGGTGACCTGTTGACCAGGTAACATGCAATATCCAATGCCTCTACCCAGAATTCCTGTCCTAACTCGGCACCACTGAGCATGCTTCTTGCCCTCTCCATCAACGTCTTGTTCATTCTTTCTGCAACTCCATTTTGCTAAGGAGTATATGGAGTAGTCTTCTACCATGTTATACCACACTTCTTGCAGAATTATTCAAATTCCTTACTGCAAAACTCTCCACCATTATCTGTCCTCAGAACCTTTATCTTCTTCTCTGTCTGGTTTTCCACTAGAGCCTTAAATTCTTTAAACCTATCAAAGACTTCAGATTTATTCTTAAGGAAATATATCCATGTATTCCTTGAGAAATCATCTTTAAATGATACATAGTACATGTTAGCACCTAAATCTGCCTTAGGCTGAAGGAAGGCAAAAATTAGGGTAACCACAAACCACGCTCAGTCTGGTAGCTAGCCCTACCCGAGCAGGAGAGGGCTCTCTCCAAGTCACGCTCAGTGAATAGATAATCAAAAATGGTCTGAGATGACTTACAATGAAATATTTACCTTAGGCTAGTAAGCGAATAGGGATTCTGGAAACAATTTTCATGAATGACCGAGCTTCTGGGATGTTATGGGACCGGCGCTGAGCAAAGAAAAGAGAATTTAATACAAAGGCACAGATTATTCTGTGAGGCAAGGTAGGCGGAAAATGTAACAATTTAGTTTGAGGTACCACGGCATGAATAGATTGCTGAAGAAAGTGAAAAGTGCATAGTGACATGAATCTTTTTCAATAGAAGAATAACACTGAACATGAAATTTTCCCACAGGCAGAGCAATAAAATTGAATTCTACCTAATCTCACTTAGAAAATTTCACTGGAAATGAAAATGAATTGAATTATGAAACATAACAAAATACATATGAAAACATAAGAAACACATTTGCTACACTCACAACCACAAGAATCTCATGAAACAGAGTTGCTGCCTTTCATTAATTCTCTGTCAAAAATACATAGTGAAGAAACAAAGTTTCTTTCCCACAGTCTCCCAGAAGTTACAAGCCAACCAACCCTTTGCAAATAACTTGCATGCAATATATATAATGTGTGAGGAAGAGATAGAACGCCCAAGGTTTGGGGAGTTACTCGAATCATTGCGAAATGGAGATGGAGAGCCAACCATTAGCTACAGGTGCAGCGCTACAAACATGACATTTGGCTTTGAGTGACCGTTTGCCTTCCTTTGCCACTTGGATAGAAGCCAATTTGGAGAAAAAACTCTTTAAATGCTGCCTTTGGTTCCAAAAAACCGAAGTGTAGATGAGGGGGCCCACTTGGAGAAGTCGTGAACCGAAATTTCGTGAAACGGAAGCAAATTGGCAATTTTTTCCTCTGTGCGTCGCGCCATTTTTTCTCTGCGTCGCACTACTTTGGGGCCTGTTTTGGGGCACTTGCAGGTGTCCAAAATGTGCCCAAGTGGGCTTTCTAGAAATCCTGTTCTGTCTACTTTCTAACCCAACTGTAATTTTCAAATTTGGTGCTCATTTGCCCCTCGAAATCTCCATTCTCCCAAGACTGCTTTCCGTGTGTCAAAAAGGTGGCAGAGAGGCCATTTCTGGGTGTTTTTTGACCTTTAGAAGACCCATATCTTGCCCAAATCTCTTGTCCGGACACTAGTAGTCGTGATTTTCCATGATGAATCCAAAACTTCAAGCCATTCCTCATTTGGAGCTCTAGAATTTTAGCGTCGCACCAGTGGTGCGGCGCACAGGGAGAAAATCCCTGTTTTTTACCCAAAAAATTACCAAGTGACCAAAATTTCCCCAAATATTTTGAAATTTGGGATGGAGGATCTCTATGGTGTGTTATGATAGGCCAAGGAGGCCTCAGCCAAGATTCGAAGCCGATATTGCTCTTTTTCCCTTTTTTCCCTTCTTGTTGCTTTCCTCAATTTTGCCTTCAAGTTCCTTATCCGGGCCTATGCACTCATGTTTCGCACCCTGTAACGGAAAGCCATATGTCTCAGTAGAGCAAGGTCCTGGTCGGCTTTGTCTAGCAGCCTCTCAAAATGCATGTTGACCCTCTCAAGGTTGGCCTCCCGATCCTCATTGATTGCTTGCTCCAAAGATGTGAGCACAACCCTTCTTCTTTGAGCAGCTTGGCGATGCTCACGGATGTTTTGCAGCTCCATGATCATCTATTGGTCCTCAAGCTATTTGTTTGTCTGCTCCAGGTACTTCATGTTCCACTTGACCCTCTCCAAGTCAAGGGATAAGGACTCAATCACTGACTGCTGCTCCCTAGATGATCTTTGTAAACTCTGCATTTGTTGGTTCTGCATCTGTCTCATCATACTAGAGGAGAACAAACTCGGTCTCTCGCTCACCTGATGGCCCTTCATCCTGCACTGGCTCCTTACGCTTACCCTTCTCCTGTGATGTTGATGTCGGAAGCGAGGCCCCTTCCACCCCAGGTGTAGATAACACTCGCTTTGTTGCTGCAAATAAGGATCTACTGCCTCTCTGATAGGTGATGTATACTGGCATAGTAGCAGTCTCATGTCGCTCATACTGATGAGATGGGCACCCTATCTCATGCTCTACCTCTGATACTACCTGTGGAGCACTGAAGAAGTCACGGGAGATGAAGTCCTCCCAAGCAATACCCTGCAATCCCAACCGATGGTCCACCAAAATCCGGATAAGGGAAAAGTGATAAACACTATTGAGCTGTTGTCGAGGGGTCTTGTGCTGCATGAAATTCTTCATCCTCTCTATGTTCTTGCAGATGAAAAATGGGAGGTTTATCATCCGCACCCTGGTAGAGTGCATGAGCAACCTGATGTGATAGGCATAAAGGCGAGAAAACCTCCCCTCACAACTGAAATACTTCATGATCAATTTCATGAGCGGGGCATACTCATCTCTCAAAAATCTGAATGGAAAAACTCTCGTGAGGTGGCTCAAACAACTGTCTTTGATGTAAGGCTCATAATGATGCCTCTCTACCTTCTTTTTCTTATGCCACTGCTCTCCAATGTTTGGTATGCTTGTTGCCACTGATATGGTTTTGGGTGTCAATGTGAAAGTGAACCCAACCAAGATATACTGTCCTCCATGTAGGTGAAGTGCAAAAAGACGAGCCAACTCATGATGAACTCTGACATTTGCCACCCTCTGACAAAATTCAAAACATGCTAAGTGCTGGAAACAAGACATAGCAAGAGGGAATGCCTGCAACTCGGTGAGGGTGTTTGGCTCATCTCTAAGATGTCTGCCACTCCGGTGATGTCTCCTGTGGGCCCTTTCTCCTGAAGCTGTGTCACTGTGGGTCTCCTCCTCATATTCTGATGAAACTTTAGATGCCATTACTGCTATTTGTACCCTAAGTTTTGTGCTGCCCTTTGATTCCAATGAAGCTGGTAGTTGCTCTGACAATCTGCCACTAAGAGGACAACAAAACAGCGAATATTAGGAAGGGAATGATGTAATGGGAATAGGGGTTAAAGGGAGAGATTTGTCAGGGACTTGGGAGTAGTTTGGGTATAGTGTTGATGGGGTAGGGTTTGAAACGCCTTGGCAGCACTGTCACTGTAGCACAAACCCTAGGATCACGGTTTCTTTGTGTCTTCCTTTGTTTTTATAAAAAATTTTGCATTTGATTTATACTCCTAAAACCATGCTATTCCTTTCAAGTTTGATGCAAGAGTGGAGGTAGGTTGCCTACCTTTCAAATTTTATGAGCTTCCACAAAATTTTTAGGCAAATTAGTTGGCTTCTGGGCTTTCTATCCCTGTGCGCCGCGCGCAATGCCCAGTGCGCCGTGCTAGTGGCGGATTTACACAGTGGACGGGCTTTGTGTGCTCCGTGCCCAATGAGTGGCCGCACTCCTTTGTGTGTGTGCCACGCACTTTGAGATCACCGTAAATTTCTCCTAATCACTTCACTCTTCAATTCTTCGATCGTGCACCTTTCTTCCACCTCCTTGCTTGCACAATGAGCTTGTCTTGTGGTGATTTTGTGTTGACCGAATAGTGGGGGGATAGGGAGAGGGTTTGGTAGTGTCTTAGGGCAGGGGTTTTAGGAAAAATGATGAAGGGAGGATGGGAAAAATGATAGGTGAGGGGAAAAGGTGTGTGGAGTGAAACCTTGGCACTAACAACACATTTTAACAACCCTAGCCATCATTTTCTTAGTGATTTCTTATGGTTGACCTTATGCATTTTGGTGACATTCAAACATCTCTATAAACACCATATCATTGATAAAATTTGATGAACAGGTGATTTCGTAAGGCCTACCTCTCGATTTGATAGCATTCACCAAAATTTGGAGTGCTTTGGCAACGTTCTTCGGCCCCTGGTCTGTGTGTGCCGCGCCCTCTAAAACCAATTCCCACTCACTCAAACACTCACGATTTTCACCCTCACACCTTTGCAATGTCTCTCCAAAGCTTGTAATAGCACAATTCCCTTGATTTGGATAAAAACATGTATATATAACCTTGGAAGAGATGGGTTTAATTTTTGCTTCCTTGAAAACCCATTTTCTAATGTTGTGTTTTGCACTTTTTCATTGACTTTAAAACACACTGATTTTCACTTTTCCTTTGAAATTTTGGCTCAAATGATGAAATTTTTGGCGCATCTTTGCAGGGACTGTATGACAGGGCATTTGGCCACTGAAACCATGACTGCATCTGAAAAAGTCAACTGGCGATTTTTTGGAAAATTTTGTCATAAATGACACTGTTTGACTTTTCTTCAAAACAGAGTTTTGAAGAAGAGTCGAAGTCTATCCACATGACGATGAAGCTCTCTAAACCATAGCTGTGTAAGGGCCTCCCTTTGGCCTGCATGGCTTTACTGGACATGTTTCAAAGACCAAATTGATGAATTCCTAGACCCAAACATAGAAAATGACTTTTGTCCTGTAAAGGACCAGACCTTGACTATCATGGACTTTGGTGATTATTGACAAAAGACCAGAGCCAACAGGAGCCAGACATGAGGGGAAATGATTAACATGACTTTCTCCGTCAGATCATGGCATGCCCCTAGCGGAATGTAGCTGAGTGAATGGAGCGAGACACCTAAAATTGAAATGCACAAAGAGTTTTGATCTCTGACGGAGGGCTGACTAGACCAACTCTAACATTGGCTTCAATGGGGGATGGTAGCTCCTTGGAGGTGCGAAGAACAGCAAATCTCTGGAGGAGCTAGACAGTGCCTTTTGTCCATTGGGCTATGGAGCCATCATTTCGATAAATAGCACAGGACTCTGACTTATTTATGAAACTGAAATGACCAAGAAATTGACTCAAACTTGCCATTAAAATAACTCAAAACTAACTTTACAGACTGAAACCAAACTGAAATAAAAATGGTATTTACAATGACAGTGGCAGCAGCATTAATAAATCAGCAGTGATACCGCTTGAGCAGCCGACCATTGATCGGCCCTCCTAGACAATCTTCCCCGTTCATTTCCTTCAGAAGAAAGGCATTCTGACCCCTTTATGCTGCAATCTTGAAAGGGCCTTTCCTAAGATTTTCAAACTTTCCGTGCTTGCCTTTCTCTTCATTCCTTGCATCCCACTTCAACACCACATCATCCAACTGAAATTTATCTGCTTTTGCTTTTCTATCATAGATTTTCTTTATCTTCTCCTGCAACTTGGATGTGTTCTTGAAAACCTCTTCTCTTGTTTGCTGCAAGTGGATCATTTGATTCAACCTTCTCTGCATGGGATCTTCTTCACTGCCGGCCTCCTGAAGAAGTCTGACCACCGGGTCAGTAAGAGAGGTGGGAAATACTGTATCAACTCCGTAAACAAGCTCAAACGGTGACATACCAATGGACTTTTTCTGACTGATCCGATCTGCCCAAAGCGCATGGACCAACCTCTTATTCCAGCTCTTTTTATTTATTTCTGCAGCTTCTTGATGATGTTGACCAATGATTTATTTGAAGATTCCACCAATCCATTGCCTTGCGGATGATAGGCAGTTGAATGACCCATAATGATATGATACTTATGACAAAATTCTACCATCCTTTTCGATTTGAAAGCTGCTGCATTATCGGTGATTAATTTGTTTGGACAACCAAAGCGAGACAATATGTTGTTTTCGAGAAATGAAATGATTACCATGTCTATAGCTTGTCTGGTGGGATCTGCCTCAATCCATTTTGTGAAATAGTCTGTCGCTGTAAGGATCCATCTATGCTGTCCGGAAGAGGCGGGATGAATTTCTCCAATGAAATCCAACCCCCACTGCTGGAAAGGAGCACTCACCTCAATAGGCTTAAGTGGCAAAGGCTGTAATTTCTGTTTTCCTTCGAAAATTTGACATTTATGATAGCGCTTGACCATCTTATACACATCAGCAAACCAAGTAGGCCAGTAGTACCCTGCTCTCAAAATTTTGTTCGCTGTTGACTTCCAAAAAAGGTGACCACAACACTCTCCTCCGTGGAAATCCTCCATGGCTTTCTTTGCCTCCTCTTCCACCAAGCAATTTAACAAAATGCTACCCGGATCTTTCCAATACAGTGCAGAATTCAAAATACAAAACTTGGCAGCCTTCAATTTGAGTGTCCTCGCTTTGTTTCTAGTCATGCCAGGCAGTGGTGACAGATTTTTCAGCACATATATTATATCTGAATACCATGGGGGCGAAGAAAACATTTCAGATACCTGAATTGACATTCCTTCCTCATTCTCATCGGACATGGCAGCGATCAGATTTATGTCCAAGGCATGCAAGTTTGATTCGGCCATTAGCTTCGCCAACCCCTGTCCTTTGACTAGCTTTGTGGGCTTTATTTCCACATCATATTCTAGCAAGGTTGAAATCCATTTGCCTCTTCTTCCTTCCGGATTGGTCTGCACTAAAACATCTTTTATAGCAGTATTAGGAACATAGGCCAGAATGTGAGAATGTAGGATATATACCCGAAAATGCTTCAATGCCTTCACCAATGCCAGGGCTTGCTTCTCAATGATGTTGTACTTTAAAGTTGCATCCCTTATAGCCCTACTGAAGAATGCAATGGGTCTTTCATGATCATCTCTCTTCTGCAATAATACCGCTGCCATAGTGTGCTCAGAAGCAAATGAAAACAATATGAAATCATGAGTGTAGTCCGGGCTGACTAGAACTGGAGCTGAAGAAAGGGCCAATTTGACCAAGTTGAAAGATTTTACAGCCTCCTCTGTCCATTTCACCTGGCTGTCCTTCTTAAGCATGTTGGTCATTTCTCTTAAGTGTTCTGCAAGATTAGGCACAAAGCGACGCAGAAAATTCATTTTACCATTGAATGATTGTATCTCTTTTTTGTTCCTAGGCAGATCGATTTGCTGAATTGCTTGCACACGTGCTGGGTCTATACGAATTCCATCCTTTGAAATGATGTGCCCAAGTAATTTGCCTTCCTCCATGGTGAACAAGCTCTTCTTAGGATTTAGCGATAGACCATATTTCCTACACTTTTGAAAGACAATTTTTAGGTGATGCATGTGCTCTTCATCAGATTTGGAAAATACCGTCAAATCATCCAGGTACACCACCAAAAACACATCCTTCTCATTTGCAAAAGCCAAGTCCATTGCCCACTGAAATGTGGCACCTGCATTCTTTAAACCGAAGGGCATTTTGGCGTAGTGAAAGGTTCCCCATGGAGTGGTGAATGTTGTCTTGTCTCTATCATCTTCATGGACAGAAATTTGGTTATATCCAGAATAACCATCAAGTAGTGACATACGAGATGCCCCCACTACTCGCTGAAGTATATGGTCCATCTTGGGCAGTGGGTAGTTGTCCTTCAATGAGAATTTATTTAGATTTCTGAAATCAATGGCGGATCTCACCGGTCTTCTTGCGTACAGGCACTAAGTTAGATATCCAATCTGAAAATCTGATGGGCACAATGATACCTGACTTGTACAACCTGTTTACCTCCTTTTTGATAGATGGCAGCAACTTTGGATTTATCCTTCTCAGCTTCTGTCTAAATGGTTTTTGATTGGGCTTGATGGGTATTGTGTGCTGAATAATATTTGTATCATAGGTCTTTAAATCAGAATAGTCCCAAGCAAACACATCTACAAATGAAGCCATCAAACTAATGTATTTGTCCTTGATCTTTGGCGGTAATGCTTTAGACAATTTTACCAACTTTGGATTGGCAGCTGTACCGATGTTGACCTCTTCTACACCCTTCTCTGTTGGCTGCAATGTTGGCTTGCGGGCTACATCATCCTGATCAAAAAGTTCCTCCAGAGGTATCAAGCCTTTAGGAATGATGTTATTCTTCAGCTGCAATACGTCCATTTCATTGATCTGCACTTCATCTGTACCATTCCTTTTGCCATCGTCATTTTCTACATCAATGGAGGTTTCTTTGAACTTGCCTTTGTTTAGCAGAAAATCCTTAATCTCCTCATCATCTTGAAATACTTGCCAATATCGCTGATTGTCTGGAATGGTTGGACGATGCTTGACATGGATTTCAAATTTATTGCTGGAGTTCATGGGGATCTTCAAACTGCTTGCTGCCTTGGCAAGAGCATCAACAATACTATTTTGTATACGAGGCACACATGTCAAGGTGTATTCTGAAAATAACTTCAAGATGTCTAAAACTGCATTACGATAGGCCCGCATCCTAGGATGTTTTGCTTGATACTCACCTCTGACCTGCTTTATTACCAATTCGGAGTCGCCATATATCGAAATCCTTTTTGCATTCAGCTTTCTAAGAATCTTCAGGCCAGCAATCAGAGCTTCATACTCAGCTTCATTGTTTGAACACTCAAAGGCCAGCTTGTAAGAGCAAACCCTCACGTTGCTAGGGACTTTGTTTGGGGTGGAGAAAGGACTGCGTACCCAAATTCCAATTCTAGCACCATCATTTCCTACCACTCCATCGAAATCCATGGTCCACAAACCTTCTTCCTCCTCTTGTAAGTGCTGGAAATCTGTTTGTCGTGCCTTGTCTACTTATTGTCCATTAATTTCAGCTACTTGCCCAACATTTTCCTACTTTTCTTGTCCTTCTTTCTTCAAAATTTCTCTGAAATTTTCTGTTATTTCCAGAATTTCATTTGCTTCTACTATCTGACTATCTATATCATTTAAACTATCTGTAAACAAAAGAAAAGACTCTAAATCTATATGTACATAGTTAATAGGATGATTTATAGGTTTCTCCTTGCTGGTGATCATATATTTCATTTTCTGTTCCCGATATAACTTCCTCATTTGTCCAAACACCGAGATTGTTGCATAAGAGAAATCCAGCTGTAGTGTCCCTTTCAATTTTGCTACCCAAGACCTGGAAAGAAGCATGCCAAACCTTGGAGGAATATTTGCTACCACCACATCCATCAAAACATTTTTCATAGGAAGCTGATCCAAACTCACAACCAAGTCTTTGATGAGTCCTATACATCTTACACTGCTGGAATCGAATGAATAGAGATCATGATATTGCCGGGTGATGTCCAGACCAAGCTTATCCATGATAGCCTTGGGCATGAGATTGTGAGAAGCTCCAGAATCGAACATGGCATTGTGTAACACAAAATCATGCAGTCGTAAATTGATATAGAAGGGTGGCACATCGCTATCGGGAGACTCACCATTTGGTGCTGGTCCAAAAATCATTTCGGGCTAATCATCTTCTACATTTACCATGTCGGACATTGGGTCCAAATTTAACATTTTAGAAATCTATCCTCTATAACTGCTGTTCTTCATTATTTCAGTCAAGGGGATGGATACCTTTAACCTAGAAATCTCATTCTCTAAGCTGAAAGCGGGGGTCTTTTCTACCTCTTTGACTGGGATCTCTTTCCTTTCCTTTTCTTTTGATGTGGCTTGTTGCTGTGATTTTTCTGCTGATTTTTATTTGCTACTCTCCGGACCAATCGCCTCCTTTCCTTTTCTTTGTGTAGTTGATGAATCATTTTTCGCTGTTTCAACCTCCTTCTTTTTCTAAATTGGTTTGGCTGGCACAACTCTGTTTCTAAGTGAATATCGTTGCTGTTGTGCAGACAAAGCATTCATATATCCCCTTTGATATTCTTCTGATTCTTCTTCCAACACAGTGTCGCTAGCTAGAATAAAATCCGTGTCTTGGTGTGCAGCTAAATTCACGGCACATTCTTCTTCTTCGGTAATGTAAGTAGGCAGCTCATCTGGAGTAAAGAGGTGGTTTTCTTCGCCTATTACATTCCCGTCCTCATTTGACTCCGGTCCATGCAAAAAATTCTGCTGCAAAGGTGTTTGTACCGACTGTTGTGCTGTTTGCTCTTGAGTTCACTGATCTCTCTGTCTTATTCTATATTATGGCTGCTGCTGGCCACGGAAGTTAGGATTCCTGACTTGTGGCTCTGGCCTGTCAAGTTTTACCCTTTCAAGCATCTGCTCTACCTTTTTGAGAAGTTGATCCATTGAAGAAGATTCTTCTTTCACAGTGGTTTTCTTCTCTGCTTTCGCTCTAGCTCTTATGGACAACAGATTTTCTTCAATGCTGACCGCAATTTTCTGCATGTCTTCCATTGTGGCCGGTTCCCTCTCTCTTAATTGGTACGCCACGTCAGCATCAAAACCATATGGAAACTTGATCATTGCTAGTCCCACAGGTGGCTTTAGATGATCTGGAATTTCGTTATAGACTGCATTAAATCTAACACAATAGTCTTGGACCGACTCACCAGCGTTCCATTTGATTTGTTCATATTCAACCAGGATTTGAAGGGGATTCTTTTTCACTTCCCACCGGTTCAAAAATTGTCTTTGTAGTTCAGCCAAGGTAGTGATACTTGCTGCCGAAAATCCTCTGAACCATTTCCTCACATCACCTGCAAATGTCTGTACAAAGAGCCTCATTGCCACGTTCTCTGCATCAATCTCATGAAGTTCATAGAAGTTTGCCATTTTGTCTACGTGTTGCTGAGCAGTAATGCTGTTAGGAGTGCCATCAAAAAATGGGATTTTACTTTGATAATCCTTTGGCATGTCATCTAGAACTTGGGGCAGAACAAGGGGAGCAAAACGAGCAGCCATCATTCTCGGTGGATTTGGCCTTGGAGGTGTTGGAGGAGTCTGCACAGTTTGCAAGGGGCTTGCAATTGGAGTTTGGGGCTGTGTTGCAATGTAATTATCGATTAACCTATTAGCTCTTTCTGTTTCCAAGTCTACAAGAAATTGCGGATTGGGGACAGTGTAGTCAACAACCCTTTCGGATTTAGACTCAAACAATGATATCTCAAACCGTTCGTCAAACTCAAGCTCTTCAAGATACTCAAAAATGTCGGGACATGAATAGGATTTAAACACGGGATTTATGGTGCTTTCTTGATGAAGGAGTCTTGGGATCAAATTGGGGTTTTCGTAGATATGAGGAGGATCTAGGTCTGGATTGGCTCTGGTATATCGTCTTGAAGCCAGCGTGCTATTGAGAAAAATCACAGGACACAACCAACTTACTCAGCCTTTCCAATCCTAAGCTCATCATCCGGAAGCTTAGAATTATTATGAAACAAGGGGATTTGATTTCAGTTTTTCCCCAGTTGAGTCGCCACTATGTTAGCACCTAAATCTACCTTAGGCTGAAGGAAGGAAAAAATTAGGGTAACCACAAACCACGCTCAGTCTGGTAGCTAGCCCTACCCGAGCAGGAGAGGGCTCTCTCCAAGTCACGCTCAGTGAATAGATAATCGAAAATGGTCTGAGATGACTTACAATGAAATATATACCTTAGGCTAGTAAGTGAATAGGGATTCTGGAAATAATTTTCATGAATGACCGAGCTTCTGGGATGTTATGGGACCGACGCTCAGCAAAGAACAGAGAATTTAATACAAAGGCACAGATTATTCTGTGAGGCAAGGTAGGTGGAAAATGTAACAATTTAGTTTAGGTATCAGGGCATGAATAGATTGCTGAAGAAAGTGAAAAGGGCATAGTGACATGAATCCTTTTCAACAGAAGAATAACACTGAACATGAAATTTTCCCATAGGCAGAGCAATAAAATTGAATTCTACCTAATCTCACTCAGAAAATTTCACTGGAAATGAACATGAATTGAATTATGAAACATAATGAAATACATATGAAAACATAAGAAACACATTTTCTACACTCACAACCACAAGAATCTCATGAAACAAAGCCGCTGCCTTTCATTAATTCTCTGTCAAAAATACACAGTGAAGAAACAAAGTTTCTTTCCCACAGTCTCCCAGAAGTTACAAGCCAACCAACCCTTTGAAAATAACTTGCATACAATATATAGAATGTGTGAGGAAGAGATAGAATGCCCAAGGGTTGGGGAGTTACTCGAATCCTTGCGAAATGGAGATGGAGAGCCAACCATCAGCTACAGGTGCAGCGCTACAAACATGACATTTGGCTTTGGGTGACCGTTTGCCTTCCTTCGCCCCTTGGATAGAAGCCAATCTGGAGAAAAAAATCTTTAAATTCCACCTTTGGTGCCAAAAAACCGAAGTGTAGATGAGCGGGCCCACTTGGAGAAGTCGCGAATCGAAATTTCGCGAAACGGAAGAAAATTGGCCATTTTCTCCTCTGTGTGCCACGCCATTTTTTTATGTGCATCGCGCTACTTTGGGGCATATTTTGGGGCACTTGTAGGTGTCAAAAATGTCCCCAAGTGGGCTTGCTAGAAATCCTGTCCTGTTTACTTTCTAACCCAACTGGAATTTTCAAATTTGGTGCTCATTTGCCCCTCGAAATCTCCATTCTCCCAAGACTTCTTTCTGTGTGTCAAAAAGGTGGCAGAGAGGCCATTTTTGGGTGTTTTTTGACCTTTAGAAGACCCAGATCTTGCCCAAATCTCTTTCCCAGACACCAGTAGTCATGATTTTCCATGCTGAATCCAAAACTGCAATCCATTCCTCATTTGGAGCTCTAGAATTTTAGCGTCGCGCCAGTGGCGCAGCGCATAGGGAGAAAATCCCTATTTTTTACCCAAAAAATTACCAAGTGACCAAAATTTCCCCAAATTTTTTGAAATTTGGGCTAGAGGATCTCTATGGGGTGTTATGATGGGCCAAGGAGGCCTCAGCTAAGATTCGAAGCTGATCTTTCTCTTTTTCCCTTTTTTCCCTTCTTGTTGCTTTCCTCAATTTTGCCTTCAAGTTCCTTATCCGGGCCTGTGCACTCATGTTTCGCACCCTGTAACGGAAAGCCATATGTCTCAGTAGAGAAAGGTACTGGTCAGCTTTGTCCAGAAGCCTCTCCAAATGCATGTTAACCCTCTCAAGGTTGGCCTCCCGATCCTCATTGATTTCTTGCTCCAAAGATGTGAGCGCAACCCTTCTTCTTTGAGCAGCTTGGCGATGCTCACGGATGTTTTGCAACTCCATGATCGTTTGTTGGTCCTCAAGCTATTTGTTTCTCTGCTCCAGGTACTTCATGTTCCACTTGGCCCTCTCCAAGTCAAGGGATAAGGACTCAATCACCGACTGCTGCTCCTGGATGATCTCTGTAAGCTCCGCATTTGTTGATTCTGCATTTGTCTCATCATCCTGGAGGAGAACAAACTCAGTCTCTCGCTCACCTGATGGCCCTTCATCCTGCACTGGCTCCTTACCCTTACCCTGCTCCTGTGATGCTGATGTCGGAAGCGAGGCCCCTTACACCCCAAGTGGAGATAACACTCGCTTTGCTACGGCAAATAAGGGTCTACTGCCTCTCTGATAGGTGATGTATACTGGCATAGTAGCAGTCTCGTTTCGCTCATACTGATGAGATGGGCCCCCTATCTCATGCTCTGCCTCTGATACTACCTGTGGAGCGCTGAAGAAGTCATGGGAGATGAAGTCCTCCCAAGAAATACCCTACAATCCCAACTGATGGTCCACCAAAATCCGGATAAGGGAAAAGTGATAAACACTGTTGAGCTGTTGTTGAGGGGTCTTGTGCTGCATGAAATTCTTCATCCTCTCTATGTTCCCGCAGATGAAAAATGAGAGGTTCATCATCTGCACCATGGTAAAGTGCATGAGCAACCTGATGTGATAGTCATAAAGGCGAGAAAACCTCGCCTCACAACTGAAATACTTCATGATCAATTTCATGAGCGGGGCATACTCATCTCTCAAAAATATGAATGGAAAAACTCTCGTGAGGTGGCTCAAACAGCTGTCTTTGATGTAAGGCTCATAATGATGCCTCTCTACCTTCTTTTTCTTTTGCCACTGCTCTCCAATGTTTGGTATGCCTGTTGCCACTGATATGGTTTCAGGTGTCAATGTGAAAGTGACCCCAGCCAAGATAGACTGTCCTCCATGTAGGTGAAGTGTAAAAAGACGAGCCAACTCATGATGAACTCTGACATTTGCCACCCTCTAACAAAATTCAAAACATGCTAAGTGCTGGAAACAAGACATAGCAAGAGGGCATGCCTGCAACTCGGTGAGGGTGTTTAGCTCATCTCTAAGATGTCTACCACTCCGGTGATGTCTCCTGTGGGCCCTTTCTCCTGAAGCTTTGTCACTGTGGGTCTCCTCCTCATATTTTGATGAAACTTCGGATGCCATTACTGCTGTTTGTACCCTGAGTTTTATGCTGCCCTTTGATTCCAATGAAGCTGGTAGTTGCTCTAACAATCTGCCACTAAGGGGACAACAAAACAGGGAATATTAGGAAGGGAATGATGTAATGGGAATAGGGTTTAAAGGGAGATATTTGTCAGGGACTTGGGAGTAGTTTGGGTATAGTGTTGATGGGGTAGGGTTTGAAACACCTTGGCAGCACTGTCACTGTAGCAAAAACCCTAGGATCATGGTTTCTTTGTGTCTTCCTTTATTTGCTTTATAAAAAATTTTGCATTTGATTTATACTCCTAAAACCATGCTATTCCTTTCAAGTTTGATGCAAGAGTGGAGGTAGGTTGCCTACCTTTCAAATTTGATGAGCATCCACAAAATTTTTAGGCAAATTAGTTGGTTTTCGGGCTTTATATACCAGTGCGCCGTGCGCAATGCCCAGTGCGTCGCGCACTCTGAGTGCGCTGCGCCAGTGGCGAATTTACATAGTGGACGGGCTCTGTGTGTGCCACGCCCAATGAGTGTGCCGCACTCCTTTGTGTGTGCGTCGCGTGCTCTGAGATCACCCTAAATTTCTCCTAATCACTTCACTCTTCAACTCTTCGACCGTGCACCTTTCTTCCACCTCCTTGCTTGCACAATGATCTTGTCTTGTGGTGATTTTGTGTTGACCGTATAGTGGGGGGATAGGGAGAGGGTTTGGTAGTGACTTAGGGTAGGGGTTTTAGGAAACATGATAAAGGGAGGATGGGAAAAATGATAGGTGAGGGGAAAAGGTGAGTGGAGTGAAACCTTAGCACTAACAACACATTTTAACAACCCTAGCCATCATTTTCTTAGTGATTTCTTATGGTTGACCTTATGCATTTTGGTGACTTTCAAACATCTCTATAGACACCATATCATTGATAAAATTTGATGAACAGGTGATTTCATAAGGCCTACCTCTCGATTTGATAGCATTCACCAAAATTTGGAGTGCTTTGGTAACATTCTTCGGCCCCTGGTCTGTGTGCGCCGCGCTCCTGGGTATGTGCGTCGCACCCTCTAAAACCAGCTCCCACTCACTCAAACGCTCATGATTTTCACCCTCACACCTTTGTAATGTCTCTCCAAAGCTTGTAATAGCACAATGCCCTTGAT
Organism: Pinus tabuliformis; assembly: GCA_031772625.1. Lineage (NCBI taxonomy): Eukaryota > Viridiplantae > Streptophyta > Pinopsida > Pinales > Pinaceae > Pinus > Pinus tabuliformis. Next base: position 920,945,093 of record CM062805.1, on the reverse strand, counting down.
TTGGATAAAAACATGTATATATATCCTTGGAAGAGATGGGTTTAATTTTTGCTTCCTTGAAAACCCATTTTCTAATGTTGTGTTTTGCACTTTTTCACTGACTTTAAAACACACTGATTTTCACTTTTCCTTTGAAATTTTGGCTCAAATGATGAAATTTTCAACGCATCTTTACAGGGACTATATGACAGGGCATTTGGCCACTGAAACCATGACTGCATCTAAAATAGTCAACTGGCAATTTTTTGGAAAATTTGTCATAAATGACACTGTTTGACTTTTCTTCAAAACATAGTTTTGAAGAAGAGTCGAAGTCTATCCACATGATGATGACGCTCTTTGAACCATAGCTGTGTAAGGGCCTCCCTCTAGCCTGCATGGCTTTACTGGACATGTTTCAAAGACCAAATTGATGAATTCCTAGACCCAAACATAGAAAATGACTTTTGTCCTGTAAAGGACCAGAACTTGACTGTCATGGACTTTGGTGATTATTGACAAAAGACCAGAGCCAGCAGGAGCCATACATGAGGGGAAATGATTAGCATGACTTTCTCCATCAAATCATGGCATGCCCCTAGCAGAATGCAGCTGAGTGAATGGAGCGGGACACCTAAAATTGAAATGCACAAAGAGTTTTGATCTCTGACGGAGGGTTGACCAGACCGACTCTAACAGTACACAGACTTACCCAGTGATGGAACCTTCATAGGTACAAACACATCACTGTGCACAAGCTCTAATATATGTTTCACCCTCTTACCACCAGAGGGGAAACTCACCCAATTCTGCTTCCCGTATACACAATTTTCACAGAAATCAAAATCTAGAGAGCTATTACTCATACCTTATACCATACCTTTACCATGAAGTATTTGAAGGGCCTTCTCTCTAATATTTCCAAGCCTTTGATGCCACAGCATGGGTTTTTCTCCAGAGACCACTAGATTTTCTACTCCACTTTCAGGAATCACGGAATTGTTGCACCCTTCAACAACAGTGCTACCTTGCAGCTTGTACAGAGTTCCAATCCAAACTCCCCACATCAATACCAATGCTCCTCAAACCATCTTGCGGGTATCCTTCTCGAACACTGTTTTTACACCTGCATCATCCAACTTACTAATAGAAATTAGATTTCTGGCTAATGCAGGAATATGCAGAACACCTGGAAGTGTTCTAACCCTTCCACCTTGCAGCTTCAATTTTACTTTTCCATGACCAATGATTCTAGCCTTCCTGTCATCCCCCAAGAAGAAACCACCACCATCATATTTCTCATACTCACATAACCACTCTCTATGGGGAGTGAAGTGAAAGGATGCACCTGATTCAATCAACCATGCCTCATGATCTACATGTGTACTTGAGGAAGGCAAGTACACATCCCCATCTTCATCTAAGGTGGTTTTCGCCTCTGTAGAAGGAGCCTCATCAGATCCCTTTCCTTTTTCAAGAGCTTTATATTTACAATCACTTTTGAAGTGGCCTTCCTTTCCGCATTTCCAGCACACCACCTTTACAGGTTTTCCTGGAGATTTAGATCTCCCACTCGATGACTTATTTTTGTTTCTATTCTGGGACTGTCCTCGTATAGACAAGGCATCACCATTTTGGCTCTCCATATTTTTCCGTCTCATCTCCTCCGTCAGCAAGGCTGAGACTATTTCATCAAACTGCAAGGCAGTTGCATTGCTACCTATTGCAATAACCAAACTATCCCACGAATCTGGTAGAGAACACAACCAACTGATGCACTTATCTTCATCTGAAATTTTAATATCAACATATGCTAACTGACTTACCATAGTATTAAATGCGTTCAGATGCTCTGTCATCAAGTCTCCATCTTTCATCCTCAGGTTATAAATTTTTTTCCGCAGGAATAGTTTATTCACTAGAGACTTAGATTGGTACAAAGTCCCTAACTTGTCCCACAAAACCTTTGCTGTAGCTTCCCCTGATACATTCAACAATACTGAATCTGAGACAGAAAATCGTATTGTGCTCTTTTCCTTCCAATCCAACTTCTTCCATTCTTCATCGGACAAACCCGTTGGTTTAGTACCTGGATATTCCATGATCCACTGATCTTTATCTGCCAATAGATCCTCCATCTTGAGTTTCCACAACTCAAAACTCTGACCATTAAATTTCTCGATCTTTATCTTTCCACTGCTTGCCATCTTCTTTCACCACCAGAATCAATCTCGCAGATCTCCCATTGAACAGGGTCTACCACAGGCCCGAGCGAAACCCCTCAGCAACAAAGGTGTCCCCTTGAAGCCAAATCTGCTCTGATACCAAATGTAGGTTTTAACCCCATACAGAAATTACCTGCATATGAATTCTAAAACACAGAAAATAAATAATGTGAGAGCAAAACACATAAAAGACATATACATAGAGATTTTCCCCCGGATCCCAAAACCGGGACTACCAACTTGATTTTTCATTATGTTCCATTCAATGTTATAATACATATTTATACATGTGAAAGCATCCAATACCATGGACTGAAACTCATCGCGTCCAATACCATGGACCAAAAACCATCGTGTCCAAAAAACATGTGCGAAAATCATGAACAAAACCATAGGTGGGTCCGCCCAACCTAACATAGGGTCCAAAACCAAAATTTTCTGGGGCACTGCCCCTGACCCCATAAAGTGGGGTTACGGGTGCCCCTCAAACCCCCTGTTAACTACGTGGAAAGAATATAACACAACCCAACAACTCACAAGTTAAAAGATTCATGAGACGAAAAAAATCAAGTTTTGAAAAAATTTGACATTTTCAAAGCTTATAAAATGCCTTTTTGACTCACCGTTTGTACCATTTGTGTTGAGAGCAAAATCTGTGGAGAAAAAAGAGCAAACTTGCCCCCAAAAGAATTGGACTGTTCAAATTGGATAAAAATCATCAGGTAACCCCCAATTCTAGCTTGCATTACTTTATGATTGTTTTTAGAAATTTTAATTGAGATTTTACCTATAGGAATTTATGTTAAAAATTTCAACGCGGCCTATACGTGGGTTGGATATTATAAACCCACGTACATACAGGCCCTACACGTGACTATGTATGAAAGGGACCCGCGTATACGTGGTTTGAAATTTAAACACAAAAAACTAACGGTTGAAACTTAATTTTATTTCAGGATGACAATCACTTGGAGAGAGAGGGAGCATACTACCATTGATAATGAAGTTATGAATGATCAACAGGCCTTAGATGCATTGAGGGGATGCGGTTTATTGAAATTTTTCAAAATGCCAAATATGAAGGCCAACACCCGCTTGCTTGAAATGTTAATCCACTACTGGAGTATTGAAGATGATGCTTTTATGATTGATTAACTGCCTTTGAGGATAGAGGTAGAAGATATTTACTTTATCACTGGTCTCTCCCAGAGAGAAGAAGTTGTACATTCGACTGGCCAAACATGAGGTAGTCTTTCAGTGGAAGACTACGTACATATATACTGTCTAGGGCATCCTAAGAAAATTGGAAGCCAAATTCCAATAAAACATGTAGAGAGTTTGTCCCTGAGGATCTTATTGTTCACCATAGCCAGGATAAACGGATCAACCTCATTGCACCAAGTGTCACGACTATCCATGAGCTTGGTCGTGGAGTGTCTCACTACTGTTTTTTATTGGTGTACACCTCTTCTTACTAACATGAAGAGCCAGTTGTCCTCCATTTAGAAAGGACAGACCAAAAACTTTCGATATGGGATCATTTTGTGCCCTTTCTTCTTCAAGAAGGTTCTAGGACTACGTCCCAGAGTATCAGTTTCTATCAGTAGCCCCCGAGATCCTCGTATGGGTAGGTGGGCTAACCTGATGAAACTCCTTAGAGGTGGAGACGTGCCGAGGACTGCTTTTGATGATGAGTTCTTCTCCTAGTGGGAACAACAAATCATTGTTGTGGATGACTATCCCTATGATGGCATGGATTTTAGAGGAGATCTGAACTTGGTGCTTCCACCTAACGCTTCATGGGGAGAGATAGGTAACCATTTTTTAAGTTTTATCAATTTTAAGATTTTTTCTTATTTTTCAAATATGAAAATGAACTTAAAGATATTTTTGATAGGATTAAAATACTGATATAATGATCATGTTCTAGATGTGGTTCTGGTACGACTAGATGGATTTCTGCGGCACAGGCGTCGTGGAAGAGGTGCTGAAGAGGCGGCTGCAGAGACAAAGAGGGTCTTATACGTAGTATAACGAAACTTAGTGAGATTGACTCACCGGGTACTGATGGAGGCTGTAGAAGATCTATCTAAGGATATGCAGCACCACGTGGTAGGAGTGCCATGAGACTGGGTTCGCCTTTTTCGGCACGTGGCCAAAGTAGTAGTCACCCAGTTAGCTGCTCATCTTGAGCTGGGTCATTAGATATACTGGACATGATTATGGGCATTTAGTTTGATTTTGTATATTATTTCTGAAACACTTTATGTAGACACAGGCGATCTTATGATATATATAGACAGTTCCAGATTTTTGATGTTTGTTTTTATCTTGATGAATGAATGATATGCCAATCCAATGCTTGATTAGCGATAGAATCCGCTAATGAATTTTCAGACCGTGGAATGTGAAAATAAGTAGTAAAAACAAATGATCTTTGCAACACCCCCACTCTAAAAAATTGGTGATATAAATAAGGATCCCGAACCCGATAAATGTTATTCAATTGTGTCACCACCAGCTGAGTCAAGATACACTACCAATGAATCAATTCCATAAGAAATAGCTTCAGATAGTAATTAAACAATGACAGTATATTTGGCAATATTATTTGATGCAGAACCAATACATACTCCCCTTGACACCATCAACTGACCAGTTGGATAATAAATCACCCAAGCTGCGAAAGCAAGATTTCGAGTGTGCCAACTAGCACCATCAGTGAATCTGAAATAGACCAAGTCATCCATCAAAGCCTGCCAAAGTAGATCAAAAAAGTGTCAATATCACAAAAACTACCGATAGAAATATGTACAAAAATACAAAATATACAAAGAAGCCATTGCTCAGCCGTAACCTAAGCAAAGTACTTTTTGAGGTAGAGCCCATTTCAAGGCTCCGCCAACTTGTTCCCTTCAAAATCGACTAATTCATAAGCCTCTTTTTCTAAAACTTGTTTCACTATGAAGGGACCGTACCACATAGACTTGAATTTTCCTGCCCCCAAGGCATCTTTATCTTGGTCATAGACCAAGACAAGGTCACCTTTAGAAAAGGCTCGAGGATGGACAACTTTATCGTATTGAGTTTTAACCCTTTTCTTATGAGCCTCATTAATTATGGCGGCATCTTGACGCTGCTCATCGAGATGTTCCAAATGGAGGAGGCACTATTCGAGACTAGAGGTCTCTGGAAGGATTTCAACAGCCAGCTTAAGGGATTGAATTTTGCACTCAACAGGAAAAATATATTCCAACCCGTAAACTAATTGAAAAGGTGTAAAATGGTGGCAGTCTTTACCGAGGTTCGATAAGCCCAGAGAGCTGGCTACAACATGAGATGTCAATTGGAGCGATTTTTTCAATCGTCCTTTGTAGGACCGTCTTGAGGGACTTATTCACAGCGTCAACTTGCCCATTGGCCTGAGGATAATATGGAGACAAATGCTCCTTCCGAAAGCCCAATTTAAGAGCCACTTCGGACATCAGTTGGTTCTGGAAATGACTGCCATGATCAGTGACAATCTCTCTCGGGATACCAAAACAAGAAATAATCTGATTGAAGAGGAACAATGCCACTGTTTCACTATCGTTTTTATAAGTGGGCATGGCCTCATCCCACTTCGTAAAGTAGTCTACAACCACTATAATGTACTTGTGATTTGTTGCTGAAGGCGGATTACAAGTAGTAAAGTCAATACCCCACTTTGTAAAAGGACTGACAGTAATAATAGGGAAAAGAGGAGTTGGATGCGCACGCATATTTTGAGTATAGACTTGACAAGGGTGGCAACGTTTGACCACTTCAATACAATCTTTGAAAAGCAAAGGCCAAAGGTAGCTGGCACACAATATTTTTTGGGTTGTTGCAAGCCCAGATAGATGACCGCCACAAGCTCCACTATGGAAATCATTAAGCACATACTTTGCTTCCTCTAAGGTTAAACAACACCTAGGGATTGAATCAACCCCTCGGCGATATAATGTATCACCAATGATGACATTGTTCTTAGCCAGGTGATGTAATTTTCAACGTTCATCCTTGGAGGAAGCAGGAGGGAACTTCAAAGTTTAGAGATAGATGATGATATCTCCATACCAGGGGTCTTGTGAAGAGATGAGGAATAGATGTTCATCTAGGAAACTCTCCTCATAAACAATATCTTCTCCACAAGGCAACTCGGAAATTAATTCCGCAAAAACTAATGATTTCTTAGACTTCGCCAAAAAAAACTTGATATCAAATTCTTGTAAAATAACAATCCATCGATTGTATTTTCCCCCAATCACTCGCCTACTGAGGACAAATTGGAAAGGATTGACTGCCATTAAGACAAACATTTTGCGTAGCAGAATATAATGGCGAAGCCATTAGACAGCATGGACAGCTACCAAGGCTAATTTCTCAAGCAGAGAATAGCGTAGTTCAAGGCCTACCAAGCCTCAACTCAAGTAGTAAATCACATGCTCCATGAGAGCATCATCTTCCTGAACTAGAACCATACCTATGGTTGATTCTGCGGCTGCAAGATATAAAAGGAAATCTCTACCATAATCTAGTGGACTCAAAAGTGGGGCAGAGATCAATGCCTACTTCAAGGCATCAAAAGGTCATTGTGCAAAGTCGTCCCATAAAAAAGGAACTCCTTTCCTAAGCAAACACATAAATCCTTTAGTTATCTCAGCATAATTTGCTATAAACCATCTCAAGAAATTTGCCTTCCCCTGAAGACTTTGGAGTTGTCGGATGGAAGATGGGGGAGGCAACTGAACTATTGCCTCCACCTTGAAGGGATCAACTCGAATCCCTTCAGTTGACACAATGAACCCTAACAACCGACCAAATGTAACCATGAAAACGCACTTATTTAGATTCAACCGGATCTTGTAAAATCGACATCTCTCAAAAACCAACCGAAGGTGACTGGGATGATCGATCCTCTTTCGAGAATCAGGGGCTAAATCATCCAGGTATGCTTCGATGACATGCTTGATGTCATGGAAATCATAAGACATGGCCCGCTAAAACGTGGCTCCAGCATTTTTTAGACCAAAAGGCATATTTTTGTATGCAAAGGTACCCCAGGGACATATGAAAGTTGTCTTATGCTGGTCTTCTAAACGGATAGATATTTTATTATAACCAGAGAATCTATCCTTGAAGGAGAAAATCTCATTACCCGCACATCCATCAACTATTTGATCAATAAACGGTGTGGGGTAATTATCTTTCGGACAAGCTTTGTTCAAATCCCTAAAGTCAATGCACACTCAGATCATTCCTTGTTTTTTATCAACCGAGACTAGATTAGAAAACCAATCCATTATAGGAACGGGGTATATGAAACCTACCTTGAGCATCTTTTCTACTTCAGCTTTAATAGTTGTTGCTTTCCTAAGATTGACCGGCCAAAGCTTCTGACGAATTGGCTTAGCGTTTTCATACGTATTGATCTCATGATGAATGATGGATGGATCAATACCAGGAATTTCTTCATAAGACCAAGCAAATACATCCCGAAACTCTTTAACGAGGTCGACGTAAATTTGAATCTCTTCAGGGGAACACTCAGCTCCAATGAAGACATTTTCTATCACATTAGGGTTCCTAGAGATGTTATCGGTACGGTTTTTGAAATGACCGACATATTTCCTTGGGCATGGATGTGTGCTAGAGCCAAAGGGTTTGAAACCATACAAACATCACTGGTAATCAAATTGGAGAACCTGGATTTGACTTCCTACAATGGGGGAAGAAAATATGAATGATGGTGTAAATCTTCCCAAGGTCGATCTACACTCATCATTACTTCTAAGATTGCTTCCTCGGATGGTAAATTTGTATCTAAGCAATCCATAGAAAAAGAAGAGTCAAGGGTCCAAGCTAGGGCCACATCACCATCTAACTCTTCCTCTGAAAAAGGAGTAGGATGGTCATCTGCAGAGTTAACGATAGACTGATATCTAAGCTCTATTGTAGACATGGGGAATGCCATTCGACCAACTTTTCCTTCATCTAATGTGGTTGTAGGCGAAGGCAAGGTCCAAGGGTCTGAAAAATAACGAGTCCACAAGAGCTCTTCCCATAAAGACTCTTTGAAGGACAAAATGGCATTGATTCTAACTATAGGAGTGGGAAGATCAAATGTACCCATAAATGAAGAATACATCCCAACTCCTAGATTCTCGATAGGTTGATGGGGGTTATCCACCAATGGAATAGTAGAATCTAAAGTTGCATGAGGGTCAACTGGAGAATAATCCAATTGATCAACCTTAACAATTTTCCCCTCATGAGGAAAACAAAGGACTCAAAATAGATTCGAAACGACGACATCCATTTCATAAATCCAATTCCATCCTAAGAGGAGATTGTAATCTGGGTTAGCATCAATGATTTCTACTTCGATATTAATGACCTTTCCTCCAACACATATAGGAAAGGCCCAGATAATCCTTTGTGGCCTATAAGAATTCCTGTCAAATGCTGTCAAGAGAGTGGGTGAAGGAACAGTTGAAGGCAATCCAATGGCCTTCCAACATGACATAGACATTACGCATGTGGAAGCTCCCTCATCTATAACATTCGAAAAATATTAGTTTTCCGGTAAGTAGACTTTATTTGAAAAGCCATATGATGAGGAAGTCTCTTTTTGACATTGAGCATGTCAAAAGTGAGCACTAAAGAATTGTTTGGATCAACTGCCTCAATTGCTGAAAGCAAAGCACTTTGTTGAGCTGGACACGACTGGATTACCTCTAAAGCAGACATAGCGCATGGACTTTGAGCCAGATCCTCGACAATGGAGTAGTTCTAGGCTACCCTAACATTAGGGTTGATAGTCACACATTTTGTGGAACCTTTCGATATCTGACGTATAGAATCGATAGAGGGTCGCTGAATATGAAGTGGATCCATAGTTCCAAGAACAGATTTATCCTTGGATGTTTCAGCTTCACCATAATCACGTGACTGTGTAGCTACATTGATGTGAGAACCCGTCATGAAAACATTTGATGAATTGTCCCCCTCCTAGTTGCCCCCTGCAAACGTACCAGGGTTTCATTTCACACCAGTAGGCAATTGTTGCCCTTGGGAAAGGGTTAGTTATGACAGTTTGGGAGCTAGAAGACCCTTGCTACACTAACAAGAGCTGAGCATCTTGAATTTTCGGGCAGAGATGAGTCAAATGGTCTCCACTGCATAACTTGCATGGAAACTTAACTTTCTTCTTAGACTCTTTTCCACCCTCAGTAGCACTATTGTCGGGTTTTTTCACATTACCCTTCCCATACTGATTCTTATTTTTACCTCATCCCTTCTTCTTCCCATCAGAATTTTGATTTCCTTTGGGGTTAGAAGCCTGAACGACATTTACGGAACAATGTTGAGAAGGTGTAGGGGTAGACGATACAGCCTGATTGTAAGAAGCAGTTTGTATAGACAACTGTTGCAATTGGCTTAGAAGGTTCACTGCATTCGCATCAATCGATCCAACAATACCATTAGCATGCAGGCCTGGCTTTGGTTTAGCTATATCAATCATGGATCTAGGAGCATCATGCAATATTTTCTAAAGAGTCCCAAACTAAGAATATATTATTTCTAACTACTGAGCACGAAAGATAGCCTGCTCTTCGGAATAAACTATAGACATAGAAACATCCTTGGAGATCTCAAGTTGTAATGATTTTAAAAACCATTCGAGACAGAATTTAGGTGGAATTTCGGCTTTAATGAGCCTCTTTCTTCATCTCCATTCCTGGATATGATCCAAAACGTGAGTAGCCGTGTCCTGATGAAAATTGGCCAGAAGTTCGGTTTCGGTTTTGTAACGGACAGGAAACTAAAAATGGTTTAATAAAATTTTAGCCAAATTGGTGAAAGACGTAAAGGTGCCCCTGGAAATTCTATATACCACTTAGCCACCTTCCCAGTTAAGGTGCACTAAAATAGTCTCAACCTAATCGAATCATCGATTAGGGAGTTAGATGAGCACCATAAATGGAACGTGGTTACATGGTCGCCCGGGTCTTCACCACTCTTCCCTTCGAATTTTGGAATATCCGATGGAAGTTTGGTTGGGACTGGAGGCCAAGTCGGATTGTATCTGATTAGATCGTTCGTTAACTTAGTCAAGTCTAGCATATTAAGCATGGCCAGAAAAGGAAGTCTCAGAGGACCTTGGGGATTCCACCAAGATTGGGCAGGGTTCCCAAAAGTATGAAAAGAATGACCTAGATTTTGAAAGGCACCAAGTTGCCTGAAGTAACTGGTAGAACCTACTAAACCAAAAGGTGAACCTTGTGGTCCAGCAAAACTGGGAGTTTGACCAACTCCATCCGAAAAACCTCCGTAACCGACAAATTTTCCCCCTAACGAATTATTGCAAAGAGAAAACAACCCCTGGTAAGGTTTCCAAGCATTAGCTAAGGGTGGAAAACTTCAAAATGAATTGACTGAGGAATACATCACATTCCCTTGTCGGCCAAAAAAATGATTCCTAGTTCCTATTCCACTAACTACAGGGTTTGTCTAACTCTGAAAAGAATTAGTACCTTGACCTGTGAAAGGAAAAGGCATAGACCCTACCGTTAGATTGGAATGTGATATATGACCACTTCCAAAGGGGAAACCCTGAAAAGAAGCTGATCCACTTGTCATGGATGTGGAGGCAGTTAATGGTACACTTAATGGAACTGAAGGAATACCTTGAGAGGGCATTCTAAAAGGGAATAATCCAAAACTGGATGCATTGGCTTGTGAACTTCCACTCATTGATGGAATGGAAGTAGACCCCAATAAGGACGTGCTAGTAGAAGACCCAAATAATGATGTAAATGGGATGGAAATATTTCCTCCCCCTTGCACTGATATAGGAGTCTGCATACTCGTAGCACTCGTGGTGGATGCCATGCTTCCAACAGTGGTCATCGAAGGGATGTTTGTATGTGGACCTGGGCTTGAAGATTTGTGTGTCGGATTTCCGACGTATAACAATATGTTCGGATGATCAGAAGGGAGATGAGAATTCGGAGCCACAATTGACTCTGAGAGCTCTTCTACCTCAATATTATCTTCCAACTGGGAAAGTACTTGAGAAAGAAGTGGTGTGTTCCTCTCTAACTCTTTGGTAGTACCAGGTCTACCTTGTACACTGATGCCCCCAAGCGGAGGATCATTCTCTGATGCGCCAGCTGCCACTGGTTGCAAACCACTAGCATAATTCCTCCTATGCCTTCTAGTAGAAGGCTCTGGACTCGCAGGTGAAAGCCCACGAAATCTACGGGATCGTCTAAGTGATCGGTCAGTGACTTTGAATTATTTTAATAAGTTCTACTTAAAGACTCAAGAAAATTGAAAGCTAGGCTGACTAGGAGCACAGAACACGCACTAAAAATGTCCCTAAATAATTCAGTATTCAAACAACTTCCGAGTATTTCCACTCTGGGTGATTAGGACCAGACACCAAAATATAAGAAAGTGAATAAAAAGGGCCTTCCGAAAATAGATTGGGGTAATTATGCCCCAGGTCTACTAGCAAAGGTATCAGAGGTAGTTATGCTAACCTCCAGACAACAGCCTTTGCCAGTGCAAGCCCCCAAGCTTCGCAAGGGTGCCCTCCAGAAGTACCGTTGAGCATGATGAAATGTCAACCTCAGGGACCATGAGATTCCCCTCCGCAACCACCTGTGTAGATCCCTAGGATTGGCAACTAAAGACACCAACTCATATCAGAAGTTTGGCGGAGCAGTCGTGAGGTAAGATATGACAACTAAGAGAGGGGGTATCTCTCGTCCTTATCTTCACAAACCCTCGTGCTTAACTCCCAGTCACGGAGCTTTCCCAGTCTCCCTAATGCTATTGGATTTCACTCTTTATTCAGACTTCTATGTTTCACAATTTAGAGTGGCCTTGGAGAGTTTACTCTCCTCTCACCTAATCCAAGGCCCTAAATAAACCTAAAACTTGTTGGTGTATACTGATTGACAATATAAAAATTTCTAGTTTATTTTATTAAGTGCTTGATTTTAAGTGGTTGTTCTTTTTAAGTCAAAGGGACAATACGAAAGTGAAAATGATGGTGTTCTTATGATGCAAAAGAAATTAATGAAAAAATAACTTATATGCAATGCACTTGTTTGTTCTTCGATGAAAAGAAACTTCTACTTGGGTTCTAAGAAACTTCTATAAAGAAAAAACTTTTTCCTTTTTCTTTTCTTGTAGCAGACTTCACACTCACAAAAACTAAAAAACTATTGATACTTTAATAATGCAAAACTACCCTAATGCAAAGTGTACATGATAATGCAAAAATTCTAGATTACTCTAAAAAAGAAATGAAAGCAATTTGTTTATGAGCCAATCTTAAGTGTTTGAAAGGAATATGAATCTTGAACACAAAATATTTCCAAAACAAGAAGGACTAATCAAAAAGATCCCAAATCACTCTCGAAAACCAAAAGAAACCAAACTCAAATTTGGCAAAGAAACCAAAAACAATGTTTTTGAAGGAGTTTTCTTTTTCAAGAAACAATAAAAAAAAAATTTCAAAAGCACTCAAAATGCCATCAAAGACTCAAATACTGAAAGCAAATCCTAAGGAAACTTTGCAAGTTATCAATTCAACACAAATGAAAACTTGAACAAAATAGGTGTTTCAACTTGCACTAAACGATCAAAAAGCAACAAAAAGAGCTTTGACAAAACTGATCAAGAAATCAGGAAAGATACACTTTCAAATTCATCAACAAGAAACTTTCGAAAAGCGAGAAAAAGTGAATGGCCACAAAATTGATGGGAAGCAAAGCAAGCAAACCATAAAAATGAAGTTTGACACAAAGATTGCAAACAATCTTCTATTCCAGAAGATCAGAACAATGAAGAACCTTTATACGAAGCCTTGTGTGTTCAAACACAAATCATAAAACTCACTGTAAAGAAAATCGAGGCCAAAAACTTTTCAAAGAAGGAGAGAATTTGTAACAGTAAGCTCACTAAAAAGTTAAATTCTGAAAACAGAAACTGACCACTCAAAAACCACATAGGCAAAGAAACAAATCTTTCCAGAAAGAAATATTTGAAAAAATCATGCAAAAAATTGTATACGCGACTGTGTCTCTAGACAACTGCATGTACACGTGCTTCTGCCAAAAGAAACTCATGTATATGCGGTTTCAATTCATAGAAACAAGCATGTGTACGCTTTTGTAAATAGACAAATGTGCGTATATGAAGTTTTACAAGAAAAATAAAAAATGAATCCTAATGAAAAAGATCAGACATGAAGTCTGAGTTCCTACAGGAGCAAGTAGTACAGTGACAGCCAGCAAACTAAGAACTAAGCCCTGATTGGAACTAAATAACCCAAACTAGGAATAACAAGATTGTTATCCCCAGCGGAGTTGCCAATTCTGTTGAGGGAATAAGTCCCCTAGGGCTTTGGATCATAACCCTAGCAGAGCAAGAGTAATCTACAGCAAGAAACAAGCATTCAACTCAGGCAACATGCTTAAACAAACTAACTATGTGAGGATGAACATACCTGGATGTCCTTTGTTTGGGTAGTTCTAGCCAAGGTTCAAACCCTCTGCAACTCCTAATGATCTTCGAACCTACAAATCAGCCAATTCGAATACACATAGTAGCATATAGATAAAACATTATAGTGAAATCAACTTTACATCATATAAGTAGATGGTTAGTTATACGTTGAAATAGTCATTCATATATAAACCATAACAATAACATCAGATGCATAAACAAAGTCGATATCAAGAACAATACATTGTTTCTTTTTATTGTAGAAAACTATAATAAAACATGGAAAGAGTTCACCTGAGTCTTCCTCTTCCAGCTCCAAGTGGAACCATCCTCCAGGTCCGTCCAGTCCCAGTCTTCAACAACCTCCTTCCATAACCAATACCATGATATCTCCAAGCATGTGAGAGAACATCAACACTCAAGGAAACAAGGGTTTCCTGAACTTGGGGAAGTGCTTGAAGCACAAGGATTCTTCAGACTTGATCAGGGGATAATCTCAGTATAGTAATTCTATCCTTTCTCTCCTCCTTAAGGCTTTCCCATTGAAGTCTTTTTATACTTCTCCCAAATTAGTTTTTTAGTTGGGAAATAGTTGGGAACAGTTGGGCCACGGGCACTAATAGGTAATCAACAGGTAAAACCCATGATCTCTGCCCATATTTAAGGAAATTTAATTTTTTTAAGTGTTTTAACACATATAGGCAGGTTGGGTATAGACTGACCCATGTGTACACGCTTTTAACATAGAGAAAAGTAGCGTACAGAGGGTAAAACACTATTTTTAAAATATTTGGACCAAGTCTGGAAGGAGGGGTTTCCCTAGGCCATAAGCATCACAAATACCAAGGGTGATATTTGGAGCTATAACATGTGCCATGTCTTTGTAGGGTCCTTCCACCACGGGGGCTTATTTTAATGAACCTCTGACATATCACGTGCATTCATGGCATACTAAACAATACCCCTAATTTGAGTACATATTGAAAAATACCTCTTAAAATGACATTATTAACCCCCTACCAATGTTAACCCAATACACCTTCCCAATATAAAAAAACCCTACCTTCATTAGATATTGTAGGTATCCATTTTTTCATTAACATTTTTTATGCCCCTTTATTTTTTTTCATTAACTTTGAGCTCCATTTTTATACCTACCAATATAAAAACCCTTTACACTCTAATATATGCTCAATATATTATGTCAATTTTTTCTCATTATATATCCCCCAATATGAATTTACGTGGTATGGTATTGCTCCCCAAGTGAAGCCCCCATGCCTTTCGTGCCCTGATGTAAACGTGATGGAAATCTACCTTGAACTCAACAAAGCTCTACACATTGTTGTATACCGTGGGTGATAACTGCGGCTTGCGATTAATCCCCATTCTGATGTTAATCTCCATGAATACCCAGAAGATTTTATTGTCCCTTATCCTTTGCGCATCTTGGGTTGCTTACAGTGAAGCGTACTTCGTTGCCTTTGGAAGGTCTTGCGCGATGGTCGGGAACTGGCTATCTTCAGGCAATTCCCATGCCACTTGTACTATGGACAACAGAAGCCAGGCATAGTGAAAAGTCTTCCCCTGCTCCTATGCCTTGCGACAGTTCTCAAGGAACTCTCTGCATAACTAGTTTTCCCAGTTGAACTAGACCCCTTCTGTGCATTGTGTTGCTAGTGCAACCATCGGTGTAGGCAGCTCATCCACACGGCACTTCCGCATAACCTTCCTTTCCAATATTTTCGTCACGACTTTAACCGCAGGGTTGTTGATGCTAGAAATGGCGTACTCTCTCTTCTTCTTCTCCATCTTAAACTTCTTCTGCATGGCCTCCACGATGGCCAAATCATCACTCTTGCCCACTGAGATGTTCGCTGGATCCTCCCCTTTGCAAGGGAGCTAGGTAATTCTATGAATCATATGGTCTATGATGGGGATGGGCTCCTCCAGCCACAAGCACCCATCATGCACCAAGCAGAGCAGTTGCCTAATGACAAAAATGGTCACTGGGGCACGATGGTAATGAAGCACCTAGAGTAGGTTTAATAATCCTACCTTCTCCACACCTCTCAGCCATTTACATGGCTCCAATGCTATGACTCCAGTCAGTGCATCTTTCTTCTAGCGCATTAGCTACACGATTGCCAAATGTGGGAACTTCTCGTGGTCTGTGAGATCCCATTACTCAAATTTTAGTACAGGCACTTGTCCCAAGTGCGCTCCTTCGAAAATGATGTCGTCGGGGAGCAGCAGAGTCTACAGAGAGCTCTTGCTCTCATCTATATCTTTAGGCACCTTAGCTTTACCCTTCCACGGAGGAACATATGCAGGCAGCCTGGTAAGAAGGTCCGCACCTTGGGTGTCAACCTCCATTTCTACATCCTCCTCCTTCTCTACCAAGATTTATTCAAATTCTTCCTCCTCATCAACCTCAAAATTAATAGCCTTCCCCTTTTCTTCCATGGTAATCTTAGTCCTTAACAGATTTCTAGGGGATATGCACACTGGTACCATAGCCTACTTGTCTTTTTTGGGTCTCGGCGTGCACGGCGATTTAGGGATTTCTGCGACTATCTCGACACTTTCAGGGGCTTCTACTTTTGTAATGGCCTTTGCAGCTTCCTCAGTAGTCATTACTTCGGTATCCATGGCTTCCTCAGGTGCTGCCATAGTGCTATTCCACAATTCTCTTAAAGGCTCAGGTAATTGCTCAAGCAATGAATTTTCCTTCAGAAGATCAAACAAGTCTGGGTTCATGAGTGTCTGTGCGTGCAATAAATTAGTCCTCAAATTTCCAAGTGTTGTTTGCTGGATAGCCCTTCGTAATTTGTATTGCCTTTTGAATTTGAATTTGACGTTCCCCCCACATTTAGTCCATTAATGCTCAATTGGCGGCATATTTTCAAGAATCTAGCCCATAAAGTTTGCCTTAAACGCCTGTCGCCCACTCCATTCGGTCTCAAACCAAGCATCACATCGTGAATAGTGACTGTAACGGTCACTTTCTAGCTAACCAGTGTGGCAGCATAGCTACCCTCGCGTTGTAGCAGACCTTGTGACACTCCGCTACTGCACGCAGTCATGACATCGCACAGCTCCCGGGCATAGTAGTTTATAGTCTTGTGCCTCCTTTCAGTTGCTTAGAGTGCTAAGACTATGCTTCTGTCAGCTAGTCAAATGGTCAAGCCCCCTGTGTACACCTTCAAATGACTGCCATTGACTTTTCCTGGGAAGAGTTCATTTCACTTTACCAACTGCACTGTGCCACCATCTGTAATCTCCTTAAGAACATATGGTCCCAACCAATGCATTCTGAGCTTCCCTGGGAATTTATCGAACTTACTATCATACAAAAACACCAAATCATTCTCCTTGAAGGTGGAAAACTTAATATGTTGATCGTGCCAAGACTTTTCGCGTTGCTTTTGGACCTATTGGTGAATTCTAGCAAAAAATCATTCTTCTTCGAGCTCCTCCAACTGCGTGAGCCTCCTCTAGGGCTCCGCAATCTGTCATAACTGTGAGTGCTGCTATGACTAGGCACAATGTATTACATAGTCATTATAGCTTCCACTCCATAGACAAGCCTAAAAGGTGTCTGTCCCGTAAGTTTCTTGCATGTCATCCTATAAGCCCATAATACTACGGGTACGCGCAGGTCCCAATCACTTCGCTGTGTGTTGTATACTTTGTTCAGCATATGGCATACCTTGTTGAACGCTTCTACGTGGAGAACCATCTGTGTGATTTTTCTTTATACATAATGTCTTCCCAACATTAAGAGCCATTTGCACATCGGTCCCCCCAACACATGCTTATTGATCATACATTTCAACACGAAGTTCATGTGCATCTGTGTAGGTTGTTTTCCATATGCCTGCCCCCACATGGCCAGATGCGTGCGTAGATCGTCCTGTCCATTGTACTTGTCTATCAATCACACCCTATGTGTCCCAAATCACGTGTGCATCATTCTCCTACACTCACACTAGTCGTCAAAGCTCCCTTTGTGCGTACCCCACCACCTCGCGGGCATAGCGAGCAGTACCCAGTCCAAGGCCTGGAAGTGTTGCTTTTCTAGCACCTCCCTTTCAAATTTATTCAAGAAGGTATCTACCTCACTTAGAACATCATAAGTAGGGAGGCCTATTACTTCTATCGATATGCAACGCAGTGACCTTGTCATCATATTATAATTCAGTGTAGTTACCTCATGTAACTGATTCTGCCATCGCTCTGTCTCCTCATCTGAATCTAAGGTATAGGAGCTTTTGCGCTCCCATGCAATCCACCCATCCATGGTGGGATTCACCCAGTCCTGGTTTCATGCTATTATCTTATAGATGCAGTCCAAATCATCATCACTTTCATAGTTGTGCACCGGCTCCATATAGCATGATCCTTCAACAGGGTCCAAGGGTATAATTACACGTAGTGACTTCTTCTCAAAAATGATTTTTTTCTTTTTCAGATTGATTACCCCGTTCATGTCAGTGGCCCAATAAATTCCTAAGAGCGCGGGGTAGGAATTTCTATCATCAACAATCTCTATCACTTCAAAGTTTGCCAGCGCGCTCGCTCCCTCAATGTCCACAGTTATTCTCGCCAATCGCCCCATGGGTATTATTTTTTGTTGTTTTGTCATTCTTAGATGAATTGGATACCACTACAGTGCAGGTCGCCCCATTTTCTCCCATGTCTGCTTCAGTAGAACACTCACATCTGATCCTAAATCCAGGATGACTGATCCATCTCATATTCTCTGATCTGCGTGGTTAGTCTCATTTCTCTTCCCGTTCTTGTCATATGTTTTTCGATCTTCCTGACTACACGCGGTTCTCCTGGCATGGTCCCAGCGCATCTGTTAATGAGTTCCTGTAACCCTCTCACTGCCTTACTATCACGCAGTAGCTTCATACATGTTTCCAGGAACGTTATGATCATAGATGGGTCCATCTCTGGTTCTGGTTTATCCTTGCTTCCGGAAGTGGAGGCATCAGTGAAGCTCTTCTTGGCTTCCATGAAGGTTTCCTGAGTGCACTCCAAATCAAACTCTGCTTCCTTCGTTGGAGCTTTGCAAACCCAAGTACTATCTTTTGGTTGTTTTCCTTTGTCATCTCCCATCATGATTCCACTTCAGAGAAAAATGTTCACATTCAGATCTTCCTCGTGTGGCTCAGACCTCATCATCTGTAGGTTTTGAGTCAAGGGAGGCGGTAGCGCTCCTTTGTCACGTATCTTGGCTATCAGTGTAGGACAATCTTATGTCTCATGATAAAAAAAGTTGTAATACAAACACGATGGGCATGTTGGATTCGTGCAATCACGGGCATAATGTTTTGTCCCTCCACAGTTGTAGCATATCAACTATCTACGACCTCTTCCAAGTCTTCCTCTTCCTCGGCCTCATCCGTGCCCCTGAAATCATGTTCGCACCATTCTTGCATTTTGGTCAAGGGGCTACATTTCGGCCTGAACTCTTTAGGTGGGAGTTCTATCCATCATTAACTCATAGCTTCTACAAGTGTGCTCATCGTGTCCCACTGACCTACAAAAGTTGCAGAACAACTGTTGCAAATTTTGCGTATACTTATGTAACAAGTGACAATTTCCCTTAGCATGTTTTCCTGCTATTTGACAAATCGCACACCACAAATCAAGTGCCGCGCTAGGTCCTACTTGCGCTTCCGGTCTTAAGGGCATCGGTCCTCCCCCTGCAAGGTAATTTGTGAAAACTGGGTAGTGGTCCTTGTCATGACCTTGAACCTTGCATTTTACGCAACATACTTCTTCGCACACTTATGGTCGAGCTGTCTTGCCCTATTTCAGACTCTGCATCTCAAGGCATAAATTCTTCAGCTCCATGTGGATCTGTTGAACTCCTAAGTTAGGATCCTGCATCGGGGTCTCATGTAGCCTCATAGCAATCTCTAAGGCCTCCACCTAAGATGTTATCTTCTGCTGCAATAGCGCACTCCTTAAATGTGGCATTAGCAAAGCTACAAACCACTCGTGATGTTGTCCATCCATCCGATTAATATTAGATTTGCGAATCATACATTTCAACCTTTGATCCAGCTCCCAATGAGTCTCGCCTGGTAGCATCGTGATCTCTTTGAATCCAATGATAGACTATGCTTCAGACCTCGGCCTGCTAAATTCTCTATTTAGCACTGCTTAGATATCTGCAATTCCCACATTTGGATTATCATTGGAGTGCTTAATATACTAGGTCATTGCATGGTCTTGCAGGGTGCTAACCAGTGTCACTTTCTTTATATTTTCTTCTGTAACTCCTTGCGCTTCCCATACAGCCCCTTAACACAAACCAAAATCGGTCTGGATCCTCATTTCCCAAACCTTTGAACACAGGAAACTTCATTGTGCCTGCCATAGTGAATTGCAGTGGTGGTGGAGGTGGTACGAGTGAAGATGGAGGTGATGGTGGTGAAGCTGGTGGCAGTGTAGGTGGACGTGGTATTCACAGAATTCTTTGCCTTATCAGATGGATCGCACATCGCGGTGAGACCTTCGTGAGCTCTTCCTTGTCCCCTCATGGAGATGAAATCAAGGGGCTAGTTTCTGGTCCCTTATTTCCTTCGTTCCTGTAAGCTTTTCCACTTCGCGTAGCCCTAAACATCAACGTAACTGCATAACCCTCTTTTTTCACAATAGCATTTTAATCCAAGTATTCAAATACTTTACGTACTTACCTCACGGTCCTTTGAGAAAGCATTGCTCTGCCTCATTGTAGCTAACTGAGGTGTCAACTGCGAACTCAGTAATGAATCCTCCTATAATATGGTCGAGCCAATGATCAACGGTGCACGCGATCTTATCCCTCGATGCTTCCAATCTTCACACTAGCTCTAGGGTCGACACAATAGGATCGTCAAGTTTCCACCTTCCTTGGCTATCTACTAGCTTTGTGATCCACTCATATAGCTTAGTAGGGAAGGACGCGAAGAATATTTCTTGGATCTCCATGTACAAGTAGCATACCAGCCACTCTTCTTTTGACAGTCGCGGGTTCCTGTTCTCCTGTGTTTCGAACTCGTGAATTCTTCTGTCCAACCAGCCTTCAATTTCCTTCTTAGTTGGATTACAATGATACTACACCAGACATCTCTATGCAGATTCCAATCCCAGCAATGGAACCATTTGTTGGCTTGAGGTGTGATGAGCCTAGGTATTGCAACAATAATTCTACAACTCCCTGGGCTACCAGCTTTACATATCAACCCGGGGTTCGTACAAACTTGGAGTTGACAGTGCTATATGCACAAGTAGAAGTGAAGGTCTTACCTGTTGTCACTATTTTTCTGGAAAGAGACCCCAGGGGTTCCAAGCTAAACCTCTATAGAGTCAAAAGAAGCTTAATTCTTTGATGGAAGGGGAGAAAACTTATTCTAAGAGAGAGCTACTCTACTATAGTAATGAAGAAAACAACATGAAATGCTAAAATTACACCATAACCTAAATAACCAGTTAAACAACTATACTAAGAAGAATTGCTAAATTAACATTAACCTAACGCTAATTGTCTAAGTTGTAGAAGTAAAGAGTATCAAAACTAGACTAAGGTGTAACAAAGAAACTTAGGCTAAATCGGGTTTCAAGCGGAAAATGCAATCAAAGGTTGAAATCAGTGAAAGGAGGATAATAGGGAGAAACCATGCATAAGAACCATTGGATTAGTTGGGTGAAAGGCAAATGAACGGTGAAGATTTGATCGTAGGAGGTTACGTAGATAGATGGGTGAACATGGTTAACTAACAGGATGAACAGTGGAGATTATATCGCAGCGGTTGAGTGAATATATGAACAAACAGGGTTAACCGAAGATATACAACTAAGATTATATCACGAAGGCTAAGTCAAGAGATGGACGAACATGATTAATCAACATATGGATGGCGAAGATTATATCCCGGGCACAAGAAACGTGCGGAAATGACGGAGTGGGTTTAGAGGGCAGTAAATTGTTTATCACACACCCTCAAAGCTATAAGTGGTTTTCTAAAATTTTACATGATTAGCCTAACTGGGAGACACATAGGATGGAGAAACCACTCTCATTGCATGCCCTTGGTCGAATAACGATCAGACAGAAATCCACGCGATACCGTGCGATCACTGTTGGATCAGATAGGGTTGATCAACGGTGGAGATCAACCAAGCTAGTTGGCGATTGGGTGAAGCGACAGCTGTAGGATCAGGCAAGGCAGATCGACGGTGGAGGTTTAAAGCGCCTAAAGGTGTGGAGGTGACATGATGGTCATCGGATCAGGCGAGGTAGATCGATGATGGGCACTTAAAGTTCATAAAGTGAGTGGTGGACTCCTCACGAGGTAGCAGTTGGAGAAAATAGTGAATCAGACAGTGATTGTGAAGGTTTGTTGGTGATCAGACGATGATGAAGCGATGGATGAGGAATGTACTGGAGGTGGTTTCAAATGAAAATGATAGAGAGAACCAGTGTGGGTGAGAAAACAACTGCTTTAAACAACGAACTCCATAGACCATGTGAGAACTAGAGACTTGTGTTTTTGGGGCTGTTGAAGGGTCTCTGCCTCAAGTCATGGTCCCAGAGGGAGGAGATGAGGCCGAGATACTTGTGCACAACCTGATAGTAATCTTTTCCTCTAACCAAACTATGAATTAAAAAACACAAATGGAAGTAAAATTAAAGCCAATGTAGCAACTGAAGAAAATGAGCAGAAATAGGAAGTTATTCAAACAAATGAACAGAACCAAAAAACTACTTGAGCAAATGAATCAACAAACTATGAAACTACTAAAGAAAATAAACAAAACAAAACTCTTATGCTAGCAGATATGTACAGTGAAGAGGATATTTGGCTACCTGGGTCGAGCCCTAACCCAAGAGCTTCAACCCTCAGAGTTAACTCAGAGATGGCTTAAACATAACTCATTCTTATTAGGAAAAACCATGGATTACAGAGAAAACTGTCACAAATCTTTGTGGCTCAAAAATAAAACAGAGCTTTACAATAGAATTCTGAATCCTACTAAGGTCCTAAACCTCTCTATTTATACATTTGAAGTCTCTAACGACTTCCTTCCTATTAGGGAGGCTTGGCTCCTAACTTAAGATAAACTGTTTTTTGTCCCATTCCCTTGGTTGGTTATCTTTTAGTCTTCAAAGTGATGGTTGTGTGCATTCGGAGCTGGTGGAGGAATATTTGAATGGAGGGGTAGTAAATGAGGATTTACCTCCTATAATTACTCTCCCTTGTCCCATTCTAGTTTTACCAAGGTCTTTGCCATAGTTCCTTGCTTTTATCCTTTATACCTGCATTTTCCTTGCTTTTATCCTTTATTCCTGCATTTCATGCACATTAGACCACAAAGCAACATATCCAACTCTAACTCATTTCATAAACAAAATATAATCAAAAGTATGCAATAAGTTGTGAGAATAGTTGGTTTGACAAAGCTAGGAGGTGAATTAAGGCCAATTAAGGCCCATATAATTACTCAATAATGAGGCTCATCAGCACCCCCTACTGAAAGTGTTGCTCATCCTCTGAGCAACTTAGTCAATTTCCATGTCCCTCATGGCTCTGGTAGCCTCTCTGACATCCCATGCTTCTGCTATGGTCTCTTCTTTTTGTTGATAGAAGTCTGCTTTCGTTTCTACTTCTTCCCACTTCCTCTTTTCCTCTTCTTCTTTTCTCCCTTCTAGCATCCCTAGGAGTAGTGGTGGACTGAGTTTTAGGCCTATTCAGTTGACCTTCAACCTCTGCATTGATTGCTTATACATAGATGTTATGTTGAGTGCCTCTCTCAACCTTTGAAGGGAGTGATATTCTCTGATCTTCAAGCTGTGTGGCAGTGTGTTCCATCTCCTTTAGCAGGCATGTATATTATCATCTCTTAGCAACCTAAACATATCCTCAAAATGTGAAATTTCTTGCTCTTGGGCAGCAAGATATCTAAGTGTTAGTTGAGGATTATTTGCAATTAGATTATGGGTGCTGATTAGTTCCATGGGATTTGATTGTTCATCTCTGATGAAAAGAGGTTCATTTTGCTCTCTGGCCAATAGTCTTTTTGTCTATGCAGCCCTTGACTTATCATGGTTCATCCATGATGCCAAAACCATTAATTGTAGATCTCCTAGCCCTGCATTAGGATAAAAAATATTCATACCTATGAGGGCCATGTTATGCAAGTAAAACTCAGCCATTTTGGCCCCATCCTTTAGTGCACTTTGATCACAAAGGTCAATAAACTGTGTGCAGTCCTAAAATGGCATGGTGCTCCTTTGTGCTAGTGTTTTAATCTGAAATTGTAGCCATTGTTCTCTGAGGAAAATACATAGGATTTAGTTGGCATCCTACACTGGATGGCCTCCAAGGAGAGGTTGGCCATACATTCTAGCTGGTTTTCCTTTTCCTGCATATATCCTCTCTTTTTTTCTTATCTTCTTCCTTTTGTTGTTCTTTCTCATCTCCATCGGTTTCTTCTTTTGTTTCAGCATCATCCTCCTTGTGTTTCAGCATGTTCCTCTGTATTAGTTTCTTCTTTATTCATCTAATCCCATCTAGATCTGTATCATTTTCTTGTTTTGCCTCCTCCTCACTGACAAAAGGACTAACATCATAGATGAGGGTTTTGATGTCATCCTCTACTGGTAAGTCTCTAAAGACTGGCCATTTTATAGGGATCCTGAGGTTTTGGAGGGCATCCTTAATGAGGATCCTGATCAACCCATGGTGAACAAACTGCTGGGAATTTCCTTCCTTTACTTTGTTGTTGGAGTCTATGAGTGATTGCATCAAGAAATAGGGCATGCTGAGTCTTTGGTGCACTGGTTTTTCTACCCCAAATCTTAGTTCTTCAAGCATTCTCAAATGGTTGCCATAACAATACTATATCTATGGACTCTTGCATTCTCTCTTGCCTTATTAAATAATTTCCTTTTTGCCACCTTTTCGCTTGTAAACCAACTACCTCTTAACCTTTACAAATTTTGATCAAATGATGAATATGAGTGAGTGAGTGGGATACTTACCTGTGGTCTTGATGCCATGTTGCAGTTGTCAAAGATCAGAGGTGCTGCTGATGGTCAATATTCTTTCTCCTCTGCTACCTGTTGATGGTTTACTAGCTTTTGCAAGTGTCTATGACTGAAGATTTGTTTTTGTTGTTGTTGTTGTTGTGGAGCTCTTGGATCTGATGCCACTGCTGTTGTGGAGCTCTTGTATTTGATGCTACTGCTACTGTGGAGCTCTTAGATTACCACTTGCCAATGTTTGGTGTCTCCCTTAGAATTTCTTGATCATGTTGTTGGCTGGTGCTATGGGGATGCTGTAATGAATGGACAGACGAAGTAGGAGTGTATGTGGATGCAGGGATGATGGTGGGAGGCAATTCTGTTACAGAACACAATCTTCACCTGAATTGAAGCAATGAAGTGAAAAATAATAGAATTGTTGGAGGGATGCATGGTAAGGAGTGGAGGAGATGAATATATGTGAGGCAGGGTTCCCTCTGGATATTCTCTTTGCTCCTTGCTTGTCTTTTTCACCCACTTGAAAATAACAATCATGTTTTTTCTTTTATTATTATTTATTTTTTAAAGAAACACCTAGGTTTCCTCAGAGAGGTTTTCACCCTAGATATCTGCCCTAGGCGCCTCAAGGAAGGTTTTTACCAGGGTATATTCTTACTCTTTTTCATTTTTCTCATCCTTGGGCTACCTTATTAGGTTTTCAACCCAAATATGGGACTCAGGCACCTCATGGAGGTTTTCACCTGAATCCTTATTCTTTTGTTTTTTCCTTTTTCAATGACCTGATGAGGGAGGAGCTCAAACTTACTCTACCATCATCATTGTCTTATTGATACTACCAATGAACTCTTATTTTGTTAAAGGCCTCTTATACATTTTCAAATTGTGTACATTAACTAGCAATGGAATGGCTTCTACATCAATAGTTTTGATTTGCATTGAACCATTGTCATGGCATCTTTCCACCACATAAGGTCTGAGCCATATTGTCCTTAGCTTTCCCTTGAAGTCTTTAAACCTGGAATCATATAACAATGCCCAGTATCCTTCTTGAAATTGCTTCTTCTTGATGTGTTTGTCATGCCATATCTTCCTCTGGAGCTGAACTATCTCTGTATGTAGGAGGGCCTACATTCTAAATTCATCCAAGCCATTCAAAGGTAACAACCTTTCTTTCTGTGCATGACTGAGATCTAAATCTAGTTGGGATCCCATCCTCAATGTGTTATATTCAAATTCAATGGACAACACAACCTTTTTACCATAGACCAGCTCATAGGGTGTAAATCCAGTGGTGGTCTTTGATGTTGTATTATAGGCCTAGGTGGCCTCAACTACTCTCTCTACCCAATACTTCCTACTACTGCGCACTACCTTGGTTAATATGTTATCCAGTGCCCTATTAGTCACCTCCACTTGCCCATTAGCTTGTGGATGATAAGGAGTGGAGGTCCTATGCATGATTTTGTGATGGCTGAGCAGTTCTTTAATCATGTTGGAGGTAAATTGGCTGCCTTAGTCTATGACTAGCTCTCTAGGGTACACTAATTTGTAGAATATATTCTCCCTTAGGAACTCAACCACCTTCTCTTCTGTTGTTGCCTTAATTGCGTTGGTTTCATCCAACTTAGTCAAATAATCAGTGAACACAATGATGTGTTGTTTTTGCTTTAAAGGAGGGTTGATAGGCCCAATGAAGTCCATGCCCCACTTGTCAAATGGCTCAAAAGTCACTTGAGGTTGTAGGGGAATTTCATCTCTTGGAGTAGGTTTTCCCATCCTCTGGCACCGATCACACTAACTAATATACTTTTTCACATCCTGATGAAGAGTAGGCCAATAATAGCCTACTTGCAACACTTTGAATGTTGTCCTCATTGCGGTAAAGTGACCTCCACAATGCCCACCATGACAGGTCAAAAGGATGTCAAATACTTCCTATCTTCCCTTACACATCTTCTTAATATTTGATCTAGGCCAAGTTTGAACAGATTGCCCCCAATCCAGGTGAAGGGGGCGCTCTTTCTGACTATCTTGCTCTTTTCTTTGGAGGGCAAGTTCAGTGGGAACTGTGTTGATACCAGATAGTTTGCTATATCAGAAAACCATGGGGAGAGAACTGAAATAGAAAACAAATGCTCATCTGGTAACTGGTCATCCACAATTCCTTCTTCACCTACAGGCATATTCATTCTAGATAGAAATTCAACAACAACATTTTCCTTGCCAGGCTTATCAACAATAGTTAGATCAAACTGTTGTAATAGAAGCAACCATCTTATGATTCTAACATTCACATCTGGTTTGTTCATTAAATATTTGATTGCAGCATGATCAGTATGCACAAATGTTTGATAGCCTGTAATGTAATGCCTAAATTTTTTCAATGAATGCACAACAACCAGGAGTTCCTTTTCGGTCACCATATAGTTTAGCTCAGCCCTTGACAGATTCTTACTGATAAAATAGATGGCATATGGAAATTTCTCTTCTTACTGACCTAAGGCTGCTCCTATGGCTTTGTGTGAGGCATCAACATGAATATGAAAAGGGAGGGCCCAGTTTGGGCCTCTAAGGATTGGTGCAATGGTTAACTTACCCTTTAGAATGTCTAAGGCCTCTTGACAGCTCTTTGACCATATAAACTTAGAATCTTTGGCCAACAATCCAAACAAAGGAGAGGCCAACTTGCTGAAGTCCTTTATGAATCTTCGGTAGTATCCAGACAATCCTAAGAAACTTCTGACATCTCTCTTATTTTGTGGAGGTGGGACCCTTTGGATGATTTCTATTTTGTTTGGGTCGACCTGCAGTCCATGCTGAGATATTGAATGACCTAGCACAGTCCCTTCTGTCATTAAGAATTCACACTTTTATGGACTGAGAGACAAATTCATTTCAATGTATTTGTGTAATAATTTACCTAGGTTAGTTAGGGCTTCTTGGAAATCACAACCATAAGGTGTAAAATCATCCATATAGATTTCCACAACATCATGTACTAATTCAACAAAAATACTGAATACTTCTCTCTGGAAAGTGGCAGGAGCATTTCAGAGGCCAAAAGGGAGGACCCTATATGCAAAAGTACCCCAAGGACAGGTGAAGATGGTCTTATCCTGGTCTTTTGGGTAGATTTGGATTTGGTTGTACCCACTGAATCCATCTAGGAAAGAAAATAACTTCTTCCCTGCCAGGCCATCTAGCACTTGGTCAATGAAGGGTAGTGGAAGATGATCCTTCTTTGTGGCTTTGTTCAACTCCCTATAATCATCACAAATCCTCCAATTCCCATTTTTCTTGGGAACTAACACTAAAGGAGAGACCCACTCACTCTCTAAGATAGGGTAAATGAATCCTGCATCTAGTAGTTTTTGCAGTTCTTCTTTGACTATGTCTTTAAGAACTGGATTCATCCTCTTTTGTGGTTGCCTGACTGGCTTGCTACCTTCTTTGATGTAGATGTGGTGAGTACACACTAAGGGGTGTACTCCCTTCATTTCCTTATAGCTCTAAGTGAAGGCTTCTAGGTTCTCTCTCAGCATGTTGCATAACGTTTCCTCTTCTAAAGTAGAAAGCGATGGGTTAATGTTTAAAGTCTTCTTTGGGCCAAATTAGATGGTTTTGACATGGAATGGGTTGGAATTGGCTAAGCATAAGTCAATTGGATGATTGTAATGGGTTTCACTTACTTCTTCTTCTAATGGAAATGAACTAGGAGTTGGACTTTGGAGCAGGTGTTCAATTAAATCATCCTCATCTTGTTGTCCTCCTCCTATGATTGCTTCCAAAGTATAAAGTTGGGCAGAATCAACCTCATCCTCTTCCTCCTCCTCCAACCATAAAGGTAAATCATGCTCTAGGGTAGGTATAGCAGGAGGGTATAGGACTAATTGTTTGGACATATGCCCATTCTTGATGGTCATATTCCCAGCTTTGCAGCTAATGTAATCATCAGTTGTGGACAACCATGGCCTCCCAAGGATGAGAGGGTAACCAGTAACCTTAACCTTAGGCTGTAGAGCTAGGAAATTTCTAGGGTACTCCCAGGAGTCAATGAAGACTATCACATCCTCCAAAATTCCCTCAGGGGTGACTGTGGAATAGTCTGCAAGTTGCAGAACTATTGTGGTCTTCCTTAATGACCCTTAGAGGTTGAGTTTGAGCATGGTTTCCTTGGTCATCACATTAATGGCAGCCCCAAGATCAATCAGAGTGTGTGGGACAATGGTGTCATTGATGTGCACATCTACTACAGGGCTTCCAGGGTCTAGATATTTTGGACATATTACCTGCCCCAGCATTAAGTCAGACAACTGCCCAATGACATTAATGGTAGGGGCATCCCTTTTCCTTCTTCCTGGATGTTTGAAGCACTTCTCCTTATTCATCTTATTGTAAATAGGAGCATATTTGATTGCCTGGAGAAGGGGGATCTTTACACATAGATTTTTCAATTTTCCCAGAAGTTCAGTTTCTTCTAAGGTAGGATGGAGTGGTTGGGTTAATCTCTCAGGAAAGGGTGGATTTACTTTAAGGTTTCTTTCCTCTTTTTCTTGTTAATCTCTTAAGAAAGGGTGGATTTACTTTAAGGTTGTTTTCCTCTTTTTCTTCCTCAACCTCCTTATGTGGAGAGGGAGGTTGGTTATCAAGGAGAATTCTCCCTGATCTTCGGTTGATCTCCTAGATTTCTATAACATAAGTTGGGTATGATGTCTCTCCACTGTATGCTTGTTGAGCCTGCCTATTATTTGGGTTCAGATTTGGTTGGGCAAGCATCCGGGGTTATATAAGATTTAAATGATGTGTTAACCTTTTTATTAAAAATAAAATTAAATTTATAAAAATTACAAAATTATGTTATAGGAAAATAAATATAATATTTAACTAATATGAAATAACATTTAACACTAGTGTAGTGTGCAGGAGTTGTGGTTGGGTAGGTGGTGGAGGCAATAGGGCTGGAACATTGTTGAATTAGGGCCTTCACCTCAGATGTGGGGTATTCCACTAACGTTGTGGTTGAAAATAAGGTTGAAATGACTGGCTGGCTGGCTGGGATTGATACTGAGATGCACAAGACCAAGGAGGGGGTGTAGACTAGGAAGGATGAGCAGGGGGTCCCCAAGAAGGTATAGTTGTGGTTTGGTTGGGGTTCTAATATGCATGGGATGGCCCTTGCATACCCTACTGGTATGGTCTAGGCCCAGGAGGTCTCCTTTGGTTGATGCAGCAAAGCTGCTCAATGATCCCTTCAGCTCCTTGATATATAGCTTTGAGTCCAGGTAAAGATGGCCACTTGTCTGTGGAGTGGTTTTCTTCATAGACTGAGGAAATATTAATACAATTAAATGGACATTCATCCCCAAGATGCCTCCTGGTGCATCTAGGACAAAAGATGGCCAGGGCTCTCTCTGCTTCCTCTTGCTTCCTTTTGATGTTCATGGTGTCTAATTGCAAGGGAAGGGTTTGCATCATGTCACTTTTGAAATCTTCCAGCATATTTCCAATTTCAACCTTGATGGATAAGTTAGAGGATGATGTACTGGCCATAGGTTGACTACGCCTACACTTTTTCCTAGCTACCCTAGAATGGTTTCTAAAGACAGTCTTAATATCCTCATAGGGTAATTGGTAGACATCTCCTCCTGCTATCATATTTAAGGCATCCAGAAGATATTCCCTTACTCCTCTAAGCAAGACCAGCTTTAGTGACTCAGGGTCAAGTGTGCACCTGGCCCTTTTGTAACTAAGCTAGAATATTTCTTCATAGTATTCTAGGGATTCATCCTAGCCTATGGTCATCCTAAAAATCTCTTCTTTAGTGTCCTTTTACCTACAACAATCCCTATACTTTTTGTTAAAATTCTGCTGCATCTGAGCCCAAGTTGTGATGCTATCTCCAGGTAAACCCATGAACTAGCACAATGATGCATCCTTGAGGGTAGATGGGAATAGTTTTAACTTTTGTTCATCATCTGTATAGTCATAGGTTCGGCATATAACACCAAATTCAAATACAAAAATGTCAGGGTCCTCTGTGGTCAGTCCATGGAAATGAGGTAGAGCAGAGGGGCTTATATTCTTCATCTTGGTGTCCCCATTGGTTTCCCTGATGGGGAAGGCACTCTCAATTTTCTCTCTATCTCTCCTGTCATTTTGGTTTCCAGCCATTGGTTCAATAGGAATGGGTTCTTCCTCTTCTTTCTCTTCTGTAAGTTCCTCAAATAGGTAAGGTTGCTCACGTAAAGGGTCTTCCAATTCACCATCACTGAAGAAGAAATAAGGTTGCTTGTTGGATGAAATGGGTGTATTTGACAAGACTTTGCCTGAAGTGTCCCTAATCCTACGAGGCATGAAAGGAAATGTTTTTGGGTTGGATTTTGTAATATTTTGTTAAAGCTATAAAGTAATTGCAGAAGGAAAGGAAATCAGATAATGACAACTGAAAGAAAGAAAGAAACTATACTACTTTTGCAGAAATAAACTAATGGAAGAAAGTTGAAGACTAAAAGTAGAAGAAAAGAAAGTTTGGAGATTAGAAATAGAAGAAAGCAGTAATTACTTCTACTTAGACACCTCCCCACCAACGGTGCCAAAAAGTGATGAGCCTAGGTACTGCAACAATAATGTTGCAAATCCCATGGTCACCAACATTACTTATCAACCTAGGGTTCGTGCAAACTTGGAGGTGACAGTGCTATATGCACAAGTAGAAGTGAAGGTCCTACCCATTTTCACTATTTGTCTGGCAAGAGACCCCAGGGGTTCTAAGCCAAACTTCTATAGAGTCATTAGAAGCCTAATTATTTGATGGAAGGGGAGCAAACTTATTCTAAGAGAGAGCTACCCTACTGTAGTAATGAAGAAAACAACATGAAATGCTAAACTTAGATCGTAACCTAACTAACCAATTAAACAGCTATGCTAAGCAAAATTGCTAAATCAACATTAACCTAATGTTAATTATCTAAGTTGCAAAAGTAAAGAGCATCAAAACTAGACTAAGGTGTAACAAAAAAACATATGTTAAATCGGGTTTCAAGCGAAAAAGCAATCGGAGGTTGAAATTAGTGAAAGGAGGACGTGAGGGAGAAACAATGCATAAGAACCATTGGATCAATTGGGTGAAAGGCAAATGAAAGATGAAGATTGGATCGTAGGAGGTTACATAGATAGATGGGCGAACAGGGTTAACTAATAGGATGAATGATGGAGATTATATCATGACAATTGAGTGAATAGATGAATGAACAAGGTTAACCAGAGATGGACAGCTGAGACTATATCATGGATGCTAAGTCAAGAGATGGATGGACAGGATTAATCGGCATATGGATAGCAGAGATTAGATCGCAAGCAAAATAAACATGTGGAAATGACAAAGCGGGCTTAGAGGGCAGTAAGTTGTTTATCACGCGCCCTCAAAGTTGTAAGTGGTTTTCTAAAATTTTGCGCAATTATCTTAAATAGGTGACACGTAGCATGGAGAAACCACTCTCATCATGTGCCCTCGAGTGAATAATGATTGAATAGAAATCCACGCAATATCACATGATAGTCGTTGGATTAGGTGGGGCTGATCAATAATGGAGATCAGCCAAGCTAGTTGGCGATCAGGTGAAGCGACAACTGTAGGATCAGGCAAAGTAGATTGATGGTGGGGGTTTAAAGTGCCTAGAGGTGTGGAGGTGATGCCATGGCTACCGATCAGGCGAGGCAGATCGATGGTAGGGACTTAAAGTTCATAAAGTGAGTGGTGGACTCCATGTGAGGTAGCACTTGGAGAAAATAGTGAATTGGATGGTGATTGTGAAGGTTTGTTGGTGATTAGACGATGATGAAGCGATGGATGAGGAATGTGCTGGAGGCGGTTTGAAATGAAAATGACAGAGAGAACCAGTGCGGGTGAACAAACAACTGCTTTAAACAACAAACTCCATAGCCCATGCAATAACCAAAGACATGTGTTTTGGGGGCTGCTGAAGGGTCTCTACCTCAAGTCATGGTCCTAGAGGGAGGAGATGAGGCCGAGACACTTGCACACAACCTGATAGTAATCTTTTCCTCTAACCAACCTAAGAATTAAAAAACACAAATGGAAGTAAACTTAAAGCCAATGCAGCTACTGAAGCAAATGAGCAGAAACAGGAAGTTATTCAAACAAATGAACAGAACCAGAAAACTACTTGAGCCAATGAATTAGAAAACCATGAAACTACTTAAGCAAATAAACAGAACAAAACTCTTATGCTAGCATATATGTACAATGAATATGATCTTTGGCTTCTTGGGTCGGGCCCTAACCCAAGAGCTTCAGCCCTTGGAGTTAACTCAGAGTTGGCTTAAACAGAACTCATTCTTGTTAGGAAAAGCCATGAATTATAGAGTAAACTGTCACAAGTCTTTGTAGCTCAAAAATAAAATAGAGTTTTACAATAGAAGTCTGAATCCTACTGAGGTCCTAAACCTCTCTATTTATACATTTTAAGTCTCTAACGACTTCCTTCCCATTATGGAGGCTTGGCTCCCAACTTAAGATAAACTGTTTTCTATCCCTTTCCCTTGCTTGGTTGTTTTTTAGTCTTCAAAGTGATGGTTGTGTACATTCCAAGCTGGTGGAGGAATATTCGAATGGAGGGGTAGTAAATGAGAAGGATTTACCTCCTATAATTACTCTCCCTTGTCCCATTCTAGTTTTACCAAGGTCTTTGCCATAGTTCCTTGCTTTTATCCTTTATACCTGCATTTTCCTTGCTTTTATCCTTTATTCCTGCATTTCATGCACATTAGACCACAAAGCAACATATCCAAATCTAACTCATTTCTTATACAAAATATAATCAAAAGTATGCAACAAGTTGTGAGAATAGTTGGTTTGACTAAGCTAGGAGGTGAATTAAGGCCAATTAAGGCCCATATATTTACTCGATAATGAGGCTCATCAAGTGGGCCTAACCCAGGTTCGGAGTTATTTAGCCAAACAAATACCTACACTATCGGCCCTTTCGGCATCAGCCCGTGAAGCGCGGACTAAAGTCTCACCCAAAGCAGTATGGGGGGATGCTAGAACCAAGTTTCTGCACCCTTGAGATGTATGTGGTGTCAATTTAGTCCAACTATGTCTACCTTCATGCAGGTTACTCCATGCACTATTCTAACCTTCAATACCCTCGCGATCTGTGATAATTTCCTTTCACGCAGCCCTAACCAGGGGCTGAGATGCTTTCACGCCGCTATGGCAGCAAACTTCACTATTTCCCCAAACTACACCATGTATCTTACTTATCTTCCTATAGATGTTAGTCAAATTCATGTAAATATATATTCTGTATTGTATTCACTTAATCGATACAACAATATATATTCTCGCATCATATAAAAAATAGAAGTGCGATTTATACCCAATATATTGAATGCATAAAACAGGAAATAAATACACAAAATTGATATGAAACTTCTCTTTATTAATGTTTTCAACTTGATAAAGACTCGACTCGCCTTGCACACTCAGTTGTAGGGGTCCAAGCACTCAGCTGCAGACTACTAGGCCTTTGCACACTCATTTGTAGAGCCTTATCCTACTCTACAACCCAAACTAGACTTTACACTTCCATTCTTCCACTATGCTTCTATTCCATGTTTCAATTAGATGATGTCGTTATCTACTTAGAGCCTTGCTCTATTTATACAATTGCATGGTCCATGGACCATGGGTAGATCTCTACAACTGACATTACATTACAAAATTGAGGGTGGACAACCCAATGACTCTTTTACAAGCTACGCACTTTGCACTCACAAAATGCAGAGTCTTTACATCGGAGTTATAATTTTTGACCAAAAAATGGTCTCTAAGCCCCAAAACTTTCCTTTGGGATCCCGCACCCAACAACAAATGAAAACATCTAATATATTCAATAAAGCTATAACAGATCCATCCATATCTCTTTTGGCCAAAATCCTTTTCAGGTGTGCTTGGGATTCTAATCATTGGCCCCAATTGATGTTAATAGTCCCATTGCATCTTCACTAACAATGTACTCCCAATATCAAGTCAAGGTAAATAGTGTAGAATTGTTCTTTTAACAAATCAAAAACCTCCAAAAATAGGTTCATGATATCATGTATATAGCCAATTCCAAGTACAAGCAGTGACATGACTAGAATAGGGTTCTACACAAGCTTGACGACAATGATAAGGTGTGGTTGCATTTAGAGAAAGAGTGCCTCAAAATCCCCCATAGGAAGCTTAGACAACTCTGATATGGCCCTTACATAATCACAAAGTTTATGCGTGAAAATTATTTTGAATTGAGAAATATCTCTTTCCTTGAGTTGCACCCAGTATTTAATGTGGATCTCCTTCAGCCATATTTTCCAACTCTATTGGACACCTCAAAGGTATCCAAGCAATTATCCCCCATAGAAATCAATATTGATTACTTTGAATAGGCCACAATATGTTGGATCATGGACAATAATACAAAGGATAGCCACCAACAACACATATAACTATATTGGGTTATCAAAGTAAGGAAATGTTTTCACCAAGGAAAGTGACTCAGCGAGAGCCAAGTTCAAGAGAAGTTGCCCCATATGATGAATAATATTAATGTAGTGAATACCATTTATTCCTAAGGGGAGAGTATTGATCTAGGTGGATATTGGTGGCCTCCCACCTCTTCCGCTTAATCAACGATTCTTTATCCTCTTGGAATATTTTCCACAGTTTTTGTGTCCAAAATGTTTGGGGTTATTTTGAGGCCCTAAAAAAATTTATTTGGCACTTCAATAGGCTAGGGTTTCCAAGGTATACCCCAGACTAGCCTTAATCAAAATCATAATCCTAAAATAGGTCCTTCCAATGAGTTATTGTGTGCCCCAAATGGAGATTGTATGTAAAATTTTCATCCCCTAAACTCGTTGAGGTACCAACTAACCCCCTAGATGCTCGTTATATGGAAAATTCACTTATATCGAAAAAAATGAACTCCCTAGATCTAGTGGTCTGATCTAGAACAATAGAGGGAAGAAAGATCTATTTTTTCTTTACACCAATTAGAATATGGAAAAGAGGCCTACCTAGAATATGTAGCAAATTTTCCTCTTCTCCTTTCTTATAAGCTCCAACTCTAGCTCCATGTGCTCTAAACGGAACCTACAACAATGACTAAAACAATCAAGAGAACTACAATATCCACATAGCATAATCCAATATCTCTAATCAATGAGCTAGAATGTCATTGAAATACATAAGCATCAAAATGACACAAGTATAGGACAACAAAGTGCTTTTTGTATTAATAAATAAAGGAGAGAGTTACAACCATATATAGAAGTTGACTTTGTAGATTTCTGCCCAATAGTATTTTCGTTCCTTTCCATAAAGAAAACCTTCACACTCAACTCTAATGCATAAATGGATGATGACTCCTTAAGCTCAAAGTAGCAGCTTAAGGGCACTAGTATTCTCCAAAAGCCAACCCAGACTCTATGGGAGGAAGTTAATTTATAGGGTGAAAGTGGTAGTTTAGGATATACCAATCTAGGCTTGAGATCCACATATGATGGAGGATAAACTCTAGGCATAAGAGATAAGACCACTATAGTAGGATCATATAGGAATTAGAGATCTATATCCATGGTAAATGGTTAAAACTACCTTAGAAGATTCTGGAAGGAGAAGATTCAAAAATATTTTTAATTTTCCCGAAATTATAGAACCATCATACCTGTAGAGTAGAGAAACATGCATTGTTCAGTGCAGTTATAAAACTTGCAACCATTGGAGGTGGATAAGCATGTAGGGTGCATTGCGGCTAAAAACATTGTTTTTGAGCTTATTGACCCAGAAACGTAGACTTTTTGGGGAGGTGTTACTTAGGGATTTGCAAAGGGATAATGACAAAGTGTTCAAGGATGATGATTGATCTGGTTTTCAGGCCTTTTGAGAGGATGTGATAAAATGACCCGTAATAGATTTCCCCCTAAAGTACAACTCAAAAGAAATGGTTGCGGGCTAAAGTGCTTTACTTTGTGACATGTCTAGATCAAAATCCAATTGGCCGAGATCATCATCTGTTACAATACATATTATCATCATGATATCATTGTTTAGGGAGGCATACCCATGCTCAGCATATAAGCCAATATTACATGTACAATGATCAATAAGTCTCATCCATTGATGACAAAGTGTGGAACCATGCTCGGATGATTGTCTGAATGATCATAGCCATCACACTTTGTAATCTTGTATGAATATTGAAATCACAACCTGGATGGGTGGAACTAGATCCGGGGTCTTCTACCTTGTCACTCGATAGTATGAGTTTAACCATGTGAAAAATGATTTGGACTCGAACATGGTATACACCACCTGATTACCGACCAATGATGTAAGTCATTAACATATGTGAGAGAAACCACTGATAATGATAATGGCTCTCAAGTTACCATAGTACAATAAATGTGGTGTGAATGAATGAGCTGAAGTTGAACACGATTCTATTCCTGATGAGTCAACTTCCTTATAAAGGTTTAGTAGCTCCCGAGGAATATCAGATTGGTCTTCTCTTGTTGGTTCCACTTCCTTAACTGTACTTGGGGAGTTGAGTCATATCATAGTAACTCTTCATCACATGTTTACCCTGGTGGACTGGTTAGCTTAGGTAAATGTGGGAGGAGGGTGTTACAAGGTGGTATGAGAGCATGGTTTTTCTCTCATTTGATGATGTATGGTTTTTGTTCTCCTTGGTTGAATGTGTTATCATGTGTACATGTTAGTTGCATATGTGTCCTTATGCTTGTGGTTTATTTTCTTATTGTTTAGGCAGGGTATTGGTCATTGTTGACATTGTGATGTCATACAGAAGATGATGATGTTGTTGTTAAGATGTGTTGTAATGAATTTATCTCAATTGTGTATGTATTGTTATGCATGTGTGTCATCCATATGTTTGTTATGCATAGTACCTAGTCGGTGTTATAATTGTGGCATTATGTATGGTAACTGGATGACGATTAAGATGATGTATATATCATTGTGATGATTGATTATACATGTATTCTACTAATTTGGTTGACCTTGCATATGAGAGATCCTCTCCTAAACTACACTGAGATATATTGGTTTGTTTATAATTTAGTTTAGCTGACATAATATACCTTGCAGGAAGAAGATCAAAGATGACTAACAAGATGACAAAATACATTTCACAAGATTCTCCCTATAGATCAAATGAATAGCATGGTGATGAGTACTCCCCTCACATATCAAACACTTTGAGAAGTTTGAAGGCACAGATAAGAAGTTGCAAAGAAGATAATAACTGAATCATTCAATCACAAGAGAGACTTGCTAGGGCACAGGAGAAGCAAGCATAAGTTAATGCAGTTATCCTTTAGAGCTTGTCAGACTTGTAGAGACAAGAACCACTTAGAATCAGTGATGGGCAAGAGGATATGATTAATGGAGTATACGGTAGTAGGTAATATGGTGGGCATAGGTTGGATGGAGATGAAACAGTCATAGATGGCAGGTTCATGGATACAAATTATAGGCAAGGCAATGGACATGAACTCTACTCTAGTTCTAGTTTAGACAGGTATCATGGTCATCATCGTTATCATCCTTAAAGGAGGAGTGACAGGGGATATTTTCTAGATGAGTTCAAGAAAGAAAAGCCACTTAAATTTGATGGGGAAATGAAGAATTCATAGGATGCCTAATCTTGGTTGCTCGGGATGAATAAGTTCTTCAAATTGCACGATTACTCAGATAACATGAAGGCCAAAATAGTTACATTTAGTCTTAAAGGTAAAGAAAACATATGGTGGGATGATATAAAAAATTTAAGAGGTATTCATGAAGAGGAGATGACTTGGAGTGAGTTCGAGATGCTTTTCTGAAAGAATTATATATCAGATAGATACTATGATGACAGGGAAAAGGAGTTCTATGTGTTGAATATGGGATCTATGATCGACGAGGAGTACACTAGCATATTCTTAGATTTATTAAGGTATGTGCCTTATCTTAAGGAGGAGAAAGAAAAGACTCATATATTTATCAATGGGTTTCTGGTATCATTCAAGGACATGATTGAGTTTGATGAGCCTAGATCATTGGAGGAAGCCATCATCAAGCTAGAGAAATGTTATGAGAAATCAAAGCACAAATATGAGACTAAAAAGGTTTGGAACGGTAATGAGAAGAATAAAGGAAAATGGGATAAGAAGCGAATAATACCTAAGGACACAGATAACAAAGAGAATGCAGCACCACCTAAAAATTACAATGCATCTAACAGAGGACAGGGATTTTGGTCTGAGGAGAAGAACAAAAGTGATGATAGGAAGCCCTTACAGTGTTGGACTTGTGGAGGAGAGCATCATAGGATATATTTTCTATGGTTCTCAAGAGGCACAGATAATTAGGGATGTTGGATATAGTATTCCTTGGATCTATGCAGCATCCGATAATAGGCAGGAAGATCACCGGGCATCTATTATCGAGATAGATGGTAAGCTTTGTGATCAAGTTGTTTATATTTTTACTGACCCTAGATCTAATTATAGTTATGTTAATCCTGACCTAGTGGATAAGTGTGATTTGAATTAAAGAAGTGCATGCAAAGCCTTAGTTAGTGGGGTTGGCTATAGTTACTAAGAAGAGAGTTCATCATTGGGAAAGAGCTTGTGCATTTGAGTTGAGTGGTATGCCTACATTATCACATTCGAATGTACTTCCATTGGGATCATATAATATGATTTTGGGTATGGATGGGCTATATCTTCACAGGACTAAGGTGGATTGTTATGACAAGGCTATTGAGTGCTTAGATAACAATGGAGAACAAATAATTTTGCAGGGTAAGAAGAAGGAAACAGTAGTTAGAATGGTGAAAACTATGCAGGAAAAGTGCAGTTACAGGAAAGGGTTTGTGTTATTTGTAGTACATATTTCCAGTTATAAAGGTAAGGAAGTTGAGGACACAAATGTCTTGAGTAGGTACTTGGTTTTACAGCAGTTTCAAGATGTGTTCTCGACTTAGAGTTTCCACCTTACAAGGAAGTGGAATTTTCTATTGAGTTGGTACCAAGGGTAGCACCAGCATCAAAGGCACCTGTTGGTGGTGCTGGACCTGCCAACATGTCAAGGGATCTCCACAGTAATAAGTCCCAAATAGACCTCAGACAGTTTGGAGTAGGAGTCCTAGCAGTAGGTAGTACGGTATTGCCTTGACTACGGTTGTGCATAGAGGTAAGTAAGATGTCCTTGTTGGAAGCAAGGGTGTGACCTTGCAGCAAGTTAGGGAAGGTGCATGAAAGGCTCTAACACACTGAAGGGGAGAAGAGTGCGCCCCTTAGAAGCCTGTGATAGCATGCAACTTGAAAGGGAACACACGAGTTGAAAGACATCACGAGATGGAAAGAAGGATAGCCGATGATCCAAACTGATGAGTTATACCAACAACATCTTTGATAAGATTCATACAAACACATACAAAATCCACTCGGTTAGTTGAGATCTGTCTCACTTCCACTTTTTTCAGCTTTGAAGGTGAGTTATATGAACAGACCTGTGGTGTTGCCATGGGCTCCCCCCTGTCCCCGGTTGTTGCTAATCTTTTTATGGAAGATTTTGAATCCAAGGCCTTGGCCTCAGCCCGTCTTCTGCCCAAACTCTGGAAAAGATTTGTGGATGACACGAATGTCATCTGGTCGCATGGCCAAGATGAGCTGAATCTGTTCTTCAAGCATCTCAACAATCAATCCCCCACCATTAAGTTCACTATGGAACAAGAAGTAGATGGATGCCTTCCTTTCCTCGATGTTCTTATTTCAAAGAATAATGATGGTTCCTTATCCCACCAAGTGTTTCGAAAGAAAACACATATTGAGTAGTATCTTCATGCCAGCTCCCATCATTTCCCTACTTAGAAACTAGGCATTCTCAACACACTTGCTACTCATGCACTGAGAATCTCTGATGAAAAGAGCCTCAATAAAGAGAAGGACCATCTCCTTAATGTATTTATTAATAATGGTTATAGTAGGCACCTTGGTCAGAAAGCCTTCCTTAAAGCCAACAAGAAGTCATTGGTCAAGAAAGACCCTAAAGATCGAGTCTCTGGGGTTCATCTCCCTTTCGTCCAAGGGACCACTGATAAGATTGCAAGGATTCTGAGGAAGCATAATGTTCCCTCTACCTTTAGACCCCTTAACACCATCCGTAGCTCCCTCCAGTTGATAAAGGACCTAGTTGACCCCAAGGAGATGAAAGGTGTCTATGTTATTCCCTGTTCCTGTGGGACCCCCTATGTTGGTGAGACTGGTCGTTCTATTAATCAGAGGATTAATGAGCACTCAGCCAACTTAAAACATGGGAGGACCCGGTCTTCCACCCTAGCAGAACATGTTGAGAAGACAAAACATCATGTATGTATTGAGGAGGCCCGTGTTATTGCTAAGGTTGCACAATTTCATCACCGGAAATTTAGGGAAGCCATTGAGATTGAAAAAAGGCCGAACAATCTCAATAGAGATGATGGCTAGAAAATTAGCAGTTGCTGGATCCCTGCCCTCTCTTCCTAGCCGCCTCTGCTCCCTAGGGTGTTCTTCTTTGTAAATTCCTTCTTGAATGAAAATCCCTCTTATTAAATTTTCTTTACCTAAATTTTGATGAAAAGATGAAAATTGTTCCTAATTAACTAACCAATTTAAAACAATCTATTTTGTTTCTCATTAGCTCCTCATTGTTTTGATCATTCTTAAGGTATTTGCCCCATATCCTCTTCCTATTATTTATTAGAAGGTCCATGATTTATCTAGCCTAATTAGTTATCCTTTTAATGAAATACCCTTATTATATATTATTATTGACTTAAATTTTATATTTTATTAGATAGTTTTAGTTTATGACTTAATGGTTTAAGTTTATACTTAATTTAATAGTTTTTATTAATAGGTTATACAAACTATTAATTTGTTATAGTATTTAATTATATAATATTAGCCCTTTGGATTCATATTAATTAAATACATACTTAGATCTACAATTATTCAACTAAATATTTATTATATAACTTCAATATGATACTAATTATTTAATTATATACCTTTACATAAATGTAACATTAGCTTATATGTAATTTAATAGTTTTTATTAATAGGTTATGATATTAACTATAACATAACTAACTCACAATTAACTATTTAATTACATAATATTGGCCCCTTTTCATGGAAAATTTTAGGGGCTAATATTCGTAGGTGGGCTACTTTTCCATGATTTTTACAAAAAAAAAAAAATATTCACCAATTTTCATTTGTTATAAAAATTATTCGCCCAAATTTTATAATATAAAATTATTTTACCTTGAAATTCACCAAATTTATATATAAAGTATATATAAAATCATTATAAATTTGAATAATTTTACAAATAAATAAATAAACATTTTATAGTTTGCATATTAGGGACTAGTGAGATTCGCCAATGTTTTTAGACTTCAAGATAAGTTTCCATCCTTAAAATTTTCCTTGCCCCTTTTATTTCATATTTGGTAATTAATTGTTTAATTACACAACTTGTTAACTTTAATATAATATTAAATATTTAATTATATAGTTTGTGATATAAATTTAATACTAACCCTTTTTCATATTAATTAAATACATTACTTCATTTACATATGGTAATAGTTATGAAACTAACTTAAATTAATTATTTAATTAAAATCCTTTCGGTAATTAATTAATTCCTATTAATTTAATATATGTAACTAACTTACTAATTAACTAATCTTATTTCTCTCAGCCTGGAGTATGCCGTAAAACTGCTTCTGCTTGGCTAAGAGCTCGTCTTCCTCAGACGTAAGGAAACAGGTTAACGGCCCAAAACCCAGAGGCATCTGGCAGGAGTGAAAGCCTGCTCCCTTACAGACCACCAGCGGGTTATTACAGGTGGCGTGGTTTTCCTTGATAACAGTGATGAGTCAAACCGACATTCGCGGATAGCAGCCAGAGATGGATGTCCTCACTGTTGGTTTGACACATGAGTTTGATAGGTTTTTCCACCTGCGAAAAAAAAAAAAAAAAAAAAAAAAAAAAAAAAAAACTAATCTTATTTCTCCTACCCCTATCCCATAGTCCTGTCTAGTTAGCCATTTCCCAATCAAATATAGCCGTTAGAAAGTCTAGTTTCCCAGTCCAATATAGTCGTTACCTGATCTAATACAGTTGGTGGATGATCTGCTCTTCTATTTAACTTGTAGCCAGGATTTGGTTCTTCAACTTGTCCTGACGATGAACCACACTCGTTGGTTCGAAAGGCGTCGACAAAAGCATCCCAATGTGATTTACGCCGAA
Source organism: Pinus tabuliformis (assembly GCA_031772625.1). Taxonomy (NCBI): domain Eukaryota; kingdom Viridiplantae; phylum Streptophyta; class Pinopsida; order Pinales; family Pinaceae; genus Pinus; species Pinus tabuliformis. The sequence goes on along the minus strand of CM062805.1, from coordinate 920,901,923 downwards.
AAATCTTCTCATAAAACTCGATATGGATCAAGGAAGCCTAAATTCAACAACTACATACATGTTTAGAGTAACCAGGATAGCTAAACTACAATAAAAATATATGCATGAAACATGATGGATCTGTTATATTAAAAGAGTGAAGATCCAATCATACATACAACCATGACATCCACTAGCCCTGATAGCGAAACGTTAGAGTCATTTCCGCCTGCTCCTCCAAAGAGATGTACTCGTTCTGCACTGTGGAGAAGCCAGGGCTCGTTACAATACACTCCAAGGTTTCTCCTATCAGAATCTTATCTCCTAAAAACCTTTACAATGAGTTATGAGGTTCTATATATAGCAAAGGGTGGGGTGACCCTTGACATTCCCCTTTGTGACTCTTCAACTACCCTCATGACTCTTCAATTTACACATGATTGTTTACATTCTACTATTGACCCTTGGTCTTTCACTTACAAAATGTTTACAATAAAATTTGCACATATACCCATGTGAGACAAAAATGTTCTTTAGTAAGCCATGCAAGACATCATTGAGACTTAAACAGCTATAGGAATGCTAACTCGTCGGCATCCTCTTCGTGATTGATGGTAGTGAACTGATGCTAAGCTTGGTAGTTTGTTATGGTGTCCGCGTACTCTGTGGTGACATCCTTCTGAAAGTGAGCTCTTGCCTCCGTTGCATCTGGGTACACTGATTTGACACCTCTGTCCAAATCATCATATAGCATGTGCATCATGGTCTTGAGTGCAGTTGAACCAATGACATACTGGTGCATAGTGTCTACGCTCATCTGCAAGTCTATGTTGGTGGCTATGTGCATCAACTGTGCGAATTACATGTCCATCTCTAGTCGGAATTGGTTCTTTGATTTCACCTTGGTGAGTGTGTCAATGCATGGGATCACATGCATGCGCACAATGACATCTATGCTCTTGAACACTCATGCATGTGAAGCCTGTAAGCTGGTGATGAGCCGTGGGAATTCCTCATAGTTCTGGATCTGAATTTGGATGCGTGCCTTCAACTCCACTACCTTTGGCTTCATCATCTTTGGTAAGTACAACAAGGCTCCCTTGTACCTAATTGTAGGTTTTAACCCATTACAGAAATTACCTGCATACGAATTCCAAAACACAGAAAATAAATAATGCGAGAGCATAACACATAAAACACATATACACAGAGATTTTCCCCTGGATCCCAAAACTAAGACTACCAGCTTGATTTTTCATTATGTTCCTTTCAATGTTACAATACATATTTATGCATGCCAAAGCATCCAATACCATGGACTGAAAACCATCGCGTCCAAGACCATGTGTGAAAATCATGCACAAAACCATAGGTAGGTCCGCCCAACCTAATATAGGGTCAAAAAAAAAATTCCCAGGGTGCTACCTCGAACCCTGTAGAAGGGGGCTACCCACCCCCCTCCAACCCCTTATGATCCCCCTGCTGTGCAATTGGCGCAACGAAAGGGGGGCTCTTCCCCCCCTCTAACCCCCCAGTTCACTACATGGGCTAGTCGTGAAAATAATAACACAACCCAACATTCTCCCACTTGTTGTTTTCTTTCCATAGGGGGCCACAAGAGAGCTTAGTCATTTATCCAGCTCTGCAACACCCATTGTTTCTCTACACCAAGAGAACTTCTCAGAGCTCACAAATTTTGTCAATGCATCTGCAGTATTCTTCAAAGTGTCCACCTTTACCAGTAACAACTTTTTGTCTTCTATCATATCCCTCACAAAGTGATACTGAACATCAATGTGCTTTGTCTTTGAATGGTAAGCAGGGTTCTTTGCCAAGAAAATTGCACTGTTGCTGTCACAGTCTATCCTTATAGCTCGCTATACTAACCCCATACTTGAACACAATCTCTGCAACCAAACTGCTTCCTTTCTTGCATGAGTGGTTTCCATGTATTCTGCCTCTGTAGTTGATAGTGCCACTACAGAATGTTTCTTACTCATCCAACTAACTGCACCTCCAAATAGGTTAAACACATACCCACTTGTAGATCTTCTCTGATCCAGATCTTTAGCCCAGTCTACATCAACAAAGCCACTGATATCCAAAACTATGTCCAATCCTAGTCTTCCTTGGTAGCACAAACCATAATCACTAGTTCCATGCAAATACCTGAAAACCCGCTTCACTATTGTCCAACGCTCCTTCCCTAGTTTTGACATAAACCTGCTCAATACTCCCACTGCATGTGTAATGTCTGGTCTAGTACAGACCATCGCATACATTAGGCTACCAACTGCACTTGCATATGGAACACGGGACATATCCTCTTCCTCTTCTTGTGTCTTGGGACACTATTCAGCAGATAACTTTACACCTACAGGAATAGGAATCTTCACTGGTTTACTATCCTGCATATTAAACCTCTGTAATATTGTCTTCAAATACTTCCTTTGGTTTAATGAGAGCTTCCCATTTACCCGATCTATTTTAATTTCCATGCCCAAAATATAGTTTGCAGCACCAAGATCTTTCATGTCGAATTTGGATGACAATTGGGTCTTCAAATCCTAGATAATTTCTTTGTCATTTCCAACCAGCAACATATCATCCACATACAAGACTAGATAAATAACACAGTCACCAATTAATTTAAAATACACACAGTGATCTGCTTTGCTTCTGGTGAAGCCAATTCCCCATATAAATGTATCAAATTTCTGATACCACATCCTTGGTGACTATTTTAACCCATACAAAGACTTCTTTAACTTGCATACTAGTTCTTTCTTACCCTTCACCACAAAGCCTTCAGGTTGCTTCATGTAGATCTCCTCTTCTAAATCCCTGTGAAGAAACGTTGTCTTCACATCCATCTGTTCTACCTCAAAATCAAAAGCAGTAACAACAGATAAAAGTAATCTAATAGAAGCTACCTTGGTAACAGGAGCAAAAATATCACCAAAATCAATTCCCTACACCTGGGAATAACCTTTTGCTACCAACCGAGCTTTGTATTTCTCCACCTTTCATTCTGCATTTGTCTTCTTCTTGAACACCCATTTGCTACCAATGGGTTTCCTTCCAGCCGGCAACTCCACCAGATCCCAAGCCTCATTTTTGTGCAAAGATGCCATTTCATCAACCATGGCCTCTTTCCAGAGTTTTCCATCCTCTGAATCTACTGCTTCCTTCACAGTTCTGGAATCATCATCAGTAATAGATAAAGAAAAATTTGAACAAAAATCACGTGGACTATACCTTTCTGGATGCCTTCTTTATCGAACTGATCTTCTCACACACGGAGTTTGTGGCTCTTCATCTTCTGATTCCTCCTCTGTTGTAGAGTCTGATTCTTCCTCCTTTAGCTCAAATTCTATCTTCTCAGGTTCCTTCAGTTGGACTTCATGTTTAGTAAAATCTTTCACCTCTCTGAACACCACGTATCGGTTGTACACAACCTTCCTTATTACTGGGTTCCAAAGCTTATAACCCTTTAAACCATCCATATACCCAATAAATATGCACTTTTCAGATTTACTATCCAACTTGGTTCGTTTCTCCTTTGGAACATGTACATATGCATCACATCCAAATACACTAATATGTGAAAGAGAGTGTTTCTTCCCAGTCCATACCTCTTATGGAGTCTTATCCTCCAACGCTGATGAAGGTGATCTATTGACCAGGTAACATGTTGTCTCCACCACCTCTGCCCAGAATTCCCGTCGTAACCCGACACCACTGAGCATGCTTCTTGCCCTTTCCATCAACATCTTGTTCATTCTTTCTGCAACTCCATTTTTCTGAGGTGTATATGGATTATTCTTCTACCATGCTATGCCACACTTCTTACAGAATTCTTCAAATTCCTTACTACAAAACTCTCCACCGTTATCTATCCTCAGCACCTTTATCTTCTTCTCTATCTAGTTTTCCACCAAAGCCTTAAATTCTTTAAACCTATCAAAGACTTTAGATTTCTTCTTAAGGAAATATATCCATGTATTCCTTGAGAAGTAATCTATAAATTATGCATAGTACACTGACCTACCCAGTGATGGAACCTTCACAGGGCCAAACACATCATTGTGCACAAGCTCTAATATTTGTTTCACCCTCTTACCACTAGAGGGGAAACTCACCCGATTTTGCTTCCCATATACACAATTTTCACAGAAATCAAAATCCAGAGAGCTATTACTCATACTTCTACCATACCTTTACCATGAATTATTTGAAGGCCCTTCTCTCCAATATGTCCAAGCCTTTGATGCCACAGCATGGTCTTCTCTCGAGAGACCACTAGATTTTCTGCTCCACTTTTAGGAACCACAGAACTGTTGCATCCATCAATAACAGTGCTACCTTGCAGCTTGTACAAAGTTCCAATCCAAACTACCCGCATCAATACCAATGCTCCCCGAATCATATTGCAGGTATCCTTCTCAAACACTATTTTTACACCTGCATCATCCAACGTCCTTACAGAAATCATATTTATGGCCAATGCAAGAATATGTAGAACACCTGGAAGTGTTCTAACCCTTCCACCTTGCAACTTCAACTTTACTTTTCCGTGACCAATGATTCTGGCCTTCCTATCATCCCCTAAGAAGACATCACCACCATCATATTTCTCATACTCACAGAACCACTCTCTATGGGGAGTGAAGTGAAAGGATGCACCTGAGTCAATCAACCATGCCTCATGATCTACATGTGTACTTGAAGAATCCAAGTACACATCCCCACCTTCATTTGAGGTGGTTTTCACCTTTGCAGAAGGAGCATCATCAGATCCCTTTCCTTTGTCAAAAGCTTTAGATTTACAGTCCCTTTTGTAGTGCCCTTCCATTCTGCATTTCCAGCACACCACATTTACAGGTTTTCCTGGAGATTTACATCTCCCTCTAGATTTAGATCTCCCAGTCGATGACTTATTTTTGTTTATGTTCTGGGACCATCCTCGTACAGACAAGGCATCACCATTCTGGCTCTCCATATTTTTTCATATAATCTCCTCCATCAACGAGGATGAGACTACTTCACCAAACTGCAAGACAATTTCATTGCTACCTATTGCAATCACCAAATATTACCACGAATCTGGTAGAGAACACAACAAACTAATGCACTTATCTTCATCTGAAATTTTGATATCAACAGACAATAACTGACTTACCATAGTTGTTATCACTGAGAACTGCAGTTGCATGTATATAAGTTAAGTCCAAAATTTCATGAGTAAAAATGAATGTTATATGGTTGTTCTCCTATGCTTACCACTTAGGGGTCATGTTCTTCAATGATATTGTTAAGAATCATTTTCAAAACCACGAGTCACCCTTCATCATGATTGATTAAGATATGTCTTGTCTCGTATGTGTCATTTGTCCTTTTCGCAGTTTCGCAGCACCTTTTCGCAGTTTCGCAGCACTGTTTGATTGGCTGATTTTGCAGCGTAGTAATGCTTAAACCTTTTCGTAGCGCCAGCCATTTCGTAGCACATGTCACTGAATTATAACTGTCTGCACTATGAAATCGTGGTTTCGGGATTTTGCAGCGCACATTCTTAAAATGTCATGTCCAGGGATGAGTCATTGTGTCCGGTCGGATTGTTGTCAGTTTATGTACCTTCCAAACAATTAAGAGGCATCATTCCCCCGATAGGTTCAGAGTCATGCACATTAAGTTCATTTAAATATCCTTGTCATGCATGGTTGTGTCATGATGTTCTATTATTATTATTTGAAGCGGCCAGCTTACATGTTAAGCTATTTGAATTGTAATGAGCCCGAATTTCTTCTTCAAGAGAGCTGCATTGCAAGCGAGCCCGTGTTCTAAAGTTTGAAGTTGCCTGTTGAGTTGAAGCTGTCGGTGTTATTGTGTGCAAAAGTTTCCAAGGCATAATGGAGAAGAAAGAGCATCGATCAGGAAGGTGTCAAAGAGCAGAACCCGAAGGATTAGACTTGACATTGAGGGAGGAAGGTGTTAAAAAGGCCTTCAAAGACGCTGGTTGCTGGAGTTTTTGTGAAAAGCTGAAGGGAGGACACACTCAGGTAACAAAATAATTTGCATTGAATTTTACAGGCTTGAGTTCCAAAGTGTCTATGTTAGAATTCCCAGTATCTCCAGAGGCTATTGCTAGGGTAACTGAGATTCCTAGAGGAGGCCAGGAGTGGTTCAAAAATTTCAAGTTTGATATGAGCCCCTGTAAGATATTTTTGAAGGAAGCCTATGTGAATGAAGATTTGACCAAGGCTGTGCCTAGAAGTTATGTGAAGGAAAGTTATGCTATGCTTCTTACTTGTATTCAAAAATATTTAACTTGTGAGCGCAGGTATAACAAAGTTTATTCATATCATTTCAAGTTGTTGCTGCATTTCACGGGTAAAGCACCTATAGATCTTCCATTCTACTTGTTTCGAAGCCTCAGTAAGATGTGTGATAAAATTCAATTGAGGAAGGACGATTGTGAGTCATCACTGTTTCATCATGGCCTAGTTAAACTATTAGTGATGGATGCCTTACAGAAGATTGGTAGGGATTGGGATTCTTTCATTTATATGGCCGGGTTCCAGAGCAAGACAGGCCTCACCCCACAGCCACTCAGAGAAAGAGAAGAATTGATGGAGGAACCCACTATTGCTGAGCTTAGGAAGGAGGCTAGTGAGAAAAAGAAAGTTAAATCTCAGTTGAACAAACCAGTCAAACCCTTGATTATTAAAGAGCCATCTCAGTCACCTCAGTCATCATCAAAGGGAAAAGTCAGGCAAAAGAAGGATGTTCATGGATCAGCTGAATCTGAAAAAGCATCAAGAGTTAAAACTAGGGGTCAACTGAGCAAGGAGAAAGGTAAATCAGTGGCTGTGGAAGAAAGTCCAATTTCAAAGGCCAGTCTAAGTGACCTACTTGAGGCTATTGAATTTGAACAGGGAGAACCAGTGCATCTTGAACCCATGCATATTGATTTGACCCAATCTTCTCCTGAGAGTACTAAGAAGTCAAAAGCTTCAAAAAGATTAAGGTTTGATGAGCCTAGTGAGGCGTTTATGTTCAAGCCAAGAAGGCCAGTCACAAGGAAGCAAATTAAAGAAGCTGAGAAAGTGAATAAAGAAGAAGAAGCTGTAAAGGAGAAAGTGCATAAGGCAAAGAAGGCTGTAAAGTCACCCAGAACTGAGGTAATTGATGTATTGACAAAAACAGTGGAGGCAGTCAAATATAAAGACAAGGATAAGAAGGTCATCATCACCCAAGGGGGAAATGTGATTGCCATAAAGAGTCAAGTGAAGATAGCCATGAAAGATCAGGTGAGAGCAGCCAAAGAAGAAATTGTCAAAGCCAAAAATGTGACTAAGGAGCGTGCAGTTAGGTATGCCAATTATAAAAGAGCTGTGTTGAAGGGCAGCAAAAACTTAATGGGTCAGACAGATTCTGTGGCTGATGTATATACTTGGACTGTCCCAGCTCTAAAACAAGCTAAACTCCTCAGACAAATGAACCTGACTCTGAGAGCCAAAAACAAAGCTTTAAAGAAAGAAGTTTCAAATTTGAAGATGCATCTAGGTCAGCTAGCTCATTGATTTGAGGAAAAGGTGATATTTTCAGTTTTGGTCAATTTGTTTGAGTTTCACTATTTTTGAAGTCATCTAAGTGTTTGGCACCTGTAGAGGAGGTTTGAAAAGTTAAAAGTTCAAGTAAAGGAAGCTTTAGTGCAAATGCATTCTGTTTTGGTAAAAACAGCAGTTTCGTAGCGCGCTACGAAACTGCTGTAGGTGTTGTTTTATAAGAAAAACAAGGAATTTAATGATGAAGTCAGCAAATTTTCGAAGGGAAAGCCTCAAAGACATAAGGGAAACCATAAAAGAATCTCCTAACTATTCAGAGAATGACAGATGTGCATTTTGAAAAGGTGAAATGTTTTGTTTTTAGCTCAAGTCTCGTTAAAGGTACTTTATGACCGAATTGTTAGGGTTTCTGTTGAGGTTATCGGAGATATGTGTTTGTACACTTGTTCAGCTCACAAAGCTTCCAGCTCATTGGAGAGTAAGGTGATATGCGTTGTTTATGAGGAATTAGAGAACAGAGAACATGTTCTTTAAGAGATGAAGAATGTTGGGAGACAGAGACCGTAAAAACAGAGCACATCTCGTGGTCAATTAATGAGCCATGTGCGCAACAAGGATCCAAAGCTAGCTCGTTCAATGTATTCTCCTCCAAGATACTTCAAACAAAGCAGATAAAGGACATGTGTCAAGACTCAGAAAAACATCATGCTACGAGGAGGACAGATTTTGGGTTTTGAGTAAATGAAGACCATTTGTAATTACAGTTCAGCTATCATGTAATTAATGAATTAGTTATGCAGTAGATAAGGGTAGTGAATAGCAACCTTCGATGCTCCCCTCATGCTGGAGGAGGAAGCTCGAGGTGGTTAAGCATGTAGTCCTATATATGAATCAAACTGGGATGTAATAGGGGTTGGATGTTTTTTTGGAAAAAACAGAGTTTTTATGTTGGCTTATGTAAAAAACTTGTTGCAGTAATATAATAGACTACTTCTTCTTCTCAAGATTCATACTTTGTTCAAATGCTCAAGATGTATCTGGTTTGGTCTTATCTTTTGTGTTTTACAACTCTATAGATATACAATCACTCTGAATTCTCCTTGTTGCTCAGATTTCCTGTGTATATTTATGAGTTGAGGTTCATTGGTAAAATGTTTTGAGTGTTTAAACATTACATGCCTTGACTTCCATGAATGAGTAGTTGAATGGTTTACTGAAATGGTGTTTGACTCCATGAGCCCAATGGAAGAAATCTTATGTTGTCTGTCCAACCAGCATGTTTATTAAGTTCTCATTTCAAGAGTTAGCCCTCTTAGTGTTAATTACAATCAGTAGTTTGTCTTGAGAGAGCCCTCTCAGGTTAGGGAGGCTAATCCTTAGCCAAGAGTCTGGTCTGAAATAGTTACATAAAGTCTAACTGATTAGCAGCCATCAGTACATGATTTTGTGATAACAATAGTATTAAATGCATTCAAATGCTTTGTCACCAAGTCTCCATCTTTCATCCTTAGGTTATACAACTTTTTTCGTAGGAACAGTTTATTCACCAGAGACTTAGATTGGTACAAAGTCCCTAATGTGTCCCACAAAGCCTTCACCATAGCGTCCCCTGATACATTTAGCAATACTGAATTTGAGACACACAATTGTATTATGCTCTTTGCCTTCCGATCTAACTTCTTCCATTCTTCATCAGACACTCTTGTTGGTTTAGTACCCAGATCTACCGCGATCCACTGATCTTTCTCCACCAACAGATCCTCCATCTTGAGTTTCCACAACTCAAAACTCTGACCATTAAATTTCTCGATCTCTATCTTTCCACTGTTGGCCATGTTCTTTCACCACTAGAATTGATCCCACATATCTCCCATTGAACGGGGTCTACCACTGATCCAAATCGGATCCATAAATGACTTTCATAGAACCATGACTATATCGGGATGAAACAAATCCTTGAAGAATCCAAAACAGTAATCAAAAACACCCTGAACCAGTGGCCATGGCAGCTGGCATGGAACGACGAGGACCTCGGTCAAAGCGCGCTGACCGAGGCCCATGGAGACTGCGTAGGAGGTCGATGTAGCCCCTGGGAGCCCCGGATTGGGAAAAGAAGCTGGTTTTCGATGCGCGATTAGCTCTTGGCGAATAGGGCTGAAATGGTAGAGCCTTAAGTGCTTGGCGCTAATCGCGCATCACTGGGCGAACAGGGCTGAAATGGTAGAGCCTTAAGCACTTGGTCACGTTGGGAGCTAGAGGACCGTGGGCGGAAAAACGAAAAGCGCCATCGTATGAAGGTGGGACCCACAACCTAGAAACCGGCGGTTTGATCGAGGCGCCCTTGAAAGGTAAGAGGTTTTAGAGAAAGCGGAGCGATCACACTCAGCGATTGACACGTGGCAGTGGAGGTGAGAGAAAAACCGTCGTGTTCGCGTGTTATCGGTTGAGCAAGTCAACTGCACTTGGCGTGCATATGACATTGGATCTAGAGGAGCCTAGATCAGATGGCTGAGATTGCGTCCGATAGATAGAGCAGAATTGACAGGGAATTAAGCCGCGATTTAAGGGGATTTGGAATCCGTTGACTGCCACGGTGGAGAAAGAAACGAATCGACAAATAGGCTAGCGTTGTTCCGATGGAGGCACATGGCTACTTCCTGAGTGTCCATGCTAACGCCGAACAGGGAACTCCCAGCACATAGGCAGTAGGTGAATCGACGCAGGCGGGAGAGGAACCGAACAAGCATGGAGGTCGAATGGCTAAAGCCATGAGCAGAGACAGCCGAATGGAGATCAAGAGATTCAGAGCGAAGAGTCCAAGTGACCAAGAGAGACAGTGAACAGTGAACCCTGAGAGGAGGACTGAGCACAGAGAGCAGTAAAGCCAAGCAGAGGAGACAGAGGGCCGAGCTGACCACAGGCAGCATCGAGCACCAGAGAGCTTGAAGAATCAAGCCTTCCCATAGAGGAATCTGTCCGGATTGAGCATCACAATTGGCTATTTCCATTGTAGACCGAGGGTCACAGAGCTGGTAGAAAGAAAAAGAGTCTATGTACTCCAAGTGGCTTGGGAATCCAAGAACCACCCTGCCAAGCAAAATCTACTTCAAGAGAACTCATATTGAGTCCCTGTATTGTAATTTCTCTGCTAAAAGACACAATAAAACAAGGCCACCACTGAAGCTAGACCGGAGACGTAGCCCTGGAGAATAGGGTGAACTCCTTATTAAAAATTGTTTGTGTCTTTGTGTTGCTTATTGTATTTTTCTGCTGTCTTTCCATTTATTTTCTGTGTATTAGTAATATGATCAATCCGTTGTTTCAATAACACAAAACACACACACCAGCACATGGGTCTGTAATACCTTTTGTTTAATAAATCTTCAACTGAGGTCACTCATAGGGTGATTATCAAATCAAGTGGTATCAGAGCTCTAGGGTGTAAGGTTGGACAAGCTTGTGTTGGTTTAGCTGTGAATGCTCAATAGATCAAAGCTCAAATTAGGAGAAGGAGAGTTGGTGGAAACTAATCCTGAGATTGGGAGAGTTTATTCTCGAAAGACAATGTCAGAAGAAGGTTCTATAGGGCCAGACTCTCAATTCATAGAAAGTTTCCTAGCTACAAAGTCCATGGTGGAAGAAATGTATAGGGACTTTAGAAAGCATAAGGGTGAAGATTCATAAGGCTCTAAGCAAGATAAAGAAGAAGATGAATCTCATTCCCATGACCACTCCAAAGGAAAGGGGAAAGAACAAAGCTTCCCTACACCTCCTAGTAGCCCTGTGCATAATAAGAAGGCATCTTTGATTAAGTTAGATGTTAAATTTGATTTGCCTATATATGATGGAGAGTTGAACGCTGAAAAGTTGGACAATTGGATTAGACAAATTGATGTGTATTGCAGAGTACAAAATATAGACTCAGACAAGAGCAAGATTCAGCTGGAAAACCTTCACGTAGGGGGAACTGCCTTGGTTTGGTGGGAAGGCAGAACCCAAGCTGATATGAGGAAGCAGGGTAAAACCATCTCTGTCTAGAGTGAATTTGTTACTGCAATCAAAAAGCAGTTTTATCCATTGGCTTATATGCAACAAGCCATGATGAGTTGGCAAACTCTTCGGCAGTTGAAGGGCAAAGTGTACAAGGGTATACTCAAGAGTTCAGAAAGAGAGCATTGATGTTGGGTATTTCATTAGACTCACCAGAAACTCTTTTGAAGTACATTGGTGGTCTACATAGCTACATGAGTCACAACATCCTCATGTTTAATCCCACTAGTATAGATGAGGTATCTATACAAGCTACTCATCTAGAAGCTAGAGGAAAGAATGGAAATCCAGAAGTTGGGGGACCATCCCAACCCACTGTAAGCAAGAGCAAGGAGAAAAGGAAGCAGAAGTGGAAAGCAAGGAAGGCTAACACTGCACAAAAAGGCAAAGCTTCATGCACTCACTGTAAAAAGGAGGGGCATGATGATGAGCACTGTTGGATTCTGCATCCAGAGCTGAGACCTAAGAAGTCTGAGGGCAAGAAGAAGAAGATTGTTGCAGCTATTCAAAAAGATTTGGGGTTAGACTTGGGAGATGAAACAATCATTGCAGCCACAGGTATAAAAGGTAAGAATTCTGAAGCATCTACTAATAATTCTGCTCAATCTGTCATTGATGAAGAACATGAGAGAAAAAGGCATGATCTTTTCCATATTCGAGTTGTTTCCAAAAATCAAAAGATTGATACTTTGTTTGATAATGGCTCACAAGTAAATCTGATTTCTGAAGCAATTGTAAAGAAATTGGGATTAGCAACTACACCTCATAAGAAGCCATACCCATTAGGATGGTTGAATGATAAAGCACAACTACAAGTGACTAGACAATGCAAACTCAAGTTTTCTTTTGGGTCAGCATTTGTAGATGAGGTTGAGTTAGATATAATTCCTTTGGATATATGTGGAATTGTTTTAGGAAGTCCTTACTTGTATGATAGAAAGGCTATTTTCTATAGAGCCGAGAACAAGTATCTACTTGTTAAAGATGGAATCGAATACTTTGTAAGAGCTCATAAGCTCAAGAATAATTATACTGTAGTAAACTCAGGATAGATGAAAAGAATGATAAATTCATGAAAACAGTTCTTACTAATGGTTGTAAAGGAAAAGAAAACTGATAAAACCAATGTATTTGAGGGCTATAATTCTGATCAGCAAGCTGATATAGAAAATATTGTTTCAGAGTATGATGTCTTGTTTCAAGAACCTCAAGGTCTGCCACCCAAAAAGGGAATAGTACATGATATTATTTTGCAGCAAGATGTTCCTTTGCCTAACATTGGGATGTACAGGTTATCTGCTTTAGAGAATGTTGAAATCAAGAAGCAGGTGCAGGAGTTGCTCAAGAAAGGGTTCATCAGGCCTATCACATCACCATGTGGGTCACCAATCGTTTTGGTGAGAAAGAAAGATGGCTCATGGAGAATGTGCATTGATTACCGAGCACTGAATAAAATAACGATCAAAAATCATTATCCCCTTCCTCGCATAGATGATCTTTTAGATCAATTGAAGGAAGTTGTTTATTTCACCAAGCTGGATTTGCACAGTGGATACCATCAGGTCAGAGTTGCAGAGCAAGATGCATGGAAGACTGCTTTCAAAACAAAGCAGGGATTGTATGAATGGCTAGTTATGCCTTTTGGCTTGACCAATGCCCCTGCTACTTTCATGAGATTAATGAATGATGTACTCAGACCTTTTCTTGATGATTTTGTTATTGTGTATCTGGATGACATTCTGATTTTTAGTAAAACGTGGGAAGAACATTTAAAGCATGTTAAGCAGACATTAGATGTTTTGAAAAGAGAAAAACTCTATGTTAAACTCTCCAAATGTGAATTTGGCAAAACCTCTCCAAATTATTTGGGTAATATAGTAGGGGGAGGTGAATTGAAAATAGATCCCTCTAAAGTGGCAGTCATTGTAAACTGGCCTAAACCCAAGTCTGCTACAGAAGTGAGAAGCTTCTTAGGAGTAGCACAGTATTGGAGGAAGTTCATTTCAAATTTTTCCTCAACTACAGCTCCCTTACATGCTTTGACAGGATTGAACAAGGTGTTTTAGTGGGGAGGAAAACAGCAGAAAGCCTTCGACACCTTGAAAGAAAAAATTAGTACAGCACCTGTACTAGCACTGCCAGATCTACAAAGGCCATTTGAGATCCAAATTGATGCCAGTGACTATGCCATGGGAGTAGTGTTGACACAGCACGGTAAACCCATATGTTATCATTATGAGACTTTTAATCTTGCAGTAGTCAACTATCCTACATATGATAAAGAATTGTATGCATTATTTCAGAGTGTGAAAAAGTGGAAACATTACTTAATGGAAAAAGAAACAGTAATACATACTGATCATCAGCCACTTCAATATCTACAGTCCCAAACTATGTTGCAACAATCAAGACATTACAGTTGGATGGGTTTTCTACAACAGTTTCATTTAGTCATCAGATATAAAAAGGTCATACATAACAAGGTTGCAGACATGTTATCTAGACCCATTATAAATGCATCTACCATACCTAAGCATAATTCGGTGCTGCATGAAAGCTACATAGAACAGTATGCCCAGGATATGGACTTTAAAGATGTATATGCAACTTTGAGTCAAGGCAAAAGAGTAGAAGAATTGGACTATCATGTAAAGGACCGACTCTTATATCATTGTGGGAAACTCTGCATTCCACAAACTAAGAGAGCAAAGATAATTAGGGAAGCACACACTTCTCTGATATCAGGTCACTTTGGGGTAAGTAAACTAGTTGCACAACTACAAAGGTTCTGCTATTGGCCAAGAATGAGTGAGACAATTTCTAGATATGTAAAGGGGTGTGCTATGTGTGCTAAAAGCAAGCCTAGCAACGGAAAACTAGGTTTGTACACTCCATTGCCAATTCCTTCTCACCCTTGGGAAAGCATTTCCATGGATTTTGTTGGAGGACTGCCTAAATCTAGGAAAGGTCATGATTATCTATATGTTGTTGTGGATAGGTTCCGCAAAATGTCTATTTTGATACCCTGTAGTAAACAGATTACAGCTGAACAAACTGCAAAATTATTCTTTGAACATGTATGGGTTAATTTTGGATTACCCACTTCCATTATATATGATCAAGACACCCGATTTGTGGGAAAGTTTTGGTCCAGTCTGTGGGAACTAATGGACACCAAATTAAAGAAAAGCACATCTTTTCATCCACAAACAGATGGCCAGACAGAAGTAGTTAACAAGACAGTGATCCAGTTACTGAGAGGATATTGCAGCAAACACTCTAAGCTTTGGGATGAACACTTATGTTATGTGCAGCATGCTTACAACAGAGCCAAACACTCTTCTACCCAGAGATCTCCTTTTGAGACCTGCTTTGGTTTCATACCAAGGTCTCCCTTGGATTTTGTCTTTAATAAAGATACCATGGTTGATGGACACAGTGATGTGGACAAAGCAACTAGGTTCATTGAACAGATCCAGGAGATCCACCAGGTAGTACAGGAACATCTGGAAAAGAGCCAGGACAAATACAAGGCTAGGCATGATAAGCATCGGATGGAGCATAGTTTTCAAGTTGGAGACCAAGTCTGGCTGTATATCAGCAAGGACAAGATGCAGGTATGGACCCTTCAGGATACTTGAGAAGATTGGTGAGAATGCTTTTCGCCTTGATCTGCCAGCTTACATGCACATCTACTCAGTCGTGAACACAGATTTCTTGAGATTGTCTGAACCTTCAATGATTGAGGACCATGAAGAGCAGAGTCAATTGCCTTCTGTTGATGACCTGCTATCTGAATATCTTAATGAGTTGCAGGAAGATACAGTGCTGGACAGGAAGGTAAGGACAACACGCAGTGGATAGGTGGAATACCTCATAATTGGGCTTAAAGGTTCGAAGCCGAGCAGTGCGAAGTGGATTGAGATTGGACAAGTGAGACAACAGTTTCATCACTTAGTCGATGCTTGAAGAAAACCAGCTTTTGGTGGTCCAAAAGCTTTTCAGTTGGGAGGCCGTGATCCAAATCGGATCCATAAACGACTACCATAGAACCATGACTATATTGGGACGAAACAAATCCTTGAAGAATCCAAAACAGCAATTGAAAACACCCTGAACCAGTGGCCATGGCAGCCGGCATGGAACGACGAGGACCTCGGTCAAAGTGCGCTGACCGAGGCCCATGGAGACTGCGTAGGAGGTCGATGTATCCCCTGGGAGCCCTGGATTGGGAAAAGGAGCTAGTTTTCGATGCGCGATTAGCTCTTAATCGCGCATCGCTGGGCGAACAGGGCTGAAATGGTAGAGCCTTAAGCACTCGGTCACATTGGGAGCCAGAGGACTGTGGGTGGAAAAAAAAAAAGTGCCATCGTATGAAGGTGGGACCCACAACCTGGAAACCGACAGTTTGATCTGGGCGCCCTTGAATTGTAAGAGGTTTTGGAGAAAGTGGAGCGATCACACTCAGCGATCGATGCGTGGCAGCGGAGGTGAGAGAAAAACAACCGTGATCGCACATTATCAATCGAGCAAGTCAACCGCGCTCGACATGTGTATGACGTTGGATCTGGAGGAGCCCAGATCGGACGACTAAGATTGCATTCGATAGACAGAGTGGAATTGACAGGGAATTAAGTTGTGATTTAAGGGGATTTGGAATCCATTGACCGCCATGGTGCAGAAAGAAACGAATCGATGAACAGACTGACGTTGTTCTGATGGAGGCACATGGATACTTCCTGAGCATCCACGCTGATGCTGAATAGGGAACTACCAGCACACAGGCAGTAGGCGAATCGACCCAGGCGGGAGAGGAACCGAACAGGCATGGAGGTCGAATGGCTAAAGCCATGAGTAGAGACAGTCGAATGGAGATCAAGAGATTCAGAGCGAAGAGTCCAAGCGACCAAGAGAGACAGTGAACAGTGAACCCTGAGAGGAGGACTGAGCACAGAGAATAGTAAAGCCAAGCAGAGGAGACAGAGGGCTGAGCTGACCACAGGCAACATCAAGCACCAGAGAGCTTGAAGAATCAAGCCTTCCCATAGAGGAATCTGTCCGGATTGAGCATCACAGTTGGCTCTTTCCACTGTAGACCGAGGGTCACAGAGCTGGTAGGAAGAACAAGAGTCTGTGTACTCCAAGTGGCTTGGGAATCCAAGAACCACCCTACCAAGAAAAATCTGCTTCAGGAGAACTCATATTGAGTCCCTGTATTGTAATTTCTCTGCTGAAAGACACAATAAAACAAGGCCACCATTGAAGCTGGACCGGAGACGTAGCCCTGGAGAATAGGGTGAACTCCTTATTAAAAATTGTTTGTGTCTTTTTGTTGCTTACTGTATTTCTCTGCTGTCTTTCCGTTTATTTTCTGTGTATTGGGAATCTGATCGATCCGTTGTTTAAATAACACAGAACACACACACCAGCACATGGGTCTGTAATACCTTTTGTTTAATAAATCTTCAACTGAGGTCACTCATAGGGTGATTATCAGATCAACCACAAGCCCGAGCGAAACCCCTCAACAACTAAGTCATCCCCTTGAAGCCAAAATAGCTCCGATACCAAATGTAGGTTTTAACCTCGTACAGAAATTACCTGCATATGAATTCTAAAACACAGAAAATAAACAATGTGAGAGAATAACACATAAAACACATATACATAGAGATTTTCCCCTGGATCTGAAAACCAGGACTACCAGCTTGATTTTTCATTATGTTCCTTTCAGTGTTACAATACATATTTATACATGTCGAAGCATCCAATACCATGGACCGAAAACCATCACGTCCAAAACCATGTGCGAAAATCATGCACAAGACCATAGGTAGGTCTACCCAACCTAATATATTGTCCAAAAAAAATTTCCCGGGGCGCTACCCAAGATCCCATAGAGGGGGGCTACTCGCCCAATTCAAACCCCCCGCTGCGCAATTAATGCAACGAAGGGGGGGCTCCGCCCACCCTCTAACCGCCCGGTTCACTACGTGGGCTAGTCATGGAAAGAATAACGCAACCCAACACTCATTGTCCATAACTGCTTGTGATCGACAACAATGTGCATGTCTATAAAGATGTATGCTTTCCTAGCACAACGCTGCTTCCAACCATTAAGATGGACAACTGAATCATGCACGATGACAAACCTGAAGTACAACCTCGGCATTATTGTCTCAAGAGATAATACTCCATAAAGTATCGCTTTCTTCAACTCTACTATGGTGAATGCTTTAACTTTCTCTTCTCCCTACTTGGCCACTTGTATCTCGTTAGCCATGCACTCGTTCTCAGCTATCAACAATATCACACTTGAGCTAGTGGATTCGGAATATGCCTTTGTAGCATCAGCCAATGCAGCTAGATATCTGTGCACATTAGACATAATCACTCGTTCCTAAAACTACACAAGAGATAAATGGACATCTGGAGTGGGCACTCTGTGTGACTGCACAACTCTGTGTTGTGACTTGTTGAAGGATATGTTGTGCACTTCCACTTTTGGATTGTCCTCAAGGATTTCAATGTCTCCTTGATTACTTGGGACTTTCTCTGTTCTTGGATTTGGTGAAGCTAGTGGGGTGACCTTTGGGCCCTTGGGCATGAGATCTATATCCTGATCCTACTCTAGATGAACCACATCCATGTCCATCTATTACAACATTTGTTCAATCTCTTGAGTGAAGTCCTACTCCTGCCACTGCTAACACTATTTTTTATCTGCCAATTGTTCTAATGAATCAATAACATGTATGGACATAGTTTCATTAATGTGTGCATGTTGCACCTCCTAATGTTCCTATTGTGCTTCCTTCTCTCTTCTGCGTGGCTCCTGTTCTTCCCTTAGTTGTTGCTTCAACTCCTACAACTCCTTTTCTACCTCCTCCATCTTTTGCTTCTCCCTCTTTCTTTGTGCAATCCTTCGATCGCGTTGTCACCTCTTTGCTGCAATCTCCAAAGCTGATCTCAATACAAGAGGATCTTCTTTTAACTTGTATCTTTGCTCCGACTTGCGCTATCAACAACCTTCCTCTTACCTTTGTCATGTGTAGGGCTGCTGCCCTTTGCTGCTATTGATGTTATTGCTCTTTGAGATGTTGTTGTCTTGTGCATTGTTAACCATTCTACAACCACTCTGACTGGTTCATTGAGCCTTGAGGAGTTATAGCAATATCTCCATGGGTCTTCCTCAGGCCAATGACATGCCTCGTGGATCTAAGGATGATACACTCTCGCACAGTGGTCCTACACTAAGTGATGCAGGTCATATGGTTTGAAACTTATGGTGCTGAAGGTGAACCTCTTGAATTCCTCTCTCTCGGCCTCAACATGCTTGAGATTTGGGATCTTATACAACTCGATCCACAAAGGAAGAGCAAGCCAAGGTGCTTTCTTCTTCCTATGCAGTGTTTCTAACAACCCTATCGAGATGTGGTATGCAAGCTCTTGCATGACCAACTTGTCCATGGTGAACTTCAGTAACACATGCAGATCCTTCTCCGCGATGTACATCTAAACGAAGGTGCCAAGGGATGAGGCATACCAATCTTCTATGTTTACCAATTCCTGCATCGCTTCTTGTGACATGCAAGTCGGATCATGTTCAAAGATCATCCTATACATCGGGGTGATGAAGTGGTCTGATAATTGTAGTAATACTCCACGGAAGCTACACTCAAATAACAACCTACAATATATGTGTACAGAGGTTTCTGAAGGTGTCCATGCGCAAACCAAGCAAAGGAACTACTAACGGGCACATATTGCATCAAGTATGTAAACGGACATGAAAATCTTTTCTTGCTATCCCTTGGGCAGATTCCAAGCATTTTTTACTTTCCCCTTGAGCTAGAGAGCCAACATGTTAGAACAACTGAAAGGTCTTCCTTCGTTCGCCAGTTGATCCAACACAATCACCCAACTCTACGGGAAGGTTTATGTGCTCTCTTGGTTGTATAAGCAACATGCGAAGATGACCAGGAAATGATAAGCCTTCTGCAATGTCTTCATCTTGTATACTTGGTTTGGTGTTGTCCTGAACTTAGATGGCTCTCCCACACAGCTCTTCAAGATGTCTCTTGAGTTTGCACTGTTGTTGGGATGGATGAAGAGTGCATCCATTGTGTTCACCAGTTGCAGCAAGTGATACATCTCATGAAATTCCTATGCCGTAAAGGTAACAATTTATGTTCCACTAACACTTCTCAACACCATTGTCTCTAAATCATTATGCGAGACAATCGAGTGGATCATGTCCACACATGGAAACGTGAGATACATGCATGAAACCTGTTACAAGCCAGACGTGTGTATGTTAAAATAGACTTTGAGGTCCTCAAGATTCTCGTCAAAGGTTCCTAAAAATATGTCATTGATGTCCTGCCATTTGATCTTGATGTCTTTGTCTATGAATAACTTAGTGTCTTCATAGATGGGCAAGCTCATAGACACTTGCTCAACCACATCTCTAGTTGCGATCTCAATGGTGTCCTTTGACCCTTCTCTCTTTGAAGCCATTGTACCTATACTGTTGAGAGACAAATGAACATCGATGATACCTAGAGATAGAGAAACACTCATGGCAAGCAAACTATCAGTTCAAAACCAAAAGCAACTTTAGGACTCACATGCAACACACTTGGGTGACTGAATGGGAAATTTACGCAATTTTCCCTAGGAGGCTGGGAGGCTGACTGCCAGAACTGTGCAGAGGACAGTCCACATTGCCAGTGAGCTAAATGAATGTTGAAACTATGCAAAGCACTGTCTAGCTTGGCCTGCTGAGGACTAAAACTACGCAATGTAGAGTTTCAGTCAGCATGACTGCAACCCGGGAAAATTTCATTACGCAATTCTGAGGGCCAACTAAGGCACTACCTCTTAGAATTGTGCAGAGAACACTCTAGGAAGACAATGTGAGGCAAGATCTATGAAATTTTTGGGAGCAAGGCAAGGCCTTCAATCCCATAAATGCGCAGTGCAAGTCAGGCAAGGTAGGGTGTCAGCCAAGCTAGCTCAGACCCGTCGACAGGCGACTAAAAAAAGTAAGGATTGAATGCATCTGTGAAGTTGGGTGCATACATGAGTGAATGAGCATGCATGCAATTAGTAAGTGTAGGATTTAGTAAAACAGGAAAACAATGAAGTGTGTGAAGTGAGTCGCTGCAACAACGACCGTTAGTGCAAAAATAGTGTCATGCATGCGACAACAAGGAAATGTAATGGAAAAATTGAAACAATCATTCTACAAGCTAACATGCACTAAAACAACAAGTGTTCAACAAAAACAAATAAACAACACTCACACAAACCAAAAAAAAAAAAAAAAAGTGACAAAAAAACAACAAAATACATGAAAAGAAGACTTACCTGGAAAAAGTTGAGCTAAGCGTGCCGAAGGTTCCTAAATGCATCGAGAATGCCATAGCTCTAAGATCAAAGTGAAGAATGAGCTCTGAAGTGTTGAATAAATAGCTTTGACAAGGTCAAAGGTTATGACGCGCATGCCATAAATCTAGGAAAAGGTGACACTTGGCAGGAGGTTTCTAAAACAAATTTTTCATGTAATCCCTAGATGCTAAAAATATATCCCTAAAATATAGGGATGCTTTTTGCTTTTTATTTTTTTTCTTTTTCGGGAAAAAGTTACCCATGCATGCAAAGCAAGATTGCTGAGTCCTAGAGAGAACCATTCAACTTGTGAGCACATGCAATGGAAATCAAGCCTCAGGATGACTGCTGCGTAGTTTTTGGGCTAAGTGGCTTTAGCTGCCCCTCAAGCTCTGTGCAATTTCTGGACTGAAGCCAAGGCTACCAACCAAAACTATGCAAATTCTAAGAGCAAGCCTAGTGAGTGTCCACTCTACACAATTTTCAAGGGGAAGGAAGCCTACATGCTCTGCGCATTTCTAGAGAGCAGCTGGCTTCCTTGATGCTCTGCGCAATTCTGGAGAGCAAGGTCGGTTGCCCTATAGTTCTACACAATTCTCCAAGTCAGCACAAGAACCAATTGAAGACCAAGCCTTGGGAAGTCATCTTGTGGGTGAAATGCAAACAAGTTAGCAAACACAAGATGATAAGCCAAATAAACTCAACTGAAATCATAAGTACCTGGGCAGTGCAAGACATGTTTCTAAGGATGGTTGGTAGGAAGGCTCCAAATCGAAGCTAAGGAAAAATTTTGGAGGATGGTTGTAGCTGCTACAACAACACCATATAGGATGAGCACACCATATTTAGTAGATTTGAAGTTGCAGTTGAAGGAAATGCTTAACAAGGGATACATTAGGCTAAGTGGATCGCCTTAGCATGCACAAATGTTTTTTTGTGAAGAATAAGGATGGTACTTTCAGGTTGTGCATTGATTAGAGGAAGTTGAACAAAGTGACCATCAAGAACATGTATCACTTATTGATGATTGATGATTTTCTTGACTAGTTGAAGGGAGCAATAGTGTTCTTGAAGATCTATTTGAGATCAGGATACCATCAGGTACTCATGAAAGAAGAGGACATCTACAAGACTGATTTCCAGACCAGGTATGGGCATTATGATTTTTTTGTAGTTCCATTTGGTTTGACTAATGCTCCAACTATTTTAATGTGCTTGACGAATATTGTGTTGTGCCCTTATCTGGACAAGTTTGTTATTATATTCATTGATGATATATTGGTATATTTCAAGAATGACGAAGAACATGTTGAACACTTAGTAGTGGTATTAATATTGCTAAGATAGCATCAACTATCTGCTAAGTTCAATCAACGCAGTTTATTTCAGACAGAAGTGCATTACTTGGCACATGTGGTTTCCAAGGACGACATAACAGTGGATCCAGAAAAGATAAAATATATTATGGAATGGGAAGCTCCTAGGAATGTTGATGAGGTAATGATATTTATGGGGTTAGCATGTTAATATAGGAAGTTCATCAAGAACTTCTCACATATTTTTTATCCTATTACATTGTTGCAAAGGAAATATAAGAAATTTGAATGGACAGAGGAATGTGTAGCCAGTTTTGAGTAGTTGAAGCATTTTTTGACAAACTCTCTAGTTTTAAAGATTGCATATCTAGACAAAGAGCTTGTGATATGTACAAATGCTTTCAATAGAGGACTTGGTGGAGTCTTGATGAAGGAAGGACAAATAGTGTGCTATGAATTAAGGAAACTGAATGAACGTGAGTAGAATTATCTAACACATGATCTTGAGTTGGCAGTGATCATCCATGCATTGAAGATGTGGAGGCACTATCTTCTTGGTCAGAGTTTTTATTGATGAGTGATGATAGTGGATTCAGGTACCTATTTGATTAGTTGAACCTGAATTCTGGACAAGCTAGATGGTTGGCCATGATCAGTGAGTTTGATTTTGAGATCAAGTACATTAAAGGTAAAGAGAATAGGGTTGCAGATGCTCTTAGCAGGAGAGTACATGTAAATCAGATAGTAGCTATGAGATCCTATGGGACAGATTTATAGGATCAGATCTTGCAGGCAGGAAAATAGGATGACATGTATAGGGAGCTTATGCATAGGTTACAACAGGGTATCGGTGATCGGGATGTGGACTATTGTCTCACATCAAATGGTTTGGTAATAATTAGAGACATGATATGTGTGTCAGACAACAGTGAGCTCAAGAAGCTT
The DNA here is from genome assembly GCA_031772625.1 of Pinus tabuliformis. NCBI lineage: Eukaryota > Viridiplantae > Streptophyta > Pinopsida > Pinales > Pinaceae > Pinus > Pinus tabuliformis. The sequence continues at coordinate 920,878,672 of CM062805.1, read as the reverse complement.
ATCTTGAGGGAATTTCACACTAAGGCATATTCAGGCCACCCAGGATATCAAAAGGCATTGAAAATAGTGAAGAAGTTCTATTATTGGCCGAATTTGAAGAAAAAATTGGTAGAGTTTGTCGCTAGATGCTTAGATTTTCAAAATTTAAAGGAATATTGTAAGTATCCAAGTGTATTACTACATCTGGTTCCAATTCCATAGTGGAAATGGGAGGTCATCTGCATGGATTTCATCACAGGTTTACCGATGAAATCTAGACAACATGATTATATTATGGTTGTGGCTGACAGGTTGACCAAGGTAGCGCACTTCATTCTAGTAAAGTCTACATATTCAACTAATGATGTAGCACAGGTCTTCATCATAGATTTAGTGAGGATGCACAGTTTATTGAAGAATATTGTATCAAATAGGGATGCTAAGTTCACTTCCAAGTTTTACAAGGAGTTATTTATAGATTTGGGTACAGAGTTGGCCTTCAGCACAACTTATCAACCGCAGGTAGATGGATAGACAGAGAGGGTCAACAAGATTTTGGAGGGCATGTTGAGGATGTATGTCATGCATCAAAAATGAAAGTGGTAAGAGTATCTTCCACTGGTAGAGTTTTCTTACAACAATGGGTATTAGGATTCACTGAGGATGAGTCTATTCGAGGCATTGTATGGGTAGAGTTGTAATACTCCCATCAGTTGGAGTGATCCAGTGAACAGGGTGTTGATAGGACTGGACATGTTGGAAAAGATATAACAGGAAATTCAGTTAATTAAGAATAATCTAAAGGCAACATAGGACATGGGTAATAGGTGTACTTACGCATCAATCCCAAGAAGAGATCCTTGAGGATTGGATCATGTGTCAAGTTGGCACCCCGATTTTGTGGGCCTTTCAAGATTCTTGAAAATATTGGACCAGTAGCCTATCAACTTGCAAAGTCTTCGAAAGTGAAAGTCCATGATGTTTTCCATGTGTCATTTCTTAATATGTATGTTAAATATGTTGATCATGTGATTGAATGGTTTGTATTGCAGGTGGAGCTAGATGGATAATTACAGACGAAACCTCAGTGCATTTTGCAGAGAAAGATGCTCATGCTCTGGAACTAAGCAATTGAGTAGGTTAAAGCGCAATGGAAGCACTTTGGGCCTGATGAAGCTACATGGGAGATGGTTGATCAGATGCATGATGTGTATCCTTCTCTATTTGTTGATTGAGTGGATTCCTTTTGGTATTTTTTTTTGTGTTGTGTTTTGGTATATGTATATAATTATGTGGATGTAAATACTACCATGAGTTGTGTTATAAAGCTCCAATAAGTGGCATGACATGTTGTTATGTTGGTTATGTTAGGTTTCTTCTCAACATGTTGATCATTGTAAATACTACATCGAGCTAAGTTATAGATCTCCATGGGCAGTATGTTTTTTCTTTTCAGTAGTATTTCTAGTTGTAAGTGTCGTTGAGCACCAAGGACGGTGTTCCTCCAAGGGGGAGGGTTTTGTAACATCCCCGGTCAAAAATCCATGTAATAAAGTTAATAAAGGAAAAATAATAACCAAGGTCATGGGACACATATTCCAAGATGAATGTTGGAAAAAAACATAGTGATGGGGGATCACTTCTGATTAATTTATGGCTATGGAAATTGGCAAAGGTTTTGAAAAGGAAAAGTGGCATTAATTGGCATTTTATTTATGAAACTAATGGAAATTAGGAGAAAAGGAAGGTGAAAGGTCACAGGTTTCATGTGAGGAGGAAAATGAAGTAAAATAATGGGAAAATGAAGAAAATAGAGGCCTCATTGATAAAAATGCTTTTGAGGATCAGTTCATGACTTTTTGTCAATTTTATCTTGGAGCTTTCTCTTCTATTCTCTCCCTCATACTCTTGGACACTTAGAGTTTTCTTGGAGCACTCTTGGAGGAGTGTGGCATACTTTGGATTTCGAGCAAGGAGGTAAAGGAAAAGCATGAAAGCCCAAGAGGACATCGGGATCAACAACTACAATGATTTTTTCTTGCAGATACCAAGTTGCATATACGATTTCCTTGCTAGTTTTGGCATGCATGGCACATGCATGTGGTTTCTTAATTATAATTTGTTGTTGGCATGGAGGATTGTATGGATTGACATTAGTTTTTCCTAGCCTTTTCATTTCCTAGATAGCCATGAAGTTGTGGGTTCCTTTCTTCTTTTTTTTGGTTGGTTCTCATGTTCCTTATGTTTATGGGATGAGTCACTAGTTCTTAGATCCTTGGTTGGACAAACACTCTAGAAGCCCTATAACAACTTGGGTTGAGTTACTAGTCCTAGAAGCCTTGACTGAAAAAACACGTTGGATCCCTTGGTGGGTTGATTTACTAGTCTTAGAAGCCCTGGTTTGACAAACGATTTGGAGCTCGGTAGCAACTGTGGGTTGAGTTACTAGTCCTAGAAGCCTTGGCTGGAACAAACTCTCTTGAGCCCTGGACAGCTTGGGTAGAGAATGATATGGTGATTGTTAGTGATGTATGACCATGAGGTGGAATTAGTGGTTGAGGGTTGAGGTGGTTTGGCATCTGGAAGCCTTGGTTTGGTTTTGTTTGATTTGTTTCATGAGATCCCACATTCATGCTTGGAGTATGTCACGGGGCTGACTGGCTAAAAGAGAGATTTGGCTCAACCCAATCTATGGTCAGATGGTACATTGAAGTCCCTGACTTTGTTGGATTTTCATATGTTAATAAGAGTTCATATTCCCTTTGGTATTTTCACGAGCAAATGTACTTGTCTTTATGTGGCTTCAATAGTTGTTTCATCATTGATATATGTCTGATTATTTGTTGGTTATGAGCATGTTTTATGATTATATTGGTGTATATATCTCATCATGTTTTGGTTAGTAGATGAAATAATAATGAATAAATAAAATAATATATAACAATACAGTTATTGGGAGAAGACATCATTTGTCCTTGACAATTCTCAGATAAATATGAGATACCAATGTTCAAATCTATTTATATGATCTGTAGATTTCTTTTTTACAATATGTTTGATGAAATGTCTGTCATGGATAGTAGATGTAATATCAATTCCTTGGTCAAGTGTTTTCATTAGTAACCTTATCTCTATGTTAATTATCTTTTCTAGAAGTTTCATGAAGTTTTGGGTAGTGCCTAAGTCCTGGCCCTGAAAAAGTGACACAAAATCCAAGGTTGCTGGCTTAGAACTACCTGAAGGAGACCATGGTCACATGCATGCCTTGCTATTGGAGTGATTGGAGAGTCTCAGTTGCATGCATGGCTTATCATGGGAGCAACGGGGGGTTTAGATAAAACAAAAACACCAAGTTGTCTTAGGGGTCGGGAACTTGGAAGGGTTGGTTGTCTGTTGAAGGTTTTGTAGCTCTTGAGGAGGGTTAGATTGGCCTTGTCTACTCGGTTCCACTTCCTTAACTATACTTAGGGAGTTGAATCATATCATAGTAACTCTTCATCACATTTTTACCCTGGTGGACTGGTTAGCTTGGGTAAATGTGTGTTATGAAACTAGCTCACAAAAAGATAGAAAAGATATATCAACACCTTAGAAATAAGCCTCTTCGATGGGGAAACCTCCTTTACATTACACAAATGAACAATTCTTAGATGATACAAATGACAAGACCTCCTTTCTATATATAGGAGTCCAAGGGTTCATAATATAATCAGAGCCGACATAACAATAATAATGTAAGGGCACAATAATAGCAATAGTGGGCTTCTATGGGGCACAATAATAACAATATGGGGACTACATGGGCAAAACAATATAATAAGGGGTTACACTAGTAGTATAGGGACCTACATGCCCCTCTCCTTCAAAAAGTGTTGTCCTCAACACTTGAGTAGTTCTTGATGCTTCTATATAAAATTCTTGTCCTCCCATGTGGAATCTTCAGTGGGTAAGTTCTTCCACTTGATGAGATACTTTGAAATTGATCAATTTCGTAGATGTCGGGTTTTTTTTTCTGTGACTGCTCTAGGTTCCAATATGATTTTTCCTTCCTTGTCAAGTTTTTGCAATATTGTTTGAACTGGGATCTTCTGCAACTTTTGAATGAGTGGCCACACTTTTTCATCATTGTTCCATTCATCCTTTGATTTGTTTATCCAATCTAGTTGGATAATAGAAATGGCACAAAAAAATGCTTCCACATCCTCATCCTTTCTTGAGAGTGCATCTGCAACAACATTTTTTCTCCCCTTTTTTGTAGATGATTTCAAAGTCATAACCCAACATCTTTGCAACCCATTTTTGTTGTTCTTCTAAAGATAATCTTTTTTCTAAAGAGTATTTAAGACTATCATGATCCATTTTTACCTTTAAGTGTCTGCTCTAATACCAAATGTTATGAAACCAACTCACAAAAATATAGAAAAGATAGATCAACGCCTTATAAATAAGCCTCTTCGAGAGGGCAACCTCCTTTACATTACACAAATGAACAATTCTTAGATGATACAAATGACAAGACCTCCTTTCTATATATAGGATTCTAAGGGGTCATAATATAATTAGAGTCGACATAACAACAATAATGTAAGGGCACAATAATAACAATAGTGGGCTTCTATGGGGCACAATAATAACAATATGGGGACTACATGGGCAAAACAATATAATAAGGGGGCTGTACTAATAACAATAAGGGGTTACACTAGTATTATACGGACCTAATAATGTGGGAGGTTAGTCTTATAGTCGCAGATCAATTCAATGAAGACTAGGGACTTCTTTGACTTGGATTTGATGAATTAAAAATCAAACTCCTAGAGAATAAAATAGATTTAGAGTATTTCCCCCCAATAAATATCGTGACAAAATGTATGTCATCGGGTTGCGATCAGAAACTACCATAATCTTCTGAAGAAGAATGTAGTGGTGAAACCTCTTTACAGCTTATACAGCTGCCAAAGCTAACTTTTCAACTTGATTATATTTGATTTCAGTGTCATTTAAAATTTGGATCAAATAATAGATAGGATGCTTTTCCCCTAGGTCATCTTCTTGAACCAATACCATGGAAATGGTGGTAACAACGACAATGAGATATAGGTAATAGTTGCATTGATAGTTAAGGGGATAGAATAATGATGCTCAAACTAGGACATATTTCAAAGCATAAAAATCCTTTTTGGTTGTATCATCCCAATGGAAGGGAACGCCTTTTTTAGATAGGTAAGTAAATCCTTTCGTCAGTTCTGCATAATTCGGGACAAATATTCTTAGAAAGATAGCCTTCTTTTGGAGACGTTGTAAGTGAACTAATGAGGAAGGTGAAAGAAAATCAAGAATTGTCTGTACTTTGATTGGAATGATGTGGATTCCTTGCTTCACACAACAAAGCCAAAAAGTCTACCAGATTGAACACAAAAAGCACATTTTTGTAGATTTAATCTGATATTGTAATGCCAACAATGTAGAAAAATTTCCCTAAGGTGCATTGAATGATCTTCATGATGTTTGAAGTGGCCAGGTAAATCATCCAAATAATGTTTTACAATGTGTTTGATATCATGGAAGGCATAATTCATGGCCCTCTAGAAAGTTTCAGTAACATTCTTCAAACCAAAAGGGAGTTTTGAATAGGAAAATGTGCCCCGAGAACAAATAAATGCAGACTTATGTTGGTCTGATGGGAGTATGTTGATTTGATCGTAACTGGAAAAACCATCCATAAACGGAAAAACTTTGCTTCCATCACAGTCATCAACAATTTGGTCGATAATTGGGGTTGGGTAGTTGTCTTCGAGACAAGTATGATTAATACCCCGATAGTTAACGCATACTCAAATTGTTCCTTATTTATTCATCATAGGGATTATGTTTGATACCAAATCAATGAGAGGAACTGGCTAAATAAAGCAAGCACACAAAATTTATTCAACCTTTGCTTTGATCGCAACAAATTTCTTGGGGTGAATGGTATGTAAGCATTGTTGAACGGGCTTAGCATCCGAATAAGTTTTGATCTCATGTACTACAATATTTGGATCAATAATTGGCATTTATTCATATGTCCAGGTGAAAACATTGCAAAATTCTTGAAAAAGGATTTACAAATCTTGACCTCGTCAAGAGAAAAAGATGCACCAATATGGACATTTTCGATAACTCCAGGTTTAATTGAAATATCAAGAGAAATAGTCTCTTCAATATTTGTTAATTTCTTCTCAGAATTGGCATCATGAATAGATATGGAATCCTTAAATGTCTCAATAATATTGGTTGAGTAAGAATCTCCAAGATTATTCTCAAGGGTTTCAGGCAAGGAGGAACGATGATGATTATTATCCCATGGTGTGTCATCTGACATCATGATTTCCATGATGCTTTCATCAGTAGAGAATGTAATAGTGAAAGGATTAGAAGATGAACCAAAATATTGGGAATGATCAACCCAATTATTAAGGAATTGAAACCATAATTTGTCGAACAAGCCGAATAAATCGCTTCATATTCGATCTCAACGAGGCTAAGTGACATATGGTCACCAAATGCATCAGCATTAGAAATATCTGGTACTATCCATGGATCAAATGGAAAATTACAAGAGGAAATCATATTATCAAAGGCAAACATATTGTGAATGTCAAGAGGAGGGAGTGAAAAGTTCCCATTAAAGAGGAATCTTTTAGTAATCCTACCCCGACACATTGATAAGGCTGTGGGGATTCACCCACAAGTGGAATACTTCCAATAGTTTGAGAATTATTGGAAAAAAGGTAAAATGATCAATGGCCTTAGTGAGGAAAAAAAATCATCTGAAAATAGGTCAAGAAAACAACTACCATGGCATAAATCTATGTATGACCCAGTAAGAGGTGATAATCTAAAGTTTCGTCGATAACTTCAACTTCTATTGAAACCATTTTCCAGCTAATACTACTTGCAATGTATTCAAAATTCCATAAGGTTTGAAACCTATTCCATCAAAATATTTAAGAGTGGTGGGTAACTGATTAAGATGTGGAGAACCAATAGCTTTCCAACAAGAAAGTGACATGATAAAAGTTGAAGCACCTTCATCCATAATTGTCCAATGGATAGTTTTACTTTGAAAAACAACTTGGATCATGAATGCTAGTTGGGGTGGAATTTTAGGAGTATGATTATCATGATTAAAGACTACAAGACTTGAATCCGAAGGATCTATGCCTCTAATTACTACAAGTGAATACCTCTTTTGGGCATGACAATTCTGCAATATCTCAAGAGTTGACATAGCAGAAGGAGCTTGGGCCAAGTCCTCAACTATATTGTAGTTTTGTGCAGCTCTTGCATGAGGATCGAATGTTGATTTTTGAATAACACCTTTAGGAGGTTTAACGGTTAATTCATTCGGTATCACATTTGGAGAAGGATTCGAAGTAGATTTAGTGTATTTGGTAGGTTGATCAGTAGCCTTACCAGTCGAGGGATTCAGATTACCATAGTCTTTATTTCTTGTAGCCACCATGATCTCGTATTTATGTTTGGTGGAAGATAACATCATAACCTGGGAAGGGGAATTTGGATCTCATGCAACCATATTTGTCTCCTATTTTGGAAAGTTATTTGTTAACACAGCAGGCACATTAGATGATGACTTTAGGAATTGATTAACTTATGCCCGATGCGGACAATCCTGAGTGAAATGTTCCTCATTACAAATAAGGAAAGGATAATGAGGATTTCATTTGTCCTTAGGCGATTGATTATTTTGTTTTTCTTGCGAATAATTATCTTTCTTATTATTTCCTTTTCCTTTCTTCTTACTTTTGGGTTGATGAGATTTTTCGTAGATTGGATGATGTTAATCTCAGAATTAGTTGCAAGAGTAGCAAAGGATTGGTTTTGAGTAGTCACAATAGGAGGTGAATCAAATAGTTTACTCAATGTCTATTGACAATTACAACCAATCACACCATCAGTAGCATGTGATTCTTTAGTGGGAGGTGGTGGAACAATATGCTCAGGTTGCGAAGCATTGGGTATATTGTTGTAGAGCATGCCAAATTGAGTCTAATTCAAATCAAGGTATCAAGCATGAGCAATGACTTGCTCCTTAGTAACAAATCTGCCTTTAGAAATGTCTTCAGTTATGGATGGTAATAAATATTTTATAAACCATTCAGCTATTAACTAATCAAGAATCAAATTTTTTACCGATCAACATCGACACCTCCATTCATGAATATGATCAGAAACATGAGTGGATTCAAACTGTTTCGAAGAGGTCAAAATCTTGGTTCTAGTTTCATATCAGATAGGAAATTGAAAATGGGTCAGGAACATAGTTGCTAAGGCATTGAATTTGTTAAATGAGGATCGTGGTAATTCAACATACCACTTAGCTATCGTACTAGGTTGAGTTCTCTTGAAAAGTCGTAAATGAATTGAGTCATCATTCAAGGAGTTGGATGGACACCATAAATTGTAGGTCATAACATGAGTAGATGAGTCTTCTCCAATATTTCTGTTGAATTTTAGGATATTCCCATCAATTTGGTAGGAATGGCTGGCTAAGGGGAATGACAAATAAGATCATTTGTTGGTCAGGTTAAATAAGGTAACTCAAGGGTCACCACAAATGGAAATTTCCTATTAAAGTTCAGTTAAGGATATCCTAGGTATGATGTAATGGGTTGAGCAACTAGAATTTTCATTCTAGGATAAGGAGGATTTTGATAACCATGATAAACATAGCCAGTTTCCAGTTCCTTGATAACCTTGTAAAGGTTGAAATGGTTGTGTTAGAATTTTTTGGCCTTGATAAGGCATTTTTGGAATAACAGTTTCACCGACAGGCATCTCTAGCATACTTGGGAACAATTTCCCAAAGGGATTTTTCATCATCCCTACATTGGGTTGATTGGTTGGTACTTGGGATATACCATATACAAGTTGATTTACTTGCATTTGAGGGATAGAATTACCAATTTGTGGGTTTTGCAATGCACCCTGAAGAGACTGGGTAGGTGAGATTTGAGAAATCATAGATACTGATGGAATAGGTTGTGTTTGAGGTACAACCTGGATAAGTTGACATACCTGAGATAAAAATTAGGCAATTTGAGGAATGGATTGAATGGGTTGGCAAGTAGGAACCTGTGTTGGGAATAATACTGGGGCGGGGGGGGGGAGTGAATCAGTATTTATCAACTCAATAACTTTTTCTTTTCATACTCCAATTTATATACGCTACTTCAATGAAGGTAACTCACGTGTACATGTAACTGCCTTTAAGGAAACCACTGTATATCTAGTGAACTTATGATTCAGTTATTCATCATATGCTAATATTTCATTGGTGCATCAGTACTTCATTAACCATATAAACAGTAACCATGTGCAGTAATAACAAAATAAACCATCACACATAAGAAACACACATGAACACCAAGATTTAAGACGGAAACCCAATGCGGGACAAAAACCACCTGCTGATGTCTTCTTTTAATATAAGAAAATATTGTCTACAATCTTGTACTGGTGTAGACTCATACCAGTATGCAGGAACCCACTTGCATAAGGCTACAACCTTCTCTCGTTATCCAGCTTCTACTAGAAGGGAGCTACAACCCCCTAGCTCTTGTATTGGCCGATCTGTTTACTAATATATAGGCGTTGGCCTACAAAAGGCTCCAACCTTCACTCATTTTCCAGCTACTGCTGGAAGGGAGCTCCAACCCCCTAGCTCTTTTACTAGTCGATATGTTTACCAGTACGTAGGTATTGGCCTATAGAAGGCTATGACCTTCTCTCTTCCTCTAGGGACCACATTTCATAAATTTTCAGACTGGATATTCCTGGAACACAACACCACAATCTGAAGGCCACATTTCATCAAATTTTCATACTGGACCCATCAGCAACATTGAAGCTCAAAATTAGTCACCACCGCCATACAATCAGTCACTGAAAACCCATCATGACTAAAGAAAATCACATTCAATCAATCTGAAGATTTAGAACACTGTCACCAGAACACAGAGTAGAACCCAGAACTCTACATTAACAACCAGAACCAACTGCAACTTCAAACATCATATTTCATAATGTATACACTACTTCAATGTGCCAAACCAGGGTGTATATGCGCTTTTTCCAAAGAGAACCAACGTATAGATCTGCAAATACTAACTTAAAACTTCACAGCTATTCCAGACTTCAGTCATACCCAGATCATAACATTTACAGAATAAAACATGCGTTAGTATTCAGATCTAGACTATCCATGATCAAATCACATAATGTTAATTCATTCAAGGCCTTATATCCTGATGCATCATCCATCATCAACCACTAAGGTGCATCCTTAGTTCAGATCAAGCAAAGCATAAGAAACCCATAACCTGCATATTTGATCTAACTCTTCATAAGATATTCAATATTTTCACACTTCTAGCCCTTTGATCTTCTCCTCCTTATATACTTATATCCTTTGTCAATACCTTGGACCAAAACCACTTAGTCCCCGTGGTATTCTTGGGTGGGATCAAATAGTGGTTACTTCGCTCAATATTGTGGGCTAATACCATGGTATTGACCCCTATTATTCTTTGCTCTTGAATTTCCTTGTCTTTCCAACGTGTACGTGCTTTTCCTATTGTGAGAGTGGATTTATATGTATACGATTTTTTTTCTGTGGACCCGCGTGTATACCCCACTTTAAAAAAGTGAACCATCATATACTTCTTAAACCACTCTCTTTCTTCAATCTTTGGAATCTAATCTGTAATCATTTGTTGTTAACCTGTTGCACTGTGAACTGTCATCTATGTGAATTTCCATCAAGGACAACATCTGTGTCATAATTCCAACAATATCCCTCTTTGGACTTGATGGCAAACACAACACCAATATACTCTCCCCCTTTGACATCAAGGGAAAAATGTGGACCAAGATATTCTCCCTCTTTGATATTCATTATGTTTTCCATGCTCCCCTTGAGTACATGCAGAGTTTGCAAAGATATTTTTCAAAAGAATAACATGAATCTATAACTCAACTAACTTAGTATGACATCCCTAAGACCAATGACTCATACATACATCAATCACCCAACCAAGTGGGGATACACCAAATTTGACTCATATACCCAACCAAGTGGGGATATACCAAATGTTTATATATGACTGAAATAGAAATTATTGCATCATCCTTCCCATGCATATTATTTCTTTACATGACCTTTACATCAAATGTTATACATGACATTTATAACAAGGACCAACGATCTAAACAAGACCATGATAGTCATCAACAACTATCATACACCATACATGATCTGTACCATAAGCATCTGTTAGCAGCATCAATATTAACAGCCTATGCATGTCCATCATCAGAAGAGTCATCTGAATCAAAGCATCTATGTGAATCAAGCAGTATAAGTATCATCATGTACCAAGGTCTTCTATTATAATTCCAACAATTCATTATTAGAAGCATATGCTCCCCCTGAACCTATGCCATTTGTTCACTGTCATAAATGATCATTGCATTCGTTAGTAAGAATCATCAAGGCATCATCCTCAACCAGTTGTTCATCAAATTATTAACAGCTTATGAGGGCCAAAACTACTTCCATGTATCATCAGAAGACTGTAATCATCATCACTCAGAACATAATAGATATTTGATAATTGAATGAACCATATTAGAACCCTTTTCCTGAGTCTGTACCACTACTTTTTCCTCAAACCAACATATACGCGACTGTGCAGATTTGAACTCGCATATATATGCGACTTGTCTTCATGATAACTGCGTATGAGATTTAGAACACTGAATTTTCACACTTTCAGCTCCCCTTAAGTCTATTATGTTTGTATATTGTGCTATATGCCCAAACTTGTTACAAGCATAACATCTTATATGTTTCATATTCCCTCTATAGAAGTTAATGGCTTTGTGACCAAACATATTGCAAGAAAAACAATATCCCTTAAAGCACCTGGAAGCTAATGATCTTTCTGTGCGACATTTATTAGCTTGATTCATTCTACTTCTGCATCTGGCTGCAACATGTCCAAAATTATGACATATAAAACATTCAACATTATTAACCAGAGGAAATAACCAACTATTACTTCCATAGTTGGGAGTAAGTGATTTTCTTTGAAGACTTTCTCTCCTTGGTTGTTAATGGGGTTGACCTCTTATCTCCTTGTTGATCATTTTAGAATTTACATTAGAGTTCCTTGCCTCATCTTGTGAGCTAGATTCACCTTCAACAGTTTGATGAAAATCAAGAACAGTTTTGATGATAGGAGACCTTTGAATACTAAGAATATTATCCAAAATCTTAGTACTATCTTGAAATCGTAATAGTTTCTCCTTTTCTTCTAGTTTACCTTTTAAAATATTTACCTCAACCCGATATTGCTCTTCCTTTTCCAGATATTTATTCTTCATGATTTCTTCAACCTTTCTTCCTTATTCCACTTGTTGGCTTAATTTGAGAATCTCATTTTCTTGTTCTTCATCTGCTTGAGGTAGTTCTTCATTATTCTTATTTGAATTTTCAAGATCTTCTTTTAGAGAGGCAATCTTAGCTTCAAGACTTTCATAGTAACTGGATCTATCTTTAAGTCTCTTAATTGTTGTACTCTTTTTATTTACTTCATTTCTTAATGGTGTCACTTCATCCTGCAGCTTTTGACATTGATCTTCCTTTTCCTTGTACTGTTTTCTTACTTTGTTTCCTTCCTCCAACTAAGCTTTTAATCTGGTAACTTCTTCTTTGAAGGCACTTTCCCTTTTGTTAAATAGATCTTTTTTATCTCTAATTTTATCTGTGAGTATTTTAACTTATGCCTCTATGTTTATTTCACTATCACTTTCAATATCTTAAAAATTGCATGAACAGAGAAAAAATTCACCAGAGGACCAAAAAATTGTACTTGATACTTCTTTTGCTTGTTCATCTTCAATTTGAGGTGATTCTGAATCTGAATACTTGCTTCCACCTGATGGCCAATTGTCTCTCCTGTTGTCACTATTCCTTTGAGATGTCTTCTTCTTTTGAGGTGCTTTCTTCTTTAGCTTCTTTCCCATGGTTTCTACGGATCTCCTTCAAGTGATCAAGCTTCTACCAAAGGAACTTCTCTGATACTCAGTATTTATCAAATCAATAAATTTTTCTTTTCATACTCAAATTTATATACGCTACTTCACTGAATGTAACTCACATGTACACGCAACTATCTTTAAGGAAACTAGTGTATATCCAGTGAACTTATGATTCAGTTAATTCATCATATGTTAATCTTTCATTGGTGCATCAGTAATTTATTAACCATATAAATAGTAACCATGTGTAGTAATAACAGAATAAACCATCACACATAAGAAACACACATGAACACTAAGATTTAAGGTGGAAACACAATGCGGGAAAAAAAAACACCTGTTGTTGTTTTCTTTTAATATAATAAAAACATGTTTATAATATTGTACTAGTGCATACTCATTGTTGGCTTGTATGGGCCTGAACCAAGTTCAAAGGTGATTTAGCCAAGAAAATCCCTATACTACTGACCCTTCGGCAACAGTCCGCAAAGCGCAAACTGAGGTCTCATCCGAAGTAGTATGGGAGGGTGCTAGAACCCGGTTTTGGCACCCTGGGGATGTCTGATGAGCTTCTAGAGGTTTGCGGTTTGACCCTGCATGCACGTTGCTATGTGCACTTGTTATTCCATCACAACTTGCAATGTTGCTTTTGCGTAACCCAACTCGAGGCGCAACTCGTATAATACCCAAGTTCCTTGCTACTCAATTTGTTATTACCTAATTACTTAACTTATTTGTGTAAGGCTAATGATTATTACAACATATTCAGCAATCATATCAGTGCCCATAATAAATAAAATAGTATAAATGTAAAGAAGGAAATGCACAAGCAGATACACAGAAATAGGAATCAACTTCTCTTTATTATTCTTCGATCAAGATTATAGACTCGACACCACCCTACACACTCAGCTGCAGGGGTCCGCACACTCAGCTATGAACTCTACTAGGCCTTTGTGCACTCAGTTGTAGATCCTCTCCCTACTACTATGACCCAATACACTTAGACTCTTACTCTATGCTCGAACCATTCATATTCTTATCTCTTCCTTGTTCTTCACTCTCTTTACAACTTAGAGCCTCACTCTATTTATACAATCCCATATTCCACGGACCATGGGTAGGCCGACATGACTTTACATTACATTATAATACTTTAGGGCAGACAACCCTATGACTCATCTTATACTTTGTGCTCCGCGCCCGCAATTCACAGAGCCTTTACAATACACTTGACCAAAACATAGGCTTTGAGCCCTAAAACATGTTGTGGGGGGGATTCCATGCCCAACAAGCCCCCAACACAATCATCATGACTCGTCCTGAGTCACTCTGTTGGTGTGGTGATCTTGGCATAGAGCCCCTCCAACTAGTCCCGTTGCCTGCTTTTTTTTTTCGACCTTGGCGTTTGAGGCTATTTCGGGATTTCTGGCATGACCCTAGTGTCTCCAAGAAAATCATGTACCGTGGGGTTCCACGTGGCCTCGTCGGTGGTTCCTTCTACAGAGCCCAAACCTCTCCTAGTATTCGTCATCCTGTTTCAACTGTCTGTGGTCGTGCAAGAACTTCGGGGCTCAAATCTTGCTCGACGCTTAACACTCTGTGCTCTAATCAACTGCTCAAATCTCAAGTGAACAAGTGTTGTCTCATGGCTAGCCCCTGGAGTTTTATAGTGCCTTCTGAATTAAAATTCGACCATTCTCCCTAATTCTGGTTCATCAATGCTTTCTTAGTGGTATATTGCCCCAAATATTGCCCTTAATTCATGTCTTAAATGCCCGCTGCCCGCTCCCTTTTGCCTTAAATCGGACATCTTGTCATGAATAGTGACACTAATGGTCACTTCCCAGCCTACCCGCGTGGTAGCGCACCCCCCCTTGTGTGGTCATGACCCTTGTGACATGTTGATTCTGCGTGCACCTCCCTCATCACAGAACTCCCAAACCGACTCTTTTATAGTCCCGAACTCTCTTTCAACTACCTGGAGCATTGAGACTGTGCTCCCTACGACTAGTTAGGTGGCTATACCACTTGTGCGAGACTTCAACTTGCCTTTCAGTATAGTCCATGGAAACTCCTCAATTGTCTTCGCAATAGCCGGTGCCGCGCGTTCTACTGTATGTAGTTGTTGAGGGCCCCGAGGTCGGGTCAACAACAAGGGGGATACCCACCCGGTCCGGAACCTGGTTGGCGGCTCCTTGCCCGTTTGGAGTAGTGGGTCCGACTGGGGGTAATGGGACCAGTTTCCCAATGTGATGGGTGTGTGTGTGTGCGTAGAGTCTGATGATATTAATCTAAGGAAGGGGGGAAGGATTCTTCTAATCTGGTCTTAATTCTAACTGCTAAATTAACTCTATGCTAATGTAATCTAATGAAGAAAGATACATCTAATCTACGCTAACCCGGGGTGTTTTTCTTTTGTTATGCGATCTAGAAAGATTTCTAATAGCAGCCGGTAATAAAGATCATTCAACTGATATCAGAATATAAATCAATAAAGATAAACTATTCTGCATAAGAAGTTAGGCAGAGTAGTTGTGAACAGTATATCGCATAATCAGTTTTCTATATGTTAAACATAAATAAATGACCCCACCATATAGAAGTGCCAAATGGTAATACAGACATTCATGCAATAACATACAAAGAACTCAGCCACATATCACTTTAGGAATACTAGCAGAATCTAGCCAAGAGATAAAAGTACCATTTATGACTAAGTTCACTAATAAACTTCAAGTAACAATGATTTATTTCTACTTGTTCTAACATCTGCTAAGAGTACAGAAGTGCAACATCAGTAATAGATATTAAAATGCAAACATAAATAAATCTCGATCCATCCATTCATCAAAAACCTCCTCTGAGGGTGCAGAAGTGCATGTTCTGAGGATAAGTTTTTTGACAAATTTCCGGACCCTTCTCCAAAAACCATGAGAAGGGTTAAATACTACTAACTAATCAATATTAATTACATGAAATTAGGGAATCGGCCTCAAATGACCGCCCTTTTACTAAAAGAAACTTTATTTCTAAACTTAAAATCTAATTTCTGACCGTTTCTGTATATTCTCTTTAGTGTTGTCAACAGTGTAATGCTTTCCTGGGAAGAGTCGGCTAGCCGCCTTCTTGTTTCGCTTGGGAGATAAAAGTGGAAATAGCAGGAGCTGGCACTTCCTTCCGGCAGACCAGAAGATATTTTCGAAAACCTTTCTCTAGCTGGGTGTATTCGCCGCGTGTATACTTAGCGTGTCCCAGTTTCTTCTCGAACTGATTTTGCTGTTGCCGTTTTCGGTTTCTGGTCGTGCGAATGACTGAGTGGGTTAAGAGTCGTGCTGCATGGGCAACTCCCTGTGTCGAGAATTTCTTCCGTTCTTTGTTCCAGGTTTCCCTGAAGCGTTCTCCTTCTCATGCGCTTCTTTCTCTGCTTCACTAAGTCTTAGCTTCAGGATCTTTTCTGAATATGTTGCTTTTGTGCGCCTTTGACTCTGAGTCCCGGATAGTCTAATTTCATCAGTGCCGGTTGGCTGATAGCCTGGAATCCGCGGTTCTGCTGCATGCGGCATCCATTTTGCGAAAGCATTCTCTCTTTGCTGATTGGCGCTTTCCTCTTCCCTTCAAATGTTTCCTGCATATAAACTTATATCAGTTGCGTGTCTTGCAGTCTACGCAAAGGAGAAGTGAAATGAAAAGAGTTGACGTGAAAGCATTAATCTCTAATGAATACATAATTCTGACATCCATCATCACTTGACTCTTCGATAAATGTAACGTAATCATTCCTAGATACTTAAGCATGCGGTCATTAAATTCTTTCAAGTTGCGCGCTTAATGCATGGGTCTATCGTGTGGTAAGTCTTTTCAGATCGCAGGTCGCAGATCGCAGATTGCTGCCATCGCAGATCGCAAATCGCAAATATCGCAAGTTCTCGTTTAATGGTTACGTCGTATAACGTAATGCTTGCGATTTGCGATATCGCAAATCGGCGATCGCATTGCTCGAAGGTTTTTCTCTTAAGGGGCGCGTGCGAGGTGTGCGATGCGATGAACTTCGCATCGCAATTTCGCAGTATTTTTTTTTGCGCTCGAGTTATGCTTCGACCTTTCTTTGCGATGCGATTTGAGCCTTAGGGAGAGAAATACAAAAAAAAACTTTAGAAAAATATATTTTTTGGGATTTTCGTTCAGGGTCCCCTCTTCGCTTGACATTATTGCTAATGTCAGATGAAGAAAGGGGGGTTGTTGGTGACCACAACAATGGCGATTCACTGTGAAGAACCAGTTATCTCTGCTTGTTCTATTGCATTTTCACTTCCAAAACAGAAAAAGTTTTCTTATGCCTGAATTTTGTTATGGACAGATAGAGTATTACCTTTTATCCTGTCAATAATGCTTCGTCACAACTTCTTATTTGATTTTGATTGTTTGTTTCCCCTGGGTTATTTTTTGTATTCATACCTAGTTATTACTCAGTCTCCTCAAAGACAAAATAAGGTCTTCTCTGCGTACTGGCTTTGTAAAGTATGCTCATTTGTCGCAGGTAGAGCCTCTGCTGCCCGTAGGTGTCCATAGCCTCGACAGGGTTACGATGTTATCCAGCAATGATCCTTTTTCTTGCTTGAGGTCATTTACAACATTCCAGAGAAAAATCCTTTTGATATTTTTTCTTTCTTTTTTGATTTTTTTTTTTATTCTCTAAAGAACAATGTCTTGGTTTGGTGGCCAAATTATGACACAGTCATTCACTTGATTTATACTTTTTTCTGAACAAGCTGGCTCGTGATGAGACCCCTTGTCTTTTGATTGCACAATCTTGAGTCGTTGCCCTATTTTGGTAGACAGTAGTGGCAAATTCAGCAAGTTATAATATCTGTGATCATGATAAGCCGGCTCGTGATGAGACCTCTTATTCTTTGAGATATAGTGTTTTCTTGGATTGTCTCTCTGGATGCTGCGATTTTCCTTAGCAGGGAGGAAGTCATTGTTTTTCCTTAAGAAAGCTCTGGACAACAATAATAGAGTTTTAAGAACAGCAGTTTTGCAGAGAATACCTATTTTGCTATCGATGATACCTTTCATAGCATTGGCATAAAACAATTTTTTGCCAAAAGTTACTCTCATCCCAGGTTTCTTTGTGAAGTTTGAAACTAACATCATATTCAGGTTAAAGCTAACTCTATTTGTCAATAATAAAAGTCAGATTTTTCGAAAATTTTTGCTATTTATACAAGTGAAATCAAAATTTGATACAGAAATGGTATGTTTCTTCATGAATACTATTTATGATCATTTACAACCAGCCCTATCTATGAAAAATGAAAACTAACATGAAAATTTAAAACTATCCTACAAAAACAGAAGGATGACCTTCTATGGGAAATACATTTTGAGGATTTGTCCGTTTACAGGCAGAGAATCTCTTCTGCCTGTCAAGTCCTGCAACACAAAAGTCGACGGGCCTATGACTTCTACGATTTGAAAAGGACCAAGCCATAGCTTCTGGAATTTCGTATGTTTGCCCTTTTCTTCGTGAGCCTTATCCCACTTCAAAACTAGATCACCCATCTGGAAGCTTTTTCTGGTCTTTATGTTTGAGTCAAAAGAGGATTTTATCAACGCTTGGTGGTGAGCATGGGTTTTCTTGGCCTGTTCTCGTCGTTCTTCTAACTTGATTATCTCCATTTGCCTTAGTTGTAAGGGAGAAGTAGGTACTTCATCAATGTGTTGTACTAAAGACAAAGAGGGAATGAGTAAGTGGGTAGGAAGAACTGCTTCTCTCGCGTAAACCAAATTAAAGGGAGAAGTCCCGATAGAGGCTTTCTTGGTAATTCTGTCTGCCCATAAGGCATTTACCAGCGCTTTGTGCCAATTCTTTTGGTTTTGGTCAACTGTCTTTTTGATAATCCTGATTAGGTTCTTGTTTGTTGATTCAGCCAACCCATTACCTTGCGGATAGTAGTTGGCAGAATACTTCAGTTTGGACCCTCTTTTGAGCGCGAACTCAGTCATGGTATTTTCAGAAAAATATGAAGCATTATCAAATATTAAGGCCGTCGGCAATCCATACCTAGTAATGATAAATTGATCTATGAATTCAACAATGTTTTCAGAATTAGCTGTCTTGAGCGGAACTGCCTCTACCCATTTAGTAAAATAGTCGGTTGCAGTGAGGATATACCTATGTTGTTTAGAGGAGTGAGGAACGATCTCACCTATTATGTCCAGGCCCCATTGGCTGAACGGCTGTTCGATATTAACCGGCTGCAGTGGCATGGATGAATTCTTTTGTTTTCGTGCAGCAGTTTGGCAGACTTGGCATTTTCTCACGTGATTGTACGAGTCTTTGAACAGCGTGGGCCAGTAGTATCCTGCACGTAAGATCTTGTGTGCGGTGGTTTCTCCAGCATAGTGTCCACCTGCTGGTCCATCGTGGAGTTCCTGCAAAACCTTTTCAGCTTCAGTTTTCTCAAGACATCTAAGAAGCACAGAATCATAGTTTCTTTTAAATAAGACATCGTTTACGAGCTGGTATTGTTTAGCTTTTAACCTCAGGGCTCTCTTTTTTATATGATCCAGGTGAAATGGAGCATATCCGTTCTTTAGGAAATAAATGATGTCGGCATAAAATGATTCTGCGTCGTTTAGGCTTACCTCATACGCGTGTACCTCTTCAGGTGACTCTTCGGGGATTTGCGATGCTCCAGCTAACATCTTGCAGAAGCCTTGGCCTCTTACGATGTGTGCCGGCTTGATTTCCAGGTCGTATTCTTGTAAGGCAGTGATCCAATTCGCTCTCTTTTCGCCCACGTCTTTCTGAATCAGGAGGTTTCTTACCGCCGGGAATGGTACTATGACCTTGGTATGGGCCTTTAGCAAGAAGGGTCTGAAATATTTGACTGCTTTAAAGACGGCATATGCCTATTTTTCTACGTCCGAATATTTCAGCTCAGCACCTTGTAAGTTTGAGCTAAAGAATGCGATTGGGGCTTCTGCCTTTTCTTTGTTTGCCTGGGTCAAGATCGCAGCATAAGAATGCTCTGAGGCAAACGTGTATAAGACAAATGGTTCTGAAAAATTTGGGGTTGCTAGGGATGGGGCGTCGATGATGGCTTGTTTGATTAAGTTAAACGCTTCGTGCTCGTCTAGACCCCATTTAAAGTTTGAATTCTTTTTTATCATTTTTTGTAAAGGAGAAATAATACGTGAAAAATCTGGGACAAATCTTTTCACAAAATTGATCTGTCCTAGGAAAGATTGCATGGTCTTTTTGTTATGGGGCATGGATATCTCGGAAATTTCTTTGATTCTGGCAGATTCGATGTGAATGCCCGATTTGGACACTATGAATCCTAGCAATTTTCCTTCACTCAACGCGAAAAAAGAATTCTTCGGGTTAAGCGAGATTCCATACCTTAAACATCTTTGAAAGATTTGCTTCAAATCTCTGAGATGGTCGCTTCGTTTTTTGGAGTACACAGTTATATCATCTAGGTAAATCACCACTGATTTATTGATTAACCCTTTGAACGCAATATCCATAGCTCTTTGAAAAGTAGCGCCGGCGTTGATCAGACCGAACGGCATCTTTCGATACGCGTAGGTACCCCATTTAGTTCGGAAGGTGGTTTTTAGCTGATCGTCTGGGTGTACCAGCACTTGATTATATCCTGAAAATCCGTCCAGGAAAGACATCAATTCTGAGCCTGCTACAGCCTGTAATATTTGCTCCATAGGTGGAAGGGGAAAATTGTCCTTCTGACAGGCTTTGTTGAGATTCCGGAAGTCAATGCAGATTCTAATATCTCCGTTTTTCTTCCTAACAGGTACCATATTGGACACCCATTTGGAATGTCTGACCGGGAAAATTATTCTGGCTCTCAACAACTTATTCAGCTCAGTTTTTATCTGATTTTCCAGGTTGGGGTGGATTTTTCTGAGCTTTTGTTGGACGGGTTTCTCGTTATTGATCATAGGGATAGTGTGCTGAATGATAGAAGTGTTATAAGTTTTCAGCTCATCGTAGTTCCAGGCAAAGACGTTTTTGTACTGTCATAGAAGACGGATGTATGCTGATTTTTCTTCAGGAGCTAGGCCTTGGCCTAGATTGACGTTTTGGGGTTTCTCGTCGGTTCCTAAGTTCACTGATTCGTAGTTCAGAGTTGAACTGTAAAGTTTGGCATTAGCTAACCTTTTGAACCGACTTTTTAAGTCATACAAATCTTCTAATTTGACCACTGATTTGGGTATAGCGTTATCAGTGCTACTTTGTTGTATTTGGTGGTCATGACAGTCCTCGTCGATTATTTGGCTTGAGTAGGATTTTTCGGAGGTAAGGAAACTTACGATGTCTGGGTCGTCGTTGAATACTCTCCAGTTGGTGATGTTGTCAGGAATAGATGGTTTAAAAATTAATTCTATCGAAAACCTATCTGGACTAAAGTCTTCGGAGGGAATGAGTCTGGAGGCTACGTTTGCTAGCAGGTCTGCGCTTGCATTGTGAAGTCTTGGGATTGATGAAATATTAAATGCTGTAAAATGCGCAGTGAGATCTTGCACTAAAGATTGGTAGTGCTTTAAATGACTAGACAGGCAATGTATGGTGTTACGTACCTGTTTGACGACGATCTCGGAATCTCCAAAGACTTGAAGATATTTGACGTTGGAGCCGATTGCTTTGTATAGGCCTTGCACCAAGGCTTCGTATTCCGCTGTGTTGTTCGTGCAATCGAACTCCAGTCTGCATGTGAGCATGGTCTTATTTCCATCTGGGCTAATCAAGACGCATCCTGCTCCCGCTCCCTCGTTGGACTTAGAGCCATCAAAATATAATTTCCAAAATAAAGAAGTATTTACAGGGTTATCTAAGAAACTAA
Organism: Pinus tabuliformis; assembly: GCA_031772625.1. Lineage (NCBI taxonomy): Eukaryota > Viridiplantae > Streptophyta > Pinopsida > Pinales > Pinaceae > Pinus > Pinus tabuliformis. The sequence goes on along the minus strand of CM062805.1, from coordinate 920,856,716 downwards.
CACATTTTGAATCATCAGTCTGGGAAAAGTTTTCTACTTGGGACACGACTGAATTTTCTAAATATGGTGATATGTGAGCATTGAAATTTCCAAGGAAAGAGTCTATCGAATAGTTGCCTATGATGCTGCTGTTGTATGCTATGGCTTCGTTCTCTCCCTCTAGGTCCGTCACTATGTACTTTTGGTGCAGTTCTCGTTCAACCTTTATTTGATTTGGCTTCGCGTTGAAGGGTAACCACATGTGTGACCAGTCAGTCGAAAAATATCCGTGGAGCTTCTCGGACCAATCCCTGCTAAGAATTAGACCATAAAATTCAGGGATGTCAGCAACTAGAATATCGATGACCTAGCACACCTTGGGGTTGGACGATAGTCTTATGTTCACTTGATTTAGTTCGCCTATCACTTCGACTTGTGATCGATCAAGTTGAACTATGCGTACTGCGGATTTTTTTGGTTGAACATTAAGTTTGGCACATATTGACTTGGGTAGAATATTGGTTGAAGCACCAGAATCAACCAAGCAATTATGCACGTTTCTGTTAAAGATCTCATAAGTGAGGAGGAAAGGGGGAGTGTGAGATCTAGACCTCCCTCCAATCAAGGCGATGTCATTTGGATCGATTTTATTGATCGCGTTGATTGGGGGTCTTCCTATATTATGAGAAGCTATAGCTGTAGGTAGAGGCGCAGTAGGTATGGCATGTAACTCTTTCATCATGATCTTCTGTTGGTGTTTCAATTTGCTCAGCTCGTACAGGGTGATATTAGCCCTAGTCTTCTTCATGTCGTCTATGATGTTATACTCCATTTCATCCGACACTATTAGTGTCTTTGATGGAGGTGATTGCTCTGATTGGACTGGGCTAAATGAGGTCGCTTTAGGGGTTGTCTTCTTTGTTGAGGCCTTTTCTTTTGCTGGAGGGCTTGCGCCCTTCTATTTTGGGGTAGTCTGGGGAGGATCAAGTTGATTTCTGCTTCTTGTACTAACCGGAAGTGCTTCTTGATCTTCCTCTTGTGGGAGGATGAAATCCCACATTCCTTGCAGTTCCACCACTTCTTCATCGTCGGTATGCGTTTCAGCGGTGTTCTCTTCTTCTTCTTCTTCAGATTCGACGTTAGAGACCACGCTAGGTGGCTTCGTCTCCATAGGAGGATTTCTCTTAAAACTCCTAAAAGGATTTCTTGGGGACGATTCTGCTACTTGTTTCCTGATATCAATCATCTCATTTGACATGGCCTTTAATACCTTTTGTAATCCTTCCATGTCGAAAGGATCCTTCGTTTGCTTCTTCTTGGTTTCTTCTTTGAAAGAGATTTTCTTAGATTTACGCTCTTCGATTGTAGATCTCTTTTCTAGGGCTACTACGCGTCTTTCGACTGCTAATGCCTCAGCCAAATTTTCGACTAAGGTTGTCTTGCTTGCCCTATCCACGAAGATGGCCAAGTTTGAAGGTAAGGCGGTGATGTACCATTCGCATCTTACTTCCTCGCTGGGTTGGGAAGCAGCGGGGATTTTATTGAGGATCTTGTTGAACCGTAAGTTAAAATCTTTAATGGGTTCCCGAGCCTCAGCTTTAAGATTGGACAGATCATTGATCAATGTCGCTGTCGATCTATCATCGCCGAATTTAGTGAGAAATTGATTTTGAAAAATATCCCAGCTGGTGATAGATCCGGAGGGTAACGAGAAGTACCATGACCCGGCCGTACCTTGCATTGTATAGGGGAAGAGTCGGACCACGGCGTCTTCGTTGGTAACTCCGTTGAGATTAACTGAAAGCATGAAATTATTGATATGTTCTTCAGCTAGCATTCCAGTTTCTGGATTGAACTTTGGTAACCATTTCTCGGGATGGGCAGGTATTGGACTCAGGGGTGGAGGCATTAGAACCGCCCCAGGGTTGTTCCATGGAGATTGTGCCATCGCTGAGTTGCTGGTTAGTAAAAGTGTAGAAGATGATCTTTGAGGTTGAGAAGATAGAGATGTTATGATTTTTGACGATTGTGGAGGAAGAGTTGCGGAAGATGGATGAGTGATTTGAGGTGGAGATGTGGGTGGTCGACTTCGCGGAGAGGGAGTTGAAATGGATGAGGTGGATGAAAGAGTCTCTCTGTCAGACTCTTGAAATGTTTTCCTTGCTCTTTTCCTAGTGGGGAGAGGGATTTCAGTTGGCTGAATGCCAAACTTTTCACTCTTCAATCGGGTCAGGGGATGAGCAGGGTTGTATTGCGAAGTCAAGCTGCTTTTAGATTTATCAGATTTATGGTTAAAAATAGAGAATCCCTGGAGTTTACGGATCAAGGTTTGAACTTCAGGGGGATCGACCATAAATTGTTCTGATGTATCGGGATGTATAGCAGCGGTGGATGTCCGAGCGACTTCCAGTTCCGAGTTTAGTCGTATTGGGGAAGTCGGGGAAGTTGGTGAGGGTGATTTGCTCTTAGAATGGTATTTGGATTTTGAGTTATGTGCCATTCATAGCTGTGGCCCTCCTTCTAGCGCCAGAAATGTTGAGGGCCCCGAGGTCGGGTCAACAACAAGGGGGATACCCACCCGGTCCGGAACCTGGTTGGCGGCTCCTTGCCCGTTTGGAGTAGCGGGTCCGACTGGGGGTAATGGGACCAGTTTCCCAATGTGATGGGTGTGTGTGTGTGCGTAGAGTCTGATGATATTAATCTAAGGAAGGGGGGAAGGATTCTTCTAATCTGGTCTTAATTCTAACTGCTAAATTAACTCTATGCTAATGTAATCTAATGAAGAAAGATACATCTAATCTACGCTAACCCAGGGTGTTTTTCTTTTGTTATGTGATCTAGAAAGATTTATAACAGCAGCCGGTAATAAAGATCATTCAACTGATATCAGAATATAAATCAATAAAGATAAACTATTCTGCTTAAGAAGTTAGGCAGAGTAGTTGTGAACAGTATATTGCATAATCAGTTTTCTATATGTTAAACATAAATAAATGACCCCACCGTACAGAAGTGCCAAATGGTAATACAGACATTCATGCAATAACATACAAAGAACTCAGCCACATATCACTTTAGGAATACTAGCAGAATCTAGCCAAGAGATAAAAGTACCATTTATGACTAAGTTCACTAATAAACTTCAAGTAACAATGATTTATTTCTACTTACATCTGCTAAGAGTACAGAAGTGCAACATCAGTAACAGATATTAAAATGCAAACATAAATAAATCTCGATCCATCCATTCATCAAAAACCTCCTCTAAGGGTGCAGAAGTGCATGTTCTGAGGATAAGTTTTTTGACAGATTTCCGGACCCTTCTCCAAAAACCATGAGAAGGGTTAAATACTACTAACTAATCAATATTAATTACATGAAATTAGGGAATCGGCCTCAAATGACCGCCCTTTTACTAAAAGCAACTTTATTTCTAAACTTAAAATCTAATTTCTGACCGTTTCTGTATATTCTCTTTAGTGCTGTCAACAGTGTAATGCTTTCCTAGGAAGAGTCGGCTAGCTGCCTTCTTGTTTCGCTCGGGAGATAAAAGTGGAAATAGCAGGAGCTGGCACTTCCTTCCAGCAGACCAGAAGATATTTTCGAAAACCTTTCTCTAGCTGGGTGTATTCGCCGCGTGTATACTTAGCGTGTCCCAGTTTCTTCTCGAACTGATTTTGCTGTTGCCGTTTTCGGTTTCTGGTCGTGCGAATGACTGAGTGGGTTAAGAGTCGTGCTGCATGGGCAACTCCCTGTGTCGAGAATTTCTTCCGTTCTTTGTTCCAGGTTTCCCTGAAGCGTTCTCCTTCTCATGCGCTTCTTTCTCTGCTTCACTAAGTCTTAGCTTCAGGATCTTTTCTGAATATGTTGCTTTTGTGCGCCTTTGACTCTGAGTCCCGGATAGTCTAATTTCATCAGTGCCGGTTGGCTGATAGCCTGGAATCCGCGGTTCTGCTGCATGCGGCATCCATTTTGCGAAAGCATTCTCTCTTTGCTGATTGGCGCTTTCCTCTTCCCTTCAGATGTTTCCTGCATATAAACTTATATCAGTTGCGTGTCTTGCAGTCTACGCAAAGGAGAAGTGAAATGAAAAGACTTGACGTGAAAGCATTAATCTCTAATGAATACATAATTCTGACATCCATCATCACTTGACTCTTCGATAAATGTAACGTAATCATTCCTAGATACTTAAGCATGCGGTCATTAAATTCTTTCAAGGCGCACGCTTAATGCATGGGTCTATCGTGTGGTAAGTCTTTTCAGATCGCAAGTCGCAGATCGCAGATTGCTGCCATCGCAGATCGCAAATCACAAATCGCAAATATCACAAGTTCTCGTTTAATGGTTAAGTCGTATAACGTAATGCTTGCGATTTGCGATATCGCAAATCGGTGATCGCATTGCTCGAAGTTTTTTCTCTTAAGGGGCGCATGCGAGGTGTGCGATGCGATGAACTTCGCATCGCAATTTCGCAGTATTTGTTTTTTGCGCTCGAGTTATGCTTCGGCCTTTCTTTGCGATGTGATTTGAGCCTTAGGGAGAGAAATACAAAAAAAAACTTTAGAAAAATATATTTTTTGGGATTTTCGTTCAGGGTCCCCTCTTCGCTTGACATTATTGCTAATGTCAGATGAAGAAAGGGGGGTTGTTGGTGACCACAACAGTAGTGTACTCCCCTGGTTACTGCATTTAGTGAGGTGCGGTTGTAGCCACGGTAGCAGAGTCATAAATTCTTGGTGATAATCTTCTAATGCAATGGTATGATCATCGGTATCTTGCCTTTTCATCCTTGGTTTATCGATGAGACATGCTTGCGTGATCTCGTTTTCCAACCTCTTGATCTCACCATCCATTAAAATGATTTTCTTCCTCAATCGTACCCAGTCCTTTCCGAGTTCGCAAAGTTTAAGGTTCCCTCGCCGAAGGGCTTCCTGAATCCTTATATGTTTGACCTCGCGTAGCTGTGTGATTTCTTCATCCTGGTCATCATGCACCGTCACAACTATGGGAGCCATTACATGTGGATTCCTTTTTGTCTTCTCTTTAGAAATTATGGTCTCTACTCTATTCCGCACCTTTGGAATCGTCTCCATGGTCAGGGTTTTGCACATGGTCCTATAGGCCCATCGAATCACTAGTACACGCAAGTCCCAATCAGTGCATCTTGCCTGGTGAACCTTGTTCAGTACTCCACACACCCTATTGAATGCTTCGTCGTGGATAATTGGTAGCGCGCGTCACCTTTCCTGCTGCTACGGGTTGTTCTGATTCTCTATTCTGGGGGTGGTGTGCGCTTGTGTGGGCTATACAACATATGTCTATACCCATCAGGAAAGGTGGGCGTGCAAGTTGTTCCGCCCCTGCTGACTGGCTCTCATTCGGAGCTGGGGTTTTCCAAAACGTAGGCACATCATCCTTCTTCATTTGTGTCAGTCCTCAAAACTTCTTGATCTATGCCCCACCATCATGCGGGTGTTGCACACAACACCCATTTTAGAGCATCGAATCGCTGTTGTTCTAGTACTGTGCTTCCAAATTTGCTCAGAAATTCCTCCACTGTTGTCAATCCATCATATGTAGGCAGCTCCCTTACCTCTGTTGTCACGCAATGTAGTGATCTAATCATCATGTTGCAATTAAGTGTTGTTACTTCGTGCAGTCGATTCTGCCATCACTCTATTTCTTCGTCTGAATCCGAAGTGCAGGAGCTTTCACACTCCTATGAAATCCTTCCATCTGCAGCTGGATTCACCCAATCCTCTTCTTGCATAATTATCTTGTAAATACAATCGAGATCACCATCACTATCATCTTTGCGCATTGGTTCAGTGTATCGCGCTCCTTCGGCTAGATCTAGTGGCACTACTACGCGTAGTGACTTTTTATCAAAGATCATGTTGCGCTTCTTCATATTTATGAATCCATTCATATCAGTGGCCCAGTCTATTCCTAGTAGTGCGGGATAGGGATTACTGTCATCGACAATCTCTATCACTTCAAAATCTGCCTGCGTGCTCACACCTTCAATGTCTACTGTTACCCCTTGCAATCTTCCCATGGGAAAAATCTTCTGTTGGTTCGCCATTCGTAACTGAAGAGGGGACCATTGTAGCGCGGGTCTGCCCATGCATTCCCATGTTTTTTTTGGTAGTACATTAGTGTCTGAACCCAAATCCAGGATTACCTGATCCATTTCATACTTTTCGATTTGCACATCCAACCTCATTTGCCTTCTTGTGTGCAATGCATGCTTTCCAAGTTTTTGGACCACGCGCGGTTCTCCTGACCCCGCACACCTAGTGATAAGTTTTTGTAGTCCTTTGACTACCTTGCTATCGTGCAGTACTTTCATGCATGTCTCTAGAAAGGTAGTGAGCATTGAAGGATCCATCCTTGGTTCTAGTTGATCCCTACTACCTAAAGTGGAGGCCTCTGTGAAGCTCTTCTTAGCTTCCATGAATATCTCCTTTGCGCGTTCTAAATCCAATTCAAGTTCCTTTGTAGGAGCCTTGCGAACCCACGCACTTTCTTCTAGCTACTTCCCTTTATCATCGTCCATGGTCATACCGCTCCTGAGCATCATGTTTACATTTGGGTCTTCTTCGCGTGGCTCAGACCCCATCATTTGTAAATTCTGAGTTAGAGGGGGCTAGAGTACCCCCTTTTTGCCCATCCTCGCTATTAGCGAAGGGCATTCTTCTACCTCATGATCAAACTAAGTAGAGTACCAACATGATGTTCTTGTCAGGTTTGTGCAATCGCGAGCATAGTTACCTATCCCTCCACAACTGTAAAAAATTAGTTGTCTGCGACCCCTTCCTGGTCCCATTCTGCCTCAACCTCGACCGCGCCCCTGAAATCCAGCGCATGCCATCCCTGCATTTGGGTCGAGGGATCATGTTTTGGTCTGCACCCTGTAGGTAGGATTCCAATCCATCATTAGTTCGTAGCTTCGACAGGTGCGTTCATCATGGCCTACCTACCTGCAGAAATTACAAAACAATTGTTGGGACATCTGCGTATACTTCTACAACAGATAACAATTATCCATAGTGTGTTTTCCTCCTATCTGACATATCGTGCACCATAATTCAGGCACCACACTCATTCCTGCCTGTGCCTCAAGTCTTAATGGCATCGGCCCTCCTCCTGCCAAGTAGTTCACGAACACTAGACAATGGTCCTTATCGTGCCCTTGGCCTTTGCATTTTATGCACCATACTTCCTCACATGCCTTCGATCGAGGTGTCCTGTCCTGTTTCAAACTTTGCATTTCCAGACACAGATTCTGTAGTTGTACGTGGATTTGTTGGACTCCCAACCCAAGGTCTTGTATAGGGGTCTCATGTAATCTCATTTCCATCTCCAACGCTTTGGCCTGGGTAGAAATTTTTTGTTGTGACAGCGCCATCCCTAAGTGTGGCGTAAGTGATGCTACAAACCATGTGCAATGATGTCCATCTGTCAACATCATATTGGCTTCACGAATTGTACTCTTCAGCCTTTGGTCCAGATCCCAGGGGGTCTCGTCTGGGAGCATCGCGATCTTCTTAAACCTGATGATTGATTGTGTTTCTGATTTTGGCCTACTAAATTCCCTGTTCAACGCGGCCTGGATCTCTACGATTCCTGCATTTGGGTGGTCATTAGAATACTTGATATACCATGTTAATGCGCGATCCTACAGTGCGCTCACCAGCGTAGCCTTTTTTAATATTTTCATCCACAATGCTTTGTGCTTCCCATACTGCTCTTACCACGAACCAAAATTGGTCGGGATCTTCATTCCCCACTCCTCTGAATACTGGTACTTTAATTGCACTCACCATACTGAACTATGGTGGTGGCAGAGGTGGGGTGGGTGGAGATGGAGGTGAGGAGGGTGATAGAGGTGGTGGTGTGGGTGGAGGTGGTAAACGCAGAATTCGCTGCCTTATCAAACTAACCGCGCTTCTTGTAGAAACTTTCGCAAGCTCTTCCTCGCTTTCTTGCGAGGGTGAAATTAAGGGATTGGTTTCTAATTCTTTGCTACCTCCACTTTTGTAGATCTTCCCACTTTTTGTAGCCCCAAACACTAATTTATTCACATAACCCGCTTTTCACATAGTAACATCTTAATCTAAGTGTTCAAATATTTAATATACTTACCTCGTGGTCCCTTGAGGAAATGTCACTCCACCTCACTGTAGCTAACGGTTGTGTCTACCGCAAACTCAGTGATAAATTCTCCTATTATTCTATCAAGCCAATGGTCCACAGCTCGTGTGATCTTATCTCTTGACACTTCTAGTCTGCTCACTAATTCCGGAGTCCACACTATTGGTTTGTCGAGCCTACACCTTCCCTGGCTGTCTACTAACTTTGCAATCCACTCATACAGCTCAGAAGGAAAGGATGCAAAGAAAATTTCATGGATTTCTGTATACAAGTAGCGCTCCAACCACTGTTCCTTAGATACTCACAGATTTATGTTTTCCTGCGTCGCGAACTCATGAATATTCTTGCCCAACCACTCTTCAATTTGTTTCTTTGTTGGATTCCAGTGGCATGACATCAAACATCCCTTATGCAGATCCCGATCCCGACAACGAAACCATTTGTTGGCTTGTATGGGCCTGACCTAGGTTTTTATGGCCCTTTCGGCAATAGTCTGCGGAGCGCGAACTGAGGTCTCACTTGAACTAGTATGGGACTGTGCTAGAACCAAGTTTCCACACCCTGGGGATGTCCGATGAGCTTCTGGAGTTCTACGGTTTGACCTTGCATGCACGTTTCTACGCACACTTGTTATTCCTTCGCAACCTGCAATGTTGCTTCCGCATAGCCCTGATCGGGGCGCAACCTGTATAATACCTAACTTCCTTGCTATTCAATTTGTTATTACCCGATTACGTAACTTATTTGTGTAAGGCTAATGATTATTACAAAATATTCAGCAATCATATCAGTGTGCGCGATAAATAAAATAGTATAAATGTAAAGAAGGCAATGCACAAGCAAATACACAGAAATAGGAATCAACTTCTCTTTGTTATTCTTTGATCAAGATTATAGACTCAACACCGCCCTACGCACTCAGCTGTAGGGGTCCACGCACTCAACTGCGGACTCTACTAAGCCTCTGCGCACTCAGCTGTAGAGCCTCTCCCTACTACTACGACCCAATACACTTAGACTCTTACTCTATGCTCAAACCATTCATATTCTTCTCTCTTCCTTGTTCTTCACCCTCTCTACAACTTAGAGCCTTGCTCTATTTATATAATCCCATGGTCCATAGACCATGGGTAGACCGACATGACTTTACATTACATTATAATACTTTAGGGCGGACAACCCTATGACTCATCCTATACTTTGCACTCCACGCCTGCAATTCGTGGAGCCTTTACAATACAATTGACCAAAACTTGGGGTTTGAGCCCCAAAACATGCTGTGGGGGGATTCGATGCCCAACACTCATACCAGTATGTAGGCACCCACCTGTAGAAGGCTACAACCCTCTCTCGTTATACAGCTTCTACTGGAAGGGAACTGCAACTCCCTAGATCTTGTACTAGCTGATTTGTTTACTAGTACTTAGGCACTGGCCTACAAAAGGCTCCAACCTTCACTCGTTTTCCACTTGCTACTGGAAGGGAGCTCAAACCCCCTAGCTCTTGTACTGGCCAATATATTTACCAGTACATAGGCACTGACCTACAGAAGGCTACAACCTTCTCTCTTCCTCCAGTGACCACGTTTCATAAATTTTCAGACTGGATACTCCTAGAACACAACACCACAATCTGAAGGCCACGTTTCATCAAATTTTCATACTGAACCCATCAGCAACATTGAATCTCAAAATTAATCACCACTGCAATACAACCATCACTGAAAACCCATCATCACTGAAGCAAATCAAATTCAATCAATTTAAAGATTCAAAACACTGTCACCAGAACAAAGAGAATAACCTATAACTATGCATCAACAACTAGAACCAACTGCAACTTCAAGCATCATATTTCATAATGTATATGCTACTTCGATGTGTTGAACCAGTGTGTATATGTTGTTTACCAAAGCGAACCAGCATATAGATGTACAAATACTAACTTAAAACTTCACAATTATTCCAGACTTCAGTCATACCCAGATCATAACATTTATATAATAAAACATGCATTAGTATTTAGATCTAGACTATCCATAATCAAACCACATAATGATAATTCATTTCAGGCCTTATGATCCTGATCCATCATCCATCATCAACCACTTAGGTGCATCCTTATTTCAAATCAAGCAAAGCATCAAAAACCCATAACCTACATATTTTATCTAAGTCTTCATAAGATATTCAATATTTTCACACTTCTAGCCCTTCGATCTTCTCCTCCTTATATAATTAGATCCTTTTTCAATACCTCGTATCAAAACCACTTAGCACTCATGGTATTATTGGGCGGGATCAAATAGTCATTACTCCGCTCAATATTGTGTGCTAATACCATGGTATTGACCCCTGGTATTCTTTGCTCTTGAATTTCCTTGTTTTTCCAATTTTTACGCGCTTTTCCTCTTGTGAGAGTGTGTGTATACGTATACGCTCTTTTTGTTCTGTGGACCTGCGTGTATACGCTGCTTTGATAAAGCGAACCAACATATACTTCTTAAACCACTCTCTTTCTTCAATCTCTGGAGTTTGATATGTAATCCTTTGTTGTTAACCTGTTGCATTGTGAATTGTCATCTATGTGAGTTTCCATCAAGGATAAGATCTGTATCATAATGCTAACAACCTGGGGGTGTGACCGAGGCAGGTTGAGAAGTGGGAAGTTGATTCAAAACCAAACTAGGTTGAACTGAAATGAAGGATTCCAAGGATTAGAAACCAATCTTGGGAATGGAGGACACGAATAAGATGGAGCACCTAGTTGTAAAATTTGGTCAAAATATGGAGACATTTAAAAAATAGGTTGCCCCCTATCGAGGGATAAGGAGAATATGGAGGTAAATTACCCCCAGGAGGAGAGTACCTAGTATAGGAAGGAGGAGGTTTTTGCATATTTTCCAATGAACTAATAAATGAGCCATATTGTTGCTCCAAATAAGTTTGGGGCGCAAAAGGTTGGATAGGTTGTGCTCATCAAAGAGGTACCATATCACATTCTAGATGAATATGGAAAGGGAGAAGTCCATGGACTAGTTGACGCACCACAAAAGGTTCCAGATAATGATTGAAAACTCGGTGGCACTAACAGACCACCACACAAATGGGTTTACGATGAAGTTGCAAACATGGAGGTTGTTGCAACTTTGGTTTACTCACTCATGATAGCAAATACATGTTGAGAAATCATCATTAACTAAGTCATGGTTAAGTTTACCAAAGAAGTTTTCCGAGGGAAACTCAAAGGTGAATTGAAAGAAGGAGTGCTAGGTGAAGGAGTTTGTACTAGAGAATGAGGAGTAATAAAAGCATTAGCTTGATAATTAGAAGTCCCTCTTAAATGAATAAGAGATGAAGGTCAAGACTCTTTAGTAATTTCCTCAATACTCAAGAGACCATGTGGAATTTGTTCTCTGTCGGGACCGAAATATATAGGTTGTGGTTGAGTCAAAGGCACAGGAAGAGAGGAAGAAGGCCCTGAAGTAATAGGCTTAGTTAACTGAGGCTCCTTAGGTTGTATAACCTTGGGTTTTAATGTATCTAAATCAGGAAATGCAGGCTCAATGACCTTAGGTAGCGAAGTTTCAACTTTCAAGGGCTTTAGTTTCGATTGCGTCGGACTCACCAGCTGGTAAAGATGTGATTTCAGGATCAGTATTTATGGGAAGTGATGATTCTGGTTAATCGATTTCAGATGTAATTCCAGAAGGGTAAGCTTCCGAAGTACCAGTGTCGGTATTTTGTGTCTTTTTATTCTTTCGATGACCAGGTGTTGCCTCAGGAAGTAGAGGAGGAAATATTTTCATTCTATGTGAACAACGGCGTTGTTGAGGGTGTTCTTCCATGATGGATCAATAAATTTTTAGAAATTTAAAAACACAAAATCAAATAAAGGGTGTTGAAGTCTGGAATTGTTTCCTCTTTTGCTACCTCTTTCCCTCTTCTGTATCTTTTTGTGACCATTTTTATAGTAGTCTCAACGTACTCAAGGTTATTTCAGCTTATAAAAGGTACTAATCATCCATGTTTTAGAATCTATGTTTCTTTATGAATTATAATGAAAACATCTCTACAATTACAGAATCTTGATCATTCTGCAGCTAATGTTGAATTTCGTAGCCATATCCATGATTAGACAAGTTGCAATGCATCAACAAAGGGATGAAGGGTATTTAAAGATGAAAAATGTTCACCACATGGATGACCACCTATCGGCATGACTTGGCAGGCTATAGAGATAAGGCAATCTAAAAGTTAAACTCAAAGTCAAACTCTGAGTATGACAGTGCAACGGTAAAGCAAATATTAGAAAGATATTGTGACAACAATAGGTGAGCGTGCAAAATACCTGTTCAATCATAAGGATATGATTCGAGAATAATCCCTAATGAATTTCTCTTCTAGTAGCAAATCATAAGGGGATAAAGTTCTAATTTAAATCTTTTTCCTAGATGGTAGAACAGTTTCATTTCTTATTGGCATAGAACTCTTGAATTAGTTTTAATAAAAATTGTATAAAATCCATAAGGCGAAACCCAAAATACAGTTCATAAACTAAGTACACTATGGTTTATTTTTAGTATTGCAAAACTTTGTTTCGAATCCTATGCTTTCAATGTGCGGTTGAGAAATCAGTTGATCAGTGATAGACTTACACTCACGGGAGGCCCACTGTCGACTTGTAAGGATAGTTAGTTTCATTCCTATTTTAATTTACTCATGGTGTAGTAGTTTCATTACTCAGTTATATTCTAATTCAGTCATAACATGGTATTTTTATGAAGATTTTCACCTTTAATAGTTTTGGTTTAATCCTTTGTTGTTTTAATTTCAGAGTGCTCATAAAAGAGAAATACCAAAAATATTTTATTTTCATATGCATTTTCTTTCCAACAATTTTGTTTCATTACTCAGTTAATTTCCTAGATGGTTGTTAGTGTGAAATTTCTAGAAGGTGTACCAAAAACACTTTACTTAAGTCACTAGATGAGAAGTGACCGTGACAACAAGTTGATGGCTGCTAGTGATTCAGATCTACAATAAAAATGGAAAACCTGCAACAAAAAGTATAGACGATCCATAATAGAAAGTAGAAATAGAAAATATCTAATGCAATAACCCAAATGGAAAGACTTTAAACAAATAAATATTTTATTAATAGCACCTAGTGAAGGGTATCTACAAATGGGTCTATAAGTCCCCCTCCATGGGATGGGTACTTTGATTTCCCTGACTCTTGAGAAAATGATATTCTCTCTCAATATGTGAAAAACCCAAACAAGATGTGGAGAACTCAAAATGGGAGCTTAAATAAAAAAATACGATAATGGTGATGATGATTATTATCATGGTGAAGAATGAATGAAAAACCCTCTTATTTATAACAAATTATTGAGTTAATCTAAAAAATTGAGAATAATAAAATAATATTGACCAAATCAAGATCTAACCTCTTGGAATACTTTATTATATTTATTGGAGAGGGAAAAGATATTTAAAATGGCTAAATGTCTTTATTTAGAAATAATTAAAAAATAAAATGATTTATTAATTATTTCACGAGAAATAAGAAAGGTGTGAAATTGAAATAATTATTAAATAGTGATTTGATAATTGTTCCAATAATAGAAATAAGGAAAATTAAATAAACAGTGATTTGTTTAATTATTCCTAAGGGATTTAGTCAAATGTGACAAGGAACAATTATTTAAATAATGATTCAATCATTATTCCTAGAGAAAATTAAATAAATAGTTATTTATCCAATTATTCTCATGGGATTTTTTGATTTAAATCAAAAAATAATTTAATAAAAGTGGTTTACTAAATTATTTTCCACAATGAAAGTGATTTTACTATGGTAAAATTAAATCTATATATTGTATTTCGATCCACCTAGTTAGAAATGGCAAGGTGATCATTTTTTGGTGATAACAGATTGCCCCCACATGTATGTGTTAAGAGCAAATTGTATGACCGAAATACGTTGTAGATTACACTTCCACGAGACACCAAAGGGGGAGTCAAAGAGAAAGAGAACTGAAGAAATTCAATGATGGACGAATAATGGAGGGGGCGAGACCTAATAAATTGATAGAAGTCTCCTTTTATGTGGGAGTACATGATCTCAAATGAAGCGAGGGAGGCATACCCATACCCACCGAGATAACTGCGCACAAAGAATAACAATGAGGCCAACAATGTGGGATTGAGCTACAAAGTACATGATACACTGGCATCAATGGGCCAGGAAATAATACAATGGATCCCATATACATAATGCACCTGGAAACACATAGGCCAGGACTAAATACAATAACATCGGAGTACATGAGATATAATGCACCTCGAGATGACATGGTGAGGGGGGATCATAAACTAATGGAGCCCTTCTGAACAAGAGAAGGCTTTGAAGATCTGAATGGATTATCTGAAGGAGACATGTGTGCAATAGGTGCTGCAACTGGCAGAAACCAAACCCATCACATCTGCAAGACTACATCTATAGCTGGATCAACGTCTATAGTCATATGGGAATGTGGGGGGCTACCTCAAGGACCACACTCTCATGAGATCTGGAACATCTCATACGAAGCCAGGAATCACTTGGACAATCATCTTAATCACCAAACCATCAAGTGTACAAACCTCAATTGTATGATAAGGAGTTGATGTCAAGCACGTGAGAAACAACCAAGTGAAAGGGAAATAATGAGTCACTTTGCTTGATACGAGGCACTAAACAAAGATGTAAGATGGAAACTAGGAAAAACACCCTCTAAACCACTCTTCTAGAATAAATGTGTTGAGGTCGACATAAGAAGGCCTGCTAGAGTTAACACAATGAGGAATCCTTAACAAAGGCACGACAGATCATAGTAGAGTGAATGGTGGACTAAATCCAGGGATGATAATGGAAGGAAAGAAGATGGGTGGCAGACTGAAGAATTCCCTCGTTAGAGCATAATAAGAATGGTTGACCTGGTGGTGACTAACTTGATTTTGGAGGGAGCGATTAATGACTCAAATGGGGGTTCAACAACGACAGAGAAGTACATCTAGAGGAAAAATATGGATAAAATGGGGTGGATGTGACACGACGATGTATGAAACACTATAATGGGACTCAAGGGGACTTAGAACAAACTCCATAAGTATAAGGGTGACACATCTCTGATGCTCTGAAAAAAGGGACTCGATGATGCTGCACATGGGGGAGGCCTGGAGGGGACCATGAAAACATGAATAAATGATGGTTACTCATGAAGAAAATTGACATGTGAGTCAATAAGTAGAAAGTAAAGTGGCACAGAGCACGGGTGGCTCAAATGAGGAAATTCAGTTTTAAGAGACAGTAAAGTGAGACCTCTATGGAAAAATTGGCTTCCCAATGTAGTTTCAAATTACCAAAAAGAAAGAGATACCCATTATATAACTCAGTGAGTTATTTCCAATGGTGTTGATGGTTTGTCAAACAGAGATAATAATGGCTTGGTCACAATGGGCAACAGAAAAACTAGGGTTTTTCCTATAAAAGGGTTTTTTCCTCCAAATCCAATTCATTTTCATAGTGAGATATGGATAATTTCGAGAGGAGGAGAAGGCCCTAAATATTATGGATATTGTAGCAGACAAACCGACCATTAGAATTAGGATCCGCAAGTTAGAGGTAGGTGGCTTAACTCTACTCATCATTTTTGGTGGATTAAATTTTTAGCTTATGGCTTCAACTCTCTGTGGGGGACCCTTGCTCATCCTCATGTTTGAAACACACTTTTGGGGGGCTGATATGTGCTCTGGAGCATATAAATGGGGCCCACAAGTGCATCTAGTGCAATTTTGAGGGAAAAAAATTGTGTTTTGGGCTGAGAGGATGAGTAGGACTCGTGGTTTGCTAGAAGCTGAAGCTAAGTACTGGACATGGATATCTTTGAATCTTGACTGACAAAACATAATGGTATTTTGCAAGTATGGTAGAGTTAAATATATTATGGCGAGAATGATATTTGGAGTCCCTCCATGCTGAGATTCAGGGGAATAAATCAATGAGAGGGATATTGGCATGATATGGTGTGTTGAAGCTCTTAGAGAACCCCATGATGAGGGTTGGTGAGCCTTTGTTATTGAGGATAGTGAGTTACTGGAACCCAGATTAGTAGGCCTTTGTAGTACAAGGGCACAAGATCAAGATCACGATCCAAGATATATATTTTCTGACAAGACTGTCCCCCTTAGGAGTGGTATGGGAGATACATCTAGTGCTACCTCGTGGGATGCATATAGATGCATTTTCTGATCGTCATTGTGTATCAGGGAGTCATCCAAAGGGTAGGACCATACAGATCAATGAATTGGAGAGGTTAGAGACACGAGCTACAGCTGCAGTGGTGCTATGAATATATGGTAGTCATGCCTTCCACCATATCACTGGAGGGCAGATGATGCTAGTGGAGAGTGTACTGGGAGGGACCTACTATGGATGGGCCCAGATGATATTTTCTTCCTTGAAATGATAGTTGAAATTATGCAGGTGGAGGACAAATGATAGTTGTTCATTTGGGATAGTTTTATGATCACTCTTCTTTCAGAAGATCCCCACTATGCGACCTCATGTTCAGATGATGAGGGCCCACAGGAGCCCAGGATGCACCGTTGGGGGCATCTATTGAGACAAAGTGGAGGAGGGGGAGTCGAGCGAGTGTTTCGACCTTAGTTTTTTGCTCATTGGGACCATATGCCACTATACATAGATGACTATCCATACAGTGGCATGAACTATCAAGGGGATCCTGACTTACCACTTCCACCCAAATGTAGTATACCTAGGGGAGGATAATATGGGGTACAAAGGGAGGTACCCAATGGAATAATAATGGGATGGGCAATAGTAATAAATAAGGTGGTTAACCTGTATCATGTAAGGGACCACAAGTAGTTAGCAATAATGTAATAAGCCCATGGTATTACATAGATGGTATTGAGGGAACCATGGTAATGACCCATGGTATTGTATGTATGAGGCCTATATAGACGCTAGAGACTCCACAGTGAGGGATGTCAAGGATTATTGTAGGAACAGGCATATGGCTTGTGGAGTGTTCTCCTTCCTTAAGGAGTGAATGTATGGTGTTGCCCTACCTTAAGGGTTTGATCAATAAAGAAGCATTTATATATATTCAGATCTTGTTATTTTTTGGTGATTATTTGCAGTTATTGGGTATATTGGTATGTTTTCATATATTTGCATGTTAGATCTATAACAAGTGGTATCAAAGTTATAACACCGAATGAGAATGGGGCCCATATGGTAAGTGAAAGTTGTTATATATTTGATGCATTTATATTTTAATTAATATATGTATGTGGTACTAATTTCCAAACTTTGTGGTCTGAAGATATAGCACCAGTGAGGCCGGCAGGATACATGGGACTAGCCGCAGCACCAGGGGCTATTGATCAGGGTGGTACCTCATCATGACAGAGACTAAGTGATTGTGTTTTTCTTAAGTATCTCCAATGGAGATATGACGTGCTACCGACCAGGGTGATAGAGCACAGGTGGCATGATCTAGAAGATTAGTATACAAATGAGTGCACAGGTCTTCCCTCGGAGTAGTGGGGAATCACAAGGTGCCTTGTGATGGTCAGTCAGGCAATACATGATCTACAAGATGGGGGAATGGAGTCGTTAGCATGGGAGCCTCCATATGATAGTGATTAGGCATAGGGACATGTGGGTTCCCATTTTGTTTTTATGATAACATGTGAGTGAGCATGTCAGATGTATTTAGAGTAGTGGACTCAAAACATTGTATTACGATACATATTTATGATTATGCATCTTTTGTGACGATCTTGGTTTGGCATTTATTTATGGATGTCTTATTACATGTGATAAATGCCAATTTAGAATGTATTCTGGGCTCTAGGAACATAATTGAATGAAATGGATTCAAATTCACGCGCCAAAATCTTAACTCGTAGATATTTTCTAAATAGGACATGATTATGCACATGATAAACACCATTCAATTGCATGACAAGTAGCAAGGAATCAAGACAAACATGAAGGTGAAGGATGCGATGGTAAAGGGCATTAGCTAACAAACCTATCACAACATCATATTCATCCTGGTTATTGGTGGCAGATCCAATACAAATGCAATTGGAGTGGACTAACGAATGCATGGGGGTGAAAATCACCCAAGATGTCGAGGCAAGATTCTTTGTGAAGCAAATCGCACCATAGGCAAAACAAATATAATGTGTGGATGATGGATCCATTTGAAAATCGCAAGAAGATAATGTGTAAGAATGTGGGGGATGCAAACTACCTAAATGAAAGAAGAAAGAAAGATATACATGCATTTCAATGGGAAATGTTATGGGTAAAGTTTCTTGAGGTAGAGTGCATTTCGAGGATTGGGAAGGATTTCTCCTTATGGATCCTCTAACAAGTATGCCCCCTTGCCCAAAGATTGGGTGTTAATGTAATGGCCACAAGGTAGATGTGGTTTGAATTCATGGGTTCGAAGTGAGGGGTTTTTGAACCAATCGACCTCATCATGGATGAAGTATTTGGACTCCACATCATATTGGTCATGGGTTTATTATGGAATGAAGTACACACGATGGTGCATATCATCCCAAGGATAATCAGGGGTGGTCATAGCTTCCATGATGTATTCATCATAATGGAAGATGGGAAGACTGGAGGAAGAAGGATCACATGATGGCAAAGAGCTACCTGAATCATCTTCATGAGATACAAGGTTCACATATACATCGTCAAGGTTGGGAGACATATGACAAGTAGATGGAATATCTACCGATGTTGAGACTCGTTTTTTCATCAAATAACGTTCAATAGAATCACAATAGGAGATATCAAGGAGTTTCAAGGCATCGATCTCATGGATGATGACAGGTAGAGAATAGGAGCGGTACTATCCATCATCTCGACATCAGTGGGAGGGATCACAATGGGGGTTTAGAATTCATGGGTTCGAAGTAGATAGGCTACTTATTAAATGGACTACTTATTAAATGGAATACTTATTAAATGGACTACTTATTAGATGGACTACTTATTAGATGGACTACTTATTAAATGGACTGCTTATTAAATGGACTACTTATTAAGAACTATATATAAGCTTAATTTCCATACCTATTCTAGTTATGTACTACTTATTAAATTAACAAGTGTCCATTTACAATAAATGTAATTCTAACCAATCTACTAACTCTACTCCTAAATTAGAGCCTAAGATACGACATTATTCTAGATGTCATATCTTTTAAAACAATATTCTATTTCTAAGTGTCTCCAATATTTAATTAAATATTCTAAATAAATAAATATTATATCCTAACCTTGTGAACTATGAATTTTGTATTTTGGATCATCTAACATTTCCCCCTATGATCCAAAGATACATTATAATAGATACCAAGTTCATTTATGAACTTAGTAAATTTGATCCTGCCAAGTGGTTTTGTGAAAATATCGAAGACTTGACCTTCTGAAGGACAATAAATTGGCTTGATGACATCCTTGGTAATGAGTGATCTAATGTGATGATACTTTGTATCCACATGTTTTGTTTTGGAATGAAAAATTGGATTCTTGGAAATATTTATGGTTGACTGGATGTCGATGTATAATTATGTAGCTTCTGCTTGAGGAACGCCCAAATCCTACAAAACTCTGTGCAACCAAACAATTTCACTTGTTGCTTCCCATGCTAATATGTATTCTGCTTCAACTGAAGAAGTGGCCACTATAGCTTGTTTCTTGCAAATCCAAGATACTGCAGCTAACCCCATGTTCATTAAATAGCCAGAGGTTGATGCTCGATCATCAATAATGCTAGCAAAGTCAGCATCTGAAAATCCACCAAGTACAAAGTTTTTAGTCTGCTTGTAAAGAATACCAAAATATTTTGTTCCTTGGATATATCATAGAACCCTTTTGGCTGCATTCCAGTGGTTGTCTCGTGGTTCCTGCATAAAGCGTGAAAGAATACTAACTGCATAAGATAGATCTGGTTGAGTCATTTTCAGATAAAATAGGTTGCCAATCAACTGTCTATAAGTAGTGTTGTCCACCTTCCCCCCCATTCAAATTTTGAAAGTTTCAAGTTTTGTTCCATGGGGGTAAGAATGGGCTTAAAATCCTACATTCTGAAGTGTTGAAGAACTTCTGCTACATACTTACTCTAAGAAATGAAAATATGATGTGGACATTGGAATACTTCAACTCCAAGATAGTAGTGAAGTAGTCCCAAGTCTGTCATCTTAAAACCTGCATGTAATTCCTTTTTCACCTGTACAATATGATCGTCATTATTTCCAGTAATGATCAAATCATCTACATACATAACAAGAATCACCATATTTTGACCCTGTTGTTCCTATTTTATTTTTCTCATCAGGCCTTACATATTTCAAAAGTTGAACAACCCATTTTGGCAATTGATGTTCACTTATTTGAGATTCTGAAAAGTCACCATCGTTATAAAGAGGATTAATGTAAAAATATGTATGTTGATCAATTACAGATTCTTGGGGCGAAGAATCATTGTTAGAAGAACTACTTCTACTAGGAGATTCTGATGAACTACCAGAAGACCCAAACTGTGTTGGTGAAGTAGATGGACTAGATGAATCATATTTAGAGGAAGGAAAATCAAGTTCATACCAATTTTTTGAATTTGGTTGACTCTGAATGTTTACTTTCCTTTTATCTCCTTTTGTTTCCAATTTTTGAAGAATATGTTCTATTTCTTTAACACTCTTACTCTCAGTTTCATAAAAAAATTACATCTCCGCTGACGATAAATTTCCCATTTGACAGAAGCTTGTACCCTTTCTTCTCATCTGAATATCCAATCATTGTGCATTTCAAACTTTGTGAGTCAAGATTAGTTTGCTTTTCTTTTGGAACTAAGGCATAAGACACGGAACCAAAAACTCTAAGGTGTTTAACTTTAGGTGTGAAACCAAACCATGCTTCATAAGGTGTGATTCCATCCAAAGAAGTAGTGGGAGACTTGTTCCTTAAGTAAACAGTTGTATGGATTGCTTGTGCCCAATAAATAGGACTTAACTTTTTAAAAGTTAACATAGATCTCGTCGTTCCTAACAAAGTGTGATTCATTCTTTCTACTACTCCATTTTGTTGTGGAGTGTACACATTTGTAAGATGTCATTTGATACCAATGTCTCTGCAATAACTTTTAAATTCATTTGAAGTGAATTCTCCCCCATTGTCAGTTCTAGGAGTGCCAATCTTTTCTTTGAATTCATTTTCAACAAGTTGATGAAAAGCTTTAAACTTTTCAAATGCCTCAGACTTATGCTTCAAGAAGTAAACTCATGTCATTCTACTGAAATCATCAATAAAGAGTATGAAATATTTGCAACCTCCTAGAGAAGCTTGCAAGGGTCCAAAAATGTCACTGTGTTTTAATTGCAAATGCCTATTTGCTCACCATGAACTTGTCAGGAAAGTATCTCGACGTTGTTTTCCATAAATTCAAGCTTCACATCTTGCATTTTATTTCTTAAAGGTAGGAAGTCCCTTAACCATTCCGTGTTTTTATAGTTGAGAGAGACTGTCAAAGTTAGATGTCCATATCTCACATGCCGTAATTTGATAGGTGAAATGTTTATGCTTGCTGCACCTGCAAAGTCAGAATTCCTTGGAACAACTATTCCTTTCATCCTTAACAGTTTTCGATCTTCATATCTTGTCATCATTGCTTCATGTTTTGTTTGATTGAATTAATTTTAACTAGTCCATCCTACAAAACCACCTAATGTCCAACTTGTCAGATCGAGACTAAAGAAAACAAATTCTTTTTAAAGGTGGGTACATACCATACATTTGAAATCAATCTTTCTCCAATGTCAGTAAGATAAACTTTAATGACATCCTTTCCATAAGGATTATGTTTTATATCATCAGCAAGAAAGATTGAGGTAGCATGGTTGGAAGTTCCAAAAGAAGTCTTGTCGAAAATTCATGTGTTGAGTTGCTCTTGTATCTAAAATCCATGCATCTTCATAATCACTTTGAAAAAAATTGGAAACTAATGCTACTGATTCTACTATTTGACTTGATGTGAAGACATATTCAGAACCATCATTATCTTAATCAGCGGAAAATTGAATTGTGTTTTGATGGAACTTTGGAATTTTATCAATGGAAGTTCTACAATCTTTTGCAAAATGGCCCACTTTGTTACATCTTCTACAAACAATTTGATTCAAGTCTCTGCCTCTTCCTTCATACTGTCCTCTCCCTCTACTTTGACCTCTGCTTTGAGTTTTCCCTCTGCCTTGACTTTAACCTCTTCCTTGATTGTTTCCTCTGCCTTGAAAGTTGCCTCTATTTTGAAAATTTCATCTGCCTTGATTGTTTCCTCTTCCTTGAGAGTTTCATCTTTTTTGGCTTCTTCCATGACCTTGTCCACAATGTGTTGCTGGATTTTGATTGAAATGTCCTCCTCCTCTAGAATTGTCAGTTGATGATTTACTTGTGTTGGCCTCTATGAAGAAGACATCTTCCCCTTGTTTCTTCTTCTCAAACGTTTTGTCATGTTGAGCCAACATCTCACTTAGCTCATCGAACTTTAATTTATCTAACTTTCCAGTCACTTGTAGAGTTTCCAAAAAATGTGTGTAAGAAGAAGGCAATCCAGCAATTAGAAATGTGGTCATGAAACTATCATCTAATGTTGGAAATCTGGCTTTTACTATTTCTTGCTTAATATTTTTAACCCTGGAGATATACTCAAGGACATCTCCTCCTTCAGTTAGTTTTTGTTGAAGCAACTTAATTTGTAGATCAACCTTTTCTTATTCAGGTTGTGTATCAAATAGATATTTGAAAGTACGCAAAGCAGACCATGCATTTGAGGTGTTTTCAATATGAATATACATCTCATCATTAACTCAAGACTTTATAATAGCTAGTGCCTTGACATTTTTAACTTCCCATTTTGCAAGTGAAGTTACATCTGTGGGTATATTAGGCTTAATGTCTCCATCACATATCTCTTGCCACAATTCATTATATATTAGAGTGCTTTCAAAGAGACATTTCCATGTCTTGTATTATTTTACCCCTTCAAGCTTATTAGAATCAGAGAACAAATTAATTAACTTCGACATTGTAGGTTTGAGTCTTTTCACCAAAAAGAATCAAGAACAGAAAAGAGATGAGAAACACGTCACACAAAACATGCCACACAAAAATTATCTATCAGGACTTGGCCTTGACCCTCATATAGTCGTTGAAGGAGAAAAATGACTAAGCTTTGCACTTGGCTCTAGTCAATTTCTCTTAAGAATTTTAAAATGAAATCTTTCAAAATTTGACTAATTTACAATCCTTCCAACGTTTTATGCAAAATTTACTCTAACCCCCCCTCAAAGTAAAAAATTCCTTTGAGTTACAATGTTTCACTTATCTCTCCAAATAAAAAATGAAAAATTACAAAAGATAGAATCTCCTTATTACTCCAAGAATTACAAAATTTTACCACTCCACAAAAGTTACAAATGATCCTTTCACACCTTATTACTCCTAAAAAAATATTACAAATAACAAGAAGTTCCTCCAACCATGGTACCATAGCAAAAATTACCATTACATGCGAGTTCAATTTTAATCAAATTGTAGATATGCCAAAAACCAGATATATAAAAAACCCATTTAATGTAAAAAGGCCATATGCTTTGTCATTGCATTGCTACAAGTCTGCACTAAAATATTCTTGTGTACTCTGCCTTAGATCCATTGACTAATAACTATGCATAAGTAAATCGAGCTCTTTTCTCTAATTTATGAGGCACACTGTGTATGTTGCACATTATCTAGGCATGACGTTTAGCTCAGCACTGTATCCTTCTCCTAGAAATGTGTGCTGCCTCTCACAAACAATTCCCCTTTTTTGCTTACGCGGTGCTACCAAGCTTCCACTCCCCAAGGAACAATGCAATGCTTATACTATGGGATCAAATTTAAAGATGCTCGTTGACTACTTACTATTGGCTTATTTGGGCTTGACCCAGGTTTGGAAGAATTATTTAGCCAAACAAATGCCGCAGCTACTGTCCCTTTCTGCAACAACCCGCGAAGCACGGACTGAGGTCTCACCCGAGGTAGTAGGGGAGGGTGCTAGAACCAGGTTTCCACACCCTGGGGATGTCTTGGATGTGGATTGGGGCTTGCGTACTGTTTTGCAGCCTCGCGCTGTACCAGATCCGCATAGCTCAGAATACCCTTATCGTGCTTATTACAGATTGAATCACTTATTACTGGTTTGATCTAGTTAAAGCGGTCTTTAAGAAAACATTTATTAATTTTGGTTACTTCGCGCATCAAGATTAACCCAGTTCACATGTATCCAACTATAGCAAATGCAGAAATCATAACAGTTCATTTATCATAAAAGAGTAAAGTCACAAGTAACACAGAATTCAGAAGAAACTTATCTTTATTACCATTCCTCAACAATACATCCAGATCCACCTTGTGCACTTAGCTGCAAGGGTCCGTGCACATAGCTACAAACATTCCAGGCCTCTGCGCACACAGCTGCAGAGCCTTTACCTTCTATCCTACTCCCTTGACTCAGACTTACAGACACTTTCAGGCTATTTCCTTTAAGGACCCATTACATTCCATCTTCCAAAAGAACTACCTTTCCCTCATAGAGCCACGCTCTATTTATACTTTCCCTTGGCCCGTGATCCCTCCGCAAGCCGACTCTATTACTATTTCTTTACATTATTTTCGGGCGGACTACCCTTTGACTCAACCTCCTATAGTTCGCGCTCTGCACTTTCCGCGAAGTCTTTTATCCTAATATTACCCAAAATTCTGGGCTTCGCACCCCATACTTGTTCCGCGGGGCTTGCGCTACCCAACAGTCCCCCAACACAATCATCGTGACTCATCTTGAGTCACTTGCTGGCATGGCTACACACTCTTCCTTGGCTGCGTGGTTCACCTCCCATTGCTTGTCATCCGGCTGCTCCTACTTTGTCTCCTGCAACACTTCATTCGTCTCCTACTTCAGTGTTTCTACCACATCTCGCAACCGATGATGCTCATTTTGTTCTTCTTGGTTAAATAGAACACCCCCTCTGAGGATTTTAGCGTGAGTGGGGGAGCCACATATGGGACCTCCTGGTACCACCATAGCCCTTTTCGACCATCGTATCTTCTCTTCACACCATCCGCTGCAAACTGTGTTGCAATTTTGCAAGACCTTGGCTACTTTCCGCAGGATCCCAATCATCGAGAACCATCAGAGGCAACTTATTGACTACATCTCCACCCATGGCTGTCGTCTGTCCATCCTTTTGTTGTTCTATTGTAGTGCGCCATCCTACCCCTGGGAGGGGCGATGACATCCGAACCAATTCTACTTCGCATCCCCTTTTTTCCAGTACATCCATTGCTAGTGATGTTGTAGCCTGCGAGATATCTGTAGCTGTCAATACCAGACTCCTTAGAGAGTCCTGCTCCTCCCTCGGCCAGATTACTACCTTCGGGCACATGCCTGGTGTAGAGATGATGAACAACTCCATCTGTATTTCCAAAGCGTAGGTTTCCCAATGGATTCCCCCTGGTGATTTATAAGCCATGCGAAGTTCAAATGCCCAGATTTCCACTCGTTCCAGCTCGTGTAACCTTCCCATGTGAAATATGTGGCTGATCATTTCATATCTAGCTCGTACTATTACTCTTAATTGCCTGCCGCCTACTCCCTTTTGCCATAATGCAGCCCTCTTGTCATGAACAGTGCTATTAATGGTCATCATTCCTTGGAGCAACGCACTCACATGGCTTTGTACACGGAACCACGCCCCTGATTATTGGCCAAATGTGTGTGTAGCCTGATACCCGTGCATCTATCCCCCAGATTTCTTTATTGTCCCTCACTCTCTTTCAACTGGTCAGAGCAGTGAGACTCTCCTTGGAATGGTTAGTCAGGTGGTTGGCCTGCCCGTATAGAGCTTCAGGTGACTGCCATTCACTCTTCCCGGGAAGGGGTCTCCGTTGAGCTTAGCTAGCTGAACTGCACCCCCATCAGTTACTTCTTTAACGACATAAGGTCCCAACCAATGCATGCGGAGTTTACCTGGGAATTTCTCGAACTTACTGTCATATAATAATACGAGATCATCCTTCTTGAATGTGCACACCTTGATATGGAAATCATGCCATGCTTTCTCGCGTTGTTTTTGTACCTGTTGATGAAATCCCACCAGAAATCATTCTTCATCCAATTCGTCGAGCTATGCGAGCCTTTCCTCCAAGGCCCCACGATCTGCCATTCTTATAGCTGCTGCAATCTGTAGACTGGGCATGATATATTCCATAGGCATCATGGCCTCCTTACCATAGATTAGTCGAAACGGTGTCTGGCCTATCAACTTTTTGCGCGTGGTTCGGTATGCCCATAGCATAGCAGGGATGCACAAGTCCCAATCATTTCGTCATGCATTGCAGATCTTAGTCAGTGCGGTTTCCAAAATTTTGTTGAATTCTTCAATGGTCCCATTTGCTTATGGATGGTATGGCATGCTCTGTTGGTGATATATCTGGAATTCCTCAATGAGCACGCTGATGGTTTCATTCAAAAAATGCGTTCCTCGATCACTCATGAGAATCCTAGGACACCCAAACCTGGTCAACACATTCTCAAACAAGAACTTTGCCATTGTCATGGCTGTGCAATCCTTAACTGGCTATGCTTCTGCCCATCGGGTCAAGTATTCGGTCATAGTGATAATATAGCGTGCGCCTGTCTCCCCTCATGGTTCAATAGGCCCGACGAAGTCGATCACCCATTTCTCAAATGGCTGTAGTGTTACCTGTGGCTGAAGTGGCATTTCATCCCTTCTCGACGACTTGCCCATTCGTTGGCATACATCGTAGGCCCGACAGTGTGCTTTTGAATCTTGATGTATGGTGGGCCACCATAATCTAGCGTGAAGAACCTTCTAGGCTATGGCACGGCCCATATAATGTCCACCAACAACCCCTCCATGTCCTTCAGCAAGGATCTATTCTCGCTCAAACTCTGGTACATATCTACATAATATCTCATCATGGCCCATCTTGCAGAGATGTCTGGCAATCACAGTGAAATCTGCTGCTCGTGTCACCAATTCCTTCTTTTGTTGCAGAGAATACCCCTGCGATGCAGTGCCGGTAGTCAAAAAATAGATTATATCTTCAAAGTGGCCATCCTCAATGTGCACTGTATACAATTGGTCGTCTGGGAGTCCTTCTTCTAAACTCATGGGTTCCTCGCCTGTCTAAATCTTGGATAAGTGGTCTAGACCCACATTCAGATGTCCTAGCTTTACAACAACCTCAAAATCATATTCTTGAAACAATAGCAACCATCGACAGATGTGCCCCCCCAACACAGGCTTATTCACTAGGTATTTTAGTGTAGAGTGGTAAATATACACCTTAAAATGTCTTCCAAGAAAATAGTGATGATACTTTTGGAGTGCGTAGACCATCACTAATCCCTCTCGCTCAGAGGTAGAGTAATTCTTCTAAGGTTTCGACAATCTTCGACTTGCAAACGCAATCGGGTGGTCAACTCCCTCCACTCCTTGCTGAGTAAGTACTGCTACTAACGCGATACACGACGCATCAACATGCACATTCCTCATTCCAGCAATATGTGGCATCCTTTTTTAACAACTGCTCCATTGGATCTGTGATCTGGGCGTAACCTTTTATGAACTTCTGATAGTACCCTGTGTGTCCCAATGTAGCGCATCGCTGTTTGACACTACGTAGTGCTTGCAAACCTAGTATGACAGTGATCTTTTCCAGATCCACCATCAAGCCTTGCCTACAAACTACGTGGCCGAGCAAGTTCCTGAAAGGAACAAGGAACGTACACTTCTTTAGATTGAGCGCAATCTGGTGTCAACGGCAGGTATCTAGCATTAATCGTAAGCTCTCAGTATGTTTCTTAACTAGGCCAAAGACGGTCCAATCGTTAAGATAGACTTCCAAGAATTTATGTATGAATTTCTTGAATGCAGCTACCACAATGCGGGAAAATATTACCGATGCATTCTTCAGCCCAAATGGCATCACCGTATACTAAAAACAACCCCATTCCGTAGAAAACGTTGTCTTGCTTCGATCTTCCAGCGCGATCTTGATCTGATGGTATCTAGAGAACCCATCCATAAAGGAATACGCTTCCTGCCCACCCACATTTTCTAAGACTTCATCGGTAAAAGGTGTGGGAAATGGATCGTTAACACAAGCATCATTGAGTTTCCGTAGATCCACATAGATGTGGATCTCACCCTTCTGTTTCTTCTCCTGTACCACCATCGGACTTACCCAATCGGACTCCTCAACTGGTTCAATGATCCCGGCTGCCAGCATCTTGTCCAATTCTTCTCGTACTTTTTCTTTGTATTTTGGATTCAATCAGTAAGGTCGCTGCTTTACTGGCTTCGCGTCGGGCTTCAAAATTATCTTCATCATTCCTAGTTCGCCTTGAATCCCTTTTAGCTCCATAATCTTGGTAGGGAACAGGTCTCGATACTCCTGGAGCAGCTCGGCGACCTTTTCCACTATAGCTTCGTCCCAATCCCCAAGTGTAGCATACTTTGGTTCTTCTTTTGTTCCGATATTCACTTGCTTTGTTTTTAATGCTGCTGTGATGTCTGGATCTTCTGTTTCGGGGCCGCGCACTTCTCGACTTCCTTCAGATTTTGGTATATTCATGTCCGCAGATCATCCTTGTCACCTTCTGCTTTTACATTGTAACATTCCAAGGCCCGGCTCAGCTGTCATGACCAGTCTGGTTACACGACTCCTTTCTGTTCTAGTGGCATCTTGAAAATTGCAGTCTTTACTAGCTTTAATGTGTCGTCCACTGTATCCATCCATTGATCCTCAAAAAGAAATGTTGACAGAAACCTTTCGCACAAGATATCCCACTCCCCTGTGCCATGTCGAAGCTCTGTTTCAGTATACCAATTCCTTGGGATGACATCCAAGGTATGATAAAATAGGTGCACCCATTCTGGTTGTGGCTCCTCACCATAGGCTTTGGTCCATTTGCTCAGGTGTATGTGCGGATTCTCTCATCCATCATATTTCTCCATTAGTTGGAGCGCTAGCTTCCCAAATCGTATCTGCATCATGCACTTACAGCTTCACCAATCTACGAAGGTTCCTTCATGGGTACCCCACCATCGCACTGGTGTCGCGCACAATGCCCATTTGAGCGCATCAAATCGCTGGTACTCTGGTACTGTGCTCTCAAACGTTTCTAGGAATTCATTTACTATTGTGAGTTCGTCATACGCCGGCAGCTCGTGGTCCTGAGTTTTAACGCAGTACACGGATTTTGTTAGCATATTACAGTTTAAAGTAGTTGCCCTGTTCATTCTGTTCCACCATTGCTCATCTTCTTCAGTCGAATCATTAGTGTATGGTTCTGCGTAACCCTATGAAATTCTCCATTCCTCCATTACCTTACCCTTTATTTGCCTTTGTGCAGCAATTTGGTAGATGTAATCCAATGTTCCATCCTGCTCGTCGTCGCGCACAAGCTCCATGTAGCAGGGCCCCTCAGTTGGATCTAGCGGAACAACTACGCAGCGTGACTTTTTCTCAAATATCATCTTCCTCTGCTTGAGATTAATAATCCCATTCATGTCGATGGCCCAGTCTATTCCCAACAATGCGGGGTACAGGATTTTTTCGTCCACTATCTCAATAACTTCAAAGTCCGTTCTAGTGCTTGCACCATCCAGGTCTACGGTGATTCCTTGCAGCCTACCCATGGGCAAGATCTTCTACTGATTTTCCATCCATAATTGGATTGGAGATCATTGGAGTGGGGGCTTGCTGATACGCTCCCACGTCTACTTAGGCAAGACGTTTGCATCCGAACCAAGGTCCAGAATGACCTGATCCATCTCATAGTCGCCAATCCACACTATTAATCACATTTCTTGTCTAGTCCACGACGTATGGCTCCCCATTCGTCGAACTATGCGAGGTTCTCCCTATCTTGCGTATCTGTTAATTACCTCCTGCAGCCTTTCACTACCCTATTATGGCGAAGTAACTTCATGCAGGTTTCTAGAAAAATTGTCAACATCGAGGGACCTTTGTACGGCTTAGACTGATCCCCTTCTAAGGTTGCATCGCCCATTAGTACCATATTTACTTTAGATTCTTCATAGCGTGGTTCGGCCCTTATCATCTACACATTTTATGTCGTCGTAGGAGGTGTTGTCCTTTTTTCACGAATCTGTGCTAACAGCATAAAGAAATATAGCAGTTCATGGTCAAATTACTCAGAATAGGGACATGATATTCGAGTTGGATTTGTGCAATCCCACACGTAATGTCCTGGTCCTCCACAATTGTAACAAATTAGCTGTCCTCAACCTCTTCATGGTCCCATTCCGCCCCGTCCTCGACCTCGTCCTTGGAATCCACCGCGTGCAAACGTTGCACTTGGGTTTTTACCTTGCCCCTTAATCTGCATTTGGTAGGTAGATGCCTGATCTACAAACATCCGACAATCCCTTTCCTCATGACCCATCAATCTACAAAAGTTGCAAAAGAGCTGCTGGGGGGTCTGATTATATTTCGACAACAGGTGGAAATTATCCGTGTTGTGTTTTCCTCCTACTTGACAGATTGCGCACCAGAGCAGGGCGATCACGCTCGGACCTGCCTGTGCCTCTGGTCACAATGGTGCTGGTCCCCCCGTGACCACAAGATTCACCGCAACTGGACAATGGTCTTTATCATGTCTCTGGCCCCTACACTTAATGCACCAAATTTCTTCCCAAACTTCCGGCACCTGGTCTTGTTTTAACTTCTGTATTTCCAAACACAAATTCTGGACCTACGCTTGGATTTGCTGAACTCCCAACCCTAGGTCCTGTACCAGGGTTTCGTGCAGTCGCATTGCTGCCTCCAGCACTTCTGCTTGGGTTGAGATCTTCTATTGTGACAAAGACGATTTCAGATATGGCATTAGTGATGTGATGAACCAAGCACAGTGTTGTGCATCCGTCAGGGTCATGTTGGCCTCGCAAATAGTGCTTTTTAACCTTTGATCTAGATCCCATGGGGTCTCACTAGGAATCATTGTGATCTCTTTGAATCCCACGACCGACTGCGATTCCGATTTTGGCTGGCTGAACTCCTTTTTTAATTCCATGTGGATGTCCGCTATCCCCGCATTGGGTTGATGCCTGAATACTTCATATACCATGTTAGCAGCTCGGTCTTGCAGTGTGCTGACTAAGATGGCTTTCTTGATATTATCATCTGTGATCTACTGCGTGTTCCATACTAAATTCAATACAAACCAAAACTTTTTTGGATCTTCACTACCTGCTCCTTTGAATACTGGTAACTGGATGGCACTCGCCATTACTATCGTCCTAATCTTTCGTCACTCTTTTATCTAGCATCTCCGTCTTTCACACCAGACACCCCTTAGGCAGATCTCGGTCCCGGCAACGGAACCATTTGTTGGCTTATTTGGGCTTGACCCAGGTTCAGAAGAATTATTTATCCAAACAAATCCCGCAGCTACCGGCCCTTTTGGCAACAACCCACGAAGCGCGGACTGAGGTCTCACTCGAGGTAGTAGGGGAGAGTGTTAGAACTAGGTTTCCGCACCCTGGGGATGTCTTGGATGTGGGTTGGGGCTCGCGCGTTGTTCTGTAGCCTCGCGCTGTGCCAGATCTGCGCAGATCGGAATACCCTTATCACACTTATTACAGATTGAATCACTTATTACTAGTTTGATCTAGTTAAAGCGGTCTTTAAGCAAACGTTTATTACTTTTGGTTACTTCATGCATCAAGATTAACCCAGTTCACATGTATTCAACCGTAGCAAATGCAGAAATCATAACAGTTCATTTATCATAAAAGAGTAAAGTCGCAAGTAACATAGAATTCAGAAGAAACTTATCTTTATTACCAATCCTCAACAATACATCTAGATCCACCCTATGGACTTAGTTGTAGGGGTCCGTGCACACAACTGCAGACATTCTAGGCATCTGTACACATAGCTACAGAGCCTCTACCTTCTATCCTACTCCCTCGACTTGGACTTACAGACGCTTTCAGGCTATTTCCTTTAAGGACCCATTACATTCCATCTTCCAAAAGAACTACCTTTCCCTCATAGGGCCACGCTCTATTTATACTTTCCCTTGGCCCGCGATCACTCCGCGGGCTGACTCTATTACTATTTCTTTACATTATTTTTGGGTGGACTACCTTTTGACTCAACTTCCTATAGTTTGTGCTCCGCGCTTTCCACCGAGTCTTGTATCCTAATATTACCCAAAATTCCGAGCTTCGCACCCCGTACTCGTTCCGCGGGGCTTGCGCTACCCAGCACTTACTGGCTGGCTCACACTGGCAAACAGTAAGTAGTAGTTTCTTGTTGCAAATGGGGGCTTCATAAACTCGATAGAAAAATTTGTGATAACTTGTACAGATTTAAAGTTGCAATATCTTGCATCAATTAAACACATAAGCATGGTCTATGGTTGATTATGTTGCAGGGAGTAAACGAGGCTAAAACTAGATGGACGTTGGTTAATGTGCTGCAAAAAAATGGGCATGGAAGTGATGGTAACAATCAGATTAGTATGGGGAACAACCAATGCATTGATAAAGAGAGGTGCCCTCATCTCTGAAGAGAAAAACAAGAAGAGAAAACTATCTTTACCCACCAAATGGAGGTCTGGATTTGGATGGTTAATTGATTATATAGAACATTGGATCGGTCTCCTATGTGTATGGAAATACTCCATTCCCTTCATCGTTAATTTGTCGGCTTCAGTTGGGTTTTTTTTTTTTCTCATGTTGGGGGACACCCCAATCTCCCTTGCAGTGCCTGTCACCAATGCGGTTACTTTTGCAGCAACAACAATAGAGTCACAGACAAAGGCGACCCATGTCATCAATGCCAAATAACGTGTTGAAATTCAAGACATAGGAAGAAAATTTTTATAATAATAAAAAATTGATTTTCAGATTTAAAAATATAAAACCAATACAATAATAAAATTTCTTTTCCTTTTGAACAAAAACTGGACATTTTCATACCAATCATTTGCTGATCAATTCAATGGAGTTTTCCAAAAAATTGTAGAGATAGAATCTCGTCCTCACATCAGCTGCATTATTGAAGCTCTGATACCACAATAATGGCAAAAGTGTCCTCAGACACACAATTTTATTAATCAGAAAAGAAATTACATAATAATTTTGCAAGAGTTTACACACACACTCCAACACTCTTGCAATCAGGAGAAAGAACTATATATAAGCTTAATTTCCTAACCTATTCTAGTTATGGACCACTTATTAAATTAACAAGTGTCCATTTACAATAAATGCTATTCTAACCAATCTACTAAATCTACTCCTAAATTGGAACCTAAGATACCACATTATTCTAGATGTCATATCTTTTACAACAATGTTCTACTTCTAAGTGTCTCCGGTATTTAATTAAATATTCTATCCTAACTTTGTGAACTATGAATTTTGTATTTTGGATCATCTAACACCTCTTGTTTCAGAGTAGGGGTGGGACTAGAATCCATACGTAGAGGATAGTTGGACTCACTACAAGACAAGGACATCGATGGGAATAGTGGCCATAATTATCACACAAAGCACATGGGTGATTTGTGCATAATGATATGTTCTTCTTAGCTGACTCATGTAAGGTGACATTGACCTCAAGAATGTTAGAATTAGAGAAGGTATCAGTGACTACATCCTTAGCATGAGGGAGTTCAGGACAGTTATTGGTGGCATGACCGGAAACATCACATAAAGCACAAGGAGGAATAGGTTTTGGTGGCTTAGGAGGAGCTACAATTGTTGGGAGTGCCTTGTCTTTCATTCCCTTTTTCTGGGCTTTACCCCTCTCATAGATGATTTCATAATATGAGTAGGCTCCTATTGAATTTGATGTGGACCTGAAGAAAAGGCAGGGGTAGGAACAACAAGTTGGATTGGGGTCAAAGCAGTGTAAGGTTTAAGTTTATTGGGTGGAGTGTTTGCAGGAGAATCGATGTACCAAACTAGGATCCCCAAGGTAATGTTTGGTAGACTCAACGTATCCATGACATGTTCAAAATAAACTCTAGGAGGTGGAAATAAGAATGATATCTAACCAGAAGGATAGTGGCCTTAAGGAAATTCTCCAAGATGGTTAAGGCCTGGGGGAATGGTTCCAAGTGGAAATGGGTTAGGAGAGATAACATTTGAAGGAAAGGGTCCTTGAGGAGTAGTACAGGGAAACTATAATGAGTTAGGAACAATAGGCTATGGAGGTGTGGTCTGTTGTGAAGGCCTAGCAAACCGTTTTAGGGCATCTTGCAATCCTTGGAGCATGAAAACACTAGATGAGCTAGACTGGGAAGGGGTAGCTAGTGGACCATAGTAAGAACCAAGCAAAGTGGAACCTTTATAAGTTCCTGGAGAGACATTGGTGAAGGACGCGACATTCATATTGTCAGCCATGAATGAAATGTTGTATTGAGGTGAAGTATGGGCTTTGGGGTCATAGTATGTCAATTGATAGATGGTGGTGATCTTTCCATTGTGGGGAAGCACATCTTAGAGTGAACCGCAGATGCAAAAGCTGACATGGCATAGGTATAACTACAACCCAAAAGGATGTTATAGTCTAGGGGAGCATCAATGACTTCAATGTCAATACAGAGCGATATTATCCAAGGGATTGTGAAGGATGACCATCCCATGCCCGAAGAGTGGTGGTGGATGGGGATTGGTCAGGGGAACCAAGTTTCTTCCAAAAACTGGCGGCCATCACACAGGTGGAGGATCCTTCGTCAATGATACACCACTAAAAAATGGTGTTTCTAATGGAGACTAGTATTTGAAATGCAACAGATGACAATAGGGGATGATTTTCTGACTTGTCAACATGAAAGACAATCCTCTAATCATCTTGAGGATTCATGACACCTAAGGTAGATAGCAGAGCTTTCCATTTGGATGGGCACATCTGGATGACTTCCAGAATTGACATGGTAGTAGGAGACTGCACCAAGTCATCTACTATGCTATATGTATGGGCGGCTTTGGTAGAAGTAACATTTTGATGTAACACACCTTTGGGGATATTCGGAATAACCTCAACTTTATGCTTAGGGATCTGTAAGGTACCATTGGATGACAATAGAGGCTCGGTGGAAACTTTGGGTTGGGACTTAGTCATTGAATTAGCGGGTGGATTGTCGTACTAGCGCAATTGAGTTTGAAGGTTGACTTTCTCGATATTTATGTCATCATAAGAATATGATAATAATGGTGACCATATGGTGAAGCTGGTTGACTTGTCTGACCTTGTGTAGGTTGGGTAGTGATGTGTCCTTGGTGAGGGAAAGGATTTGTAGGAATTTCCAATTGAAATGAAGCATGAGGGGGAGGAGGAGCATTGGGCTTCGATCCTCGACAAGTTACTTGACCTTCCCCTACTTGCCGCATCGAAGGTAAAATAAGACACTCATGGGTATACTGACCATATATGTCGCAATAGGAATAAGGTTTGTTCATACGAAGACCCTTGTTTTTTTTGGGTGACCACCCTATTGCTGGGTTGGAAGATTAGGTTGAGGACCCTAAGGGGCATTAGATAAAGACTGTTGGTTCCAATTACCCTTCCCCTTGTTCGTTTTCTTGGGGTTAGGGGGATTGGGTCCACTCTACTAAGCATACACTTGTCCTTGTGGAGGAGGTGGTTGTTATGGTGGAGGGGGAGCAAGCATGGGGAGTTTGGCACTAGTGCCGGAGGATCTGGAGTGCTAGGTTATGCATACTCATAATAAGGAGATGGGGCATCACTTGAATAAACAAGTGGTGCAACAGCTAGCCCTGGCATCTGTTGATGCAGATGGGGATATGCATATGGCATGTTGGGACCTGGATAAGGGTTGCCTAGTAGATGATTAGAGGAGGGATACTTTTAAGTGGAACTAGTCCCTCCCTGAGGTGGACCATAACTCATCTGAGGTGGAGCATATGGTTGAGGGTGTGATATGGTTCCAACTATGCCATCCATGGCATGTGATGCCCCTAGTGCATTGGCAGCACTAGGCCAAGGCAGGTCAAGGATGACAGTTTAAACATAATGTGATTGGGAGTAGATGAGATCAAATTTTAAGGCTATTTGGAGTGCCTATTGGGAGCGAGATCCCCCAAGGGCAATTTTGGGGCTAGAAGCCCATGTTTAAGTCAATTTTTGTAATATAAATCTAAATACTCAGCATTTTGCGGTCATGGAGCGCGAAGGTGTTATGTGTCAAAAAGGGTAGTCTGCCCCTAGTTTTGTAAAGTAAAGTTGGCTATAAGAGATCGGATTGTATAAAAAGAGTTAAGCTCTAAGTAGTTTAAGGAGATAGAATGACACACGATGTAATAGAGTCATAGCATTTGGAGCAAGAAGTCTAAGTCTTGGGTCATAGCGTAGGTAGAGGCTCTGCAGCTGAGTGCACAGAGGCCTAGGTTATAAGTCCACAGCTGAGTGCACGGACCCGTACAGCTGTGTGTGTAGGGCGGACAGAAGTTGTAACACTTGGAAGATATTAATAAAAGGAGATATTCTACAATTTCTGTGTCTTTGTTCTGTTGATGTGTTTGGATATTTAATGTATAAATTTCCTTTATTATGCTTATATGATGTGCAAATGAACGCAATTACATTGAATAATTGAACGCAATTGCAAATCTCTTCTTACACGGTGTTAACTTTAAGTATTTGATGAGATAAGAAAATCACTTAGACTAATTCGGGAATCTGCATGGCACGCTGCCATAGTAGTGCGAAAGTACCTGAGCAACAGGTCAAGGCTACGTGAAGGTTTATCGTATCCTTTCGCGATGGTACAGAATGATGGAATAGAGGGCTCGTCTTGCAAGCCCTAGACCAAAGAGACCTGTGCGAAGGTAGGGATAGGAGGAATCAAATGATGTCACAACCATCTCAGGGTGCGAAAACTTGGTTCTAGCATCCCCCCAAACTGCTTCAGGTGAGACTTTGGTCCACGCTCCGCGGGATGATGCCGAAAGGGCCAGTAGTGTAGGGATTTGTTTGGCTAATTAACATTGAACTCAGGTCAAGCCCCCTCAAGCCAAAAAATGGTTCCGTTTCCAGGACCAAAATCTAAATAGAAACCGTGATTGACAAAGGAACGGTAGTTGGACAAATACCTGTATATAGAGATCCACAAGATGTTTTTATGCTCCTTCCCTATTGAGCCATACAAGTGAATCACGAAGCTAGCAGATAGCCAAGGAAGCTATAAACTTGACAGTCCTATTGTGTGGACCCCGGATCTAATGCGAAGGTTGGAAGCATTGAAGGATAAGATCGCCTGAACTATTGATCATTGGCTCAATCATGTCATGGGAGGATTTGTGACTGAATTCACAATCGACACCTCAGTCAGCTATAGCGAGGCAGAGTGGAATTTTTTCAAAGGACCACAAGGTAAGTACGTAAAATCTTTGAATACCTGGATTAAAATATTATTGTTCAAAAAATGGGTTATGCAGCTACCTTGATGTTCGGGACTACGCGAAGTGGAAAAAATTACAAGAACGAAGGAAAAAAGGGTCCAGAATATAGTCCATTGATTTCTCCTTCACGAGGTAACGAGGAATAGATAGCTAAGGTTTCTCCATGAAGTGCTATTCAATTAATAAGACAAGGATTCCCGTGAATACCACCTCCACCCACACCACCTCCAACTTCACCACCATCACTTCCAACTTCACCCGTACCACCTCCACCTCCACCGCAGTCCAATATGGCAAATACAGTGAAGTTTCCTTTGTTCAAAGGCTTGGGCAATGAAGACCCAGACCAATTTTGGTTTGTTCTGAGGGTTGTATGGGAAGCTCAAGGTGTTACAAATGATCATATAAAGAAGGAAACATTGTTTAGTGCTCTGCAATATCGCGCGCTAACATGGTATATTAAGTACTCTAACGATAACCCGAATGATGGAGTGGGAGACATCCAGGCAACACTGAATAGAGAATTCAGTAGGCCTAAATCTGAGGCATAGTCAATTTTGGTTTTCAAAGAGATCGCAATGCAACCAGGTGAGATGCCTTGGGAACTAGATTAGAGGTCTAAGTGTACAATCCGCGAAGCCAACATGAATTTGATAGATGGACGACATCGCAAGTGGTTTGTAGATTCGCTACTACCACACTTAAGGAGTGCATTGTCATAGCATAAGATAACAACTCAGGCGAAGACCTTGGAGATTTCCATGAGACTACATGAAACCCCAATGCAAGATAGAAATCTAGGAGTTCAACAAATCCATGCATAGTTGAAGAATCTATGCCTTGAGATGCAAAGTTTGAAGCAGGATAGGACGGTTCGACTAGAGGTGCATGAGGAGGTATGGTGCTTGAAATGCAAGAGTCAAGGTCATGACAAATATCATTTCCTGATCTTTGCAAAATATATTGCAAGAGGAGGACCGATGCCTTTAAGGCCAGAAGCTCAAGTAGGACCTAGCGCGGGACTTGCATTATGGTGCACTATCTATCAGGTAGCTCCACAGATAATCGTCACTTGTTACAAAAGTTTTTACAGACACTCCGACAACTATCCTGCAACTTTTGTAGGTCTGTAGGGCATGATGAGTGTACTTGCAGGAGTTATGAATTGATGATGGATAGAACTCCTGCCTATAGGGTTCAGGGTGAAACGCGGCCCCTTTACTAGAGCATAGGGATGGCGCGGACAGGATTTCTTGGATGGGGACGAGGCCGAGGCGAAGGAGGACCTGGCAGAGGTCGAGTGTAGGTTTTAACCCCGTATAGAAATTACCTGCATACGAATTCTAAAACACAGAAAATAAATAATGCGAGAGTAGAACACATAAAACACATATACACAGAGATTTTCCCCTGGATCCCAAACCGGGACTACCAGCTTGATTTTTCATTATGTTCCTTTCAATGTTATAATACATATTTATACATGCCGAAGCATCCAATACCATGGACCAAAAACCATCGTGTCCAATACCATGGACCAAAAACCATTGCGTCCAAAAAAACATGTGCGAAAATCATGCACAAAACCATAGGTGGGTCCGCCCAACCTAACATAGGGTCCAAAACCAAAATTTTCCAGGGCGCTACCCCAGACCCCATAAAGTGGGGTTACGGGTGCCCCTCAAACCCCCTGTTAACTACGTGGAAAGAATATAACACAACCCAACATTCTCCCACTTGTTGTTTTCTTTCCACAGGGGGCCACAAGAGAGCTTAGTCATTTTTCCAGCCCTGAAATGCCCATTGTCTCTCTACACCAAGAGAACTTCTCAAAGCTCACAGATTTGTTCAATGCATCTGCAGTATTCTTCAAAGTGTCCACCTTTACCAGCAACACCTTTTTTTCTTCTATGATATCCCTTACAAAGTGATAGTAAACATCAATGTGCTTTGTCTTTGAATGATATGTGGGGTTCTTTGCCAAAAAAATTGCACTTTGGTTGTCACAGTCTATCCTTATAGCTTCCTGTACTAACCCCATAATTGAACACAATCTCTGCAACTAAACTGCTTCCTTGCTTGCATGAGTGGTTGCCATGTATTCTGCCTCTGTAGTTGATAGTGCCACTACAGATTGTTTCTTACTCATCCAACTGAGTACACCTCCAAATAGGTTAAACACATACCCACTTGTAGATCTTCTCTGATCCAGATCTCCAGCCCAGTCTGCATCAACAAAGCCATGAATATCCAACACTCTGTCCAATCTTGGACTTCCTTGGTAGCACAAACCATAACCACTAGTTCCATGCAAATACCTGAAAAGCCGCTTCACAGTTGTCCAGTGCTCCTTCCCTGGTTTTGACATAAACCTGCTCAATACTCCCACTGCATGTGAAATGTCTGGTATAGTACAGACCATTGCATACATCAGGCTACCGACTACACTTGCATATGGAACATGGGACATGTCCTCTTCCTATTCTTGTGTCTTGGGACACTATTTAGCATATAACCTCACACCTACAGGAATAGGAACCTTCACCGGTTTACTATCCTGCATATTAAACCTCTGCAATAGTGTCTGGACATACTTCCTCTAGTTTAACCAGAGCTTCCTCTTTGCTCGATCTCTTTTAATTTCCATGCCCAAAATATAGTTTGCAGCACCAATATCTTTCATGTCAAATTTGGAGGACAATTGGGTCTTCAAATCCTGGATAACTTCTTTTTCATTTCCAACCAACAACATATCATCCACATACAAGAACAGATAAATAACACAGTCACCAATTAATTTAAAATACACACAGTGATATGCTTTGCTTCTGGTGAAGCCAAGTCCCAGTATAAATGTATCAAATTTCTGATACCACATCCTTGGTAATTGTTTTAACCCATATACAGAGCTCTTTAACTTACATACCATTTCTTTCTTACCCTTCACCGCAAAGCCTTCAGGTTGCTTCATGTAGATCTCCTCTTCTAGATCCCCGTGAAGAAATGCTATCTTCACATCCATCTGTTCTACCTCAAAATCAAAAGCAGCAACAACAAATAAAAGTAATCTAATAAAAGTTACCTTAGCAATAGGAGAAAAAATATCACCAAAATCAATTCCCGGCACTTGGGAATAACCTTTTGCTACCAACCGAGCTTTGTATTTCTCCACTTTTCCTTCTGCATTTGTCTTCTTTTTGAACACCCATTTCCTACCAATGGGTTTCCTTCCAGCCAGCACCTCCACCAGATCCCAAGCCTCATTTTTGTGCAAAGATGCCATTTCATCAACCATGGCCTCTTTCCAAAGTTTTCCATCCTATCAATCCACTGCCTCCTTCACAGTTTTGGGATCATCATCAGTAACAGACAAAGCAAAATTTGAATAGAAAGTAGATGGACTATACCTTTCTGGCTGCCTTCTTTCTTGAACCGATCTTCTCATAGTTGGAGTTTGTGGCTCTTCATCTTCTAATTCCTCCTCTATTGTAGAGTCTGATTCTTCCTCCTTTAACTCAAACTCTATCTTCTCAGGTTCCTTTGGTTGAACTTCATGTTTAATAACATCTTTCACCTCTCTGAAAACCACATCTCAGCTGTACATAACCTTCCTTGTTACTAGGTTCCAAAGCTTATAACCCTATAAACCATCCTTATACCCAATAAGGATGCACTTTTCAGATTTACTATCCAACTTTGTTCTTTTCTCCTTTGGAACATGTACCTATGCATCACATCCAAATACCCTTAGATGTGAAAGAGAGGGTTTCTTACCAGTCCATACCTCTTGTGGAGTCTTATCCTCTAACGCTGATGAAGGTGATCTGTTGACCAGGTAACATGCAGTATCCACCGCCTCTGCCCAGAATTCCTGTCCTAACCTGGCACCACTGAGCATGCTTCTTGCCCTTTCCATTAATGTCTTGTTCATTATTTCTGCAACTCCATTTTGCTGAGGTGTATATGGAGTAGTCTTCTGCCGTGCTATACCACACTTCTTGCAGAATTCTTCAAATTCCTTACTGCAAAACTCTCCACCATTATCTGTCCTCAGCACCTTTATCTTCTTCTCTGTCTGGTTTTCCACTAGAGCCTTAAATTCTTTAAACCTATCAAAGACTTCAGATTTCTTCTTAAGGAAATATATCCATGTATTCCTTGAGAAGTCATCTATAAATTATACATAGTACACAGACTTACCCAGTGATGGAACCTTCACAGGTCCAAACACATCACTGTGCACAAGCTCTAATATATGTTTCGCCCTCTTACCACTTGAGGCGAAACTCACCCGATTTTGCTTCCCGTATACACAATTTTCACAGAAATCAAAATCCAGAGAGCTATTACTCATACCTTCTACGATACCTTTACCATGAAGTATTTGAAGGCCCTTCTCTCCAATATGTCCAAGCCTTTGATGCCATAGCATGGTCTTTTCTCCAGAGACCACTAGATTTTCTGCTCCACTTTCAGCAACCATGGAACTGTTGCACCCATCAACAACAGTGCTACCTTGCAGCTTGTACAGAGTTCCAATCTGAACTCCCCGCATCAATACCAGTGCTCCTCGAACCATATTGTAGGTATCCTTCTCGAACACTGTTTTTACACCTGCATCATCCAGCTTACTAACAAAAATTATATTTCTGGCTAATGCAGGAATATGTAGAACACCCGAAAGTGTTCTAACCCTTCCACCTTGCAGCTTTAACTTTACTTTTCCATGACCAATGATTCTAGCCTTCCTGTCATGCCCCAAGAAGACATCACCACC
This sequence comes from Pinus tabuliformis, assembly GCA_031772625.1. Lineage (NCBI taxonomy): Eukaryota > Viridiplantae > Streptophyta > Pinopsida > Pinales > Pinaceae > Pinus > Pinus tabuliformis. Next base: position 920,814,173 of record CM062805.1, on the reverse strand, counting down.
ATCATATTTCTCATACTCACAGAACCACTCTCTATGGGGAGTGAAGTGAAAGGATGCACCTGAGTCAATCAACCATGCCTCATGATCTACATGTGTACTTGAAGAAGCCAAGTACACATCCCCACCTTTATTTGAGGTGGTTTTCACCTCTACAGAAGGAGCCTCATCAGATCCCTTTCCTTTTTCAGGAGCTTTAGATTTACAGTCCCTTTTGAAGTGGCCTTCCTTTCTGCATTTCTAGCACACCACCTTTACAGGTTTTCCTAGAGATTTAGATCTCCCTCTAGATTTAGATCACCCACTCGATGACTTATTTTTGTTTCTGTTTTGGGACTGTCCTAGTACAGACAAGGCATCACCATTTTGGCTCTCCATATTTTTCCGTCTCATCTACTCCATTAGCAAGGTTGAGACTATTTCATCAAACTGCAAGGCAGTTGCATTGCTACCTATTGCAATAACCAGAATATCCCACGAATATGGTAGAGAACACAACAAACTGATGCACTTATCTTCATATGAAATTTTAATATCAACAGATACTAACTGACTTACCACAGTATTAAATGCATTTAGATGCTCTGTCACCGAGTCTCCATCTTTCATCCTCAGGTTATACAGCTTTTTCCGCATGAACAGTTTATTCACCAGAGACTTAGATTGGTACAAAGTCCCTAACTTGTCCCACAAATCCTTTGTTGTAGCTTCCCTTGATACATTCAACAATACTGAATTTGAGACACACAATCATATTGTGCTCTTTGCCTTCCGATCCAACTTCTTCCATTCTTCATCAGACACTCCTGTTGGTTTAGTACCCAGATCTACCGTGATCCACTAATCTTTATCCACCAACAGATCCTCCATCTTGAGTTTCCACAACTCAAAACTCTGACCATTAAATTTCTCGATCTCTATCTTTCCACTGCTCACCATCTTCTTTCACCACTAGAATCGATCTCGCAGATCTCCCACTGAACAGGGTCTACCACAGGACCGAGCGAAACCCCTCAGCAACAAAGGTGTCCCCTTGATGCCAAATCTGCTCTGATACTAAATGTAGGTTTTAATCCCGTACAGAAATTACCTGCATACGAATTCTAAAACACAGAAAATAAATAATGCGAGAGCAGAACACATAAAACACATATTCACAGAGATTTTCTACCAGCTTGATTTTTCATTATGTTCCTTTCAATGTTATAATACATATTTATACATGTCGAAGCATCCAATACCATGGACCGAAAACCATCGCGTCCAATACCATGGACTGAAAACCATCGTGTCCAATACCATGGACCGAAAACCATCACGTCCAAAAAAACATGTGCAAAAATAATGCACAAAACCATAGGTGGGTCCGCCCAACCTAACATAGGGTCCAAAACCAAAATTTTCCGGGGCGCTGCCCCAGACCCCATAAAGTGGGGTTACGGGTGCCCCTCAAACCCCTGTTAACTATGTGGAAAGAATATAACACAACCCAACATCGAGGACAATTGATTTTCTACAATTGTGGAGGACCAGGACACTATGCCCGCGATTGCACTAATCCAACGTGTCCGTCTTGCAAGTATTGCACACTGTTTGATCATGAAATGGAAGATTGTCCTATGCTGATAGCTAGAATACGTGACAAAGGGGTGCTACCACCTCCACCGACTCAAAACCTGTGGATGATGAGTTCTGAGGCACGCAAAGAGGACCCAAACGTAAATATAGTGCTGAGAAGTGGAATCGCGACACGAGATGACAAGGGAAATAGCGAGAAGATAGTACATGGGTTTGCAAAGTTCCAGCGAAGGAGGTTGAGTTCAACTTGGAGCATGCACGTGAAACCTTCATGGAAGCTAAGAAGAGCATTGCTGAGGCCTCCACCTTAGGAAGAAAGGATAAACCTGAGTAGGAGATGGACCCCTCTATGCTCACAACTTTGCTAGAGACCTATATGAAGTTACTGTGCAGTAGTAAGGCTGTGAAAGGGTTACAAGAACTCAACAATAGATGCACTATAACTGTGCCAGGTGAGTCGCACGTAGTATGAATGATTGGCAAGCATAAAACAAGGACGGGACAGGAGATGAGACTGACTGCACAGATAGGAGAGTATGAAATGGATCAGGTTATTTTGGACCTGGGGTCAAACACAAACATCCTACCGAAGCAGACTTGGGAGTGAATGGGGAGACCTGCGCTGCAATGGTCTCCGATTCAGCTAAGGATGGCGAATCAGCAGAAGATCATCCCCATGGGGCGGCTGCGGGGGGTGATCGTGGATATTGAGGGAGCGAGTGCGCTGACTGACTTTGAAGTAATAGAGATAGTGGATGACAAAAATCCCAATCATGTGCTCCTAGGAATTGACTAGGCTACTGATATGAATGGGGTAATCAATAAGAAGAAGAAAAATATGATCTTTGAAAAAAAATAGTTGCGCATAGTAGTACCCATCGATCCTGATGAAGGATCGTGCTATACGAAACCAGTCCGTGATTATGAAAGTGATGACGATCTAGATTGTATCTATAAGATAACAGCGTGAGACCAAGGTTGGGTGAATCCCACCGTGGATGGACAAATTACATGGGATCGTGAGAGTTCCTGTACTTTGGACTCCAATGAAGAAATTGAACGTTGGTAGAATTTTTTACATGAAGTAACTATGCTAAATTGCAACATGATGACCCAATCGTTGCACTGGGTGTCCTCAGAGGTAAGGAATCTACCTACTTATGATGGACTGAATGAGGTATATATATTTTTGGATGCATTTGAAAGGGAGGTACTAGAAAAGTAGCGCTTCCAGGCATTGGACTGGGCACTATGCGCTACGCTCGCAAGATGGTGGGGTACCCATAAGGGAAGCTTTGATGATTGGCGCGAATGTAGGAGAATGATGAGAAATCACTTCGGGAAGCCTAAGATGTGAATGACAAACAAGTATGACAGGTAGGATGATCTGTGCACACGTTTAGCCAAAGCGGAGAAGAATTATTCCACCACTGAGCATGAAGGGCTAGCTATGGTATATGCGCTCTATAAGTATAGGCACTACTTGCTGGGAGGCCATTTTAAGATGTATACTGATCACTCCACACTGAAGTACCTGGTCAATAAGCCTATGTTGTGGGGGAGAATATAGAGGTGGCTCTTATTGTTCCAGGAGTGTTATCGGGAAAAGTAGTGTCCATTTAGAGCTACTAGTCCCACTAAGACGGGTAGCTATCTTAGAAACAAACAAACTAAAGTTACTTGTGTTTTCCTTTATGAGAGATAGATGAGAGAGAAGCAGAGAGTACCAACCTCAGTCTTTTGCTAGTCTCCTTGCTTGTTTCCTCTCTCCCTTGATAGAGCTTTCGCCACTCCTTTCTCACTTGTCCCGCTTCAAAGAACACCTGTAGAGTCAAGGTATAAAAATACCATCAAAGCATAGAGATCTATAACCATAAACAATATAGGATCAGATGTATATTAACCATACAAATGCATATACAAATACAAGATTCAGAGATATACAAATATATGGAGGAAAACTCAAATAGCTTTATTGATAGAAGTAGTAGAAGAGAGGATTACAACCAAGCTATCTGATCCAACATAATCCTCCCAGCATGAAAGCCCTCTTCACCTCATACAAAGCAAGATCACCCAACAATACAATGTCTCAAAGAGAAACCAATAGCACTTCCTTACAAATTACAAAATTCCGGCCTTTGGATCTCTAAGATGAGGGATCCATATATAGATGTTTGCAGGAGAGTGACTCAGCTTCTGGGATTTTGATTAGTCTCATTTCACTGATATTTCTTGGTTCCACTTGGAGATTTCATGTTCTCTTACTCATCCCTGGGTGAATTCAGAGATGCAAGTGTCATATGAGAAGTTTCTAGAAGATTCTTTGAGTTTCCACCCAGCAAACTGATTCTGCCATTTGTCTGCTCTCACTCATCGCACCCTGTAGAAGGGCTTTTCAGTATGCATCGCACCCCCCGTGTGTCACAGGTGAGATGCATCATACCCTCAGCATGGAGCAATCTGTATGGTCCAGTTTTGACCAGTTCTGAGCAGTTTTTCAGGGAGAACCTCTGGGAAATGATGTAATCAGTTGACCTTGCCCCTTTATGGTACGAAACAACAATTTTAGGGGTTTAGAAGCCCTTGGTTTATGGACATAGGTGATTGGGGTTACAGTGCCCAAATATGTCTATAACAGTTTCCCCCTAAAGCATGAGGTTGTAAATCTTTTGATGTCGAGTGAAATGCTTTATCATGAGGATTCGAGGTTTTTCGAACTAGAAGGTGACCTGTAATAAGATACAATACAATACATTATCTTCATAATATTTTCATGATCTAGCTGAGGTGGGCATTCCCATGCTCAGCTTTATAAATTCATTTTCATGTACATAGGACAGACAACCGTCTGTGTGGCAGACTGATGATTCTGGTAGAGCCATCATCCCTTAGTTTGGATGATTATATGTACAGTTGTGATGTACATTTGATGTCTTTATTTTCCAGAATATATCGCAGCCCGGATGGATGAAACTAGATCCGGGGTCTTCAAACTCGTTCAATCTTCGCCCGAAGTACAAGTCAATCCATGTGAAAAGATGTTATGATGTCGAACATGGAAAGACATCGCCTGATTACCAACAAATGATGTAAGTTGTTAACAGGCGCGAGAGGAATCACCGATAATGATGATGACCCTCAAGGTACTACATTTCAATTCACATGGTGTGAATACATGAGTTGATGTCGAACACCACGCAAAATCTTGCAGTAGAAGGCCATTGATGTAAACCTATCGTCGGAAGTGAGAAACTTGCCATTGAGGCATGCAAGCTTCAAAGTACTGAAAGGGTTGTTCCTAAGTCAACTTCTTGGATAATGAGCTGATGTTGACAAGAAGTGACCCGTCGTAGGATGGCCTTAATGAATCCCACATCTATGACACAGAAAGGAGCAAATGATTTTGCATAGGTGAAAACGATCTGATGATACAAGGTTCAAGGTGGTGGTCGTGAAAGAATGGAGCATTAAGGTATTGTAGTAGATGAGGCGTTAGCTGGGTTGGTGAATTCTCTGAGCAACTTCTCTTGAACATATCAGTGACACTGAAATGGATTGGTAGCGTTAACCCCAAAATGGATGGTATAAAGGACCAATGGTGATATGACCGATGAACGGAATAACCCAAACCGACTCAATCATGGTGATGGAGTGAAAGTGTCATGTTCAAGAGTGACCTACTACCAATGAAGTTATTCAAGTTTTCTTCCCTTTTTCCCCAGTGATTGTTGACGAGTACCTCTTTATTTTTGTCAAGCTTGAGGAGGATAACATATGCTTGTTCTATAATTTGCCCTTCGGGCAAACCCGTCGCTATGTTTTAACGAGCCTAGCGATAGTGAAACTCGTTCTTGTCTGCATGGACAAGTTTGTTGCTATTGTTTTAACGAGTTTAATGACAAAGATAACTCAGTCCTTTTCAATTTTAGAGAGTCTAAAAAGAGACGGAAAGGCAACTCCAGTAGTCCTTTTTCGTAATATAATCCCTTAAGTCTGAAAAAGTATAAAATAATACAAAAGGGATGACTTTTCGATAGTTTTAACGAGCCGAACAAGACAAACGCTCAATCTTTTTGTGTAATGATCCCTCAGGTCCAAAAATATTAAAATATAGAGGAGGGATGGCACTTCCAATGACTTTAACGAGCTGGAGAGGCCAATTTCTCGGCAATCTTTTCATATTTTACAAGTTAGATGAAAAGATCTTAAAGGAGACTCATTTTTTGAGGAACAAGTGATGTTTTGGATATCAACCGGTTGAAGGCAAGGTTTGGAACTTTTCAATCGGCAGTGTAAAGAAGGTGGCTAATAGAATCACTCGTTGCAGTTGTTCCTCAAAAGGGGTAAACAATCAAATGGAGGCGTATGATCAGCTAAAAAAGAGTGGAGGTGATGGTAAGAACATGACCAAGGTTCAAAAGCTGATAATTATGTGATCGTAATGGTTATTTACTGAAGGTGGGTTCATTTTTTAATGAGCTTGAACTCTGGGGGAACATATGCTCATTGCTAGGTTTATTTTTTAACGAGCTTGAACTTCGCGTAAAACTGCTCATGCCAGTCATATAATAAGGATGTCTCTCATTAGTCAGTTCATATTTTAGGGAGCTTGCCCTATGCGAAACTTTGCTCTGGAGCCTTTTGTATGCAAGCTAGGAACAACAACCTACAAGGTTAAAGGGTTGAGAGCCTACAAACTAAGAAAATAAAAGGTCGTTTTTCACTTGCATGCAAAAAGGTTTTCATGCCCCCAAGTATAAAGAGAAGTAGAGGCGATCACGGTGGGATCCTTTTCCAGTCTTATCCCATTTTCCTAAACGAACATGGGCGTTAGACTAGTCATAAATCCTACGTGGAAACCTACCTTCTCTCTAGAGTTTTCCTGCCGAAGCGGACCAGGGCGCATGCCCCCTGGGTTTAGTCACAATCACCGAATCACTCGCACTCATCAGGTGGACGAACTGGAGATTGATGAGACATTCCTTGTGCAAAAAGACTAGTTAGGGATGGCAATTAGCTAGTAGCTATGTTTGAACTAGGGAATGAAAGTTGGTCAGGACCACTCTGCCTTCATGCAGAAAACACATCACTCGAAAGAGTGAGGAAACAATAGCTCCCATGCTATAAATGTAGTCATGCCCAAGGAGTAGATTGTAATGCAGAGGTCCTTGGACTACCATCACATTTAGATGAACGGTTTTCCTTCTCAAAGTTATAGGAAAACTTGGAAGCATCCCTAACGGTCGACTGGTTCCTTTGTTGAAGCCTGACAGATTTCGAATCTTACGTAGAAGTGATGGCGAACAAAGCGCTTTCCAATCAGTTGAGGAAAGGATACTCACAGAAGCCCCTTCATCTATGATAGCACCAACCATGATCATTCTGTAAGCTTGTACTATGATTTGGAATGGTACATTAGATGCTAGGTGGGGTCTCCCTAGTAGATTCCAATCAAAGGAAACGACTAGATTGCTTGGAGAAGGGACCGAATAAACGGCTGAATGAATCTCTGACGAACTTCCTTCCTACGGTAAAGGAATGGGTAGATTGCCCCCATGTTCATCGGATTCTGTGTTAATGAAAAGAATTTGAACGATGTCATTCTCATTCTCTTTGGTGACTGTATCATCTGAAGGTGGACCTTCTGAAGACAAGACTGGGTCGACTGCCATCTCGACCTATTGACTTTGGTCCGGTGTGGACTCAGAGGCTTTATCTTCAATGATAAGTGCTTCGACCGACAACAAAGGTGTGTCAATCAGATTTTCAACTAGTGATGGACTCAGCAAGAGTTTCCTGTATCCAGGAGGAAGTTGGTGCGGTGAAGCAGGACGGTTATCCAAGACTCTTTTAGCTTCGTCCAAGAAGGGACAATGGTAGAGGGCATGATTACCTTCACACAGCCTACAAGGAAATCTAGATCTTCCTTTCTGTCCATTGACTTCATTTTCACTAGTTGATTGTGTGCTCTCAACGTGATCGTTAGAGGTTGAAGACACCAAATTGTGCAAGCGGGGAGATCAATACCTCAGGATCCGTGGGATGCAGGGACAATCTTGATTATAGTGGTCTCCTTTGCAAATGACACATGGAGGTTTAGGTTTGGATGGTGTAGTGTGTGGATTTTTGCCAGATGATGCATGATTGCCCCCTTTCGTCGTTGGCTTCTTCTTCTTCTTCTCAGTTACTTGGTTTTTTACGTTACTAGTTTCACCAAGTGAAGAGGAAGAAGGAGAGGGAGAAACAAACGAAGTAGAAGGTAAGGGAGAAACTTTAGTATCATCTAGTTGTTGATTTGATTGCTGAGGAATTGTGGTGTTTTGAACGATAGAGGTCGAGAAAAGCTGTACTGGCAGGCCAATTGTGAGTCCTGGAAGGGACAATGTAGCCATGTGCGGAGCACCAACATCTCCCCAAGAGGAGAAAGGACTAGTATTTCCCCCAAGGGGAAATCCTTGGTTGGTAGACTCCATTTTCTCAACCTAAGACCAACAAGGGAACAATGACATTATTCTGATTAAAATAAATTTTATGACGCTTTGACACAACTTGCTTTTTCAATTTTTAAGAGTGAAGAAAAAGCTAAAGATGACTCTAGTTGCCTTCAATTTTTAATGAGCCTGAAGTGACAAGTGCTCAGATGGACCTTTTCTTTTAAGGAGTCTGAAAAGGAACAAAAGTGACCTCTCTGGAAATCTAGACAGAGGGATTACCAAACAAATCGCAAAACTGTAGAATACTTCTTACGATACGGCAGTCAATCTTCCCGAATGCTGTGTTCAGTGCACTGCGATCGATAGGGCGGCAGACACGGCTTCCTACGGATAAAGGATATAGCCTATTGTGGTCTCCCAATATATACTCGATGGTACGTGGGAGCACAAGTCCGTACTAGCACTTGTCGTATCAAAGAGGAGGAATCACCCAACCTACGATTAAAACAATAGTTACTAGGCTTTACTATGCTGGAATACGTCTCTAGCCTAGACTTCTAAATGTTGTACGTTAGGTTCCAAAGCATTTTTATGTTCATTGAGGTTTATTTTACAGTTGATCTTTCTTAAGAAGTTTGCCTTTAAGGTTCACCGCGTGATGTAGATATACAATTGCTAAATGTACAATCTAAGATCATAAACAATCATTTACTTTCTTTCAGTAATGAAAATCCTAGCTACTAGGGAAAGAGAAATGAAATTCTTTCAACATAGAGCAAAGAGCACAGACTAGATGCACTTTTCCTAAATCAATTACCGCATGCAGTCTAAATGCAAATTCACATGCATGTATTTGTTTTTCAGTTTCCTTAATGTGAGAATGACAAAAAGAAAACTAAGTACAGATCTGAACTATCTCCTTTCAAAGCAACAGTATTACAAATTTTCTCTTCAAAAAACGAAAGGAAGACTAAGGCGACACTTTGCGATTTTGAATTTAAAACTGCTTTTGACACTTGAAATACTAATAATTTCGAATCAAATACAATGGAAAAAGTGTAATCAACTATCTAAAAGAGGAAGACTTTACGACACTCTTTTTCTTGACTGAAAACGACACTTGCGACACTTTCAAATCAAAAGACGATAGTTCGATTAAGCTACTATTTGCAAAGGAAAATTATGAATGATGAAAAATACATTAAAAAAACATTCACAATTCTTTATCAATGGAGGCTGAATAATGCAATGGAAGATGGTTTCAACAATGATATACTGATCATAGACAGTAAAAACTACTGAATAAAGCTAAAGGCAGAAACAGTCTTACTCAATCATCGCACCTGTAACACAGGGAAACAGGGATGCATCTCACCTGCAACACACGAGAGGTGCGATGCATCCAGATTTCCAATGAGAGACAGTGCGATGGTCTAGGGACGAGACTGAGCTTGGTTTTCACTCACAGTTTGCAGCTAAGTTCAGGGATTTAGGCTGAGCTAATGATAGACAGTAAACACAAAGTATAGGGGCTGATCTAATGAGGTTATTTGAGCTACCAATAGGGCACTTAGGATGTTTGCAAGTCAGATGTTCAGTTCATAAACCAATAGGAGATTGACTGAAGCAGCGTTGATCTACTTTGTAGTTGCATAGCAAAAGCAGTTCGAAGTCTAGCTGGCTTAACTTCAGGCTCCGTCTGTAGTTTTGTTGTGGTCACCAACACCCCCCCTCTTTGTTTGATATTAGTAATAACATCAAGCAAAGGGGGACCCTTAACCAAAAAATCCAAAAAATATTTTTGTTTGAAAAATCTTTTGTATTAACTCCCTAAGAGCTATATCGCGTCGCAAAAGAAAAAGTAGCGCTTTCCCAAAGCGCATAAACAAACTAAGGAAGAGCGACGCAAGAACTCATCGCATCGCATGCATTAAAAGCGCTCAAAAGGGGAAAACCTAAAGAAGCCGCCGACGACCGATATGTGACGTCGCACGTCGCAATATCGCATAAGCAGCACAAAGTGACGAAGCGAAAAAATCTTGCGACCTTGCGATATTGCGATATGCGATCTGCGACCATGCAAAGCTGCGACCTGCGATCTATGGTGTGCGACAAATGAGACTATCAATTGCTGCGATGCCACCTATTTACCTCGCAATCTTCGATGCTGCGATGCAAATCGCAGAAGCCAATCGTCACAGGCATTCCTCGGCATGATCTGTGAGCCTAAAGTTAGGCGCGCACCTTACGGGAAATTAATGATTGTACGCCTGTGTATCCAAAGATGATTATGTTGCGTTTTTCGAAGAGTCAAGTCATAATGGGTGACATGATTATGCATTCATTAGAACTTAATTGCTTTCATATCAATCTTTTCTTCTGTCTCTTTTCATTTACGTGAACTATAAGTCAGGAACTGATATAAATCTATATGCAGGAAACATCTAAGGAAAAGCGCCAGAACTAGAAGAACAGAGAGGAGATGACTTCGCAGATGTATACCGCATATAGCAGGACCGCGGATCCCAGAGTATCACTCAACAAATGCTGATGGAAATAGGCTATCTAGGACTCAGAGTCAAAGGCGCACAAAAGCAAAGCGTTTATGAAAGATCCTGAGTCCCAAATTGGGTAAAGCAAAAAGAAAAATGCTTAAGGGGAAAGACGTCTCAGAAAATCCTAGAACAAAGAATGGAAACAAGTTTCAATTGAGAAAATCGTTCAGGCAACAAAATCCCCAGCTCATTGAGTCATTCGCACGGCCGGAAACCGAAATAGCAACAGCACAATCAGTTTGAAAGAAATCTGAGTTGTACTAAGTATACACGCCGTGAAGACACTCCTCCAGAAGAACACTTTCAAAAATATCTTCTAGTTTGTCAAAAAGAGGTGCTAGCTCTTGTTATTTCTAATTTTCAAGCTTGAACAAAAGGAAAGGACAAGCAGCCGACTCTTTCACGGCGAACAGCGCATCGCTTACAGCACTAAGGAGCAGATACAGAAATGGTTAGAAATTAGATTCAGTTTTTAGAAATAAATTTGTTTTAGTAAAAGGGCGGTCATTTGAAGCCGTTCCCTAAATTTGTGTAATTAAAATTAGCCGGTTAGTAGTATTTAACCCTTCTCGTTGCATTGGAGAAGGGTCCGGAAATTTGTCAAAAAACTTGTCCTCAGAACATGCACTTTTGTACCCTCGGAGGGGGTTTTTGATGAAGGGACGGATCAAGATTTATTTATGTTTGCATTTTAATACCTGCTACTGATGTTGCACTTCTGTACTCTTAGTAGGCATTAGAAGTAAGTAGCAATAGATCATTATTGCTTCAGGTCTGTGAGTATAAAGTTAGTCATAAATGGTACTTTTATCTCTTGACGAGTTTCTGCTTGCATTCTTAGAGTAATATACAGCTGATGTTGTAATATGTTAACGTCTGAATGAGTGGACTACCATTTGGCACTTTTGTACGGTGGAGTCATTGATTTATGCTTAATACATGAATAACTGATTATGCGATATGTTGTTCACAACCGTTTTGCTTAACTTTTTATGCAGGATGGTTCATCTTAATTGATTTATATTCTCATAATAGCTGAATAATCTTCATTACCAGTTATTGTGTGAAATCTTTCTAGATTTCATAATGGAAAAAGTTCTATCCCGGGTTAGCGTAGATTAGATGTGTTGTTCTTGATAGATTAAAGTAGTATAAAATTCAGTCTCAGAGTTTAGAACTAGATTAGCTTAGAAGTAATTCCATATTTTCATTATCAAATTCTACACACACACACATCACCAAACTCTACACACACACACCCCCTTAGAACGGGAAGCTGGTCCCGTTATCCCCAGTCGGACCCGCTACACCAAACGGGCATGGAGCCGCCAACCAGGTTCCCGACCGGGTGGGTATCCCCCTTGTTGTTGACCCAATTTCAGGGCCCTCAACATATTTGGCGCTAGAAGGAGGGCATGAACTATGAATGGCACCTAAAGCAACATCTAAATACCATTCTGAGAGTAATACACCCTCATCAACTCCCTCGACTTCTCCAACACGGTTAAACCCGGAATTTGAAGTCGCTCGAGTACCTACCACTGCTACATATTCGAATATATCAGACCAATCTATCATTGAACCCCCTGAAATTCGAACTTTGATTCGTAAACTCCAAGGATTCTCTATTTTTAACCAGAAGTCTGATAAATCTAAAAGCAGCGTGACTTCGCAGTACAACCCTGCTCATCCCCTTACCAGATCAAAGAGTGAAAAATTTGGCATACAACCAAGTGAACTCCCTCTCCCTACCAGGAAAAGAGCAAGGAAAACACCACCAAAGTCTGACAGTCAGACTCCTTCATCCACTTCGTCCATATCAACCCCCTCACCACGAAGTCAACCACCCACTCTTTCGCTCCAACTCACTCACCCATCTTCTACAAACCTTCCTCTTCAAACATCAAAGATCTTAATATCTTCATCTTCTCAGCATCAGGGATCATCTTCTGCACTTCCATTAACTAGCAGCTCAACGATGGCCCAGTCTCCATGGAATAATCCTGGGGTGGTTTTAATGCCTCCACCCCTGAGCCCTATACCGGCCCATCCTGAGAAATGGCTGCCTAAATTCAATCCGGAAGCAGGAATACTAGCCGAGGAACATATCAATAATTTCATGCTTTCTGTTAATCTCAACGGAGTCACTAACGAAGACGTTGTTGTCCGGCTTTTCCCTTATACAATGCAAGGAACAGCCAGGTCATGGTACTTTTCGTTACCTTCCGAATCCATCACAAGCTGGGACATTTTTCAAAGTCAGTTCCTCACCAAGTTTGGTGATGACAGATCCACGACGACATTGATCAATGACCTATCTAATCTTAAAGCTGAGGCTAGAGAACCCATTAAAGATTTTAACTTACGGTTCAATAAGATCCTCAACAAAATCCCCGCTGCCTCACAACCCAGCGAGGAAGTAAGATGTGAATGGTACATCACGGCTTTACCTCCAAACTTGGCTATCTTCGTAGATAGGGCAAACAAGACCACCTTAGTCGACAACTTGACAGAAGCGTTAGCAGTGGAAAAACGCGTGGTAGCCCTAGAAAAGAGATCCGCTATAGAAGAACGCAAATCTAAGAAGATCTCTTTCAAAGAAGACACCAAGAAGAAGCAAACAAAAGATCCTTTCGATTTGGAAGGATTACAAAAAGTGTTGAAAGCCATGTCAAACAAGATGATTGATATTAAGAAACAAGTAGCAGAGACTTCTTCGAAAAATCCCTTTAGGACTTTTAAAAGAAATCCTCCCATGGAGGTAAGACCACCTAGTGTTGTCTCAAACGTTGAATCTGAAGAAGACAAAGAAGAAGAGAATACCACTGAAGGGCAGACCGACGAGGAAGAGGTCGTAGAACTACAATGAATGTGGGACTTCATCCTCCCACAAGAAGAGGACCAGGAAGCATTTCCTGTTAGCACGAGAAGCAGAAATCAACTTGATCCTCCCCTAACTACCCCAAAACAAAAGGGCGCAAGCCTTGCAACAAAAGAAAAGGTCGCAACAAAAAAGACAACTACTAAAGCGACCCAGTTTAGCCCAGTCCAATCTCATCAAACACCTCCATCAAGAACACTAATAGTGTCGGATGAAATGGAGTATAACATCATTGATGACATGAAGAAGACTAGGGCTAATATCACTCTGTATGAATTGAGTAAATTGAAACACCAGCAGAAAATAATGATGAAAGAATTACATGTTGTGCCTACTACATTTTTACCTATAGTTGTAGCTTCTCACAATCTGGGAAGGCCTCCAACCAACACGATCAATAAAATTGATCCAAATGACATCGCCTTGATTGGAGGAAGATCAAGATCTCATACTCCTCCTTTTCTTCTCACATATGAAATCTTCAACAAAAACGTGCACAATTGCTTGGTCGATTCTGGTGCTTCAACGAATATTTTACCCAGGTCAATATGTGCCAAATTGAATGTGCAACCTCAAAAATCCGCAGTACGTATAGTTCAGCTTGATCGATCCCAAGTCGAAGTGATTGGTGAACATAATCAGGTGACCATAAGATTGTCGTCTAAACCAAAAGTGTGTCAGGTTATCGACATTCTAGTAGCTGATATCCCTGAGTTCTATGGTTTGATTCTTAGCAGGGATTGGTCGGAAAAGCTCCACGGATATTTTTCAACCGATTGGTCACACATGTGGTTACCATACAATGGTAAACCAAATCAGATAAAGGTTGAACGAGAATTGCACCAAAAATACATAGTGACAGAACTGGAAGGAGAAAATGAGGCCATAACGTACAATAACAGCATTGTAGGCAATTACGCAATAGATTCTTTCCTAGGTAATTTCAATGCTCATATTTCACCATACTTAGAGAATTCAGTTTTATCCCAAGTTGAAAATTTCTCCCAAACTGATGACTCAAAATGTTTTAGTTTTTTAGATAATTCTGTAAATACATCTTTATTTTGGAAATTATATTTTGACGGATCTAAATCAAATGAGGGAGCAGGAGCAGGATGTGTTCTAATTAACCCAGACGGGAACAAGATTATGCTCACATGCAGACTTGAGTTCGATTGCACGAACAGCACAACGGAGTACGAAGCCTTGGTTCAAGGCCTATACAAAGCAATCGGATTGAACGTTAAGTATCTTCAAGTCTTTGGAGATTCAGAGATCATCGTAAAACAGGTACGTAACACCATACATTGCTTGTCAAGTCATTTAAAGCATTATCAATCATTAGTTCAAGATCTCACTGCACATTTCGTAGCATTCAACATCTCGTCAATTCCAAGAATTCAAAACGCGAGCGCAGACCTGTTAGCTAACGTAGCCTCTAGACTTATCCCTTCTGAAGATTTTAGTCCTGATAGGTTTTCAATAGAATTAATCTTTAGACCATCCATCCTTGACAATATCACCAATTGGAGAGTGTTCAACGACGATCCTGACATCGTAAATTTCCTTACTTCTGAAGGATCCTACTCAAATCAGATAATCGACGAAGACCATCATGATCATCAAATACAACAAAATGGCTCCGACAATGCTATACCGAAATCGGTGGTCAAGTTAGAAGATTTATATGATTTGAAAAGTCTTTTTAAAAGGTCCGCCAATGCTAAACTTTGCAGTTCTACCCTGAACTATGAATTAGTAAACCTAGGGACCAATCAGAAGCCACAAAATGTTAACCTAGGTCACGGCCTAGCCCCTGAAGAGAAATCAGCATATATCCGTCTTCTGAGACAATACAAAAACGTTTTTGCCTGGAATTACGATGAGCTAAAAACATACAACACTTCTATCATTCAACATGTTATCCCTATGATTGACAATGAAAAACCTATCCAGCAGAAGCTCAGAAAAATACACCCTAACCTAGAAAATCAGATAAAAACTGAGCTTAATAAGTTGTTGAGAGCCAGAATAATTTTCCCCGTAAGGCATTCTAAATGGGTATCCAATATGGTGCCCGTTAGGAAGAAAAACGGAGACATTAAAATCTGTATCGATTTCTGAAATCTCAACAAAGCCTGTCAGAAAGATAACTTTCCCCTCCCACCTATGGAGCAAATATTACAGGCAGTAGCAGGCTCAGAATTAATGTCATTCCTGGATGGATTTTCAGGATACAATCAAGTACTGGTGCATCCTGATGACCAGTTAAAGACTACGTTCCGAACCAAATGGGGCACTTATGCATATCGGAAGATGCCATTTGGTCTGATAAATGCTGGAGCTACCTTTCAGAGAGCCATGGACATCGCGTTTAAAGGGTTAGTCAATAAGTCAGTAGTGATTTACCTGGATGATATAACAGTGCACTCCAAAAAACGAAACAACCATCTCAAAGATTTGAAGCAAATCTTTCAAAGATGCTTGAGGTATGGGATTTCGCTCAACCCAAAGAAATCTTTCTTTGCGTTAAGCGAAGGGAAATTGCTCGGATTCATAGTGTCGAAATCTGGTATTCATATAGAACCAGACAGAATCAAGGAAATTTCCGAAATATCCATACCCCATAACAAGAAAGCCATGCAATCCTTCCTTGGACAGATCAATTTTGTCAAAAGATTTGTCCCGAATTTTTCACGTATTATTTCTCCCTTACAAAATATGATAAAAAATAATTCAAATTTCAAATGGGGTCTAGATGAGCACGAAGCGTTCAATTAATCAAACAAGCTATCATCAATGCTCCATCTTTGGCCACCCCAAATTTTTCGGAATCTTTTACCTTATACACTTTTGCCTCAGAGAAATCCTATGCCGCGATTCTGACCCAAGAAAATCAAGAAAAAGCGGAAGCTCCAATCGCATTCTTTAGCTCAAACTTACAAGGTGCTGAAATTAATTACTTAGACGTAGAGAAACAAGCATATGCTGTTTTCAAAGCGATCAAATATTTCAGACCTTTCTTGCTCAAAGCCCACACTGAAGTCGTAGTACCGTTTCCGGCGGTAAGAAACCTTTTGGTGCAGAAAGACGTGGGCGAAAAGAGAGCTAATTGGATTACCGCTTTACAAGTATACGATCTTGAGATCAAACCAACAAACATCGTAAGAGGTCAAGGCTTCTGCAAGATGTTAGCCGGATCATCGCAAATCCCGGAAAACTCATCTGAAGAGGTACAAGCATACAAGGTAAGCCTAAATGATGCAGAATCATCATATGCTGACACCATTTATTTTCTTAAGAACGGGTATGCTCCATCACGTCTGGATCATACCAAGAAAAGAGCTCTGAGATTAAAAGCTAAACAATACCAGCTCATAAATGATGTCTTGTTTAAAAGGAATTATGATTCTGTGCTTCTTAGGTGTCTTGAGAAAACTGAAGCCGAAAAGGTTTTGCAGGAACTCCACGATGGACCAGCGGGCGGACACTATGCCGGAGATGCGACTGCACATAAAATCTTGCGTGCAGGATATTATTGACCCACGCTGTTCAAAGACTCATACAATCACGTAAGGAAATGCCAAGTCTGCCAGACTGCTGCAGGAAAACAAAGGAAACCGTCCATGCCGCTACAACCAGTCATCATCGACCAACCATTCAGTCAATGGGGCTTGGACATAATAGGTGAGATCGTTCCTCACTCTTCTAAGCAGCATAAGTATATCCTTACGGCGACTGATTATTTTACCAAATGGGTAGAAGCAGTTCCTCTCAAGACAGTTCATTCTGAAAATATTATTGAGTTCATAGATCAATTTATCATCACTAGGTTTGGATTGCCAACAGCATTAATGTTTGATAACGCTTCATATTTTTCTGGAAATACTATGACTGAGTTTGCGCTTAAAAGAGGGTTCAAACTGAAATATTCTGCCAACTACTATCCGCAAGGTAATGGATTGGCTGAATCAACAAACAAGAAACTAATCAGAATTATCAAAAGAACAGTCGACCAAAACCAAAGGAATTGGCACAAAGCACTGGTAAATGCTTTATGGGCTGATAGAATCACAAAGAAAGCTTCAATCGGCACTTCTCCCTTTAAATTAGTTTATGGGAGAGAAGTGGTTCTTCCGACTCACCTAGTCATTCCCTCTTTGTCTTTAGTGCAATATATCGATGAAGTATCTACTTCCTCTTTACAATTAAGACAAATGGAAATAATCAAACTAGAAGAACAAAGAGAACAAGCTAGGAAAACCCATGCTCATCACCAAGCGCTAATAAAATCTTCTTTTGACTCAAGCATCATATCCAAAAAAAACTTTCAGATGGGTGATTTAGTTTTGAAATGGGATAAGGCTCATGAAGAAAAGGGCAAACATACGAAATTTCAGAAGCTGTGGCTTGGCCCTTTTCAGATTGTAGAAGTCGTAGGCCCGTCTACATTCGTGTTGCAGGATCTGGCAGGAAGGAGAGATTCTTTACCTGTCAATGGACTAATTCTTAAATTATATTTTCCATAGAAGAGAAATCTTCTAATTTTTGTAGGATAGATTTAGTTTTTATTTTGTTTTGTTCTTCTCTTTTTTATGAATAAAACCCGTTGCAAGTGATCATTTAAAAAGGATTCATGAAAGAGCACGCCAATTCTCTATCAGATTTTGATTTCACTTGTACAAATAGCAAAATTTTTGAAAATTTGAATTTTATTATTGACAAATAGAGTTAACTTCACTTTGATTACGATACTCATTTCAACCTCTAAAAAACTTTGACAAAAGAAACCTCTGGTAAAAGAATTGTTTTGTATCAGCACCATGAAAGGTATCATCAATAATAAAATAAGCATTCTCTGCAAAGCTGTTGTTTTCAAAAACTCTATTATTGTCGTCCAGAGCTTTCTTAAGGAAAAACAATGACTTCCTCCCTGCTAAAAGGAAATTACAGCATTCAGAGAAACAATCCAAACAAAACACTATATCTCAAAGAATAAGAGGTCTCATCACGAGCCGGCTTATCATGATCACAGATATTATAACTTGCTGACTTTGCCAATACTGTCTATCAAAACAGGGCAACGACTTAAGATTGTTGCAATCAAAAGACAAGAGGTCTCATCACGAGCCAGCTTGTTCAGCAAAAGTGTAAATCAGGTGAATGACTGTGTCATAATTTGGCGACCAAACCAAGACATTGTTATTTAGAGAATTAAAAAAGGAAAAGTGTGTCAAAAAGGATTTTTCTCTGGAATGTTGCGAGGAACCTCAAGCAGGAAAAAGGATCATTGCTGGATAACATGGTAACCCTGTCGAGGCTATGGACGCTTGCGGGCAGCAGAGGCTCTACCTACGACAAATGAGCATACTTTTAAGCCAGTACGCAGAGAAGACCTTATTTTATCTTTTATCAAGACCAAGTAATGTCTTATGCGAATGCAAGAAAAAACCTGAGGAAGCAAGAAATTGAGATATAAAAAGGGTTGAGACAAAATATCGTCGACAAGGTGAGGGGCAATCTACTCTATCTGTCCATAACAAAATTTAGACATATAAATTTTTTGTTGTTTCGGAAGTGAACGGTCAATAGAAATGCAGAGATAACTGGTTCTTCACAGTGAATCGCCATTGTTGTGGTCACCAACACCCCCCCTCTTTGTTTGATATTAGTAATAACATCAAGCAAAGGGGGACCCTTAACCAAAAAATCCAAAAAATATTTTTGTTTGAAAAATCTTTTGTATTAACTCCCTAAGAGCTATATCGCGTCGCAAAAGAAAAAGGAGCGCTTTCCCAAAGCGCATAAACACACTAAGGAAGAGCGACGCGAGAACTCATCGCATCGCATGCATTAAAAGCGCTCAAAAGGGGAAAACCTAAAGAAGCCGCCGACGGCCGATATGCGACGTCGCACGTCGCAATATCGCATAAGCAGCACAAAGTGACGAAGCGAAAAAATCTTGCGACCTTGCGATATTGCGATATGCGATCTGCGACCATGCAAAGCTGCGACCTGCGATCTATGGTGTGCGACAAATGAGACTATCAATCACTGCGATGCCACCTATTTACCTCGCAATCTTCGATGTTGCGATGCAAATCGCAGAAGCCAATCGTCGCAGGCATTCCTCGGCATGATCTGTGAGCCTAAAGTTAGGCGCGCACCTTACGGGAAATTAATGATTGTACGCCTGTGTATCCAAAGATGATTATGTTGCATTTTTTGAAGATTCAAGTCATAATGGGTGACATGATTATGCATTCATTAGAACTTAATTGCTTTCATGTCAATCTTTTCTTCTGTCTCTTTTCATTTACGTGAACTATAAGTCAGGAACTGATATAAATCTATATGCAGGAAACATCTAAGGAAAAGCGCCAGAACTAGAAGAACAGAGAGGAGATGACTTCGCAGATGTATACCGCATACAGCAGGACCGCGGATCCCAGAGTATCACTCAACAAATGCTGATGGAAATAGGCTATCTAGGACTCAGAGTCAAAGGCGCACAAAAGCAAAGCGTTTATGAAAGATCCTGAGTCCCAAATTGGGTAAAGCAAAAAGAAAAACGCTTAAGGGGAAAGACGTCTCAGAAAATCCTGGAACAAAGAATGGAAACAAGTTTCAATTGAGAAAATCGTTCAGGCAACAAAATCCCCAACTCATTGAGTCATTCGCACGGCCGGAAACCGAAATAGCAACAACACAATCAATTTGAAAGAAATCTGAGTTGTACTAAGTATACACGCTGTGAAGACACTCCTCCAGAAGAACACTTTCAAAAATATCTTCTAGTTTGTCATAAAGAGGTGCCAGCTCTTGTTATTTCTAATTTTCAAGCTTGAACAAAAGGAAAGGACAAGCAGGCGACTCTTTCACGGCGAACAGCGCATCGCTTACAGCACTAAGGAGCAGATACAGAAATGGTTAGAAATTAGATTCAGTTTTTAGAAATAAATTTGTTTTAGTAAAAGGGCGGTCATTTGAAGCCGTTCCCTAAATTTGTGTAATTAAAATTAGCCGGTTAGTAGTATTTAACCCTTCTCGTTGCATTGGAGAAGGGTCCGGAAATTTGTCAAAAAACTTGTCCTCAAAACATGCACTTTTGTACCCTCGGAGGGGGTTTTTGATGAATGGACGGATCAAGATTTATTTATGTTTGCATTTTAATACCTGCTACTGATGTTGCACTTCTGTACTCTTAGTAGGCATTAGAAGTAAGTAGCAATAGATCATTATTTCTTCAGGTCTGTGAGTATAAATTTAGTCATAAATGGTACTTTTATCTCTTGACGAGTTTCTGCTTGCATTCTTAGAGTAATATACAGCTGATGTTGTTTATATGTTAACGTCTGAATGAGTGGACTACCATTTGGCACTTTTGTACGGTGGAGTCATTGATTTATGCTTAATACATGAATAACTGATTATGCGATATGCTATTCACAACCGTTTTGCTTAACTTTTTATGCAGGATGGTTCATCTTAATTGATTTATATTCTCATAATAGCTGAATAATCTTCATTACCAGTTATTGTGTGAAATCTTTCTAGATCGCATAATGGAAAAAGTTCTATCCCGGGTTAGCGTAGATTAGATGTGTTGTTCTTGATAGATTAAAGTAGTATAAAATTCAGTCTCAGAGTTTAGAACTAGATTAGCTTAGAAGTAATTCCATATTTTCATTATCAAATTCTACACACACACACATCACCAAACTCTACACACACACACCCCCTTAGAACGGGAAGCTGGTCCCGTTATCCCCAGTCGGACCCGCTACACCAAATGGGTACGGAGCCGCCAACCAGGTTCCCGATCGGGTGGGTATCCCCCTTGTTGTTGACCCGATTTCAGGGCCCTCAACAAGTTTATAAAGCAAACAACAGTAACAAAACAAACAAACTATTCGATCCCCAGTGGAGTCGCCATTTTGTTATCGGGAAAACTAGTGTCCATTCAGAGCTGCTAGTCCCACTAAGATGGGTAGCTATCTTAGAAACAAACAAACTAAAGTTGCTTGTGTTTTCCTTTATGAGAGATAGATGAGAGAGAAGCAGAGAGTACCAACCTCAGTCTTTCACTAGTCTCCTTGCTTGTTTCCTCTCTCCCTTGATAGAGCTTTCACCACTCCTTTCTCACTTGTCCCGCTTCAAAGAACACCTGTAGAGTCAAGGCAGCAAAATACCATCAAAGCATAGAGATCTATAACCATAAACAATATAGGATCATATATATATTAACCATACAAATGCATATACAAATACAAGATTCAGAGATATACAAATATATGGAGGAAAACTCAAATAGCTTTATTGATAGTAGTAGTAGAAGAGAGGATTACAACCAAGCTGTCTAAACTAGCATCATCCTCCCAGCATGAAATCCCTCTTCACCTCATACAAATCAAGATCACCGAACAATACAATGTCTCAAAGAGAAACCAACAGCACTTCCTTACAAATTACAAAATTCCATCCTTTGGATCTCTAGGATGAGGGATCCATATATAGATGTTTGCAGGAGAGGGAGTCAGCTTCTGGGATTTTGATTAGTGTCATTTCACTGATATTTCTTGGTTCCACTTGGAGATTTCATGATCTCTTACTCATCCCTGGGCGAATTCAGAGAGGAAAGTGTCATATGAGCAGTTTCTAGAAGATTCTTTGAGTTTCCACCTAGCAAACTACTTCTACCATTTGTCTACTCTCACTCATCGCACCCTACAGAAGGGCTTTTTAGTATGCATCGCACCCCCCATGTGTAACAGGTGAGATGCATCGCACCCTCAGCATGGAGCAATCTGTATGGTCCAGTTTTGACCAGTTCTGAGCAGTTTTTCAGGGAGAACCTATGGGAAATGATGTAATCAGTTGACCTTTCTCCTTTAGGGTATGAAACAACACTTTTAGGGGTTTAGAAGACCTTGGTTTATGGACATATGTGATTGGGGTTGCAATGCCCAAATATGTATATAACAAGGAGTATGATTTTGAAGTTGTTGTGAAGCCTGGACGATTGAATGCGGGACCAGACCATCTGTCGCACATCAAAACAGGAGAGGAACCTACTAAATTGGAAGAAGGATTGCCTGATGCACAACTATTTGTAGTGTGCATTGCAGATGGTCATTTTGAGGATATAATACACTTCCTAACAACATGAACTGCACTGGAAGGATACATTGTCTTACAAAAGAAGGAATTAGTGGTGCCCGCAATAGATTTCTCTATCATTGTTGGGCATCTGTACAAAATGGGGATTGATGAGATATTGCGATGGTATGTACCTGAGTTTGAAAGAAGTAGCATCCTCGCAGACGCTCATGGGGGCGCAACAGGAGGCCATTATGCAGGGAGATCTACTACGCAAAAGATTCTGCACGTGGGGTTGTGGTGGCCAACCCTTCATCAAGGTTCAACACATATTGCAGGGCATGTGATGTATGTCAAAGAACTGATAGGCCATCACAGAGGGATGAGATACCTTTGAATCCATAGATGATGTTGAAACCCTTTGAAAAGTGGGCCATACATTTTGTAGGACCCATTCAACCACAAGGAAAGACGGGAGCAAGGTACATTATCACTGCAACGAAGTATTTGACTTGTTGGGAAGAAGCACAACTGGTGAAGGATTGAACGGGCGCGACTATTATGAAGTTCCTATTTGAGCATGTACTGATGCTATTTGGATGTTTGAAGATCTTAATGAGTGATCGTGGTATGCACTTCCTGCATGAGACGATCAACGCACTAACGGAGGAATTTCAGGTACACCACTAGAAGAGCATGCCTTATCACCCACAAGCTAACGGGATATTGTAGGCATTTAACAAAGTGTTTGAAAATGCACTGACCAAGGTTTGTAATGCTCAATGAAGTGATTGGGACCTACGCATACCTGCAGTACTGTGGGCTTATCGAACGACATGTAAGAAGTTGATTGGACAAACCCCTTTTAGGTTTTTCTATGGTGTTAAAGCGGTGGTGCCTATGGAGTATATTGTGCCTAGCCTACGCATAGCAGCGCTCATAGGTATGATTGATCGCGAAGCCCTAGAAGAAAGGCTTGCCCAACTGGATGAACTGGAGGAAGAAATATTTTTGGCTAGATTTCACTAGCAGGTCCAAAAGTAGCATGAAAAGGCATGGCATGATCGACACATCAAGTTGCGCACATTTAAGGTATATGACCTGGTTTTATTATATGATAGTAAGTTTGATAAATTTCTAGGGAAGTTCAGGATGCAATGGTAAGGGCGTTAAGTTATTAAGGAGATTACCAACGGAGGAGCGGTACAGCTAGTCAAATTAAATGGAGAACCCTTCCTAGGAAAGGTGAATGGTAGTCGCTTGAAGACATACACCAACAATCCGACCATGTGACTAAATGAAGGTAGCATAGTCTTTGCACTCTAGGAAGCTGAAAGGAGGTGTGGGACTATAAATTACACTACCCGGGTTAGGGAGCTGTGCGATTGGAAGATGGTGCAAAGCAAGGACGTGCCACTAGGTCCGCGGCAGCGTGGAGGCAGTTACGCTACCTAGGGATAAATCGCGCAGGTCAGCTAGAAAGTGACCATTAAATTCACTGTTCATGAAAAGATGGTAGAAGTGAGGACAAACAGAGTGGGCAGCCAGCATTTAAGATGAAATTTATGGCTTATATCCTCGAAAATTTGCTACCAATCTGGCATTAATGAATCGATCTTGGGGGGAGCGGTCGGATTTGAATTCAAAATGCCCTATAAGTTACCAATAGTTTCCTAGTGAAAAACACTTGGCATTTTATTCAGTTTTTGAGCTCTCAAGCGCCTATGAATCGTGAGCAATACAAGCTTCTAATAGTTTCTGGGGTATTTGTGACTTTGTCAGTGGACACTTAGGAATTCTTGCGGAAGATCATGTCAGCACCCCCAGAAGTTATCAATACACAGCAAGTAGTAAAGGAGTTGGCACAGGAAATGGAGAGAGAGGTAGAAATAGCTGCTTCGGAAGTGGTTGAAGTATTGGCGTAGGTCCCTAAATTGCCTAGAACACCGAGACCGAAGACAACCTCAACCAAGGAGAAAGGCAAGGCTATAAACCTAGAAGCAGAGGAGGAGGATATCAAAGACATCCCAATGGACGATGAGGATGTGAGAGTGGAAGTAAAGGAGGTCAAAGCCCAGGGTGTGGACCCTATTACACGGTTGTTGGAGTATGTTCCTCTGTGCAAGCTTAAGTACAAGGTCCCAAAGGACATTGATGAGAGTAAGACTCCCGTGCAAACCCCTCTACTACTGGATGAAATTACTTTCGGTGTCCGTGCTTGGCCTGAGTGCCAATACTCAAGCTTGAAGGCTGGGACTTGGTGACCACGAGAAGTTCCCACACTTGACAATCGAACAGCTAATGTGCCGCATCATAGATACAATAACGGGAATGACAATGTTGGAGCCACGAAGATGGCTCAAGGGGGTAGAGAAGGCATGATTGTTGAACCTGCTCTGGGTGTCGCACTATAACCGCACCCTAGTGGCAATTTTGGTCATCAAGCAGTTGTTTTGCTTGGTGCATGGTGGGTGTCTGTGGCTGGAGGAGCCAATACCCATCATATATATGTTGATTCACCACATAATGCACCTGTCGTATACAGGAAAAAATCTAACTATGATCTTTGGCAGCAAGGGTGGCAAGCAGGCACTCGCAGAGTCAATGAAGGAGAAATTCAAGT
Organism: Pinus tabuliformis; assembly: GCA_031772625.1. Lineage (NCBI taxonomy): Eukaryota > Viridiplantae > Streptophyta > Pinopsida > Pinales > Pinaceae > Pinus > Pinus tabuliformis. Next base: position 920,789,003 of record CM062805.1, on the reverse strand, counting down.
TGGTGAAGAAACCACGTGGGTACGCTATCTCTAGCATCTGTGACCCTACTTTGAAGGTGGAAACCTAGATCCTTGCAGCGAAGGTGATATGGAAGTCTCGCATCGACGAGGTGTTGGCACTTGCCGTCGCACTTGCACAACAGTGCACGGAAGGAGTCCAGTTTAACTTGTCCAACTACCTTCTCGGAGAGTTCCTGGTGAATTGTCGTGAAGCGCAAGAGAAAAGAAAGACCTTTCACTATGCGTAGCTCTTGTTGTCGATTGTGCTGGTAGCATGGGAGCTACCAAAGGAGAGCTAGTTCCCTTCGATCGCATCAGACCTTCCTGAAGCAGCGAAGTATGCTTCGCTATGGGTGACCAAGGATGCGGAGCAAGTTTGGGACAACAAGATCTTTTGGATCTTGATGGAAATGAATATCAGGATGGCCATCAATCGCAAGCCACGATTTTCACCCATGGTATATGCTAACCTACAGAGCTATGTCGAGTTTAAAGCTGATTTCCATCGAATCTCAATCAGGGCACAAAAGGACCCTGCGCAAAAGTGGTATGATTTGTTGTACCTAGCCACAGATGATGCCATCGATGTGGTGCTTGATAAATGGTCAGCAGAGTGGCACACTACCACGAACTTGGCGGTGGGTGGAAGCAAGTCCGCTGCACAGAAGAAGAAGGAAGAGGCCAAGCTAAAGATGGCATAGTTGGTCAAAAAGAGGAAAAAGGAGGCCGCTGAGAAGGCCCAAGCAGAACAGGCAAGAAAGGAGGTAGGAAAATAGATAGGTGGCACAGAGCAGGGCTCTAACAAAGGTGTGCAGTCACCTTCACCTAAGACCAAAGAGTAGTACACAGAGAAGCATGGCGTGGACCCTCAGGAGATGTCTGCCCGCATTAATTGCCTGAGAGAGCTAGAGAAGGGAGGGTCCAAAAAAAAATCCAAGGCGACCAATACCTCGCAAGACCCTATGACATTGACAGAGGGCGACTTATATGACATCGGTTACACAGTCAAGAATGTCACTGTGGAGGCCCTGTAGAAATTTGAAAAGCAACAACAGATCATCCTAGGGGCCATCTAGACTGGGTTGCAGGAGTTGCAGACCCACGCGTTGCAAGCTGGTACGGTGTCTACCAATTAGCTATCGGCATGTCAGAGGCTGCCGATATGATGCACATGAAGGCTTCCAGTGCAATAGTGCTACCAGATGGAGCACTAACCATGGAAAATGAGGCTAACAAGCCCACTGTCAGCACCTCGAAAGAATTTGGACTGAACCTAGCAGCACTTCCACTTGAAGTACTCCACCTCTTGTAGGACGGATTAATTGTAGAGCTGAGTTCCCGTGAGCACCACGCCCTCCAGGTGATTAGCGAACAGAGGATAGACAACGAACAGATGGCCCTATAGAGAAATGTTTCCATCACCGCTGAGGCCGAGGTGACCAACCAAACAAGAAGATCATGCAGGTCGTGGAGGAGGCATGCAGAATGGTCCCAGAGTTGGCCATTCTAGAGGAGGAGCCAGTCGAGGTCCGCATCCGCAAATTGGCCACAGGGGTGTGTGACACTCAGACAGAGATGGCACAGGTTCAGTTGGAGCTGAACCTACAAATTACAGAGCTCTAGTTGAGGGCCCAGCCTTCAACACCGCCAGAGGTAAAGGAACAGTGGGCGGCCGCTGTCATAGAAGCAGTCGTGACGGTGGAGAGTGCAGTAGCAGACTGCACACAGTTGTTCGAGCAATCGTTTGAAGTCTTGACTAGCTTGCAAGAGGACCCAAACATCCAAAGGCTAGAGATGAAAACGTGTGAACTCCAACAACGATATGACAAAGTTAAGGGCACAGCACGAACCGTCGTGCTGACACAGAGGTTAGCCAAGCTGCAAGAAGCCAAGCAGCTGAAGGAACAAGTGGACGCAACACTGCACAAGGAAGCAGTGTTGAAGGCGCGACTAAAGCCCTAGTTGGAGGAAGCTTATGCAGTCACAGGAAACATTGAAGGAAAGCTTGTGACTCTACAAGTGACATAGCAAAAGCTTTAGGCTGACAACGTAGGAGCAGTAACCGAGAAGACAATTGAAGATGCGAAGTAGGCAGCAGCTCAGTGCACGGCCAAAGTTGCGGTCATCCAGGTCGAGTTGGACAGGCTTTGCGCAAAGATCTCTACACCTACCGACTGAGTCGAGGGCGAGTCATGATGTTTGTGTTGGGGGCCTCTTGGGAGCAGGATCCCCCAAGGGCAGTTTTGGGGTGAAAAGCCCATGTTTAAGTTAATTTTTGTAATATAATTCTAAAGACTCCGTATTTTGTAGTCACGAAGCGCAAAGGTGTTATGTGTCAAAAAGGGTAGTCCTCCCTTAGTTTTGTAAAGAAAAATCGGCTGTAAGAGATCTACCCATGGTCTGCGGACCATGGGATTATATAAAAAGAATTAAGCTCTAAGTAGTTTAAGGAGATAGAATGACACACAATGTAATAGAGTCATAGCTTTGGAGCAAGAAGTCTAAGTCTTGGGTTGTAGCATAGGTAGAGGCTCTGCAGCTGAGTGTGCAGAGGCCTAGGGTAGAAGTCTGCAGTTGAGTGTGTGGACCCCTGTAGTTGTGTGCGCAGGGCGGACAGAAGTTGTAACACTTGGAAGATATTAATAAAAAAAGATATTCTGCAATTTCTGTGTCTTTGTTCTGTTGATGCGTTTGGATATTTTATGTATGAATTTCCTTTATTATACTTATATGATGCGCGAATGAATGAAATTACATTGAATAATTGAACGCAATTATGAATCTCTTCTTACGCGGTGTTAACTTTAAGTATTTGATGAGATTATCAAATCACTTACACTAATTGGGGAATCTGCATGGAACATTACCATAGAAGCGTGAAAGTACCTGAGAAGCAAGTCAGGGCTGCACAAAGGTCGATCGTACCCTTTCGCGGTGGTATGGAAGGATGAAATGGAGGGCTCGTCTTGCAAGCCCTAGAGCGAAGCGACCTGCGCAAAGCCAAGGATAGGATGAATCAAATGACATCACAACCATCTTAGGGTGCGGAAACTTGGTTCCAGCATCCCCCCATACTACTTCAAGTGAAACTTTAGTCTACGCTCCATTGGCTGATGCTGAAAGGGCCAATAGTGTAGGGATTTGTTTGGCTAATTAACGTTGAACCTGGGTCAGGCCCCCTCAAACCAATAGTGCCTCTTCCTCAAACTGGGGGAAGTGTGACACAACTTCTTTAGCAATGGGGGCCAACAACGATATAAGGAATCCTTCTATTCCATTCCTGAACATGGTTGGAAAGGCGAGTGGCAGAAGTTTGATAGAAGGAAGTCAAAATTTTGGTACTAGTATCATAATGGAGAGGTAACTTGAAATATGACAGAAACGTTGTGGCAAGAGTCACTAAAGTGGAATGAGTGGCTCTGGGTTGATCAACATACCAATTAGTAGCAACTACAATGAGCGTGCATTTGAACAAACGGAGACAGGTGGAGTCTTCAGTAATGGAGTTTGCTGAACACCACATGTGGAAGGAGCGAACATGATTAGTTGGATCTTCTCTAGGATTACATTCAAACTTTAGGATGCCTGAAGGGAGTTTAGTAGGCATAGTTGACCAACTATGATCATGGAGAAGAGGATCATTGATAAGCTAGCTAAAATTAGGGAGACTTAAACCAGTGATAAAAGGAAGAAAGGAAGTGGGAGCGACCACAATGGTGGGGGTTCCACTGGTGGGGGCACCCTGGTTGGTACTTGGGTTACCACCCTATGTTCCTGTACCCATGTTGGTGCTTGACATGGTGGCGATACGGGGTTGAGAAGACATGGAATCAAAGGATGAACAAGATGAATCAACAGAATCAAAATCAGAATGATGACTCCATGGAGGACTGGGAGGATGAACTCTAACTCAACGGGGAGGAGTAATATGTCCTAACAGGAACTAATGGTGAAGACCTCAAATTTGACACAACAAACACCTAGGGGGTGCAATGATGTCTAGACAATAACGATCTAAGAACTAAAGGGTGATGACAGGAATAAAAGAGCAACAAATAGAAAGCAAACACCTAATGCGGTGGTGCCAAGTATAAACTAACTATTTTAATGCTGTTACTCTAATACAAGAAAACATGTCCTAACAAAGAAAAAGACCTCTAGCCTATAGGTGATCTAAATCCTCAAGCAAAGTTATCTAGAGAAAGGTAACGTAGAGAACCAAATTCTTCCCACAACTAGTCCTACAGGGTGTTTTCCTAAGATTGGTCACTATGGTTACCTTCTTCGCATGGGGATGGTCGAGTCTTGAGCTTCTTGGTAGTTAGCCACCGCACGAGATTCCCTGCCACAGGTTAGGTAGCCCCGAGTAGAATCGCTCGCACGATGACCTAGCCTAACCCCCTCTAAATTAGGTTTTTGACACACTCTAGATTTGACCACGGGATGGTGAAGGATTTTAATCTCCCTAATATGTCAACTTCTATGTTTAATGAAAGCGATCGATGGGTGTTATTGGAAGCCTATCCCACTGATCCTACACCTACTCTACAAATATTGTTTGGCTCTGGTGCCCAAGTGGGATTAATATATGTTTGTTGATTTATTAAGGTGTAGTGTTTCCAGTCTTGGCTTGGCGGTGTTCACCAAGCTCACGTTCGCATAGGGTGTGAGTGTGTGAAAATAATGTGTCAAGTGAGTGAGTTAATTAAGTATGTTTCATGATGCCATGTTCTATTGAAAGTAAAATGTTGAAATACTATAAATAAATCTAAAAATGACAAAAAATAAACAGCTAATCAAGCACACAAAACCCCACCCACAAGAGATACTAAGAAACTAAGCAAGAGATGGAAAAAAATCTACTCAAAGACACATAAAAAGGACAAAAATATCTAATGTCGAGGGACTGGGATATAAAGGCTCTAATCTGCGAGAAATGGTTCAAATAAACAACAAAAGTAAAAGGCAAAAAATGCTGCAAAGGATATGTGTGAAGCTCTAAAACCTAGGATACTCAAGGGGATCATGAGGGGGGAAAGGAAAACCCAAACTTGAAATGGAGAAAAGGTAAAAGAAGCCTATCCAAAACATCCGAAAAGTAATGGATCAAACTCTGAAAATCAGTGGCTGAAAATCCTAAAAACCCTAGACTCCTCACTCAGAAAATCTCTTCCTAACAATGTGGAGGTGTACTCTAAACCCTAGGGGGCTTTTTCCTTCCTCAAAGAGATAAATAAAATGGATCCAAACCTAAGGGAGACTGAAAACAAAAGTGAAGTACCCAAAATTAGTCTGCAAACAACAATTGGCAATTCTAAAAAAAATTGGAAATTTTCTGGAAAATTTCCAAAACGCAAGTATTGACCTGAAACGAAAGAAAACACAAATTTTGGGCCAAAAAGTGTGCTCTGAAGCTCACTTAAGGGGCTGAAAAGTGTGTTTTTCTTCAAGGACTCTCGTTCGGAAGATCTTACATAGACTTTTTCATCTCCTGCTCAGCTGGTACCTCTGACTTGTGGAAAGAACAAAGAAACCACTAGAATCCAAAAATTTGACAAAATAGGGTTTAATACTATAAATAAAAATTGATAGGCTAAAGATAATTGTAGAAAACCCTGATTTTTATAAAAATTCAGTCACCTAAAAACAGTGTTATTACATCAGTGGAGTCGTCATTTGTTAGTGCAAAATTTCTTAGAAGGTGTACCAAAAACACTTCACTTAAGTCACTAGGTGACAAGTGACTCTAACAATAATTTGATGGCTACTAGTGATTTAGATTGACAATAAAAATGGGGAACCTGCAACAAAAAGTATAGACGATCCAGAGTAGAAAACAACAATAAAAAAATATCTGATGCAATAACCCAAATGGAAAGACTTTAAACAAATAAATATTTTATTAATAGCACCTGGTGAAGGAGATCTACAGACGGGTATGTAAGTCCCCATCCATGGGATGGGTCCTTTGATGTCCTTGACACTTCATAAAATGATCTTCTCTCTCAATATGTGAAAAGCCCAAACAAGATGTGGAGAACTCAAAATGGGATCTCAAAGAAAAAAGTCGATAATGGTGATGATGATTATGATCACAGTGAACAATGAATGAAAAACCCTCCTATTTATAACAAAGTATTGAGTTAATCTCGAAAATGGATAATAATAATAAAATAATATTGACCAAATCAAGATCTAACTGCTTGGAATATTTTATTATATTTATTAGAGAGGGAAAATATATTTAAAATGGTTAAATATCTTTATTTATAAATAATTAACAAATAAAATGGTTTATTAATTATTTCGCGAGAAATAAGAAATGTTTGAAATTAAAATAATTACGAAATAGTGATTTAATAACTATTCCAATAATAGAAAATAAGGAAAATTAAATAAATAGTGATTTATTTAATTATTCCTAAGGGATTTAGTCAAATGTGACAAGGAGCAATTATTTAAATAATGATTTAATTAGTATTCCTAGAGAAAATTAAATAAATAATTATTTTGATGGGGTTTTTAATTTAAATTAGAAAATAATTTAATAAAAGTGGTTTACTAAATTATTTTCCACAGTGATAGTAATTTTACTATGAAATTAAATCTACATGGTGTATTTTGATCAACTAGTTAGAAATGGCTAGGTGATCATTTCTTGGTGATAACAATGGTGAAATAAATGTATTTTAGAGTTAATTGTGCAAATCAGTAATCATTTAGAGTTACAAGTTCTCATTTGATTCTTGCTTCTACAAGTAGTTTCATTAGCATTCCTTTCTACAATTAGGAATTAAGTTTTCTTTATGCAATTTCCTTTTATGCAATTAGTGTAGAGGTTCCTTTCTACAAAGTAGTGTTGTAGTGTTTTCAATTCTGCAAGTAGCATTAAAATATTTTTCCTGCAATCTAGTGTTAGAATTTCCTTTTATGCAAGTAGAAATAGGTTTTCAATTCAGTTAAGTAATTGGGTTTTGATGTAACTTTGAATAGAAATAACTTGTGCATGATTACTCTCTAAATCTCATTCAAACATTTGTCCATACTTAGGATAATTTCATACTTAGAATAATTCAATCCATAGATAAAATTCCTAGCATATATGGTGCACATACATCTCACAAGTACACGAACCTTGGTTGACAATTAATGAAGTAATTTAAGAACAATTAAATTACCCAACATTTTTGCGTCGTTGTCGAGACGTGTATATAGGATTCCATTCTTGGTTTGCATATCATTTTAGGTGCATTCAATTTTGTAGATGCATAATTAAAGCATCGTAAAAATCATTTATGCATAAAGAAAGGGATGCTAGGGTTAGATTTGTAAGTAGAGGTAGAAGTTAAATTCCAACATCACCACTCACCCCCACTAGAACTCATAGCACCACACCATCCACTCATACTCGTATTCCATCATTTGAAGGTAGACATAAACTTCTTGAGGTGCATAGATCTAAAATTCAACCAAAAGATTCACCAACCTCTTCTATTGAAGTCGTAGTTGAAGAACCTATGTCCCCAACAAAAGGAGTAATTTTCCTCTCTTCGACAGGAAAGAAACTTTTAGGGCAAGAACTAGACGTTCCTAGTGAAGAACAAGAATAATAAACTTATTGTAATATACCATTAGTAGAGGAACTAGAAGAAGAGCTGGACAATCCTATTATAGAAACTTATATTAGCTCTGACGAATCTACAATGGTAGGGGAAGGAGAAGGAGAAGTACACAATGTAAATGGTGAACTTAGGGTTGGAGGTGGAAGAGGCAGAGGGGGAAATAGAGGAGGAGGTGGAGGTTGACGTGGTAGAGGTGGTAGGGGAGAACCAGATCCTTACGGATTTCCCATTTTTTATGAAGATACCACAGTCACAATGAAAAACATATCACCCTCCATCCTTCCTAATTTCCATGTTTTGAGATATGAGGACCCTGAAACATTTCTTTTTTAGTTTGAATTTTTATTTAGATCTTATGACTATTTACTTGATCCTCAATAATTGTAATTATTTCTAGCTACTCTTAAAGATGGGGCACTTAAATGTTTCATAAGATTAGGAACACATATTATTAGAACATCGTAAGAAATGAAAAATGTATTTTTAGAAAAATATAAGGATTATTGCATGCCCCATAACATTAATGATGAAGTCTTTAAGATGATGCAAAAATAGGATGAAATCCTCGAAGACTTGGTTGAAATATTTGCTTACAATATTAAAAGGGATAATATGCATACTTTATATGATGAAACATTAAAAGTTCTTTTTCTAAAATCCATTAGAGATGAATGGATTGACCTTCTCAATTTAATGGGCAAGGGAGATGCTTCACAACTTTCATTTGGATAAATTTGTCATTTGTGTAAGCATATTTCAAGGGGTAAGGCTAGAATTGGTAAAAATCCAAGAGACCTTGCAATGTCCAAAATTAGCAAATTTGTAACTAAAACACTAAGTAGAGCTGAAATAGGAAATTTTCTTGACAATTTAAAAATAGATATTCTTGGGAGTCTTAGTGAGCAATTAGATACCCTTAAGATACAGAATAGAAAAAAAAAAAAAAAAAAAAAAAAAAAAAAATTAAATAAATATATATATATATATATATATATATATATATATATAGATATATAGATAAGAAGAAGAAGAAGAAGGAGAAGAATAAGAAGAAGTCGAGAATGATGCATTATCTATTTTTTGTCCCAGATGTATGAATAAACATGCCTTGAGAGAATTTCGCCTTGATATTATAGAAATTTGTGTCATATGTGTTGAAAATAATAATACAAAGGAATGTCCTTTGATACCTCGCCTTAAAGTTGTTTTTAAAGATGAGGTTGGAACAAGCCAAGTTGAATCACTTTGTTTTATCACTAAAATACTAAGGCAAAATCAATAATCAAATATGAATCAACAATCATATGCACAACAATAAAACAATTGGACTGCATCCATGCCTTGGCAACCTTGGCCCCCACAATCTCAAAATCCATCTTGGGCACAAGGTTGGAAAAATACTTATGGAAAATATCCTCAATATCCTCAATTCCAACAACCTTATCCTTCTTTTCCACCACAATATTTTCCTCCTCAACAAACCCAACCCCTTCAATTTCAAAATTGAAATTAACAACTTTCATTATCGTTTCCTTAAAAACCCAATCAACTACTTGCTCAACCGCTTCTGAATCCAAAAGATAAGAATCACAAGCTATTTATAATTTTGAAGGACAAAATTTTCAAGATTGTATGATTACCCCATTAGGTCTTAATCATGTTCAACTTAGATCTGGTAGGGTTTTGGAAAAGAATTCACCAACAATCACCATCCAAATATATAAAGAGGATGAAGTTTATGAAAACGATTCAAATCTTGATCAAGAAAATATTCCTCTAAAGGAATATGTTCCTATACAATCAGAGGATGAGAAAATAAAGCAAGCTCCCACAGTTCCTCTATAGGAAAACCTTCTATTTGTTTGCAGGATCCACCTTTTCCTGAAAGGATCAAAATTGATAAAGGAATAGAAAGGAAAATTATTTTATTCAACTATGATATGCTAGATGAACTTAAGAATATTTGCATTAGAATTCCTTTACTCCAAGATATAAAGTAAATACCAATATTTGAAAAAACCCTTAAGGATTTATGCATTAGAAAATCAGGAAGAAGAAAAAAATGTTAAAAAGATATAATTGGTAGGAAAAATTGCTAATATCATGATGGGGAAACCTTCTGTTCAAACTTATCTAGATCTTGGTAGTCCCATTGTGAAAATTTATATCAATGGTATTGAAAATCCAAACACTTTGATTGATCTAGGAGAAACCATCAATATTATGAGTAAACAAATAATGGAGCAAGTTAAACTTCCTAATATTCAATATAACCCTACATTATTACAATTAGTAGATATATATATATGTTATCAAACTAGATGAAGTATTAGAAGATGTGTCTATTTCTTTGAATTCTTGGGAATATCCTATAAATTTCATGATTTTAACTCCCAAGAATAATTTAGGAGGCCATTCATTGATCCTCGGTAGACCTTGGCTAGCTACAATCGATGCATTCATAACTTGTAGATTTGGTGATATGTTTATCTCTTATGGGAATTCCACTAAGAAATTTACATTGTATCCTCCTGCAAAAACAATAATTGAAGTAGAAAGTGAAATTTGGATAGATGATGAGAATAAATACTTTGATGATATGCAACTAGTTTATACTCTTTCACAAATATATGAAGAAAATCAATTGATAAATTTAATTAATAATAATGGTTCTTCTTCATACTGTAAGCAATATCAACGTTTTCAAGAGCAATGTAATATTGAATATCTATCATCTCACCAAATGGCTTTACATTCCGTAGAAAAGTTCAGCAATTCTCTTGTATAATTTTTTCCATATAAAACATTGAATATTAATAATAATTTGGAAAATTTTCAAAATAGAAAATTGATACAAATGCTCTAGAAACACACTTCTTCCTATGCATGGAGTATATTGATATGAAAGGAATTAGTGCTAAAACTTGTATGCATCATATTTATATTTAGGAAAATTTCAAACTATTTAAACAACCTCATAGAAGGATGAATCCTAATCTGAGAGAAATTGTTAAGGAGGAATTACAAAAGTTAATGTGAATTTCATCTATCCAATATCAAATAGTCAATGGATGTCACCTTTAGTGATTGTTCCAAAGAAAAATGGAAAATTGACAGTATGTATTAACTATATGGATTTAAACAAATCTACTTTAAAATATCATTTTCCACTACCCTTTATAGATCAAGTATTAGATACCTTGGCAGGGAAGAAGTATTTTACATTTTTAGATGGTTTTAGTGGATAAAACCAAATCTAGCTAGCACCAGAAGATCAAGGTAAAACTAATTTTACATGTCCATGGGGAACATATGCCTATAGGGTACTTCCCTTTGGATTATGTAATGCACCTACCACATTTCAAAGAGCAGTTTTAGGTATCTTTTCTAATCTAATTCATGATTGTGTTGAAGTATACATGGATGACTTTACTGTGTATGGTGATACTTTTGAGGAAGCTATTAAAATTTTGGAAAAAGTTTTTATTAGATGTAAAGAGGCAAACCTTTCATTAATCCATGAGAAATGTTTTATGATGTTCAATGAAGGGATTGTTTTAGTCCACCACATTTCAAGCGATGGAATTAAAGTGGATACATCTAAAGTAGAAATAATTTCCAAAATTCAATTCTTGTTTGTCAAAAAAATGTTAGAAGTTTTCTTGGATTTACTAGATATTATAGAATACACATAGAAAATTTCACAAAAATAGCCTCTCCACTTTTTAAACTCCTTACAAAAGATTTTGATTTTTTTTAGAATTTTGAGTGTCAAAAGCATTTGAAACATTGAAACAAAATATTGCTGAAGCACCAATTATAAGAGGACTTAATTGGTATCTCCCTTTCCACATTTCTAATAATGCTTCAGATACAACTTTAGGAGTTTTGTTGGGACAAAAAGATTTAACTCCTTATGTTGTCTATTATACAAGCAAAAATTTGACTCCAACAGATTTAAATTACATTGTAATAGAAAAGGAGTTTTTAGTTGTTGTGCATGCCATTAATAAGTTTCGCCATTATATCACTAGTTATGAAACTTTCATTCATACAAATCATTCTGCCATTAAATATCTAATGAACAAACTAATTACTAATGGTAGAATTACAAGATGGTTTTTTTTGTTATAAGAATTCAACATTACCATTCTTGATAGACAAGAAAAAGAAAATACAGTTGCTCATTTTCTTTCTAGCATGAAAAATAATAATATTGATGTTCCTGTAAAAGATAAATTTCCTTGTGAATATCTTTTTGCAATATCTTCTAAAATACCTTGGTTTACAGATATTGCTAATTATTTGGCTACAAGAAAGTTATCTCCATAATTATTAGCCAAAGAAAAGCAAAAAGCGATCAAAACCAGTGCACATTATTCCTTGATAGATGGAGAATTGTACAAAATTGAAGCTTATTTGATCATTTAAGATGTGTTTGAGAAGATGAATTTTCTAAAATATTGAAATATTGTCATGATGAGCCATGTGGAGGACACTTTACTGACAAAATAAATTCTTACAAGATCCTTATTTTTGGATATTATTGGCCATCCATTTTCAAGGAGGCCAAAGAATATGTCAAAATATGTGATATTTGTCAAAGAATTGGGAATCCTATTCCATCAAATTAAATGCCTCTACAACCACAAGTACTTGTAGGGCCTTTTGAAAAATGGGCTCTAAATTTTGTTGGACCAATAAATCCTCCATCTAGGTAGAAGCTAAACCTCTTTTATTTGCAACTCAAAATGTTGTAGTTACATTTATTTTTGAGGATATTTTTATTCGTTTTGGTGTTCCAAGAGAAATTGTAACAGATCAAGGTACTCAATTTACATCCAATTTGGTACAAAATATCATGGAGAAATATAAGATAAAGCATCAAAATTATACTCCATATCATCCACAAGCCAATGGACAAGTGGAATCCACCAACAAAGTACTTGAAGCAATTCTAACCAAGATTGTGCATTTACATAGGAAGGATTGGGTAGAAAAGCTTCCAGAAGCACTATGGGCATATCGAACCACATGGAGGAACACAACTGGAAATACTCCTTATGAGCTTGTCTATGGGAAGAAATTTTTTCTTCCAATTTAATTCCAAGTGGAGACCTTCAGAACAACAACTAAATTGGGCCTTGATTTATCAGAAGCTCAAAAACAGAGACTAGCACAATTGAATGAGTTATATGAGATCTCACAAGATGTTATCGAAAGAAATAGTATATTTTAGCAGCAAAGATCAAAATGGCATGAAAAAATTATCAAAGCTAAAAATTTCAAGCAAGGTGATTGGGCTCTTCTTTTTTATTCCAAATTCAAATATTTTCAAGGGAAATTTCAAACTCATTAGCTTGGTCCTTATGAGATTGATACTATTTTTGATAATGGAGTAGTTAAAATCAAAACTATTGATGATAAACAAACTTTCCTTGTTAATGGTAATAAATTAAGGTTGTATCATAAACCTCTAACAAAGTAAGAGTTTGCCAAATATTTTCAAGAGAATTTTGAATTCAAGTTCGTTAAGAAAGGAGATTCTTCTCCTCATTCTCCAACTTCATTGTATTTTTTTTATTAACTATATAATAATAATAATAATAATAATAATAATAATAATAATAATAATAATAATAATATAAAAATAAAAAATAAAAGAAAAAGTATAAACATGAAAACCAACTATGTTGGCATATTTATACATAAAATCTTAACTGAAAACCAAGATTTCTTGGCATTTTAGATTTTCATAATTCCCTTTTCTTGTCCCTATTTCTTTCTATCCTTTTTTTTCTAATAAATTTAAAGTGATAAGAAATACTTCTAAAGACTATTTTTCTTCATTGATGACCAAAGAAACATAAACAATAAAGAATATTTCCTCTTATCAAAGTAACAAAATTTCAAAATAAGCAACAACAAAATTCATGAGATTCTGCAACTAATCTTCAATTCTGCAGCCAAGTTTGAATTTTACATCTACATCAACATTATAAAATCCACAACAAAGGAATAACAAAGGAACTCACAAGAAAAAGTATGTAGGATGTTGAATTATTTTTCAAGTAAGAATATTAGGTTTTAATTCATGGGATGATTTATTAAAGAAAATATTCAATTATTCAACCTTATACCCAAAAATCATAATTGTTACACCCTACCATCATCATTACTCGTTCGTTCACAACAATTCTGCTAAAAAATCGCATACATCTCATCGATCCTACGAAATTAAATCTAAGAATTATGGGAGATCATGTGAAAAAGTGCAGTCCTTTCGTGAAACAAATGCTCCGTAAGCACCTTACTCCACTATAATTTTATTCAAACTCATCCCATTTCACTCCATTCTTAAACCCTCACCATTCAAATCTACTCATTTCGTATCAATCTTCCATCATCCATGTCAAAAGGAAACAATTGAAGACTAAGTCTTACATCTACTAGGGGTATCATCATCTGGTCTAAACCAAACAGAATCAAGTTTCTTCAAGCATACTCGAGAGTTAGAGACCAATTGCAGTAGGTAGGGTGGTTTAATTTCTTTAAAAAATTCGACGGGCATGAGATAAAGGTCACCAAAGCTGTCACTCGATCTTTTGATGGAGTCAAGACAGAAATTGGAGACATCAAGCTTATCTTGACATAGTTTATCATGGCAGAAGCTACAGAATTGCCCAGAAACAAAGAAAGTTGGTTCAAAAATAGGAAAAACAAGGAGAATGACTGGGTAAACTTCCTCAAAGAATAAGGTATGGGTATATCCATCTTTAAAAATGGAAATGGAGAAATTTATTGTTGATTATCCAGAAATTTTTAAGTTGTGAAGGAAGTTTTAGAACTATGATTTTCTACCATGCTTGACTTTTGATGCATTTTATTGATGGGAATGAAATAATCTCCCTTACTTTTTGCTTCAAAGTCTTATAAATATGGCATCTAGTATACAAAGAGATTAAATATATTGATAATTCCCTCTACCATCATGGACTAAACAAAATTCTCATAGAAGCGCATTTAAAAGTTAAGGGAGACAATTGGGAGGACTTTCTAGTTTGTAACCACTTTATATAAGTTCAAGAAGAAAAATAAGAAGGGTTAAAAGAAGTCGACAAAGGTTAGCATCAAACCCTAACCCTGAAGAGAAAATTGAAGAAGAAAGTCTAGAACATAATGAAAGAGAGGCACTAGAGGACCTGTTTGAAGATGACACCCTGCTCTCTCAGTAATTTGAAAAATGTAAGCATAAAAATGAAAAACAAAATGTTAGAAGAAATAAAGGTAGACTAGATCCTAAACTTCCTTAAGAACATGAAGAACCAGAGAAAATGAAGTAGGAACAATTTGGTGAAAAGAGGAAAAGTAAGAACATTTTAGATACATAAGTAAAGCTAAGAAGAAGCAGAAGAATTTCAAAACTCTCAAATACACAGTCTCCAGAAATGATTGATCTTGAAGAAAAAGGATATAAGACACCACCTCACACAGTGAGCTCGATAATGAGAACATGAAACATTGATCCAGTTCAGCAATAAATTTATGACTATGTGGAATCCTTGGAACAAAGAGCGCAACAAAAGGTAAGCTCCTCTCAGAATCAAGAAAATGCATTCAATGAAACTCCTTTGTCAGACCATAGACTTGAGGATACTCTAAAGTAGGACATATATGAGCTAGAAGTTCTTAATAAACATCTCACATAGGAAAGGGAAGCAGCAAAGGTACAAAATGAGATATTAAGAACTCAAAATGATAACATACTTTTACATCTTTGCCATTGGTATAAGAAAAATAAGAAACTCAAAGAAAACAATAAGTTCCTTAAGAATAAGATCAGGGGTTTGTAGAGTAAAATTCTGATGAAGAGACCAAGGGATACCTTCAACATTAGAAAGAGAAAGGAAAGCACTAGTCTGGATGTGCTTGCACAGGCTTCAGAAATCATACATTGAAGAAGAAAGAAGAACCAATTTTGAATTTTTGGTGCATGAGGACATGCAAGACCTTTGGTGTGGGGGAATGTTGAAGTCTAAAATTGTTTCCTTTTTTACTACCTCTTTCCCTCTCCTTTATCTTTTTGTGGCCATTTTTGTAGTAGTCTCAACATACTCAAGGTTATTTCAGCTTATAAAAGATACTAATCATCCATGTTTTAGAATCTATGTTTCTTTATGAATTATAATGAAAACATCTCTACAATTACATAATCTTGATCATTCTGCTAATGTTGAATTCCATAGCCATATCCATGATTAGACAGGTTGCAATGCATCAACAAAGGGATGAAGGGTATCTAAAGATGAAAAATGTTCACCACATGGATGACCACCTATCGGCAGGATTTGGTAGGCTATAGAGATAAGGATATCTAAGAGTCAAACTCTAAGTATGATGGTGCAGCGGTCAAGCGAAGATAAGCATAATATCGTGACAACATCAGGTGAGCGTGCAAAATACCTGTTCAATCACAAGGATATGATTCGAGAAGAATCCCTCATGATTTTCTCTTTCAGTAGCAAATCATGAGGAGATAAAGTTCTAATTTAAATCTATTTCCTAGATGGCAGAACAATTTCATTTATTATTGGCATAGAACTCTTGAATTAGTTTTAATGAAAATTGTATAAAATCCATAAGGCGAAACCCAAAAGAGAGTTCAAAAATTAAGTACGTTGTGGTTTATTTTCAGTATTGTGAAACTTTGTTTTGAATTAATAGAGTCCTCTCCTTCCAATGCGTGTTTGAGCAATCAGTTGATCAATACTAGACTTACACTCATAGGGGGGTTCCCTGACGAGTTCTAAGGATAGTTAGTTTTGTTCCTATTTTAATTTACTCATAGTGTAGTAGTTTCATTACTCAGTTATGTTTTAATTCGCTCATAGCATGGTAGTTTTATGAATTTTTTCTCCTTGAATAGTTTTGGTTTAATCCTTTGTTGTTTTAATTTTAGAGCGCTCATAAAAGAGAAATACAAAAAATATTTTATTTTCATATGCATTTACTTTCCATCAATTTTATTTCATTACTCAGTTAATTCCGTAGATGGTGAAAGAATTGTCTTTAAGAGTTAATTGCGCACATCAATAACCATTTAGAGTTACAATTCCTCAGTTGATTATTACTTCTGCACGTAGTTTCATTAGCATTCCTTTCTGCAATTGTAGTTAACTTATTTTCTTTCTACGATTAGGAATTAAGTTTTGTTTATGCAATTTCCTTTCATGCATGTAGAGGTTCCTCTCTGCAAAGTAGTGTTGTAGTGTTTTCAATTTGCAAGTAGCATTAAAATCTTTCTTCTGCAATCTAGTGTTAGAATTTCCTTTTATGCAAGTAGAAATAGGTTTTGAATACTGCAATTAAAATAGATTTTGAATTCTACAAGCAATAGATTTCAACTCAGTTAATTAATTGAGTTTTGATGTAACTTTGAATAGAAAGAAATTGTGCATTATTAGTCTCTAAATCTCATTCAAACATTAGTCCATACTTAGGATAATTTCATACTTAGGATAATTTCATACTTAGAATAATTCAATCCATAGATAGAATTCCTAGCATACATGGTGCACATAAATCTCACAAGTACATGAACCTTGGTTCACAATTCATGAAGTAATTTAAGAACAGTTAAATTACCCAAAAAAGGGTTAACTAAGCAGAAAAGGGTTACCAAGTCACTATGAAATGCCGAATATTGTTTCAAGTACGTGCATGTAATCTCCCAAATGATGTGTTCGGTGTATCACAATGGAAAAGGTGGCTGACTCGGTTACCTATGGCAGGATATCAACCTATAGGGGACTTCCAAAATATACATGTAGGCACGTGGAAGCACATTCTATGGTAGTGTTGTCTAATATGTCCTGTACGATAAGATGTATTCCAATATATTTTTCATACACGGAGCACCATCTGATATATCCAAGGATACGTGGAGAATGATCTGATATATTAATGTACATGGAATATTGACTACCCCTAGAATGTAACACAGACAAGTAACGAAAACACCTATGTTTAAATATGTCAGAACACGTCTCTATCCTAGGCCTATATGTCTTTCATTAATGTTCCAAATGATCCTTAGATTGATTGAGTAAATTTTAGAAGTTGATCTTCAATTATGTTTCAGTTTCAAGGCTCATGGTATGAGTTCACCTGAATTCCCTATAATGCAACTAGTATGATAATAAGAACTCTTTTATTTTCAATGAATATCTATCTACGAGAGGGAAGAAACAAAGAATAAGTAAGCAAACAAAGCTTCCTAAGTAGACCTTTCAATGGAACTGCTCCATTTCATATTCAAAACCATATATGTATGTACCTAATGAAAATTTTCTTTTATTTCTCTTGATTCTCAAATGTAATGAAAACTAAGATGTAGCTAGATCATTGATAAAATAAATCACATAGAATAAGACTGTAAAAAAAAAAAAAAAAAAATCTCCAAATCAATCAAAAATGAAGCCAAATGTTTACAAAAAACCTAATTGATAAGAAGAAAGAAAAATCAAAGAAACTCTCATCAAAGGCTAATAAAATCAAATGTAAACACTATGATGGATTTATAGAGACAAACAAATCAGAGACTCAAGAAAACCTTCTAGAGCAAAGAAGAATGAAGAGAAAGGAAAATAGATGTAATTTTTTGCATTCTACAGGACCATCACATGTGTAGGGTGGGCACTAGTGTGAACCATCGCACTTCCATATAGAAGAGACTGCATTGGTCACTCTGTCTCAAAATAGAGAGTGCGCTAGGGCTAATTTCGTCAAAACACAACACAAGAAAACCTACCAAGCTCAAAAATATGTTTTCTTAAGGTCAATTATTTCCTGAATAAGTCGATCAACGTTGCTTTAAAAGGTGAAAAAATGCTACGACCAAGGAAACCACTAAGGGATATCTTGAACCCCAGTAGAGTCACCAATTTCTTATATGGAAAATTAACTTTTGTGAAGAAAATGAACTCCCTAGATCTAGTGGTATGATCTAGAACAAGATAGGGTAAAAGTTTATTTGTTTTCCTTAGAGAGATTAGAATACGGAAAAGAGACCTACCTAGAATTTGTAGTAATTCTTCCTCTTCTCCTTGCTTGTAATCTCCAACTCTAGCTCCACACACTATAAATGGAACCTGCAACAGTGACTAAAACAAGCAAGAGAACTATAATACCCACATAGCATAATCCAATATCTTTAATCAATGAGTCTGAATGATATTGAAATAAAAAAGCATCAACAA
Source organism: Pinus tabuliformis (assembly GCA_031772625.1). Classification (NCBI taxonomy): domain Eukaryota; kingdom Viridiplantae; phylum Streptophyta; class Pinopsida; order Pinales; family Pinaceae; genus Pinus; species Pinus tabuliformis. The sequence continues at coordinate 920,770,123 of CM062805.1, read as the reverse complement.
GACACAAGTATACGAAAATATAGTTCTTTTTGTATTAATAAATAAAGAAGAGAGTTACAACCATATATAGAAGTTGACTTTGTAGATGTCTCCCCAATTGTCTTGTCCTTCCTTGCCACAATAGAACCTTCATACTCAACCCTAATTCATAAATGGATGATGACTCCTTAAGCTCAAAGTAGCAGCATGAGGACACTAGTAATCTCCAAAATCCAACCTAGACTCTATGGGAGGCAGTAAATTTATGGGGTGAAAGTGGTAGTTTAGGATTTACCAATCTAGGCTTAAGATCCACATATGAGGGAGGATAAGCTCTAGGGATAAGAGATAAGACCATTAGAGTAGGATCATATAATAATTTGAGATCTCTATCCATGGTAAATGGTTAAGACCACCTTAGAATCTTCTAGAAGGAGAAGATTCGAAAATCATTTTTAATTTTCCCAAAATTCTAAAACCATTGCACTTGTAGAGAAGAGCAGCCTCTATTGGTCAACGCATATGCTCATTTATGCAACTTGTAACCATTGCAAGTGGATAGGCATGCAGGGTGCGTTGGGGCTAAAACCATTGTTTTTGAGCTGGTTGACCCATAAACTCACACTTTTTTTAGAGATGATGATTAGGACTTTGCAAAGGGATAATGACAAAGTGTTCGAGGATGTTGATTGATCTGGTTTTCAAGCTTTTTGAGCAGATGTGACAAAATGACCTGTAACAAGGCCCACAAACCTTTTGGTGCTTCATTTTCTAGGATTAGTGTTTTGATCTTTGGGTTCCTATCTTTATGCTAAAATCTCATTCTCTCGACCTCTTCTAATGGATTTTTCAAATGCATGTAGTTTCCATCTCTCGCTTTTTAGTGATAAATACCACCATTATGGCATGTTTGTGTTCTATAGTATTATAAACTTCTATTTATTAATATAATTTTTGTTTTCATTATATTACTATTCTTTCTATTATATTTCTCTATGTGTTTTATTTCCTTTTCTACCTTTCATTTCATTCCTTGTACAACCCAAATTATGGAATGGTCATAAATATATAGATGACAAAATAGGATAACATAGTCAATTGGGGTTATCTTGGGTGCTTGGAAGGAATGCAATCCTCCCTACCTAGTTTCAATTCCCATAACTGACATGATATATGTTGAAAATATTAACAGTATAAATATATTTCTCGTATGGAATATACAACATTGTACCTATGAAATATGGAATATGCTAGCATAAGCTAGAGGATCATTTCTAATTTATTAGTAAACTCACTAAACTTAGAATCTAATACAAGTTTCTAAATCCACATGTAAATTAGTCACCACTACTCATGCTAATATCCTCAAATAATTTGATTCCCAAAAGCTTAAGATGTGGTTGAATGACGCTAGTGATGCAACCCATGACTTGTTGCATGTTGCTAATGATGTGGTATGTGACTAGTAACACCTTGCACTAATTGAAGGGAGTGACCACCCTCAAAATTGAGAAACTAAGGGAAAAAAATGGTAGTTTCTTAGTAGGCTAACTCAGTAGGACTTCAAGTTTTGTATTGTGATGGGTGGAAAATAGAGTTATAATAGATTCCCTCAAATGTGTGAGTTAAAAATAGGAACATAGTTCCAAAACACATTAGAATCCACAAGTTGTGAGGTAGCATAAGAAAGTATTTGAAGATCAAGGAACCAATGAGTACCTACAACCAGTTGTTAACCAACAGACATAGATCATCCTTGACTTATGCATACCCATGATCTAAACAATAGTAAAGAATCGCTATCAACACAATACATTGTGGATCCATGTAATAATGTGCAAGATCATGGGAATTAGAAAATACAATGTGGATCTATGTCAAAATGTATGTTAGGAAGACACCTAACACCAATGAAAATGCCTAAGTGGTATACATAATACATAAGGTATTGATATTCTCTAACATATCTTGCAAGGTGGTAGCATGAATGAGTGATATTTCCCAAAAGCCCAAGGCCTTGATGTCAACTCTGATGGTATGATTCTACATCATGTGAATAGATGTGCTGATGTCAAGCATAATAGAATCCATCAATTTACTATTTATTAATGGATACCATTAATAGATGCAAGGGTACATGCCAATGATGAAAATGGACCCAAAGGTTTCAAGTGGAATCTATAAAATGTGAATAGATGAGTTGATGTCGAACATTGATAGAACCAATTGAGCAGGAGCCAATGAGGTAAGGTCACTTTCAATCACAAGGAAATTTTGCACTGAGGATTTTAAGCTCCAATTTATTAAATGGTTTCTAGATCTACTTATTAAATAATGAATTGGAATTAATAAGAAGATATCCCTAGTGGAATCAACAATTATGTTATAGATAAAATACCCCTTGTGGATAGGTGAACACTCCCTCAATTCTTCCCTTGACTATATCTAACACAACCAATGTAGATCTATGCTACCAAAAGAGATGGTCATGCTACATACCTTTTTCCATAATGGTTTTCCTCACGTGATCTAGCTAATGCAACTCTAGAGTCTAATGTTCCAATTCCTAGTGCTTGCAATATACACACAAAGAAACAAATATGTCAATCTCAACATTTTCAAGTAAATAAGAACATTGATTATAATCCGATATAATGTCACCTACTCAAGATAAACCATATATACCAAATATTTTGCATGTAAAGTCAAATAAACAATATATTGGAAAGGTAAATCATGTATATCTATAGAAATATAATAAAAATAACATTAAATCAACCAAATAAATACACCTTGGGTCTCAGTTGAAGGCCTCTCCTAACTTATTTTCAAAACTATCCCTTGGTCCTCACACAAGCACAATAACTCTAATCACAGAAGGATGGAAAGAGACTAAATATTGGAAGAATAAGGTTTCACACATCTTTTACTCCTTTCTTCTTTGGAATGGAATTCACGATATAGTTGATGTAATAGTATAAATGATAATTTGATATGGCCCAAGAAACTCAATGAATTTATAATCTAATATAATTTCCTAATGGTGCATGCAAATTATCCAACTCCTATCACAATTATCTCCTTGAACTCATCCACCCTTGAAGGCTCGAGAGGTGGTTGTGTGCTACCAATGATGTATCTTCTAACAAGTCACATGTTTTTAGTGTTGTAGCTTGTAGCCAGGCACACCTTGCACTAAGTGAAGAGAGAGACCACCCTCAAAACTAGGAAACCAATGGAAAAAGGGTATTTTCTTAAACATCCCACCCCACATTTACCTGCTCTTACAAGTTCTCTAGAGTAAGCATGAGCTCAGAGTTACTGTGACATGGTCCAACATCCAAGTTCCAGTTATGGAATTTGGGTTTAGTAACCGTAAACCTCACTGAAACCTCGCAAGGACACCATGCCACCCAAATGTCAGACAACATCCACTGATGGTCTTACCTTGAGATGGAACAATCTTATCACCTAACCTCACAGCCTAGTTGCACACATGCCAAGTTGCGCATGTAGCTAGAAAGTTCTAGCTACATGCATATGTCTTCATGCATGTAGGTACAACTGAGATATCTTAGTTAAGAGACTATGACTATGGAACCAATGCCACTTTTTCATGGCTAGCCTATAGGACACTGCACAGAACTACTGAGAACTCTCCAGAATCAAGTATAAGATAATCACAAGTATACATAACCTATAATAAGGCTCATATTTTCCCAAACATGCCAGTCACATGATAAACATTTAGACAAACATATGGTAAACATGGTAGCTACAAGTCACAAATGCATATTTGTACATTATTTCCCTAGTTTAATTGGAGAATCATGAAGAAGGCTCACTGCCCTCTCAATCTAGCTACAACAACACTAGTTATCTTAAGCATTCATATAACCCTTTAATAACTTATCTAATTATGAACAATATCCATAATAAGAACACATCATTTAACCATTCCCATAAACAACATTCAACCATAATGAAACCATGACAAACTAGTCATAAAATCAACATAATAACCAATGCATGTGCTCATTGATCTCAATAACAAATAACATATAATAGCATATGCATAAAACCAACCAGTCAGGGACTTCCATGTACCATTAGACCATATATTGGGCTAAAACAAATGTCTATTTTACCTAATCAACCCCATGCCATATTCCAATCATGAATGTGGGATCACATGGGATAAACAAAAACATATTAACCAACCAGGGCTTCAAGAGGTCAAACGACCTCAACCCCCCATCATAGTGATTTCACCCAAACCAGTATAGAAATCACCAAACCCAAAATCAGCTTGGATTCCTCCAACTTCCTCACCATAACCAAAAGAATTTTCTTGTCTCCACCCATTCATCAAGAGTTCCAGGAGAATGCCCATCTCCACCCTTGACCCTTGGTAATTTTCTTAAGACCACCACACTAGGATCCAAAATCTACTGGCCATCCAAAGCTTAACCAAAAAAAGGAACCCACTACATCATGGCTATCTAGGAAATGCCAATGCAAGGCTGAAACCACTGTCAATTTAGGAAAATCCCATGCCAATGACAATAAAGTAACCAAATAACCGATGCATGTACCATACATTCAAATCTCAGCAAGGAAATCACACATGAAACTTGTTACCTACAATGTTCTCCTATTGTAGTTTTTTTTCCGACCTTCTTCTTCACTTCCCTGATTTCCTTTGTTTGCTTATGTCCAAATGCTCTCTCTCTCTCTCTTCAAGTCCAAGTGAGAATGCCTCAATGTCAAAGTGAATGCTATAATGCTCTCAGAGTAACCAACAAGTGATCAAAAGTGACTAAGAGAGGCATAGAATGTTCTCCCTCTCCTTTTATTTCCTTCTCCTTTTCTTTGTCCTTCAATTTCCATCATTTTCCCTTATTTTCCTTTGTATGCATATTATTTTCTCTTTTTCTTTTTTTCTTACATTAAATTGCCATTTATTTCCTTTTTCCTTTGTCAATGCCAATGCCAATTTCCATATCCAATAATAAACCATGAGTGATGCCCAATTTAATGTTTTTCTCCTCCATTAAGCTTGGAATACGTGTACCATGACCTTGGTTTAATTTATTTACATGGAAAATCAATTTGGGGTTCTTTCAAACCCCTCCCCCTTGGGGGAACACCACCCTCGGTGTTCTATTACACTTATGACCAACAAAGCATACTGCTTATTGGAGATTTATAAACACATCTTGATGCAAACTTACAATGACAACTGTTGAAAACATGACAAATATACCACTTATTAGACCTTTCTAAAACAACTCAATGTGGTATTTACAATCACATACACACACACACACACATATATATAGATAGATAGATACCAAAACTAATATTTTTCAACCAGTAAATAAAGAAGGATATAATGTTTGCATTTGATTAGCCATCTCCCATTTAGCCTCATCATGGCCAAAGTGCTTCCATTGCACTTTATCTTTCTCTATTGCTCGTTTCCATAGCATGAGTTTTTTCTACTACAATATGCATTGTGGCTCTAGCTGGAACTTTCCCTTTGGTTCCACCTACAATACATACCAATCAATCACATGAGCAGCATCCTATACATATCTCTTAAGAAATCAAACATGGAAAACATCATGGACTTTCACTGATGGAGGAATTTCAAATATGTATGCCACTGGTCCAATCCTCTCAAGGATCTAAAAAGGCCTGCAATATTGAGGTGCCAACTTGAAACATGACCTGATCCTCAAGGAGCTCCTCTTTGGATTGATGCACAAGTACACATGCTCCCCAAACTGAGACTCCTTGAATTCTCTATTTTGACCTACATAAATATTTTTCCTATGTTGGCTTTAAATTCATTTTGATAACCTACATCTCCTACTCCATGTCTGCTAACATATTCAGTCCAATCAACACCTTGTTCACTAGATCACTCCAATTGATATGATTATTACAACTCCACGCATAGAGAACCTCAAATGGACTCATCTTTAATGATTCCTGATACCCATTGTTAAATTCTACAAGTGGAAGATACTCCTCCCACTTACTCTTTTGATGCATGTTATACATCCTCAACATATCCTCAAGGATCATGTTAACCCTCTCTATCTAATCCAAGTGGATGTTGATGGCCACCCTCCTATTCCAATTGCCCCCCACCACTGTCTCTTTCATTTTTCTAGTTTCCTTAATTGTAGCACAGTTTACTGTTTTTGGCAGTTTTTCGGGTCTTGAACTTCCAGAGCCATTTTGAGGCCCTAAACGGCGTTTTTTTGGGGAAAACGAGGTTAGAAAGGGTTGTATACCAATGTTGGCCACTTAGAAGTTGTATTCCTCGGATAGATATTTCTAACGAGGTAGTGTGCACATCAAACAGAGATCGTATTCCAAAGTTATGACCTCGGGAAGTTAATGTACCAATTTACCCAAACAAGGCCCATAGTTTTGGTGCTTCATCTCCTAGGGTTAGGTTTTTGGATTTTTAGGGTTTTCCATTGTTTCTCAATAATAAATAGATCTCTGAGCCTCATTGTAACACAATTGAGAGGCATGTAGCCACCACATCTCTTCACAGAGATAAGCTACCATTGCCCAAGCTAGTCTTATTTCCATTCTGTTTGTAAGCATATTTTAGTATTTGATATGAATGGAATGAAGTGTTATTTATATTTCAACTCTGTATTTATGGTGCTATATGTAATTTGTTGCATTCTTTTTTAAGTTCGGATCAGTGGTATTAGAGTGGTCTACTCTTTCTCTATTTTTCTTTGCATGTCCCCAATGAGGTTAGGATATAAGGAGTTACAACTAGAATTGGTCGAACCTTCGCAAGACCAGCCTCGCAAATCCTAACGGCCTCCCATGGCAGAAGAGAAGAAAGACAAGGGGGTAGGAGATCCTTTCAAAATATTGCTCGAAGAAGTCCTTGAGCGATAGAGGAATGTGAAGATGGACAACTTTTCCCAGATCCTTTAGCGGCTAGCCAAGGGTGACACATCTCCTTCCATCAGCTACTCTGGAAGTGCCACACCCTTTAAGGTACAAGTTAACTTTGACATCCCCATATTTGAGGGTCAAATAGATGCGGATACCGTAGATAAATGGTTAAATCCACTAGAATGATATTTTTATGTTCATGATTTTTCCAGTCGAGAAAAGATTACTTTTACACTTCTCAAAGTTGCCCCCCACGTCAAGGACTAGTGGGAAACCTACTGTGAGAAGAAGGATGAAGGTACACCCTCATTATTTTCAGCCACACCCACTTGGAATTCGTTCTAGGACACCATCAAGGAGCAATACTACCCTATCAAGAGCTATGGGGATAAATGAATAAAGTGGACCACAATGCGGTAGGGAAGGGACCAAGACATGTTAGAGTTTACCAATGTTTTTCATACCATTCAAACGAAGATGGATATCAAGGGTTCTGAGAAAAATTTGGTACTCAAGTACCGTAGCTGCCTACATAAGTACATCTAGGATGAGATGGATTTCCTTGACATCTCCTCGCTCAACATGGCGTACAGATACGCTGCCAAGATTGAGCAGAATTTTAAACAGAAAAAGAGATACTTTGGATCTGTGAATCCGAAGCAAGGGAAAGGTGCCGCCAAACTGCAAAGCAAAGGGAAAATCCAAGGCGGGCTACCCAAGATAACCCACCGAAGCTGCAAGAAAATAAAAACACCATGAAGACAAAGAATTACACGGGAAAGTGGTGTGAGTTCCATAAGAGATCCACTCACAACATAAGTGAGTGTCGGGCCGAGCTGAAGGCTTCCTAGTCAAACTCATGTTCCGACTCTTAGTTAGAACCCGATAAGGGGAATGACACAGGGAAGCATATCATTGACACGTAGCCCAGTGCCACTGTGGCAAATACCAAGATCCAGAAGATTGAGCTTGAAGATCCAGAGGAGGGGGAATGCCTATTCGACTCACAAATATGGGTGGAGGGTTCTCCACTACAGTTCATTATCGATAGCGGGAACCAAAAGAACCTTACTTCAGCAGAGGTCATGAAGCGGCTGGGCTTACTAACTACAACACATCCGCAAATATACACCATCAGGTGGCTTCACCAAGGATGAAATCTCAGTGTTAGCTAGTAGTGTCACCTTCCCTACAGCATCAAGCCCTTCACGAATGAGGTACTGTGTGATGTTTCTCCTCTTGAAGTTTGTGATGTATTATTAGGAAAACCATACTTGTGGAAGTGACATGCTGTATATGATTCTAGACCCCGCTCTGTTATTATTTCTTTAGATAGTAAGTTATACAGGATAATGGAGGTAGCCCCGCCTACCGCCATCTCTTTGATCTCTGATAAGAAATGCAGTAAGATCATCTCCCAAACTGGGAAATTTGTTTTCTTTCTGATTCAATTTCAAAGTAAGGGGAATATCATAGCCAAATCCATGGCCCCCCAAGAAGGGTTCCTCCATGCAAAAGAATCAGGTGGATACGGTCATGGAAGAATACAAGGGAATCTTCTCCTCGCCCACAGGGGTACCCTTGCACTCTCATGTCAATCATTTGATAGATCTGACTCCTGGAGCACCTCTACCCAATGGGAAGATATATCATCACTCCATTCTAGAAAAGGAATAGATCAAGAAGAAAATCCACGAATTGCTACAAAAAAAGCACAACTGACCAAGTTCCTCACCTTGTGGGAGCCTGGTTGTACTTAAATAGAAGAAGGATGTGACCTAGAGGCTCTGCATTGATTATCGGGAACTAAAACAAATTATTGTCAGGAATAGGTATTCAATCGCATAGATTGATGACCTTCTGGTCCAACTCAAGGGGGCTAAGTATTTTAGCAAGATCGATCTGAAGTTTGGCTATCACTAGGTTCTAATAGAGCCAACAAATGTATGGAAGACCGCCTTCAAATCCAAGGAAGGATTTTTTGAATGGTTGGTTATGCCCTTCAGGTTGAAAAATTCCCCTGCTACTTTGATGAGGCTAATGGATTACATCTTGCGGCCCTTCACCAACTCATTCGTGGTTGTTTATCTGAATGACATCCTCATCTTTAGCAAGAGTTGGGAAGAACACTTGCAACACATTTGGCATGTCCTTTAAACCTTTTGACAGCACAAACTGTGTGCCAACTTGGAGAAATGCACCTTTGACATGAGCCAGGTCTAACATTTGGGTTACATCATAGCTAAGCATGGTGTTGGGCGCGGGATCCCACAAGGGCAGTTTTTGGGCTAAGAGCCCATATTTTGGTCCTTTTTTGTAATTCTAATGTAAAGACTCCGCATTTTGTGGGTGCGGAGCGCGTAGTTGTTAAAGAGTCATAGGGTTGTCCGCCCTTATTTTGATAATGTAATGTCAGCTGTAGAAGATCTACCCATGGTCTGCAGACCATGGAATTGTATAAATAGAGCTAAGCTCCAAGTAGTTAAAAGCATAATCAATCAGATGAATAATGAAGATATGATTTATGAGAGATAGCTATGAAGTAGAGGTTTAATTTTGGGTCGTATCTACAGCTGAGTGCGCAGAGGCCTAGTAGTCTGCACCTAAGTGCGCAGGGCAAGTCGAGTCTGTAACCATCGGGAATCATTAATAAATAGAAGTTTTCTATCATTTCTACATATTTATTTCATGTTTATGGATATGTTATATTGGGTATGGATTTCACTTCTGATGCTTATATGATGCGTGAATGTGTATAAATGTATTGGTTAAGTGAACTCAAGTAAGAACATTTGTTTACGTGAAGCTAACTAAGATCTGTTAATAAGATAAGTAATATACTTAGCCTAGTTTGGGAGATATCATAGTTCACTGCCCTAGCAGCGCACAAGGACTTCAGCCCCTGGTTAGGGCTGCATGGAAGTCGATTGTAACATTTTTCGAAGGTACTGAAGGGTAGAATAGAGGGATAAGAAACCTGTGAAAAGGCAGGTATAGTTGGAATAAACCAACATCACATCCATCTCAAGGGTGCAGAAACTTGGTTCCAGCATCCCCCCATATTGCTTTGGGTGAGACTTGAATCCCTGCTCTGTGAGCTGATGCCGAAAGGGCCAATAGTGTAGGGATTTGTTTGGCTAACTAATGTTGAACCTGGGTTAGGCCCCCTCAAGCCAACAAATGGTTCCATTGCTGGGACTGGAATCTGCATAAGAGATGTGTGATGTCATATCATTGGAATCCAACTAAGAAATAAATCAAAGGCTGGTTGGACAGAAGTATTCACAAGTTCGTAGCACAAGAAAACAGAAACTTGCGACTGTCAAAAGAAAAATGGTTAGATAGCTACCTATATACGGAGATCCATGAAATTTTTTTGCCTCCTTTCCTGCTGAGCTATATGAGTGGACCACGAAGCTAGCAAATAGCCAAGGAAGGTGAAAACTTGACGATCCTATTGTGTGGACCCTAGGGCTAGTGCGAAGATTGGAAGCATTGGAGGATAAGATCGCGCACGCTGTCGATCATTGGCTCGATCACATTATAGGAGGATTTCTTACTGAGTTCACGGTTGACACCTTAGTCATCTATAGCGAGGCAGAGCAATGCTTTTCCAAAGGACCGCGAGGTAAGTACGTAAAATATTTGAATACTTGAATTAAAATGTTATTGTGCAAAAAGTGTGTTATGCAGTTACCTTGATGTTCGAGTCTACGCAAAGCGGAAGAATTTACAAAAACGAAGGAAATAAGGGTCTTGAGCATAGCCCCTTTGCTATAGCTCCAAATCCCACTCTTGATTTTTGTGATGCTACAATCATGGCCTAGGGTAACCCCTCCTTCCAGACCTGGTCCAAATACTTAAAAAACAGTGTTTTACTCCCTATACGCGACATTTCCCTGAGCTAAACGTGTGTGTACGCGAGTCTGTGTATACCCAATGTGCGTATATGTCTTAAAACACTTAAAAAAATTAAATCTCCTTAATTTCGGGTGGAGATCACGGGTTTTACCTGTTGATTACATATTATTTCCCGTGACACAACTGTTCCCAACAAATTCCCAACTAAAAAACTACTTTGGAAAAAGTATAAGAAGGCTACAATGGGAAGGCTTAAGGGAGGAGAGAATAGAGGAAAAAATCACTCTATTGAGATTATCCCTGATTAGATCTGAAGTTCCTTGTGCTTCCAACACTTCCCCCATTACAGGAAACCCTTGTTTCCTTGAGTTATGATGCCTTTCCATTCGTTGAGTTATCCTTGAGTGAGTTATGGAAGGAGCTTGTTGAAGGCTTGAGATTGGACAAATCTGGAGGACGGTTCCGCTTGGAGCCTGGGAAAGGAAGAATCAGGTGAAATCATTCCTTTCTGTACTTTAGTTATCTATAATAAAAGAAACATTGTCTTGTTCCTGATATGAGTGTTCTTCATGTTTATGATATCAATGTTATGATTTACAAATGAATGACTATTTCAATTACATAACTAACTTTCAATATGATATGAAGTTGATTTCTTTATGATGTTTAGTCCATATACTACTGTACTTTCTTGAATTGATTGTTTTGTAGGTTGAAGGAGCAAAAGGAACTCTGAGAGGGTTTGGACCCTGGCTGGATCTTCCCAAATGAAGGACCCCCAGGTCAACCTCTCTTCGCGTAGTTTGTTTATATTAGCATCATGGCTGTGTGGAATGCTTGTTTTTCTTTATAGATAACCCCCGCTCTGCTAGGGTATTAACCCAAGACCCTAGGGGACATTGTCCCTAAACACCCTTGATTTCACCTCCACGAGAGGACAATAAAAGGCTCGCGAAGGTCTCTCCATGAAGTGCTATTGATCTAATAAGACAAGGAATTCCACAAACACCACCACCAGCTTCACCTCCATCACCTCCAACTTCACCCATACCACCTCCACCACCACCGTGATTCAGTATGTGTTGGCTTATTGGAGCCTAACCCAGTTTCAGAGTTAAGTTAGCCAAACAAATCCCAGTACTACTGGCCCTTTTGGCAACAGTCCACAGACCGTAGACTGTGGTCTCACCCGAAGTAGTATGGGAGGGTGCTAGAACCAGGTTTCTACACCATGGAGATGTCTGATGAGTTCAAGTGGTCTGTGGTTTGACCCTGTGCGCAAGTCACTTCACGCACTTTCCCGTACCTCACAGCCTAATATACTACCTTCACGCAGCCCTACTCGAGGGCCAAACATTGCACTTCTATGTTATTACCCAAGAGCTTACTGGTATTCCAATGTTAGTTGATTATTTTAGCCATATACTTAACAACATACACCATTCATATAGGTCCATGCAGTAAATAAATAGTATATTTGCAAATTATATCAAACATGCATTAACCCAAGAACAGATAAGAAGAATAATGATAAAGCTTCTCTTTATTAATTCCTTCTTTGGTTACAGACTCAACTCTGCCCTACGCACTCAGCTACAGGGGTCCACGCACTCAACTACAGACTACTAGGCCTCTACGCACTCAGCTGCAGAGCCTTCTCCTACTCTACGACCCAAAGACACACTTCACCTTACTTCCTTAGCCTCTCTTCCTATCTCTCTACTTCCTCTCTTTTTACACTTAGAGCCTCGCTCTATTTATACAATCCCATGGTCCGCGGACCATGGGTAGGTCTATCCAGCCGACATTACATTACAAAACTAGGGCAGACAACCCTGTGACTCTATCATACTTTCGCGCCCGCAATTCGCAGAGCTTTACAACAAGATTGGGTCAAAACTTGGGCCTTGAGCCCCAAAACATGCCTTGGGGGGGATTCCATGCCCAATAGGCCCCCAAAAAAAACATCGTGACTCGCCCTCGAGTCACTCTGTTAGTGCGGTGATCTTTGGGCGGAGTCCCTCCAACTTTTCTTGAAATGTGCGGAGGTCAGAAGCACACTGAGCTACTGCTTGTTGGATCTGCTGCATGCATTGTTTCAAGACCTATGTGCCAAAAGTGCTTTTCTACATCAATGTGTGCATCCCTTGTGTGTGAGCTTTCCTTTAATGCCTGCCGTGATGGTGAAGGCCTCGTCCATCCAAGGCTGGACGCACGCTTTTAGAACTGCCTCCTTATGTCGTGCCATGTCCACCTGCTCCTTTAGTGCTTTAGCATGCTGCATCCTCGCAAGCCGCTAGGTGAGGACCACTCTCTATGCAATTCCTCGGACACTTTCATACTGTTGTTGGAGTTCTCGTGCCTCTGTCTCTGAGCACTGGATGTCGGGGTCCTCTTGCAGGGTTGTGAGGACCTCAAGTGATTCTTCCAACATGCTGGTGTAGTCTCGCACTACACCTCTGATTTCCTCCAATCCCGCTGTGATAGCGTTAGTGCGCTGTTCTCTGACTTCTGGGGGAGTGGATGGCTATGCCTTTAACCGTAGCTCGACGATCTGAAGATTCAACTCCAGCTAAACCTTTGTCATTTCCTCCCTAGCCTCGCGAACTCCTGCTGCTAACTTGTGGATCCATGCCTTCGTTGGTATATCTGCTGGGATGGCCAACTCCTGGATGCTTCAGCAAGCGTCATTTATCACCTGCACCAACTGTTGATTTTGCGACACTAATTCGTCACGCTGCAAGCTGAGTTGTTCCATATTTATCTTCTGCTCAATAAGGAATTAGAGCACGCGGCTCTCCCTAGAGCGTAGCTCTACCGTTATCCCATCCTACAATAGATATAATGTATCACATGGAAGGGCAGCTAGATTAACGCTAAGACCTTTCATCGTGCTAACCAAAAACCTGTTGGCCTCATTTGATGTCACGAGAGTCCCTTTCGGCAACACTATTGTGTTCATCATCCGCGCGTGCAACATCTACTCTGCTACCATGGATCCGACTGCAAGGTTGGTCAAAAGGGTACCAACCTGAGGGGGGCACGCCTGTAAGTCCTGCAACTATGCTCTGAGGGCCCCCAACATAGTCTAGTGCTCCTACATGAAATCCTGGAGAGCCTCATTTGTGACATCACACACCGTCTCACCGATGTCATGTAGATCACCCTCGGTTAGGGTGATTGGGTCGATGGACAATTTTGATGCCTTGACCTTCTTCCGCGATCCTGCTCGCTCTACTGCGTGTTGGCACTTAAACTATGTGGACGCGATTTGTGGGTCCACGCCTCCTTCTTCTGTTTCTTCTTCCTCTGCTACTTGCCCTTGCGAAGGCGTTGCTTGGCCCTCACCCACCTTCGTAGTTGTGTCTTGTGTTGTTGCAGCTACTGTGACCTTTTCCTACTCGGCTGCTTTTGGTGCCGCGTCCCGTGTTGCCCGCACTTCTGCTGCTGCTTTTTCCTTTCTTCATTTTTCAGCCAACTGTGCGATGCATAGCTTGGCATCGTCTTTCTTCTTTTGTGCTGCCGACTTCTCAAGTTCTACAATGTTTGGGGCATGCCATTCCAGCGGCCATGCCTCCAAGACATTGAAAATGGCGTTGTCAGTGGCTACAAAGGGTAGCTTTGTCCACTGCTTCGTCGGATCCTTGCGCGCCCTGATATATATGTTATGCATGTCTGCCTTAAATTCTGCAAAACTCTGCAGACTGTTGTAAACCGTGGGTGACAACGCGGCTTACAGTTGATCCACATTCAGATGTTCATCTCCATGAGCACCTAGAAGATCTTGTTGTTGCGTATCCTTGTAGCATCCTTCATGGCCCAGAGTGAAGCGTACTTCGTGGCCTCCGGTAAATCTCTGTCAATTATGGGGAATTGACTATCCTCCGGCAATTCCCTAGCTACGAGAACTATGGATAGTAATAGCCCTGCATAGTGGAAGGTTTTACCCTGCTCTTGAGCTTCGTAGCAATTCTCTAAAAATTTCGTGCAGAGGAATTCAGACTAGTTAAACTGAACCCCCTCCGCGCACTTCTCGGCTAGTGCGAGCACCAACACAGGTACCTCGTCTGCGCGGCACTTACGCCTAACTTTTCCTGCGAGGATTTGGGTTGCCATGCGTACTACTTTGTCCTTGATGTTGGAGATGGCGTAACCCATCTTCTTCTTTTGCAACTTGTACTTCTTCTTCATGGCCTCCGCAATGGCCAAATCACTGCCCTTCCCTTTTCGAGGGGGACATAGGCGGGTAGTGTTTTCGCAGAGTGCCTAGGTTGAGTACAGGGAAAATTTTAAGAACCCCCCTAAATTTATAAATATAATAAATGGGCGAATCTCAATGGTATATAGGAAAAATGGAAGGCGATTTTATCAATAATATAATATGTATATATAATTTTTTGGCGAATCTCTCACCAGGCATGGCGAATATTTTACTTAATTATAAAATCTTGTAAGATCTTGGTATTACCACGGGTTATCATAAACCTGGAGTTTAAAAATTACTATTAGTAATTTATAAAAATTAATAAAATTAATAGTTGATTTTTATTTTATTTTTTATTTTAACCAAGCTAAAATGTTTAACATAAATTAAATTACAACATCCAATTTTACTCTTGATCCACCAGAGGGATCAAATATTTTTTCACTCTATGCTAGTTTGCATATCATCATATTTGATACCTCTCGAGGGTTAGTAGATCCAAAGTAAAGATGGAACTATGCTAGTTTAATTCCCCCATTTAAATAGGCTACATTCCAGGTGAATACCATGGGTCAATACCATGTGCCATTTTTATTTTTATTAATAGGATTAATAATGTTTTTTTCATGGTATTAATAACAATCTAGTCCATGGTATTTGTCCCATAGTATTTTGCCCATAGGTTTCACCTAAATATAACGCATTTTTTGAGTGTTCGTAAATATAAGGTGACTTATGGAGTAAATATAAAAAAATGTTTTATTTGTTTACCATACCTCTCGTTTATTTATATTTTTATTAATTTACCATACCTCTATAAAAAGAGGTTTTATTTATTTACCATACGTCTAGTTTATTTATATTTTTATTTATTTACCATACCTTTTGAGTAAGTTTAAAAAGACGTTTTATTTATTTACCATACCTCCACTTTACTTATATTTTTATTTGTTTACACCCTTGCATGTATATAAGGTGACTTATGGAGTAAATATAAAAAATGTTTTATTTATTTACCATACTTCTCATTTATTTATATTTTTATTAATTTACCATACCTCTTTTATAAATATGGTATTTGGCCCATAGGATTCACTTAAATAAAACCTATTCTTGAAAATGGGCGAATGGAAGGTTGTAACTCCTAATTTCAAGGGCTAAATTTACCTTTTTTACCCTCTCCCTTAAAATAAGGTGGGCTATTTGAGGTGATTTGTAAAAATGTACGATGATACAAAATATTTGCCCACTAAAAATTTAAAACCCCTTAATTTCGCCAAAGGGGGAACATTCGCCCCTAAAATTTTCTATGGTTGACTATCCACATCCATGCCTTCATCTTCTTCTTCTATGATGGTAAGATCCTACAAATCTTCTTCTTCTTCGTCTGTTTCTATAGTGACAACTTTCCCTTTCTCCTCCATCGACAGTTTGTTGTGCAGCGAGTTCCGCGAGGACATGCGTGCTAGAGCCATTGCTTGTTTATCTTTCTTGGGTCTTGTCGTGCGTGGTGATTTCGGGATCTCTGCTATAATCCTGGCACCTTTTGGAACATCCCCCACAGTTAGGGCCTTCATTGCCTCACTGGCAGTCACCTCTGCTATCTGCATACCATCCTTGGTTGTTGTCATTGTATCTATGCAACAATCTATCACTCACGAATTTAGGGGCTTAATCAATGCTCGGCTCACAACACTTAGGGCTCTGCTCAATCGCTCAATTCGCAAATGACCAAGTGTTATTTTCTGGGTAGCCCTTTGTATTTTATAGCACTTTTTGAATTCGAATTCGACCGTTCCCCCCAATTCTGGTTCATTAATGCTTTCTTGGTAGCATATTTTCCCAAATCTTGCCCATAAGTCGCATCTTAAATGCCTGCCACCTGCTCCACTTGGCCTCAATTCAAGCATCCCATCGTGAATAGTGACTTCAACGGTCACTTTCTGGCCAATCCATGTGGCAGCGCAGCCCCCTGTGCGTGGTCACGGACCTCATGACTATTTTCTTCTGCACACATCTCCAATATCGCGCAGCTCCCGGGCAGAATAGTTTATAATCCTGCACTCCCTTCCAACTGCTTGGAGTGCTAACACTGTCCTTCCCTTGGCTAGTCAGGTGGTCACACCACCCATGTAGAGTTCCATCCTATCCTCCATCGTGGTTCTTGGAGAATCCCCACCTTGTATTGTTACAGTCGGCATCGCGCACTTCACCATTTGCAATGTGCTACCTTGGTCACTATGCTTAGAAATATGTGGTCCAAGCCAAGGCATCAGACTAATCAATTCGCGGTAATAGGCCTTAACCCTATCATTGGGATCACACACACCCTGTCTTACCAGTCTAGTGTTTTTGCCGAGAAAATATTTCATTATTTCATCCTCCATCTTCTTGACCTCTACGTCCATTAAAGCGCTTTTCTTCCTTAACCGTACCCTTTCTTCTTCAAGTTCGTGGAGTCTAAGGTTTCCCTATCGGATTTCTTCCTCAAGTCCCATGCGTTCTGTTTCTTGTGGTTGTGTGATCCCTTGTTTCCGGGCTTCGTGAACCATCGTATCTACGGGTTCTAATGCGTAGATGAGGCTTTGCATACTCCATAAGGATTACAGCATCTGCTTCATACTTCAGCTTCGGAAGTTCCCATGCGGTCAGGGTTTTGCACATGGTCCTATAAGCCCATAGAACCGTTGGTATGTGCAGGTCCCAGTTAGTTTCTTTCACATGGTGGACCACATTCAAGACTTCGCATACTTTGTCAAAGTATTCCACATGAATAATCTTCTACACGCTTGGTCCTATCATACTTCCTGGTTGTCGTTCGTGCCATTGCCTTTCCCACTTTTGCTTGTGAGTCATGTTTCCTATCACGAGGATGGTGTGCATTCGTGCAGGTTGCACAACATATGCCTGTACCCATCTAGAAAGGTGGGTGTGTGGGATGTTCCTTCCGTCATACTCGACTTTCATCCACATCTGAGGCTTTCCAAACCGCATCTTCCTTTTGCATTAGCACCAATCCTCAAAACTTCTTTGATGCGTACCCCATGATCTTGCGGGCACAGCACGCAGTACCCATTTTAGAGCGTCGAAACGTTGTTGTTCTGGTACTTCTCTTTCAAATTTGTTTAGGAAATCATCCACCTCACTCAACCACTCATACATAGGCAAATATCTTACCTCTGCTGCCACACAGTGCAGTGACCTTATCATCATGTTTCAATTGAGTGTGGTTACCTCGTGTAACCGGTTCTGTCATCGTTCTATCTCTTCGTCCAAATCTGAGGTGCAAGAGCTTTCGTGCTACCACGAGAGTCTGTTGTCCACTGTTGGATTTACCCAGTATAGCTCCCACGTGGTTATCTTGTAGATACAGTCTAGATCATCGTTGTTGTCGTAGTCATGCACTGGATCTATGTAGCGCGATCCTTCTGCAAGGTCTAAAGGTACCACTACGCGTAGTGACTTTTTCTCAAAAATCATCTTGTGCTTCTTTAGATTTATCACTCCACTCATGTCAGTGGCCCAATCTATTCCCAGTAGCGCGGATAGGGATTGTTGTCATCAACAATCTCTATCACTTCGAAATCTGCAAGCGCTCTCGCACCTTTGATATCTACCGTTATTCCCTGCAATCTCCCCACAGGTAGGATCTTTTGCTGGTTCGCCATTCATAATTGTAGGTTTTAACCCCTTACAAAAATTACCTGCATACGAATTCTAAAACACATAAAATAAACAATGCGAGAGCATAACACATAAAACACATATACACAGATATTTTCCCATGGATCCCAAAACCGGAACTACCAGCATGATTTTTCATTATGTTCCTTTCAATGTTACAATACATATTTATACATGCCGAAGCATCCAATACCATGTACTGAAAACCATCGTGTCCAAAATCATGTGCGCAAACCATGCACAAAACCATAGGTAGGTCCGCCTAACCTAATATAAGGTCCAAAAAAAAATTCCCAGGGGCGCTGCCCTGGACCCCGTAGAGAGGAGCTACCTGCCCCCCTCAAACCCCCTGTGACCCCACCGTTGTGCAATTGGCGCAACGAAGGGGGGGCTCCACCCCCCCCTCTAACCCTCTAGTTAAAAAGGGGAGTTGGTCGTGGAAAGAATATAACACAACCCAACATTCTCCCACTTGTTGTTTTCTTTCCACAAGGGGCCACAAGGGAGCTTAGTCATTTATCCATCCCTGCAACGCCCATTGTTTCTCTACACCAAGAGAACTTCTTAGAGCTCAGAGATTTTGTCAATGCATCTGTAGTATTCTTCAAAGTGTCCACCTTTACTAGCAACACCTTTTTGTCTTCTATCATATCCCTCACAAAGTGATACTGAACATCAATGTGCTTTGTCTGTGAATTATATGCAAGGTTCTTTGCCAAGAAAATTTCACTTTGACTATCACAGTCTATCCTTATAGCTCCCTGTACTAACCCCATACCTGAACATAATCTCTGCAACCAAACTGCTTCCTTGCTTGCATGAGTGGCTGCCATGTATTTTGCCTTTATATTTGACAGTGCCACTACAGATTGTTTCTTACTCATCAAACTGATTGCTCCTCCAAATAGGGTAAACACATACCCACTTGTAGATCTTCTCTGATCCAGATCTCTAGTCCAGTCTGCATCAACAAAGCCACGAATATCCAACACTCTATCCAATCCTAGTCTTCCCTGGCAGCACAAACCATAATCACTAGTGCCACGCAAATACTTGAAAACCCGCTTCACTGCTGTCCAGTGCTCCTTCCCTGGTTTTGACATAAACCTGCTCAATACTCCCACTACATGTGCAATGTCTGGTCTAGTACAGACCATTGGATACATCAGGCTACTGACTGCACTTGCATATGGAACACGGGACATTTCCTCTTCCTCTTCTTGTGTCTTGGGACACTGTTCAATAGATAACCTCACGCTTACAAGAATAGGAACCTTCAACAATTTACTATCCTGCATATTAAACCTATGCAGTATTGTCTCAACATACTTCCTCTAGTTTCACTAGAGCTTCCTATTTTACCAATCTCTTTTAATTTTCATGCCCAAAATATAGTTTGTAGCACCAAGATCTTTCATGTCGAAATTGGAGGACAATTGGGTCTTCAAATCCTGGATAATTTCTTTGTCATTTCCAACCAGCAACATATCATCCACATGGAAGACTAGATAAATAACACGGTCACAATTTAATTTAAATCACACACAGTGATCTGCTTTGCTTTCTGTGAAGCCAAGTCCCCATATAAATGTATCAAATTGTTGATACCACATCTTTAGTGATTGTTTTAACCCGTACAGAGACTTCTTTAACTTGCATACCATTTCTTTCTTACCCTTCACCGCAAAACCTTCAGGTTGCTTCATGTAGATCTCCTATTCCATATCCCCATGAAGAAATGATGTCTTCACATCCATTTGTTCTACCTCAAAATCAAAATTAGCAGAAATATATAAAAGTAATCTAATAGAAGCTACCTTGGAAACAGGAGAAAAAATATCACCAAAATCAATTCCTAGCACCTGGGAATAACCTTTTGCTACCAACCAAGCTTTGTATTTCTCCACATTTCCTTCTGCGTTTGTCTTCTTCTTGAAAACCCATTTGCTACCAATGGGTTTCCTTCCAGCTAGCAACTCCACTAGATCCAAAGCCTCATTTTTGTGCAAATATGCCATTTCGTCAACCATGGCCTCTTTCCAGAGTTTGCCATCCTCTGAATCTACTACTTCCTTCACAGTTCTGGGATCATCATTAGTAACAGATAAAGCAAAATTTGAATAGAAAGTAGATGGACTATACCTTTCTGACTTTCTTCTTTCTCTAATTGATCTTCTCACACCCGGAGTTTGTCGCTCTTCATCTTCTGATTCCTCCTCTGCTGTAGAGTCTGATTCTTCCTCCTTAAGCTCAAACTCTATCTTCTCTAGTTCCTTTGGTTGGAGTTCATGTTTTATAACATCTTTCACCTCTCTGAACACCACATCTTGGTTTTACACAAACTTCCTTATTACTGGGTTCCAAAGCTTATAACCCTTTAAACCATCCTTATACCTAATAAAGATGCACTTTTCTGATTTACTATCCAACATGGTTCTTTTCTCCTTTGGAACATGTACATATGCATCACATCCAAATACCTTCAGATGTGAAAGAGAGGGTTTCTTACCAGTCCATACCTCTTGTGGAGTCTTATCTTCCAACGCTGATGAAGGTTATCTGTTGACCAGGTAACATGCTATCTCCACCACCTCTGCCCAGAATTCCTGTCCTAACTTGGCACCACTAAGCATGCTTCTTGCCCTTTCCATCAATGCCTTGTTCATTCTTTCTGCAACTCCATTTTTCTCAGGTGTGTATGGAGTAGTCTTCTACCATGCTATACCACACTTATTACAAAATTCTTCAAATTCCTTGCTGCAAAACTCTCCACCATTATCTGTCCTCAACACCTTTATCTTCTTCTCTGTCTCATTTTCCACTAGAGCCTTAAATTCTTTAAACCTGTCAAAGAATTTAGATTTCTTCTTAAGGAAATATATCCCTGTATTCCTTGAGAAGTCATCTATAAATGATACATAGTACAAAGACTTACCCAGTGATGGAACCTTCACAGGTCCAAACACATCACTGTACACAAGTTCTAATATATGTTTTACCCTCTTGACACTAGAGGGGAAACTCACCTGATTCTGCTTCCCATATACACAACTTTCACAGAAATCAAAATCCAAAGAGCTATTGCTCATACCTTCTACCATACCTTTACCATGAAGTATTCGAAGGCCCTTCTCTCCAAAATGTCCAAGCCTTTGATGCCACAGCATGGTCTTCTCTCTAAAGACCACTAGATTTTCTACTCCACTTTCAGGAACCATAGAGTTGTTGCACCCATCAACCATAGTGCTACCTTGTAGCTTGTACAGAGTTCTAGTCCAAACTCCCCGCATTAATACCAGTGCTCCCCGAAGAATCTTGCAGGTATCCTTCTCGAACACTATATTTACACCTGCATCATCCAGCTTGCTTACAGAAATCAGATTTCTGGCCAATGCAGGAATATGCAAAACACCTGGAAGTGTTCTAACCCTTCCACCTTGCAACTTCAACTTTACTTTTCCACGGCCAACGATTTTAGTCTTCCTATCATCCCCCAAGAAGACATCACCACCATCATATTTCTCATACTCACAGAACCACTCTCTATGGGGAGTGAAGTGAAAGGATGCACCTGAGTCAATCAACCATGCCTCATGATCTACATGTGTACTTGAGGAAGCCAAGTACACATCCTCACATTCACCTAAGGTGGTTTTTGCCTCTGCAGAAGGAGCATCATCAGATCCCTTTCCTTTATTAGGAGCTTTAGATTTACAGTCCCTTTTGTAGTGCCCTTCCTTTCCGCATTTCCAGCACCTTTACAGGTTTTCCTGGAGATTTAGATCTCCCTCTAGAATTATACCTCCCACTCGATGACTTATTTTTGTTTCTGTTCTAGGATCGTCCTCATACAGACAAGGCATCACCATGCTGGCTCTCCATATTTTTCCGTCTAGTTTCCTCTCTCAGCAAAGATGAGAGTATTTCATCAAACTTCAAGGCAGTTTCATTGCTACCTATTGCAATAACCAGACTATCCCACGAATCTAGTAGAGAACACAACAAACTAATGCACTTATCTTCATCTGAAATTTTAATATCAACGAATAATAATTGACTTACCACAGTATTAAATGCATTTAGATGCTTTGTCATCGAGTCTCCATCTTTCATCCTCAGGTTATACATCTTTTTTCGTAGGAACAATTTATTCACCAAAGACTTAGATTGGTACAAAGTCCCTAACTTGTCCCACAAAGCCTTTGTCGTAGCTTCCCTTGATACATTCAGCAATACTGAATCTGAGACACACAATCGTATTGTGCTCTTTGCCTTCTGATCCAACTTCTTCCATTCTTCATCAAACACTCCCGTTGGTTTAGTACCTGGATCTACCGCAACCCACTGATCTTTATCCACCAACAGATCTTCCATCTTGAGTTTCCATAACTCAAAACTCTAACCATTAAATTTATCGATCTCTATCTTTCCACTACTCGCCATCTTCTTTCACCACCAGAATCGATCCTGTAGATCTCTCACTGAACAAGGTCTACCATAGGCCCCAGAGAAACCTCTCAGCAACAAAGGCATCCCCTTGAATCCAAAACAGCTTCGATACCAAATGTAGGTTTTAACCCCATAGAAAAATTACCTGCATATGAATTCTAAAACACTGAAAATAAACAATGCGAGAGCATAACACATAAAACACATATACACAGATAGTTTCCCCTGGATCCCAAAACTGGGACTACCATCTTGATTTTTCATTATGTTCCTTTCAATGTTACAGTTCATATTTATACATGTCAAAGCATCCAATAACATGGACCGAAAACCATCGCGTTGAAAACCATGTGCGAAAATCATGCACAAAACCATAGGTAGGTCCACCCAACCTAATATAGGGTCCAAAAAACAAAATTTTTTGGGGCGCTGCCCTAGACCCCATAGAGGGGGTTACCTGCACCCCTCAAACCCTCTGTGACCCACCCTCTACACAATCGGTGCAACGAACGGGGGGCTTTGCCCCCCCTCTAACCCTCTAGTTAACTATGTGGGCTAGTCGTGGAAAGAATATAACACAACCCAACAGTTATTAAATAGGACCATTGCAATGTGGTCCTGCCCATGCACTCCCATGTCTTCTTTGGAAATACGTTTGCGTCTGAGCCTAGATCCAAAATCACTTGAACCATTTCATATTCCCCGATCTGTGCGGTCAATCTCATCTCCTTTCCTGTTTGCATTGTGTGCTTCCTGAGCTTCTGGACTACACGCAGTTCTCCTGGCATGGTTCCAGCACATCTAGTGATGAGTTCTTGCAGTCCCTTCATAGCTTTACTGTCACACAGCAACATCATGCATGTCTCAAAAAATGTAGTGAGCATTGATGGGTCCATTTCTGATTCCAGTTTGTCTTTACTTCCTGAAGTGGAGGCATCCGCGAAGCTCTTCTTAGCCTCCATGAATGTCTCCTTAGCGCGCTCTAAATCAAATTCTGGTTCCTTTGTTGGAGCCTTGCAAACCCAGGCACTCTCTTCGAGTTGCTTTCCTTTCTCATCTCCTGTCGTGATACCACTTTGGAGCATGATATTTACATTCGGGTCTTCCTCGCACGACTCAGACCTCATCATTTGCAAGTTCTGAGTCGGGGGAGGTTGGAGTGCTCCTTTATCACGCAACCTCGCTATCAATGTGGGACATTCCTCCATCTCATGATCAAACTGGGTACAATATAAGCATGATGGTCTCGTCAAATTTGTACAATCACGGGCATAATGCCCCAGTCCTCCACAATTGTAACATATCAGTTGTCTGTGACCTCTTCCTAGTCCCATTCCACCTCAACCACATCCACGCCCCTGAAATCCAGTGCGCACCATCCCTGCATTTTGATCGAGGGCCCATGTTTCGGTCTAAACTCTGTAGGTAGGAGTTTGATCCATCATCTATTCATAACTTCTACAGGTACACTCATTGTGGCCTACTGACTTGCAGAAATTACAGAACAACTGTTGGGAGTTATGTGTATACTTCTGTAATAGATGGCAGTTATATGTAGCATTCTTTCCTCCTATTTGACAAATCACACACCATAATGCAGGCACCATGCTCAGTCCTACTTGTGCCTCTGGTCTCAATGGCATTGGTCCTCCTGCTGCCAAGTAGTTCGTGAAGACTGGAAAATGGTCCTTGTCATGTCCCTGGCCTTTGCATTTAAGCACCATACCTCCTCGTGCGCTTCTGGGTGGGTTGTCCTATCTTGTTTCAAACTCCACATCTCAAGGCACAATTTTTTTAACTACACGCGGATATGTTGAACTCATAGGTTAGGATGTTGTATCAAGGTCTCGTGCAGTCTCATTGTGATTTCCAAGGCCTCAGCCTGAGTGGATAGCTTTTGCTGTGACAGCGTATTCCTTAGATGGGGTGTTAGCGATGCTACAAACCATGCACAGTGTTGCCATCCATCAAGGTCATGTTGGGTTCACGAATCATACACTTCAGTCTCTGATCTAGCTCCCATGGGGTCTCTCCTGGAAGCATCGCGATTTCCTTAAATCCAATTATCGATTGTCTCTGATTTTGGCCTACTAAATTCCATGTTTAGCGTAGCTTGGATATCCGCAATCCCTGCGTTTGGATTGTCATTGGAATTCTTAATGTACCACATCAGTGTGCGATCCTACAAAGCTGACCAGCGTTTCTTTCTTTATATTGTCATCCATTACTCCCTACGCTTCCCATACAGCCTTTACCACAAACCAAAATTGGTTTGGATCTTTGTTCCCTACTCCTTTGAACACCGGCAACTTTATCGCACTTGCCATATTGAACTGTGGTGGTGGCAGAGGTGGTGTGGGTGAAGATGGTGAAATTGGTGGTGGTGTAGGTGGGGGTGGTATGCGTAGAATTTGTTGCTTTATCAGACTGATTGCACTTCTTGGGGAAACCTTCGTGAGCTCTTCCTCGATTTCCCGTGGAGGTGAAATCAAGGGGCTAGATTTGAGTTCTGTGCTACCTTCGTTTTTGTAGATCCTCCCACTTCGCGTAGCCCCAAACATCAATTTATTTGCATAACCCACTTTTCACACAGTAACATTTTAATCCAAGTGTTCAAATATTTAACGTACTTACCTCGCGGTCCTTTGAGGAAGCATCGTTCCACCTTGCTATAGTTGACTAAAGTATCTACCACGAACTCAGTGATAAATCCTCCTATAATTCAATCGAGCCAATGGTCCACAACATGCGTGATCTTATCTTTTGATGCTTCTAGTCTGTGCACCAACTCTAGATCCCACACAATAGGTTTGTTGAGCTTACACCTTCCTTGACTGTCTGCTTGCTTCGCAATCCACTTATACAACTCAGAGGGGAAGGATGCAAAGAAGATTTCATGGATTTTTGTATATAAGCAGCAACCTAATCACTCTTCCTTTGATAACTATGGATTCCTATTTTCCTACACTGCAAACTCGTGAATCTTTCTATCCAACCACTCTTCAATTCCTTTCTTTGTCGGATTCCAATGATATGACATCAGACATCTCTATGCAGATCCTGGTGTTGGCTTATTGGGGCCTGACCCAGGTTCAGAGTTAAGTTAGCTAAACAAATCCTGGTACTACTGGCCCATTCGGCAATAGTCCGCAGAGCACGGACTAAGGTCTCACCCAAAGTAGTATGGGAGGGTGCCAGAACCAGGTTTCCGCACCGTGGAGATGTCTGATGAGTTCAAGTGGTTCACGGTTTGACCCTGCATGCAAGTCACTTCGCGCACTTTCCCATACCTCACAACCTGATATACTGCCTTCGTGTAGCCCTACTCGAGGGCCGAATGCTGTGCTTTTGCATTATTACCCAAGACCTTACTGGTATTCCAATGTTATTTGATCATTTTAGCGTACTTACGTGCTTTAAGTTATACTTAACAACATAAACCATTCATATAGGTGTGCGCAGTAAATAAACAATATATTTGAAAATTATATCAAACATGCATTAACCCAAGAACAGATAAACAAAATTATGATAAAACTTCTCTTTATCAATTCCTTGTTTGGTTACGGACTCAACTCCGCCCTGCGCACTGAGCTGCAGGGGTCTGTGCACTCAGTTGTAGACTACTAGGCCTCCACGCACTCAACTGCAGAGCCTTCTCCTACTCTACGACCCAAAGACACAATTCAGCTTACTTCCTTAGCCTCTCTTCCTATCTCTCTACTTCCTCTCTTTTTACACTTAGAGCCTCGCTTTATTTATACAATCCCATGGACCATGGGTAGGTTTATCCAGCCGACATTACATTACAAAACTAGGGCGGAAAACACTGTGACTCTATCATACTTTCATGCTCTGCACCTACAATTCGCAGAGCTTTACAACAATATTGGGTCAAAACTTTGGCCTTGAGTCCCAAAACATGCCTTGGGGGGGGATTCCACGCCCAACAGTATGGGGAACACAGTGAAGTTGCCTTTGTTCAAAGGCTTTGAAAATGAGGATCCGAACCAATTCTAGTTCGTAGTGAAGACTGTATGGGAAGCTTAAGGTGTTACAGATGACCATATAAAGAAAGGAACATTGGTTAGTGCCCTTTAGGATCGCGCGCTGACCTGGTATATTAAGTACTCCAACGATAACCGAAATGTGAGAGTAGCAGAGATCAAAGCAGCACTGAATAGGGAATTTAGCAGGTCTAAATCTGAGGCACAGTGGATTGTTGGATTCAAAGAGATCATGATGCTACCACGTGAGATACCTTGGGAACAAGATCAGAGGATGAAATGTACAATCCATGAAGCCAACATGAATTTTACAGCTGGACAGCATCACAAGTGGTTTGTGGCTTCGTTACTACCACATTTAAGAAGTGTGATGTCACAGCAGAAGATAACAACTCAGGCAGAGGCCCTGGAGATTGCCATGAGACTACATGAGACCCTAATGCAAGATCCTAACCTAGGAGTTTAGTAGATCCACGCCCAGCTAAAGAATCTGTGCCTTAAGATGCAAAGCTTGAAGCACAATAGGACAGTTCGACCAGAAGTGCACGAAGAAGTATGGTGCATGAAATGCAAGAGTCAGGGTCATGACAAAGACTACTACCCGGTCTTTACAAATTACCTTGCAGGAGGAGGACAGATGCCTCTAAGAACGGAATCTCAAGAAGGACCTAGCATGGCGCCTGATTTGTGGTGCACTATCTGTCAAGTAGCCGGAAAGCATGCCATGGATAACTGCCACTTCTTACAGAAGTATACACAAACTCCGCAATAGTTGTTCTGTAACTTTTGTAGATCAATGGGAGTTGATGAGCATACTTGCAGGAGCTATAAATTGATTATGGATAGAACTCCTTCCTACAGGGTTCAGGCCGAAAAGCAACCCCTTGACCAGAATGCAGGGATGGCGAGAACAGGATTGCAAAGGCATGGATGAGGTCGAGGTGGAGGAGGACCTGGTAGAGTTTGCAGAGAGTTGATTTGCTACAATTGCTAATGGCCAGGACACTATGCCCGCAATTATACTAATCCAACGCATCCGTCGTGCAAGTATTGCAAACTATTTTATCATAAAATAAAATATTTTCGTACGCTAATAGCTAAGATCTGTGACAAAGGAGCGCTACTGCCTTCCCTGACTCAGAACCTGCAGATGATGAGGTCTAAGCCGCGTGAGGAAGATTCGAATGTAAATATAGTGCTCTGAAGTGGAATCACGATGGGAGATGACAAGGGGAAATATACAGAAGAGAGTACTTGGGTTTGCAAATCCCTGGTGAAAGAAGATGAGTTTGATTTGGAGCGCACTAGAGAAACCTTCAAGGAAGCTAAGAAGAGCTTCACTGAGGCCTCCACTTCAGGAAGCAAAGATAAGCCTGAACTGGAGATGGACCCCTCTATGCTCACACTTTCTTGGAAACTTGTATGAAGTTATTGCATGACAGTAAGGCTTTGAAAAGGTTACAGGAACTCATCAACAGATGCGCTGGGACCATGCCAGGAGAATTACGTGTATTTCAGAATATTGGAAAACACAAAACAATGATGGGGCGTGAAATGAGACTCACCGCACAGATCAAAGAATATGAGATGGATCAAGTCATTTTGGAATTGGGATCAGATGCGAATGTTCTACCGAAACATACATGGGAGCGAATGGGAAGACCTGCACTACAATGGTCTCCGAATTAGCTGAGAATGGAAAATCAGCAGAATATCATACCCATGGGGCAATTGCAGGGAGTAACCATGGATATTGAGGGAGCGAGCGTGCTGGCAGATTTTGAAGTAATAGAGATTGTTAATGACAACAATCCCTACCCTGTGCTCCTGGGAATTGACTAGGCCACTGATATGAATAGGGTAGTTAATTTGAAGAAGCGGAAGATGATCTTTGAGAAGAAATTATTGCGTGTAATAATACCCCTGGATCCTACTAAAGGATCGCACTATATGGAACCAATCCGCGACTATGAGAGTGATGATGATCTGAACTGCATCTACAAGATAACAGTACGAGACCAAGACTAGATGAATCCCACCGCGGATGGGAAAAATACGTGGAAGCGCGAGAGTTCCTGCACTTCGGATTCCGACGAAGAAGTAGAACGCTAGCAGAATTAGTTACACGAGGTAACTACGCTGAATTGCAATATGATGACCCAGTTGCTACACTGTGTGTCGTTAGAAGAAAGAAATCTACCTACTTATGATGGTCTAAATGAGGTAGATACCTTCTTGGATGCATTTGAAAGGGAGGTGCCAGAAAAGCAACGCTTCTAGGCCTTGGACTGGGTACTGCGCGCTATGCCCGCAAGATGGTGGGGTACGCACAAAGGAATCTTTGATGATTGGTGCGAATGTAGGAGAATGATGCGAGCACGATTTGGGAAGCCTAAGGTGCAACTGACGGACAAGTATGATGGACAGGATGATCCACGTACGCATCTGGCCAAATGGACACAGGCCTATGGAGAAAAGCCACAACTTGGGTGGGTATACCTTTTCTGTCATACCCTGGATGTTATTCCAATGAACTGGTATATAGAAACAGAGCTCCACCATGGGACAAGCGAATGGGATATCCTACGCAAAGGATTCATGATGACCTTCAGTTTTGAGGATGGGTGGGACAGTGTTGATGAAGCACTACAAGAGGTAAAAGCAACCATCTTTAGGATACCACAGGAGCCTTTAGACCTAATTTAACCTGAATGGGCTACTCAAGTGAGTCACGCGCTAGAATGTTATGATGTAACTGTTGAAGAGGAGGATGAGGATCCACAGAATATTAACATTCTAGAAACAGAAGGCCACTGCAAGGTTCAAGGACCACAAATTGAGAACCCTGATATAACCACGTTGATGAAAACTAAATAGGTGAAAATTGGTACGGAGGCAGGACCCAAATTTGCAAAGATCGGAAACTACTGGGACGACGCAACGTTGGATAATGTCGCTAAATTACTCCGTGAATATCAGGACTTATTTCCGACCAAGTTTATAGATTTGAAAGGAATAATTGGAGATCTAGGAGTGATGAAGATCACATTAAAGCCTAACATGAAGCCAGTTAAGCAAAGGCCTTACCGCTTAAATACGAAATACAAGGAGAAGGTCTGCGTAGAACTAGAAAAAATGCTCACAACAAGCATCATTGAGCCTGTGGAGAATCTGATTGGGTAAGCCTAATGGTGGTGCAAGAGAAGAAGAAAAAGGATGAGATAAGGATATGTGTGGATCTCAAAAAATTGAATGACGCTTGTGTGCACGATCCATTCCCGACTCTGTTCACGGATGAAGTGTTGGACAATGTAGGTGGTCAAGAAGCATATTCTTTCACTAATGGATTCTCAAGGTACCAACAGATCAAAATCGTGCCGGAGGATAGGAGAAAGATAACCTTCACGACTGAGGGGGGTTGCTTTCAATATACCGTAGAATGTGCCGGCCATCTTTCCGTGTGTGGTTGTTGCGGCATTTAAGGAATATATTCATAAGTTCTTGAAGGTCTATTTTGATGACTGGACGATATTTGGGCTGGTTAAGTGCCATGTAGCGAGCTTGCGCTTAATGTTGGATACCTATTGAAGATACCAAATCATGCTCAACCTCAAGAAGTGTCTATTTCTCGTTCCTTTTGGGAACCTATTGGGGCATGTGGTTTGCAGACAAGGGCTGATGGTAGACCCTGCGAAGATCACGGTGATTCTGAACTTGGAAGCGTCGAGAAGTGTGAAACAGCTACGTGCTACTCTGGGACATACGGGATATTACAGAAAGTTTATCAAAGGATATGCCCAGATCACTGCGCCGATGGAAAAATTGTTGAAGAAGGATGTCACATTCTGCTGGAACGATGACTGTAAGAAAAGCTTGGATATATTGAAAGAAAAGATGGTTACTGTGCCAATTCTAGTCTTCCCAAACTGGAAGAAAGAGTTCCATGTACATGTCGACGCATCGTGTATAGTGCTGGGGGCAGTACTAACATAGGATGGCGGAGAAGGCTTGGATCACCCTATCACATTCGCAAGTCATAGATTATCCAAAGCAGAGAAGAACTATTCCACCATTAAGCGCGAGGGGCTAGCTATGGTATATGTGCTCCAGAAGTATCGACACTACTTTCTAGGAGGCCACTTTAAGATGTATATAGATCACTCTGCGCTAAAGTACCTGGTCAATAAGACTATGTTAAGGGGGTGAATTTGCAGATGGCTTTTACTGTTCCAAGAGTATGATTTTGAAGTTGTTGTGAAGCCTGGACGATTGAACACAGGACTTGACCACCTGCCGCACATCAAGACAGGGGAGGAACCTACTAGTTTGGAGGAAGCATTACCTGACACGTAGCTCTTTTTTTGTGTGTGTAGCAGATGGAAATTTTGAAGATATAATACACTTTCTAACAATTGGAACTACACCAAAAGGATACTCTGTCCAGAAAAAGAAGGAATTAGTGGTGCACGCAGTAGATTTCTCTGTCATTGTTGGGCATCTATACAAGATGGGGAATGATGAAATACTACGAAGGCATGTACCTAAGTTTGAACAAAGTAGCATCCTCGCGGACGCTCATGGGGGCGTCGCGGAAGGACATTATGCAGGAAGAGGAATCGCGCAGAAGATTCTACGCACAGAGTTGTGGTGGCCAAACCTTCATCAGGATTCAAAAGCATATTGCAAGGCATGTGATGTATGTCAAAGAACAGGTAGGCCATCATGAAGGGATGAAATGCCTTTGAATCCACAAATGGCATTACAACCTTTCAAAAAGTGGGCAATAGATTTTGTAGGACCCATTAAACCTCAAGGAAAGACATGTGCGAGATATATTATCAATGCGACAGAGTATTTGACTCGTTGGGCAGAAGCACAGTCGGTGAAGGATTGCATGGGCACAACTGCCGCAAAGTTTATATTTGAGCATGTACTGATGTGATTCGCCTGTCCGAAGATCTTGATGAGCAATCGTGGTACGCACTTCCTGAATGAGATGATCAGCGCACTAATGAGGAATTACAGGTGTATCACCAGAAGAGTACACCTTGTCACCCACAGGCTAACGGGATAGTGAAGGCGTTCAACAAAGTGCTTGAAAAGGTGTTGACCAAGGTATGAAATGTGCAGTGAAGTGATTGGGACCTACACATACCTGCAGTGTTATGGGCTTATCGAACGACATGCAAGAAACTAATGGGACAGACACCTTCTAGGCTTTTCTATGGAGTGGAAGCCATAATGCCTATGGAATACATCGTTCCTAGTCTGTGCATAACAGTGCTCACAGGTGTGATGGATCGCGAAGCCCTAGGGGAGAGGCTCGTGCAGTTGGATGAGCTCGAAAAAGAATGATTTTTGGCTGGATTTCACCAACAGGTCCAAAAGAAACATGTAAAGGCATGACACGACTGACACATCAAGTTGCGCACATTCAAGGTAAATGATATGGTTTTGTTGTATGATAGTAAGTTTGATAAATTCCCCAAAAAGTTTAGGATGCACTGGTTAGGGTTGTCTATTATTAAGGAGATTACCGACGAAGGCGTAGTACACCTGGTCAAGTTAAATGGAGAACCCTTCCCAGGAAAGGTGAATGGAAATCGCTTGAAGCTATACATCGGTGATCCAGCGATGTGACTATATGAAAGTCGCATAGTCTTAGCGCCCCAAGCAGCTGAAAGGAGGCATGGGACTATAAAATACACTGTTAGGGAGTTGCGCGATGTCAGGACTGCACGCAGTAGCAAAGTGTCACTATTCACGATTTGATGGTTGATTTCAGGCCAAATGGAGTGGGAGGTAGGCATTTAAGGTGAACTTTATGGGCTAGATTCTCGAAAATCTGTCGCCAATCTAGCATTAATGGGCCAAATGTGGGGGGAACAGTCGAATTCAAATTCAAAAGGCCCTATAAATTACAAGTGGCTGTCCAACAAAAGACACTCGCCAATTTGAGAATTGAGTTGTTGTGCTATCAAGTGTTTATGGACCTATTGAACTTTGAGGCCTTGAGAGCAAGTTCAGTGTTTTATGTTGAAATGTGGCAACAAGAATATTCCAATTTTAATTTGTCCTTGAATTAAAATTGTGAATTAAAATTCGAATTTAGTCTCTCTAGCTGCTTGGAAATAATTAATTAATTAATTATGGATTAATTAGTTGGAGAAATTTAAGTTAGAAGTCTTTTTGTAGTCATGCAACAGTTATCCCTTAAATTAAGGAGATTATCCCTTAATTAAGGAGATAAGATTGAGTTATATTTGAGTTGTAATTAGATAACTTAGTTTACTGAGTTAAGTCTAGTTAAATTAGTTCCAAACTGTTTGAGGAACTAATTGTGAGTTATCAGTCAGTTGATGCATGCATGCACTCAACCAGTGTACTCCAAATAACTGAAGATTCCCTCATCAATAACTCATGCATGTCTATTTTGAGAAAGACCCAGTTGAACTAAATGTCAAGGACAGTGTAGTATCAATTGCATGTGTTTTCCTATAAAGAAAACTCATGCATGCAGAAGGAATTATTCCTTGAGGATTGCGTAGTTTTGACAGTGTGTTAGAGAAGTGTGTGAGATCAGTGTTCCACTTGGTAACAAGAGGATCACCCAGGAGAAACTGCGCAAGGAAATAGGAGCTTGGAGGGCAGAGGAGAAGGTTTTGTGAGAAGCCAAGTTTTCCTGTGAGCATCTGTGAGGATTGTACTGAGAGCTGGCTAGCTGTGAGAGCTAAGGATTTGTATAATTCTGATGTATTTCCACCTTGTATGATAATACAGATAGTGGGGTCTTTAGCTGAGGCTTTCCCCGAAGTATTCTTATGTGTATTGTGCATTGATTCTTCTTCTTCTAGTTATATTGTTCAACTCGATCTTTAAGCTTCTGCAAATTGATAGTAGAAGTAGATTATAGTATTTTGCTTTGGTTATATTGCATTATCGAGTTAATCTGCAGTCATAATTTCTACATGGTA
This sequence comes from Pinus tabuliformis, assembly GCA_031772625.1. NCBI lineage: Eukaryota > Viridiplantae > Streptophyta > Pinopsida > Pinales > Pinaceae > Pinus > Pinus tabuliformis. Next base: position 920,736,029 of record CM062805.1, on the reverse strand, counting down.
TCATATCTGTGAACAGTATATGGAGAAGAGAATTTGAAGTTTGAAGTTTGGGGTTGCAAGTGCAAATTTGAATTCTTATCATGCTTCAAGGTTGGCCAATGGTGTTCAATGGCTTGAGACTCAAGTATGCCTTGGAAGGTAGCTTGAATTACATAGCATGGAAAGATCACATGGAGGCTCTATTAGAAGAAAATGGCTTGAAGGAATTCATTGATCAAGAAATCCAAAAGCTAGCTTCAACTAATGCATAAGAGCTGGCTGAGTGGAAGAAGTGTGTGGCGAAGGTGAGACATATCATCCTTGAGGGAGTTTGAGACCATATTGTCTCGAGTCTCCATGGGAAGGATACTCCATTTTCAAAGTGGAAGACATTGAAGGACCTCTACCAGAACAGTAGCGACCAGAGGAAATTGGCGCTTAAGGATAAGCTTCGAAGAATCAAGATGGAGAAGGGCGATACTATTTCCACATATCTGAACAAGCTCACTACCTACAAAGATGAGCTTAGCATTGTGGGAATAACTACTACCGATGATGATATGGTAAGCCTTGCTCTCCTTGGCCTTCCAAAGAGCTAGAATAACTACTAGGATTCTGTGAATGGAAGGGAGAAACTACTGGATTGGGAACGACTGTGGTTGGATCTCATGCAGGAGGAGCACACGAGATGGTTCTTCATCCAAGAATGATGATGAAGAAAATCTTGCCTTAGCAAGTAAGACAAGGGAAGGGAAGGGGAAGGCTTCCCATTCCAAATCAAATTCTTCTCATGGAGGGAAGAAGGTTGACAAGTCTAAAGTGAGATGCTTTAATTGTCACAAGATGGGACATTATGCAACTAATTTCCCATCGAAGAAATGCAAGAAGGGATCATTGAAAGGATCGGAAGGTGAGGCATTAGCCTGTCAGTTAGAAATGGAATTTACCCTCATCGCATGCATGGTTTCATCGATGATGGGTTGTGTCTAGTATCTTGATAGTGGAGCCTCATTCCTTATGACCAGTGATAAAAATTTATTCAATGTCGTGGAGGAGAAATACCTCAAGATGCGCATAGAGATGGGTGACGATGGAAGGTATAGTGTTTCATGAGTGGGCACAGTTGCTTTTCGGAGGGATCATGGAGCTCCTCTCACCTTGACAGATGTGATGTATGTGCCTGGGCTGAAGAAGAACTTGGTATCGATCGTGATGTTGGGGGACAAAGGCCATGATGTTGTCTTCAATAAAGGAAAGGTGTTCCTAAGACACATAGCCACAGGTCAGACCAAGAGGATAGGGATTCGTGTGAAGAATCTCTATAAACTAGAGGTAGATGATTATGCAACATTGAGTACGAAAGTAGAATTGGTGTAAAGCCAAGACATTGGTGAGTTGTGGCATAGGCGGTTGGGCCATTTGCATCATGGGGCTTTGAAGATAATGCAACAAATATCTACAGGACTTCCCAAAGGTAAACTTGAGCAAGTTGACACATGCAAAGGTTGTGCCTTGGGAAAGTACACAAAGTCTTCCTTTCATGATCGAGACAGTCGAGCAGAGGCTATCTTAGAATGAGTTAATATTGATTTGTGTGGACCATTCTCGATGGCATCCACAGTGAAGCAAAGGTATTATGTCATATTCATTAACAATTTTTCTCGTAAATGCTAGATTTATTTCATGCAAAAGAAGGACCAAACCTTCACAAAGTTTTGTGAGTTCAAAGCTTTGGTCGAGAAAGAGTCAAGGATGAAGATCAAGGCCTTGAGAAGTGACAATGGTGGAGAATATGTCTCTCAAGATTTTAAGGACTTCTATGCAGCGGAAGTAATTAAATGAGAGTTGACAACACCTCATAACCCACGGTAGAATGGGGTGGCCGAGAGGAAGAACAGAACTATTGTAGGGGTAGCACGGGCGATGTTGCATGACCAAGGCCTACCACTTCACTTGTGGGCTGAGGCATGCAACACAGTGGTCTATTTGCAGAATAGAAGCCCACGTCGCATACTTGGGATGAAGACACCAGAGGAAGCTTTCTCTAGTAAGAGACCATATATGGGTCACTTCAGGATCTTTGGCTCATCGATATATTGCCATGTGACCAAGGATGCACGGAAGAAGCTTGAGCCGATAGCAGAGTTGGGGATACTTGTGGGGCACACTGAGACACCTCACAACTATTAGGTGTACTTGCCTACCAGTCGGAGGACAATGGTTTGCAGAGATGTCAAGTTTGATGAGGAGAAGGCCATGTGAGTTTCCCTTGAGAGGGAGTTCCAACTATAGGCTGTGGAGAAACTGTTGGTTCCTAAGGAGGAGGAGCCTCTGAATGATGTGGAGCAGCCACATGCAGAGGTTCCAAGAGTGGAGACATCTACTCAAGCAGAGTCTTCCAGAGATGGATGGAAATGCACAAGAGAAGCTGACAGATTGTTAGAGGATGTGAGAGGGAATGTGGGAGCACCATCTTCTCAGCGCAGACAGAGGAGGTCACTTGGGAGGTACACTGGGTACATGGCCCTTGTTGGGGAATGTGTTGAGACTGAGCCATCTTCCTTTGAGGAAGAAGTGCAGCAACCGATTTGGGTTGATGCTATGGTAGAGGAGTATGACTCCATAGTTTGTAACCATGTTTAAGATGTGGTTCTAAGACCGGAGAACAAGTCAATTGTGAGTTCCCATTGGATTTACAAGGTAAAGCAAGTTGTTGATGGTAGTGTGGAGAAGCATAAGGCAAGATTTGTTGCCTGTGGCTTTTCACAGGTCGAGGGGATTGACTATGATGAGACTTTTGCTCCTATCGCAAGGTACTCATCTATCAAATGAATGTTGGCACTATTAGCACAGATGGGTTGGAAGATCCATCAGATGGATGTGAAGACTGAATTCATCAATGGCAAGATTGAGGAAGAGGTGTACATAGAGCAGCCAGAAGGTTTTGAGACCTTCAATCGTGAGTCGCATGTGCACCGACTCAAGAGAGAATTTTAGGGGCTTAAGCAAGCACTTCATGCTTGGTACACCACGATAGACAACTACTTCACCGGGTTGGGCTTCACAAAGAGTGAAGCGGATGTGAACCTATACAGCATCGTGGTGAAAGGTAAGTTATTGATCATCGTACTTTATGTTGATGATCTCATATTGACTGGTGATGATCAGTTGATCGTGTCTTGCAAGGATGACCTTGCAAGAGAATTCGAGATGAAAGACAAGGGTCTCATGCATTACTTCCTTGGCATGGAAGTGTGGCAGAAGGATGTGGAGTTGTTTTTATATCAGGGAAAGTATGCAAACGTGATACTCAAGAAATTCCACATGGAGAAGTGCAAGCCCATGAAGACTCCTCTAGCTGGAAACTGGAGGAAGGAGGATGCTACTTCAGGAGAAGTAGTGGAGGCTAATGTGTACAGGCAGCTTCTGGGTTCACTGATGTACTTAGTGAACACTCGACCAAATTTGTGCTATGCGGTGAACCAACTGAGTCGAGCAATGGTTCAGCCTACCAAGATGTTCTGGAAGGTGGAAAAGCATGTATTGAGATACCTCAAAGGCACATCTCAATATGGATTATGGTACATACGGAAAGAGGGAGTGAAGCTATAGGGCTTCAGTGATGCAGATTGGGCAGGGAGTCCATCAGATCGGAAGAGCACATCAGGAGGGATTTTCAACCTTGGGTCAGTGGCAGTTTCTTGGTACAGCAGGAAATAGAGGTCGATTGCACTTAGCTCGGCAGAGGATGAATACATGGCTGCAAGTCAGGCAGCATGTGAGGCCATCTGGATGCAGAAGATCCTAATTGGTTTGTTTGATAAAAGGATGGATCCAACTTTGATCTATTTTGATAATTGGAGTTGTATCAAACTCTTTGAGAATCCAGTATTTCATGATAGGTCCAAGAACATTGACATTCGGTATGATCATCTCAGAGACTGTGTAGCGAGGAGGAGCAAGATGTTGACATCTTGACAAAGGCATTGTCAAAGTGTAAATTCGAGTTCCATAGAGACAAGATCAGGGTGGTAGATAATCCCTTTCTTGTTGAGAGGGAGTGTTGAAATGTGGCAACAAGAATATTCCAATTTTAATTTGTCCTTGAATTAAAATTGTGAATTAAAATTTGAATTTAGTCTCACCACCTGCGTGGAAATAATTAATTAATTCATTATGGATTAATTAGTTGGAGAAATTCAAGTTAGAAGTCTTTCTGCAGTCATGCAACAGTTATCCCTTAAATTAAGGAGATTATCCCTTAATTAAAGAGATAAAATTGAGGTATATTTGAGTTGTAATTAGCTAACTCAGTTTACTGAGTTAAGTCCAATTAAATTAGTTCCAAACTATTTGAGGAACTAATTTTGAGTTATCAGTCAGTTGATGCATGCATGCCCTCAACCAGTGTACTCCAGATAACTGAAGATTCCCTCATCAATAATGCATTGTTTCTAGGAAAACTAGTATTTCTAAGAAATGATAGCCCTCTAGGTTTGGTAGCTAAACTAGAAACAACAGTCAAAGCAATTCACTATCATTCCTATGAGTGACGGATAAGAGAAAGATTATGAAATACCAACTTGTAACTTCCGCTTGAATCCTCGCTTGATCTCTCTCTCCTCTAGCCGATCCCGTAACTCCTCCCCGTACTTAACACGCTTGGAGAGTACCTGCATAGCTAAAGAAATAAAGACCTATCAAAGCATAATGATCCACCACAGCATAAATATCATATCATCAGAAATATGATAAACAAATTAATGCATTTACATTTAACACAATCAATTGGGAAAAATCTTGAAGAACTTTATTGATAATAAGGAGAATTACAACCCATAAGAAGTCTGATCCAGTGCCATCCTCCCAGCTTCAAGCCTTCTTCACCTCATGAACAGCAATAAATTCTGACATTACAGCAATACTTTGCCTCAATACTAAAACCATAAGCACTTCCTTATCACTCAAAAATATTCAACCTCATGATCTCTTGGATGAGAGATCCTTTTATAGATGATTGCAGGAGGTTGAGTCATCAATGAGGATGATGAATGTCTTTCTATTTTTAGGAATTGGTTCCCTGAAAGAGGGGAATTGGAGGTGGTTTCCTAATTCCTTTAGTCATCCTTGGGCAAACTCAAAGGGGCAGGTGGTATAGGAGAAGTTTCTAGAAGTTTCTAGAAGTTTCCATGAGCAACTAACTCTCAAATTCTCTTGGAATTTTGTCTTAACTCACCCATCACACCTTACAGAGGGCCAAAGTGCGATGCATAGCACTTTGACAACGTGGTACTTGCTATGCATAGCACCCTAACACAAGGCTTTCTGCAATGATCCCTTTTAGGCACTTTTTGGATGAATTTTATTGATGGAACTTTTGGAGAATGAGGCATCCAGATGACTAAGTTTATTTAGGGCATAAAACAACTATATTAGGGGTTGATGAACCCTAATATCATCAACATCTGAGTTGGGGTTGATGTTCCCAAATATGTCTATAACATTTTCCCCCTAAAGCATGAGGTTGTAAATATCTATGTCGGGTGAAATTCTTTATCATGAGGATCGGAAGTTTCGAACTAGAAGGTGAAGAACAAACTGACAATACAAGGTTCAGAAATGGTGGTCATGAAAATGAAGGTTTGTAGTATTGCAATGGATGAGACTTTAACAAGATGACTTCTCTTGAACATATTGGCGACACTGAGATGAATTGGTAGCGTTGACCCAAAACAAAAGTGATGGATGGTGTGATAGACCAATGGTATGATAACCATCAAACGGAATGTCCCAACCCAGCTTAATCATGGAGATGAAGTGAAAGTGTCATGTTCAAGAGCGACTCGCTACCATAAGTTTCCAATATTTTTCCCATTTTTCCCAGTCATTACTAACCAGTACCTCTTTATTTTTTATCAAGCTTGAGGAGGATAACATATGCTTGTTCTATAATTTGCCCTTCGGGCAAACCCATCGCTATTTGATGTTTTAACGAGTCTAGCAATGGTGAAACTCGGTCTTGTCTAGATGGACAAGTTTGTCGCTATTATTTTAACGAGTTTAACGACAAAGATAACTCGGTCCTTTTCATGTTTAGAGAGTTTGAAAAGGGACGAAAAGAAAACTCTATAAGCTCTTTTTCGTAAAATAATCCCTCAGGTCCAAAAAAGGATAAAATAATACAAGAGAGATGTCGTTTCCAATACTTTAACGAGCTGGAATAGACAAGCTCTCGACAATATTTTCTTATTTAGAGAGTCTGAAAAGAGTTTAAATAGGACTCCGTTTTGGGCAACGAGTGGTGTCTAGGGTAGCAACTAGTTCCATGATGTTGGAACTTCTCAAAACATGTTGATTTATGTGAAGAGGTTGGCCAATAAGACCACTCATTGCAACTGTTCCTAAAAAAGGGTAAAACAACCAAGTGAAAGCACATGATCGGCCAAAGAGATGGTGGAGATGGGATGAAAACAACCAAGGCTCATCTGACGAAAAGGCTGATAGAATGGCAATCACGAGGGTTTAATAATGGAAATGGGTTCATTCTTAGAAAAGTTTGAACCATAGGGAACTATGCTTGGGTTCAGTTTCATGTTTACACAAGCTTGAAATGAAAAACCATGCTTTGATTCAATTTCATTTTTACACAAGCTTAAAATGAAAAACTATGCTTGAACTGGTTTACATGCCCCCAGCATGATGAAAGGAAGAGTCTCCTGTAACTAGATGGAAGTCACTGCGGTGAAGCAGGACAGTTATCCAACACCTTTTTGGCTTCATCCAGATAGACAAAGGTGAATGGGGTGAATCCTTTCACATAACCTACATGGAAATGGGTTCATATACAAGATCAAGTGAAAGACTCAACTAGGATTTTACGAGATCTAATCAAAGACTTGACTTGGAACTTTGCTCCAGGGGTCCTTGTTTCATTTTTTAACGAGCTTGAGACAAGACAAGGAACTCTGCTCATACCCTTTTGTTTCATTTTTTAACGAGTTTGACACAAGATAAGGAATTATCCCCATATCCTTAGTTTCATTTTTTAACGAGGTTGACACAAGACCAGGAACCATCCTCATACTCCTTGTTTCATTTTTTAATGAGGCTGACAGAAGACTAGGAATTATCCTCGTACTTCTGTTGGATCACAGCTCATAAGTGGTCATGAAGGAGAGATCTGGTTCTAATGCCCCCAGTACATGATTAACCACACTAAATTGATCGTCAGTTGATATAGGTATGGAACAGGTTGCCACATAATTAACCCATGGAGGGGATGATACCATTGGTATAGAAGGACCATTTAGGGAATATGGTTGACTAGGAGCCATATTTGGACTGGGAAATGAAAGTTAGTCAATGGTGACAATTTTGCCTTCATGCGGGAAACACATCACTCGAAAGAGTGTTGAAACAATAGCTCCCATGTCATAAACATAGACGCGCCCAAGAAGTAAATTATAATATAATGGTCCTAGGACTACCATCACGTTCAGATAAATGGTTTTTCCTCCCAAAGTAATAGGTAACTAAGGAAGGATCCCTAACGGTCAATTGGTTCCTCTGTTAAAGCCTGATAGATTCTGTGTAACAGGCATAAGAGATGGCGAACGAAGCGCTTGCCAAGAAGTTGAGGAAAGGATACTCACTAATGCACCTTCATCTATAACAGTGCCAGATACAATCATTTTACAAACTCGTACTATGATCTGGAAAGGCACATAAGAAGGAAGGCGAGATCCTGCCATTCGATTCCAATCAAAGGAAGTTACTAGACTACTTGGAGTGGGTACCGTGGAAATGGGAGAATTAACCCCTTGAGTTACGAGAACTGGAGGATTTTCCTCTTGTCTTGATGGAATAGGTGGATTTCCCCCAAGCTCCTTTGAATCTGAAGAAACAAAAAGAACCTGAGTGGTATGGTGTTCACTCTCTTCGAAAAAGGTACGATTTACCGAAGGTGAAATCGGGTCAACTATTACCTCAACCTGTTGATTTTGGTCGGGTATAGACTCATAGGATTCACTTTCAGAGAGAGTGGGTTCAACCGATGGTTGATTTTGGTCAGTCGATTCTTCAATTACTGAAGGTTTTAGGGAGATTTTCCTGTAACCAGATGGAAGTCACTGCGGTGAAGTAGCATAGTTATCCAACACTTTCTTGGCTTCATCTAGATAGGGACAAAGGTGAATGGGGTGATTCCCTTCACATAACCTACATGGAAACTTGACTTTTCCCTTGTTTCCATGAACTTTACTATCACTAGTTGATGGTGTGTTACCAACATGATCTCCAAAGGTTGATGACGCGGGATGATGTGAACGGGAAGACCATTCTTCTAAGATCTGAGGAATATCAGGAAAACTTCGAAGAAGATGGTCTCCCGCACAAATTTTGCATGGATATCAAACTTTGTGAGGCTTGATGGATGGTTTCTCATCAGATGTTGCATTCAAAGCAATGGTTGCTTGGTTGTCCCTTTGTTGAATTTGCTTCTTCTTCTTCTTCCTCCCTTTCTTCTTCTTCTTAGCCACCTGGTTACTAGTACCAACACTTTCACCAGGCGAAGAGGAAGAAGGGGAGGAAGAAACAAACGAGGAAGAAGGCAAAGGGTAAACTTTAGGATCAACTGGAGATTGATTTTGTCTAGTTGGAGATGTACTCGATTGCGGAGAAATCATGAAATTTTGAACCAAGGAGGTTGAAAACAACCATACTGGCAAGCAAATGGTAAATCCCGGAAGGGACAATGTAGCCATATATGGAGCACCAATATTTCCAAAAGAAGGAAAAGGACTAGGATTTCCATCAAAAGGAATTCCTTGATCGATGGACTCTGGATTTGTCGCCATATGTTTCAACCTAAGATCAACTAAGGAATAGGGATGTTATTCGCGGTCAATTAATTTTAACGACACTTGGACACAACTTTGCTTTTTCAGTTTTAAAGAGTCGAGAAAAAGCTAAAGATGACTCTAGTCACTTTCGATTTTTAATGAGCCTAAAAGGACAAGTGCTCAAATGGGCCTTTTCTTTTAAGGAATCGAAAAGGAACAAAAGTGACTACTCTGGAGATACTAAGCAAGAGGGTTTACCAAACTAATCACAAAACTACAATATACACCTTGGTGGTAAATTAAAGAGAAATTACCAAGGACTTTACGTACAGTAGTCAATCTTCCTAAATGTTGTGTTCAATGCATTGCAATCGGTAAGGTGGCACACTCAGCTTCCAAGGGATAAAGGATTTAAGCCTATTAGGGTCTCCCACTATATACGTGATGGTATAGGGAGCAGAGTCTGTACTAGCACTTGTCGTATCAAAGAGGAGGAATCACCCAACCTTCAATGAAAATGACATCCACTAGGTTTAAAGACGCCGGAACACGTCTCTAGCCTAGACCTCTAGATGTTTTTCGTTAAGTTCCAAAGCATTATTAGATAAATTTGGATAAATTTTAATCTGATCTTCTTTAAAATTTTCCTTTAAAGGTTCACCACGTGATGTATGTTCACAATTCTTGAAATGAAACTAGCATGATAAACAAACTTTTGATTTAGTTTGAATGATGAAAACCTTAGCTACTAAAGGATAGAGCATTCAGATGTTTGACATTGAGCAAAGAACACATCTAATGCAATTTCCCTAGTTATTCCTATCAAGCATTCACAAACCTTAATATGCACAATGCAAAATGCATGTATTTTTTTCAACTTCGCTTAATGTGAATGAGACAACAAGGAAAACTAAATGAAGAAATGATTCAGAATGTTTCACACAAAATGGAAATTTTCAACAATTTTTCTTCAAAGAGATAAAGGAGGATTAAACAACACTTTCAAACTTGAAGAAATAAACTTTTTGACACTTTGAATGAAATCAAATCAAATGCACAAAATAGTTTAATCGATTAGCTATGAAGGAGGATTTTTACAACACTTCACTTTTTCAATGAAATTGAAGACTTTACGACACTTTTCTATCGAAACAACAAATCGATTAACACTAATTTTTGACGATGGATTGTAAATGGAAAACAAATACAAAAAAAAATCACCAATATTAATCTAAATAGAGACTGATCTAAGTGATGTAAGTTGGCTTTAGTGATGAGATATTGTTCAAATTCAGCAAGCAACCAAACAGGAATGAAAACTAGTCAAAAACCTCAACTCCTAGATGGGAAAATTGAGTTTCAGTCATCCATCGCAGGTTGTAGTGATAGACAGTGCGATGCATAGCACTTTTCCCATTTGGGAACTGAGATGCATCTCAGGTTCCAGTTCAAGACAGTGCGATGGTCCAGGAGTGATTCTGAAAGTGTTTTTGGCTCAAATTTGTAGCAGTTTTCAATGGATTAAGCTTGATTTTAATGAAAAATAATAAGCAAAGTGTGATGGAATGTCCTAAGAGGTTACTAAGCTACCAAAAAGGGCATTTTGATGCTTTTTCAAATCAAATTCTCAAGATATAAACTAAACCAGAGATTGACTGAAGTAGCATTTATCTACTACGCAATTGCATAACAAAAGCAGTTCAAAAGCTTCCTGGCTAGCTTTAGACTCTGTCTATAGTTTATATAATTCAACATAGAGCAAGAAATAGCAAAAAACAATCATCAATCCCCAGTGGAGTCGCCAATTTGTTTCTAGGAAAACTAGTATTTCTAAGAAATGTTATCCCTTTAGGTTTGGTAGCTAACCTAGAAACAGCAGTCAAAGCAATTCACTATATTTCCTATGAGTGACATATAAGAGAAATATTATGAAAGACCAACCTGTAACTTCCACTTGAAACCTCGCTTGATATCTCTCTCCTTTGGTCGATCCTGTAACTCCTCCTCATACTTAACATGCTTGGAGAGTACCTACACAACTACATAAACAAAGACTTGTCAAAGCATAATGATCCACCACAACATAAATATCATAGAATCATAAATATGATAAACAAATGAATGCATTTACATTTAACACAATCAATTGGGAAAAATCTTGAAGAACTTTATTAATAACAAGGAGAATTACAACCCATAAGAAGTCTGATCCAGTGCCATCCTCCCAGCTTCAAGCCTTCTTCACCTCATGAACAGCAAGAAATTCTGACATTACAGCAATACTTTTCCTCAATACTAAAACCATCAGCACTTCCTTATCACTCAAAAATATTCAGCCTCTTGATCTCTTGGATGAGAGATCCTTTTATAGATGATTGCAGGAGGTTGAGTCATCAATGAGGATGATGAATGCCTTTCTATTTTTAGGAATTGGTTCCATGAAAGAGGGGAATTGGAGGTGGTTTCCTAATTCCTTTAGTCATCCTTGGGTGAACTCAGAGGGGCAAGTGGCACAGGAGAAGTTTCTAGAAGTTTCCATGAGTAATTAACTCTCAAACTCTCCCAGAATTTTTTCTTACCTCGCCCATCGCACCTTACAGAGGGCCAAACTGTGATGCATAGCACTTTGACAGTGTGGTACCTGCTATGCATAGCACCCTAACACAAGGCTTTCTACAATGATCCCTTTTAGGCACTTTTTGGATGAATTTTGTGATGGAAATTTTGGAGAATGAGGCATCCAGATGACTAAGTTTCTTTAGGGCATAAAACAACTATATTAGGGGTTGATGAACCCTAATATCATCGACATGTGAGTTGGGGTTGATGTGCCCAAATATGTCTATAACATTTGCCCCCTAAAGCATGATGTCGTAAATATCTATGTCGGGTGAAATGTTTTATCATGAGGATCAAAAGTTTCGAACTAGAAGGTGACCTGCATCAATTACAATACAATACATCATGATAATATGATTTTCTCATGAACTGGCTGAGGGAGGCACTCCCATACTCAGCTTATAAAGTTTCATTACATGTACATAGATCAGATAGTCGTCTACAGATATAGACTTCTGATCCTACAGATATAGATTTGTGATCCATGATTAGGATAACCATCTGTGTAAAGCCTCTGTACATTTGATTTGGTACTCCTGAATATATCGTAGCCCAGATGGATGAAACTAGATTCGAGGTCTTCAAACTTGTTCAATCTTCACTAAATGTACAAGTCTACCCATGTGAAAAGATGTTCTTGAGGTCGAACATGGAGATACATCGCCTGATTACCAGCCAATGATGTGAGTTGTTAACAGGTGCAAGAGGGATCATCTATAATGATGATGATCCTCAAGGTACTACAGTACATTTTGCGTGGTGTGAATAGATGATTCGATGTCGAACACTATTCAAAATCTTTCAATCAAAGGCCATTGATGTCAACCTTTCGTCGGAAGAGAGAAACTTGCCATTGATGTATGCAAGCTTCAAAGCACTGAAAGGGTGTTTCTAAGTCAACTTCTTGGATGATGAGCTGATGTCGACAAGAAGAAACTCATCATAGGAGGGTCTTGATGTATCCCACATCTACGACATGAAATGAAGTAAATGATTTTTGGATATGAGAAAAAACTGACGATACAAGGTTCAGGAATGGCGGTGATGAAAATGAAGGTTTGTAGTATTGCAATGGATGAGACTTTAACTGGATGACTTCTCTTGAACATATCGGTGACACTGAGATGAATTGGTAGCATTTACCCAAAACAAAAGTGATGGATGGTGTGATATACCAACGGTATGATAACCATCAAATGGTAATGTCTCAACCCAGCTTAATCACGGAGATGAAGTGAAAGTGTCATGTTCAAGAGCAACTTGCTACCATAAGTTTCCAAGATTTTTCCCATTTTCCCCAGTCATTGCTGACTTGTACCTCTTTATTTTTTATCAAGCTTGAGGAGGATAACATATGATTGTTCTATAATTCACTCTTTGGGCAAACCCATTGCTATTTTATGTTTTAGCGAGTCTAGCGACGGTGAAACTCGGTCTTGTCTAGATGGACAAGTTTGTCGCTTATTTTAACGAGTTTAAAAACAAAGATAACTCGATCCTTTTCATATTTAGAGAGTTTTAAAAGGGACGAAAAGAAAACTCTATAAGCTCTTTTTCATAAAATAATCCCTCAAGTCCGAAAAAGGATAAAAAAATACAAGAGAGATGTCGTTTCCAATACTTTAATGAGCTGGAATAGACAAGCGCTCGAAAATATTGTCTTATTTAGAGAGTCTGAAAAGAGTTTAAATAGGACTCTATTTTGGGGAACGAGTGGTGTCTAGGGTAGCAACTGGTTCTGGTGATGTTGGAACTTCTCAAAACATGTTGATTTATGTGAAGAGGCTGGCTAATAAGACCACTCATTGCAACTATTCCTCAAAAAGGTAAAACAACCAAGTGAAAGCGTATGATCAGCCAAAGATATGGTGTCGATGGGATGAAAAAAACCAAGGCTCATCTGATGAAAAGGCTAATAGAATGGCAATCACAAGGGTTGAAAATGGAAATGGGTTCATTTTTAGACAAGCTTGAACCATAGGGAACTATGCTTAGGTTCAGTTTCATGTTTATACAGCTTGAAATGAAAAACTATGCTTGGATTTAGTTTCATTTTTACACAAGAAATCAACTATTCAGATGACTTAGAAATGCTAGCCCTCTAGGTTTGGTAGCTAAACTAGAAACAACAGTCAAAGCAATTCACTATCTTTCCTATGAGTGACAGATAAGAGAAAGATTATGAAAGACCAACCTGTAACTTCCGCTTGAATCCTCGCTTGATCTCTCCTTTGGCCGACCCCGTAACTCCTCCTTGTACTTAACATGCCTGGAGAGTACCTGCACAGCTACAGAAACAAAGACCTATCAAAGCATAATGATCCATCACAGCATAAATATCATAGAATCAGAAATATGATAAACAAATGAATGCATTTACATTTAACACAATCAATTGGGAAAAATCTTAAAGAACTTTATTGATAACAAGGAGAATTACAACCCATAAGAAGTCTTATCCATCACCATTCTCCCAGCTTCAAGCCTTCTTCACCTCATGAATCAGCAAGAACACACCAACAATAAGACAATGCTCTCACCTCAATACTAAAACTAGCAGAACTTCCTTACAACTCATAATAATTCAACCCCTAATCTCTTGGATGAGAGATCATTTTATAGATGATTGCAGGAGGTTGAGCCATCAATGGGGATGATGAATGCCTTTATATTTTTAGAAATTGGTTCTAGCATGAACAAGATACTGCAGCAAATCCATCTATTGTCTCATGCTAGACAAGTGGAAAAACTTTAGCAAACCACAGTTCCTTAATTCCTTTATTGTGCCCTGGTCATTTAAGGCAATCCTGTCCTACTCTTCATGTTCTCGTTCTCACCATGTAACGACCATTTTGATCCAATGAATACCTGAAACACAATTAATAGGAAAATTAGGATCCAATTTGGGAAAAAATTAGTTCAAAATTTGATGAAAAACAACTGTTCAAACTTGTTGTCTGCGCCCATCGCACTTAACCCTTGAGGAAGATGCTACACATAGTAGGTTGCCTCTTAGCAGTCCAGTATGCATCGCACTTTTCGATACGGGTAGGGTGCGATGGTTGAAAAATGAAATGTTAAACCCTAGAGGACCTAAAAGCTGAGAAAAATTGCTTATAACTGAAAAATAATGGAATAGAATTGAAGAGCATAAGGTTAGCTCCTACCTAGTCCTGATGGTGCGGGAAATGATCCATAGAATCTCTCGCAATCGACTGGTGAAATTTGGGGGAAAAACCACTTCAGAGCTCCAAAATCCAGTGTTAGAAATGAAATGGTGAAAATGAATTGTTAAAACTTGTTTTTATGTTTACTTTTTCATGTACATCAAGTAAATGTTGATTTTATTCATTTTTTCATCCATAAATATGTATTTTTAATCATTTTGATGGAGTTTTGAGCAGGGTGAACAACTAAGAACAGAATCTGATATGCTAACGGTGAATTGAGCATCTTTGACCACCAAGCAAACTTTTTGTTTTCATTTCAAGATTTTATTTAAAAATGAAAAGAAAACTATAGAGTCCTCTTTAAACTCTTTTCAGACTCTTTAAACAAGAAAAGATAGTCGAGCGCTTGTCTCTTCCAGCTCGTTAAAGTATTGGAAACAACATCCCTCTTGTATTATTTTATCCTTTTTTGGACCTGAGGGATTATTTTACGAAAAAGAACTTATGGAGTTTTCTTTTCGTCTCTTTTCAAACTCTCTAAACATGAAAAGGACCGAGTTATCCTTGTCATTAAACTCATTAAAATAATAGCGACAAACTTGTCCATCTAGACAAGACCAAGTTTCACCGTCACTAGACTTGTTAAAACATCAAATAACGATGGGTTTGCCCGAAGGGCGAATTATAGAACAAGCATATGTTATCCTCCTCAAGCTTGATAAAAATAAAGAGGTACTAGTCAGAAATGACTGGAAAAAATGGGAAAAATCTTGGAAACTTATGGTAGCGAGTCGCTCTTGAACATGACACTTTCACTTCATCTTCGTGATTAAGCTGGGTTGGGACACTACCATTTGATGGTTATCATACCGTTGGTCTATCACACCATCCATCACTTTTGTTTTGGGTCAATGCTACCAATTCATCTCAGTGTCGCCAATATGTTCAAGAGAAGTCATCCAGTTATATCTCATCCGTTGCAATACTACAAACCTTCATTTTCATGACCGCCATTCATGAACCTTGTATCGTCAGTTTTTTTCATCTCCAAAAATCATTTATTTCGTTTCATGTCGTAGAGGTGGGATATATCAAGGCCCTTCTATGACGAGTCGCTTCTTGTCAACATCAACTCATCGTCCAAGAAGTTGACTTAGAAATGCCCTTTCAATGCTTTGAAGCTTGCATACATCAATGGCAAGTTTCTCTCTTCCGGCGACAGGTTGACATCAATGGCCTTCGACCGAAAGATTTTGCATGGTGTTCAACATCGACTCATTTATTTGCACCACGCAAAATGTACTGTAGTACCTTGAGGATCATCATCATTATAGGCAATCCCTATCGCACTTGTTAATAGCTCACATCATTAGCTGGTAATCAAGCGATGTCTCTCCATGTTCGACCTCAAAACATCTTTTCACATGGTTAGACTTGTACATTGAGTGAAGATTGAACGAGTTTGAAGACCCCGAATCTAGTTTCATCCATCCGGGCTGCAATATTCAGGAGTACCAAATCAAATGTACAAAGGCTTTACACAGATGGTCATCCTAATCATGGATCACAAATCTATATATGTAGGATCACAAATCTATATCTATAGATGACTATCTGATCTATGTACATGTGAAATTTTATAAGCTAAGCATGGGAATGCCTCCCTCAGCTAGTTCATGAGAAAATCATATTATCATGATGTATTTTATTGTAATTGATGCAAGTCACCTTCCAGTTCGAAACTTTCAATCCGCATGATAAAGCATTTCACCCAACATAAACATTTACGACCTCATGCTTTAGGGGGAAACTGTTATAGACATATTTGGGCACATTAACCCCAACTCACATGTCGATGTATTAGGGTTCATCAACCCCTAATATATTTGTTTTATGCCCTAAAAGAACTAAGTCATCTGAATGCCTCATTTCCAAAAAGTTCAATCTCAAAAATCATCCAGAAAGTTCCTAAAATGAATCATTGCTGAAAGCCCTGTGTTAGGGTCCTATGCATAGCAGGTACCACACTATCAAAGTGCTATGCATCGCAATTTGGCCCTCTAGTAGGTGTGATGAGCGAGGTCGGACAAAATTTCGGGAGAGTTTGAGAGTTGGTTTCTCATGGAAACTTCTAGAAACTTCTCCTGTGCCACTTGCACCTCTGAGTTCGCCCAAGGATGACCAAGGGAATTAGGAAACCACCTCCAATTCCCCTCTTTCATGGAACAAATTCCTAAAAATAGAAAGGAATTCATCATTCCCATTGATGTCTCAACCTCCTGCAATCATCTATAAAAGGATCTCTCATCCAAGAGATCAAAAGGTTGAATATTTTTGAGTGATAAGGAAGTGTTGATGGTTTTAGTATTGAGGAAAAGTATTGTTGTAATGTCGGAATTTCTTGTTGTTCATGAGGTGAAGAAGGTTTGAAACTAGGAGGATGGTGCTGGATTGAACTTATGGGTTGTAATCCTCCATTCTATTAATAAAGCTTTTCAAGATTTTTCCCCTATGATTGTGTAATCTTTCAATGCAATTATATGTTTATCATACTTTCGATTTTGTGATGTTAATGAATTATGGATCATTATGCTTTGACGGGCCTATGTTTTTGTAATTGCGCAGGTACTCTCCAAGTGTGTTAAGTATGGGGAGGAGTAACGAGATCAATCAAAGGAGAGAGAGATCAAGCGAGGAATCAAGCGGAAGTTACAGGTTGGCTCTTTATAATCTTTCACTTATCTGTCATTCATAGGAAAAATAATGAATTATTTTAATTGTTGTTTCTAGGTTAGCTTCCAAGCCTAGAGGGTTAACATTTCTTAGAAATACTAATTTTCCCAGAAATAAATTGGTGACTCCACTGGGGAAAAATGATTCAGATGACTTAGTTCCTTTAGGGCATAAAACAAATATTTTAGGGGTTGATGAACCCTAATACATCAACATGTGAGTAGGGGTTGATTTGCCCAAATATGTCTATAACACACATGCATGTTTATTCTGAGAAAGACCCAGTTGAACTAAATGTCAAGGACAGTGTACTATTAGTTGCATGTGTTTTCCTATAAAGAAAATTCATGCATGCAGAATGAATTATTCCATGAGGATTGCGCAGTTCTGACAGTGTTTTAGAGCAGTGTGTGAGATCAATGTTCCACTTGGTAACAGGAGGATAATCTAGGAGAAATTACACAAGGAAATAGGAGCTTGGAGGGTAGAGGAGAAGGTTTTGTGAGAAGCCATGTTTGCTTGTTAGCATCTGTGAGGATTGTACTGAGAGCTGGCTAGCTGTGAGAGCTAAGGCTTTTTATAATTCTAATGTATTTCCACCTTGTATGATAATACAGATAGTGGGGTTTTTAGCTGAGGCTTTCCCTGAAGTATTCTTCTTTGTATTGTGCATTGATTCTTCATCTTTTGGTTATATTGTTCATCTCAATATTTAAGCTTCCGCAAATTGATAGTAGAAATATATTATAGTATTTTTCTTTGGTTATATTGCATTATCGGGTTAATCTACAGTCAGAATTTCTACATTTGAAACATTTCCCACAGAGACGCAGGACCTTCTAACTAGACTTATGTCAACACCCACAGAAGCCGTGTAAGAAATTGCAGAAGTAGAAGCCCTAGAGAGCATCAGAGCGATAGTTGAGGTCCCTAAATCACCCCACACACTGAGACCTAAGAAAGATAAGAAGGCTATGATCCTGGTGCGTGTCTTGCCCAGAAACCCACAAAGGACTAAACTCACCTTGCAAGAAAAGGGGAAGGCCATTAACCTGGAGGCTAAAGAAGAGGAGGAATTTGAAGAAATCCTGGTAGAAGAGGAAGATGTATAGATGGAAGTTGAAACCCAGGGTGCAGACCCTATTACGTGGTTACCTGAATATGTGCCTTCGTGCAAGGGTAAAGCCAAGGTGTCGAAGGATATAGATGAGAGAAAGAGCTCTTTGAAAACTCAACTGCTCCTAAATGATATTATTTTTTAGGGACCGCACTTGGGGCAGGTTCCTGTGTTGAAATTTGAAGATTGGGACCTCGCAGACCATGAGAAGTTCCCACATTTAGTGAATAAGAAGCTAATGCTCTAGAAGATAGATGCAGTGGCTGGAATGATTGAATTGGAGCCACGCAAATGGCTCAATGGTGTAAAGAAGGCCGAGTTTCTAAACCTGCTCTAGGTACTGCATTACCACCGCGCCCCAGTGACCATTTTCATCATCAGGCAACTGCTCTACTTGGTGCATGATGGGTGCTTGTGGCTGGAGGGGCCCATACACATCACAGACCATCTGATTCACTGAAATACATGGCTACTTTACTCAGAAGAGGATCCAGCAAACATTTCAGAGGGAAAAGGTGGCGAGTTGGCCCTCGTGGAGGCAATGAAAAAGAAGTTTAAGTTGGAGAAGAAGAAGCGAGGGTATGCCATCTCCAGCATTAACAACCCTGCAATCAAGGTCACAACACAGATATTGGCAGGGAAGGTGATGCAGAAGTGTCAAGCAGATGAGGTTCTTGTGCTAGTGGTTGCACTAGTGGCCCAATGTGCAGAAGGAGTCCAGTTCAACTGGGTGAACTATTTATGCGGTGAGTTCCTTGCAAACTGTCGCGAGGCACATGAGCAGGGAAAAACATTGCACTATGCATGGCTCATGTTCTCGATCGTACTGGTGCAATGGGAGATACCCAAAGATATCCAGTTCCCTTCAGTTGTGCCAGACCTTCCAGAGGCAGTGAAGTACGCTTCGCTGTGGGTGACCAAGGATAAACAACAGATCAGAGAAAGCAAGAAATTTTGGGTGCTAATGGAGATGAATATTTGGATGGGGATCAATCACAAGTCGCAGTTATCACCCACACTCTACAACAGTTTGCAGAGCTTTGCAGAGTTCAAAGCAGACTTTCACCATGTCTTCATCAGGGCATGGAAGGACCCTAAGAAGATGTGGCATGATTTACCATACTTGGTGACCGACGAAGTAATATTCACAGTCCTTGAGTCTTGTCTGCCGGAGTGGCGCACTCCAGCTGGCTCCATGGTGGAAACAGACAAGTCTGTCATGCTGCGCAAGAAGGAGGAAACAAAGCTTCAAATGACATAGCTGGCAGAAAAGCGCAGGAAAGAAGAAGCAGTGGCTAAGGCCCAGGCAGTGTGTGATGCTGCAAGTTGGCAGAACAACAGAAAATAGGAAAAGAAGAGCACTAAGGACAGCAGTCACCTTCACCTGAACCAGAGACAAACGCAGAACAAGGTGGCACGGACCCGCAGACAACGTCCACCCAACTCAAGCATCCACAACCACGAGAGCAGATAGTGCCATGAAATAAAACAAAGGCATCAAAGACGTGTTTTGACCCAATCACCCTCACTGAGGGGGATTTGCATGATATTGATGAAACGGTGAGGAATGTCACTGTGGAGGCCCTCTAGCAGTTTGAGGAACAACAATAGTTGGCATTAGGGGCTCTTCAGATAGAGTTGCAAGAGTTGCAAGTTCGCACTCCACAGGCTGGCATAGTGTCCATCATCCTCACAGTCAGCACTTCAGCTACCGAGGAAATGTTGCGCACAAGGGTGACCAATACGATAGTGCTACCAGATGGGGCACTTACTATAGAGAAGGAAGCCGACAAACCCATGGTGAGCAATTTGAAAGGGGTAGGGTTGAACATGGTTGCGCTCCCTCGGGAGACACTCTACCTCTTACAGGATGGAGTCATCGTAGAACTCAGGGCCAAGGAGAGTCACGCTCTATAGGTAATGAGTGAGCAGCGTATCAACATTGAGCAGTTGGGCCCGCAGCATGATGAGGAAACGGAGCAGAAAAAACAGATAATGCAGGTTGTGGAGGAAGCCTTCCAGATGGTCCCAAGTTGGCCATTCAAGTAGAAGAACTGGTGGAGGCACACGTCCGTAAGTTATCCACCGGGGTGCGCGACGCAAGAGCAGAAATGGCCACGGTTCAGCTGGAGTTGAACCTTCAGATAACAAAATTGCAATTGAAGGCTCAACCTTCAACTCTGCCGGAGGTCAGATAACAGCACACCATCGTGGTTACGATAACGATCGTGATGATTGACAGTGCAGTGAAAAACTACATGCAGCTCTTCGAACAATCATTCAAGGTCCTAACCACTCTGTAGGAGGACCCGAATGTAGAGAGCTTAGAGACAGAGGAGCATGAGCTATAGCAGAGATATGACGAGGTAAAAGGGGTTGTATAGACGGTTTCCCTTACACAAAGGCTTGCACGGATGCAACAAGCAAAGGTGCTCAAGGAACAGGTGGATGTCGCTCGGCACAAATAAGCAGTCTTGAAAGAGCACCTACAGCCATGGATTGATGAGGCTTATATAATCACAGCCTCCATTGAAGAAAATCTCGCACAACTGCAAGCAACTTAGCATAGGATTCAGGGCAGCAGTTTAGCAGCAGCAGTCACCGACCAGTGTGTGGAAGAAGTCCAGCAGGCATCCGCTCAATGTGTTGCCGAAGTTGCAGGGATCCGAACAGAGCTGGGAGGTCTTCGTGCTAATGTCTCTACACCTACAGAGTGACTCGAGGGTGAGTCACGATGTTTATGTTGGGGGCCTTTTGGGCGCAGGATCCCCCAAGGGCATTTTTGGGGCTAAGAGCCCATATTTTGGTACAATTTTGTAATTCCAATGTAAAGACTCCACATTTTTTGGGTGCAGAGCACGTAGTTGTTAAATATTCATAGGGTTGTCTGCCCTTATTTTGTTAATGTAATGTCGGCTGTAGAAGATTTACCCATGGTCCACGGACCATGGGATTGTATAAATAGAGCTAAGCTCTAAGTAATTAAAAGCATAATCAGTCAGATGAATAATGAAGATATGATGTATGAGAGATAGCTCTGAAGTAGAAGTCTAGTTTTAGGTCGTAACATAGGTAGAGGCTCTGTAGCAATGTGCGCAGAGGCCTAGTAGTCTGCAGATGAGTGCACAGACCCCTGCAGTTGAGTGTGCAGGGAAAGTCGAGTCTGTAACCGTCGGGAATCATTAATAAAGAGAAGTTTTCTATCATTTCTAAGTATTCATTTCCTATTTATGCATATGTTATATTGGGTATGGATTTCACTTCTAATGCTTATATGATGCGCGAATGTGTATAAATGTATTGGTTAAGTGAACACAAGTAAGAACATACTTTTACGCGAAGCTAACTAATCTGTTAATAAGATAAGTAATATACTTCGCCTCGTTTGGGAGATATCGCAGTTTGCTTCCCTAGCAGCGCGAAAGGACTTTAGCCCCTATTTAGCACTGCGCGGAAGCCTATTGTAACATTTCGTGAAGGTACTAAAGGATAGAACAAAGGGATAAGAAACCTGCGTGAAGGCAGGTATATAGTTGGAATAAACCACATCACGTCCTTGTCAAGGGTGCAGAAACTTGGTTCCAACATCCCTCCATACTGCTTCAGGTGAGACTTCAGTCAGCGCTCCGCAGGATGATGCCAAAAGGGCTAGTAGTGTAGGGTTTTGTTTGGCTAACTAATGTTGAACCTGGGTCAGGCCCCCTCAAGCCAACAGATGGCATGCATGTGGATCTGACTAAGATCCAAGTCATTCGAGATTGCCTAGCCCCGACCACTCTAATGGAGCTTCGCATCTTTTTGGGCCTTGCAAATTTATATCGAAGGTTTGTTTTTGGATTCTCCCATATCACTTGGGCTTTGAGTCAGATTACTAAGGGCAAGGCGAAAGAAAATTTTTCTTGGTCTGAGTCCCGACAAAAGGCATTCATTGAGTTGAATCACCAACTTTGTTGTGCACTAGTACTCACACTTCCAAACCTGCAGTTTCCATTTTAAATCAATACATACGCCTCAGACTCTGCTATTGGTGCATTCCTCACCCAACACGAGCATCCTATCACAGTGAGACACTTTCTGATACAATTCGTAAGTACCCCACCTATGATAAAGAGATGTATTCCATCATGTAGGATTGCTAGCAATGGAAGCATTACATTTTGGGGAAGGAGATGGTCATCCACACTGATCACCGACCTCTTCAATTTATACAAAACAAGGGAAATTGCAGAATGATCGCCATGAGAAGTGGTCTACATAACTGCAACAATTCCACTTGAACATTAAATACAAAAATGGTGCACCAATAATGTTGCAGACTACCTCAGTCGACCCCCAGTTG
Organism: Pinus tabuliformis; assembly: GCA_031772625.1. NCBI lineage: Eukaryota > Viridiplantae > Streptophyta > Pinopsida > Pinales > Pinaceae > Pinus > Pinus tabuliformis. The sequence continues at coordinate 920,713,232 of CM062805.1, read as the reverse complement.
TAGTACTAACTACTATTCTCAACTCTTGTCGCCATGAGACCTATGGATGGCCACAACTATACAAAAATGATCCAAAGTTTGCCTCCACATACCATCTGTTAGTAGATGGAAAGCAAGTTCCTAATTTTCACCTCCACGACGCATTATTATGCTACCTGGGCCACCTTTTTGTTCCTTCAAGTGAGCGTGCCAAGCTAATTTGGGAGGCACACTGTAGTCGAGTCGTAGGACTCTTTAGTGTGGAGAAAACTGTGGTTATACTAAAAGAGTACTTTTATTGGCCCAAAATCTGACTAAATGTTGGGAAATATATCAGGTCCTGCACTACCTACACCATCTCCAAGCCAACCATCAAGAAGAAAGGCATTTACACTCATCTGCCTACTCCCAGCCCGCTATGGGAATCCATCTCCATGGAATATATGTCTAGCCTCCCTTCTACCAAGCATGGTAATGATTGTGTATTTGTGGTCATGGATAGATTTTCTAAGATGGCTATATTGATGGCCTACAAGAAGAGTATCACAATAGAGGAAACTGCCAAACTCTTCTTTGAATGAGTATGGGTACATTTTGGGATCCCGCAGACCATTATATTAGATCGAGATAGCAGGTTCCTGAGCACATTCTGGTCAAGCCTCTGGACACTATTGGACACCAAGCTCACCAAGTCGACTGCCTTCCATCCCTAGACTGATGGCCAGATGGAGATCATCAATAGGATGATAGTGCACATACTCTGCATATACAACCCCAAGCAACCATGAACCTGGGATGTGATTCTTCCCTATGTGCAACACAGTTATAATAGAGCTCTCCATAGCTCGACTGGTCGTAGTCCCTTTCAAGTGGGTATAGGATTTCAACCATTGTTTCTGATTGATGTTGTCATGCCTCATGCGACTACACAGACAGAATCCACACATGTATTATCTAAGGCAGATAAAGAAACCAGGTTTATTAAATGAATCCAACACATCCACCAACAAATTCATGACATCTTGGAGAAGTCAAATGCTAAGTACAAATAGCGACATGATCAACATCGGGTGTCACACAAGTTTTAGGTGGTCAAAAAAATTTGGTTGCATTTTCAGAAAGAACGCCTTATCGGAGCCCATCGGAAGCTCAAAACACTCCAATATGGTCCTTACACCATTACCAAGGCTATGGGAGACAATGTCGTTCACCTTCAACCATACTTACCACCATTACTGGACACATAAGACATTGCAGAACATCTCACGCCAACAAAGTTAAACCCATACTACATGGAATAGGCCCAAACTAATCGGATTATGGACACATAGGTCAAGAACACTCATTAGCAGAAAATCCAACTATATCGGGTTGTCAAAGCTGGCCAACTCTTGTATGAAGGCAATTGGCTCACTAGTGACCAAGTTCAGCAAAAGTTTCCCCATCTGGAGTCACTCAATGTAATGGGGACCATTGCTTCCTAAAGGGGAGGACTGATCCAGGTTGATGTTGGTGGCCACTTGCCTATTCCACTTGGACCCTCACCATTGTCTCTTTCAGTTTTTTAGTTTCCTTAATTGTAGTACAGTTTACTATTTTTGTCAATTTTTTGGGTCTTGAACTTCTAGAGTCGTTTTAAGGCCCTAAATAACGTTTTTTGGAAACTCGGGGCCAACAAGGGTATTAGATTGATGTTAGACACTTGGGATTTGTAGTCCTCAGATATATTTGTCTAACGAGGTATTGTGCATGTCAAATGGAGATCATATGCCAAATTCACGACCCTGAGAAGTTGATGTACCAATTTACCCAAACAGAGCCCATAGTTTTGGTGCTTCATCTCCTAGGGTTAGGTTTTTGGATGTTTAGGGTTTTCCATTGTTTCTCAATAATAAATATGCCTCTAAGACTCATTGTAACACAGTTCATAGGCATGTAGGGTCAACGTCTCTTCTCAAAGATAAGCTACCATCGCCCGAACTAGTCTTACTTTCATTATGTTTGTAAGCATATTTCAGTATTTGATATTAATTAAGTGAAGTGTTATTTCTTATGCATCTCTATATTTATGGTTATATATGTAATTTGCTGTGTTCCCGTGAAAATTAGGATCACTATTTATCCATATGTTTGTGGATGATAAGTTGTACAAGGCTAACTTTGTCCCCAAGCCTGCAAAAAAATCCTTCCAAAACTTGGAAGTAAACTTGGAATCTTCATCTAATATAATCTTCTTGGGAACCCCATGCAACCTCACTATATCCCTAATGAAGATTTGAGCTACCTCACTAGCTCAGTTAGTAGACTATACTATAATGAAGTGAGCTACCTTGCTTAATCTACCGACCATGACCATGAGGGAGTCATGTTGTCTCAATGTCCTAGGAAATCCTATTATGAATTCCATGGAAATGACCTCCCATTTCCATTTTGGAAACAAAATAGGCTGCAATAGACCATCATGATGCATGCATTCAAATTTCACCTGCTGACATTCTAAGCACCTTGCAATAAACTTGGGAACCTCTTTCTTCAAATTCAGCCAATATTAGAACTCCTTGATAGTTTTCAAAGTCTTATGGTATCCTGGGTGGCATGAATATGACTTGAGGTGAAACTATCTCAAAATAAGCTTCTTCGACTTGCTACTATCTGGAACATAAATCATGCTCTTGAATCTGACGAAAACATCTGTTGTGAGGTGATACTCCCCATCCCTATTGTTAACACTCAGGTTGTTCCCCAAAAGATCTGAGGAAAGGGAATACAGCCGACGTAACCACTAACCAGTCTTTTAGTTGTAGATTCTAGCCAATCTGCAGCCAGAGAGGGCTCTCTCTTTGTGGTTTAGATTTGTTTTGTTATGTGTTAGGCTAGTTATGAAGCACAAGTATTTGTTTGGTGTTTGGAAGGTGACATTAAGTAGAACAGGGCTGCAAGATAAGAAATTTCAGACCATTGGGTTAATGGAGTCAGTTGAAAATGAACCTCTGGTATGGTTTCTTTGGCAAAAGTAAGACTACAAAGCAATATAATTAAACATAGAACAATTTTCAAGTTGGAATAAGATGAAATGAAGTCAAGGAACGAAAGGCAATCAAGAATCTTTCATTATGCTAACAGAGGGAAAAATGAGTAAATATTACCAAGGAGCAATTAAAAATTCCTTAATTATATTTAGAGTGTAAAAACTAGGGAGACAAGAGCAGTCAAGAATTCTTGCCTATGCTAGTCCTGTAGAAAACATGAAAATTGACAGGAATTGAACACAGAGTACAGCAAAGTAAATTCTGGGTTATTCTTTTTTCCTGCAACTAGAACATGATATATGGATGATAAACAAAACACAGATACAGTAAAACAAGAGTAAAGAAGACTTATTGATCCATGAGGTAACACGAGAATTCTGTAGCATATTCTTCTGTCATTAATTCCATAACCAGCGAATTCACCAGCAAAGCATTCCAGCAATCTTTATTCAGAAAGTTTCTCAAAATTACAGCGCAGGTCCAGAATGATATTCACCAGCCAACAACAATACATCTGTTAAGGAGGTATTTATAAAAAAGAGTTACAAAATATCTCATAGACAAAATATCAAGCATTAACTTCATCCATCTACTTCTTTAAAAGCAGTAAATGGCATTGGAAACAAAGTGAAATGAATGCAGGAGTAACTTGCGTTGTGCTGGCTGCTTTAGGTGGTCTGATATCTTTGACTTTTTGACTCAGCCAGTCGGCTGGTAGCTGTCTCTTTATCCCGCGTTTCTGTGTTGCTGTCCTGGCCCTTCCATTTGTGCCCGATTTCTCTTTAATGCATTTTGGCGTGAACACCTCCCTTGCTGTCTTCATATTTATGATAGGTGGCACGTGCATTAAATTTGATTAAATGCAGACAAACAAAAAGAATTAGTGCCAACAATACCTTGGTAAAATCTCCAACATGCCCTGCCACCATTGATCTGTTGGCAACTAGTGTCTTTGTAGTTTTATTAATGTTTCATCAGCTTCAATATACCTGTAGTAATTGGGCTGGACTTCAAAAAGATGTGTCATCTCATGTTCAATGTAGAACAAATTTTCTAATTTTTCATATAAACTCTGTCCAGAGGGAGGTACTGTGTCTTCTGAAATGCTTGATGATGCTGTAATTTGATTGGTAATATAGGTATTTACCCTGTGAACATATTGTTCATGTGTCAATAGTCTCTGATTGCTGGTCAATAAGTTGGGTAATCCTTTGCTCTGCAACACTGCAAACTTTTCTCTAAAGGCATTTATTTCTGTCTACATTTCTTGGCACTTTCTTTCTAAAGTTTGTACGAAATTCCTCATGGTCAGCACCTTTTTCACTGTCAAAATTGTACCTGTTTTGTCCTGAATATCTAGAGCTGCTAGCGGCTCTCTGGTATGAGTATTCAAAAAATGAATTATTTTATTGGCCTATTCGGGCTTGTTTGCCAATAATGCTCTGGCTTTTTGAGTCTCAAATTGAGCTATCTCTATCAATTCGATCTGGTCATGGATAGTCTGTATTGATGTCCATTGATCATTGATGGACTGGCCAATTTTAGTCCACAAAATTGTTTTGATTTCTGCTAGAGTTTTGTGAAGAGTAAGGTCCTTCTCCAAGGATTTTAATTTACTTTCTAGGGCCTTCACTTCTCTTGTTTTCTCAGCCACAGTTATTTTTAATTTATCATAATTCACCTCTATCTTGGCCAGCTTTTCTTTGGCTTCCTTTAACTCTGCCATTTGGAGTTCTAAAGCCTTTATTTCTTTCATCATCTCTTCCATGCTTAGGCTGGTATCTGGTACTACTGTAATTGTTGTTGTAACTGTTGTTGATGCCTGATCAGTAGAAGGGATTGCTGTGGTGACTGTAGGAGGAACTGTTGTGCTTATTGGAGCTGTTTCTGGTGGCTGGGAGGCCAATTCTCCTTGTTTTCGTTGTAATGCTATCTCTAATTCCTTCTCTGTTTCTGCCAGCCTTTCATCATCCTCATTAGAAAACTCACCACATCCTCCTCTTCTTTCTGCTATGCAACTTCTGTGGTCTGAGGGTGCATTGTAATTGGCAGCTTGAGCTGCTTCCTGAGAGCTGCGATATCTTCTTCTTTCTTTTTTATCAAGGCCTAAATGCCCTTGGGATCCTTGGGATCATGTACCAGCTCAATGATAATTTCCTCCAAGGATTTAATCCTGTTATCCTTGGCTAATGAGGAGGCCTTTTCCAATTCCAATTGGGCAGAAGTATTATGTAGTGAATTTTGCAGTTTGTGAGCCAATAACGCTTTGTCTGCCAAGGTAGAGTACACCATTTCTTCGGTTTGTTTATGTAACTCAATCTGGTCCATTGGGTGGATGTCTTTAGAGAGAACTTCCAGATTGGTCCTAATATAATCAGCAGCTGATTGTGGCTGCTGCATTGTAGGCCTAAAGTGACTAAGGGTCATTTTCCCTTCTTGGATATCATAGGCTTCCATTAGCCTTTGTTGATTGGTGGGAGCCATTCTCAGCAATTGATTATAAAGCTGGAACCTCACTGGCTCATTTCTGGCCTTTATTTTAGTGAATGCTTTCTTGATATCTGAGCCTTGCTTGCTCTGTTGCTTGGTGGATGTAACCTCCACACCATGCTGCCTCTCTTGCTCTTGCTGATATGAGCTAGTTGATGTTTCCAAAATTGGAGGAGCCTGCTGTTCAGTTGTTTCCTCACCCCTTAGGTTGCCTGTTGTCTCTTCCGCTAGTTCTTCTTCAGAGTAAGGATTTAACCTTTGCCTCTTTTCCCCTTGCTGTTCTGTCGATCCACCTGTAGGTGTGTCTTCCTGCCTGTCCCTTTTATTGGCTCTTTCCTCATTGAGAGGAGTTTGTAACACAGGGATTTCAGGTACCTTTGTTTTTGTTGAAGGGCCTTGCCCCTTTGATGCATCTAGCTAATCTGCCATTGTTTCCTACTCCGAATGCAGTACTTCCTTGCCTTTGGATATCCCTGCAGGTGGAGTACTCTCTTGGGCAGGTTGTTGAGAAGTTGTAGCAAATGATATGCCCACTCCAATGTGTTGAGGCAATGTGAAAGGGACCTATCCAAAAGAGTCCAGGTCAAGTGTTTTTTCAAGCTCTTTCATTGCTTTTTCTAATTTCTCTTCTTCAGTAAGCTCTTCAACTAGTGTGCCTTCTACCTAATCCTGTTGATTAGCATATTGTTCAATTTCAGGGATTTTGTGGTGCACATATCCTGTAAGCTTGTTTTTTACTCTTCTAAAACCTATGAAATATTCAGGTTCATATGGTGACCAATGAAAACTTTGTTTCAGCATAAGCTGATCTCTTAATATCTTATCTACTTCTTCCTAGGCTTCTTCCCTTTTATTGAAGATAAAAGGGCCCAATTGATGTCTTATCTTGAGCTGTGCCTTTTTCCTAGCACCATAGAAATGAGTTAAGTATGAACTACTAAATTTCCGGTAGTATTCCAGGGCAAAGAGTCTCATAGGGACATATTTCGGCAGCTTGTAGGGAGTTAATTCACAGCCATAAATCCTGATCACTCTGTGGTTTTGGTAAAAATACCAGTCACCAATATTGTATTCCTTTGAGAGATGTAAAATTTTCTGCATTTCAGCAGAGAGCCTGGTAGGAGGAGTTGTTATCAACAAAGAAGTGGCTGGATATATGAACAGGTCAATGAACTCACAATATGTATATGGGGAGTTGCGAAATTCATGGAATACTGAGGTCCAGAAAATCACAGACCTCCTTTCTCCTTTGAGGTCCAATCTTTTAAGAGGAATTTGGAAACTATCAGGTTGATAGTACAGCAGCAAATGATATATGTAGGATGTGTATTTGAACACTCTTTCTCTCTCCAAATTCATGAATTGCTCATGGATTTTATTTTCTATGAAGTTGGAAAAATCATACTTGACAGCAGGGGGCTATCCTGGAGTGAATATGGACATCAATGCTAAAACAGTTTCATCAATATGCTCACTGGTTTTGAAACCCAGAATGTAGGAAATCATATCAGTAATGAGTATACCAGCCTCATTGAACCAAACTTGATTAAAAGGAGGTGGATGCCTGGGTTGACTTTTTGGTCTCATGAATAATTGAGCTATTCTGGTAATCTCTGAACTGGGCAGTTTGGCAGCTTGGTCAAGCAAGGATTTCATGGTGAGAGGAGCCAGAGGCTGAGTGGGCTTAAAGTTCAGCATCTCATTTATGGATTGAGGAGTAATATAGAAGAGTACAGTCCCAGATGGAGCCATAATCGATCTTTGTATGGGTTCATAATTTGCACAGCATAAATGGATGAAATCAGGGAGCACATTTACTGAAGGGAGGTAATAGATAGGCATGTTGGATTCCCAAATTCCCAAGACATCAGTATTGCTTCTGTAGCTATTTCTAACTTCACAAAAGGCTTGCAAGTGAGGCTTCTCACCCATCATATCTTTAATCTAGAAATCCCTGTCAGCAAGGGGTATCCATTCCAATTCCTTATGTGGGGCATTCAAGGGGGCAACATTCAAGGCCACTAGAGCTTCCATGCTGCAATTGTCTATGTTTATAATTGGAATTTGGGTCTGTGTAACAACAGAACACAGAGTACTGGCTCTTGGGTTCTTTCTTAGGAAATTTGCAAACTAAGTTTTATATAGAAATGGCCTCACTGGGTAAAATTCAAAGAAAAGACAAATTCTGCAGATTTTAATTGGGAAGCTGGATAAAACAGAGGAAATGGTGCTCTTTTGCAAGTGAGTTTGACAATTTTAACTCAATATTTGGGCATTTTTGGAGATTTTACCGGCGGAAATGGGCTTGAATTGCAGTTTAATGGGCAATTTGCAGAGAACATAATTTGCAGGTTTTTCTTTGGAAAAATGGGTCAAACAGTGACTTAAAATGTAGAGGTTTGTAGGCAACAGCGCATTTTAACTTGAATTTTAGTTCTTCTGGTGATTTTAACAGAGAAACTTCGGAAAAACAGGGTTTACGAGCGAATATCAGGTAAATACCTGTTTTACAGGCATGAACTGTGGGTACAATACTGAGCTGAGGGGGCCGAGTTTGCAGAGTGAATTCCCTTGGGTGACGGACTAGAGCTTTGGTGGCAAATTCGTCGTAATTTTCATGCACAGTCTCCGCAAACCAACGAATAGAAATAAACAAAAAACCATCACTTTCACAACTTTTTAACAAAATTTGGGCTTTTTCGGGCTTTTTGGTGCTTTTTGGGATGACGTCATCATGACGTAAATTTTGTCATGTAGCGGGGTACAGAAGATGACGTGGCGGATGACATGGTCAGGGGGAGGCGGGAGCGGTTTGTGGTTTCTATCACACCGCCCTTTGTACGATGGTGGTTTCTGGCAGAATAGACGCGATGCAATAGGGTTGCGACACGCATTTCAGGGTACGGCTGGAAAACCGCTTTTTATCGAGCGCTAATCTTCGTACATCGGAGCGGCTCTGATATGGATGAGAGCCGTTGGATAGGGAGGGCCCGATCTGACGATTGACGGAGCTCTGAGTTGGCGGTGGTTTATAATTTAAAACCCGCGAATTATTTTAATTTTTTTTTTAAATGTTGCGGGGTATAAACCTTGGTTAATAGGGTTTTATATGGTTTATGCAGGCGGCTTTGGTTATTTGTTTAACCAAATGTTAAACAAATCCCGGTGGGGTGCGTGGAGGGTTCTTATTGGCCCTGGGTGGACCAATAATCCCGAAATAACATGGTTATGGCTATAATTGCCGGGGCGGGGATATTTAAGTATTTTGGGGTTTTTTATATAGTTTTTATGTATAATAGGGGCGGGGAAATATAGATAGGAGTTATATAATAAAGTTAAAATGTTAATATGGTTTTGTGGATGGAGAATGCTAAGTTTATAAGGTAAAACTTAGATCTTTAGGGAAATGAAAGGGAAATGGAATGATTATTTTTACACAAGAAATGTGGCTTGTTTTGACTAAGTAAACACAAAGTTTCACTTAGTATTTCTCATAAAATGAAATGAGTTAGGACCACTGAGCAGATCTCAATGTCCTTGAAGGGATGTTAGTAAGTGTTGCTTGGGGAAATGAGAGGGGAAATCAGTCATGCTCCACTGAACTGTAGCCACTTTGCCATGATGTTTGTGATACTCATGAGATAGATCACATTAAAATTGATCACCAACCTGCTTCTGCAACACCAGAATTACCTACCCATTCTGCTACACCTAACATTTTTTCTTCATCTTGTTTGGGTGCATTTGAACTAGCAAACCCTTTCTTTCTTTTTCTTTTGACTTCCCTCCTATCTAAGTCTGCCCTTATCTCTTCTAGGGGCTCAGATTCAACTATTGAGCACCCTTGTTTCTCTACCTAGCTAGTGATCTGCCAAGCTTGAACTGTTTGAACAGACCTTATTCTCTAATGCTAAAACAAGAAATTTAAACATGGACTAGCCAAGATTGAGCTGTTGGGCCATCCATCAAGTGTGATAGAAGTCATTGATTGCACATTCAGAACTTCTTTGCAAAAATAGGACAATAGTGGCATTTTGACTAGCCACTTTCCTGGTCTTTCTTTGGGGTTCATTTTCTCTCTTGTTTGACCAATTCATTCTTTTTCCCTTTGATTTTTCTTTTAGGGCATACCCTCTTTACATTTAAAAAAAAAAAAAATTGACTTTTTGAAAATATGGAACCTTTGCAGCATGGAAAGGATGATCATATTTGGCATTTCCATAGTCAACCATGAAATATGACACCTATTAGTATAGGAACCTAACACCTATCACCTTCACTATGTTGTTTTAATATCTGCTTCAATTGCTAGTACTTCTCATCATGCTACACTACATGAAAGATATGCTCATGTAAATTTATTCCATAAGAGCTCACAATTGAAATATGATTCACCTACACTCTCCTACTAAGAGCATCCACAACCTGGTTCTCCTTGCCTTTAATGTACCTAATATCAAAGTCAAACTCACTAAGAGTAGGAAACCATCTATCTTTCCCTACATTCAGATTAGGTTGATCAAAGAAGTACCTTAGTGCAATGTAATCACTCATCAAGATGAACCTTCTGCCAAGGATATAATGCCTCCACATCTTCAATGCATGAATGATGACTAGATCATGAGTCACATAGTTCTACTTGTGCTCATTCAACTTCCTTGAATCATAGAAAACCACTTTCCCTTCCTGCGTCAGGACTCCACCAAGTCCTTCCTTACATGTATTTGTGAAAATCACAAACTCCTTATTAGGATCTATAATATTTAAAATTGGAGCATTGGTACGCAACTGCTTCAACTGCTCAAAACTAGTTGCACACTCAGCAGTCCATTCAAACTTCTTTCCTTTCCATTGCAAATATGTGATAGGATATCCAATCTTGGAGAAGTTCCTAATGAACCTCCTACAATAACCTTCTAGTCCCATGAATGATCTGACCTCATCCACATTCTTTAGAGCTATACACTCCATGATATCCTTAATCTTTTCTGGATCCATTGTTATCCCTTCCTTGGAAACAACATAAATAATGAATCTAAGACTAAAAGAAACTTCACTTGTTGAGCTTGGCATATAAATTATGCCCCCTTGAAAATCTCAACATTGTTGCCAGGTGTTCTGTATGCTCCTCCTCATTCTTTGAATAAACCAATATATAATCAACAATGACTATCACAAACTTATCTAGATGAGGGCACAACACATTGTTCATCAAACACATGAAGGTGGTTGGAGCTTTGATAAGACCAAAAGGAACCAACACAAACTCATAGTTCCCATACCTTGTACGAAATTTAGTCTTGTAGATGTTTTCTTCTTTAATGTGCACCTAATGATATCATGGTCTCAAACCAATCTTCAAAAATACGGTTGCTCCCTTTAGCTAATCAAACAAATCATCATTTTGAGGCAATGGATACTTGTTCTTGATAGTCACCTTGTTCAACTAAAATGTAATAAATACACAATATAATAGTACCATCCTTATTCCTTACAAACAACATTGGTCCACCCCAATGAGACACACTTGGCCTTATGTATCCCTTATCAAGCATCTATTTAAGATGCAACTTTGATTCCACCAACTCAGGAGTGCTCATCCTGTACGATGCCTTAGATGTTGGTGTTTCTCTTAGCATCAACTCAATAGATAAATTCACCTCCCTATGAGGTGGATGCTCTGGAATCTCTGCAGGAAAAACATCCTAAAACTGACACAGGAAAGGAAACTTTCTCAAGACCTGATCATCCTCATCTTCCTTCCCTTTCTCACTGGAAACATGTATTTCAAAAAATAAACGTACTTTCATCTTGTTGCGCTTATCTTGTATAGCTATAAGCATTCTCACTGATGTAGTCTTCTTCTTTTCCTACAAGACTCTCTTTTCGCCATCATCATCCAATTATTTAATGGCCTTGTCATAGAAATCTACCTTAGTCCTATGAATGAACATCCATTCCATGCCCAAAATCATGCTATATGAACCCAAAGGAAGCACATTTAGATGTGTTGATGTAAACATGCCATTAAGCTCAAATGCACAATATCTCACCTAGTGATGAATTCTTCTCTTGGTCCTCGTAACCAACTACAATAACCAAGATTTTGCATGCCTTCCTTATTCAACTAGAATTGATCCACCAAGCCAAGACTAATATAGCTATAATTCAATCCAGGATCAATCAAAATAGAAACAACTTGATCACAAAGCTTACCTTCCATCTCAATAATGGATACCTAATGATTTTCTACCTATTATCCATTGCTGCATAGATCTAGGGAATGCTCTCACCTACATCCCCAACTATCTGCACCTCCTGAGCACTTTAGATCTAAGGTCTACCACCTTGATGTGATGGACAATCTCTCTTGCGATGGTCTCCACTACAGGTCCAACACCTAAAATTTTTTCTGTCATTTCCTTTATTTTGTTGCTCCTCAAGTTAATACCCATGTCCTCTCTCAATTGCATTGAATTTCTTATGAGGTGCCACATTTTCCTTGTCACCAGCTAGGATCTTCCTCGCTTCTTAAGCCATTTTCCTTTAGTCTTCTCATTATCTTTACAGGCACACTTGAACTCATATTTTCTCTTTGACTACTCATAACCATGCTTCATTTTTTTTATGGCTTCCTCCAATGACCGAGGCTAATCAAACTCAATCTGATCTTTGAATGATAGTGGCAATCCACAAATGAACTTTTGGATCTTTTTTTCTCATCCTTGAGATAGGGCACATATCTCAATAACTCTATAAATTTGGTTGTGTAATCTTCATCTATCATGGAACCCATCTTGAGCTCATAGAAATCCTTGGCTTTCCCAACATAATATCTCTCAAATAGGTACTTATTCCTTAAGATTCTTTCAAACTTATCCCAAATCAACTCCTCTTCCCTGATTCATCTAGCATGCTTAACATATTCCCACCAGATATATGTGTGTCCCTTTAGATTAAAGGTAGTTATGTTGGCTTTCATGTTCTCTGAGTAATCATGCAACTTAAAGAATTTTTTCATCCCAAGCATCCATTCTTCTGCATATTCTGTTTTCTTCATTTCCCCATCAAAACTAGGAGGTTTGGATTTCTTGAATTCCTCTGGAAAGTACCCCCTCTCACTCCTCCTATAAGTATGCTAACGATGATGATGATGATGTATCTCAGAATCCGAGCTAGAATAAAATCCATGAGTGTTAGCCATCCTCTCAAGTGCATCCAAGCATATTCCACTCTTTATTGTATCATCTCGGTCCATCCTATGTCCTTTTCAAGACCTACTTCCATCCACACCATTAATATTTTCTTCCTTTCTATCCCCATGAATGATCCCAAACTATCCCTACTTCTAAAAATATGAAATTCTCAGGAGGATGACTGCATTAACCTTGGTTTGTTTTTCTTGAACTCTGGCAAGCCTTTCCTGTGCCTCAATAAATCTCTCATTTTCTGCCTTGCAAATCACAATTTTTTCCTTCAAACTTCACAATGTATCTACCAAACCAAGAGAATATCCCTCTCCCTATTACTCAACTAATATCTCCCATCCTACTAATGTCTCTTTCGGCATCTACGAAGAGTCATATGAACTGTAGTCACCTATTTTTCTCTTCATCTCTTTGCCTTCTATTTCCTGCAATATGTCATTGTTAGCTAAATAAAAACATAATAAAAATCATACCTCAATGTATCTCGGGGGAGGCTATTACATATTCACAAGCCAATCCATATTAGCACGATAGAACATCACAAGCATACCAGCTCATACATGGATACCATAACCATAACAATAAATAGCTAACATGCATGCATGATAAACATATAAACAACTGACACGCATGCATAACCATTTTCCTTTACCCCAAGGTCCAGTGCTGCAACCTCGCATTGATACCACCGTTTAATGCCCCACCCCACATTTACCTTCTCTTACAATATTTCCATAGTAAACATGATATGAGATTTACTATGACATGACCCAACATCCAAGTTTTAGTTATGGAAGTGGGGTCTAATAACCAGAAAACTTATTGAAACCTCTCAGGGACACCAAACCACCTAGATCTCATACAACATCCACTAATGATCTTACCCTAAGTTGGAACTATATTTTCACCTAAACTCATATCCCAATCGTAGGCATGCCAAGTTATGCATGCCGCCAAAAGGCACCATCGGCACACACAAATCTTCCTCCATGTAGCTACAGTTGATATTTCTCAATTAAGAGATTGCTGGTGTGGAATTAGTGCCACTTTTTCAGGGATAGCCTATAGGCCATTGTCCATAACTCTCCATAATCAAGTTTAAGATAACCACAAATATGCATAACCTATACTTATTCTTAGATATTGCCCAAAAATTCCAGTCACATGATAAACATTTAGACAAACATATGGTAAACATGGTAGCTACATGTCATGAATGCATATTTGGATATTATTTCCTTAGTTTCATTAGAGAATCATCATGAAGGCTTGCAACCCTCTCAATCTAGTTCCAACAATGATAGTTAGCTTATGCATTCATATAAACCTTTAATAAATTATCAAATCATGAACAAGATCCATAACAGGAGCACATCATTTAACCATGCCCATAACCAATATTCAACTAGAATGAAACCATGACAAACCTGTCATAAAATCAACACAATAACCAATACATGTTCTCATTGATCTCAATAAGAAATGACACATAATAACATATACATAAATCCAACCAAGTCAGGGACTTCCACGTATCACCCAACCATAGATTGGGTTGAACCAAATCTCTCTTTCATACAATCACCCCCATGACATATTCCAAGCATGAATGTGGTATCACATGGGATAAACCATAACAAAACCAAACAAGGTTTCCATAGGTCAAACCACATCAACCCTCCACCACAATGATTTCACCTAAACTGGTCCAGAAATCACCAAAACCAAAACCAACTTGGATGCCTCTGACTTCTTCACCATACCCAAAGGAATTTTCTTGTCTCCACCCATCTATTAAGAGTTCCAGGAGAATACTCATCTCCACCCTTGACCCTTGGGAATTTTCCTGAGACCACCTCACTAGGATCTAAAATCTACCGGGCATCCAAAGATTAACCAAAACAAGGAACCCACTACATCATGTCTATCCAGGAAATGGCAAGGCAAGGCTGAAACTATTGTCAAACTTGGCAAATCCCATGCTAATGATAACAAAGTAACCAAATAACCAAATGCATGTACTATGCATTCAAATCTCAACAAGGAAATCACACATGCAACCTGTTACCTGTAATGTTCTCTTATTGTAACTACTTTTCCAACCTTCCTCTTCACTGCCCTAATTTCCTTTGCTTGCTTACTTGCTTCTTTCCAAAGGCTCTCTCTCTCTCCAAGTCCAAGTGAATGCTAGAATGCTCCTAGAGTAACCAAGGAGTGATCAAGAGTAACTAAGAGTGACTAAGAGAGGAATAGAATGTTCTCCCTCTCCTTTTGTTTCCTTTTCCTTCAGTTTCCCTCATTTTCCTTTGCATGCATATTCTTGTCTCTTCATCTTCCTTTTCTCCTATTTTTCTTTGTTTCTTATATTAAATTTCATTTATTGCCTTTTTCCTTTGCTAATGCCAATGCAAATTTCCATAGCTAATAATAAACCACGAGTAATTCCCACTTTAATGTTTTTCCCCTCTATTCAGCTTGGAATACATGTCCCATGACCTTGGTTTAATTTATTTACATGGAAAATCAAACTGGGGTTGCTACATTTTCTTAGTAAGCTAGTTTAGTGGACCCTTAAGGACTATAAGGGTCAAAAATAAAGATATAACTCTTAATTTCTCTCTCTACAAAAGCATCCTTAACCTCTTAAAAATATCAAAACTATCTTACATATATTATAATCCATATATAAACAAGAAACTTGAGTGGTTACCAAAAAGTGCCCGGATATACTAGGGAATCCCCTCATTGTAACACGCTCATAGAAAATATTACAAAGGTCCTACATTTTAAGAAACATGTGTGAGGATCAAGGGAATTCATCACATATGATTTATAATATGACTCCTTAGACATCACCTAATCATTCTTGTACAAATTTATGTACTTACGGTTCCATGGTCCCTTGGATTTTGTAGATTCGTCTTTTGTTGGACTTTTCTCTATGCTAGTACTTAGTAAAAACTAGTCTATGATAGCTAGAAACACAAACTTCATTCTCCCTCCCACTTTGACTTTGATCCTTGAGATTTTTAGAACATGACAAAGGTAAACTTTGATTAGATACCAAGAATATTGGAATAATTCAATGGTGAAGCCATCCTAGGGCCTTGTTTGGTACAAGATCCCTAATCTTTAATGTCGTCTTCTACAATTTCCCATACTAGTGCATTTTGTCCTATTTTGAGACCCTGATTATAATTATTAATAGGAAGATTAATCAATTTTATATTAATATAAGAATGATTCAAATGTTGCATTACCTTGGTTTCCTCGATGCCATTAATACCTTTAGCATTTTTTCCTTTTGTATTCCTCCCGTCTAAAATTTTTCAGAATCATTTTGTGGCATTATTTCCAATTTACATTGTGTCAAACAAATGAACTACATGTAGGTGCTCATAATAAGGAAAATATTTGAATTTGATGAAGTAACAATACATACCTTGTGTAATTCCACCCTAATTACCTTTAGGAAATATAAATATAAATAAATCTCTAATAGAGTAAATAGATGAAATCTTAAAAAACTAGAATAAGTAACAAATATGGATGTATTGAAAACAATTTATTTACCAAAATTCTTATCAAAATCATTTTTCCATAATTGTAGTGTCATTCTTTACTAGTTTTCCCCACCCTTTTCCTCCCCATTAAAGATATTTAATTTTTTTAGTTTAATATTTGTGGTTCATAGGAAGGAAATGATTATATTTGTTACATTCCTCCCTTCGTCAACTTCTAGAGTGTCTAGACATCATTCTAGGACCACATACAGACATGCATATTTTCCCTTTGTTTGAACACCTATAAGGTATAGATTTATAGCAATAGAATACCAAAATATTCAAAACAACACGTGAATTCATAGCGAGTGTATAGAGTTACATTGCAATTTACCTAACACAAAAATGTGTTAGCCCTAATGCATCTTAAATTGTCCTTGTATGTATTCCATGGAATTGAAAGTGTTTTTGGAATATTAGTTTAAAAATATCATACATAGTGATATCATCCCATAACTTTAGAATTCCATCAATTATAGGATTAAGAAATGCATCTATATCTCTAACTCAATACTTTCCTAGTTATTTGAAAATCAAATAATTCATTACTTGTACATACAAAATATGTAACAAAAATTTAAACACTAGGTTCAAGGCTTCTTATGTTATTTTTTTAGTAATGATCTTTATTTTTCTTCTTCTTTATTAATTGAATTTTTAGAAGCTAAGGGAATCATAATAAGGTATTTCATTCATGAGGGAATGGGGCCATTGATTCAACCATGATAAAAATATTATCCAAATTCTAAAGAGGGTAGTATTGAAGAATCATAGGAATTGGCATAATGCTTTTCTCAATGCTCTTTAAGCGGATAGAGTTACTCCTAAAGAGGCATTGACATATCTTTATATTATTTTATGTATGGAAAAGAAGAAATACATTTGACCTAAATATTCTTTCCATCCTTACAATTGTCTCAAGATAGGTCAACCTTTTTCTATCCTTCAAAATAGAATTGATATATTAATAATGTTGGAAGAAGGAAAGGAAAATCTAGGAGTAAATTCATATCCCACAAGTAAATTGTGAAATGATGGTTTGATTAGCATAAGGTTTGTGATAAGGATTTTGGAGTGAGTGATATGGCTTTGATATGGGACAAAGTCAATGAACCAAATGGAAAGCATACAAAGCTCCAAAACATATGGTTTGGTCCTTACCAAATTGCTGAGAATATAGGACCTAATAGAAATAGAGTACAAAGCCTAGGAGGTGGAATTGATTCTCTTCCTATTAGTGGTCAAATCATAGAGTGATATCTCACTTAATCACATTCATAAGAAATTTCATTTATCATAGTTTTGTAATTTTCGTTTGTGACAATTTATTTGCTTTTGATAGTTTGGTTTTATGTTGTTTTTCAAAAATTTGTTGTTAATTTTTATTACCACTTTAGTTTGTTCCTTTTGACATGGTTTGCATGTTAAGTTTATTTATCTTCTATTTGTCCTTTTTCTTTTAATTATAAGTTGGAGGTAGTAATTTTTCAACCTCTTGTGATAACATACATTTAGTTCTCAATTGTGTACCTTACTGCTTCCAATATCAAAAGTAAAGTGAGTCAATAATGATCAAGATTGAGAGTTGAAAATATTTATAGTTTCATTTATGTGTAATTTTAAACAAATATGATGTTTTATTTGTAGAGGTAATAGTTTTTGTTAGGTATGAATGGATTAAACAAGTCATAGATTCAATCGTGGGGAGAAATTGACCAAACTAATTACCAAACCAAGGGCTAAATGATATTTATTAGTTAAGAAGCCCGCAGGGTTTTGAACTTGGGCCACCCACACCAAACTAGAGCTAGATGCCAATGACCCAACAGGCCTTTCAGTGGTTAGCTTGCTCCAAATTTTTAATAAATACCTAAATAACTCATTCACTCGGGGGAATCAAAGATGGAGGAGTGGAGGAGTGCATGTGGAACCCAGAGGAGGAACTGCCCCCAGGTCAAGCACAATTTTTTAGACATAGCATATTCTAGGGGAATATTCCACATAGTATTCCATGCAGAATCAGTGAGGAATCTAAGAGATTCCCTAGAGGGAAAAATTTCAGTGTCATATTTATGCCAAGTTTATACTCAAACGAACTAGAATTTCACCAAGAATTTGATAGTGTGATCAATTTTCTGATCCAAGCAGCAGATCTTTAGTCAAATTGTAGAGAGGAAGCTTTTTTGAATCATGAGGGATCTAAAAGATTCCCTAAGGGCCAAATTTTGACAATTTTAGAACCAGGCCGAATTTATACTCATTTTGCTCAGTTTTTCGCAAGGAGAGCAATGGTGAAGTCAAATTTGTCATATGAGCAGCAAAATTCCAGTCAACCAGCGGGAAGGAATCTTTTGGGAATCTTTGAGATTCCCGAGGGTCCATATTTTGACAGTGTTAGAAAGGGGTCGATTTTATAGTCATTTGACACAATTTCATGCCACAAATTCAATGGTGCAGTTCATTTCTTTAGCAGAGTTGTGCATTTTCAAGCCATCCCTAAAAGTGGAGGTATATAATGCAACAATGCCATGTCTTTCTTTTGCTTTACTAAGATGACGATTTTGATGTTGAGATCCTTGTTTACCATTCTGCTGGAGGATACTTGTATGCCACTTCATGTGAGAATTTGGTATCTTGTCATGCTAAAGGAGGGCCCATATGAGTGATATTTCCTATAAGAGAACGTCTCGTGGAGAGACATGTCACTCTAGTTGAGGGAGTTTATCCTTGTAATGATAAAGAATACACCATGTACTCATCATCATCTTGTAGCATTTAATGATGTAGGGTCCCCACTCTTGACACCAGGCCCAGAGACGTAACCCCCACTAGGTGAACTTCATTATCTACTTATGTGTGTTCTTTGATTTGATGGTTATCATTATGTTTCCTATTCTTTAAAGTATGCACATGTGTTTTTTCATACTCTTTCACATGCAATTTTGCTAACATCACAGAAGTAAAAGATCTTGGTTAATTTTGGTAGTTGAGAGAATCCAGATCAAGTTTGGTATTAGAGAGGTCTTCTTGCTTATTCGAATTGCAAGTGTGAATGATTTAATGTGAAACTAGAAAGAAAATGGAGGATGATAGAGATCTCTACTAGGCCTTCTACAAGATGGCCATCATGGTAGATATAATGTATGTAGATTATGAGTTGAAAATGGAAATATAGGAATAGGAGAAAGAAAGAGCAAAGGAAAATGATCCATCTACCTCCTCGAGTGAACATTCTTCTCCTTCATCACCTTCTCATCATTCAAATGAGGAGATCAATCAGAGCCTCAAGCAGAGAATGTTGAATTAAGGATACTTCTACAAGAAGAAAAAGGGGAGAAGCGAAGATTGCAGCTTCAGTTACGAGCTATGGAAGAGGCCTTGGGAAAGTTGAAGCTCAATGAAGGCTTAGGGAATTCATCATCACCTACTTCAATATCGACAGCTAAGGTAAACAGTGTTGGTCGTCCTTCAATTTCATTTTGACATGATGTTATTTATGTTGGAAATCTTGAGGTACCCATTTCAGGAAACGACATGAGATTCCTCGTCAAGATGGGGTACATTCAAGGAGGATGTTTGAAGGTAACAAAATCTTCCAAGCCATTTCTTAGACCATCAAGGAAAAATGATGGTGGGAACACATCACTGTCTTCCCATGACAGCGCACATTACAAAAAAAGAGTTAAAGCAAGCTCTCATCACTAGGATTGCACCACAGGTAGTCAAGATAGGTATAAAAAGTATCAGTATTCTAAAGTTCATTTTGATTACAATCATCTTATTAATGATGGCCTAGAAAACCATGTAGTTTTTGTGGCTTGTATAACCGCATAGTTTTTGAGTGCTAGAAGAGAATGGCAGCAAGAAAGGGGATGAGACGTGAAAGGCCTTCTCCACATTAGGGAAGGAAGCAGGTTAAGCAGGTCTAGAGGAAGAAGAATTTTTTCAATCATTGCAACAGAGGTGGACAACAAAGAGCCACATGTTGGAGGCTCCATCTAGAGCAGCGTCTCAAGAACAAAGTGCTAGTGTAGGAACCAGCTGGTGAAGATGTTCAACAAGCGAATACGCCACGGGGAGATGACCCATTCACTTTGATGAGTAATATATGGGTTTACTAGATATAGTATCTTTTCATGGCTGCATTTTGTAAATCACATGTTGCAATATAATTGTAAAAGTGATGTTGTGTTTTCCATCGCTTACTAAAGCAACGATGATTTTTTTGGCCTTAAATTGTTGATAGTTGGGGTATTAGTTTCTATTATGATGTAAACTTGAACAAAGAATGTGTGTTATAAACTCTTGGAAAGTATGGGGATGCTTGGGTCCTAATTGGTCATGTAATTAAACATGTAGTTTGCAAAGATTGTACTATAGGTTTTCATAGGATGCAGGTATCGGGTCATCACTTATGGCTCCGAAGAACAAAGGTGAAGGAGAAGGAAGTGTGGTATGTTAAGGCACTTCTTGTGTAGACAAGGGAGTATGATAGATCACAAATCATGTTCATGCTTTTAGAGGACTAAAATATCCTCAGTGGGGAGGAATGATCTAGGTGGCTCCAGAGAGGCTCAAAAATCAAAGAGGACTTAGGAAAAGCTCAAAAATAAAAGTTCTTAGATTGCAATAGAAATAGGGTTAGATCGAAGAGCTTGTCACAAGATTTCCAACAGCACAAACGACACCTCAATTTGATTTTGTGTGTGAAAGTTATGGCCAATCAAAGTTTTGGTCAAACTAAGGTCATTGGCTAAATTTGGTAGGAGCACCAACTAAATTTGTAGGTATGCTAAAATTTTGGGTCCGACTAAATTTGGCGACCACTAACGAGGAAACAATTTGGCACTTATCGACGACATATTCCGATGGTCAGAATGAGCGAATTTTTCACCTCTTTAAAATTGCCAATGACCTCAAATTTGGCCGACAGTTTTTTTAACCAATTTGTTTTATATATAAAAAAAAAACTATATTAAAAAACTAGGTGGTTGGCCACCAACCTCACCACCCACCAAACATAATATGTATAACAAAACAAAACACAACGGGTTGGGGTCGCCAGTGACCCGGACCTTGCTCAACCACTATGCAACGGTCATACTATATTGGGGGCCAGTGGGGATCAAACCCACCTGGCCGTGACAACCGGCCCCGCCCCATGGGAGGCCCCATACAATGTTAACAAAAAACGACACCAACATAAAACACAAAAAAATGCTAAGTTAAGAAGCCCACGGGGTTTTGAACCCGAGCCACCCATGCCAAACTGGAGCCAGATGCCAATGGCCCAAAGGGCCTTTCATTAGTTAGCCCACCCAAATTTTTAATAAATACCCAAATCACCCATTCGCTTGGGGGGACAGAAGGTGGAGGAGTGGAGGAGCGTGTGTGGAACCCTGAGGAGGAACTATGCCCAAGTTGGGAATAATTTCTAAGACAGAGCACATTCTAGGGGAATATTCCATGTAGAATTAGTGAGGAATCTAAAAGATTCCCTAGAGAGCAAAATTTCACAGTGCCAGATTTATGCCAAGTTTATACTCAAACGAACCAGAGTTTCACCAGGAGTCTGATGGTGTGATTAGTTTTTAGATTTGATTAGCATATCTTCAATCAACTTGCAGAGAGGAATATTTGTGAAATCATGAGGAATCTAAAAGATTCCCTAAGGGCCAAATTTTGACATTTTCAGAACCAGGCCGACTTTATATTCATTTTACTTATTTTTTCGCAATGAGTGTAGTGGTGAAGTCACATTTTTCATCTGAGTAAAAAAATTCCAGTCAACCAGTGGGAATGAATCTTTGAGATTCCTAAGGTCCATCTTTTGATGATGTTAGAAAGGGGTTCAGTTTACAGTCATTTGACACGATTTTGTGCCAAAAAATCAACGGTGTAGTTCATTTCTTCAGCAGAATTGTGCATTTTCAATCCATCCACGAAAGTGGAGGTATATGATGTAGTGATGCCATGTCTTTCTTTTGCTTTACTGATATGATGATTTTGATGTTGAGATCCTTGTTTACCATTTTTTTGGAGGATACTTGTATGCCACTTCATGTGAGAATTTTATATCTTGTCATGCTAAAGGAGGGCCCATATGAGTGAGAGTTCCTATAGGAGAACATCTCGTGGAGAGACATGCCACTCTAGTTGAGGGAGTTTATCCTTGTAATGACAAAGAATACACCATGTACTCATCATCATCTTGCAGCATTTAATGAAGCAACCTCCCCACTCTTGACATTGGGCCCGAAGACGTAACCCACACTGGGTGAACTTCGTTATCAACTTGTGTGTGTTCTTTGATTTTATGGTTGTCATTATGTTTCCTCTTCTTTAAAGTATGCACATGTGGTTTTTCATACTCTTTCACATGCAATTCTACTAACATCATAGAATTAAAAGATCTTGGTTAATTCTGGTAGCTGAGAGAACCTGGATCAATCAAGGTGACTTGGTTGATGCCATGGATGTTCATTGACAGTGAAGCAACACCAAAAAGATGATAGAGTTACTTAGAGATTATGAAATAATGCCCTAATATTAGAAGATGTATATGAATTGGCTTCCTATTCTGAGTTGAGTGTCATTAATAGAAAAAGACTTATTTTTATTCTTGGTAAAGAGCTAGATCCCCATAGTAGGAAAAATACTTTTTCTTAGTGATGTATAAAAGTATCTATGGATAATATTTGGTTCTTAAGTATGTTCAATATTGTATTTACTTGAAATTTATCTATGTCTCTCAAAGGTATAGGCAAAGATGTTGGATGCATCCATTGAATTAGTATTTATTAAGTACACAACATTCCCTAAAAAAATAAAATTTTAGCTACAAAATTTTTCCTTATTTTGCTAGTTTTCATTTACATTTTTTTATAATTTCATGTCTCTCATATAATTCAGTAAACATATTAAATTCAAAGAGAATTAATTTTTTCTAAGTCTCTAAGCCTATTTTGAACTTAAGTATCTTATATTAGTGAAGTTGAATGAAATTTATCACCATACGAATGTTAATTTTGATCACTCATGGGAGAGAACCTTACACATTAACAGTAAGGTGAATTCCAAACATCCATATAAAAGTGATAGGATTACTCTAATTTTAAGGAGATTTTGTGCACCAATATTAAAGTGAAACTAAAACACTAAAAAAACATTGGAATAAAGGCACTAAAGCAAGATTAAAATGTTTGTGTTAAAAAAAAGGGGAAATTGAAAGTGTCGATATGTAATATCATAACAAAATAAAGTCTCTTCACCAATGATTTCCCATTCATGATCACTTCACTTTACCAAATCAGAAGGTTGAAATGCACTAAGATAAAGTCGATTTCAATCATTGATAAGGTTTGTTGTTGCACCGTTTAAACTTTCACCTTTTTCCATTTGAAATTCAACCCTCATTCTCACTTTGCATGTTTTCCAGGGTTCTATACCCTCACTCAACCAAATGCACTTTTCCATTACTACAATCAATAACTTATCAAAACTCCAAAGTGTTAGGTGGCTAGATAAAAGGTAAATATATTGGCCATTAATTAGTTGACTCAGTGACTAGAACATCCAATTAGGATTTAAAGAATCCAATTAAGATTAACCTAGATTCAATCATCATGGTAGTTATTTCCTATTGGTTATAAAATTCAAACTTCAACTACTTGGAAAACTATGAGCATGAATTCAAATTGCATCACTCAGGATTAAGTGTTTTCCATATACTTCATGTTTGTGATAGCTTATGTGTTACTCAATATTATTATTTATGGTTTGAGAAGTTATTAGTGGAGTATTGTGTTGTATGGTTGTGTTCCTGCTCATTAAGGAGAAACTTGTGAACTAGAGCCAACTATGTGTGTCAAATTATGTTTCAAAATTATTTTTTTCTCTCCTATTTCCTTGGTACAAACATGTTATGAAATGAGAACCTTTGAATATGAATTTGTGCATGTTTTATGAAGTGGAACTAGAGGAGAAATTCAACTAGGGAAAATTTTAAGGATGGCAATTTATCTTAAAGTTTAAAAACTTTAGGGACTCTTAAATTCCCTAATATGTAAACTATTAAATGTTTGGTGATATTTTTGTAAAATATTCAAATTTATAGTGATTTTATATAGTCTTTGAAAAATTTTGGTGAATCATTTTTAGAAATAATGGAAATTGGTGAGTATTTGTTTCGAAAAGGAATGAAAAAATATCCCATATTTGAATATTAGCCCCTAAAATTTTCCATGGATTCAACATCTTTAATAGTTAGATTTGAATTCTTCTCTCACAACCCTTTTCAATGGATGAGTCATTAATAAAATTCATGTTCTTAATCACGTATCAAGTTGTTTAACATAGGTATTGAAAACATTTGTTCATGAATTTACCCTCATTACTTTGTTATACAATGACTTTCGTAAATGCAAAATGTCACCAAGAAAAACATTTGCTTAGCTCCCTACCAAATTTCCTAGAGGGAAACCTAAAGAAACAAGGGATATTGAGGATCCATTGGAAGAATACACTCCAATAATCTAGTTCCCTATACCTAAGGATCATAAACCATGGCTAGTATTCAAAGACATTGAAGCTAACATAGGAAATCAAATCCCCTTTCTAGGGTGGAATGAATCATAGTAGAAGTTATGGAATGAAGAATATTTAGATGCAACTCTTGATATTGACTATAGAAAATCTTGTAGATTCACAAGCTCATGCAATTTACTAAAGCATAGGACAAAAATCTACTTCTACTTTCAACCAGCAAAAGCCAATAGATCGATGAAAATGATATGAACAAGAAGAAGATAAATCAATGGCACATAACATAATATGTATATGGGGAAATCCACTGATCAAAACCCCGCTATCTGTATTGCATATATCAGAAATATGAGTGAAGATACAAAGCTTGTTCTCACTAGAACAATTCTGCAAAAGTATTCTCAACTCTCTCAGCTCACAAGCTAGCTCTTGGCCAACACTTAGCCAATTCTACAGCTCTCCAAGCTCCTAATCTCTTGCATAATTACAAGGATGAATAGCTCATATTTAAAGGGAATTCATGCTTCCAAAACTATGCAATCCAAACATAAGATCAATCTATGATGCATGCATGATATTTACACTCCAGTAAATAATACCACTGATAGTACATGGTCCTTGCACTCTAGTCTCAACTGTGTCTTTATCAGACTTGACATGCTTGAGTTTTTCATAAGGGAATCTTCAGTTAACTAGAGTAGCACTAGTGGATGCACTAGCACACCAACTGATTGTTAGTCCTCTGTTAGTTCCACAAATAGTTTGGAACTAATTTAACTTAAGTTAACTCACTAAACTGAGTGATCTAATTTACAACTCAATTTAAACTCATATTGGACCCTAAAACTTAGGGAGAACATATACATAACTTTAGAAATACTTCCAACTTGAAATTCCTACGCTAATTAAGTTAATTAAACTTAATTAACTATTTACAAGTTTCTATGAGAATAGAATTCAATTTTGATTCTTAGTTTAATGCAAGGAAAAATTAAACTAGAATTTCTTGTTACCATTTCTCAACACTCCCTCTCAATAAGAAAGGGATTATCAACTACCCTCATCCTGTCTGTTATCTCAAAATCAGATCTTGATAGGATGCTGGTCAGGTTGAATCTAAGTAACTATTTCAACCTACTTTAGGTTGAGGCTTAGCCTCCTCAACCTGAGAGGGCTCTCTCTTGATGGATTAATGATTTTGAATAGAGATAAGATGGCTAACTCTAATAGAACAACTGTGAAAAATATGAATGGTGGAAACACATTAAACAAAACTATCCATTGGGCTTATGGAGTCAACAACACCTCAATATAACAATGAGCTCAACCCTACATGGAAGTCAGGGCATTCAGCATTTAAACATTCAGAACATAAACTCATATGGGACCACACAGTTTATAAATGTATACAGGAAGTCAGAGCACATTCAGTGAATTCTGAGAGATTATACATCCATACCACTGTAAGAATTAAGAAAAGGACAACATCACATATTCTGAACATAAAAAATCCTTCATGAATCCTGAGAAGTAAAGTCAAGCATGTATTACTGAAAATGAGTCTTACATAGGCCAAATACAAGCTTTTCCATAAAATTTTCCAACCCCTTGTACATCAGCTCTTCTGCTATATATAGAGCTCTTTACACAACTTAGATTCCTCTTCTAGGATGAGGAAAATTCGAATTCTACCTGACCTGACACCTAATGACACTCAAAACTAACTATTAAATGCAAATGACACCTAACTAGCAGTTGTAGAGACCTAATACAACTAGGAGTGTAACTCCTTATCATGATTACAACAACCTTATCTAAGCATTAAACACTCCTTTTGAAACATAAAACTCCATGAAGTCGAATTTGATGAAGCCCATAACCTTCCAGTTGGCACTTGATGACTCATCCTTTTGTTGTTCCTAGAAACTAGGAAACTGTCCCTTGCTCTGTTGTGGCTGAAAAATAGGTCTTGGGACAGAGCTCATAACTTCTCATAAACAATATATTTGGAAAACATGAAGGAGGCTTTTGTGAACCAATACATTCTTAACAAAAACCTCTCTTGGTTTCTTGAAACACCTTTCCTACCATCCAGAATATTTCTTTGAAAAACAGGTGTCAAACAGAGAAATATGCCTGTGAAAAACTTGCACCTACAGCAGTTTCGTAGCGCAAGTTTGATCATTCATTTCTCTCAAATCATAATGTATTTGAAGAAAGTGGAAGAGGTTTTTGTATTTCAGTATCTTATGAATGAAAACGTCTTTCACATTTTAGAGATAAGCTTTCAAATGCTCAGAAACGCTTCTAGAAGTTGACTAGTAAAAACAGGGAAACAAAACTCCTCCTTTTTAGAGTTTCATTCTTATGCTCCTCTTCGAATCCTTCTGCTGACCATGTTGTCCCTTTAATCATATGAAATGCATTAAATCAACCATGAAATCTGATCCCACACTTGAATTAAGACAAATAGCTCCTTTAATGCTGCCTGAAGCATCATCTAGCTATGAAACAATTTCCACTTTTATAACATGTAGCTTAGAATTCAACAAAAATGTCCTCCTTCTACTTGTTTTGCCCTTGCTGAATGTTGACACTTTGTAATTGATCTTTTGCAGAGATTCCCCTTTGAAAATATTTCCCTTTGTCTCTCAAAATTGGTCCACTTATTCATAATATGCTCCTACAGCAGTTTCGTAGCGCGCTACGAAACTGCTGATCATTAGGCATCACTTACAGCAGTTTCGTAGCATGCTATGAAACTGTTGTGTAATTACAAAAACACAGCTTTGAACCAAATTTTTTCATTTTGAGCCTTTTGCTATCTTCAAATGTCTCTTTTCATGTGCCTTGAAGCTTTTCAAACTGAATATATATATATAGACCCCATTCTTCAAGGTATGTATGCAATATGTAACCTTGGCATTTGTGAAAGAATCTTCAAGTAACAAGGAAGAAGAGATGTATGCCAATCATTGGAAATGAAGACAACATCCTCCTCATAAGGTCTACTAAATTTTCACTATTTTGCTCTGATTTAAAGATTGTTCAGCTGTTGCCACATCTACACAAGGCAGAATGCGGTCAAGGGCGGTATTTTCTATTGAAGGTGCTTCAGTGTGAACATTTTTCCCATTCTTTCCATATGCCTCCACAAAACACCAATCAAGAATATCTGTTGTGCCAATCAGGAACCATCCTTTTCTTTGATATGCTCCCAAGAGTAATTACTTTTAGCTGTCTCTGCAATCTTAGCCAAATGATCATGGGTAAAAGTAGTGCCGCATGGGTTGCTTGGATTGATAATAACCATTGCCACTGTGTTGCTGTCTGCAATTGTATGAATCCCTGTGTAATGCATCAAACTAAATTGAGAAATTTTGGCATTAGTATTCTTAAGTGATAACAGTGGCTCCACTTGGGATAGTGTGCTCCTGTAGTACACTAAGAACTCGTAGGTCCAGTGCTTTGTCCATTTTATGAAAAACATAGATTTGCTTGACGAGCATTCCTTTCCAACTTCTTGGGCCTTCACCTCGGGCTTAAAACTTGATGATCATTGTGAGAGAAAGAAATCTACCACTACTGAAAAAAATGCTCAGTCAACCTTGAGCTTATTTGCATTTTCCTACCTACCTACCCTATCAGCTGCAAGCTCCACTTGTAGCTCAAGCAACATGATATTTCCAATAAAGCCAATCAATTGTCCTCTCTGATATTGGAGGCTCTTGACTGCATTCAACCTCAAAATAACCATGGTAGTGAGATGACCAAATCAACCTATAATGTATATGATCTTCATAATGCAAATGAAATTGAAATACTGATGTGCAAAACTTTGCCATGTATTCATTTATAGGGTCAAAGAAAACATGGTTATTTTGATAATCATCATAACATTCTATCTCTTTAGACAACTGATCCTTAGCCACACAAAATTCCTTTGATGTGCTATCCAACTGCCTTTCTGCATGATTCCCATAGACAATGTAATTTTCCTCACTATTGTGATCATTCTTTGATGCAAGCTGCTGCAAGGAATCACAAAAATGAACAACCTTTTCTTCTGCCTGAGGATTATAAAAAATTTCTTCCAGTATTTCTTCTTGGTGTTTGCAATCAATTTCATATTCTTTATGATCAAAAGAATGACAAATCTGTTGCATCTTTTCATTCATATCAAAGGATGAAACATGGTTTTCACAAGTAAACCCCTACTGATCTTCATGCTGCGTTTCATGAGATGTTATACTTTCTTCTTGGTGTTGAAATGCATTGTTATGAAGAGCCTCTAAAATTTCTTCATCCATAAATTCATCATCATCATAACAATCCTCCAAATATTGAATAAAACTCGTAGAATGTTTACAACAATCTTTGACCAACAATAAGGAGGGATGACACTCTTTATACATGTCATAGAACACATCATGGAAATCAGCAAGAGAATATAATGAACCATTTTCCAAACTTTTATACCAAGACCATGCTTTTCCTTCTAAAGTGGTCATAAACATCCTCATGAGACAATCCTCAAGAAAGTGAACCTTAAGATTGCGTACATGCATATGAAACCTAACCAAATGAAGAGCAGCATTGTCTTTCTTTTCATCTTTGAATATCGGAAGATCCTCTAACCAATCAACCTTTGGCATAGGATTTGGAAAACCAGGGATATGAGACCGATTCATAGGAGCATACCTGGCATTCATTCTTGCAAGGGAATTCATCTTGAAACTTCATCAAGCTATTGATCTTCTAGCAGTGGAGTCACCTTCCAATTTCTTATTCGATGTGTGGAGTCGCCAAGTTAGTTTTGCAGCCTCAAATAGATGTCTGAGCTCCTGCTACCTTCAGAAGTTCAACCTCTTAATTTCGGGAATGAATAGACTTCGACTCCCGGCAGACGCACCAAAATGTTATCTCAAAATCAGATCCTGATAGGCTGCTGGTCAGGTTGACTCTAAGTAACTATTTCAACCTACTTTAGGCTGAGGCTTAGCCTCCTCAACCTGAGAGGGCTCTCTCTTGATGGATTAATGATTTTGATTAAAGATAAGATGGCTAACTCTTATAGAACAACTGTGAAAAATATGAATGGTGGAAACACATTAAACAAAACTATCCATTGGGCTTATGGAGTCAACAACACCTCAATATAACAATGAACTCAACCCTACATGGAAGTCAGGGCATTCAGCATTTAAACATTCAGAACATAAACTCATATGGGACCACACAGTTTATAAATGTATACAGGAAGTCAGAGCACATTCAATGAATTCTGAGTGATTATACATCCATACCACTGTAAGAATTAAGAAAAGGAGAACATCGCATATTCTGAACATAAAAAATCCTTCATGAATCCTGAGAAGTAAAGTCAAGCATGTATTACTGAAAATGAGTCTTACATAGGCCAAATACAAGCTTTTCCATAAAATTTTCCAACCCCTTGTACATCAGCTCTTCTGCTATATATAGAGCTATTTACACAACTTAGATTCCTCTTCTAGGATGAGGAAAATTCGAATTCTACCTGACCTGACACCTAATGACACTCAAAACTAACTATTAAATGCAAATGACACCTAACTAGCAGTCGTAGAGACCTAATACAACTAGGAGTGTAACTCCTTATCATGATTACAACAACCTTATCTAAGCATTAAAAACTCCTTTTGACACATAAAACTCCATGAATTCGAATTTGATGAAGCCCATAACCTTCCAGTTGGCCCTTGATGACTCATCCTTTTGTTGTTCCTAGAAACTAGGAAATTGTCCCTTGCTTTGTTCTGGCTGAAAAATAGGTCTTGGGACAGAGCTCATAACTTCTCATAAACAATGTATTTGGAAAAACTGAAGGAGGATTTTGTGAACCAATAAATTCTTAACAAGAACCTCTCTTGGTTTTTTGAAACACCTTTCCTACCGTCCAGAATATTTCTTTGAAAAACAGGTGTCAAACAGAGAAATATGCCTGTGAAAAACTTGCACCTACAGCAGTTTCGTAGTGCAAGTTTTATCATTCATTTCTCTCAAATCATAATGGATTTGAAGAAAGTGGAAGAGGTTTTTGTATTTCAGTATCTTATGAATGAAAACCTCTTTCACATTTTAGAGATAATCTTTCAAATGCTCAGAAACGCTTCTAGAAGTTGACTAGTAAAAACAGGGAAACAAAACTCCTCCTTTCTAGAGTTTCATTCTTATGCTCCTCTTCGAATCCTTCTGCTGACCATACTGTCTCTTTAATCATATGAAATGCATTAAATCAACCATGAAATCTGATCCCACACTTGAATTAAGACAAATAGCTCCTTTAATGCTGCCTAAAGCATCATCTAGCTATGAAACAATTTCCACTTTTATAACATGTAGCTTAGAATTCAACAAAAATGTCCTCCTTCTACTTGTTTTGCCCTTGCTGAATGTTGACACTTTTTAATTGATCTTTTTCAGAGATTCCCCTTTGAAAATATTTCCCTTTGTCTCTCAAAATTGGTCCACTAATTCATAATATGCTCCTACAGCAGTTTCGTAGTGCGCTACGAAACTGCTGATCATTAGGCATCACTTACAGCAGTTTCGTAGCACGCTACGAAACTGCTGTGTAATTACAAAAACACAGCTTTGAACCAAAATTTTTCATTTTGAGCCTTTTGCTATCTTCAAATGTCTCTTTTCATGTGCCTTGAAGCTTTTCAAACTGAATATATATATATATATATATAGACCCCATTCTTCAAGGTATGTATGCAATATGTAACCTTGGCATTTGTGAAAGAATCTTCAAGTAACAAGGAAGAAGAGATGTATGCCAATCATTGGCAATGAAGACAACATCCTCCTCATAAGGTCTACTAAATGTTCACTATTTTGCTCTGATTTAAAGATTGTTCAGCTGTTGCCACATCTACACAAGGCAGAATGCGGTCAAGGGCGGTATTTTCTATTGAAGGTGCTTCAGTGTGAACATTTTTCCCATTCTTTCCATATGCCTCCACAAAACACCAATCAGGAATATCTGTTGTGCCAATCAAGAACCATCCTTTTCTTTGATATGCTCCCAAGAGTAATTACTTTTAGCTGTCTCTGCAATCTTAGCCAAATGATCATGGGTAAAAGTAGTGCCGCATGGGTTGCTTGGATTGATAATAACCATTGCCACTGTGTTGCTGTCTGCAATTGTATGAATCCCTGTGTAATGCATCAAACTAAATTGAGAAATTTTGGCATTAGTATTCTTAAGTGATAACACTGTCTCTGTGAAACTCAAATTTACATCTTGACAATGCCTTTGTAAAAATATCAGCATCTTGCTCCTCTGTGGGAATGTACTCTAACAACATAATCCACCTCAATACACAATATCTGAGATGATGATATCAGATATCAATATGCTTGGACCGATCATGAAAAATTAGATTTTCAGAGAGTTTGATACAACTCTGATTATCACAATAAATTACAGTTGGATCCATCTGCTGACCAAATAAACCACCTAGAATCTTCCTCATCCAAATGGCCTCACATGTTGCCTAACTCACAACCATGTACTTTGCATCTACCGAACTAAGTGCAACTGATATTTGTTTCTTATTGTACCACGAAACTGTTGATGACCCAATACTGAAGATCCCTCCTGATGTGCTCTTCCTGTCGGAGGAATCCCTACCCAATCTTCATTGGTGAAGCTTTGAAGCTTCACTCCCTTTGTCTTCCTATACCATAATCCATACTGAGAAGTGCCCCTGAGGTATCTCAACACATGCTTTGTCGCCTTATAATATAGCTTGGTAGGCCTAACCATCGCTTGACTAAGTTGGTTAATTGCATAACACATATCCAGTCATGTGTTCACCAAGTACATGAGTGAACCCACAAGCTACCAATAAATAGTAGTTTCCACTACTTCCCCTAAAGTAGCATCCTCCTTCCTCCAGTTACATGCAAGAGGATTCTCCATGGGTTTGTTGCTCTCCATGTGGAATCTCCTGAGTATCTCATTGGCATACTTTCCCTGAGACACAAACAACTCCCCATCTCCCTACCATACCTCCATGCCAAGAAAGTAATGCATGAGCCTCATGTCCTTCATCTCAAACTTTGTTGCAAGGTCCTCCTTGCAAGACTTGATCAACTGATTGGAAAGAGAAATCAAATTCTCATTCATTACAGAAATGGGTAAAAATTCAAGGCAGCTCCGGTTGAAAGAACTTAAAGAGTTCAATCAACAGTTTCAACTAGAGAATGTTGAACTGCGGCGAATGGTGCAAGCTTTGCAGGAAGATAAGAAAAGACTACAAGAAAATATTGAAGCTTTGTAGAAGAGTCGAAGGAGAATAAGTATGTCAGTTCGAAGTTCATCTACTGAAGGGAAAAATGAAGTCTCGCCTATTCATCAAAAAGATGAAGACAATTCCTCTCTGTCAATGACTCCAAAAGCACAGTCGGTAGAAGAAGCTTAATGAACCTTTTCCTCGTCTTCTGAGGACCCTCCTTATACTCTAGCATCACCAAGAAATGATTCGGAGAAGGACGAGATTTCCATCAATAAGAAGATTGGAGCATTTGAAAGACATACCAGAGGAATGGGTATGTCGTGGATGAACAAGATGGGATATCAACAGGGACAAGGCCTCGAAAAGCATGGCCAAGGTAGGCTCCAACCAATCTTCATGCAGGCAAGGCCGAAACATGAAGGCTTGGGCTATGACCAATCGATATCTGACTACAGCGGGAAGAGAGACCACATTGCATATCGATGTTGGTCCCTACACCCTGACCTAATTCCGAAGAAGTTGCAAGACCACAAAGGTAAATAGACGAATCACTCTAGTAATGATTCGAAAGGTGATTCTTTAAGTCAAAAATTTATGTTAAAAACTATCCAAAGGATTTATCCATGTACCTTTTGTGGTAGTAATTCACATTGTGTAGAAGAATGCTGGAAGCAGAAGATTTTTAGCAAAAAAATAGGTGCTACCAAGAGTCAGCCATGGAAATATGATACAACGCTACAAGTAAAGAAACCTCTAGGGAATACTTTACCTCAGTTAGATAAGGACCCCACATCATCAAGACAGCGTTCAGAAAAATCTAGCAGAAAGACGGCTAATACAAACTCCAGAGAAAGAGTTTGTCCAAAATGTAAGCTGAGAGGACACTCAAAAAGTGCATGTCCGATGTTACCTCATGAGACAATGTTGGCACCAGCAAAGAAAGAGACAACAAAATAACCTAGAGCAGAGGAATGTCAGTCTCCAGAATGGTCTCCTACTTGGAATGTGTGTATGTAAATAGTCATCTCCTCCATAGGACTAGTCAAGTCTGTAACTAGGATTCAGACTGTTTCTTTATATTATGATGCATGTTTGTAATAAAATCATATTTGTAATAAAACATTTGGAGGTCCAAAAGTCTTTTTGTTGGGAGGTGTGATCCAAAATGGATCTTGTAAGTCAAGTTGAAGTTTTTTTTATGTGTGACAACCAAGAAGGTCCTAGGAAGAAAAATTATTCTTGGCTTGTGTAGGAATTCACCATCTCAGTTGCTTGTAAAGACAACACTAGGTCGAAGAGCTCGACACGCTGATTCTGGTGGTATCTTCGGATTCGCATTTGGCCTCCAGGTGATGGAGAAATTGTCCATCAAAGTTTGAGGTGAACGAAGGAAAATGGGCTTATTGCTCAACACGTGGCAAGGCCAAGTTCATACATCCAAAAATGTTCAAGTTCCTCTCTAGTGTACATTTCCAGGTGTTCAGTGAGATTCTATTTATTGGTTGATTAGAGGTTCATTTTATCCGTCATGGGTGCATTAAGTAGTAAAGATGGAATTGCAAAACTATGGTCTTTAAACCATGTGAAATACCATGTAAATAAATGATGTGCAATTTAGTTTCCTGAGGGGTAAAAACTTTGTGAAGGTAAAATGGCACTAAACCTATGGTCTAAGATGGAGCGTAAATACTTCATAACCAAAGATATAATGACCATATGGTATGTGCGCATTGAAAATAGGTGGAGGTAAAAAATATATAGAATGGGTTTTTGTTTAAGCCTATGTTCAACTATATACTTTGTGGGTTTCCAATGTGCTAGTCGACGACGTTAATACCATGGTGTAAACATTACACCTTGCCAAGTTTTCAATTTTCCAAAGTTAAGTGCCAACCATATGGTCAATAAATATTACAATTGTAGGTCCATCGGCAAGGGGTCCAGTTAGCATGAAGAGGATGCCATCGTGCCTTCGGAGGGGGAGTGCAGTTACTGATAGCATGAGATGGATGCCAATGAGCCGTCGAAGGAGGAGTGCCACTCAGTCAACAATCAGTTGTGAATGGCAAGGGACACATGTGGTCTAGTCAGCATGCCAACAAGTTGTCAGAGATTCAGTTGTGAACAGTGGAGGTATGTCGCAGGGGTTGTATACCACCAAGCCACGAAGAATGTTCCATGGATATGTGCCAACGCATCATTGTGGAACTGATGTGCTAAGTAACCAGAGCAGGTATGCCAACCAAGCAGCGGTTTTGTAGAGTTGACTGCCAGACATTGGACCACAGTTAGCCAACCGTCGAAAGCCACCATGTCACAATACAATAGTTTCAAGGGTAAATGAGAAACCACTAGAGATGAGGGACTTTGGTTATGCGCCAAATGTGGGTTGAATAACATTTAGTTTATATTGTTTTAATGCGTAGAGACCCTATTTGATATTAGCTCTCTTGACCAATTATACTATAGGATTTAGTTTTAAAATCAATCCACCATGCGCTATTAAAATATTTTGTTATATAGTTTTCAAACTATATTGATTATGTATCAAATACCAAGCCATTTCATTTGGCCACCACATAATTTTTTTAAACAAATTATTCTAAACTTAGCCTAGTCCACCTTATAAGTGCATCGAATGAAGAAGCATAAGGGGGGAGGAAATGCCATCTTTGTAGAGAGGTGGTGGTGCATCTAGGCTTGTCAAGGAGAAGGAGAGAGGCATTCCAAAGCCTATCAAATCCTTTTCAAATTTTGAGGCAAAACATTTCAGGAAGGAGGCAAGCATATCCAGGGCAGAAGTTATGCTTTAGTTTTGAGAGAAAATTCAGCTTCAGAGTCAGAGTTTCGATATTTTCCTGTAGATGCTCTTTTGAGCATTTCTTTGCCATCCTTGGGCCTTTTCAGGAATGGAGATAGGGGTTGGAAAGATGCGATAAAAGGCTTTCTTTATATAGTAACCAGCAGTGCTTGCAAGCATAGTTCAGTTGGCAAAATATTTTGTAAAGAAACTCTTTGAAGCATTCCTAATAAAAGTGGTCGCCCATTCGAAGCAAATCCAGAGACATAGTCCAGGAGGGACAAACTTCGTCACCAATGTTTGTTTTTATTTTCATATTTAATTTTTGTTGTTAATTCTTCACTTTTAGTTCTTTAATTTTGATGATTAAGGCATAAACATCACTTAATTTTCCATTTTCACTCACACATGTGCAACTTTAGTTAATTGGTGCAATTGCTCAAATAATCAATCCTGTAGATTTTAGATCATATTTTGGTATCATAGTGAGGTTGATCATGATTAAATAGGATATTTTCCAATATTGACTAGATCCAGGTCGCAACGTGGAGAAGGAAACTTAAAGAGGCCAATCTCGAGATTAGAAAGAGAAAGTATATTCTCATCCAGTGCATAAATGGTTAAAAATTCAATGCAGCTCTGGTTGAAAGAACTTGAAGAGTTTAATCAATAGTTTCAACAAGAGAACGCTACACTACGGTGAATGATGCAAGATTTACAGGAAGATAAGCAAAGACTATTGGAAAATATTGAAGCTCTGCAGAAGAGTCGAAGGAGAAGCAGTTTGTCAATTCGAAGTTAATCTACTGAAGGGGAAAATGAAGTATCGCCTCTTCATCAGAAAGATGAAAACAGTTCATCTATTTCAATGACTCCAAAAGCACAGTCAATAAAGGATTATATCAAAACCTTTTCCTCATCTTCTGAGGACCCTCCATATACTCCAGCATCACCAGGAAATGATTCAAAGAAGGATGAGATTTCCAGTAATCAGGAGATTGGAGCATTTGAAAGACATATCACAGGAATGGGTATATTGCTGATAAACGAGATAGGGTATCAGTAGGGACAAGGCCCCGACAAGCATGGCTAAGGGAGGCTCCAACTGATCTCCGTACAGGAAAGGCTGAAACATGAAGGCTTGGGCTATGACCAATCGATATGTGACTACTACGGGAAGAGAGGTCACATTACATATCAATGTTGGTCCCTACACCTTGACCTGATGCCGAAGAAGCTACAAGACCGCAAAGGTAAACACACGAATCCCTCTAGCAATGATTCAGAAGGTGATTCCTTAAGTCAAAACTTTATGTTAAAAGTTATCTAAAGGATTTATCCATGTATCTTTTTTGGTAGTAATTCACATTGTGTAGAAGAATGCTGGAAGCTGAAGATTTTTAGCAAAACAATAGGTGCTACCAAGAGTCAACCATGGAATGATGATACAATGCTACAAGTAAAGAAATGTCTCGGGATACTTTACCTCAATCAAACAAGGGCTCTACATCATCAAGACAGAGTTCGGAAAAATCCAGCAAAAAGACGGCTAGTACAAACTCTGGAGAAAGAGTTTGTCCAAAATGTAAGCTGAGAGGACACTCGAAAAGCGCGTGTGGGATGCTACCCCGTGAGACAAAACCAGCACCAACAGAGCAAGATACAGTAAAAAAACCTAGAGCAGACAAACGTAAGTCTCCAAAATGATCTCCTAGTTGGAATTGGGCAGATTATATGCCATATATATAAATGTGTGTCTATAAAAAGTCATCTCCTCAATAGGCCTAGTCAAGTCTGTAACTAGGATTCAAATGATTTTTTTTTTTATTATAATGCATGTTTGTAATAAATTCATATTTGTAATAAAACTTTTGGAGGTCCAAAAGTCCTTTTGTTGGGAGATGTGATCCAAAATGGATCTTGTAAGTCAAGTTGAATTTTGTTTTACGTCTAATGACCAAGATGGTCCTAGGAAGAAAACTAATTCTCGACTTGTGCAAGAATTCACCATCTCATTTGCTTGGAAAAACAACGTTAGGTCGAAGAGCTCGACACAGTGATTCCAGTGGTATCTCCGGATTCGCAATTTGGCCTCTGGGTGATGGAGAAATTGTCAGTCAAAGTTTGAGGTAAATATATGAAAAGGGGCCTCGCTGGCCATGTGATGTTCTTACTACTCGACACATGGCAAATCCAAAAAGGTTCAAGTTCCTCTCCAGTGCACATTTCCAGGTGTGTGATGAGATTCTAGTTACTGGTTGATTAGAGGTTCATTTTATCTGTCAATGGGTGCATTAAGAAGTAAAAGATGCAGTTGCAAAACTATGCTCTTTAAACCATGTGAAATACCATGTAAATAAATGATGTGAATTTTATTTGCCTAAGGGGTAAAAACTATGTGAAGGGGAACTACCACTAAACCTATGGTCTAACATGGAGTGGAAATACTTCATAACCTAAGATATAAAACCATATGGTATGGGCACATTGCAAATAGGCAGAGGTAAAAACTATATAAAATGGGTTTTTGTTTAAATCTATGTTCAACTATATACGTTGCGAGTTTCCAATGTGCTAGCCGACGACGTTAATACCATGGTGTAAAAATTACACGTTGCCAAGTTTGTGATTTTCCAAAGTTAAGTGCCAACCATATGGTTAAGAAATATTATAGTTGCAAGTTTTTCGATAAGGGGTCTAGTCAACATGATGTGGATGCCATCGAGTCGTTAGAGGAGAAGTGCAGTTGTGGATGACATGAGATGGATGCCAATGATTCGTCAAAGGGGGAGTACTGCTCAAGTCAACAGTCAATTGCAAATGGCAAGGGACACATGTGGTCCAGTCAGCATGCCAATGAGTCATTAGAGATTTAGTTGCAAATAGTGGAGGTATGTCACAGGGTTGTATGCCACCAAGCCACGGAGGATGTGCCACAAATATATGCCAACGCATCACCACAGAACTAATGTGCTAAGTCACCAGAGCAAGTATGCCAACCAAGCAGCGGATTTGTAGAGTTGACCGCCAGACATTGGACCGCATATGGCCAACCATCGGAAGCCACCATGTCACATGACAACAGTTTCAAGGGTAAATGAAAAACTGTCGGAGATGAGGGACTTTGGTTATGCACCAAATGTGGGTAGAATAACATTTAAGTTATATTTTTTTAATGCACAGATACCTCATTTGATATTAGCACTCTTGGCTAGTTAAACTATAGGATTTAGTTTTAAAATCAATTCACCATGCGTTATTAAAATATTTTGTTATATAGTTTTCAAACTATATTGATTATGTATCAAACACCGATCCATTTCATTTGGCCACCACATATTTTTTTTAAACAAATTATTCTAAACTTAGCCTAGTCCACCTTATAAATGCATCGAATGAAGAAGCATAAGGGGGAAGGAAATGTCAACTTTGTAGAGAGATGGTGGTGCATCCATCCTTGTCAAGGAGAAGGAGAGAGGAATTCCAAAGCCTATTAAATCCTTTTCAAAATCAGAGGTAAAACCTTTTAGGAAGGAGAAAAGCATATCCAGGGCAGAAGTTGCGCCTCAGTTTTGAGCGACAGTTCAGCTTCAAAGTCAAAGTTTCAATATTTTCCTGCAGATTCTCTTTTGAGCATTTCTTTTCCATCCTTGGGCCTTTTCAGGAACCGAGACAGGCATTGGAAAGCTGAAACAGAAGGCTTTCTTTCTATAGTAGCCAACAGTGCCTGCAAGCATAATTCAACTGGTGAAATCTTTTGTAAATAAACTCTTTGAAGCATTCCTAATAAAAACAGTCACCCATTCGAAGTGGACCTAGAGAGGTAATCCAGGAGGGACAAACTACATCACCAATGTTTGTTGTTGTTTGCATATTTAATTTATGTTGTTAATTATTCACTTTTTGTTCTTTTAATTAAGGCATAGACATCACTTAATTTTCCATTTTCACTCACACATGTGCAACTTTAGTTAATTGGTGCAATTACTCAAATAATCAATCCTGTAGATTTCTTATCACCTCTACCTCCAACTTATAGAGATTGTTCACCTGAATCCCTATCTTCTTTACTTGGCCTGTGGCTATGTGTCGAAGGAACATCTTTCCTTTCGAGAATATCACATCATAGCCTCTATCCTCAAGCATGAAAATGGATACCAAGTTCTTCTTCAGCCCGGGCACATACATAACATTCGTCAAGATGAGTGGAGCCCCATGCTTCCTCTAAAAAGTAATCGTGCCCAATCTAGTAACACTATACTTCCCATTGTCACCCATATCGATATGCATCTGGAGATCTTTCTCCTCTATGTCACTAAATAACCCTTTGTCGCTATTCATGTGGAATGAAGCTCCACTATCTAAGTACCATACACTTCCTATCATTGATGACACAATGCATGCAATGAGGGAAAAGTCAAATTTGAATTGAGAGGCCATATCCTCACCCACCGCTCCTCCTTAGGACTTCTTGAGTGGACAATTTGTAGCAAAATTGCCCAACTCATGATAACAAAAACACTTAAATT
Organism: Pinus tabuliformis; assembly: GCA_031772625.1. Lineage (NCBI taxonomy): Eukaryota > Viridiplantae > Streptophyta > Pinopsida > Pinales > Pinaceae > Pinus > Pinus tabuliformis. The sequence goes on along the minus strand of CM062805.1, from coordinate 920,672,802 downwards.
TTGTCATGCCTTTCTTCTTATCTTCGTGATAAGAATTTGATTTAGAATGGGAAGCTTTCCCTCTCCCCTTCTTTGCCTTAATCGTTACGGCACAGTTCTCTTCATAATCAGTCTTTGATGAAGAGCCATCCATGGTGTTCCTCCTAATCTCCTCCTGCATCAAATCCAACCATAGTCGTTCCCAATCTGGAAGCTTCTTTGACCATTGACAGATTCGTCATAACTATGCCAACTCTTTGGGATTCCTAGAAGAGAAATACTCACCACTTCCAACACTTCCAAGTTCATCACGACATTGAGTGAACTTGGTCAAGTATTTTGGAATCGTCTTGCCTTTCTCCATTTTGATTTTTCAAAGTTTGTCCTTCAGTTCCAATTTCCTTTGGTCATTGTTTTTCTGATACAAGTTCATCAATGCTTTCCACATAGCATACGAAGTTTCCTTTCCATGGAGACTTGAGACAATGTCGTCTCAAACTCCCTCAAGGATTCTTTGCCTTGCCTTCACCACACACTTCTTCCATTCTGCCAAATTTTGTGCATCCGATGTTGTTGGCTTAGGAATTTCTTGATCAACGAATTCTTTCAAGCCATTATCCTCTAGCACAACCTCCATTTTTCCCCTCCAAGCTAAACAATTCGAGTTTCCTTCCAAGGCATACTCGAGCCGCAAACCGTAGAATTCCATCTATCGATCCTAAAGCATGTATTACAAATTTGAATTTCACCTGTAAGCCAAAACTCAAAACTTTAAAATCTCCTCTAGTATACTGTCTTCAACTTCGATACCATGTATAAAATCATATAGATTCACAAGCTCATGCAATTTACTAAAGCATGGGACAAGAATCTACTTCTACTTTCAACCAATGGAAGCCAATAGATCGATGAAAACAATATGAACAAGAAGAAGATAAATTAATGGCACATAACACAAGATGTATCTGGGGAAAGTCACTGCTCAAAACCCCACTATATGTATTGCATATTTCATAAATATGAGTGAAGATACAAAGCTTGTCCTCATTAGAAAAATTCCACACAAGTATCCTCAACACTCTCATCTCACAAGCTAGCTCTTGGCCAACACTTAGCTAATTCTACAGCTCTCCAAGCTCTTAATCTCTTATGTAATTCTAAGGATGAATAGTCTTTATTTAAAGGGAATTCATGCTTCCAAAACTATGCAATCCAAACATAGGATCAATCTCTGATGCATGCATGATATTTACACTTCAGTAAATAATACCACTAATAGTACATTGTCCTTGCACTCTAGTCTCAACTGAGTATTTCTCATAATCGACATGCATGAGTTTTTCATGAGGGAATATTTAGTTAACTGGAGTAGCACTAGTGGATGCACTAGTACACCAACTGACTATTAGTCCTCTATTAGTTCCAAAAATAGCTTGGAACTAATTTAACTGAACTTAACTCCCTAAACTGAGTGACCTAATTTCCAACTCAATTTAAACTCATACTGGACCCCTAAAACTTAGGGATAACATATACATGACTTTAGAAAGACTTCCAACTCGAAATTCCTAAGCTAATTTAGCTAATTAAACTTAATTAACTATTTACAAGTTGTTATGCGAATAGAATTCGATTTTGATTCTTAGTTTAATTAAAGGACAAATTAAACTAGAATTTCTTGTTTCCATTTCTCAACATTGACCCTATCATTAGGGAAATTTATGACAAGTTTTTCATATATATTAGAAAGTATCATTTGCACTTTGTTGTAGTGATAGTACCTGTCATTCCTTTCTCTGAGTCTGTTGAGTGGATCTTGACCACATTGATTTAAATCAAAGTGTGATTTTAGATGAAAAAGATGAATGTGTGGGCTCTTTCTTGGCTGAGAATCTTCAGAAATAACTTAGGTTTTGGAACCCTAGATTCATTTGAGTTACCCCTCTTATGAATGATTTTTACAACAAGCATGATGTTGGAAAAAATTGGCAAACTAATGGACGGATGATAAAATGTTCTTTCACAAATCTAATGGTATTTATGCTATCACAAACTTGAGAGATCCATGCTTGTATCTCAGGGAATTACTCTAAGCCCAATTTTAGGGAGAGAAATATAGTTTATGGTTCACAAATCCATGGATATAAGTATCTTATGCAATGTCCATAGTAAGAAAGGTATTCAATTGGGATACCTTATTGTCTAAACAAATTAATTGTATGATCATGGGAGAACAAAAGGCAAAGGAACGGCACGCTATTTTCCTTCCTTTGACACGGATTCATATATATTGGATGTTGTATGTGTTTCAAATATATTTGGAGGGATTAATCTCAATTGGCATGTATCAGAAGCTATTGTGATTTTTTTTTCAAATTTTATGTGATAACAAATAAAGAGGTTATATTTATCTATTTATGAATTTCTTCTTGACACCATTTTTTATGAACAAAGTTCATATATGTAGCAGAATACTCAGAATATTTAAAATATATAAATATCCATGATAGGATAAATATAGTTATATAAGAAATGTACAAAATATATGAGATATGAGATGATATGTTATGGACACATATGAGAATTCGCTTATATATCAGGTGCCCTTTCATGAATGGGATGTCCGTAAAGGCATGCCTCTCCATAAATAATTATTATTAAATCCATCATTATTACTATTTATTATTATTTATATTAAAAAAATTATTTATATATTTATATTATGTATATATAAATAAAAAGAATAAAAATAATAATGAATACTAATAATGATTAATTTAATAATAATTAGTTATGAAGAGGCATGTCTCTAACGACATGTTTGTTCATGAAGGGGCACCTGCCTAGGTATATAAGTGGACCCTCATTTGTATCCATAACATATCATCTCATATTTCATATCTTTTGTACATTTCTTATATAAATATATTTTTCCTATCATAGGTATTCATGTATTTCAGATCTTCTGAGTGTTATGTTGCGTATATGAACTTTGTTCATAACATTTGGTATCAAAGATGTTCGATCCTCTGTTCACTCAATTGCCACACAAATCCAATATGATCTTTCCTTTGGCCATCAACTTGTCATCAACTTCGTTGTCGTTATGATTTTGGCTTTTAGCCACAAAAAGTTGTTTGGAGATTCTCCATTCTGCAATCGGGTCTTTGACCATTATATATATATATATTCTCTTTTTTTAATATATTTAAACTTTTTTTCTCTTTTATATATGTATATATATAAGGGATTATTATTAAAAAATAATAAAATAAACTAAAATAAAGTTAATAATAAAAAAAGGTGCATCACCACCAACACATCGATCAGTCGCTAAAGCCTAACAAACAATTTTCTCATTACCGTGGACCTTCGACCAAGATCTACAAGCTATCAATCACTGCATTGTTGTGCCACACAATGGACACCCAAATATCAGTCGTCGCCACACCACTACCATATACGTAGTCCACTAAAAAATCTTCCGTTGTATAAGTACCGCCATCTATAGCTCATCCTTTGTCGCCTTCCACCAAGATGCCTCAGACTTTTCCTTGTTGTCATCAATCTTGTCGTACTGACAATGACCAATCCCTATGCCAACAATGATCTAACAACTATTGTTTCCCCTGTCTCATGTCAGTCCCATTTCAATCTTTTTTCTGTATGACCACCCTCCTCTACCATATGTTCTGACATCAACCTTCTCCATAATTCACTATGAAATTCTTCATACACTGCAACACTTGTTTCCATGCCATATGTTGTCCCATCAACCATGTAGAGCTTTGTATTAACAATTAATTGGATAGCATTGTGAAAACAATTAATTGGATGGTGGACCATACTATCAGTACAACCACAAGACACGACCCTTGAATAAAATTATATTATTATTTACATAATTGTGATAATAAATCCAATTAAAATCATGCAACCAAACAACTATATCCAAAAAGTTTTATTAAAACTTTATTAAAGGGTATGAATTAGTGATACAAAATAAAGTCTTGGAAATTCAAAGGGGAGAATAAATTATTATATTTTCAAAGAGTTAAAAAGGAATATTCTATTTTATATTTAGTGTATTTTTATAAACCCAAAAAAGAGGAAAACAAAGGCTATTGGAGAATTTTTTGAAATAAAGGTATTATTTATCATAAATTATATATTAAAAAAATAATTGAAGAAGTTGTAATAAAATTTTTTGAATTATTATAATTTGAGAAAGGAATTCAAGAAAGAATGGGATATGAGTTCCACATATAACTCAATATTTTGGACTAAATGTTTGTTTTGTAAAACATACATTGAATATCTATGGATTCATAAAAATTGTGAATTATGTTGTCCCAACAATTGGAAAAATATTTAATACGGAAGAATGTCAAGGTAATGAGTAGATGAAAATGAAAGGATTAGAGGAAAAACTTGCAGAACTGGAACAAAAATTTGAGGTATCACAAAATATACAAGTTAGAACAAATTATTCAAAAAGAAGCATTGAAATGTTCATAGGTAACAATCTAGTTTGATGGAAAAGGAATGAATACAAATATAGCCAATATTACAACTCAAGAAGAGGATAAACCAGTTGAAGTGAGGACGTACTCAAAAGTTACAGTTTTAAACAAGGGAAATTTAAAGTGAAGATATCACAATTAATTAAACCACCTTTGTACCTAAAAGAAATCAAATACCTCCAATAAACCAAGAAATCACCACAAATAGATTAAGGCAATATCAAATCACAAGAACTCCTTATCGACATCCAAATCACAATAATAGATGTCTCAATCAGCCTGTGTATTTGTATTTCTCAGAACATAAACAACAGACTTATGTTCCAAAGAATATTGATGTCTGCACAATCCAATCTTATAATAACAGTTCATCATAAGTTTCTGGTAACCACAAGATTGTACAGAAGATTGATTTAGGATGGTTAGATCCCTTTTCAATTTGACAATTTTATTTATCACTCAAAGGATCTTATCATATTGTATCATCGAAGATGACAACCTGAAGAACTCTTAAATATACAAATAGATTACAACATAAAGAAACAAATCATACACCTTATCAACAATAAGCTTTGAGGACAAAGCTTTTGTAAAGGGGAAGGCAATGTTATGAATAAAATATATAAAATTAATATAGATAGTGATAAATAGTAATAATGATTAATTTAATAATAATCAGTTATGAAGAAGAGTGTCTATAAGGACATGGTCGTTCATGAAGGGGCACCTACCTAGGTATATACACTGTCCCTCATTTTTATCCATAACATATCATCTCATATCTCATATCTTTTGTGCATTTATTATATAAATATATTTGTCCTATCATGGATATTTTTATACTTCATATCTTTTGAGTATTATGTTGTGTATATGAACTTTGTTCATAACACCAATTATTTTTGGTAGAGAATGTCTAAGATTGAACAGTTAATACAACACGCTCATAAATTATATTGGTAATTGTTAGCTACAAAAGAACATGAAATTTTAAAGGATTTATGGTGCAACTATAACATCTCATTTTTTTCCTAAGTATGTATCAAACAAGATTTTTCTAGGTGAAATATCTTATCAAAATTTCCTTCAAGAGTTAAATGATTTATTGTTGAATGAGGAAAATTATTCCTTATGGTTTTAGTCTAGGTCATCACTTCATAAAGTACCCAAATCATGCAATACAAGAAGTGGTTATTCACCTTAAATAAGCATTCACTTGGATAATACGAAAGACATGACCCCAAAGGCTTGGTGACTAACCATTATGATCTAATATATTTTTCTTGTCTATATAGTCATGAGTGCTACGAAGATGAATTATTCTTAGAGAATTCACATGATTGGAATGAGGATTTGGAAAGGAGGAAAAATACTCATATAATATCCTTTAAAATGTTTCCTATTGATGCAAAAAATGGAGAATATAACTAGGGAACTAGGTGAGGTAGAAAGAGCTAGTAAATAAGTTGAAGAAGCTAGAAGGTTGGAGGATATAAAACAAAAAGAAGATGATGAATATAATGTCATACAATACGAGAAAACTAGACAAAAGCAAAGCAACAACAATAACGAAATAGAAGAGGAGCTCAGAAGAAAGCAAGAAGAATAATTTGCACAAGTATAGTTAGAAAGGAGAAGGATAATCTTTGAAGCTGAGAAGAAGGAGAAAGACTTGGAAGCATCTAGAGAGAAACAAAGGTAAGAGGAAGAAGCTAACATGAAAGAAAAAGAATAGATTTAATCTCAATATGATCTTGAGAGGAATGTTTAAGAAGAGTTAAGATGCAAAAAGGAAATCGCAAGAGAAGAATAGGAAAATAGAAAAAGAATAAAAATAAATATTAATAGAGGAAGAAGAAAAGAAAAGGAGAGGAAGAAATGTTGCAATAGGAAGAATCCAAGAAAGAATTAGGAAATGGTAAGACTCCAACTAGTGAGCAATACTAATAGCAAACAAGATTTCAGGTCAACAACAAGATCGACAAATTATAGTATCACCCAATGAAGTCCTCAATTTGATTGAAGATGAGGAGGTTTCTATTGAAGCAAATGATAAGAGTGAATATCTAGTGGTGAAGGAAGAAGATGACTATGTTAAAGAGCCTACAAAGAAAAAGTATACCCCAAGGATCCTTGAGCATGTATTTTAGTTTTAAGGTGATCAACTTATTCTTGACCTCATAGAAGAGGTGGTTGACTTAGAGTATAATGCTTATAGATGATGCATTTTGAAGAGAAATTAATTAATGCTTTAAAGAAAAAACATTAGTGAACATCAATAAGTCTGAAAGAAAATTATAATCTGAACAAGAAGAAGTTGAATCATCTAGAAGAGTAACTTGACCAAACTGATGTTGGATATCTTCAGTTTCGTAATCCGAGGAGGATGCAGAGACTAAAAAATATTCACCATCATAACTATAATGGGACACTTGTTCCCATTCCTCTGGTTCATAGGTATATTGGAAAATATCTATGATTTTTTATTAGTGTTTAGACTTCTAATTTTGAGGACGATTAGTGGCCCAATGATCTTTCTTTTTTAATATAATACAAACAAAAGTCTTTGATGGACTTTTTATTTTATTGAAAATTGATTTTGGTCCAATCGAAATAGATCTCTTCTTTCTGAAGAATTTAGATCTCTTTGAATAAGGATATTTACGTCGGTTGTGAGAACAATTCTTGCATGTAAAAGAAGAAGATGGTTTATATATTTTAACTTTTCATTTATGGCAACCAAAATGGTAAGTCTCAGCATAAGTATTGCAGATGTTGAGGTTAAATCCTAACTATTTTTTTATATTCATTTGAACCTTTCTTCTAAGACATTCTTTTTTTGATGCAAGTACAATTTGATCTTGTATTTCTGCCAAAGAAAGATCTTCCGAATATTTATTTTGTTTAGTTCCATATTTTCTTTGACAAGATTAGGAAGTCTTCCTCAAATGGCTACCAAATAGTGCCTAAGATAAGTAGTATTATCAAGATCTAGAGTCTTATATAACAAACTTTGCATTGTGCAATAAAAATCAGAAAGTTGTTTAATATTGCAAAGTCAGTGGCATATACAACTGGGCATAGTGATCAGTTGGGAGAGGAGTAATACCATAAAACTATTTCATTAATGCTTTAGATAATTCCTCCATTGATTTTTTAAACCCCATAATACTTATTTTATCTTCATGTCGAAGTCGATCCCACCATATTCTAACTACTATGAATCCCCAAGTAATTCTTAATGTTAATCCTTGCCATGAAATTCGTTGCTTATATTGGGCCTTATGTGTCATGGCCCATTTATTTAGTCTTTGAATAATCATTAAAACTTCATTGCTTGATCTGCAATTAATATTAATTATAGGAGCAATATCATGATTTTCTTTTCTCTAAGAAGGATAATTATCAGTATTACAGGGATCATAGGGAACCCTAGAATTTGATCCATATTTCATTTTACACCATTTTTTCTAGGGATATTCAAAAGGTTCAGTACTCTTATCTTCACCAGTCATTCTTGGCATTTTAACCTCAAAATTCTCAAGTCCTTGATGTTCACTTTTCTGGAGGATTTTGGATCTTCTTCCCTCTTAACCACATTTATTTGGGGAATTCTAAAATGTAATAATTCAAAATTTTCATAAGTCGGTCTAAATGCTTCTTTTTTTTCTACTTCTACTGGCCCATAACTCAATTGTTCCCTAATTATATAAGAATAACTACTATTAAATGAAGATCTAAAAACTTAATTTTCAAATTCTCTGATATTTAATGGAGATGATGAATCTATATATGGAAAAAAAGCCTTCAAGTCAACCAAAACAGACATAATGATAAATAACTTTTCTTGAATGTCTTCTATTCTCTATTGATGTTTTCTTTGTAATTCATCAAGAGAATTGACCAAAGGATGTAATTTAGCCAAATGTTCTTTAGTCTTTATAACATCTTGAGCCAAATCATCAATATTTTGTCCAAGACAAAGAGATTGATAATTGTTATATTTTAGTAACTTGATAAGTTCAAATGGCTTAGCTTCTTAGGGTTTTCTATAATGAAGAAATTCAAGACCAGACACTAATGCTCCATCTGCAAATTCTGGAGTACAATTCCAGGGCCAAGTTTCCTTTCCTAAAAATATATTCTTCTTCCATCCTCCTTTTCCCTAGGAAGAGCATTGGACAACATCTTCGTTTCCATATAGGTTTTATGAACATGAAAATATGGTAGAAAAAGAAGCTCGAGATTTTTGTGAGTTTAACAGGTCATGAAAACAAGACCAAAACAAATTTGGTATTTTCATATAGATTTAACGAGCACGAAAATATAGAAAAAGGAGCTTGGGATTTTCATTATTTAATGAGCATAAAAATAATACCAAAAGGAAGCACGTTCTATAGAGACGATTGGTATAATAGTATGCATCACTTTACAAGGTGTAATGATAGAACAGACCTAAGAAAAGCAGAAAGCAACAACAAAGTGTATGGAAATGTAAATCCACTCATCACAATGGTCTCTCTGAAAGAGAAAGAGGGTTGTGCGATGGAAGAAAGGCTAATGCAAAGTTAAAATGTCTATCATGGTTGCAAATATAGCAAGAAAAATGAAGGAAAGCATTAGTATGACAACATTGGGAAAGACATTGAGGACATGACCATAGGAAACCATAAGGAAACATGATAAAAAGTGTGGACACCCCTATAGGGTGATAGCCAAAAATAGTAGAAAAAGAGAAGCATGAAGCTCAAATTCTATGTCATGGAGGGTACTAAAGAGGATCCCCGAACCTATGAATAAGTTCAACATGGACACCAAGACAACAATCCAATGTTATTCAAGGGTCTCCATGGACGGTAGCCTCTAACGCATAAGTTACAACATGCAAAAAGGAGTGGTTAATGCTGCAACCTAGTGGGGTGGGCCCTAAGGTAAGCCAAAATAGAGACAAAAAGGCCAACAATGCAATGATAGGGTTGTTGGATCCTAGTCCTATATGCTAGTTTTCAAATATAGCTCAAAGCAAAAGTGATTTTTATTTTTATTTTTTATGTATTATATACATATATACAAAGCATAAAAAAATCTAATAGGTTATGAAATGTAGTTCCCACTTCTAGGAACAGGCTAAGGATCCCAATATATGAACTCATGTGTGGTTGTTGGCAACATATGGCGCACCATCATGGGGCTATGCCACATCCATTTAAATTTTCATGTTCCTAAAGGATGATGATTATAGGGATATCCAAGAACCATAGAATTATCAGGAATGACCCGAGGACATAAAGGGTGAATGGTATCATAAGCTAATACAACTCCTTGACATTAATGATCAAGTGACGCAGCCTAAGCAGACTTTACCCACAGTATGCATATAAAATGCATAATCTATTATGTCCGAGGAATTTTAATTTCCCTGCCTAGTCTTACCTTCACAAATTAAGGCTTTAGGCTTCTTAATTAAACTTCATGCGGAAACATTTCATGTGATTAACCCAAAGTCTAAACTTTAATAACTCTTTAATCCCGCTTTATTTCTATTATAACTCTCCTATAATAGAAATATACCATAAACCACTTAACCTTACCTTTCCGCCTTTCCACGACCTTTGCACATTTACCGATGCTCACCTTATCATATTCAACCTCCACCGTTGATTTCTCTCCACTAGATCAACGGCTATCGCGCGATCTCCATTCATCCTCCAGAACTCAACCAAATTTAATTTGCATTGATAAACACATCGGGTCCACTCAGATTATTAACCTGCGTGCACTTTTCCGTGCGATTATCGTCTGATCTGTCAACCCATGGATGGTCCTAATCACCGGAACTCAACGAAGATTTAACCCCACTATATAACTCTCATCGGGTCCAATTTCCAAATTAAACCCTGTGCTTGTTTACAAGCGATATGCGTTCGATCACCCTTTAAATGGATGGTCTGATCACCTCCGGACTTCAACTAGATTAAGTTATCATTCATAACTTCATTGGGTATGTTTTTCAATTACCACTTATGGTTTTGAAGCCACACGAAAACCACTTCCGCCTACGAAAACTGCTCCATCCTTCTACCAACATGTGGCTTAAACTCTGCCGCTCATCTTCTGGACTCCATTCTACGTGACTTAATCTTGGCCGCTTATCGCAAACAATCTCATCCGTTGATCTAACTGATCCAACAACTCCTGTGCATGTTTACTTCATTCCTTCGTGCCTTTACTTCTTCTCTTTTATGTGTTTCTCTCAAGTTTCTTCTATGGTTTCGGGTTCCTCCAAGGTTTTTGGTCATTGATTGTTCTGCAACACAACTCCCTCTTGAACTTACTCTGTGTACTCTTAAACACTATCACTCCTGAACTTATTTTTTTTGCTCAAGCAAGAAACAGGCCTTCTATTCATGCATAGCTACAAAATGGTTACATAAAATACAAAATGTCAAAGAGTTGACATACACCCTATGTTGGGGAGCTGAGCCAAATGCTCAAGTACCAGGCTAAGGGCCCACAAAACCGTACAACCAACAAAGACAAAGAGTTGACCCGATGGTGAAATAGAGACCCTCAATCAGTAGATCCGCTCGAGAACATACAAGAGAGAAAACCAATACCCCCTAACAAGCATGTCTAACCTTAGCCATAGATCTTCTTCCACAATATCCACCGGCTGTGAAGGAAATTAGGTCGACAAGATGCGTGAGGAATACCCACCCGATGAAGGCGGTATTCTCACTCTTCCTAGAGCCACGTGTTACACAGTTAGTGGCATCAGTGGCATTTCCGAAAAACTACTTATGGTAATGCGGACGCCTGATAACCACGGAAACTGTAGCAAAACCATCACGGTCCCACCAACAAGCACGATAAACCTCATCCCTGGATATGCTGCCATAGGATCGAACGACTGTGAAGGATACTGGGATGGAGAGAAGAGCAAGGAATACCAACTCGATGAAGGCGATATTCTCTCTCTTCCTAGAGCCACGTGTTCCACAGTTTGTGGCATCGGAAGATTTTCTGAAAAACCACTTCTGGTAAAGCGGACGTCCGATAACCATGTTTACTATTGCAAAACCACCCTGTTCTGTATTGAAGCTATTGGAGCCATTTTCTGGTTCCGCGATCTATCTCCTCTGCCTACCATTCCTCTACCGCCTGTTATTTAAACCCTTAACATCCATCATCTTAGTGTTCTGCTGGTTGTTTCCCCTTCAAGTACTGATAATGCTCCCTGTCTGCATGAGCCAGAGTGTTGTAGTCCTCACGCAGTTGTCCTGCCTGAACCAACTCCCACGAGCAACACTTGTTTTCTCTTGTACCTATCACCCCTTCATTAGCTAGCCAGTCCGCCACTCTGTTGGCATCTCTGTGCACGTGTACAAAGCTTAGAGTTCTAAGTATTATGAGGTGAGATTGAATTTGATGATATACTTGCGAAAGTCTCCAGTGGTTTGAAACTTTGTCTGGTGTTGTGCCAGTACCTATCCTTTTGACCGAATTAATTGTTAATTCTGAGTCTGCCTCTATGATTGTATTATGTAAATTGTAGTCCATCAAGATTTCTAAGCCTTGCTCAATGGCCATGAGTTCTGCTATATTGTTGGTTGCCCTCCCCAAATGACTGTGAAATATGACTTTGATATTGCCCTCTTCATCTCTTATGACTCCTCCGTAACTAGCATCCCCAGGGTTTCCTTTTGAGGCTCCATCTATGTTGAATTTCAAGAAGCCATGGGGAGGGGGTTGCCAGAAAGCCTTTCCATCTGATGTGTGCCTTGCTTTCTTTTTGGTGCCTGGAGGGACATAAGACTGGAGTCCCAACTGTTCGAGAATGTGAGCATCCCTTTGACTAGGGGGTTTCTCAGGAGGTTGCTTCAAAAGGGAATTCACTGTTTCTTTGAGTTGTTTTAGGATCTGAGCCATGATGCTTTGAGTTGAACCAGATTTAGCTTTGAAGATCCTATTGTTATGTTCTTTCCAAACATCCCACATTAAAAACCAGGAGTCAGTGTCTAGGCTAAATTGACTGTCTCATTATCCGAGAAGTCTTTCCTCCAATTCTTTAAAGTTACAATAATGTCATTTTCACTCCTGACTATTTGGTTGAAGATAGAGGCTACCCAATTCCATATGGAGGAGGTGAACGAGCATAGGTTGAGAAGGTGATCCATGGTCTCCTCCTGCAAACCACATAACTGGCATTTTGAAGGACTAGCAAAACCTCTTTTCCTAAGATTTTCCCAAGTCAGAATCTTTTTATGCTGAACTAGCCACATGAACAGTTTGATCTTCATCCAGTGTGGGTTGCTCCAAAGGTCTTTCCAAGTCTTGTCAGGGTTTGGATGGTCAAGTCTAGTGACTATTATTTTGGCTTCTTTGAGGTTGAATATGCCCTCATTGTTTCTACCCCATCTTAGTAGATCATTCGAGGTTGAAGTCAAAATTTGCCTCTTTTCCAAAATCTTTTCAAGAACTTTAGCTTGGGCTTTCAAAGGGGTCTCTTCACTGTAATCTGGTACCTTCCAAATTCTCCATTTCCCTTTGTCTCTTGACTGATCCCAAAAGTCACTTACCCTTTTTAGTCCTTTGTTAATGGTGTCATTTTTTATGATGTCTAGACCTTCTCTACAGAGGTTATGTTCCTGCTGCCAGTTGTCCTCCCAGAACCAGGCTAAATTCCCATTTCTGATCTCCCAGAAACTATGATTTTGAACTAAGGCTCTGTTTTCCCAAGCATTGTTCCAAATGTGGGAACCCCTGATGTGTCCTGTCATCCGAATGTGGTCCTTTTCCTGCCAATCCATTGCATATTTTTGTTTCCAAAGCTTAGCCCATGGGTTGTTCATTTCCTTTAGCCATCTCCACCAAAGTTTTGCCCCCAAGACTTTGCTTAGGGTGTCCGGGTCGTGGAGACCTAAACCACCATGGGTTTTAGGTTTGCAGAGCTTGTCCCATGCTACCAGGGCCCATTTCTTTTTCTCTTCCCCTTTACCCCAAAGAAAGTTTCTTTGAATATTCCTGATCTACTGTAAAACTCCTTTTGGGACAGGAAGGGCTGAAAACATGAAAACTGGAATGGTTTGTAGTACAACCTTTGTAAGAATTAGCCTTCCTACTAAATTCAAAGATCTGCTAGTCCAGTTGTTGACTTTGTCCTTCAATTTATTTGTGACTGACTCCCAAACTTCCTTACTCAGAGGTTTGTTAGTGAGAGGCATTCCCAGATATTTGGAGGGAAGATGGTCTCTTTGAAATCCAAGAATTCTAGAGAGATGTCTTTGAATAGAAATATCTATATTGAAAAAGAAAAATTTTGATTTTGTGAGGGTTACCTTCGTGCCAGCAGCCATTGCGAAATCATGTAGGATTTGTTTGAAGGCTTTGGCTTCCTTGACTGTGGGGATGCCCTGCAGCATAGTGTCATCCACAAATTGTTGATGAGTCAATGTGTCCCCATTCTGAGTGAGTTTTAGACCCTTGATTCTTCCTTCCTCCTTGGTTGAATTGATCATTTTGCCCAATCCTTCCATCATGAGAATGAAGAGAAATGGGGAAAGAGGATCTCCTTGCCTGAGGCCCCTTGATGGCCTGAAGGTTCTTGATGGAGAGCCATTGAGAAGGATTGAGCAACTTGCTGTGGTAACCAGGGCCATGACCCACTTTATCCAGTTGTGGTCAAAGCCATAAGCTTTAAGAATTTCCCTTATGTAGGGCCAACTTAGCTTATCATAAGCTTTCGCTATGTCCAGCTGTATTATCATACCTGCTTGCTTATTGGTCTTGAGGGAATGAACCACTTCATGAGCTTGGATGATATTATTGAGAATTTGTCTACCTTCCACATATCCAGTCTGCTCCTCTGACATGAGCATTGGAAGCAGAGGTTTGAGTCTATTAGCAATAACTTTGGAAATGATTTTGTACACCACATTGCATAAAGATATGGGTATGAATCTGTTTGGTGTCATGGATTTTTCTTGTTTAGGAATTAATGCTATGAAGGATTCATTAATCTCTCTAAGAACTGTTCTTGATTTTCTCGAGTCCTCCACCACATCAAGAATGTCATGTTTGATTGTATCCCATCATGTTTTGAAGAAGTCTACATTGAAACCATCTTGGAGCTTTCCCATTGTGCATCTCTTTGATTACTTCATTGACCTCTTCCTCCGTTACTGGCCTGTTGAGATTATAATTATCTTCCCTAGTCACCAGTTTTGGAATATTCTTTGTGAAGCTCTTAATGAATTGAGATCTGTCTGCAATGGTTTCCTCTACTATGCTTTGAATGTTGGAAATAATACTGAGAGGGGGGGTGAATCAGTATTATCAAGTTCTTTTAATAAATCTTCCTTATTTATACTTCGAATTATTTTTGCATGTCAGTACCATAAAAATGATGAGCATGAACAAGAAAAACAAATAGTCACACCAAAGAACACCAGATATAAGGTGGAAACCCAATGTGGGTGAAAACCACCTGCTGCAATATGTCTCTATCTTCTTTCAAATTAGAAACTCCTTTTACAATGGTTTTGTACTGGTGTAGTCCTTTACCAGTATGCAGGCTGCAACCTGCAGAGAGCTACAACTCTCTCTCGTTTTCCAGTCTCTCCTAGAAGGGAGCTACAACCCCCCTACTTCTTTTCTTTCAAGGACCACTTTTCATAAATTTTCAAACTGGATCCATAAACATCAAGAGATCATCAAGTACAAGTAAATCACCCAGTCAACTGCAGTAACCAGATCAATAGTAACAGCAAACTAAACCTAGAACACCTTATCAACAGAGAAAAGTCAGTCAAATAAATGCCTTAATACAGATACGCAGTTTTTCTTTCTCTGGCATGCGTTGCTACGCACTTCAGCTTCTGCACCTCTGCGTATACCCGCAGAGATCCTTGAACTGCTCTGCATATCCACGCACTGTTCCTTTAAATGTGCCGCGTACCTTTACTGTGCCCACGCACCCACTTCTTCTATCGTGTCACGTACTGCTACTGTGGCCACGCACTCTCAGATGCTATCGCGCCGCGTATCTACACACCTGCGGCTTCTGTAGCGCCACGTACTTTCACTGTGCCTCCGCACCTGATCCTCTGTCGCGCTGCATACCCACGCACTGTGCCTTCTTCTGCTCTGCGTACCCACGCAGTGCGCCTTCTTTTGCTCTGCGTACCCACGCACCTGCACTGTTAATCACCTGCATACCTCTGGTTAGGGCCGAATTGGCAGTCCCCCAGTGTGCCATAGATAGTCAGATGCCTAGATCTGATCATGCGCCCAAGAGATCACCCTTCATAGTTTCACCTTCAACTTCACTTTTATATAGATCAAGCTTTTAAACCGATAACCCAATATTTCAAATCTTAAGATATTCAATTTGCAAAAGATGCATTAGCCAAGTGATCTCCTTCCCTATTTATAGTTAAGCCCTTATTCACACCATGGGACAAAACCATCAATAACCAATACAAGGGATCCAAAACGGGGCTAAAATAGATCCTATACCACGGGCCAAAACCATAGAATCAAGAACGGCGGGCTAAATACCACGGGCCAAACATAAGAAACCCCACGTGAGCGTGCTTCTCTGCCTTGAAGTGAGTGAACTGGGGGTACGCACCTCATGAACGGGTAACCTATGGGTATGAACGCATTTCCTGGCCGGCGTACCTGCGGGTACGCACCTTTTGAACTATTCTCCTGCGTACCTCTTAATTTCCAACATTTTGAGAGCCTGATCAGAGCATTGCCGCCTGTATGAGTTGCCATCAAGTACAACACATGAATCATAGAGCCATACCAGAAACATAATGCCAACATTGAAAATGTTGTACTAGAACAAATTCCATTTCCTTGTGAGTATTTAACTCTTTCCCTTGAGGATCTATTAGTTTTATGATCCTATTATGAGCCCTGTGTTTCATGGTAGACTTGTGAAAGAACTTGGTATTTCTCTCCCCTTCTTTAATCCATTGTACTCTTGATTTCTGTCTGCAGAAGATTTCCTCCTACTAACATCTTTTGTCCTATTCTTGTTGCAAGGAGTCCGCCTGCATTTTCCTTTCTTTAGTGAATCCTTCCGTGATGAGAATTTGATTATTTTCTTGTAATTTTCTTTCCACTTCTCTTTTGGCTTCAAAAATGTTGCCAAACTCATTTCTGTTCCATTCTTTGAGCCTTTGTTTGATGTGTTTGAGTCTCTGATGCAAGAGGAACATTTTTGTGCCTTGGGTGGGCATGCCTTCAGCCCACCAATTTCCAATATTAGTGATGAAGTCAGGGTGGGTTATCCAGGGATTTTTGAACCTGAAAGGTCTATTTCACGGGTTCCAATAAAAGAAGCTTCTAGCTAGACGGGCCAGTGGTCTAAGCCTCTAAAAGGAAGGATCCAAGTTGTCATAGTGTGATTGGAGAGCAAGAGATCCTCCAAGATTATGAATCTGTCCAATTTTGAGGCAAATTGGGAAGTTCCTCCTCTCCTGTTATTCCATGTGAAGGTGCCATTTTTTGTGTCCATATTCACCAGTGTCATGTTGTCTAAGAAGTTCTGGAAGGCAAGTGAGTCTCGTCCCAGCATTCTGCTTCCTCCTTTTTTCTCTGTGAGAGATCTGATCATGTTAAAGTCCCCTCCCATAATCCAGGGGATAACTGAGTGTCTCTCTCTCATCTCCTCCAGAGAGGTGAGGAGCCTTATCTTGTCTTCTAGAAGTTGAGGACCATAGACATTTGTGATTGAGTAACAATATTTTTCCCCCAAAGGTTGTATTACCATTGAAAGGTGGTTTCTGGTTGCCTCGGCATCCATGATCTCAAATTTCTGAGGATTACATAGGGTGAGAATTCTCCCCGCTGTGTTATTTGCTTTGACTTCAAGGTACTCATAGTTGTTAAGCCATTTGCTATGTATTTCTCTAATCTTGTCAACTGAGCATTTTGTTTCCTGTATAAACATCAGGTCCGGATTTTCTTCTTTTATTCTGTTACTGAGATTTCTTTGTTTTCTTTTACTACCTAACCCCCTAATGTTCCAGGTTGTGAGCTTCATAATGATGTGTTTGTGAAAGAGTAAATAGTGAGATCTTTCATCTTACCTAAATTAATCAGGAGTTTCCCACATTCTGATAAGAGATCATTCTGTCTCCTTCTTCCTCTTTTCTTGCCTAGGTTTTTGGTGGAGTGTCCTGACATAATCTCCATTGGTTTGACCCCTTTATTCTCCTAGTTGTCATAGTTCCTTTTGACACATGCAGCCTTTTTTTGAGACCTTTGGAGGAATAGCTATTGTACTCTATCAAACTCCCCTTGAGGCATAGACTCAATCCCTTTGTTAGTTCCCTGTTCTAGAAACTCTTCTAGTTCAAGGTTCTCCTTTTCAAGAATCTCCTGTAGGTCTTGGTCCTCTGTTCCTCCTTCGCTTGGGGTCATCTCCTGGTCCCTTCCAAGTCCTATAGTGCTTGGTGGGTCCTCCTTTAGTTCATTGTTTACCTGTATGATATCCATGTTATCCTCTTTTTCTTTCTCTGTATGAATGTCCTCTGGTTCCTTATTCTTTCCATTTTCGCCCCCCTCTTCTTCTAAAATCTCGAAACTATTGTGACTTGGTAGCTTTTTCTCGCTAGGTTTCTTTTGGTGCTTTTTCCCACCTCCTTTCCCTCTGCCTCCCACTTTGGTGAAACCTTCAGGGTCTTTTCCTGTGTTGTTTTTCAAGTTGTCCTCTCTTTTGTTGAGTGGGCAGTCTCTGAAGAGGTGCCCATGTTCATGACATTTGTGGCATCTGAATGGGATGTGTTCATAGTCGACCGCCTGTACCCATTCCTCATCATATACTTCCAGGATGACTTCATCCGGGAGTGCTCCCAATAAGTCCATTTCTACACATATGCGGGCGAAGGATGTATATTTACCTCATAGAGTTGCCTCTAATATCTTTATAAAATGTCCTAATTTATTACCTATAGCTTTTAAGGATTTCGGCAGCCAGTAATCTAAAGGTAAGGAATATAATCTAATCCATACCAAGACCGATGTGAACGTTTCTTGCTCTGGAACAAAGTTCATCATCCAAGGTCGCATGTAGAGGCCTGCAGCAGCATAGAAGTAGGGTCCTCCTTCGAAAACTCTGTCTTTATCCTCCAGGTTAGTGAAAACCACTGTAAAAAAACCCTTGGACCCAAGATGTATAGTTATTTCTCCTTTTGGTTTCCAGATGTTTCTTATCCAAGTGTATAGAGCTTTCTCCATGGGAAAAATACCCATAAACTTGCATATGACCACATAGGTTACCATGTGTTCTTTGTGCACCTGTAGAGCAGGATCATTTAATACCACCTAGGGTTTGATATTAGACTTGGGCTTGCAGGGTCCCATTGTAGATCTACCCTCCATTCTCTGACTATTGTCTCCAGCTTTCATTTCCTTTCGAGCCTCCTTGTGGGTCCCTTCCTTTTCATGGGATTTGTTGCTTTCTGGCTTTTGGGTACCAGTTGTCTTTGTCTCATCCTCCGTTGAATTCCAGAGATTGTTCAGACTCGTCTCTCTGCCTCTATTTGAAACCACATTACTATAGGAGGGAGTGGAGCTCCCTCCTCCATGCCCCTCCATAGTTACCAGCTCGCTTCTGTCGCCCCTTGTTCCAAACCCTAGTCACTTCTCCTAGAGCTCCCCGCTTCACAATGTTCCCTGTCACTCCTAAACTTCACATTGACCCTTCAATTGGATTCAACGATCAAACCACAATCCTTCATACTCCACCTCTTCTCTATGTTATGCTCGAACTTCACCTGCATACATATACTATTCAAAATTACACTAATTCATACACAATTCATAACTCCATTAATCAATACACACCACACAATTCAGGAATCGAATTCTCTATATTGATAAATAAATATTTACAGAAGAGTCTCTATCTCTCTGGCCTGATTTTCAATATTAGTGTCCTTTATTTTCCTACCTGTCCGTAGGCTTACAATCAAACCTATCTAACTCTCAACTAGTTCCCTAGTTAGCTAACCCCTAACTAGCTAACCTCTTTCTATGCCTTTTATGCTTACATTTATACAAAAGGATTCTATAACCAATTCTTAGTTTAGATCCATAACTTTCTCAACAAAAATCCTAAAATCTCTTCTTTATCCCTAAGGCTCCTCCTTAGTTCCTCAAATCATGAAACCAACTCCTAATCTAAGATTTACAACTGATTCCCAAATCTTTCAACTATCCTAAATCTCTCATGTTCTCCAACATTCGAGAGCATTTAAAAATATGCCTCACAATACTTAATGAATTCCTATTCTCATTAAAATCACTCAAAAGCCTAAATAATTACATTAATTTAACACTTAGGAAACCAACTTCCTTAAAACACAAGACCCCCTATGTCTACTAAAATACAATGATCTTTCTGAGCTGAATGCTCTTGCATCAGACTCCCAAGGTAGAAAACATTCATGATCTCCTGATCATGTGTCTTCATATGTTGATAGGAAACCTCTAGGGTCCCAAACTTTAGTTTG
This sequence comes from Pinus tabuliformis, assembly GCA_031772625.1. NCBI lineage: Eukaryota > Viridiplantae > Streptophyta > Pinopsida > Pinales > Pinaceae > Pinus > Pinus tabuliformis. The sequence continues at coordinate 920,652,770 of CM062805.1, read as the reverse complement.
TAGTTGTCTGAAAGCTCTGCACCTTTGTTGTTGTCGTATGTCAGTTGTCTTCTGTTTCATCTTCCTCTCCTTGTCAATCAGTTTCAAGTTCTAATTGATCACACTTCCTGCTGCTGTCAATCTTCTCATTCTGGACTGCTTCATCATTAATTGCCATAATTCTTCAATCTCCATCTCCAGCATATCCTTGGGCTGGTCCATACTCTGCCACTTACTGCTACCTCTTTCTCTTTGTCTCAGGTTGTTGTTGTTGTTCACTAACTTTAGCACCTTCACATTCTGCATCTCACTGCACGTTGTCCATTCATATTTAAACTGTTGATTACTTTCTTTAGCTTTTTCTACTTCATCTTCTGCTATTACTCTTGAGATTTCTCCAGGTACCACTGTAGATATTGCTTCCACCCAAACTTCTTGAATATCCTTGAAGATATCTCCCTCTGCAACATCTAATTTCTGCATCAAATCCTAACTTTCCAGCATTCTTTCTAGCAATTGAACATCTCTGTTCCATGGATTAAATACTTCCACATAATCTTTTTCTTCCATCATTTTTACTTGGCTGCTCATCTGTGCCAAATTTCCTCCAACATTTGCAACTAAACCTGCACTCACAAAGAAATTGTTAAAATAAAAATCATAAAGCTCTTGTGCTTCTTCTTCTTTTGGCAAACATTTGTATGCTGTGTTGACTCCTCCTTCTCTATCAACACATCAGTATGCTGACTCAACTTCTCTAAAGTATTCTCAAGATTATCGGTTAGTCTCTCCTCCACACCACCTGCTTCAATGATGTATTTCTACGCTTGTCCATAGTAGTGAACTCCTTCCTCTGCAACCATACTGTCATACCCTGAATTTCCCAGCAATTCAATTTCTCTGTTACACTTCATAAGTACTTCATCACTACTTATGATTCCTACGTTTATACACAAATTATCAATTTTAAAATTACAAGGTTCAATAGTATCAAATGTTACCTCGCATATTAGCTCTTCAAACTGAATTTCATCTCCTTTTTCCACAAGAAATTTTTCCTGTGTTGTAATAGCTTCAAATATCAGTGTATTACTAAATTCTTTCTGCGGAAATAATTCACTGGTTTTCTCATTCAAGGGACATTCTCCATCATTCTTTACTTCAGAGTTTTTATCTTCTAAAATATACTCTTCCATACTTTCGACAGCTTCAAAAGATTGCTCATCCTCTACAAAACCTGTAATCATATCAAAATTATTAGATTCAAATATACAAGGTTTTACATCCTCCTGCTGATCTGAATTTTCCCAACAGTTCAGAAAATCATCAATAATTCCTTCCTCAACAAAGTAAACTTCTTGTTGTCTTGAATCCTCTAGATCTTTCATAGATCTTCCATCTTCATCTTCACCCAGAACCTCACCTTGTTCTGGTTCACAAATGGAAACTTCCATTTCCAACTCTACTTCTGATTTTTCTCATCAACCATTTCGCCTACCTCTGTTGTAGCCTTCTTTGTAACATAGACCACTTCACTAGATTTGTCTTCAAGACCCAACCTAGTCTTTGGTTTTCCTCTAGTATCATCCTCAATACATTGAGTTGTTCTTTTAACTCAGCAATCTCCTTGTCAATTTCCTCTTGACTCATTCTCTTGCCATTTGCCTTGGCATCCTCCTTCTTCACTTTTCTTCTGATGTGGTTTTCCTCAGAACCTCTACTATGAATATTAGTAGTCATCTTCTTCTCCATGTATATGAGTTCCTCACTCACTCAATATGAGTTGCACAAGTCTCTGCAACGACAAGTCCTCCCTGTTGCATGATATCTCACTAAGCTTCTCTCCTCTGAGCTCAGTCTTTTGGCATCTCTCTGGTTCTCTCCTCTAGAACCATATGAGCACTCCATGCTCTGGACTTCAACTCATTTTCACTTTTGAGAACACAATTTTCCTCTTGTATTTCAAACACAATGAAATACTAGGTTCTGCCACTATCTCTCAGAAACCTTTACTGGCTCCCTTCATCACTGCTCTTTAGGTTGTGATATTCTTGCTGATATGTTCCACTAATTGTTGTTGCCTGCATATCAATGATATTTAAACCAAAGATCATTCCAAGCTTTCAAAATCTTGTTGTTTAATTTCCTTCTGAGAACACTTTTGCCACCTCTGTCCAACCTTCAGTAGGATTCTTCAGGTTCACTGCGACTTGTTTTTCCAGTCTTTCATTCACTTTGTTCTTTTAGAACATATACAACTTTCTTTGTCTGTCTGCTTCTATCAATCTTTACTCTGTCTTTAACCTGCAAAACTCAAACCAGAGTTAAGTAAAACAATACATGTATGATTTCACAGGCAATCTCTATCCACTCTTCACATTCGAGTGAATCTCCATTTTCCTCAAGAAAGCAAGCATCACTGTGTTTTCTTTATGCTTCTGCAATCTCTTCTTAAGAGAATCACTTACTCTCATCTTATGTCATGCCTTCTACTTATTAGATTCAAATAACCTGATCTCCTCTTGTCTACATACACATCTTTAAAACATAACACAGAATTTCCTTATTTTGCTTTGATACCAAATGACACAGCCTAAGCAGACTTTACCCACAGTATTTTCTTTATGCTTCTGCAATCTCTTCTTAAGAGTATCACTTACTCTCATCTTATGTCATGCCTTCTACTTATTAGATTCAAATAACCTGATCTCCTCTTGTCTACATACACATCTTTAAAACATAACACAGAATTTCCTTATTCTGCTCTGATACCAAATGACACAGCCTAAGCTGACTTTACCCACAGTATGCATATAAAATGCATAATCTATTATGTCCCAGGAATTTTAATTTCCCTGCCTAGTCTTACCTTCACAAATTAAGGCTTTAGGCTTCTTAATTAAACTTCATGTGGAAACGTTTCATGTGATTAACCCAAAGTCTAAACTTTAATAACTCTTTAATCCTGCTTTATTTCTATTATAACTCTCCTATAATATAAATATACCATAAACCACTTAACCTTACCTTTCTGCCTTCCCACGACCTTTGCACATGTACTGATGCTCACCTTATCGTGTTTAACCTCCACCGTCGATTTCTCTCAACCAGATCAATGACTATCATGCGATCTCCATTCATCCTCCGAAACTCAACCAAATTTAATTTGCATTGATAAACACATCAGGTTCACTAAGATTATTAACATGCATGCACTTTTCCGCACTATTACCATCCGGTTTTTCAACCCATGGACGGTCCTGATCACCAGAACTAAACAAAGATTTAACCCCGCTATATAAACTCTCATCGGGTCCGATTTCCAAATTAAACCTCGTGCTTGTTTGCACGCGATATGCGTTTGATCACCCTTGCAACGAACGGTCTGATCACCTCCAGACTTCAACTAGATTAATTTATCATTCATAACATCATCAGGTTCGCTTTTCAATTACCGCTTACGGTTTTGAAGCTACACGAAAACCACTTCCGCCTATGAAAAACACTCCATCCTTCTGCGAACACGTGGCTTAAACTCCACCGCTCATCTTCTTGACTCCATTCTACGTGACTTAATCCTAGCCGCTTATCGCAAACAATCTCGTCCGTTGATCTAACTGATCCAATGGCTCCTGTGCACGCTTACTTCATTCCTTCATGCCTTTACTTCTTCTCTTTTACATGGTTTCTCAAGGTTCTTTTATGGTTTCAGGTTCCTCCAGGGTTTCTGGTCTTTGATTGTTCTGCAACACAACTCCCTCTTGGACTTACTCCGTGTACTCTTAAACACTATCACTCCTGAACTTCACATTGATCCTTCAACCAGATTCAACGATCAAACCACGATCCTTCATACTCCACCTCTTCTCTATGTTCTACTCGAACTTCACCTGCATACATATACTATGCAGAATTACACTAATTCATACACAATTCATAACTCCATTAATCAATACACACCACACAATTTAGGAATCGAATTCTCTGTATTGATAAATAAATATTTACATAAGAGTCTCTCTCTCTCTGGCCTGATTTTCAATATCAGTGGCCTCTATTTTCCTACCTGCCCATAGGCTTACAATCAAACCTATCTAACTCTCAACTAATTCCTTAGTTAGCTAACCCCTAACTAGATAACCTCTTTCTAGCTAACCTCTTTCTATGCCTTTTAGGCTTACATTTATACAAAAGGATTCTATAACCAATTCCTGGTTTAGATCCATAACTTTCTCAACAAAAATCCTAAAATCTCTTCTTTATCCCTAAGGCTCCTTCTTAGTTCCTCAAATCATGAAACCAACTCCTAATATAAGATTTACAACTAATTCCCAAATCTTTCAACTGTCCTAAATCTCTCATGTTCTCCAACATGAGAGAACATTTAGAAATATGCCTCACAATACTTAATTAATTCCTATTCTCATTAAAATCATTCAAAAGCCTAAATAATTACATTAATTTAACATTCAGGAAACCAACTTCCTTAAAACATAAGACCCCCTATGTCTGCTAAAATACAATGATCTTTCTTGTAGAAATTCCCACTGTAGATCAACAAATTATGCAATATACTAAAGCAAAATACAAGATCTACTTCTGCAACAAACTTTGTGGAAGCTTAATTGAATATGAGCAAGATAAATGAGAACACATATAACTGAGAATGAGAAATAAATCACACATAACACAGAATAAATAACCCAAGGAAAGCCTCAGCCTAAAACCCCAATCTCTGTATTATCATAAAAGTGAAAATATGTTCAAGTTACAAAAAGAATCAGTTGTCAAGCTATCTTGCTCTCTCTGCAATCAAACAATACAACTCACAGACTGAATAGACACTAGATATGCCTTCCTTCAGCCCTCCAAGCCTCCTATTTCCTTGCGCAGTTTTTCTTGGGGTCTAATGATGTCACATGTGTGAATTGGCCTCATCACACTCACTAAACTGAAGAAGTAACTACGCAATCTCCAAGAAATGAATTCCTTCTTCATGCAAGAGATATTCACAATGGAATATTCCTACAACTAATAGTACATTGTCCCTCCATCTGATCTCAACTGGGTCTCTATCTGAACTGACATGCATGAGTTATTTATGAGATAATATTCAGTTATCTGAAGTGCAGCAATTACATGCATGCATGCATTAACTAACTGAACTCACAATTAATTCAACAAACTGTTTGAATTAATCTAACTGGACTTGACTCAGTTAACTGAGCCAACTAATTACAACTCATCCTTATCTCTTTAATTGATGGATAAATTCCTCAATTAATGGAGAAACTGTTGCATGTCCCCACATAGACTTCATGTTTGATTTTCTACAACTAATTAACTCAAGATGAATTAATTAATTATTTTACAAATAGCTGCTAAGATTAAATTTGAATTTTTACTTCTCTATTTTAGTTCAGGGACTAACTAAAACAGGAAGGTATCCTGAAATGCTATATAGTAGTACTAAATTTAGCACTTCTATATTTAGCATTTCTTGTTGCTATTTTCAACACTCCCTCTCAACAAGGGATTATCAATAACCCCAATCCTGTCTCTGTGGAACTCGAACTTGCATTTTGACAATGCCTTAGTTAAAATATCTGCATCCTGATCCTCAGTCGAAACATACAGCAACAACATGATCCTCTTGACCACACAGTCTCAAAGATGGTGATGTCGGATACGAATGTGCTTGGACCTGTCATGAAAAACTGGATTCTCAAAGAGTTTGATACAACTCTTATTATCGCAGTAGATCACGGTTGGATCCATCCTCTAACCAAACAATACCACTAGAATCTTACACATCCAAATGGCCTCACATGCAGCCTAACTAGCAGCCATGTATTCAGCCTCTGCTGAGCTAAGTGCAACTGACCTCTGTTTCCTGTTGTACCAGGAAACTACAGCTGAACCAAGGTTGAAGATTCCTCCAGAAGTGCTCTTCCGGTCTGATGGACTCCCTGCCCAATCCACATCTGTGAAGCCCTGAAGCTTCACTCCCTCTATTCGTCTGTACCAAAATCTGAACTGAGATGTGCCTCTAAGGTATCTCAGCACATGCTTCGTTGCCTTCCAAAACATCTTGGTAGGTTGAACCATAGCTTGACTCAGTTAGTTCACCACAAAGCACAAGTCGGGTCGTGTGTTCACCAGATACATAAGTGAACCCACTAGCTACCGATACATAGTAACAGCTCCTACCTCACCTGAAGTAGCATCCTCCTTCCTCTAGTTCCCAGCTAGAGGAGTCTGCATGGACTTGCACTTCTCCATGTGAAAGCGCCTAAGTATCTCATTGGCATTCTTTCCTTGAGACACAAATACTTCACCATCTTTCTGCCACACCTCCATGCCTAGAAAGTAGTGCATAAGACCCATGTCTTTCATTTCGAACTCTTTTGCAAGGTCTTCCTTGCAAGACTGTATCAGCTGATCATCACCTGTAAAAATCAGATCATCGACATAAAGAAAAATGATCAATGGTTTACCTTCTACCATGATGTGGTAAAGGTTCGCATCTGCTTCACTCTTGGTGAAGCCTAACTTGGCGAAATAGCTATCGATCCTGGTGTACCAAGCACGGGGTGCTTGCTTCAACCCATACAAAGCCCTCTTGAGTCGGCACACACGTGACTCACGATCGAAGGTCACAAAACCCTCTTGCTGCTCAATGTACACCTCCTCCTCAATCTTCCCATTGAGGAATGTTGTCTTCATGTCCATCTGGTGGATCTTCCACCCCATCTGAGCTGATAGAGCCAACATCAATCTAATCGATGGGTACCTTGCTACGGGATCAAAAGTCTCATCGTAGTCGATACCCTCGACCTATGAGAAACGTTAGGCAATAAACCTTGCCTTACGTTTCTCAATACTACCATCAGTTGCCTGCTTTACCTTGTAAAGCCATCTGGAACTCGCTACTGACTTACCCTGAGGTCTTGGGACAACATCCCACACACTGTTCCGAATGATAGAGTCATACTCCTCTACCATTGCATCAACCCAGACTGGTTGCTACACTACCTCCTCGAATGAAGAAGGTTCGGTATCTACACACTCCCCAACCAGGGCCATGTACCCAGTGTACCGCTCGGGTGACCTCCTCTATCTGTGCTGAGAAGATGGTTGTCCCACATTCTCTCGTGCATCCAGCATCAACCTGTCAGGTTCCCTTGAGAATTTCCGCTCATCTCTAGAAGTCTCAGCATGAGTGGGTGTCTCCACTCCCAGATCCTCTACATGCGGCTGCTCCGCATCAATCTGAGGCTCCTCCTCCTTAGGAACTGAAAGTTCCTCCTCTGCATGTAACTTGATCTCCCTCTCAAGTGATAATCGCATGGCTTTCTACTCATCGAACTTTAGATCCCTACGTACCACTATCCTCTGACTGGTAGGAAGGTACACCTAATAGTTGTGGGGTGTATCCGTGTACCCCACAAGTATTCCCAACTCAGCTGTTGGATCTAGCTTCCTCCGGTCATCTTTGGTCACATGACAGTAAATTGATAATCCAAAGATTCAGAAGTGACTCACATCTGGTCGCTTCCCAGAAAAGGCCTCCATAGGTGCCTTCATTCCCAGTATATGGTGCGGGCTTCTATTCTACAAGTATACTGCTGTATTGCATGCCTCAGCCGACAAATGTAGTGGTAGGCTTTGGTCATGCAACATCGCTCGAGCTGCTCCCATAATTGATCTATTCTTCCTTTTGGCCACCCCATTCTGTTGTGGGTTATGGGGTGCTGTCAATTCCCGTTTAATTCATTCTGCAGCGCAGAAGTCTTTAAACTGTTGGGAGACACACTCTCCACCATTGTCGCTACACAAGGATTTTATTTTCTTTCCATATTATTTCTCTGCCAAGGCTTTAAACTAACAAAACCTCAAGAAGTTCTGATCCTTCTTTTGCATAAAGTAGATCCAGCATCTACGAGAAAAATCATCAATAAAAATAACATAGTACCTTTATTTAGCGGTGAAGGCTGTAGAGAAAGGACCACAAACGTCTGAGTGAACTCGCTCCAGGATTTCTCCAGCTCTACTGTCTCGATCCGAAAAGGAATATTAAGCATACTTACCCAAGGTACAACCTTTGCATGTATTTGTCTACTCCAGTTTTCCCTTGGGAAGTCCGGTAGAAATCTGCTCCATGATCTTTAGGGCTCCATGGTGCAAGTGGCCCAGTCTTATATGCCATAGCTAGCCAACATCTTGGCTCCGCACCATCTCAGCTTGGGAACTCAATACAACACAGTCATCTACCTCTAGCTTGTAGAGATTCTTTACTCAAATCCCAATTCGCTTGGTCTGTCCAGTACCGATATGCCTCAGGAATACCTTTCCTTTACTAAAGACTACATCATAGCCTTTATCTTCTAGCATAGCAACAGACATAAGATTCTTCTTCAGACCTGGTACATACTTTACATCAGTCAGGGTGAGGGGAGCTCCATGCTCCCTCTAAAACACAACCGTACCTTCACCTGAAACATAGTACTTTCCATCATCGCCCATATCAATCCGCATCTGGAGATCCTTCTCCTCCAAGGTACTGAAAAGATTCTTGTCACCTGACATGTGGAATGAAGCTCCACTGTCCAGGTACCACACACATCCCACCATGGATGAAACCATGCATGTGATAAGTGAGAAATCCAACTCAAACTGTGAGGCCAGTGCCTCACCATCAGATCCCTTCGAGGAACCCTTCTTGGATTTCTTCTGTGGACAATTCATAGCATAATGGCCCACTTCATGACAATGAAAGCATCACACTTTCGATTTGTCAAACTTCTTCCCACCATGGGAAGAACCAGATTTGGGATGGGATGCCTTCCCTTTCCCTTTCTTCGCCTTACTCGCTAAGGCTAGATTTTCCTCATCATCTTGCTTCGATGAGGGTCCATCTCTTGTGCTTCTTCTTATCTCCTCCTGCATCAGATCCGACCAAAGTCATTCCCAATCTAGCAGTGTTTCTCTTCCATTAACCAAGTCTTGGTAGCTATGCCAGCTCTTAGGAAGACCAAGGAGTGCAAGACTCGCCATGTCATCATCAGCGGTCATGATCCCTACACTTCCAAGCTCATCCCTGCAGGCGATGAGCTTGTTCAGATATGTAGAGATCGTGTCACCCTTTTCACACTTGATTTTCTAAAGCTTGTCTTTCAGTGCTAGCTTCCTCTGATTGTTGTTGTTATGATATAGATCTTTCAATGTTTTCCACATCGAAAACGGTGTCTCCTTCCCATGGAGACTCGAGACTTTGTGGTCTCGAACTCTCTCTAGAAGGATTCTCCTTTCTCTAGCCACACATTTCTTCCATTCCGCCAATTCAGTAGCATCAGTCGGCTTGGGGACTTCTTAATCAATGAAGTTCTTTAGACCAATATCCTCTAATACTGCTTCCATGCGATCTTTCCAGGCTATATAATTCGAACTGCCATCAAGAGCATATTCAAGTCTTAAACTGTTGAACGCCATTGGTGAAATTGAGATGTGATAAGAACTCGATTTCTATATTCAGGAACCTCAAACTTCGAACTTCTCCCTTCTTGTATATTGTTCTTCGCCTTGATCACCTTTGCTTTGATACCATGTATAAATTCCCACTGTAGATCAACAGATTATGCAATATACTAAAGCAAAATACAATATCTACTTCTACAACAAACTTTGCGGAAGCTTAATCGAATATGAGCAAGATTAATGAGAACACATATAACTGAGAATGAGAAATCAATCACACATAACACAGAAGAAATAACCCGGGGAAAGCCTCAGCCTAAAACCCCAATCTTTGTATTATCATACAAGTGGAAATATGTTCAAGTTACAAAAAGAATCAGCTCTCAAGCTATCCTGCTCTCTCTGCAATTAAACAATACAACTCATAGACTGAATAGACACTAGATATTCCTTCCCTCAGCCCTCCAAGCCTCCTATTTCCTTGCGCAGTTTTTCTTGGGGTCCAATGATGTCACATGTGTGAATTGGCCTCATCACACTCACTAAACTAAAGAAGTAACTGTGCAATCTCCAAGGAATGAATTCCTTCTGCATGCAAGAGATATTCACAATGGAATATTCCTGCAACTGATAGTACATTGTCCCTCCATCTGATCTCAACTGGGTCTCTTTCTAAATTGACATGCATGAGTTATTTATGAGAGAATATTCAGTTATCTGAAGTGCAACAGTTACATGCATGCATGCATTAACTAACTGAACTCACAATTAATTCAACAAACTGTTTGAATTAATCTAACTGGACTTGACTCAGTTAACTGAGCCAACTGATTACAACTCAATATTATAACTCATCCTTATCTCTTTAACTGATGGATAAATTCCTCAATTAATGGAGAAACTGTTGCATGTCCCCACATAGACTTCATGTTTGATTTTCTACAACTAATTAATTCAAGATGAATTAATTAATTATTTTACAAACAACTGTTAAGATTAAATTCGAATTTTTTACTTCTCTATTTTAGTTCAGGGACTAACTAAAATAGGAAAGTATCCTGAAATGCTATTTATAGCAGTACTAAATTTAGCAATTCTGTATTTAGCATTTCGTATTGCTATTTTCAACATTTCTAAGTTGAATGCTCTTGCATCATCAAGACATGAAAAGGGGATCACACATTCATCGACAGGGGAGGTTAGAGTGGATAATATAGTGGAAATTTCAATGCTAGAAATACTTGGTTCAGTCCAAGGGTGGTAATTCATTAGATGAATGAGGAAATTCCTCCTAGATCAATCCAATATTTTGAGTGTCAATTTCCATTAATTCCATATGCAGGAGAGTAGATGCATCATTAGGCATAGTCTCCCTTAGCTTATCTTATGAATCCATGACCTCCAAGATGGCCTCATCTGACGGCAACTCAACATCAAGGGAGTCATGTGAAAGTGATGGAGCGACAACCCATGTGAGCAGAGGATCCTAATCATATTCCATATTAGGATGGATTTTCTTATCAGTGTCATCAGGTTGTGGTGGGACCACCAAAGAGGTGATTACTTCCACAAAAGGCGGCACTGTGCCCCCATGAGATTTTCCTTATGTAGGCACTTCCAAGGATTAGGAAGTCCAAGGGACTCACCAGTGAAAAAATAGATCATGTTAATCATGGAAGCAAATGGACATGGGTCCGACATAGTAAGGGGAAATGTGCCCATCAATGAGTCTTTGAACATCCCCACTCCAATTATTTTGGTAAGAGTGTGATAATCTCCTACTAAGGGGATAAATTGACCATCATGAAAGCAAAGATCAGGCTTGAAAAAGTATAACTAGTAGATAGTGACTATTTTACCCTCATGGAGGGACAACATGACACAGAAGAATGATGACACAACAACGGTCATAGCATAGAACCAACTACACAGAAGGAGGAGGTTGTAATCTACCGATGCATCGATGACCTCAATATCAATAGAGATTGTTTTACCTGCTAACTCTATGGGTGAAGTTGAAACCAAATATTTTGGGTTCGATCCCTGGTGGATTTTCCATTTCTGTTTAAGGGAAAATTTCTCCTGAAGTAATAGGCTACTTTAAACCCAGCAAGCCTTGCCTAGAGCTTTCCTAGATGGTGTGTTTGAACGAAGAAGTGGAGCTAAGTAAACTAGAAAATCTCGGGCACTTCAAATTACAAGAAGAAAGTAGAGAACATACCTCTTAACGCTAGCTCTAGGAAGATCTCCATAAGACATTTTCTCTTGGATCCCCTAGATAACTTGCACATATAGAAATAAACTAATTCGATCTTCTTGCAAGACAATATTAGTGCAAAACATAAAACATCAATCTTATAGCATATCAAAGAATATGAGAAATGAAAATGGCGAGAATCTTTATTACTGTCATCCTTGAATAGAACTAAAGTACATCAGTGAGTACTCCAAGCCTCTGCATTTGATCTACTTCCTAACATCTACGCTCATTGGTGCATAAGTTTATCACAGTCACAACTCTGGCAACATTTCAGCATAAGTTCCTTTCTTCTCCCCGTAACTAGTGAAAAGCTCCATTTATATAGATTTCAATCATTATTGGCCTTCATTGCACCTAGAAACTTTCTTGATCGTATCAAGGTGATTACTAAGTTAGACCAAATCAATCATTATTTTAATCAACAATGATTATTTTAACCAAAATTGTTAAGTTTGACCAAATCTAAGCTTATCCTGTCAAACTTTCACACTATTTTAGAACTCTAGTGCAGCGAGGGTATTGATGGCCTACTATTTTTGTCCCCACAGCTAGGCAAAAGTGTTTCTAGGCCTTCTAGTTTGGTCCCCACCACTAGGCAGGAGCGTTGATCCCTCAAAACACTTGTTTTCTAATGTTTCACCAATCACAAATTGATCCTCTAACTTGGCAAAGGATGTGCTTGTCTTCTTGACCCTAGGGGTGGTTTTTTGAGCTATAACAGTTTCTTATATATATATATATATATATATACACACACACACACACACACTAATGAGACTTAGTCTTGGGATCATAAAAATATTGCCTTGTACATTGTGTTCATTGTAAAATAAGGTTTTCACATTAACGAGGATAGTAATTATTGGTTTCTTATCATTTTTTAGTTTCAAGGCTCATAACAAAAAAATCAATTTTAACTATGAATTGTTATAATTGACAAATTACATTTTAATGTGAATTTAATGAAAACATTTATATTAAAATTCAAATTTCTATAATATCAATTAAACATTGATATTGTAAATTAAACATGTGCAACACATTCAAATTCCATAAAGAATATATATATATATATATATAGAGAGAGAGAGAGAGAGAGAGAGAGAGAGAGAGATAGATAGATAGATAGATAGATATCAAATAACCATATTGATAGGTCAAGTATGCAAGCTCTCAAATATAGAAGAATTCTAGCAAAAATACAATATGAAAATATGGCAAACTTGACTGCCCCTAGAACTAGTGCTACACAATAACATAGATAGAAGGGTCATTGCCCTTAGTATTTGCAACAATAGGGTGACATCAAGACCAACACTCACTAAATTAACAACAATAGGGTGAACATAAAGGCCAAACTCCTTAGTAGTCGACAACAAGAAGTTGAAAATGAGGGCCAACACCCTCAATATCAAGAACAACTAGGTGAATGTCAGGGCCAATGCCCTCAATGTCAACAACAAAAAGGTAAACATTAGGATCAATTCCCTCAATATAACCAATAATAAGAAAAATATTGATATGAGAAGGAGCATGACTAACATCAGAAGTACCTTGATCAATTTCATGAGTAAGTAGATCACAAGTACTAGTAGGAGCACCAAGAGGTTGCATTGATAGGAGCATTAGGAGCAACATTTACAGCCTCAGCATGAGTGCACGCATGAATCTCATATCACTCATTTTAGGAATCTCTCAAGGAACTAGGTACCTCGAGTATTTGAGAAAATAACTATGTCATGTCTCAGGATAGGTGCATAAATATACATTAATTCCCAAGTTGTTAGATGAGTTCTCTCAATCTTATTGGTATGACATCGAAGATAAACAGCACTTTGCAAAGATCATTTGCAACCTCAAATATATATCATGTCATACTGAGGCCCAATTAAGGGCATGTAGTTTTATGCCAATGTGTTGATGTATCATCATTGACATCAAACACATGGACATCCTCCTATAACATAGGCACACCGTGCACAACAAATCATTATCTACAAAGTAATCAACATTCAATTAGACAATTTACACAATCTCATAAGTAGAAACGCATATCATTTGAACTTAACAAAAAAAGACATTATTATATTACCCTATTATATACTAGATCATAGGGAGGAAAAGGTTTTAATTATGGAATAGCTTGACTACAAATTAGCTAGGTCATTAATAGAGCATGGTGTATGCATATCAAATATTATGAATTCCACAACTAACATTATGATGGAGGACTAGATAAATGTTATTTATCAAAAAACAATTAAAAATTTATTTATGTCTTGATCAACACCAAACTAGATATGACATAGGTAATAAGAGTAATTAATAATTTAATATTAATTACGATCGACAACATTCAATCATAAACATTAATAATCAATTTTTTTTTAATAATAATATAAATTACATCGATAATCAATAATATCGATTACAAAAAAATCAATTTACTTGCTAATATAATTTAAAATATATAAATAAATAATATCAGAATCTAGATTTTTAATGAAATATAAATCTTGTTTCTTATCAATATTTACAGTGAGAGCCACTCAGGTCATGTTACTTATGTTGTAAGCATAAGTCTTAATAACAATATATTTCCGATTTAAGGTATAGGAGGGAAATTTCCTAATTTTCTATTACATATTGGGTAGCTTATCCTATCCAAATATTATAATAACAAAGTGGAATCTGTAAACGTGTCATACTTGTCACGCACAAAATGATACACAAAGTGGTTAATTTCAACGATCATGAATCCTACATTAATATTTCTTTGCCAACCGTGAAAAGCATTTTTTCCTACCATTCCCTTAATTATTAAAAACTTCTTGTCATGAGTTTGGTATATGTGGAGTCAACTGATTATAATGTTTATTTTATATGAAAAAAAAAGTTATTGAGATGTGTTTTACAATTTAGGGTAGGAGAGATATTGTGAAATACGTAACATTATATTAAAAATAATTAATAAATATAATTATATTATATTATATTTTGGGTAATTATAGGTAAGTTAGCGCTCATATATATATATATATAATCAAATTAATAAATAAATATAATTATATTATATTATATTTTAGGTAATTATAGGTAAGTTAGCTCTATTATATATATATGAATAATCAGCTTAAAAGATATGTTATAACTTTTTTTAATTAATTTTTCTAAATTTTGATCATAATATATATTATAAGATTATTATATGATTTCATCTATCAACATGAAGGATAGATTTTGTTGTTCAAATGAGTTATATCATCGAAATACCATGGATAATAACAGGTGCCAATACCATTCTTATTGACAACCAAATCACATAAGCATATTCACACCCAATCCTCAGTGTTTCCATTGTTTCAAGTGGAATAACCCCAAATCGAGGAGGACGAAGACTAATAATATGAGAGTTGACCAAATTCTGTAGACAAAGAGTAGAAATGGTTATTTGTATCATTCACTTAATTGTGATAGTGTAACTTCGTTCCTCATGTGGGAAAGGAATAATGATGGTATTGTTTTGGATTCTCCACATGATTAGACTCCCATCTCTTCTACCATTAACCCTAACCCTAGCATAAATCACACTCTAAGACTAGTTTATGAACGGAATTACACTCCCACCTCTCTTACTTATAATTTTAAATTATAGCTAACATGTCCAGTGAGGCTATGAAATTAAAAGTAATGGGTTGGTAGAAATTCAAAACAATGCCAATTAATATTTGTTAAAATCAAAACAAGAAAAGAGAATTAATATGGATCACTAAATTGGAAAAAAAAAAAAAAAAAAACCTTGTAGAAATATATATTAAAATGCTTATTGATCATCATTATAGTGGGGATAATTATGAATAATTATTAATGAGATTATCCTCTAAATTATTTTTTTGTTAACATGTATTTTTCATATTAAATAGATATTTATATTAATGAGGATAGGGAAAACTCTCATCGACACATGCATCAACAATATTTATATTGATGATATTCTTACTTATTGGTAAAATCAACATTAAAGCTCTCATCATGCAAATTCAAATCAATGTGTTAGAAATTGAAATAAAAATAATATGACATGGGCAATCAAATCTATGTGTGAGAAATTGAAATAAAAATAGAAATTGACAATGAAATAAAAAATAAAAAAAATAGAAATAGAAATAGAAACTAAGTAGAAATTGAAATTGACATGTACATTAAAATCAACGTGTTACACGCGCACACAGGGAAATAGAAATTAACTTGTACACTAAAATCAACGCATTAGAAATTGGCATGTACATCAATAATTTCAATGTACATTTTTCATCATTCAACATGGTTACTTTATTTTACTTTATTTTTATTCAACTTATTCTTTATGAATCTTATTAACTATACTTCTTAATAATACTCTCTATGTTCTCAGTAAACTTAGGAAACTAAGTAAACTTAAAATGATCATATTATTCTTATCACATACATATACATAGTTCTGATAACCTACAAATCATGTCACTATACTAAAAATTGAGGATGATAAATTGTCATTTCTCCTTGTCAATAATATTGTCTATAGTTTTAACCAAAGAAGAAAAGTAAGTAAATTTCAAATGATCAGATTAATCTTAAACATATACATATGTATAATATTGATGGTTTATAAATTGTATCATGATAATAAAAATTAAAGAAAATATATTGACATAAATCATTCTTAGCAATATTTTCTATATTTCCAACCAATCGAAGTAAGTAAATAAATTTCAAATAATCATATTAATATTAGACATAAACCATACATAATGTTGATCTTTTAAAAATTTAGTGTAATTTCCCATAATCGAGAAACCTAAATAAATCTTAGAATACTTCTCTTAATAATTTTCAAACATAAAAATAAAATTCTAAAATGTTTCACTCTCTTTTTATCTTTTTAAAATCTAATAAACCTAAATATTTACATATGGCTTTTCCATAATATAAATAAATCAAAATGTTAAAATATAGCCTTTACAAAAATTACCTTTCCATAAATATAAATAAATAAAAATGTTAAAATAGCCTTTACACAAAATTACCTTAAAGACACATCATATGACGCCGTAGTCTTTAACGCGACTTTTTGAAAGCCTTTCCGGCGATTTTTTCCGGTGAAAATCCGGCAGTGATTTATGGAAATCCAAGTTTGATAACTAATTTCTGCACAATGAAACTGTCCCAGGGGTTTTTCAGGGTGCTGAATCCGAATATGCAGTTAAAAAACCATTTTAACTGCAACAAATCATGATTTCAGCTCAATTTCTTCCGCCGGATTCCGTCACCGGAATCTCAAAAAGTCGCATTATAGACAACTCCATCATATGACCCACTATTTTACAAATTAATAAATAATATATCACAACTGTATATATTACAACTCAATGCGACACTATATAAAATATATTACCACCTTTTACATTATATAAAAATATCTTGCCACCCTCTTGCCCCACATGATAAAAAAATATAAAATTTTAAATGTTGAATTATTTTGATGTGACCTTTTTATGGTCAAAGGGAGTGAATGCCTTCTATTGTCTAATCGTTTCCGTGTAGGGATCATGATCATGTTTCTTTTTAGAATACACCACACCTAACAAATTTGCACCTTTGATTAAGGATTTTAGTCAAATTGCCACCTTTGATTAAGGATTTTAGTCAAATTTGCACCTTTGATTAAGGATTTTGATTGATATACTTTCAATGGGAATTAATGCCACGATAATAAATATCCAATTGTTCTAAATATTTAGTAGAATATTAAAATATTTTGTTTTAATTTTATTAATTTTATTTTTTTTTACTGAGTTTTGTTTATTTTAATTAAAATTATTAAAATGATAAATTTAATTATTTGATAAGAACAAATTAAGCATAATAAAAAATTTACGGTTTTGAATTAATTTATATATTTAAAATAATAAAAACAGTAATTTTATTAGGAATTATATCATCAAATTTCAATCCGGAGAAATAATTCGATTTTCATGAAAACTTAAACTAAAGCTATAAAAACACTTTGAAACAATAGGTAAAGTTCAATTTTCATGAAAACTTTAGTTGAGATCCAAATCAATAAATTCCTTTGAAAATGCCCTCCCTTTATGTGAAGGATAACTTGAAGATTCAAACCTTTTTAAAAGTATGGTTTAGAAGTTCGTTATATATGTTTTTTTGGTTGTTATTTATTTCATTTTTTAATTTTTGTGTTTGGAGTAGTGAGTTGTATTCGTTTATTAATTGAGTGTGAGTGGTTTAAATGAATGATTATTATTTTTTTATTGATGAATTTTTACATAATAATTTTCGTGTTAATGGTTTTGAATTTTATATTGAATATGAGAAGTTTAACTATATATCTTTTACATATGAAATATAAAATTATTTCTTAGGAAAAAAATCAAATTTTTTTACATATTTATTTACTAGCAATTTTGATACATAATTAATTTTAATGAAATTTTATCTGAAATTCAATTTCACTAAAATAAATATAATTTAGGTGTGTTAATAGGCATGTCTATTTTGGAATAGGGCTTTTAGTATTTTAATTTAAGAGATTTAACCTCCATGGAATATTTTAGAATATTCTTAGTAGCATACACAAATCAAAGGTTGAGATTTATCTCCAAAGTAATTATACCCTAATTTCCCTTTTAATTAAATTGATTAAGTAAACAAATTGTCATATGAAGTGAATTATGGTTTTTTGGGCATCCAGTATTGATAAACCATGGTATGGAACATGGTATTATAACAAAGCCTATTTATAAATGAAGAATCTTCATTGTAAAGTGAGCATAAATCTTCATGATTAAGAATCATGTTCCATGTTTTTTTATGTAAATATATTTAAATTATGTAATAATTCTTTTTATAATTAATACTAATTGTTGAAGGCTTCTTATTTCAGGGTCTGTTAGTTTTTTTTTTTTAATGTATAGCCTAGATTCATTCTAAAGGGAATATGTTCAACATATGCCTAGTGAAGTGTGTTACAGAGTTGGTTAGGTTGTATTGACTTTTAATAAATTTTAAAAAATAGATTCTTACCAAGTGGTTCCCCACCCACCAATTTCCTAGGGATTTGAGATTATTCCAATTCTAATAAGTTCTTCCATGATAAGTTTCTCATTATTATTTATAGCATTCATTTATATATAAGCAAATTTTATTTAGTAAAATGGTCTATTTTACCATAAAAGTGTAATTCTTTTTTTTCCTGTTGAGCCACAACCTTTTTATACATAATTAATCAAGTAAATGTGTGCATTGGTAAGAAATTCTTAGTGTTGTAATAATTGTTTTTGTTATATTTATGAAACCTTCAGCTATATCAACCACATTAATATTTTTAATGTGGTTGTATTAGTAATAATTTAAAATAAAGTTATAATTTAGTTATTTTTGACAATTTTTTTAATTTTAGCAATGTGAGATGTATCATGGAGTAAGTGTTTTGATGTCTATTATGGATTGATGCCTATTGGTATTCACTAACCATTTAATTTATATGGTTGCACTAATTATATATAAACTAACAAACTTAGTTATAAATTGAAATGATTAATTTACACTGTGAATAGTAATAAGCTATGAATATTTGTTAATACGTAATGTTTTGAAATTTCACAAATAATATTACTAAAAGAATATTATATTTCAATTCCAAAATTTAAATTTAAAATATTTTCTTAAATGGAATGCAATGAGAGTGGCTCTGCTAAAACCCTAGCCGTTGCAAACTAAGAAATCACAATGGCTGGCTTGGAGGGGGCTCCTCCCGCTCCGCCAAATGAGGCATTGACCTTCCAGGTCCTTGTAGCATCACTCTCCAAGAAACCTCGGATGAATGAATTGTAGACCAAATTTGTCAAGAAGGTGGAAACCATTCCCTCTATTATGTCGTTTTTAGGGTTTCGATGAACGTTTTTGGTTTTTACTGATCGTGCCTTAGTTCGGAAATTTACAAGAATGTGGTCATCCCCTAGATCTATGGAACAATGGCTAGAAAAAATGTGGAAGCCATTGATGGAATGGAATCCTCGTGTATATGCTTGTGGGAATGGTTTCTTTGCTTTCATGTTCAAATATAAAGAAGACAAAGATGTAATATTCAGAAATGGCTTGTATTTCTTTGGGGTGCAAGGAATGTACTTGAATAAATGTTCATTAGACTTCGAACCAAATGATGATATTCCAAATGCAGTGCCGTCTAGGTAAGGCTTCCTAGACTCCCTCAATCATGTTAAAGCGATGATTGTCTAAGGGCGAACGGGAATTGTTTGGGGAAATATTTAGATAGAGTTGAAACTAAGGGTTCTTAATTTGTTTGTGCAAATATTTTTGTGGAAGTAGATATAGAGAAGGGCTTACCTTCAGAGATCAATATCACACACAGAGAGTGGAGCCATCATTAAGTATTGGACTATGAACAAATACCTTTTAAATATTTGATATGCCATGAATATGGCCATTTCGCAACATATTTCATGAAGGTTCAACCAAGCAAGGGTAAGGAAATAACAAAGACATAAGAAGAATAATGGAAAACATAGAGGCAGGGGGGGACAAAGGAAATTTAGCAAGTAAAAAACAATCAAATCAAGGTAAGAATGCAACTTCGACCTCAACAGACAATTTTGTGATTCTACAAACACCAGAGGAAAATGAAAAAGAAGCAACAAATAATGACAAAAAAAAAAAAAATCCCCTGAGGAAGAAGTGGTAAATCTTGAACAGGAGGATGGGGATATTTGAGAGCCAAAAAGAGAAGAAGACAAGCTAGATGGGAACATGCAAAACCCTATTTGAAAGCATGAAGAAGGAAAGATTCCACCAATGCGGGAAGTAGTGGAAAGCCCCTCATTGAGACCAAAAAACACAACAGACAACACCCCAAGGAAACTAAAGGAGCCAATAAGGGAATCAGGGAAGACTTTGACAAGAAATATGTCTCAGAAGAAGGAAGAAAAAGAAAGTCAAGAAAAAGTTCATTTTGAAGTGGATCCACCAGATTTAGAGACAAAGGAAGCCCATTTTCATCAATCCGTTAAGAATATTGGATCCTCCAAGGAATACTCAGGAAGAAAAAGTAGAAAAGAAATTTCTTCAAATGATCAAATAGATGAGGAAGAATCTACGAAAAGTGACAGAGACAACATATATGACCCATCGAAGTCAATAGAAAATATGGGTTGGATCCACATTGGGAAAAAGGGAAAAAACATGTTGCCAAGGAAAACGAGAAGCGAGTCAAATCCATATCCACAAGCAGTAAGAAAAGGAATGCAAATGTATTTGGATTTTCAGAGTATTTTGGAAATTATTTAGTTGGAAAGGGAATAAAATTTTTGTCTCATGGAGTACTCGCTTGTTAGTTTGAATTGAGTCAATATGAAAAATCTCAAACCCACAAGGGATATTTGGCAACACTGAAGGAATGTAACGATTTTGGGTCAGATCCAAAGTTTCTTTTTTAATATAAACAATCATACCTGTTTCTTTGAAAAATAAATAAATAAATTGTCATTAAAAAAGTTGTATTTTAATTGTTTTTGGTTTATTTTTATTAATTTATCTCACATTGGATTAGAAATTATTGGAATAATAAATTTGACACACACACACACACATATATTCCAAATTTATTAAGGATAGAAATTGTTGGCTTAAGGATAGAACTTATTGAAATAGTAAATTTGATTTTTGATTATATACAATCTAAATATCTTAAGGATTTTCATAATTTTGGATCTATTTATGAATTCACAAATTCAATTTATGCCTTCAAAAATTCAATTTAAGTAATGAAACTTGCAATCTCACTACCATTGGTTAAAAGTTTATAGAATAATCTGAAAAAACATTATAGTTAACATCCTTCTAGTGATTAAATTTGAGGTTTTTTTTATTCCTTTTTAAATTATTAAATAATGGCAATTTTAAAATATCCAGTAATGAAGTCTACTTAATTTTTTAAATTGTCAAATTGACAAGGAAATTAAAAAATTATCTTTACACATATATATGTATAATAAACCTCAGATGAATGAATTGTAGACCAGATTTGTCAAGAAGGTGGAAACCATTCCCTCTGTTGCGCTGCCTCCAGGGTTTTGATGAATGTCTTTGGTTTTGTTGATCATGCCTTAGTTCAGAAATTTACAGGAATGTGATCATCCCCTAGATATATGGAACAATGACTAGAAAAAAATGTGGAAGTCGTTGATGAAAGGGAATCCTCGCTTATATGCTTGTGGGAATGGTTTCTTTGCTTTCATTTTGTAATACAAAGAAGACAAAGACGTAATATTCAAAAATGGCTTGTATTTCTTTAGGGTGCAAGGAATGTACTTGAATAAATGGTCATTGGACTTCGAACCAGATGATGATATTCCAAATGCAGTGCATGTCTAGGTAAGGCTTCCTAGACTCCCTCAATAATGCTAGAGTGATGACTGTCTAAGGGCGATTGGGAATCGTTTTGGGAATCGTTTTGGGAAATATTTAGACAAAGTTGAACCAAAGGGTTCTTAATTTGTTTGTGCAAATATTTGTGTGGAAGTAGATCTAGAGAAGGGCCTACCTTCGAAGATCAACATCACACAAGGAGAGTGGAACCATCCTTAAGTATTGGATTATGGACAAATACATTTTAAATGTTGGATATGCCATGAATATGGTCATTTCGCAAAATATTTCATGAAGGCTCAACCAAGCAAGGGTGAGGAAACAACAAAGACATAAGAGGAATAATGGAAAACATAGAGGAAGCGGGGTAGAAAGGAAAATCAACGACAAGTAAAAATCAATCAAATCAAGGTAAGAATGAAGCTTCGACCTCAACAAACTCTTTTGTGATTCTACAATCACATGAGGAAAATGAAAAAGAAGTAGCAAATAATGACAACAGAAAAGAAGCCCCTGAGGAAGAAGTGGTAAGTTTTGAACAAGAGGATGGGGAGATTCGAAAGCCAAAAAGAGAAGAAGGCAAGCTAGATGAGAACATCCAAAACCCTATTCCAAAGCATGAAGAAGGAAATATTCCACCAGGGCGGGAAGCAGTGGAAAGCCCCTCATTGAGACTAAAAAACACGACAAACAACACCCCATGGAAACTAAAGGAGCCAACAAGGGAATCAGGGAACAAGAAATATGGCTCAGAAGAAGGAAGAAAAAGAAAGTCAAGAAGAAGTGCATGTTGACGTGGATCCACCAAATTTAGAGACAAAGGAAGCCTATGTTCATTAATCCCTTAAGAACACTAGATCCTCCTCTAAATACTCAGGAAGAAAAATTAGAAAATAAATTTCTTCAATTGATCAAATAGATGAGGAAGAATCTTCAAAAAGTGACAAAGACAACATATATGACCCCTCGAAGTCAATAGAAAACATGGGTTGGATCCACGTTGGGAAAAGGGGAAAAAACATCTTGCCAAGGAAAACGAGAAGTCAATCAAATCCATATCGACAAGTAGTAAGAAAAGGAATGCAAATGTATTTGGATTTTGGGAGTATTTTGGAAATTCTTTAGTTGGAAAGGGAATAAATTTTTTGTCTCATGGAGTACCTGCTTGATATTTTGGATTGAGTCGATGTGCACAATCTCAAATCCACAAGGAATATTGACAACACTGAAGGAATGTAACGATTCTGGGTCAGATCCCAAGTCTCCTTTTTAATATAAAACATCATACTCGTTTCTTTGAAAAATAAATAAATAACTTGTCATTAAAAATGTTGTAGTTTAAATGCTTTTGGTGTATTTTTATTAATTTATCTCACATTGGATTATAAATTATTGGAATAATAAATTTGACACACACACACAAACATTCCAAATTTCTTATGGATTGAAATTGTTGGCTTAAGCATAGAAATTGTTGAAATAGTAAGTTTGATTTTTGATTATATACAATCTAAATATCTTAAGGATTTTCATAATGTTGGATCTATTTATGCATTCACAAATTCAATTTATGCCTTCAAAAAACTTGCAATCTCACTACCATTGGTTAAAAGTTTATAGAATAATCTAAAAATACATTGCACTTGACATCTTTCTAGTGATTAAATTTGAGGTTTTTTAATTATTAAATAATGAACATTTTAAAATATCCAGTAATGAAGTCTACCTCATTTTTAAAATTGTCAAATTAACAAGGAAATTAAAAATGTAGCTTTACACATATATATGTATAATATTTCCTAGTATGAAATGTGTTTCCATTTAACAGTCAAACAAACAATCCCTAGGGAGAAACAAACAATCCTTGCCCCCAAATAGAAAAGTTTCATATGCTACTTTAATGTCTAACTTAATTGTAATCTTAAAAAGAAATTATTTTATTTTTATTATTTTATTATTAATAATTTTATATTGCAAAACACACACATTTGTCTGTGAGTGTTTGGAAAATGCCTAGTAGCATGTCGGAAAATGCCTATATGACAATCATATTAAACAATCCTAAGTCTCAGTGATTGGAGACTTCCACAGTTTGTCATAGTGTTAGTGTTCTAGAATAATACTGTGTAACATGTGTGATCTGTCCAACGTTTCGGATGGTGACTCCATCCATCATAGGAACCAATATTTGACCAAATTTTGAGACAAAAAATTATTTGAATTAAATAAATAACCATATTTGGTCAATAATAATTATGATTTGGTGATTTTTGGAAATTTAAATTAGTAAAATTTGTTTTGAAATAAGATTTTTATTTTTATATTATAATAGCAAATTAAGAATTAGTTAAGAATTAAGATTTTTATATTTATGAATAATACTAATTAAATGAAAGATAATTATATGAAATTCAATATATGAACAATTAATGAGAAATGGTTCCATCTAAATGTATTAAAAGATTATAGATTAAAAAGGAAAAGGGGGTTCAACAAGAAACATTCATAATTTTTTTTAGGAGAGAGGAGGAATATAGGATATAAAATAAATTAATAAAGGGAGGTTAAAGAGAAAAGGATTAAAGTGGAGAAAAATAGAAGTAAAGGTGAAGAAATAAAGAGAGAAAAAAGAAAGGTAAGGGTTGATATAAAATAAGATGCAGAGTGTAATTTGAAAGAGAAAAGATAGTAGATAAAGATTTTAAAAGATGACCATCAAAAAACTTTAGATGAAAAGAAGGATAAAAAGGAGGAAAACTGAGATCAGAGATAAGTTAAGATTCAATCGAATCAGCATCACATATTACAATCCTAAATCTCATTTTTAAATAAATAATAATAGTCAAGCCAACAGAAAAGAGCTCAGGAGCATTCAAAGGGCTTTAGACATGGCATCGGAGGCGATGGCTTCTCATCTTTTATCTCTTGAGACGAGATGTCTTATAAAGGAGTTGCAAAAAAAGAAAATAAAAATTTTAGAACAAGAGGAATCTTTTTGGCGTTTGAAAAGTAGAGCGATATGGATAAAAGAAGGGGATAAGAATACAAAGTTCTTTCACAACTTTGCAAATGCCAGGTGTGAAAAAAATTCCATATGGAAGATAAGAGATGGAAGTGGTCAGTTCATTTATTCCCAGCAGGATATATCAAATGAGGCAGTAAGTTTTTTTGGTAAACAGTATCAAAGATCTGAAGAATGTAGGTTTCAGGATATTCTATGGGGCATTGAAGTCTTCCCAAAGATGTTTGATGAGGAAACAAATGATAAAAATTTTCAACAAATCTCTGAGGAAGAGCTGCTTGGGATTATGAAGTCATTTAAAAGAGATAAATGTCCAGGGCCGGACGGCTGGACAATTGAGTTTTTTACTCATTTCTTCGACCTTTTCAAAGGGGATTTGTTAAGAATGATAGAGGGTTCAAGAATGGCGGGCAGTATCAATACAAAGGTTGCTTCCACCAACATAGCACTCATCCCGAAGAAAGATGAAGCGGAGTCTTTTTTGGACTTCCGGCCGATCTCCCTATGCAATATCACTTACAAAATTATTGCAAAAATAATAGCAGAGAGAATAAAAGGAACATTATCCAAACATATATCACCAGAGCAGCATGCTTTTCTTAAAGGGAGGAACATACAGGATGCGGTGGCAAGTACTTAGGAAGGTTTATTTGCTATTCAGGCAAGAAAAAAGAATGCAGTCATTCTTAAGATTGACCTCCAAAAGGCATACGACTGCCTCGATTGGGGTTTCCTAAGGTGCTTATTGGTAAAGATTGGCTTAAAAGCTGGTATGACAAACTGGATAATGGCATGCTGATGCAGGAGCATCAAGACCAACTTTTCATTTGTAAATATGTGATAAAGGGGGTGTGACAATTTTAATATTTTATTAATTAATTTGTTATTAAAATGGGAGAAGGTGAGGATTTTGTAAATATCCTTTTAATTAATTAAGAGGATATGAGGGCATTGGTTAAGGATATGAAGGGATAAAATTCTAGATAATAGGGTTTGTTGAGATATTCTAGTGGTGTGGAGATATTAAGGGGATTGAGCATTTAATTAGTTCAGTGTGTAAATAGGAATGGGTTTTTTGAGAGAAAGATAGAGGAAAAAAGTGAGAGAGTGAGAGTGAGTGTGAGAGGTAAGGAAGATTCTCCTTAGGAGCCTTCTGGCTATTTGTAAAAGGGCCATGGATTTGCATATCTGGCCATGAAGAAACTCTATGTGAATGTCTGTTTTATTGTAAATATGAATATGTTGGATTTAATAAAATTCTGAGATGGTTCTGTGGTTATGGCAGAAATCGATGTTTGATAATGTTGAATTTTATAAACTCTGTGGGTGGACAGCACATTCCAAACACTGTGTATTCATGGTTGTTTTGCCTTGACTTTTAATTCACTGTGGGTATATATATATATATTCTGGGAAAAAATGGTGAATCGATTTTCACTTCGTGATATATAGACAGGCTTGATTTTATATGCGCACCTATATGCAGTTATATAGTGTTGAAATCGCACGGTGCTGATGGTTCCCATGCGAATTTACCTTGTGTGTTAAACCGGTTGCCTTTCATTGCTTAACGCGCAGTTGCTGTGCGTATTTATCGTTAATCCCGCGTTCTGAGATGACATTGCAGGGCAGAGGACCTTCGGAACTGTTCATTGGTTTGTGTCCAGTTTCTAAAGCCTGTGGATGGGCATAATGATATATGGTAAATGTGTTGCTGTAGCATATTAAACCTTTATATGGTTTATCTCCAAGTAAAGGCGAGAGGGGTATATATATACCTACAGCGCAAACCAAGAGACGGTTCCAATATTGGTGTCTATCACCGAGAGTGGTAATTAAAGTGCGATATATATAAAGCGTTGCATCCATATATATACCGGCCGAGAGTGGTATAGTGAACATGGGAATTACATATGGTCATGAGGCTTGCCGGATTCATGTATATATATATATATATATATATATAAGTCGTTTGAAGCGTTGTTGATCGCCGGATTATGTAAAGGACTGAACATTGAAGGCGGAGGCAGAGTTGTGGTCGGTATATGTGTACCGACTTTAAATTGCAGCCAGCAATCTAGATGTGAGCTTGTCGGTGATAAAGCATGTGGTATATAACCAAGCATTCATTCGAATTGAACGAGCTGCGAATATATATATACATCTCTGTTCAAGTGAGCATGCCGTGGATGCGTATGATACATACAGGCTGTGTGGGTAAGTCTAGTAATTATATGTTTATTTAAAGGATTGCATGAAAGCGCCGAAAGCAAAGAATTGCTGAGGATGTGGCAAATGAATATATCCAGGTATATGGTATACGCATGGCATGTTTCTGTTAAGAGTTTCTAGATTCGAATTTTGGGAGGAAAGTTTTTTATGTGAAGTTGAGATAATGGTAGGGCCATATCTTTTGTCGAGTTATGAATTGGGTTTAATGCAAGCATGGTTTTTATACACGGAGGAAGATATACATTGAATGCCCATGTTTAACAGTCAGTTGAAGGTTCGTTCTTCAGATGTTAATTACCAAGAATTCGATGTATAGCGGTGGATGAAGTAAAGATCCTGGAAGAGCAGCCTGGAGTGGCTGGGCGGCATCAAGTGGTATCAGAGCCTGGCTCTGTTGAAATGATTGGTTTGTTTAATTTTGAATTGGGATTGATGGTTGAATAGCGTTTGATTGAATAACCATTTCTGTTGAGTCATGATAAAACGCAGGTCTAAATTACTATTCTGAAGATGAATGTATGATTGCATTCGAATGGAGCGCCCAAGAAAAGTGATTGAAAGGTATGCATTCACGTTAAGTCGGTTTGCAAATAATTTGAGTTTGCCAGAGGATTAGAAATGTGTGAATGTTTGATCTGTAGCATCAAGATTCAAAAGGGAATGCAGAGTGTTGAAACTGCGTGTGGAAATGTTGAAAGAAATCCATCACATTAGAGACGGCGTAATTCCAAAGGTCGAGTCCAAGTGGGTGCAATAAAACTATGGAGTAGTTAAATCGAATGGAGTATTGAATTGCAGGGTTGAACGCATTAACTGGCATTGTTTAATTTGAACGTTGTTTGACAGAAATTGAAGGCGCAAGGCATGAAGGAACAGTTAAACTTCGACTTAATTGCAGGTAGAGTCGATGGGTGAAATTGCAAAGGCGTTTGTTAAGATATTTTAAATATTTGCAATGGCATTATTTAAACAGAATTTTATCAGGTTTATCAAGAGCTGATTGTAATGGTGATTGAATAAATGAGGTATGGAATGTGGATTGTGCAAACAGATTTGAATATTGATTGTTTGACAATTTGATGCTTATGAAATGGTTGAGATGAAAAGTATTTTGAAAATACCAAGGATTGGTGTTTTTAAATAGAGGAAAAAGTTGAGGCGCATGCTTGCATATGAATGTATGGAAAAGATCCTGGTTAATGCAAGCTCTAAGCTTGCGTCAAATTTAATTTTTGGTAAGATGATATGTTTTTGAAGAATAGAATATTGTAGTCTTTGCATTGAAATATTATTGCAACTAACAGATAAAGGAAGCTGGTGAAAGTTTCTAGGTGAAACATAGAGGTGGCAGAACCTTGAGGAAATCCAATAGAGATTGGATAAGGAAGACAGTTGTAAACAGGGAGATGAGTTGAAGCCAGGAAGAGCAAAGAGAAGTGCTCAAAGGAGGTTCTGGAGATAGAACCAATTGCTTGCCAAAAGACCGAGTGAGGAGGGCTTGGTGAGGTAAGTGGCGGCAGGACAGGACTTGCTGCGAAAGAGGCTTTAGTGCAACTCATGGTAAAGTGAGTAAGGAACTCATAGAGATGGAAAGGATGATGACTAGTGACAGTCGTCACAAAGGTTCTGAAATAAATCACAGCAGAGGACAAAAGGAGAAGGATGCCAAGGCAGTTGGCATACAGAGACAGTTAAGCAAAGAGGAATATGAAAGGGAGAAGGCTGAGATAGCAGTTCAGCTTGAGGTGTTAATAGAGATGTTGCAAAGAAATGAGGAAAACCAGAAGCATGGTTATGTCATAAGAAAGAAGTTGAGGTGGCAGAGACTACAAGAGAAGTGGAATCATCAGGTAAATTTGCAGTTGATAAAGGAAATAAGGGAACTTGAACAGGTTATAGATGCCAGACAGAAGAGAGAGAAGCTCGAAACAGTTGAGCTACAGCAAAATGAAGATGCTGAAGAAGAGGTTGAAGTTTCGCTATGTTACCCAGAGAGTGGACCATTACTTTTTGAAAGTGATGAAGAGCTAGAGGAGTTGAATCATATGAATGATTCAAGGCAGCCCAAAGATTTGACGGCTGAAGCATCAAACAAGACCGTAAGGTCTTGTGATTTTAAAACTAATGATTTGTGTGTGATTGCAGGTTTGGAAGAAGAAGAAGAACATCTACTGAAGGATGTTAAGGAAGATCTAGCAGAAGACAGACCATGTGAGGAAATGGAAGATCGTGTAAAATTTCCAAAGTCCACTCCAAGTAAAGTCATTGAGTTATATAGAGAAATGGATTTTCAAAGGAGGAAATTGGAAGAACAGAGGATGAATGTCCAGGATAGATTGCAGATGAAGGATGAAAAAGCAGTTGTCGTAAATGATAATCAAGATGAAATTGCAGGTGACGAGCAAAGGAATGTTGCAGAGGGAAAGGAAGTTTGGGAGGCCGCAACATTCATAGTGACAGTACAAACTGAGCAAGCCGTCTTAGCTCAGCAGACAGCAAGAAATCAACAGTCGGCCGATTTATTGGACTGACCAATTGAGAGCATCAGAAGACTGATGATGAAAGTATCCCGGAAGAGGCCAGCCGCAGTGAAACAAAGAAGCAGCAGCAAAAGAAAGACAACAAAAGATTGCAAAAGCACAACCAGTGGAGCGATGCAGCATAAAGTGTGGAAACCTGGAGAAGAATATCAGAAAGAAGCAGCGACAAGTAGAAAGTTACAACACAAGATATGGGATCCAGGCATACACAAATCCGAACACATGACCAGGTGATCATGTTTAAATTCAACATTGGGAGTCTGATGCAGGAGCATCAAGACCATCTTTTCATTTGTAAATATGTGATAAAGGGGGTGTGACAATTTTAATATTTTATTAATTAATTTGTTATTAAAATGGGAGAAGGTGAGGATTTTGTAAATATCCTTTTAATTAATTAAGAGGATATGAGGGAATTGGTTAAGGATATGAAGGGATAAAATTCTAGATAATAGGGTTTGTTGAGATATTCTAGTGGTGTGGAGATATTAAGGGGATTGAGCATTTAATTAGTTCAGTGTGTAAATAGGAATGGGTTTTTTGAGAGAAAGATAGAGGAAAAAAGTGAGAGAGTGAGAGTGAGTGTGAGAGGTAAGGAAGATTCTCCTTGGGAGCCTTTTGGCTATTTGTAAAAGGGCCATGGATTTGCATATCTGGCCATGAAGAAACTCTGTGTGAATGTTTGTTTTATTGTAAATATGAATATGTTGGATTTAATAAAATTCTGAGATGGTTATGTGGTTATGGCAGAAATCGATGTTTGATAATGTTGAATTTGCTAAACTCTGTGGGCGGACAACACATTCCAAACACTGTGTATTCATGGTTGTTTTGCCTTGACTTTTAATTCACTGTGGGTATATATATATATTCTGGGAAAAAATGGTGAATCGATTTTCACTTCGTGATATATAGACAGGCTTGATTTTATATGCGCACCTATATGCAGTTATATAGTGTTGAAATCGCACGGTGCTGATGGTTCCCATGCGAATTTACCTTGTGTGTTAAACCGGTTGCCTTTCATTGCTTAACGCGCAGTTGCTGTGCGTATTTATCGTTAATCCCGCGTTCTGAGATGACATTGCAGGGCAGAGGACCTTCAGAACTGTTCATTGGTTTGTGTCCAGTTTCTAAAGCCTGTGGATGGGCATAATGATATATGGTAAATGTGTTGTTGTAGCATATTAAACCTTTATATGGTTTATCTCCAAGTAAAGGCGAGAGGGGTATATATATACCTACAGCGCAAACCAAGAGACGGTTCCAATATTGGTGTCTATCGCCGAGAGTGGTAATTAAAGTGCGATATATATAAAGCGTTGCATCCATATATATACCGGCCGAGAGTGGTATAGTGAACAGGGGAATTATATATGGTCATGAGGCTTGCCGGATTCATGTATATATATATAAAAGTCGTTTGAAGCGTTGTTGATCGCCGGATTATGTAAAGGACTGAACATTGAAGGCGGAGGCAGAGTTGTGGTCGGTATATGTGTACCGACTTTAAATTACAGCCAGCAATCTAGATGTGAGCTTGTCGGTGATAAAGCATGTGGTATATAACCAAGCATTCATTCGAATTGAACGAGCTGCGAATATATATATACATCTCTGTTCAAGTGAGCATGCCGTGGATGCGTATGATACATACAGGCTGTGTGGGTAAGTCTAGTAATTATATGTTTATTTAAAGGATTGCATGAAAGCGCCGAAAGCAAAGAATTGCTGAGGATGTGGCAAGTGAATATATCCAGGTATATGGTATACGCATGGCATGTTTCTGTTAAGAGTTTCTAGATTCGAATTTTGGGAGGAAAGTTTTTTATGTGAAGTTGAGATAATGGTAGGGCCATATCTTTTGTCGAGTTATGAATTGGGTTTAATGCAAGCATGGTTTTTATACACGGAGGAAGATATACATTGAATGCCCATGTTTAACAGTCAGTTGAAGGTTCGTTCTTCAGATGTTAATTACCAAGAATTCGATGTATAGCGGTGGATGAAGTAAAGATCCTGGAAGAGCAGCCTGGAGTGGCTGGGCGGCATCACATGCGTTTAGATGGTGAATTTTTCGGTGATCATAAATGGGATTCCCTCTCCTTTCTTCTCTGCCTCCAGAGGTCTCCGTCAAGGATGCCCCTTATCACCACTTTTATTCATTCTGGCGATGAATACTCTCAGTCTTCATATCAATAAGGCTGTAGAAGAATCCAGATGTGTTCCGCTTAAAATTTGCAGGAGCATTTCGATTTCCCATAACCTTTTTGTTGATGACATCATAATGTTTGGAATGTTGTGCAGACTTTCATGGTTATGTTACTATGAGATTTTAGAAAATTTTCAAAGGGCAACAGGCCTTCAAATAAATTACGAAAAGTCTGTCTTTTTCCATAATGATTCGTGCCAGGATGAGATTGAATGGTTATCGGATCTGTTTGGAATCAAAGCCCAATCTATTAGTCTTGGATTAAAATATTTGGGCTTTCAGTTAAAAGTCGTGGGTTACAAAAAGGCAGACTGGGGATGGATATTAGACAGGTATTATAAGAAGATTTCCGTTTGGCAAAACAGGTACCTCTCTCTTGCAGGAAGAGTGATCCTCGCCCAATCGGTTTTAAACCAGATGGTTGTATACTGGGCTCATTTATTCTTCATCCCAGCAAGCATAATTATGGCAATGAACAAGCTTACGGCGAATTTCATATGGGGAGGTCAAGCGGGTAAAAAGAAATTTCATCTCTCAACTCTAGCCAATATTTCCAAACCGAAGAGCTGCGGTGGATGGGGGCTTTTAGACTTGAAATCTTTTGGAAGGGCTTTACTCTGTAAAACTCTGTGGAGAGGCATTTTTGAAGATGGTCCATGGAGTAACATAGTTCGGTTCAAATACCTAAGAAGGAAGGATCTGGCATATTGGCTCAGGAAGAAAAATTTAGGCTCTTCTAAGGGGTCTCCTGTTTGGCTAAGCCTCCGAAAAATTGGTAAATTTTTTCTGGAAAATTTATTTTGGCACTTCCAAACAGGTAAAAATATTCTCATTGGAAAAGACCGTTTCATGAGTGGTGCTGAAGTGATTGAGTTTCAGGATTCATTTCTAAATTTTCTCCACAGGAAAGGATTGTTTTATTGGGAGAGTCTAATTGCAGGCTGGCAAGGCCCGATTCCTCTTTGGAAGGAAGCTGATTGTATGGGGATGCCGACAGACATAGCTTTTCAGTGGGATCAAATCAGAATCCGTCTTAGGAACTGTGGAATCTTTCGCACAGAGAATCAGGATGGTCTCATATGGAGAAGTTCGAAAGTTTTATCTGCTATACAGGTAAAAGATGTTTATAGAGACCTGATTAGGCTAAAGCCTTCTCTCCTCAAGCCTTCCTTTCCGCCCATCCTCTGGAAATCGGGATGTCCCTCAAAAATGATCCTTTTCTCCTGGTTGGCCTTCCACAATAGGAACCTCTCTTGGGAAAATTTAAGAAAACGCGGATGGCAGGGTCCGGGTGTTTGTCCCATCTGCTGGTCTGAAGAAGAAACCAACTTCCACCTCTTTCTTGATTGCAAGAAAACTCATCTTCTTTGGTGGACTCTGGAGGAATCCCATGGCATCCAACATATGTCTCATTCCTCTATTTCAGATGTTTATGGAGCAGTCTTCAAAAAAAATCTTGGAGATCAATCTTCATCATCTCTGTATGGTGTATATGGAAGTGGCGCAATAGGTTTTTATTCAACAGTAAGGTCTCCCCTTTTCTGGAAATCATCTCCATTATCTCTTCCATTTATGAGTCGATTCCGCAGTGCCTATCCAAGGAATCGGAACAGAAAGGAAATGCGGTTCAGCAGGAACTGTCTCCTATGCCGAGGGCCTTTTTCGACGGGGCTGAACAGGGTGGTCAATGTGGCTGTGGGGTCATCATCTTGGTAAATGAAAATTGCCATTATCTCATTTATTGGAACGGGGGGAGAGGATCAAACAGCAAGGCGGAAGCGATGGCCCTTGCTGGCCTTCTTCATTTCTGCCTCTTTATCAATCTCCAGGATGTTTCCATTTTTGGTGACTCTAAGGTCATGGTTGATGGTGTTCTTGGTAAGAATATCATTAGGAAGCCGTAGCTCTCTAGATGGATTGACAGGATAAAATATTTTTGGAACAGATCCAAGGGAGTGTCCATTCATCACATCAAAAGGGAGCTTAATCAGCGTGCAGATGATTTATCAAAAAGAGGTCTTCAGGCGGCTCCAAGCTTATGGTTCATGCAGGTTTTCTATGAGGGCAATATTTTCTCCATTCAGGACTTCTTTCCCACTGATTTCTAACCTTGCTTTTGCTTCGGTTCTGGCGCTTTCATCACTTTCTTGGTTTTGTTTTCTATTAGTTTCGGATGCTTCTCTCTGGATGCTGAAGTTTGTCATCCTCTAATTTTTCTATTTCCAGTGAACGTAGGTTCTCCAAGCTTGATTTGTCTTTCTTGTTGCGAGGAGCAGATTGTTAAGATCTGTTTTGCCTCTCAGTGCTTAATTTTAGTCTTCCCTATGAGCAGCGAGACTATATTAGACTCGGCCCTTAAATGGCTATTAGTTTTTGGTTCTCATGCTTTCCAATTTCGCTGGAGCTCATTTTGGTGTTAATTTTGGTGTTAATTTCTACGCTCCTATGTTTAGTCTCATATATGAGGAACCACTGTGCTTTCCAGTTTTGGATGGTGCTCATTCTGTGTTGGTGTTAATTCCACTCCTATGTATAATCTCATATATTTGAGGAATAGTTGTACTGGTATAATGTTTTGTTTATATTTCTGATATAAATACAATTATTGCTTTTTTCGACCTGGAAAAAAAAAAATAATAATAAATAAATAAATAATATAGTAATAACTCACTCTAACTAATTATAGATTTCATGCTTAAATTTAAAAAAAAAATGTTAATAGATACGGCGTATAAAATTACAATTTCTTCGTTCATACTCCGTATAAAATTACAATTTCTTTATAGAACGAAGATTATTAACTTTTAATTTTAATTTTTTTGAAATGTTGTAGGTTTTTTTAAATAATTTGGTTAAAAATTATATCATAGAAATAAATTAAAAAAAAAAAAAAAAAACCTACAAATTTTTATATACTCGTAATAAATATTTCTGACACACCTCAAATCAACAAAATCTTTTCTTACTTACCCTTCATATTTCAGAAGACCTCTCCCGCAGGAGGCGGACTTTAATCATTTGACGCACGACCTATAATGGTGGACTCCAATCATTTATTTATAAACTACTATTTTTAACTCAATTTTATAACATCATGTACCTCGTATCAAAAAATTGATTATAATTTCCAATCCGCACAGTTGTAATTCTAAAATTATTGGTTATATATCTCCAAAACATGATTGCTGTGTATTTTAAAATTAGTGTAGATTTTAACATTGTACTCGTTCATTTATATGGCAAGCATAATAATTTTAAGAACCTACACAATGCATTTCTATTTGTTTTCAGACCATGTTATATCTTTGTATTTAGATTTTTATAATAATTTTTTTAACTATTATTCTATTAATCAAACGTTATAACAATAATGTTTTTAAAGAAATGGTTTTTGGTTTTTTTTCCTCTATCTTAATATTTAAATGGAAATTTCATTAAAAAAATAATAAAAAGTAATATCATAGCATATAAATGGCAATTTCATAAACCTTAACCTTTGTCATGATAATATGAGGTGATTTTATGAGCTTGATTACTAATTTCTTTTGTAAGTTTGGGACTATCTTTTGTAAATTTGTAAGTTTAAGACTATATAGTAGGTATAATAATTTTATATTATTTTTTATTGGAAATCTTTAAGAACCTACACATTGTATTTTTATTTGTTTTCAAGCCATGTTATATCCTTGTATTTGATTTTTATAATAACTTTTCTTTTATACAAACTATTATTCCATTAATCAAATGTTATAATAATAAAGTTTTTAAAGAAATAGTTTTTGTTTTTTTTCCCTCTATCTTAATATTTAAATGCCAATTTCATCAAAAAAATTTCCTTAAACCTTTGCCATGATAATATCGTATAATTTAAATGGTAATTTCATAAAAAAAAATTCCTTAAACCTTTCTCATGATAATATCATATGTGATTTTATAAGTTTGATTACTAATTTTTTTTTTTAAGTTTGGAACTATATCCTCATCATGTCTAATATATCATCTAATAGGAACCGGAATTGAACCAGTTATTTCATATCAAAGAATACCTTAATAAAGCACTCAATCACCATCTATTCAAGACCCCATAAACATGAACTTGATTGCTATTAAATTAAAATTATTAGTTAAATATTTTTTAAATTTATTAAAATTAGATAATGCATTATTTTATGAATTAATTATAACTAAACTATAAAATTATTAGTTAATTGTTTTATATACTTTAAAATTAATTATTTTTATGAATATATCTTTTTATTAATTTTGTTTAAATTTGGTAAAGATTAGGTGGAATTACGAATTTGAGTTATATAATCTTTTCCAAAAAAAATTAAGCAACCAAAAAGTACATGTTGCAAAGTTGGAGCTCTAGTTATGAGTGTTTGGAATGGCTAAAAAATTAATCTAAATTTCAAGGAAACATCAAATTAGGAATAACAATGTTATATATTAAAAATATATATTTTAAGTTACAATGTGCCAAATAATTATATATTTTAAATATTATTTCAAATAAAGTAGAAATCAATCTAGAACAACTCTATTCCAAAAATTAATATATAATATTCATATTATAATTTATTAGACTTTAAGTTAGTATACAAAATTCTAATTTCAATATTAAAAGTATCAATTTCAAAATATATTAAAAATTTGATAATAACAACCTTAGAAATTTATAATTATATTTATAGATATAATTCGAAAAAAAATTACATGTTTATAAATTTGAACCATGGTTCTAATTTGAATAAAAGAAAAAAATTAAATAGTATATTTTTGTAATACAAAAATACAATAAAAATCAATAATATTGCGAGTTGGTTGATCACAACAACACACTAAAGTATATTCTATTAAATTTTCACATTGATTTATTCCATTTTCAAATTTAGTTTCTTTAAAAAAAACATAGATACATTAAAAATTATACATATCCACAAATATAAAATGAATATTATTAATTTCTTTATTTAAAAATAATAATTACAGATTTAATCTTTACTCTATAATAATATTTTAAATAAATATAATAATAATTAAACAAAAATATTTACATTTAAATTAATAGTATTAAAAATAATATACCTAAACCTCACTCCAAACTTCAATTTCCTTGAAATTGAAGCTTTCATAATGTTCCCAAATTCCTGGAACGATCCCAGCCAATTAAGGACAATTCATTCTCATTCCTAAACTATAAAAAAACATGGTAATCAAAGCTAAGAGTTTAAAAAAATACCAAGAGCAGTTCCGTGCAACTCAAAAAAGTTACAACTTTACCTAAAACTATATTAATAGATTCCAATCTTTGAAAATTATGGTAATTATCGTATGGACTCTAATTTTGAAAATTATGGTGTGGACTCTGATTTTGGTAATTTTAATAGTGTAGCTTTTGAATTATCTAAAAAACCTATATTAATAGATTCTAATCTTTGAAAATTATGGTAATTATGGTATAGACTCTAATTTTGGTAATTTTATTAGTGTAGCTTTTGAATTATCTAAAAAAATCTAAATGAACTCTGTTGGAAGATAATTTCCTTATAGGAGATAACACCAATTTTGTAAAACATGTAGGTTATATTCCTTTTGATAATCCAAAAACATTAAAAAATTAAACAATAACAAAGCATATTTGATGTATACCTTTGATATATGGCCCTGATATTTTAATGATTCTAAATTCCAAGAGGGAGTTGGAGTTGTTTGTTGATTGAGATTGGGAAAATGTATTTTAATTTTATGTACATTAGAGTTTTATTGTAGTAATAATATTGCAAAGTATGAGGCTCTAGTTCAAAGTCTCAAAAAAACCATTGATTGCAAAATTGAAAAAGTCAAAGTATTTGGAGATTTTGAAACCATAATGGATAAAATAAAAAATATAATATATTATTATTTTCACATTTGAAGAATCCCTAGCAAGAAGTTCATAGGTTGACCAATGAATTTAAAGGCCTTAATACATATGCAATCCCTTATTCTAAAAACCTAGTTGTTAATTCATTAACTATTACTACTACTTCTACGCTCTCTCCTTTGGAGAACTTCAAAGCAAACACGTTTGCTATTGAATTTCTCTCTAGATCCTCTATCCTGGATAATATTAGTAATTGGAAAGCTTTTGACGATGATGAATGGATCTTAGAATTTCCCACCAACGTGGAGATTTTTAAGGATCTAGATATTACTGATGAAGAGTTATAAGAAACTATGGAACTGGGTAAAGAAAAGTAAACTAAGACAAAATTGCACAATATACTAGAATGGATTGTTAATCTAAGGAAAAAAAATTGACTTGCAAAAAACAATTTAAAGGATCACCAAATGTTAAAAGCAATAGTTATGTCCTAGGTCATGCAATCATTAATCTAAGAATTGTAGAAAATCCAAACAAATAATCTTGGCATAGGTTTCCCTAACTAGGAAAAGAGAGACTATATCAAATTGTTCAAAACACGCGAGGAAGTATTTTTCTAGTGTTATCACTATTTGAAAACTTATGACACATGGAAAATTCAACATAATATCCCAATGAAAGAAATACATCAACCCATTCTAGTAGAAATTGTCTAGAGTTCATCCTTCTCTTGAACTTCAAATTCAAAAATAATTTAAAAAACTCTTAGAAGCCAAGATTATTTTTCAAGTTTGCCTCTTGGCTTGGGTGGCCAATCTTGTTCTATTTAGGAAGAAAGATTGATAAAATTTCCTTCGAATTGATTTCCAAAACTTGAATAAAGATTTAGAGAAAGATAACTACTTGCTTCCACCTATGAAACAACTCTTGCATATTGTATCTAGATCTACAATGTTTTCACTTCTTGATGGGTTTTTTAGGATACCATCAAATCCTCGTATCAAAGGAAAATGGGTTTAAAACTACATGTATTTCAGGTTAATTAATGTTGGGGCTAATTTACAAAAAGAATTGGATGTTTCCTTTTGAGGTCTTATTAGTAGGAGAGTAATTGTCTATCTAGATGATGTGATAGTCTATTCAAAAGATAGAGCTACTTATATTTCTCACTTGACTCAAATATTTTCAAGGTTTAGGAAGTATGGAATTTCTGTGAATCCAAAGAATAGTACCTTTTTTATTGTAAATGGAAATTACCAGGTTAGAACATATCAAAGGGAAGGATAAGAATCGTTAAAATTGGAAACTAGGGCCAAATTCTAGTTTGGACAACTCATTTGATGGAGACGGTGATTGCATTGAATTCCTCTTTTCGAGAGGACCAAAATTGATCTAAAGATCATCAAATTGGGACAAGTAAAAATGTGTTTTGAATTTATGTTCACACATTTATAAATTGTTCAAGTCGACCATATCATCATGTAGGCTGATGAAGCCCAAGAGACATGTCACCTCACCCTCAATGATTTATATAAATACAAGTGACTTCTCACCTCATTTGGCATCATCATCACTCATACATTCTTCTTTCTCCTTCTCTGAGTGATTCGTACAACTATTGGGCATATTCTCTCACTCACACATGTGGCAAAGGAGGACGCATTTCAGATAGAATTGCAGGGCCAAAAATTTCAAATTTTCCTACAGTTTGACTGGCGTTGACTAACCTTGGATTTGACTTTCCAAGCAGATTTTGACTTCGATTTTCTAGGCATATTTCTGCTGGGAAGAGCATACACGTTGGCACAGAAACCGAGGCATTTTGGGAACTTTGACTGCAACAAAAAATTGTAGGTTGATCGCAAATTCTAGGGCAGAAGTCTAACCAAGTTTGACCACTAACTTTGGGACTGTTTTTGGTTGATTTTGGCCTCCTGTATAGGTTGAGTTTGACTAGGTTTGAACGAGCTTCAAAGGAGAGTTTTTTGTTGTTGTTTTGATCACCATTGACTTTCTGGTTAGGGATGAATTTGACTATAGTTGACTGCAGATTTGACAGGGTTGTTTTGACTTTGATTTAAAAATTCAACTTTGACTTTTGTACTCTCTCTCTCTCTCTCTATTGAACATTTGATATAATAATAAGAAGAATTGATCACAGGATTTTCCCCACATTGGTGGTTTTCCCAAGAATCCACCAAATCTGATGTCCTCTTGTCTTGGCTTACCTTATGTATTTTATTTTACGTTCTATCTACAGTTATTGTCAATGTGATTTATGGTTAATGTGATTGCTATTGGAAAACTAAATTGGAAATTTTCATTGGGATGCTAAAGGAACATTAAATTAATTGTGTTAAGCATAGAGCATACCATTATTAACCAAAATTTAACATGTTATTAGAGCCCAAGTGAAGACAAAGCCCAAGAAAGAGAGAGAAAAGAAATCACCAAGAAAGATATATTGGACAAGTTTCAATGGATTCTTCATCTTAATTCAAAACTGAGGACAAGCTTAATGACAAATGTGACTGTCATTCATGAAAGATGACTTTGGACCTGACTTTGGAGGAGCATGAAGTATTGGACTATGTGCAGGGAAAAGTGGTGGAGCCTCCTTCAATTGCACCAACTGCTGCTAAAACGAAGTATAGAAAAGGTGAGGTCAAAGCCAAGAAAATTTTGGTTCTCTATTCAAAAGCATTTGGTTGCCTATATTTCTTATTTGGGAAATTCTAAGGAGATATATGATAAGTTGGTTGGGATGTTCAAAGTGAACAATGCAAATCAAATCCTCTTTCTCAAAATCAAGCTGAAGAACATCAAGATGGATAAAGGGGAGTCTATCCAATCCTACTTCATGAGGATCGCTCAAATCAAGAATGGCCTTCTATCTATTGGAGAAATTATTGTTGACAGGGAGCTCACCCTCATTGCACTTGGGGGTCTTTCAAGAGCATGGTATGTGTTTAACACCACCATTCTCAACAATGACATGATTCCTAGTTTCATTGAATTATGGGCTATATGCACTCAAGAGGAGACGATAATGATGGAGAGAGACAAGCCTTCAAATGGAAATGAACCTATTACTTTCTTCGATCATGCGAAGAAGAAAAATAATTTTGGTACAAGGAGACAGGGTCAAGGGTTCAAGCAGGGATTCAAAGAAGGAAGAAAAGGAAGGTGCTTAAATTGTAACATGTTCAACCACTATTCTAGAGAGTGTCCTCACAAGAAGAATTATCCAAGGGATGATGACAACAACAACAAAAAATTCAAAGGAAATGACAATCAAAGGAACAACAAGCTCAAAAATAAAGGAAAAAGGAATGCTCCCACTACTTGAAATGGAGATGGTCGACCTCCCAAAAGATCAAGAAATTCAAGGTATGAGGAAAGTAATGTTGTAGAAAAAACAAAATGAATTTTATCTTATTTCCGCTCTATCTATTGCCTCTCCTCCAAATACTTTGTATCATTGGTTGATTGATAGTGGAGCCTCAAGGCACTTCACTGGGTATAAAGAGGCCCTCTTAAATTTGATTGAGAAGAAGACTAATTTGGAGATCATACTTGAATACAATGCCACCTACCCCGTGAAAGGGATAGGTACCGTCACTCTTGACTTGAATCAAGGTACAACCATTCATCTACAAGAAGTATTTTATGTGCCCCATTTGAAAAAGAACCTGGTGTCTATTTCTGCGATAGAATATAAAGGCTTCAAGGTAGCGTTCATTGATGGAAAGGTATGTATTTGGAAAATAAACCCTAAAGATGTTTTTGCACTTGGATTTAGGGTTGATGGTCTCTATCAAGTTGGAGAAAGCCCTTTGGGAGCCTTGACTTGTGATGCTTCACTTCAATCTGAATTATAGCACCAAAGATTTGCCCACCTTCATTACAAAGACTTATTTGGGGTAAGGAATATGGTCACAGGTATGCTCGAGTTCAACACGAATCATGAAGCATTTTGTCAGGGTTGTGCACCTGGGAAACTTACAATTGGACCATTCCCTTCAAGTGAAATCCAAACTACCAATATTCCTCAATTGATTCATTCTAACCTATATGGTATGTTTCCCGTAACATCACTAGGAGGATACTTATACTATGCAATTTTTGTGGATGACTTCTCTCACAAAACATGGATCTATTTCTTGAAGAAGAAGGATGAAGTGTTCAAATTGTTTCGTTCTTTCAAATCCTTGGTGGAGAATCAAACATGTAAGAATATCAAAATATTGAGGACCAAAAATGGAATTGAATATGAATCAAAATTAATTCAATGAATTTTGCAGAGAGGTTGCCATTAAGAGGGAGACAACCATTCCATACACTCCTAAGAAAAATGGAGTTGTTGAAACGAAGAATTGAACAATCATGGAAGCCACCCTTGACATGATTCATGATCAAGGTCTACCGAAGTTCTTATGGGGAGAAGTTGCCAACATTGTCGTGTATGTTCAAAATAGGAGCCCACATGAAGTAATGGATTTGAAGATGCCCAAAGATTTTTTCACAGGTAAGAAACCTGGTGTTTCTCATTTTAGAATGTTTTTCTGTCCTACCTATTTTCATGTGCCTAAAGAGAAAAGAAACAAGTTGGAAGCATATGGGAACAAAGGTATATTTGTTGTCTACAATGAAAATTCAAAGGCATATAGAATCTATGTGTCTGGTCAAAGACACGTGGAAATAAGCCATGATGTCACCTTTGATGAAGACACTGCCCCTACGAAAGCCAAAGATCTCCCCATTCCAAGGACGGATAATGATGATGCTGCATAAAAACAGGATGAACCTTCGACAGATGAGCCTATGCCCGACGTTAAAGACCTGATGTACCTTGATGGTACCTCTACCTCAAGGAAAATACCTTTGTGTCTCAAAGATACTCCCAAATATGTTGGAAGACATATTGCTCGAAGTGGGACATTTCACGAAAGTAAGAATCCAAACATGTATAAAGGGTACTTAGCTACTATGAGTACTATTGTTTAATCTGGGCCATGTACGTTCGAAGAAGATGTAAAGCACCAAGTCTGGAAGGATGTGATGAATGAGGGGTATGAATCTATCATGAAAAATGATGTCTGAGATGTGCTGCCTACACCAAAAGAAAAGTTTGTAGTCAGCTCAAAATGGTTATACAAAATCAAACATGGAACAAAGGGGAGTGATGAGAAATACAAGGCCAATTTTGTTGTTTGAGGCTTCTCTCAAAAGGAAGGAGTGGACTATGATGATATATTTGCACCAGTTTCCCGATATACCACTATCTGATCTATTATTTCTCTTGTTGCAACTCAAGGATGGAGCCTACATCAAATGGAAATTAAAACTTCTTTCTTGCATGGCTCGCTTAAGGAGGAAGTCTACTTGGAACAACCTCAAAGATTCAAAGTACAAGATTGAAGGACACATGTATGCAGGTTGAAGAAAACCCTCTATGGGTTGAAGCAAGCCCCTGGGGCTTGGTATAAGAGGATTGATAGCTATCTTATAAAGTTGGGATTTACAAGGACCGATGTTGATCCTAAACTATACTTTAAGGTTGAAAAGGCCATGCCTCTTATTTTGGTCTTTGATGTAGATGATCTCTTTCTGACAGGTGCAAACCCTCTCATTTATCAATGTAAGAGGGAGTTGCCTTCTAAGTTCAAGGTGAAGGACCTAGGACTGATGCACTACTTCCTAGGCCCAGAGATCTGGAAAAATCCAGGTGAGATTTTCCTTTCTCAAGGAAAATACATTGTGAAATTGCTTGAGAGATGTAGGATGGTGGAATGTAAATTTGTGTCTACTCCGATGGAACTCAACTTCAAGAATCTATGTGGTAGTTTTGTTGGGCCCAAATTGGCAAACCCTTCTTAATATAGATAACTTGTGGGGGCTCTGATGTTCTTGGTAAACTCCCATCCCAACATATGCTTCACTATGAATATGTTGAGTCAATTTAAGGTTGACTCTCATCACACACTGTTGTAACGGCTACAACCACCCTCCAAAATTTTGGCTCGCATGCAAATTTCAGAGCCTACCTTCGATCCTGTGATCGATCATCCTTGGTCACTTATTGGTAAGCTGATGATTTCAATCTGCCCTCCTTGAACCTAAGTGTTGTCTGCATTCTCATCCTTATGCAGCATGTGTCATTTTCGGGCATAGGGGTTGTTGTTTGTCATGCAAAGGGAATGTTGTTTTTCTTCAAGGGAAAGAATGTCCACACGCATGGTTGTCATCACATAGACATGTGTAGATTTTTGTAGAATTTTTCTACAAATCAGTCAACTTTGATGCCATGTAGAAATTTCCCACCTGTAGATCAACCTGGTAATGCAATGTACTAAAGCAAAACACTTGCTCTACTTCTACAAACAATTTAGCGAAAGCTTAATCAACCATGAGCAACATCAATAAGAACACATATAACTGATAAGAAGGAATTAATCACACATAACACAGAAGAATTTACCCGGGGAAAGCACCTGCCTAAAACCCCATCTTTGTATTATCATACAAGTGGAAATATAGTCTGGATTACACAAAGCTTTAGCTCGGAAGCTATCCAGCTCTCAGTACAATCCCTCTGCTGCTCATAGATAGTCAAAGGATTCTCACGAACCTTCTCCTCTGCCCTCCAAGCCTCCTATTTCCTTGTGCAATTTCCTTGGGGTCCAGTCCTGCCACCTGTG
Organism: Pinus tabuliformis; assembly: GCA_031772625.1. Taxonomy (NCBI): domain Eukaryota; kingdom Viridiplantae; phylum Streptophyta; class Pinopsida; order Pinales; family Pinaceae; genus Pinus; species Pinus tabuliformis. The sequence continues at coordinate 920,608,041 of CM062805.1, read as the reverse complement.
TGAATTGGCCTCTTCACACACTCACTAACCTCTGATCTAACTGCACAAACTTGAAGGAGATAAATCCTCATCACGGATGATCTTCCTTTATAGGAAAAATATTCATCCAACTAATAGTACACTTTCCCTTCTCTAATCTCAATTGGGTCTCTGTCTGAACTGACATGCATGAGTTATTTAAGCTACAATATTCAGTTATTTCAAAATACCAGTTGTTACATGCATGCAAGCATTAACAAATTGAATCTCATTAATTTAGAAACTTGTTAACTTAATCTAACTGGACTTGACTCAGTTAACTGAGCCAACTAATTACAACTCATCCTCATCCTTTAACTGATGGTTAAATCCCTCAATTAATAGATAAATTGTTGCATGTCCTCACATAGACTTCAAGTTCATAATTCCTTAACTAATTAACTCATGGAGATTAATTAATTAATATTTTAAAATGTTGTTAAGACCAAATTCATTTTTACTTCCTATAGTTAGACCAGGGACTATTAAAAATAGGAAGGGACCCAGAAATGCTATTTTTAGAAGTTTCTATTTTTAGCAATTTCACCTCTCACCCAAGGTGGCCAAACTGCTATTTTTAGACATGCTATTTTTAGCAGATCTATTTTTAGCACTTTCTAAATTTAGCATTTCTTGTTGCACATTTTTCAACAACATGTTTCAAACTCACTTCACACACTCTTGTCACGAAGGTTGTTGCATCAAGAAAGGTATGTCTTATGCATTCTGGATGGTCTATGTTGTGTCACTAAGTGTCGGTGTGCGATCACAGTCAAGTCCTATCAATGTTTACATATGTTTCAATGATATCACACTTAGCCATTTTCCCGAGAACCCTAACCCCATCCAACTTCCCAGAACTGTGTGATTTTCTTCTACAACCATGAGGCTTCTTCCCTTGCCTGCTAAAAGCTCGCAGCCCACCGAGACACCAACCTCCCTTGCCAAGTAATTGAAAATATGAAGACCGTATACAAAATCCGTCAGATGCATGATAGTCTTGATGGTAAGTATGGTAAGTAAAGAACACCTTTCGAACTACACCTCTTATTTGATTTTGCAGGACTTCTTGTCATTGTCATATCATCCTGTCCTCAGTAACATGAATGTGTGCAAACACGAAAAGTTATTTTATGTGTTTATTCTACATATCTTGCTTCCTTTTCACTTGTTAGACCAATTGTCATCTTCGACATGTTGATTGCTATGTCATGCTTGCAACCTCGTTCGGTGATGTTGAAGGTTGTGTTTCAGTTGTGTCCGTAATGTAAACATCTATCGCACTCACACACGATGTTGTAAGCACTTCAGTACAAGTTTCATCGCGGTCGTTCAATGATCTATCACAAGTGTTGCGCTTGTCGCTCGCACCCGTCGACCAGTCACACTGAGTGTATGTTGTCTTGATGGTTTGAGGTGTCTTGTTGTCAAGTCATGGTGAGTGTGTCTTCACAAGTTCATGCACATACGAAGTCACTCATTCACACACTTAGTCATTTTGTTGAAATTATGTCAACCGGACCACCCTCTAACAGTCGGACCTTCGTTGAGCTGCATTGCGCAGGCTCAGCCCTCGGTGAACATGTATTGCTACCCATAATTATGCCAAGATTGAATCTGCCTCCCAGGTAGTATCCACTATGAAATCATGGAGTCGACTGGACTGATTGTCACCCAGAATAGTGGAAAAGTTTCTCAGCAAGCCATCTCAAACTCCACTGCCTGCAAGCAAAGCCATCAAGCCTCCAGTTGGTCAACCAGAGAGTTTGACCATGAAGTGACCCCGAGCCTCACTCCTCCAAAAAACTAAGCAGAAGCTGCCAAGCATGCCTACTTCCCTAACTGATGAAACTAGGCAGGCACGTTGGACAGACACCCGCTTCCTATCACTACACTGCCATAAAATATTGTGCGGGATTCTCAGCCAATCACCTTGTTAGCCGACATGCTTCTCCTCTTGAAAACTACACAGTTTTCATGGGCAGTCTCCCAATTTCCTAACATCTTGCTCAGCCTAGAAATTGCACTGGGATGTCCAATAGGCCAACCTCTCGTAGCTCGCTACCAGACTCCCTGGAGAAATTATGCAGTTTTTATTACCAATCTCCCCTTGCTGCATGCACTGTCTCTTTGGAAAAATTGTGCAGATCTTCCCTCCAACCAAGCCAGATCCTGTGGACAGTCACAGTTGATCCGAATTGCCCATCTCAACCTCCTAGTGATATTTGCGCAATTTTCACCGACAGTGCCCGAAGCCCACATCCTGGCCTAAAATGTGATCTACTCAATTTCAGAGCCTTGTCCTCTCTCGGTCACCTGCATCTGAAAGAGAAAGATAATGCATCATGGTAGACTAGGATATTTTTGGATTTGATGTCATCTCGTCATGAGTGATTGCAGATACAGGTACATGGATGAGACATGGCGTGATGACAAACGAGATGAACAAGGAGCGCATGCAAGGAGATTTGTTTGCGAGCAGGATGAACAAGGAGCGCATGCAAGGAGATTTCTTCGCCAACAAGATGAATAAGGATTGCATGCAAGGAGATTTGTTTGCGAACAGATGACACATGGAGCATGCCAAGTACAAGCAAAGGAGAGACATGCACGTGAAAACATCAATCGAACACCAATACCATCGAAGACTCCGCACACCTTGTCATGCGGAGGTGAAGCATGATACACCAAGAGCACATTCATCACTCAGCAACACTATAGCTCGACATGAAAACCACCAACAACATGAACATACCAGCACTATCGTGTCCAGTCGTGTCATGAGTCATCTCAGCCACATTACTATTGTGGGCCATATTGTTGTAATCAGTGTAATGTAACGTGGAAGTCCAAGATACCCACATGTAAATCTGAAGGGTCATGTAAAGTTGAAGAGTCATGTAAGTCAAACAGTCATGAGGGAAGTTGAATAGTCACAAGGGTCAGTTTCACCCTTGGATATATATACCCCTCATTTGTACATGAAAATGAATTTTCACCTTGGCTCCTCCCACATAGCCTTGAGAGTTTGTAATCTTTTCTTTGAGGAGCGAGTAGTGGCTCCAATGCCTCACTATCGGTGTTAGTGATGTAATGGTGTACGGATGTGTCTTGGAATTTTCACTTAATTCAGAAGCATATTAATAGGCCAGCACGTTTTCACACATGTATTGTATTCGTTTGTAAGACTATTCTTTAGGCGCTTGTAATGTATGTTGCTTTAACTTGTATTAAGACAGTTGAACTATTTCGGTTGTTTTAGTACATATGCTATTGGAAATGTGTTGTATCAGTTGCCAACATTGTCTCATCTATGTGGGCTATCCCATTGGACACTCAACAGATTCATTCTTGTAAAATTGTTATAACGGCCATTGCACTCGTGTGGACTATTCCGCTGGGTGTTGTACATGTTATCTGTTCACCTTGCATTTTTTAATGTCGTATTTGTGTGGACTACTCCACCGGACGCTGCGCATGTCCTGTTGTGTTGTGCGTCTCTAGCAGACTTGTGACTATTCCCTTTCAACCCGAGAATCACTTCCACCCTATCCCTCTTCATTGAAATAAATTTGACACAAGCAGTGCTAAGCACTGACTAGGCATGCGAATCACTTTTTTCGAAGACAAAGCAAACCACTCTCACGTGCTAACATGCAAGAGCTAAGGAATATCTTTAAGATAATGGAAACCGGGCCATCATACCAGATGGGACTCCTACACCAAACGATGTGAGGTCTAGTTGGGACTTCATACCAGGCAGATCCCCCTGAATGTTGGCGGGTCCATAACCGTCAAAACACACATTGGATTGCTGCTAAGAATCTCTTGAGATATCTTTGTCGCACAATCAACTATGGACTGAGATACAATTTGAAGAATTTGAGGCTACATGGATATACTGATGCTGATTGCGTTGGCAGTGTGGTGGATCGAAAGAGCACATCATGATGTTGCTTCTCATTAGGGTTTGCTTCAATTTCATGGATGAGAAGGAAGCATAAATCAATTTCCTTAAGCACTGTCGATGTCAAATGCATTGCATCCAGTATGACCTGTTGTGAATATACTTGGTTGAGGAAGCTATTTAGTGAGCTATTTGAGCATGTGTTGGATACCACCATGATATTTAGCGACAACCAAAGTGGGATTCGCCTTTCAGATAATCTCGTGTTCCACGACCAGTCCAAGCACATTGATATCACATACCACTTTATCCAGGATATGGTACAATGAGGAGCAAGAAGGCTCCAACACATCAAGACTCATGAGTAGGTCACAAACATCCTCACAAAGCCCTTAGGGAAGTTCAAATTCTTAGCCTTCCAAGAGAAAGAACCTGCCAAAGAGGATGAGAAGCTTCCAAAGTAGCGACCTGGAGGTTGTTCGGCATAAATGAGGTCAAATTCTACCAACTTGGCCTCTTGGTCTTATCCCTATGAGCTACCTCCTTGAGATGAGGGCCTACTCCTATCTTTGGAGAGATATTAACTCTCTTTCCCATCCTATATATTCATCCTCTCCCATTCCCAAATGGTTGGTCAGGTTAGAGGTTGGTTGGTATATGCCTATTTGTGTTGGGTGTGGAGCATGATTATTTAGAGGTCTTTGTTTCAGCCGAATGTATACCCAAAAATATTGTACACCCCTCCACGTGGGGGGGTGTGGGGGGGGACTTGTCCCCCCCTACAGGGGTTCAGGGGGGACCATCCCCCCGATTGGGGGGTCCAGGGGCAAGCAGTCCCCGGTGGGGTTTTTAGGGGCAGTGCCCCCAAAGCTAAAAACAGATGTAAAATTGCCTTGTAAAAGTATAGTAATTTCTAGTCAATCTGGGGACTTCATTAGGTGGATGATCTGAAGGTAGAATTTATGTTTAGTTTAGGGTTTTTTGCCCTAGAAGGAAACCCCCTCTCTTTGTATGAGAGAATTGTATTAAGGCTGTGCAATAGATGTGTATTCTCTGAGCGAGAAACAAAGAGGTGAGGCTGTGAGAGAAAACAGAGGATATTATAGCGGATCTGCTGTAGGTTGTGTCTCTTCATTTTTCTGGACAATAAAAAGGAAGGACTGGTTTTTCAAGGTGGACGTAGCCCAAATTGGGTGAACCACGTATATCTATGTCGCTTTGGTTTTATGTGTTTGTGTTTTTCCGCATATTACATGTCTTGCATTTCTCTGTCATATATATAATTTTCCTAACAACTGGTATCAGAGCCGAAGGTCTATTTGGCTGATAAACTCGCAGCAAAGAAGGGTTCCTTGTTCGAGTGGGAGAAATGGCGGAAGATGGTAAGTTCAGGGTCAAGAAATTTAACAGCTAAAACTTCCCGTTGTGAAAGATGCAGATGGAAGATTATCTATATCAGAAAGATCTATACCTACCATTGAGTCGAAAAACAAAGAAGCCGACAGCTATGATAGATGAAGAATGGTACCTTCTTGATAGAAAGGCACTCGGAACAGTACGATTGTGCCTCACAGTGTCATTCGCCTTCAACATTTCGAAGGAAACAACCACAGAGAGTTTGATTCAGGTGTTGGTGAAACTATATCGAAAACCCTCGGCCTCAAACAAGGTATTTCTTATGAAATGGTTATTTAATATGAATATGTCAGAAGGTGGATCTGTTGTAGACCATTTAAATGATTTTAATACAGTTACAAGTCAGTTAAGTTCTATAGGGGTAAACTTTGATGATGAAGTTAGAGCTCTGTTATTCTTGTGCTCATTGCCAGAAAGTTGGAATGGTTTAGTAATGGCCATTAGTAACTCTGTTTCTAGATCTAGTACTTTAAAGTTTGATGATGTTGTCGGTGCTATCCTTAGCGAGGAAATGCGACGGAAAAGCTCTGGTGAGACATCGGTAATGCTTTGAGTGAAGAGTCTAGGGGAAGAAAAATGGAAAGAGGAAAGAGCTCAGGATATCGCAGTAAATCAAGGAAAGGCATATCCAAGTCCAGATCAGGGATAGTGTGCTGGAAATGCAGAAAGAAAGGACACCTAGAGAAAGACTGTAGATCTCGGAAGGGAAAAGAAGGAGATGCACAGTAAGAAAACAATCATGAAGCAAATGTGACAGGTGAGGTGTTACAAGATGCTTTGATTCTTTCTTTTGAATATATTACTAATTGCTAGGTGGTATATTCAGGGGCCTCATTCCATGCCACACCTGATAAGAAATATTTTCATGACTATGTTCAAGGAGATTTTGGACAAGTTCGTTTGGGTGATGATAAACCCAGTAAAATTGTTGGAATGGGTAAGGTTCTTGTAAAACAACAGAATGGAAACCAATGGCTACTAAAGGAGGTAAGGCATGTTCCAGATCTGAAGAAAAATCTGATTTCAACAGGGCAGTTAGGCAGTGAAGGTTGTGTGACAACTTTCACAAATAAAGCTTGGAAGGTCACCAAAGGAGCCCTGGTAATAGAAAAAGGTGAAAAGGTTGGTACATTGTATTTATGCAATGGTATTTCTAACTTTGTTAATGCTTTAACTTCCAAAGGAGCAGATGCAACATTATGGCATCATAGGCTTGGACACATGAGTGAGAAGGGGATGAAGATTCTTCACTCAAGGAATTTGTTGTTGGGTTTGAAGAATGTTGATTTGGACTTCTATGAGAATTGAATTTATGGAAAAATAGAAGAGAGTCAGATTTCTTAGAGTTGGGAAAGAAAAGAAGCGCGAAAAATTAGAGCTTGTGCATACAGATGTATGGGGACCTGCTCAGGTATCATCTCTCGGTGGCTCTCGTTATTATGTTACTTTTATTGATGATGCAAATAGAAAAACTTGGATTTATTGTATTCAGAATAAATATGATGTATTTGGTACTTTCAAGAAATGGAAAGCTTTGGTTGAGATTGAAACAAGAAAGAAATTGAAGTGTCTCAGTCAGACAATGGAGGTGAATATTGCAGCAAAGTGTTTGATAGGTACTATTAAGAGCATGGAATTCGCAGGGAGAAGATAGTTCCAAGAACACCACAAGAAAATGGTGTGTCAGAAAGGATGAACAGAACAATCATGGAGTGTGCAAGGTGCATGAGATTGCATGCAGGATTGCCCTTACAATTTTGGGCAGATGCTGTAGATACTGTTGTTTATCTAATAAACAGAGGGCCTTCAAGTTCCTTGGATGGTGGTATTCCAGAGGAAGCATGGACATGTAAAAAGGTAAACTACTCCTTTTTAAAGCCTTTTGGTTGGGAGGCCTTTGTCCATATTAATAAAGAAAATAGAACAAAGCTTGAGTCAAAATCAAAGAAATGTACCTTTATTGGATATGGTGTTAATGATTTTGGTTATCGCTTATATGATTATGAAAATCGCAAAATCATTAGGAGAAGAGATGTAATATTCAATGAAAATGTCTTGTATTAGAATCAATTGCAGGAAAAGAAATTGGAAAAAGAAAACAAGGAATACACAGTTCTTGATGAGATCACTGAAAAAGTAAAGGTGCCTGAAAATAATAATAATCAACAACAGCAACCACCACAACAACAACAGGCACCCCAAACACCGGAAAGTGGTGTTAGAAGATCTACCAGGATAAGTATACCCCCTGAACGATACTCTCCTTCATTATATTATTTATTTTTGACTGATTCTAGTGAACCCAAATGTTATGAAGAAGCAATGTAGGTTGAAAGAAGGAAGAACTGGGAGCTAGCCATGGAAGAAGAGATGGACTTCTTAATGCATAACCAGACTTGGGACTTAGTCAAGTTGCCTACAGGTAAACCTACATTGCAGAATAAATGGGTTTACATGCTGAAGGAAGAAGATGGAGGAAAACAGAGGTACAAAGCTAGACTTGTGGTGAAGGGGTTTGCACAGAAGAAAGGTATTGGTTTTGATGAAATATTTTCTCCTGTTTTTAAAATGACTTCAATCAGAACTATTTTAAGTCTAGTAGCAGTTGAAGATTTGCATCTTGAGAAATTAGATGTAAAGATAACCTTTCTCCATGGGGATTTGGAGGAAGAGATATATATGCAGCAGCCACAAGGATATGAGGTAAAAGGGAAGGAGAAACTAGTATGTAGGTTGAAGAAGAGCTTGTATGGCTTAAAATAGGCTCCAAGGCAGTGGTATCTAAAATTTGACAAGTTTATGTCTGAACAAGGTTATACTAGATGTCACTCTGATCATTGTGTTTATCTGAAAAAGCAAAATGATGGCAGCTATATTATATTGTTATTGTATGTAGATGACATGCTTGTTGCAGGGCCTAACATGCAGGAAATAAATGTGCTCAAAAGAAAATTTGCAAATTCATTTGCAATGAAGGATTTGGGAGCTGCAAAACAAATCCTTGGTATGAGAATAACTAGAGACATGGAAAATCACAAATTAACATTGTCTCAGAATGAGTACATACAAAAGGTGTTGAAAAGATTTAATATGCACAATGCAAAACCAGTTAGTACACCTTTTGCTAGCCATTTCAAACTTAGTAAGGAGATGTGCCCAAAGACCCATGAAGACATGGATTATATGTCTAAAGTTCCATATGCATCAGCAGTTGGAAGCTTAATGTATGCAATGGTTTGCACAAGGCCTGATATTGCACATGCAGTGGGAGTTGTAAGCAGGTACATGAACAATCTAGAAAAAGAACATTGGATGGCAATGAAATGGATTCTCATATATTTGAGAGGTACCACAAATCAAGCATTATGCTTTGGTGGTTCAAACATTTCTTTATAGGGATATGTTGATGCAGATATGGTAGGTGACAAAGATAACAGGAGGAGCACTACAAGATATGTATTTAATGTAGATGGAACAGCTGTTAGTTGGGTTTCAAAAATCCAAAGTGTTGTTGCACTTTCAACAACAGAAGCAGAGTATGTTGCTGCTATAGAGGCTAGTAAAGAAATGATTTGGTTACAAAGGTTTATGGATGAATTGGGTAAGAAGCATGATATGGGAACGTTATACAGTGATAGCCAAAGTGTCATTCATCTTGAAAAGAACTCAACATTTCATTCCAGGACTAAACACATACAACTCAAGAACCATTTCATACGATCAGTGTTGGAAGATGGAGAGTTGAAGCTAGAAAAGATACACACTAGCCAAAATCCTGCAGATATGCTAACAAAAGTTGTAACCAGGGAGAAACTGAGAATATGCTCAGTTTCAATTGGTCTTCAAGGATGACGATGAAGATGAGAAACAACCAGGTCCAAAGAGGATTCATTGTCCAGCAAATGAAGCAGCGGTGGAGTTGCTACAATCATTCTCCAAGTGGGAGATTGTTGGGTGTGGAGCATGATTATTTAGAGGTCTTTGTTTCAGTCGGATGTATACCCCAGGAAGATTGTACACCCCTCCATACGGGGGGATGCGGGGGGGACTTGTCCCCCTGCAGGGATTCAAGGGGGACCATCCCCCCTGGTTGGGGGGTCCGAGGGCCAGTAGTCCCCTGGCAGGGTTTAGGGGCAGCACCCCCGAAGCTAAAAACAGATGTAAAATTGCCTTGTAAAAGTATAGTAATTTCTAGTCAATCTGGGTCGTTCATTAGGCGGATGATCTAACGGTAGAATTTATGTTTAGTTTAGGGTTTTTTTCCCTAGAAGGCAACCCCCTCTCTTTGTATGAGGGCATTGTATTGAGGCTGTGTAAGAGATGTGTATTCTCCGAGCGAGAAACAAAGAGGTGATACTGTGAGAGAAAATAGAGGATATTACAACGGATCTGCTGTAGGTTGTGTCTCTTCATTTTGATAGATAATAAAAAGGAAGGACTGGCTGTTCGGGGTGGACATAGCCCAAACTAGGTGAACCACATATATCTGTGTCTCTCTGGTTTTATGTGTTTGTGTTTTTCCACATATTATATGTCTTGCATTTCTCTATCATGTATATAATTTTCCTAACAATTTTTACCCTTATGCTAAGATTGTGCTGATATGCTATTCATTTGGCTTGGAGAATGAGTGCTTGGAGAGATTAGCTTGGACTTGGATATTCATTCAAGGAGAGCCTATCAACATCAAGGGTTGTTTGTATGCTTCCCCTTATTTTCTATTAATATACAACTGCTGGTTCATTTTCCCTAAATGTGTATGCTCATGTATCATTTAGCTTAACATTCCTGGATCAGTTAAGTAGGTTTCTTTTGAATATGTTATTTGTATTTGCATGCTTTGTTGTGTCTTGATCTCTTGTGTAGGTGCATAAACGCTGAGAGAAGCAAGAACGAGCCCGTGGTGTGAGTGATTCAAGGTTTTCAACAAAGAAGACCGAGATAGCATCAGAACAAGGTAGGACATATTCTTCATCTCTCTTTTCAATTGCAATTTAGGAAATTGTCTAGTAGATTGTCACTTCAGTTGCTAGACCCACTCATTGAGCTAGAGGGATCGTCTATGTCTGCAGAGAGGATTTACCTATATAATAGATGGTACATGATGACATGATGGCATGATGATCAATGATGATGGATGGATTGGCAAGTGAAATTATCCCTAGTTGAGAGGGAGTGTTAAAATTGGAAACTAGGGCCAAATTCCACTTTGGAAAACTCATTTGATGGAGATGATGATTGCATTGAATTCCTCTTTTCGAGAGGACCAAAATTGATCTAAATAACATCAAATTTGGACAAGAAAAAATGTGTTTTTGAATTTATGCCCACACATGTGTAAATTGTTCAGGTCAGCCACATCATCATGTAGTCTCATGAAGCCCAAGAGACATGTCACCTCACCCTCATTGTCTTGTATAAATACAAGTGACCTCTCACCTCATTTGGCATCATCATCACTCACACATTCTTATCTCTCCTTCTCTCATTGGTTCATACAATTATTGGGCATATTCTCTCACTCACACGTGTGGCAATGGAGGACGAATTTTAGCTAAAATTATAGGGCCGAAATTTTTAGATTTTCCTGTAGTTTGACCAGTGTTGACCAGCATTGACTTTCTCTTTCCAAGTAGATTTTGACTCTGATTTTTTGGGAAAATTTCTATTTGGGAAGGGCATACACATTGGCACAAAATATGAGGCATTATGGGAAATTTAATTACAACAAAAAAATATAGGTTGACTGTAGACTTCAGGGAAGAAGTTTGACCAAGTTTGATCGCTAACTTTGGGATTGTTTTGGGTTGATCTTGATCTCTTGTTCAAGCCGAGTTTGACTGTGTTTGATTAATATTTAGAGAATACATTTTGATGTTATTTTGACCACTGTCGAATTTTTAGTTAGGGATGAATTTGACTGCAGTTGATTGCAAATTTCACAGGGTTGTTTTGACTTTTATTTGGCAAGTCAACTTTGACTTTTTATACTCTCTCTCTCTCTCTCTCTCTCTCTCTCTCTCTCTCTCTCTCTCTCTCTCTCTATTGAACATTTGATTAATAATAAGAAGAATTGATCAAAGGGTTTTCCCCACATTGGGGTTTTTCCCTGGCTTCCACCAAATCTGGTGTTCGCTTGTCTTTGCATGTCTTCTGCATTCTATTTTATGTTCTATCTATAGTTACTAACAATGTGATTTATAGTTAATGTGATTGTTATTGGAAAACTAAATTGGAAATTATCATTGGGTTTCTAAAGGAACATTGAAGTAATTGTGTTAAACATAGAACATACCATTGTTAACCAAAATTTAACAAGAATAGATCTTGTGTGAAAGTTATTTCTCAACTACCCTTACCTCATGATAAGAAAGTGTTGCAATATTTCTTTGGGAAGATTAATTATGTTCAAAATTTTATTCAATATTTTGTGGAAATCATTAATCCATTGCAAAATATGATGAAGAAATATTTATATTTTAAATGTGGTGACACACCTATCCTACATAGGCCATATTTCAATAACAATTTATTTTTGTATACCCTTTTTTCTAATAATTCCCTTGCAACACCCAAGGGAATGAAACATCCCATCTCTTTCACGAGAACAAGTCTACAAGGAGCAAACTTAATTATCCTACCATAGAAAAACAAGCATTTGTTGTCTACAAAGTTTCCAAACTCTTTAATTCATATATCCTTAAAAATAATATGAGAGTCATTGTACCTCACCATATTGTATGATCATTGATTACCCAACAAGAGTTAAGGGAACAAAAGGGAAATTAGATGACAACTATCTAAGAGCTTGATTTCAAAATAAAACCTACTCACATCATACAATGATGAGGATTATGTAAGTTGGGTGTAGAGTTGCAAGATGTTGTAGTAAGGAAAGAACAGGGATCAGAAAATGAGTGGTTTATTTATTTTAATGAATTTCTTTATATCCTGCCTAACATAGATTCATGGTACATTGATATGGAATTTTCTACACCATGGAATGTGTCCAAGTTACACAAATTAAAAAGATAAAAGTGATTGGAGATTGAGATATTCTCAACATAATTTGATTAATATTGTCCTTTTCTAGAAGAATTACGATGAAGTGTTATTAAGATTTCTATAGAAATAGGATAGTATGGAAGTGTTGAAAAATATTCATGATCAGGTAGCTAGAGGTCATTTTACTAGTGAGACTATGGCTCATAAAGTATTTAGAGATGGATATTATTGGCCTACTCTCTTTTGAGATGTGTATGATTATGTTAGGACATGTAAAATTTGTTAGTTAATCATGGGAAGAGAGAAGAAAGCATTGATATCACTACAACCTATTATGCTTAACAAACCTTTTGAGTAGTCAATAATAGACATAATACAAGAGATAAATCCCCATTCATCAAAGCGACAATAGTGTATTTTAATTACAACAAATTGTTTCACCTACTAGGCTGAAGTTGTTTCTTTAACATTATTAAACAAGAAGGTTTCCTTCCAATTTTTGGAACACTTAAACACTAGGTTCAGGGCTCCTTATGTTATGTTTTTTTTAATGATGCTTATGTTTATTCTTCTTTATTGATTGAATTTTCACAATATAAGGGAATCATAATAAGGTATTCAACTGACTACTATCCATAAGGGAATGGGGTCAATGAGTCACCAATAAAAATCTTATCTAAATTCTAAAGAAAGCAGTAGTGAAGAATCATATAAATTGGCATAATGTTTTTCCCAATGATCTCTAAGCTCATAGAGTTAATCCTAAAGAGGCATTAACACCTCTCTATATTGTTTTATGTATGGTCGTGGAGCAATACTTTTGACATACATATTCTTATCATCCTTACAATTATCTGAGGAGAGGTCAAACTTATTCTATCCTTCAAAATACAATTTTGATATATTAGTCATATTAGAAGAAGAAATGGGAAAGTTAGGAGTAAATTCATATGTCACTAACAAATTGTGAAAATGATGGTTTGATTAGGATAAGGTTGGTGATAAGGTTTTGAAGTGAGTGATATGGCTTTGAAATAGGACAAATTCAATGAATTAAAAGGAAAGCATACAAAGTTCCAAAACATATGGTTTGGTCCTTACTAAATTTATGAGAATATAGGACCTAATACATATACAGTACCAAGCCTAGAAAGTAGATTCAATTATGTTCCTATAAATGGTCAAATACTAGAATGATATCTCATTTAATCATATTCATAAGAAATTTCCTTTATCACAGTTTTGTATTTTTTGTTTGTGACAATTTATTTTGCTTTTGATCATTTGGTTTCATGTCAGATTTCAATTTTTTTTTTGTTATTTTTTATTATCGCTTTGCATAGTTTGTTTCTTTTGGCATACTTTGCATGTTTGGGTGTATTTATCTTCTATTTGTACTTTTTATTTTTTTCTTTTAATTATAATTTGGAAGTAGTGAGTTTTCAACCTCTTGTGAAACATACGTTTAGTTCTCAATTGTGTACCTTATTGCTTCCAATATCAAAATTAAAGTGAGTCAATAGTGATCAAGATTGAGAGTTGAAAATATGTATAGTTTGATTTATGTGAAATTTAAAAAAAAATATGATTTTTTATTTGTAAAGGTAATGGTTGTTGTTAGGTATGAATGGATTAAGCAAGCCACAGGTTTAATGGTGGGGCAAAATTGATGAAATTATTCTTGTTTTGAAAATGGGTAAACTTTAAAGCCAAGTGCATAATTCACCACTTAACTAATAGGTATCATCCTCAAAGGTTCAATATCTATCCCACTTAAGTTCCTCCTTAAATAGTTTCTCTATAATATAGCTATATTTGCTAAAATGTTGAAAAAAAAACTTGCTTTCTCAAGGAGCGAGAGCTTGTTGAAAGTGAAATACATTGTAAATGAAATGGATATGATATATTTACCAAGGCTATAAATGCTTTCTAGCAGTGAAGGAGTGCCTCTGATATCACACTGAATTAGTTGATGTTGTGGATTGTCACTAGCAACGAAGCAACACCAAAAAGATGATTGAGTTACTTAGAGATTACGAAATAAAGCCCTATTAGAAGATGGATCTAAATTTCCTTCCTTTTTAGAGTTGTGCCATTGATCAAAAGAGACTTATTTTTATGCTTGGTAAGGAGCTAGATCCCCATAGTAGGGGAAATAATTTTTCGAAGTGACGTATAAAAGGATCTATGGATAATATTTGGTTCTTAAGCATGTTCAAACTTGTCTTTACTTGAAATTGCTCTATTTTCCTCAAAGGTATAGGAAAAGATGTTGGATACAAACATTGAACAACTATTTATTGATTATACAACAAATCCTAATATTTAAAATATTAGATACCAATTTTATTTTTTATTTTGCAAGTAATTTTCATTTTCATTTTTTTATTTATAATTTAACGCATCTCATATAGTTTAGCAAAAAAAATCGTAATTTAGAGAGAACTATTTTTTCCTAAGTCTCTAAGCTTATTTTTAACTAAAATATCTTATGATGGCACCAGTGAGACTAAAAGGTGAAACTGGCTCAAACGTAGTGCATAAAACCTGCATGTAGGTGCTACGAAATATTTCTGTATCACCCTTTTTAAAAAACATGTAGGCACTGCGAAATATTTTCGTAGCGCTTCCATAAACTTTGTTTTCATCTTTTAGAAGGAGAAATGACTTTCTCTTTGTACAACTTGACTCTCCCCCATCTTAACACATTTCCCATGCTCAAGGAATGATCTCCTCCCGCCTCTCTTCGTCCAACATTCCCCTTACTCAATTCAAAGGTATGAATTTTAGTTGGAAAAAAAAACAAATTCCACCTACAAAAATAACATAGTCACTGCAAAATACAGTTCGGGGGTCACGTTAACAAGCATGCATAAAAACCACAACTTATACGTCAATGTTTTACATGCACATAACGCTATAGGCTTTGGTCACACTAATTTTCAAATGTAATTACATGTACACACAATTTGAACTAGAGATAAGAGAACACAAATTTAAAATAAATATGATGTTACATGACTTCCACTTCATTCATTCCAAACATATAGGCTCAGAGGTAGGAGAATAAGCCCTCCTCCTCTCCAATCAATGCCTCCTTTTATGCATAATATTTGCAACTGGTTTGCTTCCCTTTCTCTCTAATTGAGGGAAGTTGAAAACAAAAAACATAAATAACTATTGCATTCCTAGACTCTTCAACTTATTCGAATTCTGAATTTACATTTAGTATTTAAAATCTCATCAAAGGTGACAAAACCAATTTTCCAGCTCAACATGTGGCCAATCCACCACATTGTCAAGCCCCTTCCATTTCTTCATCATGAGCTTGGTCTAATGCTCCTACATCAGACTCCCCAAGAAGGAAAACTCATGAGCTCCTACTCATAAGGTCCTCTACAGAGCAACCTACCATCTATATAGATTCAACACTCATCCATGTAGAATCCTCCATCGGACGGTCCTTCCACTTCACCAAAAAATCCAGATACTCTTTTCCCCTTGTGTGCTTTGCAACTCTAGTGTCCAAGATTCTTTCAGCTTTTGGATCCTCTCTCAGAGGCATTTGCTTCATCCAAATATGATCACTAAATTATCAACTACTCCCTTTTGTTGTGGTGGCACCTTCATCACCAACGACATAGGGGTACAAATCAACCAAATTAAAGATAGGTGATATACCTATGCCCATAGGTAACTCCAATTCATAAGAATTTGTAGAAATTTTTCTGAGTATTCTTCAAGGTCCTATTTTCTTCATTTTGAGTTTGTTATATTACCCTCTCGGGAATCTCTCTTTCCTCGGGTGTTCTAAAACCATGTCCCCTACCTCAAATTTTACCTCTCTTCTTCTTAAATCTACTCTTTGTTTGTACTTGTAGTTGTTGTCCTGTAGCTTATTTTTGATCTCCTCATGTAAGTCACTCATTGATGTTGCAAAAGCCTCCCCACCATCACTCCTTTACTCAATTTTTCCCAAATCTCTCAACTCAAAAACTCCTCTAGGACACATTCCATACAAGATCTAAAACAGAATCTTCCTTGTGCTCCTATTTGGTGAATCATTGTATGCAAACTTGGCTTGACCTAACACATGATCACCTCTGCTTTGGATACTCTTCCACGAGGCTCCTCAATATGTTCCCAAGGCTCCTATTTGCAACTTTGGTTTCCCATCATATTATGGATGATAGGCTGAGTTGAAGTTCAATTTTGTTCCAAGCTTCTTCCACAAAGTCCTCCAAAAATGTCCTGTGAACCTGGTGTCCCTGTCAAAAATTATACTCTTTGGAAAGCCATGCAATCAGACAATCTCATTGAAAAACAAATGAGCCACATGTGTAGCATCACTATTCTTGCAACATGGGATAAAGTGAGCCATCTTCGTAAATATATCCACAACTATAAGTATGTAGTCCTTAACTTGTTGCGTTCTTGGTAAAACCAAAACAAAATCCATACTCACTAAGTCCATGGTCTACTAGGAATGGTAAAAGCAGTATATAGTCCAACATTTTGACTTCTCCCTTCGCATGTTGACATACTTTGAATTTTCCTACATATTTCTACATGTCAGCTCTCATCTTTGGCTAGAAGTATAAGTGCTCTAGTTTCCCAAGTGTCTTGTCCACACCAAAATTCCCTGCTAATCCTCCATTGTGTTGTTCCTGCATCAAATTCTCTCTCATTAAACAAAAATGGATACATAATCGACTGTTCTTGAACAACAAACCATCCTGCAACATAAAATCCCTCCATGGGCTATTATCTCTGCTCACAGGCTTCCTGCGTGCTTCAAAGGCCTCTCGGAAATCAACATCATCCTCATACAAGTCGTTCAAATGATCAAAGCCAAAAATTTGTACAGGGCACTCGTACATGATCAAACTCTTCCTACTCAAATAATTGACAAGAGAACAAGGTAGACAATTGTGTAACTCCTTGAATGCTCTATGCTAATCTACACAAGGAGTTTCAAGGAGTTATTACTCCTAATCAAAGCATCGACAAGAGGAGTTATGTAGATTAGCATAGAGAATTCAAGGAGTTATGTAGATTAACATATTCTTGAGACATCAATGATATTGGTCGTTCAATGAGAACTCTTTTGACATCCTCCCAATGCCAACAATTCCTTTAAAATTAATGACAACACACTAATGTTTGACATCAATGAAAAAATATTCTAAAACTCTCCCCCTTTGTCATTGGTGGAAATACTAAACATGACTACTAAACATGAGAGTTTCATTGTAACACATCCTCCCACATTTACCCACCTTTACAAGCTATCTAGGGTAAACATGAGATGAGTGTCACTATGATATGACCCGACCTCCAAGTTCCAGTTTTGTAAGTGGGACTTACAAACTGGGAAATTATGACATGCCTTAAAGACTACAAATCACTCAAGATCCTAACAACAAACCCAAGTGATCAATCCCTGAGCTAGAAATTTTTTTCACTAGGTTTACTCCCCAAATACACCCATAACACTGCATGCATGAAGTTGAGAGGCTATAACAACACCCACAAGCATGCCTCCATGTGATTATGACCCAAAATCCCCTATTCTGTGCATGAAGTCATAATATCTATGCCAACTTTTAGGCCATCCTCCATACCACCACCCATAACTACCTATAACTTTCTAGAATCATGACGATGATGATAACAATGCTAAACAATAAAATATTGAGCAATATCTTGACTAGTACATTCCTAAAGAAAGATAGACATTTCATCAAACATATAGTAAACATGGAAGCTACAAGTCATGAATTCATATCTCATCATAAACTTCTAAACTTCATCGAAAAGTCACCAAGAAGAATCAATGAACTCTCAAGCTAGCTACAACAACACTTTTTAGTCCATGCATTCATCAACCATCCAATACTTTATCAGATCATGAACAAGAGCCATAGCTAAAGCACATAATAGAACCATGTATATAACCAACATATAACCAGAATAGAAACCATGCAAAATCAACCATAAGATCACCATAATAACCAGTACAAGCTCCCATAGATCACAATAGGAAAATAACTCATGTTAACGTATGAAAATGCCAACTAAGTCAAGGACTTCCACATTGTTACATGGAAGTTTCACCTACGGATAAACACATTTTCCCTAGGTAGGTAGCTACACCTAGAACAACAGAAAGAAAGTAGTTTAACCTTTTCCTATAGTAGATAGATTAGATGAAGGAACTTACTTATAGTCTTTCGCTTCCTTGATCCCCTTTGAATTGTTCCTGTCACTCCCACTTGAACTAAATCCACTCAATTGGTACCTGTGTCAATAGAAACAGAAACAACAAATGATCAAAGCATACATGATCTATCTACTATAAACCAATGGAATCGAAGACATTGAAACACATAATCATCATAGACATGAACAATAATATGAGAAAAGGAATAAACACTTTATTAATGTAGAAGGAAGAGTTTCACCCAATACAGCCTGATCCTATGCCACTCCTTGAGCTTCAGTTCAACCCTCGCCACATCAAAAGCACACCAATCCAGCAACATAACATTGCTTGAAATGAACTCAATTCTCAAACCAACAGAATTTCCTACAAACTTCAGATTCTAGCCCCCTGATCACTATGATGACTGCTCAATTTATAGGAAATGGAGGTGGTTTTGTCATAAATGAGGGTATTGAAAGGCCTTCAAAACTTGGAGTTAGTTTCCATGGAGCAAGGGATGAGAGGATAGGAGGTTAATTGATCCTTAGCCTATCCAATTTCGAGCTCATATGAGGAGATAAGAGACGGCATCCTTCTAAAATGATCTAGAATTAAGGAATATTCCCAGAACCCTATGCAAATTTTGCTCAATCTCGCCCAACACAGGTCAAACAGGGCCTAAGTGCACTGCAGTACAGGCTAGAATAGGCCTGCCTTCTCTGCAACATAGTTACCCCTGACCAAGGATGCACTGGTGTCCCAAGGGGGCATTTCATAAAGGCTTTAGGCTAGGAAACTTTCATGGATGGAAGCATTCAATGTGATGACTTGTCTAGGGCATGTAACAACTGAATTAGGGTTTGATGAACCCTAATTTTACTGATCTGGATGTCGGGAATGATGTCCCCAAATAGACCTATAACACACATACCACCTGACCATAGATTAGATGAACCAAAATATCTCTTTCATCCAATCATCCCCATGCCATATTCCAAGCATGAATGTGGGATCATAAGGGTTAAACCAAAATAAAACCAATTAGGGATTCCAGAAGCCAAACCACCTCAACCCTCAAACACAGTGATCTCACCTATATTGTCCAGAAATCACTAACATCTATTATATTGGTCTATTCCCAAGCTATCGAAGGCTCCAAGGATTCAATCTCAACCCACAAACTCTAGTGACCCAAGATGTTACAGGGCTTTAGAGAACTACCATCTCAACCCACAGCCTCTAGGGACCCAAGTTGCTCTAGGGCTCCAGAGATCCTACCCCAACCCACAGCCATAGGGAATCTAGGATCCAGATATCTTGTCCCAAACCATAGCCATAGTGAACTTGAGAACCAATAAAAAATACAAAAGGGGAACCCACTGCATCATGGCTATCCAAGAAATGGAAAGCCAAAACCACTGTTAATCCAAGCAAATCTCCATTTCAATGATAACACATGACCAAGGAACCACACACATATATCATGCATCCAAAAACCAACATGGAAATCACACATGCAACCTGTTACTTGTAAAGTATCCCTTTTGTAGTTGTCGATCCAACATTCTCTTCCGCCTACCCAATAATTCCTTGCTTGTCCTTTACTTGCTTTCTCCAAATCCAAGTGAATGCTAGAGTGCTATAAGAACGCTCTAAGTGTGCAAGAGTGTATGAGAGAATGAACAAGATATCAACTCAAAACTATCAAAATCTATCAATAGATTCGCTGATTCTTTTTTATCATTGATGTCTCCTTTTTCTTCATTTTTTCCTCTAATTTCCCTTGCATGCAAATTTGTGTCTCTTCACATTCCTTTTCTCCTATTTTCCTTTATTTTCATAAATAAATTCCATTTATTTCCTCTTTTCTTTTACCGATTTCCATATCCATTATTAAAACACAAGTGATTCCCACTATAATGTTTTCCCACCATTAAGCTTAGAATATGTGTCCCATGACCTTGGTCTTATTTTATTTACATGGAAAATCAACCAAGGGTTGTTACAAACCCCTCCCCCTTGGGGGAACATGTCCTCAATGTTAAATGACACTTATGACCAACAAAAACATATTTCCTATGGAGATTTATAGCACAACTTGATACAACATTTACGATTCATACCAAATTGCTGAAAAATCATGACCATCATACTGCTTATTGGAGATTTATAACACAACTTGTTATAGTATTTACAACATACTACTCATTGGAGCTTTATAACATAACTCATTGAAGTATTTACAATATATATATCATAACCAACAAATAAGGAAGGATACAAAGCCCACATCTGATCAACCGTCTCTAATGTAGCTTCATCGGGACCAAAGTGCTTCCACTACACTTTAACTCGCTCTATTTCTCAGTTTTTGAGCATGAGTTGTTTCTACTGCAAAATGAATTGAGAATATGGCTAGAATTCTCCCTATGGATCCACCTGCAATACATACCAATCAATCACATGATCAACATCTTGTATATTGGCCATTCATTAGTTGACTCAGTGACTAGAACATCCAATTAGCATTTAATATTTAGGATTTAAATAATCCAATTAGGATTAACCTAGATTCAATCATCATGGTAGTTATTTCCCCTTAGTTATAAAATTCAAACTTCAACAGTTTGAAAAACTATGAGCATGAATTCAAATTGCACCACTGAGGATTAAGTGTTTTCCATATACTTTATGTTTTTCATAGCTTATTTGGTTACTCAATATTATTATTTAGGGTTTGAGAAGTTATTAGTGGGGTACTTTGTTGTATTCATGTGTTACTGCTCATGAAGGAGAAACTTGTGAACTAGAGCCAACTATGTGTGTCAACCTGTGTTTCAAATTGATTTTTTTCTCTCCTATTTCCTTGATACAAACATGTTATGAAATGAGTACCTTTGAATATGAATTTGTGCATGTTTTATGAACTGGAACTAGAGGAGAAATTCAACCATGGAAAATTTTAAGGTTGGAAATTTATCTCAAAGTTTAAAAACCTTAGCGATTCTTACAAGTCCCTAATATGTAAACTATTAAATGTTTGGCGGTATTTTTGTAAAATATTCAAATTTATAGTGATTTTATATAGCGTTTGAAAAGATTTGGTGAATCATTTTTAGAAAAAATGGAAATTGGTGAGTATTTGTTTGGAAAAGGAATGAAAAATTATCCCATATTTGAACATTAGCCCCTAAAATTTCCATGGATTCAACATCTTTAATAGTTAGATTTGAATTCTCCTCTAACAATCCTTTTCAATGGATGAGTCATTAAGAAAATTCATGTTATTAATCATGTATCAAGTTGTTTAACATAGGTATTGAAAACATTTTTTCATGAATTTACCCTCATTGCTTTGTTATATAATGGTTTTGGTAAATGTAAAATGTCACCAAGGAAAACACTTGCTTAGCTCCCTACCAAATGTCTTAGAGGGAAACCTAAAGAAACAAGGGATATTGAGGATCCATTGGAAGAATACACTCCAATAATTTAGTTCCCTATACCTAAGGATCATAAACCATGGCTAGTATTCAAAGACATTGAAGCTAACATAGGAAATCAAATCCCCTTTCTAGGGTGGAATGAATTGTAGTAGAAGTTATGGAATGAAGAATATTTAGATGAAACTCTTGATATTGACTGTAGAACATCCTGTAGATTCACAATCTCATGCAATTTACTAAATCACAGGACAAGAGTCTACTTCTACTTTCAACCAGGGAAGCCAATAGATCGATGAAAACAATATGAACAAGAAGAAGATAAATCAATGGCACATAACACAATATGAATATGGGGAAATCCATTGCTTAAAACCCTGCTATCTATATTGCATATATCAAAAATATGAGTGAAGATACAAAGCATGTTCTCACTAGAACAATTCTGCACAAGTATGCTCAACTCTCTCATCTCACAAGCTAGCTCTTGGCCAACACTTAGCCAATTCTGCAGCTCTCCAAGCTCCTAATCTCTTGTGTAATTCCAAGGATGAATAGCTTGTATTTAAATGGAATTCATGCTTCCAAAACTGGGCAATCCAAACATAGGATC
The DNA here is from genome assembly GCA_031772625.1 of Pinus tabuliformis. Lineage (NCBI taxonomy): Eukaryota > Viridiplantae > Streptophyta > Pinopsida > Pinales > Pinaceae > Pinus > Pinus tabuliformis. The sequence goes on along the minus strand of CM062805.1, from coordinate 920,585,434 downwards.
AATATCTGATGCATGCATGATATTTAGACTCCAATAAATAATACCACTGATAGTACACTGTCCCTGCACTCTAGTCTCAACTAGGTCTTTCTCAGAATCGACATGCATGAGTTTTTCATGAGGGAATATTTAGTTAACTGGAGTAGCAATAGTGCACCAACTAACTGTTAGTCCTCTATTAGTTCCACAAACAGTTTGGAACTAATTTAATTTAACTTAACTTAGCAAACTGAGTGATCTAATTTCCAACTCAATTTAAACTCATATTGGACCCCTAAAACTTTGGGAGAACATATACATGACTTTAGAAAGACTTCCAACTCGAAATTCTAAGATAATTAAGTTAATTAAACTTAATTAACTATTTACAAGTTTCTATGAGAATATAATTCGATTTTAATTCTTAGTTTAATTCAAGGACAAACTAAACTAGAATTTCTTCTTGCCATTTTTTAGCACTCCCTCTCAACAAGAAAGGGATTATCAGCTACCCTGATCCTTTCTCTGTGAAACTCAAATTTACATCTTAACAATGCCTTTGTCAAAATGTCAACATCTTTCTCCTCGTGGGAATGTACTCTAACAACATAATCCGCCTCAATACACAATCTCTGAGATGATGATATCGAATATCAATATGCTTGGGCCGATCATGAAAAACTGGATTTTCAGAGAGTTTGATACAACTCTGATTATCGCAGTAAATGACAATTGGATCCATCTGCTGACCAAACAAACCAACTAGGATCTTCCTCATCCAAGTGGCCTCACATGCCGCCTGACTCGCAACCATGTACTCTGCTTCTGCCAAACTAAGTGCAACTGATCTTTGTTTCCTATTGTACCAAGAAACTACCACTGACCCAATACTGAAGATCCCTCCTGATGTGTCCTTTCGGATGGACTCCCTTCCCAATCTGCATCGGTGAATCCTTGAAGCTTCACTCCCTCTCTCTGTCTGTACCATAATCCATACTTAGAAGTTCCCCTAAGGTATCTCAACACATTCTTTTCCACCTTCCAATACAGCTTGGTAGGCCTAACCATCGCTTAACTAAGATGGTTAACTACATAGCACATATCCGATCATGTGTTCACCAAGTACATGAGTGAATCCATAGGCTGCCAGTAAATAGTAACTTCCACTACTTCCCCTGAAATAGTATCCTCCCTCCTCTAGTTACCTACTAGAGGAGTCTCCATGGGTTTGCTGCTCTCCATGTGGAATCTCCTAAGTTTCTTGTTGGCATACTTTCCCTGAGACAAAAACAACTCCACATCTCCCTACCATACCTCCATTCGAAAAAAGTAATGCATGAGCCCCGTTTCCTTCATCTCAAACTCTGTTGCAAAGTCCTCCTTAAAATACTTAATCAACTGATTGGAAAGAGAAATCAAATTCTCATCCAGTGTAGAAATGGGTCAAAATTCAAGGCAACTCTGATTGAAAGAACTTGAATATTTCAATCAATAGTTTCAACAAGAGAACACTACACTATGGAGAATGGTGAAAGCTTTGCAAGAAGATAAGAAAAGACTGTAGGTAAAGATTGAATCTTTGCAGAAGAGTCGAAGGAGAAGCAATCCATCAGTTTGAAGTTCATCTACTGAAGGGAAAAATGAAGTCTTGCCTCTTCATCAAAAAGATGAAGACAGTTCATCTCTGTCAATGAATCCAAAAGAACAGTCGGTAGAAGAAGTTATCATAACCTTTTCCTCGTCTTCTAAGGACCCTCCTTATACTCCATCATCACCAAGAAATGATTCAGAGAAGGACGATATTTCCAGTAATCAGGAGATTGGAGCATTTGAAAGACATACCAGAGGAATGGGTATGTCGTTGATGAACAAGATGGGAAATGAACATGAAGGCTTGGGCTATGACCAATCAATATGTGGCTACTACGGGAAGAGAGGTCACATTGCAAATCGATGTTGGTCCCTACACCCTGACCTAATGCCGAAGAAGCTACAATGCCGCAAAGGTAAACAGGCGAATCACTCTAGAAGTGATTTGGAAGGTGAGTCCTTAAGTCAAAACTTTATGTTAAAAGTTATCCAAAGGATTTATCCATGTACCTTTTGTGGTAATAATTCACATTGTGTAAGAATGTTGGAAGCAGAAGATTTTCAGCAAAAAAATAGGTGCCACCTGTTGGGTTGTGTTATATTCTTTCCACAACTAGCACACGTAGTTAACCCAGGGGTTAGGAGGGGGGCGAAGCCCCCCCTTCGTTGTGTCGATTGCGAAATGGGGGAGTCGCAGGGGGTTTGAGGGGTGCAGGTAACCCCACTCTATGGGGTCTGAGGTAGTGCCTTAGAAAATTTTGGTTTTGGACCCTATGTTAGGTTGGGCGGACTTAGTTATGGTTTTGTGCATGATTTTCGCACATGGTTTTGGGCGCGATGGTTTTCGGTCCATGGTTTTGGACGTGATGTTTTTCGGTCCATGGTATTGGATGCTTTGACATTTATAAATATGTATTGTAACATTGAAAGGAACATAATGAAAAATCAAGTTGGTAGTCCTGGTTTTGGGATCCAGGGGAAAATATTTGTGTATATGTGTTTTATGTGTTATGCTCTCGCATTGTCTATTTTATGTCTTTTAGAATTCGTATGCAAGTAATTTTTATATGGGGTTAAAACCTAAATTTAGTATCAGAGCAGTTTTTGGCTTCAAAGGGATGCCTTTGTTGCTGAGGGGTTTCACTCGGGCTTGTGGTAGACCCTGTTCAGTGGGAGATCTGCGAGATCGATTCTGGTGGTGAAAGAAGATGGCGAGCAGTGGAAAGATAGAGATTAAGAAATTTGATGGTTAGAGTTTTGAGTTGTGGAAAATCAAGATGGAGGATCTGTTGGTGGATAAAGATCAGTGGATCGTGATAGATCCGAGTACTAAACCAACGGGAGTGTCTGATGAAAAATGGAAGAAGTTGGATCAGAAGGAAAAGAGCACAATACAATTGTGTGTTTCATATTCAGTATTGCTGAATGTATCAGGGGAAGCTACGATGAAGGCTTTGTGGGACAAGTTAGGGACTTTGTACCAATCTATGTCTCTGGTGAATAAACTGTTCCTACGGAAAAAGCTGTATAACATGAGGATGAAAGATGGAGACTCAGTGATAGAGCATCTGAATGCGTTTAATACCGTGGTAAGTCAATTATCGTCTATTGATATCAAAATTTCAAATGAAGATAAGTGCATTAGTTTGTTGTGTTCTCTACCAGATTCATGGTATAGTCTGGTTATTGCAATAGGTAGCGATGCAACTGCCTTGCAGTTTGATGAAATAGTCTCATCCTTGCTGACGGAGGAGATGAGTTGGAAAAATATGGAGAGCCAGAATGGTGATGCCTTGTTTCTACGAGGATGGTCCTAGAACAGAAACAAAAATAAGTCATCGAATGGGAGATCTAAATCTAGAGGGAGATCTAAATCTCCAGGAAAACCTGTAAAGGTGGCGTGCTGGAAATGCAGAAAGGAAGGGCACTACAAAAGGGACTGTAAATCTAAAGCTCCTGACAAAGGAAAGGGATCTAATGATGCTCCTTTTGCAAAGGTGAAAACCACCTCAGATGAAGGTGGGGTTGTGTACTTGTCTTCTTCAAGTACACATGTAGATCATGAGGCATGGTTGATTGGCTCAGGTGCATCCTTTCACTTCACTCCCCATAGAGAGTGGTTCTGCGAGTATGAGAAATACGATGGTGGTGATGTCTTCTTAGGGGATGATAGGAAGGCTAGAATCATTGGTCGTGGAAAAGTAAAGTTGAAGTTGCAAGGTGGAAGGGTTAGAACACTTCCGGGTATTCTACATATTCTTGCATTAACCAGAAATTTGATTTCTGTAGGCAAGCTGGATTATGCAAGTGTAAAAACATTGTTCGAGAAGGATACCTACAAGATGGTTCAGGGGGCACTGGTATTGATGTGGGGAGTTCGAATTGGAACTCTGTACAAGCTGCAATGTAGCACTGTTGTTGATGGGTGCAACAGTTCTGTGGTTCTTGAAAGTGGAGCAGAATATCTAGTGGTGTCTGGAGAGAAGACCGTGTTGTGGCATCAAAGGCTTGGACATATTGGAGAGAAGGGCCTTTGAATACTTCATGGTAAAGGTATGGTAGAAGGTATGAGTAATAGCTCTCTGGATTTTGATTTTTGTGAAAATTGTGTATATGGGAAGCAGAATTGGGTGAGTTTCACCTCTGGTGGTAAGAGGGCAAAACAAATATTAGAGCTTGTGCACAGTGATGTGTTTGGACCTGTGAAGGTTCCATCACTGGGTAAGTCTGTGTACTATGTATCCTTTATAGATGACTTCTCAAGGAATACATGGATATATTTCCTTAAGAACAAATCTGAAGTCTTTGACAGGTTTAAAGAATTTAAGGCTCTAGTGGAAAACCAGACAGAGAAGAAGATAAAGATGTTGAGGACAGATAACGGTGGAGAGTTTTTCAGCAAGGAATTTGGAGAATTCTGTAAGAAGTGTGGTATAGCACAGTAGAAGACTACTCCATACACACCTAAGCAAAATGGAGTTGCAGAAAGAATGAACAAGACGTTGATAGAAAGGGCAAGAAGCATGCTCGGTGGTGCCGGGTTAGGACAAGAATTATGGGCAGAGGTGATGGAGACAGCATGTTACCTGGTCAACAGATCACCTTCATCAGCGTTGGAGGATAAGACTCTACAAGAGGTATGGGATGGTAAGAAACCCTCTCTTTCACATCTTAGGGTATTTGGATGTGATGCATATGTACATGTTCCAAAGGATAAACGAACCAAGTTAGATAGTAAATATGAAAAGTGCATCTTTATTGGGTATAAGGATGGTTTAAAGGGTTATAAGCTTTGGAACCCAGTAACAAGGAAGGTTATGTACAATCGAGATGTGGTGTTCATAGAGGTGAAAGATGTTATTAAACATGAAGTCCAACCAAAGGAATCTGAGAAGATAGAGTTTGAGCTAAAGGAGGAAGAACCAGACTTTATAGCATAGGAGGAATCAGAAGATGAAGAGCCGCAAACTCCGGGTGTGAGAAGATTAGTTCGAGAAAGAAGGCAGCCAAAAAAGTATAGTCCATCTGCTTTCTATTCAAATTTTTCTTTATCTATTACTAATGATAATCCTAGAAATGTGAAGGAAGCAATAGATTCAGAGGATGGAAAACTCTGGAAAGATGCCATGGTTGATGAAATGGCATCTTTGCACAAAAATGAGGCTTGGGATCTGGTGGAGCTACCGGCTGGAAGGAAACCCATTGGCAGCAAATGGGTGTTCAAGAAAAGACAAATGCAGAAGGAAAGGTGGAGAAATACAAAGCTCGGTTGGTAGCAAAAGGTTATTCCCAGGTGTCGGGAATTGATTTTGGTGATATGTTTTTCTCCTATTTCCAAGGTAACTTTTATTATATTACTTTTATCTGTTGTTGTTGCTTTTGATTTTGAGGTAGAAGAGATGGATGTGAAGACAAAATTTCTTCATGGGGATCTGGTTGAGGAGATCTACATGAAGCAACCTGAAGGCTTTGCAGTGAAGGGTAAGAAAGAACTGATATGCAAGTTAAATAAGTCTCTGCATGGGTTAAAACAGTCACCAAGGATGTGATATCAGAAATTTGATACATTTATATGGGGACTTGGCTTTAGCAGAAGAAAGGCAGATCACTGTATGTATTTTAAAGTAATTGGTGACCGTGTTATTTATCTAGTCTTGTATGTGGATGATATGTTGTTGGTTGGAAATGACAAAGGAAATATTCAAGATTTGAAGACCCAATTGTCCTCCAAATTCGACATGAAAGATATTGGTGCTGAAAACTATATTTTGGGCATGGAAATTAAAAGAGATCGAGCAAAGAGGAAGCTCTGGTTAAATTAGAGGAAGTATTTCAAGACAATATTGCAGAGTTTAATATGTAGGATAGTAAACTGGTGAAGGTTCCTACTCCTGTAGGTGTAAAGTTATCTGCTGAATAGTGTCCCAAGACACAAGAAGAGGAAGAGGATATGTCCCGTGTTCCATATGCAAGTGCAATCGGTAGCCTGATGTATGTGATGGTCTATACTAGACTAGACATTGCACATGCAGTGGGAGTATTGAGCAGGTTTATGTCAAAACCAGGGAAGGAGCATTGGACAACAGTGAAGTGGGTTTTCAGGTATTTGTGTGGCACTAGTGATTATGGTTTGTGCTACCAAGGAAGACTAGGGTTGGATAGAGTTTTGGATATCCGTGGCTTTATTAATGTGGACTGGGCTAGAGATCTGGATCAGAGAAGATCTACAAGTGGGTATGTGTTTAAACTATTTGGAGGTGCAGTTAGTTGGATGAGTAAGAAACAATCTGTAGTGGCACTATCAACTATAGAGGCAGAATACATGGCAGCCACTCATGCAGGTAAGGAAGCAGTTTGGTTGCATAGATTGTGTTCAATTATGGGGTTAGTACAGGGAACTATAAGGATAGACTGTGACAGCCAAAGTGCAATTTTCTTGGCAAAGAACCCTGCTTACCATTCAAAGACGAAGCACATTGATGTTCAGTATCACTTTGTGAGGGATATGATAGAAGACAAAAGGGTGTTGCTGGTAAAGGTGGACACTTTGAAGAATACTGCAGATGCATTAACAAAATTTGTGAGCTCTGAGAAGTTCTCTTAGTGTAGAGAAATTCTGGGCATTGCAGGGCTAGGTAAATGACTAAGCTCTCTTGTGGCCCCCTGTGGAAAGAAAACAACAAGTGGGAGAATGTTGGGTTGTGTTATATTCTTTCCATGACTAGCCCACGTAGTTAACCGGGGGGGTTAGGAGGGGGGCAGAGCCCCCCCTTCGTTGCGTCGATTGCGAAGCGGGGGAGTCATAAGGGGTTTGAGGGGTGCAGGTAACCCCACTCTATGGGGTCCGGGGCAGCGCCCCAGAAAATTTTGGTTTTGGACCCTATGTTAGGTTGGGCATACCTACCTATGGTTTTGTGCATGATTTTCGCACATGGTTTTGGATGCGAGAGTTTTCAGTCCATGGTATTGGATGCTTCGGCATGTATAAATATGTATTATAACATTGAAAGGAACATAATGAAAAATCAAGCTGGTAGTTCTGGTTTTGGGATCCAGGGGAAAATATTTGTGTATATGTGTTTTATGTGTTATGCTCTTGCATTGTTTATTTTCTGTGTTTCAGAATTTGTATGCGGGTAATTTCTGTATGGGGTTAAAACCTACACTATTGAGAGTCAGCCATGGAAAGATGATACATCGCTACAAGTAAAGAAACATCCCAGGAAGACTTTACATCATCAAGATAGAGTTTGGAAAAATTCAGGAATAAGACAACTAGTACAAACTCTGGAGAAAGAGTTTTTCCTAAATGTAAGCTGAGAGGACGCTCGAAAAGCGCATGTCTGATGCTGCCTTGTGAGACAACACCAGCACCAATAGAGAAAGAGACAAAAAAAGAACCTGGAGCAGAGGAACGTAAGTCTCCATAATGGTCTCCTACTTGGAATTGGGTAGATTATATGCCATATGTATAAATGTGTGTCTATAAATAGTCATCTCCTCAATAGGCCTATTAAAGTTTGTAACTAGGATTTAGATGATTTATTTTTATTATGATGCATGTTTGTAATAAACTCATATTTGTAATAAAACTTTTGGAGGTCCAAAATTCGTTTTGTTGGGAGGTGTGATTCAAAATGGATCTTGTAAGTCAAGTTGAAGTTTGTTTTATGTTTGACGACCAAGATGGTCCTAGGAAGAAAATTATTCTTGGCTTGTGCAAGAATTTACCATCTCAGTTGCTTGCAAAAATAGTGGTAGGTCGAAGAGCTTGACACACTGATTCTAGTGGTATCTCTGAATTCACATTTGGCCTCCAGGTTATGGAGAAATTGTCTGTCAAATTTTGAGGTGAACAGATGAAAAGGGGCCTTGCTAGCCATGTGACGTTCTTACTGCTCAACACATGGCAAGGCCAAGTTCATACAGCCAAAAAGGATCAAGTTCCTCTCCAGTGCACATTTCCAAGTGTGTGATGAGATTCTAGTTATTGGTTGATTAGAGGTTCATTTTATCCGTCATGGGTGCATTAAGCAGTAAAAGATGCAGTTGCAAAACTATGGTCTTTAAACCATGTGAAATACCATGTAAATAAATGATGTGCATTTTATTTGCCTAAGGGGTAAAAACTATGTGAAGGGAAGATGGCACTACTCCTATGGTCTAATATGGAGAGGAAATACTTCATAACCTAACATATAAAGACCATATGGTATAGGCGCATTGCAAATAGTTGGAGGTAAAACTATATAGAAAGGGTTTCTGTTTAAACTTATGTTCAACTATATACGTTATGGGTTTTCAATGTGCTAGTCGACGACATTAATACCATGGTGTAAACATTAGACCTTGCCAAGTTTGCGATTTTCCAAAGTTAAGTTCCAACCATATGGTAAATAAATATTATAGTTGCAGGTCTGTCGGAAATGGGTCTAGCTAGCATGAGGTGGATGCCATCGAGTTGTCGAAGGAGGAGTACAGTTGCAGATTGCATGAGATGGATTCCAAAGAGCTGTTGGAGGAGGAGTACTACTCAGTGAACAGTCATTTGCGAATGGCAAGAGACACCTATGGTCCTGTCAGCATGCCAACGAGCCAACAAGATTCATTTGGGAATAGTGGAGGTATGTCGCAGGGGTTGTATGCCACCAAGCCACAGAGGATGTGCCATGGAGATATTCCAATGCATCACCGCGGAACTGATGTGCTAAGTCATCGGAGTAGGTACACCAACCAAGTAGTGGCTTTGTAGAGTTGACTGCTAGACATTGGACCATAGTTAGCCAACCGTCGGAAGCCACCATGTCACATGACAACAGTTTCAAGGGTAAATGTGAAACCACTGGAGATGAGGGACTTTGGTTATGCGCCAAATGTGGCTAGAATAACATTTAAGTTATATTGTTTTAATGTGTAGAGACCTCATTTGATATTAGCGCTCTTGGCCAATTAAACTATAGGATTTAGTTTTAAAATCAATCCACCATGCGCTATTAAAATATTCTGTTATATAGTGATTATGTATCAAACACTGATCCATTTCATTTGGCCACCACATAATTTTGTAAAACAAATTATTCTAAACTTAGCCTAGTCCACCTTATAAATGCATCGAATGAAGAAGCGTAAGGGGGAAGGAAATTCCAGCTTTGTAGAGAGGTGGTGGTGCATCCAGCCTTGTCAAGGAGAAGGAGAGAGGCATTCCAAAGCCTATCAAAGCATTTTCAAAGTCAGAGGCAAAACATTTCAGGAAGGAGGCAAGCATATCTAGGGCAGAAGTTGCACTTCAGTTTTGAGTGACAGTTCAACTTCAGAGTCAGAGTTTCGATATTTGCCTGTAGATGCTCTTTTGAGCATTTCTTGGCCATCCTTGGGCCTTTTCAGGAAAGGAGACTGGAATTGGAAAGATGCGACATAAGTTTTTCTTTCTATAGTGACCAGTAGTGTCTGCGAGCATAGTTCAGTTGGCGAAATATTTTGTAAAGAAACTCTTTGAAGCATTTCTAATAAAAATGGTCGCCTATTCGAAGCAGACCCAGAGACATAGTCTAGGAGGGACAAACTCTGTCACCAATGTTTGTTGTTGTTTGAATCTTTAATTTCTACTGTTAATTCTTCACTTTCGATTCTTTAAGTTTGATTATTAAGGCATAAACATCACTTAATTTTCTGTTTTCACTCACACATGTGCAACTTTAGTTAATTGGTGCAATTGCTCAAATAATCAATCCTGTAGTTTTCAAATCATATTTTGGTATCAGAGGGAGGTTGATCATGATTAGACAAGATATTTTCTAATATTGACTAGATCCAGGTCGCAACGTGGAGAAGGAAACTTGAAGAGGCCAATCCTGAAATTGGAAAGAGAAAGCAGATTCTCATCCAATGAAGAAATGGGTAAAAATTCAAGGCAACTCTGGTTGAAAGAACTTGAAGAGTTCAATCAAAAGTTTCAACAAGGGAACGCTACAATGCAGCGAATGGTGTAAGCTTTGTAGGAAGATCAGCAAAGACTACAAGAAAAGATTGAAGCATTGCATAAGAGTCAGAGGAGAAGCAATCCGTGAGTTCGAAGTTCATCTATTGAGGGGAAAAATGAAGTCTCGCCTCTTCATCATAAAGATGAAGAAAGTTCATCTCTGTCAATGACTCCAAAATCACAGTCGGTAGAAGAAGCTTTCAGAACCTTTTCCTCGTCTTCTAAGGAACCTCCTTATACTCCAGCATCACCAAGAAATGATTCAGAGAAGGATGAGATTTCCAGGAAATTAGGAGATTGGTGCATGTAAAAGACATACCAGAGGAATGGTTATATTGTTGATGAACAAGATGAGATATCAACAGGGACAAGGCCTCAGCAAGCATGGCCAAGTTGGGATCCAACCAATCTCTGTGTAGGAAAGGCCAAAACATGAATGCTTGGGCTAAGACCAATCGATATGTGACTACTGCGGTAAGAGAGGTCACATTGCAGATCTATGTTGGTCCCTACACCTTGACCTGATGCCGAAGAAGCTGCAAGACCATAAAGGTAAACAGACGAATCACTCTAGCAGTGATTCAGAAGGTGAGTCCTTAAGCCAAAACTTTATGTTAAAAGTTATCCAAATGATTTATCCATGTACCTTTTGGTGATAGTAATTCACATTGTGTAGAAGAATGCTAGAAACAAAAGATTTTCAGCAAAAAAATAGGTGCTACCAAGAGTCAGCCACAGAAATATGATACAACGTTACAAGTAAAGAAACTTCCTAGGAAGACTTTACCTCAATCATACAAGGACTCCGCATCATAAAGGCAGAGTTTAGAAACATCAAGAAAAAAGATAGCTAGTACAAACTCTGGAGAAAGAGTTTGTCCTAAATGTAAGCTGAGAGGACACTTGAAAAGCACATGTCCAATGTTGTCCCATGAGACAACACCAACACCAGCAGAGCACATACATAACATTCTTCAAAGTGAGTGGAGCGCCATGCTTCCTCTCAAAAGTAATCATTCCCAATCCAGTAACACTATACTTCCTGTCGTCACCCATCTCGATATGCATCTGGAAATCTTTCTTCTCTAGGTCACTGAATAACTCTTTGTCGCCAGTCATGTGGAATGAAGCTCCAATGTCTAAGTACCATACACTTCCTATCATTGATGACACCATGCATGAAATGAGGGAAAAGTCCAACTCGAATTGAGAGGCCAAATCCTCACCAGCCTCTCCTCCTAAGGACTTCTTGAGTGGACAATTTGTAGCAAAATGGCCCAGCTCATGATAATGAAAGCACTTAAATTTTTTCATGTCTTTCTTCTTACCTCCATGATAAGAATCTGATTTGGAATGGGAAGCTTTCCCTTTCCCCTTCTTCGCCTTAATCACTAAGGCATAATTCTCTTCATCATCAGTCTTTGATGAAGAGTAATCCCTGGTGTTCCCCCTGATCTCTGCCTGCATCAAATCCAACCACAGTCGTTCCCAATCTGGGAAATTCTCCTGACCATTGACAGAGTCCCGATAACTATGCCAACTCTTTGGGAGTCCTATAAGAGAAATAATCACCATATTATCCTCGGCAACCGTGATTCCAACATTTCCAATTTCATCATGACATTGAGTGAACTTGGTCAAGTATTTTGGAATCGTCTCACCTTTATCCATTTTGATTTTTCGAAGTTTGTCCTTCAATGCAAATTTCCTTTGGTCATTGTTGTTCTGATACAATTTTGTCAATGTTTTCCACATAGCATACATAGTTTCCTTTCCATGGAGACTTGAGATAATGTGGTCTCGAACTCCCTCAAGGATTATCCACCTCATGTTCACTACACACTTCTTCCATTCAGCCAAATTTTGTGCATCTGATGTTGCTAGCTTAGGAATTTCTTTATCAACAAATTCCTTCAAGCCATTATCCTCTAGCACAGCCTCCATTTTATCCCTCTAGGATATAAAATTCGAGTTTCCTTCCAAGGCATACTCGAACTGCAAACCATAGAACGCCATCTGTCGATCCCGAAGTATTGTATTGCAAATTTGAATTTCACCTGTAACCCAAAACCCAAAACTTTGAAATCTCCAATAGTATACTATCTTTAGCTCCGATACCATGTAGAAAATCCTATAGATTCACAAGCTCATGCAATTTACTAAAGCACGGGACAAGAATCTACTTCTACTTTCACCAACAGAAGCCAATAGATCAATGAAAACAATATGAACAAGAAGAAGATAAATCAATGGCACATAACACAAGATGTATCTGGGGAAAGTCACTACTCGAAACCTCACTATATATATTACATATATAAAAAATATGAGTGAAGATACAAAGCTTGTTCTCACTAGAAAAGTTCCACACAAGTATTGTTACACAAAAATATCGTCACCATGACTATTTGCAGTCAGTATGGGTCTATCATCACTTGTACTGTCCTCCTAAGCAAGTCTCACACCTTAGCTCTTCAAGTCAAGCTTTGAAAATGAGAGAAAGACATTGAAAATCAACAAAGTTCTGGTTCTGCACTTTCTCTCACTGTTTCCTGCGGTCCCGCACCCCCTGTTCACAATACCTGCGGACCTAACCACTCTGTCCCTAAAGGAGTGGGTGCGGACCCCTGTGAAAGTCAAAAAGGTGCAAGTTAATTCCAAAAAACTCACTTTGGGTTAATTCTAGATGATTCTAGAAGGATCTTTGACGTGGATTGTTCGCTCTTAGGTGGTTCATGCATCCTAAAAGAGAAGGAGCTAATCCCTTGATGAGAGGAGTTATCCCTTTGAAGGAGGGCTTTATCCCTTTGAAGGAGGACCTAGTAACTTCCCTCCATTGCACTATAAATTAAGGCATTGGGCTGGTTGCTAGGGAGGTTAGAAGCTGAACATTTTTTAGGGTAAATGCTGGTGGAATTGAGACTTCCTAGTTAAGCTTGAGAGGAGAGATCACATACCTTTTTGGCTTCATTGGGAAGAGAGTGAAACTTGTCAAAGTAGAGGAGACTTCTTGTTGGACCCTGGGAGGAGCTTGTATAGCATCAAGGCACAGGTTGTAAAGTTCTTCTTTGATTTGAATTAATACAATCAGATTCATTTTTCTCAACAAATTGTCTTATGTCATTTGTTTCATGAATTCTTTGATCATCATGTTAAGTATGCTTTATGATATTGGCTTTTCAAGTGCTATTTAATTTGTTTGCTTGTTTGTGTTTGCAGATTTGCAACAAGGGAGATCATTTGGATCAAAGGAGCGAGGCTTCCACAAACTTGCATTGGACCCAAGGTAGACCTAAAACACTTGTTTGCCTTTGTTTATAATTGCATATTTAGAGAAAGATAGTTTTTGATTGGCTTGCTTGTCACTAGATATCGTTAGATTCTAGGAAGGTCTATCTTGTCCGCAAGATCGACTCATTCCGTGTGACAAAATGGCGACTCCACTGGGGACTTGATTTTTTCCTTGGTTTTACTTTGACTTGAGAAACTGTGTTTTTGTTTCTGTTTTTGGCTTGTTGTGTGTGGAATTGGGTAGATTTAGTAGATCTAGGATTATTTTTCGTTTTTCATAACTTTGGGAGAGGACCGCACCCTCGGCTTGCAACACAGTGCAGACCTATCCGCACTTTTGCTTTTAGCACAGAGCGGTACTGCACCTGTGTGAACGGTGGGCTTGCGAACCCTGCTAAAATTTTGAAAAACTTAAGATTTCTCTTTTAGTCAGTTTAGTTTTTGTTTAGATGTTATTATCCCCTGCCCAGACCTGCATGTAACCTGTCAGAAGCTTTTCTTAGGTTAATTCCATTGGTATTAGGGTTTTAGGTGAAATTCCTAGAAGTTTTGATATTTGGGTTTGGTTTTCATTTTGGTCTTGTAGTAGCTCTGAGCTTAGAAGCTGTAGAAGCCTCAAATCACCTTGGTTTTTACTGGCCTTCTTATGAGTCTGACCATTTGCAAAATCTACCTTTATTGAGGAATCCACTTTGTGTTTTCTCTTTGCGAAACTTTGAAAAGGCTTATGTTAAAAGTTTGGATTTCATTTTTAGAAAAGAAAACAAAAATTGGTTGTTTTTTGAGTGATTTGTGATTCGGGACAAATCAGTCCTTTGTTTGCTTATAGCTAAGTAAAACATCCTTGAAAAAGACATCTTGTAAGCTTTAACTTCAAATAGTTTTTTATAGTTTATAGATCTCAAGATTAGTTATTTCCATAGTTTTGAGTGTTTTATAAAAAATAAGAAATCTCTTTTGGAAAAAGTTTGTTTTTGTAGTGTTTGAGTGTTTTGAAAGAAAAGGGAAATTTTTGTGAAAATAACTAGTTGTCTCGTTTGGAGTGCATTGGAAAAGACAAAAAACTCTTCTTTTAATTTGTTTGTTAAGAAAGATTTGTGTTTACAAGCATTTGCATTCTCAAACTCTTTCCTAGCTAGAAGTTCATTGAAGGGAAAAGATAGCTTAATCATCTTAAGTGCATTTTTTAGTGATTTCGAGTCGAGTCTTCACACCACGAGTTTCATCTTCGCACCTCTTGACTTAAACAAAACCAATAAAAATAACGCTTAAAGTAAAATCTATCTAGTAATATTTTTATTTCTAGGGCTCTAATACACCAACATAGCTTAGGCTAGTGTCTTGGAGTAGGGAGTAATTAACTCTCCAAGACAGTAAAACAAACAAGTATCTATATCTTGCGGTAGGAGAAAAATCCAATTGTTGCATTTATGCTCTGGGAAAGCTCCTCTTAAAGGAGAAGCACGAGATCGTGTCCGAACCAGTGTGGGAATCAATCCTTCCTCATTGGGAACGATGCCAGATATTGACGTATTAAAAATGGTAAACCTCGAATTAACCATTGTCTCAAGGAGCCTAGGGTCACTTGTTGGTAAACCTTGGATTATGTCAAGGAGCCTTCAAGGGGATTGAGCTTGTTACTCTGCCCTTGCGTGCGTATCGGATCGTAGACTGTTCCCCCAGGTATATTTGTTTCCGTTGGTAACCATAGTGACCATATTCTATAGGATTCTTCCTAAGGTGATAGTGGTGGGAAGATCCCACTGTACCTGGAGCAGACGTCGGCTAGACTCACTTGGATTTTCTGGGGGGTTCTCTTCACTCGAGACGATTTAGTGGAGGAACTTGTGCCAGTCTATTCATTAAGCAGGTTTCCGGGGTAACTGTTCCAACCACCATTTCTATATTGAACTCTGCGACGTTGGGTTTCATCACCAACTAGTGTTTTCAACACGGAAAGTCACTGTTTGTGTGTGGTTTGATCTCCTAGATTCTTTAGGCATGTGATTCAAATTTGTTTGGTTCTTTAGAGGCTTTAGGTGGTTTTCATTGAGATTTTACTTTGTTTGCGTGTGAAGTAGTTAAATTTTTTTAATCGTGGCTCAATTACCGAGGAAGTCCCGTAGACTTCGGGGCCAACCTCCTGAGTTTTCACCGAGCCAGCCTGAAGGGTTGAGAGCCCTCGTAACTCCTAGAGACAGTAGAGTTGGGTCACCTGAAGAAGGAGAGTCTTCTTTGGTGGTACATCCTGATTTTCAAGCTTTAGTAGCAGATTATAATCCACAATCGGTGTCTGTTTCCGAAATTACTGGTAGCTTTTCATCTACTAGTGATATAGGTGAGGAACCTGAAATATCCGAACCTGAAAGTGAATTTGCTGCTACTCCAACATCGGGGTTTACCTCTCCAACTTCTAGTGGTCCTGGTTCACCCAGGGTAGAAAGAATAATTACCCAAAATCTTCCTTCTGGACTTATAGCTATTGAAGAACTTGCTACTCCGAAAGAAGAAGTAGGCATCCCTATCCCTAAAAATCAACCTGTTATCGAACTTAGGGAGCGTGAATCAATCTTTTACAGTCCTCCTAGGAGCAGTGCTTGGTATCTCTCATTGACAAATTTTTTGGAAAACCCGGGACTAAGTTTTTCACCACCTCGTATTCCTTATCACCCAACACCTAGAGGTTACTATCCTCTGTTAAATATGTCAAGACAGTCGTCCATGTTTTCTCAATCGCCAGAAACCTTTTTGTACGGCGGTCCTTCTGTTCCCTCTGGGTATCAGTCACTTTCTGGTACTTTTGCAGGAGCGTCTCCTCAACCCATTGAACAAGGGTTATTAACTGGAAATAATGGTACTAAGCCGTTGAGTGTAGAAGATATTCTCATGATGTCAGGTACTATTCCTAATCCTCAACCTCAAGGTGGCCAGTTACCGCCTAGGGGGCAACCTCAAGGTACCCAATTTGCGCCTGGGGGGCAACCTCAAGGACAGTACATACCTACGAGACAGTATGTTCCTCAAGGTCAACCCCAGACTCAATATGTACCTCAAGGTCAACCCCAGTATCAATATGCACCTCAAGGTCAACCCCACTATCAGCACGTGCCTCAAGGTTATCAACCCAAGGTCAGTACTCGAACCAAGGTTTCCAACCACCCTCCGGTCAATCATATGTTCAAGGAACTAGAAATGTACCTTTGAATTATCAACCCTACCCTCAACCCGGTTATGGTCCTCAATATTCTCAACCTGTTATGGGTCCGTACACCGGAATGAATTTAGTGTGGGATCCATCGCAAACTCAACAAGTCTTACAACCAAATGTACAGTTGTCATCTCAAACTATACAACCCTTAGTTTCTGGTTCACCCCAACAACCTGTCCAGTCTACTATTCAAACTTCTGTACCTTCGGTAGTTTCTCAGCCTGGGCCTAGTACGCCTCGTACCCCGCCTCAAATAGCTGCTGCAACTACTGCAACATCTGTTCAATCTACCACACCTACTTCTGGAGTATCGACAGCTCTAATTTCTACTGTTCCTGTATCAACTCCTTAGACATCTTTACTTCAGTCTGGATCCTCAATTCAAACTTCGGTTCAGATACCTGTAGCACAACCTGGTTCAAGTACGGTTGTCACAAGTCAAACTCAATTTACTTATCAACCGTACCAGAGACAGTACCAATTCGGTCCTGCTGTGCAACAGCCAGTCTATCAGTATCAACTGTACCCTGGGTATACATATCAACAACCTCAACAACCCCAGTACGGTCTGGTTAATCCTGGTTTTCCAGGAGGATACAATATCCCTGGATATCCTCCTCCTGGGGCTGGTCTCATGACCCAGAGTTTTAGGGACCCTAATCGTCAGTTACCATTTATCGCAACTTTGGACTTGCCTGACTTGTCGCGCCTAACGAACGATCCCATTAACTATCTTCTGTTTTGGCCACCAATGCCGAATAAGTTGCCTAGTGATATTCCTAAGTTTGAAGGCAAATCAGGAGAGGACCCGTCGAACCATGTGATGACTTATCACCTCTGGTGTGCGTCTAATTCCATTTTAGATGATTCATTCCATTTAAGGCTTTTCCAGCGCACTCTAATTGGTCTTGCAGCCAAGTGGTACATTGAGTTACTACGAGCCACTTTTTATAACTTTAGTCAGTTAGCTACTTCGTTTTAACTCATTTTCAGTTTCCAGTCAGATATGACAATGGCACGGAATTATTAACTTTGTTAAAGCAGTCGCCGTCCACTTACATTTCAGATCACATTCATGAGTGGAGATGTCGACGGCGTTTAGTGAAGGTTTTTATTCCAGATCAGATCTTAGCTGAATGGTTTGTAAAATCTTTATTGCCAAAGATCACTGAGGATGTAGCTAAGGCCGGAGTCGTTACTGAGGAGCAAGTAATTGCTCAAGCATAGTACCTTGACTTAGTTTATACTTAGTCAGGTACATTACACGAGAAAATCCCCGATCTTCCTAAGCAAAATCAAATCGCTGCAGCTCCTTCAGGGTCTCATGCCGCTGACGGTATGATTGGTACGGTTAATACCAAAAGTAAGAAGAAGTCTTCCAAGAATTCTTCTCCTATTATAACCTTGCCAGATTCCCCGACAGGAGATTCTTCCACGGAGATTTCCGCCGATATTCATGTTGTAGAGCCATCTACAACCAAATCAAAATCCGGTGGTAAGAAGAAAGGGAAGAAGAAAAATAAAACAGATAAAAATTCGAAAGAGAAACCAGAAAAAGCGGAATCAACTGATGAGAAACGCAAACCTCGTTATCCTTGTCTCATTTGTGACGAAGAACATTTTACAAGAGACTGCCCTCATCATGTAGAGGTTGCGAAAATTGTCAAAGGTTCCTAAATGCCTGCTGTTTTGAAGGATCCTTTTCCAAGTCAAGACAGTAAGATGATAGGTTCTTCCTCAAATGCCAATGAAGAACCCATACTGATGATGTCCCATGTTAGGATTGTGACTCGATCGCATGATTATGGTAGTAAAAGTCCTGTTGATGGTAAAGAAGCAGAATCTTCTCATTCTAACCCATTAACCTCAGCTCCCGGTTCCGATCCACTACAGATCGAGAAACCTGATCTAGACTTAGTAATAAAACCGCCCGCCAAGGGTATACTTCGAAAGTCAGCTTTCAATCCACATGTGAGAGCGGCTCAGAACTATAACATTATTGAAGATTTAGCTGTTTCACCTTCAGCAATGTTGGCTTTGGAAGTGCTGCAATCATGTCCAGCACAGCGTAAATTACTTTTGTCAGCTATAGGAGCTGTTGACGTTCAGGACTCGAACCTTATAATTTTTGATCTAGAAAATAGTACACCGCGCTTACCTCATCAAATGGCTTTCCAGATCCCAGTGATAGTCAAAAACAGACCTATTCATAGGACTGTGATTGATGAGGGAGCCTCAACGTGTATTATGTCGATACAGTGTTGGAGATCGCTTGGTTCTCCTTCACTAAATCAATCCCCGACGATTCTAAAGGCCTTTGATGGCCGTGGGTTTCATCCTTTTGGCATTCTACAGGATTTACCTATAGGGGTAGAAGGAAAAACTATTAATCTAGATGTGGAGGTGGTTGATGCCCCTCTAGATTACAACCTTCTCTTGGGTCATAGTTGGTCTTACGCTATGACAGCTGTCATTTCATCGGTCTTTCGGGTTATAAAGTTTCTTCATAATAGAAAGATCGTAACAATAGACCAGCTGGCTTACTTTTCGTCTGACCCAGCCTCTTCTGAAAGCATTCAGCATGTCGGTAAAACGACTATCACATATAAGGATGTTGGAGTAGGACTAGTTAAAGATGTCGGTTTACTGGGAACTTTTCCTTTTCCTCCTATCAATGCATCGTCTTCTTTTGCAACCATTCATATGATTTCTTCAGACACCATTGTTTATGATGATCCTTGGATCGTACCTTCCGAATCTGAGATAGACTCATTTGGTGATGTTATGCCTTTGAGTCCATATGAAATTGCGTATCAGGTCGTGCAATCATTTTCTGACCCATATTCAACCAAAATTGACTTAATGAATGTGGTCCATGAGGAATCACTTTTCACATCAAACTCGGATTCAATAACGTTTTCCGAACTTGTTCACTCTGATGAGCAAATTCGTGAAATCCTATGTGTCGATGATTTACCATGGGAAGATCTTCATCACAGATCTTCGTTTTTACCCGAGAGTGATCGTTTTGAAAATGATTTTTCATCAATTTTTATGACTGAATATGTCAAGGAACCTCAGAATCCAATGAAAAATCTTGATTCAGAGTTAAATTTGGGAAACATTTCTCGAACTATTCCTATTGATATTTCGGTTAAGCCTGGAATTGTTGAAAACATTCATATAGGTGCCTCGTGTACGGAAGATGAAATTCAAATATATAAGGCCCTATTTCAAGAATTCCGCGAAGTGTTTGCTTGGTCGTATGAGGAAATGCCAGGAATTTACCCCGCAATTGTTGTTCATGAAATCAAGACTTACCCGGATGCTAAACCCATCCGGCAACGTTTGCGTCAGATTCACCCGAGAAAAGCTGCTGCTATTAAAGTAGAAGTTGAAAAATTACTCAAAGCAGGTTTCATTTATCCGATTTCGTTAACGAATTGGGTATCGAATATTGTTCCGGTTAACAAAAAGCAATATGTATCGATTATAGGGACATTAATCGAGCCTGTCCAAAGGATAATTACCCAACTCCCTATATCGATCAAATCATTGATGATTTTGCCGACAGCGAAATATTCTCCTTCATGGATGGTTTTTCCGGATACAATCAAATCAATATTCTACTGCCGATCAACCAAAAACGGCTTTCATTTGTCCATGGGGAACATTTTCTTATTGCAAATTACCTTTTGGGCTCAAGAATGGCAGGGAAACTTTTCAAAGGGCCATGTCTTATGCGTTTCATGACATCAAGCACATTGTGCAACTTTATCTCGATGATTTGCCTGCTCATTCATTACATCGAGCTGATCATCTCATCCATTTATGAGCAATCTTTATGAGGTGTAGGCATTATCGGATTCGGTTGAATCCACACAAATGTGTTTTCTGTATAGAAATGGGTCGGTTGCTAGGGTTTGTTGTTTCAAAAGCCAGCATTCGCGTCGATCCCTCGAAGGTTGAAGCTATTGTCAAATTGCCTCCTCCTTCGAGTCTTCACCAACTCCAAAGTTTGCAAGGGAAAGCAAACTTTTTACGACGATTCATTCCTAACTACGCCAAGGTTACAAAGGGTTTTACCCGGTTGTTGAAACAAAATACTCCATTCTATTGGGATGAGATAGCTCAGAAATATTTTGATGCACTAAAACACGCGTTGACCCATGCACCGTTATTGCATCCTCCCAACTACAACCAGGACTACTTCTTGTATCTCGCCGCTTCCCATTCCACCATCGGAATGGTGTTAGTTCAGGAAGATGAATTCGGTACTGAACATGTGATATATTACCTTAGTCGAACTTTAAATCCAACTGAGCTAAAATACTCACATGTGGAGAAATTGGCATTGGCAGCTGTTCAAGCTGTCCAACGTTTTCGTCACTACATTTTACTACGTAAAACTACAGTAATTTCTGATTGCAACCCTATGATCTACATTTTGACCAAGCAATTGCTAGGGGGCAAGTACTCCAAATGGATTGTGATCCTGTAGGAGTTCGACTTGGAATTTGAAAAATCTAAGTCGAAGAAATCTTTAGTTTTTGCGGAGTTAATGTGTGACTTCCCGCGTGCTGACACGGAAACTATGGCGGAGGAGCCCATTCTGGACGAATCCTTGTTTCTAATCAGCACTTTAGATCCGTGGTATGGGGATATCATCGTTTATCTCCAGACCCAATCCTTTTGGCTAGAAATTTCAAGGTCAGAACGTCGAAAAATACGATTCCAGTCCCAACAATTCAGAATTATTGGAGATACTCTTTATCGCCGTGGGGCGGACTCTGTTTTTCGATGTTGTTTAACTCACGAGGAAGCTGAAAGGGTTCTAAATGACTGTCACTCTGGAGCGTGTGGCGGTCATATGTCTGGGTATGCCACAGCCCAAAATATATTGCGCGCTGGCTACTTCTGGCCATCTTTGTTTAAAGATTGTATTAGCGTGGTCCGAAAATGCCACAACTGCCAAATTTTTGATCGAAAGATGCGCGCTCCACTTGCTCCTCTCCAACCTATAATTGTCATTAGTCCTTTTGCCAAATGGGGTATCGATTTTATTACATGTAACCCTCACTCGGCCGGGGGGCATGCGTATATCATCCTTGCGGTAGATTATTTTACCAAGTGGGTCGAGGCGATGCCTACATTTGAGGCAGACGGCAAAACAGCTGTGATTTTCATGTTCAATCATATAATTGCTAGGTTTGATGTTCCACAAGTGATTATCACTGATCATGGGTGTCATTTTCGAAATGTTATGATGACTAAACTTACAGGCGAGCTTGGCTTGCGTCACGATAGTTCAACTCCTTATTATCCACAAGCTAATGGTCTGGTTGAATCCATCAACAAATTTTTAGTCATCATGATCCAACGAATCATTGGGATTCATCGGTTGAATTGGAATAACATGCTATTTTCAACGCTCTGGGCGTATCGAACCTCAGTAAAAACGTCAACAGGGTTCACTCCTTTCCAACTAGTTTATGGTCTGGAAGCTGTGTTACCCATTGAATGCAAAATCCCGTCATTGAAAATGGCCATCGAATTACTTCCAACCACTTCCGAAGAGGAAAAACATTTGTTATACTTGGCTCAATTAGATGAGAATCGACGTGATGCTGCATTAGCGATCGAAACTCATGCAAAACATATTAAAGCTCAGTATGATCGAAATGTGACCCCTCGAAATTTTTCGGAAGGAGACCTAGTCTTATTGTACGATCAAGCTAATGATAAATTAGGCGCTAGAAAATTCGTTCCTATGTGGCATGGTCCCTATGTTGTCAAGCGAAAGCTAGCAAAAGGGGCCTATGAATTGGTAGACTTTGACGGGGACTCTTTAGGTAAACCCAGAAATGGTCTTTACCTAAAGAGGTATTATGCTTAAAAAATGGGTGTGGAGATTTTTAGTTAGGTTAGTTTTCTTTCTAGCTAGTGTGTTTTAGTTTAAAAAGTGTGCTTAGCTTAGAGAGTGTTTTTCGTCATTATTCCTGCTTATCTTGGTTTTACTCTTGATATTGCAGATGTCGATGCCTCTCCAAACATACATTGGTTTTGCTGATGGTGCTTGTCGTAATACACGGAACATTTCTTCCGCAGCTTGGGTTATCTATTCGCCCTCTGACGAGTTGGTATCTATGCATGGGGTAAGCCTCGGTCAAACAACGAACAACATTGCAGAGTATAGTGCAGTGATTGAGTTATTATCTGAATCTATTTCATTTGGGATTTGGAGTTTGATAGTGAGGTTAGATTCTGAACTCGTTGTATTACAGCTTAATAGAGTATATGCCATTAGAAATCCAGTGTTATTGAGATTGTTTTTGAGAGTGCGTCTCTTGGAACGTGAATTTGATTATATTGAATATTAGCATATTCCAAGATCTTTAAATACATTAGCAGATGCAATCGCTTCTCGAATGTTAAGTAGACATTTGCAATAATCATACATGTAAATTTAAAAGCATTCCATAACATGTTTTACAAGATAAGCTGGTAATAGTGATATAGTATAATATAGGAGTGTGTCAAAATATACATCGTCCTCGATCATAGGTTGAAAAACACCTTATGATCGGCAAAAATGATAAGTACAAAAAGCAAAAATGACATATGTGTCTACAATAGGCGATCATCCTATCACTGGTGATGATCTCGATAAGAAACCACTGTACGGGCCACCTTACAAAGGAACCTCCTAAAAGGTCCTGGGACCCCAATCACATAGCGCTCTAGTCGACGAGAAATGTCATCTTTGCCAGTCTCTGTAATGTCTCCTGTCAAACGCTCTAGATGGTTCTCTAATTCGGCCAAGGTCTCTGCTGATTCGTCCTGTGGGGCTGGTGCCACTGCAGCTGGTGATGAGCCCCAAATTTGGTAACATTTTGGGCTCATTTGGCCTACTTACCCTTGCTCAACCCTTCATTTTTCATAACTTATGCATCATTTTTTAGTATATTCATGTTATTTGTGCGAAGGAGGGCAGTCATTATTCCTAGGTGGCTAACACATGTTTATTTCAGGTTTTTTGACATTTAATGGAGCAAAACCACGTAGATGAGGGCTAGGAGACAGCCAAGATGGGATTGAGGTTTTGTAGGAAGGTTGTCCACAGCATTGAATGGCCTTCCTCGTGATCTCCACCCCAACTCTGAGCTCCAACAGCCACCACCACCGAGCTAGAAGGCAGCCAAACGGATTGTGAGGAAACAGCAGATTACTCTTAGTTTGGACAGCCAAACCCCACTAATTTAGGAGGCCAGCTTGGCCCTTGTAATGTATAAATGATGAGGCTGTAGCCTTTGATGGGGACTTTTGAAACTTTGTTTCATATTCTGGATTACGAGCTGATAGCTCTGTTTTGCTCTTTGTAAGCCATTTTTGGCATGTTATTTGACTTATGACTATTATCTTTTAATGGAAAGCAGGCAGATTTGAGTTCAGTTCTGAGTTCTTAGAGGAGCCATAGCTCTCGGGGTTGGGCCCAACCTGAGAGCAATAGGCCTCCTTTCTTTGTATTGTTACTTTTCTCTCAGCATTGTATTTCTTTTCCTTTACATGCATTTGGAAACACAGTTTGCTGAGTTGAATTTCTTGATGTGGTTAAGTAGGTTAGTTTTATGAACAAGGTTTCTTTCAGTAGTCTACATTGGAGTAAGGAGATTAGAGTTAATCAGAGTTCCAAAAAGGGTTGACTGCACGCTCACTTCCACCTCTATTTAGAGACTGGAATTGCAGACCGTGCCACCCACCAAAAACACTGTTTTACATGTTCATGCAAGCGTTGATGTAATGTTCTCGGTTGTAGCAGCATCCATGCGTTCAGATCTTGTGGAATGAATCCTTGTTTCAATGCCATGCAAGAGTTTCCTTACAAAATCACGTTGCTGTTCTATGGTTTTATAAAAACAGTTAGAATAGGTTGATGAAATTTCGGTTATGTGCAAGACAGGGATGATTTGTTTCATTTACACTGCGTAGTCCTACTCCCTCACGCCCTTATCCTTCTAAGCAGTGCCTAGGCCATCCACTCATCTCTCAGTTAGACCAATTACCTCCTAACTCTTCTATCACCCACGTGATTCTACCTTTTCGGCCTTCCATTTCCTCTAACCTCCTCTAGACCAACCATCTTTGCACACCCTCTCTTCATCTCATCTCTCTGTCCATAAGCCATCACAAGCTCCCCTCCTACCTCCCTGTCCATCCATATAGCCTCTTCCACTCATCCATCACCCAAAAATCCTATTGCAGAACATCCTGTAGGAATTAGTGAACTTCTTGTAGAAATTCTGAACATCCTGTAGAACCCCTGCAGACTTCTTATAGAAGCTTGTAAACACGGTTGCCAAGCATCCAAACTTTATGAACTTCTCTGAAAGGATGTTAGGGATTCCTTAGACCCTCTCTGAGCCTTCCTGACCTTTTCCAAGCATCTCCCTCCTTGATCTATCCCTGCACAGTCAAGACCCAGTTAGAAGCACACACATAATAATTCCAACGACTTGAACAAAAATACAAAAATATGCTTTCTTTAGATCAAAGTAGTCTAGACACATGCATCTTACCTTCCTAGAAGTAATGGCACCTCTTTCAGCATCTTGCATTCCCACCTTTGCATCAGTAGGACTAGCTGGTAGAATTAGGGTTTGCTAGGGTTTTCATTTCTTGTTGGCTTTCAGTTCCTTCCTACAGTAGGTTAATTTCCTTTGAGATATCTTTCGTTCATCGGTTAAAAAGCTTCTTCTGAGAACTCATAGAAGTTGGCTTGAGCCCTAGCGGACTTGTGCCAGCTGACCAAGTGACAGCTGCGACAAGAGCTAGTACTTGTGCATACAGCATCGTCGCTTCCAAGTTTGTTACGAACTACCGGGTTGATAAAATTAGAGAAGGAAGCTCCAAGAGTTGTAGCATTATTGCTACAATACTGGAGCCCACCGTCTTTTTGGCGCCGTTGCCGGGGAAGCGTCAGAGTATTAGTAATTGTTGCTTTTCTTCTATTTTCCTACTCTCACCTTCTGTCAAGTAGTTTATTTCATTTCCTTTCTGCAAAAGTAGCATAGACATTTCCTGCTTTCATAGATTAACATTTCAATTCCGCAATTTCATTTTTGCAAGCGTAGATTAACATGTCAATTCTGCAAGCGTAGACTGGCATTTCCATTCCTGCAATTTCATTTGAGCAAAGTAGATTAGTTCTTTCCTGCTTTCATTTTAATTCTGCATTTTCATTTCAGCAAGATAGTTAGTTGTAGCCCACAGGGCTTTGGATTGACGGTGAATGGGTGCGCTGTTAAGGCACTCCTTGCGATAGGTCACCGGTTCAAATCCCCCGTGGGTGCGTAAGTTAGTCTTAACAAGCAAAAAAAAAAAAAAAAGATAGTTAGTTGTAGATCAATTTGTTTCAGTTTTTGCAGGTACCAGAGAAAAAAAAACAAAAGCAATCAAAAGTCTTTCCATTTCATGCCTCGTAGGAATCGAGATAAAACAGGCAAATTCTTACCCAACACCCCCACTACATCACTGAGTCACCCTTCTCTCTTCTTCGGTGACAGTGATCCAGAAGAACCTATAGGTGAACCTCCTGAGATATACGAAGATCCTATAGCAGAAGAAGAGTTAAAGACCATTCCATCTGAAGCTATGGCTGACAATAGGGGAGAAGATGAGAGAATAGAAGGTGCCTTCCCCATCCGAGAGACCAATGGAGACATGAAAATGAAGAACATTAGCCCCTCCTCTTTACCTCACTTCCATGGACTGACTACTGAAGATCCTGATACCTTCCTGTTTGAGTTTGCTGTCCTTTGTCGAACCTATGACTATACTGAAGATGAGCAGAAGCTGAAACTCTTCCCCTCAACCCTTAAGGATGCAGCATTACGCTGGTTCATGGGCTTACCTGGGAACAGTATCACCACTTGGGCTCAGATGCAGCAAGATTTCAATACCAAGTACTGGGACTACTGTAGGTCCAAGGAAACCAAGGGAGAAATCTTTCGGATGACCATGGGAAACGATGAGTCCTTAGAGGATTACGAGGAAAGGTTCCAACTTAGCTATAAACAGGCCAGGTGCACACTTGACCCTGAATCCCTCAAGTTGGTCCTGCTCCGAGGAGTCCCTGAAGATGTCTTAGATACCCTTCACATGTTAGCTGGAGGAGATATTTACCAACTGCCTTATGAGGACATAAAGACTGTGTTTAGAAACCACTCTAGGGCAGCCCGGAAACGAGGTAGAGGAAACCTCCTCTCAGCTGGTATTCCTTTCTCCAAACATGAGTTTGCAAATCAATTAGAGGATCTCAAAAGTGAGGTGAGACAGACCATTGCCATGCAACTTGATACATTCAGGATCCAGCAGAAGAAGGAAGAAGTTGAGAGGGCCTTGGCTATCTTCTGCCCTAGGTGTACAAGGAAACACCCTAAGAACGAATGCCCATTACATTCGGTTGAAGTATGTTTTGTCTGTGAGGAGGACCATCCCACAAACCAATGTCCAACCTTACCTGGGCTTAAAGCCATGTATCAAGGGACAG
Organism: Pinus tabuliformis; assembly: GCA_031772625.1. NCBI lineage: Eukaryota > Viridiplantae > Streptophyta > Pinopsida > Pinales > Pinaceae > Pinus > Pinus tabuliformis. Next base: position 920,558,338 of record CM062805.1, on the reverse strand, counting down.
AAGCCCCCACCGAACCTCTCTATTTCCTCAACCAAAGGAGGCCACAAGGACCTAGACCTTACCAGCAGGGGATGCAAGGGGCACCCCAAGCTTATTACAGCCCCAACCAATCTACTCCTATGCCTTCCTAGGGTCCCCCTGCTCATCCTTCCTGGTCTATGCCTCCTCCATGGTCTTACCCACCTCAGTACCATACTCAACCCACTACTCATTCGTATCACTCGCATGCCCAGCCACAGCCTCAGTGGAATGCACCTCAATCGAGGTGGAGGCCCCAGTACAACACTCCTCCTGCCATTTTGCCTCCACCACCAGTTCAACCACAACCATTACCTCCTGCTCCTCCAAGGCAACCTAAAATGCCTGCTCAACCAAACCCAAACCCCAACAACAGACAGGCCCAACAGGTATATACTGGGGAAACATCTTGCCCTACCTATGCTGTGGAGATCCAGGAGATCAATCTGCGGTCTGGAAAGACTCTTCCGGATCGCCAACCTCCTCCCCCAGAGGACGAGGAATATAAACAGGAAAGTGAACCCAAGGCTATTCCACCCTTTCCTGAGAGACTAACAGCACCACACAACCCAACCCAGAGGAGGATGAGCTTCTGGGAGAGCTCAAGTAGTTGTGTGTGAAAATACCACTTCTCCAAGCCATCAAAGATGTACCAATATACAACAAACTGGTTAAGGAAAAGTGTTTCAGACACCCAGGCAGGCGAAAGCGGGATGCTTCCACCATCAATGTCATAGGACAACTGTCTGACCTTATGTTGGGACAAGTCATCTGCCCAAAGTATCTAGATCCTGGGAGTCCTGTAGTAGATGTCCACATCAATGGCACCATCATACCTCACACCTTGATTGATCTGGGGGCTGCCATTAATGTGATGACCAGAGATACCATGCTCAAACTCAACCTCCAGGGTTCCTTGAGGAAGACCTCGACAGTCCTACAACTAGCAGATCGCTCCACCGTGACTCCCGAAGGGATTGTGGAGGATGTCTTGGTCTCTGTTGACTCTTGGGAATACCCTGCAGATTTCTTGGTTCTGCAACCAAAGGAAAAGCTCACTGGATATCCTCTTATTTTGGGAAGGCCTTGGTTAGCCACTGCAGATGCTTACATAAGCTGCCGTGCAGGAAACATGACCATAAAAAATGGTCCTATGTCCAAGCAGCTAGTCCTATACCCTCCTGTCCAACCTTCATTAGAGCATGACTTACCACTTTGGTTGGAGGAAGGAGAAGAGGACGAGGTGTACTCAGCACCTTTGTGCACCCTAGACACCACTAGGGGAGACCCCCCAACCGAGGATGATCTGATTGAGACCTTGATCCAGAATCCACCTCCCAGTGCACTGTCCTTAGAAAAATTGGTGGAGGATGCCCAAGCCAGTACCTTAGTGGACCTTTGTGCAACCAACCCTGTCACTCCCAGAGTCAAAAATGTGGAGTTCGGCCCTGAGAGAACGTTAAAGATCAGCTCCTCCCTATCTCCTTCCCAGGAAAAGGAGCTGTGTAGTCTGTTGGCCAGTCATCTAGATGCTTTTGCTTGGAGCTATAAGGAGATGAAAGGAGTCCATCCTTCGGTCTGTACCCATCACATCTACATCAAAGAGGATTGTAAACTGGTTAGGCAACCCCAGAGGAGGATGAATCCAGCCCTTAAGGACATTGTCAAGGAAGAATTGCAAAAATTGTTGGATGCCGGATTCATTTACCCCATCTCTGATAGCGAATGGGTGTCCCCTCTGGTGTTGGTTCCCAAGAAAAATGGGAAGTGGAGAATCTGTGTGGACTACCGAGAACTGAACAAAGCTACCAAGAAAGACCATTTTCCTCTACCTTTCATAGATCAAGTGTTGGATGCACTGGTAGGAAAGAAGTTTTTCTCTTTCCTAGATGGGTTTAGTGGGTACAACCAAATCCAAATCAGCCCGGAAGACCAAGATAAGACCACCTTCACTTGTCCTTGGGGTACCTTTGCCTACCGAGTTCTTCCCTTTGGGCTATGCAATGCTCCTGCTACCTTCCAGAGAGCCGTCTTGAGCATCTTTTCTGAGCTGGTCCATGATGCGGTGGAAATCTATATGGATGACTTCACTCCTTATGGGTCCAACTTCCAGGAAGCATTGTCTAATCTGGGAAAAGTCCTAACCAATGCATTGAGATGAATCTGTCCCTTAGTCCTGAAAAATGCGAATTCTTGATGACTGAAGGGACCGTGCTAGGCCATACCATTTCTTGCCAAGGGTTACAGGTGGATCCTAACAAAATTGCTCTCATCAAGAAGGTTCCACCTCCTCAAAAGGTAAGGGATGTTCGGAGTTTCTAAGGACTAGCAGGGTATTACAGGAGATTCATTAAAGACTTCGGCAAGCTAGCCTCGCCATTGTTTGGCCTGTTGGCAAAGGATGTGGAGTTTAAATGGACTGACGATTGTCAGAGGGCTCTGAATGAATTAAAGGACAAGTTGGTGTCTGCCCCAATCTTGAGAGGTCCAAACTGGGCCCTACCTTTCCACATCCACACTGATGCCTCGAACAAAGCCATAGGGGCAGCCTTAGGACAAGTTGAACAAAAACTTCCGTATGCCATTTACTTTGTTAGCAAAAACTTATCCAAAGCAGAACTGAATTACACTGTAACTGAGAAAGAATTCTTGGCTGTGGTCCATGCACTGAACAAGTTCCTACATTATATCACTAGCTATCAAACATTTGTACATACTGATCATGCTGCAATTAGATATTTAATGAATAAACCAGATGTGAATGCTCGTATTATTAGATGGTTACTTTTTTTGCAGCAGTTTGATTTGACTATCGTTGACAAACCAGGTAAAGAAAATGTTGTTGCTGACTTTTTATCTAGATTGGATTTATCTGCAGATGAGGATGGAACAGTGGATGACCAGATGCCCGATGAACACCTGTTTGCTATCTCAGTACTCTCTCCATGGTTTGCTGATATAGCAAACTACCTTGTTCTAGCACAGTTCCCTCCGCACCTATCCTCAAGAGAGAAGAGCAGAATCATCAGAAAAAGTGCCTCATTCACGTGGATCGGGGGCAACCTGTTCAAGCTTGGCCCTGATCAGATCTTAAGGCGTTGTGTAAGGGAGGAGGAAGTCTTTGATATCCTCCTCACCTGTCATGATGGGCCTTGTGGAGGACATTTTGCAGCAAAGAGAACTGCCTTCAAAATCCTGCAGGCAGGCTACTATTGGCCCACACTTCATCAAGATGTCAAAAGGTATATCAGCCAATGTGACCGATGCCAAAGAATGGGGAAACCGACTCAAAGGGATGAGATGCCTCTCCAACCTCAAGTGACTCTTGAGCCATTTGAGAAGTGGGGTATGGACTTTGTGGGTCCAATCAACCCTCCTTCGAGGCAAAGGTCCTACATCATTGTGTGCACCGACTACCTGACAAAGTGGGCAGAAACAAAGGCAATCAAAGCAGCAACAGAAGAAAAGGTGGCTGAGTTCTTAAGAGAAAACATCTTCTACAAATTTGGCTACCCAAGAGAGCTAGTCACCGATCAAGGAAGCCAGTTCACATCCAATTTAATTGAAGACCTACTAGCTCATCACAAAATCAAGCATAGGACTTCCACCCCCTATCATCCTCAGGCAAATGGGCAAGTGGAAGTCACCAACAGAGCATTGGAAGGGATTTTGACTAAGGTGGTGAGCAGCAGTAGGAAAGATTGGGCAGATCGCCTGGTTGAGGCCACATGGGCTTACAACACCACTTGGAAGACCACAATCGGCTTCACACCTTATGAGCTGGTCTATGGGAAGAGAGCTTTGCTGTCAATTGAATTTGAATACAACACTTTGAGGTTGGCAGCTCAGCTGGACCTAGATCTCAGCCATGCCCAACAAGAAAGGTTATTGCAGCTGAATGGATTGGACGAGCACCGAATGCAGGCCCTCCTTCACTCAGAAGTGGTTCAACTTCAGAGAAAGGTGTGGCATGACCAACACCTCAATGACAAGCAGTTTCAGCCAGGAGATTGGGCGCTGTTGTATGATTCCAGGCATAAAGATTTCAAGGGGAAGCTGAGAACCAGATGGATGGGACCATATGCAGTGGAAAAATGTCATGACAATGGATTTGTTCTTATTCGGACCATTGATGAGGAGGCCATCCCCATGCTTGTCAATGGGCATCGACTGAAGATCTACAGGAAACCTCTCTCAAGACAAGAGTTCATCAAAACTGTGGAGAAATCAGTGTTGGTCATAGAGAAGGGTTCTACCTCTATTTTGGGCATACCCTGAAAGATCTAAAAAAAAAAAAAAAAAAAAAGATCCTTGGGTGAAAACCTTTATGAGGCTCCCAAGGCAGATGGTAGGGGTGAAAACCTCATTGAGGCGCCCCTGCTGTCTTTCAAAAAAAACAAAAAAAAGATTTGAAAAAGATCCTTGAGTGAAAACCTCCCTGAGGTGCTTAAGGCAGATGGCAAGGGTGAAAACCTCATTGAGGCGCCCCTGCTGTCTTTCAAAAAAAGGAAAAAAGAAAAAAGAAAAAACAATAAGAAAAAAGACAGGGACAGCAAGTTTACAATGTGGCAATGCATGCAGGTTGCAGGTATTCTATGAAGGAGAGGAGGTCTCTCAACTCAAAGTCAAGGGTCCTTATCATGCTGCCAGGTGACCTCACCAGCACCTCCCCCGAAAACACTCATCTTCTCCAAGGTATGGGCACGATTTCATCACAGCTTAGTCTTCTACAGGAAGCTGCAGACTCTCTACAGGAAGTTCTGTATTTCTACAGGAAACTTCCTGTAGAAGTTCTGGACGGCCCAGAATTCATTGTGTGGGGAGATCTAACGACCAAGGTTCGACATGGAGGCATGCAAGCTACTATTTCCTCCATCACACACTGCTGTCACCTCCTTCTACCACCCCAGTTGACATGCAATAAAAGTACCTGCACAATCAAAACAGATCATTGAGTTATCAAGAGGAAGCAATTCTTAAATGAAAAAAGATGCTGAGATGCCATGCAATACCCATCACAGCTATCCAAGGGCCCTGTGAGCGTGATCGTGATGCCACTGTCTTCATCGTTCAGCATGCACCCGAGGAGGAAAAACTGCTACAGGACATCCTGCAGGAGTCCCGTAGCAGTTAAGCCAACTAGAGTGTACACCATTCAATCGCCTACAACATGCAATAATAACGCGGGCACATGCAGCCGAGTCACAAGCTTCATCATCAGCAGCCTGCAAAGAGGAACCTCCGGGCCTGTGCAATCAAGCAGCAGCAAGCAAATCTAGTCATCGTCGTCCTGAAGCCTGAAAAATCATGTCGCGGCCGCACAGGTAAGTGCCTCGCCCTTTCTTTCGTCGAATTACATGAATATTACTTTGAAATGTTTGCAAGTATGAAGTGAATGGGTTGAGCGGTCGTATGGCCATTCGACTGGCCACGTCGACCAGTCAGATGGTCTAGTCGGATGTGTAAAAGGTGGTCGTGGCAAGAAGAACGGGTAGTAGACACGTGAGAGCCATCCAGTCGAGGAGAAGCGCGTTTTAACAGAAATGACGGCGACGGATCTGCGGGGAATGATGCGGCAGTCAGGGAACTTGTAGTAGAATGATTAAGTGACGTCGTCTAACGGTCCGGCAGGGACAGCTCACCCCCGCGCCACGGATTCCGCTGGATTCAAATCTATCGGCTAGATTGCCACCCCACGCATTTATCATCAGCCGTTTAGAAGTCGAGTGAGCATCCGGATTCCTCTGAAGCTCGACACTCCAAGTCTTCGGCCGTTCGAACGTCTGATAGCAGCACAGAGAGCGCAGAACAACTGCAGTGTTCTCCAGAACCTGTGCGCTGTTTCTACAGGAAAGCTGCTTCTACAGGAAGCTCACTGCCACGAGAAAATTGGGCTCTTCACGTCAAAGGTGGCGAATTAAAAAGGTAAGCCTGAACCCTGCCTCCCATGCAATTGGTTTCGAGGGTGGCGGAGTCGACGTTCTACAGTCTGCTCATAAAAGAATTGCAAGTATTGTCTGCCGTTTGCATGAATTGTCGTCGAGGTGTATGTAAAGTCTCCTACAGGATATAATTTGTAATTAAGCTCTGTTAAAGCTCATCTGGTGATAGTATTCGTGAAGTGTATGCGTGGCAGAGGTGTAATTCTACGCTCTGTCCCAAAAGGCTAGTTTTTTGCATCCGCCACCTCTAGCCAACGTAGCAGTCTTCCACCATGCTGGGTGGGTTCATCAAAAAGGAACCAACCGACTCCAAGAAACTAAGAGAGAACCCTGAGGTGGTGGAGTTGTTCACTCGCGCGCAATGGATGTCGTTCTGCGACAAATTGCAAGGGTATGATGATGAGGTGGCAGAGGAGTTCTTGCGGGCTCTGAAGCCAAAATCAAAGACATTAGCCACCGTCAATTTCAAGGGTTTGAGTCTCAGACTCACCCCACAGTTCATCAGCCGAGTTACCGAGCTCCCAATGGGGGTACCATGGGACAAAGAAGAGAGGAAATTAGGCCAAAAGGCTAAGAAGGAATTCTTTCCACCAGAGGAGCAGTTCTCAGAAGATAAGAACGAGGTTCGCAGGACTAGCTTACTGCCACTTTGGAGCAAAGTCAGCCTCCAAATTATGAAATACATCACCTGCGAAGGTCGGTTTAGCATTGTGTATGGGTACCATTTTCGGTTACTCACAGAATTAAGGCATCAGATGGACCTACCTGCAGAGAACAAATTAAGTATTCCCTACTTCCTACTGCAGTCTATGACTGAATGTGCCACCAAGTTGAGGGAAGGCACACCAGACTAGGTAGCTCATCACGGGCTCATTAAGCTCCTCGTGGAGGATGCACTCCACACATACAAGGTCCCTCTCTCATGGGAAGCCTTCCGCAATCTGACCAAGGATGGCAATATAAAAATGTTGACTGAAGAGCTTGGTTCCTCCAGCAGCGAGGAGAAGGAGTCAGTACCCGCAGAGAAGAAGGAAAAAGGCCAGAGACCCACAGCCAAAGCACCGAAGACAGAGAAAAAGGAGAAACAAGAGAAAAAGGGTGCCAAGGAGAAGGAGGACACACCCATATTAACGCCCAGAGAGAAAAGATTACAAAGCAAGGTGGACAAGATTGAGCAGATCCACGTCAGCAAAGGCACCTCGACAGCAGCCTCGACCAAGTCAAAAAGTAAAACACCCTCAGCAAAGCAAACTAAAGTGGTGCCACCTATTCCTACAGGAAAACCAAAACCGGCTTCTACAGGAAGCCAGAAATCAGCTGAAAAAGGGCCTTCTACAGGAAGCCCTGAGAAAAGAAAACCCAAGGAAAAGAAAGCCGACGTTCTTGCAAGGGAGACAACAGCTGTGCTGGCCGCCCTCAGTACACCTCCTAAGCCAAAGGAATAGAGAAAGAGGGAGGCCCCTCTATATTTTAAAGCTAGGAGAAGTGTGAGAATAAAAACGGGCAAGCCACAGCCTCCATCCAGCAGCCCCATCACTATAGAGGATACCCCTACTTCGCCCAAGGAGAGGTCCCCCTCAAGGATATCAGTCACCTATGAGAGGGGGAGCCCGAAAACAACTACTTGGAAAGAAAGGTTAGACCAATTGGCTTCAAAAGCCCGGCTACAGGATGTTGAGGCTGCTCTACAAGAAACCTTAGCCCGGCTTAAGGAGACAGAGAGAATGGAAGGAGAAGCACCCTCATCACCACCGAGGGAGGACGAAGTAGAGCCACCAAGAGAAGAAGAAAAAGAGCATATTCCGGAGCCTAGCCCTCAGCCAAGTCTGAGCTCATATTATAACTTCTTGGAAGCTGGCAAAATTATACCACAGAAATTCACTGTGCCACTGTTCTTTGCATTGGAGGAAGAGAGAGTACGTACACACACGTGGATGAAAATAGCCAAATCAAAAGGTGTGGCGGACATAGGCCCCTTGGAGGAGCAACTCAAGGAGGCCAGAAGGGAATTAGCTATGGCTAAACACGTGGCAAATTGCCAACGGGTGTTCCTACAGGAAGAAAACGAAAAACTTAGACTGCAGCTACAGGAGCTGAGGAGAGGAACAGGCACATCCTCCGGGGACATCACAGCAGAACAGCAAGGCAAAAAGGAACTGCACATCGGTCTTGGGGAGCCAACCACGCATCTACAGGAAACAGAGCTGCAAGCACAAATTGAGGTGCAAGCTCTCAAACAACAGCTACAGCAGAAGGAGGCACAATTGGCCTGCATGGCCAGTTGGGCCATGGATGCTATACAATGCAGACAGCCGACCAAATCCTATGGCCTGTACCTGAGAGACCAATGGCTACAATTTCAAATCAATACCTTGGCGCAAAGGGGTATCTCTCAGCTCCAAGACCTGCAGCAGTTCACTGAATTATGCAATACCAGTTCATCAGAGGATAAGGCCAAACTATCGGAGTTCTACCTCCATAATTTGGCCCTTCCTAATGTGATTTCATGGGATCCCAACACGGTCTTAGGGGATATGCAATTAATGGCATTTGCCTCATGGTTGAACCATGAAGACAAAAGAGCAGCAGAAGCCAAAGCGGTCATGAACCGAGAGCTGAATGAGCCATTACTAATCAGAGCAGAACCAGGGGATCCAACTGCATTAATATCAGCACACCAACACTTATCCACCGACCCTCAAGCTTCATTGAAATTTATGGATCAGCAGGCCCAGGCCATAGCGCATTTCGAGGATATGGAGAGACTGTTAGGAGACAACTGTGTTCAAGCTTGCACCCGCCGATGGAATACATTGGCCCACAGTCTAAAAATCAGAGAATATCATACTCCAACTCGAATGAGGGAAGCTCTAGTACGGGTGCCCCTCTATAAGAAATCTATGCAGAACCTCCAGGCCAATTGGATTGGCCTCAAACTAAGCCCACCTCTGCTGTTAGGATTGATGGAAGGCAGCACAGAGAAAGATGAGCATGAACAGTGGGAAGAGGTGGAGAGAAAGACTGGGTTCCATGTCAGTAAGGAGGACACTACTGCAGAAGCTTGGGATGTGAGGGTGGCAGTGAAGGCAATGAAGGATGAGGAGTTGGATTAGTTGCTCAAGGATGAGCAATCACTTTAGCTGAGGGGTGATGATGAGCCCCAAATTTGGTAACATTTTGGGCTCATTTGGCCTACTTACCCTTGCTCAACCCTTCATTTTTCATAACTTATGCATCATTTTTTAGTATATTCATGTTATTTGTGCGAAGGAGGGAAGTCATTATTCCTAGGTGGCTAACACATGTTTATTTCAGGTTTTTTGACATTTAATGGAGCAAAACCACGCAGATGAGGGCTAGGAGACAGCCAAGATGGGATTGAGGTTTTGTAGGAAGGTTGTCCACAGCATTGAATGGCCTTCCTCGTGATCTCCACCCCAACTCCGAGCTCCAACAGCCACCACCACCGAGCTAGAAGGCAGCCAAACGGATTGTGAGGAAACAGCAGATTACTCTTAGTTTGGACAGCCAAACCCCACTAATTTAGGAGGCCAGCTTGGCCCTTGTAATGTATAAATGATGAGGCTGTAGCCTTCGATGGGGACTTTTGAAACTTTGTTGCATATTCTGGATTACGAGCTGATAGCTCTGTTTTGCTCTTTGTAAGCCATTTTTGGCATGTTATTTGACTTATGACTATTATCTTTTAATGGAAAGCAGGCAGATTTGAGTTCAGTTCTGAGTTCTTAGAGGAGCCATAGCTCTCGGGGTTGGGCCCAACCTGAGAGCAATAGGCCTCCTTTCTTTGTATTGTTACTTTTCTCTCAGCATTGTATTTCTTTTCCTTTACATGCATTTGGAAACACAGTTTGCTGAGTTGAATTTCTTGATGTGGTTAAGTAGGTTAGTTTTATGAACAAGGTTGCTTTCAGTAGTCTAGATTGGAGTAAGGAGATTAGAGTTAATCAGAGTTCCAAAAAGGGTTGACTGCACGCTCACTTCCACCTCTGTTTAGAGACTGGAATTGCAGACCGTGCCACCCACCAAAAACACTGTTTTACATGTTCATGCAAGCGTTGATGCAATGTTCTCGGTTGTAGCAGCATCCATGCATTCAGATCTTGTGGAATGAATCCTTGTTTCAATGCCATGCAAGAGTTTCCTTACAAAATCATGTTGTTGTTCTATGGTTTTATAAAAACAGTTAGAATAGGTTGATGAAATTTCGGTTATGTGCAAGACAGGGATGATTTGTTTCATTTACACTGCGTAGTCCTACTCCCTCACGCCCTTATCCTTCTAAGCAGTGCCTAGGCCATCCACTCATCTCTCAGTTAGACCACTTACCTCCTAACTCTTCTATCACCCACGTGATTCTACCTTTTCGGCCTTCCATTTCCTCTAACCTCCTCTAGACCAACCAGCTTTGCACACCCTCTCTTCATCTCATCTCTCTGTCCATAAGCCATCACAAGCTCCCCTCCTACCTCCCTGTCCATCCATATAGCCTCTTCCACTCATCCATCACCCAAAAATCCTATTGCAGAACATCCTGTAGGAATTAGTGAACTTCCTGTAGAAATTCTGAACATCCTGTAGAACCCCTGCAGACTTCCTGTAGAAGCTTGTAAACACGGTTGCCAAGCATCCAAACTTTATGAACTTCTCTGAAAGGATGTTAGGGATTCCTTAGACCCTCTCTGAGCCTTCCTGACCTTTTCCAAGCATCTCCCTCCTTGATCTATCCCTGCACAGTCAAGACCCAGTTAGAAGCACACACATAATAATTCCAACGACTTGAACAAAAATACAAAAATATGCTTTCTTTAGATCAAAGTAGTCTAGACACATGCATCTCACCTTCCTAGAAGTAATGGCACCTCTTTCAGCATCTTGCAGTCCCACCTTTGCATCAGTAGGACTAGCTGGTAGAATTAGGGTTTGCTAGGGTTTTCATTTCTTGTTGGCTTTCAGTTCCTTCCTACAGTAGGTTAATTTCCTTTGAGATAGCTTTCGTTCATCGGTTAAAAAGCTTCTTCTGAGAACTCATAGAAGTTGGCTTGAGCCCTAGCGGACTTGTGCCAGCTAACCAAGTGACAGCTGCGACAAGAACTAGTACTTGTGCATATAGCACCGTCGCTTCCAAGTTTGTTACAAACTACCGGGTTGATAAAATTAGAGAAGGAAGCTCTAGGAGTTGTAGCATTATTGCTACAATACTGGAGCCCACCAGCTGGTTGTTTTCTCTCGTAAGGCCGGAGAGCGGCTGGTCGCTGTGGACCCACATCTGCATTTGAAACTTTTACTATCAGTTTTGGGACGAGATAAAAACAAAAAACAAAAAAAATAGGAAAATGTTGAAAATGATTTTACCTGAGTCATCCCATTGCTCTCCTGGTGGAAGAGCCATGTCTGGGTCACCGCGAAAATCTACCCCAGCATAAGGGAAGTCCTGAATAGCAAAAACCTGGTTTTCCAACCAATGGAAATACTCAGGTTTGAATCGAACGACCTCTGTCCCCTCGTCAGGATGACGGGCCATAACTGCAACCCATCACATCAGTTTGGGCTCTCGAGGAAGTCCAGCTCCAACAGTGAGGTGTTGTGGGACCAACATTGGGACCCTCTCCAGACCAAAGCTCACAACTAAAGCACCATATCCAAAGGTCTTCAGTTGTGCGTTCTTGGCACTGGTTAGTTGGCCTTTTACATTAGCCAACACAGCATCGCACCAGTTGAAGATGGTGCCTCGAAAGCAGTCAACTGCCATCCGCATCTGGGATCCAGTGGCAATATGTAGTGCGGTGCTCCCACAAAGCCTGGCAACAGTAAACGCGATCACCATGAGTTCAGGATGGGGTATAGTTTTGATGTCTATCCCTTTGTCTCTAGTCTGGTTGTTGCAGAACTCTAGCCGGAGGCTATTGACAGAATGGCCACCTGGCCTAGTCCCGAATAGAGTCAAGTCTTCGCCTCTCTTAGGCAAACCAGTCAAAAAGTATATGTCTTCCGGTTCAATTTCGAGCTGGTGGCCACCAATGAAGAAGCACTGGTCCTGTATGCTCCACCTATCTACCAGCCACTGCAAGAAGTCCACCTGGGCCCTCATGCCAGGTATGGCCCAGAATTTGTACAAGTCGCATGCCTTCAATGCATCGATTGAAGGTTGGTGATTTAACGCGGCAAGATCTACATCCTCATGCTCCCGTTCTCGCCAATCAAGCATGATGTATACTCTACATCCAACAAAAAGGCGAGTTAGAATGCAAAAAATTGAATTGTTTGGGTAAATTTTGAGAAATTTAGGGTTAAAAACCCTTGCTGCGGGGACCGCACCCTCTCTTTTAGAGACAGTGTGTGGGTCCGCACCTTGCCTTCACGGCAAGTGCGGACCCCTGACTTTTTCCCCACTGAGAAAAAGTCGGGGTCCGCAGGTTACCTGTGTTGTGCCTGCGGGCCCCCGCGCGCGGGTTTCTAGCCTAAAAACCCTCTAAAAAATGAAATAAAACCCTAAAAAACAAATTGAAACGGATGAAATTGAAGAGTAGGATGATGTGGATTACTTGGAGGAGACGGCACTCGATTCCGACGGATGGATTTTCCGCAATCTTCACGGGAAGTTTCTGACCAAAAGCACTATTTTCTCACCCAAATCTCAAACGGTAAAAATGAATTGACGAAAGCCCTTTTTATAAGTTTTTTGAATAAATGAATTGTAAATTTGTTTATGTTTCACTTTAGAAAGGTAACTTTTGCAGCACTTTTATCCATCTCAAACAGGTATGAGTAATGTTTGCATTTTTGTTCAGGATAACGGATTTTTCAGGCGAAATCGATCATTTTCGACGAAAAAACATTTAGAGTCACCTTTAAGCTCTTTTCTGACTCCTAAAAAATGAAAAGATCGCCAAGTTTTTCTTTTTAAACTCGTTAAAACGGAACTAAAAAGATGTTCCACTTACAGCTCTTTTCTGACCGTAAAAACATGAAAAGATTGCCAGATTTTTGTCGTTTCAAATTCGATATTGGTTATAAAACGACGTGTCATTGATCGCTTTTTTACTTTTTTGGATCAGGGGCACTAATTACAAAAAGTACTCCTTGGTCGTAAAGATCAAGTGGTTCTCTCAAGTATTATTTTATACATTTTCGGGCTTGGGAGACACAAATTTACGAAAAAGGTCAACCCTGGAGTCTTCTTAAGTTTTTTCAGACTCTCTAAAATTGAAAAACGCCGAGTTTCTCCTATATTGGACTCGTTAAAATTTAACAGTAAATGACCTGTTCAATTACAAACAGGAACGGACCACTCCTTCTTAGGGTTTGAATTTAAACTAAGTTGGACTCATCCGAAGGATGAGCTTATAATCAAGCAAATGTTATCCTCCTCAAGCTTGTCAAAAATAAAGAGATACTTGCCAGAAATGGTGGGGGAAAAGAGAGAAAAATGAGCCTGTTTGTCATACTTTGTAACCACTCTTGAACACGACACTTTTTCACCTGGGTTGGGAAATCCTTTGCCTAATAGTTGATCAAACCACATTGAAAGTCTTCAGCCAGTTTCTAGGTATTAACTTTGGGTCAATTGTCACCAAACCATCTGCTGTGTCGTTATGTGCTCAAGAGGTCAGTGCCAATAAGCCATTCATTTGCAAAATATCTGTCATCCATCTTGACCATCCCTGAGTCAGTCCTTGCAACTAAATTTCTTCAACTTGATCTATGATTTCGTGTTGTGGGCTTGCCTATGACGGATCGCTTTCTATCGACTTCAGCTCATTATCTAGAAATATGATCTAGAAATCGTCAGTACCTTGGGATCTGCATGCCTCAATGGCAGGTTTCTCGCCTTCGACGATAGGTTGCATCATTGACCTTCGATCAAAGGACTCCGTGACATGTTCGACATCAACACATCTATTCACATCTCATGGATTGTACTGGGTACTTTGAGAGCCATTGACATTACTGGTGGTTTCTCTCACACTTGTTAACAGTTTACATCATTGACTGGTAATCAAGTGGTTTCTACCATGTTCGACTCCAACACATTCATTCGCATGGATAAAATCATACTATTTCGGGAAGTAGAAATGAAGACCCTGGATCTAGTTTCCGCAATCCAGGCTGCGACGAATTTTGTATTCATTATATTGTGGACGATTCATAAACAGATGGTTGCGTCCATACTGTGTCTACATGTGTCTATACTTGTGATGTATTACAAGATCATTCCTATATCAGAGTAGTAGTTAGTTTTCTAGTCAGTTTTGATCTGAGTATGGGAATGCCTACCTCAGCGATGATATGATCTCATATATATATTTTGCATTGAATGTTTTTACAGGTTCCGACCGGGCTCTCCACAAGATGATCCTCGAAATGATAAAGTACTTCACTCTTCCTAAATGATAAATGAAATCCTCATCTACTACAGACTTCGCACTTTAGGGGGCAATCTGTTACACAAAAATATCGTCACCATGACTATTTGCAGTCAGTATGGGTCTATCATCACTTGTACTGTCCTCCTAAGCAAGTCTCAGACCTCAGCTCTTCAAGTCAAGCTTTGAAAATGAGAGAAAGACATTGAAAATCAACAAAGTTCTGGTTCTGCACTTTCTCTCACTGTTTCCTGCGGTCCCGCACCCCCTGTTCACAATACCTGCGGACCTGCCCGCTCTGTCCCTAAAGGAGTGGGTGTGGACCCCTGTGAAAGTCAAAAAGGTGCAAGTTTATTCTAAAAAACTCACTTTGGGTTAATTCTAGATGATTCTAGAAGGATTTTTGACGTGGATTGTTTGCTCTTAGGTGGTTCATGCATCCCAAAAGAGAAGGAGCTAATCCCTTGATGAGAGGAGCTATCCCTTTGAAGGAGGGCTTTATCCCTTTGAAGGAGGACCTAGTAACTTCCCTCCATTGCACTATAAATTAAGGCATTGGGCTGGTTTCTAGGGAGGTTAGAAGCTGAACATTTTTGAGGATAAATGTTGGTGGAATTGAGACTTCCTAGTTAAGCTTGAGAGGAGAGATCACATACCTTTTTGGCTTCATTGGGAAGAGAGTGAAAATTGTCAAAGTAGAGGAGACTTCTTGTTGGACCCTGGGAGGAGCTTGTACAGCATCAAGGCACAGGTTGTAAAGTTCTTCTTTGATTTGAATTAATACAATTCAGATTCATTTTTCTCAACAAATTGTCTTATGTCATTTGTTTCATGAATTCCTTTATCATCATGTTAAGTATGCTTTATGATATTGGCTTTTCAGGTGCTATTTAATTTGTTTGCTTGTTTGTGTTTGCAGATTCGCAACAAGGGAGCTCATTTGGATCAAAGGAGCGAGGCTTCCATAAACTTGCATTGGACCCAAGGTAGGCCTAAAACACTTGTTTGCCTTTGTTTATAATTGCATATTTAGAGAAAGATAGTTTTTGATTGGCTTGCTTGTCACTAGATATCGTTAGATTCTAGGAAGGTCTATCTTGTCCGCAAGATCGACTCATTCCGTGTGACAAGTATGCTCAACTCTCTCAGCTCATAAGCTAGCTCTTGGCCAACACTTAGCGAATTCTGCAACTCTCCAAGCTCCTAATCTCTTGCATAATTCTAAGGATGAATAGCCCATATTTAAAGGGAATTCATGCTTCCAAAACTGCGCAATCCAAACATAGGATCAATCTCTTATGCATGCATGATATTTACACTCCAGTAAATAATACCACTTATAGTACAATGTCCATGCACTCTAGTCTCAATTGGGTCTTCCTCAGAATCGAAATGCATGATTTTTTCATGAGGGAATCTTTAATTAATTGGAGTATATCAAGTGGATGCACTAGTGCACCAACTAACTCTTAGTCCTCTATTAGTTCCACAAATAGTTTGGAACTAATTTAACTAAACTTAACTCAGTAAACTGAATGATCTAGTTTCCAACTCAATTTAAACTCGTACTGGACCCCTAAAACTTAGGCATAACATATACATGACTTTAGAAAGACTTCCAACTCAAAATTCCTAAGCTAATTAAGTTAATTAAACTTAATTAACTATTTACAAGTTTCTATAAGAATAGAATTCGATTTTGATTCTCAGTTTAATTCAAGGACAAATTAAACTGGAATTTCTTGTTACTGTTTCTTAACATTGAACCTATCATTATGGAAATTGATGACAAGTTGTTAATATATATTAGAAAGTATCATTTTCACTTTGTTGTAGTGAGAGTACCTGTCATGCCTTTCTCTGAGGTTGTTGAGTGGATCTTGACCACATTGATTTAAAGAAAAGTGTGATTTTAGATGAAAAATATGAGTGTGTGGGCTCTTTCTTGGCTGAGAATTTGGAGAAATAACATAGGTTTTGAAACCCTAGATTCATTTTAGTTACCCCTCTTATGAATTATTTTTACAACAAGCATGATGTTGGAAAATTTTGGCAAACTAATGGAAGGATGATAAAAGGTTCTTTCACAAATCCAATGGTATTTGTGCTATGAAAAACTTGAGAGATCCATACTTTTAACTCAGGCAATTACTCTAAGCCCAATTTTAGGGAGAGAAAGATTGTTAATGGTTCACAAATGCATGGATATAAGTATCTTATGCAATGTACATAGTAAGAAGGGTATTCAATTGGGATACCTAATTATCCAAACAAATTAATTGTATGATCAAGTGTTGGCTTAGGGGGCCTGACCCAGGTTCAGAGGTGATTTAGCCAAGCAAATCCCAGTACTACTGGCCCTTTCGACAACAGTCTGTGGAGCACGGACTGAGGTCTCACCCAAAGTAGTATGGGAGGGTGCTAGAACCAGGTTTCCACACCCTATGGATGTCTGATATGTTGGGATTGGTACGCAATCCAACCTTCGCGCTTACTGTGTTGCGCGCATCAGTGGGCACCTCACGGCCTGCGACGTTGTCTTCGCGCAATCTTATTTGTAGTGCGATCCTTTTCATTTACCCAAGTCTGTCTTAATTTTGCGTTGTTAGCTAGTTACTTAGATTATTTTCATATATAAGTATTCTGAACCATACAAGCATTTACTCAACTGTGCACAGTAAATAAATAGAGAAAAAGTAATGCATAACAACATAATAACGATTCAAGACTACATGCACAGAATTAGGATAAACTTCTCTTTATTAGCTTTCTATCACTGTTACAGACTCAACTCCACCCTTCGCACTCAGCTGCAGGGGTCCATGCACTCGGCTGCGGACTCTACTAGGCCTCTAATCACTCAGCTGTAGAGCCTCTTCCTACTACTACAACCCAAAATGCCTAGAACTCTACTCTAAGCTTGAATCATTCCTTCACTACCCATTCTCTCATCTCCCTTCACAACTTTAGAGCCTCACGCTATTTATACAATCCCAAGGTCTGCAGACCATGTGTTATAAGGAAAAGTGTCTATGCATAACTACTAATCCCACTAAGGTGGGTAGCTACCTTAGAAACAAACAAAGTAAAACTACTTTCGTTTCCCTTTATGAAAAATAGATGAGAGAAGAATAAAGGAGACCAACCTCTGTCTTGCGCTTGGTTCCTTGCTCGATTCCTCTCTCTTCTGATAGTCCTTTGCTACTCGCTTTCTTGTATACCCAGCTTCACGGAATACCTGTAGAATCAAAGCAACATAACACTATACGAGAACATGGATCTATTATCATAAACAATCTAGGATCATATGTAAATTGACCATACAAATGCACAAAACATAGATTACACAAGAGTATGGAGGAAAACTTGAATAACTTTATTGATAATCAAGAAAAGAGCCAAGAGAGTTACAACCAGTTGTTCTGACCCAGCATCATCCTCTCAGCAAGTAAGCCCTTCTTCACCTCATGCAAAGCTTAGATCACCCAACACTATGATGTTACCTCAAGAAACCAACAGAAATTCCTTACAAGATGCAAAATTCCAGCCTCCGGATCTCTGGGATGAGGGATCCATATATAGATGTCTGTAAGGGAGATGAGTCAGCTTGTGATTTGATTAGTGTCTTCCTTCTGATAGTTCTTGCTTCCACTTGGAGATTGATGATCTCTTACTCATCCTTGGTCGAATTCAGAAAGGCAAGTGTCACAGGAGAAGTTTCTAAAAGATTCCATGCTTCTCCACCTCGCGGATTGACACTGCCATTTGTCTCTTCTCGCCCATTGCACCCCATAGAAGAGATTTTTGAAATGCAATGCACCCACTGTGTGTATTTAGGTGAGATGCAATGCACTTTGCCTATGGAGCAGGTGAAATGATCCTGTTTTGACCAGTTCTGAGTAGTTTTTACTTGGAGAACTTCTGGGAGAAGCTGTAATCATTTGACCTTATTCCTTTAGGGGTTGGAACAACACTTTTAGGGACTTAGGAGCCCTTGGTTTATGGACACTTTATGCTTGGGGTTGCAGTGCCCAAAAATGTCTATAACACCATGGGTAAGCCAACATGACTTTACATTACATTACATTACTTTAGGGCAGACAACCCTATGACTCAACCTCTCCTTCACGCTCTGCGCACGCAATTTGTGGATTCTTACAAAACATTTGACTAAAACTTGGGCTTTGAGCCCCAAAAACCTACTGTGAGGGGATTCCATGCCCAACAGGCCCCCAACACAATCATCGTGATTTGTCCCGAGTCACTCTGCTGGTGCGGCAATCTTGGCACAAAGCCCCCCAACCGATTCTGTCCTGCCCGGAGGCCCACGACACGTTGTTCTACTGTTGGCTGGATCCATGTCTGACTCGTGTCCTTTCCTTGGCACCAGCTTTTGGTGCTTGTGTTTATAGTCCCGTGCCCTTGGCCACGAAGACTGTGCGTCGGCTGGCTAGTCAAAGAGTTAGCCCAC
The DNA here is from genome assembly GCA_031772625.1 of Pinus tabuliformis. NCBI lineage: Eukaryota > Viridiplantae > Streptophyta > Pinopsida > Pinales > Pinaceae > Pinus > Pinus tabuliformis. The sequence goes on along the minus strand of CM062805.1, from coordinate 920,539,523 downwards.
CCATGTAGGGTTTCAAGCGGATGCCGTTGACTTTGCCTGGAAAGGGTTCTCCATTGAGTTTGACTAGCTGGACTACGCCTCCATCTGTGACCTATTTTACCAGATATGGTCCCAACTAGTGCATCCTGAATTTTCCCGGGAATTTTTTGAACTTGTTGTCATACAATAACACTAAGCCGTTTACCTTGAAGGTGCGCAACTTGATATGGCGTTCATGCCAGGCATTTTCACGCTGCTTTTATACCTGTTGATGAAATCTAGCCAAAAATCGTTCTTCCTTGAGTTCGTCTAATTGCGTGAGCCTTTCTTCCAAAGCTTCGCACTTCTTCATGCTTGTGAGCACTGCTATTCACAGAATAGGTACGATGTATTCCATTCACATGACAACTTTCGTTCCATAGACCAACCGGAAGGGTGTCTGTCCCGTCAATTTCTTGCACATTGTCTTGTACGCCCATAACACAATAGGTACGCGCATGTCCCAGCCATTTCGCTAAACGTTACATACTTTGGTCAGCCTAGTCTCCAATATTTTGTTGAATGCCTCTACTGTCGCATTAGCTTGCGGGTGGTACGACATACTTTACTAATGATACACCTGGAACTCCTCTGTGAGCACATTGATGGTTTCATTCAGGAAATGTGTTCCATGGTCACTCATTAAGATTTTCGAACAACCAAATATTGTCAACACATTTTTGAACAAAAACTTCGCAGCCATAGCGACCGTGTAGTCCTTGACTCGCTACGCTTCCGCCCATCGTGTCAGGTACTCTGTCGCGGTGATGATGTAGCATGCACCCGTCTTGCCCTGAGGTTTGATCAGTCCCACAAAGTCAATCACCCATTTTTCGAACAACTACAGTGTCATTTGTGGATTTAGTGGCATCTCGTCCCTTCATGATGGTTTCCCCGTTCTTTGACATATATCGCAGGCCTTACAGTGTGCTTTCGAATCCTTGTGCAGGCTCGGCCACCATAATCCTGCGCGAAGAATCTTATGTGTGGTCGTGCGTCCTATATAGCGTCCTCATGCAGCCCCCCCATGGGCTTCTGTGAGGATCTGACCTCATTCAAATTCGGGTACATATGATCCTCATTCAAATTCGGGTACATATCTTCACAATATCTCATTGTTGCCCATCTTGTAGAGGCACACTACGATGAAAGAAAAGTCCACCACCCGTACCACCAATTCCTTCTTCTGTTGGATTAAGTACTCCTTCGGCGTAGTCCCTGTTGTTAGAAAATGGATTATATCTTCGAAGTGTCCATCTGCGACGCGTACTACAAAGAGTTGTGCATCAGGTAGTCCCTCCTCCAAATTTGTTGGTTCCTCGCACGTCTCAATTCGTGACAAGTGGTTTGGTCCTGCGTTTAAGCGTCCCGGCTTGACTATGACCTCAAAATCATATTCTTGAAACAGTAAAATCCATCTGCATATGTGCCCCCCCAACACAGGCTTGTTCACCAAGTATTTTAACGCGGAATGATCGGTATACATCTTGAAGTTTTCGCCAAGTAAATAGTGTCGGTATTTTTGGAGCACGTACACCATTGCCAACCCTTCGTGCTCAGTAGTAGAGTAGTTCTTTTCAGCTTTGGACAGTCTCTGACTTGCGAATGCGATCGAATGATCCACGCCCTTCGCACCTTCCTGCGTAAGTACAGCTCCCAGTGCAATACACGATGCATCAACATGTACATGAAATTCCACGTCCCATTTTGGGAAGACCAAGATGGGATCAGATGCCAGTTTCTCTTTAAGGACATCCAAACTTTTCATGCAATCATCATTACAACAATATGTAACATCCTTCTTCAACATTTGTTCCATTGGCGCTATTATTTGGGCATAACTTTTGATGAACTTCCTATAGTATCCAATGTGCCCCAGAGTAGGCGTAGTTGTTTAACACTTCGTGGTGCTTCCAAATTCAGAATAACAACAATCTTCGCAGGGTCCATCATCAGACCTTGTTTGCATACCACATGTCCCAGTAGGTTCCCAAAGGGAACGAGCAAGATGCACTTCTTAAGGTTCATCGCGATTTGGTGTCAGCGGCAAGTATCTAGCACCAAACGTAAGCTCGCTACATGGTGTTTAATTAATCCAAAGACAATCTAATCATCCAGATAGACCTCCATGAACTTGTGGATGTATTCCTTGAACGCGGCCACCATGATGCGTGAAAATATAGCTGGCACGTTCTTCAGTCCAAAGGGCATAATGGTGTATTGAATGTAGCCCCATTTTGTTGCGAAGGTCATTTTGCTCCTATCTTCCAACGCGATCTTGCTCTGATGGTACCCTGAGAAGCCATCCGTGAATGAGTAAGCTTCCTGACTACCAACATTCTTCAATAATTCATCTGTGAATGGTGTTGGGAATGGATTGTGTACATAGGCATCGTTAAGCTTCCTGAGGTCCACGCATATTCTTATTTCACCCTTCTGTTTTTTCTCCTGTAGTACCATAGGACTCACCCAGTCGGATTCTTCCACTGGTTCTATAATTCCCGCTTCGAGCATTTTGTCTAATTTGTCGCGGACCTTTTCTTTGTACTTTGGGTTCAAGCGGTATGGCCGTTGCTTGACTGGCTTCGTGTCGGGTTTCAAGGAAATCTTCATCCTCCCTAAATCGCCCACGATACCTTTTAAGTCTATAATTTTTGTTGGGAACAAGTCTTGGTATTCGTAGAGTAACTGATTGATTTTATCAACCGTAGCATCGTCCCAATAGTCCCCAAGTGTTGCGTACTTTGGCTCTGCCTCCATTCCAATGTTGACCTGCTTTGTCTTTAGCGGCGCAGTGATGTCGGGGTCTTCAATAGATGGTCCATGAACCTAGTGAGAGCCTTCTGTTTCTAAAATGTTAATGTTTCGTGGGTCCTCATCATCCTCTTCAACATTTACGTTATAACACTCCAATGCACTGCTTAATTGTGTCGCCCAGTCTGGCTGAAGTACTCCCATTGGCTCCTGTGGTATTTTGTAGATAACGGCTTTTACTGCTTGTAGCACATCATCAAAAGTACCCAACCACTGATCTTCGAATGTGAATGTTAGCAAAAATCCCTCGCACAAGACATCCCATTCGCCCATACCATGGCATAGTTCCGTCTCAGTATACCAATTGATGGGTATGACGTCTAGGGTATGGTAGAATAAATGCACCCATTCAGGCTATGGCTCTTCCCCGTAGACCTTCGTCCATTTCGCGAGGTACATGCATGGATCATCTCGTCCGTCATATTTGTCTACCAGCCGTAATTGAGGTTTTCCTAAACGCGGGTGCATCATCCTTTTGCATCCGCACTAGTCCTCGAAATTTCCTTGATGCGTACCCCACCATCATGTAGGTGTTGCGCGCAGTGCCCATTTCAGTGCATCAAGCCGATGCTGTTCTAGTACTGCACTTTCAAATTTTCTTAGAAATTCATCTACCGCTAACAATCCATCATATGTTGGCAACTCCCTTGCCTCTATTATCACGCAACACAATGACTTGATCATCATGTTGCAGTTCGGCGTTGTTACTTCGTGCAGCTAATTCTACCATCGCTCTACCTCTTCATGTGAATCCGAAGTGCAGGAGCTTTCGCGCTCCCATGAAATCCTTCTGTCTACAGTTGGATTCACCCAATCCTCTCCTTACGCAGTTATCTTGTAAATATAATCAATATCATCATCACTATCATCGTCACGCACTAGTTCAGTGTAGCTCGCTCCTTCGACTGGATCCAGTGGTATTACTATGCGTAGTGACTTTTTCTCGAAGATCATTTTGCGATTCTTCATATTTATGACTCCATTCATATCGGTAGCCCAGTTTATTCCTAGTAGCATGGGATAGGGATTTTTGTCATTGAAAATCTCTATCACTTCAAAATCCGCCTGTGCGCTCACGCCTTCAATATCGACTGTCACCCCTTGCAATCTTCCCATGGGAAAAATCTTTTTTTAGCTCGCCATTCGTAACTGAATAGGGGATCATTGTAATGCGGGTCTGCCCATGCGCTCCCATGTTTTCTTCGGTAGTACAATCACGTCTGAACCCAGATCTAGGACTACCTGATCCATTTCATATTCATCGATTTGCGCAATCAACCTCATTTCCCTTCTGGTGCGTAATGCATGATTCCCCAGTTTCTGGACCACGCGTAGTTCTCCTGACCCCGTGCACCTAGTGATAAGTTCTTGTAGCCCTTTGACTGCCTTGTTCTCGCGCAGCAGTTTCATGCATGTCTCCAGAAAGGTAGTGAGCATTGAAGGATCCATCGCTGGTTCTAGTTGATCCTTACTACCTAAAGTGGAGGCCTCTGTGAAGCTCTTCTTAGTTTCCATGAATGTCTCCTTTACACATTCTAATTCAAACTCAGGTTCCTTTGTAGGAGCCTTGTGAACCCACGTACTTTATTCTAGCTGCTTCCCCTTATCATCTCCCATGGTCATACTGCTTCTGAGCATCATGTTTACATTAGGGTCTTCTTCACACGGCTCAGACCTCATAATTTGTATATTCTGAGTCGAAGGGGGTTGGAGTACCCCCTTTTCGCGCATCCTCGCTATCAGCGCCTGGAAATCTTCTGCCCCGTGATCAAATTGGTTACAGTACCAACATGATATCCTAGTCGGGTTTATACAATCGTGGGCATAATGCGCTGGCCCCTCGCAATTTTAACAAATTATCTATCCGCGACCCCTTCCTGACCCCATTCCACCTCGACCTTGATCGCACCCTTGAAACCCAGTGTGCGCCATCCCTACATTTGGGTCAAGGGCTCGCATTTCAGTCTACACCCTATAGGCAGGAGTCTAATCCATCATTAGTTCATAGCTTCGGCAAGTGCATTCGTCATGGCCTACCGACCTACAGAAATTACAAAATAATTGTTGGGACATCTGCGTATACTTTTGCAACAGATGGAAATTATCTGTGGTATGTTTTCCTCCTATCTGGCAGATCGCGCACCATAATGCAGACGCCACGCTCGGCCCCGCCTGGGCCTCCGGTCTTAATGGCATCAGCCCTCCCCCTGCTAAGTAGTTCGCAAACACTGGGCAGTGATCCTTGTCGTGCCCTTGGCCTTTGCATTTTATGCACCATACTTCCCCACGCACTTCCGGCCAAGTTGTCCTATACTGTTTTAAACTTTGCATCTCTAGACACATATTCTACAGTTGCACGTGGATTCGCTGGACTCCCAACCCAAGGTCTTGTATAGGGGTTTCATGTAGTCTCATTGCCATCTCCAATGCTTTGGCGTGGGTGGAAAGCTTTTGCTGTGACAGCACCGTCCTTAAGTGCGATGTTAGAGATGCTACCAACCATGCGCGATGTTGTGCATCTATTAACATCATATTGGCTTCGCGGATTGTACTCTTCATCCTTTGGTCCAGATCCTAGGGGGTCTCGCCCGGGAGCATCACGATCTCCTTAAACCCGATGATTGATTGTGTCTCTGATTTTGGCCCACTAAATTCTCTGTTCAGCGCGGTCTAGATCTCTGCAATTCCTGCGTTTGGGTGGTCATTAGAATGCTTGATATACGATGTTAGTGCACGATCCTGCAGCATGCTCACCAGCGTGGCCTTTTTAATATTGTCATCCACGACGCCCTGTGCTTCCCATATGCTCTTACCATGAACCAGAATTGGTTCGGATCTTCATTCCCTACTCCTCTGAATAGTGGTAGCTTGATCGCGCTTGCCATACTGAACTATGGAGGTGGCAAAGGTGGAGTGGGCGAAGATGGAGGTGAGGGGGGTGAAGTGGGTGGCGGTGTGGGTGGGGGTGGTAGACGCGAAATTCGCTGCCTTATCAAACTGACCACGCTTCTCGGAGAAACATTTGCAAGCTCGTCCTCGCTTTCCTGCGAGGGTGAAATTAAGGGACTGTTTTCTAATTCTTCACTACTTCCGCTTCTATAGATCCTTTTGCTTTGCGTATTCCCAAACATTAATTTACTCGCATAACCCGCTTTTCACACAACAACATCTTAATCCAAGTGTTCAGAGATTTAATATACTTACCTCGCAGTCCCTTGAGAAAACGTCACTCTACCTCGCTGTAGCTGACGGTCGTGTCTACCACGAACTCAGTGATAAATCCTCCTATTATTCATTCGAGCCAGTGGTCCACAACTCGCGCTATCTTATCTTCTGAGTCTTCTAGTCTGCGCACTAGTTCCGGAGTCCACACTATTGGTTTGTCGAGCCTACACCTTCCCTAGCTGTCTGTTAACTTCGCGATCCACCCATACAGCTCAGATAGAAAAGATGCAAAGAAAATTTCATGGATTTCAGTGTACAAGTAGCGATCCAACCACTATTCCTTAGATACTCGCGGATTTATTTTTCCTGCGTCGCGAACTCGGGAATCTTCTTGTCCAACCACTCTTCAATTTCTTTCCTTGTAGGGTTCCAATGGCACGACATCAGAAATCCTTTATGCAGATCCTGGTCCCTGCTACGAAACAATTTTTTGGCTTAGGGGGGCTTGACCCAGGTTCAGAGGTGATTTAGCTAAGAAAATCCCGATATTGTTGGCCCTTTCAGCAACAGTCCGCAGAGCGCGGACTGAGGTCTCACCTGAAGTAGTATGGGAGGGTGCTAGAACCAGGTTTCCACACCATCGGGATGTCTGATATGTTGGGATTGGTACGCGGTCCAACCTTCGCGCTTACTGTGTTGTGCGCATCAGTGGGCACCTCGTAGACTGCGATGCTGTCTTCGCGCAGTCTTATTCGCAGCACGATACTTGTTATTTACCCAAGTCTGTCTTAATTATGTAATGTTAGCTAGTTACTTAGATTATTTTCATACATAATTATTCTGAACCATAAAAGCATTTACTCAACTGTGCGCAGTAAATAAACAAAGAAAAAGTAATGCATAACAACATAATATTGATTCAAGACTAGATGCACAGAATTAGGATAAACTTCTCTTTATTAGATTTCTATCCCGGTTACAGACTCGACTTTGCCCTGCACACTCAGTTGCAGGGGTCCGGGCGCTTAGTTGTGGACTCTACTAGGCCTCTGTGCACTCAGCTGTAGAGCCTCTTCCTACTACTACAACCCAAGACGATTATAACTCTACTCTAAGCTTGAACCATTCCTTTGCTACCCATTCTCTTATCTCCCTTCACAACTTTAGAGCCTCGCTCTATTTATACAATCCCATGGTCCGTGGACCATGGGTAAGTCGACATGACTTTACATTACATTACATTACTTTAGGTTGGACAACCCTATGACTCAACCTCTCCTTCGTGCTTCGCGCCCGCAATTTGCGGAGTCTTACAAAACTTTTGACCAAAACTTGGGCTTTGAGCCCCAAAAACCTATTGTGTGGGGATTCCATGCCCAACATCAAGAGAGAACAAAAGGCAAAGGAACGACACACTATTTTCCTTCCTTTGATATGGATTCATATATATTGGATGTTGTATGTGTTTCAAATATATTTGGAGAGATTAATCTCGATTGGCATGTATCAGAAGCTCTTGTGATTTTTTTTTCAAATTTTATGTGATAACAAATATAAGAGGTTATATTTATCTATTTATGAATTTCTTCTCGACACCATTTGTTATGAACAAAGTTCATATATGTAGCAAAATACTCAAAAGATCTAAAATATATAAATATCCATGACAGGATAAATATATTTATATCACAAATGTACAAAATATATGAGATATGAGATGATATGTTATGGACACAAATGAGAATTCGCTTATATACCTAGGCAGGTGCCCTTTCATGAATGGCCATGTCCGTAAAGACATGCCTCTCCATAAATAATTATTATTAAATTAATCATTATTACTATTCATTATTGTTATATATATTAAAAAATTATTTATATATTTATATTATGTATATATAAATAAAATAATAAAAACAATAATGAATAGTAATAATGATTAATTTAATAATAATTAGTTATGAAGAGGCATGTCTCTAACGACATGGTTGTTCATGAAGGGGCACCTGCCTAGGTATATAAGCGGGCCCTCATTTGTATCCATAACATATCATCTCATATCTCATACCTTTTGTACATTTCTTATATAAATATATTTGTCCTATCACGGATATTTATTTATTTCAGATCTTCTGAGTATTATGTTGCGTATATGAACTTTGTTCATAACATTTGGTATCAAAGATGTTCGATCCTCATGTCGCTCAATTGTTGCACAGAGCCAATATGATCTTTCCTTTGGCCATCAACTTCGTTGTCGTTGCAATTTTGGATTTTAGCCACAAAAATTTGTTCGGAGGTTCTCCATTATGCAATAAGGTCTTTTACCATTATATATATATATATATATATATATATATATATATATATATATATATATATATATATATATATAAGCAAAAATTAAAATAAAGTTAATAAAATAAACGGTGCATCACCACCAACATAGTCGATCGGTCGCCATAGCATGACAACCAGTTTTCTCATTACCGCAGACCTTCGACCAAGATCTACAAGCTGCTAATCACTGCGTTGTCGTGCCACACAACGGACACCTGAATAGTGGCCGCTACCACTACCATCTATGTAGTCCACTGAAAAATCTTTCATTGTATAGTTATTTCCATCTATAGATCAGCCTTTGTCACCTTCCACCAAGATGCCTCAGGCTTTTCCCTGATGTCGTCAACCTTGTCATACTGACAATGACCAATCGCTATGCCAACAACGATCTAAAAACTATTGTTTCCCCTGTCTCATGTCAATCTCATTTCTATCTTTGTCCTGTACTACCACCCTCATGTACCATCCGTTTTGACATCATCCTTCTCCATAATTCACTATGCAATTCTTCATACACTGCAACACTCGTTGACATGCCATATGTTGTCCCATCGACCATCCAGAGCTTTGTATTAACAATTTATTGGATAGTGTTGTGAAAACAAATAATTGGATGGTGGACCATACTATCACTACAACCACAAGACACAACCCTTGAATAACATTATCCTATTATTTACATAATTGTGATAATAAGTCCAATTAAATTCATGCATCCAAACGATTATATCCAAAATATTTATTAAAACTTTATTAAAGGGTATGAATTAGTGATACAAAATAAAGTCTTGGAAAGTCAAAGGGGAGATTAAATTATTATATTTTCAAAGAGTTAAAAAGAATATTCTATTTGATATTTAGTGTATTTTTATAAACCCAAAAAAGGGAGGAAAACAAAGGCTATTGGAAATTTTTTTGAAATAAAGGTATTATTTATTGTAAATTATATATTAAAAAAATAATTGAAGAAGTTGTAATAAAACTTTTTGAATTATTATAATTTGAGAAAGGAATTCAAGAAAGAATGGAAGATAACTTCCACATATAACTGAACATTTTGGACTAAATATTTGTTTTGTAAAACATACATTGAATATCCGTGGATGCATAAAAATTGTGAATTATGTTGTCCAACACGTGGAAAAATATTTAATACGGAATAATGTCAAGGTAATGAGTAGATGCGAATGAAAGGATTAGAGGAAAAACTTGCAGAAATGGAACAAAAATTTGAGGTATCACAAAAAATACAAGTTAGAACAACTTATTCAAAAAGAAGCATCGAAGTCTTCAGAGGTAACAATCTAGTTGTAAAGAAAACGAATGAATACAGATCTAGTCAATTTTACAACTCAAGAAGAGGATAAGTAGTTGAAGTGAGGACGTACTCAAAAGCTGCAGTTTTAAACAAGGGAAATTTAAAGTGTAGATATCACAATTAATCAAATGACCTTTATACCTAAAAGAAATCAGATACCTCCAATAAACCAAGAAATCACCACAAATAGATTAAGGCAAGATCAAAGCACAAGAACTCCTTGTCGACATCCAAATCACAATAATAAACTTCTCAATCAACTTGCATATTTGCATTGCTCAGAACATAAACAACAAACTTATGTTCCAAAGAATATTGATGTCTACACAATCTAGTCTTATAATAAAAATTCATCGTAAGTTTCTGGTAACCATAAGGTTGTATAAAAGATTGATTTAGAATGGTTAGATCCCTTTTCAATTTGACAATTTTATTTATCACTTGGAGGATCTTATCATATTGTATCATTGAAGCTGACAACCTGAAGAACTTTGAAATATACAAATAGATTACAAGGTAAAGAAACATATGATACACCTTATCAACAATAAGCTTCAAGGACAAAGATTTTGTAAAGGGGAAGGCAATGTTATGAATAAAATATATAAAAATAATATAAATAGTAATAATGATTAATTTAATAATAATCAGTTATGAAGAAGCATGTCTCTAAGGACATGGTCATTCATGAAGGTGCACCTACCTAGGTATATAAGTGGTCCCTCATTTGTATCCATAACATATCATCTCATATCTCATATCTTTTGTGCATTTATTATATAAAAATATTTGTTCTATCATGGATATTTTTATATTTCATATCTTCTGAGTATTATGTTGTGTATATGAACTTTGTTCATAACACCATTATTCATAATTATTTTTGGTAGAGAATGTCTAAGATTGAACAGTTAATCCAACAAGATCATAAATTATATTGGTAATTGTTAGTTGCAAAAGAAAATGAATTTTTTAAGGATTTATGGTGCAACTATAACATATCATATTTTTCCTAAGTATGTATCAAAAAAGATTTTTCTAGGTGAAATATCTTATCAAAATGTCCTTCAAGAGTTAAATGAATTATTGTTGAATGAGGAAAATTATTCCTTATGGTTTTAGTCTATGTCATCACTTCATAAAGTACCCAAATCATGCAACAGAAGAAGTGGTTATTCACCTTAAATAAACATTCACTTGGATAATACGAAAGACATGACCCCAAAGGCTTGGTGACTAACCACTATGTTCTAATATATTTTTCTTTTCCATATACTCATGAGTGTCAGGAAGATGAATTATTCTTAGAGAATTCACATGATTGAATGAGGATTTGGAAAGGAGGAAAAATACTCATCTAATATCCTTTAAAACTTTTCCTATTGATGCAAAAATGGAGATATAACTAGGGAACTAGGTGAGGTAGCAAGAGCTAGTAAATAAGTTGAAGAAGCTAGAAGGTTCGAGGATATAAAACATAAATAATATGATGAATATAAGGTCATACAATATGAGAAAATTAGACAAAATCAAAGCAACAACAATAAAGGAATAGAAGAGGAGCTCAGAAGAAATCAAGTAGAAGAAGTTGCACAAGTATAGTTAGAAAGGAGAAGGATAATCTTTGAAGCTGAGAAGAAGGAGAAAGACTTGGAAGCATCTAGAGAGAAACAAAGGTAAGAGGAAGAAGCTAACATGAAATAAAAAGAATAGATTTAATCTCAATATGAGCTCGAGAGGAAAGTTGAAGAAGAGTTAAGATGAAAAAAGGAAATCGCAAGAGGAGAAGAGGAAAATAGAAGAAGAATAAAAATAAACATTAATAGAGGAAGAAGAAAAGAAAAGGAGAGGAAGAAATTTTGCAATAGGAAGAATACAAGAAAGCATTAGGTAATGGTAAGACTCCAACTAGTGAGCAATACTAATGACAAACAACATTTCAGGTCAACAACAAGATCAACAAAGTATAGTATCACCCAAAGAAGTCCTCAATTTTATTGAAGATGAGGAGGTTTCTATTGAAGCAAATGATAAGAGTGAATATAAAGTGGTGAAGGAATAGAAGAGGTGGTTGACTTAGAGTATAATGCTTATAATCGATGCATTTTGAAGAGAAATTAATTAATGCTTTAAAGAAAAAACATTAGTGAACATCAAGAAGTCTGAAAGAAAATTATAACTTTAACAAGAAGAAGTTGAATCATCTGGAAGAGTAACTTGACCAAATGATGTTGGATGTCTTCAGTTTCAGAATCAGAGGAGGATGCACAGACTGAAAAATATTCACCATCATAACTATAATGGTACACTTGTTCCCATTCCTCTGGTTCATAGGAAAATATCTATGAGATTTTGTTAGTGTTTAGACTTCTGCTTTTCAGGGCAATTAGTGGCCCAATGATCTTTCTTTTGCATATATAACAAACAAAAGTCTTTGATGGACTTCTTTTCTTGAAAATTAATTTTGGTCCAATCGAAATAGATCTCTTATTTCTGAATAATTTAGATCTCTTTTAATAAGAATATTTACATCAGTTGCAAGAACAATTCTTGCCTGTAAAAGAAGAAGATTGTATATATCTTTTATATTTTGATTTATGGAAACCAAAATGGTAAGTCTCAGCATAAGTATTGCAGATTTCAGGGTTATATTCATTTGAACCTTTCTTCTAAGACATTCTTTTTTTGATGCAAGTACAATTTGATCATGTAGTTCTACCAAAGAAATATCTTTCGAATATTTATTTTGTTTAGTTCCATTTTTTCTTTGACGAGATCAGGAAGTCTTCCTCGAATGGCTACCAAATAGTGCCTAAGATAAGCGGTATTATCAAGATCTAGAGTCTTATATAACAAACTCTGCATTGTATAATAAAAATAAGAAAGTTGTTTAATATTGCAAAGTCAATGACATATACAACTGGGCATAGTGATCAGTTGGGGGAGGAGTAATATCATAAAATTCTTTCATTAATGCTTTAGATAATTCCTCCATTTATTTTTTATGCCCATAATACTTATTTTATCTTCATGTCGAAGTCGATCCCACCGTATTCTAACTACTATGAATACCCAAGTAATTCTTAATGTTAATCCCTGCCATGAAATTCGTTGCTTATATTGGGCCTTTTGTGTCATGGCCCATGCATTTAGTCTTTGAATAATCATTAAAACATCAGCTTTTGATTTGCAATGAATATTAATCATAGGAGCAAGATATTGATTTTCTTTGCTCCAAAAAGGATAATTATCAGTATTACAAGGATCATATGGAACCCTGGAATTTGATACATATTTCATTTTACACCATTTTTTCGAGGGATATTCAAAAGGTTTAGTACTCTTATATTCACCAGTAGTTCTTGGAATTTTAACCTCAAAATTCTCAAATCCTTGATGTTCCCTTTTTTTGGAGGATTTGGGTTCTTCTTCCCTCTTAACCACTTTTATGTGGGGAATTCTAGTATGTAATAATTCAATTTTTTCATAAGTCAGTCTAAATGCTTCTTTTTTTTCTACTTCTACTGGTCCATAACTTAGTTGTTTCTTAATTATATAAGAATAACTACTAATAAAACTTAATTTTCAAATTCTTTGATATTTAATGGAGATGATGAATCTATATATGGAAAAAAAGCCTTCAAGTCAGCCAAAACAGACACGATGATAAACAACTTTTCTTGAATGTCTTATATTCTCTGCTGATGTTGTCTTTGTAATTCATCAAGAGAATTGACCAAAGGATGTAATTTAGCCAAATGTTCTTTAGTCTTTATAACATCTTGAGCCAAGTCATCAATATTTTGTGCAAGACAAAGAGATTGATAATTGTTATAGTTTAGTAACTTGATAAGTTCAGATGGCTCAGCTTCCAAGGGTTTTCTATAATGAAGAAATTCAAGACCTCACACTAATTCTCCATCTGCAAATTTTGGAGTACAATTCTAGGGCTAAGTTTCCTTTCCTAAAAATATATTATTCTTTCATCCTCCTTTTTCCTAGGAAGAGCATTGGACAACATCTTCGTTTTCATATAGGTTTTACGAACATGAAAATATGGTAGAAAAAAAAGCTAGAGATTTTCGTGAGTTTAACAGATCATGAGAAAAAGACCAAAACGAACTCGGCATTTTCATATAGATTTAATGAGAACGAAAATATAGCAAAAGGAGCTTGGGATTTTCATTATTTAACGAGCATAAAAAAGAATACCAAAAGGAAGCACGTTCTATAGAGACAATAGGTATAATGGTATGCATCATTTTCTGAGGCGTAATGATGGAACCGATCTAAGAAAAGCAGGAAGCAACAACAAAGTGTATGGCAATGGAAATCTACTCATCACAACGGTCTCTCTGAAAGGTCATGGAGGGTTATGAGATGGAAGCAAGGTTAATGCAAAGTTAAGAGGTAATCATGGTTGCAAATATAGCAAGCAAAATGAAGGAAAGCATTGGTATGACAACATCGGGCAAGACATTGAGGACATGAGCATAGGAAACCATAAGGAAACATGATAAAAAGTGTGGGGACCCCTACATGGTGATAGCTAGAAATAGTAGACAAAAAGAAGCATGAAGCTCAAATTTGATGTCATGGAGGGTACTAAAGAGGATCCCCAAACCTATGAATAACTGCAACATGGACACCAAGACAACAATCCAGTGTTATTCAAGGGTCTCCATGGAGGGTAGGCTCTAACATATAAGTTACAACATGCAAAAAGGAGTGATTAATGCCGTAACTTGGTGGGGTGGGCCCTAAGGTAAGCCGAAACAAAGACAAAAAAGGCCAAAAATGCAATGATAGGGTTGTTGGATCCTAGTCCTATATGCTAGTTTACAAATATACCTCAAAGAAACAATGATTTTTATTTTTATTTTTTATGTATTATATACATATGTACAAAGCATGAAACAATATAATAGGTTATGAAATGTAGTTCCCACTTCCAGGAACAGGCTAAGGATCCCAATATATGAACTCATGTGTGGTTGTTGGAAACATATGGCACACCATCATGGGGCTATGCCACATCCATTTAAATTTTCATGTTCCTAAAGGATGATGATTATGGGATATCCAAGAACCATAGAATTATCAGGAATGACCCAAGGACATAAAGGGTGAACGATGTCATGAGCTAAGACAACTCCTTGACATTAACAATCAAGACATGAAAAGGGAATCACACATTCGTTGACAAGGGAAGCTAGAGTGGATAATATAGTGGAAATTTCAATGCTAGAAATACTTGACTTGGCTTAGTCCAAGGGTGGTAATTCATTAGATGAATGAGGAAATGCCTCCTAGATCAATCCAAGATTTTGAGTGTACTCAATGTCCATTAATTCCATATGCAGGAGAGTAGATGCATCATTAGGCATAGTCTCCCTTAGCTTATCTTGTGAAGCCATGACCTCCAAGATGGCCTTATCTGAAGGCAACTCAAAATCAAGGGAGTCATGTGAAAGTGAGGAGTGACAACCCGTGTGGGCAGAGGATCCTAATAATATTCCATATTTGAATGGAGTTTCTGATCAGTGTCATCAGGTGGTGGTGGGATCACCAAAGAGGTGATTACTTCCAAAAAAGTTGGCATTGTGCCCCCGTGATATTTTCCTTCTGTAAGCACTACCCAAGGATTAGGAAGTCCAAGGGACCCACTAGTGAAAAAAGAGATCATGTTAATCATGGAAGAAAATGGACATGGGTCTGACAAAGTAATGGGAAATGTGCCCATCACTGAGGAGTCTTTGAACATCCCCACTCCAATTCTTTTAGCAAGAGTGTGAGAATCGCCTACTAAGGGGATAAATTGACCATCGTGAAAGCAAATATCAGGCCTGCAAAAGTATAACTGGTCGATAGTGACTATTTTACCCTCATGGGGGGACATCATGACATAGAAGAATGATGACATGACAATGGTCATAATATAGAACCAATTACACATAAGGAGGAGGTTGTAATCTAACAGTGCATCGATGACCTCAATATCAATAGAGATTGTTTTACCTGCTAGCTTTATGGGTGAACCCAGAATATTTGGTTTCAGCTTTATGGGTGAAGCTGAAACCAAATATTCTGGGTTCGATCCTTGGTGGATTTTCCATTTATGTTTAAGGGAAAATTTCTCCTGAAGTAACAGGTTACTTTAATCCCAGCAAGCCTTGCCTAGAGCTTTCCCAGATGGTGTGTTTGAACAAAGAAGTGGAGCTAAGTAAACCATAAAATCTCAAGCACTTCAAATTATAAGAATAAAGTAGAGAAAATGCCTCTTAACGTTAGCTCCTTAACTCTATTTGACAATCCTAGCTCTAGGAACATCTCCCTAAGATCTTTTCTCTTGGATCCCCTAGATAGCTTGCACATAGATAAAGAAACTAATTCGATCTTCTTACAAGACAATACTAGTGCAAAACATAATACATCACTCATATAGCATATCAAAGAATATGAGAGATGAAAATGGGGAGAATCTTTATTATTGTAGTCCTTGAATAGAACTAGAATACATCGGTGAGTACTCCCAGCCTTTGCATTTGATCTACTTCCTAACCTCTATGCTCATTGGCGCATAAGTGTATCACAGTCACAGCTCTGGCAACATTTCGGCATAAGTTCCTTTCCTTTCCCCATGACTAGTGAAAAGCTCCATTTATATAGATTTCAATCACGATTGGCCTTCATTGCACATAGAAACTTTCTTGATCGTATCAAGGTGATTATTAAGTTAGAACAAATCAGTCCTTATTTTAATCAATGGTGATTATTTTAACCAAATTTGTTAAGTTTGACCAAATCTAAGATTATCCTGTCAAACTTTCACACTATTTTAGAACTCTAGTGTAGAAAGGGTGTTGATCGCCTACTATTTTGGTCCCCACAATTAGGCAGAAGTGTTTCTAGGCCTTCTGGTTTGGTCCCCACTACTAGGCAAGAGAGTTGATCCCTCAAGACACTTGCTTTCTAATGTTTCACCAATCACAAATTGATCCTCTAACTTGACAAAGGATGTGCTTGTCTTCTTGACCCTAGAGGTGGCTTTCAGAGCCATAACAGTCTCATATATATATATATATATATATACTAATGAGACTTAGTCTTAGGATCATAAAAATATTGTATTGTACATTGTGTTAATTGTAAAATGAGGTGTTCCCCTTAAAGATGATAGTAATTATTGGTTTCTTATCTTTTTTTAGTTTCAAGGTTCATAACAAAAAAAAATCAATTTTAACTATGAATTGTTATAATTGAAAAATTACATTTTAATGTGAATTTAATGAAAAACATTTATATTAAAATTTAAATTTCTATGATATCAATGAAACATTGATATTGTAAATTAAACATGTGCAACAAAATCAAATTACATTAAGAATATATATATATATATATATATATATATATATATATATATATATATATATATATCAAATAACCGTATTGATTGGTCAAGTATGCAAGCTCTCAAATATAGAGGAATTCTAGTAAAAATACAATATGCAAATTTGTCAAACTTGACTGCCCTTAGAACTAGTGCTAGACACAATAACATGGATAGAAGGGTCATTTCCCTTAGTATTAGCAACAATAGGGTGACATCAAGGCCAACACTCACTAAATCAACAACAATAGGGTGAACATAAAGGCCAAACTCCTTAGTAGTCAACAACAAGAAGTTGAAAATGAGGGCCAACACCCTCAATATCAAGAACAACTAGGTGAATGTCAAGGCCAATGCCCTCAATGTCAACAACAAGAAGGTAAACATTAGGATCAATTTCCTCAATATAACCAATAATAAGAGAAATATTGATATGAGAAGGAGCATGACTAACATCAGAAGTAACATGGTCAATTTCATGAGTAAGAAGATCACAAGTACTAGTAGGAGCACCAAGAAGTTGCATTGATAGGAGCATTAGGCACAATGTTTGCAGTCTCAGCATGAGTGCACACATGAATCTCATTTCACTCATTTTAGGAATCTCTCAAGGAACTAGGTACCTCAAGTACTTGAGAAAATAACTATGTCATGTCTCAGGCTAGGTGCATTATTATATTACCCTTATTATATACTAGATCATAGGGAAAAAAAGGTCTTAATTGTGGAATTGCTTGACTACAAATTAGCTAGGTCATTAATAGAGCATGGTGTATGATTATCAAATATTATGAATTCCGCAACTAACATTATGATGGAAGACTAGATAAATGTTATTTATCAAAAAACAATTAAAAGTTTGATTATGTCTTGATCAACACCAAACTAGATATGACATAAGTAATAAAAGTAATTAACAATTTAATATTAATTACCATACACAACATTCAATCATAAACATTAATAATCAATTTTTTTTAATAATAATATAAATTACATCACTAATCAATAATATCGATTACAAAAAAATCAATTTATTCGCTAATATAATTTAAAATATATAAATAAATAAATATCAAAATCTAGATTTTTAATGAAATATAAAATCTTGTTTCTTACCAATATTTACCGTAAGAGCCACTGAGGTCATGTTACTTATTTTGTAAGCATAAGTCTTAATAACAATATATTTCCGATTTAACGTATAGGAGTGAAATTTCCTAATTCTCTATTACATATTGGGTAGCTTATCCTATCCAATAAACCCTTCTTACTTAATATTTACCTACCAAATATTATAATTACAAAGTGGAATCTGTAAACGTGTCATACTCGTCACGCACAAAATGATATACAAAGTGGTTAATTTCAACCAACATGAACCCTACATTAATATTTCTTTGCCAACCCTGAAAAGCATTTTTTCCTACCATTCCCTTAATTATTAAAAACTTCTTGTCACGAGTTTGGTATATGTGGAGTCAACTGATTACAATGTTTATTTTATATGAAAAAAAAAGGTTATTGAGATGTGTTTTACAATTTAGGGCAGGGGAGATATTGTGAAATACCTGACATTATATTAAAAATGATTAATAAATAAATATAATTATATTATATTATATTTTGGGTAATTATAGGTAAGTTAGCTCTATTATATATATATATATATGAATTATCAATTTAAAAGGTATGTTATAATTTTTTTTATTAATTTTTTTAAATTTTTTATTATAATTTATGTTATAAGATTATTATATGGTTTCATCTATCAACATGAAGGATAGGTTTTGTTGTTCAAATGAGTTATATCATTGAAATACCATGGATAATAATACCTGCCAATAACATTCTCATCGACAACCAAATCACATAAGCATATTCACACCTAATCCTTAGTGTTTCCATTGTTTCAAGTGGAATAATCCCAAATCGAGGAGGACGAAGACTAATAATATGAGAGTTGACCAAATCCTGTAGACAAAGAGTAGCCATAGTTATTTGTATCATTCACTTAATTGTCATAGTGTAACTTGCTTCCTCATGTGGGAAAGGAATAATGATGGTATTGCTTTGGATTCTCCACATGATTACACTCCCATCTCTTCTACCATTAACCCTAACCATAGCATAAATCGCACTCTAAAACTAGTTTACTAACCGAATTACACTCCCACCTCTCTTACTTATAATTTTAAATAATAGCTAACATGTCAAGTGAGGCTATGAAATTAAAAGTAATGGATTGGTAGAAATTCAAAACAATGCCAATTAATATTTGTTAAAATCAAAACAAGAAAAGGGAATTAATATGGATCACTAAATTGGAAATATATATATATATATATCGAAAAACCTTGTAGAAATATATAATTAAATGCTCACTGATCATCAATATAGTGGGGATAATTATGAATAATTATTAATGAGATTATCCTCTAAATTATTTTTATGTTAACATATATTTTTCATATTAAATAGATATTTATATTAATGAGGATGGGGCAAACTCTCATCGACACATGCATCAACAATATTTATAGTGATGATATTCTTACTTATTGGTAAAATCAACATTAAAGCTCTCATCATGCAAATTCAAATCAATGTGTTAGAAATTGAAATAAAAATAATATGACATGGACATTCAAATCAATGTGTGAGAAATTGAAATAAAAATAGAAATTGACAATGAAATAAAAAATAAAAAAAATAGAAATAGAAACTAAGTAGAAATTGAAATTGACATGTACATTGAAATCAACATGTTATACGCGCACAAAGGGAAATAGAAATTAACATGTACACTAAAATCAACGCATTAGAAATTGGCATGTACATCAATGATTTCAATGTACATTTTTTATCATTCAACCTGCTTACTTTATTTTTATTCAACCTATTCTTTATGTATCTTATTAACTATACTTCTTAATAATATTCTCTATGTTCTCAATAAACTTAGGAAACTAAGTAAATTTAAAATGATCATATTATTCTTGTCACATACATATACATAGTTCTGATAACCGACAAATCATGTCACTATACTAAAAAACAAGGATGATAGATTGTCATTGCTCCTTGTTAATAATATTGTCTATAGTTTTAACCAAGGAAGAAAAGTAAGTAAATTTCAAATGATCAGATTAATCTTAAACATATACATATATATAATATTGATGGTCTACAAATCGTATCATGATAATAAAAGTTAAAGAGAATATATCAATATAAATCATTCTCAACAATATTCTCTATATTTCCAACCAATCGAAGTAAGTAAATAAATTTCAAATAATCATATTAATATTAGACATAAACTATACATAATATTGATCTTGATTTCGTAGAGATGACCAATAGGTTTTATTTCTTTTAATACAACATTGCCATTTTTATCACTAATGACTTCTCTCCATGACTTTCTTTTAGTTACAATATATGTTTATGATGGAATGACTATAAGCATAATATAAAAATGTTTTGTTCCAATTATGTTATGATATGTGGTCTCCTCTCAATATAAACTTTAAAATTCATCTATTGTAAACGTATCTATATATATACATATATACATACATACATATACATATATATATATACTTAAAAAAAATTACTCAATGTTACATTACATAAAATTATCTTACCACCATTTACATTATATAAAAATATCTTGCCACCCTCGTGCCCCACATGGTTGGTTGAGATAACATGATAAAGAAGTAGAATCTTAAATGTTGAATTATTTTGATGTGACCTTTTTATGGTCAAAAGGAGTGAGTGCCTTCTATCGTCTAATCGTTTCCGTGTAGGGATCATGATCCTCCGCTTGGTTTTATTTGACTAGGGACCCTAACAAGTTTATGTTCCTTTCCTTAACCACACAAGTTGGGCTTAGTTGGCTTGACAACTTGAAATGATTTACAATATTTAATTACAATACCGCAAGAAATTTGAATATTTAATTACAAGTTTTAATCAAAGTGCTTTTCTTTTTTATCCTCCTTGTTCCAAGTATTTAGTAGATTATCAAAATATTTTGATTTAATTTTATTTTAGAATTAATTTTAATTTTAGTTTTAAATGTTTGTGTTTTTTATATTTTTTTGAGGTTTATTTATTTTTTAAATGTTTATTGATTTTTATATGACCTTTTTATGGTCAAAGGGAGTGAATACCTTCTATTGTCTAATCGTTTCCGTGTAGGGATCATGATCATGATCATGTTTCTTTTTAGAATAAGGATTTTAGTCAAATTGCTTTTCTTTTGAATTACTGTCACGATAATAAATATCCAATTGTTCTAAATATTTAGTAGAATATTAAAATATTTTGTTTTAATTTTATTAATTTTAATTTTTTAATGAGTTTTGTTTATTTTAATTAAAATGATAAATTTAATTATTTGATAAGAACAAATTTTAGGGTTTTGAATTAATTTATATATTTAAAATAATAAAAACAGTATTTTTATAAAGAATTATATTATCAAATTTCAATCAGAAAAATAAAATATATGATTTTTTTAATATTAAGTAAAGTTCAATTTTCATGAAAATTTAAACTAAAATTACAAAGACACTTTGTAATAGTAGGTAAAGTCCAATTTTCATAAAAACTTAAACTAAAGCTATATAAACGCTTTGAAATAATAGTTACGCAAATAAAAAACACTTAAATATATTTTTAAATAATAATTTCTTAAATCATAAACTAATCTCATAAAAATATTAACAGCCAAAAAAAAGCTGAACCAAAAATAAGAATAATAATAATACTTTTAAGCAATCTACCATTTGCATTTCCATGTTGTGAGGCATATATATACCATTGATAAGCGCCGTGTTATTTAATCTACTATTTATATTATAAATACCTTTTATGTAAATAAAACAATTATTTTATATAAAAATTATATATATAATATTAAAGTGTATATTTTAATATTAAATTTTAAATTCAATTATAATTGTGTTTTTTATTAATTAAATAAAAAATAATAATTTTTAATTACTGCCCAAAATTAATTCTTCATCTCACTTTGTGGTTAGGGATCTTGTAATATGAAATCATATATACATTTGACCCAATCACTTATGGTTGATAGGAGTATTCATTATTTTATTTTGCCAAAAGTCCTAATTCCTTAATTTTTTGCCATTATTCAACGAAAAAGTTTAAGGTGAAGCGGTTGCATCCCAGTCAACATCACACTTTTCAAAAGGTGTGTTAAAATCATTCAGTGCAGCCATATATATATATATATATATATATATATATAATTATAATTTTTAATATATGACATATATTATATTCACATTTCTTTAAGCAAAAAGTTTACGTAAAATATTATTTTCTTGGCGAAAGCTAAATCAATAAATTTCTTTTAAAATATATTTTAATTGAAAGGATACTCTTTGAGGAAGATTTAACAAAATATCATCTTTCATTTGGCTGAGATCCAAATTAATAAATTCCTTTGAAAATTCCCTTTATGTGAAGGATCACTGTTTAAGAAGATTCAACCCTTTTTAAAAGTATGGTTTAGAAGTTCCTTATATATGTTTTTTTGGTTGTTATTTATTTTATTTTTTAATTTTTGTGTTTGGAGTAGTGAGTTGTATTTATTTATTAATTCAGCATGAGTGGTTTGAAGAAATGATTATTATTTTTTTATTTAAATTTAATGGTTGTAAATGATATGATAAATTTTTACATAATAATTTTTATGGTAATAGTTTTGAACTTAATATTGAATATGAGAAGTCTAACTAGCGCGCAAAGGTTTGGTCTCGTGGCCAGTGGATGATCTACTAAGTTGTTTGTGCCGCTGTGCAGGTCACAAGTTCGAGTCTCATCTTAACTGAGGGTCGTTCTTACAGGCTGGGTGGTTCCTCCTAGAGGTTATAGTGGCAGCTGGTGGGATTCGACCCCGTGTAACCCGAGTATGATACCAGTGGGATTCGACCCCGTGTGTAAGGACCTGCGGTTCTTAGCACAACCTCCTGATTTGTGCAACGGCTTGACTTGGTGAATGAGCGGTTGGAAAATGCGAAGTGCGAGCTCATGACCGAAATGTGCAAAGTGACACATGTTATAATGCGCATTAGAGGACGAGCGAAGGAGTTTTATATCGCGTGGGAAGCGTTGGCTCAACCCACGGGCCGACCTACAACTTGAACGAAGGCCGACCATACAATCGGATGAAAATTTGCGAAGGTAGGGGCATTCATTACATGGTGGACAAGTCGGCTTGGGCAGCCAAACTCGCCCAACCATCCATACAAATAAACCATGTGATGGATTCATTTGGCAATCGAACTCGAGCAAGTCTTTCGAAGAAGTGAAGGTGCGAAGAAGAGTGCGAGCCGCAGCAAGAAGGGAAGGCGCAGTTCTAATGCGCCCAACCTTGGGCAGCTCCACACAATAGCACGCAGCTTGGAAGGAAAGGCGAGGGCGTGGGTAGGAGCACCCATCATTTGGACGAGGAGCGCAGGTGGAGACTTGGTGAAGTCACCCACCCGACGTGCAAACATAACACGGTGGAGACTTTGGTGAGCCTGTGGTGCGAAGGAGTAACAAGGGTGTCTCAGTGACTTGGTGAGGTCACCTGCCCGTCGTGCACAAAGAAACAAGGTTCGGTTGAGAAGTGCGGTTGGCAGCTCGTGTGAGGACACGCTCACCCAGCTTGGGCAAGGAACTTTGGTTGGCACACGAAGGTGTGACAAGTTGTAAATTTGGCTAAGTATGAAACTTGGTGTTTCCCAAGTATACTTGTAAAGCTTGTAAAAGTTGAAAGTTGATTAATATAATATATTCGGGCAGACTCATTGTTCAGGGAGTTGCCCCTCCCTTTATACTGTGCAATTGTGTTCTTCATTTATAATTGCTGATGATAATGAATGTGTATGGGTGTTCATTGGTATAAAGGAAACATAATAATTACTTGGTTGAGAAACACAAACTAAGTAGGACAAGTGGTTAGGCGTAGTCCATGAACATAAGTATTGGTGAAAGAAAGTGTTCGGTGGTGCCGCACCTCGCCAAGTACAGTTGGAAGACTACTGTAGGCCTGGGGGCGTGACAGTTGGTATCAGAGTTAATCAGGTAGTTGATTGGGTCGACATTGAAGAGCTGATATCCTGGTTGATGGTGAAGAGCTTGACAGGTGGTATTCAGGGTTGAAGAAGCTTGGAAGCTAGTGACAGTGAAGCAGGTACTTGTAGGTGAAGGAAGTTGTTTCACATACAAGTGGAACAAGGGCTAGTTCAGGTTGCAAGCAACTTGGTGAAGTTGTTGGATGGTCGATACTCGATCACAAAGAAGGAAGAAGGAAGCAGAAATGGCAGGTGAATCTCGTGTGGGATCGAGTGAATCTAGCCACAATGCGACTAAGGCTTGGATAAACAAGATACTAGAGAGAGTGGAGGCATTGGAATCTTACTGGACTACAAAGATGGATCTAGTCATGAAAGAGCTAGAGGATCATGTGCAGTTGAGGGAAGAGTTTGATGAACTCTAGACTCAGCATGAGTACACTGAGCTTAAGTGTACACAACTTGAAATTGAAGTCAAGGAGATTGGAGAAGCAAGGGACAAGGGTCTGGCAAAGATCGTGAACTTGCGGAAATCTCTTGATGGTGCAAATGATGAGATCGCGATGTTGAAGAAGGTCGTGAGACATAACTCAGGTGGAGGAGTGTCTCATGTGAAAGTCAAGGAACCAGAATCTTATGATGGTACAAGAAGTGCAAAGACTCTTGGTAACTTTCTCTGGGATATGGAGCAATACTTGGAACGCTTGGGTCTATCCGATGATGAGACAAAGGTGAAAGTGGTTGCTCAATTCCTGACAAAAGATGCTAAGATGTGGTGGAGAAGACGGATGGATCAGATTGCCAATGGTAGTGCTAATGACATTACTTCTTGGGATGATATGAAGAAAGCTTTGCAGGCTCATTTCAGTCCTCAGGATGAAATGTGGGAAGCAAGGATGAAGATTAAATTCATAAAGCAGATAGGGAACCTACAGACATATCAGTGGGAGTTTGCAAGTGCAGTTCTAGAACTTCCTGACATGGCAGAGAGGGACAAGGTGTTCAACTTCATTATTGTATTGAAACCTTGGGTACGCAATGAAGTGAAGAGGCAAACACTTGAGGAAGCTTTTGCAACTGTGGACAGGTTGGTGGAGCATTCTGATGAGACTTTTGATGAGAGGAAGAAGAAGTCTGATAAGCTGAAAGAGAATAAGAAAGATGAAGCTTCGAAGTTGGATGGGAAGACGAAGAAGCCATTGAAGTGTTGGATTTGTGTTGAACCACATACGGTGAAGAATTTCCCTTCTAGACCAAAAGTGGTTGGTATTGCACAATCTAATGCGAAGAAAGAAGAACCTTCTATGGGGATGATGCAGATTATTAGTGCTACTGCTGCTACAGAAGTGGTCCCTTAGAGAGATCCCGAAAGGAACAGCTTGGAGTATGTTCGGATGAAGATTGGAGGTATGGAGGTACTTACTATGGTAGATAGTGGAGCTACTCATAACTTCATGAATGAAGATGTTGCGAGAAAAATTGGGCTGAAATTTGTGCCAGTGAAGGCAAAAATGAAAACAATGAATTCTCCTCCTGATTTGGTACTTGGTGTAGCTAAAAGAGTGGACACAACACTAGGTGAGTGGACCGGGAAAGTCGACTTCACTATAGTGTGGATTGATGACTATGAGGTTGTGTTGGGGATGGAATTCTTGAAACAATTTGATGCTATGATTGTCCCTCATTTGAAGAAGTTGTACATTTACGATGGAAGGGAAGATGTACCCATTGGAGTGACAAAGACTGATTGTAAACTGGCAGTGATGTAGATGGAGGATGAGAAGTGCATGGAAGACATGAGTAAGTGGTTGTCTACTGTTGAGACAAATCTTACCGAGTAGTCATTGGTTATCAGGACACTATCTGATAGTATCTTGGATTTGTCAAGAAGGCTAGAAGAAGTTGAGGATGATGATGATGACGAGGAGGCTTATGTGAGGCCGAATGTCCGAGAGGAGGATCGGGTTGCATATCTACAGAGGATGGAGATATATAATCTTGACAAATGGATTGAACTTATTAGTGAGGGTGAGCCTTCAGTCTCTACTCCCTCTACATCTTCTTAGATGACATAGAATATGGGGCTCATTGTTAGCTGCTCATGGCAGTGAGTCCTTAAAACAGGTTGAGCAGGTATGACAGATGGTGCAGGAATGGTTCGGCATTAAGCATCATGACATGTTGTAGATGGGATGGAGTTTCCATGGACTTGAGCATGGGAGAGATTCTTGGTGGGTCCAGAATGTGGCAGAATTCGAGATAGACTAGTGAAGGCATAGGGATGGACATTCTTATGATTTGAGTGTGACAGTTGGACTGATCACCCGACTAGCTCAAGTCATGGGGACTAGCAGTGTACTAGAGAGATGTTGACATCAGGCAAGCAGGAAGGAGGACAGTTCACAGGATGGGAGGACACATGATGGAGATGGTAGCTCTACATATGTTGCAGGGATGTTTGTAGTATGTGGAGGAGTCAATATCATGGACCGAGGATGAGACAGTTGTTGATGATGATCTTGGTGGATGGCTACTAGGATGGGATGTTGTCAAGGACAACAATGATTTCAGGTGGAGGAGGATGTAAGGACTTGCGGTTCTTGGCACAACCTCCCAATTTGTGCGAAGGCTTGACTTGGTGAACAAGCGGTTGGAAAATGTGAAGTGCGAGCTCATGACCAAAATGTGTGAAGTAACACATGTTATAATGCGCATTAGAGGACGATTGAAGTAGTTTTATATGGCATGGGGAGCGTTGGCTCAACCCACAGGCCGAGCTACAACTTGAACGAAGGCCGACCATATGATCGGATGAAAAGTTGCGAAGGTAGGTGCATTCATTATATGGTGGACGAGTTAGCTTGGGTAGCCCGACTCGCCCAACCATCCATACAAATAAACCATGCGATGGATTCATTTAGCAATCGAACTCGAGCAAGTCTTTCGAAGAAGTGAAGGTGCAAAGAAGAGTGTGAACCGCAGCAAGAAGGGAAGGCGCAGTTCTAATGCACCCAACCTTGGGCAGCTCCACACAGTAGCACACAGCTTGGAAGGAAAGGCGAGGGTGTGGGTAGAAGCGCCCATCATTAAGATAGGAGCGCAGGTGGAGACTTGGTGAAGTCGCCCGCCCAGTGTGCAAACATAACGCGGTGGAGACTTTGGTGAGCT
Source organism: Pinus tabuliformis (assembly GCA_031772625.1). Taxonomy (NCBI): domain Eukaryota; kingdom Viridiplantae; phylum Streptophyta; class Pinopsida; order Pinales; family Pinaceae; genus Pinus; species Pinus tabuliformis. The sequence goes on along the minus strand of CM062805.1, from coordinate 920,512,204 downwards.
CGTCGTGCGAAGGAGAAACGAGGGTGTCTCGGTGACTTGGTGAGGTTGCCCGCCCATCGTGCACAAAGAAACAAGGTTCGGTTGAGAATTGCGGTTGGCAGCTCGTGTGAGGGCGTGCTCGCCCAACTTGGGCAAGGAACTTTGGTTGGCACACGAAGGTGTGATAAGTTGTAAATTTGGCTAAGTATGAAACTTGGTGTTTCCCAAGTATACTTGTAAAGCTTGTAAAAGTTGAAAGTTGATTAATATAATATATTCAGGCAGACTCATTGTTCAGGGAGTTGCCCCTCCCTTTATACTGTGAAATTGTGTTCTTCATTTATAATTGCTGATGATAATGAATGTGTATGGGTGTTCATTGGTATAAAGGAAACATAATAATTACTTGGTTGAGAAACACAAACTAAGTAGGACAAGTGGTTAGGCGTAGTCCATGAACATAAGTATTGGTGAAAAGAAAGTGTTCGATGGTGCCGCACCTCGCCAAGTACGGTTAGAAGACTACCGTAGGCCTAGGGGCGTGACACCGTGTAACCCGAGGACGATCTTCTAAGTCGTCTGTGCCGCTGTGCAGGTCACGAGTTTGAGTCTCGTCTTAACCGAAGGTCGTTGTTGCGGGCTGGGCAGTTCCTCCTAGAGGTTATAGTGGCAACCGGTGGGATTCGACCCCGTGTAACCCGAGTACGATACCAATGGGATTCAACCCTGTGTAACCCGAGTACGATAACACCTCCGTTGCGGATTCTGCTAGTCACCAAAAAAAAATAATATGAGAAGTCTAACCATATATGTTCCTCATATGAAATATAAAATTATTTTTCATGAAAAAAACAAAAACTTTCACATATTTATTCACTAGCAACTTTGATACATAATTAATTTTAATGAAAATTTATTCAACTCCACCAAAATAAATATAACTTAGGTGTGCTAATAGGCATGTCTATTTTGGAATAGGGCTTCTAGTATTTTAATTTAAGAGATTTAACCTCCATGGAATATTTTAGAATATTCTTAGTAGTATACACAAATCAAAGGTTTAGATTTATCTCCAAAGTAATTATTCCCTTATTTCCCTTTTAATTAAATTGATTAAGTAAAAAAAAAAATCATATGAAGTGAATTATGGTTTTTTGGGCATCTAGTATTGATAAACCATGGTATGGCACATGGTATTATAACAAAGTCTATTTATAAATGAAGAATCTTCATTGTAAAGTGAGCATAAATCTTCATGATTAAGAATCACGTTCCATGTTTTTTTATGTAAATATATTTAAATTATGTAATAATTCTTTTTATAATTAATACTAATTGTTGAAGGCTTCTTATTTCAAGAATTGAGGGTCTCTTGGTTTTTTTTTTTTTTAATTTACAGGCTAGATTCATTCTAAAGGGAATATGTTCAACATATGCTTAGTCTGAAGTGTGTTACAGAGTTTTTTAGGTTGTATTGACTTTTAATAAAAAAAAAAAAAAATCTTGTCAAGTGGTTCCACACCCATCAATTTCCTAGGGATTTTAGATTATTCCAATTCTAATAAGTTCTTCCATGATAAGTTCCTCATTATTATTTATATGATGATGATGATGATGATGATGGTTAACATCCACTGAGACCAAACTTTGGTCTATCGAACCTAAAGAAACAAATTATTTAGTTTGATTTAAGATTTTATTCGTGTGCACAAAAAGCTTGGAGAGAAGCCTCCCAAGCTCATTGTAATTTTGACAACGTAAAAGGCTAGGAAGGTCAGTATTGCAACAAAGATTTTGAAACTAAGATCTAATGTGGTTGTACGCGGGGCACTCTAAGAGAAAGTGATTTTCATCCTCAATGTTCGTATTCTCACAGAGATGGCAGAACCTCAAAACCTTTCCATCCATGGTGTTTTAGAACTGCCCAACGACCCGTTTCACCATGGAGCTCATGAGAGTTTGGCTATATTAATTTTCTTCTTTGAGCTAGTTAAAACAAAGAGATACTTTTGATCTTCTAGGGTGGGGTTGATGACCTCCTTATAATATCTTAATTTTCTTTTAGCTACTAATCTTTCTCACACCACATTTTTTCTTTGAACTTAAAAGTAACAATATTTTAATGTTATTAATATTTTGCAATGCAACATTCTCATCGATCTCCCAATGGTTTAACCAGGCCCTGGTGTCTTTATACCAACCTCATTTGAGCCTTAGGTGGTTTTGGTTGGAATTTAAAGCTAGCTTAGGAAGTCTATGGTCTCTTATGTTATTGAGTTTGTGATTGTACAATAGAAGCCTAGTCATAGCTAGGCTCTCGATAGGGGAAATACCCACTTCTATAAGGAGAATAGGATAGGGTGTGTTGCTTTTAATTTTGAGGTTATACATTATAAAACGGTTCTGGATTTGCACAATCTTTCTCCAGGATTCTCTAGAGATGCTACAACCCCAAACCTCACATCCATATAAGATAACCGGAGTGACTAAAGTTTCAAAGAGGAACTTCTTTCTATCCCACATTACGAGGTTTGTCGTTTTACAATTATTTTCAAGACCAAAATAAGATTTCCATCCCCCATTAATCCTTTTCTCAATGCTATAGTTCCAGTTAAGCTTGTGATGAATATCAATTCCTAGGTACTTGTAGGAAGACACTTCCTCCAAGTTACTATTTTCATACATAAAATTAGCTTAAGTGTCCTTCTTGGATTTGATAGTCATAACTTTTGTTTTGTCGCTGTTAACAATCTTACCCATGGTAGAGCAGAAATCCTTAAGAACTATAAGTTGCTTATCAAGATCAGATGGGCACCTAGCGAGATGAACAATACTGTCAGTGTAAAGAAGAAGGATGATGACTATCCCAACTAAGATCGTGCCAGCACATCCTGCTTCCTCTAAACAGCCTTCTAGCTTGTCGATGTAAATGCCAAATAGGGTAGGGGAGAGGGGGCAACCTTTTTTAACTCCAATATTACACTTAATATCTTTCGACCACCCCTCATTGCTCTTTAACTTGGCAATTACATTCTCATATAACCTTATAGCGGCAGCTCTCAACTCAAAAGGAACCTTTAGCTCTTCTAATCTGTTCCAAAGGTTATTTCTAGGAACTGTATCGAAAGCCTTTCTAAAGTCCATAAAGCAACAAAAGAGATTGGATTTATCATTGTGTCATTCCTCCACAATGATCCTAAGCATAATGAGGTGGTTTGTTGTTGAGTGTTGCTTTCTAAAACCCGCTTGGCCTTTAGCCCGCTTACCTTCACTTTCAAGCCATATGCTCAACTTCCTTTCCAAAATAATACCATATAACTTGGCTAGGAGAGGGCTGATCATAATTTTCCGATAATTAGAGGGGTTATTTGTATCCCCACTTTTAAAAATAGGGATAATGAGGCTTTGAGTCCATGGTTTAGGGAACCCTTGCATGACCGCTTGATTGAAAAGCTTGTGAATGTGGGAGATGAGGACAGGACTGTTGGAGAGGTAAATCCCCTCTGCGGACAGAGGCGATCCCACTAGCCCAAAATGGGTCTAGCAACAATCAAACAATACTATCATGCAGGCTCCTAATTGCAAATTAAAGGTGGATTACGAGAACCTACTTGGATTCCAACGCTAGTGTTGTAGGAGAATTGACACTCCCGTTCCTTTGCTCCGGCCGGTCACGATCCTCACGATCTTCGTGAATGGACACCTACACATGCAAAGAACGATACGAATACAAGCATAAAATCCAATAGATGCAATTATATATCGGTCAGAAAAGATATAATTCAATCATCATTATAATGAACAGCAAGAATGGAACCATAATGATAGTCATCTATTATTAATAATCAACAAAGGAGTATACAATCGAAGTTCTGATGTCAAATCCTCCTTTGGCTGGGTGATCAGCTACACATGTCTTGCAAAGCTTGTCAGGATCAAGAACAAGCCTCTCTCTCTCTTTGACTATGAATGCAAAGAAGACTCAACAACAATTTCTCAGACTTCTGATAGTATCATTCACCCTCTACTCAAAACCAGCTTGTCAAATGCACCAGAACAAGCTTTTATAGATGGAGGAGGAGGAAGAGATATAATGAATCCAGACATTCATGGGATAAGCATTATCCTCGAAAAGCTATTGTGTATGATGATTCTCGACATCCATGAGATTGACATTATCCCTGAAAAGCCACATGAGTTGAAAGGAAAAAACTCTCAGGCATGCGTTTGTTAACAAACTTTTCCAAACTTGGTTGGCGCGGGTAAGACTCTGAGACAGAGCACCAATGAGCGTGCCCTCTTTGGAGAATTTCCTTCATTGGCGCGGGTGATACACTGTGGATCCGCGCTAATGGAAAAAGGGGACTTTTTAAGGATATTTTGCAGGAGATGTCTTCAAGGCATATGAAGTCCATACATAGGGGAACATAATGCAAGTGTTTTCAAGTTATGTCACTGCTCACAAGTCCCGTAATGAGTCCTCCAAAGTGCGGGAAAGGGGTAACAGGGACAGTGACCAATGGTGACAAATTACTGTGTAACAGATGCCCCCTAAAGCATGAGGCCCGAGAGAGAGAGAGGGGTGAAATGCTTTACAAGAACACATGCAGCTACCGCCGGAGAATCTGCATAGAGAGATACAACTGATAGCTCAAGTACATGATATATGTGGTATGGTCGCAGCCATCCATAACAGAGTACATAATAATCTAGATCCATGGTATGGGCGCAACCATCCGGTTAGGATCGATGAATAGACTCAGGTATGGTCGCAGCCATCCAGTGAACAAGAATCCACAAAATCACAGCCTAGATTCCAACAGACAAAAACCAGGGTCTTGCGCTCCATCTCGACCCGAACAAAAGTACAAGTTCAAGCATGCGAATACATGAACTGAAGTTGAACATGCATGAACATCGTCTGATTACCAGTCAATAATGAAAACTGTTAACAGACGCGAGAGGTACCACCAATAATGACAATGGCCCTCAAGGTACTATAGGTACAATCTACGGCGTGCGAATCAGTGAGCTGGTGTCGAACACCCGTAGAATCATTCGATCGGAGGCCAATGATGAAAACCTCACGTCGAACATGAAGAACCTGCCATTGAGGCATGCAGGCTCCAAGGCACCGGAAAGGAGTCTCTAGATCAGCTTCTTGGATAATGAGTTGAAGTCGACAGGAAGTGACCTTGATCGAAGGTGGGCCATAGTGTTTCCCACATCATCGACACGAGACAGAGAAAGAATATTGTGGTGGATCAAAATTGTGTGAGCTATCAGAAGGAGGTTGTTATTCTGCAGAGGTCAACTTCTCTTGAACATATCGGCGGCACGACAGTGGAATTGGCAGTATTTGACATCAATGGATCAGAGGTCATGGTGACGAGGCAATGAGTAGATGAGAGGTCAAACAGGATTACCCAAATCCACGGAGGCAAGTGAAAAATGAGATGAGATATCCCAACCCAGACACGAAAGCAGATAAGTGCCATGTTCAAGAGCGACATACTGCCGACACGACAATAATTATGGTTCCATTTTTCCCCCACCATTGCTGGCGAGTACCCCAATTATTTTTATTTACAAGCTTGATGGGGATAGCATATGCTTGTAACGTCATCTTGACAGACTCCAATGTCATCAAGTTTTAACGAGTCTGACAAAGGAAAAACTTGGCGTCTTTTCATGTTTAGAGAGTTTGAAAAGACTGCGGAAAAGAAAACTCCAAAGGTGTCCTTTTTCGTAAAGTTGTGTCTCTCGAGCCCGAAAAAGTATAAAACAATGCTCGAAAGAACCGCCCGACCATTACGATCGAGGAGTACTTTTCATAAGTAGTGATTTCGACCTGAAAAAGTAAAAAAGCGATCGAAACCACGTCGTTTCGAAACCGTTAACGAACCTGAAACGACAAAGGTCCGACGATCTTTTCGTTTTTACACAGTCGGAAAAGAGTTTAAAGACGACTGCCTCTTATTTACGTTTAACGAGTCAAGAGGGATAACTCAGCGATCTTTTCATGTTTAGCGAGTCAGAAAAGAGCTGAAAGATGACTCCACAGTGACTTTTTCGTGTATTTACCGAGTCCGAAAAAGTATAAAATACAACTCGTTTCACCATCGAAGTTGCGTAAAAGACCTGTCACTGCACAAGAAGCAATCATAAAATCCATTTTTGACCACAAATATATTAAAATATTGAAAAAGTAACTTTTTAAACCTAAAAATAAGTCAAAAAGTCTATAAATATGGTGAAAATGTGAAAAATAGAATTACTTTTTACTTTTTACCTCTTGAATAGTAATAGTGGTCTGTTTGGGGAGCGAACTTCAAGCGGTGATTACAGCCAATCCGTGTAACCAGTTGAGATTTCGTCGGTTCCAAGTAAGAGGCGCTTCCCTTAGCTTCATTTCCGTTCCTTTTTTATGCATTTTGTCCCGTGATTGAGCCTCTGTAAGGAGGAATTTAAAATTTAGGGCCACGCCCCATTGGCACGGGTCCGCCCCAATGGGGTGATCTACCCAAAGGTGCCGCACCATTGGCGCGACTGTTTTAGAAACAGCCGCGCCAACCGCGCGACCTAATTTTTACCTTGAATTTCATCATTATTTTTGAAATTTGTCCGATTTGTAATCTTACCAGTGTTCTAATAATGATTTATTCATCCTTGTGGGTGCAGGAAACAAGCAAAAATGGTGGTGGAATGGAAAGAACGGGAACATGATGTCGTGGATGCCTTGGCCATCGAGGATGAGGGATGTATGAACGCTTTGAGGGACTGTGGTCTCAAGAAGTTCTTCCTCACATCTTATCTGTGAGCTCAGCCTGAGTTATTGCAGTTCATAGTGGATGCTTGGGATGTTGATGATCAAGTATTTCGCTTACGGGACCAAACCTTAGAGCTGGATGTGTCTGATGTGTATTTCATTACTGGGCTGTCACGGAGAGGGGCGAGCCCTATTTTGACCGGAAGCAAACCTTCCGGTGAGAAGATAGGTGAAGTGAAGGCTTGAGTGTGTCCAGAGGCACAATTTAGGAGAAACAGTGCCAAGGTGGATATCGCCACCATCCAGGATTTGGTTCTTAAGGTGATATTGTTCACCATCACGCGTGCAGCTGGGGTACAGGCGCCCCATGAGGCGAGCAAGAATCATCTGTTACTAGCAACAGAATGCCTCAGCCCCACCATTTTTGACTGGGCTACAGCGGTGACTACCAACATCAAAAGGCAGCCTACAAAGTGTAAGCGCAGAGAAGTGAAATAGTTCGGGTATGGCTCAATTGTGGTGTCGTTCTTCTTGGAACGATTACCCCTATTTCAGATTCAGGGAGCTGTAGTGGCTCATACATTGCCACGAGAGCCTAGGATGACTCACTGGGTAGCATTGATGCCCAGAGGAGGAGGTGGCCAGCAGATGTCTTGGCGGCCCGAGTTCTTTATATGGCTCCGTTGTCAGCTGATCGTAGTGGAGGATTGGCCATACGCGGGGACTAATTTCATGGGGGAGCCAGTCTCCCACAACCTTGGAAGTTTTTGATGGAAGAGCATCCCGTCCTTATGGTATACTCCAACATTTGCCCATCTCTTTGGAAGGGAAGATGGTCGAGATGGAAGTTGAAGTTGTTGATGCTAATCTTACCTACAACCTCCTTCTCGGACGTAGCTGGATATACGCGATGCAAGCTGTAGCTTCATCTTTGTTTCATATCATCCGTTTCCCTCATCAAGGGAAGATTGTTACCGTAGACCAACTGTCATTCTTCGCTTCCTCTTCTAAAGGCAACATCCCTTTTGTGGAGCATACCTCCAAATCATCTGAGAGTCTGGGAGCCGGGCTTTTCAAAGATCCCGCCCTCATGGGTGTTTTTCCGCTCCCATCTCCTAACTTCACTTCTATCAATATGATTACTACTTGTTCTGATCCGTGGATCCTCCCTCCCACTGATCAAGTAGATTCTTGGGGCGATCAGATGCCGTTGAGTCCTGCCGAGCTCAACTATGTCGAAATTATTGCTGCATCGGCTCCCTCTTCTGAACTTGCTCCTTCGAGCAAGGTTCTCGACTCGTTCGCTCCATCCTCATGGCTTGTAGATGAGACTTCTTCGGACCCTTTAAAAGAAACATTCCCTTCCGATGAAGCCATTATTGAGACTATGTCTCCCGAGGAACCTCCTTGGCATGATTCTCACCATCGTTCCTCGTTTCTCCCTGCCCATCAGGATATGCTTACTTGTCTCGAGCGGTTTGCTCCTTGTCTCCCATTTCAAACCCTTCAAACACCTATCCAAGTTTATCAAGTGTCCTCTGAAGGAAATATGGCGAACATTACGCAAACCCAGCCCATCGACATCTCTGTGAAACCAGGGATTGTTGAACATCTTCACATTGGAGTCACTTGTACTCCGGAGGAGATTCGACTCTATACCAATCTTTTTTGCGAATTTCGTGATGTCTTTGCATGGTCCTACGAAGAAATGCCCGGCATTGATCCTAGCATAGTGGTGCATGAGATAATCACGTACCCAGGTGCTAAGCCTGTTCGTCAACGTTTACGCCCTGTACACCCCCGCAAGGCTGCAACTATTAAGGCGGAAGTAGAGAAGCTTCTTAAAGCTGGTTTTATTTATCCTATCCCACTCACAGATTGGGTCTCCAATATCGTACCTGTGAATAAAAAACAGGGTACCATCCGTGTTTGTGTCGATTATCGTGATATTAATCGGGCCTGTCCTAAAGATAATTTCCCCACACCATTCATTGATCAAATTATTGACGAGTGTGCCGGAAGCGAAATGTACTCTTTTATGGACGGTTTTTCTGGATATAACCAGATCAATATTGCTCCCGCTGATCAACACAAGACCGCTTTTATCTGTCCATGGGGCACTTTTGCCTATAAGAAGCTCCCTTTCGGTCTCAAAAATGCCGGTGCTACCTTCCAACGTGCAATGTCCTATGCTTTTCATGACATTTGACACATTTATAAAGGATTTTTCGGCGAATATCACATGAGACATCATTTGTCGACGCGTTTCGAACCAACCAGTGTGGTTCATCGTCAGGACAAGTTGAAGAAACAGATCCAGCTTAGCTGGATCTGTTTCTTCAACTTGTCCTGACGATGAACCACACTGGTTGGTTCGAAACGCGTCGACAAATGATGTCTCATGTGATATTCGCCGAAAAATCCTTTATAAACTTGATATGGATCACAGAAGCCTAAACTCTACTATTCGACACATTGTACAGCCATACCTGGATGATCTCCCAGCTCATTCAGCCAAACGTCAGGACCACCCTACTCACCTTCGCGATATCTTTCTTCGTTGTCGACACTACCGAATCAGACTCAATCCTCACAAATGTGTCTTCTGCGTTGAATCCGGCCGACTTCTCGGGTTTGTCTTCTCCCGAGAGGGCATCCGTTTGGATCCCCTTAAAGTCGAGGCTATAGTAAATCTTCCTCCCCCTGCTTCTTTACAGCAATTGCAAAGCTTACAGGGTAAAGCAAATTTTCTAAGACGATTCATTCCAAACTATGCCGAGGTGGCTAAAGGTTTCACACGGTTGCTAAAGCGAGATGTTCCTTTTCATTGGGATACCATCGCTCAGGAATCTTTTGAGCATCTCAAGGGTCTCCTTGTTTCCGCTCCGTTGCTCCGTCCTCCGAACTATCATTGTGACTACACTCTGTATTTGGCTGCCGCCGACACAACTATCGGCATGGTTCTCGTTCAAACCGACGATGATGACACTGAGCATGTTGTATATTATCTCAGCCGCAATCTTTTAGACACAGAAACTCGATATGCTTATGTCGAGAAGTTGGCTTTGGCTGTCGTTTGTGCTGTCCAACGCTTCCGTCACTATATTCTGCTGCGCACTACCACCGTGGTTTTTTATTGCAACCCCATGACGTATATTTTTTCACGCCAGTTGCTGGGGGGCAAGTACTCAAAGTGGATTTTCATCCTCCAAGAGTTCGACTTGGAATTTACCACTGCCAATTCCAAGAAATCCCTTGTATTCGCTGAGTTACTTTGCTCTTTACCATCTTCTTCCCCGCCCTCTCACTCAAAGGATCATATTCCGGATGAGACTTTATTTCTCATTAGCACCCTCGATCCCTGGTACGGGGATATCATTATATATCTGCAAACGTCCTCCTTTCACCCCGGCGTGTCCAAAGACGCTCGGCGAAGGATTCGTCATTAGTCTCAACCATACCGTATCATTGGGGACACACTATATCGCCTCGGCGCCGACTCTGTTCTCCGCCGATGTATAACTCTCGAGGAAGTTGAGCGTGTCTTGAATGACTGCCACTCTAGTGCCTGTGGTGGTCACATGTCTGGATATGCTACTGCCCAAAAAATCCTCTGTGTTGGCTACTTTTGGCCCTCTATCTTTAAGGATTGCATTCTTGTCGTCCGCTCTTGTCATGAGTGCCAGATATACCAGCGGAAGATGCGAGCGCCTCTTGCTCCATTGCACCCTGTTGTCACCGTCAGCCCTTTTGCAAAATGGGGCATTGATTATACGACCTGTAACCCTCACTCGGCCAGGGGGCATGGGTTTATTATCGTTGCCGTCGATTACTTCACTAAATGGGCCGAGGCGATGCCTACATTAACTGAAGACGGTCACACAGCGGCGCAATTCTTATTCAACCATGTTCTCTCGCGATTCAGCGTCCCTCAAGCCATCGTCACTGATCACGGGAAGCATTTCCGTAATCATATGATGACAGAACTAACAACCCAGCTAGGCTTACAGCACGATAGTTCGACTCCATACTACCCTCAGTCCAATGGCCAATAACATGGGATCGCTATTTTCTTCCCAAAGCTTTGCAAGACATATAGATATAGATAAGCTTGTAGCCACTATTAACAAACTTTTATCCATAGAGAGTCTTACCCGCACCAACAGAGTCTTAGAGGCGATCCCACTAGCCCAAAATGGGTCTAGCAACAATCAAACAATACTATCATGCAGGCTCCTAATTGCAAATTAAAGGTGGATTACGAGAACCTACTTGGATTCCAACGCTAGTGTTGTAGGAGAGTTGATGCTCCCGTTCCTTTGCTCCGGCCGGTCACGATCCTCACGATCTTCGTGAATGGACACCTGCACATGCAAAGAACGATACGAATACAAGCATAAAATCCAATAGATGCAATTATATATCGGTCAGAAAAGATATAATTCAATCATCATTATAATGAACAGCAAGAATGGAACCATAATGATAGTCATCTATTATTGATAATCAACAAAGGAGTATACAACCGAAGTTCTGACGTCAAATCCTCCTTTGGCTGGGTGATCAGCTACACATGTCTTGCAAAGCTTGTCGGGATCAGGAACAAGCCTCTCTCTCTCTTTGACTATGAATGCAAAGAAGACTCAACAACAATCTCTCAAACTTCTGACAGTATCATTCTCCCTCTACTCAAAACCAGCTTGTCAAATGCAACAGAACAAGCTTTTATAAATGGAGGAGGAGGAAGAGATACAATGAATCCAGACATTCATGGGATAAACATTATCCTTGAAAAGCTATTGTGGATGATGATTCTCGACATCCATGAGATTGACATTATCCCTGAAAAGCCACATGAGTCGAAAGGAAAAAACTCTCGGCCTTGCGTTTGTTAACAAACTTTTCCAAACTTGGTTGGCGCGGGTAAGACTCTGAGACAGAGCACCAATGAGTGTGCCCTCTTTGGAGAATTTCCTTCATTGGCGCGGGTGATACACTGTGGATCCGCGCTAATGGAAAAAGGGGACTTTTTAAGGATATTTTGCAGGAGATGTCTTCAAGGCATATGAAGTCCATACTTAGGGGAACATAATGCAAGTGTTTTCAAGTTATGTCACTGCTCACAAGTCCCGGAATGAGTCCTCCAAAGTGCGGGAAAGGGGTAACAGGGACGGTGACCAATGGTGACAAATTACTATGTAACAGATGCCCCCTAAAGCATGAGGCCCGAGAGAGAGAGAGGGGTGAAATGCTTTACAAGAACACATGCAGCTGCCGCCGGAGAATCTGCATAGAGAGATACAACTGATAGCTCAAGTACATGATATATGTGGTATGGTCGCAGCCATCCATAACAGAGTACATAATAATCTAGATCCATGGTATGGGCGCAGCCATCCGGTTAGGATCGATGAATAGACTCAGGTATGGTCGCAGCCATCCAGTGAACAAGAATCCACAAAATCACAGCCTGGATTCCGACAGACAAAAACCAGGGTCTTGCGCTCCATCTCGACCCGAACAAAAGTACAAGTTCAAGCATGCGAATACATGAGCTGAAGTCGAACATGCATGAACATCGTCTGATTACCAGTCAATAATGAAAATTGTTAACAGACGCAAGAGGTACCACCAATAATGACAATGGCCCTCAAGGTACTATAGGTACAACCTACGGCGTGCGAATCAGTGAGCTGGCGTCGAACACCCGTAGAATCATTCGATCGGAGGCCAATGATGAAAACCTCACGTCAAACACGAAGAACCTACCATTGAGGCATGCAGGCTCCAAGGCACCGGAAAGGAGTCTCTAGATCAGCTTCTTGGATAATGAGTTGAAGTCGAAAGGAAGTGACCTTGATCGAAGGTGGGCCATAGTGTTTCCCACATCATCGACACGAGACAGAGAAAGAATATTGTGGTGGATCAAAATTGTGTGAGCTATCAGAAGGAGGTTGTTATTCTGCAGAGGTCAACTTCTCTTGAACATATCGGCGGCACGACAGTGGAATTGGCAGTATTTGACATCAATGGATCAGAGGTCATGGTGACGAGGCAATGAGCAGATGAGAGGTCAAACAGGATTACCCAAATCCACGGAGGCAAGTGAAAAATGAGATGAGATATCCCCACCCAGACACGAAAGCAGATAAGTGCCATGTTCAAGAGCGACATACTGCCGACACGACAATAATTATGGTTCCATTTTTCCCCCACCATTTCTAGCGAGTACCCCAATTATTTTTATTTACAAGCTTGATGGGGTTAGCATATGCTTGTAACATCATCTTGACGGACTCCAATGTCATCAAGTTTTAACGAGTCTGACAAAGGAAAAACTCGGCGTCTTTTCATGTTTAGAGAGTTTGAAAAGACTACGGAAAAGAAAACTCCAAAGGTGTCCTTTTTCGTAAAGTTGTGTCTCTCGAGCCCGAAAAAGTATAAAACAATGCTCGAAAGAACCGCCCGACCATTACGATCAAGGAGTACTTTTCATAAGTAGTGATTTCGACCTGAAAAAGTAAAAAAGCGATCGAAACCACGTCGTTTCGAAACCGTTAACGAACCTGAAACGACAAAGGTCCGACGATCTTTTCGTTTTTACACAGTCGAAAAAGAGTTTAAAGATGACTGCCTCTTATTTACGTTTAACGAGTCAAGAGGGATAACTCGGCGATCTTTTCATGTTTAGCGAGTTAGAAAAGAGCTGAAAGATGACTCCACAGTGACTTTTTCGTGTATTTACCGAGTCCGAAAAAGTATAAAATACAACTCGTTTCACCATCGAAGTTGCGTAAAAGACCTGTCACTGCACAAGAAGCAATCGTAAAATCCATTTTCGACCACAAATATATTAAAATATTGAAAAAGTAACTTTTTAAACCTAAAAATAAGTCAAAAAGTCTATAAATATGGTGAAAATGTAAAAAATAGAATTACTTTTTACTTTTTACCTCTTGAATAGTAATAGTGGTCTGTTTGGGGAGCGAACTTCAGGCGGTGATTACAGCTAATCTGTGTAACCAGTTGAGATTTCGTCGGTTCCAGGTAAGAGGCGCTTCCCTTAGCTTCATTTCCATTCCTTTTTATGCATTTTGTCCCCTGATTGAGCCTTTGTAAGGAGGAATTTAAAATTTAGGGCTGCGGCCCATTGGTGCGGGTATCCGGCACGGGTCCGCGCCAATGGGGTGATTTACCCAAAGGTGTCGCGCCATTGGCGCGACTGTTTTAGAAACAGCCGCGCCAACCGCGCGACCTAATTTTTACCTTGAATTTCATCATTATTTTTGAAATTTGTCCGGTTTGTAATCTTACCAGTGTTTTAATAATGATTTATTCATCCTTGTGGGTGCAGGAAACAAGCAAAAATGGTGGTGGAATGGAAAGAACGGAACATGATGCCGTGGATGCCTTGGCCATCGAGGATGAGGGATGTATGAATGCTTTGAGGGACTGTGGTCTCAAGAAGTTCTTCCTCACATCTTATCTGTGAGCTCAGCCTGAGTTATTGCAGTTCATAGTGGATGCTTGGGATGTTGATGACCAAGTATTTCGCTTACGGGACCAAACCTTAGAGCTGGACGTGTCTGATGTGTATTTCATTACTGGGCTGTCATGGAGAGGGGCGAGCCCTATTTTGACCGGAAGCAGACCTTCCGGTGAGAAGATAGGTGAAGTGAAGGCCCGAGTGTGTCCAGAGGCACAATTTGGGAGAAACAGTGCCAAGGTGGATATCGCCACCATCCAGGATTTGGTTCTTAAGGTGATATTGTTCACCATCACACGTGTAGCTGGGGTACAGGCGCCCCATGAGGCGAGCAAGAATCATCTGTTACTAACGACAGAATGCCTCAACCCCACCATCTTTGACTGGGCTACAGTGGTGACTACCAACATCAAAAGGCAGCTTACAAAGTGTAAGCGCGAAGAAGTGAAACAGTTCGGGTATGGCTCAATTGTGGTGTCGTTCTTCTTGGAACGATTACCCCTATTTCATATTCAGGGAGCTGTAGTGGTTGATCCATTGCCACGAGAGCCTAGGATGACTCGTTGGGCAGCATTGATGCCCAGAGGAGGAGGGGGCCAGCAGATGTCTTAGCGGCCCAAGTTCTTTATATGGCTCCATCGTCAGCTGATCGTAGTGGAGGATTGGCCATACGCAGGGAATAATTTCATGGGGGATATAGACCTCCCACTGCCAGAGGAAGAGGAATGGGACAAGGAGCTGGGTATGATTTCTTCTTTTTTTGATGTTTTATGTATTTTCATTTTTTTTTGTTAATACATGCATGTTCTGATAACAGTCGTATGTACATGCAGATGTAGGCCCAGAGCTACCAGCTGGCTTTTCTCCTATAGCGCAGAGGGGCCAACCCGCAGCCGACCCTCAGGAAAGGGGTGCCGTGCGGGAAGAGCTGGTGCAGAATCTCCAGGGACTCACCCAAGGGATTTCGGGTTACGCTAGACTGGCGGACGTGCCCTTTGCATACCAGAGGCACACAGTGGGAGTGCCGACTCGTATCCATCGTCTGTTGAGACGATTGGTGCGTGCGGTGACGTGCTATCATGAGCACCACCACGACTAGACTTCTAGGCTTCTTTCATGCATATTTTTTGAGGGACATGTCGTCCCAGGATGTATCAGGATGAACATGTATTATTTTTGGACTATGTAACGCACGCGGTGCAAACATTATGACACACATATATATATATATACATATGCCTATGATTTATTATTGTGCTTTTATGTGCTTGCTTGTATAATGTTTTGATTATAAATTACGCAAATGTCTATTTAATACATGATTAGCCAATGCATCAGATAATGTGTTTAATCGTCGTGGAATATGCTGATATGTGATAAAATCAAAGTTCCTTTCTAACAATCTCACACGTAAATACAACCTTAGAATGCGATGGTCTCTGACGGAATATCACCCGTTGAGCTGGTGGACGACAAGTTGAGAGTCTAGGTTCACTGCCAATGCACGAATGGCGAGATTAATTGCTTCAGCAAGTAGCTCAATTACAGCACAATATTCAGCGACATTGTTAGTGGTATGACCCAAACACACACCTTGAAAATCTATCAACTCGCCATGAGGATCATAGATCACCCACGCCGCAGAGGACAAGTTGCGAGTACTGCGGTAGGCACCATCAGCGAAACCAACATAAGGTGCATCAGACATCTGCACAAGAAGCGAAAGACACAATAAGCGGCAGTCACGCCTTTAAAACTAACACACACACACACAACACACCTGCTAAAGTACATGTATGTACAAAATAAAGTGTACAAGCATCATGCATAGTACTTTTTCAAGTACAGCCCGTTTCGGGGCTTCCCGAGAGGGTTCCCTTCATAATCAATTAGCTCGTAGGCCCCTTTTTGCAAAACTTTCTTGACAATGTAAGGGCCTAGCCACATAGGCTCGAGTTTTCCTGCTCCCAGCTTATCATTTGCCTGATCGTATAGCAGGACTAAATCTCCCTCAACAAAAGAACGTGGATGGACAGTCTGATCGAAGTGAGTCTTGACTCGCTTCTTTTGTGTTTCGATGGCCAAAGAGGCTAGGCGACGGGTCTCATCTAGCTGTTCCAGGTAAAGAAGGCGTTCTTCTAATAGAGTAGTGTTGGGAAGTAGCTCGACAGCCAATTTTAATGAAGGGATTTCGCACTCGATTGGAAGGGTAGCCTCTAGTCCATAAACTAGTTGAAATGGAGTGAAACCAGTGGCATCCTTCACGGAGGTTCGGTAGGCCCACAAGGCAGGGAACAACACCAAATGCCAGTTAGACTTATGCATGTCAACAGTACGCTGAAGCATTGTAACCAAAATCTTGTTGATAGCTTCAACTTGGCCATTGGACTGAGGGTAGTATGGAGTCAAACTATCGTGCTGTAAGCCTAGCTGGGTTGTTAGTTCTGTCATCATATGATTACGGAAATGCTTCCCGTGATCAGTGACGATGGCTTGAGGGACGCCGAATCGCGAGATAACATGGTTGAATAATAATTGCGCCGCTGTGTGACCGTCTTCAGTTAATGTAGGCATCGCCTCGGCCCATTTAGTGAAGTAATCGACGGCAATGATAATAAACCCATGCCCCCCGGCCGAGCGAGGGTTACAGGTCGTATAATCAATGCCCCATTTTGCAAAAGGGCCAATGGTGACAACAGGGTGCAATGGAGCGGGAGGCGCTCGCATCTTCCACTGGTATATCTGGCACTCATGACAAGAGCGGACGGCAAGAATGAAATCCTTAAAGATAGAGGGCCAAAAGTAGCCAGCACGGAGGATTTTTTGGGTAGTAGCATATCCGGACATGTGACCACCACAGGCACTAGAGTGGCAGTCATTCAAGACACGCTCAGCTTCCTCGAGAGTTAGACATCGGTGGAGAACAGAGTCGGCGTCGAGGCGATATAGTGTGTCCCCAATGATACGGTATGGTTGAGACTGATGACGAATCCTTCGCCGAGCGTCTTTGGACACGCCGGGGCGAAAGGAGGACGTTTGCAGATATATAATGATATCCCCGTACCAGGGATCGAGGGTGCTAATGAGAAATAAAGTCTCATCCGGAATATGATCCTCTGAGTGAGAGGGCGGGGAAGAAGATGGCAAAGAGCAAAGTAACTCAGCGAATACAAGGGATTTCTTGGACTTGGCAGTGGTAAATTCCAAGTCGAACTCTTGGAGGATGACAATCCACTTTGAGTACTTGCCCCCCAGCAACTGGCGTGACAAAATATACGTCATGGGGTTGCAATCAGAAACCACGGTGGTAGTGCGCAGCAGAATATAGTGACGGAAGCGTTGGACAGCACAAACGACAGCCAAAGCCAACTTCTCGACATAAGCATATCGAGTTTCTGTGTCTAAAAGATTGCGGCTGAGATAATATACAACATGCTCAGTGTCATCATCGTCAGTTTGAACGAGAACCATGCCGATAGTGGTGTCGGCGGCAGCCAAATACAGAGTGTAGTCACGATGATAGTTCGGAGGACAGAGCAACGGAGCGGAAACAAGGAGTCCCTTGAGATGCTCAAAAGATTCCTGAGCGATGGTATCCCAATGAAAAGGAACATCTCGCTTTAGCAACCGTGTGAAACCTTTAGCCACCTCGGCATAGTTTGGAACGAATCGTCTTAGAAAATTTGCTTTACCGTGCAAGCTTTGCAATTGCTGTAAAGAAGCAGGGGGAGGAAGATTTACTATAGCCTCGACTTTAAGGGGATCCAAACGGATGCCCTCTCGGGAGACGACAAACCTGAGAAGTCGGCCGGATTCAACGCAGAAGACACATTTGTGAGGATTGAGTCTGATTCGGTAGTGTCGACAGCGAAGAAAGATATCGCGAAGGTGAGTAGGGTGGTCCTGACGTTTGGTTGAATGAGCTGGGAGATCATCCAGGTATGGTTGTACAATGTGTCGAATGTCATGAAAAGCATAGGACATTGCACGTTGGAAGGTAGCACCGGCATTTTTGAGACCGAAAGGGAGCTTCTTATAGGCAAAAGTGCCCCATGGACAGATAAAAGCGGTCTTGTGTTGATCAGTGGGAGCAATATTGATCTGGTTATATCCAAAAAAACCATCCATAAAAGAGTACATTTCGCTTCCGGCACACTCGTCAATAATTTGATCAATGAATGGTGTGGGGAAATTATCTTTAGGACAGGCCTAATTAATATCACGATAATCGACACAAACAGGGATGGTACCCTGTTTTTTATTCACAGGTACGATATTGGAGACCCAATCTGTGAGTGGGATAGGATAAATAAAACCAGCTTTAAGAAGCTTCTCTACTTCCGCCTTAATGGCTGCAGCCTTGCGGGGGTGTACAAGGCATAAACGTTGACGAACAAGCTTAGCACCCGAGTACGTGATTATCTCATGCACCACTATGCTAGGATCAATGCCGGCCATTTCTTCGTAGGACCATGCAAAGACGTCACGAAATTCGCGAAAAAGATTGGTATAGAATTGAATCTCCTCCGGAGTACAAGTGACTCCAATGTGAAGATGTTCAACAATCCCTGGTTTCACAGAGATGTCGATGGGCTGGGTTTGCGTAATGTTCGCCATATTTCCTTCAGATGACACTTGATAAACTTGGATGGGTGTTTGAAGGGTTTGAAATGGGAGACAAGGAGCAAACTGCTCGAGACAAGTAAGCATATCTGAATGGGCAGGGAGAAACGAGGAACGATGGTGAGAATCATGCCGAGGAGGTTCCTTGGGAGACATAGTCTCAATAATGGCTTCATCGGAAGGGAATGTTTCTTTTAAAGGGTCCGAAGAAGTCTCATCTACAAGCCATGAGGATGGAGCGAACGAGTCGAGAACCTTGCTCGAAGGAGCAAGTTCAGAAGAGGGAGCCGATGCAGCAATAATTTCGACATAGTTGAGCTCGGCAGGACTCAACGGCATCTGATCGCCCCAAGAATCTACTTGATCGGTGGGAGGGAGGATCCACGGATCAGAACAAGTAGTAATCATATTGACGGAAGTGAAGTTAGGAGGTGGGAGCGGAAAAACACCCATGAGGGCGGGATCTTTGAAAAGCCCGGCTCCCAGACTCTCAAATGATTTGGAGGTATGCTCCACAAAAGTAATGTTGCCTTCAGAAGAGGAAGCGAAGAATGACAGCTGGTCTACGGTAACAATCTTCCCTTGATGAGGGAAACGGATGATACGAAACAAAGATGAAGCTACAACTTGCATTGCGTATATCCAGCTACGTCCGAGAAGGAGGTTGTAGGTAAGATTAGCATCAACAACTTCAAATTCCATCTCGACCGTCTTCCCTTCCAAAGAGATGGGCAAACGTTGGAGTATACCATAAGGATGGGATGCTCTTCCATCAAAAGCTTCCAAGGTTGTGGGAGACTGGCTCAGCGTCGGAGATCCAATAGCTTTCCAACAGGCAACAGACATGATGCAAGTTGAAGCACCTTCATCAATGACTGTACGATGAATCGTTTTGGAATTAATAATAACCTGTATGAGGAATGCGATTTGGGGAGGCAGTCTCTGCGTATGGCGTTCCAAGTCAAAAGTAATCAAATCCGAGTCGGCCGGGTCTATGCCACCGATAGCGGATAGCAAGGACTTCCTCTGAGAAGGGCAACTCTAGAGAACTTCTAAAGCAGACATAGCCGACGGAGTCTGAGCTAAGTCCTCAACAATATTGTAGTGTTGTGCAGCACGAGCATTTGGATTGTAAGAAGATTTCCAGAGTACTCCTTTTGGAGGGGGTCGAATAGGCGTCTCAGTACTAGGTCTCTCGATGTGGAGCGGGCCTGAACTGAACGGAGGAGCACTAGAGGGGACCTCAGGCTCTTTCCCGGCAGATGACGGATATTCTTTTGTTCGAGTACTGATGTGGACAGGTATTGTTCCAGCCATAAATACTTGGGAACCGAAGGAAGATGGAGGTTGAGAGGGGTCAGCCACCATTTGAGTTTGTTGCGAGGGAAAGGGTTCTTTGAGCACCGCAGGAGTCCCGGGAGTGCCTTTCAACAAACGACTAACTTCAGACCGCCTAGGGCAGTCTTTGGTATAGTGATATTCATCACAGATAAGACAAGGATACTTGGGTTTGCGCTTGGCACCTTCCTCGGGCGGAGGTTTAGGGGAGTCCTGTTTAGGTTGATCTGGCTTATTCTTCCCTTTTCCTTTCTTCTTTCCTTTCGATGCTTTGTCTGTCGTGGTGGACTAGATGACATTGACCTCGGAAGTAATATTCGAAGTGGGTGTTACCTGAGAAGTGTGTTCATTCGAAGCATTTGATTTTTTCTTCCCAGGGTTCGCGGAATTTTTCTTCGAGGATGAGTTAACAGAACCAATAATACCATCAACAGTTGGTGTTGGCGGGGCTTTGGATGTTCCTGGTCTCGAGGCATCAGGAAAATAATCATACAATGTACCAGACTAAGAATAAACCAAGTCAAGGTACTGAGCGCGCGCGATAGCTTGCTCTTCAGTGACACACGCCCCCATGGAAATGTCCCGAGCTATTGGAGGAATGAACGAAGTCGTAAACCAATCGGTAAGAAGTTGGTCTGGAATCTAAAATTTGATCATACGTCTACGCCGTCTCCATTCATGGATATGATCAGAGATATGCGTAGCCGTTGTCTGTCTTAAGGATGTCAGGAGGTGTGTACCCGTTTCATATCGAATGGGCAACTGAAAATGAGTGAGGAATGCCATAGCCAACGAGTTGAAATCCTGAAAGGATCCGCGAGTGAGCTCAATATACCACTTAGCTGCAGAGCCAGTGAGAGTCCTTTGAAAAAGGCGAAGCCGAATCGAATCATCAAGCCACGAATTGGATGAACACCACAAGTGATAGGTCATGACATGAGCTTGAGGATCTTCATTAGCTTTACCATCGAATTTTGGACAGTCACCGGGAATTTTCGTTGGAACCGGAGGCCAATACGGATTATGGAGAATGGGATCGTTGGTCAGTTTGGACACATCCGGTAATTCCAAAGTCGCTAAGAAAGGTAACTGAGGATTGAAGGACATCTGGGGCTGCTGGTAGGATGGAGCACCAGGGTTCCAACCAACTGGCGGTTGCCCCCATGGGCTTGGTCCGGACGGATTTGGCCCCATAGGGTTTTGTCCGTAGGGATTTTGGTTCTGCCCCCCAGCGTTCCATGGATTACCAAACTGTCCTGCAGGAGCACCATACGGTTGCGGATAATTCTGATAAGGATTTTCCTGCAGTTGTTGATAATTTTGATATGGGGCAAACGAAGGTTGCCCTTGAGGTTGCTGGTAACCATACGGTGGCTGGACTCCAAACTGAGTTTGAGAAACAGGCTGAGTTTGATAGACTGGTTGGGATTGAATTCCAACTTGCATTTGAAGACCGGATGGGGCCTGGGGTCCAGCCTGGGGCAAAAAACCAGGTTGAGCAGCGCTAGAAGGATGTCCTGTAGGTTGGGCTATCTGGCCGGAAGGATGACCTAGTTGATATTGAGGTTGGCCCACCTGCCCAGAAGGTTGTACTTGCTGGGGGTGGAGTTGTTGTTGCACAACTGAGGGTTGTCCTAACGGACCAGATGGCCGAGTGGGCTGGGCAGTTGGTTGGCCTGATTGGATTTGAGGCTGGCCGACTTGCCCAGAAGGTTGACTATACTGGACGATGGGCTGACCATATGGTTGACCAGCTTGTCCAGATGTTGGACCATACTGAACATTAGGTTGGTTTGGGTGAACATACGATTGACCAATTTGTCCAGTAGGATAACCTTGCTGGATACCAGGTTGGCCTTGTTGAACAGAAGATTGACCTGAGTTACCAGAAGGTTGAGCATAAGGGGTGAAAGACGGACCACCAGAGGTGAAAGGTTGTCCCTGGAAGGGTTGTCCTTGTTGGTCTTGATGAGGTGGTCTTTGGGATTGCGCAGACGATACTTGGCCACCATGATAAGAGGTGGGGCCCCAATCAATTGACAGCGGGACTGAAATCTCAACAGTCGGTTGAGACGACAAAGGCCTACCAAAATGTGGTAAATATTGATCGTATGGCCCCTCTGCTGGGACGTTTGACGTAGGATCAAAGACTCTGAATATAGAGGCCGAAGGACGACTGAAAATAGGAGTCGAAGAAGCTACACATACCGTTGGAATGGTTGGGATTGAGGTAACAGACGTACTGTGACTTTGTGGAGTAAAAGGCTCCGTGGTGGGAAAAGCGAGTTGTGACCAAATAGAACTCGTGAAGGGAGTTCCAGAGGACATAACATCCTTTATTGCTTTATAGCCTGGAGGTAGTCTCCCAGTAGTAGGGGTGCTACTAACAAGTATAGGTTCCATTGCGGTGGGAATTTCACCGCTCATCGCAACGGATTCTTCAGTCGAAGTAGGGGATATGTCCTCCATGTCGAAAGAAAATAGTGGGGCTGAGGCATTCTGTCGCTAGTAACAGATGATTCTTGCTCGCCTCATGGGGTGCCTGTACCCCAGCTGCACGCGTGATGGTGAACAATATCACCTTAAGAACCAAATCCTGGATGGTGGCGATATCCACCTTGGCACTGTTTCTCCCAAATTGTGCCTCTGGACACACTCGGGCCTTCACTTCACCTATCTTCTCACCGGAAGGTCTGCTTCCGGTCAAAATAGGGCTCGCCCCTCTCCATGACAGCCCAGTAATGAAATACACATCAGACACGTCCAGCTCTAAGGTTTGGTCCCGTAAGCGAAATACTTGGTCATCAACATCCCAAGCATCCACTATGAACTGCAATAACTCAGGCTGAGCTCACAGATAAGATGTGAGGAAGAACTTCTTGAGACCACAGTCCCTCAAAGCATTCATACATCCCTCATCCTCGATGGCCAAGGCATCCACGGCATCATGTTCCGTTCTTTCCATTCCACCACCATTTTTGCTTGTTTCCTGCACCAACAAGGATGAATAAATCATTATTAAAACACTGGTAAGATTACAAACCGGACAAATTTCAAAAATAATGATGAAATTCAAGGTAAAAATTAGGTCGCGCGGTTGGCGCGGCTGTTTCTAAAACAGTCGCGCCAATGGCGCGACACCTTTGGGTAAATCACCCCATTGGCGCGGACCCGTGCCGGATACCCGCACCAATGGGCCGCAGCCCTAAATTTTAAATTCCTCCTTACAAAGGCTCAATCAGGGGACAAAATGCATAAAAAGGAATGGAAATGAAGCTAAGGGAAGCGCCTCTTACCTGGAACCGACGAAATCTCAACTGGTTACACAGATTAGCTGTAATCACCGCCTGAAGTTCGCTCCCCAAACAGACCACTATTACTATTCAAGAGGTAAAAAGTAAAAAGTAATTCTATTTTTTTCATTTTCACCATATTTATAGACTTTTTGACTTATTTTTAGGTTTAAAAAGTTACTTTTTCAAAATAGGGCTCGCCCCTCTTCGTGACAGCCCAGTAATGAAATACACATCAAACACGTCCAACGCTAAGGTTTGGTCCCATAAGCGAAATACTTGGTCATCAACATCCCAAGCATCCACTATGAACTGCAATAACTCAGGCTGAGCTCGCAGATAAGATGTGAGGAAGAACTTCTTGAGACCACAGTCCCTCAAAGCATTCATACATCCCTCATCCTCGATGGCCAAGGCATCCACGGCATCATGTTCCCGTTCTTTCCATTCCACCACCATTTTTGCTTGTTTCCTGCACCCACAAGGATGAATAAATCATTATTAGAACACTGGTAAGATTACAAACCGGACAAATTTCAAAAATAATGATGAAATTCAAGGTAAAAATTAGGTCGCGCGGTTGGCGCGGCTGTTTCTAAAACAGTCGCGCCAATGGCGCGGCACCTTTGGGTAAATCACCCCATTGGCGCGGACCCGTGCCGGATACCCGCGCCAATGGGGCGCGGCCCTAAATTTTAAATTCCTCCTTACAGAGGCTCAATCAGGGGACAAAATGCATAAAAAAGGAATGGAAATGAAGCTAAGGGAAGCGCCTCTTACCTGGAACCGACGAAATCTCAACTGGTTACACGGATTGGCTGTAATCACCGCCTGAAGTTCGCTCCCCAAACAGACCACTATTACTATTCAAGAGGTAAAAAGTAAAAAGTAATTCTATTTTTTACATTTTCACCATATTTATAGACTTTTTGACTTATTTTTAGGTTTAAAAAGTTACTTTTTCAATATTTTAATATATTTGTGGTCGAAAATGGATTTTACGATTGCTTCTTGTGCAGTGACAGGTCTTTTACGCAACTTCGATGGTGAAACGAGTTGTATTTTATACTTTTTCGGACTCGGTAAATACACGAAAAAGTCACTGTGGAGTCATCTTTCAGCTCTTTTCTGACTCGCTAAACATGAAAAGATCGCCGAGTTATCCCTTTTGACTCGTTAAACGTAAATAAGAGGCGGTCGTCTTTAAACTCTTTTCCGACTGTGTAAAAACGAAAAGATCGTCGGACCTTTGTCGTTTCAGGTTCGTTAACGGTTTCGAAACGACGTGGTTTCGATCGCTTTTTTACTTTTTCAGGTCGAAATCACTACTTATGAAAAGTACTCCTCGATCGTAATGGTCGGGCGGTTCTTTAGAGCATTGTTTTATACTTTTTCGGGTTCAAGAGACACAACTTTACAAAAAAGGACACCTTTGGAGTTTTCTTTTCTGCAGTCTTTTCAAACTCTCTAAACATGAAAAGACGCCGAGTTTTTCCTTTGTCAGACTCGTTAAAACTTGATGACATTGGAGTCCGTCAAGATGACGTTACAAGCATATGCTATCCCCATCAAGCTTGTAAATAAAAATAATTGGGGTACTCGCCAGAAATGGTGGGGGAAAAATGGAACCATAATTATTGTCGTGTCAGCAGTATGTCGCTCTTGAACATGGCACTTATCTGCTTTCGTGTCTGGGTGGGGATATCTCATCTCATTTTTCACTTGCCTCCATGGATTTGGGTAATCCTGTTTGACCTCTCATCTGCTCATTGCCTCGTCACCATGACCTTTGATCCATTGATGTCAAATACTGCCAATTCCACTGTCGTGCCGCCGATATGTTCAAGAGAAGTTGACCTCTGCAGAATAACAACCTCCTTCTGATAGCTCACACAATTTTGATCCACCACAATATTCTTTCTCTGTCTCGTGTCGATGATGTGGGAAACACTATGGCCCACCTTCGATCAAGGTCACTTCCTGTCGACTTCAACTCATTATCCAGGAAGCTGATCTAGAGACTCCTTTCCGGTGCCTTGGAGCCTGCATGCCTCAATGGCAGGTTCTTCGTGTTCGACATGAGGTTTTCATCATTGGCCTCCGATCGAATGATTCTACGGGTGTTCGACGCCAGCTCACTGATTCGCATGCCGTAGATTGTACCTATAGTACCTTGAGGGCCATTGTCATTATTGGTGGTACCTCTCGCGTCTGTTAACAGTTTTCATTATTGACTGGTAATCAGACGATGTTCATGCATGTTTGACTTCAACTCATGTATTCGCATGCTTGAACTTGTACTTTTGTTCGGGTCGAGATGGAGCGCAAGACCCTGGTTTTTGTCTGTTGGAATCCAGGCTGTGATTTTGTGGATTCTTGTTCACTGGATGGCTGCGACCATACCTGAGTCTATTCATCGATCCTAACTGGATGGCTGTGCCCATACCATGGATCTAGATTATTATGTACTCTGTTATGGATGGCTGCAACCATACCACATATATCATGTACTTGAGCTATCAGTTGTATCTCTCTATGCAGATTCTCCGGTGGCAGCTGCATGTGTTCTTGTAAAGCATTTCACCCCTCTCTCTCTCTCGGGTCTCATGCTTTAGGGGGCATCTGTTACACAGTAATTTGTCACCATTGGTCACCGTCCCTGTTACCCCTTTCCCGCACTTTGGAGGACTCATTCTGGGACTTGTGAGCAGTGACATAACTTGAAAACACTTGCATTATGTTCCCCTAAGTATGGACTTCATATGCCTTGAAGACATCTCCTACAAAATATCCTTAAATGGTCCCCTTTTTCCATTAGCACGGATCCACAGTGTATCACCCGTGCCAATGAAGGAAATTCTCCAAAGAGGGCGCGCTCATTAGCGCTCTGTCTCAAAGTCTTGCCCGCGCCAACCAAGTTTGGAAAAGTTTGTTAACAAACGCACGCCCGAGAGTTTTTTCCTTTCGACTCATGTGGCTTTTCAGGGATAATGTCAATCTCATGGATGTCGAGAATCATCATCCACAATAGCTTTTCGAGGATAATGTTTATCCCATGAATGTCTGGATTCATTGTATCTCTTCCTCCTCCTCCATCTATAAAAGCTTGTTCTGGTGCATTTGACAAGCTAGTTTTGAGTAGAGGGGGAATGATGTTGTCAGAAGTCTGAGAGATTGTTGTTGAGTCTTCTTTGCATTCATAGTCAAAGAGAGAGAGAGAGGCTTGTTCCTGATCCTGACAAGCTTTGCAAGACATGTGTAGCTGATCACCCAGCCAAAGGAGGATTTGACGTCAGAACTTCAGTTGTATACTCCTTTGTTGATTATCAATAATAGATGACTATCATTATGGTTCCATTCTTGCTGTTCATTATAATGATGATTGAATTATATCTTTTCTGACCGATATATAATTGCATCTATCGGATTTTATGCTTGTATTTGTATCGTTCTTTGCATGTGCAGGTGTCCATTCACAAAGAATCACAAAGACCTCAATGAGCTATGTTATCTAAGCCCAAACGAAGCCAAGCGAAATTCAAACGAACAATAGGTAGATTGCTCGAAGCACACAACAAAAAGTTTTGACAACCACTAGACAAGTGCAAAAAACAGCCAAGAAGTCGAGTGGACAATCAAAGAACCAAAAACTCCCACGGAAGGCTCGATGTAAAAAGCCACTAGATGCTCTAGGGCTAGGATATGAGATCGATGGAAAGAGGCAAACACCCGAAGGATGAAGGTCAAAAACCAATCAAACAGAGCTCTGACACACTCCAGTAGCTGAAAAAGATGTGAAAAGACAGAAATCCGAGTTCAGAAGGCTTCCAAACAAGCAAACTGGCAAAGTTCACAGGCCTGGCGTGACTGTCAGTCTGTAACTCGCGCTATTAAGGGATTAGCGCAAGTTGCTTTTGTGCAACCTGCGCCCATTGGCGCGACTGTCAGGTAAAAAATCGCGCTAATAAAGTTTGATGGCTTAAAAATAAAAAACAAGCAATCTAGGGTCTAATCGACAGTATCCAGACCGACCAAGCAGCAAGAGACAGCAAAGAATCCAAACCAGAAAACTCTCTAAGCAATCAAAACAAGAGAAATCCAAAGTGCAAGACAAACTCCAAGATGTTCGGTTCGTAAACCAAACCAGAGATTGACTGAAGTGGCATTGATCTACTTCGCTAATGCAGAGCAATAGCGTTTTGAAGGCTACCTGGCCGTACTTCAGGCTCCGTCCAAAGTTTACGAATCAAACAACAAATAGCTTCCCCAGTGGAGTCACCAAATTGTTGGAGAGGTAAATCCCCTCTGCGGACAGAGGCGATCCCACTAGCCCAAAATGGGTCTAGCAACAATCAAACAATACTATCATGCAGGCTCCTAATTGCAAATTAAAGGTGGATTACGAGAACCTACTTGGATTCCAACGCTAGTGTTGTAGGAGAATTGACGCTCCCGTTCCTTTGCTCCGGCCGGTCACGATCCTCACGATCTTCGTGAATGGACACCTGCACATGCAAAGAATGATACAAATACAAGCATAAAATCCAATAGATGCAATTATATATCAGTCAGAAAAGATATAATTCAATCATCATTATAATGAACAGCAAGAATGGAACCATAATGATAGTCATCTATTATTGATAATCAACAAAGGAGTATACAATCGAAGTTCTGACGTCAAATCCTCCTTTGGCTGGGTGATCAGCTACACATGTCTTGCAAAGCTTGTCGGGATCAGGAACAAGCCTCTCTCTCTCTTTGACTATGAATGCAAAGAAGACTCAACAACAATCTCTCAGACTTCTGACAGTATCATTCCCCCTCTACTCAAAACCAGCTTGTCAAATGCACCAGAACAAGCTTTTATAGATGGAGAAGGAGGAAGAGATATAATGAATCCAGACATTCATGGGATAAGCATTATCCTCGAAAAGCTATTGTGGATGACGATTCTCGACATCCATGAGATTGACATTATCCCTGAAAAGCCACATGAGTCGAAAGGAAAAAACTCTCGGGCGTGCGTTTGTTAACAAATTTTTCCAAACTTGGTTGGCGCGGGTAAGAGTCTGAGACAGAGCGCCAATGAGTGCGCCCTCTTTGGAGAATTTCCTTCATTGGCGCGGGTGATACACCGTGGATCCGCGCTAATGGAAAAAGGGGACTTTTTAAGGATATATTGCAGGAGATGTCTTCAAGGCATATGAATTCCATACTTAGGGGAACATAATGCAAGTGTTTTCAAGTTATGTCACTGCTCACAAGTCCTGGAATGAGTCCTCCAAAGTGCGGGAAAGGGGTAACAGGGACGGTGACCAATGGTGACAAATTACTGTGTAACAAGGACCTCCAATTTTTAAGATTTTCGCCTGGTAATCTTCAATTTCCTTAGCTTTCCCATTAGCCAAGCAGTTAACCCCAAAATCAATGTCTTCTAATGAGAAAACTTCTTTCATTGTGAGCAGGGTTTCAAAGTTATCCATGACATTTGGAGATTCATAAAGCTTTTTAAGATAGGAATTCCAGTCGTGTAAAGCAATTTTATTATTATCTTTAGTTTTCCTAGTTAGAATCTGCCTCCAGAATTTCTTAGGAGCTGCCTTAGAGGTGTGTAAGAGATTCTCTTGTCTTTTACGAATATACTTCCTTTTTTTCCTTTTAGTTAGGGCTTTTTATATTTTTATCTTGCCAATTTTAAGAGATTCATCAACAACTTCCTTAATTACTCTCCTCACACTTTTACAATCTTTGTCATACCATGGGTTGGTTTTGCTATTTATTATATTACTTGAAACTTCAATTGAGAACTTGTTAATAGAATATGAGAGGGTTGTAGTAAAATTATGATAGAGATCTTCTATGTTGTCTATACTAGATAAAGGAAGCAAATTAGTTTTTAATTCATTTAGAGAGAGATATTTTTTATTTCTATCAAAGATTAACTTCTTTTGGCTCTAAGGATTATCTTCTATGGGATCTCTATGCATGACAAAATTGAGAGTTATAAGTAAAGGCCTATGATCAGAGTCAGGCTTGTGGTTGTTTAAGATGTCAAATTTGTTATTTCGTTGTATAGAGGGAGATTGGAGATAACATAGTCTACCACGCTACTACTAAGCCAATGGATGCAGGTCATCTCACTATAATTGGGCCACTTCTTTAGACCGTTGCAAATTATGAGATCCTGAGCACTATAGAGCTTGACTAGCTCCGACCCAAACAAATTCTCTCTGAGGTCTTCAAAACTTCTTTTGTACCAGCTAGCCAAAGGAAGGTCTTCGTCTAACCAAAGAGGATTAGAGCTAGAATTATTGCTTAGAAGAATAGCTTGGTTGCTTGAAGCTCAAGCATTAAAGTCACCCATTAAAAGGACATTGCCTTCATTCCTTAGGCTAGAAATATCATTCTCTAACATTCATTTATATATAAGCAAATTTTATTTAGTAAAATGGTCCATTTTACAATAAAATCTATAATTCCTTTTTTTTGTCAAGTTAAAGTTGAGCCATAACCTTTTTATACATGGTTAATCAGGTAAATGTGTGCATTGGTAAGGCATTCTTAGTGTTGTAATAATTGTTTTTGTTATACTTATGAAACCTTCAACTATATCAACCACATTAATATTTTTAATGTGGTTGTATTAGTAATAGTTTAAAATAAAGTTATAATTTAGTTATTTTTGACAATTTTTTTAAATTTTAGCAATGTGAGATGTATCATGGAGTAAGTGTTTTGATGTCTATTATGGATTGATGCCTATTGGTATTCACTAACCATTTAATTTATATGGTTGCACTAATTATTTATAAACTAACAAACTTAGTTATAAATTGAAATGATTAATTTACATTGTGAATAGTAATAAGCTATGAATATTTGTTAATACGTAATGTTTTGAAATTTCACAAATAATATTACTAAAAGAATATTATATTTCAATTCCAAAATTTAAATTTAAAATATTTTCTTAAATGGAATGCAATGAGAGTGGCTCTGCTAAAACCCTAGCCGTTGCAAACTAAGAAATCACAATGGTTGGCTCGGAGGGGGCTCCTCCCCCTCCACCAAATGAGGCATTGACCTTCCAGGCCCTTGTAGCATCACTCTCTAAGAAACCTCCGATGAATGAATTGCAGACCAAATTTGTCAAGAAGGTGGAAACCATTCCCTCTATTATGTTGTTTATAGGGTTTCAATGAACGTTTTTGGTTTTCACTGATCTTGCCTTAGTTCGGAAATTTACAAGAATGTGGTCATCCCCTAGATCTATGGAACAATGGCTAGAAAAAATGTGGAAGCCATTGATGAAATGGAATCCTCGTGTACATGCTTGTGGGAATGGTTTCTTTGCTTTCATGTTCAAATATAAATAAGACAAAGATGTAATATTCAGAAATGGCTTGTATTTCTTTGGGGCAGAAGGAATGTACTTGAATAAATGCTCGTTGGACTTTGAAACAGATGATGATATTCCAAATGCAATGCCTGTCTAGGTAAGGCTTCCTAGACTCTCTCAATCATGTTAGAGCGATGATTGTCTAAGGGCGAATGGGAATGGTTTGGGGAAATATTTAGACAGAGTTGAAACTAAGGGTTCTTAATTTGTTTGTGCAAATATTTTTGTGGAAGTAGATATAAAGAAGGGCTTACCTTCGGAGATCAATATCACACAAGGAGAGTGGAGCCATCATTAAGTATTGGACTATGAACAAATACCTTTTAAATGTTTGATATGCCATGAATATGGCCATTTTGCAACATATTTCATGAAGGTTCAACCAAGAAAGGGTGAGAAAATAACAAAGACATAAGAAGAATAATGGAAAACATAGAGGAAGGGGGGGACAAAGGAAATTTAGCGACAAGTAAAAAACAATCAAATCAAGGTAAGAATGCAACTTCGACCTCAGCAAACAATTTTGTGATTCTACAAACACCGGAGGAAAATGAAAAAGAAGCAACAAATAATGACAACGAAAAAAAAATCCCCTGAAATCTTGAACAGAAGGATGGGGAGATTTGAGAGCCAAAAAGAGAAGAAGACAAGCTAGATGGGAAAATCCAAAACCCTATTTAAAAGCATGAAGAAGGAAATATTCCACCAATGCGGGAAGTAGTGGAAAGCCCCTCATTGAGACCAAAAAACACAACAGACAACACCCCAAGGAAACTAAAGGAGCCAACAAGGGAATCAGGGAAGACTTTGACAAGAAATATGGCTCAGAAGAAGGAAGAAAAAGAAAGTCAAGAAAAAGTTCATTTTGAAGTGGATCCACCAGATTTAGAGACAAAGGAAGCCCATTTTCATCAATTCGTTAAGAACATTCGATCCTCCAAGGAATACTCAGGAAGCAAAATTAGAAAAGAAATTTCTTCAAATGATCAAATAGATGAGGAAGAATCTACGTAAAGTGACAAAGACAACATATATGACCCATCGAAGTCAGTAGAAAATATGGGTTGGATCCACATTGGGAAAAAGGGAAAAAACATGTTGCCAAGGAAAATGAGAAGCGAGTCAAATCCATATCCACAAGCAGTAAGAAAAGGAATGCAAATGTATTTGGATTTTGGGAGTATTTTGGAAATTATTTAGTTGGAAAGGGAATAAAATTTTTGTCTCATGGAGTACTCGCTTGTTAGTTTGAATTGAGTCAATATGAAAAATCTCAAACCCATAAGGGATATTTGGCAACACTGAAGGAATGTAACGATTTTGTGTCAGATCCAAAGTTTCCTTTTTAATATAAACCATCATACATGTTTCTTTGAAAAAATAAATAAATAAATTGTCATTAAAAAAGTTGTAGTTAATTGTTTTTGGTTTATTTTTATTAATTTATCTCACATTGGATTAGAAATTATTGGAATAATAAATTTGACACACACACACACATATATTCCAAATTTCTTAAGGATAGAAATTGTTGGCTTAAGGTGTAGGAATTTACAGGGTAAGTTCTTCAGACAGAACACCAAAAGGACACCGCTGACAACCAGATCGCAGATCAATACACCAGTATTTTGACGTGGTTAAAACCCTCAAAGAGGGAAACAGTCCACGGCCTGAGCCAACGCGGCCACTTCAGGCAATTTATTAATAAAAGAATGAAAATTTACATATGTTTCTCTCATGCACGGATTACCCTACAAATGACCCTCCATGCGCTTTAAATAGAATTCATGGACCAATCGGGTGTCAAGCCACGGATCAAGTGTCGGTAATACCGAGGAGAGAATGAACCGTCGGATCACTACATATCGTGACCGTCGGATTGTAAGTTACAAAATGTACAACAGTAAAGAAACACACTTTACCTAACTCTACACTAGACCAAGTTGAACTTAACTATTTCCTATGTGTCGGAATATCCTAACATCCCCCCTTAAGAACAACTTGGGATAGGATTGAAGGATTTACAAATATGACACAATAGGAGAAGGAAGGAGGCACTAGAGCCTATCCCCCTTAGTGACAACTTCCTGAACTCCAACCATAAATCGAAGTTTAGTGAACTTCGCCTCTGTGAGAGCCTTTGTGAAGATGTCTGCAACTTGATCATCTGTTGAACAATATTGCACTTCAAGAACATGGTCGTGAATGAGCTTTCTGATGAAGTGCATGTGCAGTTCAATGTGTTTTCTGCGCTGATATTGGACTGGATCTTTGCATAGCTGAATGACACTTTGATTATCACACCAAAGTGTAGTCGGATGCTGCTGCTGAAAGCCAAACTCTGACAGGATCTGACGAAGCCACAAGGCTTCCTTACTAGCTTCTACGGCACCACGATACTCTGCTTCTGCTGATGAAAGAGAAATGGCAGCTTGTTTCTTACAAGCCCATGTAATAGGTCCTGAACCAAGAGTGAACACATAACCAGCAGTAGACTTCCGATCATCAGGGTCACCAGCCCAATCGGAATCAGTGAAACCAACAAATAGAGGAGCTGCTTCGGCACTGTAATGTATCCCAAACTGAACTGTACCTCGAACATAACGAAGTATTCTTTTAGCTGCTTTTCAATGACTTTCACGGGGGTTTTGCATGAACCGAGCAACAAGGCCAACAGCAAAGGAAAGGTCAGGACGA
This sequence comes from Pinus tabuliformis, assembly GCA_031772625.1. Taxonomy (NCBI): domain Eukaryota; kingdom Viridiplantae; phylum Streptophyta; class Pinopsida; order Pinales; family Pinaceae; genus Pinus; species Pinus tabuliformis. Next base: position 920,478,617 of record CM062805.1, on the reverse strand, counting down.
GTATGGGTTAGATACAAAAGTTTTCCTACAAGTTGATGGTATAAGGTAGCATCAACTTCAGGAGAATTACAAGTGACTGAAAGTTTGACTCCAGACTGAAAGGGAGAAGGGGCTGGCTTACAGTCTTCCATGTGAAAATGACGTAGAATATCACAAGCATACTTGGACTGGGAAAGGGAAATACCCTCCTTGGATTGCAAGACTTGAAGACCGAGAAAATAGTGTAAGTGTCCTAAGTCTGTCATTTCAAATTTCCTTTTAAGGCTAGACTTCACATGGTTTATAAGGTTGGGATCACTACCAGTAAGGATAATATCATCAACATAAAGAACAAGGATGATAAGAGAGTTGCCCACTTTCTTGGTGTAGACAGTATTGTCAGAATGACACCTAGAAAAGCCAGATTCTAAAAGAAAGCTATCCATTTTGGCATACCAAGCCCGAGGAGCTTGCTTGAGACCATAAAGGGATTTCTTAAGTCGACATACAAGGCTGGAGTCCGTTTGTATGAAGCCAATGGGTTGTTCCATATAGATTTCTTCATGCAAGTCTCCATGCAGGAACGCAGATTTAACATCGATTTGATGGACTTCCCATTTGAAAGAGGCAGCAAGGGAAAGAACAAGGCGGATAGAGTTCATTTTGGCAACAGGGGAGAAGGTTTTAGTGTAGTCAATGCCTTCAACCTGTGAAAAACCCTTAGCAACAAGACGAGCTTTATGTTTATCAACTTTCCCATCTGGTCCATAATTGGTTCTGTAAACCCATTTGCATCTAACAAGTTTTTGTCCCTTTGGTAGAGGAACAAGATCCCATGTATCATTTGCCAACAATGAATGATATTCTTCATTCATAGCTGCTTCCCAATCTGGATGGCCTGAAGCTTCTGCAAAGGTGTCAGGATCATAATTTACTGGAGCTTGAGCCAGTAAAGAAGAGGCTCTCTCGAACTGAGAACGTGTACGTCGCTGATCTGTAGGATCACGGCAAGATCACCTGCTGCATCTCGAGTAGCACGAACCCATTTTGGAAGCTCAGGAGCTGAAGGAGGATCCTGAGATGGTGGGGGAGGATTTTCATCCTCACTTTCATCATCTGAAGAAGAAATGTTTTCAAAGGTAGAAGAGATAGGGAGAGGTGGCACATCCGCCGGACTAGGCTCGCAGGCCGATATATTTTCATCAAATTTTACATCTCTTCTAATGATAACATTTTTGGACTTAAATGGAATAAGTCTATAGCCTTTGACATCTTCAGAATATCCAACAAAAGTACATTTTTCACTCTTAGGTTCTAAAGCTTTATGCTTTTCATCTAGAATATGGGCCCACGCTTCACTTCCAAAAACACGAAAGTGACTTACATCTGGTTTGATTGAGCTCCATGCTTCTTCTGGAGAGATATTCTTTAAAGCCTTAGTAGGAGTGCGATTTATTATGTAATTTGCACAATTAATTACTTCTACCCAAAAACTAAGACCAAGTCCTTTAGATTGTAGCATACAATTAGCCATTTCCTTTAAGGTGCGATTCTTCCTTTCAGCTACACCATTTTGTTGTGGAGTATATGGAACAGTATGTTGCATTTGAATTCCATTCTCAGTGCAATAGTTGATGAATGTGTTTTTAACATATTCTCCGCCATTATCAGATCTTAACTTAAGAATTTGATGTCCAGATTGTTTTTCAACAAAGGCCTTGAAGGCCAAAAAAGTTTTAAATACTTCACTCTTGAGTTTTAAGAAGTATACCCAAGTGCGTCTGGAGAAATCATCAATGAAAGTTAAGAAATACTTGCAGCCAGAGAATGACACAACTGGAAGTGGACCACACAAATCACTATGCACAAGCTGTAAAGGGGCTGAGGCGTGCCAAGAGGCACGTTTTTCAAAACTGTCCCGATGATGTTTTCCGAGTACACATCCGGAACAAACACCATCTCTGCAAGATACCATAGGAAGACCTGTCACCATATTTTCTTTACATAGATGTTGAAGGGAGCGATAGTTTAAGTGACCAAATCGCTCATGCCAAAGTTTGCTCACTTCATCGTTATGAGCAACAAATACTGAGGGAAGATTTGATGACCCAAAGTTGTGAAACTTATACAACCTTGTAGAATCATCAGCAATGCCAATAGCCAAAATCTGTTTAGGATCTCTTAAGTCCTTGATTACAACATCATGAGGTGAAAATTCAACGATTTTACCTTCACCTGAATGAGTTATCTGATATACAGATAGAAGGTTGCAGGATAAGGTTGGAACACATAATACATCATTAAACTGACCATTGTCTAGATGAACAGTTCCAGTCCCTACAACATTAAGAGATCTATCATCACCAACATATATATTTTTGGTGTTACAATCATTTAAAGAAGAAAACATGGCTTTGTTTTTGGCCATGTGATAAGAAGCTCCAGAATCAATGAGCCACTCATGAGAATGAGAAGAAGAAGATACATTTAATGCATAGCCAGACCGAGATGCTTGACAACCACATGTGGAAAGTGCCATTCCTGAAGATGAAGTTGAAGTTGAAGATTGCCCCAAATGGATGTTATGCTTCTTCATTGCTGCTTCCAAGGCTTCCATCTTCTTAAAGCATTTTGATTCTAAGTGGCCATCTCGATTACAAAAATTGCAATGTCTATCAGTCTTCTTCCCTTTGTTTTTATTTGTCTTATCATTTTGTTGAAATGATTTTTCATTTTGGGGCTGAAATTGCTTAGGACCCTTGTTTGGTTTAGGACCATTCTTTTTAGGATATGACTTCTTAGGATTCTTTGAATTTGGTTGCTGCTGGGCGACTAACGCTTTCTTGGAAGAGTTTCCAAGATTAAGAAGACCAAGGTGTAAGAGTTTTTCTTGTTCTCTTATTAAAGAATCACAAAAAGAGTCAAAGGAAGGGGACTTGTAGTATGTTCCTTGAGAAATGAAGGCTTCTCTTGTAGAATGGAAGGTGGAAACAAACACAGAGTAGGTTGGTCCCAACTTTGTAAGAATGGAATAGATAAGGTTACTATCTTCTTTCTTAACTTTAACACCTTCCAAAAGATATCTAAGGGTATTGAACTTGGACAAGAAATCTTCAATGCAAGAAAAATTATTAGGGTCCAATGTAAGCAACTCATTTTCAAGTTGATGGGCTCTAATTTAATTTTTAATCCCAAAAACTTTATTGATTTGTTTCATTGCTTCATCAGGAGAATCAATTTCTGCAATATGGAATCTAAGATCTGGAGAAATAGACATCCCTATCAATCCACGTGCTTGATCTTGCCTATTTTCCCATTTCGCAGCCTTATCTTCATCCTTCGGTTTCTTTTCTTGGCCTGAGGCTATTCTGTAGAGACCTTTACTTCTAAGTAAATCCTCAATGTAAGCCAACCATTGGAAGTAGTTGGTGCTGTCAAGGGTAACTTGGTATTGACTTTCCATTTCAATGGAAACTGAAGCTAAAGATGCTAAAAATAAGTGTTCAAATGGATATATCTCGAAAAATTAGGCTGGTTTAAAAAAAACGGCTCTGAAAACGGCTTCCGGATGAAGAAGTTATGGCTTTTTGAAAAAAAGTTGTTGAAGTTGCCGACGAAGTGCGGGAATGTGCGGAAATGAAAAAGTTCGCCCCCACAAAATGGAGACTTGAACCCAAGACCTCTACTCTCTTAAAATAGCTTTGAACCAATTGATCTATACAAAAAAATTGAGAGAGAGAGAGAGAGAGAGGGGGGGGGGGGTGCTTTGGGTTGCGTGCTTGCTTTGAGAAAGCTCTTTTTCCCTACAAAACAAAAAAACACAAAACCCAACACGGACATGCAAAGAAAATGAACCTTATGGCTCGAAGTTAGCTTTAGCCGAAAAACTAAATATTTTCAAAAATGAACCTTGCGGCTCGAAGTTAGCTTTGGCCGGAAACTAAATATTTTCCTCAATGTTTCTGATTTTCCGAGATCACCCTAAGGCGCAGGGAAAGGAGCATACGCATGAGAAAAATCCTTCCTTTATGTTTCTGATTTGCCCAAATCGCACAGAGTCGCAGGGCAAAGAGCATACGTAGAAATGAAAGGTATAGATCCGGTAATAAAAAGGCTAAATAAACCAAAACCGAAATAAACAGAGAGAAAATAACAGTAAACTGCAAAAAAACACTGTATACCTCCAGATCTTAAAAATGACACAGCTAGGGCTACCGGAAACCTTTTCGCGTGAAACGAAAGGGGTTCCTCACTGGAACAGATGCTCCCAACACAACAGAGCAGTCCTCTCGGCCCGAAAGCAGTCAGAAACAGCAGATCTAGGAAACGGCAGTCGGATGCAGTTCTACCGGCTTCAGATTTGGATCACCAACGGACGCGGCCCTCAAATAGCTCTAATACCATGTAGGAATTTACAGGGTAAGTTCCTCAGACAGAACACCAAAAGGACACCGCTCACAACTAGATCGCAGATCAATACACCAGTATTTTGATGTGGTTAAAACCCTCAAAGAGGGAAACAGTGCACGGCCTGAGCCAACGCGGCCACTTCAGGCAATTTATTAATAAAAGAATGAAAATTTACATATTTTTCTCTCATGCACGGATTACCCTACAAATGACCCTCCATGCGCTTTAAATAGAATTCATGGACCAATCGGGTGTCAAGCCACGGATCAAGTGTCGGTAATACCGAGGAGAGAATGAACCGTCGGATCACTACATATCGTGACCGTCGGATTGTAAGTTACAAAATGTACAACGGTAAAGAAACACACTTTACCTGACTCTATACCTAACTCTACACTAGACCAAGTTGTACTTAACTATTTCCTATGTGTCGGAATATCCTAACATAAGGATAGAACTTATTGAAATAGTAAATTTGATTTTTGATTATATACAATCTAAATATCTTAAGGATTTTCATAATGTTGGATCTATTTATGAATTCACAAATTCAATTTATGCCTTCAAAAATTCAATTTAAGTAATGAAAATTGCAATCTCACTACCATTGGTTAAAAGTTTATAGAATAATCTGAAAAAACATTGTAGTTAACATCCTTCTAGTGATTAAATTTGAGGTTTTTTTAATTCCTTTTTAATTATTAAATAATGGCAATTTTAAAATATCCAGTAATGAAATCTACTTAATTTTTTAAATTGTCAAATTGACAAGGAAACTAAAAAATTTTCTCTATACATATACATGTATAATAAACCTCAGATGAATGAATTGTAGACTAGATTTGTCAAGAAGGTGGAAACCATTCCCTCTGTTGCGCTGCCTCTAGGGTTTTGATGAACGTCTTTGGTTTTGCTGATCGTGCCTTAGTTAGAAATTTACAGGAATGTGATCATCCCCTAGATATATGGAACAATGACTAGAAAAAAAATGCGGAAGCTGTTGATAAAAGGGAATCCTTGCTTATATGCTTGTGGGAATGGTTTCTTTGCTTTCATTTTGTAATACAAAGAAGACAAAGACGTAATATTCAGAAATGGCTTGTATTTCTTTAGGGCGCAAAGAATGTACTTGAATAAATTGTCATTGGACGTTGAACCAGATGATGATATTCCAAATGCAGTGCATGTCTAGGTAAGGCTTCCTAGACTCCCTCAATAATGCTAGAGTGATGACTGTCTAAGGGCGATTGGGAATCGTTTGGGGAAATATTTAGACAGAGTTGAACCAAAGGGTTCTTAATTTGTTTGTGCAAATATTTGTGTGGAAGTAGATCTAGAGAAGGGCCTACCTTCGAAGATCAACATCACACAAGGAGAGTGGAACCATATTTAAGTATTGGATTATGGGCAAATACATTTTAAATGTTGGATATGCCATGAATATGGTCGTTTCGCAAAATATTTCATGAAGGCTCAACTAAGCAAGGGTGAGGAAACAACAAAGACATAAGAGGAATAATGGAAAACATAGAGGAAGCGGGGTAGAAAGGAAAATCAACGACAAGTAAAAATCAATCAAATCAAGGTAAGAATGAAGCTTCGACCTCAACAAACTCTTTTGTGATTCTACAATCACATGAGGAAAAAGAAAAAGAAGTAGCAAATAATGACAACAGAAAAGAAGCCCCTAAGGAAGAAGTGGTTAGTTTTGAACAAGAGGATGGGGAGATTCGAGAGCCAAAAAGAGAAGAAGGCAAGCTAGATGAGATCATCCAAAACCCTATTCCAAAGCATGAAGAAGGAAATATTCCACCAGGGCGAGAAGCAGTGGAAAGCCCCTCATTGAGACTAAAAAACATGACAAACAACACCCCATGGAAACTAAAGGAGCCAACAAGGGAATCAGGGAAGATTTTGACAAGAAATATGGCTCGGAAGAAGGAAGAAAAAGAAACTCAAGAAGAAGTGCATATTGAAGTGGATCCACCAAATTTAGAGACAAAGGAAGCCCACGTTCATTAATCCCTTAAGAACACTAGATCCTCCTCTGAATACTCAGGAAGAAAAATTAGAAAATAAATTTCTTCAATTGATCAAATAGATGAGGAAGAATCTTCAAAAAGTGACAAAGACAACATATATGACCCCTCGAAGTCAATAGAAAACATGGGTTGGATCCACGTTGGGAAAAGGGGAAAAACATCTTGCCAAGGAAAACGAGAAGTCAATCAAATCCATATCGACAAGTAGTAAGAAAAGGAATGCAAATGTATTTGGATTTTGGGAGTATTTTGGAAATTCTTTAGTTGGAAAGGGAAAAAAAAAATTGTCTCATGGAGTACCCGCTTGATATTTTGGATTGAGTCAATGTGCACAATCTCAAATCCACAAGGAATATTGACAACACTGAAGGAATGTAACGATTCTGGGTCGGATCCCATGTCTCCTTTTTAATATAAACCATCATACTCGTTTCTTTGAAAAATAAATAAATAAATAAATAATTTGTCATTAAAAAAGTTGTAGTTTAAATGTTTTTGGTGTATTTTTATTAATTTATCTCACATTGGATTATAAATTATTGGAATAATAAATTTGACACACACACACAAACATTCCAAATTTCTTAAGGATTGAAATTGTTGGCTTAAGCATAGAAATTGTTGAAATAGTAAGTTTGATTTTTGATTATATACAATCTAAATATCTTAAGGATTTTCATAATGTTGGATCTATTTATGCATTCACCAATTCAATTTATGCCTTCAAAAAACTTGCAATCTCACTACCATTGGTTAAAAGTTCATAGAATAATCTAAAAATACATTGCACTTGACATCTTTCTAGTGATTAAATTTGAGGTTTTTTAATTATTAAATAATGAACATTTTAAAATATCTAGTAATGAAGTCTACCTCATTTTTAAAATTGTCAAATTAACAAGGAAATTAAAAATGTAGCTTTACACATATATATGTATAATATTTCATAGTATGAAATGTGTTTCCATTTAACAGTCAAACAAACAATCCCTAGGGAGAAACAAACAATCCTTGCCCCCAAATAGAAAAGTTTCATACACCACTTTAATGTCTAACTTAATTGTAATCTTAAAAATAAATTATTTTATTTTTATTATTTTATTATTATTAATCTTATATTGCAAAACACACACATTTGTCCGTGAGTGTTTGGAAAATTCCTAGTAGCATGTCGGAAAATGCCTATATGACAATTATATTATACAATCCTAAGTCTCAGTGATTGGAGACTTCCACAGTTTGTCATATTGTTAGTGTTCTAGAATAACACTGTGTAACATGTGTAATCTGTCCAACATTTCGGATGCGACTCCATCCATCATAGGAACCAATATTTGACCAAATTTTGAGACAAAAAAGTATTTGAATTAAATAAATAACCATATTTGGTAAATAATAATTATGACTTGATAGATTTTTGGAAATTTAAATTAGTAAAGTTTTGAAATAAGATTTTTATTTTTATATTATAATAGCAAATTAAGAGTTAGTTAAGAATTAAGATTTTTATATTTATGAGCAATACTAATTAAATGAAAGATAATTAATGAATTTCAATATATGAATAATTAATGAGAAATGGTTCCATCTAAATGTATTAATAGATTATAGATTAAAAAGGAAAAGGGGGTTCGACAAGAAACATTCATAATTTTTTTAGGAGAGAGGAGGAATATAGGATATAAAATAAATTAATAAAGGGAGGTTAAAGAGAAAAGCGGATAAAAATAGGAGTAAAAGTGAAGAAATGAAGAGAGAAAAAAGAAAGGTAAGGATTGATATAAAATAAGATGCAGAGTGTAATTTGAAAGAGAAAAGATAGTAGATAAAAATTATAAAAAAAATGACCATCAAAAAACTTTAAGATGAAAAAAAGGATAAAGAAGAGGAAGACTGAGATCAGAGATAAGTTAAGATTCGATGGGATCAAGATCACATCTTACAATCTATTAGCCTCCTGTTGCAACAGGTGTTCATATTTCATGATTGACAGTTGAAAGTGCCAAATATGTCATCTTTGCATGCTGCAATGCTTCATATTTCCAGAAAGAGGCCAAAGAAGAGGCCATGAAAGTGTGCCAGTCTAAATGCCACTGATGTATTCCAAATTTTGATGAGTTTTTCAGTTAAGGGAAGTCCAAACAGCTTAATCTTGGCTTCCCTAGGTTTCAATTTCTTGTTTTAGAATATAGAGAATCATTATCTGTCCAAACAGCTTAATCTTGGCAGATTTGTAGATAGGTAGAGAATCTTGGGCGCTCAACAGCTTAATCTGAGCCCCGGCAAAAATAAGGATTGATTTAGATAGGAGGGCAGTAAAAAAAAAAGGATAATCAGGGTCTGCAAGTCTAAGTGCACCCAAACCAAAAAGAAGAAAAAATGTTAGGTAAGTAGGCTGGGTAGGTAGTTTTGAGGTTGCAGAATGTTGATTTGTGATCAATTTTGTGTTTCAAAGTGATATTTTACTTCAGATCACATATGTAAGGCAGTTTTCATTTGGAGGAGCTCAAGCGAGGCATGTCTAACTCCCCATTCTTCTTATTCCCCAAATCACTCACTAACATCCCCTTGAAGACCTTGGGATCTGCCCAACCAGTCCTGTTATCAATTCATTTTTGAAAAGTATTAAGTCAAGCTTTGACTTTCTGCAGTGAAGAGAAGCCACATTTCTTGTGTAAAAATCATGTCTCCACAGTCCATTCACTTCCTATGTCTAAGTTTCAGCTCACAAACTTAGCCTCTCCCCTACACTTCACCTCACAAATTCATATTAACTCCTAACTCTACTATTTAGCTCCCTAGATCATTCCCCTATCCCCTATTACACAAAAAACTATATAAAAACCCCAAAAATATTACATATCCCCCCTATAGCACTATAGCTATGTACATATAGTTCTAGGATATAATAGTCCACCTGGGACTATTATGAACCCATCCGTGTCATAACCCTGGGATTGGTCTAACCTCTGGTTAGGCTAATAACCTATACCCACCCCTTTATCCTCAAAACCTTATAATTCTACCTCCGCAGTCATTTCCCCAATGTCTAATGTTTAATAGTTTTGGTTAAACATTAAAATTAACCCGCGAATCACATTAACCAAGTTTTTTAACCCCCTCGGTGCATTTTTATTTAAATATGTCGGGCGGGTCCCGTCCCTAACCCCCTATCACCTCACCTTTACCTCCAGCCGTCTGATGCCCAGCGCCCGAGATCAACGGTGGGCGGTAATTCCTGCACCTCGATCTCCCGAAGTTTAACGTCCAGGGAATGGGCAGTTTCCCCATCGTACCCCCGCCACTTGTCAGCCTCCCAGTGTGTTCTGAGGCACCTCCCCCAATACCACCTGTGTCGAAAAGCGGTGCGGGAGAAAACCGAATACCCCCTTCCGCCCTCCTATGTCAGTGCCACATCATCATCCTGTGTCATCCTCTTGCCACCGTGTCACCGCCACATCATCACCCTTACCATACCGCCACGTCACCTGGCCGTACTCCTGACATCACCCTGCTAACGTCACCCTGCCACGTCACCGCCGTACTGGGACCCACCGCTGACGTCATGCTGACATCATTGCCAAAATGGACGCGAAGCGTGAAATCTGCAGCAAGTGATGCCCAGAATAAAAAACCGAGGCAGTTTTTGATGCACGATTAGCAGTGCTAATCGCGCATCGCTAAGAAAAATAGGCCAAAATGGAAGCCCTCTCATGGCTCGGCTACCAGCAGGCCCGAAAGTCGCAAAACGACAAGAATTTCTTCACGCAGGATTCAGAAAAGGGGCAAAACAGTTCTTAAAGCAACAGAGGGTTGAACAGCAGCCATAAAAGGTCAATGGGACAGTTTAAAGAGTATTAGCGGTGAGAAAAGGCACACATTCAGTGCCAAAGCATATCAAGGAAGCGACAAAGAGTATCAGTTAAATTTTTTTAATGGAAATCTTTATTTCCCAAAGCAGGTAAACATTAAAGACCTCCATCAAAGTCAAAGAAGCAGTAAAGACTGTTTAAAGCTCATCAGATCGGGATTAGTGCACATTAAAGCCACCGAACAACAATGGATCAGAGACCATTGCGCAGTTATGGCTAAATGAACAGCATAGAGCCACCAGGACAGATTTCAGCTCATTTTTGAGGCGGTTGCCCCCAGCGCATCTCAAAAGATATTTTCTTGCATTAATTTTTGGACAAGATTAGGTTAAAGAAATCATTTCCTTCAGACCTGTTTAGGTCGGCTATAATAGATAATTTTGGATATTTTTCCCTATTTATACCACCCTCTGTATTGTTTAAAGGGTTGGTTGGTTGATAATCCTCATTAGAGACTCGCACTGTATATCTGATATGTTTTCCTTAATCAAAGACTGTTGAAAGCTTGGAGAATGGACTGTGTGCTGTGTATTACTGTTTGAAGAGTGAATTATGGAATTCTTGTGCTACAACATAACTCAATAAGTGCCTCTTACCTCTGTTTTAATTGTTATGTGCTCATATTATACATGTATCACCATCTAAATAGCAGAAAGAAAGATTAGCTTAGAACTTGCTTGGCTGCACTCTATGCTCAATGTCTGTTGTTTCTTTATGTTTTCATCTAAATCAGAAATGAATATGAATTCCCTTTGGCTCATATTTCCTCTAATTCACCCATGTTTGACAGTTATCTAGGGATTCTTGACTGCTCCTAGATAGAGCTCATTCACCTTCCCTCTATTAAGCTGAATGAGAGATTCTCAATTGCCTCTCATTCCTTAGCTTTCATTCCATCCTTTTAGCTTGAATCATTGTTTCATGTGCAGCTAGCTTGCTCCATATTTCTTCCTTGTGACCAAGAAAACGCACTAGTAGTCCTGCTCCTTGACTCCATGCCCAATGGTTTGAAAATCTCATACTATACCTGCCTCTTTACTTGAAAGCATCATCCTTCCCACCAAAACTTAAACAAAACCCCTTGAACTCGATAACTAGCCTAAAATCATCATCAACAAAGCTAAATCATTAAGAGAGAGCCCTCTCTGATTGCAGGTGGGCTAGAACCTGCAGTCCAAAGACTGGTTTGTGGTTACCTCGGTTGTATCCCTTTGAGCTGACCAAGGGACAACCTGAGTGATAACATAATGGCGACTCCACTGGGGACAAATGGATTATTGCAATCACTGTCTGTTCCTTAAAGCTACAGATGAAGCCTGAATGTCAGCCAGGAAGCCTTTGAAACTATTCTTGCTTTGCATTTACAGGAGTAAATAAAAGCTGCTTCAGTCAATCTTCATGCTAGTTTTAAGCTGCAGATAGCTATTCCAAAATTTGATCAGTTCCTTGCTAATTCTAAAAACGTTCACAGAAAATACCAAAACAAAATTCGGAAGCTGGCTCCAAAGAGGAAAACTCATTATATAAGGGCAAATCCAGACCCAAATCCCCCAGCTGCTTTTGAAAATCCGAATTTAATCCCAAGGAACCTCAGGAAGCTAGAGCAAAGAGAAGATTTTGTTGATTCTAGTCCTGAAACAATTCAGCGGAGCTGTGTTCCAACCCCTGTCAAAGTTTTATTTCGTTCAACCCCTACTTCCCCTTGTTCATCATCCACCTCTCAAAGCACTCCTTCCACACCTCCATTCACTGCACATACTACCACTACCACTACTGCTATTCCAGTTGTTCCATTTATCCCTGTTGTTCCACTTATCCCTGTGAATATGGCTAATAGATATGCACCCCTGCAATTACCTGCAAATCCTGGGGCTATGCCTCAGGATTACCAAACTAAAATCACATATTTTGATGGTACTGGTTCTTGCACAGCCCTTCAGCATACCAAGAAGATGCAAGACTATTTTGAGAACTACGAGATAGATGATGATAGCGTGAGAATGAAAATTTTCTTCCAAAGTTTAATAGGTGAAGTAAGAACTTGGTTCAGAGCACTTGCTGCAAATTCCATAGCCAATCCGGATGATCTTTACCAAGCCTTCCTTAACAGATGGGAAAAGAAAAAAGATCCACTACACATTTTATCTGAATATGACACTATAAAAAGAGGCCCTCAAGAGTCTGTCCTAGATTATTGTGCAAGATTCAACAATGTTTACAATGCAATCCCATGGAACCTCAGACCTCCACCTGACCTTGCTTTGTATAAATTCCCTGATGGTTTTGATTTAGATATGGCCTATCAGTTAAGGGAAAGAGCCCCTCAAAGCCTTGCAGACATGCAAAATGTTGTTGTTAGCATAGAGGCAAACCTAATTGCCAAAAGAAAAAGAGCTAGAATGGAAAGAAGAACCACCTTTAAAGAGGAACCCTCAGCCTTAGATCAAAAGCTGGATGCTATTATCAGTGGCATGCACAGGCTGGGAGACAGAGTAGAAAGTGGTGAGAGGAAATCATCATGGGAAGGACAACAGTCCAATACCATAAGGAACCCAAATTTTAGGAAAACGCAGAACACAAATGCTGGTAAGTCTAGCCCAGACCATGATGTAAGACCCCCTTTTCAAGAAAACTATGCTGAAGCATCCACAGCTAGTGAGAAAACAGAGGACACTCACATGAACCTGATGGATCTAAAGGGTGAGCATCAAATTTTCCTAACCCAAGAAGACCAAGATGAGCATGACTTTAATCAATTTCAAACTAAATATGGTGAGTCTTTTGACTTTAAACAGGGTTATGATACTGCTGTGTATGAGGTCCACAAACAATATAAGCTTAGAACTAGGACCATTGATATTCCTGAACCTAGCAAACCAAAGGATGGAAAACAGCCCAACAAGATTAAAGGCAAGGCTATTATAACAGAACCAGCTGATATAATTGTCCCAAACCTGCATCAAGTGACTGTAGAGGACATAACAGAAATGCAGCCTTCTATTGATCAGCCTCTGCCACCTTCTTCCTCGAAAGAGAACTCGAACAGCGTTCCAAAAAGCCCTCCTAAAACTGAAAAACCGCAAGCAATCACTTCCCATAACGTTGATAAACAAGAGAAAATTGTTGATACTCCAATGGAAAAAGGGAAGCCTGCCTCTCACAATACTAAAACCCAATCTGAAAAATCATTTGATTTAGAGGCAGAAATAGGTAAATTGAAGATATATGTCCCTCTCTCGGAACTTGCCAAACATGATGTGTATAGGCAACAAATTCAAAGATCACTTCAAATCCCAGAGAATAAGGATGATGTAAATGTTTTAGATGATACCCCTGAACTGCTATTTGGTCCAGAAGTTAATGGAAAATCAACTTATGGATCTGTTCTACCGTTTTATGTCAATTTGCATATACATGACAAAGTTTTGCACAATGCTATGTTTGATTCAGGAGCATCGCACAATCTTATGCCCAAAGCAGTTATGGAGAAGCTAAACCTTGATGTTACAAGACCTTACAAAGACTTATTCTCCTTTGACTCAAGTCAAGTCAAGTGTTTAGGCCTCATCAAAGACTTGTGTGTCTCCTTAGTCCAATATCCCAACAAGACCATCCTCATGGATGTGGTGGTTGCTGACATTCCACCAAAGTATGGCATGTTCCTATCAAGATCATGGGGAGCAAAGCTCCAAGGATCCCTTCAATTAGACCTCTCCTATGCCACTATTTCAGTCTTTGGGCAACAAAGAGACTGTATAGAGAAACACTAATGAAATATGTGGTAAGCAGTGAGGAAAAGCCCCAAAAGTTTCCTATTTACTCAATCCATTCTGATATGGATTCTTTTATTTTGTTTAATGATGAAACAAGTCCTCCAACTGATGATAAGCCTTTGGCTTTAGAACAAGAAATAGGCATAAATGAGAAATCGGTTGCCCATACCCAAGAAACTGTCAAAACAGTTAATGCAACCAGCATACTAGAAGAACCTCCCCAAACAGAAATTTCAAATTTGCCGAATCCTAAAATGGCTGAAATTCTTAATACTAACCACAAGCAAGAAATCACATGGTATTTAGAGTTTGATGGCTCTGTTAACAAGTTAGGAGCAAGGGTAGGTGTCTGGATTCACAATACACATAACAATCATGCAGAAGGCCATGCCTACAGATTGAATTTCAAATGCACCAATAACATGGCAGAGTATGAGGCTCTCCTTTTAGGCCTTAAACTGCTCAAAGCTCTAGGAGCTGCAAAAGTGTCCATTCTAGGTGACTCCGATTTAATCATACAACAAATGAAAGGTAACTTTGTTACCAATGACAATAGAATGAGGGCCTATAGGACTGCTGCCACTAATATACTCAATGCATTCACTGAATCCAAGCTTGCCAAGATTTCAAGAAATCATAACATTCATGCACACAGCCTAGCCACTTTTGCTAGTACATGCAAGCTTCCCTTTGAGCCAAATCACCACTTTACTGCTGAGATAAAACATAGGCCCGCTGTCCCTAATAACGTTAAAGACTGGCAAGTGTTTGAAAATGATGCCCAGATTAACAATTTCCTCACTCTTGAGCATGAGTTTTCAAATATTAACATTGACATGGATGCTATGACGAATGAACAACAGCAAACAAATGAAAATCAGCAGGCTGTAACAGCTGTAATAGCCAAACAAATCCTAAACCCAACTGTTTTTAACAATGCAAACATAGAAGAGCTGAAAAAGATACAGTTGGAGGAAATAGCCAAAACAGAGGCCGAGATTATTGATCTAAAGGATAACTTTCTCCCTACTGGCCTCACTCCATTAGAAGATATGTTTGATGCAAATGATGTCCCTAAAAATCCAAAAATGCAACCATTGAATGCTGCTATAGAAGAACACAACATTGGGACAGCAGAGAAGCCCAAAATGATCAAACTATCTCAATCTTTGCCACCCGATCAAAATCCCAAATATGTTGATTTGTTCAAAGAATTCCAAGATGTATTTGCTTGGAGTTATGAGGACTTGAAGTCCTATGACACCTCAGTGATCCAACACACCATTCCCTTAAAACCAAACCAAAAGCCCTTCAAACAAAAACTTAGAAGAATCAATCATGTGCTCCTTCCTTTGATTGAAAAGGAAGTGAAAAGAATGTTTGATGCAGGTATCATAGCACCCATCAGATTTTCTAAATGGGTATCCAATCTTGTTCCCACAAGAAAGAAGACAAGTGAGATTAGGCTATGTGTAGACCTAAGAAATTTAAACCAAGTCTCCCTAAAATACCACTACCCATTGCCAAAAATGGACCACATCCTACAAAGAGTAGTGGGGTCATCTAGAATCTCTTTGCTAGATGGCTTTTCAGGTTTTAATCAAATACTCGTTCACCCGGATGACCAAGACAAGACAGCCTTTACCACACTGTGGGGAACATTTAAGTATATGAAGATGCCTTTCGGACTTAAAAACGTTGGTGCTACCTTTCAAAGAGCAATGGATATTGCATTTGCCAAGGAAATACATGATTTCCTAGTTGTCTATCTTGATGATCTTACCCCATTTTCCAAATCTGATCAAGAGCACCTCAAACACCTAAGGCAAATATTCATGACATGTAGGAAATATGGCATTTCCTTGAACCCCAAGAAGTCTCTCTTTGGCCTTGAAGAAGGCAAACTACTTGGCCACATCATATCAAAAGATGGGATTAGAATTGATCCTGAAAGAATCCAAGCCATCCTCCAAATCCCATATCCAAGAAACATAAAAGAGTTGCAAGCATTCCTTGGAAAGATCAATTTCCTAAGGAGATTTATCCCAAATCTAGCCGAGATGATAAGACTGTTAAGCAACATGTTAAAAAAGGATGCCAAGGTAAAATGGTCTCTTGAAACCAAGCAAGCCTTTGAGGGCATAAAATCTGCCTTAACCCAAGCCCCTGTCCTCACAAGTCCACAATTTGATAGGGACTTTATCATATTTTCTTTTGCATCTAATCACACCATAGCTGTTGTCCTTTTGCAAAAGGATGATCAGGGAAATGAAAAGCCAATTGCATTTTTTAGCCGAGCCTTAAGAGATGCCCCTTTGAAGTACCAAATCATGGAGAAGCAGGCCTATGCCCTTGTCAAAGCAATCAAAGATTTCTGAGTTTACATTTTATATTCACATGTGATTGCTTATGTCCCAAATGCTATTGTAAAAGACATATTAACCCAAGAGGGATTAGAAGGCAAAAGAGGCAAGTGGATTGCAAACATCCTTGAGTATGACATAGAAATAAAACCAACCAAACTGATAAAGGGACAAGGTTTAGCCAAACTGATGTCCGAAACAAACTTTCAAGCCTTAGACATTAACCAACTGGACAATGAACAGGAGCTGGTGACTCCATAGATCAGTGAAACCTTTTTGAAATCCCCATGGTATGTTGATATATGTTTTGTATTGTTAAACCTGTTTGCTCCCCCAGGATTGTCCAGAACCAAGAAAAGATTTTGAAAATAAAGGCTTTAAAGTTTTGTGTCATAGATGGTGCATTATTTTGGAAAAATCATGAAGGCATATTGCTTAATTGTTTAACCATGAATGAAACTAACAATGTCATGAAAGAATTCCATGCAGGGGACTGTGGAGGACATCTATATTGGAAGTCCACTGCTGATAAAATTTTAAGGGCTGGTTTCTATTGGCCCTCTCTTTTTGCAGATGTAAAGAAGTTTGCCATTTCATGTCACAAATTCCAAATCTTTGAGGGCAAAAGAAAGATGTTGCCCCTGCCCCTTAAGCCCATCTCAACCGAAAAGCCTTTTCAACAATGGGGTCTAGACTTCATTGGAGAAATCCATCCCTCTTCCTCAGGCTAACATAAGTGGATTCTGACAGCCACCGACTATTTCACCAAGTGGATTGAGGCTATCCCATGTAGGCAAGCTAATGACACTATCATTATCCAATTCCTTGAGTGAAATATCCTTTCTAGTTTTGGCTGACCTGAGAAGATCATTACTGACAACACCGCTGCCTTCAAATCCAAAAAGATGATCAATTTTTGCCATAAATTTCACATTACCTTGGGCCACTCTACAGCCTATTACCCTCAAGGTAATGGCTTGGCCGAATCATCCAACAAAAGCCTCATCAACATCATAAAGAAAGTGCTAGAAGAAAACAAGAACTGGCATAGAAAGCTCACAAATGCCCTATGGGCAGACAGATTGTCAACCAAGAGATCCATTGGGATGAGCCTTTATGAGCTAGTATATGGCATGGAGGCCAGTTTTCCTTCATCCTTGGGCATCCCTACTATCAAACTGTTACATGAGATTCAGGCTGAACCAAATGACATTCAACGAAGAATCAATCAGACCATTCATCTTCAGCAAACTAGAGAGCAAGTTTATGGCAGAGCTCAAATTTTGCAAGAAAAGCTCAAAAGGATGTTTGATAAGAGAGCTAAGGCTGAGGATTTCTACATTGGCGACAAAGTTCTAAGGTAGGACTCACGAAGAGAAGACAAGGGCAAACATGCAAAATTTGATTTTCTATGGAAAGGGCCATTCGTTATTTCTGTTGTTCAAGGAAATAACACATATTTCCTCAAATCTGTAGAGGGCAGCATTGCTAAAGAAGGCCCTGTTAATGGCCGAATATTAAAACATTACCATGATCCCTTTTAAGGGATACAATGCAGCTCTGTATATATCTCTTTATACATTGATATTTGTATATATCAACACTTTGTTTTTATTTTTGTATAAGCAGTCTGATCGTTAGAGGAGTAGCATCAAAGTTTGTGAAGACACAGCCAATGCAAGTATTCCTTTAAAAAAAAAAAATCTTTGTCTCTGCATTAATCTCAGCAAAATAGCAAGAGTAGCGCTGTCATATCACAGCAATTCATGGTAAAAAGAAACTGTTTGCAGCTTGCAGTCTTCAGTCAAACAGTATCAATAAGAGAGGAGCACTTTTTTAGTTTCACATCAGCAACTATTTCTAGACCAAGGCTAAGGGGAAATGCATCATTTTGATCCATGTTTTGGATCTATTACAAAGGCAATGCTCAGGCAACATTGTACATAACATTAAGCACGCAGAAGAAAGTAGACGATGCTATATAGTTCACAATAATTCAGTTGAGGAGAGTGCTGTTCAGATCTCAAATCCCAATCATTTAGCAGCCAGCACAAAGAAATTTTTCAGTCTACAGCAACAATAGAAGATCAAGGCAGTCTGACCTGCTGTTCTTGGTTTTTCACAAGGAAAATCCATCCCCAAGTGGAGCCACTGTTAGCCTCCTGTTGAAACAGGTGTTCATATTTCATGATTGACAGTTGAAAGTGCCAAATATGTCATCTTTGCATGCTGCAATGCTCCATATTTCCAGAAAGAGGCCAAAGAAGAGGCCATGAAAGTGTGCAAGTCTAAATGCCACTGCTGTATTCCAAATTTTGATGAGTTTTTCAGTTAAGGGAAGTCCAAACAGCTTAATCTTGGCTTCCCTAGGTTTCAGTTTCTTGTTTTAGAATATAGAGAATCATTATCTGTCCAAACAGCTTAATCTTGGTAGATTTGTAGATAGGTAGAGAATCTTGGGTGCTCAACAGCTTAATCTGAGCCCCGACAGAAATAAGGATTGATTTAGATAGGAGGGCAGTCAAAAGAAAAAAGGATAATCAGGGTCTGCAAGTCTAAGTGCACCCAAACCAAAAAGAAGAAAAAATGTTAGGTAAGTAGGCTGGGTAGGTAATTTTGAGGTTGCAGAATGTTGGCTTGTGACCAATTTTGTGTTTCAAAGTGACATTTTACTTCAGATCACATATGTAAGGCAGTTTTCATTTGGAGGAGCTCAAGCGAGGCATGTCTAACTCCCCATTCTTCTTATTCCCCAAATCACTCACTAACATCCCCTTGAGGACCTTGGGATCTGCCCAACCAGTCCTGTTATCAATTCATTTTTGAAAAGTACTAAGTCAAGCTTTGACTTTCTGCAGTGAAGAGAAGCCACATTTCTTGTGTAAAAATCATGTCTCCACAGTCCATTCACTTCCTATGTCTAAGTTTCAGCTCACAAATTTAGCCTATCCCCTACACTTCACCTCACAAATTCATATTAACTCATAACTCTACTATTTAGCTCCCTAGATCATTCCCCTATCCCCTATTACACAAAAAACTATATAAAAACCCCAAAAATATTACATATCCCCCCTATTGCACTATAGCTATGTACATACAGTTCTGGGATATAATAGTCCACCTAGGACTATTATGAACCCATCCGTGTCATAACCCTGGGATTGGTCTAACCTCTGGTTAGGCTAATAACCTATACCCACCCCTTTATCCTCAAAACCTTATAATTCTACCTCCGCAGTCATTTCCCCAATGTCTAATGTTTAATAGTTTTGGTTAAACATTAAAATTAACCCGCGACCCACATTAACCAAGTTTTTTGACCCCCTCGGCACGTTTTTATTTAAATATGTCAGGCGGGTCCCGTCCCTAACCCCCTATCACCTCACCTTTACTACCAGTCGTTCGATGACCAGCGCCCGAGATCAACGGTGGGCGATAATTCCTGCGCCTCGATCTGCCGGAGTTTAACGTCCGGGGAATGGGCGGTTTCCCCGTCGTACCCCTACCACTTGTCAGCCTCTCGGTGTGTTTGGAGGCCCCTCCCCCAATACCACCTGTGCCGAAAAGCGGTGCGGGAGAAAACCGGATACCGCCTTCCGCCCTCCTATGTCAGCGCCATGTCATCATGACGTCATCATCCTGCGTCGGCCTCCTGCCACCGTGTCACTACCACGTCATCACCCCTATCGTACCGCCATGTCACCCGGACGTACTGCTGACATCACCCTGTTGACGTCACCCTGCCACGTCACCGCTGTACTGGGACCCACCGCTGACGTCATGCTGACGTCATCGCCAAAATGGGAGCGAAGCGTGAAATCTGCAGCAAGGGATGCCCATAATGAAAAATCGAGGCAGTTTTTGATGCGCGATTAGCGGTGCTAATCGCGCATCGCTAAGAAAAATAGGCCAAAATGGAAGCCCTCTCATGGCTCGGCTACCAGCAAGCCCGAAAGTTGCAAAACGACAAGAATTTCTTCACGCAGGATTCAGAAAAGGGGCAAAACAATTCTTAAAGCAACAGAGGGCTGAACAGCAGCCATAAAAGGTCGATGGGACAGTTTAAAGAGTATCAGCGGTGAGAAAAGGCGCACATTCAGTGCCAAAGCATATCAAGGAAGCGGCAAAGAGTATCAGTTAAATGTTTTTAATGGAAATCTTTATTTCCCAAAGCAGGTGAACATTAAAGACCTCCATCAAAGTCAAAGAAGCAGTAAAGACCTTTTTAAAGCTCATCGGATCGGGATTAGTGCACATTAAAGCCACCGAACAGCAATGGATCAAAGACCAATGCGCAGTTATGGCTAAATGAATAGCACATAGCCACCAGGACAGATTTCAGCTCATTTTTGAGGCGGTTGCCCCCAGCGCATCTCAAAAGATATTTTCTTGCATTAATTTATGGACAAGATTAGGTTAAAGAAATCATTTCCTTCAGACCTGTTTAGGTCGGCTGTAATAGATAATTTTGGATATTTTTCCCTATTTATACCACCCTCTGTATTGTTTAAAGGGTTGGTTGGTTGATAATTGTCATTAGAGACTCGCACTGTATATCTGATATGTTTTCCTTAATCAAAGACTGCTGAAAGCTTGGAGAATGGACTGTGTGCTGTGTATTACTGTTTGAAGAGTGAATTATGGAATTCTTGTGCTGCAACATGACTCAATAAGTGTCTCTTACCTCTGTTTTAATTGTTATGTGCTCATATTATACATGTATCACCATCTAAATAGCAGAAAGAAAGATTAGCTTAGAACTTGCTTGGCTGCACTCTATGCTCAATGTCTGTTGTTTCTTTATGTTTTCATCTGAATCAGAAATGAATATGAATTCCCTTTGGCTCATATTTCCTCTAATTCACCCATGTTTGACAGTTATCTAGGGATTCTTGACTGCTCCTAGATAGAGCTCATTCACCTTCCCTCTGTTAAGCTGAATGAGAGATTCTCAATTGCCTCTCATTCCTTAGCCTTCATTCCATCCTTTTAGCTTGAATCATTGTTTCATGTGCAGCTAGCTTGCTCCATATTTCTCCCTTGTGACTAAGAAAACGCACCAGCAGTCCTGCTCCTTGACTCCATGCCCAATGGTTTGAAAATCTCATACTATACCTGCCTCTTTACTTGAAATCATCATCCTTCTCACCAAAACTTAAACAAAACCCCTTGAACTCGATAACTAGCCTAAAATCATCATCAACAAAGCTAAATCATTAAGAGAGAGCCCTCTCTTATTGCAGGTGGGCTAGAACCTGCAATTCAAAGATTGGTTTGTGGTTACCTCGGCCGTATCCCTTTGAGCTAACCAAGGGACAACCTGAGTGATAACATAATCCTAAATCTCATTTTTAAATAAATAATAATAACCAAAATTAAAACAATAATTTATTGTGTGAATTTATAAATAATGTAGTAATACTCACTCCTAACTAATTATAGATTTCATACTTAAATTTTAAAAAAATGGTTCATAGATACTTTCTTATAAAATTAGAATTTGTATTTATAGTTTATGTATCTTTATAAAAAGAAAATTATTAAATTTTAATTTTAACTTTTTTTGAAATGGTGTAATTTTTTTTATAATTTGGTTTAAAATTATATCATAGAAATATAAAAAAAAAATTACAAATTTTTATATTACTCGTAATAAATATTTCTGATACACCTCAAATCAACACAATCATTTCTCACCTACCTTTCATATTTCAGAAGACCTCTCCCGCAGGAGGCAGACTTTAATGATTTGACGAATGACCTATAAGAGAGACACATAGATATAGATATAATTAAAAAAAAATACATATTTATAAATAATATATTTTTGTAATACAAAAATACAATAAAAATCAATGATATTGTGAGTTGATTGATCGCAAACACTAAAATATATTCTATTATTTTCAAATTTAGTTTCTTCACAAAAACAAACATAAATACATTAAAAATTATACATTTCCATGAATATAAAATGAATATTATTAATTTTTGTATTTAAAAATAATAATTACAAATTTAATCTTTACTTTATAATAATATTTTGAATAAATATAATAATAATTAAACAAAAATATTTACATTTTAATTAATAATATTAAAAATAATATACCCAAACCTCACTCCAAACTTCAGTTTCCTTGAAATTGAAGCTTTCATAATGTTCCCAAATTCCTGGAACTATAAAAAAAACATGGTAATCAAAGCGAAGAGTTTAAAAAAATACTAAGAGCAGTTCCGTGCAACTCAAAAAAGTTACAACTTTACCTAAAACTATATTAATAGATTCCAATCTTTGAAAATTACGGTAATAATGGTATGGAATTTAATTTTGAAAATTTTGGTGTGGACTCTGATTTTGGTAATTTTATTAGTGTAGCTTTTGAATTATCTAAAAAAAAAACTATATTAATAGATTCTAATCTTTGAAAATTATGGAATATATTCTAATCTTTGAAAATTAGGGTAATTATGGTATAGACTTTAATTTTGAAAATTATGGTGTGGACTCTAATTTTGGTAATTTTATTAGCGTGGCTTTTGAATTATCAAAAAAAATCTAAATGAAGTCTATTGGAAGATAATTGCATTATAGGAGATAACACCAATTTTGTAAAACATATAGGTTATATTCTTTTTGATAATCCAAAAACATTTAAAAATGTAAACAATAACAAAGCATATTTTATGTATACCTTTGATATATGGACTTGATATTTTAATGATTCTAAATTCAAGAGGGAGTTGGAGTTGTTTGTTGATTGATATTGGGAAAATGTATTTTATTTTTATTTACATTAGAGTTTTATTGTAGTAATAATATTGCAAAATATGAAGCTCTAGTTCAAAGTCTCAAAAAAATCATTGATTGCAAAATTGAAAAAGTCAAAGTATTCAGAGATTTTGAAACCATAATTGGTAAAATAAAAAATATAATACATTATTATTTCCACATTTGAAGAATCACTAGCAAGAAGTTCATAGGTTGACTAATGAATTTAAAGGCTTTAATACATATTCAATCCCTTATTCTAAAAACCTAGTTGTTAATTCATTAACTATTACTACTACTTCTAGGCTCTCTCCTTTGGAGGAATTCAAAGCAAACACGTTCGCTATTGAATTTTTCTCTAGATCCTCTATCCTAGATAATATAAGTAATTGGAAAGCTTTTGAAGATGATGAATGGATCTTAGAATTTCCCACTAACATGGAGATTTTTAAGGATCTAGATATTACTAATGAAGAGTTATAAGAAACTATGGAATTGGGTAAAGAAAAGTAAACTAAGACAAAATTGCACAATATACTAGAAGGGATTGTTAATCTAAGGAAAAAACTTTGACTTCCAAAAATCAATTTAAAGGAACACCAAATGTTAAAAGCAATAGTTATGTCCTAGGTCATGCAATCATTAATCTAAGAATTGTAGAAAATCCAAACAAATAATCTTGGCATAGGTTTCCCTAACTAGGAAAAGAGAGACTATATCAAATTGTTCAAAACACGCGAGGAAGTATTTTTCTAGTGTTATCATTATTTGAAAACTTACGACACATGGAAAATTCAACATAATATCCCAATGAAAGAAATACATCAACCCATTCTAGTAGAAATTGTCTAGAGTTCATCCTTCTCTTGAACTTCAAATTCAAAATTAATTTAAAAAACTCTTAGAAGCCAAGATTATTTTTAAAGTTTGGCTCTTGGCTTGGGTGGCCAATCTTGTTCTATTTAGGAAGAAAGATTGATAAAATTTCCTTCGAATTGATTTCCAATTCTTGAATAAAGATTTAGATAAAGATAACTACTTGCTTCCACCTATGAAACAACTCTTGCATATTGTATCTGGATCTACAATGTTTTAACTTCTTGATGGGTTTTTTAGGATACCATCAAATCCTCGTATTAGAGGAAAATGGGTTTAAAACTACATGTATTTCACGTTAATTAATGTTGGGGCTAATTTACAAAAAGAATTGGATGTTTCTTTTTGAGGTCTTATTAGTAGGAGAGTAATTGTCTATCTAGATGATGTGATAGTCTATTCAAAAGATAGAGCCACTTATATTTCTCACTTGACTCAAATATTTTCAAGGTTTAGGAAGTATGGAATTTCTATGAATCCAAAGAATAGTACCTTTTTTATTATAAATGGAAATTACCAGGTTAGAACATATCAAAGGGAAGGATAAGAATTGTTAAAATTGGAAACTAGGGCCAAATTCTAGTTTGGACAACTCATTTGATGGAGATGGTGATTGCATTGAATTCCTCTTTTCGAGAGGACCAAAATTGATCTAAATATCATCAAATTTGGACACGTAAAAATGTGTTTTGAATTTATGTTCACACATGTATAAATTGTTCAAGTCAACCACATCATCATGTAGGCTGATGAAGCCCAAGAGACATG
Source organism: Pinus tabuliformis (assembly GCA_031772625.1). Lineage (NCBI taxonomy): Eukaryota > Viridiplantae > Streptophyta > Pinopsida > Pinales > Pinaceae > Pinus > Pinus tabuliformis. The sequence continues at coordinate 920,453,759 of CM062805.1, read as the reverse complement.
TCACCTCACCCTCAACGATTTATATAAATACAAGTGACTTCTCACCTCATTTGGCATCATCATCACTCATACATTCTTCTTTCTCCTTCTCTGAGTGATTCATACAACTATTGGGCATATTCTCTCACTCGCACATGTGGCAAAGGAGGACGCATTTCAGATAGAATTGCAGGGCCAAAAATTTCAAATTTTCCTACAGTTTGACCAACGTTGACTAACCTTGGCTTTGACTTTCCAAGCAGATTTTGACTTTGATTTTCTAAGCATATTTCTGTTTGGGAAGAGCATACACGTTGGCACAGAAACCGAGGCATTTTGGGAACTTTAACTGCAACAAAAAATTGTAGGTTGATCGCAAATTCTAGGGCAAAAGTCTGACCAATTTTGACCACTAACTTTGGGACTGTTTTTGGTTGATTTTGACCTCCTGTATAGGTCGAGTTTGACTGGGTTTGAACGAGCTTCAAAGGAGAGTTTTTTGTTGTTGTTTTGATCATTGTTGACTTTCTGGTTAGGGATGAATTTGACTATAGTTGACTGCAGATTTGACAGGGTTGTTTTGACTTTGATTTAGCAATTCAACTTTGACTTTTTGTACTATGTCTCTCTCTGTTGAACATTTGATATAATAATAAGAAGAATTGATCAAAGGGTTTTCCCCACATTGGTGGTTTTCCCTAGCATCCACCAAATCTGGTGTCCTCTTCTCTTGGCTTACCTTATGTATTTTATTTTATGTTCTATCTACAGTTATTGTCAATGTGATTTATGGTTAATGTGATTGTTGTTTGAAAACTAAATTGGAAATTTTCATTGGGATGCTAAAGGAACATTAAATCAATTGTGTTAAGCATAGAGAATACCATTATTGACCAAAATTTAACATGTTATCAGAGCCCAAGTGAAGACAAAGCCCAAGAAAGAGAGAGAAAAGAAATCACCAAGAAAGATATACTGGACAAGTTTCAGTTTATTCTTCATCTTAATTCAAAACTGAGGACAAGCTCAATGACAAATATGACTGTCATTCATGGAATATGACTTTGGACCTGAATTTGGAGGAGAATGAAGTATTGGACTATGTGCAGGGAAAAGTGGTGGACCCTCCTTCAATTGCACCAGCTGCTGCTAAAATGAAGTATAGAAAAGGTGAGGTCAAAGCCAAGAAAATTTTGGTTGACTCTATTCAAAAGCATTTGGTTGCCTGTATTTCTTATTTGGGAAATTCTAAGGAGATATATGATAAGTTGGTTGGGATGTTCAAAGTGAACAATGCAAATCAAATCCTCTTTCTCAAAATCAAGCTGAAGAACATCAAGATGGAAAAAGGGGAGTCTATCCAATCCTACTTCATGAGGATCACTCAAATCAAGAATGGCCTTCTATCTATTGGAGAAATTATTGTTGACAAGGAGCTCACCCTCATTGCACTTGGGGGTCTTTCAAGAGCATGGGATGTGTTTAACACCACCATTCTCAATAATGACATGATTCCTAGTTTCAATGAATTATTGGCTAGATGCACTCAAGAGGAGATAACAATGATGGAGAGAGACAAACCTTCAAATGGAAATGAACCTACTACTTTCTTCGATCATGCAAAGAAGAAAAATAATGTTGGTACAAGGAGACACGGTCAAGGGTTCAAGCAGGGATTCAAAGAAGGAAGAAAAGGAAGGTGCTTAAATTGTAACATGTTCGACCACTATTCTAGAGAGTGTCCTCACAAGAAGAATTATCCAAGGGATGATGACAACAACAACAAAAAATTCAAAGGAAATGACAATCAAAGGAACAACAAGCTCAAAAATAAAGGAAAAAGGAATGCTCCCACTACTTGATATGGAAATGGTCAACCTCCCAAAAGATCGGGAAATTCGAGGTATGAGGAAAGTAATGTTGTAGAAAAAACAAAAGGAATTTTATCTTATTTCCGCTCTATCTATTGCCTCTCCTCCAAATACTTTGTATCATTGGTTGATTGATAGTGGAACCTCAAGGCACTTCACTGGGTATAAAGAGGCCCTCTTAAATTTGGTTGAGAAGAATACTAATTTGGAGATCATACTTGGATACAATGCCACCTACCCCGTGAAAGGGATAGGTGTCGTCACTCTTGACTTGAATCAAGGTACAACCATTCATCTACAAGAATTATTTTATGTGCCCCATTTGAAAAAGAATCGGGTGTCTATTTCTGCGATAGAATATAAAGGCTTCAAGGTAGCATTCATTGATGGAAAGGTATGTATTCGGAAAATAAACCCTAAAGATGTGTTTGCACTTGGATTTAGGGTTGATGGTCTCTATCAAGTTAGAGAAAGTCCTTTGGGAGCCTTGACTTGCGATGTTTCACTTCAATTTGAATTATAGCACCAAAGATTTGCCCACCTTCATTACAAAGACTTATCTGGGGTAAGGAATATGGTCACTGGTATGTCTGAGTTCAACATGAATCATGAAGCATTTTGTCAGGGTTGTGCACCTGGGAAACTTAAAATTGGACCATTCCCTTCAAGTGAAATCCAAACTACCGATATTCCTCAATTGGTCCATTCTAACCTATATGGTATGTTTCCCGTAACATCACTAGGAGGATACTTATACTATGCAATTTTGTGGTCGACTTCTCTCGCAAAACATGGATCTATTTCTTGAAGAAGAAGGATGAAGTGTTCAAATTGTTTCGTTCTTTCAAATCCTTGGTGGAGAATCAAACATGTAAGAATATCAAAATATTGAGGACCGAAAATGGAATTGAATATGAATCAAAATGAATTCAATGAATTTTGCAAAGAGGTTGGCATTAAGAGGGAGACAACCATTCCATACACTCCTAACAAAAATGGAGTTGTTGAAAGGAAGAATTGAACAATCATGTAAGCCACCCATGCCATGATTCATGATCAAGGTCTACCGAAGTTCTTATGGGGAGAAGTTTCCAACATTGTTGTGTATGTTCAAAATAGGAGCCCACATGAAGTAATGGATTTCAAGATGCCCAAAGAATTTTTCACAGGTAAGAAACCTGATGTTTCTCATTTTAGAATGTTTTTCTATCCTACATATTTTCATGTGCCTAAAGAGAAAAGAAACAAGTTGGAATCATATGGGAATAAAGGCATATTTGTTGGCTACAATGAAAATTCAAAGGCATATAGAATCTATGTGTCTGGTCAAAGAGACGTGGAAGTAAGCCATGATGTCACCTTTGATGAAGACACTACCCTTGGGAAAGCCAAAGATCTCCCCATTCCAAGGAAGGATAATGATGATGCTGCATAAAAACGGGATGAACCTTCAGCAAATGAGCCTATGCCCGACGTTAAAGACCCGATGTACCTTGGTGATACCTCTACCTCAAGGAAAAGACCTTTGTGTCTCAAAGATACTCCCAAAGATGTTGAAAGACATATTGCTCCAAGGAGGACATTTCACGAAAGTAAGAGTCCGAACATGTATAAAGGGTACTTAGCTGCTATGAGTACTATTGTTCAATCCGAGCCATGTACATTCGAAGAAGTTGTAAAGCACCAAGTCTGGAAGAATGTGATGAATGAGGGGTATGAATCTATCATGAAAAATGATGTCTGGGATGTGGTGCCTACACTAAAGGAAAAGTTTGTAGTCAGCTCAAAATGGTTATACAAAATCAAACATGGAACAGAGGGAAGTGATGAGAAATACAAGGCCAATTTCGTTGCTTGAGGCTTCTCTCAAAAGGGAGGAGTGGACTATGATGATATATTTGCACCAGTTTCCAGATATACCACTATCTGATCTATTATTTCTCTTGTTGCAACTCAAGGATGGAGCCTACATCAAATGGAAATTAAAACTTCTTTCTTGCATGGCTCACTTAAGGAGGAAGTCTACTTGGAACAACCTCAGAGATTCGAAGTACAAGATCGAAGGACCATGTATCCAGGTTGAAGAAATCCCTTTATGGGTTGAAGCAAGTCCCTAGGGCTTGGTATAAGAGGATTGATAGCTATCTTATAAATTTGGGATTTACAAGGACCGATGTTGATCCTAAACTATACTTTAAAGTTGAAAAGGTCATGCCTCTTATTTTGGTCTTTGATGTAGATGATCTCTTTCTGACAGGAGCAAACTCTCTCATTTATCAATGTAAGAGGGAGTTGCCTTCTGAGTTCGAGGTGAAGGACCTAGGACTGATGCACTACTTCCTAGGCCCAGAGATATGGAAAAATCCAGGTGAGATTTTCCTTTCTCAAGGAAAATACATTGTGAAATTGCTCGAGAGATGTGGGATGGTGGAATGTAAATTTGTGTCTACTCTGATGGAACTCAATTTCAAGAAGCTATGTGGTAGTTTTGTTGGGCCCAAATTGGGGAGCCCTTCTTAATATAGATAACTTTTGGGGGCCCTGATGTTCTTGGTAAACTCCCATCCCAACATATGCTTCACTGTGAATACGTTGAGTCAATTTAAGGTCAACCCTCATCACACACTGTTGTAGCGGCTACAACCACCCTCCAAAATTTTGGCTCGCATGCAAATTTCAGAGCCTACCTTCGATCCTACGATCAATCATCCTTGGTCACTTATTGGTAAGCTGATGATTTCAGTCTCCCCTCCTTGAACCTAAGTGTTGTCTGCATTCTCATCCTTATGCAGCATGTGTCATTTTCAGGCATAGGGGTTGTTGTTTGTCATGCAAAGGGAATGTTGTTTTTCTCCAAGGGAAATAATGTGCGCATGCATGGTTGTCATCACATAGACATGTGTAGAATTTTGTAGAATTTTTCTACAAATCAATCAACTCTGATGCCATGTAGAAATTTCCCACCTGTAGATCAACCTGGTAATGCAATGTACTAAAGCAAAACACTTGATCTACTTCTACAAACAATTAGCGGAAGCTTAATCAACCATGAGCAACATTAATAAGAACACATATAACTGATAAGAAGGAATCAATCACACATAATAGAGAAGAATTTACCCGGGGAAAGCACCTACCTAAAACCCCATCTTTGTATTATCATACAAGTGGAAATATAGTCTAGATTACACAAAGCCTTAGCTCAGAAGCTATCCAACTCTCAGTACAATCCCTCTGCTGCTCATAGATAGTCAAAGGATTCTCACAAAACTTCTCCTCTGCCCTCCAAGCCTCCTATTTCCTTATGCAGTTTCCTTGGGGTCCAGTGCTGCCACCTATGTGAATTAGCCTCGTCACACACTCACTAACCTCTGATCTAACTGCACAAACTTGAAGGAGATAAATCCCCATCATGGATGATCTTCCTTTATAGGAAAAATATTCATCCAACTAATAGTACAGTGTCCCTTCTCTAATCTCAACTGGGTCTCTATCTGAACTGACATGCATGAGTTATTTAAGCTCTAATATTCAGTTATCTAAAAATACCAGTTGTTACATGCATGCAAGCATTAACAAACTGAATCTCATTAATTTAATAGCTTGTTAACTTAATCTAACTGGACTTGACTCAGTTAACTGAGCCAACTAATTACAACTCATAATTACAACTCATCCTCATCCTTTAACTGATGGTTAAATCCCTCAATTAATAGATAAATTGTTGCATGTCCTCACATAGACTTCAAGTTCATAATTCCTTAACTAATTAACTCATGGAGATTAATTAATTAATATTTTAAACTGTTGTTAAGACCAAATTCGTTTTTACTTCCTATAGTTAGACCAGGGACTGCTAAAAATAGGAAGGGACCCAGAAATGCTATTTTTGGAAGTTTCTATTTTTAGCAGTTTCACCTCTCACCCAAGGTGGCCAAAATGCTCATTGGCCAAACTGCTATTTTTATCAGATCTATTTTTAGCACTTTCTAAATTTAGCATTTCTTATTGCACATTTTTCAACAACATGTTTCAAACTCACTTCACACACTCTTGTCACGAAGGTTGTTGCATCAAGAAAAGTATGTCTTATGCATTCTGGATGGTCTACGTGGTGTCACTAAGTGTCGGTGTGTGATCACAGTCAAGTCCTATCAATGTTTACATACGTTTCACTGATATCACACTTCGCCATTTTCCCGAGAACCCTAACCCCATCCAACTTCCCAGAACTGTGTGATTTTCTTCTACAACCATGAGGCTTCTTCCCTTGCCTGCTAAAACCTTGCAGCCCACAGAGACACCAACCTCCCTTGCCAAGTAATGGAAAATATCAAGACTGTATGCAAAATCCGTCAGATGCATGATCATCTTGATGGTAAGTATGGTAAGTAAAGAACACCTTTCGAACTACACCTCTTAGTTGATTTTGCAGGACTTCTTGTCATTATCATATCATCCTGTTCTCAGTAACATGAATGTGTGCAAACACGAAAAGTTATTTTATGTGTTTCTTTTACATATTTTGCTTCCTTTTCACTTGTTCGACCAATTGTCGTCTTTGACATGTTGATTGCTATGTCATGTTTGCGACCTCGTTCTGGTGATGTTGAAGGTTGTGTTTCAGTTGTGTTCACTATGTAAACATCTATCGCACTCACACACGATGTTGTAAGCACTCCAGCGCAAGTTTCCTCGCAGTCATTCAACGATCTATCACAAGTGTCGCACTTGTCGCTCACACCTGTCAACCAGTCACACTGAGTGTATGTTGTCTTGATGGTTCGAGGTGTCTTGTTGTCAAGTCATGATGAGTGTGTCTTCGCAAGTTCATGCACATACGAAGTCACTCATTCACACACTTAGTCATTTTGTTGAAATTATGTCAACCGGACCACCCTCTAACAGCCGGACCTTTGTTGAGCTGCATTGCGCAGGCTCAGCCCTCAATGAACATGTACTGCTACCCATAATTATCCCAAGATTGAAGCTACCTCCCAGGAAGTATCCACTATGAAATCCTGGAGTCGACCGGACTGATTGTCACCCAGAACAGTGGAAAAGTTTCTTAGCAAGCCATCTCAATCTGCACTGCCTGCAAGCAAAGCCATCAAGCCTCCAGCTGGTCAACCAAAGAGTTTGACCAGGAAGTGACCCTGAGCCTCACTCCTCCAAAAAACTGCATAGAAGCTGCCAAGCATGCCTACTTCCGCTAACTGATGAAACTAGGTAGGCATGCTGGATAGACACCTGCTTCTGATCACTGCACTACCATAAAAAATTGTGCAGGATTCTCAACCAGTCACCTTGTTAGCCGACATGCTTCTCCTCTTGAAAACTACGCAGTTTTCATGGGCAATCTCCCAATTTCCTAGCATCCTGCTCAGCCCAGAAACTGCACAGGGATGTCCAACAGGCCAACCTCTCATAGCTCGCTGCTAGGTTCCTTGGAGAAATTACGCAATTTTTACTACCAGTCTCTCCTTGCTGCCTACACTGTCTCTTTGGAAAAGTTGTGCAGATCTTCCCTCCAACCAAGCCAGATCCCGTGGGCAGTCACTGCTGATTTGAATTTCCCATCTCAACCTCCTAGTGATATCTGCGCAATTTTCACCGACAGTGCCCGAAGCCCACATCCTGGCCTAAAATGTGCTCTGCGCAATTTCAAAGCCTTGTCCTCTCTCCCAGTCACCTGCATCTGAAAGAGAAAGATAATGCATCATGGTAGACTAGGATATTTTTGGATTTGATGTCATCTCATCATGAGTGATTGCAGATACAGGTAGATGGATGAGACATGGCGTGACGACAAACGAGATGAACAAGGAGTGCATGCAAGGAGATTTGTTTGTGAATAGATGACACATGGAGCATGCCAAGTACAAGCAAAGGAGAGACATGCACATGAAAACATCAGGCGAACACCAAGACCATCAAAGACTCCGCACACCTTGTCATGCGGAGGTGAAGCATGATACACCAAGAGCACATTCATCACTCAACAGCACTGTAGCTCGACATGAAAACCACCAACAGCATAAACATACCAGCACTATCGTGTCCAGTCGTGTCATGAGTCATCTCGGCCACATCACTACTGTGGGCCATATTGTTGTAATCAATGTAGTGTAACGTGGAAGTCCAAGATACCCACATGTAAATCTGAAGGGTCATGTAAAGTTGAAGAGTCATGTAAGTCAAACAGTCATGAGGGAAGTTGAATATTCACAAGGGTTAGTTTCACCCTTGGCTATATATACCCCTCATTTGTACATGAAAGTGACTTTTCACCTTGGCTCCTCCCACATAGCCTTGAGAGTCTGTAATCTTTTCTTTGAGGAGCGAGCAGTGGCTCCAATGCCTCACTATCGAGGTTAGTGATGTAATGGTGTACAGATGTGTCTTGGAACTTTCACTTAATTCAGAAGCATATTAACAAGCTAGCATGTTTTCACACATGTATTGTATTCATTTGTAAGACTATTCTTTAGGCGCTTGTAATGTATGTTGCTTTAACCTGTATTAAGACAGTTGAACTATTTCGGTTGTTTTAGTACATATGCTATTGGAAATGTGTTGTATCAGTTGCCAACATTGTCTCGTCTATGTGGGCTATCCCACCGGACACTCAACAGATTCATTCTTGTAAACTTGTTATAACGGTCGTCGCACTCGTGTGGACTATTCCGCTGGGTGTTGTACGTGTTATCTGTTCACCTTGCATTTTTTAATGTCGTATCTATGTGGAATACTCCGCCGGAAGCTGCGCATGTCCTGTCGTGTTGTGTGTCTCTAGCAGACTTGGGACTATTCCCTTTCAACCTAAGAATCACTTCCACCCTATCCCTCTTCATTGAAATAAATTTGACACAAGCAGTGCTAAGCACTCACTAGGCATGCGAATCTCTTTGTTCGAAGGCAAAGAAAACCACTCTCACGTGCTAACATGCAAGAGCTAAGGAATATCTTTAAGATAATGGAAACTGGGCCATCATACCAGATGGGACTCCTACACCAAACGATGTGAGGTCTAGTTGGGACTTCATACCAGGTAGATCCCCTGAATGTTGGCGAGTCCATAACCGTCAACACACACATTGGATTGTTGCTAAGAATATCTTGAGATATCTCTGTGGCACAATCAACTATGGACTGAGATACAATTTGAAGAATTTGAGGCTACATGGATATACTGATGCCAACTGGGCTGGCAGTGTGGTGGATCGAAAGAGCACATCATGATGTTGCTTCTAATTAGGGTTTGCTTCAATTTCATGGATGAGAAGGAAGCATAAATCAGTTTCCTTAAGCACTATCGAGGTCAAATACATTGCATCTAGTGTGACCTATTGTGAATATACTTGGTTGAGGAAGCTATTTAGTGAGCTATTTGAGCATGTGTTGGATACCACCATGATATTTAGCGACAACCAGAGTGGGGTTCGCCTTTCAGATAATCTCATGTTCCACGACTGCTCCAAGCACATTGATATCACGTACCACTTTATCCGAGATATGGTACAATGAGAATCAAGAAGGCTCCAACACATCAAGATTCATGAGTAGGTCATAGACATCCTCATAAAGCCCTTAGGGAAGGTCAAATTCTTAGCCTTCCAAGAGAGACTTGGAGTCATGGAAAGAACCTCCCATGAGGGTCCCACTTGAGTTGGACATTGACCTTTGGGAGCACCTAGGGGCTTGGAGCACTTATTGGAGCTATGAGAAACCATAGGATGAGTGGTTGACCTTCCCCTATTGATGTGTTGTGTACAGGGTTAGTGGTTCACCTTCCCCTGAGATTAATGACACATGTATGTAGGGTGAGTGGTTCACCTTCCCTTATGAGTTACATATGCATAGGATGAGCGGTTCACCTTCTCCTATGGCATATGAGTAGGATGAGTTGTTCACTTTCTCTTGTTAATGCCCCAGAATACATCTTACCCATGTAGTCAAGGACTCATGGGAAGTGCCTCTCATTTGGCCAATGAGTTGGGAAAAGTGGATAGGGACCATAACAGTATAGATGGATACATCATATACTGTTGTACTCCCTATGTCTAGGATGCATGGTGTTCAACAAATTGATCTGGGATCAAGTCTAATTGAGGTTCTACCTTTGGACTGAATTTTATTAGTGGAGAGTGTAAGGTATTAAGACTCACTCTCGATTGATTCTTCTTCATTATTCATATCAATGTTCAACAAATCATAGATGAGATGAGATACAGAGATGGCGTTACACAGTGTTTTGTCACACCTCTTGCACTTTCTTATGACATACCCCGAAGTGCCTGAAACATGACCATCATACAATGTACTCATCCAGATATGCAGCTCAGATCCTCCCTAAGACATTTATTAGAAAATGCCTTGAGCTTCCCCTAAAGGAAATGGCTCTTAAACCCTAATTTGAGAATCATCACTCTTATGAGGCTAAAAACCGTGATGGTCGCATGTTTCACTATGCCAGACCTATGATGACATCGCTATGTCTACTTGTATACCTGTGATGATCCCAGAAAGGAAATTTTCCCAAAGAGGATGAGAAGCTTCAACATCTAGAAGCTTCCAGAGTAGCGAGCTGGAAGTTGTTCGGCATAAATGAGGTCAAATTCTACCAACTTGGCCTCTTGGTCTTATCCCTATGAGCTACCTCCTTGAGATGAGGGCCTACTCCTATCTTTGGAGAGATCTTAACTCTCTTTCCCATCCTATATATTCATCCTCTCTCATTCCCAAATGGTTGGTCAAGTTAGAGGTTGGTTGGTCTATGCCTATTTGTGTTGGGTGTGGAGCATGATTATTTAGAGGTCTTTGTTTCAGTCGGATGTATACCGTAGGAATATTGTACACCCCTCCACGCGGGGGGTGTGGGGGGGACTTGTCCAAGTCCAGGGGCCAGCGATCCCTCGATAAGGGTTTCAAGGGCAGCGCCCCCGAAGCTAAAAACAGATGTAAAATTTCCTTGTAAAAGTATAGTCATTTCTAGTCAATATGGGGAGTTCATTAGGTGGATGATCCAACAGTAGAATTTATGTTTAGTTTAGGGTTTTTTTCCCTAGAAGGAAACCCCCTCTCTTTGTACGAGGGCATGGTATTGAGGCTGTGTAATAGATGTGTATTCTTCGAGCGAGAAACAGAGAGATGAGGCTGTGAGAGAAAACAGAGGATATTACAGCGGATCTGTTGTAGGTTGTGTCTCTTCATTTTGTTGGATAATAAAAACGAAGGATTGGTTGTTTGAGGTGGACGTAGCCCAAACTAGGTAAACCACGTATATCTGTGTCTCTCTGGTTTTATGTGTTTGTGTTTTTGTGCATATTATATGTCTTGCATTTCTCTGTCATATATATAATTTTCCTAACAACTTGTATTAGAGCTCAAGGTCTATTTGGCTGATAAACTCGTAGGAAAGAAAGGTTCCTCGTTCGAGTTGGAGAAATGGCGGAAGATGGTAAGTTGAGGGTCAAGAAATTTAACGGCCAAAACTTCCCGCTGTGGAAGATGCAAATGGAAGATTATCTGTATCAGAAAGATCTGTACCTACCATTGAGTGGAGAAACAAAGAAGCCGACAGCTATGACAGATAAAGAATGGAACCTTCTCGATAGAAAGGCACTCGGAACAATACGGTTGTGCCTCGCAGTGTCAGTCACCTTCAACATTTCGAAGGAAACAACGAGAGAGAGTTTGATTCAGGCATTGGAGAAACTATATGAAAAACCCTTGGCCTCAAACAAGGTATTTCTTATGAAACGGTTATTTAATATGAAGATGTCGGAAGGTGGATATGTTGCAGACCATTTAAATGATTTTAATACAGTTACAAGTCAGTGAAGTTTTGTAGGGGTAAACTTTGATGATGAAGTTAGAGCTCTGTTATTCTTGTGCTCATTGCCAGAAAGTTGGAATGGTTTAGTAATGGCCATTAGTAAATCTGTTTCTGGATCTAGTACTTTAAAGTTTGATGATGTTGTTGGTGCTATCCTTAGCGAGGAAATGCGACAGAAAAGCTCTGGTGAGACATAGGGTAATGCTTTGAGTGCAGAGTCTAGGGGAAGAAAAATGGAAAGAGGAAAGAGCTTAGGATATCGCAGTAAATCAAGGAAAGGCAGATCCAAGTCCAGATCGGGGATAGTGTGCTGGAAATGCAGAAAGAAAGGACACCTAGAGAAAGATTGTAGATCTCGGAAGGGAAAAGAAGGAGATGCACAACAAGAAAACAATCATGAAGCAAATGTGACAGGTGAGGTGTTACAAGATGCTTTGATTCTTTCTTTCGAAATATTACTGATTCCTGGGTGGTATATTTAGGGGCCTCATTCCATGCCACACCTGATAAGAAATATTTTCATGACTATGTTCAAGGAGATTTTGGACAAGTCTGTTTGGGTGATGATAAACCCAGAAAAATTGTTGGAATGGGTAAGGTTCTTGTAAAACAGCAGAATGGAAACCAATGGCTACTAAAGGAGGTAAGGCATGTTCCGCATCTGAAGAAAAATCTGATTTCAACAAGGCAGTTAGGCGGTGAATGTTGTGTGACAAATTTCACAGATAAAGCTTGGAAAGTCACCAAAGGAGCCCTGGTAATAGAAACGGGTGAAAAGGTATTTCTAACTCTGTTAATGCTTTAACTTCCAAAGGAGTAGATGCAGCATTATGGCATCATAGGCTTGGACACATGAGTGAGAAGGGGATGAATATTCTTCACTCAAGGAATTTGTTGCCGGATTTGAAGAATGTTGATTTGGACTTCTATGAGAATTACATTTATGGAAAAACAAAAGAGAGTCGGATTTCTCAGAGTTGGGAAAGAAAAGAAGCGCGAAAAATTAGAGCTTGTGCATACAGATGTATGGGGACCTACTCAAGTATCATCTCTTAGTGGCTCTCGTTATTTATTGATGATGCAACTAGAAAAACTGGATTTATTGTATTCAGAATAAATCTGATGTATTTGGTACTTTCAAGAAATGGAAAGCTTTGGTTGAGATTGAGACAGGAAAGAAATTGAAGTGTCTCAGATCAGACAATAGAGGTGAATATTGCAGCAAAGAGTTTGATAGGTACTATTCAAAGCATGGAATTCGCAGGGAGAAGACAGTTCCAAGAACACCACAAGAAAATGGTGTGTCAGAAAGGATGAACAGAACAATCATGAAGTGTGCAGGGTGCATGAGATTGCATGCAGGATTGCCCTTACAATTTTGGGAAGATGCTGTAGATACTATTGTTTATCTAATAAACAGAGGGCCTTCAAGTTCCTTGAATGGTGGTATTCCATAGGAAGCATGGACAGGTAAAAAGGTAAACTACTCCTTTTTAAAGCCTTTTGGTTGGGAGGCCTTTATCCATATTAATAAAGAAAATAGAACAAAGCTTGAGGCAAAATCAAAGAAATGTACCTTTATTGGATATGGTGTTAATGATTTTGGTTATCGCTTATATGATTATGAAAATTACAAAATCATTAGGAGAAGAGATGTAATATTCAATGAAAAGGTCTTGTATAAGAATCAATTGCAGGAAAAGAAACAGGAAAAAGAAAACGAGGAATACACAGTTCTTGATTGGATCACTGAAAAAGTAAAGGTGCCTGAAAATAATAATAATCAACAACCACAACAACAGCAACCACCACAACAGCAATAGGCACCCCAAACACCTAAAAGTGGTGTTAGAAGATCTACTAGGATAAGTATACCCCCTGAACGATACTCTCCTTCATTATATTATTTAATGTTGACTGATTCTGGTGAACTCGAATGTTATGAAGAATCAATGTAGGTTGAAAGAAGGAAGAACTGGGAGCTAGCCATGGAAGAAGAGATGGACTTCTTAATGCATAACCAGACTTGGGACTTAGTTAGGTTGCCTGCAGGTAAATCTACATTGCAAAATAAATGGGTTTACAAGCTGAAGGAAGAAGATGGAGGAAAACAGAGGTACAAAGCTAGACTTGTGGTGAAGGGGTTTTCACAGAAGAAAGGTATTGATTTTGATGAAATATTTTCTCCTATTTTTAAAATGACTTCAATCAGAACTATTTTAAGTCTAGTAGCAATTGAATATTTGCATCTTGAGCAATTAGATGTAAAGACATCCTTTCTCCATGGGGATTTGGAGGAAGAGATATATATGTAGCAGCCACAAGGATATGAGGTAAAAGGGAAGGAGAAACTAGTATGCAAGTTGAAGAAGAGCTTGTATGGCTTAAAATAGGCTCCAAGGCAGTGGTATCTAAAATTTGACAAGTTTATGTCTGAACAAGGTTATACTAGATGTCACTCTGATCATTGTGTTTATCTGAAAAAGCAAAATGATGGCAGCTATATTATATTGTTATTGTATGTAGATGACATGCTTATTGCAGGGTCTAACATGCAGGAAATAAATGTGCTCAAAAGAAAATTGGAAAATTCATTTGCAATGAAGGATTTGGGAGCTGCAAAACAAATCCTTGGTATGAAAATAACTAGAGACAGGAAAAATCACAAATTAACATTGTCTCAGAATGAGTACATACAAAAGGTGTTGAAAAGATTTAATATCCACAATGTAAAACCAGTTAGTAAACCTTTTGCTACCCATTTCAAACTTAGTAAAGAGATGTACCCAAAGACCCATGAAGACATGGATTATATGTCTAAAGTTCCATATTCATCAGCAGTTGGAAGCTTAATGTATGCAATGGTTTGCACAAGGCCTGATATTGCACATGCAGTGGGAGTTGTAAGCAGGTACATGAACAATCTAGGAAAAGAACATTGGATGGCAGTGAAATGGATTCTTAGATATTTGAGAGGTACCACAAATCAAGCATTATGCTTTGGTGGTTCAAACATTTCTCTACAAGGATATGTTGATGCAGATATGGTAGGTGACAGAGATAAAAGGAGGAGCACTACAGGATATGTATTTACTGTAGGTGGAATAGCTGTCAGTTGGGTTTCAAAAATCCAAAGTGTTGTTGCACTTTCAACAACAGACGCAGAGTATGTTGTTGCTACAAAGGCTAGTAAAGAAATGATTTGGCTACAAAAGTTTATGGATGAATTGGGTAAGAAGCATGATATGGGCACGTTAGAAAGTGATAGCCAAATTGTCATTCATCTTGAAAAGAACTCAGCATTTCATTCCAAGACTAAACACATACAGCTCAAGTACCATTTCATACGATCAGTGTTGGAAGATGGAGAGTTGAAGCTGGAAAAGATACACACTAGCCAGAATCTTGCAGATATGCTAACAAAAGTTGTAACCAGGGAGAAACTGAGAATATGCTCAGTTTCAATTGGTCTTCAAGGATGATGATGAAGATGAGAAACAACCAGGTCCAAAGAGGATTCATTGTCCAGCAAATGAAGCAGTGGTGGAGTTGCTACAATCATTCTCCAAGTGGGAGATTGTTGGGTGTGGAGCATGATTATTTAGAGGTCTTTGTTTCAGCCGGATGTATACCCCAGGAAGATTGTACACCCCTCCACGCAGGGGGTGCGGATGGGAATTGTCCCCCCGCGAGGATTCGGGGGGGACCATCCCCGCTGGTTGGGGGATTCAGGGGCTAGTGGTCCCCCGGCGGGGGTTTCAGGGGCAATGCCCCCGAAGCTAAAAACAAATGTAAAATTGCCTTGTAAAAGTATAGTAATTTCTAGTCAATCTGGGTCGTTCATTAGGTAGATGATCTAACGGTAGAATTTATGTTTAGTTTAGGGTTTTTTGCCCTAGAAGGCAACCCCCTCTCTTTGTATGAGGGCATTGTATTGAGGTTGTGTAATAGATGTGTATTCTCCGAGCGAGAAACAGAGAGGTGAGACTGTGAGAGAAAATAAAGGATATTATAGTGGATCTACTGTAGGTTGTGTCTCTTCATTTTGATAGATAATAAAAAGGAAGGACTGACTGTTCGGGGTGGACGTAGCCCAAACTGGGTGAACCACGTATATCTGTGTCTCTCTGGTTTTATGTGTTTGTGTTTTTCTGCATATTATATGTCTTGCATTTCTCTATCATATATATAATTTTCCTAACAATTTGCACCCTTATGCTAAGATTGTGCTCATATGCTATTCATTTGGCTTGGAGAATGAGTGCTTGGAGAGATTGGCTTGGACTTGGATATTCATTCAAGGAGAGCCTATCAACATCAAGGGTTGTTTGTATGCTTCCCCTTATTTTCTATTAATATACAACTACTGGTTCATTTTCCCTAAATGTGTATGCTCATATCATTTAGCTTAACATTCTTGGATCAGTTAAGTAGGTTTCTTTTGAATATGTTATTTGTATTTGCATGATTGGTTGTGTCTTGATCTCTTGTGCAGGTGCCTAAACGCTGAGAGAAGCAAGAACGAGCCTGTGGTGTGAGTGATTCAAGGTTTTCAACAAAGGAGGACGATATAGCATCAGAACAAGGTAGGACATATTCTTCATCTCTCTTTTCAATTGCAACTTAGGAAAGTGTCTAGTAGATTGTCACTTCAGTTGCTAGACCCACTTATTGGGCTAGAGGGATCGTCTATGTCTGCAGAGAGGATTTACCTAGATAATAGATGGTACATGATGACATGCTGGCGTGATTATCAATGATGATGGATGGATTGGTAGATGGAATTCTCCCTAGTTGAGAGGGAGTGTTAAAATTGGAAACTAGGGCCAAATTCCACTTTGGAAAACTCATTTGATGGAGATGATGATTGCATTGAATTCCTCCTTTCGAGAAGACCGAAATTGATCTAAATAACATCAAATTTGGACAAGAAGAAATGTGTTTTTGAATTTATGCCCACACGTGTAAATTTTTTAGGTCAGCCACATCATCATGTAGTCTCATGAAGCCCAAGAGACATGTCACCTCACCTTCATTGTCTTATATAAATACAAGTGACCTCTCACCTCATATGGCATCATCATCATTCACAAATTCTTATCTCTCCTTCTCTCATTGGTTCATACAATTATTGGGCATATTCTCTCACTCACAAGTGTGGCAATGGAGGACGAATTTTAGATAAAATTACAGGACCGAAATTTTCAGATTTTCCTGTAGTTTGACTAGTGTTGACTAGCGTTGACTTTCTCTTTCCAAGTAGATTTTGACTCCGATTTTTTGGGAAAATTTATATTTGGGAAGGGCATACACATTGGCACAAAATATGAGGCATTATGGGAACTTTAATTACAACAAAAAATTATAGGTTGACCACAGACTTCAGGGAAGAAGTTTGACCAAGTTTGATCACTAACTTTGGGATTGTTTTGGGTTGATCTTGATCTCTTTTTCAAGCCGAGTTTGACTGTGTTTGATTGATATTTAGAGAAGACATTTTGTTGTTATTTTGACCACTATTGAATTTTTGGTTAGGGATGAATTTGACTGCAGTTGATTGCAAATTTGATAGGGTTGTTTTGACTTTGATTTGGCAAGTCAACTTTGAATTTTTATACTCTCTCTCTCTCTCTGTTGAACATTTGATATAATAGTAAGAAGAATTGATCGAAGGGTTCTCCCCACATTGGGGTTTTTCCCTGGCTTCCACCAAATCTGGTGTCCTCTTGTCTTGGCATGTCTTCTACATTCTATTTTATGTTCTATCTACAGTGACTAACAATGTGATTTATGGTTAATGTGATTGTTATTGGAAAACTAAATTGGAAATTATCATTGGGTTTCTAAAGGAACATTGAAGTAATTGTGTTAAACATAGAACATACCATTGTTAACCAAAATTTAACAAGAATGGATCTTGTGTGAAAGTTATTTCTCAACTACCCTTACCTCATGATAAGAAAGTGTTGCAATATTTCTTTGGGAAGATTAATTATGTTCAAAATTTTATTCAATATTTTGTGGAAATCATTAATCCATTGCAAAATATGATCAAGAAAGATTTATATTTTAAATGTGGTGACACACCTATCCTACATAGCCCATATTTCAATAACAATTTATTTTTGTATACCCTTTTTTCTAATAATTCCCTTGCAACACCCAAGGGAATGAAACATCCCATCTCTTTCGCGAGAACAAATCTACAAGGAGAAAACTTAATTATCCTACCATAGAAAAACAAGAATTTGTTGTCTACAAAGTTTCTAAACTCTTTATTTAATATATCCTTAAAAATAATATGAGAGTCAATGTACCTCACCCTATTGTATGATCATTGATTACCCAACAAGAGTTAAGGGAACAAAAGGGAAATTAGATGACAACTATCTAAGAGCTTGATTTCAAAATAAAACCTACTCACATCATACAATGATGAGGATTATGTAAGTTGGGTGTAGAGTTGCAAGATGTTGTAGTCAGGAAAGAAAAGGGATCGGAAAATGGGTGTTTTATTTATTTTAATGAATTTCTTTATATCCTGCCTAACATAGATTCATGGTACATTGATATGGAATTTTCTACACCATGGAATGTGTCCAAGTTACACAAATTAAAAAGAGAAAAGTGATTGGAGATTGAGATATGCTCAACATAATTTGATTAATATTGGCCTTTTCTAGAAGAATTACGATGAAGTGTTATTAAGATTTCTAAAGAAATAGGATAGTATGGAAGTGTTGACAAATATTCATGATCGGGTAGCTAGAGGTCATTTTACTAGTGAGACTATGGCTCATAAAGTATTTAGAGATGGATATTATTGGCCTACTCTCTTTTGAGATGTGTATGATTATGTTAGGACATGTAAAATTTGTTAGTTAATCATGGGAAGAGAGAAGAAAGCATTGATATCACTACAACCTATTATGCTTAACAAACCTTTTGAGTAGTCAAGAATAGACATAATACTTGAGATAAATCCCCATTCATCAAAGAGACAATAGTGTATTTTAATTATAACAAATTGTTTCACCTACTAGGCTGAAGTTGTTTCTTTAACATTATTAAACAAGAAGGTTTCCTTTCAATTTTTGGAACACTCAAACACTAGGTTCAGGGCTCCTTATGTTATGTTTTTTTTAATGATGCTTATGTTTATTCTTCTTCATTGATTGAATTTTCACAATATAAGGGAATCATAATAAGGTATTCAACTGACTACAATCCATAAGGGAATGGAGTCAATGAGTCACCAATAAAAATCTTATCCAAATTCTAAATAAAGCAGTAGTGAAGAATCATATGAATTGGCATAATGTTTTTCCCAATGATCTATAAGCTCATAGAGTTAATCCTAAGGAGGCATTAACACCTCTCTATATTATTTTATGTATGGTCGTGGAGCAATACTTTTGACATACATATTCTTAGCACCCTTACAATTATCTGAGGAGAGGTGAAACTTATTCTATCCTTCAAAATATGATTTTGATATATTAGTCATATTAGAAGAAGAAATGGGAAAGTTATGAGTAAATTCATATGTCACTAAGAAATTGTGAAAATGATGGTTTGATTAGAATAAGGTTGGTGATAAGGTTTTGAAGTGAGTGATATGGCTTTGAAATGGGATAAATTCAATGAATTAAAAGGAAAGCATACAAAGTTCCAAAACATATGGTTTGGTCCTTACTAAATTTATGAGAATATAGGACCTAATACATATAGAGTACCAAGCCTAGAAAGTAGATTCAATTATGTTCCTATAAATGGTCAAATACTAGAATGATATCTCATTTAATCATATTCATAAGAAATTTCCTTTATCACAGTGTTGTATTTTTTGTTTGTGACAATTTATTTTGCTTTTGATCATTTGGTTTCATGTCAGATTTAATTTTTTTTTTTGTTATTTTTTATTATCGCTTTGCATAGTTTGTTTCTTGTTGCATAGTTTGCATGTTTGGATGTATTTATCTTCTATTTGTACTTTTTTATTTTTTTTTCTTTTAATTATAATTTGGAGGTAGTGAGTTTTCAACCTCTTGTGAAACATACATTTAGTTCTCAATTGTGTACCTTATTGCTTCCAATATCAAAAATAAAGTGAGTCAATAGTGATCAAGATTGAGAGTTGAAAATATGTATAGTTTGATTTATGTGCAATTTAAAAAAAATATGATTTTTTTATTTGTATAGGTAATGGTTGTTGTTAGGTATGAATGGATTAAACAAGTCATAGGTTTAATGGTGGGGAAAATTTGATGAAATTATTCTTGTTTTAAAAATGGGTAAACTTTAAAGCCAAGTGCATAATTCACCACTTAACTAATAGGTATCATCGTCAAAGGTTCAATATCAATCCCACTTAAGTTCCTCCTTAAATAGTTTCTCTATAATATAGTTATATTCGCTAAAATTTTGAAAAAAAACTTGCTTTCTCAAGGAGCGAGAGCTTGTTGAAAGTGAAATACATTGTAAATGGAATGGATATGATATATTTACCAAGGCTATAAATGATTTCTAGCAGTGAAGGAGTGCCTCTAATATCACACTGAATTAGTTGATGTTGTGGATTGTCACTAGCAATGAAGCAACACCAAAAAGATGATTGAGTTGCTTAGAGATTACGAAATAAAGCCCTATTAGAAGACAGATCTAAATTTCCTTCCTTTTTAGAGTTGTGCCATAATTTGATCAAATGAGACTTATTTTTATGCTTGGTAAGGAGCTATATCCCCATAGTAGGGGAAATAATTTTTCTAAGTGACATATAAAAGGATATATGGATAATATTTGGTTCTTAAGCATGTTCAAACTTGTCTTTACTTGAAATTGCTCTATTTTCCTCAAAGGTATAGGAAAAGATGTTGGATACAAACATTGAACAATTATTTATTGATTATAAAACAAATCCTAAATATTTAAAATATTAGATACCGATTTTATTTTTTATTTTGCAAGTAATTTTCATTTTCATTTTTTTATTTATAATTTCATGCATCTGATATAGTTTAGAAAAAAATATTAATTTAGAGAGAACTATTTTTTCCTAAGTCTCTAAGATTATTTTTAATTGAAATATCTATGATGGCACTAGTGAGACTAAAAGGTGAAACTGGCTCAAACGTAGTGCATAAAACCTGGTTGTAGGTGCTACGAAATATTTCCGTATCACCCTTTTTAAAAAACATGTAGGCACTGAGAATTATTTTCGTAGCACTTCCATAAACTTTGTTTTCATCTTTTAGAAGGAGAAATGACTTTCTGTTTGTACAACTTGACTCTCCCCCATCTTAACACATTTCCCATGCTCAAGGAATGCTCTCCTCCCGCCTCTCTTCATCCAACATTCCCTTTACTCAATTCAAAGGTATGAATTTTAGTTGGAAAAAAAAAAACAAATTCCACCTACAAAAAGAACATAGTCACCTCAAAATACATTTCGGGGGTCACGTTAACAAGCATGCATAAAAACCACAACTTATAATTCAATGTTTTACATGCACATAACGCTATAGGCTTTGGTCACATGAATTTTCAAATGTAATTAAATGTACATACAATTCGAACTAGAGATAAGAGAACACAAATTTAAAATAAATACATGACTTCCACTTCATTCATTCCAAACATACAGGCTCAGAGGCAGGAGAAGAAGCCCTCCTCCTCTCCAATCAACGCCTCCTTTTATGCATAATATTTGCAACTAGTTCACTTCCCTTTCTCTCTAATTGAGGGAAGTTGAAAACAAAAAAACATAAATAACTATTGCATTCCTAGACTCTTCAACTTATTTGAATTTTGAATTTACATTTAGTATTTAAAATCTCATCAAAGGTGAAAAAACCAATTTTCCAGCTCAACATGTGGCCAGTCCACCACATTGTCAAGCCCCTTCCATTTCTTCATTATGAGCTTGGTCTAATGCTCCTACATCATACTCCCAAAGAAGGAAAACACATGAGCTCCTACTCATAAGGTCCTCTATAAAGCAACCTACCATCTGTATAGATTCAACACTCATCCATGTAGAATCCTCCATCGGATGGTCCTTCCACTTCACCAAAAAAATCTAGATACTCTTTTCCCCTTATGTGCTTTGCAACTCTAGTGTCCAAGATTCTTTCAGCTTTTGGATCCTCTCTCAGATGCATCTACTTCATCCAAATATGATCACTAAATTATCCACTACTCCCATTTGTTGTGGTGGCACCTTCATCACCAATGACATAGGGGTACAAATTAACCACATTAAAGATAGGTGATATACCTATGCCCATAGGTAACTCCAATTCATAAGAATTTGTAGAAATTTTTCTGAGTATTCTTCATGGTCCTATTTTCTTCATTTTGAGTTTGTTATATTCCCCTCTCAGGAATCTCTCTTTCCTCGAGTGTTCTAAAACCATGTCCCCTACCTCAAATTTTACCTCTCTTCTTCTTAAATCTACTCTTTGTTTGTACTTGTAGTTGTTGTCTTGTAGCCTATTTTTGATCTCCTCATGTAAGTCACTCATTGATGTTGCAAAAGCCTCCCCATTAGCACTCCTTTACTCAATTTTTCCCAAATCTCTCAACTCAAAAACTCCTCTAGGATGCATTTCATACAAGATCTGAAACCGAATCTTCCTTGCACTCCTATGTGGTGAATAATTGTATGCAAACTTGGCTTGACCTAACACATGATCACCTCTGCTTTGGATACTCTTCCACGCGGCTCCTCAATATGTTTCCGAGTCTCCTATTTGCAATTTCAGTTTTCCCATCAGATTATGGATGATAGGTTGAGTTGAATTTCGATTTTGTTCGAAGCTTCTTCCACAAAGTCCTCCAAAAATATCCTATGAACATAGTGTCCTTGTCAAAGATTATACTCTTTCGAAAGACATGCAATTAGACAATCTCATTGAAAAACAAATGAGCCACATGTGTAGCATCACTATTCTTGCAACATGGGATAAAGTGAGCCATCTTCGTAAATATATCCACAACTATAAGTATGTAGTCCTTAACTTGTTGCGTTCTTGGTAAAACCAAAACAAAATCCATACTCACTAAGTCCATGGTCTACTAGGAATGGTAAAAGCAATACATAGTCCAACATTTTGACTTCTCCCTTCGCATGTTGACATACTTTGCATTTTCCTACATATTTCTACACATCAGCTCTCATCTTTGGCTAAAAGTAGAAGTGTTCTGGTTTCCGAAGTGTCTTGTCCACACCAAAATTCCCTGCTAATCCTCCATTGTGTTGTTCCTGCATCAAATTCTCTCTCATTAAACAAAAAGGGATACATAATTGACTATTCTTGAACAACAAACCATCCTGCAACATAAACTCCCTCCATGGGCTATTATCTCTGCTCACAGGCTTCTTGCATGCTTCAAAGGCCTCTCGGAAATCAACATCATCCTCATACAAGTTGTTCAAATGATCAAAGCAAAAAATTTGTACATGGCACTCCTACATGATCAAACTCTTCCTACTCAAATAATTGACAAGAAAACAAGGTAGACAATTGTGTAACTCCTTGAATGCTCTATGCTAATCTACACAAGGAGTTTCAAGGAGTTATTACTCCTAATCAAAGCATAGACAAGAGGAGTTATGTAGATTAGCATAGAGAATTCAAGGAGTTATGTAGATTAACATATTCTTGAGACATCAATGATATTGGCCATTCAATGAGAACTCTTTTGACATCCTCCCAATGCCAACAATTCCTTTCAAATTAATGACAACACACTAATGCTTGACATCAATGAAAAAATATTCTAAAACTCTCCCCCTTTGTCATTGGTGGAAATACTAAACATGACTACTAAACACGAGAGTTTCATTGTAACACCTCCTCCCACTTTTACAAGTTATCCAAGGTAAACATGAGATGAGTGTCACTATGTTATGACCCAACCTCCAAGTTCCAGTTTTGTAAGTGGGACTTAAAAACTGGGAAATTATGACATCCCTTAAAGACTACAAATCACTCAAGATCATGACAACAAACCCAAGTGATCAATCCCTGAGCTGGAAATCTTCTTCCCTAGTTTTACTCCCCAACTACACCCATAACACTGCATGCATGCAGTTGAGAAGCTATAACAACACCCACAAGCATGCCTCCATGCGATTATGACACAAAATCCCCTATTCTGTGCATGAAGTCATAATATCTATGCCAATTTTTAGGCCATCCTCCATACCACCGCCCATAACTACCTTTAACTTTCTAGAATCATGACGATGATGATAAAAATGCTAAACAATAAAATCTTGAGCAGTATCTTGACTAGTACATGCCTAAAGAAAGATAGACATTTCATCAAACATATATTAAACATGGAAGCTACAAGTCATGAATTCATATCTCATCATAAACTTCTAAACTTCATCGAAAAATCACCAAGAAGAATCAATGAACTCTCAAGCTAGCTACAACAACACTTTTTAGTCCATGCATTCATCAACCATCCAATACTTTATCAGATCATGAACAAGAGCCATAGCTAAAGCGCATAATAGAACCATGTATATAACCAACATATAACCAAAATAGAAACCATGAAAAATAAACCATAAGATCACTATAATAACCAGTATAAGCTCCCATAGATCACAATAGGAAAATAACTCATGTTAACGTATAAAAATGCCAATTAAGTCAAGGACTTCCACATTGTTATATGGAATTTTCATCTACGGATAAACACATTTTCCCTAGGTAGGTAGCTACACCTAGAACAATAGAAAGAAAGTAGTTTAACCTTTTCCTATAGTAGATAGATTAGATGAAGGAACTTACTTGTAGTCTTTCACTTCCTTAATCCCCTTTGAATTGTTCCTATCATTCCCACTTGAACTAAATCCACTCAATTGGTACCTATGTCAACAAAAACAAAAATAACAAATGATCAAAGCATACATGATCTATCTACTATAAACCAATGGAATCAAAGACATTGAAACATATAATCATCATAGACATAAACAATAATATGAGAAAAGGAATAAACACTTTATTAATGTAGAAGGAAGAGTTTCACCCAATACAGTGTGATCCTATGCCACTCCTTGAGCTTCAGTCCAACCCTCGCCAAATCAAAAGCACACCAATCCAGCAGCATAACAATGCTTGACATGAACTCGATTCTCAAACCAATAGAATTTCCTTACAAACTTCAAATTCTAACCCCCTGATCACTATGATGAGTGCTCAATTTATAGGAAATGGAGGTGGTTTTGTCATAAATGAGGGTATTGAATGGCCTTCAAAACTTGGAGTTAGTTTCCATGGAGCAAGGGATGAGAGGATAGGAGGTTAATTGATCCTTAGTCTATCCAATTTTGAGCTCATATGAGGAGATAAGAGATGGGATCCTTCTAGAATTATCTAGAATTAAGGAATATTCCGAGAACCCTCTGCAAATTTTGCTCAATCTTGCCCAGCGCAGGTCAAATAGGGCCTAAGTGCACTACAGTGTAGGCCAGAATGGGCCTGCCTTCTCTGCAACGTAGTTACCCCTGACCAAGGATGCGCTGGTGTCCCAAGGGGGCATTTCAGAAAGGCTTCAGGCTAGGAAACTTTCATGGATGGAAGCATTCAATGTGATGACTTGTCTAGGGCATGTAACAACTAAATTAGGGTTTGATGAACCCTAATTGTACTGATCTAAATGTCGGGAGTGATGTGCCCAAATAGACCTATAACACACATACCACCTGACCATATATTAGATGAACCAAAATATCTCTTTCATCCAATCATCCCCATGCCATATTCCAAGCATGAATGTGGGATCATAAGGGTTAAACCAAAATAAAACCAATTAGGGATTCAAGAAGCCAAACCACCTCAACCCTCAACCACAATGATCTCACCTATATTGTCCAGAAATCACTAACATCTATTAGATTGGTCTATTCCCAAGCTATCCAAGGCTCCAGGGATTCAATCTCAACCCACAAACTCTAGGGACCCAAGATGTTACAGGGCTCTAGAGAACTACCATCTCAACCCACAGCCTCTAGGGACCCAAGTTGCTCTAGGGCTCCAGAGATCCTACCCCAACCCACAACCATAGGGAATCTAGGATCCAGATATCTTGTCCCAAACCATAGCCATAGGGAACTTGAGAACCAATAAAAAATACAAAAGGGGAACCCACTGCATCATGGCTATCCAAGAAATGGAAAGCCAAAACCACTGTTAATCCAGGAAAATCTCCATTCCAATGACAAGACATGACCAAGGAACCACATGCATATATCATGCATCCAAGAACCAACATGGAAATCACACATGCAACCTGTTACTTGTAAAGTATCCCTTTTGTAGTTGTCGATCCAACATTCTCTTCCGCCTACCCAACAATTCCTTGCTTTCTCCAAATCCAAGTGAATGCTAGAGTACTATAAGAATGCTCTAAGTGTGCAAGAGTGTATGAGAGAATGAACAAGAGATCAACTCAAAACTATCAAAATCTAGCAACAGATTCACTGATGCCTTTTTATCATTGATGTCTCCTTTTTCTTCATTTTTTCCTCTAATTTCCCTTGCATGCAAATTTGTGTCTCTTCACATTCCTTTTCTCCTATTTTCCTTTATTTTCATAACTAAATTCCATTTATTTCCTATTTTATTTTACCAATTTCCATATCCATTATTAAAACACAAGTGATGCCCACTATAATGTTTTCCCACCATTAAGCTTAGAATATGTGTCCCATGACCTTGGTCTTATTTTATTTACATGGAAAATCAACCAGGGGTTGTTACAAACCCCTCCCCCTAGGGGGAACATCGTCCTCAACGTTAAATGACATTTATGACCAACAAAAACATATTTCCTATGGAGATTTATAGCACAACTTGATGCAACATTTACGATTCATACCAAATTGCTGAAAAATCATGACCATCATACTGCTTATTGGAGATTTATAACACAACTTGTTGTAGTATTTACAACATACTACTTATTGGAGCTTTATAACATAACTCATTGAAGTATTTACAATATATATATCATAACCAACAAATAAGGAAGGATACAAAGCCCACATCTGATCAACCATCTCCAATGTAGCTTCATTGGGACCAACGTGCTTCCACTGCACTTTAATTTGCTCTATTTCTCAATTTTTGAGCATGAGTAGTTTCTATTGCAAAATGAATTGAGAATATGGCTAGAATTCTCCCTATGGATCCACCTGCAATACATATCAATCAATCACATGATCAACATCTTGTATATTGGCCATTAATTAGTTGACTCAGTGACTAGAACATCCAATTAGCATTTAATATTTAGGATTTAAAGAATCCAATTAGGATTAACCTAGATTCAATCATCATGGTAGTTATTTCCCCTTAGTTATAAAATTCCTACTTCAACTGTTTGAAAAACTATGAGCATGAATTCAAATTGCATCACTGAGGATTAAGTGTTTTCCATATACTTTATGCTTTTCGTAGCTTATTTGGTTACACAATATTATTTAGGGTTTGAGAAGTTATTAGTGGAGTACTTTGTTGTATTGTTGTGTTACTGCTCATGAAGGAGAAACTTGTGAACTAGAGCCAACTATGTGTGTCAACCTGTGTTTCAAATTGATTTTTTTCTCTCCTATTTCCTTGATACAAACATGTTATGAAATGAGTACCTTTGAATATGAATTTGTGCATGTTTTATGAAGTGGAACTAGAGGAGAAATTCAACCATGGAAAATTTTAAGGTTGGAAATTTATCTCAAAGTTTAAAAACCTTAGCGATTCTTACAAGTCCCTAATATGTAAACTATTAAATGTTTGGAAATATTTTTGTAAAATATTCAAATTTATAGTGATTTTATATAGCCTTTGAAAAGATTTGGTGAATCATTTTTAGAAAAAATGGAAATTGGTGAGTATTTAATTGGAAAAGGAATGAAAAGTTATCCCATATTTGAATATTAGCCCCTAAAATTTTCCATGGATTTAACATCTTTAATAGTTAGATTTGAATTCTCCTCTCATGATCCTTTTCAATGGATGAGTCATTAATAAAATTCATGTTATTAATCATGTATCAAGTTGTTTAACATAGGTATTGAAAACATTTTTTCTTAAATTTACCCTCATTGCTTTGTTATATAATGGTTTTGGTAAATGTAAAATGTCACTAAGGAAAACACTTGCTTAGCTCCCTACCAAATGTCCTAGAGGGAAACCTAAAGAAACAAGGGATATTGAGGATCCATTGCAAGAATACACTCCAATAATTTAGTTCCCTATACCTAAGGATCACAAACCATGGCTAGTATTCAAAGACATTGAAGCTAACATAGGAAATCAAATCCCCTTTCTAGGGTGGAATGAATTGTAGTAGGAGTTATGGAATGAAGAATATTTAGATGAAACTCTTGATATTGACTGTAGAACATCCTGTAGATTCACAAGCTCATGCAATTTACTAAATCACAAGACAAGAGTCTACTTCTACTTTCAGCCAAGGGAAGCCAATAGATCGATGAAAACAATATGAACAAGAAGAAGATAAATCAATCACGCATAACACAATATGAATATGGTGAAATCCATTGCTCAAAACCCCACTATCTATATTGCATATATCAAAAATATGAGTGAAGATACAAAGCATGTTCTCACTAGAACAATTCCGCACAAGTATGCTCTACTATCTTATCTCACAATCTAGCTCTTGGCCAACACTTAGCCAATTTTGTAGCTCTCCAAGCTCCTAATCTCTTGCGTAATTCCGAGGATGAATAGCTTGTATTTAAAGGGAATTCATGCTTCCAAAACTGGGCAATCCAAACACAGGATCAATCTCTGATGCATGCATGATATTGACACTCCAGTAAATAATACCACTGATAGTACATTGTCCCTGCACTCTAGTCTCAACTGGGTCTTTCTCAAAATTGACATGCATGAGTTTTTCATGAGGGAATATTTAGTTAACTGGAGTAGCACTAGTGCACCAACTGACTGTTAGTCCTCTATTATTCCACAAAAAGTTTGGAACTAATTTAACTTAACTTAACTTAGCAAACTGAGTGATCTAATTTCCAACTCAATTTAAACTCATACTGGACCCCTAAAACTTCGGGAGAACATATACATGACTTTAGAAAGACTTCCAACTCGAAATTCCTAAGCTAATTAAGTTAATTAAGCTTAATTAACTATTTACAAGTTTCTATGAGAATATAATTCGATTTTGATTCTTAGTTTAATTCAAGGACAAATTAAACTGGAATTTTTTGTTGCCATTTCTCAGCACTCCCTCTCAACAAGAAAGGGATTATCAGTTACCCTGATCCTTTCTTTGTGAAACTCGAATTTACATCTTACCAATGCCTTTATCAAAATGTCAGCATCTTTCTCCTCCGTGTGAATGTACTCTAACAACATAATCCGCCTCAATACACAATCTTTGAGATGATGATATCGGCTATCAATATGCTTGGGTCGATCATGAAAAACTAGATTTTCAGAGAGTTTGATACAACTCTGATTATCGCAGTAAATGACAGTTGGATCCATCTGCTGACCAAACAAACCAACTAGGATCTTCCTCATCCAAGTGGCCTCACATGCCGCCTGACTTGCAACCATGTACGCTGCCTCTGCTAAACTAAGTGCAGCTAATCTTTGTTTCCTGTTGTACCAAGAAACTACCACTGACCCAATATTGAAGATCCCTCCTGATGTGCTCTTTCGGATGGACTCCCTTCCCAATCTGCATTGGTGAACCCTTGAAGCTTCACTCCCTCTCTCTGTTTGTACCATAATCCATACTAAGAAGTTCCCCTAAGGTATCTCAACACATTCTTTTCCGCCTTCCAATACAGCTTGGTAGGCCTAACCATCGCTTAACTAAGACGATTAACTACATAGCACATATCCGATCATGTGTTCACCAAGTACATGAGTGAACCCACAAGATGCCAGTAAACAGTAACTTCCACAACTTCCCCCGAAATAGCATCCTCCCCCCTCTAGTTACCTACTAGAGGAGTCTCCATGGGTTTGCAGCTCTCCATGTGGAATCTCCTAAGTCTCTCGTTGGCATACTTTCCCTGAGACAAAAACAACTCCACATCTCCCTACCGTACCTCCATGCGAAAAAAGTAATGCATGAGCCCCGTTTCCTTCATCTCAAACTATGTTGCAAGGTCCTCCTTAAAATACTTGATCAATTGATTGGAAAGAGAAATCAGATTCTCATCCAGTGTAGAAATGGGTCAAAATTCAAGGCAACTCCGATTGAAAGAACTTGAAGAGTTCAATCAACAGTTTCAACAAGAGAACGTTGCACTGTGGCGAATGGTGCATGCTTTGCAGGAAGATAAGAAAAGATTGCAAGTAAAGATTAAAGCTTTGCAGAAGAGTCGAAGGAGAAGCAGTCCGTCAGTTTGAAGTTCATCTACTGAAGGGAAAAATGAAGTCTCGCCTCTTAATCAGCAAGATGAAGACATTTCATCTCTGTCAATGAATCCAAATGAATAGTCTGTAGAAGAAGTTATCATAACCTTTTCCTCATCTTCTTAGGACCCTCCTTATACTCCATCATCACCAAGAAATGATTTGGAGAAGGACGATATTTCCATTAATTAGGAGATTGGAGCATTTGAAAGACATACTAGAGGAATGGGTATGTCGTTGATGAACAAGATGGGATATGAACATGAAGGCTTGGGCTATGACCAATCAATATGTGACTACTGCGGGAAGAGATGTCACATTGCAAATCGACGTTGGTCCCTACACCCTGACCTAATGTCGAAGAAGCTACAAGACCGCAAAGGTAAACAGGTAAATCACTCTAGAAGTGATTTAGAAGGTGAGTCCTTAAGTCAAAACTTTATGTTAAAAGTTATCCAAAGGATTTATCCATGTACCTTTTGTGGTAATAATTCACATTGTGTATAAGAATGTTGGAAGCAGAAGATTTCAGCAAAAAAATAGGTGCTACCTGTTGGGTTGTGTTATATTCTTTCCACGACTAGCCCACGTAGTTAACCGGGGGGGTTAGGAGGGGGGGGAGTCCCACCTTTGTTGCGCTGATTGTAAAACGAGGGGAGTCACAGGGGGTTTGAGGGGTGCAGGTAACCCCACTCTATGGGGTCCAAGGAAGCGCCCCATAAAATTATGGTTTTGGACCCTATGTTAGGTTGGGGGGACCTAGTTATGGTTTTGTGCATGATTTTCGCACATGGTTTTGGGCGCGATGGTTTTCGGTCCATGGTTTTGGACGCGATGGTTTGCGGTCCATTGTATTTGATGCTTTGACATGTATAAATATGTATTATAACATTGAAAGGAATATAATGAAAAATCAAGTTGGTAGTCCTGGTTTTGGGATCCAGGGGAAAATCTTTGTGTATATGTGTTTTATGTGTTATGCTCTCGCATTGTTTATTTTATGTGTTTTAGAATTCGTATGCAAGTAATTTTTCTACAGGGTTAAAACCTACATTTGGTATCAGAGCAATTTTTGGCTTCAAGGGGACACCTTTGTTGCTGAGGGGTTTCACTCGAGCTTGTGGTAGACCCTGTTCAGTGGGAGATCTGCGAGATCGATTCTGGTGGTGAAAGAAGATGGTAAGCAATGGAAAGATAGAGATCAAGAAATTTAATGGTCAAAGTTTTTAGTTGTGGAAACTCAAGATGGAGGATCTGTTGGTGGATAAAGATCAATGGATCATGATAGATCTAGGTACTAAACCAACGGGAGTGTCTGATGAAAAATGGAAGAAGTTGGATCAGAAGGAAAATAACACAATACGATTGTGTGTCTCAGATTCAGTATTGCTGAATGTATCAAGGGAAGCTCCGGCGAAGGCTTTGTGGGACAATTTAGGGACTTTGTACCAATCTATGTCTCTAGTGAATAAACTGTTCTTACGGAAAAAGTTGTATAACCTGAGGATGAAAGATGGAGACTCAGTGATAGAGAATCTAAATGCATTTAATACTATGGTAAGTTAGTTATCGTCTATTGATATCAAAATTTCAGATGAAGATAAATGCATTAGTTTGATTCTCTACTAGATTCATGGGATAGTCTAGTTATTGCAATAGATAGCGATGCAACTGCCTTGCAGTTTGTTGAAATAGTCTCATCCTTGCTGACGGAGGAGATGAGACGGAAAAATATAGAGAGACAGAATGGTGATGCCTTGTTTGTACGAGGATGGTTCCAGAACATAAACAAAAATAAGTCATCGAATGGGAGATATAAATCTAGAGGGAGATCTAAATCTCCAAGAAAACCTATAAA
This sequence comes from Pinus tabuliformis, assembly GCA_031772625.1. Taxonomy (NCBI): domain Eukaryota; kingdom Viridiplantae; phylum Streptophyta; class Pinopsida; order Pinales; family Pinaceae; genus Pinus; species Pinus tabuliformis. Next base: position 920,421,776 of record CM062805.1, on the reverse strand, counting down.
GGTGGTGTGCTGGAAATGCGAAAAGGAAGGGCATTACAAAAGGGACTGTAAATCTAAAGCTCCTGACAAAGGAAAGGGATCTGATGATGCTCCTTCTGCAAAGGCGAAAACCACCTCAGATGAAGGTGGGGATGTGTACTTGGCTTCTTCAAGTACACATGTAGATCATGAGGCATGGTTGATTGACTCATGTGCATCCTTTCACTTCACTCCCCATAGAGAGTGGTTCTGCAAGTATGAGAAATACAATGGTGGTGATGTCTTCTTAGGGTATGATAGGAAGGCTAGAATCGTTGGTCGTAGAAAAGTAAAGTTGAATTTACAAGGTGGAAGGGTTAGAACACTTCTGAGTGTTCTACATATTCCTGCATTAACCATAAATTTGATTTGTGTAGGAAAGCTGGATTATGCAGGTGTAAAAACATTGTTCGAGAAGGATACCTGCAAGATGGTTCAGGGGGCACTGGCATTGATGTGGGGAGTTTGAATTGGAATTCTGTACAAGCTGCAATGTAGCATTGTTGTTGATGGGTGCAACAGTTCTGTGGTTCCTGAAAGTGGAGCAGAAAATCTAGTGGTCTCTAGAGAGAAGACCATGTTGTGGCATCAAAGGCTTGGACATATTGGAGAGAAGGACCTTCGAATACTTCATGGTAAAGGTATGGTAGAAGGTATGAGTAATAGCTCTCTGGATTTTGATTTTTGTGAAAATTGTGTATATGGGAAGCAGAATTGGGCAAGTTTCCCCTCTGGTGGTAAGAGGCCAAAACAGATATTAGAGCTTGTGCACAGAGATGTGTTTGGACCTATGAAGGTTCCATCACTAGGTAAGTCTGTGTGCTATGTATCCTTTATAGATGACTTCTCAAGGAATACATGGATATATTTCCTTAAGAACAAATCTGAAGTCTTTGACAGGTTTAAAGAATTTAAGGCTCTGGTGGAAAACCAGACAGAGAAGAAGATAAAGATGTTGAGGAAAGATAACGGTGGAGAGTTTTTTAGTAAGGAATTTGGAGAATTCTGTAAGAAGTGTGGTATAGCATGGTAGAAGACTACTCCATACACACCTAAGCAAAATGGAGTTGCAGAAAGAATGAACAAGACGTCGATGGAAAGGGCAAGAAGCATGCTCAGTGGTGCCGGGTTAGGACAAAAATTATGGGCAAAGGCGATGGAGACAACATGTTACCTGGTCAACAGATCACCTTCATCAGCGTTGGAGGATAAGACTCTACAAGAGGTATGGATTGGTAAGAAACCCTCTCTTTCACATCTGAGAGTATTTGGATGTGATGCATATGTACATGTTCCAAAGGAGAAACGAACCAAGTTGGATAGTAAATTTGAAAAGTGCATCTTTATTGGGTATAAGGATGGTTTAAAGGGTTATAAGCTTTGGAACCCAATAACAAGGAAGGTTGTGTACAACCGAGATGTGGTGTTCGTAGAGGTGAAAGATGTTATTAAACATGAAGTTCAACCAAAGGAACTTGAGAAGATAGAGTTTGAGCTAAAGGAGGAAGAATCAGACTCTACAGCAGAGAAGGAATCAAAAGATGAAGAGCTGCAAACTCCAGGTGTGAGAAGATTAGTTCGAGAAAGAAGGTAGCTAGAAAGTTATAGTCCATCTACTTTCTGCTCAAATTTTGCTTTATCTATTACTGATGATGATCCTAGAACTGTGAAGGAAGCAATAGATTCAGAGGATGGAAAACTCTGGAAAGAGGCCATGGTTGATGAAATGGCATCTTTGCACAAAAATGAGGCTTGGGATTTAGTGGAGCTGCCGGCTGGAAGGAAACCCATTGGCAACAAATGGGTGTTCAAGAAGAAGACAAATGCAGAAGGAAAGGTGGAGAAATACAAAGCTCGGTTGGTAGCAAAAGGTTATTCCCAGTTGTTAGGAATTGATTTTGGTGATACTTTTCTCCTGTTGCCAAGGTAACTTTTATTAGATTAATTTTATCTGTTGTTGTTGCTTTTGATTTTGAGGTAGAAGAGATGGATGTGAAGACAACATTTCTTCATGGGGATCTGGAAGAGGAGATCTACATGAAGCAACCTGAAGGCTTTGCGGTGAAGGGTAAGAAAGAACTAGTAAACAAGTTAAATAAGTTTCTGCATGGGTTAAAATAGTCACCAAGGATGTGATATCAGAAATTTAATACGTTTATATGGGGACTTGGCTTTACCAAAAGCAAAGCAGATCACTGTGTATTTTAAATTAATTGGTGACCGTGTTATTTATCTGGTCTTGTATGTGGATGATATGTTGTTGGTTGGAAATGACAAAGAAAATATCCAGGATTTGAAGACCCAATTGTCCTCCAAATTCGACATGAAAGATCTTGGTGCTGCAAACTATATTTTGGGCATGGAAATTAAAAGAAATCGATCAAAGAGGAAGCTCTGGTTAAATCAGAGGAAGTATTTCAAGACAATATTGCAGAGTTTAATATGCAGGATAGTAAACCGGTGAAGTTTCCTATTCCTGTAGGTGTAAAGTTATCTGTTGAATAGTGTCCCAAGACATAAGAAGAGGAAGAGGATATGTCTCGTGTTCCATATGCAAGTGCAGTCGGTAGCCTAATGTATGCGATGGTATGTACTAGACCAGACATTGCACATTCAGTGGGAGTATTGAGCAGGTTTATGTCAAAACCAGGGAAGGAGCATTGGACAGCAGTGAAGTGGGTTTTCAGGTATTTACGTGGCACTAGTGATTATGGTTTGTGCTACCAAGGAAGACTAGTATTGGACATAGTTTTGGATATCTGTGGCTTTATTGATGTGGACTGGGCTAGAGATCTGGATCAGATAAGATCTACAAGTGGGTATGTGTTTAACCCATTTGGAGGTGCAGTCAGTTAGATGAGTAAGAAACAATTTGTAGTGGCATTATCAACTACAGAGGCAGAATACATGGCAGCCACTCATGCAAGTAAGGAAGCAGTTTGGTTGCATAGACTATGCTCAAGTATGGGGTTAGTACAGGGAGATATAAAGATAGACTATGACAGCCAAAGTGCAATTTTCTTGGCAAAGAACCCTGCTTACCATTCAAAGAGGAAGCACATTGATGTTCAGTATCACTTTGTGAGGGATATGATAGAAGACAAAAGGGTGTTGCTGGTAAAGGTGGACACTTTGAAGAATACTATAGATGCATTGACAAAATTTTTGAGCTCTGAGAAGTTCTCTTGGTGTAGAGAAAAAATGGGCGTTGCAGGGCTGGATAAATGACTAAGCTCTCTTGTGGCCCCCTGTGGAAATAAAACAACAAGTGGGAGAATGTTGAGTTGTTTTATATTCTTTCCATGACTAGCCCACATAGTTAACCGGGGGGGTTAGGAGGGGGACAGAGCCCCCCCTTCGATGAGCCGATTCCAAAGCGGGGGGAGTCACGGGGGGTTTGAGGGGTGCAGGTAACGCCACTGTATGGGGTCCGGGGCAGCACCCTAGAAAATTTTGGTTTTGGACCATATGTTAGGTTGGGTGGACCTACCTATGGTTTTGTGCATGATTTTCGCACATGGTTTTGGATGCAAGAGTTTTCAGTCCATGGTATTGTATGCTTCGACATGTATAAATGTGTATTGTAAAATTGAAAGGAACATAATGAAAAATCAAGTTGGTAGTTCCGGTTTTGGGATCCAGGGGAAAATATTTGTGTATATGTGTTTTATGTGTCATGCTATCGCATTATTTATTTTCTGTGTTTTAGAATTCGTATGCAAGTAATGTCTGTACGGGGTTAAAACCTACACTACAGAGGGTCAGCCACGGAAAGATGATACATCACTACAAGTAAAGAAACATCTCGGGAAGACTTTACATCATCAAGATAGAGTTTGGAAAAATCTAGGAATAAGACAGCTAGTACAAACTCCGGAGAAAGAGTTTGTCCTAAATGTAATCTAAGAGGACACTCGAAAAGCGCATGTTTGATGCTGCCCTATGAGACAACACCAACACCAATAGAGCAAGAGACAACAAAAGAACTTGGAGCAGAGGAACGTAAGTCTCCATAATGGTCTCCTACTTGGAATTGGGCAGATTATATGCCATATGTATAAATGTGTGTCTATAAATAGTCATCTCCTCAATAGGCCTAGTAAAGTTTGTAACTAGGATTTAGATCATTTATTTTTATTATGATGCATGTTTGTAATAAACTCATATTTGTAATAAAACTTTTGGAGGTCCAAAAGTCTTTTTTTTGGGAGGTGTGATCCAAAATGTATCTTGTAAGTCAAGTTGAAGTTTGTTTTACATTTGATGACCAAGATGGTCCTAGGAAGAAAAATTATTCTTGGCTTGTGCGGGAATTCACCATCTCAGTTGCTTGCAAAAATAGTGGTAGGTCGAAGAGCTTGACACACTGATTCTGGTGGTATCTCCGAATTCACATTTGGCCTCCAAGTTATGGAGAAATTTTCTGTCAAATTTTTAGGTGAACAGATGAAAAGGGGCCTCGCTAGCCATGTGACGTTCTTATTGCTCGACACATGGCAAGGCCAAGTTCATACAACCAAAAAGGATCAAGTTCCTCTCCAGTGCACATTTCCAAGTGTGCGATGAGATTCTAGTTACTGGTTGATTAGAGGTTCATTTTATCCGTCATGGGTGCATTAAGAAGTAAAAGATGCAGTTGCAAAACTATGGTCTTTAAACCATGTGAAATACCATGTAAATAAATGATGTGCATTTTATTTGCCTAAGGGATAAAAACTATGTGAAGGGAAGATGGCACCAAACCTATGGTCTAAGATGGAGAGGAAATACTTCATAACCTAATATATAAAGACCATATGGTACAGGTGCATTGCAAATAGTTGGAGGTAAAACTATATAGAAATGGTTTCTGTTTAAACCTATGTTCAACTAAATACGTTACGGGTTTTCAATGTGCTAGTCGACGACGTTAATACCATGGTGTAAAAATTACACCTTGCCAAGTTTGCGATTTTCCAAAGTTAAGTTCCAACCATATGGTAAATAAATATTATAGTTGCAGGTCTGTCGGAAAGGGGTCCAGCCAGCATGAGGTGGATGCCATCGAGTTGTCGAAGGAGGAGTACAGTTGCAGATTGCATGAGATGGATTCCAAAGAGCTGTTGGAGGAGGAGTATTGCTTAGTGAACAGTCAATTACAAATGGCAAGGGACACAAAGAGCTGTTGGACGAGGAGTACTGCTTAGTGAACAATCAGTTGAAAATGGCAAGGGACACCTGTGGTCCTGTCAGCATGCCAACAAGCCAACAAAGATTCATTTGTGAATAGTGGAGGTATGTCGCAGGGGTTGTATTCCACCAAGCCACAGAGGATGTGCCATGGAGATATGCCAACGCGTCACCACGGAACTAATGTGCTAAGTCATCGGAGTAGGTACACCAACCAAGTAGTGGCTTTGTAGAGTTGACCGTAGACATTGGACCATAGTTAGCCAACCGTTGGAAGCCACCATGTCACATGACAACAGTTTCAAGGGTAAATGTGAAACCATTGGAGATGAGGGACTTTGGTTATGCACCAAATGTGGGTAGAATAACATTTAAGTTATATTGTTTTAATGCGTAGAGACCTCATTTGATATTAGCGCTCTTGGCCAATTAAACTATAGGATTTAGTTTTAAAATCAATCCACCATGCGCTATTAAAATATTTTGTTATATAGTGATTATGTATCAAACACTGAGCCATTTCATTTGGCCACCACATAATTTGTAAAAAAAAATTATTCTAAACTTAGCCTAGTCCACCTTATAAATGCATCAAATGAAGAAGCGTAAGGGGTAAGGAAATGCCAGCTTTGTAGAGAGGTGGTGATGCATCCAGCCTTGTTAAGGAGAAGGAGAGAAGCATTCCAAAGACTATCAAAGCCTTTTCAAAGTCAGAGGCAAAACATTTCAGGGAGGCAAGCATCTCCATGGCGGAAGTTGCACTTCATTTTTGAGTGACAGTTCAACTTCAGAGTCAAAGTTTCAATATTTGCCTACAAATGCTCTTTTGAGATCTGGATCAGATAAGATCTACAAGTGGGTATGTGTTTAACCCATTTGGAGGTGCAGTCAGTTAGATGAGTAAGAAATAATTTGTAGTGGCATTATCAACTACAGAGGCAAAATACATGGCAGCCACTCATGCAAGTAAGGAAGCAGTTTGGTTGCATAGACTGTGTTCAAGTATGGGGTTAGTACAGGGAGATATAAAGATAGACTATGACAGCCAAAGTGCAATTTTCTTGGCAAAGAACCCTGCTTACCATTCAAAGAGGAAGCACATTGATGTTCAGTATCACTTTGTGATGGATATGATAGAAGACAAAAGGGTGTTGCTGGTAAAGGTGGACACTTTGAAGAATACTATAGATGCATTGACAAAATTTTTGAGCTCTGAGAAGTTCTCTTGGTGTAGAGAAAAAATGGGCATTGCAGGGCTGGATAAATGACTAAGCTCTCTTGTGGCCCCCTGTGGAAATAAAACAACAAGTGGGAGAATGTTGAGTTGTGTTATATTCTTTCCATGACTAGCCCACATAGTTAACCGGGGGGGGGGGGGGTTAGGAGGGGGACAGAGCCCCCCCTTCGATGAGTCGATTCCGAAGCGGGGGGAGTCACGGGGGGTTTGAGGGGTGCAGGTAACGCTACTGTATGGGGTCCAGGGCAGCACCCTAGAAAATTTTGGTTTTGGACCATATGTTAGGTTGGGTGGACCTACCTATGGTTTTGTGCATGATTTTCGCACATGGTTTTGGATGCAAGAGTTTTCAGTCCATGGTATTGTATGCTTCGACATGTATAAATATGTATTGTAAAATTGAAAGGAACACAATGAAAAATCAAGCTGGTAGTTCCGGTTTTGGGATCCAGGGGAAAATATTTGTGTATATGTGTTTTATGTGTCATGCTATCGCATTATTTATTTTCTGTGTTTTAGAATTCGTATGCAAGTAATGTCTGTACGGGGTTAAAACCTACACTACTGAGGGTCAGCCACGGAAATATGATACATCACTACAAGTAAAGAAACATCTCGGGAAGACTTTACATCATCAAGATAGAGTTTGGAAAAATCTAGGAATAAGACAGCTAGTACAAACTCCGGAGAAAGAGTTTGTCCTAAATGTAATCTAAGAGGACACTCGAAAAGCGCATGTTTGATGCTGCCCTATGAGACAACACCAACACCAATAGAGCAAGAGACAACAAAAGAACTTGGAGCAGAGGAATGTAAGTCTCCATAATGGTCTCCTACTTGGAATTGGGCAGATTATATGCCATATGTATAAATGTGTGTCTATAAATAGTCATCTCCTCAATAGGCCTAGTAAAGTTTGTAACTAGGATTTAGATCATTTATTTTTATTATGATGCATGTTTGTAATAAACTCATATTTGTAATAAAACTTTTGGAGGTCCAAAAGTCTTTTTTTTGAGAGGTGTGATCCAAAATGGATCTTGTAAGTCAAGTTGAAGTTTGTTTTACATTTGATGACCAAGATGGTCATAGGAAGAAAAATTATTCTTGGCTTGTGCGGGAATTCACCATCTCAGTTGCTTGCAAAAATAGTGGTAGGTCGAAGAGCTTGACACACTGATTCTGGTGGTATCTCCGAATTCACATTTGGCCTCCAAGTTATGGAGAAATTTTCTGTCAAATTTTTAGGTGAACAGATGAAAAGGGGCCTCGCTAGCCATGTGACGTTCTTATTGCTTGACACATGGCAAGGCCAAGTTCATACAACCAAAAAGGATCAAGTTCCTCTCCAGTGCACATTTCCAAGTGTGCGATGAGATTCTAGTTACTGGTTGATTAGAGGTTCATTTTATCCGTCATGGGTGCATTAAGAAGTAAAATATGCAGTTGCAAAACTATGGTCTTTAAACCATGTGAAATACCATGTAAATAAATGATGTGCATTTTATTTGCCTAAGGGATAAAAACTATGTGAAGGGAAGATGGCACTAAACCTATGGTCTAAGATGGAGAGGAAATACTTCATAACCTAATATATAAAGACCATATGGTACAGGTGCATTGCAAATAGTTGGAGGTAAAACTATATAGAAATGGTTTCTGTTTAAACCTATGTTCAACTAAATACGTTACGGGTTTTCAATGTGCTAGTCGACGACGTTAATACCATGGTGTAAAAATTACACCTTGCCAAGTTTGCGATTTTCCAAAGTTAAGTTCCAACCATATGGTAAATAAATATTATAGTTGCAGGTCTGTCGGAAAGGGGTCCAGCCAGCATGAGGTGGATGCCATCGAGTTGTCGAAGGAGGAGTACAGTTGCAGATTGCATGAGATGGATTCCAAAGAGCTGTTGGAGGAGGAGTATTGCTTAGTGAACAGTCAGTTACAAATGGCAAGGGACACAAAGAGCTGTTGGACGAGGAGTACTGCTTAGTGAACAATCAGTTGAAAATGGCAAGGGACACCTGTGGTCCTGTCAGCATGCCAACAAGCCAACAAAGATTCATTTGTGAATAGTGGAGGTATGTCGCAGGGGTTGTATTCCACCAAGCCACAGAGGATGTGCCATGGAGATATGCCAACGCGTCACCATGGAACTAATGTGCTAAGTCATCGGAGTAGGTACACCAACCAAGTAGTGGCTTTGTAGAGTTGACCGTAGACATTGGACCATAGTTAGCCAACCGTTGGAAGCCACCATGTCACATGACAATAGTTTCAAGGGTAAATGTGAAACCATTGGAGATGAGGGACTTTGGTTATGCGCCAAATGTGGGTAGAATAACATTTAAGTTATATTGTTTTAATGCGTAGAGACCTCATTTGATATTAGCGCTCTTGGCCAATTAAACTATAGGATTTAGTTTTAAAATCAATCCACCATGCGCTATTAAAATATTTTGTTATATAGTGATTATGTATCAAACACTGAGCCATTTCATTTGGCCACCACATAATTTGTTAAAAAAATTTATTCTAAACTTAGCCTAGTCCACCTTATAAATGCATCAAATGAAGAAGCGTAAGGGGTAAGGAAATGCCAGCTTTGTAGAGAGCTGGTGATGCATCCAGCCTTGTTAAGGAGAAGGAGAGAAGCATTCCAAAGACTATCAAAGCCTTTTCAAAGTCAGAGGAAAAACATTTCATGGAGGCGAGCATATCCATGGCGGAAGTTGCACTTCAGTTTTGAGTGACAGTTCAACTTCAGAGTCAAAGTTTCGATATTTGCCTACAAATGCTCTTTTGAGAATTTCTTGGCTATCCTTGGGCCTTTTCAGGAAAGGAGACTGGAATTGGAAAGATGCGACAGAAGGTTTTCTTTCTATAGTGACTAGTAGTGTCTGCGAGCATAGTTCATTTGGTGAAGTATTTTGTAAAGAAACTCTTTGAAGCATTTCTAATAAAAATGGTCGCCTATTCGAAGCGGACCTAGAGACGTAGTCTAGGAGGGATGAACTCTGTCACCAATGTTTGTTGTTGTTTGAATCTTTAATTTCTACAATTAATTCTTCACTTTCGATTCTTTAATTTTGATTATTAAGGCATAAACATCACTTAATTTTCTGTTTTCACTCACACATGTGCAACTTTAGTTAATTGGTGCAATTTCTCAAATAATCAATCCTGTAGATTTCAGATCATATTTTGGTATCAGAGTGAGTTTGATCATGATTAGACAAGATATTTTCTAATATTGACTAGATCCAGGTCGCAATATGGAGAAGGAAACTTGAAGAGGCCAATCCCGAAATTGGAAAGAGAAAGCAGATTCTCATCCAGTGAAGAAATGGGTAAAAATTCATGGCAACTCTGGTTGAAAGAAATTGAAGAGTTCAATCAAAAGTTTCAACAAGGGAACGCTACAATGCGGTGAATGGTGTAAGCCTTGCAGGAAGATTAGCAAAGACTACAGGAAAATATTGAAGCATTTCATAAGAGTCAAAGGAGAAGCAGCCCATGAGTTCGAACTTCATCTACTGAGGGGAAAAATGAAGTCTCGCCTCTTCATCATAAAGATGAAGAAAGTTCATCTTTGTCAATGACTCCAAAATCACAGTCAGTAGAAGAAGCTATCAGAACCTTTTCCTCATCTTCTAAGGACCCTCCTTATACTCCAGCATCACCAAGAAATGATTCGGAGAAGGACGAGATTTCCAAGAAATCAGGAGATTGGAGCATTTGAAAGACATACCAGAGGAATGGGTATATTGTTGATGAACAAGATGGGATATCAGCAGGGACAAGGCCTCAACAAGCATGGCCAAGGTGGGATCCAACCAATCTCTATGTAGGAAAGGCCGAAACATGAAGCCTTGGGCTATGACCAATCGATATGTGACTACTGTAGGAAGAGAGGTCACATTGCAGATCGATGTTGGTCCCTACACCCCGACCTGATGCCGAAGAAGCTGCAAGACCATAAAGGTAAACAGATGAATCACTCTAGCAGTGATTCAGAAGGTGAGTCCTTAAGTCAAAACTTTATGTTAAAATTTATCCAAATGATTTATCCATGTACCTTTTGGTGGTAGTAATTCACATTGTGTAGAAGAATGCTAGAAATAGAAGATTTTTAGCAAAAAAATAGATGTTACCAAGAGTTAGCCACGGAAAGATGATACAACATTACAAGTAAAGAAACGTCTTGGGAAGACTTTACCTCAGTCATACAAGGACTCTGCATCATAAAGGCAGAGTTTGGAAAAATCCAGCAAAAAGACAGCTAGTACAAACTCTGGAGAAAGAGTTTGTCCTAACTGTAAGCTGAGAGGACACTCAAAAAGCACATGTTTGATGTAGTCCCGTGAGACAACACCAACACCGGCAGAGCACATACATAACATTCTTCAAAGTGAGTGGAGCCCCATGCTCCCTCTTAAAATTAATCGTTCCCAATCCAGTAACACTATACTTCCCGTCGTCACCCATCTCGATATGCATCTGGAAATATTTCTCCTCTAGGTCACTGAATAACTCTTTGTCGCCAATCATGTGGAATGAAGCTCCAGTGTCTAAGTACCATACACTTCCTATCATTGATGACACCATGCATGCAATGAGGGAAAAGTCCAATTCGAATTGAGAGGCCAAATCCTCACCAGCCGCTCCTCCTAAGGACTTCTTGAGTGGACAATTTGTAGCAAAATGGCCCAACTCATGACAATGAAAGCACTTAACTTTTTTCTTGTCTTTCTTCTTACCTCCATGATAAGAATTTGATTTGGAATGGGAAGCTTTCCCTTTCCCCTTCTTCACCTTAATCACTAAGGCACAATTCTCTTCATCATCAGTTTTTGATGAAGAGTAATGCCTGGTGTTCCTCCTGATCTCCGCCTACATCAAATCCAACCATAGTCGTTCCCAATCTGGGAAATTCTCCTGACCATTGACAGAGTCCCGATAACTATGCCAACTCTTTAGGATTCCTATAATAGAAATAATCACCATATCATCCTCGACAACCGTGATTCCAACATTTCCAATTTCATCATGACATTGAGTGAACTTGGTCAAGTATTTTGGAATCGTCTCACCTTTCTCCATTTTGATTTTTCGAAGTTTGTCCTTCAATGTGAATTTCCTTTGGTCATTTTTGTTCTGATACAATTTTGTCAATGTTTTCCACATAGCATATAGAGTTTCCTTTCCATGGAGACTGGAGATAATGTGGTCTCGAACTCCCTCAAGGATTATCCACCTCATGTTCATTACACACTTCTTCCATTCGGCCAAATTTTATGCATCTGATGTTGTTGGCTTAGGAATTTCTTGATCAACAAATTCCTTCAGTCCATTATCCTCTAGAACAACCTCCATTTTATCCCTCCAGGATATAAAATTCGAGTTCCCTTCCAAGGCATACTCGAACTGCAAACCGTAGAACGCCATCTGTCGATCCCGAAGTATGTATTGAAAATTTGAATTTCACATGTAACCCAAAACTCAAAACTTTGAAATCTCCTCTAGTATACTATCTTCAGCTCCAATGCCATGTAGAAAATCTTATAGATTCACAAGCTCATGCAATTTAATAAAGCATGGGACAAGAATCTACTTCTACTTTCACCAACGGAAGCCAATAGATCGATGAAAACAATATGAACAAGAAGAAGATAAATCAATGGCACATAACACAAGATGTATCTGGGGAAAGTCACTACTCAAAACCTCGCTATCTATGTTACATATATCAAAAATATGAGTGAAGATACAAAGCTTGTTCTCACTAGAAAAGTTCCACACAAGTATGCTCAACTCTCTCAGCTCATAAGCTAGCTCTTGGCCAACACTTAGCCAATTCTACAACTCTCCAAGCTCCTAATCTTTTGCATAATTATAAGGATGAATAGCCCATATTTAAAGGGAATTCATGCTTCCAAAACTGCGCAATCCAAACATAGGATCAATCTCTGATGCATGCATGATATTTACACTCCAGTAAATAATACCACTTATAGTACAATGTCCCTGCACTCTAGTCTCAACTGGGTCTTTCTCAGAATCGAAATGCATGATTTTTTCATGAGGGAATCTTTAATTAACTAGAGTATAAAAAGTGGATGCACTAGTGCACCAACTAACTCTTAGTCCTCTATTAGTTCCACAAATAGTTTGGAACTAATTTAACTAAACTTAGCTCAATAAACTGAATGATCTAGTTTCCAACTCAATTTAAACTCGTACTGGACCCCTAAAACTTAGGGAGAACATATACATGACTTTAGAAAGACTTCCAACTCGAAATTCCTAAGATAATTAAGTTAATTAAACTTAATTAACTATTTACAAGTTGCTATGAGAATGGAATTCAATTTTGATTCTCAGTTTAATTCAAGGACAAATTAAACTGGAATTTTTTGTTACTGTTTCTTAACATTGACCCTATCATTATGGAAATTTATGACAAGTTGTTAATATATATTAGAAATTATCATTTTCACTTTGTTGTAGTGAGAGTACCTGTCATGCCTTTCTTTGAGGCTGTTGAGTGGATCTTGACCACATTGATTTAAAGAAAAGTGTGATTTTAGATGAAAAATATGAGTGTGTGGGCTCTTTATTGGCTGAGAATTTGGAGAAATAACATAGGTTTTGAAACCCTGGATTCATTTTAGTTACCCCTCTTATGAATTATTTTTACAACAAGCATGATGTTGGAAAATTTTGGCAAACTAATGGAAGGATTATAAAAGGCTCTTTCACAAATCCAATGGTATTTATGCTATGAAAAACTTGAGAGATCCATACTCTTAACTCAGGGAATTACTCTAAGCCCAATTTTAGGGAGAGAAAGATTGTTTATGGTTCACAAATGCATGGATATAAGTATCTTATGCAATGTCCATAGTAAGAATGGTATTTAATTGGGATACCTGATTATCCAAACAAATTAATTGTATGATCAAGTGTTGGCTTAGGGGGGCCTGACCCAGGTTCAGAGGTGATTTAGCCAAGCAAATCCCAGTACTATTGGCCCTTTCGGAAACAGTTCGTGGAGCGCGGACTGAGGTCTCACCCGAAGTAGTATGGGGGGGTGCCAGAACCAGGTTTCCGCACCCTCGGGATGTCTGATATGTTGGGATTGGTAAGCAGTCCAACCTTCACACTTACTATGTTGCGCGCATTAGTGGGCACCTCATGACCTGTGACGTTGTCTTTGCGCAGTCTTATTTGTAGTGTGATCCTTGTTATTTACCCAAGTCTGTCTTACTTTTGCGTTGTCAGCTGGTTACTTAGATTATTTTCATATATAAGTATTTTGAACCATAAAATCATTTACTCAACTGTGCACAATAAATAAACAGAGAAAAAGTAATGCATAACAACAGAATAACGATTCAAGACTAGATGCATAGAATTAGGATAAACTTCTCTTTATTAGCTTTCTGTCACAGTTACAGACTCGACTCCGCCCTTCGCACTCAGCTGCAGGGGTCCATGCACTCAGCTGCGAACTCTACTAGGCCTCTAAGCACTCAGCTGTAGAGCCTCTTCCTAATACTACAACCCAAGATGCTTAGAACTCTACTCTAAGCTTGAACCATTCCTTCGCTACCCATTCTCTTATATCCCTTCACAACTTTAGGGCCTCGCTCTATTTATACAATCCCATGTTCTGCAGACCATGGATAAGTCGACATGACTTTACATTACATTACATTACTTTAGGGTGGATAACCCTATGATTCAACCTCTCCTTCGCACTCTATGCGTGCAATTTGCTCAGTCTTACAAAACATTTGACCAAAACTTGGGCTTTGAGCCCCAAAAACCTGATGTGGGGGGATTCCATGCCCAACAGGCCCCCAACACAATCATCGTGACTCGTCCCGAGTCACTCTGCTGGTGCGGCGATCTTGGCACGGAGCCCCTCCAATCGATCCTGTACTACCCGAAGGCCCACAGCACGTTGTTCTGCTGTTGGCTGGATCCACGTCTAACTCATGTCCTTTCCTTGGTACCGGCTTCTGGTGCTTGTGTTTATAGTCCTGTGCCCTTGTCCGGCTCCTTGGGCCACGAAAACTATGTGTCGGCCAGTTAGTCAGACAGTTGGCGCACCTATGTATGGTTTCAAGCGGCTTTCGTTGACTTTTCCTGGGAAGGGTTCTCCATTGAGTTTGACTAGCTGGACCGTGCCTTCGTTTGTGACCTCTTTTACCAGATATGGTCCCAACCAGTGCATCCTGAATTTTCCCGGAAATTTTTCGAACTTGCTGTCATACAATAACACTAAGTCATTTACCTTGAAGGTGTGCAACTTGATATGGCGGTCGTGCCAGGCCGTTTCACACTGCTTTGTACCTGTTGATGAAATCCAACCAAAAATTGTTCTTCCTCGAGTTCTTCTAATTGCATGAGCCTTTCTTCCAGAGCTTTGCACTCTGTCATGCCTGTGAGCACTACTATTCGTAGAATAGGTACAATGTATTCCATTGGCATGACAACTTTCATTCCATAGACCAACTGAAAGGGTGTCTGTACCGTCAATTTCTTGCATGTTGTCTTGTACGCCCATAACACAGCAGGTACGCGCATGTCCCAGTCATTTTGCTGCGCATTACATACTTTGGTTAGCGCAGTCTCCAGTGTTTTGTTGAATGCCTGTACTGTCCCATTAGCTTGTGGGTGGTACATCGTACTTTGCTAATGATACACCTAGAACTCCTCTGTGAGCGCGCTAATGGTTTCATTCAGGGAATGTGTTCCGTGGTCACTCATTAAGATTTTTGAACAACCAAATCTTGTCAACAGGTTTTCGAACAAAAACTTCGCAGCCATAGCAGTCGTGCAGTCCTTGACCGGCTGCGCTTCTGCCAATCATGTCAAGTACTCTGTCGTGGTGATGATGTAGCGCGCACCCATCTTACCCTGAGGTTTGATTAGTCCCACAAAGTCAATTGCTCATTTTTCGAACGACTGCAGTGTCATTTGTGGATTTAGTGGCATCTTGTCCCTTTGTGATGGTTTCCCTATTCTTTGACATATATCGTAGGCCTTATAGTGTGCTTTCGAATCCTGATGTAGGGTCGGCCACCATAATCCTGCGTGAAGAATCTTATGTGTGGTCACGCATCCTGTATAGTGTCCTCCTGCAGCCCCCCCATGGGTTTCCGTGAGGATCTGACCTCATTCAAATTCAGGTACATATCTTCGCAATATCTCATTGTTGTCCATCTTGTAGAGGCGCCCTACAATGACAAAAAAGTCCACCGTGCGTACCACCAGTTCCTTCTTCTGTTGGATTGAGTACTCCTTCGACACAGTCCCTGTTGTTAGAAAATGGATTATATCTTCAAAGTATCTGTCTGCGACGTGTACTACAAAGAGCTGTGCATCAGGTAGTCCATCCTCCAAATTTGTTGGTTCCTCGCCCGTCTCAATTCGTGACAAGTGGTTTGGTCCTGCGTTTAAGCATCTGAACTTGACTATGACCTCAAAATCATACTCTTGAAATAGTAAAAGCCATCTGCATATGCGCCCCCCCAACACAGGCTTGTTCACCAAGTATTTTAACGCGAAATGATCAGTATACATCTTGAAGTTTCCACCAAGTAAATAGTGTCGATATTTTTGGAGCACATACACCATTGCCAGCCCTTCGCGCTTAGTAGTAGAGTAGTTCTTTTCGGCTTTGGACAGTCTCCGACTTGCGAATGCGATCGGGTGATCCATGCCCTCCGCACCTTCCTGAATGAGTACGGCTTCTAGCACAATACACGACGCATCAACATGTACATGAAATTCCATGTCCCATTTTGGGAAGACCAAGATGAGATCGGATGCTAGTTTCTCCTTGATAACATCCAAACTTTCATGCAATCATCATTACAACAATATGTAACATCCTTCTTCAACAGTTGTTTCATCGGTGCTGTTATTTGGGCATAACTTTTGATGAACTTCCTATAGTATCCAGTGTGCTCCAGAGTAGGCACAGTTGTTTAACACTTCGTGGTGCTTCCAAATTCAGAATAACAAAAATCTTCCCAAGATCCACCATCAGACCTTTTTTGCAGACCACATGTCCCAGAAGGTTCCCAAAGGGAACGAGGAAGGTGCACTTCTTAAGGTTCAACGCGATTTGGTGTCAGCAGAAAGTATCCAGCATCAAACGTAAGCTCGCGACATGGTGTTTAACTAATCCAAAGATAATCCAATCATCCAGATAGACCTCCAAGAACTTGTGGATGTATTCCTTGAATACGGCCACCACGATGCACGAAAATATAGCTGGCATGTTCTTCAGTCCAAAGGGCATAACAGTGTATTGAAAGCAGCCCCATTTTGTTGCGAAGGTCGTTTTTCTCCTATCTTCCAGTGATCTTGCTCTGATGGTACCCTGAGAAGCCATCTGTGAATGAGTAAGCTTCCTAACTACCAAAATTCTTCAATAATTCATCTGTGAATGGTGTTGGGAATGGATCATGTACACAGGCATTGTTAAGCTTCCTGAGGTCCACGCATATTCTTATGTCACCCTTCTATTTTTCTCCTATAGTACCATAGGACTCACCCAATCAGATTCTTCCACTGGTTCTATAATTCCCGCTTCGAGCATTTTGTCTAATTTGTCACAGACCTTTTCTTTGTACTTTGGGTTCAAGCGGTATGTTCGTTGCTTGACTGGCTTCACGTCAGGTTTCGGGGAGATCTTCATCCTCCCTAAGTTGCCCACGATGCCTTTTAAGTCCATAATTTTTGTTGGGAACAAGTCTTGGTATTCGCAGAGTAATTCATTGATTTTATCGACCGTGGCATCATCCCAATAGTCCCAAAGCGTTGCGTACTTTAGCTCTGCCTCCATTCCAATGTTGACCTGCTTTGTCTTTAGCGGCGTAGTGATGTTAGGGTCTTCAAGGGATGGTCCACGAACCTCGTAAGAGCCTTCTGTTTCTGAAATGTTAATGTTTCGTGGGTCCTCATCATCCTCTTCAACATTTACATTATAACACTCCAGTGTGCTGCTTAATTGTGTCGCCCAGTCTGGCTGAAGTACGCCATTGGCTCCTGTGGTATTTTGAAGATAACGACTTCATCATCAAAAGTATCCGACCACTTATCTTCGAATGTGAATGTTAGCAAAAATCCCTCACGCAAGACATCCCATTCGCCCGTACCATGGCGTAGTTTCGTCTCAGTATACCAATTGATGGGTATGACGTCCAGGGTATGGTAGAATAAATGCACCCATTCAAGCTATGGCTCTTCCTCGTAGACCTTGTTCCATTTCGCAAGGTACGTGCATGGATCATCTCGTCTGTCATATTTGTCTACTAGCTGTAATTGTGGTTTTCCTAAACGCAGGTGCATCATCCTTCTGCACCCGCACCAGTCCTTGAAATTTCCTTGATGCGTACCCCACCATCGTGCGGGTGTTGCGCGCAGTGCCCATTTCAGCGCATTGAACCGTTGTTGTTCTAGTACTGCACTTTCGAATTTGCTTAGAAATTCATCCACCGCTAACAATCCATCATATGTGGGTAGCTCCCTTGCCTCTGTTATCACGTAACGCAATGACTTGATCATCATGTTGCAATTTAGCGTTGTTACTTTGTGCAGCCGATTCTACCATCGCTCTACCTCTTCATGTGAATCCGAAGTGCAGGAGCTTTCGCGCTCGCATGAAATCCTTCCGTCTACAGTTAGATTCACCCAATCCTCTCCTTACACAGTTATCTTGTAAATATAATCAATATTATCATCACTATCATCGTCACGCACTGGTTCAGTGTAGCGTGCTCCTTCAACTGGATCCAGTGGTATTACTATGTGTAGTGACTTTTTCTCGACGATCATTTTGCGCTTCTTTAGATTTATGACTACATTCATATCGGTAGCCCAGTTTATTCCTAGTAGTGCGGGATAGGGATTTCTGTCATTGACAATATCTATCACTTCAAAATCCGCCTGCGTGCTCACGCCTTCAATATTGACTTGTCACCCCTTGTAGTCTTGCCATGGGCAAAATCTTTTTTTGGCTCGCCATTCGTAACTGAATAGGGGACCATTGTAACGCCGGTCTACCCATGCACTCCCAAGTTTTCTTCGGTAGTACAATCACGTCTGAACCCAGATCTAGGACTACCTGATCCATTTCATATTCGTTGATTTGAGCAGTCAACCTCATTTCCCTTCTGGTGCATAATGCATGATTCCCTAGTTTCCGGACCATGCGTGGTTCTCCTGACCCCGTGCACCTAGTGATAAGTTCATGTATCCCTTTGACTGCCTTGTTCTCACGCAGCAGTTTCATGCATGTCTCCAGAAAGGTAGTGAGCATTGAAGGATCCATCCCTGGTTCTAGTTGATCCTTACTACCTAAAGTGGAGGCCTCCGTGAAGCTCTTCTTAGTTTCCATGAATGCCTCCTTCGCGCGTTCTAATTCAAACTCAGGTTCCTTTGTAGGAGCCTTGCAAACCCACGTACTTCCTTCTGGCTGCTTCCCCTTATCATCTCCCATGGTCATACTGCTTTTGAGCATCATGTTTACATTCGGGTCTTCTTCGCATGGCTCAAACCTCATTATTTGTATATTCTGAGTTGGAGGGGGTTGGAGTACCCCCTTTTCACGCATCTTTGCTATCAGTGCCGGGAAATCTATTGCCTCATGATCAAATTGGTTACAGTACCAACATGATATCCTAGTCGGGTTTGTGCAATCGTGGGCATAATGCCCCGACCCCCCACAATTGTAACAAATTATCTGTCCGCGACCCCTTCCTAGCCCCATTCCACCTCGACCTCGACCGAACCCCTAAAACCTAGTGCACACCATCCTTGCATTTGGGTTGAGGGTTCAAATTTCAGTCTACACCCTGTAGGCAGGAGTCTTATTCATCATTAGTTCATAGCTTCGGCAGATGCGTTCGTCATGGCCTACCGATCTGCAGAAATTACAAAATAATTGTTCGGACATCTGCATATAATTTTGCAATAGATGGCAATTATTTGTGGTATGTTTTCCTCCTATCTAGCAAATCACACACCATAATGCAGATGCCATGCTCAGCCCCACCTGGGCCTCCAGTCTTAATGGCATTGGCCCTCCCCTTGCTAAGTAGTTCGCTAACACTGGGCAGTGATCCTTGTCGTGCCCTTGGCCTTTGCATTTTATGCACCATACTTGCTTGTGCACTTCTGGCCAAGTTGTCCTATACTGTTTTAAACTCTGCATCTCTAGACACAGATTCTACAATTTCACGTGGATTTGCTGGACTCCCAACCCAGGGTCTTGTATAGGGGTTTCATGTAGTCTCATTGCCATCTCCAATGCTTCGGCATGGGTGGAAAGTTTTTGCTGTGACAACGTCATCCTTAAGTGTGGTGTTAGAGATGCTACAAACCATGCGTGATGTTGTGCATCTGTTAACATCATATTGGCTTCATGGATTGTACTCTTCAGCCTTTGGTCCAAATCCCAGGGGGTCTCGCCCGGGAGCATCGCAATCTCTTTAAACCCGATGATTGATTATGTCTCTGATTTTGGCCTGCTAAATTCTCTATTCAGCGCGGTCCAGATCTCTACAATTCCTGCGTTCGGATGGTCATTAGAATGCTTGATATACCATGTTAGTGCGCGATCCTACAGCATGCTCACCAGCGTGGCCTTTTTAATATTATCATCCACGATGCCCTATGCTTCCCATACTGCTCTTACCACGAACCAGAATTGGTTCGGATCTTCATTCCCTACTCCTCTGAATACTGGTATTTTGGTTGCGCTTGCCATACTGAACGATGGAGGTAGCAGAGGTGGAGTGGGCAAAGATGGAGGCGAGGGGGGTGAAGTGGGTAGCAATGTGGGTGGGGGTGGTAGACGCAGAATTCACTGCCTTATCAAACTGACCGCGCTTCTCGGAGAAACATTCGCGAGCTCGTCCTCGCTTTCCCACGAGGGTGAAATTAAGGGACTGTTTTCTAATTCTTCACTACTTCCGCTTCTATAGATCCTTTTGCTTCACGTAGTCCCAAACATTAATTTATTCGCTTAACCCGCTTTTCACACAAAAACATCTTAATCTAAGTGTTTAGAGATTTAATATACTTACCTCGCAGTCCCTTGAGAAAACGTCACTCTACCTCATTGTAGCTGACGGTCGTGTCTACCACGAACTCAGTGATAAATCCTCCTATTATTCAGTCGAGCCAATGGTCCACAGCTCGCGTTATCTTATCTTCTGACGCTTCTAGTCTGCGCACTAGTTTCGGAGTCCACACTATTGGTTTGTCGAGCCTACAACTTCCCTAGCTATCTGTTAACTTCATGATCCACCCATACAGCTCAGACAGAAAATATGCAAAGAAAATTTCATGGATTTCAGTGTACAAGTAGCGATCCAACCACTATTCCTTAGATACTCGCGGATTTCTTTTTCTTGCGCCACGAACTTGGGAATCTTCTTGTCCAACCACTCTTCAATTTCTTTCCTTGTAGGGTTCCAATGGCACGACATCAAACATCCTTTATGCAGATCCTGGTCCCAGCTACGAAACAATTTTTTGGCTTAGGGGGGCCTAACCCAGGTTCAGAGGTGATTTAGCCAAGCAAATCTCGGTACTACTGGCCCTTTCGGCAATAGTCCTCGGAGAACGGACTGAGGTCTCACCCGAAGTAGTATGGGAGGGTGCTAGAACCAGGTTTCTGCACCCTCATGATGTCTGATATGTTAGGATTGGCACGCGATCGAACCTTCGCGCTTATTGTGCTGCGCGCATCAGTGGGCACCTCACATACTGCGATGCTATCTTCACGCAGTCTTATTCGCAGCGCGATCCTTGTTATTTACCCAAGTCTTTCTTAATTATGCAATTTTAGTTGGTTACTTAGATTATTTTCATATATAAGTATTATTAACCATACAAGCATTTACTCAACTGTGTGCAGTAAATAAACAAAGAAAAAGTAATGCATAACAACAGAATAATGATTCAAGACTAGATGCACAGAATTAGGATAAACTTCTCTTTATTAGCTCTATGTCCTGCTTATAGACTCGACTCTGCCCTGCACACTCAGCTGCAGGGGTCCGCGCACTCAGTTGTGGACTCTACTAGGCCTCTGCACACTCAGCTGCAGAGCCTCTTCCTACTACTAGAACCCAAGACGGTTAGAACTCTACTCTAAGCTTGAACCATTCCTTCGCTACCCATTCTCTTATCTCCCTTCACAACTTTAGAGCCTCGCTCTATTTATACAATCCCATGGTCCGCAAACCATGGGTAAGCCGACATGACTTTACATTACATTACTTTAGGGCGTACAACCCTTTGACTTAACCTCTCCTTCATGCTCCGCGCCTGCAATTTGTGGAGTCTTACAAAACTTTTGACTAAAACTTGGGCTTTGAGCCCCAAAAACCTGTTGTGGGGGGATTCCATGCCCAACATCAAGAGAGAACAAAAGGCAAAGGAACGACACACTATTTTCCTTCCTTTGATATGGATTCATATATATTGGATGTTTATGTGTTTCAAATATATTTGGAGAGATTAATCTCAATTGGCATGTATCAGAAGCTCTTGTGATTTCTTTTCAAATTTTATGTGATAACAAATATAAGAGGTTATATTTATCTATTTATGAATTTCTTCTCAACACCATTTGTTATGAACAAAGTTCATATATGTAGCAAATTACTCAAAAGATCTAAAATATATAAATATCCATGATAGGATAAATATATTTATATTACAATTGTACAAAATATATGAGATATTAGATGATATGTTATGGACACAAATGAGAATTCGCTTATATACCTAGGTAGGTGCCCTTTCATGAATGGCCATGTCCGTAAAGACATGCCTCTCCATAAATAATTATTATTAAATTAATGATTATTACTATTTATTATTATATATATTAAAAATTTGTTTATATAGTTATATTATGTATATATAAATAAAAATAATTATATTATGTATATATAAATAAAAATAATAATGAATAGTAATAATGATTAATTTAATAATAATTAGTTATGAAGAGGCATGTCTCTAACGACATGGTTTTTCATGAAGGGGCACCTGCCTAGGTATATAAGAGGACCCTCATTTGTATCCATAACATATCATCTCATATCTCATATCTTTTGTACATTTCTTATATAAATATATTTGTCCTATCATGACTATTTATCTATTTCAGATCTTCTGAGTATTGTGTTGCATATATGAACTTTGTTCATAACATTTGGTATCAAAGATGTTCGATCCTCATGTTGCTCAATTGTTGCACAGAGCCAATATGATCTTGCCTTTGGCCATCAACCTCGTTGTCGTTACAATTTTGGCTTTTAGCCACAAAAAGTTGTTCGGAGGTTCTCCATTATATATATATATATATATATATATATATATATATATATATATATATATATATATATATATATATATATATATATTAAAAAATAATCAAAAATTAAAATAAAGTTAATAAAATAAAAGGTGCATCACCACCAACACCACCAACATAGTCGATCGGTTGCCATAGCATGACAACCAGTTTTCTCATTACCGCAGACCTTCGACCAAGATCTACAAGCTGCCAATCACTACGTTGTCATGCCACACAATGGACACCTGAATAGTGGCCGCTACCACTGCCATCTACGTAGTCCACTGAAAAATCTTTCGTTGTATAGTTATTGCCATCTAGAGCTCATCCTTTGTCACCTTCCACCAAGATGCCTCAGGCTTTTCCCTGATGTCGTCAACCTTGTCGTACTGACAATGACCAATCGCTATGCCAACAACGATCTAACAACTATTGTTTCCCCTGTCTCATGTCGATCTCATTTTTGTCTTTGTCCTGTACGACCACCCTCATGTACCCTCCGTTTTGACATCATCCTTCTCCACAATTCACTATGCAATTCTTCATACACTGCAACACTTGTTGCCATGCCATATGTTGTCCCATCGACCATCCAGAGCTTTGTATTAACAATTAATTGGATAGTGTTGTGAAAACAAATAATTGGATGGTGGACCATACTATCAATACAACCATAAGACGCAACCCTTGAATAACATTATCCTATTATTTACATAATTGTGATAATAAGTCCAATTAAAATCATGCAACCAAATGATTATATCCAAAAGCTTTATTAAAACTTTATTAAAGGGTATGAATTAGTGATACAAAATAAAGTCTTGGAAAGTCAAAGGGGAGATTAAATTATTATATTTTCAAAGAGTTAAAAAAATATTCTATTTGATATTTAGTGTATTTTTATAAACCCAAAAAAGGGAGGAAAACAAAGGCTATTGGAGACTTTTTTGAAATAAAGGTATTATTTATCGTAAATTATATATTAAAAAAATAATTGAAGAAGTTGTAATAAAAGTTTTTGAATTATTATAATTTGAGAGAGGAATTCAAGAAAGAATGGAAGATAACTTCCACATATAACTAAACATTTTGGACTAAATATTTGTTTTGTAAAACATACATTGAATATTTGTGGATGCATAGAAATTGTGAATTATGTTGTCCAACACGTGGAAAAATATTTAATACGGAATAATGTCAAGGTAATGAGTAGATGCAAATGAAAGGATTACAGGAAAAACTTGCAGAACTGGAACAAAAATTTGAGGTATCACAAAAAATACAAGTTAGAACAACTTATTCAAAAAGAAGCATCGAAGTCTTCAGAGGTAACAATCTAGTTTTAAAGAAAATGAATGAATACAGATCTAGTCAATATTACAACTCAAGAAGAGGATAAGCAGTTGAAGTGAGGACATACTCAAAAGCTGCAGTTTTAAACAAGGGAAATTTAAAGTGGAGATATCACAATTAATCAAATGACCTTTGTACCTAAAAGAAATCAGATACCTCCAATAAACCAAGAAATCACCACAAATAGATTAAGGTGAGATCAAATCACAAGAACTCCTTATCGACATCTAAATCACAAAAATAAACTTCTCAATCAACCTGCATATTTGCATTGCTTTAAACATAAACAACAAACTTATGTTCTAAAGAATATTGATGTCTACACAATCCAGTCTTATAATAAAAATTCATCATAAGTTTCTGGTAACCATAAGGTTGTATAAAACACTGATTTAGGATGGTTAAATCCCTTTTCAATTTGACAATTTTATTTATCACTCAGAGGATCTTATCATATTGTATCATCGAAGATGACAACCTGAAGAACTTTGAAATATACAAATAGATTACAAGGTAAAGAAACATATGATACACCTTATCAACAATAAACTTTGAGGACAAAGATTTTGTAAAGGGGAAGGCAATGTTATGAATAAAATATATATAAATAATATAAATAGTAATAATTATTAATTTAAAAATAATCATTTATGAAGAAGCATGTCTCTAAGGACATGGTCTTTCATGAAGGTGCACCTACCTAGGTATATAAGTGGTCCCTCATTTGTATTCATAACATATCATCTCATATCTCATATCTTTTGTGCATTTATTATATAAAAATATTTGTTCTATCATGGATATTTTTATATTTCATATCTTCTGATTATTATGTTGTGTATATGAACTTTGTTCATAGCACCATTATTCATAATTATTTTTGGTAGATAATGTCTAAGATTGAACAATTAATCCAACAAGCTGTTAGGATATTCCGACACATAGGATATAGTTAAGATCAACTTGGTCTAGTTTAGAGTTAGGTATAGAGTTAGGTAAAGTGTCTTTCTTTACCGTTGTACATATTGTAACTTACAATTCGACGGTCACGATATGTAGTGATCCGACGGTTCACTCTCACCTCGGTATTATCGACACTTGATCCGTGGCTTGACACCCGATTGGTCCATCAGTTCTATTTAAAGCGCATGGAGGGTCATTGTTCGGGTAATCCGTGCATGAGAGAAGCTTATGTAAATTTTCATTCTTTGATTAATAAATTGTCTGTACCCACGTTGGGACAGGCCGTGGACTGTTTCCCTCCTTGCACTCTGAGGGTTTTAACCACGTCAAAAATACTGGTGTATTGATTTGAGATCTGGTTGTGAGCGGTGTCCTTTTGGTATTCTTTCTGAGGAACTTACCCTGTAAATTCCTACATGGTATCAGAGCTATTTGAGGGCCGCGTCCGTTGGTGATCCAAATCTGAAGCCGGTAGAACTGCATGCGGCTGTCGTTTCCTAGATCTGCTGTTTCTGACTGCTTTCGGGCCGAGAGGACTGCTCTGTTGCGTTCGGAGCATCTGTTTCAGTGAGGAACCCCTTTCGTTTCACGCGAAAAGGTTTCCGGTAGCCCTAGCTGCGTCATTTTTCAGATCGGGAGGTATACAGTGTTTTTTGCAGTTTACTGTCATTTTCTCTCTGCTTATTTCGGTTTCGGTTTATTTAGCCTTTTTTTTCCCGGATCTATACCTTTCATTTCTGCGTATGCTCTTTGCCCTGCGACTCTGTGCGATCTGGGCAAATCAGAAACAGAAAGAAAGGATTTTTCTCATGCGTATGCTCTTTTCCCTGCACCTTAGTGTGATCTTGGAAAATCAGAAACATTGAGAAAAATATTTAGTTTTTCGGTTAAAAGCTAACTTTGAGATTTTTTTTTAAAATTCTAGTTTTTTGGCTAAAGCTAACTTCGAGCCGTAAGGTTCGTTTTTCTTTGCATATTCGTGTTGGGTTTTGTGTTTTGTGTTTTGTAGGGGAAAAGAGCCTTCCCAAGGAAAGCACGCAAATCGAGCCCCCCCCCCCCCCCCCCCCCTCTCTCTCTCTCTCTCTCTCTCTCTCTCTCTCTCTCAAATATTTTGTATAGATCAATTGGTTCAAAGACTTTTTAAGAGAGTAGAGGTCTTGGGTTCAAGTCTCCATTTTGTGGGGGCGGATTTTTTCATTCCCGCACATTCGCGCACTTTGCCGGCAACGTCAACAATTTTTTTTCAAAAAGCCATAACTTCTTCATCCGGAAGCCTTTTTCAGAGCCGTTTTTTTTAAAACCGCCTATTTTTTCGAGATCTATCCATTGGACCACTTACTTTCAGCATCTTCAGCTTCAGGGTTTTTTTCAAAAAATGGAAAGTCCATGCCAAGTCATTCTTGACAGCACTAACTACTTCCAATGGGTAGCCTACATGGGAGATTTACTTAGAAGTAAAGGTCTCTTCAGAATAGCCACAGACCAAGAGAAGAAACCCAAAGATGAAGACAAGGCCGAAAAATGGGAAAATAGACAAGATCAAGCACGTGGTTTGATAGGAATGTCTGTTTCTCCTGATCTTAGATTCCACATTGCAGAAATTGAAACTCCTCATGAAGCATTAGAAAAACTTGCTAAAGTTTTTGGGATTAAAAATGAAATTAGAGCCCATCAACTTGAGAATGAGTTGCTTACTTTGGATCCTAATAATTTTTCTTGCATTGAAGATTTCTTGTCCAAATTCAAGACCCTTAGATATCTCTTGGAAGGTGTTAAAGTTAAGAAAGAAGATGGTAACCTTATTTATTCCATCCTTACTAAGTTGGGACCAGCCTACTCTGTATTTGTTTCCACTTTCCATTCTACAAGGGAAGCTTTCATTTGTCAAGGCAAAGACTACAAACCCCCTTCCTTTGACTCCTTTTGTGATTCCTTAATAAGAGAACAAGAAAAACTCTTACACCTTGGTCTTCTTAATCTTGGAAACTCTTCCTCGAAAGCGTTAGCCGCCCAGCAGCAACCAAATTCAAAGAATCCTAAGAAGTCTTATCCTCAAAGGAATGGTCCTAAACCAACTCAGCCTCAAGATGAAAGATCATTTCAGCAAAATGACAAGACCAATAAAAACAAATGGAAGAGGACTGACAGACATTGTAACTTTTGTAATCGAGATGGCCACTTAGAATCTAAATGCTTTAAGAAGATGGAAGCCTTGGAAGCCGCAATGAAGAAACATAACATCCATGTGGAGCCTACTTCAACTTCAACTTCCGGAATGGCACTTTCTGCATGTCGTTGTCAATCATCTCAGTCTGGTTATGCTTTAAATGTATCTTCTTCTTCTTCTCATTCTCATGAGTGGCTCATTGATTCTGGAGCCTCTTATCACATGGCCAAAAACCAAGCCATGTTTTCTTCTTTAAAAGATTGTAACACCAAAAATATATATGTTGGTGATGATAGATCTCTTAGTGTTGTAGGGACTGGAACTGTTCATCTAGACAATGGTCAGTTTAATGATGTATTATGTGTTCCAACCTTATCCTCCAACCTTCTATCTGTCTATCAGATAACTCATTCAGGTGAAGGCAAAATTGTTGAATTTTCACCTCATGATGTTGTAATCAAGGATCTAAAAGATCCTAAACAGATTCTAGCTACTGGTCTTGCTGATGATTCCACAAGGTTGTATAAGTTTCACAACTTTGGGTCATCAAATCTTCCCTCAGTATTTGTTGCTCATAATGATGAAGTGAGCAAACTTTGGCATGAGCGATTTGGTCACTTAAACTATCGCTCCCTTCAGCATCTATGTAAAGAAAATATGGTGACAGGTCTTCCTATGGTATCTTGCAGAGATGGTGTTTGTTCCGGATGTGTACTCGGAAAACATCATCGGGACAGTTTTGACAAACGTGCCTCTTGGCACGCCTCAGCCCCTTTACAGCTTGTGCACAGTGATTTATGTGGTCCTCTTCCTGTTGCTTCATTCTCTGGTTGCAAGTACTTCTTAACTTTCATTGATGATTTCTCCAGACGCACTTGGGTATACTTCTTAAAACTCAAGAGCGAAGTATTTAACACTTTTTTGGCCTTCAAAGCCTTTGTTGAAAAACAATCTGGACATCAAATTCTTAAGCTAAGAACTGATAATGGTGGAGAATATGTTAAAAACACATTCATCAACTTTTGCACTGAAAATGGAATTCAAATGCAACATACTGTTCCATACACTCCACAACAAAATGGTGTAGCTGAAAGGAAAAATCGCACCTTAAAGGAAATGGCTAATTGTATGCTGCAATCTAAAGGACTCAGTCTTAGTTTTTGGGCCGAAGCAATTAATTGTGCAAATTATATAATCAATCGCACTCCTACTAAGGTTCTAGAGAATATCACTCCAGAAGAAGCTTGGAGTTCCATTAAACCAGATGTAAGTCACTTTCGTGTGTTTGGAAGTGAAGCATGGGCCCATATTCCAGATGAAAAGCATAAAGCTTTAGAACCTAAGAGTGAGAAATGCACTTTTGTTGGATATTCTGAAGATGTAAAAGGTTATAGACTTATTCCATTTAAGTCCAAAAATGTTATCATTAGAAGAGATGTAAAATTTGATGAAAATAAATCGGCCTGCGAGCCTAGTCCGGCGGATGTGCCACCTCTTCCTATCTCTTCTACTTTTGAAAACATTTCTTCTTCAGATGATGAAAGTGAGGATGACAATCCTCCCCCACCTTCTCAGGATCCTCAACTTCCAAGATGGGTCCGTGCTACTCGAGATGCAGCAGGTGATCTTGCCGGTGATCCTACAGATCAGCGACGTACACGTTCTCAGTTTGAAAGAGCCTCTTCTTTACTGGCTCAAGCTCCAGTAAATCATGATCCTGACACTTTTGCAGAAGCTTCAGGCCATCCACATTGGGAAGCAGCTATGAATGAAGAATATCATTCATTGATGACAAATGATACATGGGATCTTGTTCCTCTACCAACGGGACGAAAACTTGTAAGATGTAAATGGGTTTACAGAACCAAGTATGGACCAGATGGGAAAATTGATAAACATAAAGCTCGTCTTGTTGCTAAGGGCTTTTCACAGGTTGAAGGCATTGACTACACTGAAACCTTCGCCCCTGTTGCCAAAATGAACTCTATCCGCCTTGTTCTTTCCCTTGCTGCCTCTTTAAAATGGGAAGTCCATCAAATGGATGTTAAATCTGCCTTCTTGCATGGGGACTTGCAGGAAGAAATCTATATGGAACAACCCATTGGCTTCATACAAACAGACTCAGCCTTGTGTGTCGACTTAAGAAATCCCTTTATGGTCTCAAGCAGCTCCTCGGGCTTGGTATGCCAAAATGGATAGCTTTCTTTTAGAATCTGGCTTTTCTAGGTGTCATTCTGACAATACTGTCTACACCAAGAAAGTGGGTGACTATCTTATCATCCTTGTTCTTTATGTTGATGATCTTATCCTTACTGGTAGTGATCCCAACCTTATAAACCATGTGAAGTCTATCCTTAAAAAGAAATTTGAAATGACAGACTTAGGACACTTACACTATTTTCTCGGTCTTCAAGTCTTGCAATCCAAGGAGGGTATTTCCCTTTCCCAGTCCAAGTATGCTTGTGATATTCTTCGTCATTTTCACATGGAAGACTGTAAGCCAGCCCCTTCTCCCTTTCAGTCTGGAGTCAAACTTTCAGTCTCTTGTTCTTCTCCTGAAGTTGATGCTACCTTATACCGTCAACTTGTAGGAAAACTCTTGTACTTAACCCATACTCGTCCTGATCTTTCCTTTGCTGTTGGCCTTGTTGCTCGTTTTATGAAAAACCCCCGTGAAAGTCACTGGAAAGCAGCCAAAAGAATACTTCGTTATGTTCGAGGTACAGTACAGTTTGGGATTCATTACAGTGCCAAAGCAGCTCCTCTGTTAGTTGGTTTCACTGATTCTGATTGGGCTGGTGACCCTGATGATCGGAAGTCTACTGCCGGTTATGTCTTCACTCTTGGTTCAGGACCTATTACATGGGCTTGTAAGAAACAGGCTGCCATTTCTCTTTCGTCAGCAGAAGCAGAGTATCGTGGTGCCGTGGAAGCTAGTAAGGAAGCCTTGTGGCTTCGTCAGATCCTATCAGAGTTTGGCTTTGAGCAGCAGCATCCAACCTCCCTTTGGTGTGATAATCAAAGTGCCATTCAGCTATGCAAAGATCCAGTCCAGCATCAGCGCAGCAAACACATCGAACTACACATGCACTTCATCAGAAAACTCATTCATGACCATGCTCTTGAAGTACAATATTGTCCAACAGATGATCAGATTGCAGACATCTTCACAAAGGCTCTCACAGAGGCGAAGTTCACTAAACTTCGATATATGCTTAGAGTTCAGGAAGTTGTCACTAAGGGGGGATAGGCTCTAGTGCCTCCTTCTTTCTCCTATTGTGTCATATTTGTAAATCCTTCAATCCTATCCCAAGTTGTTCTTAAGGGGGGATGTTAGGATATTCCGACACATAGGATATAGTTAAGTTCAACTTGGTCTAGTTTAGAGTTAGGTATAGAGTTAGGTAAAGTGTCTTTCTTTACCGTTGTACATATTGTAACTTACAATTCGACGGTCACGATATGTAGTGATCCGACGGTTCACTCTCACCTCGGTATTATCGACACTTGATCCGTGGCTTGACACCCGATTGGTCCATGAGTTCTATTTAAAGCGCATGGAGGGTCATTGTTCGGGTAATCCGTGCATGAGAGAAGCTTATGTAAATTTTCATTCTTTGATTAATAAATTGTCTGTACCCACGTTGGGACAGGCCGTGGACTGTTTCCCTCCTTGCACTCTGAGGGTTTTAACCACGTCAAAAATACTGGTGTATTGATTTGAGATCTGGTTGTGAGCGGTGTCCTTTTGGTATTCTTTCTGAGGAACTTACCCTGTAAATTCCTACAACTCATAAATTATATTGGTAATTGTTAGTTGCAAAATAAAATGAATTTTTTAAGGATTTATGGTGCAACTATAACATATCATATTTTTCCTAAGTATGTATCAAACAAGATTTTTCTAGGTGAAATATCTTATCAAAATGTCCTTCAAGAGTTAGATGATTTATTGTTGAATGAGGAAAATTATTACTTATGGTTTTAGTCTATGTCATCACTTCATAAAGTACCCAAATCATGCAATACAAGAAGTGGTTATTCACCTTAAATGAACATTCACTTGGATAATACGAAAGACATGACCCCAAAGGCTTGGTGACTAACCACTATGTTCTAATATATTTTTCTTGTCCATATAGTCATGAGTGCCAGGAATATGAATTATTCTTAGAGAATTCACATGATTGGAATGAGGATTTGGAAAGGAGGAAAAATACTCATCTAATATCCTTTAAAACTTTTCCTATTGATGCCAAAATGGAGATATAACTAGGGAACTAGGTGAGGTAGCAAGAGCTAGTAAATAAGTTGAAGAAGCTAGAAGGTTGGAGGATATAAAACATAAAGAATATGATGAATATAAGGTCATACAAGATGAGAAATTTAGACAAAAGCAAAGCAACAATAATAAAGGAATAGAACAGGAGCTCAGAAGAAATCAAGAAGAAGAAGTTGCACAAGTATAGTTAGAAAGGAGAAGGATAATCTTTGAAGCTGAGAAGAAGGAGAAAGACTTGGAAGCATCTAGAGAGAAAGAAAGGTAAGAGGAAGAAGCTAACATGAAATAAAAAGAATAGATTTAATCTCAATATGAGCTTGAGAGGAAAGTTGAATAAGAGTTAAGATGAAAAAAGGAAATCACAAGAGGAGAAGAGGAAAATAGAAGAAGAATAAAAATAAAGATTAATAGAGGAAGAAGAAAAGAAAAGGAGAGGAAGAAATGTTGCAATAGGAGAATACAAGAAAGCATTAGGAAATGGTAAGACTCCAACTAGTGAGCAATACTAATAACAAACAAGAGTTTAGTTCAACAACAAGATCAACAAAGTATAGTATCACCCAATGAAGTACTCAATTTTATTGAAGATGAGGAGCTTTTTATTGAAGCAAATGATAAGAGTGAATATATAGTGGTGAAGGAATAATATGACTAAGTTAAAGAGCCTACAAAGAAAAATTATACCCTAAGGAGCCTTGAGCATGTATTTTAGCTTTAAGGTGATCAACTTATTCTTGACCTCATAGAAGAGGTGGTTGACTTAGAGTATAATGCTTATAACCGATGCATTTTGAAGAGAAATTAATTAATGCTTTAAAGAAAAAACATTAGTGAACATCAAGAAGTCTGAAAGAAAATTATAATTTGAACAAGAAAAAGTTGAATCATCTGGAGGAGTAACTTGACTAAATTGATGTTGGATGTCTTCAGTTTCAGAATCAGAGGAGGATGCAGAGACTGAAAAATATTCACCATCATAACTATAATGGGACACTTTTTCCCATTCCTCTGGTTCATAGGCAGATTGGAAAATATCTATGAGATTTTGTTAGTGTTTAGACTTCTGCTTTTGAGGGCAATTAGTGGCCCAGTGATCTTTATTTTGCATATATAACAAACAAAAGTGTTTGATGGACTTCTCCTTTTCTTGAAAATTAATTTTGGTCCAATCGAAATAGATCTCTTTTTTTCAGGGAAAAAAAAGCTAGATCGTATTATATAAGATATATAAAAAGACAGATTAGTACATTTGCTTGTAATTCTGTATATGACCACTATATAGGCCTAGATCATTTGAAGAGCTAAAACAAGTGGGAAGCATAATCCCAAAAAACGGCAAGACAAAAAAATTTCCAAGAGAAATGACAGATCAGAAACTGTCATCCAAATTCAAAAATTTACATTGTTCATAGAAGTGACATAGGAGGAGAGTTCTGGATAAGGGAAGCACTACATAGAAAAATTCACATGATACATCATCATTTATAAACAAAAATCGGAGGGATCATAAGACAAAAGAGGAGAAAACCAGAGCATACCTGAGGTTCAGCTTTAATGAAATTAGAAATCTGGAAGAGAAAATTCTTGCATAGAGAAAATTTTCCCTTCAGAAGTTACCTTCATAAACCAAAAACTTGGAGCCGATTGAAGACCCTCCTTTGACAACAAGTCTGGCTGCTGGTTTTGAGCCCTGTTGATATGATGAATTGAACTTCCTTCCATCCTTTCCCAGAAAAACCTGATCCTGTCCATCCATCCTACAAGGTGAGGCTTGTAAATATTATTTTTCCCTGATACATAATCCACCATTACTTTTGAATCTCCAAAAATTGAGATAGCCTGAATGTTTAGAAAAAAGCAAAAATTTAGTAGGCCAGCAAGAGCCATCGCCTCAGCTTTGCTGTTGGAGCCCATTCCCCCATTCCAATGGATGAGATATTGATTATTTTCATTCATTATAATGTGCACTCCACAGCCACAGGAACCTTTCTGTTCTGCTCCATCAAAATACGCTCTTGGCAACATTGTGTGCGCCTGTGCATGATCTTTACAGTCCTCCTTTTTTTGCTTGTGAGGCTTTTCCGGAAGAGAGTCATAGAAAGATACAATATTGGATAAGATTTCCAAGAATGGAACTTTTTTGTCATTGAAAATAACATTATTTCTCCATTTCCAAATGCTCCAAAGAGTGATAATAATTAACAACCTCCATAAATCCTTTTTCTCACTCCACCAAAGAAACGCTTCAATTATGGAAGCGTGAGAAATATGAGGGATTCCGTAACAAATCTCCAGAGATTGCCACAATTGCTGAGTTCTTTGGCAGCTTAAAAACATGTGACGGTTGTTTTCCTCAACTAATCTACATATTGGACAGAGACTTGGACCTTGCCATCCCCGCTTTTTCAAGTTTTCCCAAGACAGATTTTTGTTATTGAAGGTCAACCATGAAAAATAAATCATTTTTGAAGGGCATCCAAATTTCCAAAATACTAGCTGTGAGAGGCATCCTTTAGACCAATTAAATTCTGATAAATATCTTTAACACGGACCATATTAATCCCCTTTGAATTTTTCTAGATGAGACAATTAGAATCCAATGAGCGGAATATACCGCAATTTCTGAGGCACGTCCTGATGTTCTCCCATTTGATGAGCGATAGAAACTGACATCTCCAAATTTACTACTTCTTTCCAAAGAGGGATCAATCCCTGCCAACCAGAAATCAAACTGTCCCAATAGAAGAAACCTTTTCTATGGAAAAAATTTAATAAAGATTCAGGCACACTGATCTCCTCGGCACCACTCAAAAATTGGTCTTTTCCCATAAGGATCTTATTTCCAGCTTGGAAGCGCCATATTAAATTCTTCAGGAAATAACTTTCTACCTTACGGAGGCTTAACCATATTGAAGACCCATATGTGGAGCCAATCCTTCCCTCCTTGAACCAGTGTGATATATCCTTCCTGCCCAAGTATTTCTTCTGAATTGTGATACTCCATGGTCCATCTCCATGAATCCCTCTCCACAAAGACTTACATAAGAGTGCCTTTCCGAAAGTCCGTAAGTCCAGCAGACCCCATCTCCCCATTCTCTTCAGCAAAGAGATATCAGATAATTTAGAGAGATGAAATTTCCTTTTTTCCGCTTGGCCACCCCATATAAAATTCGCAGTTAGCTTATTCATTTTTTGAATAATGCTAGCAGGGAGAAAAAACAAATGAGACTAGTATACTGTGAGTTGATTTAACACAGATTGAGCCAACGTCACTCTTCCCGCCAATGAAAGACATTTGTATTCCCAAACTGATATCTTTTTGTAGTATCTATCTAAAATCCATTGCCAGTCCATCTTTGAATAACCATTTTCTTTTATCTGGAAACCAAAATGTTTAATTCCATGTCTGATGGATTGCTTCTTTATTCCAAATAGGGCGAATAACCATTCTATTTCTTCCTAGTTGACATCATTGTGGTAAATTATTGACTTCAATTTGTTTATTTGCAATCCTGTAGCCTTTTGAAAATTATTAAGGATATCATAGAAACATAGCCAGGTGAATCTGCATAACATTCCAAACAAAAGAATGTCATCCACAAATAAATTATGTGAGATGGAATTATTCCTGCAGATTTTCAGTGGTCGACACCTGTTTTCCTTGACAGCCTTGTTGATATGGAGGCTAAGCAAATTCATAGCCAAGATGAATAATAGGGGCGATAGGGGACAACCTTGGCGAAGTCCTCTGGCCACAAGGAAATAAGAAGATGGGATCCAGTTAACGATGATAGCATAGTTCACCTTTTCAACACATGCCATGATCCAGTTTATCATGTTGACCCTTAATCCAATCTTTGTAAGTAAGCACCTGGTGAAACCCCAGTCAAGACAATCGTATGCCTTGCGGAGGTCGATCTTGAAAATAACAGCATCACTTTTTTTAGAATGAATGGCAAACAAAATTTCTTGTGTGTTTTCTACCACGTCCAGTATATTTCTTCCCTTTAAAAAGCCGTGTTGATCTGTTGTTAACAAACTTGAAAGAGTTTCTTTGATTCTATCTACAATAATTTTCGAAATAATTTTGAAGGAGATGTTACAAAGGGATATTGGTCTAAAGTCCTAGAAGGATTCTGCTTCTCCCTTTTTTGGAAAGAGTGCTATATGAGTGGAGGAAGTTTTCTGAATGATACTGCCTGACATCCTGGATCCTTCTACCATCCTTAACAGATCAGATTTGATAAGATCAAAAAAGTAAATGAAGAATTCTATCTTCCAGCCATTTGGACCTGGGCACTTATCCCTTTTAAAAGATTTCATTGTTCCTAACAGTTCCTCCTTGGTTACTGGCTGGAAAATTCGATCATTTAGTTCCTCATCGAACATCTGTGGGAACAATTCAATGCCCCAAAAGATATCCTAAATCCTGCAATCTTCATTTCTCTTATACTGATTTTCAAAGTATCTCACAGCCTCGTTTGAAATGTCCTATTGAGAGTATAGAAACCCTCCTCTTCCATCACTTATTTTCCATATAGAATTCTTTTCACGTCTGGAGCTCGCATATTTGTGAAAAAAAATTGTATTCCTGTCCCCATACTTAAGCCAGATCACCCTACTCTTTAATCTCCAAAAGGTTTCCTCCTGTTCTAAGATTTTAAATTTTTTCTTTTGGAGATCCTTTATATGGCATCTCATTTTGAAAGATAGCAGATGAGCAACCAGGGATCCCAATGTGTTGTCCAATTCCCTTTGAATTTCCTGGAGAGCAGTTCTATTCATTTGCCTTTTCTTGAATTGCCAATCCTTAACCACCTTTCGAATGGAATCCATTTTGTCCCTGAAAGTCAGAAAAGGAGGAAAGTTTTCAGGTTATGACAATGCTCTCCAAGAATTTATTATAATATTATTAAATTATAGATCTTCCAGACATGATCTGTTGAATTTGAATGAGTAGCCTTTTCTAAAACCCTTTTCTCTCCAGCCTAGAAGTATCAGTCTATGATCTGATATGAACACATTCTCAATTGTTGAGAACGGCATGCCCATCTTATCAATTAGACTAGCATGTAAAATAAATCTATCGAGTCTCTTGGCTATATAAGCTTTCTCGACTCTTCCATTTTCCATCGGAAGCATTTAGGGAGGGACTATATCAACAAGGTTCCTACTTAGAAGCTCATATTTAATTCGATCTGCAAGGGGATCCTTTTTCCTGCTGATGCCCCATATTTCATCTCTTTTAATAAGAATATTTACATCAGTTGCAAGAACAATTCTTGCATGTAAAAGAAGAAGATTGTTTATATCTTTTATATTTTGATTTATGGAAACCAAAATGGTAAGTCTCAGCATAAGTATTGCAGATTTCGGGGTTAAATCCTAACTATTTTTTTATATTCATTTGAACCTTTCTTCTAAGACATTCTTTTTGTGATGCAAGTACAATTTGATCATGTAGTTCTGCCAAAGAAATATCTTTCGAATATTTATTTTGTTTAGTTCCATTTTTTCTTTGACGAGATCAGGAAGTCTTCCTGGAATGGCTACCAAATACTGCCTAAGATAAGAAGTATTATCAAGATCTGGAGTCTTATATAACAAACTTTGCATTGTATAATAAAAATCAGAAAGCTGTTTAATATTGCAAAGTCAATGACATATACAACTAGGCATAGTGATCAGTTGGGGGAGGAGTAATACCATAAAATTCTTTCATTAATGCTTTAGATAATTCCTCCATTTATTTTTTATGCCCATAATAATTATTTTATCTTCATGTCGAAGTCGATCCCACCATATTCTAACTACTATGAATACCCAAGTAATTCTTAATGTTAATCCCTACCATGAAATTCGTTGCTTATATTGGGCCTTTTGTGTCATGGCCCATGCATTTAGTCTTTGAATAATCATTAAAACATCATCTTTTGATTTGCAATTAATATTAATTATAGGAGCAAGATCTTGATTTTCTTTGCTCCAAGAAGGATAATTATCAGTATTACAAGGATCATATGGAACCCTGGAATTTGATCCATATTTCATTTTACACCATTTTTTCCAGGGATATTCAAAAGGTTCAGTACTCTTATCTTCACCAGTAGTTCTTGGAATTTTAACCTCAAAATTCTCAAATCCTTGATGTTCCCTTTTTTGGAGGATTTGGGATCTTCTTCCCTCTTAGCCACATTTATTTGGGTAATTCTAGTATGTAACAATTCAATTTTTTCATAAGTCAGTCTAAATGCTTCTTTTTTTTCTACTTCTGCTGGTCCATAACTCAGTTGTTTCTTAGTTATATAAGAATAACTACTAATAAATGAAGATATGAAAACTTAATTTTCAAATTCTCTGATATTTAATGGAGATGATGAATCTATATATGGAAAAAAAGCCTTCAAATCAGCCAAAACAGACACGATGATAAATAACTTTTCTTGAATGTCTTATATTCTCTGTTGATGTTGTATTTGTAATTCATCAAGAGAATTGACCAAAGGATGTAATTTAGCCAAATGTTCTCTAGTATTTATAACATCTTGAGCCAAATCATCAATATTTTGTGTAAGCCAAAGAGATTGATAATTGTTATAGTTTAGTAACTTGATAAGTTCAGATGGCTCAGCTTCCGAGGGTTTTCTATAATGAAGAAATTCAAGACCTCACACTAATTCTCCATCTGCAAATTTTGGAGTACAATTCCAGGGCTAAGTTTCCTTTCCTAAAAATATATTATTCTTTCATCCTCCTTTTCCCTAGGAAGAGCATTGGACAACATCTTCGTTTTCATATAGGTTTTACAAACATGAAAATATGGTAGAAAAAGAAGCTCGAGATTTTCGTGAGTTTAACAGGTCATGAAAAAAAGACCGAAACCAACTCGACATTTTCATATAGATTTAATGAGAACGAAAATATAGAAAAAGGAGCTTTAGATTTTCATTATTTAACGAGCATAAAAAAGAATACCAAAAGGAAGCACATTCTATAGAGACAATTGGTATAATGGTATGCATCATTTTCCGAGGCGTAATGATGGAACCGATCTAAGAAAAGCAGGAAGCAAAAACAAAGTGTATGGCAATGGAAATCCACTCATCACAATGGTCTCTCTGAAAGGTGATGGAGGGTTGTGAGATGGAAGCAAGGTTAATGCAAAGTTAAGAGGTCGATCATGGTTGCAAATATAGCAAGCAAAATGAAGGAAAGCATTGGTATGACAACATTGGGCAAGACATTGAGGACATGAGCATAGGAAACCATAAGGAAACATGATAAAAAGTGTGGGGACCCCTATATGGTGATAGCTAGAAATAGTAGATAAAGAGAAGCATGAAGCTCAAATTTGATGTCATGGAGGGTACTAAAGAGGATCCCCAAACCTATGAATAACTACAACATGGACACCAAGACAACAATCTAGTGTTATTCAAGGGTCTCCATGGAGAGTAGGCTCTAACATATAAGTTACAACATGAAAAAAGGAGTGGTTAATTCCGCAACCTAGTGGGGTGGGCCCTAAGGTAAGCCGAAACAAAGACAAAAAAGCCCAAAAATGAAATGATAGGGTTTTTGGATCCTAGTCCTATATGCTAGTTTACGAATATACCTCAAAGAAACAATGATTTTTATTTTTATTTTTTATGTATTATATACATATGTACAAAGCATGAAACAATATAATAGGTTATGCAATGTAGTTCCCACTTCCAGGAACAGGCTAAGGATCCCAATATATGAACTCTTGTGTGGTTGCTGGAAACATATGGCACACCATCATGGGGCTATGCCACATCCATTTAAATTTTCATGTTCCTAAAGGATGATGATTATAGGGATATCCAAGAACCATAGAATTATCAGGAATGACCCAAGGACATAAAGGGTGAACGATATCATGAGCTAAGACAACTCCTTGACATTAACGATCAAGACATGAAAAGGGAATCACACATTCGTCAACAAGGGAGGCTAGAGTGGATAATATAGTGGAAATTTCAATGCTAGAAATACTTGACTTGGCTCGGTCCAAGGGTGGTAATTCATTAGATGAATGAGGAAATGCCTCCTAGATCAATCCAAGATTTTGAGTGTACTCAATGTCCATTAATTCCGTATGCAGGAGAGTAGGTGCATCATTAGGCATAGTCTCCCTTAGCTTATCTTGTGAAGCCATGACCTCCAAGATGGCCTTATTTGAAGGCAACTCAATATCAAGGGAGTCATGTGAAAGTGATGGAGTGACAACCCATGTGGGCAGACGATCCTAATAATATTCCATATTCGGATGGAGTTTCTGATCAATGTCATCAAGTGGTGGTGGGATCACCAAAGAGGTGATTACTTCCAAA
This sequence comes from Pinus tabuliformis, assembly GCA_031772625.1. Classification (NCBI taxonomy): domain Eukaryota; kingdom Viridiplantae; phylum Streptophyta; class Pinopsida; order Pinales; family Pinaceae; genus Pinus; species Pinus tabuliformis. Next base: position 920,381,831 of record CM062805.1, on the reverse strand, counting down.
AAGAGTGGCATTGTGCCCCCGTGATATTTTCCTTCTGTAAGCATTGCCTAAGGATTAGGAAGTCCAAGGGACCCACTAGTGAAAAAAGAGATCATGTTAATCATGGAAGCAAATGGACATGGGTCCGACAAAGTAATGGGAAATGTGCCCATCACTGAGGAGTCTTTGAACATCCCCACTCCAATGCTTTTAGAAAGAGTCTGAGAATCCCCTGCTAAGGGGATAAATTGACCATCATGAAAGCAAAGATCAGGCTTGAAAAAGTATAACTAGTCGATAGTGACTATTTTAACCTCATGGGGGGACATCATGACATAGAAGAATGATGACATGACAATGGCCATAGCATAGAACCAACTACACATAAGGAGGAGGTTGTAATCTAACAGTGCATCGATG